>OY288274.1:4800000-7749116 GCA_958450335.1 Hibiscus tridactylites
TTCATGTTTGTTCTTGCCAGCTTTACGGTCACATCGATCCAACACGTTCAGTTCACTTTAAACCACTTCTCTGCAAATGTATACGTCGGACTCCCGACCGGCAACGACTGGTTCGAGAAGCAAACGAGTGGGACAATCGACATTTCGTGTTCTTCTGCAATGGATTGGTTCTTTGGTGGGTTACAGTTCCAGCTGGAGCACCATTTGTTCCCCAGGTTGCCGCGTTGCCATCTAAGGAAGGTTTCGCCGGTGGTGAGGGAGCTCTGCAAGAAGCACAGTTTGCCTTACCGGAGCTTATCGTTTTGGGAGGCGAATAAATCGACGATTAGGACGTTGAGGACCGCCGCCTTGCAGGCTCGGGACTTGAGTAACACCGCCCCAAAGAATTTGTTGTGGGAAGCTATTAACACTCACGGCTGAGGGATTTTTGTTTGTTTTTCTTGGCCACGGCGGAGATTTCGGCCGTAAAGGATTACCATTTCTTTTATGTTTTTACTGCTTTTTTTTTAGTTTATCGGATATTTAATTGCTCTGTTTTTATTAAATACTTTTTCAGATCTTTTCTATTTTGGCTTTTAAGTATAATTCTCTGTTCATCTTGGAATTGGGTTTCAAGCATATGCTCTGTGACCGTTTAATATTCTCAGTCGGTTAAATGTTAATATACTTAGAATATGATATTTCGGTAAAACGACGTCAAAATTTAATCATAATAAAAAATACTATGTTATAAGAATAGATAAAGTTGTTTATTGTTTTGAGAAAGAACAAGACTAATTAAACAAAGTTATATAATGTATTTGATATATGCGAAACAAAAAATACAAAAAAAAAGTATGTGAAGCTTCAAGAAAAAGAGAAAGAATAAGTGGAGCAAAATAAAAGAAAAAATGTGCGGTGGGGACCAACTTAAAGTTTGTGTCAACTTCAATGATAAAAAATTTACAAAAATTAGAAGAAGAAAAAAAAACGACATAAAAGGGGGAATAACTAGATTAACTTTTAATGGAATTCTAAATTTGTTTAATAACATTGATTTGTTTTATACGACAGGCCTTGAAGTTGAACCAACCGTAATTAGTGAAATGATTCTGTTCTTTTGTTTCAATCTCTCGAAAAGGCAAGATGACGTGGCTTTCAAAAGTTTGCTGTAAAGATTTTAAAGCTTAATAATAATTTTTGAACTTCTAAAGTTTGACCTTTAATTTCTTTGTCTTTAAAACTTTTTTTTTGTTAAATCGTAGTACTAATTTGATAAAAATATTTATACACTTTTATGAATTTTATATTTTATAGTTTTTACTCTTTATATTTTTAATAAAAAATTAATATATATTACCATTTAAAATGCATTTTATTTATTAATTACTTTTTGGCTTTTTAAAAAGTTGTGTTAAAGAAAAAATAATTAACGTTAACATTAATAAAAAATAAAATAGTTGACGTTAAATTAACAATTTCGTTACTAATTCCTATAATTGATTCAGTTTAAAAAAAAATGAGAACTAAGAGAGAAGAAATAAAACTTAAGTGGTTAAATTGAAGAGAATCTAAGGGTGCGTTTGGTTCCAGAGAATATAAGGCATTTTCATTTTTATTTTCTTGGAAAATAGAAAATGTTGAAGAATACATGTTTGGTTGCAAAAATTGAAAATGATTTTTAGAAAATGAAAACAAAAATGAGTGAAATTTTGAAAACATAAAAAAGATGTTTTCACTATTTTCATTGAAAATGTTTTAGAAAAATGGAAAACATGAAAACAAGGGTTTTTGAATTTTCACTCTATTTAACTCGGGTTCGAATCATTCTAATGCCAATTTTAGAACTTTGGTTTATTTATTCACATTTTATTTTTATTATAATAATATTTTTAATAATTATACTTTAATTTAATTATTTAATAAGTAATTATTTGTTTATTTTTATTTAGCTTAAAGATCAAATTAGTCCTCAACGAAAAAAAATCAATTAATCTATTTTTGATTTTTTGCACCCAATTTAACTCTCATTAGTCAAAACACACTCAATTTAGTCCTTTCGTAATGGTTGGCCAAATTTTGACCATTAACTCACTAAAAATCAATAAATGATAATGCGTGGCACACTCTGAAAGTGTTACGTCATTAAACCGTAAAAAATCTAAAAAATATTTAAAAATTCTAAAAAACATAAGATTTTAAAAATATTTTCTAATTTGGCATTTACTGATTTTTTTATTTCAAAACGGTCATAGTTTTGATTTATTTTTCAATTTGATTTTTATTGAATTTTTTAATTCAATTCTCAAAGTGCATTATTATCATTACTGTGAGAACTAGCATAGATGGTAGATCATCTATCTAATCTTCCTCTAGTCCATGCCAATCAAATTTTTCATTGAGATTTTACTAATTCGTAGGAAACAAACAATCATTAACAAACTACGTGTTTTAAGAAGAAAATGGATGTTGAAACCTGGAGATGTCAGATCCAACCCATGCAAACTCCATAGCGTTTCAATGGATCAAAGTGAGAACGGTAGTTGTGGAGGGGAATTAAGTAGCAAACTATTTTAAGTTGGGTAGTTGTGGAGGGGTTAATTTTAAATATGTTTTTTTAAATTTTTTTAAATATTTTCAGGTGTACTACGTGTCATTATCTTAATGATTGTTTGTAAGTTAACAGTCAACATGATGAGAGGGTTAAATTGATCGCAATTTAAATTATGAGGGTCTGATTGATTGCAATTTGAATTATGAGGGCTAAATTGAGTAAAAAATTCACAAGGGCTTAACTAATTTTTTTATTTTTCGTTAAGAGCTAATTTGACCTTTAAGTCTTCTTATTTTGAAAAACTAGATACCAAACACATTTTCACTATTTTTATTTTTGAAAATAACTTTTCATTTCTATTAACCAAACATGTTTTCTAATATTTAAAAAACAGGAAATGAAAACTATTTTCTGAAAATGAAAATGAAAAACAAAAATAGAAAATGTTTTCTAGAACCAAACGAAGCCTAAGTTTGCCCCATTTACATTTTCTTTTCAAAATCCTCCAATTTGTTTGAATGTCTTTTTTAAACAATTATCGATATTCAATTTTTCCTGACAGCACGATATTTAATTTATTGGTTGTTAATACAAATATAATATTATAGAAAATTATTAGGAGACAACTATGTGCATTTAATTTATTTTATTTACAATAATAAAATGTTAAATATTTTTTAATAGTCTGAAGGCGATTACAAGGTAGTATCTGTTACGGGTGTTCAAATTCGGGTACCCGGATCGTCAAGTAGCACTATCTTCGGCTCGTGTCCCGACACGGTTATTGCAGGTATCCGCTAGTTGAGTACTCAAAAATTGCGGGTACTAGGAAAATCGAGTATTTGGGTACCCAAAAATTTTTAAAAATATTTTTTAAATATAAAAATATTTTATTGGTTTAATATAAAAATATATATTTATTAGTTTAAAATAAAAATATGTATCTATTAAATATAAAATATAAAAAATTTAATATTTTTATTAGTTTAATATAAATATATATATTGAATATAAAAGTATTAATTTTAAATATATCCGGCTACCCAAAAAAACCGGGTACCCAAAAATTTATAATATTTTTTTTTGAGGAATGTTTATACATATTAACCCTTTGATGATAGACATACACATTGTAGATAAAACGATTTAATTCAGTCTCTTAATATGAACATCATCTGTTTTTAAACTGAGATATTTTGTTGGGTTCAACATTTAATTTTATTTAAATAACCTCTTATCTCATTAGATGAATCGGATGCAGTAATTTGTTTGAATGCTTTAAAATGTTATTCCACAAGAAATTATAAAAGAAGACGGGTTAAAAAAAATTAAAAAAAACTGTACATAAATTGTATATTAATTTTCGTGTAGAAACACAAATTCGTACAATTTTATAAAAGATTCGTGTATATACACAAATTTTATTCATTCCTAAATTTTCTAAAATGATAAGAATTTGAAGTCGGCCTTTTTCCTAAAATATCTCGTTCTTCCACATGTTTTTCCACAGTTTGAATATTTTGTGCACTTTGCAATTCTCCGAAGGTGTCAGACTGCTACGTGCCAAAAGCATCTTATTCTTACCTAGGGAAAAAAAATATCCAACCTTTGAAATTATATAATACAAGGTATATTTTATATTAAAATTAATGTTAATTAATTACGTTTGTGTCATTCAAAACGCGTTGCTCTGTTGAGCCTGTCATTTTGAGCATGATGGTTATAGTAACGGGCGACGATTATTGCCGAGTCGCTGTAAATTTAGGGGTGTTCAAATAATTAATTCGTTTGGTGGTCGAATTGAATTACTTAAAATTGAATTAATTGAAAATTTTAAAATTTTAATCATTAATTGAACCATTTTTTTCAAAAAAAAAAATAATCGAATCAAACAAATTTCAGTTAATTCGGTAGATTTTCAAAATAACCGAAATTTATCATTATTTTTTCTAATAAAAATTATTAAACAATAAAAATTATTGGAAATATTTTTTAGTTCACAACGATAATTTGTATTTAATTTAAACAATAACTAAATATTGATTAAACATTAGAATTTTGAATTAAATATTAGATTTTCTTCATTTGGGTTAGAAATGAGTTTTAAAATTTTAATGGGTATGAGCTTAATAAGTATAATATATTTATTTTGTTATATTTTGGTTAATTAAGCAATTTCAAACAAAATTAACCGATAACCAAACTTTAAAAATCTTTTTAACCATTCACCGATCAAAAAAAGTTCGGTGGCCGACCGTTTAACGGAACTAGTTTGATTTAATCGATTAATTCGATTTTACCGACCGTTTGAACACCCTAGATGTAATCCTAGGATAGTTTTACATCGTACCCCATCATACTTTTAATGCCACATATTTTGTAGGACTAAATTATTTGATTACAACAAAATCATATATCAAACATTTTCATTTGATAACAATCCTATAATAATATGATAATCAAAGCTTAACAGTTTTTTTTTGTTTTGTTTTCATTTTACTAATAACGACATTAATTTTATGTTGGTTAACGATTACTAATGATTATTCTTATTTCTTTTATATTTATTACATATATATATTTTTAAGATAAATTTTTCTGTTTTGTATTTATCTTTTTCGCATATTTTGTTATATTTTTTTTCATATGTTTTTGTGTTACAATTTTTCTCTACTATTTCGCTTGTTTTATGTCACGATTCTCATATACTTTTGTCATATGTTTTATGGCACTATTTTGTTATAGTTTGACACTTGTGTAACGACTATCACAATACACGTCCATGATCAAGGAATGACAACAGAATTGTATGATTAGGTATTTTTCTGTATCAATTTACAGATATTTTTATAATTGTTTTTTGGATTAATATCCTATACACTGGCGGTGGAAAGTTTTTATTTCCACAAGCGCCTCAATTATAGGGTTTAGGGTTAGTGTTTAGGGTTTAGAGTTTAGGGGTTTTACTGTAAAGGTTTAGAATTTAGGGTTCATGTTTAGAATTTAAGAATTAGGGTTAGAATTTAGGGTTTAGGGTTAGGGTTTAGTTTTAGGGTAATATGGGTGGGGATTTAGGTTTTAACCTATAAACCCTAAATTTTAACCCTAAACCCAAAATTCTATCAACAATTCCTAAATTCAAAACTACTACACTTATACCCCTAAATTTTAAACCCTAAACGAAGTCCCTAACCCTTAAAACTAAGGCGCTTGTGTAAAAAAGTTTCCACAAGCGCTTGTGTATAGAACAATTACCCTTGTTTTTTTATAAGAATATTTTCATAATTGTTAACAGAGAATTTTTCAATATTGATTTTATTAATCATATCTATTATATTACTTTTAAGCATTAAGATGGATTTAAACAATAAAATTTGTTTGTTAAATTTTTATGATTGATGGAAGACGTAATAAAAGAAATGTTTTAGTTTCAATTTTTACACCCTGAGTTTGCTGCATGTTATTGAGAATTTTTGTATAATTTTTTTATTTTAAGAAATGCGCTTTTTTTTCCAAAAGTAATTTGATAATTAGATTTGAACAAAATCATTTAAGCACGAAATTATCATTCCTATTCATCTTGGGAAAAAAAAATAAAATCAAAGTAATTGTGTGCAATACAATTTTAAAACATGTCATAATCTCAAAAAGACAATTCAAATTCAAATATTAGAGATAATATCATTAAAAGTGACCGTTATAGATTTTATAGAAACTATAACCACAAACCTAAAAAACCTCTTTTCATAGATAATAAAAGAACATAAAAAATACTAACTATACTAATAAAAAATTAAGTCGATAAACCAGTTTGTTTATGAACTTATATGAACCGAACACAACATTGTTTATATTCGTTCATTATTAAATGAACATAAACAAACGTTATACGAATAGTTCACAAACAGTTCATCAAACGCTCTGTTAACTTACGCCCCTAATTATGGTTACCTTGGTGACCCATATGGTCTCCTTTCACTAACTCAACAATCCAAATCCACAATAAAGAGATTGGTTGTACTGCACAAAAGCTAAAGTGTTCCTCATCTTCATTATCACCTATTTTATACACATTGCTCATCATTTAAAAAAACTCCAATAAGAGACTTGTCCAGAAAGAAAATCTCCAGCAATTGATAAACTACAGATGAACGAATCAACTACTGACAAATCATAAATTAAGAGATATTTACATTAGTACCCTCGTTCTCCTTACTTACCTTTTTGTAATGGAGATCCATGCTCGTGCAATATATGCAGAGCCTTTAGCTTTGCTTTCTGCTTGCCAAAGAAAGCTGACACCGCCTTTTTGCGCCTAACCGGTGCACGTATGTTCTCACGCTTTTGGTTGTCAAATGACCTCAATCTCAATGCGGTCGAAGGTTTCGATCCCTCTGGCTCCTATGAAAGAATGACATTTTTCATAAGCTTCATGCAACAAGTTTATTAAAGACGCGTACCAAGTAACCATACGAATACAGATGCTCTATAGGTCATATTAAATGCATAGAGAACGAGGACCTGAACAAGTTGCTCACTAAGATGTGAAGTATGTATGTATTTTTCTTGATTTAAACATTACCTTATGTGCGATACCCGGTGTTGCGGAAGCATTTTTATATCTACTATTTCCATTCTCTGCAAGTAGTCATAATGCAAGTCTTGTCATCCGAAGCTTTATTATAACAACGGTGCTAATACGAGCTATTGATGTAACAAGCATACCAGATAACTGGAAAAGCATAGAAGCATTGCCTGGAGGTTCTGGGATTTCGTTGCTACACAAGAATGTAAATAATTTATTGCTCTCAGCAGAACCTTAAAAGAACAAGGCTCAAAAGGAAAATACAATTAACGATCCAGCTTTGAACTGTTAGACCGAACTAACCTTGCCAAAGTTTGTGAAGTCCGATTCAAAGTGGAGTTGGTTTCTGAGGCTAAATGCCATGAAAGAGGTTTCGACGCAGGAGTATCTGGACAACATTTGATATGTAACATGATATTCACGCCTTCTCATAAGAAAGTTTATTGCAAACAATGCAGAAACCAACTAAAAATTAGAAGAGTTCTTGTCTACTTAGAAACATGATACCTGAAGGCTGAAGAAGAGATTCCGCCTGAAAATATATCTGCCTAGGATTTGTCTGTACATGTTGATTGGAAAATAACTTCTTGTTGACAGAATCTGGTTTAGAAGAACACAATATGGAAGTATGGAACATAACCAACAAACAGGAAAAAGGGAATGCGAAACATACTAAAACTTCTACCCACTAATCAGCTTCCAGGAAGAAGAAACAAAGGCTTCTATCAACTAGCCATACCTGGTAGAATGTAGTGCTTGTGATGTCTTGGGACAAATGCCAACACCTGATGCTGCCTGAGACCTTCCTTATCCGAGTATGTTCGGCATATAAAAAGTTGCTGATATAGCAAACTAAAAAAGTTCAGTCCCATTACTTCAATATTCTTCTTGTACTAGCATGTTAAACCAGAGAAGTGCAAAGAGATTACCTGATTTAAACAAGATGCTTTTAGCTCCATGGATGACACTTCCAATGATTGCTGCTCGAGAAGATCGGTTAACTTGTTAGCCACAGTGCCAAGGTGATCGACGGTATTCACAAGAGCCTTTGCAGCATAATCTTTGAGATTTTCCAATACTCTAAACAAATGTATCACACAAACAATAGAGTTGCATTATAAGAAGAGAACGATGCAAGTGATTCGAGATCAATCAAACAAGTAAGCATGCAAGCCATTGATTGGCTCTTGTTGAAGTTACTCATGGTACGGTTTGCAGGAAAAGGCAATAAGCTAAGCAATGAAAGTAGTAAGCAAAAAAACTTAAAAATGTAGTCTTACATCTGCTTCAGCTCACTATGATGAAACGACTTTTCAGAGTATTTTGCAGCTGAATAAAGCTGAGGCCTTAAGTTCTTGAGCTCCTTAAAAAAATTCAAAGGTGAATTATGAGCTCAACAATGAGGAAAATTAGCAAACCAAAATAAAAAGGAAAACACGATTTTTTTTTCATTTCATTTCCAAATATTTTCCGTCACCATACATACATACATACGTACGTACGTACGTACGTTAAATGCAGTAGGAAAAGATGAAATCTCAGAAACGAACCTGCAATGCTTTGACGAAGCTTTTTCTACTCTCCATAGAAACCTCATCGAAGGTCATGAGAGGATCATCAGGCCTGGGTAATTCGGCTAACATTGTGTCACCTTCTCTAATTCTCTTATAAATTTTGAACGATCAAATTCAAAATCTGAAAACTAGTAGCGATCCGATCATGATCCTGCGAATAAACTAAGGATTCATTATAATTCAACACAATTTAGCCAAATTTCGCAGAATAAAGTGTTCATCTAGTTTCCAAAAGATTTTTACAATGAGAGTTACACGATCATGCGAATCTCATAGTATACTACACTTTCCAGACAATAAGAAAGCAATTTGGTGGTTTATTAGCATTACTTTCCCCTATACACCGCAGGATATGGAAGGAAACGCAATCTACTTAATCAACAACAAAGAAATAATCAGAAAAGAAGAAAAAAAAGAATATAAACTTACAGCTAAGAGGAAGAGGAATATACAGTTTAAAGTTAGGGGTGGAGATAAGATAAAAAATACGAATAGAAGAAATGAAAAGGCGGCAGAAGAAATGTTGGTAAGAATTTGAAAGCGAAAACCTAATTTGTCGCCGGTTATGCAAAGGATTACATTTAAATTTTCCTTATATTAAATAATTATATTTAAGTATTTTATATAAATAATAATGAATTGAACTTAATGATTTTAATAAAGGATTAATATCTTATACACAGGCGGTGGAAACTGAAAGTTTCCACAAGCGCCTTAGTTTTAGGGTATATGGAGTTAATTTAGGGTATAGGGGTTTAGGTGGAGAGGTTTAGAATTTAGGGATAGTTGTTTCAATTTAAGGTTTAAGGTTATAATTTAGGGTTTAGGGTTTAGGGTTTAGGGTTTAGGGAGTTAATTTAGGGTATAGGGCTTAGGGGTTTAGGTGGAGAGGTTTAGAATTTAGGGATAGTTGTTTCAATTTAAGGTTTAGGGTTATAATTTAGGGTTTATAGGTTAGGGTTTAGTTTTTAAGGTAATATGGTGAGGATTTAAGTTTTGACATATAAACCCTAAATTATAACCCTAAACCTTAAATTGAAACAACTATCCCTAAATTCTAACCTCCTACGCATAAACCCCTAAACCATATACTCTAAACTAATTCTTTATACCCTAAAACTAAAGTGCTTGTGGAAACTTTCAGTTTGCACCGCATGTGTATAGAATATTTATCCTTTAATAAATTATGTGAAATGTGAGATAATGATATAATAAAAATAGATTTGATCATTTGTCAAAAAAAGGACTTGATCATAGATATAATAAAAATATTCGATGTCAATTATTTTGATGTTAATTATCGATCGTCGGTGTTTGTTATTTCTTTAGATTTTATTTGTTATGTTTTTAATTTTTTAATTTTAATAAAAATCTTTGCTTTTGTAGCATGTTTTTCTATATCTTTGTGATACATTTTTTTTGGTTTCGTTTCATCTGCCGTTTTGGCATGATTTCAGCATATCTTAGTGGTCGTTTAGTGCTCCCACAAAAATCTTCACGACGCTAATTTCTGATTATGATTCTGTCGGTGATCATAGAAAGATAGATCCTCACTCGGTTGATGGTTGCTTGTCGATGTAATCAGTCTTACGTAGCGAATCAATCTGCTTGATAGTTTAGCTCGCTCATCACTCTTTCTTCATCCCGTAATGCGTCTCGTTTGGACAGAGACGAAAAAAATTCAAGAAGGCTTCTGGGTTTTGACGGCATGCAAATCTCTATGGAAATATTTACTTTTATTTGCACTTTTAAATTTTTGTACGAGATTTTAATGAATTAGTTCTAATTATTTTCCATTCTAGATGCACTGTATTTATAATATCTTTTATAGATATTTTAGTAAAAATCAATTGCCATGTTAAAGAAAAATATAATGTAAGCAATCTTTTTAATTCATGAGAAAAATTGTTAATAATTTTTAGAACATGTGATTAAAATTTTTAGTTGATATCGTCCTTTTTCTTAGACTGTGAGTTTCAAGACCAATCAGGAGCGAAATTTCTCTTCTCGATAGAAATTGATAAAAAAAAAATTAATAAGAGAAACTAATTTTATTAAATAAATAAAAGATAGAGTATGGTTGAAATGACCCAAAGGCATTCTCGTGAATAAAGCCGAAAGCCCAAAACGGCCCAACCCATACCAGTCCAGACAACCTGTATGATAGGCATTCTCGTAAATAAAACAAACATCGAGTCCATTTTCCACCACGCTTAAACCCATTTCATCGAAACTCCACATATAATCCGCTTACTGGATAAGCGTCACCCAAAAACCAATCCAAACTTGTGTTTTCATGGCGTGTCCTTCGCTTTTACAATCCACAGCATCGTCCTTCCACGGCCTTGCACCGCCATTGACCGCGCGCCTGCCGTACGGTAACCCCAGAAATGGTTACGGCGGCGTCGTTTCGGTGAGGGCAACGTCAGAGATTGTGTTGGTGGAGAAATCGGAAGCCGAAAAACCTTATCGTCTGAAATCTACTTACCTAGAGAAAATTGTCCCTTTGCTTAAAGAAGAGTTCAACTACACCAACATTCACCAGGTAAATAAATTCATGGATTTAGTTGTTGTTTTTACTCTTCTTTTTGGGTTTTTTTTTTTTTGTAATGAGATTTTGGAATGGGGGACTGTGGGTTAGGTTCCAAAGGTTGAGAAAATAGTGGTGAATTGTGGGATTGGAGATGCTGCCCAGAACAAGAAAGGTTTAGATTCGGCAATGACTGAAATGGCACTGATAACGGGGCAAAGACCTGTGAAGACGCGAGCCAGGAATTCTATTGCTACTTTCAAGATACGGGAAGGCCAGCCACTTGGAATTGCCGTTACACTTAGAGGAAATGTAAGCCTGCTTCATGCTCACTTTTTGAATTCTTGAATTTATATATCCTCTGGATTGGGTTTCCATGTATAATTCAGTTCATGTTGAAAATTGCGTTTCCCGTCAATTAATCTCCACGCCATTGCTGCTAGGGTGTTCATGGTTAACCGTTGTAGCATTTTGGTTAACCATAATGTGCTGAGCACATTATCTTTAGACATTATCATCTAATTATACTAAGAACAAAACCCCTACAGGTTAACCATTATAGTATGTTGGTTAACCATGAAAACCCTAAATTTGCTGCGGTTGTTTTGGTAGATTTTAGGAATAAGTATCAGTAGTAAGCAATCGCTGCTTGCCTGGGCTAATATCGGCTGTTGCAGAATATATCAGGGAAGAGCAACTTGCACTTCTTTGACAGTCAATGAAAGATTTTTATGTTACATTTGCTCAAATGTTCTTAGGAACACTGGTACCAAATGGCTCGGAAGATGTAATGATTCTTATGATGATAAATTATGGACATTCTTAAGATATAAAGATCTTAACCATGCTTTGCTCCTCGAATTAACCTACCTGTATATGTGGTTTGGAGGATTTGTTTCAGTTATATATTTGTGTTCGTTTCTGGTCATCATCCATAACTTATTTTTTATGTGTATTTCTCTTTGCTGCATTGCAATCTTCCTTGTTGTCAGAATTATATTTAGTTTTTTGTCACATTTGAATACTGAAACTGTTTCGTGTATGGTTGGCGGTTAATTTGACAGGTGATGTACTCATTCCTAGATCGGCTCATTAACTTGGGGCTTCCTAGGACTAGGGATTTCCAAGGTTTAAACCCTAATAGCTTTGATGGATATGGAAACTACAGTGTTGGAATTCGTGAACAGAGTGTGTTCCCTGAGATCAGGTTTGATGCTCTTGATAAACCCAGAGGAATGGACATTTGCATCACGACAACAGCCAAGTCTGATAAGGAAGGGCTGAAGCTATTGTCCCTAATGGGTATGCCTTTTAGAGAAGGCGGCGGTGCTGCTGCTGCTGCCGCAGCAGCTCAACAAAAAAGGAAGAAGCTCAGGTCTCACCACTTTGACAAGAAGGGTGGCAAGGGCGCCCGGAGATGAGAGCTTTCTCCTACTAAAGGGCAAAAGGAACTTTGAAACATTTTGTTGTTAATTGCATGGCATCATTTTATGAAGAAATACCCTAAAGAATGATGCTAAATTCAGGTGATTTGGTTGTATTACATTATTTCTTAGGTTGTTCCGGTTGGAGATTTGTTTCTGTGGCCTTAACCTCGTAATTCGATGTAAAAGCGTTTGTTCTCAATTTTCTAGCCTTCACTTTGTATTCGTGTTGTGTTCGTATTATTTCATGCATTATAATTTGCATTTAAAACATTACTATGAATTTATATAAATCTTCATAACAATAATTTGTTGTACTAAGCCGAAATATGGAGGCCAAGAACCCAAGCCTCGGATCCACTGCTTAATTTTTCATTTTCTGGAATTTGGACAAAAGAAAAGAATTTATTTTTGTGTGGAGATGTTTATGTGGCCATAGTTCACCGAGGACCAAGATATTTAAAAGGTACCGCGGGAGGACCAATAGCGCTCTTTCAACACCAAAATGGCAGTCGTTCTTTCCTTTGCTTCCGCCGTTCCCCACGTCAGCTCACCGCCTCAGTCCATCGTTTTCCGGCAAAACTACAGCCGCAACATCTACAGAATTAGATGCAACGGAGAAAATTCCAAGAGCAATTTACCCACCGCACAAGAATCTGAACGCGAGAATGTTCTTCTCAAGGTAGCCTGGTATGGTTCCGAGCTTCTGGGGATTGCTGCTTCTTATCTCCGACCTCCCTCAAAGGTTGAAGAAGCTGCCCAGAAAAATCTTGAGCTTGGCTTAGATGGGTCAGAAGCTATTGATCGTACTGCAGTCGTTCAAACCATTAAAGATGACTTCGAAAGATCATATTTTGTCACCGGTACATGAAAATCAAAGCTCAGTAAATCTTCTTCTCTCTTTTTTTAGTTACTTGAACATAGAAGCTGGTCTGTACATTTTGATGTTCTTTTCTTCATCCATTATCCAGGAAGGAAAGGAGTTATAATGTATTTTCTGTTGAAATCAGGGCAACTTACACTTGATGCATACGAAGAAGATTGCGAATTCGCTGATCCGGCTGGTTCCTTCAAAGGGCTTCGACGTTTCAAAAGGAACTGCACAAACTTTGGATCTCTTATCGAGAAGTCAAATATGAAACTAATGAAGTGGGAGGACTTTGAGGTCAATTCAAGGAATTCTTGTTACATTATATTTGCAAAACTTGTGTCATTATTTGTTTACCATCTTCAATGTGATATCTAACAATGAACAACTTTTCTTTATGTTGTCATCAATGGAAGTGCAGGACAAAGGAGTGGGACACTGGAAATTCAGTTGTGTAATGTCATTTCCTTGGAGGCCTATTCTTTCCGGTGTGTAATTGGTACTTTTGGTGACATTTTTTACTTTCCCAATATCAGTTTACATCTTTGTAAAAGGTCATGGACCATGAAGACATTGCATCGATATGAATCCAAGAGCGTGCTCAACGTTTTGATATTTTGCAGCTACCGGATACACGGAGTATTTTTTTGATACACAATCTGGAAAAGTTTGCAGGTAAACTAGTAATGAGGAGAAATGGAGGAGCTCTTCTGTATCTGTTCTCTGATTACCTTACTACTAACTATTCTTTATGGAATCTTTGCAGGCATGTGGAGCACTGGAATGTTCCCAAAATGGCACTGTTGAAGCAGCTTCTTAGACCGACCCGAGGATTCTGGCTTAAGAGAAAAAACAGCTAAAGCTGTGTAAGAAAACCTCTTAGCTTACCCTCCTTACAAATCAAAACACTAGGTTGTTGCCATAGTTGTGCCGGTTCGCTTCTTTTTTACATACGAGGACAAGGAGGTTAGGATGTTAGCTAGTATCGTTATGCATGTCTATTGTAGCTATGGTGACAGAAACAAAAAACTGGATAATTTACCATAATGAAGAAACTGATTCTTCTCTTGGAACCATTGTAACTGAATATCTTCCCATAGCAGTACATTCATATATGTATATGTGTGCGTGTGTATACAAATGATATGATATGTGTTTCCATGCATGGAAGCTGTTTATGTACGCGCTTCTCTTCTTTACTTTGATGCAGGCTATTGAATTAGAAATTTTCTTTTTCAGGAAGATAACATGTCGATGATGAATACAGATCCCCGGGGGTACTCATCTTATCACACTATTCACATCCTCCCCTTGTCGAAAGATTGGCCGCGAGCAACTGGTGAAAGATGACCCGAAGGGGATGAAATCTAATCTGAACAGGGTTTGAATTAGTTCATTTCATTTCTTTTTCGGTATCGAGTTGAGTTGCATCATCTATCATGTTTCACTAGTTCAGGAACTTTGATGCAATTTGTCTTAAACTGCATGAAATGAATCACATGGTAGGCAATTCATGTACAAACCACTTTTGAGTTATTTTGACAAGCCAATAAAATACCTGGTTTGTTATCTGGTTAAGAAACTAGTATTGGCAAGTTTAGTTTTGGTTGTGGTTTAGCTGTGGGTGTGAGTGGTTTTCCATTTTGAATGGTTATAATGTGACAGATCTTTGGGGTGGTATTAATTAAATCTTCCCTGCTTTGGTTGTATTCCAGAGGGAGATGGAATATTGTACAAATAGCCTTTATCCCTGTCCCGCCTAAAGACATATCATTTTTGTAACTATTCAACATAATGTAATGTTTGGTGGTCTACTAAGTCTACTATTTTCAATCAATATATTTCAGCTTTTTCCATCAACTTGCATTTATTTTTTAATACCAGATTTTGGTAAACAGGACACCCTAATAATAGGCTTTATTGAAGTAGGGTGTGTTCAGACAGTGTTAACTTAAAAGTTTTATATATTTTATTTGGATCATTAGATAAGTAAAAATAGACTATTTAGATCGTTAGACGAGTAAAAATAGATTATTGAGATTTACAGTAAAAAAAATGAGGTGGTTTTATATTATAAACAACTTAAAAACTTTAGGGGTATAAAATTAGATTGTAAATAGAAAATATAAGCAAATTTAAAATTTTTAGGGGCGCGACTGTACCCTCCAACACTCCTCGATCTATCTCCGGGTTTCATACACTTGTTTTACATAAATTCATATAAATCTATAAATATTTTATGGGTAATTGTTCTATACACAAGCGCTTGTGGAAACTTTTTTACACAAGCGCCTTAGTTTTAGGGGTTAGAGACTTTGTTTAGGGTTTAAAATTTAGGGGTATAAGTGTAGTAGTTTTGAATTTAGGGATTGTTGATAGAATTTTGGGTTTAGGGTTAATATTTAGGGTTTATAGGTTAAAACCTAAATCCCCACCCATATTACCCTAAAACTAAACCCTAAACCCTAAATTCTAACCCTAATTCCTAAATTCTAAACATGAATCCTAAATTCTAAACCTTTACACTAAAAACTCTAAACTCTAAATCTTAAACACTAACTCTAAACCCTATAATTGAGACGCTTGTGGAAATAAAAACTTTCCACCGCCAGTGTATAGGATATTAATCCATATTTTATTTAGAAATTTTTTAAATATATTTAACATATTAACATTTTATGTGTTTGGAAATAATTGTGAGAGAAAAATAATATTTAATATATATATATATATATATATATCTTTTTATAAAATATACAAATAGTTTTAATAGTATCAAGTAAAAAATTATATACCAAATTTTAACAAAAATAATATTATGAAGTTTATTACTAATTTTATTTTATAGTTAACCATGTGCATTAATTAGGAGAAATTTTGAAAAACTTCTTATTTGGGTGAAATTTAAACTACTAAAACCCTCAATTAAAAAAAATTCATTGTATATGTTCAAAAAATTCATTGTATGTATCATTATCAAATACATATTTAATTTTTTTATATAAATATTAATAAGAATTTAATAAAATTTTAAAATTCATTGTATGAAAATGGTGTTTATATACACACCATTCTTCTTCTATCAAATATAATCTGTAAAATTAAAACAGATTAATTGAATAATATTTAATTAAATAATCCCAATAAGAACAGTTTACTACACCTGTGAATGTGGTGCCGCCACGTGTGGGTCCTACTCAAAGAACGTTGATTCATCAGCCACGTGAAGCTCCGATGTGGGGATTCCATACGCAATCTGATTCGTCCACTTTGATCTTTACTGTCTGATCAAATTCGCCATCAATCCCAGAAACCATAACCAGCCAACACGTGTCTTAGAATGTCCCTTTTAACGGTCTCAAAAACTTGTCCAAAATTGGACAAGAGAGAAAAGGAAAAGGACAATCCCGTCATTTCAATTATTTCAAAAATCTCCAACTCCAGCTAGATAATTACTCTTTTTTTCTTTCCTTCTAATTTCCATTAATTTATCTTTTTTATCAGACAACTTATATATTTAAAAGTAGAGAAGATATTAACAAAAGAAAAATAGCTGTGGTAGTGGAGATCGGAAAAACTCTTTCTTTCTCTCTCCATTTTCCTTTAATTATATTCGTTTTGATTCTTTCTCCTGTTCCCCATTTTTTATTTTAATGAAAACGCCGTCTTGCCGGCGAGTTTAATGCTGCCGGAGTTTTGAACTGTTTGAAGAAAATCTCAAAAAAGGGGAAAGGGAGATGACAGTATACGACGCCGCATTTGTTAACACGGAGCTGTCGAAGCCGACGTCGATTTTCGGGTTAAAATTATGGGTGGTGATCGGTATTCTACTTGGTTCACTCATAGTCTTGACTCTGTTTCTCCTCTCACTTTGCCTCACATCGCGCCGAAAATCTCGCAGACATCAACACCTGGATCCCACGCCGCCAATCTCCAAAGAGATCCAGGAAATAGTCCACCATCCGCCGGCACCAGATCACCACCATATCCCCCCGCCGGTTCCGGAGATTCAAGTTGACTTGGGAAAAGTCGAACACAGGGTGGTTTTCTCCAGTGGGGAAAGTAGGGGCCCGACGAGCGCCGGCGCTAGTGTGTGCGAGACGGCGTCGTTTGGAAGCGGAAGTGTGGGACCGGAAGTGTCTCATCTCGGCTGGGGAAGATGGTATACTTTGAGGGAACTGGAATTAGCTACGAATGGATTATGTGAAGAGAATGTGATCGGTGAAGGCGGCTATGGAATTGTTTACAGCGGCGTTTTAACTGATGGAACTAAAGTTGCTGTTAAGAATTTGCTTAATAACAGGTATCCATGTTTAAATTTCGATCAATTATGCCCTTTTTTTGTTAATAATTATTCCCATTTCTTGAAATGAGTGTTCTTTTGTTGATTATGCATCTTTGATTTTTGTTGGTCTTTCATTATAGCAATTAGTTTGAACTTAATTTGATTGCTAAGGGAAAAACAGATGATTTCACCCGACAGTGAACAGTTTGCTGTCTCGTTATTCATTTATGTTTTGGCTTAAAATTCTTGCCTTCGGTTGGTTAGACATTGTGCTGTAAAGTGTAAAGATTACTGCTTTTTTAGGAAAAGAGCACATTGTTAGGCCTGGATGATAATCTTCTTTTTTCTTTTGGTTTAGACTTTGGTCGAATCTTTTTTGTATTCTTTATTTGCCTCTTTAATCATAGGTTTATGTTTGGTTTACCTACCAATTAGCTCATCAATCAATCCTACAGGGGTCAAGCCGAGAAGGAATTTAAGGTCGAGGTGGAAGCAATTGGGCGTGTACGCCACAAGAATCTTGTACGATTGCTTGGATACTGTGTTGAAGGTGCATATAGGTACTGCAATTATCTTCGAGCACCAAATTCTACTCTGTTTTGGATGATGTGAAGTGACTTTTTATCCGGTTTTGCTGTTCAGGATGCTTGTATACGAGTATGTTGACAATGGCAATTTGGAACAGTGGCTCCACGGGGATGTGGGGGATGTCAGTCCTCTTACATGGGAGATCCGAATGAATATCATATTGGGAACAGCCAAAGGGTATACATTAGTTAGAATTGTATTCTTTGGTTCATGTACAGTTGTTTATAAATTCTTTATGTTCTGAGTGTTTACCGGTACATTCTTGCAGTTTAGCCTACCTTCATGAGGGTCTTGAACCAAAGGTTGTCCATCGGGATGTAAAATCCAGCAACATCCTAATTGACCGCCAGTGGAACTCCAAGGTTTCTGATTTCGGGCTTGCCAAACTCTTGTGTTCTGAAAGTAGTTATGTGACCACTCGAGTCATGGGGACATTTGGGTTAGTTCGTCTTGCAGATTTTCTCTTTTCTAGAAAAATTAAGATTAACCGTATAAATGCATGCATGTGGATTAACTGAAATGCTGTGTAGTTCATTATTCTGAAGTAGGAAAATCTCTTTGTTTCTTTTCCCAGTTATGTTGCTCCGGAATATGCTTGTACCGGAATGCTGAATGAGAAGAGTGATGTGTATAGCTTCGGTATACTTATTATGGAGATTATTTCTGGGAGAAGTCCAGTTGACTATAGCCGTCCTCAAGGAGAGGTTAGACTTATTAAATTTCCTTCTTCATTAGTTTAGCCCAAAGTCCTAATGTTGCTAAATTGTAACCAACTGAACGATTGCAGGTGAATTTGGTGGAGTGGTTAAAAACCATGGTTGGAAACCGAAAATCAGAGGAAGTAGTTGACCCAAAGTTGCCCGAGATGCCTACTTCAAAAGCACTTAAACGTGTACTGTTGGTTGCACTTCGATGTGTCGATCCTGATGCAACAAAGAGGCCAAAAATGGGGCATGTTATCCACATGCTTGAGGCTGATGATCTGCTGTTCCGTGACGTAGGCGCCATTTCCTTACTTTAAGCATCATTTTCTTCCTAAACTATCTATTCACCTTTATGTATTTTTTCAGGACCGTCGGATTGCAAGAGATCAGCCCAATTCGCATTCTGGTGATCATCGAACAAATCTCAACGCTACAAAATTAGCCGATAGTCGATTCGACGGGGCCTCTGCTTCTGATACAAGTGATAGTGGGATGAACCAACACCAGCCTACCAGGTGGAGATAACACTATCAACATTAGGTGTCTAACAAGCCCCTCTTTTAAGTTTTTTATTTATTAATTTATTTATTTTTCTATTAGTCCCCCAGTATTGGTGTTGTATCTCCAATTAAGAAAAAACAATAATCTGCATTTTTTTCTATGTTTGCTTTACATTTTCCTCATATATAATACACTCTATGCATTTGTATGAATATGGATGAATCCATAAATTCTTATACACATAGTAATTGATTGTCTTCCTGCTTTTTGCAATGCCTGATTTTCCTACTCTCAGCACCATCATTGTTAGTGGACCATTTTATTCCAACAGATGTATAGCTTAAATGGGCGCATAACGCCGGATAGTGGTGCGAAATCGACCCGGCAACCTGCCAAATAGCCTTGTTGCTTTGTTAGAGCTGGAACAATTTGATATGCTGGCTTGTTGGATTGGGTGAATTTCACCATCAATGCCAGAGCATGGTCTAGGCCATGGGAGCCTAATAAGGACATTTGGCATGATGGAGTTAAGCTGGTTGTGGTGGACCTGGAATGGACCCTTTTGTTTTGCTGCCCACTGGCATTTTTAACAACTATCCGAGATCGAGACTCTATCGATCTCGATCTCGACCTCATCCCCGCTGAAACACAACCATTGGCCTGGTTGTCCTCCTTTTGGCTTGTTCTCTGCTTTCTTTGTCTATGCATTATCCATCACCTATAGAAGATGACTAAACAGGGATGATAAAAAGGTTAGCGGGAGACACGGGGGGATAAATTTACAGGGCTTATTATTGCATCTGACGACAACCCATTAATCTTCTTTCCCTGGAAGACGACAATTTACCATACATTTTCATCTTCCTTGTTCCTTACAACTGGAAGAAAAAGTAAAGGCATGTCCTAGATTTTAATTATTTCTCGTTTCTTTTCCATAGCTTCTGATCTTCTGTTGGAAGCCATGTCTACCCGGATGAAAATCTTGTCCTTTTTCGGTGTTTTACTTGTGCCTGACACTAAAAAAACACTATAAAAATAAATTTCAAACTAACACTGAATTTTAAATCCTATACCTTATACTCTAAAAATACACCTCATCTTAAATTCCTAAACCCTAACCTAAAACTCTAAACCTAAGTTTAAGCGTGGAGACATAAGTAGGGCACCGAAAAAGACAGAATTTTCATCCTGTCTACACTGCTATTTCTCATGCAATTCTGCCCAACTCATTGGATGATCACCGGCCACTTCTTTTTTTGCCCACAATCTATCATTAATCCTTATACTTTTAAAATTTTATAATTTTAATCACAATCCAAATAATATATGGATAATAAAACTATATAGGAACTTAAAATGATGAAATCGAAGAATATTAACTAAATTTACAACTTATGCATGGTATTTTTTGTTCAACAACAAATTTCCAATTCCAATTTTAATTGCAATGTAGATAGCGTTGGAGAAAAGGAAATGCCGAAATGATGGTAGTGTTTGAAAGGCTGGTGCTTTGTGGCGATTGCCGATTGGTACTTGTTCATGTGGTGCACTACTTGCTTTCCTTTTATGTCTTAACCTTATCTTTGGATTTGGATTGCGGTAGCCGGTAAGGCCAAGGGGAAGGAATAAGGAAAGCAAAGCATGGGAAAAATAATACTAATTCCTTTTCCTTTTTGGATTTTTTAATAAAAAACTAAAAAAGGAATTTTTTTTCTTGTTTGGATTTTATATAAATATTTTATAAAAGGTTATAATCGGAAAAAAACTCATTATATTTTTTTCCTTTAATAATTTTAATTAGATATATAAACAATGTATCATTTATTTTCTTTCATATTTATAACTCCCTCGTCCCACAATTTTTGTCTCTTATTGACTTTTTTGGTCAATTTTTTAAATTTTTGACTCATAATTATTTAAAATGTATAATTGATAAAAATATATATTTTAAAAACCTCTAATCGAGTAGTTTTCAAATATATATTTTATAAAAATTAATTATTTTAAGTATTCAATATAATAATAGTATGAATGAAAAAAATTCCTCCAAATTTATCTACTCTCATCAACTTGGTGGAGCTTCCATTGGACAAAAGGTGTGGTGCCGCTGTACCAGCAGAAGGCCAGTGTTGATCTCCCATTTGAGTAGCTGAAAGCCGCATATGATTTTCTTGAAGAACCAGACTGGATATTTGTTGATGATGCTCCTTATTCCGTGGAATATCAAAGTCCAGCTCGTTTACTTCACACCTTTCAATGCTTCCACTGAAGTGTTCCTTGTTCACTCCACTGGATTATCGGAATGGGTCACTTTCCCATCTCCGTTTGCTTCAAAAAACATGAGTCGGTTGTACTGTCAACTGAGTAGAGATCAAACTTATGAGACTAGTCTTGGGCATTGAGGGAACCTACTTGTTTCATTCTATGATCAACCTTTAAATGCCAGATTGCTAGTGGAGAAAAGTTTGGCATATGGTAGAAAACTAGAAATGATATTTGAGGCTTGCGAAGGAAGGACAAAGCATCTGGGCTCAAGAGAAGCTGCCAAGTATAACTGCTGATATATAATGTAAAACATGTATCCCTTCATCCACAATGGAACATCGCAAGGCAGGCAGTCGGGAGGAATTTCTGCCAATCTCATGAAATTCACTTTTCAGGCTAAAACAAACACGAATTAGTTTATTCGACTTATTTATAAACATTTTATACATGCAAAAATACGTTATAAATAATGTGAAGAATAGTATAGATTAAAACAACACAAAAATGCTCTCTGATACATGCAGCAACCCAGCATGAAATGGAATCCCTATGATGCTTTAACCCTCTATATCTACAAATAACATTTTTTTGTGATTCTAATGGGATACAAAGTTTCACTGTAACCAGGCCTAATCCTTTGCAAGATGGTGATTTCCACTGCTCCTTTTTGCTTGGTTGGAAAATTGGTCCTCTCTCACTTGGCATTCCACGCGATTTTTTTGTTTCAGTTTAAATTCGATACCTACTTCATTTATCTTCTGAATTTGCAGTGGGTGAGAGTTTCACTTCCAAATCAACAAGTAAATCATGGTATTCAGCAAATGAAGGATGAGACTGACAGAAAAAGTTGAGACACCATGGTAAGAAAGTCGGATTTCGATAAAGAATATTGACTATAAACGGAGCTGTACAAGTCCACATACCTGCAATGTCATACTATATGCTTTCCACAACCGCGTATCATGCCGGAAAAGATCAAAAAGAACCTGCGGAACAACAAACAGATTATGATCACGAAACCCTCTGATGAATAACTTGTATGGATTTTTAATGTCGAAATGACCTAAAAATCTAAATAATCGATAACAGGTATCCTCAAAGATGGAATTCAAAAACGTCTAAAGAGATTAAAAAATTAAATACAAGAGATATGTTTCAGTTCTTCATCTTTTGAGAAGATTTTCTACACTTTCAGGGAAAAAAGATGTGCTATTCTTTGATGAACAAAATTACTTAGTTTGCCAAAAACAAGAAAAGGAATGTCAAAGGAAGCTGTCAAAATAAAGCCCCCAGAAAGTAAAAAGGTTTTAAGATCTCAATTTTGAAGGATAACAAAACCACTTCATAAACTTCCACCAAATGCCCCCCTTGAAGATTCAAACTGAAGATTGAAGATTCAGCTTTCTAATTTCTTATGGAGGCTAATTAAGGCCTAGGTGGCTTTTTTCACACTAGAAATAGAGATGGGAAAGAGAATAAAAGTTGGATTCTATATAGTTTTCTATTATGCCTCTAATTGGCTGTGCCTATAAACCCTATGTGTGGTTCTTTTCTTTCATACTAGGGAAAGGGCAGGCAGCTATTTAAAGAAAAATCACCAATCAACAAAACTCTCAGAAAATCACAAGAAACAAAAAAATACGTAAAATATCAATTAAAAATTCACATTAACAAAAACATTTTTCCGAAACATTAATTAACTTATTAAACACTTCACAGTTTAATTCTTCAAGTAAATTAAAAATATATATAAGTATTTGTAAAATTTAAGAACATTCCAATAAAAAATTGTCCTATTGTAAAGCATGGACAAAAATCCTAGTAACTTTTAAAAGGGAAGTCCAGAGCAAAAAACAAATCTTATGAGTCGCACGTGCTTCAAATGAGGACAAGGTACGATACATATATCAGTGCTTCTAAAAATCAAATTATGATAAAAACCAGAATTTTAATGATAAAAGAAACAAATTATACCTCAGATCGTCTTAAAAGAGTGGCAAGGACAACTATCCACTCCTTGAACTTGACAGAGCACATATGAGCCAAGAGGAATTCAGCATCCAACCTGCTCTGCAACGTTCCCATTTGCAGCTGGAAATTAAAAAAATGGCCCAACAAGCATTAGACTATCATACAACACCCAAAAAAAAAATTGCAGAGAGTATGGTGGTTATTTTTTATGATCTAAATTTATACACAGTTAATGCCTAAGTTGAGGCATTTTGAACAGTCTCTTACATCACACAAGCTATTCCACTATAGTATATGATAATACAACAAAGAGCAAAGAACATAGGTGGAAACCGGCTTATAAGAAAATTGGCACCTTTTGCCCAATTAATTCTAGCCCTGATGCAAAATTCTCCAGCCTAGCAGAACCATATCTTTCTCGTTGAAGATATTCCTGCAATGTATTGTTTTGTGGAACAAATGAAAATCACTTAACTCCATAAAATGACATTTTGAACCAACTATGTATTTCTTACCACTAAATCGAACTGAGTGCCTTTGACAAATGCAACAAGCTTGGAAAGCTCCTTTCCTGACATCAAATAGCTAGCATGATTTTCCAATATGTTCTTGACGGGAGCAATATGAGCACTCTGGTCTTTGAATGATGTGCTGTTGCCAAAAAAGAAAAGGGGCGATGAACTGAATATTATCTTGAAATTACAACATCCGAAGGTAATGTAGAACAATTCATGAAAGTTAATAACCTTTTATCAAATGATGACCTATTGAAACTAGAGCGGAAAAGGAAATAGCCCAAGAATCTAGGAGATAATTTGTCAGAATCTGTAGATGATTGCTCGTAATCTCTCCCTGACCTCAACAAGAACCTCACCTACGAATAAAAGAGAAAGAAATCAAGATCCAGTAAGTGTTTATAACCAAAAAAATCATTTACACAAAGCATATGAGCATGCAAGAATTATACCAGCTCCCCAGCAAGTTCATATAATGATTCGTCTAGAGTTGCCTGCACAGGATTTGATAATGTTTTCAAAAGTCTTAAGGGGGTAAATAAAAGTAAGAGAGAGAGAGAAATAATTACATATTGAACTATTAGCAACGATCTACCTGCAATAAGCGCAGAGCACAATACTGACTAACAGCAGGTCCTTCAAGTTTGGCAATTACCTGCCCCATATTTTATAAAAGGAATGAATTGATCAGACAATCATGTAGAACAGGAGATGACAACTTCTATACTCTATTTATCTATTGAAAACCTCGGATACTGTTTTCTGACAAGGAATTCACATGCAATAAGTGAGTGTGTCAGGAATTCACATGCAATCAAAGAGAACGTTCCCCTCGCTTCTCATGCATAGCTTTCCAACTACATTTAAGGAGGGAGAGATACATAATTCTTAGAAGAAAAACAAACTCTGTAAATTTACTTCGTATAGGTTGACCACATCTGCTAAACTGTAAAATCACCCCAAAGTGTGCTAAACTGTAAATACAACTCCAACCATCTCCGAAGAGGAAATATCTTTGGCAAAATTAAAAAGGCAATGACAAGAAACATGATATGCATACAACAAAAGTTAAAATTTTCAAAGAGACTGATTCTTACAAGAATGTAGCATGCTGCAGTGCGGTACCATCTCCGTTGGAAGCAGTCTTCAAACAACCTTTTGCAAAAAAAATTAGTGAGGGCGATTTTTGGAAGGAAAAGGTATGAAGGCATGCTAATAGATTGAATTATGATGCAACCAATGCCCAATGTTTACTCGATGTGATTATCACTCAACAGAAGGTCAATCTATCCAAACATAGTTAATCACTACAGAAGATCAGGAAGAATCACACACACACACACACACAAACATATATGTTCAACATCTTTCAGACATGTTTTGCAACTGTCAACTGGAAAAACAAATCAAAAAGGAGAATTAAAGAACATACTCTGTAGATCTTCCCGCAGCAGTGAACAGATCAGCCCAATGTCTACCATCAGTTTTTCTTGCAACACTCACAACCACATCAAGATACTCTGGAAAATTTCTGATCAGATCACATGTCTTCTCCAAAAGAGAGACACTCTGTTTCTGGACTGAGATCTGGTTTTTATTCACATTTTGCCTGTGCAAGGAACCAATATAATTTAGTACAGATAGGGTAAGCATAAAGAGATACAGAAAAAAGAGAAAGGGCAGAACGAAAGCACATCAAAACCTCCAGCCTTCCAGTGAACACAGCAAGATCAAGACTGGTCCCTAAAATGGACCAAGCAAAATAGAAGGAACTTCTGCTAAAATAAGCAAGTTTATATGGAAAAATTATATTTTTCTAGCTTCCCAAAAAGCTAAAAAACTGCAACATTAGGACTGCATGGAAATGCCTCAATTTACATGCACACAATGACACAAATAGTCATTCCAAGCATAACTTGGACAGTCAATTTCCCCAGTTAAATAATACCTTGAAATCTCAGCATCAAATACAGTGAAAAGAAGCCACTCTAAACAATGTGAAAAATGAGGCTTCTCTGCTGATATTTGTGCCAAGCGTAAAGCCTCCTCACTTTTGTCCCTCTGCAAGATGCAGAACCAGAAGTAAATTAAGAAAGAGTATGTATAACTAAGGTAGCATTGTTCTTTAAACAAGTACCATTTAGAGCTGTGACTTTGTACATGCAACATAAACATCCTTTAATGCTACTCAGAAAAAGGAATATCGTTGCAAATAACTAAATTAAGTTCCAAAAAAGTTGTAATGACGCAGGAGCTTTGTTTATTTTAAAATATTTTAGGGTTTAAATCTAGGGTTAGGATGAAAACTTTATTTGCAAGGAAGCGTAGTAACTTTAGTTGCAAGACAGCATATAAAATAAGTTGTAAGCTTTACAGCCAACATAATTATTGTTATTATTTGCTTGAATTAATAAGAAAGAAACTAAAGTTTTTATAACCCTAAGTTTTCAAAAAGTCCATCTTTCTTGTTTTTTCGCTGCTATTTTACCGTCTAAGCACATCACCTAATAACACTTTTCGGTCAGAGCCAATAATAAACTTTAATCATTCTTCAAGGATGGTGGTAAGAACCTTCACATTTATCAACTCAAAGTGAAAAATCTACCATTAATGAAAAGGAACAATAAGTTGAACAAAACAAGGCTTTGAATGTTCATTGCTGGATAACTTTTAAGAACCAACCCACAATTCTCACAATTCATTTTTTAGGGGGGGGGGGGGGGATATTTCCCAAACACATAGGTTTGACATAGGTTTGACAAATAAATGGATATAATGCCCAAAACCCATTACCATAAAATATAAAATAAATCAAATTCTTGCTAATAAAGACGAGATATTTCAATGTCCACATTCCCGTATTAATATGAATTTAGACTTCAAATGAAACAAGAATTTGGCACCCTTAAAGATATGAGGAGAAAAAGTAGAGATACCTGAAGGAGGTGTCGGAGTAGGCAATGCAATATGGTTTGAGCTTGGGGAGTTGGCTCAAAACATGGAAATTCTGTGCATGCTGAAAATGACATTCTTTGAGACACGCCAACCACAACCCCAGCATTTGGAAGAAGCCCCAAAGGGTACACCTCGCGGTCAAATTCCAGATCTGGATCCAACTAATAATACATGTTGAAATATTAAAACTAGTAGATAGATCAAATGCCTTTTAAATCTTTCTAGAAAATAATGAACAAGAGAAATAATAACAAGTAAAGCGCATTAAAGGAGTAACAATATCTGATAGAAATCACACTCTCAGGTCAATAATACCTGCAAAAAGTCCTCCTGCTTAAATGAGTCAACACCTGGAGATGGATACCAAACCTGTAAAAATAAGCATCCAACAGAAATTAGATCAGACTAGAAGAAAAATAAAGAGGATTTACAGAAAATGGAAAGAGCAAAATGTTGGACAGTCAAATTTAACAGTAGGTTACCTGCATTCCTCTGTAGCCATAGTCCAACCAAGAGACATCCTCAATTAGATTTGTTTTCTCTTCTGATTGACCACATGTAACCCAAAACAGTTCAACCGAATTAGTGAGTTCCCTTTCCCGTCCATCATCCAAATCAAGTAATGAAAGCTCCCCATTCGTTCTCAGTATAAGACATCTAGAAAAGCATGTAAATATCAGGCACATGCAATGTGCAGAAAGTTCGATGCACCAGTTCAAAGGTAATACCTTGCTGGCTCTCTGGCTAACAAGTTTGAAGAAGATGAGATATGATTGTCAAGGTCACTGTCTCTAGGAATTTGATCAGGAATAAAACGCATAGCTGCAGGATGGCTCTTTGCAGTCATGATCGAGAGTTCTCGTACTGTAGAAAGCTGTTTGTCATTTTATCACTTAAAAACGTATGAAGAATAACTTACACATTATTTTTAAAGCACAATCATTTATATATTTCAATGAAATATTTAAATAACTGGATAACATTCCTTTACCTGTAAATCTGGACTACTAGAAGGTGCCAATTCACCAGATAACTTCACATGGAATATGTGTACATCAAATGGGCGATAAGTGACTAGTATGTAATCTTCGTAGACATCCATTACCATTGGCTTTGCAAGCAATGGTTTACGACAAAGTAGTGAGCTCTGATCAAGGTGATATCGAGGATAAAAAAGCAACTCATACCTGCACACAACCATTTGCATCAACCACAATAAACAACAGGTGATCATGAAACTAAAATGAAATATCGTAATTCGTAAGTCTTCATTAAAAATAATGATAGAAAGAAAGAATTGAAAAGTGTGGCCAACAGCTTGGGGTTCAAAATAAAAGTACTTGATCAATTGGAGTTTAAAGTAACTGGTAGTGTGATGACTTGCCCATGAATTTCAGGCATCCATATATTACGAGAAATAATAAAAAATTCTAAGTATTTGGACAGAGTTGACAAGTTCTGCAGGCAGAAGTAATTCAGAGGGCACAGATTTGCATCTCACATGTTAAAAGAACCAATGTAATTCTTTATTAAAAACAAATGACAGAAAGAAAGAATTGAAACTTGCTGCCAAAAGCTTAGGGTTCAAAATAAGAGTACTTGATCAGTTGAAGTTTAAATGAACTGGCAGTGTAATGACATGCCCATGAATTTCAGGCATCCATATAGTACCAGAAATTATCAACAGTTATTAGTATTTGGACAGAGTTGACAAGTTCTGAAAAAATAATTAAGAGGGCACAGATATGCATCTCACGTGTTCGAAGACTCAATGTAGTTGCAGACAACAACGATCTTCCCCAGCCATAACAGACCTTCACACTGAATCTTTTGTTCCTGAGAAATATCTCCAAACACTCGCCACTTCTTCAGTCTTATGTCATATAAAATCAACCCATGGAGACCAGCAACTGCTAAATACATTCCATCCTTGCTCGCTGCCACATGCTGAACAGGCCAATTATGTGAAATGTAAGAAACCTGAACAAAAGCAAAACAACATTAGAACACTCACATTTTATAGGAAAACATAATGAAAGCAGACACTTATGAAATTGTGATTTGGATTTATAACTGGAAGGTTTAAATGTAGCATCTTTAGCTCATCAGTCTCTTCTGACTGCACAACAAGCAATCTATCTTCACCATAAATCACTTGACGGACATAAGTCATTCCCGATACTCCTCTGCTAAGGCAACATTTTCCAAAAGAAAATGCAAGAATTCTCTCCAATGATCCCTCCTCAATAGCGTAAAGCCTATATCCATATTCATCCCACTGCATTAATGAGGTACCACCCATCAATGGCTCATATTTACAATCCTGGTTTGGCTTAACTACTGGAGAAGAAGCAGAACTCAAACCAATTTGACGGATGGTTGACATTAGACGACATCCAGAAACAGACCAAACTGTAAGTCCTCTTAACTTCCACCCAACTGCAAAAGCAGAATTATCTGGTGTCCATGCAATACAACTGACAGAACCAGTGTCTTCCATTGTATATCTGTCAAACAAGAAGATCAAGAAGTAAAGCTTTCACCTTTGACACATGAAAGCCTGAACCCATAACAATGGTTTCTACAACACTATGGTCCAAAAACTTGCTAAAATAGTACTGCTAAGAAACTAGCAAAACCAAATGAATGAAAGTGTTTCTTAACATATAATTATTCATAGTACTGTAAAAAGTTCAGTGCAAGTTGACAACTGCAAGGAATGTGATTTTACAAAAGAGAACCGAGGAAAACATATTATTTAACTACCTTGTAGAAAAATATAGTAGTCAGTTCAGTCAAAGAACAAGATGTAAATATATTAGACTGTACCACCAACATTCTAGCTTTACCAATAAAGACAATGCATACCCCCAGTCATATAAGGAGACGGTACGAATGTGCAACCCAGAATCAGCCAAGTCATATAACTCAACAACACCTCTTCTGGTACCAACAGCAAGGATTAGTTGATCTCCAGCAACCGAAGTACATACAGCATCGCCATTTCCCAAATTTTTTTCAGCTTTAATGGATTCACCTGCCTTTAAACCTTTCTTGCTCACAGAACATGACACTAGTTGTCCATCGGAATATAAGACTAACAGCAACCTCATCAAAACACAAAACTCCAATTGTGCTATAGCAGATTTCTTGGAGACATGATTATCCGAGGCAAAAGTTCTGTCGTCCTCTCCAGAAGCAGTAAAATTAACTGGAGAATGTGATAATGTAGCAACTTCACTGTCATTGTGTTGGGAGGAATCCAGTCCAAAAACTCCATTAAACTATACAGAAAAAGTAAAAACAAAAATCAAATTCCATGTTAAAAGAAATTGCATAAGACAGGAGAAAATTGCAACAACATGTTATCTATGAATTACCTCCCCCTTCCAGGAGATACTATATAAAGATCCATTAGAAAGCCCCAATAGCATATGCTTGTTATCACTCACAATATTGCTCCTACAGCAAAAAGGTTCAAAGTAAAGATAAGATACGAGAAGAACTAAAGTTAAAGTCAAAACTCAAAACTACAGCAAATGACAAAGAAATATTTACACGGTCAAATCATTTTCAGCAAAAGGGACTTGTTCATTCAGAACGCAAGTTATCGTTGCTAGAGACAAACCAGAGGGTTGCTTCCCCCCTAATTGTACTTTTCTCTCTGAAAACTGGACCTTAAAAATGTGAAGAAAGAAAGAGGAAGTCTGCACACAAAAAATGAGTTAGACTGAAATTCATAACAAATAAAGTTATGTGCTTAAATATCTTCAGAAACGGAACACTGAAGCAAAGAAAACGAAAAATAGTAAAAATAATAAATGGCCTATATTAAGCATCATCTTTTTTATCATTGATCAATCCAGGCTAAAGGACACTCTTATCCATCATCCATAATCCCTAAAATAAAACAAATCAAGCTAAATGCAATTATCAAGAGCAACATGCATAAGCTGCTTCTCTGCTTCATTTTAATTTTACCCTATTAACTCCAACAGGCCAGCACCCTAATACTAAACAAACATTTAATCAAAAAAGAAACAGAAACAAGAACTAAAAGAAAATCAAACTTGCAGACAAGCTAAATCAATTTTTTTGAGGAAAAAGAAAAAGAACTCACAAGAACCGCAATCAATTTGGTGTCAGGACTCCAAACGGCCTGCAAATTCTCGCCTTCTCGCTGCAGCGAATCCGCATCTCTCTTATACCTCCCTAACCTCACTCTATGCTGCAATCACCGACATAATAATAATCGAAAGACTTTAGAAAAAGAGGGGAAACAAAAAAACCTAATCAAGAACAAAAGCATACATTTGCGTAGGAAATACCTGGGAGGAACTCCATAGCTCGAGATGCAGAGGGGAAACGACGAGCAAGATCCGGTTAACGAGTTTTAGGTAAATGATGTTTTGCGACGTGGGATACTGCCCTTGCTCTAATGGAATCACCTGCGGATATCCATATGCCATATACATCTTCCTTTTTCTTCTTCGTTTAAAGTTGAATTTCTACCTCTCAGCTAAGGATCTGATTCAATAAATAGATCTGAGGGAGTTGAGAAAAGAGAAATTAGATCTTGTAGATCCAGAAGAGGAGTGGCATTTTCTGTATTTTCTTTCCTTTTCTTTTAATTCGATTAATTTCTTTCTGTTTCAGCAAGAAATACTGAAATGGATTTTGATTTTATAATTTTAAAGAAATGACTTGTACCATAGAAGTTGCCCCACGTCTTTGGGTTGGACTTGGGCCCCCCTCCCTCCTCAAGTGTGTATTTACGTTGATTTTTTTATTATTATTTTAAATAGAAGAGGGCTGAGCCCTAAACTACGGACATGGAGAATACATCGTCTATTATAATTTATAAGTGGGGTGTTCATAATTGGATATATATATATATATATTTAAATAGTGGTAATATATGTCCATATTTTTTTTAATTTTCGATGTGTTATACACCTTGTAGATAAAGCGGATTGAACTTAAATTTTTAAGATGAATAACATCATCTTTTTTATTAAGACTACTCGTTGAATTTGGATATTTATATTTTTAAATATTCAATTTTTTTAGTAATAAAAATATGGTTTCATATTTCGACCCAATAGATCCAGAATTCATTAATTGGATACATGTACAAAATTGATTATTCGTTAACCGGATCATAGTGTATTTGGATTTTTTTTTAAATCACATTGAAAGAACATAACACTTAAAATTATAAAATACATAATTCAAACATAGAGTATAGCAACCAAATTATATACTCTAAATATATAACTTAAAAGTAAAAAAAAAAAAAAAACAACTAAAATAATATAGTCCATGGATGGGGAATTTTGTACCGACCACTCATAGACATTGGCAATTTGGCATAACTCTTTAATATGTGATGTCTGAAATATCGTTAGTCTCATCAATAACAATTACCGGTTGCTCCGAAATCAAATTTTGCATCTCCACATCAAATATTTCAAATATACAATTACAATTTACAATAACTACGTATATTTAGAAAACAGTTGGGAATGTAAAATAAAAACTTAGTAAATCTATGATCTAAAATAAAAACTTAATAGACTGAGTATCTGATCTATGACTTTTAAATATATATATATATATACCTAATTTTTTATATCGGATTAACAGATCAATAGATTGAATATTTTAAGTAGAGTATTTTGAAAGACCTCTAATTATAAGTGGTGATATAATTATATAGTAAATGTCATGTACCGCAATGTATCGTTATTCATATGTACCGCGATGTACCATTATTTATTTTAATTAGTTTTGAAATCCTAAGGTCCGAAAGTATTATTATCCCCTTTTAGAATAAAATCTTAAAAATTATTTTTTATATTATTTTTTCATATTTTCTTTTATTTTTAAATTTAAAAAAATAATTAAACTTTTATTATTATAATAATTCGTGCATTCACTAAACTTTGATCAATTATTCAATTTGGTAACCGAACTTCAAATTGCTTCAATGTTACAGTTAAATTTTTAGTTTTGATTCAATTTAGCCACTGACCCATTAACAATTGTTAAAAGGGTGATGTGGCTGTTAAAATAATTTGTATAATAGCACATTTAATTCTTCACGTTTACACATTCAAACAATTTAGTTTTAATTCAAAAAAAAAATTTAACCCTCATTATTTCAATTTGACCCTACTTTTAATTAGGGATAATTTAATATTTTATTTTGATCCTTCAATTATAACTAATATTATCTTTTTCCTCTAAATCCCAACCATACTCAATCCATCCTTTAAATTTTCATAAAGAATAAATCTTAATCATCTCATAAAATTGTATTCAATATATATATATATATATATATAACTGAAATTTGTTATAAAATTTCTAAAAAAATTTATCCTTTTTTCATCATCATTGTCTTCAACAATTTCATGCTTACAAAGTCATGTTCACAGCCCACATCTTAATTAGTTTGTTCTTCTTGTATCATTGTCTATTAACTCTATATTACCCTTTTAATTTACCAGAAGTTAAATTAGCAACAAATTATTTTTATTTTATCGAAACCACTGGCTACAAATTTATTGAAATCAGAAAAGAGTCTCAAACCCACAGTAGAAATGCTTGGATCTGCATGCTGTTTTCATAGTTGCGACTTGCGAGAGCTCCCTCATCGGGAATGTTTTTTAGGTATTTATTTTAACAACTTTGCAAGTTTATTGTTTATTTTTAGATTTGATTTTTGAATGTGGAAATGCTTAAATTTGCTTAGACGATGCTTGGGAAAAAGTAAAGCTCAAAATTTTAGGAAAAGGTATTAGGAAATTTCTGTAAATATGATATGGTTGGAAATTGGGAGGGACAAGATAACATTAGTTATAATTGAGGGATCAAAATAAAATATTAAATTATCTCTAACTAAAATCAAGGTCAAACTGATATAATGAGGATTAAATTTATTATTTCTTTCAAATCGGGGTTAAATTATTTGAATGTGTAAATGTAGATGACTAAATGTGTTATTATACAAAATATGTTAACAGCCACATCACCCTTTTAACAATTGTTAACGGGTCAGTGTCCAAAATGAAACAAAACTAAGAGTTTAATAGTAACATTGAAGTAATTGAATGTTTGGTTATTAAATTGAATAATTGATCACAGTTTAGTGACCATTTGTGAATTTTACCCTTAAATTAAAAAAATAAAAGAAAAATATGAAAAGTAATATATAAATTATTTTTAAGATTTTTTTAAAAAATAATAACATTTTCTATCTCTAGAATTTTAAAACTGATTAAAACATTTAATAATACATTATGGTACATATAAATAGGGATAGAAATTCTCTAGCCTTTTTCGGTGCCCCTACTTATGCCCCACGCTCAAAATTAAGTTTAGGGTTTAAGATTTTAGGTTAGGGTTTAGGAAATTTAGGGCAATGTGTATTTTTTAGGGTTTAGGGTATATGATTAGAATTTAGGGTTATGACTTGAAATTTATTTTTATAATATTTTTTAGTGTTAAAGTATAAATAAAAATATAGAAAAAAAAACATAAACTTTTTAACTTATAAATAATGATACATCATCGTACATAACATTTATTATAGAATTATCCGTAAGTGGTGATGCCTATTGCCTAGCATATCGCCCAATAGAGTAAAATGGACACTCGTTACTAGTTAGTTTTTCTTACAAAACCAATCCCAATGCCAAGAGAATTTCCAATAAATCACAAACGCCGTTGTTATAGAAATTAATTTTAAGTAGAATTAATTAATGGTTAAATTTTTTTTTCAAACATTAATTATCGGTTAATTAATCAAATTAATTAAAATTATTATATATTAAATATTATATATATATATATTTGGCCACCAAATTTTTTAAAATTATAAAATGATCATTAAATTTTTTGATATGTTATAAAATGACCATTAAAATTTATTAAACTAGCACAAAATGATCATTAAATTTATTGAGTTATTATAAAGTGGTCATTAAATTTTGAAAAAACTATCAATAATTTATAACGTGCAATGACCATTTTGTAATACTTCGATAAGTTTAATGATTGTTTTGTAACTTTTGAAAGTCCAATGACTAAAAAGATCATCTTAGCATAGTTTAGTGACCATTTGTATACATTACCCAAAAAGTTATAACAAATTTTGGTTAATTCAAAACGACCTAATTGTTCAGTTATGTTAAAAAATTTCAAACAAAGTTCGGTTCAATTAATGGTTAAAGCCTAAAAAAATTCGGCTAATAGATTTTAGCTAGTTCAGTTCAGTCAGCTAATCAAACTGACCAATTGAATACCCCTACGACTCGCCTCAAATTTTTTAAATAAAACTTAAGTTATAAAATATGACTCTTCAACTTGACTAACTGAAACATTTTTAACTCGCCTCGAACGAATGCCCAACCCTATTGATCGTAGTTCAAATATACACATAAAACTTTGATTTTATTAAATTATATACATTTAACGAAATAAATATACTGATTTATTTTTTATTATTGAATAAATATAATTTTTGTATATACAAGCACCGTTGTTATAGAATTGATTACGATCGTGTTTATTGAAGACCTCTGAAAACCCCTCTAAAATTATGTTATATAATTTCCAATAAATCCCAAGCACCGTTGTTATAGAAATTAAATTTAAGCGGAATCGATTAATGGTTAAGATTTGTTTTCAAACATCGATTATCGGTTAGTTAACCGAATTAATTAAAATTATTATAATATTATATATATTACACATGTATATTTGGCCACCAAACTTTTAGAAATTATAAAATGATCATTAAATTTTTTAATATGTTATAAAATGATCAAATTTATTAAACTAGCACAAAATGATCATTAAAATTTTCAAAATTTATCAATAATTTATAACGTGCAATGACCATTTTGTAATACTTCGATAAGTTTAATGATTGTTTTGTAACTTTTGAAAGTTCAATGACTAAAAAGACTATTTTAACATAGTTTAGTGACCATTTGTGTACATTACCCAAAAAGTTATAATAAATTTCAGTTAATTCAAACCGACCTAATTGTTCAGTTATGTTAAAAATTTCCAAACAAAGTTCGGTTCAATTAACGGTTAAAGCCTAAAAAATTCGGTTACTAGATTTTAGCTAGTTCGGTTCAGCCAGCTAATTAAACCGACCAATTGAACACCTTTACGAATCGACCCAAATTTTTTAATAAATTTTGAGTTATAGAATATGACTCTTCAACTCGACTAACTCAAACATTTTCAACTCGTCTCGAACGAATGCCCACCTCTACTGATCGTAGTTCAAATATAGACATAAAACTTTGATTTTGATTAAATTATATACATTTAACGAAATAAATATACTGATTTATTTTTTATTATTGAATAAATATAATTTTTGTATATACAATACGTAAAACATCAAATGGTGCAACATCGACAATAATGTTAATGATTTGTGAAAAACAAATCAGATTAAAATTATAAGAATTTATTTCATGCACTAATAATGGAATACTTGTTTTTCATAGGGATGTATAATTTAAGGTTTAAGATTATAATTTAAGGTTTAAATTTTCATGGCTTATAATTTAGGATTTTAGGTTTAAGATTAGAGATTTAAATTTCATTTCGTAGAGTTTAAATGGTACGGTTTATTATTTCATGCATTGGTAGCGAAATTTTTTCTACAAGTATGTCTATTTTTAATTTGAGAATAAAAAATTTAAATCTCTTACCCTAAATTATATCCCTAAACTCTAAACCCCTAAAATAATTCCTATTGGTTCGCTTATATCAAACTTTTTTTTTCACCTACGAGTGCATCCCGTATGTGCTGTATAATTTTCCATGCGAACCCATTGTTAAAGACAGAAGCTCCTCCTCCTCCTTCTACTTCTACTTCTCAAAAGCTACTTCTTACTTCATAATTCTTTTCTTCTCTTGTAATTTTCTTCATGGGTTTTCCACTTGGAGTTGGTTACATGGAAGTTTTCTTACCAAAACTCTTCGTTCAAACGCTCTCCTTTCTGGGTTTCATCCAAAATCTAATTCTTGCTCTTTTTGACTACCTGGGACTCTCCGACGTCCTCGAAACAGACGCGGTCTGGCTGGAAAATTCGATCCTAACAACAACCGATAATCCGCCCGTATCCGCTCTTCTGATCCGGGAAATCCTCCCCGTTATAAAGTTCGAGGAGCTTGTCGTGGAAGGGGACCCACCGGAGAGCTGCGCCGTTTGCTTGTACGAGTTCGAAGGAGGGGAAGAGATCAGGTGGTTGAGGAACTGCAGGCACGTTTTCCATCGGTCGTGTTTGGACCGTTGGATGGACCACGATCAGAGAACTTGTCCGCTTTGTCGGACATCATTCGTGCCCTATGAGTTGCAGGAGGAGTTTAATCAACGGCTCTGGGCTGCTTCTGGGGTCGATGAGTTTAACATTGACTACGGTTCGGTTCCAGAACTGTAGATAGTTTTACGGCACTTGTTTTGCCTAATCTGTACGTATATTGCAGGAGAATTTGGTGCACAACCAATAAAAAAGAAGGGAAAAAAGAAGTTTTCCATATGCAATTCTTACAGTTTGAATGCTGCAACTATGTTTCATGTATTGTTTTAAGTACTAATCATCTATAAATTAAAATTTCTTGGAAAATTTTGAAGAATATGTGAATTGCAGAAACTTTAGACAGTGGTGAATGAACAAGTGCATTTTTTTTAATATTGTGGTTGATATGATTTTTTTTTAATTTCACGATCTAATGTTATTGCTACAGTCGAATTGGAAGTCGGTTGAAATTTGGATAAAAATCCTTTGATCATTTTCGGTGACCCTACTTATGCCCCAACACTAAAAAACACAACAAAATTAATTTCAAGCTCCAACCTAAATTTTAAATCCTAAAATCTACACCATATACCCTAAAAAATACTTCATACCCTAAAATTTCTAAACCCTAACCCTAACCTCTAACCTTAAACCTTAAACTTAAATGAGAGAAAAGAGTACTTATCGGAATACCTATACAAAGGACAACGCGAGCAAAATCTCGTCTACATAAGCCTAAGCTCTAAACACCATGGAACAAGCGACACAAAACAACCCCTTAACCATCAGGGTCAACATGCCACCGAACCTCAGCACCATTGTCTAAGTGTTGCTCCGCTTATCTCCAAATCCCCTCGTAAGCACGTGCTCAGCGACTTTCACGATTGCCGTAACAATAACCCCATATCGTGAAATAAAAAAAATACTTCATATCATAATTCATAAAATAAAAATCTTAAGCACAATATCTGGTAAAAAAATCCAACAAGTGCAGGTTTAAGAGATGTAAAAGTCACAAAATAGATGCAGCGGTGAGGTTGGATTGTGTGCTTGAGGCATCTTTTTCTCATGCACTGTTGAAGTAGGCAGGGGGTTTAAATTCCAAGCTGGTTGAAGCATGGAATCCGAAATTCTGAATCGGTCCCCTACCTGAAAGGACTGAAACCTGTCGAATTTAGGGGCCCAAATCCAACAGTATCGAGGAGTCCCTTTTTGGTTCAAGACAAAAGAAAATTGAAGGATCCCAAATGATTCTGCAATCTTTGTCTCGCCTTTTCGGTTTTATTTAACAAGGAAGTTAACCGACATTCACTTGTCGTAACATTTAACAAATTTTAACCTACTAATCTAATTTCTGGTCCTGTTCTTATTCTGTGAAATTTGATTTACACCAAATCTCCTCCTCATTTGTTTCACTGTATCAGATGGATTTTGTTTCACTGTGTCAATAATGATAATTCTAAGATTATCATAGTGGCCTTAGGGTGAATCTAAAAATTAGACCCCTAACAAGTATTGATAAAAAACTTGAATTTTAGAAGTATGTCATTAATAATAAGTATTAGAAAAAACTGGTCCCCATTAAGAAGTATTGGAAAAAATAAATTTTAAAAATATGCCCGTAACAACAAATATTTTAAAAAATGTTATGCCCTAATAACAAGTGATGAGAAAAAATTGAATATCTAATAACAAATATCAGAAAAATTAAATTCTAAGAGTCCTAAATAATAAATATTAAGAAAAAATTATGTTTCTAATAACAAGTATTATAAAAAAATGGCTCTCTAATAACAAGTTTTCGGGAAAAAAATAAAATTTAATAGTATGCCCCTAATAATAAATGTTAGAAAAAAATTAAATTCCAAATAAAAAATATTATGAAAAATGAATTTTAAGAGTAGTCCCCTAATAACAAATATTAGAAAAAAATTAAGTCTCTAATAACGAGTATTGAAAAAATTAGGGCCATAATAACAAGTATTGAAAAATTGAATCTCTAATTTAAAAAAATGGTCCCTGGACGGGCGCTCCTCTTGCCCATGCTTAAGGAATGCACTGCTCATGTTAGAAAAAAAAATCCACAAACGGTGAATTTTTATAGTTTAGGATAAAAATTTTAGGGTTTAGTATTATTCATTAATGTTTAGAGTTAGAATTTAGGGTTTAATTTTTAATGTATAAGCTTCAGTATGCCTAATATGATACATAAAAGTATTTGAAGCATGTTTGTAAAAATAATCTCCACTGACGGCACATCAAATATTAACTCATAAATAAATGTACCTTTTTTTAATTTAATTGTTCACTTTTTCTCATCCTATAATCTGGTTTTGGAGTTGAGTATTAGTCGAAGAAAGGAGTATGGACTTATAGAGTTAATTAATTTTTTTAACGAGCCAAAAAAATGTGTGTGAGTTAAATTTAGAAAACAAATCAAATTAAAATCTTGTCAACAATATAATTAATTTCTAAGTTAGATCGCATATTTGAAAACTCTTTTAAAGTAGGAGAATAAGAGAAAATAAAATATTTAAAATTTAATAATTCATTTCTTCAAGTAATGAGATTAATCATTTAGGAAAAATTATATTTTTTATAATTTAACGGTTCGCTAGATTTTAAAGACTTAAGGGTTATATTATTTTTATATATATTTTTATAAAATGTTTGAAAATTTTATAATTTTATTTTATATTTTTGTTGACGGGACCAATTTGTTGATCGAAATGTATCTACAAACATTTTTTATTTTATTAATTTATTTTAAATTAAGAAACGTCAAATACTTAGATAAAAAGACATTCTTCGATCTAATCATCTGAGTTTTTAACTATATGGGTGAAAAAATGAGATGGGTCCTTTGGACATTATTGTTTCCTCGCATTTTTTGTCCAGAAAAAAGAGTAAAGAGTTCTACTATTACATAAGCAGAGTTGTATGATTTCAAAAAGACCAAAAAATTTTTTTTTTCCCTCTTTCTTGATATAGATTTCTGCAGCAAACCTGAGATGGAATATTTTTCAAAGAACTTGACGTTTAATGGAGATATTGATCTGAAGAATTTTTAATCTGCACATGTTTGTTAATTTTGCTTCTTTAATTACATAAATATTAGAATTAATATCTTATACACTAGCGGGTGGAAACTAAAAGTTTCCACAAGCGCCTTAGTTTTAGGGTATAGAGAGTTAGTTTAGGGTACAAGGTTTAGGGGTTTATGGTTATAATTTAGGGTTTATAAGTTAGGGTTCAATTTTAGGGTAATATGGTAAGGATTTAGGTTTTAACCTATAAACCCTAAATTATAATCCTAAACCTTAAATTAAAATAACTATCCCTAAATTCTAACCATGTACACCTAAACCCCTAAACCCTAAACCTTAAACTAAATCCCTATACCCTAAAACTAAGACGCTTGTGGAAACTTTCAGTTTTCACCGCCGGTGTATGTGATATTTATCCTAAATATTGTGCTTGAAAGTTTTTATTCTAAAAATATGGACCCCTTGAATTATTTTTAACAATATAGCATTTTATTGTTTGGATAAGAAGACCTATGAATTGCTTCCCATTTTTTAACACTAATAAAAAAAAAATATTAAAAAAAGTACTATTTAAAGTCGGAGTGTCCTCCCCATCTTCAAATAGTGTCATATTCAAAAATAAGGGCACACTCCACGTTTTTAAACAAAAAATATTAAAAAAATAAGGACACTATTCAAAGACAGATGATGTACAATCCGACTTTGAACAATAATATGAATTTTTTAATATTTTCTGGTAAAACACTGTTCAAAGACGGAGAGAAATCCTTTGATCTTCTGATTGAACAATAAATAACAATAGATTGAGAAATAAACAAGGATGAACTATATTGTTTGAAAAAAATCAAAAACTATATTACTGGAAATTCTTCGATTTATTTTGTTGTGGAGAATCGAGTTTTCCTGTTTTTCTCTCTATCTTTTTTCAGAAAAAAATGACTTTTTTGTTGTTTGAGTTAGATCGTAGACAAATTTGAAGACTAAAATTTCAAGAGAAATTCGAGACGAACACAATATTACAGATATCCGAAGTAGGACAAGATTGGATTTAAATTCTCTTTTTCTGGAGCTGGGACGGTCAAAATCCACCTCATCCCGTCCCGTTGTCATTCCTAGACTACCGGGCTTCCCTAACTTAGGAAACACTACTACGCAAACCAGTTCGGTTTAGCCCTATATGTGGCCAGCTAAATAAAGAAAACGGCCCAGTCCAAGCTGGTTCATATGAAATATGCCGTTCCACCTGGATATACGTGAAATGTTGAATTTGTGATTGTATATACTTCCTTGGATCCAGTACCCTATTAAACTACTCGCCGGTTTGCATTGTTTGACTTAGCTAAGCTTCCGTATATGTAATTGTCAACTATATGGGTGTAAATGAGACTGAGCTATTCGAGTTCAATTCGGTTAAAGTTCAGTTATTATTTGAGTTCGAGTTTTTAATGAACCAAGTTGAGTTATTCGATAATTGACTCGAAAATCTCGCTAGTTACTCGAAAAATAATATATTATTTTTTTAATTTTAAAATATAAATTCCTAAACCTAAAACCCTAAAACATGAACTCTAAAATCTAGAATATAATTACACAACAACCTAACCCTCTAAACCCTAACGCCATAAACCCTAAAATTAACAAGCTTGTGTAAACTTTAATTTACATGACTTGTGTATCAAAGTTTTTTCTAATAGGACTTTAAATGAGACGAGACAGATCGCGAGCTAGCTACCCGAGTCTGACTAGATCAAAACTCGATTAACACTTGACTCAATTGAACTCGACTCGAATTCTTAACGAGCTGAGTCAAGCTCAGAATATTCAAGCTCGTTAAAAACTACTCAAACTCGAACTCTACTCGAATTCTTAACGAGCTGAGTTGCGCTCAACACTACTCGAACTCGACTCGGTTACTTTACAGCCCTACAGTCAACCAACACTTCCCATTCGTCAGTTTCAGCTTCATTTTCAGCTCGCAACTAAAAGGTCATTATGGCGCCTTTGCTTAAACCCAAAGGCTCTTTCACGAATCTCCACATTGAATTACTTCAAAACTAAAAAATGTAAAGAAATTAAAACCACATACCTTTTCTTGATCTCCTTCTTCTTCACTCTTTGAACCTCTGAATCTTAAAATGTCTATGCTTAGAGCTGTGGTAGCAATCTCTTTATTGCTTGGATCACTGAACGTACATTCTCTACCATGCGAAGACGACAGCAAATGCAAAACCGGGTCATGTAACATCCACGGTGATTGCATTTGCGATCTCCCGGATCCATCAACCATCTTGGACGGTGATCGTCCTTTCCTCGGGTAAAATACTTCTATCTATCTATCTATCTATCTATCTATCTATCTAGAGTGTTTGATTACGAAGAATGCTGATAAAACGTTTTACAGGGGGAGATTCTGTGATGAAGAGATGACGATGTGCGACGGGACTAATTCGTTTTGGTGTGAAAATGGTGGCATCTGTGAAGAAATCATTCAAGGCGAGAACTACTCCTGCAAATGTCCTCTAGGGTATACCGGAAAGCACTGTCAGTATCCCGGAGCTCCTTGTGGTGGGATGTTTTGTTTCCACGGGGCTGAATGTCTGGTCGAAAGCAATGCATGCCAATGTCCTTCTCACTGGAAAGGAAGTGTTGATTGTTCTCTCCCAACAACAAACACCACAGGTTCAACTTTCCCCTCTTTCCTTGGTTTTTAATCTGAATTCTCTCTCTATATGTAATATTAAAAAAGAAAAACATATTCTTGCAGACTCGTCTGAGGATTCAAGTATGTCTGAATTGCCTCATTGGGGAAGCAATAATAGTAGTAATAATACAAATGTGAGTACGGTTCATCTCTTCCCATGTTGAAATTGAAGTTTCTTTTTAGGTCATAGCAGTAACCAATCTGATCTATGATACAGTGGACGGTGGTGATTGTGGGCACATTGTTTTCGGTCGGAGCAGTAACAGGGGGTGCTATATATGCCAAGAAACTGTTGAGCAAGAAAGAAACGGCCCCAAAGTTTCAGCAGCTATCTCGAATGCAAAGCCATGGGGTTTTGGTTGATGAGGAGAGGGACAACATGGTTCCAGATAGTGGTAATCAGAGGCTTTAATAGAAACAGTGTAAGGATATATATATATATATAATTATTGTAATGGACACTTTGTGTTTTGTATTGGATATAATGTTTTAGATGCAGTTGATGAACATATATATGTATATAACCAATCAGAGTAGAATAATATAGATGAATCGATCCAAATTAACTAGGACCATCGCGGTGGCAATGGCTACTAGTACATGAACATATATGAATGTCTAGTGTCTACGCGGAATCTTTAGGTGGAGGTGGAGGAGGAGGATTGACGGGGTGTTCACCGGAAGGGAAATGCTGAGGATGTGGTGGGACGGCGGGAGGATAGTAACCTGGATACATCTGACCCCCTTGGCCTCCAGGATGGTAGCCTGGAGGAGGAAGTGGATGGTAGCCTGGAGGAGGAAGTGGTGCATTCGTATGGTATCCGTGTATATATTGTGGTGGTCCCGGTGGATATCCATAGCCATAAGGCGGCGGCGGCGGCTGCTGCCACTGTCCTTGTTGAGGTGGATATTGTGCGGGAGGATATTGTCCGTGCGGTGGTTGTTCCGGAGCCGGTGGTTGTGCTACATTCGGAGGCACTGGCTGGTCAATCCGTGACATCTGCTGCACTGCAGGAACCATCATCACACCACGCGGAGCGCCGCCTGGTAGGCTGTGCCTGTAGTCCAATTCAACCTTGTGCTGAGTCTGCATACAAGCGCAGACCCTGAACAAGAAAACAGAGCAAAACAAGATTGATTAAATCCAGAACAACGCATTTAAAAAGGGTGCATTCGAATGTGTATGAAATATGAATGAATGCCATACGTGCAATAAACGAGGTCCGAAATACAGGTCAATATCTCTGCTATGTCCTGAAGTTCATCATTTCCAGTAAGACAAGCTAGCAAACGACATATGCATGCAACTTGTCCAAGAATGATCATAAATGCCTACAAAAAAACGTTAAAAAAGAATCAAAACAAATGAAAAAAGCAAGCCAAATAAATCCGATTAAGAACAGATTATTTACAATGAGGCAGTTGTCGCATTCCGTGGTCTGTATATCGTACTCGTCTTGAAGAAGGAAGCGAGTCGACGCAACCGAATTGCTCAAGCAGAAAAAGACCTGAATCCAATGGAAATAGAACGACCAGGCTCACTAATTCGTGTATGTATAATCGACGAGACATGGAATCGATGAAAAAAAGGTTGTTGTAAATCTGACCTCCATGCAAAGACAAAACGTTGGGCATTTGTCTTCTTGACATTTACCGCTGCAAGGCATGTAACCCGCGCAGCAAACATACCTTGACATTTTATTGTGGAGTGCTTGTTTTCGCAAGCTAAATGAAACGCACTGGGAACTGTGGTTCAGGAAACATGGAGACGGAGTTCGGAAATTATACAGTGTTCAAAGTTATGAATAAATTGATTTTTTTTAAATGAAAAAACTCACCAGATCGATGAAAGCAAGCAGACTGCATGTTGAAGGAAAAGGAAAATGCAATCAGATAAATAAGTTTGAGACTCGTTCATTTTCTAGGGAGCCAAACAGAAAACGAAACAAAAAGAGAATAGAGGAAAGAGTAAAAATGTTTACATGCACAATCTGATTTGACGGCCCCCATGAGAGAAGTTTTCCAGACATTCATATAGCTCTTACGGATAGCCATCTTTTCACCCCTTTCGGCGATCCCCATTGTTTCGAGATTTCAAATTCACACACTAATCGCGAAAAAGAATGAGAAAATTTGAAAAGCGATGTGCAAAGAAACTACAATGCACAAAGAGATCAAAACGGCGTTCCCGGATGAGTTTTTCGGTTTTGATTATGTTTTAGTGCGGTTGTCGCGATTGATTGCGGTCGTTAAAGTTAGCTGTGAATATTGAGGACCGATCGAATCGAAACCGCTAAAACCACGGCCGGAACTCAATGTTACGCCCGATATTCAAATCCCGTGGATAAGAATCGAAAACCGCTCACCGGTAATGCAACAATGCTGTCTGTTTCCGGATGAAATATATAGGCGGAAAAATGGGAGAGAAAATAAAGAAAAACGAAGGTAGAGAAGTACAAGTCGCGGGAAACGAGAGGTAGAAGAAAACCGTTTGAAACGGAATAATCCAACTTAAGAATTTCAAACCATTTTCCTAATTGAGATCATGTATATTCTTTTATTTGTTTAAATTTTTAGAAATTTATTTGTTTAAGGATAAATATTCTATACACATGCGGTGGAAATTTACACAAGCGCCTTAATTTTAGGGTATAAAGAAGGTTTAGAGGTTCAGGTATAAGGGGTTAGAATTCAAGGATAGTTGTTTCAATTTGTTTAAGGTTATAATTTAGGGTTTGTAGGTTAAAACCTAAATCCTCACCATATTATCATAAGAACTAAACCCTAATCTACAAACCCTAAATTATAACCCTAAACCTTAAATTGAAACAACTATCCTTAATTTTTAAACTCCTACACCTAAACCTCTAAACTCTATACCCTAAACTAACTCACTATACCCTAAAACTAAAGCACTTGTAGAAACTTTCAATTTCCAGCACCAATGTATAGAATATTTATCCTTTGTTTAATACCCTTTCTAATCGGAAAAGAAATGTTTTGAATAACAATGAGGTGTGAATCATACTTAACCCTAAAATAGAAAAACTAAGGTGTAATAATATCATGGAAAAATTAATGATTTATTTGATATGAATAGCTGATTTACCGATTCGAAAATTTGAATATTCAATTTTTTGGAACAAATTCCGTATCCCCTAGTAATCGTGATTAGACTTGTCGCTGAGCCAAACCGAGTGGTGCTCCGATTCCAATATATATAATACTTGCTCATGATATACTTCACCTCGAAAGCTATCGAGTTCGAAACTTAAAATCCGTGAAATACATCACAGTACAACACAATGAGCTGAATCAACGAGTTTGTACCCTCCTTGGCTAACTTATTCTCCTACTCCTCTGCTCAGCCATCAGCCTTCAATTACAATACATAACTTAAATAAAGGCAAACATCAAGAAGCTCATGAATATTAGCTTCATATAGTTTTTCCTGCCAGGAATTTCCTATAAAAATCCAATGCCTCTTGAGGTTTATATTCCGGGACTGTATGCCCTGATCCCTGAACCACAAATGAAAACAGTAAGATATTTATTGTACTCGAAGAAGACGATATTTAACATGTAACTTTTGCACAGAGAAGATTATCACCAAGAAATCTTATTCACTAAGATTTTGTATTACTAAATAATTTTTATTACATTAAATATATTTAATAACCAAGCAATGTCTGCAATGTTGTACCTTTATGGTTAAGAAGGTCAGGTTGTTCTCATAACCTTGTAAATACCTGCAAATGCATTCCAAAAATATTCATGGTAATTCAGTTCTAAAGGGAATATAATCGAAATGTTTCTGTTCCTTTGTGGTAGAAAAGAAGTTGCTGCTTAAGTTACGAGGCGGAACATACCCGGCAACTTGTCCATTGAACATCCATGGCCTCCATTCATCCACTATCTTATATCCGAGCGATCTTGTCCAGGCTTCACTCCCAGTATACGGAACACACATATCATGATCCCCGCTGTCGGAAAAGTAAAATTGGATCACTTATCAGAGAATATAGACCAAGTAGGCAAATGTGAGTAAAATATAGAGGCAGAGTACACATTTTAATGGTACTAAAACTCGAAACATCTTTCTCTCAGTTTCATGTAAATAGCTGAAACGAAAGTTTAAGACATCACAGAATTCAATCAACCAATGCAGCTTCAAATAAATACACTTCTAAGGGGCTTGAGCAAAGAGAAACAAATTATAACCACTAAGGGAATATATTGAAACCTAACAAATTATGACGCCAAGTGGACACAATTGCAAGCTTGAAGCCCTGATTCGGGATTCATGGCTCAGATTCTATATGTACAGTTTTGGCTTATGTGTGACATCAGCGTATAGCAGTCCGAGCCATCATTCACTTAAGCATTTTTCTTGGATTACATTACCCCTAATCTTAATGAGGAAAGAAAGAAATGAGGTAAACCATGTACACAAAAAATTTCTGAAGGCAACTGTAGTGTTTTTCGACATTAATTGGAGACTTACCTGAATATGAGTGCCCGATATCCCCTGGAAGTAAGATTCTTGTGATACGTAATCATACTACCAGCATCATGATCGTAGTGGATTCTGTCCGTACATAACTCCCAATTACCGATCACGGTCTCCTATGGAATTGCATGGTCATAAAATCGCCGGTTTTGCAAACTTGGAGAGATAATAACTCAGAGGGCTTACCTCTTCAGCATGAATTGCTTTCCTAACTGCTGCATCATTCAGCCATGCCGTAGCTACTTCGTCATTCTACACAATTCATATGAAATTTTGAGTAGGTAACTTATCAATATTCTCGATACAATGAAGTGAGATGAATAAAAAATAAACAATAATCACCAAGGAAGAGCTAGACAAAGAAATTGACAAAATGGCAGATGAAGACCATCAACCTTCATCAAAGTAAAAAGTGTAAAAAAAAAACATTTTATCTACCTAGGCAAACTTGAGTTTTCTTGTCTTCTATTAATTGGCGATTGGCCAAGCTCGAAGAGAGTATGACCAATTTTCATTTTCACTTAAATTCGAATGAGACTCGAAGTTAATCTGTTAAAGGATGCATAATTTTGAGAAAGAATAACGGACCATATAAGCAATACTGGTAGTGAAGTAGAAGTTTTAATCAGTAAACAAACATTCACGTTGTAAGCTCTATTTATCCGACTTTATTTGTGAGCAAAGAGAAGCTATATCATTCCATGATAAGAAGTGGAACGGTGTATACTATTTTACTGGATTGTAGTGCATACAAACCACACGATAGCACATTAATGTGTTTAAAGAAGTGAAGCAAGATACAATGAGTAAATTTCACATATGAAATCTTTGAATGAGTTTTAATCGTTAAGAGTATGTTAAACTTACAGTGCATGGAACAGTTTCGCCATTGAGAAGTTGTGGCCATGTCGGAACAATCCCATCTCTTACAGGAGCTCTAAGAGGCCAGGCACGACCAAACATCCTTTTCCGTACGCCAAGGGGCCTGTCGGTCTCACCTAACTTCTGGAAGCTGGAAGGTAGTCTAATCTTAATATCAGTATTCTCAGCTGCATATGGGCTATGATAACACGGTTCTAGAATGTTGTATATGTTCAAATATTGTAAGTTCTGCAAGTAGTCAAAATTAAGAAGCAAATCAAAGAGAATACAAGTTAAAATCATCCAAACTTCCCCTTAAAATCATCGTAAAATTAGCAAATTAGCGAATTACCTCATCAACTTTGTCCAGTTTCCTTTCACAAACATCACTGACTGGGATATAGAAATTGCCCTTGCACTCAGTTTTAACCTCCTGCACAATGTAGATTCGACTATCAGAACTACACATTTTCAGGAAAAAACAAACGTATGGCCTGTTTTCACTCTAGTGTTCAGTCGAGTTTGAATCTAATCATTCCCAATAATAAACCTGGATCAAAGAAAAATCTAAAACCATAAAATATGGTCCTTTAACAACCACAAACAAAGAAGAAAACTGGTATTTGGAAATGTAGATTCAGATAAAACGTAAAACAGAAAGATCAAATACTTCTACTGCAGCAAAATTTCAGACCAAGGAATTACATTTAGTACTGGCACCTTATGTAAGAAGTCATTGCATGGAAAAGCTAGTGTTATGCAGGAAAAAGGTGGCATTAGAATATGATGTCATTTCCGGGCCTGCGACATACCTCATATAGCTCATCTGATATCAGCCCCATCCCATGGGCAAATGGAACAAGAGCATTGCCATCAAATTCATCGTCTGTGACTCCGTTTCCAACCAAATATCCCTGCATTTTACAACTTAAGATTGTAGCCAGAAGGTAAACATGTGTTTAAACTTTAACAAAATAGTTTCCTGAGATAGTTGCACCTTGAAATTGAGAACAGGCTGAGTACCAGCATCAATTCCTGTCAAAGATTCACATCTGCACTTTTAGACATATCCTAAAACTTTATAAAGTCTAAACTAAGAGGACATACCTTTCACTACTTCATAAGAAAGAGTGGGCACATAAACACCGGCATAAGACTCTCCGGCAATAAAAAGGGGGTTTGGGAGGAACTCAGGGTACAACTCAAACCACTGTAACACAACAAATACTTAAGTATTCAGCAAATAAAGAACTAAAGCAGCATTGAGTAAGCATGCAACAAAACTTTACTGTCTCTCACCTTGAGAAGAAATACATGTGTGTCGAGGGCAGTCTGAAGGTCACCAATCGAGTAATCACTTGGAGTCTTAGAATAAGAAAGCCCAACCCCAACCGGAGAATCTAAATAAATAATGTTGGAGACCTAAAAAAAAGAGTAAACAAGTGTACTATGATACTTTAACCAGAATAGGGGAAATCAATGTAAACAAATCAAACATTTCCATCATCTCTAATCAAGCACAAGTAACTAAGAAATAACAACCTTGGACCAACTATATGGATTGAGATGCATTTGGGGCAAACCTCCCTTCATCTTTGCTTCTTCGAAATTGAATGGCCCTGGAATGAACAATAAAAAAAACAAGTTCTATAAAATTGATACAATGCCTCAATACCCTCCATGGCAATCATCTCAACATTCATCTCTGCCATCTAAAATGGAGTGTAACCCAAGAAAAATCATGCTTTCTTTTCATTCGAAAAGTTAATTTTCATCAAGGACAAAACAAAGCAATCTCACAGCACAATTAAACATTTCCAAAGTCTAAAAACACCCAAAAAAAACAGGTTGCTTTAACAAAAACATCTCAGTATCAGACAGAAACGAAACATGTCAAGTGAAGTGGTGTATAGGATATTACCATGCTCGTAAATAAAGCCATCAAAGCTTGAGCATCCAGGTCCACCATTGAGCCAAAGAACCACTGGATCCTCCGATGGATTCCCTTCAGATTCCACAAAATAGTAAAACAGATTCTTGCCATGACTTTGATCAATATTCACATACCTTCAAGCGGGGGAAAAAACAGCCCATTAAAAAAAAGAGCTTGAGCAACAACTATTATGATTCCCAGAGTATGGGAAACAAGAAGAAAATATGGGAAAGTGGAAACAAGGAATACCCAGAATAGTGGTTTGAAGGGAAAGTGGCAGAAAAGCCCGGAAGTTGAGTGATCAAAGCATCCTGGGGAGCTGCTCGAGTTAATACCGCAAAGCTAAAGAAGAGGCAATGGCATATGAGTTTGTAAGAGCAGAGAGTAGTAGCCTTAGCCATAGCTATGGTCAAGTTTTCACTGTGGATGGGAATGGGATTGACTCATTATATTTTTATTGACTTTAAAAAGATCTGTTTTTGGGACATGTGCCCCATCCGTTTTGTTTAATAAGAGCAAAAGTAACATGAAGGGTAGGGGCAATTTTGGGTGAAAACCCCTTTTAAAATATTATTTTTAATAATGGCTCCCAAAAATATTTATTTGGCAAAATGACCCCCTTTCTTGCCAGGTCGGCAGACCTATCGCGTTGTACAGAACGCGAGGTCTGTCGACGTGGCGTTGCAGTCCGTTTTAACGGTTTAACAGTACCTCGCGTTCTGCAGAACGCGAGGTCCCCGAGAAATTGAAAAGGCGGCTGAGAATATATCGGACGGACCTCGCGTTCTGTAGGACGCGAGGTCTGTGCAATTCTAGGCTAAACCGCAAGCAAAAACATGCGTAAGTAGGCCTTTTCGAACCCAATTTCGAGCGTGTAAATGGTATATTTTTAGCGATCATCGAGTTTGGGGTCGTAGTACTGAAAATTTTCTATCGTATGATACCAACATCGTTAATTTCCGTCCATTCTACAATGGTTTAAAATGGCTTCGAAAACCCTATGCTAGCACACTTTTTTCGATTGAAGTTGTATTTCAACTAATGTCGATAGGCATGTTCGAGCAGAATTTCATACGTATAAATAGAAGTAAACTGACTTTATTGATTAGATTGTCATGTGCGAACTCGCATATACAAATTAAAAATAATTAATTAATACGAGGGGCTGAGCGATTAGGACACTTAGGAGCTGTGTGCCCAGTATTTCGACATATAGAACAATGCTTCTTTTGTCCAGTTTTCTCTCGATGTTCGACCAAATCCTCGGCACAATATATTCTTGTAGAAGGTGGACGTCATTTGGCTCGTAGTAGTGCTGGATCTGGGCGTATGATCGGTTCAGTGTCCACAGCATTTGGATCAACCTCATTTCCGATTGGAGGAAACTTTTTTTCGTAAACTTTAAGCACCGTTTTGAGTAAGTATATCGGATCAACCATACGAATGTATTCTATTCGTTGGTTAGTGCAAGCAGCAATGGCGTGTGCGCACGGGTATTTGAAAGTTTGGAATATTCCGCACTCGCAGGTTTTTGCCCTCAGATCTACAACGTAAGCGTTGTGCTGAATGCCTTCTAACCGCCTGGAAAATTCCGCAACACGAAACAAGTGTCCTTCTCGCGATAAGAGGGTTGCTTGCACCTGTCTTGATTGGGCCACTTGAATATGCAGTCTGTCGCGGAAATCTGGATGGACTTTGTATCCACCGGCCATGTACTCAGTTGCTTGCTTGCCCAAGGTTGCAAAAAGGGTAGCTAAACGATAATAGGTCGCCTTGACAATGGAAGTGATAGGCAACTGCCGAACTCCCTTCAGTGATGAGTTCACTGCCTCAGCCAAATTCGTTGTCATGTGACCATAACGTTTACCTTCGTCATACGATCGAAGCCATTTTTCTTTTGGGATTTTTTCAAGGTATTCAGCTCCCTCTTTGTTTCTCGCTCTCAGTTCCTCGAGCATTTCAGCCACCTCTTGTTTGTAGTGCGAGTTGCCTACGAGATGACAGTTGAATAGTTATGGTCGAAAAACACATGAAAAAAGGTCGTAAATTGAAGCGAGTAACAAGTAATATAGTAAATGAAAATGACATAAATGACGTACCCATATCAAGCACCATTTGACGTTCATCACGATTCTTGTATTTCAGCAGGTAGTTTGCGGCTATGTGCCGCAAGCAAAAACGGTGGTGAATGTATGGAGGCTTCCAATAATCACCCAAATTTTGTATTGCCCACAGCAGCGCTGTGCCTCTGTCAGAAATAACACACACCCCTTCATCACTTCTTCTTCGTATTACAGGATCAAGGACATATTTTCGTAGGTTCGTAAGGAAGAACGTCCAAGACTCCAAATCCTCCTTCGGAACGATTGCGAATGCAACAGGAACGCATTTGCGATTGTCGTCCTGTGCTATAGCTAGAAGTAGGATCTGTGTATATTTTCCGTACAACCATGTGCCGTCGATTTGAACCATCGGTTTGCAGTGCTTGAATGCGTGGATGCACTGGGGGAAAGTCCAAAATAACCGGTGGAATTGACAAACACCTCGGACGACACGATCATTTTCGTATGCCAGAACCGTATCAAGTTTGACAACCATTCTGGGGATGTGTTTCTGCAGGAGATTAAGCCACGGGCGCAACTCTATGTAAGATTCCTCCCATCGGCCATACAATTCCTCTTTGGCCTTTTTCCTTGCATACCATGCTTTCGAATAACCTGGACGGAAGCCGGTGACAGCTAGAGCTGTAGCCTGACATGTGGGGACCGACACAGTGGGATTTTTTTTCACCATTGTGGAAAAGATGTCGGCGAGGTACTTTGCATCCAGGTTCTTGTGATCCTGGTTGAGGCTACCAACGGTGCATGTATGGGGCCCCTCAAGTTTTGTTATTTTCCAACGGTTGCCTGCCCTCTTCAAGTCTGATATACGAATTTTCCATTTACAGCCTTGATCCTTTTGGACGCACTGAGCCTTGTAGTATTTTGCTTGGGTTTTCTTCACCGTCGTCTCAACATTATGACGAAGGTTGTACTGCTTAACTGCCGCCACCGCAATTTCCTTGTTCGCGAACGCCATACCAATTCTTAGTTCACCATCAGAACGGTGGAGTCGGCCATCTATTGTGTCGTCATGGGGAAAATCAGGGACGTCCATTGCATCCATATCAACCGTTGTGAAGTGGGATGGTGGCTGGAACATAGAAATTGGTCTTGCGTGTACAGGAAAGTTGGTGGCAGTCGGTTCTTCGTCCAAATCTGGTGGTGGAACGGCAGTGTCTTCTGGTAACTCTGTCAAGTCTTCTGGTTCCGGATAGAATGGCCCCAGCTCGTCTCCGTCTGGCCCGGGTTCTCTAATCGGTTCTTCGTCAGCAGCATCCTCCGGGAGCTGGAATAGTAGAGCTTCTGGAATCACTACCCTTTGAGGCGACGATTGGGGTCGAGGAGCGGGAGACCTCTCACGAGATCGCTCAGGAACCTCATTTCCAAGACCAAAATCAAGATCACCATAAGAAGAATGTATTCCCATTGATGGTTGAACGTACTCCGTGCTAGGGACATACGATGAGTGTCGTCCATATGATGAATCATGGTCGTGCATAGCGTAAGAAGACGACGCTCCCTCACCCCCAAAAGAATAATGTCTCCCCATAGATGGTTGACCGTAGTCGGTGCCAGAGACATACATTGAGTGTCGGCCATATGATGCTTCATGGTCGTGCGTAACGTAAGGAGCCGACGTTCCTTCCCCCCCAAAACTATAAGGATTGTATGGATTGTATGGATCGTATGGACTGTACGATGCATTTGTTGGTGCATCGAATTCATCGTTTGGGGGTTGGTTGAGGTCGAACCCGAGACTAGCTACGCAGGACTGCCTTGGAGGAGCAGATGACGATGCACCAACTTTGTTGTCTCGACAGAGTAGGCCAAAATCACGTCGTAGACCTGCGGTCGGGCTATCAATGTTGGCACTCGAATCGAAGTCGAAATTCGCCCGGCCCCAGCTTGGTATGTCGACAACTGGATGAGACTCGGAGAACGATACATACAGCTCGAGGGCCCCCCCGATTGAATACTCGAAGTGGGCTTCCATCATCATTTGCACATCAGCATTTGCCGCCACTTGGCATACAATGTACCGTAAAGGGTCTATAGATATTGGCAGTCGATACTTCACGTCGGACAAACGATGATTATTGAAATGAGGAACTTTTGCCTCCAGTTCCTTGACCAACTTCTTGAACGATAATCTCCTCAGAAGCTTTATCGTTACCGGATCTTCGCAGTAAAAAAGGACCCCCTGTTCAGTACCCTCGAATATCTGGCCATCGTAGTAAACTTTCGTAGTAACGCCTCGTCCGGCCATTTGAATATTTTGAAAGACTTTTGAAATTTTGATACTTAGAAAATTTTAGGAATTGATTGCCAATTGAAACTTATATTTTCGGTTTATGGTTAGGGTTCATATATAGGCAAAATTTGAAAGACTTTGCTTGTCCATTACCTAAAACCGATAAGCAGGTAAGGGATAGATTTGATGGGAGGCAGGAATGGCGTGTGTGTGCCTGGGAGGCAGTCCCCTTACTTTCGACAAGTAAGGGATAGATTTGATGGGAGGCAGGGAACACTAGTACCTCGCGTTATTAATACCTCGCGTTCTATAGAACGCGATGTACTATAGATATCGCGTTCTATAGAACGCGAGGTCACTTCAGTCGTTACTTTGTTTCAGACATTCCGTCAGAAGTTATAATAACCGTACTATTCACTATTTGTTTGTTTCTGTAATTGAGAACATGTTCGAGAATTTTAGACAATTGTAGAATTGTAATTGAATACTACTACTGGTGCCTATAATGTAATTTAGTACTAGTAATGTTACATTATTTGAAGTCCGTTTAACATTCATAAAGGATGAAATAAGACGTCATATAACATAATTGGAAGATCATTTCATAAGTTAATGGTTAATCTGAATCATCGTAGTCAGTGAACACGTCTGAACTTAGGTTTAGTTCTTCGATCATCTGTTATTTTCTTTGTCTACGCCTGTACATAAAAAGTTGCAGCTCCTCCACAGCCGCATCAACATCCGGTGAAGACGGTGCGTGTTCAGTGTTCGGAGCAGGTTCTACGGGTGCAGACGTACTACCTTCGTCGGCGTTGACGTCGTCAAACATAACATTGAAATCGACGTCTCTAGCTCCGACGGCATTGAGCCGGTCATACATGTTACGAACGTCTGTTTCGTTCGTAAGCTTCATAACGTAGTGCGTTTCATTAGCTGACGGTGATGGGATTCGACATTCCATGTCCGCAATTTGTTTGTCGGTGTGTTTACTAACCTCGATTGTTGTCAACTGTATTAAATCTTTCAGTGACATTTTCCCGGTGATTGTTGACTCAAAATAAGTATCGAGAAAATAAAATGTTGCCTTAAATTTTGCCATAAGCTGAGCAAGGATTTGTGTTTAGAGAGAATTTAGAATGAGTAAATGATGGTGGAATTCGTGGGTATTTATAGGAAAGGAAAAACACCACATAAATAAATTTAAGTCGAATTTCATTTTACAAAACTTTCAACATGTATTCTTTAATAAGTAAATTGAGACAACTACATAAATTATCTATAAAATTTGAAACAATAAATTCAGTAGCTCCGGCGGGCAAATTTGATCGGAGGTCCCGACTAAAAGAAGTAGAGAGCGAAATCCAAATGTAAATGTTGACTGCCACGCCACATCTGAAATGAGTAAATGGTAGCAGCTTTGATTCACATTAACAAATGTAATCGGCACCCGCCGCATCTGAAAATGTCGATCTGAATCCGCTCCCCGCTTCCTAAAAGTCCTTTCTTTTCAAAACTGTAGCCGGGGATCCTCTCGACGGCGGCTACAGAAGCAGCCATTGAAGCCACTACTGCAGCATACAACCTCCAAAATATTGCGATATGTCGGTAAATATTAAGGTATGTACCCCCGATGAACACAAATCTTTAAGTGAACTCCAACTATCATAAAGGAACAATATTTCGGACATAAAAATTGCAACGAAAAAAAACTCAGCATTACACGAACTCATATTCAAATAAACTTAACTGCTTACAAAAATCCATCTCCCTGTATATATATATATATATACACATAGACCTCGCGTTCTGTAAAACGCGATGTATGAGTGACCTCGCGTCCTACAGAACGCGAGGTTGCCACGTCAACCCTAAACCCTCTATAAATAGCAAACTCTTGGAGTGGCAAGGAGCACCGAGATATATTTTTTCTGTATTCACGTACGCAGTTTTCGCTTGAAGCTACTAATGGCAACATAGCGCATATTTTGGAAGTTTTGTTTTAATTTAACTTCCAAAATATTGCGCTATGTCGTTATTTTTAGTTACTACTGAAAATATAACGCGTATTTAGTATGATTCATTGTTGTTGTTATTATTATTGTTCTTACTACTATTATTGTTATTATTATTACTATCATACTAATAATTTTTATTGTTAGTATCATTTATTATTATTGTTGTTATTATTATTATTATTATTATTATTATTATATTTTTTCTTTTTATTTTTATTGTTATTATTATAAATCAAAATTGTAAAATTAAATATTATTAAATGAGTTTACCGCTTTAAAAATTCTAATATTATTGTTCTTAATATTATTGTTGTTATTATTATTATTAATATTATTATTATTTTAATTTTAATTTTAATTGTTATTGTAAATAAATTTTGTTATTATTGTATATTAAATGAGTTTCCCGCTTTAAAAACTCAATTTTAAAAAACCCCACGACCTCGCGTTCTACAGAACGCGATGTCTTTAGAACCTCGCGTTATATAGAACGCGAGGTACCTTTCTAACCTTTCAGTTCACGCGTCTGATCACTGACGCGCCTTTTCAGTGAACCTCGCGTTCTATAGGACGCGAGGTACATGAACATCGCGTTCTATAGAACGCGAGGTCCTCTATAAATTGGAGGTTTTTTTCTTAAAAACCTCCACAGAACGCGATTTCTATAGAAGTTTCACAAAAATTTGAGTGCAATTTTTATATATCGTTTGATCACATGGAGCCCTTGCTACGCAACCAAGCGAGTCACTGCAGTGAATATTGGCACACCAATTCAGAGGTATTATTTTTTTCCCTATTAATTTCTAAAAAAATTATTTAATTAAATTTTATTCTTTTATTTTTACTAACTATTTTATTTTATTTTTTTCAGAGATACGAACGTAACTTACAATGTTACGTTAACCGTATCACCGTCGCACCCATTCCTGCTGTTAGGCAATTGCTTGATCAGGCTGGTTTTGGGCACATAGGTCGCTATATAGGGGGGTGAAGGTTAGACCGTCGTTGATCAGCGCGCTGATAGAACGGTGGAGACCCGAGACGCACACATTCCATCTTCCATTTGGCGAGGCAACAATTACGTTGCAGGATGTTGCCTACATTCTCGGGTTGCCTATAGATGGCAGCGTTATTACTGGTGTGGCGATGGGACATTGGCCACTCCTATTTGCTGAACAAATTGGGGTGATGCCCCCTGATAGAGCGTGGGACGGAGGAAAAATTTCTCTAACGTACTTGGAGGATAACTTTGGAACCCCTCCCCCCGATGCAGATGCTGTTACACTTGAGGTATTTTTTTATTAAATTTAATATGCTTTTACTAAATTTATTATTAAATTTAAATTATTTATTTGCACATTAGCGTTTAGGGAATTTTTTAAATATTTAGGATTAATTATAAATATGTAGGATAAATTTTTAGGATGAATTCAGTAATTATTTAGGATACTTTATTAAATATTTAGGTTGCCTACATCACTTTTTAGGATACTTACAATTTTATTATTTAGGATGAACTTATAATTTTTTTAATTAGGATGCCTTTATTAATTTATATTTTCACAGCGATATGCGCGAGCCCACATCTTGCGCATTATTGGCGGGATATTAATGCCCGACAAAAGTCGCAACAAAGTGCACGTTATGTGGCTTCATCATCTCACAAATTTAGCCGAGTCTGGACAAAAATCTTGGGGGTCAGCTGTCTTGGCGTTTCTTATCAGAGACCTCTGCAGAAACGTTGACGCCTCCAAAGCAACGATGGGAGGATGCTGTTTATTCCTGCAGGCTTGGGTTTGGCTTCGGATCCCTACTTTGGCACCACAGCTTCGGATTCCCAGTCCTCTGTCATTTCCGCTTTTACGGAGGTACTACATAATCTACTATATTATTTTATTCAGTAATTATTTTATTTAACGATCTTTTTCATTATTTAAAGGTGGACCACCAACCTATCCCACGTCGGCCTACCGGACTCCCAGAAAGCATACAGATATAGATTCGATGGCTTGACGGAGGACGAGGTAATTCAACAATTATTTTGATTTTTTCCATACTATTTTTTCCAATAATATTTAATATAGAAATTTTACTAACTTTTTTCATTCTTTTTAGTTCGTGTGGACGCCCTACGATTCAGAGGAGATTCGCAACATTACTCCAGCAGATATTGTGCAACAGCGACAGCGAGACCTCTGGATTTTCGTAGTTCCGCTGCTGAACTACGAAGTTTGCGTGTGGCATTCTGCGGATCGGGTACTCCGACAGTTCGGGTACATCCAAGATGTTCCACGCCCTCCGCAAAATATGGACGAGTTCCACCATCTTACGCGTCAGGGGAAGACGGAGACTGACTGGGCCGAGCACCACGCTGTCTGGATAGCGCTTTGGGGTCAACGATTTCACAGACGCCCACATTTTCTCCAACCAATTATAGAAGGGGGTCTTTCGGTCACTTTCAATTATGGCCAGTGGTATAGGGACAATGGGATGCAACATATCCTTACTCCGGAGGAGCTGCAAGCCGGGCTTCCCCAGCGACCCCAAAACCGCCCACGCGGGAGCGGGCGAGCGAGCCAGACCCAGAGCCAGTCCCAGACCCAGAGGCAGACCCAGAGGCAGTCGACGCAGCGCGGTCCCAGACCACGATATGACACTCCAGGGGCATCATCTTCAGCCCCACCATTGCATAGCGGTCCATCGACTTTCCAGCAGACGATGCCTCCACCCCAGTTCGGCTCCACTGATGCCTATCGCCCCCAGACGCCCACGACTGACCTTCTACTTATCGATTATCCACCTCAGTATGAGTTTCATATGGTGGAGAATACGCCGATAGGTAGTTTGTTTTACTCCCCGCCTAGGCCCAGCACAGATCCGCAGATCGCACACGATGGTCAGGATGATAGGGACCAGGGACCACCACACGATGGACCGAGGAGGAATCCAGATCGCCAGCGTCATCCACCAGACTGCGGAACGGGTGGACATAGGCATTTTTAGTTTTTTTTTTGTTGTTTTCTACTTATGTTTTTAATATTTATGTAAAACACTTTAAAATTTTATAATGTCGTATTCTAATTTTATTTATGAATTATAATTTTGTTTGCATATTATAATTAAACTTTATAATGTTTATTTAATTTTTGTTTTTAATAAATTTAATAGGATTAAAAAACAGAAAATCGACATTAGTTGAAATACAACTTCAATCGAAAAAAGTATGCTAGCATAGGGTTTTCGAAGCCATTTTAAACCATTGTAGAATGGACGGAAATTAACGATGTTGGTATCATACGATAGAAAATTTTCAGTACTACGACCCCAAACTCGATGATCGCTAAAAATATACCATTTACACGCTCGAAATTGGGTTCGAAAAGGCCTACTTACGCATGTTTTTGCTTGCGGTTTAGGCTGGAAATGCACAGACCTCGCGTCCTACAGAACGCGAGGTCCGTTCGATATATTCCAGCCGCCTTTTCAATTTCTCGGGGACCTCGCGTTAGAACGCGAGGTACTGTTAAACCGTTAAAACGGACTGCAACGCCACGTCGACAGACCTCGCGTCCTGTACAACGCGATATCGTACCTCGCGTTCTACAAAACGCGAGGTCTGCCGACCTGGCAAGAAAGGGGGTCATTTTGCCAAATATATGTTTTTGGGAGCCATTATTAAAAATAATATTTTAAAAGGGGTTTTTCACCCAAAATTGCCAAGGGTAGGTATAGGGTGTGGCTCAAATGAGAAGATATTATACAAAATTTATTAATTTGGTAAAATTTTGTGTAATTATATAATTTTTATAATTTATACAATTTTTTAGTCAAATGACAAGAATTTATGTTATAATATAAGAATTTGTATAGCTACACTAATTCTATATAAATTCTTATTATTCTTACATAAATTATTGCTATTTTTTTGTAAAAAGGTTGTTTGTCACATTTTAACCACATTTAAGCGTTTTTTAGACTTTCTCATAACATGAACCACTGAAAATAGTAAAGGACATACTCAAAAATTTATATACAAATTTTAAATTTTTAAAGTAGTCGTCCGCTAGACTCATGCATAGTGGACACGTAATTTTATATGAAGAGTACGAATTATTATAAAACTATATTAAAAATATAAAATGTGTGAATTGGATTGTCAGTAAAGAAATACAAAAAATTAAAGACTTAATCTAAAATTAAGGAGGGGAATGGGATTGACTCGTGATATTTTTATTGACTTTAAAAAAGATCCGTTTTTGGGAAATGTGCCCCACGCGATTTGCTTAATGGGAATAAAAGTAACATAAACTGTTGTAAGTCAAGTTGTCGGGACCGACTCATAACAATTGTGCAATTTACGGTGTGATTACAGTGAGATATTAATTGAAAATATTAAACGTAGAACTAAAAATATTATATTTTTAATAACACTTTTTTGTTATGGTAATTATCAAAATTTTATTTTTAGTCTCGAAACTTTTATAATTTTTGATAATGCTGGTGTAAATTAAAAGTTTTCATAAATGCTTTAGATTTAGGGTTTAGGGGCTTAGTTTAGGGTATATGGTTTATGGGTAGAGATTTATAATTTAGGGATAGTGGTTAGAATTTATAGTTTAAGGTTAGAATTTAGGGTTCGGTTTTTAGGGTAATATGATGAAGATTTAGATTTTAAATTATAACTCTAAATTGTAAATTTCAACCACTATCCCTAAAATCAAAAACCATACACTTAAACCCCTAAACCATACACTCTAAACTAAGACGCTTGTAGAAATTTTTAATTTCCATAAATTAAAATTCTATATCTAATTTATAAACCGCACTTTAAATAATAAATTTTAAACCTTATGTCTATAAACTTCATTAATTGTTTCAGTGACTACAAATAATTATATTACCTTATTTTTATAAATTAGAATCTTGATATTATAATTAATATCTCTAAATTTAATAAAAAAATGTTATACATGTACCATTAAGATCACACCCTACCCTTACTTGACAAACAACCTTACGTTGTCGAGATATTCGGTGGCAATAGATGAGACTATAGTTAACATTAATGTTACGAAATAAAGGAATATTAATAATAACTTATTGTCGTAGTTTAATTTTAAAATAAATAGAAAGATTTTAAATTTAAACCATCACTATCAAGATATTAAAAATGAATAAATTAAAAATTTTAAAATCCATCGGTTGTCGATGATAATAGCCAATGACGACCAATAATGATCAACGATGATGATGAGTGGTAGTTGCAATATGGTCTATTGTTCGAAATCACAAGTCTAATTAATATTACTTAAGATCTAGAGTTAAAATGATATCTCATCTAAAATTTAAAATCAAATTAAAAATCAACTCCTTTTGTGGGCATTACACACCATTAAGCTAACCTAAATAATATAAATGGTTAATTGTGTAGTTTACCCAAATTCATAACATAATACATAAATTAGTATATATATTTCTGACAGATAAAAAAATTAGGTACAAAAATTTATATTATATCCTAAAATTTTAACTCTTAAAAATTTTAGATATTAAAGTTTTCAGTTTACACTATCCATTTTCTTAAGTTGTATGTTTAAAATTAAATAAGAGTAATTTTTTTTCTAAATAAAAATTGTTAAAAAATCTTAGTGTAATTTAAAAACTTTTATGCGGGAAGTAACAAGGTCTCCCGTTGGGTGCTTCGTAAAATTCTCTATCCGGTGTATATAACATTGGGATAAAAAAATTATGCCCTTTTTCGGTGCTCTTACTTATGTTCCAACACTAAAAAAACACTATAAAATTAAATTATAAGCTCTAGTTTTAAATTTTAAATCCTAAACCTACACCATATACCGAAAAAATACACCTTACCTTAAATTCCCTAACCCCTAACCTAAAACCCTAAATCTAATTTTGAGCGTGAGGGCATAAGTAGGGGCACCGAAAAGGGGTAAAGGATTTCCATCCATAACATAAACCTAATGTTAAAAAATAGGTCTAACATTTGATTGAATAGTCACTTTGTCTCTTATTTTTTTTGAAGCAATTTAAACTTTAATATTTTTTTGTTAAAATGGTCTCTCTGTAATTGAAAATTATTAGTCAAATAACGATAAACAACTTAGAATTATTTGATAGAATAACATATCAACATAAAAAAATAATTTTATAAAATAATATTTTGATTGATGTGATATTTTTAAATCACCTTCGTATATATGACACGGTTATATTATTGTGCACTGCAATATAAGTTTATAACGTCATTTTAAGCCATTTATCATTAGTTAATTAACCGTTTTTGCCCGCAAAGGTTACGCGCATAGGTTATGCATAAAATTATTGGAATGTTGCCTGCTTCCCCAATGAAAACTTAAGCAACATTCATCGACCAAGCAGAACAGAGACAGAACAACTTCTAATTAATCGACAAACTGAATTTCCAATATACATAATCCAAACCAGACAAGCACATTTCCTGCACAATCTTGCCTCCATTGATGGCGGCTTCTAAATTGATCGTCATCGACTTCTCTGTACATTTGTTTGTTGGCTTAGTTTCAACAACACTTTGTTATTTTTACCTTACTCGGCCTTTTGTTCATATTCCTCCAACTGAAGTACTGAACCACTTCACTAGGAATTAGATGAATACGAGCGAAGGTCCATAGCCGATCGTTCTCGATAATCCTTTCGGATGCTCCATAGGATCTCCCCGCACCTCCTCATACTAGGCCGGTTCTGTCGACGAGGAGCCAAGCATTGTAAGGCCAACTCGAGAATCTTTTCAATGGCTAAGTTAGTCCCCGTGGTTAGTTGTAGCCTCGGGTCCAAAGCTGAAATGGCATCACCATTATTAAACTTCCTCATCGCCTGCAATTCTATGAACATGTCAACACACTTACAAGGGGATGAACTAAGGCACACGCCATTAACTTTTATTTAAATGTAGGCAAAGGGAGATCAATGGAATGAAAATCACACCCATCTTGCTGTTATCCGCTCCCGTAGTTCTCGATTCGGTTGGATCGGTCTCCTGCCTGTGACTAGTTCAACCAATAGTACCCCGAATGAATAAACGTCACTCTTCTCGGTGAGTTGATAGGTTTTTATATATTCCGGATCGAGGTAGCCGGCAGTTCCTTTAACTTGGGGTAGACACATGGGTTGCACCAGAATCTATGTCAGCAGCCAACCTAGCAAAACCAAAGTCGGTAACTTTGGCTCGAAGCTTTTCAGTAAGGAGAATGTTGGAAGACTTTATGTCTCTGTGGATGATTGCGTGATCTACAAGAAACAATTCAATGCATAATATTGTTAATCTCTCCATTCATACTTCTCCAACAACAGCAAAGTCTCTTTAGAATAAAAGAAGCTATTTTTAAAGAAAACCTGTGTACATATGAAGATAGGTGATTGCATGGGCAACATCAATAGCTATATCAACTCGTGCAGCAAGGTCAAGAACTTTTCCATGCACACCTGCAGCAAAATTTCTCATCTTTCAACTCTCAAATCTGCAGCATAAAGACGGCGAATAAAAAACGCCAACCGGCCGGCGTATGTCTACGTTCAGCCTTTGAATCTCAGACGATACGAAAGTATACAACAAGAACTCACCATCCAAGTGTTCCCTAAGGGTTCCATTAGGCACATACTCCACAACAACAATCCTTTCATCCCCATGCTCTAAATACCCATAAAACTTGACCAAATGTAAATGTTCCACTTGTGCCAATGTTGTTATCTCGCTTTGGAATTCCACACCTAAATGCTTATCGTCTACACTCTACAAAAAAACACAAAACTTCGATTTCTTAGTTAAAGCCCACCGAGAAAAGGGACAAGAAGAAACTATTTAAAGTAACTTTCAGAGCTTCCAATTCCAAATCCAACCTTTTTGGCACGTTTAATAGCAACAAAGGTTCCATCATCAAGCCTTCCCTTATAAACCATCCCAAATCCACCTTGTCCAATTTTGAATGCAGGGGAGAAGTTCCTCGTGGCCTTTGAAATTCCCTCCATCGTGAATTTCATGCTCCCGGGCACTTTCTCTTTGGTTGAATTCGAATAAATCGCTCGATTCGAACCCCTCCTCTCGCTGTTCGTTCTTGACATTTTCGGTGCCACTGTAAATTAAATAATTTTTTTTAATATTTTTTCAACTATTTTATTCTTTTTAAAGACTTCACACACAACATGCATTACTAGTGCTCGAACCCAAGTTTCAAGAGATGATGAACATCTACCTTTGTCACACCAGGACACAAGGGGATGATTAACTATTCCGGTTCCAAAATTGTATGATCGGAACAAAAACCAATGACTGATTCAACGTCAACTATAAATCCTCGATCAAAGAAAAACTCTGGGTTTTCCTTTTTCATCCAAAACTCGAATAAAAACTAGTAGGCTAGTAGCAGCGCCGGCAGGTTGTTTGGTTGCCGAGAAAATGTCAGAGAAAGAACCAGTAAATGTTAAAAATAACAAATACAACATCCGCATTAAAAAAACAAGAGATTTATTCTCTGTTTTCAATTAACAATTAAAAACTTCATTTTCACCGTTTCCTCGGATCCGAGGATCGAAACTCAAACCCATTAAACTTTTATACGCGAATTGTTTACTGAAATCCTAATTAAGAAAAAAAATAAAGGAGCTGCCTTTGCGACGTCATCGGCGTTTAAAATTTAAACTGGAGAGAAACAGAGCATACCGGAAGGAGATCTAAAATCACCTGAACCCCCAAATTTCTTGTAGCCTTGGGGATCGGGAGGCGTAAAACACGCGACAAAGGCACCAACGATGTTCCGGGCGACAGCCTTTATTGGATTCCAGCATGCACCGGATTTCCGGGAGACAGATGATTTAGAGTAAGTAGAGGTTGTAGAGTAAGCAAATGGATCCGGCGTTGACCTAACGCCGTTGCTAGGGTTCCGGCTTCTTGAGCTGCTGCTGGAGCTGCTCATCACGGGAAAGACAAAAAAAAAGGAAGAAAGAAAGTAGAGAAAGATTGTATGTACGTAATAACGTAGAAATGGCGGGTAACTAAGAGATGGAGATATAAAGGAGATGACTTTTATATATCTCTCTCATAGGATTATGTCCACATTAAATAATCGCCTTGCTCTTTGGGTAATACATATACATCCAATTTTGATCCAAAAAAAAATACATATACATCCAATTTTGATAATAAAAAAAGCATTTGTATCCAAAATTATAAATTTAAACCGGTAGAACTAGTCAAATAATTGATTTATTGGATTTATCTATAAAATCATTGGTTTAAAAGTAATAAATATTAGTACATTTTACATTTCACAGCACCGTTAAATATTATTAAATTAAATTTTGAAGATTAAAAATTTAAAAGATTCAATATATAATTATAAATTGTTTAAATATATAATTATAAATTATTTAAAATAAAATATTAATTAAATTATTCTTCATACATTTAATTTTTTTTATCTTTTTTAAATAATTGATCAAATACGAATGAAAATCACTTACCCTAAATTATGCCTCCTTTGGTACTATTACTAAAAAAAATAGGTTTTGGATTTATGGTTTAAGGTCAAGGTTGTAGTTAGGGTTTAGTGAATTAAGTTTATGACATATTTCTTAAGGTTTAGGGTTTAGGATGTAAAAATTAGGGTTATAGTTTAGAATTTAATTTTTAAGTGTTGTCCAGTATGGGGCATAGAAGGGGGCATATGTAGGGGCATGAGATTTTTGTTTATCAAATATCAAGCTTAGTCAATTTTAAAAAATAAAAACTCTAAACCCAAAGCCCTAAATTGTAATCCTTAAACCCTAAAGTTAAATGTTGGGTTTAGGCTTTAGGGTTTTGGGTTTTTGGTTTTATATAATTTTATAAAATTATATAAAATATTTTTTCTATTGACTTATCACTATGTCAAGTCATTTCAAATTGTTTATTGTCAGTTTTCTAATAATTCTCATCTACAGAGGGACCATTTTGACCCAAAATAAAACGTTGAGGGTTGAATTGCTTCAAAAAAAGAATAGGGACCAAAGTGACTATTCGGTCAAACGTTGGGGGTATTTTTTAACTTTATGCCTAAATTAAACCGTGTGTAAATTTTATGGGTTTACTAAGGCTGAATAAAAATGATCAATTATTTTGAAACTTAATTGAACTACACTAAAACTTGAAAGTAAAAACATGACTTAAATGAAAAGTATCTAAACATAGAAGGACATAATAGACAATGTAGAAACTTGAATTTGATTTTTTTTTCTTTTAGAAAAACTAAATTACCAAAAATGTGCGGTAACTAACTTTCCCTCCAAATTGATTATATATATATATATATATATATATATATATATATATATATATATATATATATATATATATATATATATATATATATATATTATGAATATTTATTTATATGGATATCTATCATGATTAAAACTTTATTTAAGGAAATTGATTTATTTTATCATTAAAATTATTATCAACTTTAATTAGAGTTTAATGTATTATGTATTTCTTATGCCTATAAATAGATGATTTACTGAAGGCATTGTACACAAGTCTCTATTTGAGAATAATACAAATTTCTTTCTTTCTCTCATCTCTTTGTTCTTTTATTCTTGTTCGTTGTTTTTGTTATTTTATTCACAACACGTTATCAGTACGAGTTCGCTCGAAATATTTTAGTGCTTCTTGTTCGAATCTCAAAGGAAGTATCGAGAAAATTTTGATTCTATGTTGAACCAAAGATAAGTGTTTTCCCCTCATCTTTTTAAAATTATTGATTGATTTTATCTTAATATTTTAATTTAATCTTTAATTTTTGAAAAAGCATAATGACATGATTTGAAGGTTTGAGCGAGCCATGAATTTTAAAACACCTCACAAAAGCATAACAAAGCTTATGGCCCTTGCGTTGTCTTCCAATCAACACTGCCATTGCTAATACATTTATGGCTTCCCTTGTTTATAATTGAAATCCTTGCTAGAGTGACAAAGTTCAATTGTCATTGCGAGAGTGGGAACTTGTGTGACAATATGAGGATAAGGGTCACGGGTAAGAAAATTATGGTCGTAGACTTACTATTATATTTTTATAATTAAATATCAATATTTATTTATGTATTTTATTAATGAGAGTTAATATTTTTAACCGTGTTTTGAGTTTTACATGATATGTTTAAATGGCGTGGTAAGAGACAATGACATAAAGAGATTATGAGAAGTTGTTTTGGTCGTTTTCTATGTTCCCATTGTTCTCAAGAGGAAAATCAATATCGGTAAACCTTTTTTTTTCTTTAAATTATAATTTTAGTGTGTGATAAATCATGGTGAATTTCAATCTATAAAAAATTGTTATAAAGTTTATATTTGCTCGAAAGCAATATTTCTTCTTCGTCGAAAAATCCGACCATAGACTTTTCAAATTTCAAGTTACGAAAATTCGTTTTGATCCAAAAAAATTTATGGGAGGCATTCCCTGAAGTGAATGTAAAGCATGTTGTTTATTCCATGTGATTATCAATGATGGGGCATTCCCTGAAGTGAATGCAAGCATGATGTTTATTCCATGCGATTATTGGAACTGTTTTATTCCCTGAAGTGAATGCAAACATGGTAAATCGTTGTTCAATTAGAGACATAATTTCGATATAATCCAAGTATATTGGCTGGACATCCCGTTCTGCAAGGCTACTGGTCTCTAATGAGGTTTTTAAAGGACCTTGTGGACATGTTTAACAATGCCGCGTACGAGGATTAAATCTTTGTTCTCTGTGATAAGGATATGTGAAAAAAGGTTTCAAAGGCTCACTGACTCTACTCTATTCCCTAAAGTGAATGTGAGATTATATTATGGAAGGAATAAAAATCACATTAGAAGTTGTGGTCGTGGTCGAGGTCGAGGCTATGAATATAGACATGAAAAAATATGATCATTTTAAGAATACTTCTACCCACTGGTAGTGAGGTTATAAGGATAACAAGAGCGATAAAGATCATTCTAAGAAAGTGGAATTTTTTTATTACAAATGTAATGTTTTAAACTATTGGTCTCGTACTTATCGTACGTTGAAAAAATCAACAATGATTGAATGATAAAGGAAAGAAGATAAAAGAAAATTTTGTTTGCGAAAAATGACAAAGATGATATTGGTCCAACTTATTTGGACATTATTAGTCCAACACATTTGGACGTTGATGATTTCCTTATAACCCTCGAATGGATTAAATCATCTTTTAATTATTCTCATAACTTTGAAGAAAATTAATTATCTTTTTATTTGTTTTGCTTTATGTTTATTTACTTTATACATTAATTATTTACATTTTATATTTATATTCATGTTAATATTTATCATATATAATTTATGGTGACGGTTTATGCTTACCAGAAGTATAAGATATATTTTTCCATTTAAATGCAAGGAAAAAAATGTGAGTACTATATCTCAAAATACTAAAAGTATTGATGCTCCAGAAGAGCAATAAATTCTTGAGAGAAAGCACATTATGAAAAGTGCATAATTGCGAATATTGTAATAATTACCGCTAATGGTAATAATATCGTCACCACTAGAAGTGAAAATTTTAAGAAAACAATATGAGTTCGCAAAATATTCTTTTTGAAATTATAGATAACATATGTAATCAATTGGAATTTGAAATAAGTCAATATAGATATAAGTTCTAGTAGCCAAAAAGTCATTTGAAAGCTCTAGAATAGTTATATATTGCTACTAAAAGATAATTTCAATTGAAAGCTCCGAAAGAGCTAAATATATTCCTATTTAAAGGAACAATTTTGATGGTCGTACTAGACATGTACGAGTGAGATTGAATTACATGTTATGGTAAACAAGAAATTTACAAATTCAGAGATACACACACACACACACACACATATATATATATATACTTGGCATGATCGGTTAGATCATCCTGATCAATAATGGTGTAAAAATTATTGAGATTTACATGCACATGTATTAAAAGAACTTGTAGTTATTGCGGTTCTTATTCTCAAAGAGATTGATTAAATTTTACTTATTAAAGAACATAGAGTTCTTGTGTTGCTTAATGTAATTGATTAAATTTTACTTACTAAAAGAACTTGAAATTCTTGTGTTATTTGTTCTGAAAGAATATAGTTGATCTCACTCACCAAAGGAATTAGAACTTGAAGTTCTTGTGCTGAAGTTGAGACTGCATACCTTGCATATCTGAACGAAATATGAGCCCATATATCCACAAATGTGGAAAGTTTTAGATGATTTTAGTAGATGCATCTACATTGTTTTATCAACTTACAATCAGAAGTTTGTGAGATTGATTCTAAAAGGATTCAGATTATGCAATTACACTATTCGTTTTACAAAAGCTTGTGGGTTTATATTTTAAGCTATATCAGTTGTCACAAAGCCTATTAATTATGAAAAATATAGTTTAGCAAAATTTCAATTGGATGCCTCCTATTTAATAGCTAAACTATGAGAACAAAAGAGTAATTATTTATATGTTGTTTTCGTATAACAACACTTATACACATCAAGCTAACGAGTTATAGTAAACTCGCCGTTATGATTGGTTTTTGGTCATAAACCATACATTTCTCATTTTATGATTTTTAAATGTGCGATAAGAATTGCTCCACCACAACGCACAAAATAGGTAAATAAAAAGGGTTGAGAATATATATTGAGTACGAGTCTCCTTTTATATTTAAATTCTTAAACATTAATTGAAGAATCATTTATGACATGATTTTTCTCAACGTCAGGGGGAGAGAATAATCAGTTGGATAAAGAAGAAAATGAATTATCATTATCTAGATCCTCGAATATGAACTAAAAGTTCATAAGATAATTTATGTTATTTCATGTCAACTGTCAGACATATTTACTAACCCAATGAGAGTAATTAAGTCTCATATACCAGCTGAAATGCTCTAAGTTTAAATTACATGTTAGAGCAAGTAGATGCAAAACATGCTTGAAGCATGATAGTTTAAATAGTTTCAATGATCAAAATTCTCGTAAATGAAAAGTAATATAAGATGGTCATATATTGGAGGCAGGTGCTCCTAAAGAGACCCAAGACATAACTAATAATAAAACTCTTGAAGAGTTTCTGGTACCTGAAATAAAGATTGAAATCTTGAAGAGATCTCGATGAGTTATGTCATTACGAGAACGGAACCAGAAAATTGGAAAGTTGTCGACAACGATTTTACAAACAATTTTACATAAAATACTTCTATAGAAGTAAAGAAAGAAATCGATGATATTGTATAAAATTTATCTAGAATGATATATATTGAATTGGCCGATGTTGAAAGACGCTTTGAACTTCTAAAATAGAAGTATTTGGATCAGCAGTCCAAACATCTAAAGGTGTAATGCAAGTGAGACACAAATAAATAGTCGTAAATACGACTTGAACTATAATTTATGAAAAGTTTTAATTACTTCATGGTGGATGCAATTACTTTGACAGTTATGAATTTTTTTTCATGCGTCTAATTATTTATGGATTCATATTTATCTTTGAAGGATTTAAAATGCTAGAAGCATTTGGAAATTTCCGAGGAAATTTATTTAGACATGTCTTATGAATATTTTGGCGCATTTGGTATAATCGCCTTAGTGAATACTAATTGAGAAAATACTATAAGAATGATCGGATTTTCTTATGTATTTTATAAAGGAGTTTGGATCAAGATCCATTATGATAATTTTAGAGATCCTAAAGAGCTTTAAATTGGAAACTCATGAAGTACTTTCAATACAAGTACTTGAATCTTGACATCAAGTTTATCTCGACCTGAATATCGAGAAATTTTATATATTTCTTTTTGTCTACAAATGGACATAAGCTGAAAGAATCTTAAAGAAGATTTAATATGAATAGAGCATATCTATTGAGTATCTCAATACTTGTAAGATTGTTGGATGTAAATAAAGATAATTATATCTTATCTTGGTCTTGAAGCACTATATATTAGTTGGTCGAGAAATATTTATGAATATACAATGATCATTACATTTAGATCTTTAAACATTCGTCGATGCCTCCTCAAATCTTGTTGAAATAATTGTTATGCACAAGGTAAGGCAAAAATGTGTTTGGCTAAGACCATTGACCCAACATATCCAGAAGATATGTGATTTATTTTCACAAGATATGATACAAATGCTATATTGTGTAGAGATAATGGAAGGTGGATACATCATGGAAAATATTACTCCAAAGTTTCATCCCCCACTATCTTTAAGAAATAGTATTCAAGGTTGAATTATGAAGATTCAAAGATCTTTAGTAGTGTTTTCATGAGAGAGAGTAAATACGCGTTGCACTCTTTTTCGCTTGACTGAGGTTTTGTCCCAATGGGTTTTCCTGATAAGGTTTTTAATGAAGCAACATGTTATGCATATCAAAGATGTGTGTACTCTTTTTCCTTCACTAAATTTTTTCCCATTGGATTTTTATCTTAGTAAGGTTTTAACGAGGCACATTATCTACATAGACATTCAATGGGGAGTGTTATGAATATTTATTTATGTGAATGTCTATCATGATTAGAACTTTATTTAAGGAGATTGACTTACTTTATCATTAGGAATTTTATCTACATTAATTAGAGTTTAATGTATTATGTACTTTTTATGCCTATAAATAGATGATTTACTGAAGGCATTGTACACAAGACTCTATTTGAAAATAATACAAATCTTCTCCTTTCTCTCATCACTTAGTTCTTTTATTCTTGTTCGTTGTTCTTGTTATTTTTATTCACAACAATATGTATATTATTTTATTTTAAAGGTCCAAAGGTAAAAAAAGAGGACAAAAAAATAAAGTAAAAAAAAATTGTGGTGTTGATTGCGAGACTCAAACATACGATTTATGAGTGCTTGCCCAGTTACCCAACCAACTGAGTTAATAGAGCTCTTGTACATTAGCTACAAAAGAGCTCTATTAGCTCAGTTGGCTGCGTAACTGGTCAAATGTTCATAGATTATAGGTCTGACTCTCACAATTCATATCATATTTTTTTGTCTTTTTATATTTCAACTCAAATAATCTTGGAGAGATTGTCAGTTGTATTTTTATTTTTCAACACAAACAATATTTTCTCATCATTTTTTCAAACCCAAATAACTACTTTTTCTTTCTTTTTTCAATCTTACATCCATAACTATCTTACACAAAAGTTTTTTATTACAAATGTTCATTACGTCAGAAATTCTTTCGGCTCAATTTTGTTTGGATAAAACTAGACTCATTGTTGAGCATTGTACCTTCTTCTGCCCAAGCTTCATAGGCAAGATACACAGTTTGGTTGCCAATATGAAGACAGAACAAGATTGTGAACCTACGGTTGAGAAAGTCGCAATAGATGAAAAGATTGTGAACTTCTTAGATTAGACAATCGTTCAAAAGAATGATTTCAAAACTACATGATCTCTAATCAGATATCCAAGAAATTAAGAAGCATTGGAAAGATTACTGGTTGAGCTTGGAGAACGATTAGAGAATTTCGAGAAATACATTGACACCATCGTTTGACGCATGTGATTGTCGAAGAAGCTGCTAGAACACGACTCATAAAGAGATCTTGTTTATTGTCTTTCTTGCTTTTAGCTTCATAAAGAGATCTATTAGATTAATTTGTGAAATGTTTTTGGAGATGCATGTTGTGAAATTTCGTGTTTTGAAACCTTGTGATATAGGATTAGATCAGAACTTAAGTGAATTTTAAGCGAAAGATCAAAACTTCCAAGGCACTCAAGAACGCAAAATCATTTTAAGCGGAAGCAAACTATAAAGAATGATCTTAAAATCCGAAAGAAGAAAATCAAGAACACGAAGAGTGAATGTCTTGATTATTCTAAAGATAAAAGATTGAATGATTTACAAGTGGGGTAGAGAGCCTCTATTTATAGTTGAACTCCCCTAGATCTGACGGTCAAAATTGATTTACATCGACGGATGAGATTATAACATAATATTTACAAAATCTTTAAATATCTACACATTATCTAAATAAATCATTTGAAATAATTCAAATGGATAAGTTGGACTAAGTCTCTTAGGATCTTTTACGGACCGGGCTAAGTCTGGTGGTTTCTTTAAGCCCAATTTCTCGATCTGAACCTCTGGGCAGCTATTTGTGCATGTGATTCGGGTCTGAACTGACGGCCCATGACATTATATATATATATATATATGAGAATTTGACTGTTTTGAATAAAATTAAAGTTTGATAAAGAGAAATGCTTATTTTGGGTAGACTTGGTTCTAAATGGACGTTACGTGAATGTTGTTGAAAGCAGGTGAAAATAAGTTATATATACTTGTTTAAAGTGACTTAATTTAAAGATCTTAACAAACCTTTCACTTCTATGTTTTGGAAAATAATCGAGTTATGTATTAGTGACCCTGATCGAACTCCCAACTCTCATTGACCCAAATCTCGTTTAAAAGGAATAATTATGGTCTATAAGTTAGGCTCAGATCATTAGCTTATATGAAGAATACATACGTATACGTTGAAGTCCATGTAGGATGCACGCATTAGGTCCATTAGCTAGAATGTGATGCAATAGAGAAGGTCAAACGTTGATTCATTTTCTATCAAGGCCGAATAATCATGGTCCATTTATTGTATGCAACTCTTTGGTTGCGCGTGAACATAGGAGGCCCTTGTTTGTCTACCTCCATAATTGTAATTAGACCTTTTTTTTCTTCTTCTTAATTTCATTTCGAAATGGTTATGGGCCACATTCAAATGGCGGTTTAATTGACTAATAAAAAATTCTATGCCCGATTTGGGCAGATTTGTAACCACCAGGAAAACCAATGGTTCCATCGAAAATTAAAGTAGTTAGGTTTTTGTTGATTGCTTGCATACCATTTTCGAAACATTATTTGTTTGTTTAATACGCTATCTAAATATTCTAAGTAATAGGTAAAAGTCATATCATTTCGATTTTGAAATAAATAAAAAAAACAACAACATAATTTTGTGTTCATACAGCTTCACTTTGAAAATTTGTAAAACTAGTACGCTCGTGATAATCAGCAATGAACACTGGTAGGGCCATGCACACTACAATTCGGGATCCGAAGCATGTTGGTCCAAGCGCCAGACTGTTCGTCTGTACCTTATTAATTACATTCTCCTTTTTATATATAAGTTTTTCAAACCAAGTAATAAATGAAAGATTCTGATTTTGATAAAAAAAAAAATGGAAGGTTCTAATATTCATTTGAACATTCTTAATAAATTCAGTGAACATATTTAAACTAAAATAGAGAAAATAAATAGGATCGAAGTACGTATCTCTAGACTCTAGCCATTGCCACACGATAAACTCACACTTGATGTCTCATCCATGAGCTTCGTTTATTTACTAATTTAAAAGTCTTATACATGAACCCAACAAATGTATCGGTCGAAAAACGGATGATGTTTATTTTAAAAGATACGAGTTCAAATCGTTATGTCTATATAGTGTATGCACATTGTCAAAAAGATTAAAAATGTCTATGAACATATACTATCTTGTAATCACTTTTAAAACATTCAAAAAAAGTCTTGCACGTCTATAAACTAACAAATTTATGGTAAAAAATATAGATTAACAGATAAGGTAGTTCACAATTTGGCATATTGGGCGAACGAACTTGTGTCACACGTTAGTTTTGATATGGAATATTTTCAATGTATTAGGATGATGTCATGTCTAATACGATCGATTGTTGATTAATGATTTTTTTTACTTCAAAACAATATTACTTTTATTGCTTTATTGTTATTTTTTGAAAGTTTAAACGTTTTTTTTACTGTAGTTTAGACCGTTGAACTCTGATATTTTGTATTCGGTCATAATTTTTAAAACTTAATAGAGTGAAAATTATTTAACTAAATGTTATAGATGTAGCAAATAATAAAGATTGTAAACATGATTCTATTACTGATAGATATATTATTGACGTAAACGTTTCTTTTTTTTGAAAATGGAGAAGACTAAACAAAGAGAACCGAGAACCTTGTCCTTAACCAAGGTTATTACGATTATTGTGCAAGATATTAAGAGCTATATCCGGCGGCACCGTGAAAGTCTGAAATGAGGAAGATGCCGATCGAGCGTACACCTAGTCAATGTATCGTCCACCATGTCCGCCTCTCGACTAATATGCTGAATTTTACTTTTCAATTTTAGTTTATGAAGAGAAATTATCTCATCACGTATGTGGTTTTAATTAATAAAATTATTTTATTTCATCAATTTTTAATGTTATATTTTTATCGGGTGGAGGTTTACCCGGTAAAAATTGTTTTAATTTAATTTAGAGTAAATATGAGTAAATATTTTATGTATTGAATTTGATTTGGGGTATTTTATTTATTACATTCACCGTAAATTTAGTGTTCTATGACTTCAAATTTAAGGTTTATAGTTAGAATGTAAGATATACATATTTAATTGATCAGTAAATAGACATATTTATGTAGTTTTTTTTCATCGACATTAACTCTTTTTATGAGATAATTTTTTAATTAAATAAATGAGATGAAAGATAACTTGGTGGAGTGCTTATCATCAGGGCGTATACAGTTGGATTTCATTTTTAAAATTTTTAAATGATTGTTAGTTTTTGGTTGTTTTTTCTATATTAATTTTGGTTTTAAGATTTTATATTTTATTTTGAAAAAATAATTTTATTTATTACATTCACCGTAAATTTAGAGTTCTATGACTTTAAATTTAAGGTTTATAGTTAGAATGTAAGATATACATATTTAATTGATCAGTAAATAGACATATTTATGTAGTTTTTTTCATCGACATTAACTCTTTTTATGAGATAATTTTTTAATTAAATAAATGAGATGAAAGATGACTTGGTGGAGTGCTTATCATCAGGGCGTATACAGTTGGATTTCATTTTTAAAATTTTTAAATGATTGTTAGTTTTTGGTTGTTTTTTCTATATTAATTTTGGTTTTAAGATTTTATATTTTATTTTGAAAAAATAATTTTATTTTATAGCTTGTAACCTTATTTGATATTTTTAAAATGTATAAATATTTTTTAAAAAATAAATTTTCAAGTATGTATATAGTACTTTTAAATTATTTCATTATTTTGAGTATATAATATTTATTTTATATTAAAATAAATTATAAATTAAATAAAAACTAAATTCAATTTAAATAAGGGTAATTGTTCTATACACAAGCGCTTGTGGAAACTTTTTTACACAAGCGCCTTAGTTTTAGGGGTTAGGGACTTCGTTTAGGGTTTAAAATTTAGGGGTATAAGTGTAGTAGTTTTGAATTTAGGGATTGTTGATAAATTTTGGGTTTAGGGTTAAATTTTAGGGTTTATAGGTTAAAACCTAAATAATCACCCATATTACCCTAAAACTAAACCCTAACCCTAAACCCTAAATTATAACCCTAAATCCTAAATTCTAAACATAAACCCTAAATTCTAAATCTTTACACTAAAACCCATAAACTCTAAACCCTAAGCCATAACCCTAAACCCTATAATTGAGGCGCTCGTGGAAATAAAAACTTTCCACCGCCAGTGTATAGGATATTAATCCTTTAAATAAAAGAATACAACAAATACAACACATCTAAATCACAAATTGAAGTTTGAGACCAAATCCATAAAAAAAAAATTCTTGATGACCACCTACATGAGCGTCAAATTACGGGTGTTAAAAAATATTTGACACGACTACTTAACTACCGGAAGATAAATAATTGGTTATTTATCTAAAAAAATTATTTTACTTGGGTCAAGTATTTGGCCCGCCATTTCTCAGGTAGACTTAAGTCACAGAGTTATGAATTTTCGAGTACCAAGTTACAACCGGGTACCCGAATATATTTGAAATTAATATTTTTTTTATATTCAATATACATATTTTTATATTAAACTAATAAAATATTATTTTTTTTATTTTTTATATTTAATAAATGTATATTTTTATTTTAAACTAATAAATATATATTTTTATATTCGATACCCAAATACTCAAATTTCAGGGTACCCGCAACTTCCGAGTACCAGACTAACGGGTACCCGCATAATTCGGTTCAGAATACAGACCATACTTTGAACTACCTGACGATCCGGGTATCTGGTGCTACGGGTACTCGAATAGCCGATACTCGAATTTGAACACTCAAATTACCATAAAAGTTGATAAAAAAACATGTCACAAAACATATTTCGTCGTATCATATAAATAAACGAACAAACAAAATAAAATGTACGAAATGAATAAATTTAAAACAAAAATAATTTTAATTTTAATTTAAAACTAAAAATAAAGATAAATAAATAAATAAAATAAAGAATCTTGTGTCAGACCATTTAATTTGGATCAAAATTCTTTACTTCCTCCTCCGGATCGACACAAGATGTGCTCCTGGATTTGGAGAGATATATCCAACGTCTACTATGATATGGATGATTTTGGTACTAATTTTTGACAGCACGTCAGAATCCAGGTAGGTTGCGACAAATTCGTTAAATTTTAGTCTGACGCTTGGATCTGCGATACTCCGTTACAACTTCTTTATTCCAGAATCTTTGCTTTATCGCGCAATAGAGTTGGGTTGGTTTGTGAATTCGGTAGGGTAGAAGATGGCAGGTGGCGTTGGGACATTCCCTTACGCAGACGAATTTTTGATTGGGAATCAGTTCAAATGTCTGCACTAGTGAATTTGTTGTCAACATTCAGATCAGAAGGTTTTCAGGAAGATTGTGTTTTATGGAGAGGGAGTGGGGATGGCTCTTACTCGGTTAAAGCAGGATATGAATGCAGCACAACTCTCGCGAAATCTAACTTCGAATGAAAAAAATAGGTTTGGTCTGGATTGGCTCCCCCTCGAGTGGACTTCTTCGTTTGGCTCGTTGCAAATGGGAGGATTGCTGTGAAATCAATTCTTCAAAACAGGGGCCTGAATATTCGGGGCTCATCTTCGTGCCCCTTTTGCGAGAAGGAAAAGGAGACTATCTCTCACATTTTCATACACTGTCCTGCTAATTGAAAGATATGGATGTTTTTCGCAGCTTGCTGGAACCAACCTTTTATCATTCCGGGGGACGTTAGCACCTTACTTCACATGTGGTGGGTTGATAGTTCTGCGGTTTCTATGTGGTGCCTCATCCCACATTGCATTTTGTGGTCAACTTGGCTGATGAGGAATGAGATTGTGTTTCAACACAAGGCTTTCGATCAAATTCAACTTCGCTTCATTATTAAACATCGTTTGGCCTTCTGGTTCAAAGCGAAATGTCCTGAGGTATTGTTTTCTTTGGATGATCTAATTGCAAATCCCTCTATTGCTAAATTTTCTGTTGGCAGAACAGATATAGTCCTCCGTCGGCAACCACCGCCCATAGGTTTCCTCAAACTGAATGTCGACGGGGCTATGTTGAGAGATAGAAGCGCTGGTGGAGTTGGCGACATTCTTCGAAACTCGGATGGTAAGACCCTCCTTTCATTCTCTCACAGAATCGGAGCTGGTACGCCTATTTTAGCCGAACTTATTGCTATCAAATTTGGGTTGACTATCATAACTGAGAATGATAACTTTATTGGGTTGAGTGTAATTGTCGAAAGTGATAGTAGTATTGGTTTAGACTGGATCTCAAACCCGGATGACTGCCCTCCTCTATATCGGCAGTTGGTTAGGTCCATCAAGGAACTTGGCTCTTCTGCACGATGCTCTTTCAGGAAAATCTCTCGGGTATGCAACGTGGATGCGGACTCACTGGCCAAAAATGGAATTAGCTTGCTGGAACATTAGACTCTTTTTTCTTTATGTTTTATATGTATTTTCTTATTTTCGGCTGTTGATCATAACAATACTTATGTAATCCTTTATTGATTAATAATATCTTGTGGTGCTCTTTTCCTCCTTCCGCTGTCGATTTATTCCTTGAGTATTTCGTACGAATTAGGTTTTTAACGAGGCCACCAATTTTTATCAAAAAAAAAGAAAATTAAAAAAATATATAATAATCTCTAGTTACTAAATAACTACAATTTTCTTATTTATTAAATAACTACAATTTTAAATTTACGAAACATCCAAACATCAAAGTTGATATTCGGGTAATCAACTTTTGTAATTGTTGCTCAACCATACATACGGTTTAAGAAACTAAATTACAACCTACAACATACACAATTCCAAATTAAATTAGAAAATAAAATTCATTTCCGGGAAATCTCTTCCTCACCTTCTTTTCACCCTTCTAAGTTCTAAAGTTTGGATTTTTTGCTAGAATTCTCCGCCTCTCCGCCGCCGCCGCTGCTTCCAAAGGTTAAATCTTTACTATTTTGCCGTCTTCACTGATGAAATCGTTTTTCATTCCTTAAAATAATTTCCTTATTTTGTTTTCCCTCCGCTACATATCACTTTCCCCTTTTCCTATTCTGGACTTCTTAAAGTAGGATTTATGGAATTTATGACTTCCATCTCTTTGTTTTTTATGTGGTTATTTCTTTGTTTTGTGTTTGTCTACTCAATTAGTGATTAAATTCCCGATTTTTTTTAATCTCAACTGTTTCTGCGATTTGGTTTTTAACTTTAAGTTGTCCTACTTAGCTTCATATAACCATATCTGTATTGTTTTAATAATAACAATATTAATAAAGATGTCAAAGGCGTGAAATTCACGCGTGTGTGTAATGTTTACAATTTTAGTTCTTTAAGGTCTGCTTTGTGTTCCTTTTTTAGATAAGCTGGGCATCTGGCACTAAGAGGCTAAGTTTCATGTTTTCCAGCTTATAAGCAGATGAATTTCAATGGCAAATTTCCTTCCAAAGGCAGAAATGCATACACCGGCTATTTTCGTTAACCCTTTGATAATGCACACATAACTTGCAAATAAAGCGATTTGAACCCAGGTCTCCTAGGATGAATATCATCCTCTTTTCCGACCACTTGTTGGGTTCGCATGCAAATTATAATTCTCTGAAGTTTGCACGTTCTATTTATATGAAGCGGTTATGATATTTGTTTGATAACGTATTCTACCATTGTGCACTTTTAAAAAAGAAAATTGAGCATTGTAATTCATTATAGACTCTTGGCTTGTTCATGCTTCCAGAACTAGCGCGTCACCTCTTTTTTTCCTATCTTTTAAGTTGGTTTCTTTAATCCCTTGCTTTGAACCTATAATATTCTACTTATCCACTGATGTCAAATAACAGGGAAGATGCACCAAGCTCCATTTGTGTTGGGTTAATGACAAAGACAATTGTGGGAAATGGGAGGCTGCTGTTCTTCTTCCAGGAAACCTCTTCTGCATGGGACACCTGTGTATTACTATGTTAGTAATATGCTCCTCTTATAAATATTTCTAATGTCTGTAGTATCTTATGACTTTTTCTTTCTTCATAGTATTAGTAGTAGAGAAATGGAAGTTGTTTTTTAGGAATATTGGAAGTACTCATTTTATTTACCACTATGGCACTATCCATAATAAAAAAAATGGGAAAAGGGAATGGAAAAGGGTGGAAAGAAGATATTTTTTAGTTTGAACTACGCCTGATTCACGCTTTTCTTTTGTAATTGATTTTCAATGAAATTGTTATTCTTAAATTCCTATCATTCTTTCTCCCTTTTAATTGAACTGGTTGTAGAACCTATGATCTGCCACTGATCTTTTGGGTCTGATTAACGTTGGAAACTTTTTCTGACTCTTTTTGAAAGCTAGAAGTTTGACGTTGTACTGTCATTGTGCAAGCTGAATATAGACGTTGCGCGTGCACAAATTTGTGAAAATATTTCTGGTTTTGTGCTGACTTAGTTGATTCTTTTAGTTTACTTTAAGGGGAAAAATTGATTACAGAGAGAGCAGAAAAAGGAGACCTGAAATTTGGTATGGGAATCTAGTCCCCTAACTGGAGCTCTCCAGTTAATTAATACAATTTAATTAATTATTAAATTTGGTATGGGAATCTAGTCCCCTAACTGGAGCTCTTGAGTCTTATGCTGCTTGTTTTCAGTGGCCACTGTTTTGATAGTAGCTTACGTGATAATTTCTAATTTGTATAGGTGGTCTCCTTTTATCTACTATTGTGATATAAGAGTTCTGATAATCTCTATTATAATCATTTCTTTGAATTTTAAAATTCCTCCCACAGTGTCCACCAGCTTTGGAAGAGAATGAGTCTTTAACACCTCATGAAGGATCAGCCTCTGCAATGGCTGCAAGGTTCCTGATTAATTTGGATTTAGAAGTACCTGACACCTTTAGGCCACCTCCAGCACCTTTGCCATATGATGTGGTCTTGGGATGTCCGCAATCAACCGATTCAGAGTCCTTCAGAGAAACTCTAAGCAGAGCCAGTTTTGAGACTCTGACAACATGTGAAGATCTTGAGGAATCAGACTGCAAAACGCAGTCTAGTTCTTTGCTTCTTTCACCAAGAAAATCAAAAGTCTCAAAATTAACAGAATCTAAGGAATCAACTACAGAGGAAGAGGATGCTTGTCCTATTTGTCTTGAAGGTATTGTATCTCATTTTCTAAGGCTTTAATTGCCTGTAGGGCTAGATCTTCCCCATGTTGCTGGTAATTGATCGGTGCATTTAAAAATAATGCCAATTTCCTAGTTAATATATTAACAGCTCATACGTAACGGCTTGTCCGTGGTATTTGCATATGCAGAGTATGACACAGAGAATCCAAAACTTGTTACAAAATGTGAACATCACTATCACCTCTCATGCATTTTGGAGTGGATGGAACGTAGTGACACCTGCCCTATGTGTGATCAGGTTCGCCTATTTCAAGCTGGCTTTATTGTAATTAATTATACTGCGTAGGTTTACCTGGGTAGCATTGATTAACTGAAGGCAAGGCTTGGACTTTATGGATCCGATTTACTGTACCGAACAATATTATGGACTCAAACTGTCTGTCATGCATGTTGTGCAAGTACTGGGGCTTTACTTGAAGCCTCTCTGAATATATTATTACTCATTTACACCTATGAATCTTCTATTCCCTATGCCAAATTTTGTACTTTGCATCACCTGGCATGTTTAATATGTTTATACCTATGTCTTTCGAAGTAGTGACATGGTATACCTTTTTCAATGTTACAGGAAATGATATTTGACCAGACTTTTAATCAATAACGCTCAGCATGCTGCAGATACATGTTAAGTTTTCGCTTCTGCAGCCGGTCAGATGGTGTGCCTCCAAGATTGAATTTTACCGAATTTGTAGTTATATAAAAGGTTATACATGTATTCAGGCTGTCAGTCAGATCTTTTCGCCACCAATCCTTCAAGTTTACGACTTCCGAGAGTAAAGAACCAAGTTGACACTTTTGCAGTTAAATATTCTATCGTCGGTTTTCAGATTAGTGGGGAGGATGGTGTAAAGTGTAAACCATAAGGTCACTGGAGGGATCAGATTCGGATTGAAGGAGCTTTATTATGTGGAAGGGAAAGATAGTTGGCAGCCTGCCTTGCTTCAGTTGATCAAAGTTTTACTTGTACAGGTTTTTATATCATTTTCCTTTTGTTTATTTCTTACTATGTCATGTGATATTAATTTTAGATCCATCAAATTGTCTTATAGTCAGCTTGATCCAAGACATTCATTTGCAACATGTTTCTTGTCTTTTTTTGTTTGGTTTTTTCCTTTCCTTTTGCCTTATTGGCCTTCTTTGGTAAAGAGAGGTTTGAGCTAAAATTAGTGATTTGTCCAGTCAAATCCGCTAATTTGAATCTTTGGTAAAGAGCGGATTGAAATAGCGGATTAGGGTGAAACCTCTAATTTTAAAAAAACTGCTAATATGAGTTTTTTATATTAGAGGTTTTGACATAAGAGTTACACTTTTACCCTTAACAATTATAAAAAATCTTTGGTAAACTAATACTTTTTGTTTTTTTTTTCTTTTATTTTCACTCATTTATATTTGTATTTAAATTTAATAATTAATTAAATTGTATTAAAAATAATTATATAAATAATAAATTAATATTTAAATCTTTCAAATATCTCAGTAATGTTATATTAAAAATTATTTTTCATAATCTAATTAATATGAATAGATATAAAATATTGATAATTAATAAACTATTTAAATAAGTATCGAATAAAATCATGTGTTTATATGTTATTTTGTTTGTTTAAATAATCAGCAAATACAATTCGCTAATCAAATCAACTAATATAATTTACTAATCAAATCAACTAATATAATTTACTAATCAAATCAACTAATGTAATCAGTTATATGCTAATGTAATTCGTTATCTGTTATTTACCAAACAAGGTTATTGTATTCCATACCATGCAACTTGGTTGTGCATGAACATAGGAGGCCCTTGTTTGTCTACCTACATAATTGTAATTAGACTTTTTTTTCTTTTTAATTTCATTTCGAAATGGTTATGGGTCACATTCGAATGGCGGTTTAAAATTTAATACGACTAATAAAAAAGATCTACGCCTGATTTGGGTAGATTGAAAGAGCAGATTTGCAACCAATAGTTCAATCAAAATTAAAGTAGTTTGGTTTGTGTTGATTGCTTGCATACCATTTTCGAAATATTTATTCGTTTCATACTCTATCCAAATAAACAACGGCTCAATTAATCAAACCTTCTTTAGAGTATCTTTTTCTAAGTATCGAGTAAAAGTCATATCATTTCAATTTAAAATAACTCCCTAATTTTGTGTTCATACAGTTCACTTAGAAAAATTGTAAGACCAGTACCCTCATAACCAATTCAGCAATGAACACTAGTAGGGCCATGCACACTAGAATGTGGGATCTGAAGCATGTCGGTCCACGCGCCAGACTGTACCATACTAATGACATTCTCCTTTTTAGATATACAAGTTTTTCAAATGAAAGGTTCTAGTATTCATGTAAACATATTTAAACTAAAATAGAGAAAATAAATAGGATCGAAGTACCGAGTACGTATCTCTGGCCAATGGCCATTGCATCATGAGCGGTATGTTTGTTTGTTTTCTCTTCCCACTTTCTAAACCTCTACCCTAATAATCTCGATGGTACAAACGTTCTCTTAAATAACAGCAGATTTATCCCCCTTGCCATTGTTTATACAAGTGCTTTTGCACTTGAAAATATTGTCAAATACCAACCATAAAAGTGCTTACTTAGAATATCATAGCTTTTTGGGTTGAGAATAGGATGATAAAATTATTCGAATCCGACCTGACTCGATGAACCCCATTCTATCTCACCTGAGTTTTTTTTTTCTTGAATTTTGGGTTTGAGGTGAGTTTTGAAAATAATTGAGTTGGGCGGGTCATATTCGAGTTTATGATAGAAATTTTATGCCTAATTCCGACCCGATATTATATATATAATATTTTTTTAGTTTTTTCCAATGCGGTTGGATTAGTTCGAATTTTTTGTTAAAATTTTGAGGTAGAATTATGCTTTTTGAGGTAGAATTTTTACTCCTAACTCCATAGGACATTACTTACATATTTATTGTTTATAATTATAACAATTAAATATTATTTCAAATATTTAATATTAAAATTACTTTGACTACAAGGTAATGCTTATTGTCAAAGGGTTAAGAATATCTATCAACATATACTACCTAGTAATCATCTTTAGACTATTAAAAAAAATCAAATATCATTAAACTAATTTATTTGTTATTTTTAAAACACCATGTCTAAAATAAATATTTTATCGGCTTAAAAGCACTTTAAACAACAATTTTAAATACTCAAATTTTAAAACTATTTTTTTTTAAATATTTTTTCTACCGAAATTTTTTAAAAACAATATTAAATTGACCTTTGATATAAAATAAAGGGTGCAAATGTACAATCCCTTTTATTCATGTTAACGGAAGTGTTCTCGGACGTGCACAAAATGTGAGCAGTTGAGAAAAACATGTCTACACATTCCCAAAGTTATGGATCATAACGATAGGTTTTATAAAAGCTCAGTATTATCTTCCATGTATTATGTCTCAAATTTCAAACCATACAAATTAATGAATAACCGACCAAATAAAAAGAAATCAGTTAATCAATTGGTTAATTTCAGGTTCGGTCGGTTAATAATTAATAATTTTGTAAATTTTAATTATTGATTAATTTGATTAATAAATTAAATTAACCGAAATTTTATATATTATATAATATATATTACATACATTTATTTTTAATCATTGAACTTTTAAAAATTATAAAATGGTCATTAAATTTTTTAATATATTATAAAATGATTAATAAACTTTATCAAATTATCACAAAATGATCATTAAATTTATTGAATTATTAAAAAATGATCATTAAACTTTTCAATATTTATCAATATTTGTAACGTGCATTGAATCAATGACCATTTTGTAATAGTTCAATAAGTTTAATGATTGTTCTATAATTTCTAAAAGTTTAATGACTAAAAGGTCATTTAACATAGTTTAGTGATCATTTGTGTAATTCGCCTAAATTTTATAAAAAAATTGGTTGACTCGAAAACTGATTGAATTAACCGAATTTTTTTGAGTCGGTTATTTTAAAAAAAAATCAATTCAATTAAAAATTAATAAATTTTTAATAATTCGATTTAGTTGATTAACCAAACCGATCGATTAAACACCCCTAATCAATATTGTGAATAGACTCGCAAACCCGTCCATCGACCTCTCGATCGTTAGTTTTCATCTAGAAGAGGCCCATTAGCAGCTTCGCTTATTTACTAATTTAAAAGTTTTGTAGTAAATAAGGTAGCTCACAATTCGGCACATTGGGCGAGTGACCTTGTGTCACCTGTTAGTTTTGATATAGAATATCTTTATTGTATTAGGGCTCATGTCTGACGCAATCAATTGTTGATTAATAAATTTCATTTTTCTTAAAAAAAAATGTATTATTTTTATGTTTGTTGTTAATTTTTCTGAATTGTAGCTTTAAATGTGTTTTTCTTTATACTTTCTTTAAACTGTTGAACTGTTATTTTTTAAAATTTAATTTTCTGTTTTCACTCAGTAATATCATTTGATCATAACTTTCAAATTGAATATAGAGTTTTACATGATTTTTAAGTAACCTTCGTAAATTAATTCGAGTGTTGAAAATTATTTAACTGAATGTTATACATATAGCAAATAATAAAGACTGTAAGCATGATTCTATTACTAATAGAGAGATTAACTAACGATATATTAATCGATGTAAACATGGTTTTTGAATCATATTAGTACCTAAAGTGTGAATTTAAGAACCGATATTAACGAGCAAGCGTTGATAGCCAATCGGTCAGAGCTACTCATCTGCTCTAGTTTCCTTCTCTTAAGTCTCAAGTTTAAGACTCAACAGGAGCATTATTTCTTCTCTTTTAAATAGAAATAAAATTAGTATTTATAAAAATAAAGAAAACCGATATTAACACAAAGTTAAACAAACTAAATTATTTGTCTTATATTTCACTCAATCTTGTTTAATTTGAAAATCTATATAAAAAAAAGTTGCTAGTCCTAAACACCCGATATTTCGGGTGGGGGGGGGGGTATTATAATTTTTAGAAATTTTCTATTTTTCCAGTTATGGTAAAGGATGAACAAAAAAAAGATGGATTATGTCCTAAGAAGATTAAAATTCAAGAGAAATTAGAATTAATCTGCTACTTTATTGGGAAAGTAAGACTGTAACAGTGGGCAGAGTAGTAAAACAAAACACAGACGTCTGCGTCTCCCTCAAGAAATGGTATAAAAAAATCCAAAAGGAAAAAGGGAGAAGGGGCAGAGTTGAAATAGATTGTAAAATTGAGGGGCAATCTGATTGGAACACTTTGTGGTCCAGCCCTCACCATTCACCAAGGCTCACCATTCCATATTTCCATTGCCCTTATCTAGAGCCCCGCCCCAAATTCTCCCACTACCATTTGTATTCTTGGTAACGTTTTAAATAACACATCATTTTCACTTTAAATTAAGATTTCTCTTAGGGTTATATTTGTTTATAAATTTTTTAACCAATTTGATAATATATGTATTTTATAAACAAAGCAAATTAAAAACGAGTTTCCTGTAATGAACATCATTCTTTATTTTATCGAAATTATTTATGTATCTTATGTATTTTATAATTGTGATGCGTTCTAAATTAACAATAAATAAATTAAAATATGTGACTATTAATTTTATTTACAGGATCAAAACTATTTCATTCTTAACGTATCGTATAATAATTCAAGGAAAATATAAAACCTTTTAATTTTAGGGGTAAAATTTAGGTTAGGGTTTAGGGGTTTAGGTTGTATAGTGTATAATTTAGAGTTTATGGATAAAATTTATAGTTTAGTAATTAAGTTTTAGAGTTTAAGATTTAGGATGTTAGAGTTAGGAATTTAGGTTTTAGATTCATAGTTTAAATACGTAGGGTCGTGTAATTTTTTTTGAATAGTCTAAAAGTGATTACAAGGTAATATGTATTCATACATATTCTTAACGCTTTGACAATGCGGATACACTTTGTAGACAAAACGATTTGAACTCGTGCCTCCTAAAATGAACATCATCTGTTTTTCTACAAAAACAATTGTTGAGTTCAAAAATTGTATAAATTTCTACTACACAATTTTTGTATTAAAATAAAACACATAATTCAAACTATATATTTATAAGGTGTCTACTTAAAAAATATTGAACATTTGTTGTTGTGTTTATATAATTATTGTGATTTCTCAATCTACCAAATAATATTCATTTATATATTATATTACGGTTAAAGAGATTGTTTTTTTTAATATGATAATGTGATGCAATGATAGTATCTATTCAAAATTTTTTAGTCTTTTTTTAAGAAGACACACACAACATGACAATATTGGTGCTCGAACTCGATCACCAAAATGCTGAACATCATCTTTTACCACTGAGACATAAGGAGTTAAGCCGGTTAAAGAGATTGTTAGATAATCTCTTTAGTAACAATGAGGTGTAATGTTATTGCTACTTATTTTTTTTTAATTAACACATTTTATGATTAATTGTTTACCTTCTAGTGAGAGATCCGCGCGTAATAGAATTTGACAAAAAATATAATATTCTAATGTTTATACTACTTTTATTGTTTATATTCTAGGCATTATGTGATCTTTAGTATTGAAATACAAGTTTTCTTCTTCTTTTCTTCAAGTGCTCATAACATTTTAAAAAATTAGAACGTATGCTTAAGTTTTTTTATAATAATAATAATAGTAACAATAATAATAATATACAAGGCTCTGTAAAGTATAAATTCATGAAATAATTTTATTGTAAAAAAAAGAAATAATTTCCGAAGTTTAAAGAAATAGTATTATTTGTTTGCTTTTAACTACTCCTGTTGAAAACAAAGGACCCCGTGAGTGGACTCGAGCTCCTTTGTCTGCCACAAGACAACCATTTATCTCTTCTTAGACTTTTCCTTCACCTGCTCTCCTCTTTACCGAAATACCCCTCATCTTTCCACTTTATTCCATTAACTAACCAACAATATGCCACCAAATTTAAACCGTGATGAAAACTTAACTGTAATTTCCCAAACAATTCCCAAAAGTTTTCTTTCTTTGTTTTTTTTGAGTTTTCCGTCGTGTCCGTGAATGGCAGCTTTTGCAGATTTCTATAAGAATCCACTCTCTTTCGATCTGTTCTCTCTTTCTTCCCTCTGTACAACTTCTGTCTGTACAGTGCGCTTTGCTTCAAATACGTTCCCATGTCAACTTACAACTCGAACCTCACTCACCCTCGAACCAGTGAGTTCAAACCAGACAGAGAATAAAACATTAAACATCCTCGCTCTCACCGAACTGAAAAGTGAAAACCTCAAGACTCTGGTTTAGAATTTAGATGTCGTTGCTCACTTCCCCTTCTTTCATGTTTTCCGTTTCTCTGCTTCTTTTGCTTTTACTCCTTGCGTTTCACACCCAATGTGCAATCTCTGTCACCAAACCTTCACCGAATGAGCCTTTTCTAGGCTCCCGAAACGGCACTTTCGAAACCCATTATAAAGCAAGGAAATTGGAGTCCACCGCTGTTGTTATCATCAGAGGAAACGCAACTCTTCTCAGCGTTAACCGTACTTTCGAGCTGGGTTTCTTCAGCACAGATGGGGAATCCAATTGGTATTTGGGAATTTGGTACTTTTCCATTCCCACCCAAACGCACGTTTGGGTCGCCAATCGTGAAAAACCCATCAAGAATATCACCCAATCTTCACTTGAAATCACCGAAACAGGGCGGTTAGCGGTGAAGGAGTCGCCAGATTCAGTTGTTTGGGAGAGCACAAACAGTGAAAAAGCAAAAAGGTTCAGTCTTTTAGAGAGTGGGAATCTGGTGTTGTATTCATCGGAAGGTTCAAAAATATGGCAAAGCTTCGATCATCCGACGGATACGTGGCTGCCGGGGATGAACATCAGCGCCCAACGATCTTTAACCTCTTGGAAGAGCTTGTTTGACCCATCGCCGGGGCATTTCTCTTTAAGGCTAAACCCCCAAGAGTTCAACGCGTTTGAGCTCGTTTACAATTCAACCAATGTGTATTGGTCCACCGGAAACTGGACCGGAGCTGCTTTCGCTAATGTCCCACAAATGACAATCCGTTACATTTACAAGTTCCATTTCTCCGACCCGTACTTGCCGACAGCGTCGTTTTGGTACACGGAAAGAGCGCTGGATAACGGATTGGACCCTCCATTGACAAGGTTTCAGATTGATGACAACGGACAGCTGAAGCAATTCACATGGTCGCCACAGATAGAGAATTGGAACATGTTTTGGTCTGTGCCGGATGATAAGTGCAGAGTTTACGGACTATGCGGTGCTTTTGGAACTTGTGTAAGTTCATCTTTAAAACCCTGTGTTTGTCTTAACGGATTTAGACCTTTAGATGATGAGGGATGGAATTCTGGGGATTTTACCGGTGGTTGTAGAAGAGAAAGCAATGATTTTTGCGAGGATAAAGATGGGTTTGAGGAGGTAGGTTATGTTGGGTTTGATGGAGCGACTACGGTGTCGTTTTCAGGCACTAGGACTTCTTGTGAGAAGTCTTGTCTGAAAAAATGTTCTTGTGTTGGGTTGTATCATAATGGGAGGACTAATCTGTGTAAGAATGTCTATGGGTCTTTGTTGAATTTGAGAAATTTGAGCTCTGATGTTATTAATGAAGATGTGTTTTATATTAGGGTTCCAAAGGAAGGAATCGTGAAGCGAAATGTGTCGAAAACCATGGTTTTGGTTGCTTGCATTGTTGGGTCTATTGCAGTTTTTGGGTTCATGGGGTTGGTTTTGTTGGTTCTGAGGAAAAGAAGTGAGAACATGAAGGGGAATGATGATGATGATGGTGTTTTTCCCGGCTTGAATCTCAAAGTATTCACTTACAAAGAGCTTAATAGTGTGACTCGAGGGTTTTCGGAGAAACTGGGGCATGGCGGATTTGGTGCCGTCTTTCGTGGCGAGTTATCAGATTCTACTCCTGTTGCTGTTAAACGCCTTGAAAGGCCAGGGAGTGGTGAGAAAGAGTTCAGGGCAGAGGTGTGCACCATTGGCAACATTCAACATGTTAATCTTGTGAGACTCAGAGGATTTTGCTCCGAGAATTCTCATAGGTTACTCGTATATGATTACATGCCTAACGGTCCCTTGAGTGCATACCTACGCCGAGACAGTCCAAACTTGTGCTGGGATGTTAGGTTCCGAGTTGCAGTAGGCACTGCAAGAGGCATAGCATATTTACATGAGTCATGTAGGGACTGCATCATTCATTGTGACATCAAGCCCGAAAACATTCTCTTGGATGGTGATTACATGGCAAAGGTGTCCGATTTCGGATTAGCAAAGCTGGTTGGCAGGGATTTTAGCAGGGTATTAGCCACAATGAGGGGTACTTGGGGCTATGTTGCCCCAGAATGGATATCTGGTATGGCAATAACACCAAAAGCCGATGTTTACAGTTATGGGATGACATTGTTAGAACTAATCGGTGGCCGTAGAAACGTGGAGGCACCACAATCTGCAGGAAACCCCAATGCTTTCAATGAGAGAGGGAACGGCGAAAAGTGGTTTTTCCCTCCATGGGCAGCATGCCAAGTAATCGAGGGCAATGTTGCTGCAATCGTGGACAGTAGACTCGGAACTGCATATAATGTCCAGGAGGCCGAGCGTCTTGCTATGGTAGCAATCTGGTGCATCCAAGATGAAGACGAATCTAGGCCTACAATGGGAACTGTAGTAAAGATGTTGGAAGGAGTTGTGGAAGTAGCCATTCCCCCACCACCGAAACTGATACAGGCACTAGTTGCCGGGGATTCTTATCGCGGCGTTAGAATGAATTCCGAGACCTCTACAGCCGGCGGATGCTCCGACTATAACGTCGGATTTTCAAGTGCCGGTTCACGGTCATCTCTCTGTAACCTCTCCTCCAAATTGGATGAGAATCCGGAGATCTAAACTCTAATTGTGTACAACAGTATTGATGGTAACTGACTAAAGCTTGAATACAAAGTCATGGTCTCTTTTTTCCATTTCTTGCCTTATTCTCCGGATCTGCTTTCATGTAAATGGAGCTGATAATTGTAGTTAAAGTTGATTTTACATGAAAATGACTGTTGCATGTAATCATGAACATCTCAATTCTCATGAAATTTATGATTACAGTTTTGACATACTCCAAAGGCAGAGATACGAATATTAAAAGCCCCCACCATAATCATTTCACTAATAATAATGCACACTTGCATCTCCCTTTGCCTTTAGCTTTTCAGCTCGCTGGTAACATTTTTTTTGAAGCTTTCAGGTAGGAAAAGTGCAACTTTTGCAGTTCTTTTTAAATGTCAACAGCTTCGGGCATCGATTGTGTGTTTGAACACAAAGAAGATTCAGGGCTAGCCCATATGTTTATTTGGTGTTGGAGATATGAAACATTATCCGAGGGAGATAAAAGATTAAAAGTGGGAGGGGGTTCTAAAACATATGGCTGGGAAGCAAATATTCTCAACTTGGAATCAGTCAAGGCCAAATATATATATAAAAAAAAAAGATTGAAGGGGAGAAAAGAAAAGAGATTTTATCCTTTCCTCCTATAAAGATGTTTTGCACATGCAAAAGAACATGGGTTTTATTGAGGTATCCAAGCAATGGGCATTCAATGGCTTCTCCTATGGCTGAGAGTGTTTATCGAACAAGTCGATCACGAGTTAAAGAGTATTTGATTTAACTTGAAAATTGTATGATTTGTGTTCGATTAGACTCGATACTTGAGAAGTTCGATAAAATTTTGTACATGTGCTCGTTAAAAAATCGTGTTGCTCAACTCGACTTGTTAAGCTCACCAAATTTTTTAAAAATTTAAACTCTAAAGTAAGAATCCACCAATACACCAAACTAACATGTTATAAAAAAAAATTAACGAGTTGTTCGTGAACTCATCAAGTCGAATAGGCCTTGCTTGACTCGACTTTTTACGATCTCGAATCGAGTCAACTCGAATCAAACGTTGATCGAGTTTTAACTAAATCGAGCTAGAGTTACTTACAAGCTGTTCAACTCAGTTAGCACCCCTAACATTAATGACATTTACTGTGTTAATTTTGATTCTTAAAAACAAATTTATATTAGATCACTTAATTCTTGGTTTTGAAATGGACGAAAATCCTGTTTTTAAAAATTTATTAAAAATTATAAAATATATATTTTTTTATTTTAGAAGTATAGTATGCAATTATGATTACAAGAAATAATATATTTGAATATACTATAATAGGAATTAATCGTTTTAAAGTACAACTAGATTAATAATGAAAATTTGAAAGGAGATTTGAATCTCGGTCTCTAAAATTTTAATATAATTAAAATTTTGAATTCTGATTTTTTGGATTTAAATATCCGACGGATGATATATTTAATTTACATTCAGATAATAATACTCATATAATTTAGGAAAATTCTAGTATGGACCACACACATATCTACTACACACATTGCTAAACACTATTATTTATGAGTTTGAATTTTTTTGCAATTCATGGTTTTGATCATTGCCACTCTAAATGATTGTATGATTTCATCTTTTTCTTATGTTTTATATGGTTATAAAAAGTTGTTCAAATTAGAACCAATTAGCACACAACATTATAAATGTTTACAATTATACTTGAACAAAAACTCGAAAACTTTCGATATCATAAACTCAATTTGAAAAAAAATCAAATAAAGCTTTTAGTTAAAAATAGGACTTTCAACTCAATCAAATACTCACCCCTAGCGGGATATCACATTCCAAATATATGATTATTTTTTAAAGAACTGAACATACCCCTATTATGGATGTTTGCATTGTGAAGTTTGGTATGGATTGTGAGCGAGTATTTAGAGGTCAAAGACGATGCTTCATGAGTTGCTACACTAGAAAAAACACAAAAATGAAATGAAGGAACTTTGGCCTGAAAAAATACATACTTTTCCAGCCAATTCAAAATGTTGTTTTAAGTAGGAGGGCCTTACATGTTGGTACAATGTCTTTAAATACTTGCTGTTTTCAGCAGGGTTGGTTTCATTCACCCTGGCACGTCTGCTTCCTTCCGTCGTTGGTATCTTTTTCGTCATGTAGGCTTCCGTTCTTAAAAGTATAGCATTTTTTTTGCATTTTCTTAGTCGAGAACTTTCTCTCCGGTTGAAAATAAGTTCCAGACTACCGTGCCTATGATGTACAGTGCGACTGACACCTTAAACACATCATCCCAGGAACCTGCAGGGGTGAAATTTACATTATGTGATAATAAACTTGATATGAGGTATTTGAGAATAAATTCAACATCATGGTAATTATTCTGAGCATAGATTTGTGCATACCTCGTTGAAGTATGTAACCGGTAGCAGCAGTACCAAAAACACCAGCCAGCACTCCGGCTGTGTTTGAAAGTCCTAATAGAACTCCCTGTGATTGATGCAAACAACTTGCTTTCAGAAAAAGAAAAATGTCATTCGAAACAATAAACACTGTTCATTAAGTAATCCAGAAAAAAAGGGGTTCAATAATGATGTTTTTCTTGAGGTTGGTAAAAACTACAATAATAAATCTGTTGATATCAGTTCTAGCTCTTCGCAGAAAGACCAGATTGATTTTATCACTAAGCGGTGGGAAAGGTTGCTCCAATCTTTCAAATTTCACAAAAACATATCACAACCGTTGTAGGAGCAGAACTGAGATATCATAATCTCAAGAGACATCATCACCTTTAGTTATACATTCTTTATAGTGTCTTATTAAGAAACTTACAGCATATCGTGGGCCGATGTCTTGGTGATTGGAGTAGAGACCAGACTGAGAGAATGCATCAGATCCCTGTCAAGAAAAAGGCATTTATGGATCAAAATCTCAGCCAGGTTTGACAAATTAGTTAGCTGCATCTTATTTTAACCTCAATAGAAACCAAACACCTCAGGATCTTTTTTGGTCAGTCTAAGACATGAGTTTACCATGCACACATTTTTAAATAAACTAAAGGGAAGTTTAGGCGGATAAGAAGCTCATAATTGAGAAAGAAAAGAAAAATGAATACGAGGTTGCAGCAATTCAAAGCTCAAGTGAAATTGAAAGCAAACATCATACCTGACTACATGCCATGCACAGCACTGCCATAGCAGGTGTCTTGACATGGCTTAGCTGTGTAAGGAAAAAGGCTGGCCCCAAAAAGCCTATTGATTGCATGATCTGCACAATTAATTGGTTTCAGAAAGGATTACATGAAAGGAATATGAATGAAGTAGTGTTATCATCATGTAACCACCACTTCTACTGAACTACTAAATTTCTTTTCATCTCATCTTCGAAGGTCACGTCTAAATGCCATGTAAGACTACATTGTATATATAAAAAAAGATATAGACTCATGTCCTGTGTGTACTTTTCTGTTCACTCAATAGGTCAAGTTAACCTTTGAAATTTCTAATGTGGTACAAGCTGCTCAGTAGCTTGTGACACCATGAGGTAATGATGCTTACAGGAAAGATGAAACGTGCATTAAATTTAAATAGAATCAGAAGGGTTATAACTTATAACCAGAATAATAATCTACCAGAAGTTTGTACTTGCAAGCATTAAATAACCCTTTGAAATATAACAATACCAAGTTCTAAGAACCAAAGAATTAATCCTTGCCTTACGAACTGATGTTACAGAAAAACCTTTGCTCACTAGTGTATCTGCGATCCATCCTCCTATATTTGCAAAGGCAGCCATAGTCAACCATGGCAATACACAGAGGAGTCCCGATTCAGTGAGGTTGAACTTCAAAACCTGTATGAACCACCATAAAGTTGGATATCAAAGTAAATGAGAATGCAAAATCGAGATTCGTAAATAATTTTCTGGTTGCTAGCTTGGATTTGTAAAAGGTCAACAGTATTGAGAAATTTAGTAGTAAGGCTTAGACTGCAATAGCTACAAGGCCTGCACAGGAGCGGGGATCCGTATACACTCAAGCCTTATACATAGCAACACAACAAGTGCTTGGCAAAGCCTGCCAATTCTCTTTACCTTAATACAAGTCAGAGACAATGTCTGATATTCAGAAAAAAGTATATTGCAAATGCAAGCAAAAAAAGTGAAGCAAATGAAAAAGCATGTACTGGAGTTGATGTCAATTGTAAAGTTGACATTGATCATTGGAGCATGTTTCAAATACCTGATTGTAGTATGTAGGCATCCATGTCAAGAGAATAAAAGTACCCCAATTATGGCAGAAGTGAGAAATTATGAGAGCCCAAACAGGGGCTTTTGATAGTATTAATCGCCATGGAATGACCTTGACAGGTTCCCTGGATATGCTACCTCCCATGATTAGTTGCTTTTCTTCTTTACTAAGCTCTGGGTCTTCATTTGGGGAGCTATAAGCCTGAGAAGCAACCAGAAAAAAGGGCAGGAAGAATTTTCATTTACTTCTTTTATAAGAATATCCAAAACTAGTTTAGATTGTGAAAAAGTTAGGTTGGCAGTCAAACATTTTAGCAATAATGGTGAGTTCCAAGAGTGAGATTTCTGTTGAATCTTTTGATATATTTTGAATAAAAGCTAAAGGAATCAACAACTCACTTTTCTCAGCCATAATGCAAACCAGATGCTTCCAAGGGAGCCAAATGAGTAAAATACAGATGGCCACCCAAACTTGTTGATTAAGATAGGAGAGAAAGCCAGTCCAATAACAGAACCAAGATACATGCCACTGTACACAAGCGCAAGTGATCTACTTCTCTCTGACACCGGAATCCACTTTGAAAGTAGGTTGTTCATTGCGGGCATAGCCACGCCCTGTAAAGAAAATAGTGCAAACAAATAAGTATCCTTTGCACCCTCTTTCTAGGAAGGTAGGGAACTATTGAATAACTGAATAAGCATTGACAGAGGCCAGGACAAATTCGATTTAATGTTATTATTATAACAAACTGAAAATATATATGGAGTTAATATAGTAGAAACCTCTAATCCATTAAAGTTGATGTGTTTATCCTTTTCCTCTCATACTTTCATCTTGTTCCAACTGATAAGTTAGTTAGCATTATAAACTAACTAAATAAAAAGTTCTACCTTCTTAGCCTGTTTGTACAGGAAGAAAAGGCTGCTTCACTAAGTATGTGAATTTTGGAGAAAGGTAGGTAGTTAACCACAGGCCAGTACAGGATATAGATTAAAAACTAACAAGCCAAGCAGAACCAACCTCGCCAATTCCCATAAAAGCACGCATAATTAGCAAAAATGGAAGTCCAATTTTCGCAGCAATAGGTGTCAAAACAGTAGCTATCGACCACCAGATAACTCCAAAGCCCAGAACTCGCTTCCCACCAATTTTATCTGCCCATATGCCTCCAAGAATCTGAATGTTTGAAAGAAAATATAAGATCGAAAAAATTAGGTGAATTTCTAGCACCAGCAAACACTGAATTGAAAACCACATATATGTTTAAGTGTGCATCAAAGTAGAAGATTTGAATATGCATCACGAATACAAGAAGGTCGACACAATATAGGCTGATGTATGGACATCCTCGATGGAAACAAACAATTATGCATTTTTAATAAATTTGAAACAGACCTGAGTGAGCAGGTACCCCCAAAAGAAAGAGGATTGAATCAAACCAACTGTTGCACTGTTCCAGTTAAACTCTTTTGACATGGGGAGTATTGCAATGCTCATGTTGACCTGCAAAAGGCATATATAGCACACAGCTCAGTCAGCATGCATGTAGAAAGTTATTGCAGTGCTATTGTTCGCCAAGAAAACTACTCACACGGTCCATATTGCACAACAGGAATGCTGCAAAACAAAGCAGCACAATAACCCAGCGCTTTGGAAAATTCTGCCACAAAGGGACTGCTTCCTGCATGTCTCCGCCAACTAGAACAGCTTCGTTAGTTCCATCTGGAGATGGCAAAGAGTCCACTTCCGCTTCTGTTATGTCAAACTCCTCAGATTTATAGTAAGCGCAAGTCCCCCTTTTCCCTATTCTATCCTTGTCACTTGGCTCAAGCCAACCTCCAGGCAATGGACTTGGAAGAGAATAGCATCCAAAACTCCCTCTACATCTTAGTTGAGGGTGAACTTTGTGAGACTTCTCACAGTGGCACAGTGACATTGAAGAAATAAGACGTCTGCCATTAGGTGAAATTGATAGAGGTTTCAAAGTGTTCTCATCTAAATGAACGGTGTTCCGAAGGAATTGGCCACAAGTGTATCCAGATAAAAAACCATTTGCTTTTTGACCCCATAACTTTCGGTAAAACATATTCCCATGCGTAAAAGCAATGCCTGATCTGTCTCCCTTGTGAAGCAAGATGGGTTGCTCCCCTCGACATACTTTACCTGCCATTATCACAGTTAAATTACAAATCATGGAGATACTCGAGATGTAAGCAAACCTTCATAATATAGCTATGAACCCAATGAGGAAAACTCTAAATGAAAGAAATTAATTAATAGAAACCCAAGGTGTTGCATATAATACACGTCTAGGGGACTAAGAAAGGCAAGGCAATTTCCGCAAAGCTTAAGACCAGAAAAGAACTTGTACTCCACAGTCCACACCACAGCAACATCATATCCAACAAAATTCTAAACCAATCAAAATCCCATTTAAGCATATCCCAGTTCTGCGAAAGCTAAAGGGGTTTATTGGCTCATCCCCGTGTGTCCTGGTGGCAAAGGGAGATGTTCATCGTCTCTTGGCACCCGGGTTCGAGCACAAGTAATACATGTTGTGTGTGCCATCAAAGAGGGGTTTTACTGAAAATGTCCTTCCCCCATGCCTCTATTGAAACTATTTATCACTTAATTACCAAATTCAGCAGTAAAACAAAATTATCAAAAATAGCAACATCATTTATCCACACTTTTAACTTGAAATACAAAATTGAATAGGAATACTGCATGCAATCAGCTTTTCATCTAAATTCCATCAAACTTCAATGATTCCCAGAAATATAAGCTACTCTTATCCACTTCAAACCCAAAGAGACTATTTAAAAGAATGTAACCAGGGTAAAATAGTCTTGTGGGTGGGGAGGAATGCAAGTTTAAATCCCCAAGGGGAATGGAAATTAAACAAAATACCTGAACCAATAAACGAACCGAAACTCCGGTTGGAAACCAGACCGCCGATAGCCATTGCTAAAGTGCAAGTTTTTACAGAGAATCAGCTTGAGTTCAGAGAACTAAATTAGACCATTTCAGTTCATAGCAAGAGCTCTACGAAACGACACCGCTTTTAGCTCTGTGCACCAACGTCCTCCTCCGACGCTGGAACGGATAAACAGATAGATATTTCTCTTCCTTTTCTTCGATAGAAATTTGCTGAGCTGAGGAGGTTTTTTCTTTTATTATTATTTTAAAAGCGGGGAAAATCTGAGTGGTTTCCATATACCGAAGCAAAGGAGGGTCGAGAAAAAAACACGTGGCGTATCATCCTCAGCGAGACTAAAGGTCCTAAATTACCCCTCTGTGGGAATTCGAAATGCGTGGCAGATATGGTAAATTAATGGAATTAAGAGGAGTGTTTTGGGGAATTAAGATGGAGAATCTCAACCGTGCTTAACTAGAAAGGCCTACACATCGCTGCAATCTGCTGCGTTCCGACAAAACACTAAAAAGTACGCCGGAAAAGGATTTGAAAAGTGAATGCATTTTTTTAATAATTATTATTATTTATTCAAAAAATCATGCGTGGAATATTCGCATCGTTACAAGTGGAAAATGTTATACCGGAAAAATAAGGAAAAGGAAATAGGAAGAGTTAAAATAATTTCAAACTTCACTCCGCTAGGAGGAATTCGATTTTGACAGTTTGGACATCAACAGTACATTATCATTTACTATTAGGGGGCAAAACACCCGATTATCCGGTCTCGGTTTCAGACTCGGTGGATTTTTACTTGGAATTAGTTTTGGTGAGACTGAGACTAGATCTAAAATTTAGGTCTCGGTTGCGACCGAGACCAGAACTGAATTTTGATTTTTTAAACTCGGTACCCGGTGGGTACCTAATGGGACCGAGACCAGTAATGGGTACATGGTACTTGTTCTTGTTGGGTATCGAATGACGTTAAAGAGGTTGGAAACAATTGAATGCGCTCCTTTATTTCTCTTTATCGAACTTTCTAGTGGTCTTGATTGCAATAGATAAAGTTCTTTAGTTTATTCACTCTCTTTATATATGAATATTATGATTATGACTCATTTTAAGACTTCAAGATAGTTAGATTTTTTTTCACTACTGCTCAAATTTTATTAATAATAAACTAATTGATTGAGTACCCGGTATTGGAACCGATTCCCACTAGTGCCAGGATCGGTTCTTGAAATCTTGGACCCGGTCTAATCGGGACCGGAATTGGTACCGGGACCGGAATTGGTACCGGGACCAGTACCAATTCTGGACAAATTAGCCAGGTAACCAGTCTTGCCCACCTCCATTTACTATGGTTGTTTTTGTTTTGGGTACGAAGAAACTATAAAAATTGTGACCAACGTTTAATTTTTTATATAAATCAGCAGAACATAAAAGATTAATGTTGAATTCGTTCTAATAAATACTTTAAAAAAATGTTTACGATGGTGATCGAATGGGAAACAGACCAAACAACATTTTTTTATTGTATTACAGGGGAAACACAATACGTACATATGAATGGAATAAAAGAAACAATTTTTTTTTCTGGAAGTCGAGCACAGCACATAGTTTTAGCCAAAACAAACAACTTCATACACAGGATTAAGTTAAAATACATAGCATTGATGAACACGTAGTAGTAGACAAAGGCTAAAACCCAGGGTTTCAAGCTCTGGTCTTGAATGGGATGGCTCGGATGACTATTTGATGGTACAGTGCAGCGAGTGCAGCCCCAATGAAGGGTCCAACCCAGAAGATCCACTGTCAAATTAAGGAACCATTTGTTTTAGTTTTTAGCATGAAGTAGTGAATAGGAAAATTCTAAAAACGGCCGCTTAAAAAGCAGCTAAAAAACGGCTGTACATAATTTCTTACAAAAATCGTAAGGAATTGTGTACGTTGTACCGAAATTATTACAAAAGTAGTAAGGATTTGTGTATTTGTAAGAATTTCGGTACAATGTACACAATTCTTTAAAAAAATCGTATAATGTAAGTATTTATGTATAATGTACACAAATACTTACTAATTTTGTAAGAATTTATATATGTACACAAATGCTTACAATTTTTTTGTAATAAATTATGTACATGCCTTTTTTAGGCACTTTTTAAGCAGCCGTTCCCTGGAACTTCTCGTGGTGAATAGGGTTATAATAGTTTTGAACTTACATGGTCATCCCAAGCATGGTCCCTGTTATAGATGATGGCTGCTCCAAGGCTCCTGGCAGGATTAATGCCTGTTCCTGTGATGGGGATGGTTGCCAAGTGAACCAAGAACACTGCAAATCCAATAGGTAGAGGTGCCAATATCTGCAATCTCATACACACAGATGAAAATATATCAAAAGAAACACTCGTATTTAAATCCGAGTCATATAACCGCAACCTAAAATATTATCACTGAAACTTACATTTATGTCACTATCTGTATTTTGTGACGTAAAATTCGATGTATTAGTCAACCCAAAGGAAAGAATACTTACAGGGACATGGGAGTCTCTGGCATTTCTCTTGGCATCAGTGGCTGAGAAAACAGTGTAAACAAGCACAAATGTACCAACAATCTCGGCGCCGAGGCCATCCCCTTTGGTGTAACCATGGTTCACGACATTCGCTCCACCGCCCAACTTCTCGTACCTTGACGGCTGGAACCCCTTCACGACCCCGGCACCGCATATCGCGCCGAGGCATTGCATCACAATGTAGAAAATGGCTCTGGTTAGAGAAAGCTTCCTTGCCAAGAAAAGACCGAATGTCACAGCTGGGTTGATGTGTCCACCTATTCACCAACAACCAACAAGGTTCAAGGAAATGGCCAGATAAACTGCACACATTTTATGTCAAAACTAAATAATAGTACCTGAGATGCCAGCGGTGCAGTAAACAAGGGCAAAAATCATGCCACCGAAAGCCCAAGCAATCCCTTGGACACCAACACTGGCACACTTGGAAGGTGCTCGATTAACACCCATGACGGTCAACACCGTGATGTAAAGGAACAAGAAAGTGGCTACAAACTCAGCGATCCCAGCTCTCCAGAACGACCATGACCGGAGCTCACCGGATTCGAACAATGGAGCTGGCGGTGGCTCCTTGTAGTCCTTGTCTGACTGCGCCGATGTCCCTATGGGTTGCCTTTCTGAGAACTTGTTTGCTCCCAACTTAACATCCTCTTCTTTGGCTTCCATGTATGGTGTAGATTCTCTAAAACTATGGCTTCTTTTATGGCAAATGAACAAGGAGTTTGATGCGGTGAGATTAGAGGCGAGATGTGGCCGTTTTAGGTACTGAGAAAAGGTGGTGGGAGATAAAGTTATTTATAGAACATAGAACCAATGGCTAATGATGAGCACTTGTAGATTAATTTCTTTTGTAAAAAGATAGCTTCTTTTTTATGTTAATATTTCTACCAACTACAAAGAGTCAAAAGGGTGTTTATTGAAACTTGAACATGAAGTTTCGAAATGCAATGGTTATCCAAATTCTAAATTCATTTGTTAGGTTATAATTATATTCGCACAATATAATTTTTTTGTTGCCCTCGTCGCACACCTGATTTTAGTAAGCGAGTCTTTCAATAAATTTTTTTTACATACACAAAGTCTCAAATTCGAGACCTACTTAAACGATAATAAACTGTTTATTACTATTTACTCAAACCAATTCCATTGCTTGTACAATATAATGGTATTGGCGTGCAAAAAACTTTACTTGGGTGAGGAATAATCGCGGTACCTTTCACGAGAATAATGAGAATGGAAGGTGGTAGGGACATTTCACATCTGACCTAACCCAAGTCACGAACCCATCCGTTGTTATGGGTCCCCGGACCCAATCATCGTCATTTGTTGGACCCTTTTTCTCTAATCAATCTTCATTTGTCAATGGTTAAAGAAATAAAAGTTGGAGCCTCCAGAGATTTATATAACGTTCGCGGTCGTATTTTCGGTCGCGTCGCGGTTGTGGACATAACGGAAATTATTGCGGTCATTGCGGGTACCGCGGTTGTGAATTTTTTTAAAATTTGCACAACTTATTGTAAAAAATAATAATAATAATAATTATAAAAAATCATCTTTAATGATATTTAGAGTATTTTGTAAACAAAAATAAACATAAATTAAAATAGATAAAAAATATCTATTATAAATTATAATTGTGAGATAGGAGATTAAATTTCTTACGATTTTATCAAAGAGTTCTTTTCCACCAGCAAACTCAAAAATAATATATATATATATATAGGAAAATTCTACAACGGGCGACAGAACATCGATGAACACCACTAATGATGAACACCGATGAACACCATTAACTTTTTTTAAAAATCTTAAAAATTTAAAGGAATAAAATTATAATTAAAATTATCTATTAAAAAATAAAAATCAATTTTAATAATTACTTTATAATATTTTTTTAATGAGTTAGAATCAAAAAATTGTAACACCCGTGTCTTCGGTCTAGGAGTTAGCCGGGTTGTTGTTCGAGTCAAATAAAATCTAATTAAAATAAACCAACTTTGAATAATGACCTATTTGAATCTTAATAAAGAGGGAGGGACCAAAGTTGTGATTTACCCACATTTTAAATAAAGCAAGACAACTTTTATGGAAAAGTTGTCATCTTCCTTCTCATTTTTCCCTTTCCCAATTTCAAAACCCTCTCCCCCATTTCAAACTCTCCTAAAACCCTAATTACTATTCCATTGATTTTGTCACTCGATTTCAACACCAAATTAAAAGGTAATTATATTTTCTTAACCTCCTCTCTATTCTCTACTTGTCTATGGTTTTGGATTTCAAAAATATTGAGTTTTGGGAATTAGGGTTCATATTGAAATTTGGGTTTTTAATGGGGTTTTTCAAATTGTTTTGAGAAATTGTTTTGGGGTTATGTTTAATCATAATGAAATATACAACATATATTAATTTGGTTGATTTTGGATGAATTTTCGTAGTGGGTCCTTAGGGCAAATTTTAGAGTATGAAAAATTGGGTTTTTGAGAGGTTTAGTGTTGGAATTGAAGGGTTGATGGTCTACCTATGTTAGAAGGGTGATTTGGGATGTTTTGGAAGTCATTTGGGTGCTTGGAAATGGGTATTTCAGCCAATGGTTGTTGGAGTCCGAAAATTGGGTTTTTGAGATGTTATGTGGTTTGGGAATTTGAGGAAATTGGGTTGTGTTTTGCAAAGTAGATTGATGGTTGAATTAGCATTGAATTGGGAAGTAACGTAGGTGTTTTGTTTGACTAGAAGCAAGAGGAAACGTGGAAGAGGCTTTGGGACCGAATCCGGGAAGTTGAAAGTGATTGCTTGCTTGGTCGTTGGGCTTGGAAGCTTAGGTGAGTGGTTACTTGTTTTTAAAGGTTTTAAAATAGTTGGTTCGAGTATATGGACTAGGTTGGGCTTGGTAGACCCACCTAGAGTTAGGATTAGGGTGGTAGCCTAATCCTAAGCTTGATCTAGAGCCTTTGAATGAACTCTTTTATGTGGGTGTGTATGCCTCGTATGATATGTGATATGAACGATTATGTATATTGTATCATTCATGTGGGTTGAAATATGAATTGTGATGTTTGAGACATGCATGATGATGGTTGTTGGTGAGTACGTGCTAAGCACGGAATTGGTTGAAATGAGTAAATGTTGGCACTAGTATACTTGAATACAAATGATCGATCATTAGGATGTTAGTGTGTACACATGAGTCAAAAGTCGCGCGTGGCCTTGGTGGCGTTGAGTCACCAAGGAGGAGTACGGGTTCGCCCGAAAATTGTATTTAAATATAGTCGGTGATGAGTAGAATCCCATCGACGGGGCGTGAGGATGAGTGGAATCCCCTCCGCGAGGCCGGTGATGAGTGTAATCTCACCGTGAGGTAATGTGGTTGTTGGATGTAAGTTCCAACGTGTCTATCCATGTATTTGGGTCATAGCTAGGTGCCAATGTTGGGTGATAAATGTATCAATGTGTTGAGATTAATGATCCTTATTTGGATGCTTAATGTGACTACTTGTGTTGAGGATTTAGAGCTTGTTGATCATGTCATTTACTTGTATATTGCTCATGCATCTTTATCTTATGGCTCTTGTGGACCTTTGGTATGTTTGTGAATGCCTTGGCTAAATCGTGCTCGGACCCTGCAATGTTGAGGTTTGTTTTTAGAGTTTACCCTCACTAAGCATCATTGTTTACGCTCTCTTTGTTCAACATTGCAGATTCTTAGTTCGCGGGTTGCTCGGGCAAGTGGAGGACCTCCAAGTGTGGTTGTTGACTTGAGTACAACAAGTATGGCTTTTAAATGTTGAACATGTAATAGTTTAAGCAATGGGACATGTGTCTTTTGATGGATGATTGTTGGTTGTTTAGGAACTTGTTTAGACTCCATGCTATGTTGCTTTTGTATGGCTTGTGATGCCATGTTTGAGTTGTAATCCATGCCTAAATTGCTTATCTTGAATGTTGGTTATGTGCCCTTGAGTTTGCCTCATGTTGAATGTTGAAGTATGAGTTTTTGGATGTCTAAGTGTCATCTTTGTTTCAATTGCATGTTCCCTTGATGTATGTACACGTTGGGTGCTTGTATAGCTATAATGTGGTATGTAAATGTTGTATGAATGCTTGTTGGGGTCTAGGAAAGTCCTAAATTGCATCTAGATTCGAGTCTTGATCGTTTTTGCTGAGTTTGGAGGTTTTTGCTGTGCAGGGGTATCGATACGGTTGGTACGGTATCGATACCGCCTTCTTGATCAGGCTTCGTGTATCAATACACTTGAGAGGTGTATCGATACTATTTTGGTCACTGGAGCTACTGTCCAGTTCCCTATCGGTACGGGTCTTCATGCGTATCGATACGATCTCCTTAGCGTTGACCGTGGGAAGTCAACGATTGGGGAGGGTATCGATACACTCCTAGGTGTATCGATACGGTCTCCACAAGTTGACTTGGACCAGTTGACTTGGTCAAGGAGTATCGATACACCCCTTAGGTGTATCGATACACCTGCAGTTAAGTTTTAAAATTAGGCTGAATTATGATTGTTTGAGTTCGTTCGATTGATTCGTTTATGTTGTTCCGCTGTATGATCACTTAGGGTTTAATATCCATCTAGACAAGATTAATATAAAAAGAAAAATAGGGTTGCTAACCGAGGGGGAATTCCTTAGGGAGTTTTCGCTCGGTTTTCCCCGTGTGGCCCACTCGGACCGGTCATTCAGCCAGACCGGGACGAGGGGTTACAAAAATAAAAATCAATTTTATAATTTTTTAATATATTCGAATAAAAAAACCCAATTCTCCTAAACCTAAACCTAAATCTAACAAATTCAACCCTCATCCTATTTCCAACCGGTGCTGACCGGGGGAGGCGGCGAGGGGCTTCAGAGCAAAGCTCAAAACTAGGTGTGGAAGAAACCCTAAATCCCAATAGTGAATAACATTTTAATGGATTCGTACCAGTAATGCTTGATTCAATTTGCTAGATGGATTGGAATTTAGCAAAGGGTATTATTATTAACCCTAAATAAAATGAGGCGGCGAGGGGCTGAGGCAGCGCCGGCTGGAAATAGGATGAGGGTTGAATTTGTTAGGTTTAGGTTTATGAGAATTGTGTTTTTTTATTCGAATCTATTAAAAAATTATAAAATTAATTTTTATTTTTTTAATTCTAACTTATTAAAAATATTATAAAGTAATTATTAAATTTGATTTTTAATTTTTTAAGAGACAATTTTAATTATAATTTTAGTCCTTTAGGTTTTTAAGATTTAAAAAAAATAATGGTGTTCATCGGTGTTCATCGTTAGTGGTGTTCATCAATGTTCGTCGCACGTGGTAGACTCATCCATATATATATATGTGTGTGTGTATGTGTATGTGTTCAACTAATCAATACTTAAATTAAAAAAAATATCAATGTAAATATCAACAATAGAAAATTTAAATTATAATTATATAAAAAAATTAACACTTATTAATGGATTTAATTGAAAAAAATAAGATTTAAAGTCTCAATTGGAAGTTTCGTTATAGATTTGAAGACTTAATTGGAAATAGAATAAAACAAAACATTTTAATTAAACTAAAAATCTGATTTAAAGGACTAAATTGTAAGAGTACTAAAACTTTTAAGCCTCTTAAAAAATTCACTAAAAAATGAATCCTTCTTCCCGCATTTACACTTTTTAATGTTGTAACATTAGCTTCAACCCTAATTCTCTTTTTTTTTCTTTCTCTACAACATTTTTCTCCTTCTCGGCCACCATTCGCGATTGAGATGAAGATGGGGATAGCGTTCCGCTATCGCCGTGACAGCCGCTATCTCGTTATTTCACATCCGCGACAGCCCCCTATTGTCGTGATTCCGTTGCCCACCGTAATTTCTTTCTATTGCAGTTTTGGGCGGCGACGCGACCGCAATTTTGCAGCCGCTATCGCGGTTGTGCTCCGCTATTTAAAACCTGGGAGCCTCTAAAAACAAAATTGATGACCCACGCATTCGTGATGGAAAATGTTTGCCCTTTTATCACGCCCCTTCTATGTCCCCATTTTAAAATAATGAGTTTAGAGTTTAGGGTTTAAGGTTTGGGTTGTGGTTAGGTTTAGGGAGTTAGTGGTAGGGTGTATTTTGCAGGGTGTAGGGTTTAGGATTTATGATGTGAAAATTAAAGTTACTATTTAGAATTTAATTTTTAAAGTAATTTTTAGTGCGGGGCATAAAAGGGGCATGATTAGAGGGCAGATAATTTTTACCCTCGCATTCGACGGCTTTTAAATAGATTGTATGCAAAAAGAGGAAGGAGCTCAGAGAGAAGGAAAAAGTTGTTCTGTTTTCCTTTATCAGAAACAGTTTGATGATTTATAAATTACCAAGACATGGAAAGGACAGGATATTTTCCTTTAAGATGCTACATGGTTTCATGTTTTCAGGACTTCGAGAACTTGATATAGGAATAATTTTCCAACAGACTTATAACAAAAATAGCCAAAATCTTACACTCAGTTATGGATTGAACACAGGGGTGATTAGAATGCAAATTATGCTTGTATACTTGGTACTTGCAAATTATTTTCTCTTTTTTTAGAGGACTTTAACCTTTAATGTTTTATTTTAGGCCAAAATAATCTTTTTATGGATGTAAATTCTAATTAATTAACGCGGTAAATGACTTAAAATGATATGACAAACCTACACGCGCACATTGACATGACAATCTCATATAAACAAAAGCACTGACTTAACAGAATGACACATCGGTCGAGGTTAGATCCCGAGCGAGGACGATTTCTCAGTGAGGGGCTGAGGGCATTTCCTCAGCTCGGCTCGCACAGCCTGGATAGTTTTGATCAAATGGTTGGAAGATGACATCTTTAGGGTTGGGATTCTTGGCATTGTAGACCCCTTGTAAGTATTTTAACTTTATTTATTTTGCTTAACCTGGATGCAATTTTGGTTGTGAGGGCGACTCTTTGTATTTTCATTACAGAAAAAGAAAAATGAGAGTACTTTAGTGAAGCCAATACGGTCAATCACTTTCTCCCAGAAAGCCACAGAGGACAAAACAAAAAACAAGCACACACAGTCTCAAAAAAAGTAGGTCTGTATTCATTGAACTTCGAATCTCACTGGTTGCCCTTATCAAGTTTTAGGCAATTATGTCCTTAAGCTAGGATGCTGATTGATTCGTGCTGTTTTTTTTTTGGTACAAAAAGATATCACAATTCAAAGATAGGGAAGTAATTTGCAGTTGTTTTGAATTTTTATATTTTAAGGGTGATGGTTTGTTAAATTGTTTAGACTTTTCATTTTTCTTCAAGTTCTGCATCGCACCCTATGTTAAAAGAGTTAAAATATTTGTATCTGACATTCATATTCGAGGGACGTGGCTGTGGTCCTGTATGAATGAATGAACTAAACCTGGATTCTTATTTTGAACTATTCAATTCATTAGCTAGAAGTTTAGTTGGATGTTGATGGCGTCCAGTGTAAGCCTGTAAGGAGGTATCTGCAATCCCATCCTCCACTATAACACAACTTATCGAATGGGAATTTGTGGGACAAATGTAATGCCTATCTTCTTGTATTTTCCTCAGTACGGTTCACACAATTTACAACCAACCCTTTTGTTACTTTTTTCTTCATAAAAATAAAATAATAATAAACAATAAACAATTTGATTTAGTGTGATGAGATATTAAGTCTAGGTCAAGGGGTCGAATCTTGACGACATAGATAGAGAAAATTGTATTTGGATTTTGAAAGATCGTCTACATATTGAACTTCTACAAAATTTAATTTGAATTAATCGATTAATAAGTTTGATACCGGAAAAATGTACTAAACAGAGTAGAAATTAGGGCCTAGCGAATAGATGCTCATATAGCTTGTCAGCATATATGAGTAGAGAGCATAAGAAAGGACGGGGACAAATTTCAATGGTTCTGATTTCTGAAGATAAACGATGGTTCCCCCACCCATCTGAGTAAAGGACTCCACGTCCTGTGGAAATTGCAATTTGCAACCAGGCAAATACTGGTTGTGGGGTTGGACATAACTCTGTTTTCTCAGGGTTCATCTGAATCACATTAGAATAAAAGGCACTTAAAACGGATTTAGTTGTAAAATGATATTTTGTGTGATGAGTATGGACGAAGCCAAGATTTGAGAATATAGGAACAAACTATAAATATTTAAAATTGAGGGTGCAAATTTATAAATAAACTAATTTTTTAAAAAATTTAAATAAGAGGACAAAGGTAAAAAAAAATTCTTCGGAGATGGGGGACGATTGTCCCTCCTGAAGCCTTAATGGCTCCGTCCCTGGTGATGAGTGTGTTTCGAGGATAAAAATCCTCTGTTTTTATTTTTATTTTTTAACATTAAAAAAATTAAAAATAAATTTTAAGCTTTAACTCTAAAATTAAAATCCTAAACTCTACACCTTATACCCTAAAAATACGTAATGTCCTAATTCTCTAAACCTTAACCACAACCACAACTTTAAACCCTAAATATAATTTTTAGTTTGAGAGCATAAATAAAAGCATCGGAAAGGTTAAAAGATTTGTATTCATGTTTTAAATGGATGATTTGGATAAGATGGGGTCAGTTTTGGATCCAAATTTCGGGTCAATTATCGAGTTTTCAATGTTGGAACTATTCGCGGCATCATAAATTGAAAGGTGAACTTACGATTTTTGTCCTGTGCTATGTCTTGTTTGTAGATGTGATTCATATATTTGAACTTAACGTAACATAGCTATCATACTAATCGTGATTTCACTTCTTAAATGACATTGCCAATTTCGAGTTTTATTTTTTAAAATTATTTAAATCCATTTTTATTAAATAATTTAAATTAAGACTGACCTTCTTAGTATATTTATTTTTAAAAAAAATAAGATCATTAACCTTAAAATCTTAATTTTGTAAGCCCTACAATCTAAAATTTTAAATTTTAAACTAAATCTTTAATTCTTAAGACAGGAATGATTGTATAGTCTAATATGATTGAATAATTTTTCTTTTACTCGGTAGATTTATAAACTAAAACCAAAGTTAAACATGATATAAAGTTGACATTATAATTTAACCATTTTGGAAATTCTAAATGAAGGCAAAATCATTTCCCTTACATAAGTTTTGTTTGATATTAATGGTGGTGGGCTCTAAACTTTAATGCGAGAAAATTTGCATTTATAATATCTTTTTATTTCATATAAACACAAGAAAATAAAGGCTTAGTTTTGATTCCCCTACATATTGTTTTTTATTAAAAAAAATATGGACTTCGTTACGAACCATTTTTACAATCAACATTAAAGCTTCTAATGTCAACCTCTAATTTTTTTTATATTATTTTTTTGAGCTAAGGTGAATACAAGTAGTATTTGTTCTGAATATACTCTCAACTATTTGACAATGCATGATTAATCACCATGTTACAACTACTGGTGCTCGAACTTGTGACCTCTAAAAAAAATAATTGTTCTCTTAACCACTAAGTCAAGTTAATTTGTACTTCCTTTCATTGAAGAAGGGGTCCACACATGTGGCCATATCCCACACGAGTGATTCCACCATTAAAGATAGTGCATGTGGGAATAGTAGAGGATTGAGTGGTGTCCATGTGAGGGTCCCCCTCCTTTACATTTGCATTGCCCTCTGTCTAAAGAAACTCCGCTTAACTCCCACTCCTATGGGGTCATCTCCGTTCTCTACTCCCCACGTGTTACCACCTTATTTGTTCACAAAATAGGGATTCAAATCTAATTAGCAGCTAATCGGTGAGGTTGATTTTATAACTTGATCCGGTTATCCCAAGTAAATTAATCATTTATCGTGCCGTGTCTGCTGTACGGTTTATACGGAAACTTTTAACCAATTTAAGCAGTAGCCGGTAACCATTGAACTTCTATTAGATATTGTCCCACGCGCTCTCTTTCAACTACTCGGACATTTTCTTTTCTTTTCATGAATTTTAAAGAGAATAACGCTTATTTGTGTTGTTCCATAACTCATTTTCTTTTTAGTTTTTCTTATTTTTTATTATAAAAAATAAATAAAAATGATTTGACATCTTTAGTCCCGATCATAATTCAATTGATATTATTATGGTAATATATTTTAGGTTTTAAAGGGTAATAATTTGATTTAAAATTTTAAAGATTATGAATAATTTAGATAATATGTCAAAAAGTTATTCTCTTAAATTTAATTTTCTATATTAATTTTTTAGCTTGATATGAGTTAAAGATTTTAATACAATAGTTTATCTTATTTGTGTTTAAATTTTTTAAGATGATGTTATAATATGAAAAATGATTGTACAAAAGAGTTGAGCGTTGTTAATAATTTTATAATTTTTAAATGAGAGATAATTATGATTATGTATATAAGAATCTATACTTTTTAAAATATCTTTTTTAACAATTTTTACGAAAGGGAAAATTACTCCTACTGAGTCTAGAACCCATAACTTAAAGAGAAAAGAAGTGTCAACTAAGAGTTTTTAACCACTTGCTCTAAAGGTTATAGACCTTTAAAATATCTTTTAAATTAAGATTCAAATGATATATATCATGTTTTTCCTCATAAAAGTATGCACTTATTCTATAATTTAAATAAATAAATTGATGTAATTTAATTTCAAGCTGTAGTTTAGCATCTATTTTTTTGTTGAATTAGGTGCACGAACTTAAATTTTATATTTAAATTAATTTGACTCTATGTTCAAATATGTCATAAATCATAAATATTAATTTAAACCAAAAAATAAAGTTAAGGTACCGATTTGAATAACCAAATCAAGTTCAAATAATTAATTAGACAAAAAATATAAATACTAAATTAAACTTTAAACCAAATTAAAGAAACTAATTGGATCAAAGAAAATTTAATGTACCAAATTACACATTAAAACCAAATTAAGGTATCAAAATACATTAACCCTTTCCAAAATTGAAAAAGTCGTGAAGTGCAGACGCTGACCTAGAGCGTCAACTACAGAGGAAAATATTTTAAAGCAGGTCCAGTCAACAGCTATAACCAGACGGCATTTCTTTCATGTTCCAACCTCAAAACAAACAATAACCCCAAAATTAAAAAAAAAGTGATATTTTTTCATGTTCTCCAATCTCCATCTTCTTCACTTCGTTTATATATCTGAAAGGAAGGGAAGAAACTCAAGAATCGTTCGAGTTTTATGGTAATTATTTCTAAATATGGGAATAAATAGGGGTGCATTTATAGTAATTTTAGTTGTAGTTTTGAGTGCTAAGTTGGGGTCTGCTGGGGACATAGTTCATCAAGACAACGTTGCTCCAAAGAGACCTGGCTGTTCTAACAATTTCGTTCTGGTATTCCTGCAAAAATCACTCAACTTTACTTATTATTTTTTTTCTTTCCTGTGGTTTTCTCATTGATGTCTGTTTGGTTGCTGGGAAAATGGAGGGGATAAAAGAATCTTTCTTTTTTTGGTTTTCTACTTGATATCAGTTTCAGATGTTTTTTTTTAATTTGACAAGTAGTTTAATTGTTTCTTTTTTGAGGGGGATTTATTTACTCTAAATTATGACTTCGTACTTTTGTTCTTCCTGTTTGATTGCCAGGGAAATTTTGTTTTCTAGGCTTGTTTTTCTGATTTTGTTCCTGATTCAAAATTGTTGTGCGTTTCTTTATTTTTGGTTTGGATCAAGGGAAAATGAAGTGTTTAATCTGCTATGAGCTAAATCTTTGTGAATTGTGCTATAGGCTTAAAAAAGAATTAAAAAGAAATAGTTTCTCTGACTTAGCTAAGCCTAAGTAGTTATTTTGAGTTAAGCTGTGTAAGACTATTTTCCATAATATTGGTATGGCCAAGCACTCCTAGATATTTTTTCTTACTCGATTTTTTTTTTAATTTCCAGCTATTCAAGTAAAGTAATTTGAGTCGATTCGAATTTTAGTTCGAGTCGGAGTTTGAATTTGCAAAATTTGAATAGGAAAAAACTGAAAATTAGAACATCCTCATTTTGATCTTTGGCGAAGTGATTTGATTGTTTTGCGTTTTGGTCCATGATTTCCATGTTCCAATTCCTTCTCCTTTTTAAGTCCATTTTGCCCAAATTTGAACCACATGTTCCTCTGCCACTTTAGAATACCCGTGTAACTTCAATTTCTCTTTTTGTCAACAAATTTTCAAAATTTTAAATTTAGTCCTTAACTTTATAGAATTCCTTGTATATTCAATTTCTCCTTCATTTTAAGTCTATTTTGACTAAATTTGAACCACATGCTCCTCAACCATTGTAGAATACTTATGTAACTTCAATTCTTCTTTTTGACAATAAATTTTCTATTTTTCAATTTAGTCCCTTAACTTTGCATTTTATTCATTTTGATCCTCTAACTGCAACTCTTTGCAAATTCTTTCTTCCTGTCAATTCCTTGACTCTTTTATACTCCCATAAATACTTTATCCTCAAAGTCACCCTTTAAAAAATAACATTATGAATATATTATATAATTTTAGATGATATTTGATTTATTGAATAACATTATACAGTTTGAAAAAAGATATGAACAAAAAGTTATGTATATTGTATATGGTTAGAAAGAGTAATATATATTGAGACCAATTAATATCATAACATTATAAATAGTTACATTTAAGTTTGAACATAAACTCGAACAAATATATTTGATTCAACTCGACTCAAAATATTTTCAAATAAAGTTTGAATGATAAAATGGCACTCGTAAACTCGACTAAATCAAAAAAAAAAAAAATTCACTCGTGACTCAACTGAATACAGAATACTCACCCCTAACTGAGTTAGAAATGGTGCTTGTGTATTCATAATAATTTTTTCTTGGTATAATTATGTTTCTTTGGTATATTGTTTTATAAAATATTGAATTTTACTTTCTTTACTAGTTTCCATTCAATTTGTTATAGGTAAAAGTCCCAACCTGGATTGAGGGTTTAGAAGACAACGAGTATGTTGGTGTTGGTGCTCGTTTTGGACCTACTTTGGAGTCGAAGGAAAAGCATGCAAACCATACCAGGCTTGCACTTGCAGACCCTCCAGATTGTTGCAGGAAACCTAGGAATAAGGTGTTCAAATTCTGATTTTTTTACAATGTATTCATGCAATTTGACTCCTATATATATTCACATATACATGTGTTTTCATCTAATCAGTTGACCTCACTCTGTTTCCTTTACTCTTAGTTAATCTTGAATATTTTGTCTGTGGTAGCTTACAGGGGAGGTCATTCTAGTTCACCGAGGTAACTGTAGTTTCACAGTGAAGGCCAATGTTGCTGAAGAAGCTGGTGCTTCTGCCATCCTCATAATAAACAACCAAACTGGTATGTCATTTCATTTTACCACTTCTTCGTGCAACTACTAAGAGTTTGTCCATCTCGATGGCCTGTTGTGATAAAAGTTAGCTCCATATTCTATACTCTTTCATGTGCTATTTGCCTTTATTAGAGGCATTCTCTTGACTGATAGATCTCACTTCATTTTATTGTTAGTTTTGTTGGCTGAACCAAAAGAAAAAGAAGATTTTCTGTGCTATATATTGCTTCATGTTGGAAATGAGAATAAATTTTGTGGGCTTACATAGGCTTAGGACCTCTCCATTTTTCAATTATACCCATGCCAAAGCTTTGATTAAATTACATATTCTTACCCTTTATGGTAAGTGTTTAAATACTGTTGCTTTTTATTCATCCAAATTCTGGATGGCTCTTCGGTTCTTGGAGCTTATTTGAGCTTCAATTGTGGTAGCACTAGATTCTTAATCAGGTTAATCATAGGAGAAAGCAAATGTTACATTAAAGATGATAGAATTCGTTTTATGGCTAATTGCAGTTTTGGCAGTTGTCAGCTGTCCAATACTTGTTTTTGTTTTCTAAAGATTGAATCAGTTAATCTTATTCTACAGAACTCTTCAAGATGGTTTGTGAATCTGATGCTGATGTAAATATAAAAATACCGGCTGTCATGCTCCCTCAGGATGCTGGTTCACGTTTGGAAAAATATATAAGTAACAACACTATGGGTATGAGTATGACTTTCTTTCTTCTGCATTTCTTTTATATTAATGTCACAGTCGATCCTGCATCTTTGTTGTTCCAGAACAAATGCTCTCTTCTGATCTTTTACCTTGCTTGGGATGGGAATACCTAATAGGGCATTTTGTCAGAATGGGTTTTAAATTGTCTTCAATTTTCATATTTATGTAGTTTCTGTTGCCCTTTACTCTCCAAAGCGCCCGGCCATTGATATTGCTGAAGTGTTTTTGTGGCTAATGGCGGTTGGTACCATTTTGTGTGCTTCTTATTGGTCTGCATGGACTGCTAGAGAAGTTGCTACTGAGCAAGACAAACTACTCAAGGTCACTTTTATGCCCTAATTTTATTTCTTCTTTGTTAAAATTTTCAGTAGAATTGAATCATTCATCACAATGTTATGCTGATTGATGTTGTTTGCTCAGGATGCATCAGAAGAATTTCTACAAGTAGGATCTTCAGGTCCTAGTGGTTTTGTTGACATAAATACAACATCAGCAGTTCTCTTTGTTGTAATTGCTTCATGTTTCTTGGTCATGCTTTACAAGCTTATGTCATTCTGGTTTGTTGAAGTTCTGGTGGTTCTCTTTTGCATTGGTGGAGTAGAGGTACACCTGTTTTCATATATTTGAATGCTTAGTTCAGGGTGGCTTATTTCTTTCATATTTTTATTGGTAGTTCACAAGTTATTACTGAGCTATTTCATGTTATCTCCTACAGTTTCAAAATTCAATAATTTTGTTGGGAGTTTTGTGATTTTACTAATGCTGCTGCCAGTCTTCTTTCCTTGTGTTATATGCTTCTCTTATTCCTGCTTTTGATGTGTGCTTCTTTGGTAAATCTTAACCAAAACTCGATTTTGCATCATCTGCAATGTCACTAAATCTCACTAATGGTTATGAATTATGAAGCCATTTTATGAAAGCTGCAATGTTGTTGCACACTTACATCTTCTGCACGCTGGGCACCATCATCTATGTCTCAGCACTTTTCTGAAAAATCCATAGATGCATGCACATCTTCAGGGAAGAAAACGTTTTTTTCAACTTGAAGATCTTGAATATGTTCAGTGGGAAGCATATTAGTCTTAGAAGCTGCAATCAGGGACTACTTGTTCCTTTTTTGTTCACAACTTATTGAGAACCAGTATTTGTCTCTGTTTCATAGTTTCTTTGGTGGATACTGTGACGTCTGTTGCTTTATGCTTTTATAGAGGCTAAGATTTTAGACTGCATGTCAAGTATCTTGGGTGTGTAAGATGCAAGGCTCACAAATCCTTTCAGCTTTACAACAACTTATCCAGACATGTCACCCATTAAAAATGTCTCATGTTCTCAAATTAATTTGTTGGTGGTGAACACAACAACAATCATGTGATCTAACTTGTGATAGAAATCATTCAACAACACTTTGCAATTTTGGCTGGAATCCACGACTGTCCGTGCAATTTTTTAGAACCTTAATCTGAAAAAATATGTTAAATAAATATGCCTGAGTGTAAAAACTTAATCAGAAGCCATTTGCTTTCCATGTTACATTTTTCCGACATTCTCTTGTGATAAGGCTTGATAAAAAGGGCACAGGGTTTGGGGGGTAGGGGAGGTCCATTTTGAGATGAATGCTGATTCTTGGTATCCTTTATGCTTCCAGGGCTTACAAACGTGCTTGGTCGCATTTTTAGCATGGTATGCATATTCCTTCCCCATTGCTTTTCCATGTTTACATCATGAAAAGCGAAGTCTCAGAAATATATGGAACAAGTCTGCTACTAAATCTCCATTACCATATTCTAAGAGCAACACTCCTCTCCAGAATACATGCTTTTACTTTCCACATTTTAATGATCAAGTTACAAATCATGACACTGACAGCTAAATATGCATGTAGTTTCAGGTGGTTTCGACACTTTGCGGAATCATTTATTAAAGTACCCTTCTTTGGAGCTGTTTCACATCTGACACTGGCTGTTTGCCCCTTCTGCATAGCATTTACTGTTGTTTGGGCAGTGTATCGCCGTATCTCATTTGCCTGGATAGGTCAAGATATTCTTGTAAGACAACATTTTTTTTGTATCTTATCGTGTGTCGTTTTTAGTACTTCTCTTAGATACGGATCAGGTGATTGAATTGTACTATATCTGATGTCACCAGTCGCTTGTAATGACATCTCTTCTTATTGAACATTAGTATGCTTGGATTGGAACCGAGTTTAATTAACACTCTTTTTTTGTGGTGAACTGGTGAATTTTTAACCTCCTCTTGTTGTGCTTTCAATCAGGGGATTGCACTAATAATCACTGTCCTTCAGATTGTTCGTGTACCAAATCTCAAGGTTAGTACCTTAATTTATTTGGCTTTTTCTGCCTACTGTTTATAGAGACATGTATGTTTTGCTATTATTTGTTTCTTATATTCTCCATATTTCTCTACACACAGAATATGTAGGCATGTAGTTAGAATACATTTGAGAACAATTGAAATGTGCTGAAAACTCCTTTTGATGCTCTTTACTGTTTTTTTTAATGTTTTTATTGAATCAGGTTGGAACAGTTCTTCTGGGTTGCGCTTTCTTATATGACATCTTCTGGGTATTTGTTTCCAAATGGTGGTTTCATGAGAGTGTAATGATAGTTGTAAGTAATCATTACAATAATGGTTGATATTCTTTCTGTAGACCTGTTGATCCTTTGAGGAATGGCAATTATTTCATTATTTTTCTTCTATATAGGTAGCTCGTGGTGATAAGAGTGGAGAGGATGGCATACCGATGCTACTAAAGATTCCACGGATGTTTGATCCTTGGGGTGGCTACAGTGTTATTGGATTTGGAGACATAATCTTACCTGGCCTCGTTGTGGCATTTTCGCTAAGGTATGAACATTGGAGCCTCGACTACCAGCTTTCTGCAAGATCTAGATACCATATTTGCATCGATAAGTCCGGAAATAATGTTGCTGTGGCTTATGAATGTGTTGTAGATTGAATTCCCTGTCCAGCATAGTTTAAACCAGAAATAGTTGCTTTTGTTTGTTTTCGTTGTACTCTTATCTTCATTCAAATGTTTCAGCAACTAGGCTTGTTCCAAACAAAGTGTTCGGTTTATGATGTTTAGTCTGCTTATCAACTGACATTATTGATCAATTTTGCAGATATGATTGGCTAGCAAAAAAGAATCTCCGAGCAGGATACTTTGTATGGGCAATGACTGCCTATGGTGTAGGTATGAGAAATTCTAAATTTGCTGAGCTATCCTGTTTATATGTACGGACTGTGATGGAACCAAGCCAATCTTGAGTTTATTTCGTTTTAATCCAACTTAACCTCTAATGACTGCTAAGAGAAACAGATATTGCTTGAGCCTGACCTTCAGAGCTTACTCCTATAATCCAAAGAGCATGATGTTCCTCAGATTTGTTGCCCCCCATATTTTATGCAATAGGAATACTATTTTGCAGTTTCCTTTTACTATCCGTCTTGCGACGTAAAGACCATTGGGTCGTTTAATGCTCTATTCCTTAAATTCACTCGACAGGACTTCTGGTCACGTACGTCGCCTTGAACCTGATGGATGGACATGGGCAACCTGCTTTGCTTTACATCGTTCCTTTCACGCTTGGTAAGTGATAATGAGTTTAAGAACGAGTGTGGTTTCTATAACATATATTTCGGTGCTCGTAAACCCAGACGAAATGCTATCTTCCATGTTATTTCTCTTACCATGCATCTATTGCTTGGTTGCAGGAACCTTTATTACATTGGGAAAGAAGAGAGGTGATCTTGAAACTCTCTGGACAAGAGGAGAACCGGAAAGACCTTGCCCGCATATGCAACTTCAGCCCCTACAACAAAAAGAATAATGGTAATAAACCATGAAAATTAAGTACCTCAACTGTATGCCAGTTTTGGCTACTAGTACATAAACCAGCTGAAAAGCTTTTACCCTTTTAGGTTGTAGAGAAGCATGTAATATTTGCAGTGTTGCAACACCTGTAGAAATCGACCTGTAACAGATAGCTCTTAATACGGTTCAGCTAATTATATAGAAATTTACAGTTGATTCTGTAACCCTATGATTAGATTATCACAAAGTAATTGATGAGTTTGAGATTACCATAAAACCTGCGTAAGACCATGTTCTGAGTGAATGTTCTGGTTTATGTAATTTTGCATGTCAATACTATGCTAATAGCTTAATTGTAGGATTTACATGAGAATATTAAGACTATACAAATTATAATCTGTATAATAGCTTAATTGTAGGATTTGCATGAGAATTAATTCTAAGAATTTGATTTTCTTTCTCATTCCTAGCCTTCTAAATGTGTATAAATTCCTGGTTTCTGGAGTGGGATGATGACAAAGAATTCTCCCATTTCTCTTTTGTTTACAGTAATATATATTGTGGTTGTTTGAGCTCAAGCATAGAGTTTCCTGAAGTTGAACAAAATGTTTCATTATGCTAATTCGAACATCAAAATTAAAGTTAAAATTTAGCTTAGATTTTGGTTATACCAATTTCACAAGACATACATTTAACAACTGCAGATATATTGCTTTGCCCGCTAAATATTCGGTTTCTGAACTATGATAACACACACATATGCAAACAGAATACAGGACTCATAGTATTACACCCTTCTTTTTATATATAAACATGGAAGAGGCTGTTAAAGAAACGACAACATAGCGAAACATGTTCCGGGAACAAGAAATAGTTTCAACGATTATGTTGCCATTGCTGAATAGCAGAACGAAGAGGAAAGTTGGGGATAAGATCGAGATGTGGAAGCATTAGGTTTGTCATAGGGGAAGTATCATGGTCAGCCAGCCAATCCTGCAATGCCGATGCTTCGTAAGTATAACCATCGGCTGCCACATGTGGATCACTCATAACTTCCTGCATCACAACATCATCATATGAATTGCAAAACTGTGATTCATTGGATTCGAATATAATCCACATAAAAGGGATAAAATTTCAAAACAATGAAGGAAAAACTGAGCTAACCTGTAAAATGGGACAAATGAAATAAGATGGAGGCTCGAGATTATCTTCATCGGAGTCTGCAACATGCGATGTGGAGGCTACAGAAGGTTTCATTGTTTCAAGTACCTTGAAAACATCCGAGGCAAGATCAGGTCTCCGGCTTCGGTTTATGTCACAGCATCTTATAGCCAAGTGAGTCAGCTGAGCAACTTGGTGTGGCCAGTTTCCAGCTGAAGAATCTAAGAAGGAACTCAGATTTCCACCATTTAATAGCTCGTTTTGTGCAATCTCAGCTATACCCTGAGTTGACCTCCCACTAAGTAATTGTAATACTATAACACCAAAAGGGTATAAGTCCAAACTGTGAGATATTCTTCTCGTATTAAGAAAATCGGGATCAAGGTAAGGATTATCATTTCTTGATTCCGTCGTGTCGTTTGAGTTTTCCAAAAGAGAGAGCGCACGACGAATTCCAAAGTCGGTAAGTTTGCAGCCAAAGTTGTCATCAAGAAGAATATTCCCAGGTTTTAAGTTGCCATGCACTAGTTTACCAGAATGTAAAAACATTAGAGTAGAACAAAGTTGAGTAGCTATATGTATCCGAGATTGCCATGAAAGTTGGGGCATGTTGTTCCTGCAGTTCAAACGATCTTCGAGACTTCCATTAGGAACATATTCATAGATTAAAGCCCTTCTCCCAGGGCAGGCTCCGATGAGAGTTACTAGGTTCGGATGCCTCAATTTAATCAAATCATCAACCTGAAATACAAGAGAGCATACTCTATTTCACTGAAAGAACAACATAGATAAATTTAAAATGCCAAGAGAATGTGACTTTAGGTTCCTTACCTCCTGTTGGAATTCAAAGGGGTCTTGAAAGCTACTTCGGCCTAGAATCTTTACAGCGACATCAGTGTGACGAAGGACACATTTATAGTATACATTCCCCCGAGCTCCTTCTGCTACCTTATACAATTGGTAAAAGTCCTCAGTTGCTTCCTCAATCTCCAACAGAGAGAACTCTATAAAGTGTTGCTGCAAATGAGAGCTTGAGTTATCTTTGGATTGTTTTCTTAAAAGCTCTTCGTTTATCCTACAAGTCTTTTCGAGCTCGACCTGCAACTCATCTTTTTCTTTCTGGCAAATCTGTAACTGATCCAAAGTTGTGTAATTAATCTCTGATACAGACAACCGGTCCATATGTGTGCTTGAGGTCTCTTCTGCTTGTTTTCTCAAAAGCTCTTCAATCACTTTATGACTATTTTGGAGCTCGATTTGCAGCTCGTCTCGTTCTTTCAGGGAAGCCTGTAACTGCTCCATAGCTGATGCTAATTCATCTTCCAACTGTTTTGTCCTGCGATCTGAGTTGGCGACTCGGTTTTCCAGTATAGACTTTTGCTCCCTGGCAACAGAATGCTCTTCTTCTCTCAGCCTCTTTATCTTTTCAATGCTCTCCTTTTGTTTTGCAAGTGATGTCTCATTTTCTCTCTTGCATTCATTATACAGCCTTTCAAATGTTTCCGCCTACAGATCAAGGTCAGGATTAGTAATCATTACAAGGCTGAGTTTGAAACCAAGGCCTGAATTGCAGAAGACATTACTTGGTGCATAGCCCGGGCGGCATTCATTTCAGCTTTCACACGCCTGTCTGACTCTTCGAATGCTTTTCGATTCGATGATTCAACTTCCTGCAGCGCTTGTTCTAGTTGATCAAATAGTTGATCATTTCTACTTCCTTCCTGCCAAAAAGTCATGAACCATTAGAGACATACAGCCTTAAATCGGTTAAAATTTTCAAATGCTTCACTCCCCAGCTTCCGGTTCAAAACTAAGCTATACCTTAGTAGTATACATTCTCAACATGTAGTGTTTATGGAAGATGAATCACAAACCTGTCCAGAGCGAAGCATTTCATACGGCTCGAGCTCGCATTCACTCTCGTCTCTTTCAACGAACACAGTTGAGTCCAAAATACCAGCAGCTTCACTAGAGCTTGTCATATAACTAGAAGCAGATGATTGCCCAGTTTCAAACCTGCACTAAATGTCTTGAAGTCAATATAAAGGAAGCAGTTGGAATGTGTAATGTCATTTGTCATAATTTACTAAAAACTAAGAGAAACATACACCCATCAGCACAAAATCTGCATCTGAAAAGTTTCAAAAGATAAAAGACACAATTTAAAATCGGGATTCCGGCGATCATCGAGCATTACCTCGTATGGACAAGTTGCTCCCTGCAAATGAACCAAATTTGACAAGAGAGTGGCGCGTTTTCGTTCAGATATTGTGCTTTCTCAGACATCAGCCACATTCCCCTGGTCAAGCTCAGCAGATTAGAGTATATAAAATAAGTAAGATGATGAATGTCAAAGGAAGCTGAGAACAATTCGATAATAAAAGTATTCGTACTCCGAGAAGCGGTCATCGGCTGCGGCTCCCATCACTAGCTTCTTGACATTGTGCCTATGAATCAGTTCCAGAATCCCCTTTGCAACATCATACATCTGAATATGTAGCCTTATGGCACTGACCTAAACAATATTGAAGAACTGCTTATGGGATAAAAAGGGAAAGTTTTTCTGAATCTTCCAATGCATTCAACAACACAAATTCAATGTTCATAATTGATAAAGGAAACTATTTTCATACATATTATTCCAAAACTGATAAACCCAGAAATTATAAAAGTAAATAGTTTTCCAGAAGAAATAGTACAGTACCCCTGCTTGACTACAGAAAAGAAGGTATTCATCCATAATCCGATTCACCATCTCCTTCCCAACTTCCTCTATACCCCTAATTTCATCAACCGTGAATTCAGCCAAATTCCTGTAAACTCCGTACACTCCATGAGGGGAGGAAAAAAAGCAAAAACAGATTAAAATACAGCAAAGAATCTAAAAGACAGGACTGGGAATCAACAGTGAGTTGACTCACTGGATGAGATGATTTTGGAAGGCTGATGAACGTGAAGAATGCAAACTTTTCGAGGATTAAGATTGTGTAGAACCCATAGCAAAGTGAGTTCACTTTCTTCAACTTCTCCTACTGCAACGTATATGGTATCATCATCAGTAGCCATAGCCATGGTTTGAAATTGCAGACACAGGACTCAGTTAAAAGCCAGAGTCAAAGGCAAAGACAAAGCAAAGCAACCCATTTCTTTCCTCCTTTCTACTGTCCAAGAAAATATTTGAAAGCTTCAAGGCAAATTCCTAGTCAATACAGGGTCAATGACACTGTTTCATACGGGACGAAGGAAAAGGATTCCCTGATAACTGTTGGGAGTTGACGTAGGTGATTTGTCGTTGCAGGGAAATACCAAAATTAGCATACTTTTATGGTTTATTTTATAGCATTAATATCGAAAGGGAAGTGTTGAGTTCCAAAATCGTTTTTGGCTGCTGCTTTTTTAAGCCATTTTCATTGGGTTCTCAGAGCAGACAACGTTTCTTCTTTGTTTATTGGAATTTGGAAATAGGCAATTTTGGGTGAAAAACCCCTTTTAAATTATTATTTTTAATAATGGCTCCCAAAAACATTTATTTGGCAAAATGACCCCCTTTCTTGCCAGGTCGGCAGACCTCGCGTTTTGTAGAACGCGAGGTACGATATCGCGTTGTACAGAACGCGATTTCTGTCGACGTGGCGTTGAAGTCCGTTTTAACGGTTTAACAGTACCTCGTGTTCTGTAGAACGCGAGGTCCCCGAGAAATTGAAAAGGCGGCTGGGAATATATCGCACAGACCTCGCGTTCTGTAGGACGCGAGGTCTGTGCAATTCCAGCCTAAACCACAAGCAAAAACATGCGTAAGTAGGCCTGTTTGAACCCAATTTCGAGCGTGTAAATGGTATATTTTTAGCGATCATCGAGTTTGGGGTTGTAGTACTGAAAATTGTCTATTGTATGATACCAACATCGTTAATTTCCGTCCATTCTACAATGGTTTAAAATGGCTTCGAAAACCCTATGCTAGCATACTTTTGTTGATTGAAGTTGTATTTCAACTAATGTCGATTTTCTGTTTTTTAATCCTATTAAATTTAGTAAAAACAAAAATTAAATAAACATTATAAAGTTTAATTATAATATGCAAACAAAATTATAATTCATAAACAAAATTAGAATACGACATTATAAAATTTAAAAGTGTTTTACATAAATATTAAAAACATAAATAGAAAACAACAAAAAAAAACTAAAAATGCCTATGTCCACCGGTTCCGCAGTCGGGTGGATGACGCTCACGATCCGGATACCTCCTCCGTCCATCGTGTGGTGGTCCCTGGTCCCTATCATCCTGACCATCGTGCGCGATCTGCGGATCTGTGCTGGGCCTAGGCGGGGAGTAAAACAAACTATCTATCGGCGTATTCTCCACCATGTGAAACTCATACTGAGGTGGATAATCGATAAGTAGAAGGTCAGTCGTGGGCGTCTGGGGCGATAGGCATCAGTGGAGCCGAACTGGGGTGGAGGCATCGTCTGCTGGAAAGTCGATGGACCGCTATGCAATGGTGGGGCAGAAGATGATGCCCCTGGAGTGTCATATCGTGGTCTCGGACCGCGCTGCGTCGACTGCCTCTGGGTCTGGGACTGGCTCTGGGTCTGGCTCGCTCGCCCGCTCCCGCGTGGGCGGTTTTGGGGTCGCTGGGGAAGCCCTTCTTCGAGCTCGACCGGAGTAAGGATATGTGGCATCCCATTGTCCCTAAACCACTGGCCATAATTGAAAGTGACCGAAGGACCCCCTTCTATAATTGGTTGGAGAAACTGTGGGCGTCTGAGAAATCGTTGACCCCAAAGCGCTATCCAGACAGCGTGGTGCTCGGCCCAGTCAGTCTCCGTCTTCCCTTGACGCGTAAGATTGTGGAACTCGTCCATATTTTGCGGAGGGCGTGGAACATCTTGGACGTACCCGAACTGTCGGAGTACCCGATCCGCAGAATGCCAGACGCAAATTTCGTAGTTCAGCAGCGGAACTACGGAAATCCAGAGGTCTCGCTCTCGCTCTTGCACAACATCTGCTGGAGTAATGTGGCGAATCTCCTCTGAATCGTAGGGCGTCCACACGAACTAAAAAGAATGAAAAAAGTTAGTAAAATTTCTATATGAAATATTATTGGAAAAAATAGTATGGAAAAAATCAAAATAATTGTTGAATTACCTCGTCCTCCTTCAAGGCATCGAATCTATATCTGTATGCTTTCTGGGAGTCTGATAGGCCGACGTGGGATAAGTTGGCGGTCCACCTTTAAATAATGAAAAAGATCGTTAAATAAAATAATTTAATAAAAAAATATAGTAGATTATGTAGTACCTCCGTATAAGCAGAAATGACAGAGGACTGGGAATCCTAAGCTGTGGTGCCAAAGTAGGGATCCGAAGCCAAACCCAAGCCTGCAGGAATAAACAGCATCCTCCCATCGATGCTTTAGAGGCGTCAACGTTTCTGCAGAGGTCTCTGATAAGAAACGCCAAGACAGTCGACCCCCAAGATTTTTGTCCAGACTCGGCTAAATTTGTGAGATGATGAAGCCACATAACGTGCACTTTGTTGCCAGTTTTGTCGGGCATTAATATCCCGCCAATAATGCGCAAGATGTGGGCTCGCGCATACCGCTGTGAAAATATAAATTAATAAAGGCATCCTAATTAAAAAAAATTGTAAGTTCATCCTAAATAATAAAATTGTAAGTATCCTAAATATTTAATGTAGGCAACCTAAATATTTAATAAAGTATCCTAAATAATTACTGAATTCATCCTAAAAATTTAGCCTACATATTTATAATTCATCCTAAATATTTATTAAAAAGATCCTAAATATTGTCCCTATTCATCATAAAAAATTCCCTAAACGCTAATGTGCAAATAAATAATTTTAATTTAATAATAAATGTAATAAAAGCATACTAAATATAATAAAAAAATACCTCAAGTGTAACATCATCCGCATCGGGGGGAGGGGTTCCAAAGTTGTCCTCCAAGTACGGTAGAGAAATTTTCCCTCCGTCCCACGCTCTATCAGGGGGCATCACCCCAATTTGTTCAGCAAATAGGAGTGGCCAATGTCCCATCGCTACACCAGTAATAACGCTGCCATTTATAGGCAACCCGAGAATGTAGGCAACATCCTGCAACGTAATTGTTGCCTCGCCAAATGGAAGATGGAATGTGTGCGTCTCGGGTCTCCACCGTTCTATCAGCGCGCTGATCAACGACGGTCTAACCTTCACCCCCCTATATAGCGAGCTATGTGCCCAAAACCAGCCTGCTCAATCAATCGCCTAACAGCAGGAATGGGCGCGACGGTGATACGGTTAACGTAACATTGTAAGTTACGTTCGTATCTCTGAAAAAAATAAAATAAAATAGTTAGTAAAAATAAAAGAATAAAATTTAATTAAATAAATTTTTTTAGAAATTAATAGGGAAAAAATAATACCTCTGGATTGGTTCGCCAATATTCACTGCAGTGACTCGCTCGGTTGCATAGCAAGGGCTCCATGTGATCAAACGATATATAAAAATTGCTGACAAATTTTTGTGAAACTTCTATAGAAATCGCGTTCTGTGGAGGTTTTTAGGAAAAAAACCTCCAATTTATAGAGGACCTCGCGGCGCTTGGGATGCGAGGTTAATGAACCTCGCGTTCTATAGAACGCGATATTCATGTACCTCGCGTCCTATAGAACGCGAGGTTCACTGAAAAGGCGCGTCAGTGATCAGACGCGTGAACTGAACGGTCAGAAAGGAACCTCGCGTTCTATAAAACGCGAGGTTCTAAAGACATCGCGTTCTACAGAACGCGAGGTCGTGGGGTTTTTTAAATTTGAGTTTTTAAAGCGGGAAACTCATTTAATATACAATAATAACAAATTTTATTTACAATAACAATAAAAATTAAAATTAAAATTAAAATAATAATAATATTAATAATAATAATAATAATAATAATAACAATAATATTAGAGTTTTTAAAGCGGTAAACTCATTTAATAATATTTAATTTTACAATTTTGATTTATAATAATAACAATAAAAAGAAAAAGAAAAAATATAAAATAATAATAATAATAATAATAATAATAACAACAACAATAATAATAAATGATACTAACAATAAAAATTATTAGTATGATAGTAATAATAATAACAATAATAATAAGAACAATAATAATAACAACAACAATGAATCATACTAAATACGCGTTATATTTTCAGTAGTAACTAAAAATAACGACATAGCGCAATATTTTGGAAGTTAAATTAAAACAAAACTTTCAAAATATGCGCTATGTTGCCATTAGTAGATTCAAGCGAAAACTGCGTACGTGAATACAGAAAAAAATCTATCTCGGTGCTCCTTGCCACTCCAAGAGTTTGCTATTTATAGAGGGTTTAGGGTTGACGTGGCAACCTCGCGTTCTGTAGGACGCGAGGTCACTCATACATCGCGTTTTACAGAACGCGAGGTCTATGTGTATATATATATATATATATATGCAGGGAGATGGATTTTTGTAAGCAGTTAAGTTTAGTTTAGGTCAGTTGAATATGAGTTCGTGTAATGTTGAGTTTTTTTCCGTTGCAATTTTTATGTCCGAAATATTGTTCCTTTATGATAGTTGGAGTTCACTTAAAGATTTGTGTTCATCGGGGGTACATACCTTAATATTTACCGACATATCGCAATATTTTGGAGGTTGTATGCTGCAATAGTGGCTTCGATGGCTGCTTCTGTAGCCGCCGTCGAGAGGATCCCCGGCTACAGTTTTGAAAAGAAAGGACTTTTAGGAAGCGGGGGCGGATTCAGATCGACATTTTCAGATGCGGCGGGTGCCGATTACATTTGTTAATGTGAATCAAAGCTGCTACCATTTACTCATTTTAGATGTGGCGTGGCAGTCAACATTTACATCTGGATTTCGCTCTCTGCTTCTTTTAGTCGGGACCTCCAATCAAATTTGCCCGCCGGAGCTACTGAATTTATTGTTTCGAATTTTATAGATAATTTATGTAGTTGTCTCAATTTACTTATTAAAGAATACATGTTGAAAGTTTTGTAAAATGAAATTCGACTTAAATTTATTTATGTGGTGTTTTTCCTTTCCTATAAATACCCACGAATTCCACCATCATTTACTCATTCCAAATTCTCTCTAAACACCCAATCCTTGCTCAGCTTATGGCAAAATTTAAGGCAACATTTTATTTTATCGATACTTATTTTGAGTGAACAATCACCGGCAAAATGTCACTGAAAGATTTAATACAGTTGACAACAATCAAGGTTAGTAAACACACCGACAAACAAATTGCGGCCATGGAATGTCGAATCCCATCACCGTCAGCTAATGAAACGCACTACGTTATGAAGCTTACGAACGAAACAGACGTTCGTAACATGTATGACCGGCTCAATGTCGTCGGAGCTAGAGACGTCGATTTCAATGTTAAGTTTGTCAACGCCGGCGAAGGTAGTACGTCTGCACCCGTAGAACCTGCTCCGAACACTGAACACGCACCGTCTTCACCGGATGTTGATGCGGCTGTGGAGGAGCTGCAACTTTTTATGTACAGGCGTAGACAAAGAAAACAACAGATGATCGAAGAACTAAACCTAAGTTCAGACGTGTCCACTGACTACGATGATTCAGATTAACCATTAACTTATGAAATGATCTTCCAATTATGTTATATGACGTCTTATTTCATCCTTTATGAATGTTAAACGGACTTCAAGTTATGTAAATTTACTAGTACTCAATTACATTATAGGCACCAGTAGTAGTATTCAATTACAATACTACAATTGTCTCAAATTCTCGAACATGTTCTCAATTACACAAACAAACAAATAGTGAATAGTACGGTTATTATAACTTCTGACGAAATGTCTGAAACAAAGTGTTTAAAGTGACATCGCGTTCTATAGAACGCGATATCTTTAGAACATCGCGTTATATAGAACGCGAGGTACGGATATCGCGTTCTATAGAACGCGAGGTACTGGATTACGCTGCCTCCCATCAAATCTATCCCTTACTTGTCGAAAGTAAGGGGACTGCCTCCCAGGCACACACACGCCATTCCTGCCTCCCATCAAATCTATCCCTTACCTGCTTATCGGTTTTAGGTAATGGACAAGCAAAGTAACGTCTCTGAACCATTATTTGCCTTACACAACCAGATTCTCCTGGATTGCAAGGGCCAATAATTTTGTCTATATATGAACCCTAACCATAAAACGAAAATATAAGTTTCAATTGGCAATCAATTCCTAGAATTTTCTAAGTATCAAAATTTCAAAAGTCTTTCAAAATATTCAAATGGCCGGACGAGGCGTTACTACGAAAGTTTACTACGATGGCCAGATATTCGAGGGTACTGAACAGGGGGTCCTTTTTTACTGCGAAGATCCGGTAACGATAAAGCTTCCGAGGAGATTATCGTTCAAGAAGTTGGTGAAGGAACTGGAGGCAAAAGTTCCTCATTTCAATAATCATCGTTTGTCCGACGTGAAGTATCGGGTGCCAATATCTATAGACCCTTTACGGTACACTGTATGCCAAATTGCGGCAAATGCTGATGTGCAAATGATGATGGAAGCCCACTTCGAGTATTCAATCGGGGGGGCCCTCGAGCTGTATGTATCGTTCTCCGAGTCTCATCCAGTTGTCGAAATACCAAGCTGGGGCCGGGCGAATTTCGACTTCGATCCGAATGCCAACGTTGATAGCCCAACCGCAGGTCTACGACGTGATTTTGGCCTACTCTGTCGAGACAACGAAGTTGGTGCATCGTCATCTGCTCCTCCAAGGCAGTCCTGCGTAGCTAGTATTGGGTTCGACCTCAACCAACCCCCAAACGATGAATTCGATGCACCAACAAATGCATCGTACAGTCCATACGATCCATACAATCCATACAATCCTTCTGGTTTTGGGGGGGAAGGAACGTCGGCTCCTTACGTTACGCACGACCATGAAGCATCATATGATCGGCACTCAATGTATGTCTCTGGAACCGACTACGGTCAACCATCTATGGGGAGACATTCTTCTTTTGGGGGTGAGGGAGCGTCGTCTTCTTACGCTATGCACGACCATGATTCATCATATGGACGACACTCAACGTATGTCCCTAGCACGGAGTACGTTCAACCATCAATGGGAATACATTCTTCTTATGGTGATCTTGATTTTGGTCTTGGAAATGAGGTTCCTGAGCGATCTCGTGAGAGGTCTCCCGCTCATCGACCCCAATCCCCGCCTCGAAGGGTAGTGATTCCAGAAGCTCTACTATTTCAGCTCCCGGAGGATGCTTCTGACGAAGAACCGATTAGAGAACCCGGGCCAGACGGAGACGAGCTGGGGCCATTCTATCCGGAACTAGAAGACTTGACAGAGTTACCAGAAGACCCAGAAGACACTGCCATTCCACCACCAGATTTGGACGAAGAACCGACTGCCACCAACTTTCCTGTAGACGCAAGACCAATTTCTATGTTCCAGCCACCATCCCACTTCACAACGGTTGATATGGATGCAATGGACGTCCCTGATTTTCCCCATGACGACACAATAGATGGCCGAGTCCACCGTTCTGATGGTGAACTAAGAATTGGTATGGCGTTCGCGAACAAGGAAATTGCGGTGGCGGTAGTTAAGCAGTACAACCTTCGTCATAATGTTGAGACGACGGTGAAGAAAACCCAAGCCAAATACTACAAGGCTCAGTGCGTCCAAAAGGATCAAGGCTGTAAATGGAAAATCCGTATATCAGACTTGAAGAGGGCAGGCAACCGTTGGAAAATAACAAAACTTGAGGGGCCCCATACATGCACCGTTGCTAGCCTCAACCAGGATCACAAGAACCTGGATGCAAAGTACCTCGCGGACATCTTTTCCACACTGGTGAAAACAAATCCCACTGTGTCGGTCCCCACATGTCAGGCTGCAGCTCTAGCTGTCACCGGCTTCCGTCTAGGTTATTCGAGAGCATGGTATGCAAGGAAAAAGGCCAAAGAGGTATTGTATGGCCGATGGGAGGAATCTTACATAGAGTTGCGCCCGTGGCTTAATCTCCTGCAGAAATACATCCCCAGAATGGTTGTCAAACTTGATACGGTTCTGGCATACGAAAATGATCGTGTCGTCCGAGGTGTTTGTCAATTCCACCGGTTATTTTGGACTTTCCCCCAGTGCATCCACGCATTCAAGCACTGCAAACCGATGGTCCAAATCGACGGCACATGGTTGTACGGAAAATATACACAGATCCTACTTCTAGCTATAGCACAGGACGGCAATCGCAAATGCGTTCCTGTTGCATTCGCAATCGTCCCGAATGAGGATTTGGAGTCTTGGACGTTCTTCCTTACGAACCTACGAAAATATGTCCTTGATCCTGTAATACGAAGAAGAAGTGATGAAGGGGTGTGTGTTATTTCTGACAGAGGCACAGCGCTGCTGTGGGCGATACAAAATTTGGGTGATTATTGGAAGCCTACATACATTCACCACCGTTTTTGCTTGCGGCACATAGCCGCAAACTACCTGCTGAAATACAAGAATCGTGATGAACGTCAAATGGTGCTCGATATGGGTACTTCATTTATGTCATTTTCATTTACTATATTACTTGTTACTCGCTTCAATTTACGACCTTTTTTCATGTATTTTTCGACCATAACTATTCAACTGTCATCTCGTAGGCAACTCGCACTACAAACAAGAGGTGGCTGAAATGCTCGAGGAACTGAGAGCGAGAAACAAAAAGGGCGCTGAATACCTTGAAAAAATCCCAAAAGAAAAATGGCTTCGATCGTATGACGAAGGTAAACGTTATGGTCACATGACAACGAACTTGGCTGAGGCAGTGAACTCATCACTGAAGGGAGTTCGGCAGTTGCCTATCACTTCCATTGTCAAAGCGACCTATTATCGTTTAGCTACCCTTTTTGCAACCTTGGGCAAGCAAGCAACTGAGTACATGGCAGGTGGACACAAAGTCCATCCAGATTTCCGCGACAGACTGCATATTCAAGTGGCCCAATCAAGACAGGTGCAAGCAACCCTCTTCTCGCGACAAAGACACTTGTTTCGTGTTGCGGAATTTTCCAGGCGGTTAGAAGGCATTCAGCACAACGCTTACGTTGTAGATCTGAGGGCAAAAACCTGCGAGTGCGGAATATTCCAAACTTTCAAATACCCGTGCGCACACGCCATTGCTGCTTGCACTAACCAACGAATAGAATACATGCATATGGTTGATCCGGTATACTTACTCAAAACGGTGCTTAAAGTTTACGAAAAAGAGTTTCCTCCAATCGGAAATGAGGTTGATCCAAATGCTGTGGACACTGAACCGATCATACGCCCAGATCCAGCACTACTACGAGCCAAATGACGTCCACCTTCTACAAGAATATATTGTGCCGAGGATTTGGTCGAACATCGAGAGAAAACCGGACAAAAGAAGCATTGTTCTATATGTCGAAATACTGGGCACACAGCTCCTAAGTGTCCTAATCGCTCAACCCCTCGTATTAATTAATTATTTTTAATTTGTATATGCGAGTTCGCACATGACAATCTAATCAATAAAGTCAGTTTACTTCTATTTATACAGTACGCCATCTTATATTTTCAATCATTCAAAAAAATATGTTATGATAGTGTTTTCGAAGCAACTATAAGTCAGTGTACAATTGACGAAAATTTACCGTGTCAGTGTCATACGATAGAGAATTTCCAGTACTACAACCCCATACTCGATGTTACCTAAAAATTTAAAATTTATACGTATGAAATTCTGCTCGAACATGCCTATCGACATTAGTTGAAATACAACTTCAATCGAAAAAAGTATGCTAGCATAGGGTTTTCGAAGCCATTTTAAACCATTGTAGAATGGACGGAAATTAACCATGTTGGTATCATACGATAGACAATTTTCAGTACTACGACCCCAAACTCGATGATCGCTAAAAATATACCATTTACACGCTCGAAATTGGGTTCGAACAGGCCTACTTACGCATGTTTTTGCTTGTGGTTTGGGCTGGAATTGCACAGACCTCGCGTCCTACAGAACGCGAGGTCCGTCCGATATATTCCAAGCCGCCTTTTCAATTTCTCGGGGACCTCGCGTTCTGCAGAACGCGAGGTACTGTTAAACCGTTAACACGGACTGCAACGCCACGTCGACAAAAATCGCGTTCTGTACAACGCGATATCGTACCTCGCGTTCTACAAAACGCGAGGTCTGCCGACCTGGCAAGAAAGTGGGTCATTTTGCCAAATAAATATTTTTGGGAGCCATTATTAAAAATAATAATTTAAAAGGGGTTTTTCACCCAAAATTGCCTTGGAAATAGCCCGTCGGAAGCATATTATTATTCCTTGGTACTTTTACCTTCTTTTGCGTGCATCTTGACCTTTTTATTTAGGGTAAATTACACACATAAACAATTAAGTCACTTAATTATAAATTTAAAAATAAATAATTTATTTATAAATTTAAGAATAAACTTATGCATTCTATAGTCATAATTCAAAATAATTTAATAAATACTTAATCCGTCATATTTTGGTGACCATAATTTTGAAGTTTGGTGACCAAGATATAAATACGCTAAAAGTTTAGTGACTAATGGTGTTGTTTGCCCAAATTATTCTTATGAATAGCTTATGTTAATTTTTGATATTATAATGTTAAAATTGACGACTGTTGTGTTATTTATCATAATTTACTGTTTATTACTTTCGGTCCGTAAGCCATAGACTTGTCTGTAAACAATTTGTCTGTAAGAAGATAAAACAATTCGTCGTATGTATTTAAATTAAGTCAATGCCAAACTGATATGTATCATTAATTATATGCACTGATATGCACCATTACCTATTAATATTTGAGACGAAGCATTCAATCGTCGAAATGTAGCTACAAACTATGTGAAATACATATTTCACATATGAGAATAAGAGTATAATCTTCCATTTATGAGTAAATATAATTGAAAATACCCGTAACAGACTTATGTTTGTAAACATCCACCTACAAATCCCATTAACAAAATATCACATGCTTTCATTTACCTGAGCTGTGGAATACGAACAATCTCCCGTATGCATATAATGGATGACACGATTGCTGGAGAAACAAAAGCCTGCACGTCCAATCGCCAGCATCATCCTCCAACAAGCTGCCTTGGTTTCCATCCCCAAATTTACACAACAACTCACCGTATACCCAAAAAAGAGGAATATATTCGGATGTTTTTCTAGCTTTTGGCTACTTAAGAAACAATTATGAACAATAAACAATATATTGAAGCTAAATGATGAAATGATACTACTGCATTTTAACGTTGTTGCAACCACTCCTGAATCGCAGAGCGAAGAGCAAGGTTAGGGACTAGATTGGAATGTTCCAACTTATCGTTTGTCATGGGTGAAGTGTCATGACCGCTATCAAGCCAGCCTCTCACAGCCTCTGCTTCATAGGTGAAACCATCGGCTGCTACGTGAGGGTCTAGCATTACTTCCTGAAATGTTGCAAAATGGAGGAATAAAATTTAATCGAGGAACGATGTTAATTCTTTGCAGCTAGTATGTTGCCCTATGTTAGGAAATACAAGGTTAGCTGAAAAAAAAAGATTGCTTTTGAAAGATTATAATAATATTTTATATTGGATGCCTTTTGCTGTCCCTATAAATCATTGTCTTTCTTTTTTACCTAGTTCTATGTGGGCAAGGGAGGGAGAACTTGATCATTGTATTTGTGCTGCTCCACGAAGTATATGAAATATTGGAGCAGCAGGAATAGATTAGCTTACCTGGAAGATGGGGCAGATAAAATAGGAAGGAGGTTGGCAATGCTCTTCAGAACCCAGCTGAAATGAGGATGAACCTCCACATGAAGCCCTCATTGGTTCAAGCACCCTCCACACATCTGTTGAAAGGTTTGGTCGACACTTCCGGTTCATTTCACAGCACCTCAAAGCTAGGTTAGCCAATTGCTCAGCTTGCACAAAAGGCCAATCTCCGGCCAAAGGATCCAAGAGTTGCTTCAAATTTCCATTATCTAATGCACATTGCATTTCCTTTATTATACCAAAGGCTGGTCTTCCGGTCAACAACCGTAGCAAAATGACTCCAAATGAGTAAACATCAGCTTTTGGAGTAAGTTCTCCTGTTGAAAGGAACTCCGGATCCATGTACGCAAAAGTTCCCTTGGGGTCAGTTCTACAGCAGACGGTTGTATTGTTGCTTAGGAGACGACAGATTCCAAAGTCACTCAGTTTAGTAACAAAATTGGCATCAAGTAGAATGTTTCCAGGTTTCAAATCTCCATGCACTATGCCATGAGGCTTACTAGAATGAAGGAATATGAGCACAGAACATAGCTCGGTAGCAATACGGATACGTGTTTGCCAAGATAAAGGTGGGGAATTATCTCTGCAGCTAAGTCGGTCTTCAAGACTTCCATTGGGAAGATATTCATAAACAAGAGTCCAAGCTTCAGGACATGCTCCAATGAGAGTGACCATATTTGGATGCCTCATCTTACTCAAAACATCGACCTAAGACACAACCAACAGATGTCATTCAATGCTCCAAAACTTGTAACCAGATACAGTTTGACTTCTAAATGTGCAGTTCTATGTCACTTGCAAGACAAAATATTATTTCAAAACACAAAATGATTGATACTAACCAAGTACAAAGTAATTTAGTGTAAGTTCTTTGTTCTTACAGTTTTGTACATATAGCGATCTCCTCTTATTAGAAATAATGTGTGTGTATACACACACAACATGATATTACTGTTAACAAATAGGTAAACTACAGCTTATTTTTTAGCATGCAGAATTGCTTGAGACATAAAATAGAGTTCCAGGATGGTAGACAATCGACTTTGAGATATGTAAACCAAGGCATGCTTATACACACACACATGATATTACTGTTAACAAATAGGTAAACTAAAGCTTAACTTTTAGCATGCAGAATTGCTTGAGACATAAAAACAGAGATACTCTAAGACACAAAATACAGCTCCAGGATGGTGGACAATCGACTTTGAGATATGTAAACCAAGGCATGCTTAGGGGACTATACCTCTTGTTGAAATTCTGATGGGCCTTGCAAGCTATTAGAATGCAACAGCTTTATGGCCACAGTGATATGACGCAGAATACCCTTATAAATACTTCCATATCCCCCTTCCCCAATCTTCAAGGAGGGATCAAAGTTGAGAGTTGCTTCCTCAATCTCTGCGAAAGAGAACTCAGTGAAAAACTGATGCATATGTGCACCTGAGGACTCAGCTCGACTTTGCCGCAACTCTTCAGCCTCTCTGAGTGCATTGTCTCGCTCCATCTGCAACTCTTCTCTTTCTTTCTTGTAATTCTGCAAAAGTTCAACAGCTGAGAGTATCTTCTCTTCGAGCTCCTCAACCTCCTTTTCAGATTCCACAATTTGTTTCTCCAGTGATGATTTCTGATCCAAGGCAGCTTGAAGTTCTATCATGACCTCGTCCCTTTGGTTCTTCATCTTGCCAAGTTCCACTTTTTCATTTGATAATGCTTCCTCAATTTCTTTCCTTTGCTTGAACTCCTGTGCATACAGGTTTTCTGATGCTTTGACCTGCAAATTAGTAGCCTCGATTGATTCTTTTACAAATACATTAAGGTTTTTATAGTAAAAATTATGGAGGAATTACTTTTTCCGGATAATAACATCAGGTATTAATTTCTGACCATCTCCCAATCCAGGAAGAAAATTAGTAGCCTGTGTGTGTGTTAGATTCAACAGAATCAAATCTGAAAACTTACCCTACGTATAGCCTCAAGAGCATCTTTCTCGGCTTTTGCACGCCTCATTGCCTCTTCAAAAGCTTCTCTTCTTGTGTTTGTTGCCTCGGTCATTACATGTTGGAGTTGGTCATAAAGAGTATTATCGGTTCCATCCTACAAGAATCAATCAATCTTTTATTTTTCAATAGTATAGACATGAAAGAACTGGCACTGCACCAAGTTGGTTGGTTAGTTTTAAAAAAAAAAAGAGACTGAAGCTTAAACATTCTCAGATAATAAATGAAAGTTTTGCACATACCAGAACACTGGGAATAGATGATAGATTAAAATTTTGTTCGGCCTGAGGAATGAAACTATATTGTAATCCATTTTCATTTGGGACTGAAGCTGCATCAGCCATTCCACTGGAAAAACATGGTGAAAAAACTGAACTCTGAGGACTTCTTCTGGATAAACTATCACATTCATCAGAACTCCCTTCTACATCAGATCTTCTTTGTGGAGTTGATATCCTTCCATTACCATCAGGAGAAGTAAAATCCCGTGAACTTCCCTCACGCCCATGAACATTTGCAGATCTTGCTCTACGCAATGAATCTAGTGCAGACGTAGAGGGTTTTACTTTACTAGTTGGTCGCAGTATCACAGATTGTGACCTGACGTGATTTTTCCCAGATCCAAGGTTTGGACTTGCTGGCAATGATGCTGCAACCTTTCTATCCATTACATCTGAAATTGTATTCCTGTTTCGATATTTCCAGTAACAGATCAATTTCATAATATTGATTGATATGCAAATGTACTCTTTCTCTAACAAGTCAACAACAGACACCAACTGGTACAGGCATTCTGAAGAGATTAAAAGTTAGACAATCGTCAAAAGCAAGCATACCTTGTGTAGATAAGAAGCCCCTTGCAGAGAAACCATATTGTGTGGCAGGTAGTAGGTGCGTTTTCACGCACAAAGATGGCTTTCTTGGACTTGAGGTCAACAGCTTTCCTGCAATGGAAAATGAATAAGGTAAAAACATCATATGTATGCTTCCTAGAGAACAAGACATGCTAGTTTCTTAGAAGATCCACGGTAGATCTAGTTGAAAACATGTTGGGTTGAAGATGGATTATTACTTATGTGGTTTATACTTTGAATGATGTTTGTCTGCTGCTCCTCCCATTACTAGCATGTGTATCCCATTCTCAGATATCATTTCCAAAATCCCGTTCTCAATAGAATCCATTTCAATGTACAGCTTCTCTGCTTGCACCTACAGTAAAACAACATAATAACATATTAGAGAAACTTTTGCAAATGAATTGGTTTGATATTTGTAAACGGAACTTAGGACTCAAAAGCAATGAGCTGGAAGAGATGAAATCACTGCAAATTGCAGTATAAACTCATAATAAGTGTTCATAAGTTGAAAATTAAAAACTCTTCTAGCATGAATCGAAACTCAACAAGTCAACGACCGTACAAACTAAAGTGAAAGAAGAAACTGATACCATAAACTCATAACCACTGCAAATGGCTACCATAAACTCATAATCAGTGTTAATTTGTTCAAAATTACAAACTCTTCTAGCACGAATCGAAATTCAACAATAAGTCAACAATTGTATAAACTAAGGTGAAAGAAGAAACCGATACCCCCCGTTGGAGACAAATCAAAAGGTACTCATTCAGGATGTCCTGCATCTGTTTTCTTTCATGTTCCCAGTATGCTTTGACTTGTTGTTCTTTGAGTTTACTAGCTGGAAATTTTGTACCCACTGCAAAACAAAAACAAATAAAACAATTTTTCAATTAGGATAACACAAAATCAAGACAGAGAAAATAATTTCAGCATTAATTTCGGATTTTTTTTGTGTTTGTCGGTTTGATCCCCCTTTTTTCCCTGCTGAACAAAATCTAAACTTCAATAAAGAAAAGCAAACTGAAATCAAACTTACTTTCAGTAACCGGAATCATATTAGCCGGTTGGTGAACATGAATTATGCAAATCTTTTTCCCTCCCGAATGTTGTAAAGCCCAGATCAAAACGGATTTATATTTTTCCACGTCTTTCCCAACCGCGACATAGATTTTCTCTTCAATTATATCCTCCACCATTTCCTCCACGATTTCTCTTCGAATCGACATTATCCCTGGAGCTCTAACGTCACGAACCCTCGTCGAATTCACTCCTTGAGTTATAACGGGCGCGACACTCACCACGGCCATGCTCGAATCAATAAAACAATCACAAAAAACCCATACAAACAAAATTCTCAACCAAACTCACCAAAAATCTACAGAAAATATAGTTTCCCCACACATCTTTGACCGAGGAGCTAAAAACGAAGGGGGGATTTGGAAATATGCAGAGAAGATGAGGTTTTACTAAAAGGGAGTGGTTGTCTGTAGTTGGTGATGGGGACGAAATAAAAACGGGACAAGTAATGCAAAATTGAATGAGGAAATAAGTTTAGATAAATACTATGAAGACTGAGGATTGATCGACGACCTCCATTTTCCCTGTAAGATTATTACACTTTTTCTCCCTTTTTGAGGATCAGTTTCCAACTCTGTTCCTTTCCCTGATTTTGATGCGTGCCGTTTATTTTTTTCTAATTTAGTTTCCTTCAAGAAGAAGCTTCCACAGAATTACCGTTGGGCCCCACTTGAGCTGTCTGGAAATGTGGGTCGGGTCTTTTGATCCCATACGGCCGAGAAATTATATTATAGTCCGGCTCGCCACGTCATCTCAACTAATAAAAAATATTTATTTTATTAATTTTTTTAATATATTCTTTTTATCATGTGAATCTACAATTGGTAAAAAATAATTTTTTTAATTTAATTTACAGTAAATCTGAGTGAAGATTCACTCAGTAAAAAAATGACATGGAAAAATTAATGAAATAGATATTTTTATTGGTTGGGACTATGGATGACGTGGCGAGCCGGGCCTATGATATAATTTCTCCGTACGGCCACACTCAGCTTGCAATATTGCGCTTGCCTATTTTATTTATGGGATAACTACATTTTTAGTACCCTACCTTTACCCGTTTTTCTATTTTAGTACCCTACTTTTTTTTTTGGGTAAAATAGTACCTAACGTTATATTTTGTTTCTATTTTGGTACCCGCCGTTAAAAAATTAACAGAAGGCTGACTAGGAGAGAGAAAATCACATGTGGTATGTTGCCACATCATTTTCTCTCTCCTAGTCAGCTTGCCACGTTAACAAAAATTATGAAAAAAAACACATGTGACATGCTAATTAGGAGAGAGAAAATGATGTGACAGCATGCCACGTGTGATTTTCTCTCTCATAGTTAACTTTTCGTTAATTTTTTAACGACGAGGTATTAAAATAGAAACAAAACGTAACGTTAAGTACTATTTTGTTAAAAAAAATAGGTAAGGTACCAAAATAAGAAAACGGATAAAGGTGGGTACTAAAAATATAGGTATCCCTTTATTTATTTGTAATATTAATCCTTCAAGTTTTGATTTTAGATGAAGGTACATATATAGTTAGAATTTTTCTCTCGCTAAAGGGAGGAAATGTGGATGAATTTTTGTTTGGGATCGAATCTAGAAATAACAAGTAGACGCTATTTTAATATAATTTAATGAAATTGTACCATATACAGGGATGACGCTATTTTAATATAATTTAATGAAATTGTTAGAAATTGTACCATATACAGGGATGACGCTATTTTAATATAATTTAATGAAATTGTTAGAAACAGCAAGTAGTCATTTGGGGTGACTTTTTCGGAGTTTTATGGCAAGCTTTTTGCGTTTTTCATGTCCTTATTCGGTTGTTACGTGGCGCTACAAATTGACATATGCTTTTTTTTTTTTAATTGAGGGACGGGATGGGTTTATAAACGTTGTGGAGGATTTGAAGTGTACTTTTTCTATTTGATTAATTCATAATGACATAATTTCTTAATGGACTATATGTCAAATTTTTCATTGCCCCATCTATCCCCGTCTCTATGCGTGTGCAAGTGCAATATATTTGATTAAAAAAATAAAAAGTCATTAATTAGATTGATTATTTAACTCAAAAAGTAATTCCAATAGAAAAGCGGATGATGTTTATCTTAAAAAATTCAGGTTTAATTATTTTATCCGCAAGGTATTTAATTAATGGATCTCCACTAAACCCTAAAATAAATATACTTGAGTATCAAATAATTTTTAAGCATGTATTGATAAAAGCTTCCCATAGAACTAAGACGGAGTAATTATAACGGTAAAAGATCAATTATTCTGTACATTTTCTTTGATGTTTTTTCTTTTAAATTTTTAAAATTTTTTTGAAGAAATTTTAGTGTTTTTTTCATAAATTTTAGAAAATTTAAATTATTCCCTAGAATGCCATATAAAAAGTAATGCCACATTAATTATGAAATACAAAAGGATTGTTATACGGGACGCCATACTAACATTTAGTGTATTTTTATAACAAATTAGTTAAATTATAATGAAAATTGTAAGGGGGCTAATTTTTGAATAAACAAAGTCCACACAGATCGATAAGTAAGGGGGCTAATTTTGAATAAACAAAAGTAGAAAGATTAAATTTACACATATCGATAAATACGTGACTATCTTGGAATTTGACCTTGAACTAACCGTCATTGTTTTTTTTAATATCTAAAACAGACAATTAACTACCCTCCGTTATGGTATAATTTAGGTATTTCGAATAATGAGTTTCAATTGTTGAAACATGGGTATTATTTTTGGATAAGAGTTGTGATTTTATTCCACATCTAAATCCACCAATAACATTATAATAAATTTATTTGGGATCCATTTTAGATATGGATATCCCACTCTATACACAGTCGAGCATTTACACTATCTTCTAAGTCTATACTTTTACTATGGAATATGGGTATTATTGTCTGCTTTTAAAAACATTTTTATAAACATATACATTTTCTTTGGTAGATACTCCAATAACTTAACATCTTTGATCATTTTAATGATTCATTGCTAAACTTTTCTCTTAAGGAAGCCACTTTGATGATGTGTTTTTTTTCTTGTCTTGAAACTTTGAGATTTTATTCGGGGATCATTCGATTTCGACCCGAGTTCATATACCTCTATCGTGATAGTTTCTTTTGAAGTTTTGTTGATAAAATTTTGTGAATCATTTAAAGTCCATCGTTTATATAGTTTAATGATGACGAAATTAGAATATGAATCTGATTGGTGATTAGATTATTGAATTAAATTAAAATTAAGATAAGTTGATAGAACATGTAAATAATAAGCATTAAATGTGTAATTATATAAATTTACTCAATTGTCACGTCAACATTTTCGTTAACTTTTAACGCTGGTTTGATTAATAACATTTGAATAGTTAAATAATTTGTTTGACAAAATTCATAGTTCAATGTTCGAAATATAATCATAAAAAAACTAATTAGTAATATTTTGACAAGTGAATTTCAAATCCAAAATTTTACTTTAAATATTGAGAAGAAAAGAAAAACAAATTCAATTGACTGAAACCAAAACAATTTCAATCTATTCTTGAAAATTAAATAATTACCCCCACAGACCCGCGAAATCAATTCCTTTCCGATTTTGCTTTCAACTTTGCTTTCTATTCCGATTTCAACTTTTATGTTAAATAATTTGGCTTATGTGAAAGATTTTCTATGAAATGTCGTTCACTCACTTGTCTTGTTTAATTTATGATAAATATCACTTTTGACACTTAACTTTCGCGTTTATGTGCAACGTGATATGAAATATTTTTTTTGGGTGCAACTGGATATTTATTTTTGAAAGATTTTATCAAAATGAATTTGGAGTTAATTAATTTGATTAATTTTGGAAAAAAAATTCAAAGGTGAGTTGGAGGAGATGACTCAAATGATTAAATTTTGAATGAGTTTCTCAACAAGAAAAATGAAGTTGGAACTTGGAAGAGATAATATTTATTTTCAGTTTCATTTTTTGTTTTACTATACGATTGATATTTGAGATGTCGTATGAAATTATTATTGTCACACGTAAGCATTATTTAACTTGTCGCATATTAATTGTATTAAACTCATGTATCATAATAAAAATATAAAAATATTGGGCACGGTATATTGTCTAACTGTATTATAATTATGGTTTGATAGATGTACTGTATCCTTTTACTGTATATGAAATTTATGGTTTCAGCGCAAATCCAATTGTGAGATATTTAGATGGAAAAAAAGTTATTCATTAATAACAAATATTTATCCAGAAAATCCTATTTGAAAAATAAGAAATTATGCCTTGACTCTTACAAAGAATGACTGACAGAATCAACTACCCAATTAATCCTCGTACTTGCACCTTAACCGTATCTTCCAAGATGTCTGGTGCCAAATTCATGGCATCCAATTTGATTAGGGTTCAAGATTGTTTTATAATTTTGTTTCGATTGAGACAGGGACCGACGTAAAATTTTGTGATAGAGAACAAATCTATAAAATTCTAAAGAGACGAACATATAAAATTTTAAGAGAACGAAAATAAATTTTTCATAAAAAATATAAAAAATTCTAATTAAATTTTTATGAACGATTACCCTTCCAATCCGCACGGTCCATCCCGATGGAAACTACAAACGGGGATAAAACAAATACATAAACCGCGTTATATTTATTATTGTAACGCTTGTGTAGTTGCTTTTTTTTCGACGTCCAACTGTTGTGATTGACACACACAACCGTGTTGAATAAATATAAGCGCTAATTAATTGCTACGTAGCATGGACGAATCTATATGGTCTCATTGTTCTTTTTTTTACTAAAATATATAATAGGTTATTTATTCATTTTGATTTTCAATTTAAACTTTGTTTTTCTCATTTTTATAGTGGATTATATTTTTTCTTTAATTTTGATTTCTGACTGCGTCTCAGTACATAACATTGTTTGTATTGATTAAAAATAAATATCAAACATACAACCTGAATTGAAAATTATTATTATTTTTTAATAATTAATTTTAAAGTTTTGATTAAATTTAACATCACCAATTAATTGAGTATCAATTCAATTTACATTTGACAATTCGGTTAAGTAAATGTCAACTTAATTAGAAATTACAACAAAATTACTCGTAACTTATAAAGTAGAGTAAATATTACTATAGGAGTGTTATTGTTTTTCTTTTACTAGTCTTTGAGTGAAACAAAAACTCATTAATCATGATTGGAACAAGTAACCACAAATATTTTTACCACTCAATTTATACTCATTTTTTTTTTTTACAAATAAAATTATTTATAAAAAATAAATATTATTCAGATGTGTACGTGTGGCTCAAAAACAAATTATTTTAAACCGTGTTCAAAGTTGCCCTAATTCCTTAAAAAAATAGATAGATAAATAACAATGTACACTACATGCTACTTGCAACAGTCCAAGATTTTGGTGCAAATTACAAGGTGACAACCCCCTCCTCCCTAAAGATAAAGGTTTGAATGTGTCTTCGCTACGAATTGATTATATTTATGACAATATAAATTAATAATTATTGTCTTATGACCATCAACTTCGAAAACATTTAATTTATTTGGTTGAATAAATTTTTGGTACGTTGGATACCTAGGATCCTAGTATATTCCCCAATCAGATACTATATGCTATATCTTTGGTCCATTTCTATTGTCTAGAATAAATTATTGCATTATTTCAACTTCGTACACGCGCGCACACATGTTAAAAATAATTAATGAAATTCGACCTCAACAATGAAGATTTGTATTTAGGTTCTAAAAGAGCTATCCTCTCGAGTTTTTAAACATTCAAATTTTCACTAACTAATTGATCCAAATAGTAAACAATTTGATATTGCTTAATCATGTTTCGAGTTTGAGGTTTTGTGTGTACAGAAAATTTTTGCTGAAAATTCACCCACCAAAACCAGTGTGTGACGCGGATTAGTACAGATTAATCATGCAAAGTTTTATGGAATTAAGAAGGTAACCAAGAGTGAAACTAAAAATTTATTATAAGGGCAAAATAAAATTAAAAATGACCAAACAATCATAATATTAACCTTGAAAATAAGAAATATTTATCTTGATTTATCAAAGTTCAATAGAAACAAAAGAAAGATGACAAGAACAATAACATATAAAGGCGATCGAAGATGTAACTCTAGAATAACGAGGTCTTCTATGTGTTCTTGCAAAATCTTGAGAAAAAAAAAAGAATGAAGAGCAGATTTGTTTTTTTAATGGGTAAACTACATAAATGATCACCTAATTATGAGGTTGGTGTCGATATGATCACTATACTTTTAATTTTGGTAAATATACCATTAAATTATTTAATTAATTTCAATCAGGTCACCAACGTTAAAAAATAACAGAGAGACTGACATGATTGTTAAATAAATTTGTATAATTACATATTTGGTTCTCGTTATTTACACAAGCTATCAATTTGATCCTAATTTTAATTTTAAAAAATAAATTAATTATTTAATTAGGTGGTGACACGTGTCACCTGATTGGAGAAGGAAAAATTAAAAGAAAGGCAAATGGGGTTAGGCAAATTCGAACCCACATTCATAAGGATGGAAGTAGTGTGTGCTTAACACTGTGACAATCACATTTTTATGATATATGGTACAACCTTTGATATATGTTTTAGATGTTTGTTAATGCCCGAAAAAATGAAAGAAAACACAATTTGCGCCTAAGACGTTTCAAACCAGTGTCTCTTAGGAGAGAGGGGCATTGGTTTACCATTGATCCAAGAGAAAATATAATTGTGGAAAGAAAAAATATAATAAATTTATTTTAAAAACACAAGAGTGTCAACTTTAATTTAATTATTATATTTATTTTGTGATTTAGATATTTTTATGTGCCTCAAGTGTGTCTCAAAGTGCTCTTGAATTAGTGGTAAACCAACGCCCCTCTCTCCCAAGAGAACCTAGTTTGAACTGTCCTGAGCGCAAATTGTGTTTTCTTTCATTTTTTCGAGCATTAACAAACTTCTAAAACATAAATCAAAGGTTGTACCATATATTATAAATTTAACGCACACTACTTCCATCTTTATAGACGTGGGTTCGAATATGCCTAACCCCATTTACCTTATTTTCAGTTTTTTCTTCTCCAATCAGGTGACACATGTCATCACCTGATTGGAGGGAGAAATTAATTAATTTAATTAAATAAAATAATTAAAATTCTCTCATCAGGTGGTGACACGTGCCACCACCTAATTGAATAATTAATTGTTTTTTTAAATTAAAATTAAGAGCAAGTTAATAGCTTGTGTAGATAACGGAGACTAAATGTGTAATTATATCAATTTATTTAACAACCACGTCAGTCACTCTGTTATTTTTTAACGGTTGGTAGCTTGATTAGAACTAATTAAATAATTTTGTGATATATTTATTAAAATTAAAAGTACAATGATCATATCAACATCAACTCAATAGTTAGGTGATCATTTATGTAGTTTAATTTTTTTAATTTAATTCGATTGATAAATCAATCAAAGAGAGTGAAAGTATTGTTTATAAAAAGAATTTAAAAAAAATTCACTCTAGATTCTCCTATAATCTAACCTTACCTTAAATTTTGTTAAAATATTTTTTTTATTTCTAATCAATACTAATGAGACCAACTCACTAATTTGAAATATTTTTTCCTTAATCGAAGAGGCCAATAGAACATACTCTCTCTATATTTTTTAAAAATATTTAATATTTCTAAAATAGTTGGCCGAGGCAGAAGCTCGTAGGCCCCCGTAAAGTCTGCCACTGAAGGCAACAAAATTATATTTAATTTTTCATTATCATCTCACAGTTAAATGTAATTTTAAAAGCATACAAAGAAAAAAAAATATTAATGAGTTAAATTTAGAGTTTAGATGTTTAGTCAAGATTTATGATTTAAAGTTTAGTGTTTTATAATTAGTGCTTTAAACTTTAAATTATATAATTTAAATAAAAAAGTATAAATTTCTTTACATATTATGTATTAAAATATAATCTTAAAAGGATAATGAAAATTAAAACGACGAAGAGGAGCACTCGATTCAATGAGATTTTTAGTCTCGAACATCGTGCTCACATGTTTGGATCTAAAAATTCAAAATCAGTTCTAGACTCCAAACGTGATTCTGGGAGAAGCAAAGTAGAAGTAGCTTTTGCGTTTCATCGTGATTTTTACACTATATTTTTATATAATCATGATTTTTAAGAAAAAACTCCCAACATAAATCACGTTACTTTAAAATCAATTTTACACAAAATCAATTCTATAAAATCTTGTTGATCCAAAATCAATTCTACCACCCAAAACCAAACATACAGTCACTAAGTTTTTTTTTGTCAGAATAAGTCGCTAAGTTTGTTCCAAGGTTTTTGCGATTGTTATGGTATAAATATAAGCGTAATTAAGAATGGATGGCTAGTTTGTTTACTCAAATTCACATTCGTCTTAGTTTTAAAGTTTAGAAAATTAGTTTAATGTTTAATAGTTTAAGTGTAAGGCTTTACAACTTAGCGATTAGAATTTAGAGTTTAGCTTTTTAGAGTAATATGATTATGGATATAAGTTTTAACCTATGAACCATACATTTTAAGCATAACCCCTAAATTATAATCACACCCCTAAATTCAAAACTCATACACTTAAATTCATAAACTTTAAACTTTAGATCAAATTTCTAAACAATTAAACTTTAATAATAAGGTGCTTGCAAAAACAGAGCTGCATGAAATAATTACTTATTCTTTATTCTTGAGATGATTAATTGTGATCAATGGTTTAGTTCGTCAAAGGAGTTTGAAATCTTACAACTCTTTAGAAAAAAATCCAAATCTCTTAGGTTTCTTATAATAAAAAATTATTTCCTATTTTTCTATTGTCTTATAGTTCTATTCAAGGGAACTAGAGATTTCAAAAAGTTAATAAAATTCCTAATATAACTTAATTTAATTTAAGGCTTTCATTCAGTTTACGATTTTGTAGAAATAGTAAGATGAAAAACTAATAGAGAAAATTGAGATGGCAATTTAATTTAATTTTATAAAAATTTCTAAAATTGAAAATTTAATATAAAATTTAAGTTATTTTCTTTGAAAGAGAAAATTTAAGTTATTTAGAAACAACTATTCAAATTATTATTTTAATTCTAAATAACATTTAATGATTTGACATATAAATAATTAAAGTGAAATTTATATTAAATAATATGAGAAAAAATATATTTGGGACAAGAATTAAAGAGCACGAAAATTTTCGTTTATTTATTTTCAATAAAAAACTCTTTTTTCTTTAGGTGCCTTTTCTATGTTCAATACTATAAATTTTTAAATTCTAACCCCTTAACTCTCAAAAAGTACACTTTATTCCAATTTTATAAGTCATAAACTTAAACCTTAAACATAAAATTAAAAATTATTTTTTATATGAGAACATAAATAGGACATAAAAAGACATGATTTTTATTCGTTTACCCTAGTTTTAGTATTTAATATTTGGGTAATCTACACTGTAGATCCCTTTTATTTGGGGTGTGTTCTATTTTGGTCACTAAATTTGAAAAAACTTAAATTGACCACTTATGTTTTCGACCGTTAATGTTTTCGTCACTCGACCGTTAACCTCTGGTAATCAAATTTTTAATTGTAATTTGACCTCTAAACTTTTAAAACTTTATTTGTTCCACCCCTTTCAAACAAAACTTAAAAAAATCTTTCTCTCCTCCAACTCAAATCGTACATTTGTTGTCGTTGTCATCGTCGTTCGTATTGCTGCTGACTTTGAACAACCCTCAGACGTCGTTCGTCTTTTTCGACGAACCAAAACCAATAACAAAAGCTTTCTTTCTCCTTTTTTTCATGGTTTGAATATCTTAAAAATCTCTTAAAAAAACTCTAATAACTCAAACAAAAACTCAAACTTAAATTGTTCGATTTGTTGTCATTAGTCGTTCGATGGAATTCATTTTAGAGTATGTTGTGTTCGGGTTTGTGTTGAGAGGGGCAAGGGTGGTCGATTCAGGTGGTCTATGGTCGTGAAGCTTGTGGTTGGTTGGTTGGTAATTTTAACTGTGTCGAGGGGAAACAATTAAGGAGAAAAGTTGGGTTTAGACATTGATTTCAACTATGCAGGTGGTAGAAAGAAAATTAAGGTTAGGGTTTGGATAAGAGGTTGATGGTGGGACAACGACTGATGATGGCAACAACATGCCACAATTGATGACGGCTGAAGGTGACGACATTTATGGATGAAAGGTTAGGATTTTAAGATTTTTTTGTTTAAAAAGGTGGATAAAATAAACTCTCAAAAGTTTAAAGGTCAAAATTAAAATGATCCATTTTTAATTAATAGAGTTTAACGGTTGGGTGGCCAAAAAGTAACGATCGAAAATATAAGTGGTCATTTTAATCTTTATTAAATCGAGTGATTAATATAGAACACACCTCAAATAAAAAAGACCTCTGGCGTAAATTATCTTTTACATTTTTTTGAAAAATAAAATGGGCTTCATTCAAAAATCCAATCTAAGCCTAAATAGAAACAAAATAGGAACAATCCAGGCTAAGTAGCTAGATATGAGTCATATGACCCCAATAACCATTTCAAACAGAAAGTACCCCAGAAACTAAACTTCATACTTTAGCCAATTCCAGCTTTAGCCACCCTCTTCATATTTATAGCGAGACTATTTAAAAAAGGGAAAACTACACTGGTGGTACCCTAACTATGCATGTATTCCTATTTTGGTCCCACAATTATGTTTTTCGGCAAAAGAGTCCCTTCCGTCACATAGTTTTCCTGTTTTGGTCCCTCGACATTAAAACCCTAACGGTTTTGCTGACTTGGCTTATTTTATATTTTCCCCAATTTCCATCTCATTTATTAATAAAATAAAAACACCTGACGTGTAAAAACACTCGGCTTTATAAAAAGATGTTCATAATTAAGGGCCATAACCCTAATGATTTTATTTCTTGTATATGCTTAAGCCAATTCTGCAACCATTCTCACCATACTAACAATATCAAGATACTGTTCCATTTTTTCAATTGCTGCATTATTAGAAAACACATGCTTAGTACAACAAGGATGACCACAAAATGTGTTTGCTTCTATCTACAGAACATGGAGAAACGCAGAACACATTCATAAATGTTTTTACAACACATGATCTTACTGGTTACAAAGTTAAGCACCATTACAGTATACTCCCACCTACAGATTTCGAGTTTCTTAGCCTACTTCCAGGTTGGCTTCTCCTGTAACTCCTCAATGGAGTCAAGTAGAACCGCAATAAGCCATTGTCAAGGTTGTTAGGAGAATACCTCACACTCCTATTTAGCTGCAACATATGATTATCCCTTCTCTTCGGACCATCGCCTTTAGCATCGGACACATTCATCCTATACAAAGATGATCCATCAACTGAATTCCGAGCACTAACACTGTAACTCCGCAGAAGCTTATCCCTTACAACATTCTCATTTTCAACTCCATTAGCCGCTCTTCTTAACTTCTGTAAGGACTCTGCTAGTGTTCCATCAGACACATTTCCTGCAGCTTTACTTTCATCTCCATTCGCAAACCTCCTAAGCATTTGCAATGAATCCACCAGTGTCCCTTCACCCGCATTTCCTTCAATACCTCTATATTGATCTCCATTAACCACGCTTCTAAGCTTCGGCCCCGACTCCGCTACCCTCCCGTTCCCTACATCTCCTCCAAAATACCTATCTTCATCACCAACTTCACTTTGTTTTCGCCTCGGTATCAAACCCCAGATACTCCAAACATTTTTTCAACCCCTTACCTTCTTCAAATTAAACGCTTTTCGACCAACACCTCCATTAGCAACAAGTTCAACATCCTTAGAACCAGATTCTACATTAGAATACCAATTGGAATCCCTCAATTCCTTCTTGGTAACCAACAGTTTCGTCCCATGAAACAGCCCAACAGTATCGGGTTCCCCTAAACTTATCTTCCTATTCGACAATGAACGGTCAAAACTTCTCTTCCTAGTCAAAGAATCCGCATAATAATCCCTCGTTTGAGCTGACCCACCAGGGCTACTCCTTTCTTCCTCTTTTACAACACTCAACCTTTCTTCCCCAACACTGGGTTCCTCGTTAAGCTTCGGATTCTGATTCGCAATCAAAATACCATCCCAAGAATCCTAGAAAATTTCTGGAGAAGAAGAACCCTAGAAAATCGATTCGATTTTGAAGATTTGGTGATTGATTTGGTGATTGATTTTGGGGGAAAGTTTCTGGAGAGGAAGAACCCTAGAAAATCGATTCGATTTTGAAGATTTGGTGTTTGATTTTGGGTGAAAATTTCGGGAGAAGAAGAACCCTAGAATACGATTAGGTTGATTTTTAGGAAAACTGATCTGATTAGAATGGGTTTAAGCTTAGTGTCGTTTCAAGTGTTTTTACACGTCATGTGTTTTTATTTTATTAATAAATGAGGTGGAAATTGGGGAAAATATAAAATAAGCCAAGTCAGCAAAACCGTTAGGGTTTTAACGTCGAGGGACCAAAACAGGAAAACTATGTGATGGAAGGGACTCTTTTGCCGAAAAACATAATTGTGGGACCAAAGTAGGAATACAAGCATAGTTAGGGTACCACCAGTGTAGTTTTCCCTTAAAAAATGTCTCTAAATTATATTTGTGGACTACTTTTGGTGCCTAAACTATTTTTAGCTCTAAATAAGTGCTTAAAGTTACAATTTTGGTCATTTTAGGTGCCTAACCGTCAATAAAAAATTGTTAGCCAATTAAAATGTGACAAGTGGCATGTTTTGATTTTTAATTTCTTTTAATTAATTTTTAAATAAAAATCAAAATTCATTTTTCTTTTAAAAAATAACAGTTTTGAATCTTTACAAAACAATCTCAAATCCCTAACTCAAATGCCCAAATTATCGCCGATGTCGCCGATTACTGCCTCACCGGAGACCACCACTGCTGCCTCCAGACCACAACGATCGTTTCTCCCAACCACCCATCACCGATAATCGATTGTAGGTGTGCCAACGACTTCCTTTTCGCGATTTTGGCTTCTTTCGACGTTAAGAAGCCGGTCGACACACCTACTGCCGGTTACCGACAATTAATGGTTGGAGAAAATGGCTGTGGTGGTCCAACAGCGAATATTGGGGCGGCGGCGTGACCATTAACGATGGAATCGGTTGGGAAAATTAAGAATTTCAAAACTGGGAGCTATTTTGTGAGTTTTGGAAATTTTAAGATTTTTTAATTAAATTTAAAAATAAATTAAATAATAAAGAAATAAAATAAAAAATATTTTTAATAAAAATAACGGTAATTAACACCTAAAACAACTAAAGTTAAAACTTTAAATGACTATTTAAAGTTAAAAAGTAATTTAGACACAATAAATATCCACAAGCACGCGCTTATTTGGGTATTAAGCCAAAAAAAAATTCCAATACTTCCTGGGTAAGTTTTCCATTCTTGCTCCGTCTCTCTTTAAGGAGAAAAAAGAGAAGCTTTTCTCCCCGATCTCTTCGTCTGCATACTTCACTTTCTCTATCATTGTGTTTTTCTCCGGGTGAGTTCATATCTTCCACTTTTTTCTCCCCTTCTTTTCTTGTCGTTTTAGATATAATAATTCTGAATTCAACTTCTTTCATGTTCATCGTTCATAATTTTCTTTCTTTTGCCTTACATGTGTCAAATTTTCTTGTCGTTTTAGATCTCTGTTCATGTTTGTTTGTTTATTTTTAAGCATATTTGTTTAATGTTTGTGAATATGTTACAATTTTTTTAGATCTTAAAATTATTGAGATGATGGATCAAGAGAAAACGGGGAACTTGACGGAGAAGAAGAGTTTGTCCGGAGCCAGTTCAGAGGCGTTGTTGGAGAAGTGTTTGGAAGAGAATAAAGGGGATAGCACCAAATGCAAAGAGAAGATTGAAGCTTTGAGATCATCTTCTTCTGCAAAAAAGCCCTTGAGGCCTTTAATACTTGGGAGGGGTTCATTGAGTGATGTTTGAATCAGTTAGGTCAAAATTCACTTTCTTTTTCTGATGGTTTTAGCTTCGTTTAAGTCCATAATTTCTAAATTTTGTGAATTGCGCAGTTAAAGTAATTTGAGAAACTGTACTTCTGTTTGAGCATTGCATCCAAATTTCTCATTGCAAGACCCATTAAATGAGGAGTTATTTATGAATCAACCAATGAATTGAACCATCAACCGGACCGAGAATCGAACCCAACCCATTGACATAGACCTACGAATCGAACCGGTGATCGAACATTGAACTACATAAAGACATGGATAAACCGGTGGACTCACTCCGGTAGCCGACGTTCATATCCGAAGCAGGGGAAGTGATTATAGATCTTCAGCTTAATCAGAGAGTAGGTTTACTTGGAAGTGATTATATAAAGATTTAGTTGCAATATGAAATCTGAGATTTTGATATTCATGAAACTTAAATTTACTTGGAAGTATGTTTTATTATACGAAATAATATCTTATACACTCACGGTGGAAATTAGGTATAGTGAGTTAGTATAGGGTTTAATGATTTATGTGTATGGATTTAGAATTTAAGATAATTGTTTCAATTTAAGGTTTATGGTTATAATTTAGAGTTTATTGGTTAGAATTTAATTTTTAGGGTAATATGGTGAGAATTTAAGTTTTAACATATAAACCCTAAATTATAACATTAAACCTTAAATTAAAACAACTATCCCTAAATTCTAAATTCATACCCCTAAACCTTATAACTTAGAAACTAATTTGTTGAGTTGTGTGGAGCTCGATTCGTTCAACCGATTATGCTCACCAAGTAGTGGAGAGGTGGATATTTGGGTGGAAGGGTTTCCTCCTAATCCTAGAAAAGGGGACGAATCAATTAGTGGAATTGGTTGAGAAATCCTTAGTGGGAAGCTAAGGTAGTGGATGTAGACCTTGGTTAGAAGGTTGAACCACTATAAATCATTGTGTCAATCTTCATTTTAGCTTCCTTAACCCTTCCACCCAAATATCCACCTCTCCACTACTTGGTGAGCATAATCGGTTGAACGAATCGAGCTCCACACAACTCAACAATTGGTATCAGAGCTTGGCTCAATCGGTGAGGATTAACATCCTATTGAGAAGATCCGGCAAGCTCGATCACTATTTCATCAACCGGCTCAAATGGCGCAATCCATCGACAAAACGCCTTTTTTCGACGGAGACCACTATGCCCATTGGAAGACAAAGATGAAGTTCTTCATCAAATCAAAAGATTACAAGCTATGGGATGTAGTTGAAGATGGCCCGTTCGTGCCTAAAAGAAATAAAGCGGAGTGGAGTGCCGACGATCGCAAGAAGATGGAGCTAAATTGCAAAGCCTTGCACATCTTGTTTTGTGCATTTGGTCCATCCATCTATGAGAAGATGTCTTCTTGTGAGAGTGCCAAGGAGGTATGGGACAAGCTTGAAGTCACATACGAGGGGACAAATGAAGTCAAGGAGACCAAGATTGGGCTCCTAACCTTGGAGTATGAGAACTTCAAAATGGATCCGGAAGAGAACATCGAGAAGATGTTTGATAGGTTCTCCACCATCACCAACGGTCTTAAAGGTTTTGGAGAAGCCATCCCGGAAGAAAAGCTTATTCGAAAGCTCATCTACTCACTTCCCGAGTCTTGGGACTCAAAGAGGACCGCCATCATCGAAGCCAAAAATTTGAAGACTTTGAAGCTTGATGAACTCATGGGGTCACTCCTTACTCATCAAATCATGAAGAAGAACAAAGAGGATGAGAAGAAGAGGGAAGAAATTAGAGCTATGGGAGAGAAGAAAATCAAAGGGCTTGGCATCAATGCAAGTGCCATGGCTCTCAAATCCTCCACTTGCCATCATGTTTACACAAGTGAAGAGGAGGATGAAGATGAAGAGATAGTTCATCTCTTCAAGAAGTGTGCCCCTTTCATGAAGAAAGCTTTGAGAGAGCTTGAACGAGAACCTAAAAGAAAGGAGAGGGCAAGCACTTCAAGCCATAAGAAGAAGGCACATATGGCTACTTGGAGTGATGAGGACTCCACCGACGATGAACAAGCCAACCTTTGCCTTATGGCCATCGAAGAAGATTCAAGGGTAACTTCTAATTCATCTACTTCATGTTCTTACACTTTTGATGAATTACAAGATGCCTATGATGAATTGGTTTTAGATTTTAAAAGCCACATTTTGAAAAACAATAAATTGATTTCAAAGTTAAAAATTCAAAATGATTTGCTTTCTAAAACCAAACTTGAACTTGAAGCAAAACTTGAAGAATTTGAACTAAAATGTCTTTATTTACAAAAATTGCTTCAAAACGTTCAAGTAGAAAAAGATTTGATTTCCAAAGAGCTTGAAAAGAAAAACAATTTTGGAAAATCAAATTTTTATGTTAGACAATCTAGTGCCCCTAGATTTGTGAATGAAAAATGTTTTCGAAGTGTTTGGGTCCCAAAAGGACTAACCACTTCAACTAAAAATGATGAAATTGAAAAATGGATTCCTAAGGGGACTAAATTTTGTGCAACTAACGTTTATGGATCCAAAGCAATTTGGATACCAAAAATTACTTGATTGTCTATTGTAGGTGTGATGGAGATGTTCAACAAGTCAAACATTGAGGGGGAGCTCCATACACACAAGAAAGAACACTTGAAGAAGGAAGGCTTCACATCCTCCCTTGGGTTCAAGTGTTGGTAAAATTTTCTAGTTGTTTTTGATTTTATTAGTCTTATTTTTAGTTTATTCAACTAGATGATCATATTTGATGGACTAACTCTTTTGATGATGCTTTGAGTAAGGGGGAGCAAATTTTAAACCAAATTCTTATTTATGTCAAAACTTTTTACCTCTATTGTTATTATGAACTTAATGTCTTAAATTCTTTTTGATATAACAAAAAGGGGAGAAATGATTTGAAAAATTGAATTTTCAAATGAATAAGGGGGAGCTTTATTTGATTTCACATCTTAAATCTCTTATTCACATTTTTAAAATTAAAGGGGGAGAATCCCAAACAATTTTTCAAGTTAGTTTTATTATATCAAAAAGGGGGAGATTGTAGAACTAATGTTTTGATATAATAATTGAAAAATGTTTTGGACTAAGTTGAAAAGAATTTAAAACTTGGTTTTAAGTCCAAACAACCTGAATTTATGTTTGAGGTATTTTAAGAGGTTTTTGGCAAAGATTTTTCATGTTTTAAACAGCCAAACTTGTGTTTTCACGTCACCAGTATCGATACGGTTGTACCGGTATCGATACCTTTTTGGCCCAGTTTGGCCATTGTCAAAACCCGTATCGATACGAGGGTTTAGCGTATCGATACGGAGTGGGGTCGTTTCGATACGCCACGTCAGCGTACCGATCCCATTTCAACTACCCCAACGGCTATTTCCCAACGGCCATTTAAATATCAAGCCGTATCGATACCGTTCCACGTGTATCGATACCCTATGCTGGCAAAAGCCCAACGACTATTTCCTCAAGAAGGCCGTATCGATACCGTTCCACGAGTATCGATACTGGTAGCTGCAGAACAGCATTAATGAAGGGAAATAAAGTCCTCAACGGCTCCAATTCATCCCCAACGGCTAGTAACGGCTACAAACTCAATTGGGAGTATAAAAGGGACCTCCAAGCATCAAGAGAAGGCTAATGCTCATATTGTCAAACATCAATTGATCAAGAAAATGTCTTAGCACTTAAATTGTCAATTCTTGTATAGACAAACACTAGTGAGCCAAAATTGTTAAATTTGCTCAAGTGTTTTAGGTTTTGGGTGAGTGCTTCATTGTGCAAACAAACACCTATTAGAGGGTTTAAGTTTGCTTTCTTGTTTCTCTTTGTAAAGATGGTTTTGATCAAAGCTTGGGTAGAAGCTTGATCGGTTGTAAGGGTTTCCTCCTAATCCTAGAAAAGGGGACGAATCAATTAGTGGAATTGGTTGAGAAATCCTTAGTGGGAAGCTAAGGTAGTGGATGTAGACCTTGGTTAGAAGGTTGAACCACTATAAATCATTGTGTCAATCTTCATTTTAGCTTCCTTAACCCTTCCACCCAAATATCCACCTCTCCACTACTTGGTGAGCATAATCGGTTGAACGAATCGAGCTCCACACAACTCAACATAATTCTTTGGCTAACTAAATAAACTAAAATTGCTGATGAACATAGAAACTAATTCTTTGGCTAACTGATTTTTGTATAACTATAAATATCTAATTTAATATTTTTCTTTTTTAATCAAAATTAGTATCTAATTTAATTTTAGTACTCATCTCACTATTTCAACTTGGTGAAAACAGTAAAATTATTTATAAAATTAATGTAATAGACAAAGTAATATAATAGAAAATATGTTTATTTTTCACAACTTATTTTTTTATTAATTAAAGAGGCATTATATTCTTATGTCGAGATTCGAACCAATAATAAATATATTAGGGGTCTTGAAACACAATGAGATTTTACTCGTTGGTGTCAATTAGATAATTTGTGGACATTTGTTGCTCTCCACGGCGCTTTTGGGCTAATAGATTTTATGTTACGCCAATTTGAACTTGCGCGATCTGTTCAATTGTGACCTTATAATGCAATCACTGGTCCAATTGCTGCTTTTGTTTCTGTATTTCTGATTTATCTACTAGGTCAGTTTGGTTGGTTCTTTGCGCCCAATTTTAGTGTAGCAGATATATTTCGATTCATCTTCTTTTTCTAAGGATTTCATAATTGGACATTGAACCCATTTCATATGATGGGAGTTGTCGGTGTATTGGGTGCGGCTTTGCTATGCGCTATTTATGGCGCTACCGTAGAGAATAATAGGATAAGATGAGTATTTTTAGCCACTAGATCAAATAGTGGATCTTATTTTTCTCTACTTTATTATAATGATTTTAAACATATATATAGTTTTAAAATTTTTAATAGTATTGGGGTAATTGCAAGACAATATCTGTTCATACTTTTTTTTAATCCTTTAAAAATTACTCATATCTTGCAGACAAAACTGCTTGAACTAAGGTCTCCCAAGATAAGTATAATTATTTTTTTCACAAGAATCACTCGTTAAAATATCCTTTAAAGGGTATACCGAGGAATAAGAGAATTTGACTAATTAATTATCATTATTATAAGTTTAGTTTAGTTTAAGAAAAACAAACCAAGGTTATTAAAAATGAGGTAAACTCTCACATTACTAAAGAAGTGTAAAATCTCTATTTGGTAAACTTTTCAGTTTTTTTACAATCGGATGTTTGGCCTTCAAGTGGCGTTCAAGAATCATTGCTGAACGGGTTTTAATTAAGCCGTTTTCTTATTGGTGTTTTGGACCTCCGGTCATGGGATCAACAAGCAAAAAACCCTTTTCAATCTTAACTTTTGGGCTACTCAATGTGGACCCAAATAAATTAGGTTGTTTCTTTAACCATTGGGTTAATGGATCCAGAAAGCTCCGACCCGAAGTCCGGAACTGTCATTTATTTATAAATATGCAAAAAACTCGGAACCCTAGTCACTTTCTCATTGTGCGGTCGGGAAGGTAAGCGTTAGCCGCCCTTCTAAGTTCCAAGTCTAATTGAAACTTGAGATCTTTCCCGGCTTTCAGAAGCTAATTTCCGTTCTTCAATCTTTTGCAGCTTCGAGATTCTCCAGCTGATTTTCTGTTGGAGCTGTTTGGTAGGTGAGAAAATACGCTTACACTGCTACTTTCTCTGCCTTTCTTGTATTCCATTTGTGTCTTATTTTGTAGGAAAGGTTTTCTCCGTTGATCTTGTTTGATTCTCAAATTTAAAATGCCTGTAAATAACGTAAAGCTGTGGATCTGTTCTCTGCTTGGTTTTGAGTAAATGAATAAGAAATGATTGTAGGTTCTAGAATTTGTGTATTTTAGGCCTTGGTTTCCTGGAAAAAATTCCCCAACTGGTTCCAAAACTACAATCTGAAGTTCATAATTCCGAGTCCCTTATTTGCTTCTCATAAACTGAGTTTAAAATATATTCAAGTTTTTGTATGAAAATGTAGTTATTCGTCCTTGTCCTAAGCAGTTAAGTTGGTGGTCAAGCCTGTGAAAATGAGGAAAATTAACCGTGACATGTTTTTATGATAGTGCTGAATTCAATTTGATTAATTTTAGTAATTCGATTCGATCCTGTTTAACCCCGTGTTCATCGGTAGCTTTAATCTTACATCTGAGGTGATCTATTGAGTGTAATTTGTCAAATGTGATTCACTGGAAGTGAAAAAAGATTTGATCATTTCTCTGAGTAGGTAGGTAACCTGGATGGTTCTATAGTTTGTTTTGGATCTCCAATGTTATTTTATCGATAAGTCATTTTACGGATTTCACTTGCCTTAGAATGATTTGGTATCTAACTTGTCTTGATCTTTGATGGTTTGTTCAGGTGATGGCTCCGAGTCAACCTAAGACTGGCCTTTCTGTGGGCTTAAACAGGGGACATGTCGTTACGAAGAAGGAATTGGCTCCCCGCCCTTCGAATAGAAAGGGGGTAAGGTCTTATTCTTCAAACTTGTGAACTTTCATTCTCGATTTTATGCACTTTTTCAAGCCTTCTTCCCTCGGAAGATAGAAGGTTCTATGATTAAGTCTTGTTAAGTTACTTTAGGGGGGCTCCTTATTTCTTTCTGAGCCTTGTGGTATAATCTGCATGTTTTTATTATTTTTGTAACTTTATCAAGGTTTGTCCTAATCATATACTCCGCATCGTTGATAATATCATGTGTTTTTTTGTTCTAGAAAACCAGCAAAAGAGTCCACTTCGTGAGGAGTTTAATTCGGGAGGTTGCCGGTTTTGCTCCTTATGAGAAGAGGATAACTGAACTTCTCAAGGTTGGGAAAGATAAGCGTGCTTTGAAGGTAGCCAAGAGAAAGCTCGGCACTCACAAGCGGGCCAAGAAGAAGCGTGAGGAGATGTCCAGCGTTCTCCGCAAGATGAGGTACTACCGGATAAATTATTATCAAAATGTTTGATTGGGACTGAGGTTTTTATAACCTGATGATTCATATCTTGTGTACTTCACAGGTCTGCTGGAGGTGGAGAGAAGAAGAAGTGAGTTGCATTAAGGTGGTGCTTCAGTAGCCGTATTGGTTTTTTAGATTTGTTAAATTTTCTATTCAGTTTTGTTTTGAGAATTTCGACTGATTTGGATGACATTGTTCTACTTGTTTGAATTTTTCCCCAAAGAATAGAAGTAAAATTCCCATTTTCACTTAATTTCGACTGTTGTTTTCGATTTCACTAAAGCTAGACTTTTTTAATGATAAAAAAGTAGTAGTCAATCTCAATGCACATGTTTAGATAAACAAAAACCAGCGTTGTATCTTGTTGTTTATTATGTGAATTGAATTAAATAAACTTTTTATTGTTTAATCGGTCAATTTATTTTCTACATTCTTAAAAAGAATCATAAGATTGAATTTTAACATGATTAGTCATAATAATGATAAGCATTGCTTATTGTGCGGGTTGATTTGTGCTGGTTAAAATAACTTGTTGCTTGTTAAGATTGTCAAAACTTTTACTTTGTTTTAAAAAAAATATATGTAAAATGTAGTAATATTAAATTTAACAAAAAAAAAACGTAATAGTCTTCTTGTAGCAGTATTCTGCTTTAAGCATAATAAAAGACATCATTTATCTAAAAAAATTAACAAAAAAACATTGAAATATTGTGGGAAATAATTTTAAAATCTTAAAAATATTAAAAAATTTAAAGAATATTGAAATTTAAAATTTTGGTCTGATGTAATTAAGATAGAAGAATGACAGTGTTTTATTTAAGCTCGTAAATATTAACAGTGCTATAAAATAAACATGTAGCATGGTTGTTTACCACCAGAAAATAGTACTTTAAATGTTAGTTTATTCTTTATTTCAATATTATCTTCTTTTAATTGTTTCTCAAACCATCATATTTTTATTTCCCTCTTGTTTTTATAAATTTCAAATAAAATATAAAGAAGTTATTTGTAGGAAAATAGATAAGAGTACAAACACATGACAGGAGTAATACAAAACGAATATAAATCACGATAACATAAATTGGAGATAAAAAAGAAGATATATTATTTTAAAAAATATATTGATTGCTAAAATATCTAATGGTAGAAATATTTTTCTCAGCAAACACTTTATTAAAAAGAATGAAATCTATATAATTTTCATTCAATATGTATAATATAACACAAGAATTTTAAATTTACGTAACTATACACGTAAATTTTTAATTTTGGATCAACTGTACATATAAAAATTTAATTTTAACTTTATGATATACGTTTTAAAAATAAATATATTTATTTATTTTCGTATTTAATTGATATAATTATTTGTATATACATGTAAACGCAAAATAACATTACATTGATAATAACTTTAATAGTAGGTAAATACTGAATCATATCAAAATCCCACATACATAATTATACAAATCAAAATTAATATATAACATTATATATTTAATAAATGGATAATTATTTAATAAATTGACGGTGGAAATTAAAAATTTTCACAAGCGCCTTAATTTTAGTGTTTATGGACTTAATTTAGGGTATAGGGTTTAGGGGTTTAGATTTAGTAGTTTAGAATTCAAGGATTGTGAATAGAAATACGTTAAAACCTAAACCCTCAACATATTATACTAAAACCTAAACCTTAATCTTTAAACCTTAAACCCTAATCCTAACCCCTAAATTCTAACTATTGCCCCTAAATTCTAAACCCCTACACCCAAACTCCTAAACCCTACATCCTAAACTAAGTCTTTAAACCCTAAAACTAAAGCACTTGTGGAAACTAAAAATTTCTACCGCCAGTATATTAGATATAAATACTTAATAAATATCCATATATAATATCGATGACTACATCACATAACAATCACATTTGACCGGTTTAATAAGCGGCTTATTTTTATTTTCTCGTATTTTCTTAAGTCATTATTGCACCATAATATATCAGACAAAAACACAATAAACCTAGAAGAGCACGCCTAACAAAACCCACAACCCAACATCACCCAGCCGAAAGCCGATAACAGGTGATTCTTGATTTGACATGTGCCGGCAGCATCCGAATTATTTATAAGTGATAATTCTTGGGAAAATAGGTAAAATTTGTCGATATATTCAAATACGAGTAAAAAATTTCTGGCCCTAATCTATATATAATTCCTTTTAAAAAACACTTAAAAATTAAATTTTAAGTTTTAATTTTAATTTCTATATTTTACACTTTAAACTCTAAACTCTAAAAGTACGTCATACCCTTAATTTCTTACAATTTAACCTTAATCTTCAACCATAAACCTCAAATCTTAAATTCACTATTTTAAAATGGAAACACCAATAAAATATAAGTAGAGGTAGACGATTTCTATCCTCAAATACTATACGCTTAGGCCGTCAAAATATTCATGAATGACGTGAGTATATCTATAAAAAGACATGAAAAGCAGAAGCTCCATTTATATATAAATCCCACACTGGTTCAAAGCGACAACAGTAACAACAGAAAGTAGAATATGGACATTCATATTGCTTCAACTATCTTCCTTCTCATGTGCTTTCAATTCCTTATCATCGCAAATTTGTTCATTCTTGAAGTACACACTTGTGCTTGCCATTCCTGTGGTACCATAACAGGCCAAGCTCCACCTCCAGGAACATGCAACACGGCGGACGGCTCCGCCTGTTGCGCCCAGGGTCAGGTTTACGACATTTACGATTGTTCACCCCCCGTTTTACGCCATACAAAGGCAAACCTGACTCTTCAAAGCTTCGATTTTGGCGGGGATGGCCATCCGGCATCCGAATGCGACGGTCGGTACCACAGCGATGAAGAGCTGGTAGTGGCGCTTTCGACCGGATGGTACGATATAGGAAAGAGATGTTTGAAGTTCATCAACATCCGTGGCAACGGAAGGCGTGTTAAAGCAAAGGTTGTTGATGAATGTGTCTCCACCGGAGGTTGTGATGGTGGTCATAATTACATGCCACCGTGCGGTAACACCATCGTTCGTGCCTCCAAAGCTGTTTGGAGTGCCCTGGGAGTCGACGAAACTCAATGGAACATATTGGGTATACATTGGTCTGATGCATAACATATTAATGAGGGGTGTGCAAAATAAACTGTAACCTGTTAATCGATACAATCATTTATTTTATAGGTTAATTAGCTTAACTGTTAAGGTTAAACGGTTTTGGTTAACTGAACCACTAAAAAAGACGTTAATGGTTAATCATTATGTACTTTAATTTAACTAAGTGTAAAGTTTGTGTTTAAAATTTCTCTATTTAAGTTAATTTTTTTAAAAAATTAATACAATATTTATCATAGAGATATATTTATTATTCTAAAAAAGAAATAATGAACATTTGAAAAAATTTGTAATAGGTTACAGGTTAACAATTACCCACTATAATAGTTAATCATTTAAAAAATTAACAGTTAATCGTTTCTTAATGGTGAACAAACCGTTAAGCTAAACAGTACGGTTAACCTACCATGAACACCCTTAATTCAATTTTTTAACATATAATTTAATACAATCACTATATTATTCATATCCCAACTCACCTAGAAATAAGAGCATATTGAGCCTTAAGTATATTCGAATTCGCATTCTCCTACTTCTTGGTTGATAGTGCTTTTAGGCATTTTTCTGGTTTTTGGTTTTCTCATGTTTGTTTGAAGGGTTTTATTAGTTTTACCAACTATAATTTAACTGCGGAAACTTCACAACAATTGTCTGGGTGGTGTAGTTGGTTATCACGCTAGTCTCACACACTAGAGGTCCCCGGTTCGAACCCGGGCTCAGACATTATTTAGTTTTTTCTTTTTCATTGTGGTGGTGAAACTAGAGTTTCCAATCCATGTGTGAATGAAGGCTTCTTCTATTCTTCATATATATTGCAGCAGATATGACAGCTGCCCAATTATTAAGTGCAATTAGCACTCTACGATTTATACTAATTAATCTTTAAGAGTGTTTACATTTCATTCTTCAAAAAATAAGATATGGTTCCGTTCCTTCTTTCAAGTAACAACATATTTTCTGTAAATTTCTTGACACAGTAACCATTGATTCCTTTCACAATGGGAATCATTGTTGTTGAGCCAAATATAAGAATTTTCGTCCAAGTACGTCAAGACAATCAATAATTAATCTTGTACCAAAATGTAAACTTATTCATATTTGAGTAACTAAAATGTAAATTTACCCCCCCCCCCTCCAAGTTAATGTATAACAACAAAATGACATAATTATTACTATTGATTAACCAAGTGACTCGATTGTAACTTTTAAAAATATATTAACCCAATTGTAAACTTACTAATGATAGAGTAACATGTATAAGTTAATCTAAATTAAAATTTATTTATATATTTTTAATAGAGAAACTAAAATGAAATTTTGCTCACATAAATTTAATATAAAAATAATTTATATCATTTTTAAAATACTTTGACCCAATCAATTAATTTTGTACCAACTTATTTCACGCTTTGAAATATGGTAATAAAGGATTTAACACTCAATCAACCAACAATTATAATTGATGAGTCACATTCTATTTCAAAGAAAGTCGGTGAAGATTTGGGTGATTTGATACTAAAGTTAACTTGTGGTTTATGGTACTAACTAATGTAAGTTTCATTTATCTTAATTTTATCGAGCATTTGTCTTTAAAACTTGGCTTAACTATAAAATATGTGCTCAAACTATATCTTTTTTTCTTGGCAATAGGTGCCTAAAGTATTTTTTAGTAAAACAAATGCCCAAAGTTTCATTTTTAACTTGTTTTAAAGTAACCGAGTCATATACTTTGACACCTATTTCAACCAATAATGAAATTTTACGCACATATTTCAGTTATTTCAACCAAAAATAAAAATTTAGACACATCTTTCAGCTAAAAAAATACTTTAAGCGCCTATTGCATAATTTGGCCACTTATTTTATAGTTGATGGTGTATTTAACGGCAAGTCCACAAGTATGCTTAACCACAAGTCTGAACAAAAATGGCCAAGTGGAAGTTGGTGTTCTTGACAAAATTATTGAAATCGAGAGTGTGTCAATCACATGCATATATATATTTTCACCTCGTACTAGCGAAACAGATGAAGACATTCTTAAAAAAATGATGCAATAAAGGTTTCTTGTGGGGAATTCAAGTCAAGGGTCGGCAACTGCAGTAAGAATGCAAATATAAATGACAGATATATAGATACCAAAGTAGCAAAAGGTCCTAACCAAACTGGAAATGCAAATATGAAGCGTCAAACAGTTCACACTAGAATTCATTTCTTCTTAAATGTGGGTTGCTTTTTATTCATTGAAATGGCAAGGATTTAGATGAGCAAATGCACCCACAGAAAGAAAAACATAAATTTCTAGCACAAGCTACACTTCCATCCTGAACAGACAGTACCAAACCATAAGTAAACTAGATCAAAAGCAGTACTCATCTAAATTCTCTCCCTACTCTGCTATATCCTCTTAACATTTCAGGACTACGAAATCTGACATATCAATAAAACGAAAAGAAGCATTCAAGGATTACATGCATAAGAGAACCGGCTAAAACGTCTTCCACCAGCATCGCCTAATGAATTTCAGAATATTTATGCCCACCCCCATGTGCAAGGACGGACACCTTGAATAAGCAGATCTTCATTAACCCTAACAAACATTCAGCAATTGCCCGTCATCAATGATAAGTTACAATATACATGTATATATATTTAAAACTCCAAACTCAACTTGAGGGTGGTTGCTCACCACTGTAGGCCAAACAAGAAACATCTACCATAAATCACCGACAGTATATAGCCTGATCGATATGTGGAGGAATTTGCTTAATTTCAGTCCCAAGTTCTTGTTCAATCCTATACCTGTTGGAGAAGAACATGCAACATCTCAACAAATCAGGAGAACCTCAATGCTTATAGCACTATAGTTTCAAAAAAAAAGTTAGAGACGTGGCAATATACAAGTTAAAACGATCTTCATAAGTGATCAAATTCACAGCTAATCCAAGATGACCAAACCTTCCTGATCGACCAACCTGCTCATGAAGAAGATATTCATTAGGATTGGCAAAAGGAATATATAATTGTTAAAAGTGTTGTAAGAGAGAAATATAGATAGCAAACATACCCTATGGAGGTATGTTTCAGAGTTCTTGGGGAAGTCAAAGTTAATAACAACATTTACGGCTTGGATATCTATACCCCTTGTAAAAAGATCTGCAGCAAGTAAATTACATTACATAATGACTACTATAAAATGCTTATGAATAAAGTAAAACTGTTTAATGCACTGCCATAGAAAAACTGATCCTAATGAAACTAAAATTTGATGCATGTTGGTTGAAATAAATAATCAATGCCCACTCGTTGGAGGGGACAACAAAAAGAAATTAAAAGAAAAGCTCAAATATAGCTCAAATTGTACCATATATCTATTAAAATTAAAACGATATCATTCTTCAATCCCTGGATTTAACTTTTGTGAAAGAGGGAGGCAAATTCAAATGTAGAGTATCACTAGTAAAATATAAGCAGTGGTGGTAGGTTCAAATAATAGGTATGATAGACTTCAGCTATATTGTCTATCGAAACAAAAGAAATAGAAATAGACGATGAAAACAAAACTGATGCCAAGCCTGACAAACTATATCAGTATCAACACCGGTTACTTGTTAAATAATCAAACTGCAAATTAAGATGAGCTCATATACAATAAAGAAAAAACACACATCATGGCATGACATACCAGTACAAACAAGATTCCTGCATGCACCGTTACGGAAATCGTGAAATACTCTGTTACGATGGTCCTGAAGCATCTTTGCATGGATATAAAAGCAAGAGTAACCAAGTTCTGTAATTTTCTTGGCCAATAGTTCCACCCGATTTACTGAGTTGCAGAAAATGATTGATTGGTTTATTTGCAGCTGCAAATAAATTTAAATCAAATCTCATCCAAACAAGGGAATAAGAGAGAAAACTAGATAAAAGTTAATATAAGGTTAAACCTTAGAGAAAAGAGTATTTAGGCAGTGGACTTTCTGTCTTTCTTCCACAAAAGCATAATATTGTGTAATACCCTTCAGGGTAAGCTCATCCATTAGATTAATAATATAGGGTTTATGTAGGTATCTGTCTTTAAAGTCCTTAACAGTAACAGGAAATGTGGCAGAAAACATCAACATTTGACGAGTTGCAGGAAGAAAACGTATCAGCTGCTCTATGGAAGGTTGAAACTCGGGAGACAAAAGTTTATCTGCCTGAAAGAAACAAAAACGCAAAACATTAGATTATGCAGATCATAAAACTTAAATCAAGCATGCTAGAAGACAAGGAGAATAATCAAATTCAATCTCTATTCCACAACAATCATCATGATGCCTTCTTTTTTAAGAATTGTTATACCAATGACTAACACTTCAGAATTCTACTTCCAAAACTAGAATTGATGTAAATATAAGAAATATATATATATATATATATATGAAAGAGAAAAGGAACTAAAGATAACCATGGACAGTCTTTACAGAACAATAGAGATGGGGACTCTAGGACCAATAAAGTGAGTATTCACAAGGAAAGGTTGAAGACACTTCCACAAACAGCTTCAGTAACTGCATATGCAGTTGACTTTTCCAAAGAAAATTCTAAGGTATAGATAGATAATGTGGTGCAAGTATACAGCCAACTTAAAATAAGTAATTGCAATTACATTTAAACACTTTAAGCAAAAATTCAATAAATTATGCAACCGAAACTGTTTCTAGGACCTTTGAAAAGCAACCAATAAACTTTTCAACTGATTGCTAAAATTTCCAAATCGTATAGCGCCATAGCCTATCACCATCTCACCCAACCAAAAAGGAAACAAACCATAAATCACGGCTAACAGGATACAAAAAGATTAAATGATAAATAATCTTTCTTCCAAGTCTATCCAAATACAAAGCTTCAAATTCTGAAATGTAAATTAATCGAACTGAAAAAAAATACAGATAGAGACTATCAAATACTTACTTCATCCATGATAAGCATCGAACAATCTTTCAAAATGCAAATACCCTTCTTAGCAAGGTCTAGAATTCTGCCAGGGGTTCCGACCAACAAATGAACTGGTTGATACAATCGCATGATATCATCTTTGAGACTGGTACCTCCAGTTGTGACCATGACTTGAATTTGTAAATGCTTCCCAAGCTCCTTGCACACTTGTGATGTCTGCAGAGCCAGTTCGCGAGTTGGAACAAGTATAACAACTGTGCAAAAATACATATTTTGGGTAAACACAAGAACTGAATGGGTAATTTATGTAAAACAAGAAAATAAAATCGAAGAAAAGAGAAGGTTTAATAACTTCTTTGTGTCAAAAGTAACAACATAAAATAGAGAAGACATAAATTGAAATGATTCATATCAAAGGAAGCCAAAAAGGAACAAAACAAAAGCCAAAAAGGGTTCAAACAAATAACTTAATTCAGGCAGGTTTCATCAAAATAAGCAAATGCTTATCCCTGTACTAACACAAGTCGCATTTATTTAGCAACAAGGAATACAAAATGAACTGGCTTCAAGAACGGGTACAAAGTTTGAACCCTGACTTCACTATGTCCATCCATGCCCATAATTCAAATTTCAGTTAACATTATTCAGTAAATATGCCCCGCTCCCTCTGATTTACAGGCAGATCAAGCAACTAGAAGAACAATAAAAAAATTGAAAGGGAAAAGTTATCCTATTTGCAGTACCCATTACTATTTAACTGAACCAATAATAAATAGACACAAAAATACACAAAAGAAAATCAAAAAATTGAGATTTAACCTTGAATAACATTGTTATCTTGGTCAATTTTTTCCAAGGCGGGAATGCAAAATGCAGCTGTCTTCCCGGTTCCATTTTTGGCTCTAGCAAGTATATCACTTCCAGTTAAAGCAATGGGAATACTCTCTTCCTGAATAGGAGAAGGTCTTTCAAAACCCTTCTCATATATTCCCATAAGAAGTTCGCGTTTCAGAAAATAGTCCTCAAATTCATTTCCTTTCGTAGCTGTCACATCCTGGCAGGCAACAATTTAATAGGCAGTTCAGTGAGAAAACATGTAATCGTAACATTTGAAATGCGTCCAAATACCGACTGGGAACTGCCCCACTATCATGGCTTGTAATGATATATATCACGAAAATAAGAAGATATGCTTCCAAGGAAGAAGTAATGCAAGCCAAAGGCCCAAAAATAGCGCTTTGATATGTAACTTGAAATTAGGACTCATAGGATAGTTGTGAGTAAAGAAGAGTAATCCATCTGCATTACCAGAATAACAAAAAGAGACAATTTGTCCTTTATCATTCTAAAGAGCTGAGAAGGTTTTTTATAGTTTCATAAAGCTATGGTGATGCTGGTGATTATCTACGTGAAATCCATAAACATAAGAACCTATGTTGCAATCATGTTCTAAACATAGCTGATAAAAGCAGACCCCTTAAGAAAGTTCTAAAAATGATAGTTTTGTTACACTATAACATTAACCAGTCAAGGACCTATACAGGAAATATATACCTCAGTTTTGTAGCGAGTATCCGCTGCTGGTATCTTTAGCCTTGCCTTCCAATCTTGTGAACTGAAAAAGGAAAACGCGAATTAGATTTTAGAATCATACACAATAAACATTATATGTTTGTTAAAGGAAAACACGGTTTTTGAAAAATTACCTGAAGATTATGTTTGAATCTATTGCATATACAAGATATATTACCATTCGTTCATTCAAAAAATATATATATTATCATCTAATAGTTGTACCCCAAAAAAAAACACTAACAGCTAAATTAAAACCTAAGAACTATTGCATATACAAGAATAACAACAAAGGCAATACATAAGTTCTCTTCCTAAAGGGAAGTTTGGGACTAAATTAAAACCTAAAAACTAATGCCTAAAGTCATTAAGAACGCTCAAAAGGTGAAAAGCAGTCGAGTATGGAGGAGATATGTTGCCACGTGATACAGTAGAGAACACAAGATGGTCATAAATATGAAAAACAACAAAAAGAAAAGAGAGAAGAAATGGAATTCAAAAGTGACCTTGAGTCAACGGCTTCCGTTTGTACGGTCTTCTCGACCTCGTCGATGACACTGGAGTCATTTCCAACGGGCAACTGGCTACGCCGGAGCCACTGCTGTTGCTGTTGATGAAAATGCTGCTGATTGTGATGTTGTTGAAATTGCTGCTGATTCTGAACCAAATCCCTCTGCACGTAGTGCTGTTGCGATGGCCTCGACTGAAAACTAGGGTTCGCATTCACTCCGCCACCCCGGCCAACGCCGATTCCCGGTGGTGGATACCTCCCTCTACTATTCATACCACAGTCCTAAGTTCTAAAAATAACCAGAATCCGAACAAATTACCACAAAAAAAAACAATCAAACACTAGGGTTTCTTTCAAAGGGGTAACGGGGTCGTCCTTAAACAAAACAAAGAAAACTAGGTTTGTTAGAATGAAGAGAAAGGAAGAAGGCTAGATCGTAAATTTGAATGAAAACTGAGGGCTCTGATGTCCAGAGAGAAGAAACCAAATGAATTTTTTTTTAAAGCGCAAAGAGTTTTCATTGTTGATTCAAGTCATTTCTAAGCTTTGCGGAATAAAGAAAAACAGTTTTTTTTTTTAATCTTTTCTTCTTTTTATTATTGGGTAAAGCACACTTAATGTCATTTTCTTATGGGTTTAGTTATAGGTAAGTCATTTTTCTTTTGAAAAATAGAAATAAAATATTTAATTAAAATATTATTATAAATATATTATTTTATTCTTAAAATTAAAACAGAGGTCTAAAGTGATTTGGTACAAAGATATTATTATTCCTGTTATGAATATTTATTTATGTGGATGTCTATCATGATTAGAATTTTATCAAAGGAGTTTGATTTATTTATTATTAAGAATATTATCTCTATGAATTAGAGTTTAATGTATTATGTACTTCTTATGCCTATAAATAGATGATTCATTGAAGGCATTGTAGACAATTCTATATTTTGAGAATAATACAAATCTCCCTCTTTCTCTCATCTCTTTGTTCTTCTTGTTCTTATTCTTGTTCTTCTTTATTTTATTCACAACACGTTATCAGCACGAGACTCTAATCAACTGAGGTCTTCATCGTTATAATTCAAAAGAAGTTACCGGGAAGAATTCGATTATAGAATAAACCAAAGATAAGTTTTTTTTTCTCTCCTTATTTTTTTAGTTACCGGTTGTCTTTCTCTTTATATTTTAACTTTGTTTTAAATTTTTTTTTGAAAATTTTGGAAGTATGTTTGATTTTATTCGAACATTGGAAAGAGATAAATTTGTGGCTTCTCACAAACCAAAAGACGAATCGACAGAGACGAAGAGGGAACGATGGAATCGATTAAGGTTTGTTAAGCGAAAGTATTTGTGGGTTTTCATCTTTGGTACTCAACTGCTTATGCTTTTCATACTTAATTATTATTATTTGTGTTTGTATATTTGTAAATTCATGAAGTTTGATGATGGTGCATGTAAAGCATGTTCGATTTACTGACTATACTTTATAATTATGAATAACAAAGTTATGTACGTAGACCTATGGTAGTTTTTCATATAAATTAATTAAAATACGTACTCTAGGTTTAAGGTTTTTTTTAGTAACAAAGATCTGTACATTAATGAAACACCTTTGTTGGTTTAGTTTTTTTTTAAAGAGAGAATTATGACATAGATCCTCTGATTTCTAATATATTCAATTCAATCCATACATATAGATCTTATTATTATGGTTTCATATATGTTTATTTTTTGACACAATGATTGAACTTTGTATTAAGATCAATATGTGTTTATAATATTTTATTTGATGATATTGATATTTTAACCATGAATTGAGTTTTACATGTATTTAAATGACTTGGAAAGAGACACGACATTATGAGAAGATGTTTTGGTCATTTGCTACGTCTCCATTTTCCTCGAGAGGAAAACTAATATCGGTAAATTCTTATTTTATTTTCATTCTTTAAATTATGATTTTAATGTGCGATAAATTATGGTGAATTTCAATCTATAAAAAGATTGTTATAAAGTCTATATTTGCTCGAAAGCAATTTTTCTTCTTTGTCGAAAAACTCGACCATAGACTTCTCCCAATTTCAAGTTACGAAAATTCTTCTTGATCCAAAAAGTTTTATGGGAGGCATTCCTTGAAGTGAATGCAAAGCATGATGTTTATTCCATGCGATTATCAATGATGGGCATTCCCTGAAGTGAATGCAAGCATGATGTTTATTCCATGCAATTATCAATGATGGGGCATTCCCTGAAGTGAATGCAAGCATGATGTTTATTCCATGCAATTATTGGATCTGTTTCATTCCCTGAAGTGAATGCAAACATGGTAAATCATTATTCAATTAGAGACATAATTTTCGATATAATCCAAGTATAATTGGCTGGACATCCCGTTCTGCGAGGCTACTGGTCTCAAAGGAGGTTTTTAAAGGACCTTGTGGACAGGTTTAACAATGCCGCGTACGAGGATTAAATCTTTGTTCTCTGTGATAAGGATATGTGAAAAAGGTTTTAAAGTCCCACTGGCTCTACTCCATTCCCTGAAGTGAATGTGAGATTATATTATGGAAGGAATAAAAAATCACATTAAAAGTTGTGGTCGTGGTCGAGGCTATGAATATACACATGAAAAATATAGTCATTTTAAGAATACTTCTACCCGCTGGTAGCGAAGTTATAAGGATGACAAGAATGATAAAGATCATTCTAAGGAAGTGAAATCCTTTTACCAATGTGATGTTATATACCATTGGTTTCGTACTTGTCAAACGCCAAAGTATTATGGACTTTATCCATAATCATGAATGATAAATGAAATAAAATATAAACAAATTTTGTTAATGGCGAAAATAATTATGGCGTTATTGGTCCAACTCAATTGGATATTGTTAATTTTCTCATAACCCTTGAAGGGAATAATTTACCATTTATTTTATTTCCCTTATAACCTCTAACAAGAATAATTGTTTTTTTTTTTATTTTGTTTTTTTAATGTTAATTCGCTTTATTTATTATTTATTTATGTTAGTTTGCTTTATCTTTATTTATTTCATATATTATTTATTATGTTTTATGTTAATTTATTATTTGAAGAATATGATTACTTCCGGAATAAAATATACAACGAATTGTGGCTATTTATGCCTAGAATTGTGGCTATTTATGCCTAGCAGATAATGCAAGTACTCATATTGTACTTAAGCATAAGAAATATTTTCCCATTTAAATGCAAGGGGAAATATGAGTAGTATTTCTCAAAGTACTAAAATATCAATACTTCGGAAGAGCACTTGAAAGTTTATCTCTGATAGATAATCGACTTGATATGATGTGCTATATTTTATATTTTTCATTCCTCGAAGTGAATGATACAAAGTACATATTTTCATTACCTGAAGTAAATGAAACAAAGCACATTTTGAAAGGTGCACAATTATGCATTTCTCGATTAAAATGCAAGGGAATAATGTGAGTACTATATCCGGAAGTACTAATATCACAAAAGGCTCTGGTTGAGCAAATATGTTATTGTCAAATGGAACTTTATTCCATATTCAAAGTGCGTTATACTCGTCAAAGTCATAAAGAGAGCAATATGAGTTCGCAAACTATCCCTTTGGGAATTATAGATAACATATGTTATCAATTGGCATTTGAAATAAGCCAATATTGATATAAGTTTTGGTAGCCAAAATGTCAGTTGAAAGCTCTAGAAGAGCTATATATTACTACCAAAAGATAATTTCAATTGAAAGCTCCGAAAGAGCTAAATATATTCCTATTTAAAGGAACAATTTTAATGGTCGTACTAGACATGTACGAGTGAGATTGAATTACATGTTATGGTAAACAAGGAGTTTACAAATTCAGAGATATATGCACACATATATATATAGTTGGCATGATCGGTTAGACCATCCTGATCAATGGTGCAAAAATTATTGAGATTTACATGCACATATATTAAAAGAACCTGTAGTTCTTGTGGTGCTTATTCTCAAAGGAATGAATTAAATTCCACTTATTAAAGAACATGAAGTTCTTGTGTTGCTTAAAGGAATTGATTAAATTCCACTTACTAAAAGAACCTGAAGTTCTTGTGTTGTTTGTTCTCAAAGGATATATATGATCCCACGTACCAAAAGAATTAGAACTTAAAGTTCTTGTATTGAAGTTGAGACTGTATGTCTTGCATATCTGAACGAAATATGGGCCCATATATCCACAAATGTGGAAAGTTTTATATGATTTTAGTAGATGCATCTACATTGTTTTATCGACTTACAACCAGAAGTTTGTGAGATTGATTCTAAAAATATTCAGATTATGCAGTTAGACTATTCGTCTTGAAAAGCTAGTGGGTTTATATTTTAGGCTATATCGGTTGTTACAAAGCCTATTGATTATGAAAAATATAGTTTAGCAAAATTTCAATTGGATGCCTCCTATTTAATAGCTAAACTATGAGAACAAAAGAGTTATTATTTATATGGTGTTTCCATATAGCAACACTTATACGCATCAAGCCAACGAGTTATAATAAACTCCCCGTTATGATTGGTTTTTGGTCAGAAACCATACATTTCCCATTTTGTGATTTTTGAATGTGCGATATTAATTGCTCCACCACAACGCACAAAATGGGTAAATAAAAGGGTTGAGAATATATATTGAGTACGAGTCTCCTTTTATGTTTAAATTCTTAAACATTAATTGGAGAATCATTTATGACATGATTTTTCTCAACATCAGGGGGAGATAATAATCAGCTGGATAGAGGAAAATGAATTATCATTTTCTAGATCCTCGTATATGAACTAGAAGTTCATAAGATAATTCATGTTATTACATGTCAACTGCCAGACATATTTACTGACCCAATGAGAGTAATTAAGTCTCATATACCAGCTGAAATGCTCTAAGTTTAAAGTACATGTTAGGGCGAGATAATGTAAATCATGCCTGAAGCATGATAGTTGAAATGGTTCCAATGATCAAAATTCTCGTAAATAGAAAGTAATATGAGATGGTCATATATTGGAGGCGGGTGCTCCTGAAGAGACCCAAGACATAACAAATAATAAAACTCTTGAAGAGTTCAGGTACCTGGAATAAAGATTGAAATCTTGAAGAGATCTCGATGAGTTATGTCATTACGAGAATGGAACCAGAATATTGGAAAGTTGTCGACAACGATTTTACATAAAATACTTCTATAGAAGTAAAGAAAGAAATCGAGGATCTTTTATAAAATCTATCCAAAAGTATAGATATTGAATTGGCCAATGTTGAAAGACGCTTTAAACTTCTAAAATAGAAGTATTTGGACCACCAGTCCAAACACCTAAAGGTGTAATGTAAGTGAGGCACAAATAAGTAGTTGTAAATACGACTTGAACTATGATTTATGAAAAGTTTTAATTACTTCATGGTGGATGCAATTACTTTGGCAGTTTTGAAAATTTTACATGCGTCTAATTATTTGTGGATCCATATTTATCCTTGAAGGATCTAAAATGCTATAAGCATTTGGAAATTTCTGAGGAAATTTATTTAGACATGTCTCATGAATATTTTGGCGCATTTGGTATAATCGCCTTAGTGAATACTAATTGAGAAAATACTATAAGAATCATCAGATTTCCTTATGTATTTTACAAAGGAGTTTGGATCAAGATCCATTATGATAATTTTAGAACTCCTAAAGAGCTTCAAATTGGAAACTCATGAAGTACTTTCAATACAAGTACTTGAATCTTGACATCAAGTTTATCTCGACCTGAAGATCGAGCATTTTTATATATTTCTTTTGTCTATGAATAGACATAAGCAGAAAGAATCTTAAAGAAGATTCAATATGAATAGAGCATATCTATTGAGTATCCCAATAGTTGTAAGATTGTTGGATGTGAATAAAGATAATTATATCTTTTCTTGGTCTTGAAGCACTATACATTAGTTGGTCAAGAAATATCTATGAATATACAAAGATCATTACATTTAGATCTTCAAACATTCGTTGATGCCTCCTCAAATGTCGTAGAAATAATTGTTATGCACGAGGCAAGCCAAAAAATGTGTTTGGCTAAGACTATTGACCCAACATATCCAAAAGATATGTGGATTTACTTTTACAAGATATGATAAAAGCTATCTTGTGTGAAGATAACACAAGATGTATATCTCAGTTTGAAAGTGGATACATTATGGAACATATTACTCCAAAGTTTCATCCCTCACGATCTTTAGAAAAATAATATTCAAGATTAAATTATGAAGATTCAAAGATCTTTTGTGATGTTTGCATGAGGGGGAGTAAATACGCGTTGCACTCTTTTTCCCTTAACCGAGGTTTTGTCCCAATGGGTTTTCCTGGTAAGGTTTTTAATGAGGCAACATGTTATGCGTATCAAAGATGTGTGTACTCTTTTTCCTTCACTAAAGATTTTTTTCCCACTGGGTTTTTATCTTAGTAAGGTTTTAACGAGACACATTATCTTCATAGACATCCAAGGGGGAGTGTTATGAATATTTATTTATGTGGATGTCTATCATGATTAGAACTTTATCAAAGGAGTTTGATTTATTTATTATTAGGAATATTATCTCTATGAATTAGAGTTTAATGTATTATGTACTTCTTATGCCTATAAATAGATGATTCATTGAAGGCATTGTAGACAATTCTATATTTTGAGAATAATACAAATCTCCCTCTTTCTCTCATCTCTTTGTTCTTCTTGTTCTTATTCTTGTTCTTCTTTATTTTATTCACAACAATTCCCTAATTTTTTTTATAATTCAAAATAAATTAATAAATTTAATTTTTTATATTTAAAAATTTCATCAATGTAATTTTTTTTATCATATTATCTAAGTAAGTGATCCTCTCAGATCAAAACAATAGTTGAACAAATGCGTTCTACCAAAAAAATCATTGTTATATTGGTATTACTCCCTCCGTCCCAGTAAAACTGTCACATGTTGACATTTTTCTGGTCAAATTTTTTCAACTTTGACTATAATTTATTTAAATATTTTAATTAATTAAAAATTATAAAAAATATATTTAAAAAATAGTTGATTCAAGGTTTTTAAAATATATTTTTTCATATTTTTATCAATAATAAATTTTAAATTATAAGAGGTCAAAGTTGAAAAAGTTTGACCCAAAAAAAGTCAACATGTGACAGTTTTAGTGGGACAGAGGGAGTATATCATAAAAGAAAGAAGGGAAAACTACACCGGTGGTCCCCAAACTATTACCGTTTTCTTATTTTAGTCCTTAAACTATGTTTTTCGGCAAAACCGTCCCTTCTGTTACATAGTTCTCATGTTTTGGTCCCCCGACGTTAAATAGCTAATTGTTTTGCTGACGTGACATTTTTAAAATATTTTTTAATCATTTCTCTCCTCTCTTAAAAAAAATGTTACGTCAACAAAACTGTTAGTTATTTAACGTCGGGACCAAAACAGGAGAACTATGTAACAAAAGGGATAATTTTACCGAAAAACATAGTTTGGGGACCAAAATAAAAAAATAGTAATAGTTTAGGGATCACCGGTGTAGTTTTCCCAAGAAAAAATAACTCAAAAGCAATATAACATTCAAGTTATTATCTTTAGCAACAGTTTTACTACTAATTTTCTCTCTGTCTTTGGCTCGGAATTTTGAATTTTTTATTTTATAATTTTTTTATTTTATAATTTTTTAATCTTTTCTATCATATTATTAGAGAGGCAATATTACGAGAACGAATGGAAATCGTCTGCATCTTTTATGCTCCCCACTATAAAATAGTGGATTTAAGGTTTAGAGTTTAGGATTTAATGTTAAGGTTAGGGTTAGGGTTTAGGGAATTAAGGGTAGAGTATACTTTTTAGGGTGTAGGGTTTAGGATGTGAAATTACGGTTAATGTTTAAATTTTAACTTTTAAGTAATTTTTAGTGTGGAGCATAGAAAAGAGCATGATTAAGAGACAGATGATTTTACATCATGAGAACCTCATTTGATTCACAATTCCTTAACCTCTTGAATCATTTTCTTGGCAATACATGACTCCATGTTCACAGGAACATAGCTAAAATTTGGAGTTGAGGAGTAAAACATAAACGTTTGAAAGTGAGTGGACAAATTTAGAAATAAATCAATTTTTGTTTTTAAAAATGATAAAATACCTAAATCATCACTCAATTTTGTTCTATGACCTATTTTGGTCACTCAACTTTCAAAATGCTCAATTTTATCACTAAACTTTAAATATTGACCTATTTTGGTCACTCCACCGTCAAATCTCTAACACTGTTATGACGTGAAAATAAAATATAATAAAGATATATATTTTTAATACACTTAATTAATTAAATAAAAACCATCAGTTCCCTCACCTCACCCCCACCTATCCCTTTCTCACCTTCACCGACAACCATCTTCTTCATCCCAATAAGGTCGTTCCGGTGGGTTTTTCGACGAACCAAAACCACCACATGACTCCTCTTTTTCTCCCATTTTTTTCTATTGGTTCGTTTTTCTGAAAACTACCTTCAAATGACTCAAAACGAGTCCAAAACCTTACGTATTGGGAGGGTGATTCACCGTCGTCCACCGTTTGATTGGCCTGAAACCGAGGTATGTTGATATCCTCATCAAGGCACCTCGATTGACCGTTGGGATTCACCGTCCAACGCTCCAATCACCGGAACTAAAATGAGAAGGTAAAACTTTCTCCTCTTTTAGATTTCAGTTTGATTTCTCCTTTTCTTTTTGGCTTTGATTTATTTCAATTTCCTTTGTTTTTTTGGGGTTTTTGGTTATCAATTTGTAGTTGAGTATGTGGAGGTTGATGGTGGTTCGGGTTAACGGCAGTGGAGGGCATGATGAACGTTGGGTTTTTGGCATCGGTTTAGTGTATGGCGAGTTTCAGTTGTGGGTTATGTTGATGAACACTGAGTTGTGATGGTGGGTTGGATGAAGGGAGATAATTAGGTGAGCTAAAGGGGTATGGTTGAAGTGATGAATGATGCACAATGAAAGAGGGATGGGGTGGGGTGAAGGAGGGTGCGGTGAGAGAGGTCTGATTGGGATCAATTTATGGTGATTGGAGGTGATGAATGATGGCCGATGGTTGGAGGCGATGAATGATGAGAGAGGGGTGAGTGGGGGTGAAGGAGGGTGAGGTTAGGGAGGGTTTGATTAAAAAATATATTTTTTATTGTTTTTATTTTAACGTCATAGCAGTATTAGAGATTTAACGGTAGAGTAATTGAAATAGGTTTATATTTAAAGTTCAGTAATAAAATTAAGCATTTTAAAAGTTCAATAACTAAAATATGACCTAAAGTAAATTTGAGTGATGATTTAAATATTTTACCTTTTAATAACAAATGTGATTTTTTTTTCTCGGGGTGAAGACAATTGCCCCTCGACTGTTAATACACCTACATACTCATCATTCTCACCGCCATTTTCCATCATTTCTTCATCATCCACATAAAAAGCTCTTCATTAGTGTTGCACCAGAAATCTTAACCTTTTTGATTTTATATTTCTGAAGAAGGAAAATACATTGGGGTTAGATTTTTAATCATAAAAGAGGATATATACAAGTAAGTTTAAAATAGATTAATAGAATTATATTACTATATATTATTATATTATACACAGTTGGGAAAAAAGTGGCTCTTATTTAATTTTTTTATTTACAGAGTTAGATCTCTGTTATTTGAATAACAGAGGTTAACGATAAGGTGACTTAAATGATATATGTTAAAAATATAAGTGACTAACTTAAAAAAATTTGAAATTTGATGACCAAAATAAAAAAAAGTACCCGGGAAGTTTACCCATAAAAAGCGGAAGCCCAAAAACACAAAAGAAGTGAACAGAGTAGCGCCGCCAAAGCCACCTGCAAAGTGAAAAGTTGAGAAGCAGCTTCCGTTTCCGTCTTCATCTCTGCATTTTAGTGAAGCCCTAAATACTGAAGCAACGTTTAGCTTACTGCAGCGTCGTTTCAGGACTCATATCACTATTATGGCGTCCATGATATTCACTGACCCTTCGTCGGCCGCTGCCGTCCACCGCCTCCCCTTTACCCGTTTCAGCAACGACCTCATTTCCCTTCGCCGATTTGTGGGTCCACTTCATGTTCGCTCACCCACCCATACCCTTCCTAGAACCCTCTCCCTCCGCTCTCCTCGTTCTTCTCGTCTCGTCACCGGTATGGAATTTTTATGGAAGTAATCATTTACTTTATGAAGCTTTTTTTTAACATAATTTGTTTTTGCTTCACTGGCGCATTTCGTCAAACGCTTGGACTGCATTATGCGGGCTTAAATATTTGATCACATTAATCTTTATATAAAAATGGAATCATTAAGGCAGGTTTTGGTTTGTTGTTATACAGCTTCAATGGCTACAGAGCCATCTGCTAAGGTGATCGATGGGAAAGCAGTGGCAAAGCAAATAAGAGAAGAGATAAGTGCTGAAGTATCAAAACTGAAGGAAGCAATTGGAGTTGTTCCTGGGTTAGCAGTTATTCTAGTTGGGGATAGGAAGGACTCTGCTACTTACGTGCGGAACAAGAAGAAAGCTTGTGAATCTGTAGGGATTAATTCCTTTGAAGTGCATTTACCTGATGATGCTTCTGAGGAAGAAGTTCTCAAGTTCATCTCCGACTTCAATGGCGATCCTTCGGTTCACGGCATCCTTGTTCAATTGCCTCTACCTTCTGTATGATTCTAATCTACTTATAACAACCTACATTTTTATATTCTTTATGTGAATCACACTATATGTAATATATGGGGCTTGCATGGTTGAAACTAATCATTGTCTAGGAAAATAAGCAGCTTAAATTGCAATATTTGAAATAGCTAGTGCAATTATTTAGCTAATGCATTATGTTGTCTGCCAATGAGAGTTTTGGTGAATCTGCCCTGCTTTATACCATCCAAAATCTGCCTTATTTGTTACTGGCTCGGTCTTGTTCTGCTGTTTAGTAGAAGTCCATACGATAGGACCTTCGCTAGAATCAAGAGTCAACATATTTTGTTGTCTGTCTCTGGGTTTGTCTTGCATTTGATACTGATATGGCTCTTGATTGTGCTTCATGGGTTTCCACCAGCATATGAATGAGCAGAACATCTTAAATGCTGTTACGATTGAGAAGGATGTAGATGGCTTCCACCCGTTGAACATTGGTCGTCTTGCCATGCGGGGTAGAGAACCCTTGTTTGTTCCATGTACTCCTAAAGGATGCATAGAGCTATTGCATAGATACGGTGTTGATATTAAAGGAAAGAGGGCTGTTGTTATTGGCCGGAGTAATATTGTTGGGATGCCAGCTGCTCTGTTGCTACAAGTAATGGCTTTTATCTTAATCATTTCTATCAACCTCTAAGAAAATAAATTCTTATTTCTTCCCCTCCCCCCCTCTAACAATGTCTTGATATTTGTAGAGGGAAGATGCTACGGTAACTATTGTCCATTCAAGAACCAAGAATCCGGAGGAAATTACAAGACAAGCAGATATTATAATATCTGCAGTTGGGCAACCAAATATGGTGAGAGGTAGCTGGATAAAGCCTGGTGCTGTTATTATCGATGTTGGAATAAATCCAGTTGAGGTTAGTGGACATTTTCCCTCGTTTCTTTTTCGTTTTTTTTTTCATCTACATGTTCCCTTACCTATCCTGTTCTGTGTGATATTGTTCATGTGAAAGGATGCAAGTAGTCCACGAGGATACCGGTTAGTTGGAGATGTTTGTTACGAAGAGGCCTGCAAGATTGCCTCAGCAGTTACTCCAGTTCCGGGGGGAGTAGGTCCGATGACAATAGCAATGCTTCTTTCAAACACACTCAGTTCGGCGAAGAGGGCATACAACATCAAGTGAGAATTTTATCCATTTGACCAAGCTGCATTTGTGGCAACACATCCTAGCTAATCCTTTACAAATAACAAACTTCATACAAAAGTTATTATAGTGTGGCAGTTCTGTTTTGCCATTACTTGATACAGTAATCAGAGTGTTGTAGATTTGAGGTTCTGAGAATTAGGTTATAAGCTTCATGTGAAGCTGGTTCTCGAGACTAGCATTGTTATAATAAACTAGCTTTTTCCATGCAATGCTCTCCAAGTAAAGATTACTCCTTTTGATAAAATACCTGGTCAAATGTGGGAAGCTTAATTTTGGCAACAACCAAAGCCCGAAATATAGTTAGTTGTTAAAGGAGAGCTGGGATAATAGTTGCTATTATGCATTCATTTTTGTAAGAGGATTTGGTCGTTTCTCCCAATAGAGAAATTATATTATAGTTCAGGCTCGTCACGTCATCTATGGTCCCAACCAATAAAAAACATTTATTTTATTAATTTTTTATGTTATTTTTTTACCGAGTGAATCTTCACTTAGATTTACTATAAATTAAAAAATATTTTTTGCCAATTGTAGATTCACTTGATAAATAGATGGTATGAAAAAATTTAATGAAATAAATATTTTTTATTGGTTGGGACCATAAATGATGTGGCAAACCGGACGCATAATATAATTTTTCATGTTATGTACGCTTATATGTATGATTATGGCTTAAATGAAAAAAATACTTAAATTATATTATTTTTTTTTTATAAAAATTGGTGCCTAAAATTTTAACCGCTACAATTTTAAGTGTCTGCTATAATTTTAAGTGTCCGATCGTTTAAGAAAATCGTTACTCATTATTGTCGAATACCAAAATCACAATTTTCAAATTATTGCCGTTTTCGCCAAACACCACTAATGTAGTTTTTTGAGATCATTGTACATTTTTCTAACAACCTATCGTAGGTAAGTGTGTCAATCAAACGTCGTTCAAATAGAATAGTTCGCGTTCACCGTTAAATTAACACGCTTCTCGTTGGCCGATGACGGCAATAATGGTGTTCAACGATCACGAAGGCGGCGTCAATTTGGAGAAATTGTAGTTTTGGGTATTATGGATTTGAGACTTTTTTTAGTAATTTAAAAATTTTAAGTTTTTTTTGAAATTATATTCTTAATTTTTTAAAATAATAATAAAAGAAACATGACACATTCTTATTAGGTAGTCATTTATAATCTCAACTAATAAAAAATATTAATTTTATTAAATTTTTTCATTTATTTGAAGTGAATCTACAATTGGCAAAATATATTTTAATTTACAGTAAATCTAAGTTAAAATTCACTCGATAAAAAAGTAACATAAAAAATTAATGAAATAAATATTTTTTATTAATTGAGACCATAAATTACGCAGAAAACCAGGCCTATGATATAATTTCTCTACATAGATATAATATATTTAACTAGTACGAATAAAATTTATAATGATATTTAATACATTAATTATCGTCTAAAATTATATTATAAATCTACAAGATTATTTTAGAAAAATATTGATGTGATTATAAAAAAATACTAAATAAAGATTAATTTAGAGAAGGAAATTATTTAAAAATCTCGTCTTCTAGATATTTAAACCCTAAACTTTAATTAGGAAAACATCGTCTAAATTGTGGTTTTCCAATAATGAAAAAACCGATTAAATTAAGGCTGAAAGAAGAGAAACAACTCTTCATCATCTACATTTGGAAGCCACAAGTGAGCAAGCTTAAACTAGAATTGGCAGGGGCCGCGCGAACGCAGGCCCCCTCTGCCACAAATTATGACGTAGGCTCTCCCACTTTGGGGAGACCTTAAAGCAGCACCCCTCCCAAGTGCAATGGAGGTCACTGCCCTAGGCCATGAGCCTTATTGATCGCTCATTGACCCCGTCCAGGTAAGTATGTTGGAAGGTTGCACCCTGCTTCTTATTTATAAGCTTCACCACTTTGTAGACTCTCATCAGTTACCGATGTGGGATTCAACAAAGTTCAACTCAGTGACATAAAACCGAACGACAGATACGACACCGTTTTCCTGTTGGAAGGAGCAACGAAATAGGTTCTTGTTTTACTGCTTAAAAGTTAAATTCCATTAATTACAAACAAAATTCTGGATGTATGACCAAATCTTTTTACTGATTCAATTTGATTAATTTAGTTGTTACTCAATTCTTTATATAGTCTCCCTGGCCAGAGAGAATCGATTTACGAATAAAAACATATCCAAATCGAACATATACTCGTCTCTAACACTCAAATGCGAGCTCGAAAGGGGTATGAATGAGAACATATACTTCAAGCACCGTGTTTTGTTCTCATTCAACTCTGAAACATATCCATAAGATTAAAACATAAATCTTTACGAAACTCGGCTTTGATTAAAATTCAGACTCTTCGTTCCTATCGAAGAAGAGACCAGAAGGGCCACCATTAGGCAAAGATGCTAATCTCACAGCACTCTCTGCACCTTCTGCAACACTTAAGATCCCAGCATTGTAGGTTAGGTCTGTTTTCACATAGCCGGGGCAGACACAGTTAACGATGAGATTAGGATATTTCTTAGCCAGGATCCTTGTGTAGGCATTCACAGCTGCTTTAGATAGTACGTAGGCTGAAAAGAAAGCTGGCCAGCTCTTTTCTTCCAATGAACCCTCCTTGAAATCGTTCATATACCGGCTCAACACCTCATCCACTTTCTCTTCCGTAAGATTTTCGGCGTCACTCAAGACCGCTTTCGCCCATTCGTTCGATACATCCTGATACCAACAAGAAAATAAACTGATTTAGCATTTGATCAATATTGGCTTCTGCAACAAATTTAGGCTGAAAGCTATGGTAGTACCGGTCATTGATCATGTTATTACCTTTAACTTCCCCAATGAAGAAGAAACATTGACAATTCTCGGTGAATTGGATCGCTGGAGAAGGTGAAGAAGCGATTCACACATTCTTTTGGTACCGTAGTAGTTTGTTTGAAGGCAGTGCTCAGATAACTCTGGTGTTTGAGTCAGTAGACCATGCAAGTTCAATTGTACACCGGGCTGCATCAATATGGGATTTTAATTAGATTTTAAACCAATGCTATTTGTATAGAAAAACATTAATCTGGGACTTAGCTTAGTTAACTTATTGAGTTATTGCTAAAAGATGACACTTGGTAAATTTCGAGTTCGAGTCCTGGCATTTGCAATCTCCTTGATTCTCTCAAACACTAGCTATGAGTTTGATCAGATAATTCCTTACTCTGGTTTATGGAAACCAAGTGGATTTAGAGGAGATTACCTTACCAATACCTGCAGCTCGAAAAGCTTCACCGTCACTTGTGTAGCCACGAATCCCTGCATTATTCACCTGTACAGATGACAACACTCCACCATCTCTCATCATTCAATCAAAATATGAACTGGGAAAGAAGTAAACTAAAAAAAAATGTGGGAACTGGAAATGAAATAATACCAAGATATCAAGTTTCCCGAATTGTGTTTCGATGAATTCTACCAAAGAAGCAACACTAGCAGGGTCTGCAACATCGAGGTGACGAAAAACTACAGTATCCGATAGGCCGAGCTCTTTGTTGAGCTTCTCGACAGCTTCAAGACCCCTCTTCTCATCTCTAGCGGTTAAAACAACCATGATTCCTTTAGAAGCCAGCTGTTTACATATTCCCAGACCAATTCCCTTGTTTGCACCGGTAACCACTGCATATCTGAGAAGAAAATTAAACAAAAATGGTTTTAAAAAACTCAACAGATGTGGCTGGTACGTGAAGAAAAAAGAATAGTACCTCTTGGTTGCTTCTGCCATTGATGTTGTGAAGAAACTAGAGAAGGACCCTCTCTTAAATACAAGAGGTTTGTTGATAATTTGAAGGTGATTAACTGATAAGCTCAAAAATCCAGATGTGGTTCCAAAACTCCCACGAAACCAGCTTGCGTGGGCAACAATGGTGATGGGATAAAAACTCCATTTGAACAACCAAAACTTAGAAAGTTTCAAAGTTATTTAATTTGATATTAAATGTATTCATTTAAAACCGAGAAAGTTTAATTTTCTCATGGAATGATTTCATCTTTGATCTTTAAACATTTTAGTATACAATTAATTAGTACTTATGGCTCTATGTTTCCTACAAGAAATCATAAAAGCCAAATCTGCAAGTAACATCCAATTAAAGGAATAATTAACAAGGATGTAAATTCCTCTTCATTGATGAAGAGACAATCCCGAACTAAGTTCACAACCTCTTTGATGGGATTTTATTGTTATATCAATAGTTTCATTCGAATGATGGTTCACCCTGAACGAAAAAGAGGCCGGAGGGGGCACCGCCATTCGTCCAGAGAGTTAACTTGACCGGAATAGCTGCGCCTTCTTCAGGAGTCGAGTGACCGGTATTGTTAGTTAAATCTGTTTTGACATAACCAGGGCAAACACAGTTGATGCAGAAATTTGGATACTTCTTGGCCAAAATCCTTGTATAGGCTGAGAGACAAGTTGGCCAACCCTTGCTTTCTAATGAAGCCTCCTTAAAATCCTTAAGAAACTCGGCAATTACCTCATCGATTTTCTCTTCTGTATCAGCATCCCTTAATACCCCTCTGCGCTGTTCACTCGGTATGTACTGTGACAAATTAAAGAAAGTATGGTTTAGTTATTCTGGATTCCGGAGTTTCACTCGGTTCTTGTTCTTAAGCTGGCCTGACAGATCAATATATTTACCTTTAACTTGCCTATGGAAGAGGAAATGTTAACTATCCTTGGAGAATCAGATAGCTGGAGTAACGGAATAAGCGCTTCTGATGTAGCTTTTGTTGGAAAAATAGCACCATAGTAGTTTGTTTCCACGCATTCTTCGCCCATCTCTCCAAACTGCTTCCCGGTCTGCCTGTATTTGTATGAGAAACTTTGGTAAGGGATTCAAATATCTCGAAAGGGTAGTTGTTCGAATTGAAGATGAATACTTCGGATCAATTATAGTTGCTTCAGGTCACATTAAATGTAGTAATCATCAAATATATAAAGGAACATATAAAGGTTTTGCAAGTTGCAAACATGGTTCTGGCCAAAATAAAATTGAGTTTTTTGAAACTGTAAAAGAAAAATTTGTTTCCTAATGGCTTAATTACCTCAGCACCAGAAAGTTTTGCGTCTTTTAAAGCATCGCGGTTCGTTGTACTTCCGGCTTCCGCCTATACCAGCATTATTCACCTGCATAGTATCAAACATTCAAGTCACATGGTATTAGATTTTTATTATTTACCTTATTGCAAATTTGAGACAGAAGTTTGGTTCAAACCAGGATATCAAGCTTCCCAAATCTGTTTTTCACAAAATCTGCCAAACAAGTGATGCTAGCAGGGTCCGCCACATCCAGCCGATGAAAAGCTAGGTGATCAGAGAGACCTGAGTCTTTCAGCTTTTCAAGAGCCTCGAGACCCCTTTTCTCATCTCTAGCAGTTAAGACCACCATGACCCCTTTAGAGGCCAACAGCTTACATATGGCCAGTCCAATCCCCTTGTTCGCCCCGGTGACAACCGCATATCTGACACAAGAAGAATTCAACAAATGTTAAAGCTTGAAGCTTAAAGGTATAACAAATGCGAAACCGTCATCAAAGAAACAGCTACCTTTGAAGGGACTCCGCCATGAGAAGAGAGCAGAACAAAGTTCAGAATTTATAGAAGGTGTTATTTGATTATCTGCCTGCCTGTCAATATCTTCAGTACTTCGTTTGGTTTAAAGTTGGCAAGGAGATACTAATATTTCTTGAGAAAAAAATAAAATGCCTCAAATGTTTAACCAACAAGAACTTTATTAAATGGTTAATTGATAATACAGCAACAAAGCAAATTTAACCGTCTTTTCCGTATCCTCGGTGGCTATAATTGGAGGATATACAAACATATAGTTTGGGGGATAATTCACTAAGTTGTAATGGATCATTTTCTTTAAAAACTTGAAACTTCTTGGCGATTGAAGAAAAGGCCTGAAGACCCGCCAATGGGTAGCAATGCCAATCTCAAAGCATTCTCTGCCCCTTCTGCAGGGGTCATGTATCCAGTGTCACCGGTGATATCAGTTTTGACAAAGCCTGGACAAACACAATTGATGCAGAAACCGGGGTACTTCTTGGCCAGTATCCTAGTGTAGGCGTTCATAGCTGCTTTCGAGACACTATAGGCAGTTGGTCCTATGTAATTTTCCCAGCCATTCGCTTTCATCGTTCCATCTTTGAAGTCTTCAAGAAACTTGTTCAAAACTTGTTCCACTCTCTCTTCTGTGAGGGTTTCAACATTGCTTAACACTTCTTTGGACCATTCATTGGACATTAGCTGAACAACAAGAATTAATAGTTCGTAAATGTTCGAAGCTAAGACACCATATCTACAACGATCTGAACTAAAACAATACCTTCAAAACTCCAAGATAAGAGGTAACATTTACAATCCTTGCCGAGTCAGATAACTGAAGGAACGGAACTAGTGCTTCAACCATTGTTTTCATACCATAATAGTTCGTTTTCAGACATTCTTCAGCTTGATCATAAGTTTGTGCTGTAATAATTTCATTCCAAATTTGCTCCCCAACTGGCTGCATCCAGAAAGGATTTTCAATCTATTTGTTACTCATTCCTACATGCAGGCAGACCAGTAACAATTTCCATATGGAAAAACTGTATATGCAACAGAATCCAGTTTCGAGTTAGCTACCCGATCGAACATGTTTAAAGTGATATTATCCTGCAGCTTTAACACTTAATGGAGAAATTTGGGTTATAAATTCGAACCACTTGATCTTTCATCAGTCTCAAACAAGCTACAGAATGTCAGAAACACCATTTGATCTAAAGACTTACCCAATCACCGAATTTTTCAACGGCTGCAGCGAACCTCTGATAGTTCACAGTGAGTCCAAGAAAAGCTGCATTATTGACCTGCAACAGATTTCACCATTACCATTATCATGATTATAATTGTACTTCTGCCATTGTTTGCCAAAATAAATAAGAGAAATTATATATACCAAGATATCAAGTTTTCCAAACTGGGTTTTGATGAAAGCTGCAATTGAAGCAATGCTAAGAGGGTTTGTGACATCAAGCTGGTGGAAAACCAGATTATCAGAAAGACCAGATTCCTGGAGCTTTTGAAAAGCTTCAAGGCCCCTTTTCTCATCTCTAGCAGTTAACACCACAGTGACTCCTTTCGAAGCCAACTGCCTGCATATTTCCAATCCAATTCCCTTGTTTGCTCCGGTCACCACCGCATACCTGAAACATATTAAAAGTAAAAAACATGTCAAAGATGTGTGAACTGTGAAGAGTGGAGAATTGAACTCACTGAGTTACCTCTTTGTTGCGAGGAAATCGCATGTTTCTGCCATTCCTTCGTATTTGCTGATGAAAGCGTGAGAGTTGGATTTTATAAGAGTTGCGGTGCAATTTCTTGGAAATAAAGAATTCGACAGACAAAAGAGTATTCGTGGAAGGCTGAAGCTTAGTGGTCAACGTAGGAAAAGATGAGACATGCTAAAACATCATTGGAGACTGCAATTTCCACGTAATTTCAGAACCAATTTGACTTGAGACAAAGGTGGAGTTGTGTGTAGGATGAACTTGAGAGCATATTTTCAAATCAAATTCATCTCCGAATGTGCACAAGTTACAGTACCTGTGTTGTCCAATGGTTCTGTATTTCTCTTCCCTCTTAAATTTGTAATGAAAAACACTCCATTATTTCGGGTAAACTACCTGTAAGATTAACCGTTAACTTTTTTTGACGAAACAGATAACGTGGTAATGAAGTGCACTCGACCATTAGGCCAAATTTCATGTTTAAGTGAGCATGTATATCTTGCAGAATTAATTCCAAGAGCACAACAAGCAATCACAGCTAGGGGTTAAGCTCGAATCAAGTAGTTTATCTCGGCTCATTAAGAACATGAGTCGAGCTTTGATTGCGTCAAACTTTAATAACTCGCGATCTGTCTCGTCTCATTTACATTCATGATAGCAGCACAGCACATCAGGCATACGCGAAAGTGGATCAAATAAAACTATTTTAGAATCATAGTGAGAAGGGGATGCTTATATTTTACATTGTCTTGGTATAAATGGTTTGTCGTACTTATTGCATTGTTTTTTAACAACATTAACTCTTTGGATTGTATCACACTCGTATCCATGCCCAGATGTGTATTATATACACAAATGTGAGATTATAAACACTCAAAAGGGAAGGTCATGGAAAATGTTCATACTTCTGCCCTGCACAATGGCATCAAAGTAGTCTTGAATAGCTTATAAAAGTGAAGATTTGGAATGGTGTTGAACTCCTAATGAATAATAGTAATTCAAATTTATTTATTTGAGAATGCATAAAATGGTATAATCTTTAACACTAATTGAAAGAACAAAGTTAACCCAGGCTTGTTTCCTGGCCGAAGTTGGGTGCGCGTACCGCAGTCCACCAATTCCGAATCGTGGAAAATAAATAAAAATATCAAAGTCTACTTTTCATGAACAAGTGGACTGTAAACAGGAAACCACATGTTTCGAAATACGTATTCCACCGTCTCCTCCTGCATCCGTAGTGATAAATTCCAGCTTAGCCATGAGTTATAAGGTTTTTCTAAGGGAATAAAACTAAGGTTAAAGAAGATGGATTTCATACTTTTGACATATGAGCCAGTTCATAAGGTCCCACTTCTCCATGCCCTTCTGCCAGTCCCTCGGCAACAGCAGCTCGAAGAACAGATGCTCCAACCTCGGCTGTAATATGTCGAATACTGCATGGTGCACACCCGGAATTAACTCGATCATGATGAAGTGGCAGAGAAATAGAAATTTTAAAATCTACATCTATTGTGACAGGCAAATGAGACTATGAGAGCATAATTTACCTGTTGATAGATGGATACAAGATGCCTTCCTGAATTTCCTCATCACTCATATAAGATGCAAGACTGCAGGGCATGCCATCACATGATTCACATTCACAGATGGTAAAAAAGCTTATTTCGATAATTATATGCAAAAGGAATTACCGAAAGAGGGAGAAAACAAGAAGAGAAGAACTATGCGATAACAATAATAATATTCATACCATTCAGCAGCAGCTTGCAACATTCCATCGGTTATAAAACGAGCACCGGAGACCAAACTTCCCAAACCAATCCTGCAACAATAGTTAAATACAAAGTTAAGATCTAAGTAAGGTTAAGAAATGAATAATAAAGAACCAGAAAATAACACCTACCCCGGGAACAGGTACATGTTATTTGCCTGATTTACATAGCCCACTTTCCCATCACCTATCAGCAAGCAAATGTTAATAAAGATGTAATAACAACCACCTCAAATACCAGAATCGTGCGAGAGAAAGAAGCAGTAAGTTCTTGTAAATTTATAAAGAAAATCTTTCGAGCAAGATGAACTTCAGCTAGTGTGGAAAATACCAAGTTGGACATGTTCGAAAGGACTTCCACTGGCAAAGACTATGTTTTCTCCAGCATGCTTAAAAGCATCAGCTGCAGTGCATTCAGCTGTCCAATGGGAATGCAAACAGAACGTCAAAACAAAAGATGTAAAATTCGAGAGGAAAATCGAAATGCATGACAGGGCAGGAAAATCAAACCATTCATGGTGGGATTCGACATTGCAAAAATAGCAGGTCTAGTTGAACCAGATTCACGCAAGGCCTTGAGCACCTGTTTTTTTGCCAGCATAGTAAGGAAAAAACAAATTCATAATGCGAGCAGAAACTAGAATAAAAAAAATACATATAATCTCCTAGTCTCCTACAAACAACAAAATAAAGTGTAGCAACAATACATATGATAGAAACATTTGGAAAAGTAAGAATTTTCACCTCTTCATTGAACACGCCACCAACTCCAGACAGACCAAGAAGCACATCGGGTTTGACCTTTTTAACCTGAATAAAATTAGTTTTACACCAATTAGTTCTTCTCATATTCATAAACAGCATTGATAACTTTTTAGAAAATTATACTTAAAAAAGTGTATCATAACATCAATTTTTTCGTTACAGAATACAGCAAATTCTGCACTAGCTCTGTCCACGCACAGTTTCGTATACACCAGTCAGGCACTTATATATGCCACCCCTCTAGCACTGGCATCGAACTTACCACTTCAAGTAGGGAAGCCCCCTCTCTAAGTCCCACTATCTGTCCTGGATCTTTAGCAAATGGCGCAGCTGCTGGATCAAGATTCTTCCTCTCTTTAGTGATGAGACCCTTAACCCGACAACAAACAACATTAGAAGTATACCTAAAATGAGAGAATCTAGATTCCCCGTGTCAAACAGTAATCATTTTCTAATAAGAAAGAACAATTTTCTTTTTTTAAAAGGAAACTATGAATGATGTAGCTAGTATAAAAAGCCTTATCTTTATTACACAATAGAAAGGACATATTACATATAAAAAAAAAAATCTTAGCACAAATGGAATGAAGTGTACTACAGTGGAAGTGTAAAACTTACATCTTTATCAAGTAGGAAAAAGTTTTGTGCAGCAGTTTCATGGTTTCCTGTCATTCTCGCAACAGCTTGCACAGCTGTGCTAAGAACACCAAGCCCTGCACTGGAAGACAAATAGAAAGGTGGATATGAGAAGTAAAGCCAGGGGGGAGGGGCACAAAATATTATGGTGAAAGGCTGAAAGCCAAATAATTATCTGTAAGTTAAATCAGTACCTCCCAGCTCCCACCACAACTATTTTCTGATCTGGAAAGTTGGCCAGTGACCGACCTTGTGCTCTTACAGATCCCAACAATCCAGCAAGTGCAACTCCAGCAGTTCCCTACGAGACATTAAGTAGGCAGCACAACAAATTTTTAATAATGGTGGCACTCAAAGTTATTCTGTAGATATCTGTATTCTAGACATTAGTTCATAAAAGTAGCAAGTGGCAGCACCAGGTGCTCACCTGTATGTCATCATTAAACATGCAAAACCTTTTCCGATAACGGTCCAGGGTTTCAAAGGCCCACTTCATTTGAAAATCCTCAAACTGAATGATATAACCATCAAATAAACAACATGAAATAAACGAAGCATAATACAACAGTCACCCATCTGAAAGAGACAAACCTGTACAACAGCCTTAGGCCAACGCGTGTGAACTGCTTCCATGAACTCATCAACAACTGATAGATATTCTTCCCCTTCTAATCTAGGTTGTCTTAGTCCTAAATCTGTCAAGCCAAAGAAACATGTCAAAAGAAATCGGTCCACTCTGCAAAGGTAGCACTTTTTAAGAGCGAAGTAGTTAAAAGTACATAATTTACTCACAAAGCCGGTCTTCAAGTAGCTTTTGATTGTTAGTACCGACATCTAACATAACTGGGAGTATCTGTCAGATACAGAAAATTGATTGACTAATTGAAGTTAACACAAGATAGGAATCACCATTGCAAGAAAAAAAATAGAGAATATGAGAAAACAATAAATTGGTAGTAACAAACTTTAAAAGTAATATATAAACCAAAAGGTAATGCTGTCCACTTAGCCACAAATAATTGTGCACTTGAATACAAGGGAGAAACATGGATCCCTGATGTGTCAAATAAAGAAAACAACCAAACTAGGGTATGGAAGTCGTTGTCAAATGGTCGAAATACACACACATGGTCCATCTTAATGGCGATAAGTTCCAATAAGAATATACAAGCTGAGTTATAAGCGGAAGACATGAGCATGCCTGAAAATACACACACAGGAAGGAGGAAGAAAAATAAAAGAGATGGTATTTCATACCCGTTGTGGGTTGATACCAGCAGCAGCAACATACATATCAAGTTTTCCAATAGGTATTCCAATACCCTGAACTCCAAGGTCACCAAGGCCAAGGATACGACTGCCATCAGTCAGGACTATCATATCAACCTGTGAGACATGAATTCAATGTAGCATATTAACCGCAGAAAGCAACAATTCATAACCTGCTTTACTAGAGTGAAAATAAACAAAAGGAACGGCATGCAATCTCGTACTCTCTCAAGATCCACGAGCTTACCTGTTGAGCTGGCCAGTTATATATCATAGACATCATCTCTCCTTTATCCTTCGCACTGAAATACATTCCACGCGGGCGTCTAAACAGACCAGAGTAGTTTTGACATACTAGTCCCACGGTTGGCGTGTAAATTATCGGTGCAAAATCTTTGATGTTGTCCATAAGGGCCTGGAGCAAAAAACAAATCATAAGAACTTCAACTGACATGAGAACTAGAGGAATAAAAAATTTAGCATGAATACCATAGACACAAACTTACTCTGTAGTATAGTGTTTCATTCCGGTCATGTAATCTATTTAAGATCCTCCATTTTGCTAACGCAACAACACTATCAGGTTGGCCCTTCGTATTTTTCTCCAAGGAGTGGTATGAGTCCACTACCAATTAAAAAACAGTCAAAACCAAGGCTACTGCTAAAAATGGGATCAAGTTCAACAACTTGCAAAATTCCGTCATATCTACGTATGTTGTTGAAATATCACATGTTTGAATGGTAGGTGTCAAACAAACTTACTGAAACGATCATATTGATGCTCAAATGATATCACACGTGGCGGAAGAAGACCACGGAGCCCAAGTCGATCTCTTTCTGTTAAAGGAAAGCCAGTGTCCTGCACTTAAAAAAGGGGGGAGTCAAAAGCTTAAATAAGCAGCGATTTCATCAAAGGGGGAAAATCGAGCTTATGTATCTAAAACAGGATCTAAGACAAATTAAGCAACATCCGATTTGTGATAAAAGCATTTCCGAGTCAAAGCAAAATTCACTTTCAGTAAGCACAATAATTGCAACTTCAAAGTTCAAACAACAAGTTCGTCGGATATAAAAGCTAATTTATAGAACTAATAAGCTAACCTTATTGAACCAAGGATCATGAAGAATATCTGTTCCACGCTTGTGAACAATACAAGGACCAGGAATCGCCGACGAGAACAACCGCCGCGTACGGCTCAACCTGGACGATGCAAATCGCGTCAGATTCCACATTCCGAGCCCTAGATTTCAAGATCCAAAGCCACCGCTGAGGAGAACAAAAATAACAACACTACTCCAAAGAAGAAAACTTTTCTCTTAGTGACTACTGTCTAAACATGTCGCCGCTAATATTTTAAGAAAGAATTTGTTTTGAAGCGTTGCGTTGAGTTGAATATATATAGTTGAAAAAGAATTTCCAAAGATTTTTAACTTTTATTTTAACGTAATTTTTTTCTTCGTTGTGGACGATATTTTCTTTGGTCTACACTGTCTAATGGTCTTAATGTCTAAAAGTGGAAACCACTGGGTTGGAGTTGTTGTGAGAGAGTGTGTGTCTGAAGATGCCCGGGAAGTGCGGGCAGGGAGAGAATGTGGTTTGGTGCGATCGCGATCAGCGGATGGACGGTAGTCATTGAGAAATGAAGGTGAGGCTGCTGGGGATGGATTTGCCCGGTGAAGACACGGGCAGCGAGGGTATATTTGGGAAGATAAGGTTGTGGTTAATCATGGCGGTGTGGGCCCGTTGCTTTGATTGTTTTTAACTGCGTTTTAGGAAGTTTCCCGTTGGATATCTGCCACGTGTAACAATTAGGACTGTAAATGAGACGAGACAGATCGTGAGTTATTTAAGTTCGATTTGGTCAAAGCTCAATCAACACTCGATTCGATTGTACTTGACTCGAGCTCGAATTCGGCTCGAGTTCTTAACGAACCAAGTTTCGAAAAGCTCGTCAGCTACTCGAAAATATAATATATTAAATTTTTTAAATTTAAAATCTAAATTCCTAAACCTAAAATCTTAAAACATAAACCCTAAACATAAGTCATAAACCTTAAAATCTAAATACTAAAATCTAAACTCAACAACCTAAATCTCTAAACTATAAACTAACCCCCTAAACGTTTGTATCAAAAAAATTTCCTAATAGGGCTTTAAATGGACGGGACAGATCGCGAGCTACTCGAGTCCGACTCAATTAAACTCGACTCAAGCTCGAACTCGACTCGAGTTCTTAACGAGCTGAGCAGAGCTCAAGTTATTCAGGCTCGTTAAAAACTACTCAAACTCAAACTCGACTCAAAATCTTAATGAGCCGAGTCGAGTTTAGCACTACTCAAGCTCGAACTCAACTCAAAATGAACTGAGTTGAGTTTAGCACTACTCAAGCTCGACTCGACTCGTTTACACCCGTAGTGCCAATCATTTTGATTTACTACTTATAGAACAACCATAATGATATTAAAATTTTTATTTAAAGATTTAAATTTTTTATTTTACGATTAAAGATAAATGCTACAATATATTTAGAAATCGTCGCAAAGAAAAAAAAATATATTTTTTTTCTCACGCATGCCTATAATTATTGTTTTTTTTAATCTTTTGACTTGAAATCGTTGAGATTTTATAAGGACTTTTAAAATTCATCGTGAGGTGCTGATAACTTCTAAAAAAACTGTGAAGCTTTAACAATTATGTTCAAATTGTTCCCTTTTGTGGGAAGGTTGAAATGGGTTGGGGCAGAGGAATAAGGACATGGTGGGTGAAGTAGTGGATGTAAAAAGAATATGTCTCATTTCTATTTCACTTCTCTTGTAAAAGCCTGATGGTATTGTTTGGTCATTTCACAAGAACATGAGCTCTTGAAATCACAACAAACAACATAGTATGATGCCAATCTCACACTATCTTTGACCAAAAACTTTGAACCATTCTTCATTTCAATATTCTTACTTCTTATTCCTCACTTCAGTTGATGAATAAATTCGATGTTATTATATATATATAAGAGAAACTATTTGATACATTAATTGTGAAGAAGAAATTTCTACAAGCGGACTGATTTTTGGGTTTAAGTATTAAAGTTTATGAGTTATTGAATTAACTAAATTGATATTAAAATTTTTAAATTTTACATTGTGTCAACAAATCTTAACTTTATATATATTTGAGTTCCGGTGAATGGAATTGATTCTTCAAATGTGGATGTGCCCCAAAGAAGTTATCCTAACCAGTGTCGCACTCTCAGAAAAGAAGCATAAAACAAAAGAGCAGAGGTGAACTTTTGACCTCTAAGCTGCGGCAAAAAGAAAACGAGTTTCACTTTAAATTTTCTGTTTCTTCAGATGCCACCCAAATAGAAATTTAGCGAGCGGTGGGGAACCTTTACAAATAACAACACCCTCACCACTACTAATACGGATAAAGAGAGAATAAATTTTAAAATTATAGGTTAAAGATACAATAAATTATTTATGTTAAAAATATGATTAAAAATTAAATAATTTAAAATTTTGTTTGAGTTAAGAAATTATGTTAGTTTTAAATAATAATTTAAAGATAATAAAATTTTATTTATATTCAAAATAAATTATTTAAAATCATCTAACATATATTCTTTCATTAATGAAAAACAAAATTAATTTATGTTAAATAGTAATTAAAATTATATTTATGTTATAAAATAATATAATAGAAACAATAACAGTTTTTTTTTTTTAAATAAAAGGTATAAAAGGAAAATTACTCTTTAGAGGTAAGTATGCTATTCTGAAACTCAAAAAAACTATGGTACGTTGAGTTAATTTCACTTCCTTGGTAGAAATATTCATAAATGACTTTGGATACGCGCCTGAAGTTCAAAAACCATCTTGATACGTCCTATATAATTTTTCAGACGTATTCAATTAATTATAACCACACCCCTTAAATATGAGACGCCCTCGACACGTACCAAAGCCGTACCCGTCCCAGGGATGTATCGGGTACGCAGGACAGCCTTAGGCTGCCATCGTGCTTCATATCCCACAACTACAACGATGTTACCCATCCTTTCATTTAACCTTAACCTTTTCGCTAACAAATTCCTTAGCCTCCTCTATCAATTCTAGGGTTAATTTAGCATTGCTTCTGAAAATAACCGTGAAAAAATGTTTTTGAATTGTTTGGTTCAGAAACACACAAACAGCACCAAGTTCGTCTCTCCAATAACCAAAAGAAAATGAAGGGACATACAAAAGCCAGTTTCAAGATTTTCTGGAGATGAAAGTGAAAGTAGCACGCACAACTTATTGATCATATAGAAAGCTAAACCAGAAACTCAGAATTCAAATCATAGGAAATGTTTACCAATTCCACTGCAATAAACAATTGCATGTTTGCTAAACTGCCACTCATATGTTGGTTTGAACCATCATTTATACTGGACTTAATAGTCTTTGTTTCCAAAGTTCTTGCACCAAAGCTGTGAAGGAATTGGACGAACAGGCTGATGAGGCCGTTGCTGCAAGAAACAATCTGTTAGCTACAAATATCATTCTAATATAAGCTCGCTGATAAAGGAAGATGTACAAGTTTTGAAAATCTATAGAGTATAGATTCTATTATCGAGTAACTTGGAATTAGATAAGCAACAACATTGTTGCCAGTGGCGCAAGGTGCACTCTAGGCGCTTAACCAATTATATTGCCTCAGGCATAAAGCTCAATATGTATATGTGTGAGTTTTTGCAGTGTTCTGTAAAGCTTAAGATATATAACAAACTCTAAAGTGGAGTCCAGTTTATCTATAAAACATCTAATTTTTTTATTGGTCAATATGCATGATTTCCTTATAGTTAATGTTGTTGAATGCTCAACTATTTCAAAGTATAGAGTTTGATATTATCCTTTTCTTAAATGAAAAAAAAGGTGAAAAAAAACTTAATGAGAAATTCAATTAGGCAGGCTTTTTTTGTAAAAGAAGTATATTTTCTGAAAAATAACCAAACAATGGAAAACATTTTACATTTAGTGATCCAAACATTAGGAAATCTTTATTTTTTCTGGAATAAGTGAATGATGAATCCACAGTCTAGGAAGGAAGGCATATGGATTGTTGACCTTCTAAAGTTAGTGTATTGCCAGTAAAAGATTAGGAAGCAAATGCCACGAAGTCTGGAGGAAGTCAACTTCGAGTTTACAAGATGAGAAAATAAGAAGCTGAAACCTTAAATTATTACAAAAACCAGTAAACATTGAAAGACTGGTATCCAATCAGGATTAAGTGAATTGACAATAAATTAGACTGGTACTCAAAAAGGATTTAAGTCCAAAGTTAGCAGCTATTAGAAAATTAGAATTTTGAACAGCGTTGATGGGTTGCAGCAACTCAAGGAGATATAAAAGCAACAACAAAAACGTGCATACGGGATCCAATAATTGGTTGAAGTGACCATGTAGCATTTATGCTACGGTATTTTTTTCCTCGTGTTTAGCACATTACTTAGCAATAAACAACTTCACTAGATAATGTTTAACCACTCTCATGACTTAGTTTGAACAAATAGAATGAATAAATATTGCTTATTTTGAATAGGTATTATCATTTTTTACTTGAGTTTTCACTCATCTTTCTAATTTCAAGTTCAGATTTGAACTAATTCTTCTTTATGTTATGACAATATATTTTAAAACTCAATAATAACTAAGCTTTCCCTGTGTTAATACTTGTATAACCAAAGATAACATTAGTGAAAGAAAAATTGACCATCTTTGAAGGAAGACATATGGACAGTTGACCTTTTAGCATTGATCTATTGCTAGTACAAGATTAAGGAATAAATGTCATGCGGGAAGTTAACATAAAGTTTACGAGATGTGTAAATAAGAAGCTGAAATCGTATGTTATTACGGTAAACTGGTAAAGTGTTGCAATAGGAATAATCAGGAATAAGTGCACAGTCAGAAGCTACTAGGAAAAGCAAATTTTTGCACAACACTGATTGGGTATAATGAAACTGGCAGCAATTTTATGAACATCAAAACTTTGTTTATTCATCAAAAACCTCCCAGAGAAATGCATTTGGTTCAGATTTCAGAAATACAATTTAAAAAAGAACAATTAGAGGAAGTGGTATACCCCTAGCTAGCATTCAACTAAATGTCTGAATAATCAGTTAGTACTATTTGTTTTTTGTATAAAATTTTCAAGCTTTAATCTACATTTCTATCAAAACAAACTAAAGAGGCCTCACTCTACCAATCCCTTGTATCTAATTCCAAATTTTCTGCATTCAGATTCCACCAGAACAGATAATTGTGATAAAATTTGCATTAGGATCCAGCATATTCATAACAGGAATATTAGCATTGAACATTTAATACTGGTTCCAATCATTTAGATTTTCAAAGGGTTAATCCTAGACTCAGCAATTCATACGATTTAGGGTAATAAACTGAGAAAAGGCGGGGGAATAAGAACCTCGAGTTCGGCGGATTTCATGGCGATGGGGATACAGATGAGAAAAGCGCCGAACATGGCAATCGCGGTGTTGCGACGCCAGTGCTTGGGTCGGCAATTCGGCCCACCCGACATGCTCCACACCTTCGTCCTGAAATCCTCTGCTCCATGTTCTCCTCCTCCCATCTTTGCTGAATTTACTCGACGGATCAAACTGATTCTCTTACAAATCTGACCACCAAAGTTATCAGATCAGAGTCGGACGAGAATCGAAAACGTATAAAAACAATGGGATTTAAGAACTAAATTATATCTACGAGTACCTGAGAGCAATTGAAATATGTATAAAACAAAACAAAACAAAAACAAATGCAATTGAAGAACTAAATTTTATTATTTCGGAGTACCTGAGAGAAATTAAAGTTAGCTAACGCTTCCCTGATGTTCGCAGATTGAGACGATCATATTTTAAAATGGGCTTTGGTACTCTTTGGTAAGTGTTATCCACGAAACTTTTCATCTTTTTTGCAAATGAGCCCATCACTAGAAGAAGCTCATATTAAGACTAGAATTGTTTATCGAGTGAGCCGAAGTGTTTAATTCGACTTGAAAATTGTTTAACTCGTGTCTGATTTGACGTGTTTATTAAAAAATTTAATGCTCGACTTGTTGTTCGTTAAGCTTACCATGATTTATACCTTATTTTTTAATATATATATATATATATGTAAATTTTAATAATACAATATACAATTTAACATAAACATAAATTAACAAATTTAACAAAAAAAATTATCAACAGTGTGTGAAGCAATTCTAAAATCTAAACTTCAAAGTACTAATCTACAAATTCATCAAACTAACATATTATCAACAAAAAAAATTAACGAGCTGCCCGCGTACTTATCGAGTTGGGTTGGACCTTGGTTAATTTTTCTTATTAAAATTTTGAGTTGAACTCAAATTTAAATCTAGTTGAATGTTTACTGATTTTGATCAAATCAAGCTGGTGATTAAATCCTGCGATGTCCAAATGTTTGGGGGTGATTGCAATAATTTTTATATGAAATATATACTATATTCAATTTTCTTCGATTTTAAAAATGGAATTAAATTAATAAATTTTTTAAATATTAATAATTAAATTTATTAAATTATTTTAATTAAAATAAATTAATAGAATATATAAATCTTGGAGACCAAACTGTTATTATACTATAAGACGTCACAATCTCCCGAAATAGAAAAAGTTTATCAAATTCAGTGTTCGAAATAGAAAAACAATAATAGTTGAGGGACTGTTTAGTGTAGTTTACCCTGTATTTTATATATATCTTTATATACTGCCGATACAAACGATTTCGTTTCTATTTGCACCGATGACCGACCCGTACCTTGAGAAGGAAAAATCGATTTGATAATGGCTTGATCCTTATTTCTTCAGGGTTTGCCAAATGCCAATGCCACTTTCACTGTCATTACAAATATAATCCATCAGCTTTTTCTCTTTCTTTCCCAGTGTGATTATATCATTTGAAAATACAAGAACCAAACTTAAACCTCTCATTTTCAATGATGATCCTCCACGCTTTTTGCTTCTCTTCCAACAATGCCTACATGCCTTCTATTGGGGATCTTTTCTTTCTCAAATCCTTCCATATTAATCTGTTTTTTTCCCTTTCCAGTTTTGCACTATAGATGCTTTGAAGCCCCAGCACTTATTACGGGAAAGCAATGTTCTTGACATTCTGAAAACTTGAATTCAGGTACATAATTGATTATCTGAAATGGGTTTTGATGGTTTTCTTAATTGGTTCAGTTCATTTATGTTATTGTTTCTGTTAGCTTAATTGTTATAGCATTAAACAATTGTACTAATGGTGAAAAGTTCTAGTAGTGTAGCCGCTTATAAACACCCATGATGATTTATCTAATTTTTGTGGTTTAATATTTTAGAAAATAATGAAAAGATTGATACTTGGATAGAAAGGTCCTGCAAAATGCCTCTGCTTGTGTGGGGAAGGTTCCAATATATTAGATAAGGAAATTATACAATATGATATTTGTATTTATCAAATCATTCAAGGTTTATTATTGCACACTCATGTTGCTAACTGAGATTATATACTTTTTTTGAAACCTATTCGAAGTTGTTCTTCCATGTTAAGATATGTTGTAAATTAAATAATTTGAAATACATGTTCATTTTGCTTCTAACCAGTAAAATAGTTGGTAGGACATGACTTGAGGATCTTCTTTCAGCAGAATATCTTATGTTTTCAAAGCAATTATTTTTTGTAGTTATGAACTCAGCATTGTTCTTATCCAATCCTTTATTAGATGGCTAGCTTCATACTCTATAGTTTCTTTCAATTTTCTACATTTGCTTATTTCCTGCTTCTATTTGACTGAAACTTTGTCTTTCTAATTATCATGTTCATATTTAGGTGGGTGTTGTGTGGACATCTGTGAAAGGAAAATATTGATGTAGTTGTTATTGGTTGAGGTGGAAAGAGCTGCTATACTCGTCATGGACTCGTTATCTATTAAATAGGTTGTTTGTGTTTTCTGACATATCAAACTTTCAAACATCTTTGTTTCTTTTGCTCTTTGATATTTTTAAGACTTGCGATAAGTACTTAGTGATCAAAATATATTTGGGTTTTGACTTTGCTAGCATTGTTTATAATTTTTACTCAATATTAGTAAAGCGTGGAATGTGATGATTGTCACCGATGTCACAAATTTTTTTGGGAGTTATTTCATGAAGTTTTGTATTGCAATAATCCCTTTCAAGCATCTTATAACCTCTAAGATAATGCTAGTCATGTTTAATTGGATTGAACTTTAAATCAATTCCAAAAATATCTAGGAAAAACCGAAAAAGTGTTTTTCTTCTGAACAAAGAAGCAACAGGAAAAAAGTATTAATAATTTTTATTACAATGTCATGTCATTCATCAATGATTATTGTCAGAGAACGTTATATTTCGTCGAGGAACAAGAATGATGTGGTGTGGTATTTTTGACTTCCTTGAATGTTCGTTTTCTCATTAACTCATGCCTAGTTACAGATGGAAACAAATTAGAAAGAAAATTGCAGGTTTATCAGTTTCTCTTTTGTTTATTGTATCTTATCACTTTTGATCTCTATCTATTTTCTTGCTCTAAGAAAATATATTTGTTATTTTTACAATTATTAATGCTCCACAATCTCACTTTCATAATTTTACTAACTTGACTCTTCAATTAATTATTAGCTTCTTATTGCAGTTTATTTATGGTTGTTACTAATTTTATTTGAGATGTGTTTATTATTGTAGTTCTTGTTGTTGATGATGATTTTAAAAGTTAAAGATTTGTTGGGGTCCTGTAATCTTTGCTTCCTTTTCTAGCTGTAGTAACAATGTATACTGAAAAAGGAAAAAATAAATCAATTTACAACCATATATCTTATGAGTTTTTATAGGTATAAAAATGATGCAATAGTTTGTGACTTTGAGCAGATCACTTTACATTATGTGTTTTTGGATCCGTGTAATAGTTGAAGCAAACACTGGTATCCTTTCTGTTCTCTTAGCTTGTGATGTTTGGATTTTGATGGTCATGATGACGATCATTGTATTTCTAATGGTGATAATGGAACTAATTTTTCGAATTGCATGAGAAATGTTTATGTTAATGTTTTTTTTTTCTCTTGATCACTAGCTTGTAGATTGTCATCATCTTGTCTTTAAATCAGTTTGGTCTACTTTTATTAATTAAAGTCTAGTAGATCAAAATGGTATCAATTAGTGAGTGTTTGAAACTTAACAATTCATTTCTTAATAGGTAAATAGCATTTTTTTCCATCAATGGTTATCTTATTAGGATTATGCCAAAAAATAAAAAAGTTATTGGAAAGAGTAAAGTTCAAAGACTTTCAGGGGGACTCATATAAAGGAACTGATCTATATTAGGAACAGCCCCTGAAAATTTTAGTGTCAAACCAATTGTTTAAATCCTTTGATTTCTCTTTTAAATCTGATAAGTTCTTATGTGACTTTTTTGTTAATGGCCTACTGTGATTAGGTTATTCTTGTGTGTTTTGATTTCTATTGTTCTATTGTTAAATTGTTCTTAGGTTGATAATATTTCTTATTTGACTGTATAATCCATCGTCTATTTTGTAACGGCTATAAATGGAGTCATCGATTTTTGTGGTCCATTGAGTTTTGCCGTATGTCAGTATCCCCTTCAACGTGTCTGTCATCTTAGCAAACATGGTAAGCTGTATTTTCTTATCTGTGTTCCATAAACAAAAGTTCAAATACAATGTTTTTGTTCATTTCATTTCAGGTACGTTTCAGATTTCGAATCATAAAACACGTGGAAAGAACGATAACGCGTGGCTTCAAAAGTATTTTGACTCTTCCTGTGAATCGCCTTTTAAGTGCTTCTCTCTTATACAAAAATTTAGGTCTGAGTTATTTCTGGCAGAAGAAACAAGGAGAAATTCTTTTAAGCACTCTTGAAAGATCATCATTTTTCTTATGGCAGGCAAGGATTCCTCAGGGCCAATTCCTGATCGTTGGATGTTGGTTGTCAAGAAGCAAAAGGATGGGTCTAGTCTTTCGGTAATAGAGCATTTAATTGTTCTTTGTTTCTTTCTTTACGATCTATGAGATTTAAGTACTAGAGAGGTCTGATACATATCAACCCCTTTAATCAAGTTTTTTTACCTACACTAGTTTGTTGAATGCTTAATAATATTTCAATTTTTAGTGATGATAGATTTAGTCATTCTTATTTTCCTTTTTATATTTTATTTCTTAATCTGTTAACTCATGTAATTTATGTGAGACATGCATGTCACATCTTCATATGAAATATTAAGAATGTAATTTTTTCGTGCATTTATTAAATATGAACTTTAATTTTTTGTTTTGAGAAAGTGACAGAATTGTGATATGGTGGTTTAAAAAGTTTTGATTCCCTTGCAAGTTCATGCACTTGATGAGATTTTAAAATCAAAGTCTCTTTCTAAATGTAAATCAGGTGCTAGAAATTGATCTTAACCATCAGGATCTTTAGGTAAAATATCTTTATATTTAGCTAGGGTCTAAACTAAATTTTTGAATCTTGAAGGTAAGCCTCTGTGATTACGCAGAGAAAGTCTATGATGTTTTCTAGTCATCATCATGACAAGATTGGTTATCCATCTAACTGACCGATCTGAACTTCCAACGGTATAAATATACTAATGGTGACTGTAAATGTCCCTTTTGCAGCTATTACTAGACCTCAATGATATATATTAGTGGGTTTCTGCGTAATACTACTGCATGCACTCTCGTGCATCCTCACTTAAGTCCTCTTTTTTTCTTTAGCTTTTTCCACTTACTATGTCATCATGTCTTACCATCATCTGTATCTATCCTTGGGAGTAAATAGATAGTTGTTTTCTCTTCAAGATTATCGAACTTTCTTGCTATAAAATGTCTTGTTCTTTCACTATTTAAAGATACATGATTCGAAGAAAAGCTGTAGTAGTAACATTGTTTGTGATACAGCAGAACTTAGATGAAAATTAGTTAGTATAAAGATGAATTTTGTTGACTAGTGATCTTAAATGGTTGGCTATTGCAGTACTATACATGTCCAGAGAGTGGGCAAAAGTTCTACTCTTATGAAGATCTCATGCGATATGTGAACTATGCAAATCCTTCTGAGCTTTCCGTCTATGCTGATGTGAGTTTTAACTTATTTTTTCCTATGGTGTTATTAATATATTTTTCATTAATATGTATTATACATGTATGTGTCTTACATAGGCATGATATTTTTTTCAAGTGTTTCTAAATATTTAAAGGCTATTTGGAGAATCATATCTCCATACCATATCTAAATGTGCATCAGATATCGTGAGTTGAAGAAACATAGATGGTTGCCGTGGGTTGAATACGAATTTCAGACCCCAACCAAAGTGGATATAACACATTAGGATACATTTTTAGTGTTTAAAATAACATTCAACTCTTGATCTATGAATTTACTTATATTTTGCTTGAAGATTTGTCATTATTTTCATGTTCTCATTTTAGATTCCTCCGCTCAAACCTCCATAGTATGTAACCCTTGCTGAATATTTTCTTATTTTTTGTCTTTTTCTTCTGAAATTTGTGTAGCCATTAATGACTCATGTACTGTAACGTTAATATTTTCATATGTTTGCCAATTTGTGTAAATAGTCAAATTTGTTCCTTTCATGCAAATAGTAATTGAAGTTTATTTTTGTTTGATTTGTTTCCTTGTGCATCAATCCTCCGTGTAGGATTTTCATCCCCTGAAACCTGTCCGCAAGTCAAAGAAAAGAGCTAACACGCCTGAACCGAGTAAGTTTGAAACTTAAATTGGGCCATTAATACTGCTTAAACTTTCGTAAAATTACATTGCAATTAATCTCGAGGTGTATTTAACCAAGAATATGATGAAACTTTTTTGTTGATTTTACATTCTTCATGCATAATGTTGATATATGTTCTTTTAAAAAGTTGATTACTATTGTTCGTATTGCCGATTATTAGATAATTTTGTTCTCTTTGTCATATGTAGGCGAGAAAATCTCAGATTCAGATGACTCGATATTCGCATTGTCTCCCATTGCTCCGCTCGACGACTTTCTGGACGAGATGAGCTCGGTTGAGTTCGACAAACAATCTGCTTCAGGCAAAACGAAGTTGGAGAAAATCCCAACTCCGAATGAAGGTTGCATGGGAAAGGCCAAGAAACAGAAGAAGTAAACCAGTGGAAGATGGTGCAAGTAAAAGTTGATCAGCAAGTTCGTGTTGTGTGTTTGAATAAATGAAAGAATACAAAACCAAGTGTTTTGTGTACCTTTTTTACCCTTTTGTGTGGACTTGGATGGTATGCTTTAAAGGCTGATCAAAATGAAATAAATTACTTTATAAATCTGTGTGCTCATATATATTGAATTTTATTCTTTTGTTTAATAGTACAACATATTAATTGCTCATGCATGTATATATAATTTTTTTGAATAGGCATGTAAGCAAACATCATAATATACCATGCGATTTTAATTTGAGGTCTTTTTAGGAAAATAAACAAGTTAATTGTTGCATTAAGTATGGATGAATGTCCATATATGGCAAAAACATCTAAATATTATATCGAAAGCGAATGATGTTCATTACTACTTTGTATATTATCAAAAGTTAAGAAAAAATATAAGAAATTAAAGTGTACTGAAATGAAAATTAAACAATTAAAAAGAATAGAAGAGAAACAAATTAAACAATTAAAAAGAATAGAAGAGAAACAATATATCAGAGCAACATTTTTTTTCTTTTATAAGAACTACAGAGCAGTTTTAATTCCTTATTGGTCTTGTTTAGGTGTCAATGGTGGTGTTGCAGTCCAATATTGCTTCACTGCAAAAAGAATCTTCTCTCTTTCATGGGGTCCTTTTTCATGGTCTACAATTCTTCCCTCCCATTGCATAGCATCTATGGTTTTCTTGATTTTCAACAGCACATCGACATCGTCTCTGAAGATCACACCGCCGTCCGGTCGTAAAATTCTATCCATTTCCAGAAGGATATCTTCCATTCCACATCTGCATTTTCAAACAATCAGTCATCTTAGTAACAGTAACTCATAAACATGTTCGTTTAACGTTTTCTGTTACCTGTCTTTGTAGAGGCTGATAATGGAATCAGCATGGATAAAGTCGTAAGTCCTAGGATAAGTAGACATTGCCTCACACCTAGTAAGACCATTAAACAAATTACACACCACCAAAATGATACTGTCACCTAGTGTAAAGGAAAAGGACAATAGGAAGTACCAATTTTGATATGTTCCGATTAATCCACGTTCGTATATAACCCCAAGGGTGTTGATCTGATCCGCCTCGACCGGGACAGTGTTCATGACCCAGAGAGGATCATCGACGAGAGCACCCGCAAAGCCTCCTAAATATGCATTCATGTCTAACAAGTTGCGGTACCTCCCGGTCTCGGCTAGCTGATAGTCGATTTTCTTATAATATTCTACTCTCTTTTTCCATAGCTCTGTGTTTTCCACAAACATGTTCTCTGTAATTCCTGTTAAACTTCCGCTGCTGATTCTTGGAGGGATTGCATTCAGCCTCTCGGGCCATTTTGGTACTTGTCCACCTGCTACTTCCTTCACATCGGATACTTCAGGCAATGGGGTTAGACATTTCTCCAATTTTGTGTACCTGCTCCACAAATTGAAAATCTTCTTGGTCAAAAGCTTTAATATATTTGGGCTCGAATCATAAAGTTTAGTATCGATTACACTACTAAACTAAAAATCGATATTATTTTAGCACTGAACTTTAGTTTAGACTTCAATTAGACCCAGTGTTATAATTGAAGCCTAAGCTAAAGTTCAGTACGAAAAAGATTGATGCTTTGTTTAAAAAGATAGGCAGGGGAAGTAGGTGAATAGTTAAACAAAGGAAAAAGTTGTGCTTGAAAGATGCTTAAACTAAATGACAAGTGATAGCTCTGGACAACATGCAAGGACCCATCAATCGTTTTTGGTGTAACTGCCAATGTGTATTCTAGCAAAGAGAAAGAAATTGCTTTTTTTGATGTTGGAAATTATTCTTTTCTCCACTCACAAGTCAAATCTGCTTGAACTTGTTTAACACACGAAGATTGTAATGAAAAAGGAATGATACTGACCATGCCGTGTCGGGGTTTTGAGACTGGCAAAACTTTGGCTGCTTGAAAACCTTCCTGTTGGCTTTGCAATGGATATGATTCTTGGGTTTCTGCCAAATGGCAAGATCACCTTTCTGTACAATTTTTTTCCAGCACAGGGTTTTAGCCACGGCCTCGATCCCAGATTGTTCTTGTTCAAGATCATCAGCCGTTCGATTCCACCCTCTCCAATGGCTTTGCCAGTTGATCGGTGGTCCCGACAGAATCCAGTACCCGCCGGGACGTAGGATTCGATCAACCTCGATTAAGTAAAGCCCATCTGTCCATGAAATCGTAATCAACAACTAAAGTAAGAGACGAACCGTAATCGCAATTTAAATTCCTGAGAGTCGGGGGGTTTACCATAGGCCCCCCAAGGGATGAGGCAACGAGAGCAATGGGCCATATCGAAAGCTCTTGAAGGGTAAGGGAGTCTAATGGAAGCAATGACTCCGATCAATGCAGGCACTCCTCGTTCGAGAGCGAATTGCACTTGAGATACATGTGTGTCTCTTGGTGCAAATGACACTGCTAGGATGTTCCGAGATAATAGGTATGCCCCCCAACTTGCAACCTGAATCAATTGGTTCGACTCGAATCGATCAGAGAATTTAAAACAGAACATTCAAAATTTACATTTATTTCATTCAAACTGATTCGATTAAGAATCAACTTAATTTATATTAATCTAAAAAATGATGTGATTCTTGTCTTGCAAGGATGAGTTGTAGACTAAAAGAGTGACGAGATAAAAAAAAATTATCATGTGAAATTATTTTGACAGTATTAAATTAACTAACGTTGTCCCAATTTAAATGACAAAACGTGTCCAAATTCTTTTTCCAAATAATAGGAAAACCAAACCTCTAGGCCTTTCTTTGTTGTTGGTTTGGAAATTAAGATTATAATTAAGACTAGTGCATGATCCAACAACCAATTACATTTCTTATTCACTTCTTGTTGTCTCAATTGTAAATGATGATATAATTCATTCAGGTGAATCTGGTTTAAAAGTCAGTTCTGCACGTTATGTACATTATTTTAAAAAACTAAGAAAATTGAACAGATACTACCTTTATACCACACAATTATATTTTTAAAAAAATTACGAGACAAAAAACGGTCCCTAAACAAATCGTTTGTTATTGGTGGAACCACTTTACTTGAAAAGGAAGAGTTCTAACATTGAAAACATAGCACAGATCTGCCTAAATTAAGTCATATACAGTTGGCAAAATATATGTTTGACTTTATAGTGTATTTCACCTAAACACAACATGCATCCGCATATGGAATCCTCCTTAAAATTATAAGTCCTCAATATCACTGCGCTGTAAAAATCCCCGGTTTTTACTCAGAATCTCAATTTTCTACCTTTTTTAATATAGAAATTACCTCCGTCTAAGAATATTTCCATATACTTCAAGTATAACAAAAGGAAACAATCAAACGAATAATGTACAGGATCGACCCCCTCCCGCCAATTAATTAACTTTCCTTTTCCTATAATTTTCCATCTCTCCAAACAGGTCCAAACCAGAAAAGAAGAATTTCGACCCTTTCAACACGGAAAAAGATTAAGCATGATTGTTAAAAAACAGAGGATGGTAATTAGAACGTACGTACCCCGCAACCGGTGTCAATGGCGGTCCTTATGGAGCCATCTTTGAGATTGATCAGATTGTCAATATCATCAATATAAGCATCGGCTCCACGTGGGAACATGGTGCCGCCGCCGGGGAACCTGAACCGCTCCCCCTCGACCTTAATCCAATTCTGGTTCTTTTTCTCGACGGCCAACTCATCGTGCGGCGCGTTAGCGAACCATGCGAACTCTCTACTCGTAGGCCACCTAAACGGAACCTTGTAACCGTAGGGAGCCGGTATCCGACACTTCAACAGCTCGTCCTTTTCCGGACAGTGCCGCTCTCTGTAAATGAGCCTGTCCCTGTCGAACTTGAGTGATCGCCGGGCGTCCTCGCACGGGGTGTATTCGGAGAAGGAAGGATCACAAGGAGGGAAGTGGGGGGCAGGCACCGCCGTGGCGGGAGATGGATCGAGGGGGAGGTGATGGGGCATGAAGTCGAGTTGGGTGGTGGGGAGGGAATGGCAAGGGGCGGAGGAGAGGACGCCGGCGCCGACGGCGGAGGAGTTGGGGATGGGGCCTAAGGCGTGTTGCCATATTCCAATAAAGTAAAACGTGGTGCAGAGAATGGCGAGGAGAGTGAGAGAGTAAAGGTTGGAGTTTTTGGTGTTGAACAACGTAACGTGGGAGAGATATCTTGTTACGGCCATTGACGAACACAAATTGAGCTTCCTTCCGACAATGAGAATAAGTGGACAAGACTCAAAACCAAGACAAGCCTCTATATATAAATCCGCTTGTTGTTTCATTATATTTTAGGGTAAAAATAAAATACATGTAGTCACAGTCACTTATGGTAACAAGCAAATTATTTTTAAAATTAATAATTAATCATTCAATTAAAGTTGTCCCACAAACAGATTTTTACTCTCCTTAAAATTAAAACATATCTTAATATAATAATAATTATAGTCCAAAACCTATGCATTCTATCAATTTGGTCTCAATTCAATAAATTTAATATTTTATATTTAAAAAATTCAAAATTACGCCCTTCTAACACATAGGCCCGTTCCTGAAATTTTGGTGGCTCACGGGCGTACCAAAAAATTAGGCTCTAATATTAAGTATTGAAAAAATTAAATTTTAATGGCCTAAAATGAGACTCTAATAACAAGTAACGGGAAAAAATTTAATAGTTTGTACATAGTAACAAATATTGGGGAAATTGGGCACTAATAACAAGTATTGAAAACAAAATATACCCCAAATAAAAAATATTAAAAAATTATATTTTAAGAGCAGACTCCTAATAATAAGTATTCGAAAAAATAGGCATCTAATAACAAGTATTGCAAAAAATTAGACTCATAATAACAAATATTGAAAAAATTAAAATTGAAGAGTATGCCTAATAACAAATATTGAAAAAAATTGGGTCTATAATAACAAGTACAAAAAAATGGACATCTAAAAACAAATATTGAAAAAATTAAATTTTAATAGTAAACATATAATGATAAGTATTAAAAATTTAGACCATAATAATAAATATTAGAAAAAGTTTAAAATATCATTAAAATTAAATATTTACAATAATTATAAACTGTGGGCCCATAGACAGGGGTGGGTGGGCCTGGCCCGTCGCTATTATGGCCCATCCTCAGGGACAACCCTGCTAACACACCTCCTACACTTGTTGCACTCTAATCTATTTTTCATCAATTAGATAGTCGACAAATGTAATAACTCGACATACACAATCACTTTACTACTAGACAACTAATAGACTAATGGAACATATTCATTATGACCTTAATGTTGTCTATTAGTAGACAATCACTTCACTAAGTGAAATTTTTAAATATGAATGAATAAATTTATTAAATTATTTTGATTAAGACCGAATTAATAGAATATATAAATTTTAGGGGCTTAAATTATTGTTGTACCAAGTTGTTTATTTTAATTTTAAGCACAAAAAGACATGCTTGAAACAAATTTTTAATCGAATCACTAAATTATTACTTAAAAAAATTAATATGTTTATTATTAAACTAATAATTAAATGACTTGTAGTGCATGTTACCCTTTGTTTTAAACTAAGACATGTCTCTTTTTTTCTCGCTAGTTTTCTTATAATTTTTTTTTTATCGTGGATGATAGTATTAGTTTTAAATTATAACTACAAATAATTTGTCTCGTTTTAGTGCCCCTATTTATGTTTTACATTAAATAGATTAAGGGTTAAAGTTTAGGGGATTAAGTAGAATGTATCTTTTAAGGTTTAGAGTTTAGATTTAAGGTTAAAGTTTAGAATTTAATTTTATAATTTTGGGACATAGAAAAGACACCAAAGAAAAACAATATTTTTTTATTATTAGATTAATCATTGATCACCAAGAAAGGAGCACCAAAAAAAGACAATATTTTTTTTTTAATTTTGGCACGTAGGTTTAATTTAGTTACCATTATTACCGCAATATGACGTAGATTCATGTGTGTTTAAGCACATATTATCCTCTTATATCTACAAATTTTATTTATTTTTTAATTTAAACTTCAGTCATAGTAAAAAAAAATTAGTTACAAAACCATCAAAATTAAAAAAAAATCTAACTCAAAAGGCATATTCGGACTTGAAAATAAACTTGTATAGTAATAATCCTTTAGGATAAATGAATCTGTATTCAAATCGACGTATTTATACGAGATAGTATGAATTTGAATAATCCTACAAGATATACGAATTTGTATTCAAATCCACTTTATTTATACGAAAAATGAATTTGAATACGCGTACTTGAAAACCACTAACGTATTTAGTTGTGGGATGAATATATATTTTAGTTTATAATATAAATATCCCATAAGTATTATCTTTGATCGTAGAGGGTTAAAATATTTATAATTTGGTCAACTTTGAGATTTATTCCAATATTAATAATTGGACTAAATTTTTTAAATTAAAAAAAATAATGCCTAACATTGAACAAGGTCCATAAATAAAATTAATAAATTATACAGGTGCGACTTTAACTTAATATTTCAAAGTTTCTAAAACCTCATTCTACATTAAATAAGAAACCATTAGCTAATAACAACTAAGTTTAATTTAAATATTTAAAAAATTATAGAAATGGGTCCTACTAATACTATTTACCTAATGTTTTCTTGTGAGATATAAACGGTTGGCTAAATGGATTATGCATGTATGTCATATATATATATATATATATGGGTTAGAATCAATTTACATAGAGTTAATCTCATTCATCCGTTTCATTCATTCAACGATCTAAAAAAACGTGTAAAATTTAGAGAGTTTTACACAGTGTAATTTGATCTTATCCCTATATACATGATTGGGTTAACTGGTTCTTAATCATAGTTAATTTGGGTGTACCTGGGTAATACAATATAAATATATGAAAAAAAAATGACAGAATATTATTATGTTGTAATTCATTATATAATGCTGACTGTATAAATTATAATTACAAAATTATACAGGGTAAAATACATAAATGTCATTAAATTATTTTAAAAAATATAAAATAATCATCAAACTTTTTTTTTGAAAAATAACCGACTGATTTTATTTATTATTAAAGAAAACAATTACAAAAGAAAAAGAGTAAAGTTCACAAAACAAGGATAAGGGAAACTAAACAGTCGGTCAAGTCGACTCCATGCAAAGAAAAGGGAGACGGAGTCCAGATGGAGTTTCGACTAGAGATTTGGGGGAAAAGATGATAAATGTAACCCCAGTCTTGCTACACGCCGGGCGATTTCTAGCTTGGAGCGGCGAATTGCTTCTCTTCCTCGGCAATTTCTTTAACTTCTTCTGGAAGATCTTCGAACCAGACTTCATTTTGGGAAGCGTCGATGCCCAGCTTTGCTAAGGTATGAGCCACCTTATTTGCGTTTCTGGGTGTATAGCTGAAAACACAACAAGAAAAATTCCTTCCCATTTGTTTTTCGTTGCTGATTTGTGCACTAATTTCAGAGAAGTCTTTGTTAGGGCTTTGTAATTTGTCGATGATGGAGTGGGCGTCACCTTCTAAAATGATTTGGGAAAAACCCAGGTTCGCGGCGAATTGGAGGCCTTGGTTCGCTGCCAGAGCTTCCGCCTGAAAGGAATTTGAAATTCCAAAATTTTTCCGGTAACAAGCCCCTAACATTCTTCCTTGACTGTCTCTTGCAATGATTCCTGAGCAGGACCTCTTCTCTGAATTTTTGTAGCTAGCATCGAAGTTTATTTTCACGAAAGGAGATGTGGGAGGTTTCCAAGTTGCATTTGATCCTGGCAAGAATTGGACAGATCTTCTGGGAATGGCATAGAGCTCGTTTTCATAGCTCCTGATGAAAGTAAGCAACTCTGAAAGAGTTTGTTTTTTTCCTTCATTGTATAGCTTATTTCGTGAATACCATATGGCCCAAATTGCAATTGCAATTATCCTGTGTTTGGATTTCGGTAGATTAGTAAAATTCCATGCTAGCCATTTTTTGAAACTGAGGTGATTGTTTTGTTGTGGCCATGTAATTTGAAGCTCCTTCCAGATATTTTGAGCAAATAGGCAGTCCCTGATAATGTGTTCTCTGGATTCTGTGCACTGATCATTTCTAATACATAGTGGGTCTTGACAAACTCTTCGGAAAAAAAGATTCTGCTTGGTAGGGATGAAATTGTTTATGAATTTCCAAATGCATATTTTTATTTTTGCCGGGCACTGGATTTGCCATATCTGTTTGTAGATAGGATCTGTGGTATTGCTGTTTGTGTTTGGCAGTAGTTTCTTGTAGCCGCTTCGAACTGAGTATATTCCTGATAATTCTTCCGACCATGCCTGAAAATCATCCTCTTTTCTCCTTGGTAGTTCAATGTTAAGAATCAAGCTTGCATCTCTTGTATTGAAAGTGTTATATACTTTATTTTCATCCCATTCATTGCAATCTGCCTTGAGAAGATCAGAAACCATATTAGTATCACCTCTTCTAGGCGAGGTGATCTTAGGATTAGCAGAGTCCGGGAGCCAAGTATCTTTCCAAATTGAAATTTTGGTGCCTGATCCCACTTTCCATTTAATACCAGAATTGAGTAGACCTTTCGCACTCCATATGCTCTTCCAAATTAGGGATGGGCGAGTACCAAGTCTTGAGTCTAGGAAAGAAACATCTCTGAAATATTTTGCTTTTAGGATTCTGCCAACTAGGGAAGAGGGATTCATCATAAGGCGCCAGCCTTGTTTTGCCAGGAGGGCAATATTGAATTTGCTTAGGTCTCGGAAGCCCATGCCCCCTGATTCTTTCAAATTACAGAGGGTAGGCCAATCACACCAGTGTATTGCTCTTTTACCTTTGGATTTTTGCCACCAAAATCTGGCTGCTATAGCTTCAAGCTCTTTGCATAAAGACTTAGGCAAGAGAAAACAGGACATGGCATACATTGGCAAGGATTGAAGGATAGACTTGATGAAAATTTCCTTACCTCCCGCAGATAGGAATTTGGTGCTCCATCCATCAGTACAATTGTTGAATTTGTCTTTGATGTTAGAAAATGAAGCTTTCTTGTTTCTTCCAACTATGGCCGGAAGCCCCCAAGTATTTTTCCAAATCCTTTGAGGGGGGTACTCCTAGTATGTTTTGCACATCAAGCTTATTAGAATCAATCACATTAGAGCTGAAGAACACACCTGATTTTTCATAGTTGACCAATTGCCCCGTGCCTGTTGCATAATCATGAAGGATGGTTTTTATGGCCATGGCTCCCGAAGCACTAGCATCTCCGAAAATGATGCAATCATCTGCAAAGAGCAGATGAGATATTCTAGGAGCTTCTCTTGAAATTTTTATTCCAATTAGACTGTCATTTGTAGAGCCAGTGCGCAGAAGAGAGGAAAGACCTTCACTGCACAGGAGAAAGAGATAGGGACTCAGTGGGTCCCCTTGCCTTAGGCCTCTACTGGGCCTGAATTGTTCACCAATAGATCCATTTAGAATAACCGAATAGGTGACTGAAGATAGACATTTCAGAATGCGAGTAATCCAGATTTGGGAGAAGCCCATTCGATGCATTATGGCTTCAAGACTTCGCCATTCAACCCGGTCGTAGGCTTTGCTCATATCGAGCTTTAGAGCAAAAAAACCTTTCCTCCCAGAACGCTTGTTCTGCATAGAATGAAGAGTTTCATATGCAGCAACAATGTTATCCGAGATAAGTCTTCCTGGTATGAAGGCACTCTGTGCTTCATCAATACAGAGGTGAAGAACTTCCTGGAGCCTGTTAGCTATAACTTTTGCAACAATTTTATAGAGAACGTTGCATAGGCTTATAGGCCGAAATTGATTCATAGAGGTAGGGTCCTTTACCTTTGGAATAAGAGCAATGTGAGTATGATTGATGCTTGAGAGGTCTTCCTTTCCATTTAGGAGATTAATGCAGTAAAGAGTAATCTCCTTTCCAATGATATGCCAAAATCTTTGGTAGAATATTGCACCTAGACCATCGGCCCCACATGCTTTCAACGGGCTCATCGATTTTATTGCTCGGAGGATTTCCCCTTCCTCAAATTTTTTGTCAAGAGTAGAATTCATATCTGGGGTGACGCATTGATTAATGCCCTCGAGGATAGTATCGAAAGCTGTAGGTCCCTGAGAGTGGAAGAGATCTCTGAAATAATCAGTGGCCACATTTTGCATTTCCACATCATTCTCAACGATTGTGCCAAGCCTATCTTTTAGTTTAGCTACTCTGTTGTTTTTCCGTCTTTGGGAAGCATATTTGTGAAAAAAAGTAGTGTTTCGATCTCCATTTGTCAGCCAGTTTATTCTTGCTCTTTGTTCCCAATAGATCTCCTCTTTTTCCATCTCCATGTTTAAAGATAGTTGAGTTTCCAGAATTTCATGGAGAGCATCATCAGTAGGGGCAGTTTCAGCTAGATCGGAGAGCCTTTTCTTTAGGTCATTGATCGAAAGCTTCTTTTCCTTTTTCAGTCGTTTAAACCATTTTTCGAGGCCATCCTTTATGCGACTTAATTTCACTAGGATATGATCATTGGAGTCTCCCCATAGTTTTCTAACCTCACTTTCACAAGACTCTTCAAAGAGCCAAGATGCTTCAAAACGGAATGGCGAGTGGCGTTGATTGTAATCTGCAGAATTAGTATCCAAGAGCAGAGGGCAGTGATCGGAAAACGAGTGAACCAAATGGGAGAGTTTAAAGTTTGGAAATAAATCGAACCAGTCCGGTGAGGCCACCCCTCTATCTAGGCGCTCTCGGATATTATTAGTAGCCAGTCTTCCTTTTTGCCAGGTGTACCAAGCTCCACAGTAACCAATATCCGATAGTGAACAATCAGAAAGAGCCTCTCGGAAATTGTTCATCTGTCTAGAGCTTCGGATTCTTCCTCCTTGTTTCTCAGAAGCATAGAGGATTTCATTGAAATCTCCGATAGCTAACCAGGGTAATTCAGGACAATTATTGAGTTGTCTAAGGAGATTCCATGATTCTATGCGATTTGATTCCTTCGGTGCCCCATAAAATCCTGTACAATGCCACGATTGACCATTAGAATCATTGTCAAAAATAAAATCGATATGACGAGAGGAATAGGAGCGGAGAGAAATAGAGCAGTTATTTTTCCATCCCAGCACTAAACCACCACTACGACCAATGGAGCTAACTTCGATGCCATTCGGGTAACCCAAAGAACGGCGTATGTTTGCCATTTTATTATCATTTAACTTAGTTTCGATAAAGAAAATAACACTTGGGTTTATGTCTCGTAGCATGTTACGGAGACGGCGAATGGTCCGGGGTTTACCCAATCCCCGGACATTCCAACTAAGGAGTTTCATTTCTCCCGGCGGGCTTGGTTCATCAAGCCGGCCGATACATTTGAAGAAGACCCGCCATAGGAGTCTTTTTGGACAAAATTTGAATCCACCGAGGTAGAAACTTCATTTTGCAGGTTGATTTTCCTTGGTCTTTTGTTTCCATCAGCTTGTTCAATTAGGTTGTCTTCATTCTCAAGGCCCATTTGAACATCCATTATTGGGATAGGAGGGGGGGATCAAACAGGCGGTGTACTGATGTTCTGCTGATAATTGGTTCCAGCCATGTGGACTTCGTCTGCTATTTTTGGAAATAAAAGTTGACCATAATTGATTCCTCCAAATTGAGCTAACATTCTGTCCCTTGAATTATTCAGATTGACCGCTTGAGAAATGCCAGGATTAACGCCCCACATGTTACCGTTGACTTCCGTTTCTTCTCTCAGCCAGATGCTGCTTTGCACCGCCCTGCGTGGCGGAGCACGAAGGGAGATGTCCCAATTGAAGACGATTTTTTCCGGGGACAGAATTAGGCGTGCTGGGCACAGGTTTTCAGCATGTCCTAATCGTCCACAGAGGAAGCAGAAGGTTCGGATCTTTTCGTATTGAAATTTGGCATAGACTTCGGATCCATTCTTCAATGCAAGTTTTTTCTTCCTCTTCAGAGGCAGAGATGTGTCTAGCCATACCCTTAACCTCATAATCCTTTGGAAGTTAAAAGGATTTGGGTTTGATTCATATTCCAAGAATTTACCAATAAAATCTCCCAATTGCTTTGCCACTGGTAGAGACATGAATCCGATAGGTAAATCATGTATAAGTACCCATAATTTAATGTGGCTGAGTGTGACGGTCATCGGATCCTCTCCAGGTCGGAGGCGGTGTAAAAGTAACATATGGCCATTGAAGAACCATGGGCTTCCGTTATCGATTCTCTCAACGTCCACAACATGAAATAATCGGTACAAAAACCTCCGTTCACCTAGATCTGTGATAGATATGCCACCAAGAGGCCTCCAGACGTTTGCAAGAGTATTTTTCATAGATTCAAAGTGAATCACACTTGTGGTGAGAAAGAGACCTACAAAACAGTTGAGAAAACTGGTAATTGAAGGTTGGTGATCAGCCTCAATAGGGATGGCTTCATCTTCTTTTTCCTCGATGGACATATTAGCAAGGCAGGATGAAACATCAGACATGTTGAAAGAGATTTCTAGGGCCGTGTCAAAAGACAGATATATTCAGATCGTGTCATACGACAGACATATATAACCAAGGAAAGGAAGTATGTGTGAAAAGCATCAGAGATGGATGAATCTGCTGTGATCGTCGGGATCCATGAACAAAGGAAACAGGAATCAAAACATATCTTTCCTTCAATCAATAAATAATAATCAACTTTTGAAATTTATATAATGTGCATTAAACTTTAATTTTTGTAGTCGTTAAGTTAATGATGTGACAGTTACAAAAATTTGAATAATAACATATGTAATCCTTCATATTTACACATTTAATCATTTTAGTACTAATTTAACCCTCATTATTGATGTCTAAATTGATTAAATGTGTTATTACACAAATTTTTGTAACTGTCATGTCACCTAGTTAACAACAATCAACGACTCAGTGACAATTTTATAACAAAAACTAAAGTTTAATACTCATTATGTAACTTTTGAAAGTTTAGTGATCATTTTATATTTTTTTACGATAGTTTACTTACCATTTGTGTACTTTACCCAATTATATAAGTTGTTTTTAAATTTATATTAAAGGTAAACTACAATGATAGTCACTAGGCTTTTAAGGTGCTTTTATTTCGGTCACCAAACTTCTGAAACGTGCATTGCAATAACTAAAATTTTATTCGCTTTCATTACGATCATTGTCGTTAGTTTCTGTTGTAAAATGCTAATGTGCCACGTTAAAATCTTGTTCCAAAAACCCTTAAAGTTCCACATTTGCAGATGTTGTCAAGGCCAAATTTTAAAATTCAAATCACTCTATACATGAAGGTCTAAATTTGTTAAAAGTTATTGATACTTAGGGATGGGCATTTTACCCGGACCTGATGGGTTCCGACCCGACCCGATCGGGTCGGATTTTTTAATAAAAAAATCAAGTTCGGGTCGGATCGGGTTTTTGCTAAAGATATACTCGGGTTCGGGTGGAAAATATCCGACCCGACCCGGGACTAATAGTGTAATTTTCTTCTAAATTTTTAAGGATATTTCTAATAATACCCCTCTTTATATATTATAATTAAGTCCTTAAAATTTAATTTTTATTTATAATTTAGTCCTTTAAATTATAATTTTTACAATTAAGTCCCTTAAATTTTTTTTTTACAATTATGTCACTACAATTAATTTATTTTATATAGTTCGGGTTGGGACAGATTTAGTGTATTTATTTTTAGGTCATGTCAAATTTTTTAAAGAATATTGCCGGGTCAGGTCAGGTGCGGGTTTAAGGTGTTTATTTTCGGGTCGGGTCCGAGTGGGCCAAAAACCCGACCCATGCCCATCCCTATTGATAGCTTGTTATTTATCAATATATTTTATACCTTGAGTGATTTGAATTATTAAATCTGCTACTCTAGGATGTTTTTCCATTCTTTATTTTAATAAATTTTGTCATAAGTTATTGTGTTATGCATAAGTTGTAGATTTAGTACATATATTCTAATTTGATCGAATTCAATCCTTGTATTTTCAAATTTTGAAATTTTAATCCCAACATATATAAGATATGAACTTAAAATGATCATAGTGGAGAATAAGAATTAAATATACAACTTACATATATTTACAAACACTAAAAACATAATTTGACTTAACATATCATTTAATAACTATTGATTGGGTCCAAGGTCAAAATTTCAAAACTTGAAAAGTAAAGGAATTAAAAATGATCAAATTAGAATATAAGGACTAATTCTACAATATTTATACAGTACATGGATTGATAAAAGAATTTGAATTTTAAAAATAAATTAAAAATGCAAAATAGAATGGTTTGGTGCAAGATTGAGTTATGATTAAGCTTGTTATATATAGGCAATCAAATCAAAGATTAAGTTATTGTCCAGCTGGGGAGGGCCACAAGTTAGCCAAACATGAGAAAATGGACCCCAACTATGGCTTTGCACTTGTTTAAATTATATATAAGAGAATGGAACCCAACTATGGCTTTTCACTTGTTTAAATTATATATATATATATATTGGAATATTTAGAAATTTAAAAATAGGAGTTTGAAATTTTTTTTAAATAGACATGTAAAAATACTTTTTACCCTTACATATAAAATTATTTTTTTAAAAAAAAATTCTATTTTCAAAAAATAAGGATGCAGCTGTTTCCTAAGAGTTGCATGCATCCGCGACTATATATATATATAAAAGTAAAGGGTCAAAAACCAAGTAATGAAAACATGCATGTGACGTGCCACTCTTGTTTAATGAGATATATTGAGGCAATCCCATATGCACGTTTTGATAAATCCATGGGAAATTTGGCAGCCTTTGAAACAAAAACAACTTGTTATATTTATATTATTCAGTTTCTCTTTCCTCCTACGGACTTTGAAAATATGTAAACACTATAATCTCATTTTTTATATGGATTAATATCCTATACACTGGCGGTGGAAACTGAAAGTTTCCACAAGCGCCTTAGTTTTAGGGTTTAAAGAGTTAGTTTAGGGTATAGGGTTTAGGGGTTTAGGTGTAGGGGTTTAGAATTTAGGGATAGTTGTTTCAATTTAAGGTTTAGGGTTATAATTTAGGGTTTATAGGTTAGGGTTTAGTTTTTAGGGTAATATGGTGAGGATTTAGGTTTTAACCTATAAACCCTAAATTATAACCTTAAACCTTAAATTGAAACAACTATCCTTAAATTCTAACCCTCCACACCTAAACCCCTAAACCTTATACCCTAAACTAACTACCTATACCCTAGAATTAAGGCGGTTGTGGAAACTTTCAGTTTCCACCGCCTGTGTATAAAAAATTTATCCTTTTTATATTTGATAGTGTTTACTGTTTAGTTTGTTATGTGCTCTCCACCATTATTTTTTCCGCATAACATATTTTTGTCCGTTAAATTCTTCGCTAATACCTATTCGTCATCACTCCTTTGATCGTAACATTTCAGCTATTAGTTAGATAATTGTTCGAAACACGAAAAATTAAATTTTTCTGGAATAATTTTATCAAGAAGTTATAATGTCCATAATAAGATAGATGTCAAGTCCGCTTGATCTAATGATTAAGTCTATCGATTGACAGAACTACTTTATTGCTCCCATCATATCTTACAAAATATAGACTTAATAAGTCCGCCAAATTTTTCTTAATATAATTATGAATAGTCTTTCTCGAATAAAATTTGGTAAATCAAAGTATAGAATTGATCAAACTTTGATTTGGTTGTATATATTTAAAAAGTAAATACATCTATTTATTTTCATATTAGTTGAACCTAATTACTTGTGCATATAATACATAAAAACTTTAATGATTTTCACGATTTTATTCTCAAAATTGCAATTAAACTCAGCTAATTGTATCATCCGGATACTGCTCATAGTTCTCACTAGAATCGGGTGTTTGTAAATATGTTTTTGTGTATCAGCGAACTCTAAATACTGATAGGATTATTTGGTAGTGAATCATAATTATTATCAGTTCACGCATGAACCCTAATTGTCTTGACATTGTTTCCCCCCTTCTTTTGCAGTGCTAAAGCAGGGCATGGAGTTCAGAGCAGCTAAGGAATTTAAAACGAAAACGAAAAATGATGATGATCTTCTGAATTTCCTCCCTTGTGCCTTGTCAATAAAGATACTCGAGTCTTTATACGATCCATCTGATCTTGTTCGCGTCAGTGCCATCTCACGCTCCTGGCGAAATTTTGGTGAGCTAGATAATTCTTTTTTATTCTTCCTCTTTTAATATTAAAATTTCTTTGTCATTTTGGAAAAGCTCAAAATCTAGTGTAGCATAATCTGGAATTAATAAGTTGATAATTGTGTTTGGATGCAGTTTGGTTGTTGTAATTTCAGTTTAGTTTTGTCATTTGATCGTTTGTTTTCTTGCTTAATGTTTATCTATTGAAGATATTTGTGGATTTTGAAGTAAAATGCTTTTCAACCAGGTATTTTATTGACTTGTGGAATAATTGACACCAATGGAACACATTATTGTCATGGAGCCTGGCAGGCTCTGCTTGTTGTTGCGTTTATGTATTACATTTTCAAAATGTGTTGCTTCTGTATGATTCAGAGATGGTACGCTTTGTAGTTCTGGAAGTGAAAAACTAAAGTCCGAACTCGAAGATTCTTATAATGTCAATTGTTCTTTAGTGTCATAATCCCTGTGTTCAAGTTGTTATCGATCTTGTTTCACTGTGCTTTGGTTATTTTGCATGATAGTTTGCAGTCATTGATGATGTATTAGTTTTCTGTGGTTTGCAGTGATTACAAATGGTCTATGTAAGCATCTTTCCCTGCGAATGTTTCCTGAATTATCTAGAGTTGATCATGTCAATGAGCTATGTGGCCCTGCAAAAGGTCATTCTGGAGCTGGATGTAGCAATTTTACGGAATGGGGAGCTTTGGAGAGGGAGCATAGAGCTTATGCCTTTTTAGCTCGACAGTGTTCGTTGCTTACTCTTTGGGACTGCATCTCAGAAGCAATAATAGCTTCTAGCACTGATAATTATCCAAGGGAACGTATAGGTATTGTGGCAATGGAAGCTTCGTACTGGTCGAGTAAAGGACATAGTAACCCTGCAGTGCCTGAAACATTGACATATAAATTGCTTGCTGATATATGCCTTGTTAAGGAAATCAGGATAAGACCTTATCAAGGTAATTGTTTAGATATTCTGGCAACTTGGTTTTCCATCTTTCTTGCAAATTTTGTTTTAAGATTTGTATTTGATCCAGGTAGCTCCCAGTCTGGTTACCCTATATATTCAGCAAAATGTGTAAGATTTCGCTTGGGTCATATGAAGTCTTCCCCTGACAAATGACAATAATGTGGATGACAAGTTTTCATGGACTTACACCTCTCAGGAGTTTGAAATGGCTCAGGTTGGTTCTTGTGTTGCTTTGTCTATTTGATTGATATATGTTTGTTACCACAAGAACACCAGTTTTGGTCATTTTGCAAGCATCCATTGTCTATGTTGAATAAAGAAATTATATGCAGCACATACAATTCCGAAATGTTTCTTAATACTGTCATTTATGTTTTCTTTTGTTGCATTGTTGAAGTTGATTCCCTTCTCATTCTTACAAGAACACTGACAGTTTTAAGGTTTTTACATAAACAGGAAAAATATATACAAAGTTTCAAGCTTCCAAAACCAATTCTTTGCATTGGTGGACTATTACAGATTGAGCTGTTGGGTAGGGTCCAGAGACAAGAAATGGATGGCTTATTCTATATCCGGTACTGTCAAAAGCAACCCTTCTCTACCTAGTTTCACACTAATGCATTGCGATTATTATGCCAGATAAGTGCTTAAATTATACCTTTTATTTTTCAGATAGGTACTTAAAGTATTTTTCAGGCAAGCAAGTACTTAACGTTTTTAACGTTATTTAAATAAGTAACCACTGTTACTGTCCGTTAAAGAAATTCTGTTAGCCAATAAAAACATGACATATGGTACTATTAAATATTTTTTTTAATTTTATTTTTTAAAAAATAAATTAAAAAATTTAAAATATCCTAAAATTTTAAAAAAATCTTAAAATAGTCCTCAAATCCCTAACCACCATATCCGGCAACTCCCACCGGTGTTGGTTAAATTTTCGGTGACGAAATGAAGCGTCCTCCTCTCGCCGGACGACCCACACATTGTTCATCGTCTGTTATGATGTCGTTCATCGCAAATAGTTCGAATGAATCATTCGACGATTTCGCACAGCCTCGGTCGATTTTTAACAACGAAGTGTGGGGTAAATAGTCGTGATGGTTTGACGACATATGTGATAGGTGATGCTGTGGCAGACGGCAAAATCAGAATTTGAGTTTTGTGTGTTAGGGGTTTTAAATTTTTAAGCTATTTTGTAAAATTTGAGGTTATATTGTTTTATTAATTTTTAAATATAATTTCAGAAAATCCATGTACCTTTAGGTTTTAATGTGCATTTTGCCATGTCCGTTCTATAATGCAATATATTGGACATCATTGCAGCGCGTCACATGTTCAAGTTCTTGGACGCCCATTATCTCCTGCTTTTGGCATCCAGATACTTGAACCCTCTGAAAAATTTGTGCTGGAGGCTCGGAGTTATACAGTGCCAGCTTTACCGGAGAATTTGAATGCTATATCCAGTTTGCAGATGCGTGTGCAGACGCGAGGAAGAAGGATAGGAAGAGGATGATGAGGAAGAAGGAAGAATTGATTGAGGTGCTATAAACTTGTGCTGTTGCTTCCCCTATTAAGGCTAAAACAGGCTAAAGTTTTTCGGAAATTCAATCCTGTTTTCGGTTAAGATAACCTTAAAACTTACTATTTCCCCAGTGGAGTGACACTAATGTAATCAAATTTGTCATACAATGTAGGCTACCTAAATTCATAAATGTGAAGAAATGACAGTAATGTATATTAGTATTATTTTGTTGAGCCTGAAAGAAATGCAACAGCAGTGAAGCTAAATAGGAAAAGGAGTTCCCGGTCACCCCAGGTTGACAAATTCTTCAAAGCTTGTACCAATACTAACTTATTTAGATGATACTCGAGCTCGTTGAGCAACACAGAGCATCCCGCTTCAGTTTACCTTGGATTTGGGTGGCGACGGAAGCAACTGCAACACACAGACCAATCTGGCATCAGTAAGAATCCAACCAATTTCTTAGGTGATGAGGTTCGGTCTAAGACTAAATGCATAGAATCAAATACCTGATAACAGGAGATGAGAGACGTGGTGAATCCAAGGGCTCCCGTTACACGAGGGGTGATTTTCTTTGGTGCCAATTGAAGAAGGCCAACCGCTACCACTAAATCCATTCCTGCTTTAACGAGAGCTAGAGTCCTGTCATTTGATTTTTGGAGCTTCGCACAGTATTCCTCGTTCTGTATGCATATATATAGAAGCACAATAAAGTAAGTAAATAAAGGAATATGACCGATTATAACGACACTTTAGAAAAACAACATTTTAGATGCACACGGTCAAGATACCTGGTACTTATCACTGTCCTTAAGGTTCTTTTCCAACCTTTTTATTGATTTAGATAACCTTCCGAGCTCCCCAAGCTGATAAAAAGACGGTATAAGTCATAAAAAGTGTATATAGCTAACGAAACATTGTAAGTAAAACCAAGTTGTAGGTCAAACTAACGAAGAGAGTAGCAACAAACCTCAACCAAGGTGGTACAGAATGAAGAACCCATCCAACAGAAAAGTGATATTCGGCCAATCAGCTCGGTTCTTTCTTTGTTCTGTAAACGGTTTCCTTTGCGTTAAAATTATTTATAAACCAAGACAAACAAATCAAATGGAACAGAAAAATGATGTGTATACCATGTTAGCATACCTTATAGATGCCTGTTCTGCCAAGCCAGACGATTTGATCGAGAAACAAGAAAGTTGACAACAGCGCATTTTTTGACTGAAAAAATAAAGCATTTAAGCGATCCACAAAGCGGCATTAATTAACTAAGTAGGGAGGATAGGGAATTTCATAGAAATGGAAGTTCATCAAACCTTTCCCAGCAGAACAAGTGGGAGGGGAGTTCCTTGAGGAACTGGGCTGATAAGACCATGCAAATCATTGACGAACTGCAAAATCGGCAGTTAAATACACGAATCAAGCTACAACAATATATAAAACTAATATTGTAAGAATTTAAGCTTGAAACCAGATGCCTTTTTGTAGTAAGATGTATTTGTTTCATGTTGTGACTTATGAGAGATGTGTTCTACAACTCTCATTCTTTTTAGAAACCAAAATGAAATGTACATCTCTCTTTTTCCCCAAAAAAAATAAGTACGAAGTCGGAGTGCAATACTTTCACCCATAAACAAAAAGAAAAAGGCAGGGAGAATCAAAAGAGTGAATAATGTTCCTGGGGATACTTCACCCTTGTACTACATAACCAACTTGTCATTTTTAGTATTAGGCACAGTGAGATAACCTTAAAAAGACGGAAAACTTTCCGAGCCAAGCTGGTTGATTTGTCAACATTTTGGGCTGTGCCAGGTTTCCCGTTACTTATGAATTTCGAACCATATTGTATAGCTCTGCATATCTTATCCCTTGCTTCGGCCTTATTCAAATACAAAACTACAAGAGCAAGTTCTGCTCTAGTTGCATCCAGTGTACTCATCTTTTATCTAAAAGACACCTGAAATGTCACAATAACTGCATATTAACATGAGCTTATGGGTCGAGTCTAAAGAACTAATCAAAGCCAACATTATCGGCCAAATATGAAGAACCCATTGAAAACTCGAAGCCAATCGACATGTGTAGAATCATTCATACAAGCATTCTTTACCAGTTCTTTTTGGGGGCAAAAGGCAAGGTTATATGTTGTATTTACAGCATAAGACTATGGGCATGTGTAAACCTCATTTGATCATAAAATACAAGCAGAGGGGAAGTTGTTGCTTAAACAATCAGGCTCTAAGCAAATGGCTTGACTCGTTCGGTGAACTCGTCTCTATAAAATATAAAGCACTAGAAAGCATCAAATTCTTCTAACAAGTTCACTATACTGTCTGAATTTTATTTGCTTACAAAAGAAAATACAAGTTTTTAACAAATAATTTGCATAAAAACATGATTAGATGAGTCCGGTACCAATGGTTTTGCTTAGTTTCAAAATTATTTCCATAGAATTACGAGAAAACGATTTAATTCACACTTCCTCAATTCCTTTCCTCCACTTTCCCATCAACCAAGCAGGCCATATCACCATGACAAAAAACAAGGCACAGAATTCACAAAGCAATCAAATATTCAAATCATCGAAGTCCAACTCACCCAGATTGAAAACCCCTACAAACCCGAAAAATCAAACAAGACAAGACAACAACAATCACAGAACACAAAGCAATAACTACGCAAAAAAGAAGAAGCCATACAAGTACTAACTACAGCAATAAGAAAAACAGCAGAACATACAGACAAAGACAAAAGCAAAGTCTTCTCTTTTCTTCTTCTTACTGCTCAGAACACATGCGAATCAAAGAAACAACAAGCCTTTGGTCAATTCAATAAGCACCCACATACATTCGATCAAAAAAATATGCACCCGCATACAAGGAAAAGAAAGAAAGAGAAAGAAGAGTACCGAAGAAAGTGCCCGATGATTTGGCCCTGAAAACCACGAACTTTTTTCCTTGTAAATTATGGAATTTGATCCTTGTTTTAAAAGAGGGGGGATGGGGTTAGGCAGGCAGATTAGAGTTCCTGACCTGAGTCTCAGTCGTGTCGTTTTTTGCGCTTCTCTATCTCTCTGTGATAAAGCCTTGTTTGGTCCAATCTTTTCCAAAACAAAAACCAAGACGGCTACTTTTTACTTCCTTCCAATGTTTGAGTAAAATACGTTAGAGGTCACTAAATTTTATTAAATTTATCATTTGGGTCACTAAATTTTATAAAATTACAAAATAATCATTAATTCATGGGAAAAAAAACTTTGATGCAAGGCTGTGTAAACTTTAGTTTATTTAAGCCTTTTAGTTTTAGAGGTTATGAGTTTAGTTTAGGGTTTTAAGTTTATATGTTTATGTTTAGGATTTAGAGTTTATGCTTTAGTCTTTTAGAGTTTATAACTAAAAATTTAGGATTTGAGTTTTATAGTGTAAACATATAAGTCTATGTATCAAAATTTCACTCTTAATTTATTGAACTGTCATAAAATAATAGTCGTGACCTTACAAAATAATCATTAAATGTGATCTCCTTGACTCGTCTCGATCAAGTTAAGTGCGTCACATTTGGAGGTATTAAGCCATGGATTTTAACACTCTAACTATGAGACTCACTAAATTCAAATTTACAAGTAAAATGATTTCAATCCATGCAAAAATTCTTTAACATAGATTTAATTTTAAGGAATAACACAATCCGAGTGTTGAAACATAAGAACTATTACAACACGGTTCTTAAATTTATCAAATCTTATTATTATTATTAGAATGACATGTTGATTATTTGTACTCATTTGGAAAGTTTAAAGATTATTTTATAATTTTTGAAAGTTTAATGATCATAATGATCAGTTTCAAAAGTTTAGGACCTCTAGTATAGTTTACCCTAAAATAAAATAAAAAAACAAGTTTGATATGGGCAATTGGCAAAGCGGTGGCTTAACGTTAACGGCAGTGAGCCAGTGACACGCAACTCAAGGAAGGCTAAATAAGGCGGCTGCTCCGTGCGTCATCGCCACTGCGGCCTTATCCAGTATCCATATGTTGTAGATGGTTGAAATTGTTTGCTTTGGAGTATGTTCCAAGCGTCCAGATGCTTGTTTAGTTTATTTTATTTGTTTTTTTCGGTTTTCAAGGTTTCGTTCGGATTAATTCAAAATTAACTTGTATCATATATTTAGTTTTGGTAAGTGAATTTTTTAGCAAAATTTTTTACATACACAACAACTTAAACTCAAAAATTTATTTAAACTATATTAAATTGCTTACTATTTGGACCAACACTCATGGATCAAATACTTGTTTAGTTAATTGCGCAAGTAATCCTACCCAAATAAGCTATTGACTTTGAAAAAAAATGTAAAGTACTAAACGTTTTAAAACTAATATCCGTATACACGTGATGATTAATTTTTTAAGTTATAAAATAATTATTAAATTTATGAAAAAAAATTATATTGCAATATGGTGTATAACGTGATATATTAACTCAATATCGTATTTAGTCCCTTATAATTGGAATTTATTATGATATTATCAGTATCCCTAGGTGATAGTTTCAAAACAATTATAGCAGTTTTAATATTGTTCGAAGGAAAGCAAATGAAGAGAACTTTATTGATGTGTTATGGGACGTTTATCAGTTTTTCAAAAGATATCATTTGATATGCAGTGCGGCTTCTGAGATTTTAGTGATCCAAGTGCAAACCAAGAAATTAGGCTCATAATAATAAATATTAAAAAAATTAAAAATAGGCATCTAATAACAAGTATTAGAAAAAAAAATTAGGCCCCTAATAAGAAATTTATTTTTTTTAAAAAAAATATGCCCCTAATAACAAGTATTAGAGAAAAAAAATAAGTTTCAAGTAACAAATATTAAAAAAGATTAAATTTTAAGTGTATGTTTCTAATAACAAATATTAAAAAAATTCATGTCTCTATTGGACCCCTAATAATAAATATTAAAAAATTAAAATTTAAGAGAATGTCCTTAATAACAAATATGGGGAATTAAGACCCTAATTACAAGTATTAAAAAAAATTAGGTCTAATAACAAATATTAAAAAAATTAAAAATATGTCATTAATAATAAATTTTGAGAAAAATAGACCTTTAATAATAATTATTGAAAAATTTTGAACCTTTATAAAAAATATTAAGAAAAATTAAATTTAAAGAGTAGTCATTTAATTTAAAAAATTAAATTTTGAATCCCGTGTAATCTGAATATCCATCATTTAATTAATATATATATATATATATATATATATATATATATATCTAAAATTATAATCATAAACGTTAAGTATCCTAGCTGCTCTCAACTCTCTTCATTTGTTAAAATAAGAAAACCTTAATTGCTCTCAATTTTGTTCTATTCTTTTGATCGGTGATTGGCAATCAATTTTAAAATCGGTTGTTGACTATCGAATGTATATATTTTTTTGTTTTTTTTAATATTTTAATAAGAATTTCTGCCTTTATTTTGTTGTGACACGATCGGTTGGTGCTCGTACAGAGATTTTCACGGCGTTAATCTCTGATTATTGTTTCGTCAGTGGTCTTAAAAAGATGGATTCCCACTCGATTGATGATTGGTCGTCGATGTAATCAGACTTAAGTAGCGTAGCAATATGCTTGATAGCTTGTTCGCTCACCACTCCTTTTTCATCTATGTAAAACGTCTCGTTTGAATAAAGGCATCAGACAAGGAAGTTCACGAAAGTTTTTAAATTTTGATATGCTAATATGTACTCGCATTAGTTCAATTAAAAGATAAATATGTTAAATTTATCGTGCGATAGAAACGAATGTGTAGATTTCCATATTTTTTAAACATTTCAGGAATTAGGGTGTCTAGTTTTTAGCATGTTTTTCTGGAAAGATTTGGGGGATTGCATCTCCCAAAGAATTGATTAAGGCACTCTAATAATTTGATTGGCTTTTCATACGGCGAATATAATACACCCCCAAACCCCCATTAGAAAAAAAAAAAAAGAAAAAAAATAGATCGCCCACCGTGGGGCTCGAACCCACGACCACAAGGTTAAGAGCCTTGCGCTCTACCGACTGAGCTAGACGGGCTGATTGATTGCATGATCTATTTTATTATATATATTATGTAATATTTGATCCTTTTATCATGGAACAGGTGGCCCAATTAATTAATTTTAATCAAAATCTTAACAAACTAGTCACTGTTTTCCGTCACAGATGTAAAATTTGATCACATAATTTGCACATCCTTAAATTATCCATTACAAATTGTATTTTTATACACCAGTATTAAATATATGCGTTTCGTTACATTTTTTTTCATTTACAAAAGAAAAAATACAAATGGCATTATTTTTAATTGAAAATCACATAACAAACTACATATTTTTAAGGTGGCACAATAAGATTAAGGATCTGAAAGGCGCAGTCTACGCTTGTCCTTAGAATCATTCATACGTCGCCTGTGCACAACTCCTGATGAACAAATAACTCCTCTGAATCTGATTAAACAAACAAAGAAAGAAGAAGAAGAAAAAAAGGGAAATCTTTGTTTAAACAAAGATGGGAGACAGTGATGATATACCAGAGTCAACTGTTCATAACGTATTGGAACAAGACACCCTCAAGTGGGTTTTCGTTGGTGGCAAAGGAGGTGTGGGTAAGACCACTTGTAGCTCCATTATTTCCATGCTCTTGGCTCGGGTCCGACCCTCTGTCCTCATTATATCCACCGACCCTGCTCATAACCTCAGCGATGCTTTTCAGCAGAGATTCACTAAGATCCCCACTTTGGTCTATGGTTTCAAGAATCTATATGCCATGGTATTTTGTTTCGGTTTTCGTTTTCGTTTTCGGGTTCTTTCTTTAGGCTTGCATGGTGTTTGTAATCCAGTTATGGATTCTGCATTGTTAGAACTTTTACAGTATGATGTTTGTTTGTTTGTTCAATTTCTTTCTCCATAGGAGGTGGATCCTACCGTGGAAAATGATGATTTTGGAGCTGAAGGAATGGATGGTTTGTTTTCTGATTTGGCTAATGCGATTCCGGGAATCGATGAGGCGATGAGCTTTGGGGAGATGCTCAAGTAAGAAATCTGTTGTATTGTATTCTGTTTGATGCTTTGTCACCGGACACCTTTTGGTCAATTGTTGTCTTGAATGTTTTCCTTTACTGCAGATTGGTGCAGACAATGGATTATTCTTGCATCGTGTTCGACACTGCCCCGACCGGACATACGCTTCGGCTTTTACAGTTTCCGGCTACCTTAGAGAAGGGGCTCGAGAAAATGATGTCGCTGAAAAACAAATTTGGTGGTTTATTGAGTCAGGTATGATATGACTCTTCAATAATTCTCAGCCAACAATGGGCCTATGGATGATACAATTTCGTATTAGCCTTGGTGTTATTTTTCATTAAATATCGGTTCCTTGTTTCCCAAGTTTGTCTCCGGTCGAATCCTTTCATAGCTCGTGTGTCGGTTCATTGTGTTATCGATTCCTAGTTGATTTTCTTTATGTACAAGTTCATGAAGTTGGAAACTCATTATTGCAGATGACTCGTATTTTCGGGGTCGAAGATGAATTTGGGGAGGATGCAATTGTGGGGAGGCTTGAAGGCATGAAAAATGTGATTGAACAAGTTAATAAGCAGTTCAAAGACCCAGTAAGGCATACCATTCTATTAGTCCTTTTCACTTGAAGTCTTTTACAACTTACGAATATCCGGCTTTCGTTCTATCTCGATCGACGTTTCTTGCAATGCCCTGCCAATGCTATCTGTATAATTCACTTTCCTTTCGGCAGGATTTGACAACCTTCGTCTGCGTTTGCATTCCGGAGTTTCTCTCCCTCTATGAAACAGAGAGATTGGTGCAGGAACTCACCAAGTTTGAGATAGATACACATAATATTATCATTAACCAAGTACTGTTTGATGATGAAGGTAATGCTTACTTTCTCACTATGTCCACCATTTTCCCTTCTGTCCTATCCCACCATAATTGTTGCTCGAACGAAAAGCTTACCATCGATCGGTCTGTTTTTTCAATTTAAGATGTCGAGTCCAAGCTGTTAAAAGCTAGAATGCGGATGCAACAAAAGTACCTCGATCAGTTTTTCATGTTGTATGATGACTTTCATATCACTAAGCTGCCACTGCTGCCGAACGAGGTGAGCTCAAGCATACTCGATCGGAAAATTTTACTTTAGCTATGCGGAAATTCGATGTTCCTGCATCTCGGATACTAATTAACATTGTATATCTGCTCTAAATATTGTTACATGGTTGTAAAAGGTTACTGGGGTTGAAGCTCTGAAAAAATTTTCTCGCCATTTCATTACACCATATGAACCGTCCCTCGTAAAGGGATCATCGGAAGAGCTGCAGCGAAGACTGTCGCGGTTAAAGGAACAGTTGGCCGAGGCTGAAGCCGAACTCGGGAATCTCTGAAAGGGAAAACAAGAGAGGTTGGGTTGTATGGCACATTTTCATGTCCGCATACTTTCTCATATTGCCGGTGGGGAAGAGGATTTGTTGCTTGCTGCATAATGTTGCATGGCAGCATCAGTTGTTTTAGAAAATTTTGTTTGCAATTCTTTTTTTCAGCAATTAGCATGCATAATTCGCTGCCATTGTATTAAGTTTCTCTCCTTTTTAATAATTGTGTTTTTCATAATAAAGGATTTCATTGCACTGTCATAAAATAGAACATCCTCAGAAATCAGACTGAAGTTCACAAAAGGAACTCCCGTCTTGGCCCACTGCCGATGGCATTGGACAGTTAAATGCTCGGCGAAACAATCCTTAAGATTGTGGGGAGTTTAACGTGCAGCGTGCAGCTAAAATACGATAAGTTTCAAAACTTGTTCAGAATTTGTTCAGAAATTAAGAGTAGATAAATAAAATAACAAGTAAACGCCACATGTAGAGGTATCAAATTTAACTACAAGAGAAGAAAAACTTTCACTTTTTATTAGAAAATTAGAGAGCTTATTAAAAAAAATAATGCAAATATGTAAAAATAGAAAAATTAAAGAGATGAAAAAAATTGAATATACACATAATTTTATACCAACAATGTGAATCTTTAAAATATTATATTAAAAATTTAAAATTACAAAATTACAAAAGTTTAAAAAGTTGAAATTATATTATTAATGAAAAATATTAATAAAATTCTTGATTTTATGATTGCCAAAATTACAAATCAAACAAAGTAGTGTACCATTCAAGTAATATGTCAAGTAATATTATATTTTAAAATTTTTATTTTCAAAAAATAATGAACCAAAAACCCTTTAAGAATATAGGATAAAATAATAAAATCATTTAATTATTTAATATGTTTTAATTATTACCTCCAATATAGATAAACAACAAGGGTGTTCATGGTAGGTTAATCGTACCGTTTAGCTTAAACGGTTGGTTAACCATTATAGCGATTATTGTTCGTAACTTAACCGTTAAGAAACGATTTATCGTTAATTTTTTAAATGGTTAACCATTATAGTGGGCAACCGTTAAAGAACAGATCGGTTACATGTTAACCTATAACCTATTACGATTTTCTTTTCAAATATTCATTATTACTTTTTTAGAATAATAAATATATCTCTGATAAGTATTGTATTAATTTTTTTTAAATAACTTAAATAAAAAAATTTTAAACAAAAATTTTATACTTAATTAAAATAAAGTATCTATAGGTTAACATTTAACCGTCTTTTTTAGCGGTTAGATTAACCAAAACTGTTTAACTTAACTGTTAAGTTAATTAATCTATAAAATAAACAGTTATACGATTAACGATTACGATTAACGATTACGGTTTATTTTGCACACTACTAGTAAACAAAATCGAGAAAGCGGTTTAAATCACCTAATTAATCATACAACGATGATGTTGGCATGATCTCGATATTCTTGATTTAGTGATAGTCATTAGTCAATGACTTATTGGGGTGCACAAAACCGATCTCCTGTCCCTGTTCCTGTCTTTTCTGAGTTTCTCCTTTTGTCGATCCTCTGTTTTTTTTTTCATTACCTTACTCGCCCGCCGCTAAAATTCATGGTCTCCCACATCATATAGAAACCCGAAACCAGTGGTCTAACATCCCCCAATCACATCTCTTTGAGGATCAGAACCCATTTGTCGCTGCTAACAAAGCGGCAAACCTCGTAGCCACCGCCCTTTCCTTCTCCAACTCATCGTCAACTTTCTTCAATTTCCCTATGCAGAATCGAGCCTACGGTTGAATTGCAAAAAAGGGGTCCATTAATTGGGTATTTGCTAATCTGGGTTTCTTCCAAATCTGGATAAGATTGAGCATGAATTGGATTGGGAGTGGCTCAACGAGCTAGGGTTTCAAAACCTTTGATTCTGTTTCCCTTTTTCTTTTAATTACTTGATAAAAGTGTGTGCGAATCAATGGAGGCTTATAAGACATGGGTTAGGAGGAACAAAGACTACGTACACTCTTTGGAGTCTCTTGCTAATGTAAGCTTTTTTCATATTTTACCTTTCTATTTTTACATAAACTCAACTTTTGTTTTCCTTGTTTGGGAAGGTTAAATTTGATAGCTTTTATATATTTCTTGGTAAAGGACTTATAATTCTGTTTTTTTAAATGTTCAAGTGAATTGAATTTATTATTTTTTTCTTATGCTTTGATTAATTTGGAGTGGGTGCTTTCTGGATGTCACTTATGGCTGATGTAAATTGAAAAGAAGAGGGGGAAAATTTCCCTTTTTACATGTTTTTTTAAGATATTGGATGTATAAACACAATCCTGCTAAAAACCAAAAAATGAAAGGTTATTATATCAGTAAGAGTGATGATTATCTGTTGAATTTAGAGCTTTGAATTAGCTGCTCCGTGAAGATTTATTATTCTTTTACAATTGTGGATAATATATATTCCAACTCCAAAGTCAAGTTTAGCTATTTGGATTATATTATCCCTTTTGGTTTTGAATGTGCTTGGAAATGCCGGCAACAATTTGCGAATGACTACTTTCGACTGTGTTGTGAAATCGGAGTGTTGCTATCTTATGCTGTTTTTGAAAATTGTTGTGCAGGGATTGACGTGGCTTCTTCCCGAACGGTTCTCCACTTCAGAGATAGGACCAGAAGCAGGTTTTGTGAAACTTTGGTAACATTGGCTATTTCTCGATAGCTTAGAAACCGATAAGAGTTTTCCCTCCCTCAACCCTGACTTAATTTAAAAGTAATCATCTAATCGGTTGCTGTTTAGAATGAAATGAATTAACATGTTAAATGTGGTGTTTAATTATTTCTTTTTAGGCTCCAGTTAAATGTAGCATCTCACCACTTCCTTCCTTTGGTCCCTTGGCTTGTACAAGTCAGTGTGAAGAAGATCAAAATGTTTCTTATCTTAAGTTGTGTTATCTTTTTTCAGACTGCTGACATTTTTTAGCCTATTGAACTATTTGGTAAATTTATGCAGTAACTGCAATTTTGGGCATTGTCACCGCCATCAACGAGCATATAATCGATACTGCTCCTTCTGAGAGGCATCCTGACTCTGCTGACCCTTCATCATTCCCTTATGGGTTGTGCATATCTGCACTAAAGGACTTGGAAACTTTGGTTGAAGTTGTCGCAGAGCAGTACTATGGTGATAAGAAATGGAATTTCATTGCTGTTACGGAAGCTATCAAGTAAGAAACCACCTTCGATTATATGTTGTATGACACTTTAAATCTTCACCTAGGCTTTTCTTCCCAATATGTTGGCAGTATGCCTTTGCCTAATAATTTGTACTTGATGTAGGGTGATAGTTAGATTAGCTTTATTCCGGAACAGTGGATATAAGATGCTTCTTCATGGAGGAGAAACCCCAAATGTTGAACAAAGTTCGGATGATACAAGTTCACAACATAGAATTGGAGGTTTCCTTGGGCCTGGAGGTCATCATCATAGACCTGGTTGGTTACAAAACAACCATGGACAAAACCCATTGACTATTGAAGGGAGGGCATTATCTGCTTTGAGCAGATTTGGAGAGAGTGCTAGGACGATCTCTGACCCTGCATGGGTACGGAGAATTCAACAGCAGCATGCGATTATGGAGCCTCCAAGTGATTATTTTTCATTAATATTTTACGATTAGTTACTAGTTATGGTGAATTAATGATTGGGGAAGCCTGCTAATTTTTTGCATTTTATTTCCTTTTACAGCTTCAACTATTAAAAGGCCGACTCTTTCCATGATTTTGTCGGAGAAGGGTGTTAATGGAGCTTTATTCGTTTTGGGGGAGATCCTCTTTATTACAAGACCACTGATATATGTTTTGTTCATTAGAAGATATGGAATTAGGTCATGGATTCCTTGGTTTCTTTCTCTGTCTGTGGACTTCGTTGGATTCGGCTTTCTATCACATGTGACAAAATCCGGGCTGGTTGAAAGAGAGCAAAAGTTCCATCTCTCTGCCTCTGAAAAGGATGAGGTTAAGAGTCTTTAGACGTTTACAGATCACTCATCAGCCTTGCTTAATAATTAATATTCTTCTTACACACTAAAACTATAGCCGTGCTGATACGAAGTGTATAATCCAGGTTAAACGACGGAAACTGTTGTGGGCACTTTACCTCATGAGAGAACCATTCTTTGGAAAGTATACCAGGTAATGGATAAAATCATCACAAAGTTACTTCATACTATATGTCATTCATTTGCTGATACCTTTCCTATTGGTAAGTAACTTAACAAATTTGTGCATATTTGTTCTTCAGGCAAAAGCTTGAAAGCTCTGAAAGGCTATTGGAGCCGGTTCCATTAATCGGGATTCTAACAGGTGCATCGGACATATTGACATAATTCCATGCAAGATAGTTGATCAAACTAATTTATGAAGAAACTAATATGTTATATTTTTAACTTTTGGCAGGAAAAGTTGTTGAGCTTATAATCGGGGCGCAGACGAGGTACACGTACATGTCGGGATCTTAAGAGAAATCAAGCTCCATGGTTTTGTTGCTGTTGTATTCTTTTTAAACACAGTAAAAGCATACAAGTAATAGTTGATAACTGGGAAATCAATTTTTGAAATGAAAGTCAGGCAACAGCTAGAAAACAGGAGTTTATATGCAATAGGTGGGGGCATTTGGTTGAGGAATTTAGTGTTGATTTGAATATCATGTATTGTACCGTTTCAGCCATGGGAACAGATAGATTTCTTCTCCATGTTTGAAGAATTTTGGTTGTGGTTTGAAAATGCCTGTTTAAAGCTTGTATGCAGAACACAATACAAACCAAAGGACATGGCTCCAAATTTGATTTATTTTGACATCCTTGCAATTTCATCCCAAGGCAATATGAAACGCAGAGTTTTTACTCATAATGGAAAACAGGTCAATTATTTGTGATTAAGCATAAAAAGGAAAGCTAAATTAACGACCTTTAAAATGCTTAAACCCTTCAGGGTTTCTCCCTTGTTAATTTGAAATTGATTACCTACTCAAACTGTCCTTGTGATCCTAACTCGCCTCTCCCGTATCTCCATATCACTCCTAAACTCGACCGCAGTTTAAATCCCTAATGATGAGTTCTAGGTTGATATGATTTGTTTACTAGCATACACATGCCTTCTTCCCCATCACATTCAAGAGCCACTGAGCTTTCAGTCTTTGCAAAGTATTTCAATAGCATTGTGAGCTTTTTTCTTTGTGGAGTTAGTTTGCCCTTGGCTCCTCGCATTCTTGAACTAGCATATATTTTCCTGGAAAAAAAACATGGAGTTCGTTCTAGCCTCCAGATGAGGGGCATTTCTTCACCGTCCGAGAGTGTAATCATTGTCTTATCATTATATAAGAAATGAAAATGGTTAAAGTTATAAAATCAAAGACCTGGTAGAAGAAATGCAGGATTAGATGAAAAGATATCGGACTTTTACTACAAATTTAAGCATTTTAAACGGTTGGTATCATGCAAGGACTCCCTCCCTTTTGTGAAATCTTATTACAACTTTAAAAGAATCCAGTATGGCAACTGAGAGAATATCTAAAGAAATAAGAAGCAAATCGGGTTTTTAACTTTTAAGGCAGCAGCAGATTGCAAACGCTGGCCTGGAGTCACAGGAAAAAAAAGGAAAAAGATCATATGAAAAATGTGGAGATGCGGGGTATCGATCCCCGTACCTCTCGCATGCTAAGCGAGCGCTCTACCATCTGAGCTACATCCCCTATTGTCTCAGGATACATTAAAAACTAGTTTATCATATGACTCACTAGGGAATCGTCTCCATTTTACCACGCTCAATTTCTCTTCTCCAACCTTGGCTTCTGTGTTTTATGTTTGAATTTAAGCTTTGTTTTTTTTGTTGTGGTGGGCAAACCAAGGTTTAAGAAGTTAAAATGGTGGCCAAATTAAAGTTTTGATACTAAAAGTTAAAGTGTTTTTGGTTGTTTTTGCTTAAAAAAGTGTGTTTGAGTTGATAAAAACAACAAAAAACAAGACCTTAGAAGTGTAGTGGAAGTTTTTGAAGAGGAAAAAGGAGGGAGAGAAGGAGATGAAATGCTGAGGTTATTTTTTAATATATATATATATAGATATATATAATAAAATTTAAAAATATAGAGATTGAAAAATAAGTTTATTATTATATCAATTTTATTAACGGTTATATACTAATATTTTTCTTTTAATGACAACACTTTATAGTAGGAGGACTATTTATGTATTTTACCTTAAAATTTAATAAATATAAATTTGTCACATAAAATAATAGATTAAGGGTTTGTTTGATAAACTATTAAAATCATTTAAGTCTAGTTTGATTTTTCAATGCTTTTGACAACAAATATTAAAAATCATTTGATTAAAGTTTATCAAAGAAAAAGCATTGAAAAAGATAAGTTGATTAGGGGTTGTTTATCATTTATTTAATAAAAAAAGAGGCTTAAACCTGAACTAACTAATATAGATTAAGAGTAAGGTGGACCTAAAACATCATGATCAACAAAAAATGATATATCATGAGAAACTTCGGAGAACGACGAAGTCAGCTTGGCCATGCTATCGGCTAATCTCGTTCTACTTTTTTATTTTAATATTATGTCATCCTTTAAATGAAAAATCAAATTATAATAATTTAAATTAATTATTACTCTTATATATTTTATTTTTAAAATTTAAATGTATTTATATGTAATACATATTATTCTCAAGTATATGCTATATTCCAAACAATATTTATAATTTAAATTCAATACTTGTTGAATTCAGCATAGAATTTTTAAATTTATCAAATAACACCATTACAAATCCCATAGGAAATCACAAATAATATAATTTTTATAAATAATTATGTTTTGATCGGAGGGCTCAGAAGATCCATCCGTGGATGAAGTTGGCCTCGCCAGCTACGTCTCTGGGGGCTGAAGATCCTTCTGCCTCATCATAGTGATGGTACCTGTTGCAATAATGGAACCAACTTTTCAAAACAAAAAATGAAATGAAAATAGCACTCCTTGTAAACCCTACAGATTCATGAGCACCTATATATATATATATATAACAAGTTTTACCCTATTTGCAGAACAGGTTGAAGATCACATTCCATGGGGTGTGACTGAGAAGGATGCAGAGGGAAGTTTTCAGTTGCTGCGCCACAACTCCATAAACCCTCCATTGCTTTCTGGTTTTGTCCTTCTTCCTCCAGCTGAAACCCAAAATAATGGTGAAGGTATTAGGTTATGTTGAGCACTGTGAAACTTGCTGCAGAGATAACTTGGTAGTCAAGGTTAACCTTTTTTTTCAATTGTCTGTTAATGTCTCCAAGCTGACGCTCCTGCCAAGAAGGTGAAAACAAAGATAAGTAAAGACCAAAGGCATCGCCATGGGAATATTAATATCTTACCTTTCTGCGTAGCTCTTCCATTTGTTCCGTCATAATCTGTGTCTGCAGTTAAGAAGAGTAGAGAAAAAGAGTTTTGTTAGAACACTTCTTTGGAGAAAGATCAATAAGAAATCTTTTCACACTTGTAATATACAGATTCCCATAAAATTCATAGGAACAAACATGCAAAACTTAGTACAGCTTTCTTCTTTTAAGAATACTCGTCGAAAAAATTATTGTTGGGAGGTACGGTCACAATCTTAAATATGGACAGTAAAATGCATTGTTGACTAAAATTTAAGTTAAAGATGACATGTCACCACCTTTCGTTGTCTTGCCATTGCAAGAGCTCCTTCAAGTTGCTTCTCAAGTTTTTGCAGTTCTTTCATATTCAATGGCCCAAGATCTTCTCCAAGCAAATGACTGATACACATTAAACACATAACGAATTAGCTAGCGTAGGTAAGATAATAATTACTATTTCCTTGGATGAAAAGTACCTCATTAACAATTGATTTAAAAAAAAATTGGTATAATCCTTGTAGTTGACTCAATGATCGACTAATTCGGATTCAGTACTGCATATGCCTATTATGAGGGGCGACCTACACAACCTAGTTTGCTGCATTCACAACGTCAAGATTCAAACTCCTAACCTCACTTAAGAGACCTAGTGTATCTCCCTATTGGATCAATTGATGGTTGGTTGTGTGTCATTTTTATAAAACAATAAATGTTAATTCTATCAAAATTTAGTCTTGTTTTATTCTTTTTACTAATATAGGGACTGAATTGATAAATTTAATAGTAGAGGAAATGAAAAATCAAACCTTTGGGTGCGTTGCAGTGCCTCATATTTTGCCTTCAACTTGATTACTTCTTGGTACCAACTCTGCATTGATAAGCAAAGGCAAGTTAAGAACGAAAGGAGAGCTCACTGATCATGATTCCCAAAAAGGATAAGCATGTAGGGACGGGTAAAATGTTGATAAAAATTAAGTTAATCAATACAACTCCATAGTTAATTACCCCAGATTTTTACTATTAGTAATGAACATAAAGCTTCCACATGTTAAACAGCTCAAGATCAGTGTTTTACTAGGAATAAAAAAAGACCATTTAATAGTAACCTGGGTTTCATGTTCAAGCCTGTTGTCTTGAGTAACAAAGCAGCAACGTTGATATCGTTCAAGGGTATTGCTCATACTGCCAAAGAACAAAGTAAAAGGTGAAAAACAACCTATTAAAACACAATAATTTGTGAAGATTTTTGCATTTTTAAGCATAATCATGATGAAGTTGCATGCAAGGGATGCAAGAAAGTAAAAAAAGAAGAAGCAAATTCATCGAATGCAGCCCTCAAATGATTTTGAGGAACAAGGATTTCAACTTTTATGGTGATCAATACTTGTTTTTGTTACAGTGAAATCCAATGATTTAAACCTTATCCAACTGGCTCAAAGCAAGGTTCAAACTTTATTGCAAAAATTGAAGCAAAATATCAACTTTAGTTCAAAATATAGCTTATGACAGTCCCAGAAACAAAGCTATGTTAAACTCTTCACTTATCATGTGAAGAAACAAAGAACCAAAGCCAGAAAGTTTTGAATTTTTTCACCTCATAATCCAAGAATTACATGTGAAAAGAAAATAGAAACCCTATATCTTGCACTGAGGTCTCATAAGACAAGAACCCAGCACTAGCAGAACCAGTTTAGAGGGCCAAAGACCCAGTTTTTAGGGAAAATAAGGTTTTTTTCTTTGCAGATGAGATGAAACGTGTCAATCTATCACTGGAAAACCATGAGAACCCAGCACTAGCAGAACCATAAAAAAAGAGATTTCAGAGACAGAAAGTGAGATGGATACATGTCGGATGTTAGTGAAAGAGAATTAAAAGTAACAAAGTTAACCAGAAAGATCAAACATGTAGCAAATTTTGAGTATATATATATATATATATATATATGGTTAACGTAATTGTATATACCCAGAGCTGCTGAACTCAAAGAGTTTGCCACGATTAGAGAAGATGATGAGGGCGATCTCAGCATCACAAAGAACGGAAAGCTCATAAGCTTTCTTGAGCAACCCATTTCTCCTCTTAGAGAAGGTCACTTGTCTGTTAATCTTGTTTTCTATCTTCTTCAGCTCCACTCTCCCCCTCCCCATATTTCTTTTTCTTTCTTTCTGGGTTTTCAATTTTCTTGGCTTAGAACAACGGGACTGGTGTTTTGGTATTATACACAAGGAAGAAGAAGAAGTGAGAGTTTAAAAGGCTAGTTTTATGCGAAAGTGCAGCACGGAAGGCTCACTGATTCTTCTTTTACAATAAAATGGAAACCCCTATCGTATTTCTTCCTTGCTCTTCATTCTCTGCTCAGTTTTAATTTTTAGCATTTTTTTTTTTGGCTTTCTCGGTTTCTCTGTCCTTCCTGTTAGCACGCTGAGTTATTTAATATAAAGATTTATATCCAATATATTGGCGGCGGAAACTTTTAGTTTCTATAAGCGGCCTAGTTTTAATGTTTTGAGGTTTAGTTTATAGTGTAGGGTTTATAGGTTTAGTTGTAAGGGTTTAGAATTTAGAGGTTAGGGTTTAGGTTTTAGTATAATATGTTGAAGATTTAAGTTTTAAGTTATAAATCCTAAATTTTAACTCTAAACCTTGAATTTTATTCATAATCCCTAAATCCTAAACTACTAAACCTATACCTCTAAACCCTACTCCTAAATTGACTCCATAAACCTTAAAATTAACCGCATGTAGAAACTAAAAGTTTTCACCACTAGTGTATCAAATAATTATCCTTAATATAATTCGATCAATTTCATTCATATGGTACATGCAAATTTTATCAAAGATTAAAAATAGAATGGATACCGTCACAGAATCATTTTAAAAATGTTAAAAAATAATTATGAGTAACACACGCTTGTTTAAAGATTAACTATATTATGTTGTGTTTAACTATAATCATATACCTTAATTATTTTAGTTGTAGTTATATAAACATTTAAGAAAAAAAAATGTAGTTATATAAATATATTAATATTAATTGTAATTCCATCTGTGTTATATTAGTTGAACTAAGTGTACGTACATTATATGAATGTGTTAATTGTCCATTGTGATAGTATTCTAAAAAAAATAAATTGTTACACCAATTTACCGTTTCATGGAATTGGCAATAAATAGGAGTTAGGGCATAATCGGAAGAGAGGAGTAATTGGGGAGTTAAAATCTTAAAGGTCTGTTTGTAAGGGATAAAAATCTACTTTTTCTTTTGGTCAAAAAAAAAATCTACTTTTTCTTTTCGGTGCTCTTTTTTATATTTAACATTAAAAATATTAAAAATTAAATTTTAAGCCATAACCTTAAATTTTAATTTATAAACCTTACACCCTACACCCTATACACTAAAAATATACTATACATCAAATTTTCTAAACTCTAACCACAAATTTTAATCTTAAACTCTAAACCTAATTTTTAGTGTGAGAACATAAATAGGAGTACCGAAAAGGGATAGAAGATTTCTATTCATTTGTAAGATAATACTAACATATTAGGATTTAAGGTTAAAAGTCGAAGCTGGGCACCAAGTATTGAAAACCCGATACGTTGTCAACAGTGGGGTTTTTGGACAGGCGCGATAGGAGCGACCGCACAGGGCCCCCGAGAGAGAGGGGCCACAAAAATAGAAAACTTAAATTAATATTTGTAAAAAATTATAAATTTATATATACAATTATGTGTATATATATAACAATTATCTAAAACTTAAAACATGAAAAAAGAATGACACCTTTTAAGTAAGAATGTTTGATTTTCAGATGTTTATAAGTTGATTTTTTGTTGCTCAAGAGGATAATATAATAATATATTTTCTACTAAGATAATTTTTGAAGAAAAAAACTTATATGATCTCTTACTGATTATAAATTAAGAGCCTCATTTTAATAAATTGCACAGGGCCACCAAAATCTTTGAACCGCCCCTGGTTGTCAATACCTATAGACCATACAGAAACATACACATGATTTTATGTCAAGAATGTGAACTGTTAAAGAGTTATATTACAAATTTATGGGTATGAACTCAAGTCATCGATAGAAAATACAAAAAGAAATACATAAACTATATGGGAGTTTGAAATTTTCAGGGGGTGTGACTACCCCTCCAGAACCCTCTCGGTCCATCCCTAGACCCATAGGTAATTGATACCTAAATTGCTAGAAAAGTCGGGTTTTGGTGAATGAAGTAGAGATTAGAGGGGCTAAAGTTGTATTAATCCAAGGACCTATAAGACAATTATTCATGGCTAATATTTTTTTAATATGCTAGTATGATGCAAGGGTGATATTTGTTCAACTTTTTTAGTCTTTTTAAAGACGACACACACAACATGCATTACTGGTGCTCTAACCCAGGTCCTAATATATAATAAACATTTACTTTTACCACCAGTACACAAGGGGATGAGCATCACTCGGGGCTAATATTAAAGCCAAAATTCACGTTAAATGTCAGCTCTGGCCGATCCGTTGTTCATACAAAATAAGAGAGAAACAAAGTTTCACAAATTTTGATCCGTTTTCACTAGAAAAGCATGGGTTAATCGATTCCTAACATCTTTCGGCAGGGATTATTAATGGGAGTTGGACTGCAAACGTCTGTTTGGACAAAAGCTAATTTTTTTAATTTTTGTGGCTGATTGCATTTGACTTAAATCAGGGTTCGAAACATCAGCTCATCGTATTTAGCGTGACAGTTCAACCTTGTTTCTTCGTTTAATGCTCCAATAATTATTTGAGAAACATTTCCGAATACAGCCAAAGTGATTCTAATCAAGTACATTGATTTTGACCACTAAAAAACCCAAACCCAAATCTCACATTAAATAAATCGAGATGCAAGATAATTTTTAATATACTGTTTATAATATTTTTTAAAAATAAAATAAATCCGTAGGGTTTTCCTCCATTGGAAATTATAGCTAAGAGGTCTAAAAATGAAGAATCAAGCTATAAATAAGCATGTATAGCCTCCCTCGTCATCCTTCCTTTTTGTGCTTCTCCATCCCTAAAGTTTGCTGTTGCAACTTCTCCTCTGAATAAGTTCCAAAATAGAATTAAGATACAGAAAATGACAGACTGAGACAACCCCACATGCCTTTTGTTTTCTACTCTACCTCTTTACTATTCTTTTTTCTCATCAAGTAAACAAAAATTAATTAATATACCATACAAATTAAACATATTTGTTTCACGGTAATTTACATATACGAACATTGATTTTGTCACACTCACGCAATTTCGAAATAATTAAAAAAAGAAGATTGCCAGAGATATTTGTTAACAGTAAAACATTAATAGTGGTCCAACTTTGATTCCCTTAATTATCAACACCTATATTTTCCGCGTAAGACAAATTTGAATCCCAAATCGCAGTGGGGTCTAATAATAGGAGATTGTACAATCTCTGTTCACCCAAACTACTATTACTTTCCCCCCTTTCTTCTCGTATTCATTGAACAGAACCAGGCTGTTGCACTTGCACTACTGCACTCTATTCAGGTAAATATGTATCATAATAATTTGATTTACAAATTTATTTAAATTCGAGTTTTGTCGAAGACCTTTCGGAGCTCGGACCAATCTTCGACTGCTGCAAGTTCTTCGTGAAATTGTTTGGCTCTTGTCTGGTTTCCTTTACCAGAAGAGAAGGGAAGAATGTAGCACATGAGACTGCAAGCTTTAGGCCCCGTTTGTGGTTGTTTTTGACAATCCAAACCAACCTTTTTTAAGTGCTTTCACTTGTTTTTTTGGTGTTTTTGGTTACTTTCAAAACCAAAAAGCTAGAATTTATAACTTTTTGGGTGGAAAAGTTAGTTTGAAAATAAAATTATTTTTCATTCTTATTATTTAATTAGAATTTATTGTACATTATGCATACATAATTATAAAATTATATATATATATATTATAATATTTATATTGAGAATAAAATTATTTTATTTGTAATTTATTTTATATTTATTATTAATTTGTAAGTGATATGTTCGTATATAATCTAGAATGTAGTTTATATTTTCAAATTAAATTTAAAAAAATAAAAATTTTATTGTAATTAAAATTAACTTATTTCATATATCATAACATTAACTATTTGAACATCACCAAATTTTATTTTTTACTTTTCAATATCATGTCTAAAATAGACATTTTATCTCATCAAAATCACTTTTTGACAACAATGACAAACACTAACCAGCTTTTCAAAATTATTTTTCAACAATTAGTTTAAAAATCATTTTTTTCACCGCACTTTTTAAAAGCAACTGCACACTAAGCCTTAGGCTTGACGAATGACTGTACAGGAAATTGGATTATCCAAGTTTGTCTCCGTTGCTTTGTTATGGTTGATGACTTAAATAGTTGGGGTGTGAAATTTTTAAAGAGTAAATATATAATTTTTAATAGGATATAATGGAATTGACTCACTTAATTTGTTGGGATATGAAGTCAACAATACTAATTGTATTAGTAAAGAAATCCTCGTACCTCATACTCTAGTCCAATCTCACTATATGATAATCATAACTCCGTCATTAATAATATAATTCGAATTTTATTTAAAATTTTTATCGAGTTGAGTTAAATGGTATAATAATGATATTTTAAAATTTTGAGGCGGCATGGCACACATCCTAACCAAGTTCCGCCATTGCTTTCATAAATTTGATCCTAAAATGCTGCCAACTTTGAAAGCAGGGATGGACCGAGGGGATACTGGTGGGGTAACCGCCCCCTTCAAATTTTGAAAATCATATATGATTTAGTAAATTTTTAGAATTTTTCTATGTATTTTCTATTAAAAATCTATTTCGCCCACTCTAAACTTTTATAAATTCGCCCTCTAGAAATTTATATGTTCGCTCCTCTAACCTAAAGTCTTAAGTCCGTCCCTGAATGAAAGTAGTGTGATTTCTATGCATAAACAGCATAACATTTATACACGGTGTATGTACAATAACACGTTCCTAAATGCATATCCGTACACTATATGTGGCTGACATATAACCAACGAGACGAAATTAAGATTTTTATATATAAAAAAAGTAATATAGCTTTCGAATATGATTATGAGTAATCATAAAGTTGGTCTTTTTGGAGCCAAGACTCCCTCATAAAATTAATATTCTTCCAAAGTTTTATTTGCTTGTTTTTTTATACTGGCCAGGGACTTTAAATACAGTAATGTTGGGGACCCAGCTTTCCAATGTCAAATGATCCATCAATCCTGCATGCATGTACTGATTTATTAATGATTTAATGGTGGGACTGGGATCCCCATTCCTTACGCCCTTCACAGTTCCCCTGGTCAAGTCTCTTTCCACTTCTTACCCTTGTTGGGGTGGATAGTCCTTTTAAAATTTATATATAATATTTTTAAAAATTTAAATTTTTTATTGAAAATATTTTTATTTCTTAAAATTTTATAAGTTTGTATCTTTTAAATTTTTATAGGTTTATCCACTACATAAAATATTTCTCAGGGCTAGTCTTTGTACTGTTAACCAGTTGTATTTTTTTCTTCATTTAGGCTTAAGAAAGTTTTTAATGAGATGCTCGTTAACGTGTTGATGTATGATTTCACATTCTAATAAATCATATGGTGCTGTTGATCAAATAATAATAATAATAATAATAATAATAATAATAATAATAATAATAATAATAATAATAATAATACTCGTTAAATATTGGCTAGTGTGGTCAGGTGTACTCATGGATAAAGCCGGTATTTGAGGTTGGCAGGCAAAACATAAATGTTTAAAAGAAATGGGCAAATTCATGAATAAACTATTTTAAAAAAAAAATAATTAATAAGGGGACTAAGGTAAAAAAGTTCTTCTAATCCCCCACCCCTGTGTAGTTTCGTCCCTAGGTGTACTCATATTCTCTCATTGTATTGTATGTGGATTTAAGTTTTAGCATTTGAAATATTAATAATTTAAAATATAAAAGTTATCTATTTAATCAAATAATAATATTAATAATAGTTATATCTATTATGTTTCCCGTCACTATCATCTCTCTAAAACTACATCTTTACCTTGGGGTCCTCCGTTGCATCTCCTTTAACAATGTATGTCTCCGTTTGGTCTTGGGAGCATCTAAAGCGCGTATAAGTCCTAAGGAGATGGTTGTCAAATTCATTTGGTCTGCCAACTAGTTATATTAACCGACAGTAAAGGCTAGTTTGTCGCACCAATCATATTATCTTATAAAACTTAAATTTGATATTCTCATCAAACTCTATTAATATAATCGTAAGTAAAAATTATCGTCTCCCCAAGTAAAGTTTGGTTAAAAACTAAAATGATTTTTTTCTTTCGCTCACATCCATTATAACTATTATTAATTGTATCATTCCGTCCAAAATAGAGAAGATAAGTCACTTAAAACGTCAACGGTTATAACCGACTTACTTTTATCGTATAGGAAATAATATGAAATAATCCTATGTTACACTTTATAATAACTCATACTTAACATTATAAATATGAAATCAGCAAATAAAAAAAACATAAAAAAATATGGAATACATATAGGTCCGTCGCTTTGCATAGCTTAGAAATTGATGTGAATGATTGGCCAAAAAAAATTGACGTGAATGGATGGATCAGATGAGACTGTGTGGCCAACGTGACGGTGGCCCGTACGTACTACTCATATGTCTCGAGACAATGTACTAATTTTTAATTTTATCATATTTTTAAGTTATGTTTCCGACTAAATCAATATATTTGATCGGCTGATTAAACTATTTATTTTTGTTATAGATTTTAAACACATTAGAAACACCCACTTTCATTTTATAGATTATCATTTTCTCTCTAGGTAAAATTAAAATTAAGATTTCTCAAAAAAAAAATGTTTCCGACCAAATTTAAATTTTAATGATTAATTGGACATTAATTTAGTAAAAATTTGATGGGTATCGAAAAAGAATAAATTAGTTTTATTAAAATCGACTTGCCCTTTATCATTATGTACGTTATTATCCATGGGAATCGCATACGAAAATGTAATTCTATTTTTGAAAAATCGACTTTCTAGTCAGTTGATTAAAACTTAATTTATAGAGTAGATTTGTTGAATTATTTTTGGTTTAAGTATAAAATAAATGTTTTTCTCAATAATTATTTTATGTTTTTGAATAAAATATGTGTTTAGCATTCATTCCGTAACTATTTTAAATTTTTTCATCAATGACTATTAAAAAAATTAGTGATTCAGTTATTGCATAACACATTACCTATTTTTTTATCTAACTTTAAAAAAAATTATCAACTTTTAAAAAATAAAACTCAATGTTCTTAAAAAAAACTCACGCCCCTAAATCTTTCCTCTACTACAGTCAAACACTACGTTGTCATCATAGTAGTAAGATCCTCTCGCCGCACTTAGTTCGTCGTTCGTCTATTTATTGCTGGTCGGTCGTAATTCAATAGGAGATTTTGTGACTGCATTTATAGTTTGTTTGGTCGCTCGTTTGTCGATTTTTCGATGATGTAAAGTTGAAATTATTGATTTGAGGGTTCGTCAAAAGAAAGAGTGAGCAGTAGTGCGAATTAGCGATCAAAAGAGATGAATTAGGGTTAGAGATTTAGGCTTTTGAGAAACTAAAGATTTAAAGATATTTTTATGAAATTAAAGATTTTATTGAAAAAATAAAAACTAAAAAATTACAGGAATATGTAATGTGTCACATTTTAATTGGTTAACAATTTTTTAACATATTACGCAAAAACTTTAAAATAGTTAGAGAATGAAATGCTAGACGTCTATTTTGTCCAAAAAATACTTTAGACACACATCTTAAAGAATGTATAATATAGACACTTACTTTGTAATTGAGCCATTATTTTTTAATTTTTAGGGCAGCTGGTAGGGCGGGAAAAACTTGACCTAACTTGAAAAATTCGAATTATTTGATTCGATGCAAAAAAATTGACTCGTAATTTCACAAACTCGACTCGAATAAATTTCAAATAAAGTTTGAATTATAAAATTGAAGTTTGAATAACATGAAATTTTTAGCAATTAGTTTATCAGTTCTCAACTTTGAGTGGAGTCTCTCAATTCTTCCCTACATATTATGTATATCATATGTGAAAATATGAAGAAATATATATATCGTATATGGATATAGAAAGCCGTTTAAATTGAAATTATTTTGTATTATAACCTTAAAAATAATTATAATTAAATTTGTACAGAAACTTGAAAACTCGACGTGACTCGCCTTGAATTTCATAAATTCGAATCAAATCGAAAAAAATTTAAATACAATTTAAATCGTAAAATAAGGCTCATAAACTCGACTAAATTAAAACTTTTTAACTTAATTCGATTGAAAACTCAGTACATCCCAACCCACGCCAATGAACACCTCTGATTTTACCCTGTACAAAAATTCAAAATTCCCTTTTCTAGTAGAAGGAAACTGCATGGCAAGATCAAACATAAAAGTGACAAAAATCCTCTTTTATTTTTTGGTGTCTTTTTTCTATGCTACATTGTTAAAAAATTTAAATTTTAAGTTCAAACTCTAAATTTTAAATCATAAACCACAAACTCTAAACCATAAAAAATATACCCTTTTCCTAATTTTCTCAACCTTAACCCTAACTACTAACATTAACCTTAAACCTTAATTTTTTTAATATGAAGTGTAAATAAAAGTAGCGAAAATAAACAAAGGATTTCTACTCAGGAGATAAATGAAAAAATAAATAGAATCGATGTTTAAAGTTGCATGTTGATTATAAATTCATAAATGTTTCCATTACAATTTACAATGTTGGATGGAAATTCTTGTACTCATGTCCCATTGTCACCGCCAAATAATCCCTCAAAAAAATTAAATTAGCCAGATAAAACTAAAAATGATGTTATTTGGTCAAGTTTAAAACTCTGGGGTTTCATAAATCCGAATAATTAACATCATAAACCATACTTTTATAGAAAATTTCTACCAGAAAAACAAGGCTTTGAAGGACCGAACCTGCTAAAGTAGTTCGGAACAGGGGTGATTATCGAGCGAGTCGATCGTGAGTTAGGCAGCGTTTGATTCGTGCTCGTTAAAATTTTTGTTGCTCGTTAAACTTGTTAAAATTATCATCGACTCGTTCTCGTTAAAAAAATTATTGCTCAATTCGCTGATCGTTAAGCTTGACTCGTTACTCGTTATGCTCACTACAAAATTTACCTTATTTTTAACTAAAAGTAAAATTTAACAATACTATATGATGCTTAATATTAACATAAATTAACAAATTTAACCAAAAACATATTAAAAGAGTGTATAAAGCGCTTTCAAAGTCTAAATTCTAAACTAACAATCCACAAATACACCAAACTAACATATTAAAACTAAAGTAACAATCCATAAACTCATCAAACTAACATATTAAAACTAAAGTAACAATCCACAAATATTTAAAAAAATTAACGAGCTGCTCACAAACTTATCGAGTCGAGTTAGACTTTGCTCGACTCAACTCGTTAAAATTTTGAGTCGAGTTCGAGTCGAGTCAACCTGAATTGAGCGTTTACCGAATTTTGTCCGACCCGAGTTCGAGCAACTCAACTCGTTAAGCACCCCTAGTTCGGAACAAAACAAGTATGGCCATGTACATAACTTTCTTCTTCATCACATGAAACCCTAATAATGACAAATCTATTTACCACAAAGAGGAACAAATAGGAAAACACAGTCGGGAAAAGATAAAAGGGAGGTAAAAGGGACATTAATGAACAGTACAGACAAGGATAAATTTCCCCCTGTTAGTGGGTCCAAAGAGACAGCGACAAACCATAATGTTATCGTTCCGGCTGCAACGTGGGAAAACGACGGTGGTTAAGAGAGCTGAGAGCTTGCCGTTTTTGGAAAGCTTTGATTGTTGGGTCAGGTTATTTATGACATGGTCTGGACCTGGACTTCACTTCACCAGCAGCAGCCAGCAGTTTCATCCTTTTGCGATGAAGAAGCCAGTACTGGGTCCTAGGGACTTGTTTGGAATTAGCTTCTGCCTTTGCACAGCTTTCATAGATTGTAGTTGGGAAATCATTTCATTACAATCAATGATAAAATGTTTAGTGAGATTGCATCGAGGTACAGAGTCAGGATTTTAGGTTAAGAGTATAAAACATAAATGTGTAAAATTAAGGGTAAATTTATAAATAAATTATTTTTTTTAAAAAATTATATAGAGAGACAAAAGTGAAAAAAGAATTTCTTCCTCCCCACCCCTACATAGTTATGTCACTGGTTACATCTTTAAATAACGAGAGGGAATCATGTTAAGCAGGGACAAATCCATGATTTTATGATAAGAGTGAACTTATAAAAAAAAAATCAGGAGAGTAAGATTTTGGGATTATTTTCGGGACCGTTAGGTGTGATGGATTCAAATGAAGCTCAAGTGCGGGCTATAGCATTTGCGTTGAGTTTGGTTATGGACAGGGAGTGGCGTGACAGTTGTGTGATTATAGAGTCGAATTCGCAAGTAGCTTTGAGTTGGGCTACACGTTCGGCGAAACGGCCTTGGCGATTGTGGGAGGTATTTACTGTGATCGATCAGGCTTGTCAGGTTTCGTATGAGATACAATTTTGTCACGTGCCTAGGGAGGCAAATGGCTTTGCGGATGTGCTAGCGAAAGAAGGTGTGGATCGATGTTCACTTTTTGTGGCTTGCTTATGATAGGCCTGATTTTTTCTATGTATTCTTGGCGGATCTTATTGTACTCTTTTCCTCCACTAGGGAGGTTTTTAACGAGGCGTAAGATCCGTCACGCTATATGCTTTTATGCTAATAAATAAAATCATACAGTTGCTGATAAAAAATAATTTTTTTAAAAAAAATAATTAAAATATATAAATATTTCTAAATTATATACGATTTTTAAATTTTCAAGAGGACGGTTGTCCACGCACCTCCCTCGATTCATCCCTAATAATAAAAAATTTGAGTTTAAAGGATCATACATGATCTGGTGGAATGAGTGCATGCATGCAGATAGAGTCATTAATACACAAAAGTTTTGGATTTCTTGCTTGAACAAGCTTCCCAAGTCAAGTGGGGAAGGGGTGTAAATAGTAAACATTAGGTAAAGACAAATTTGCAGCTGCATGTCGTGCTCAGCCTCTGTTCTCTCTTTTTCATGTGGTGAAATGAACCGCTTGTAATTTTGTTTTTCATGGTTCAATCTATCTCGGAGGATTGCCTCTGTTCTCTCTTTTTTATGGTTTTTTTTTTTGTATGCTGTAATTTTTAAAGTAAGATTGTTTAGTAATTTATGAAATGGTTGCATTCGGGTGAAAATCTTCTGCCCTATCATGCTTCCTTCTATGCTTCACACTGAAAGTTATATAGAAATTAAATTTTAAACCGTAATTTTAATTTTCGCATCATAAACCTTAAACTCTAAAAAATCGACCATTAAAATAATTTCCTAAACCTTAACCACAATCAGTAACCTTAAACCCTAAACTCTAAATCTTAAACACACTATTTTAATGTGGAGCATAAGAAAAGCATGACAAAAAGCAGACAATTTTCATCCGTTGCATTCAGACAAGGGTAACTAAGAGACTAGTGGGGCCACTAACAAATTATTAATATTGTAACACAAATGTTAAAATAGTTAGTTTTACAGCTGTGATAAAAATTAGTTAGTTAGGTTTTTTTATTATTTAAGTATGCGTATTTTGTATTATTCTTTGAGTAATAAGAAAATATATTATTCTTTTCTCTCTCTTTGAAAACTTGTCGACCGGTATTTTTTTTCCCAAAATCATTTACTATTCTAAAAACTCTAAGTTTGTTTTCTTCAAATCAAGATTCTTTGATTCAACATGGTATCGGATAGAACTTTCAAAACGCGTTCGTCTGATTTTGATCGACCTTTCACACACAATTAAAAATGATTTTGGATGAGCTGTATAATTTTAGGCCATTATCTGTGTGCGATTGTTCTGCTATGAACTTTAGAAAATATGATTTTGCCCTTCGATTTTTTAGGGGTTTGAATGAATCTTTTTCTGTTCTTAAGTCTTAGATCTTAATGATAAAATCTTTTCCTGCGATTAATGAGCTTTTCTCGATTTTTATACAACATGAAAGGACTGTTTCCTCTCTCTCTTTGAAAACTTGTCGACCGGTATTCTTTTTCCAAAAACTCTAATTTTGTTTTCTTCAAATCAAGATTCTTTGATTCAACATGGTATCATATAGGACTTTCAAAACGCGTTCGTCTGATTTCGATCGACCATTTCGCTCTGATAATTCCTCCAACGAATTTTACATCCACGCAAATTAGAATTCAGCCATTGTGTTGACGCTCGTTTTGCTCTCCAGCAACAACTATCACGATTGGGCGCGTTCGATGCGCATGTCACTGATTTCGAAGAACATTTCGATTTGTTAATAGTTCTATCAAAGAACCTCTAGAAGGTGATCCTCGTTATCAATCCTGAGTCAAGTGTAATAATCTTGTGTTGTCGTAGCTTCAACACGCTATTAGTCCAGAGATAGCTCAGAGTGTTCTTTCGATAAACACTGCGTATGAGCTCTGGACCGATTTGTATGACCGCTTTAATTAGGGGGATTTGATTAGGGTTTCTAATTTGCAACAAGAATCCTATTCTTTGAGTTAAGGTACCAATTCTGTCATTGCCTTTCACACACAATTAAAAATAATTGGGATGAGCTGTGTAATCTTAGGCCATTATCTATGTGCGATTGTTCTGCTATAAACTTTAGGAAATATGATTTTGTCGTTCGATTTTTTAGGGGTTTGAATGAATCTTTCTATGTTCTTAAGTCTTAGATCTTAATGATAAAATCTTTTCCTGCAATTAATGAGTTTTTCGCGATTCTTATACAACATGAAAGGTCTGTTTCCTCTATAGTACCTCATGACTCTAATATTCTTCTTGTTGATAGGGATACTTTTAGAAGAGAAGATCCTAATATCAATATGTTTCATAAAAAGCTTAACATTTATAATTTTGAGAATCGTAGGCCTTTATGCATCTTTTGTGGTTTATATAGTCACTCGGTTAAAAATATTATAAAAACATGTGTGTCCTCTTGGGTATAAATTTAAGTCTTCTCTTAGTAAAACCAATCTAGTAGAAGCATCGAATAGTGAAGAATTATATTTTTTGATTCTTTGACTAAGCTTGAAACTAGCAAAAATTAGGTCAATGTTATTTTTTTTTGTTGCCAAAGAACAATATGAACGTTTATTGTCATTATTGTAAAAGAAGGGTTCTCATGTTCAGAATAATGTTTCTCAATTCAATGTCAATGTTTTTACTTCGAACTTTGCTTTTATTCAAATTCTGCTCTCAATACTAATTCAGGTATAATCTTAACCTTTTTTTTTCAAATTTTGTTAGCACTTCATGGATAATTAATTCAGGGGCTGCAAATCACATTGTTAATTGTTTAGATATGTTTACCTCTTATTTCACTGTTCATGATAAGTATGTTAAATTATCAAATGGTGATTTAGTTAAACTTTTACATAAAGAAATTGCTCAGTTGTCTGAAAACCTGATTTTAAAATATGTTTATCATATCTTATTTTTTAGATTTAATTTAATTTTTTTCTCGAATAACCCTCAATTCTGATATTTCATTATTTTTTCTGATAATGTTTGTTATATACAAGATGTCCAACTTTGAAAGACGATTGGTTTAGCTGGAAGAGTAAATAGTCTATATTAGCTTGAAGATTATGTTTCTGCTAAGCAAGATGTTTCTGCTTTTTGTAATGTTTTCAGTTCTACTTCTTTTAACACATGGTATGCTAGATTAGGACATTCATCTAACCTACATTTTTCAAATTTAAACAATACAATTCTTTCGGGTGTTGCTTCTGATTGTGATGGTTGTCACTTAGTAAATGCCTCTTCTTGTTAGCTCTTTTATTACTGTTTCTGTTCTTGATATTGCACATATGAATGTTTGGGGACCTTTTCCAATAAAAAGTTTATATGGTCACGTCTATTTATTGACTATTGTTGATGACAATAGTAGATTCCTGTGGATATATCCCATGAAACTTAAGTATGAAGTTAGGAATTTGATTATTGATTTTTATACTTTAATAGAAACTCAATATTCTAAAGAAATTAAGTATATTAGGACTGATAGTACAAAAGAATTTGACATGATTGACTTTTTTAAACTTAAAGGCATAATTCATCAGACATCGCGTGTTCATACTCCGCAACAAACAACAAAATATTATAGTTAAAATAAAGCATCAACATTTACTTACTGTTGCTAGAGCCTTAAGAATACAAGATAATTTGTCATTATCTTTATGGTTAGATTGTCATTATCTTTTTTGTTAGATTGTATTTTGCATTCTGCTTTTTTAATAGGGTAAACTACCGCGGTGGTCACTTATGTTTCCCTTTAGTACAAAGTTAGTCACCGATTTTGAAAAATGACCAGTAAGGTCACTTACGTTTTCGAGGCGTAAACTTTTGGTCACCATCCGTTAAATGCCGTTAAATTTTAACGGTTTTTTGATCTGATAATTAAAAAAATAAGGGTAATCTACTGCAATAGCCCCAAAATTCTTGAAATTTCAAAAAAAAAAACCCAAATTCATAAATTCCTAAACCCTTAAATACCTAAATCTCTCAATCTGGTCACTCTTGCCGTCGTTGGCCACAATTCCGGCGACGGAATGGAGCGTCCTCCCTTCTCCCAAACACCCATGCACCAATCGTCGCTTGTTGCAAATCGATCGAATGATTTTTTCAAATATTTCAACCTTCGTCCGACATTTTGCACGACTCCGATCAATTTTTGGCAGCAGCGTGGTAGGGTAAACGATCATGATGGTCCGACGACGGATGTGGTGGGCGGCGGCGTTACAATCGGCGACGAAATCGACTTAAACCGCGATTTAAGTTTTGGTGAGTTGGGGATTTTGAATATGGGGGTTATTTTGTGAATTTTGAAAATTTAAGGATTTTTTTTAACTGCCAAATCAGAAGATCGTTAAAATTTAACGGCATTAAATGGTTGGGTGACCAAAAGTTTACGTCCCGAAAACGTAAGTGACCTTACTGATCGTTTTTCAAAATCGGTGACCAACTCTGTACTGGGGGAAAACATAAGTGACCACCGCAGTAGTTTACTCTTTTTAATAAACATAACTCCTACACCTGTTTCAAATAATATAACTCATTATAAAGAATTTTTTCAACATAAGCCAAAGTTTGATCACCTCAACATTTTTGGTTGTTTAGCTTATGCCTTCAAATTACCTAAAGCTATAACCAAAATGCATTCTAGAGCTATTCGATGTGTTTTTATTAGATTTCTTAAACATATGAAAGGTTTTTAATGAAAGCTTCTTCTTCTCATGAAATTGTCTTACCAACTCATGATAATTATATTTTTGTAGAAGACTTAGTTTATGTTGTAAATAAAGATGTCATTACTTTAAAAAGTTTTTTAGAATATTTTGGTTTTTTAAAGTCAAATAATACTTTAGAAGCTACTCATGTTTCCGATGGTGTCGACTCTGGTCTATCAAAATCTGTTGACATTAATTTAGAGGCTACTCTTATTTCTGTTGATAGTGATCAAGCTATATGAACTCATAATATTAATGATGATCAAACTGTCAACACTAATAATCAGACTACTGATAATTTTGTTCATCAAGGTTCACCTATATCTATCTCTTCTATGCTTGTTCAAGATGCAACTTTCAGACCTTCTCGGACTGTTAAATTGCCTCAGATGTTTAAGAATTTTCAGATGAATCTGCCCAAAGCTAGATCTACACCACATACAGTTGTTCAAGTGTTTTTTTACCATAATATTTTTTTTCACAATATCAGTCTTTTATTATAAATTTTGATTTTTTGTCCGAACTTAAAACTTATAAACAAGATGTTACATGAGTGTTTAAGAAATGCCATAAAAGAAGGAATATTAACTCTAAAAACTTATAATACATGAGATATAATTCCCCTTCTTTATGGTAAGCAAACTATAGGGTATAAATGAGTTTTTAAAACAAAACTAAAATTTGATGGTATCTTAGATAGATATAAGGCTAGATTAGTGGCTAAATGTTATACTCAACAATCTGGGGTTGATTTTTTAAATGCCTTTAATCCTGTAGCTAAGATTACTACAATTAGAACCTTAATAGTAGTTGATGTTGCTCAAAACTGAAAATTACAAAAATTAGATGTTAATAATACTTTTTCCATGGTTCTTGCAAGAGAAAATTTATATGGATCCGTCACCTGATTTTTCTGTTAATAATTCTGGATTGGTTTGTAAACTAAAAAAGAGTCTTTATAGATTAAAACATGCAAATAGACAATAAAATGAATGACTGACTGTTGCTTTAATTGAACAAAGTTTTGAACAATATGTTTCTGACACTATCTTATTCACTAAAGGGGAAGGGAATGATTTTATTGTCTTGATTGTTTATGTGGATGATACAATCCTTACCAGTCCTAATTCAGATTAATTAACTTTTATTAAAATTTATTTACATGATACTTTCAAAACCAAAAACTTAGGGGATTTGAAGTATTTGTTTAGGATTTGAGGTTGCAAGGTCTTCTAGTGGCATTAACCTCTGCCAACGAAAATATACTTTAAATCTGTTGACAGAAACTGATTTCTTAAGATCCAAGGCTGTTTCCACTCTTAATGTTGTAACTAGGGGAATTAAAAAATTATCTAAGTCCGATGGGGTTGTTTTGCAAGATGCAACTACTTACAGAAGGCTTATTGAAAAATTATTGTATCTCACAAATACTATACCAAACATATTATTTTTTGTACATCAATTTTTTTTTTAATTTTTATCTGCTCCTACTAACACTCACTTGACACCTGTTTATAGAATTTTTAGATATTTGAAAGATACTCCTGATCAGGGACTTTTTTTCCTTGTTGATAATCAGATTCGATTAAATGTTTTTTTTTTAATTTTAATTGGGCATCTTGCCCCGACTCTAAGATATTTATTACTGACTTTTGTATGTTTTTGTGATCTTCTCTAATTTCTAGGAAATATAAAAAGCAACCAACTATTTTTCGTTCATCTAGTAAGGCTGAATACCGTGCTTTAGTTTCTGTTACATGTGAATTGCAATGGCTTCAGTATCTTCTTGTTGATTCACATATTCCATTTGTTTCTGCAAACATTTATTGTTACAATCTCTCTGTTATCAAACTTGTAGAAAATCTTATTCATCGTGAAAGAACGAAATACATTAAAATTGACTGTCATTTGATACAAGAAAAGGTTCAACAAAGTGTTGTCAAATTGCTGCCGGTTTCTACTTACAACTAACTTGCAGATTGCTCTACCAAAGCATTGCCAAGCTTTTCTTTTCATAATTTTATTTTTCAAGTTGGGCACACACAACATATATGCTCAACCTTGAGGGGTAACAAATTATTAATATTGTAACACAGCTGTTAAAATAGTTAATTTTACAAGTTTGATAAAGATTAGTTAGTTAGACTTTTCTTTATTATTATTTAGGTATGTGTATTTTGTATTATTCTTTGAGTAATAAGAAAATATATCATTATTTTCTCTCTCTCTCTTTGGAAACTTGTCAACTCGATTTTTTTTCCAAAATCGTTTATTATTTTAAAAATCTTAAGTCCGTTTTCTTCAAATCAAGATTCTTTGATTCAACAGCCACCACCGGCCCATCGCCCACAAAAAATATCAAAATTTGAAGAAAAACATTTATGGGTAAATTGTTCTTTTGCTCCTCAAAATTTAGTGTTGCCCCCTTAAGTTTAATTCTTTTAAAAAATAGTCAATCAACAAATAATATTGAGATCCACAACTGTATGTAGGGATGAATCTGTATGTTGAGTGAGAGGGGCTCTTGCCTTACGCACAAGAATTTTCTTTTATCTTTTATTCACACATATATATATATATAATAAAAAAATAATTAGGAATTTGCTCTTCTCACTTTTAAATATTTATATTTTACCGATTGAGTATTATTATTATTATCTGAATATGAATTAAATATTATTATCCACCATATAACTGTATCCGTAAAAAATTAAATTCAAAATTATAAATCATATGTCGAATATCCACATTCATATAAATTTGAATATGTTAAAAGTTGGTTGAACAATGTTTGAATCTCTTTATAAGCAAACATATTTTTTTCAATTTTTAATCCACAATAAGATATCTTATTCCACTACCCACATTTGTATAAGTGATGATGATTTGAATAATGGAAATCCACATGTATATTCTTATCTACTCTAATTCAACAATAAATAATAATTTGGTTTAATGGGTAAGTTTGTCACTAAAGTAAATTCAAATCAATAATTTTGCCTATACTTTTAAATTATATCAATTTTGCCCTCGAAATTATTCAGTTGCATCAATTTTGCTCTTGAAATAAACTCACACCAGTAAAATTAAATGACATCGAGGGAAAATTGATGCAATTAAATGACTTTAAAAGTAAAATTAATACAATTAAAAAGTATAAAATAAAATTATTGATTTGAGTTTACTTCGGAAACAAACTTACCCATTAAGTCTCATAATTTTAAAAATCTAAATCCATAAATTCTCTTAATATAAAATATTTGAATCTTAAAAATAGATCGGTTATTCACAATAATTTGAACCTCAAATCTGAATTGCTATCCCAATGAAATGTAGTTAAATAATCCGTAATGGGCTCGAAAGGCGAAGTACTGTTGGATCACATCAGACCCAAGTCCAAGCGAATTGGAACATGGGTCATCGACTAAAAGACTTCTCTTAGATGGACCCAAATCCAACTAATATCTTATAGCGTGATACTAAAAGACTAAAATTAATATAGGTAAAAAACTACGTCCATTACCATTCAATTATAAGTGTAATTTTATCTTGACCACTGGTCTTTTAATTTTATTAATTAAATTATTTAGTTATTTAAATAGAATCAATCACTTGTTAAAATCTAACAAAGAATATTACATGTCAGTTAACATAAATTTATATAATTACATATTTCTATAATTAGGACTAAATTGATATAATGTGTAAGTATCAAATCTATAATTATAAATTTTTGTTAACTGTCATGTCACATTTTTCGTTAGACTTTAATGACAAATGGCTTATTTTATATCGTTTAAATAATTGGATGAATTAACCAATGGGAGTTGGTCCAAGTGGTAAGTAGTTTGATATCACTTAAGCATGTCTCGAGTTTGAGGCCTTGTGTATACAAGTAATCTCTGTTGGGAAACTCACCCACTAAAATCAGATGTACGACACAAGTCGGTTCGAACACATAAACGATGTTTTGGAGTAATTTTTTATATGTATATATTTTCAATTTGGGATTTTGCATCTGTAATTGTTGATTAGGGTTTCAGAACTTTAATGGTCTTTTCATGCGTATTGTTTTTTGGGCTGCTTAAACACCAAGCCGAACCCTTGGTTTGTGTTCCTCTCCTTTTTCAATGCGTTTAATAACAAATGTTAAGAGGTTAGATTAATCAATTATTATTATTTTATCTTGAAATGATATTATCCTTTAAATAAAAACCAAATAATAATAATAATTTAATTATTTTTTTAAATAAATGTTGTGTTGTATTTATCCGTAAGTAGCGAGCTGCTACAAAGTACATCAAGAATCAAGTAATAAGAGGATATAACTCAATCGATCCCTCAAACTGTACAAATGCGTCTACTATCACTATTATGTCTATCTATTTTGAATCTATACAACTGTATACTAATGATGTATTTTAAAGTATCAAAAAGTTCGTCGCTAGAGTGGAAGACTCTTCTAAAAAATTTTGCATTGTGTTTTTCCCATATGATATAAAGATAATCTGCCTATGCTAACTTTAAAGTCGTAGTAAGAAGAGATTTATCCTTCCAGTTAGTAGCAGATCATTGAAGATTTTTTTTCCACTGGCGCGGTTGATGAACCATCCTACATGCACACAAAATTTTTCTCCACAGTTTCAGCGAATAAGGGCATTCTGAAAAAAAGGTGGCCCCTAATTTTTGAACCGACATCACAAAGAACACATTGAGATGTATCGGCAATACCCCACTGCAGTAGTCTATCTTTGGTGGGAACTATATTTAGAATGATCATCCATAAGATGATGAATATTTTGGGATTGTTTGAAAAATCAAATAAAATTTTGCCATTGTACCTTATCATGGGATATTCTCGCCTTGTCCCAAATCTATCTAGTAGTCACGCTACTATAAGTGTCTATTTCAAAAATATTTTTTGCCAACAGTTTGAGTTTGAACAATTTTTAGATAGTCCAGCTAAAATGAGGTTTAATTACTTTTACTATTAGTTAAATATTGTTAAATTTTTTTATTAGTTTTAAATATTTTATCTTTAAAATTTATATTTACCAAACATCAACTTTATAAATACCAAACGGTTTTTATAATTTAAATCCAAAACTTATCCTTTTTGAAATTAAAAAAAAAAAGATAATGATGAGAAAATAAGAGCTTGATAACTAATTGCAAATTAGCGAAAGCTAACTACAAATCCACATCGATGATCCCATTATCCCTTTCTGGTAGTGAAGATATGTATGAAAGCGGAAAAGGACGAAAAGATAATGGAAAATTAGGCTTACAGCAGAAGAAACGGAAACCCGAACCCAGACCAACGCATTCCTATTTAAAAAAGAAAATCATTTTCTTCCTCTCTATTCCTGCATTTCCCTTTCTCTCTGCACTACTCTTAACAATACTCTTTCTCCTTCTTTCTAGAATCTTTTCACTGATAAAAAGCAGTTTTTCATCAACGCTTTGTCTGTTGCTCGCTTTCCTATGGATTTCTGTTGCTACTAGTTTCCCTGCGGATCTGCTGCTTTCATTTTCACGCGATCTCCTCACTGTTAACTCGTAATTATCCTTTTTTGTTTCACCTTTTGATTCTGTAATTTGATTTCTCTTTTTGTTTCTCTAAGTGATTTTGCTGTTGCTGTTTGTTGTTATTAGGCTTTGATAGCCAATGGCGTTGAAGCGGGGACTATCCAGTGTGGGCGTCCAAAGGAAGATGAGTTCTGGATCTCGATTGCGTATCGTCATCATTCTTCTCTTCTCAGTTCTGACGCTACTTGTTTTCTTTGTCGGTCAAGGGCTTTACATCTCTGGTTCGTTTTTCTCTTTATTTTCCCCACATGATCTAACTTTGTATTTGATATTTTATTTTTCCAATTAATTTCGGAAACGATGATTAGTTAATTCATTGTTTTGATTAGTTTATAAATGCGTCCTTCTCGCTCTGAGAAAAAAAAAGAAAAGTGCCTTGTCTTTTTTGTTGATTCTGAGTTTTGATTAGTGAATTTCCTTGTTGACAACTGATTTAATTAGATATTTGTGAAGTCAAATGGTCTAACTTAAGTTGCACAGCGTTTTTCGTGAATAGTGATGCTCCTAATTAGTGTCAAGTTTTTAACTCAAAAATTTGTTGCTACATCTCACCTAATTTTTAGCATTATAATAGAGAACTTTTAAGCTATAATTTTGTTGAATTGCTTTGTGAGTATAGAGTTGAGATTTGAATTCAATTTTGTTCTTATCCATTTCTTTTGGTTTCTTGCCTTTTCAATGATTCAAACTTTTTTGGTGTTGTTTACTTGACTGTATCTGATGTTTCTGCCAATTGATGTTTCTTGTGCAGACCAAGATAGATTTCAAAGTGATTTTAGCAAACAGGTTTCTTCTTTTTAAACCTTGTACATTTTCATTGTTTGAACTTAGATGACAGACTGTGACAGCTTCTTTATACTTGGCTCTGCATTATTTTAAAATGGTTGACTTTTGCAGAAAGTTGATTGGAGGGGAAGGCTGGCATCGGAATCTATCAAAAACCTTTCAACTAAAGAGGTGAATGCAATTTGGATTATAATGTATTTGAATTAATCACGTTTCTTTCTCCAACTAGTGATAGATTTTAATTGTCGGTTATATTTATCATCTTATGTCACACTTAAATCATTCTAGGTTATTGATGTTGTAACTACAAGCACAGCTGATTCGGGGCCGCTAAGTCTTGATTCTTTCAGAAATGGCAATTTGTCTGCGTCATGGAAAGTTGTTGGGGTGGAGGCTTCGATTGCAGATAAAGCTACTTCTCAGGTTAGGGTCATAGTTATGCTCCACCTCAGTTTTCACATCTGTTTCGTACTTTTGTGTTTTCTACTGCCCTTAGCTGGACATTCCTTACCCCCAATTTTAGTTGCTGATTGATCAATCTTTATTTGCTTGTCGCATGTTCAAAGTCAAATCAAAAGTCTACAGACTTGAAACAAGTAAACTCTCAAGTTAAAGAGGGAAAGCTTCCTGATGGTAATGTATGTTAAATATGTGACTAATGCTCTTGGTACAATTCCTTCCATTCTAAGCTGCCTGCTCTGTGCAGATGATCATTCACACGATAAGCCTACTAATACACTTCGAAGGGTAATTATCATCTTTGAAGCACTGAGTGGATTAGTATTATAATAAATTATATAATTAGAGGCATTTTACTGACCCTGCAGCAACTTAGAGATGATAAACGTGAGAAGCATGTGGCTGGTTTGGTGCAACAAGATGATGATGCTACTGTGAAACTTGAAAATGCAGCCATTGAAAGATCCAAAGCTGTGGATTCCGCAGTTCTCGGTAAATACAATATATGGAGGAGAGAAGTTGATAATGAGAACTCTGATTCCACTGTGCGCTTGATGAGTGATCAAATTATAATGGCAAAGGTGTTTATAAGTATTGCAAGCTTGCAAAGCAAGCATGACTTGCGAAAAGAATTGCAGGTTAGGCTCAAAGAGTGTCAGCGTGCCTTAGGAGAGTCAACAACTGATGCTGATCTACCTCGCAGGTAAAAGGACGTTGGATCTTTAATCTCATTGGCAATGTGCTGTAGTCCATGTTTCCCCTGGTTTTTGCTTTTGCTGATCCTGTCAGTTTATTATTTTTTGTTATGTGCAAATTTTCAGTGCATCTCAGAAAAGTCAAGCAATGGGAAAAGTTCTAGCCAAAGCAAGAGGGCAATTGTATGATTGCAAGTTGGTCACTGGAAAGCTCAGAGCAATGCTCCAGACATCAGATGAACAAGTTAGGAGATTGAAAAAACAGAGCATGTTCCTGAGTCAGTTAGCTGCCAAAACAATTCCCAATGCAATCCATTGCTTGTCAATGCGTTTGACCATAGAGTATTATCTCCTTCCCCCAGCGAAGAGAAAGTTCCCTAGAAGTGAGAATTTGGAAAATCCAAATCTCTACCATTATGCCCTCTTCTCTGATAATGTCTTGGCTGCATCAGTTGTTGTCAATTCAACTATCATGAATGCCAAGGTGATAAATCTTGCCTTATCTTGCATAAAATGTCTGCTCATTCCACTTTAAGTATTAGATTTCTAAGAATTGAGGCTCAGGTGCAGTATTTGTTAAAATTTTCTTCTTGGTTGTATTGCAGCATCCTTCAAGACATGTTTTCCACCTTGTTACTGATAAACTTAATTTTGGAGCAATGAACATGTGGTTTCTGTTGACCCCCCCTGGAAAAGCCACCATTAATGTTGAAAATGTTGATGAATTCAAGTGGCTTAATTCATCCTATTGCCCAGTCCTACGACAACTTGAGACTGCTGCAATGAAGGAGTATTATTTCAAGGCACATCATACAACCTCATCTGGATCTTCAAACTTGAAGTATCGGAACCCGAAGTATCTCTCCATGCTTAACCACCTGCGGTTCTATCTGCCACAGGTTTACCCAAAGTTAGATAAGATCCTCTTTCTTGACGATGACATTGTTGTCCAGAAAGACTTGACTGGATTATGGTCTGTTGATCTCCATGGAAAAGTGAATGGTGCTGTAGAAACTTGCGGCGAAAGCTTCCATCGTTTTGACAAGTATCTGAACTTCTCAAATCCTCATATTTCGCGAAATTTTAATCCTAATGCTTGTGGGTGGGCATATGGAATGAATATGTTTGATCTCAAGGTGTGGAAAAAGAAAGACATCACTGGCATATACCACAAGTGGCAAAACATGGTGAGTCGATTGATAGACCGAATGTTTGATTCATGGTATTTATTTTCCCGGTCACATACACACACCTTCAGGCATACATCGACATAAATCACTTTTAACATTAAGAAAAAAGTCTGCGGATAATTGTTGCATGTCCTTATTTTTTGTTTTTTTGTCTTTGTTTTAATATTGAACAGAATGAAGATAGAACACTGTGGAAGCTAGGGACACTTCCTCCGGGGCTGATCACATTTTATGGTCTAACACATCCACTGCAGAAGTCGTGGCATGTCCTTGGTCTGGGCTACAATCCAAATGTAAACAAGAGAGATATTGAACGTGCAGCAGTTATCCATTACAATGGCAACATGAAGCCCTGGCTGGAGTTGGCCATGACAAAATATCGATCATATTGGTCCAAGTACGTTAAGTATGACCATCCCTACCTTCGCAACTGCAACTTTAGCGAATGAACCAGATTATAAGTAGCGTGACATTGTGAGTGTGTGTGTGTGTGTGACTCTTCTCATTCCCACATAATTGTTTAATTCTTTCTGTAAATCATTAAAATCACTCCCGAAAGCGCTTCATTCATTGGAATGAGTTACCTCTGAACCGAATGGCACCCATATGATTCTTTCCCCCCCTTCTCCTAGTAGAATAGGGAGCCTTAGTCCTTGTATTTTTTAACACTAGCTCCCATATGCTGGATTTAGTATGTGTATCTTATAAAGACTTCAATTCCCAAGTTTGTTTTCCGAAACAATTTTCTTCTTGAATTATTGCGTGAACCAATAATCTTAATAATTTATTTACTCATCTAATTGTTTGAAAAAAATGTAAAAATAATTGAATTTTATATAGTGTAAGTGAATCCTAATACTCTATATAATACTAATCAATGATTGGAGAAGGATAGACTATAGAGCCATCAAAGGAGGATGGGAATCCTCTACCCCTTTTTTGGTGCCCTTATGCTCAAAATTAGATTTAGGGTTTTAAGTTAGGGGTTATGGTTAGGGTTTAGGAAATTTAGGGTAGAGTGTATTTTTAAGGCGTATGGTGTAAGATTTAAAATTTAGGGCTAAGTCTTAGAATTTAATTTTATAGTATTTTTTAGTGTTGGTGTATAAATAGGAACACTGAAAAGGACAGAAAAATTTTATCAGTCAAGTAACCCTGGATTGCCGTCCTAACTCGTAACTCCACTAGTTTCCTGATCCTAAATCCTACTCCAAAGGCCTACGCATTGACGATAAATAGGCAAAATAGATACGATGTGATACCGTTATCTCCCTGAAAACGACTTTTTTACCATTATTCTTCGCTCTTCACATTAACATTACCTGAATAATAACAATACTAACTTATTTGTTTTTCGGCGGGACATGTGTTCGTACTAAATTGATTTTTTTGCTAAAAAAGGCAACTTATTAGACGCTAGTTGCTAGCCCTAGGCGATCTTTCATTTGGGTTGTCGTTGGGCAATAATCATCGATGCCATTAAATTTTCATTAACCCATTCGAATCTTCTCCCCCATGCTATCTATATTTGTTTTTCCTTCTTTATACATTGGAAATGATTTTTCTTCCATATTTTTATTTTATATATTTTAATTCTTTTATTCATATATCAATGTTTCATGCACTGGACGTACAAAACTTGTTTTTTTTACAAGTGGGTCTAATTTAAAATTTAGTTTAGAGTCGATGATTAGAATTTAGAGGTTAGAGTTTAAGGATTAGCGTTTATGATTTTAGATTTAAAACTAAAGATTTAAATTTTATATTGTAGAGTTTTAAAAAAATAGTTGTGTAAAAAAAATTACACTAACAATGTATCAAGTATTAACTTTTTTTTTGCATCATATTGTATTTCTATAGTGTGATATTAATGATATGTAAAATTATACATTAGTACTACATTAAATATTTATCATTTTTTTTGAGCAAAAACATTTGCCCAGTTGGTCAAGCTGCTCACCTTTGTTCCTTGTATTTCTTTAGATCATAAATTTTAGATCCACTAAGAATACCTCCTTTCCCCAGCCTCTCTTAATTCTCTTTTCTTCCTCTCTAAATATAATTAGGACTAAAATTATAATTCGTCAAAAAATATTTATTATTTTTCTATTTACTTTTGTTAAAATTTTCAAACCTAATGATTTTTTCCCTTTTGTGTTTTGTTTCTAAAATTTTATTACCAAATATGGTCGTAAATGAGACGAGACAGATTGCGAGCTACTTGAGCTCGACTCGGTCAAAATTCAACTCGATTTAACTCGACTCGAGCTCAAACTCGGCTCGAGTACTTAACGAGCCAAGCCAAGCTATTTGATACCAGAGTCAAAAAGCTCGTGAGCTACTCGAAAATATAATATACTAACTTTTTTATTTTTTTATAATTTAAAATATAAATTCCTAAACTTAAAACCCTGAAATATAAATGTTAAACATAAGTCTTAAACTTTAAATTTTAAACCCAACAACCTAAACCTATAAACCCTAAACTAACACCATAAACCCTAAAATTAACAAGGTCGAGTTTATACAACTTGTGTATCAAAGTTTTTTCATGATAGGGTTTTAAATAATACGTGACAGATGGCGAGATACTCGAGCCCGACATAATCAAAGATCGATCACCAACTGATTCAATTAGACTCGAATAAAATTCAAACTCGACTCGAGTTCTTAGCGAACCGAATCAAACTCAACACTACTCGAACTCGACTGAACTCGGTTACACCGCTACTAGTACTACCAAATATAGCAGAACGTATCGTTGTTTTAAGTCTCCATGTCCATATATTGTTAACAACACAAGATCTAGTGGAGCCTGGTGTCATATTTTAATATATCATCTGAAATCCAAAAGTAAATCCTTTTCCATTATTGCGATGACAGAAAAGCTTGGGTGGAGAAGTTAATACCCGAACAAACAAACAAACAGCATCGTCGTATAAACGTTATCTTGGTCAAAAAAAGGTATTCCCTGATATGATGTTGAACTGATTGGATTCTACACACCAATCACTTCCCATCACAAATACCATCTTACAATAGTATAGTCCACACACTTGTTTTTTTTCAAAAAAACTGCACCCACAAATTTATAATTCGAATCTCGACATTTATAAATACATTTATCCATAATTCTATTGTTCTAGTAATTAAGTAACATTTATCTTTCATATATAACCGAAATCGATACCATGAACCAGAAAGGGAATAGTATATAAACTCCTTTTTATTCTTATTATCTTGTTATTCTTTTGGGGGAGAGAAGGAACCCGCACTGATCATTATGTTTTGTTTCTTTGGATTCTTCAAGGGGAGTTGAGTTGAGAACATGAATGGTTTAATCTTTGATATTTGTAAATCAATATTTAAGGATGCTTTAGCTTTATAGTTGGGATTGGGCTAATTGCAGTATTTATGCAGTTTATGCTCAGACAAATTTGTGCTGGTTTAGTCTTGTCAACTACTCAAAATCTCAATTCTCAGTATAGTAATGTCATTTAATCCCTTCATCAATTCAGAAGCAACCATCTTTTTTTCATTTTATTACCATTAAGAAAAGCTTAAATTATTAGAAACTTAGATATGGTATTGGTGAAAGTTATGGGGCCAAGGAATCCACATTCATATACATTCATTGACTTTGTAAGAATATATATATATATATATATAAGTATATTATTTTTTAATAATACGCCGACTAAATTTATTAGAAAAATAAAACAGAGAAACATTTCAAATAAAATGAAAATGTAACGGAGGAAACTAAAATAAATTAGAGAACGAGACATCATACAAGCAAAATACATTCAATGAATTGTGACGACATGGAATACCGGAGAAAGGAAGCAGAAAACAAAATTATTTGCCTCTATCTACCTACATGCTTAAGGATCGAAGTAGGAGTGATTAGTGAAATCAACAAGCAGAAAACATAACTCGTTGTCTCTATCCACCTACATGTTTAAGGATCGAAGTAAGAGTGATTATCGAAACCAACGATCTTATATAATAGACTTGTATACAATGGCGGATCCAAATGTACTGTAGGGTACACTACAAGAATATAGATTTTTAGTGACAAATTGGCAGTGACTAGCTGTGATTTTGTCACAAATATTAAACTTTTGTGACAGATTTTTTGTGCGACGCTATTAGCATAAGTAATTGTGATGTATTTTTATTTGGTCACTATTATAGTAGTAATTGTGACGATTACATTTTTCTAAATTAAATTCTCACTATAAGTTTATAACTGTGACACAAATTTCATAGTCACTAAAACTTTGACACATGATAGTGACGATATATAAAGTGATAACTATAATTTGATATTTTTTGTGACAATGCAATTGTTTGTCATTTTAAATTTTACTTTTGTTGTGATAAATTTTGTCACAAAAAAAATAAACTTAATGACAAGTTATATATTGTCACAATAATAAATTTATTTTTATAATTATAGTAATAATAACAATTATAAAAAATTAAAGTTACCATAAAGGCATAAACTAGTTTATCAAAAGGTAAAATAATTCTATTAGTCTCTACACTATGTGTAAATTGTTGTTTTAGTCATTCTATTTTGATCAATTTTAGTCCCTACATTTTTGAAATTTTAAAACTTCAATCATAATTCAAACGGGACAACGACAATATGATTAAATTACAATGACTAAAAATGATTGAACAAAAGAATAAAAATCAAAAGTTTTACTTAACATATTTAAATACTATCATTCATGTCAAGATCGAAATTTCAAAATTTAAAAAGTACATATTTTTTAATAGAAAGTACATAAACTTAAAGTGAACAAATTAATGTAAAAAGACTAATATGTAATCTTGGCATAATATGTGATAGCAAAATTTTACCTTATGAAAAATTTTATACTTGATATTTGTTTTTAACTTTTCTTGTGGAGGTAAAATTTACATTGTCAGTATAGTAAATAATCACATTAAGGATAATTCTATCAACAATTTAGGTGTAAATCTTAATATTCTTATGTTTATATTTTAAAACAAACTCAATTGTTTTTATATATTTTCTTCAACAAACGTATTTCGTATAGGAAACCATATAAAAATTAATTAAATTATCATTATATTAATTATTGTTATAATTAATACATACTTTTAAAATAAATAAAATTAATTTCAATTACAATTTAACCTAAATAACATTTTACTTTCAAAATAATATTAAATTTCTTGTCTAGCCTAGTGGATAGACATTGCACTCTCTCCCTAAAGGTTTCAGGTTCCATCTCCCACGAAACCATGCATTATATTTATTTATTAAAAATTAATATATGAATATGTCACATCATCTATAATTAACCCTCTCGCCATGGGCATTATTATTCAGTGTGCGTGTTGCTTGACCGATCATGAGACGACACTATCGGGATAAGTCCTTGGATAATGGACATGTGATGAAGGCTGACTTATCTGGGATGAGTCCCCTTCGAGTATAGTATGACATGCCCGATCCGAGCCTGAATAAAAAGAGTTTTGCAACTAAAAAATATTATTATTGAAACCGACAATGCATTTTAGACACTATTTCAAATTAAGATTTTTGAATCAGCCTATGTTTGTATATAAAGTATATTGTTTGTTGTACATTATCTTAATCAATCACATTGACTAGTTTTGTGTTTATAGAATCATGATATTTATAAGTCTTATTGTATAATAGACTTGTATATAAATTATAAAATAAGACGTGTATGACATGAAAACGCTGGATGCATTCTCCAAATAAGACGTCTATTTAATTTATGTATTTTAATTTGAAATTTAATCAATTTATAAACAAGGTTTAATTTGACCTATTTATTATTTTAAATTTTAAATTAAATAAATAAATAAATTCTTCTGGAATTTTATACATTTAATTCTGACTTAAAAATTTTCAAATAAAATTTACATCATAAAATAGAGACTCGTCGCCCTGATTTACTCAATCCTTTTTAACACCATTCGACTCAACATCCTATTTTCATTCATTAATTTATCTGATTCTCTGGTTAAAAGTTATTAGGTTTACATGTGTATTCCTTTTGTTTAATAAAATTATATTAGTTTGATGAGTTTAAGGATTGGACTTGCAAATAGTAGTACCGAAAGTACTAAAACGCAAAGTAAAAGCCAAAAAGGTACTGATAATTGTAAAAGAAAACCAACACAAGAGATATAAAATTTACAAACAAGTTCATGTGATTCTCTGAAGCACTAATTAAGCTTCTTCTATATAGTACTAATATATATCTTTTTCCTGTTTTTGGTGATTCTGTAGCTATATACCTTAGACCCACCATGAACAAGAAAAAATAAATGCTTCCCTTGACTGTCTCCCTCTTATTCCATTCAATTCCCTCAGTCCCACATCGTCCCTAAGCCATTGCTGTCTTGTTTGATTCTTGTTCTTGAACCCATTTGGAGAATGCATCCAGCGTTTTCATGTCAGCACGGTAATGTCTCTGCGTAAATTCCAGCAAATTTGCCCATGTAAAGTCCGGGTATCTCCTCGGGTTTTCTGCCTGCACTAAGCCAGCCGCCGGTGTCACCGGTTTATCCATCTCCGGACATAGAAAGAATGCAAGGGATCTTCTCACACTTCGGTTGTTCACCACCGCTCTGTGTAAGCAGCTCTTGTAAATGCCGTTCGATAGAGCCTGCATTTCAACATCAAAATCAATCTGAATACATATATATATATATATGTATATGTATATGTATATGTATATGTATATGTATATGTATATAGTTATTAGTTAGGGTGTTTGTTCTGTACCATGAATGTGTCGCCAATGTTGACAACGAAAGCTCCTGGGATGGGAGCAATGGAGTGCCACTTTTCATCTGTAAACACTTGAAGGCCACCCACTTGATCCTGGTGAAGGATTGTCAAGGAAGTCGGGTCGGAGTGAGGACCGGTTCCGAGCGTCGAATTCGGCTTTTGGCACGGCGGATAGTGGTTGAGTCGCAAGATTGAATCATTTTCTTGGAAGAAGTCTTTGAAGTAGGCTTGGTCAAGTCCAAGACTTATCCCTAGCAGCTCCATTAACTGTAGGGATAACTTGTTCATGGCTTCACAATATTCCTGGTAAATCCTCCTGTCATGTACGGAAAAGCAAATCTTGTCAAAATGTAGCAATTTTAGACAAAAAGACTTTACTTTATCATGTGTATCTTAGTTTTAGACAATCCATGTCCATTGTCGAATGTATTTAGGGTTTGGTTGAGTTGAACACTTGTACAATGCTTGAAATGCATGAGAGTAACAAATGTACGGAAACTACATGGACTTACCCGAAATCTCGAAAATCTTCACCCATCCGATTCACCATATAGTTTTCGACGATGTTTCGAGTGTCGGGGCAGAATCGAAAAGACAGTGTTTCTTTCCATGGCAACTTGGAGGAGAATCTGCCAACGAAACTACTCGCATAGCCATAGCTTTCTCCTACTTTTCGCAGCGCCTTTTGCTTCTCGGACAGCTGCAGGCCGAAGAACACGTCCATGTACTGGTGAGTTCTGTCTGTAAGCCCAGAATCCACACCATGGTTTACAACCAGGAAAAATCCATGCTTCTTGCATGCCTCGTTCACTGCCTCCGCCGCTTTCGACACGGCGAGAGGGTCCCCGCCACACAAGAGAGCTCCCACGTCGATCGTCGGAATCACAAGTTCCGGTGCGTCGAGGCATGGTTTCTCGTCGTCAGGCCATATGAACTGAGAGGGTATATTGGATTCGGATCCGAGGATCGATCCCTCGAAAGCGAAAGCCCGGTTCTCATTCTTTGGCAGATAATGTACCATTTTCAGGTTTCACAACTTGAATGCTTTTTGTTTAGGTTTGTAGAGAGAAAAACTAAGCAGATTGTGAGAGCCAAAGAGGAGCTAAAGAGGGTTTAAATAAGAGAAGCAGAGGATGAAATGAAAGTTGGGATTGAGAGGGCCAATAATATTTGGAATCTAATTAATTGTTTTCAACTGTAGCGTCATTCCCTCTTTATTTTGTGTTGTCGAACTTTGGGTTAATTGTATATGTACACTTATTTAGCTTTCAAGAGGTTTCTTAGGTTAAATCATTTCTTTTCGGGATGAATGTATGCATGGACGGAGCTAGGATTTAGGGTTTGGGGGTAAATTATAAATGTTTGAAAGTCAGGGGCAAATTTATAAACAAACTAATTTTTAAAGAAATTTAAATTTATCCCTGAATGTATGTAATTTTGGTATAACTATTAGTATCTGATTCGTTGATTGATTAGTCTGGATAAGATATTGGAGAGGTTTAGTATTATAGAGCAACCCTTCCAACCTAATTTTCTCCCTTCGCAATGTTAAGATTTAAACTTCTGACTTTGCTTAAGAGACATAATGTCTTATCCAACTAGACTAACTTGCTATTGGTTTAATGTTAAGGTTTAAAATTATTTTAATGATTTCCTTGTAATAATCTTTAATTAATTTGTGTCATTTAAAACCACCCTTCAGAGTACTAATGGTTTCTGCGTACATGAATAAAATTATAAGGTATTTTCATTTTAGATGGTTCCAGCTATTTTTACCCAAGTAATGGAGTTTTTTTTTTCTAATAAGATTTGGAGTTTAACCATATATGCATCTCACCCCTTGTCCTCAATGGTTATTGGTTAGGTGTTTATCGCTTCAACTTGGGCAGGGTTCACGAGCTGGTAAAAAAAATTAAATTATTAACATTAGAATTTACGATTTCTTAAATGTTATAAAACAATAATATCAATTTAATTAATATTTAGTCGATGTATTATAAAAAAGTTGTAATTAAATTTTGGTCTTATTTGATATCACAAGTGACACCAAAATACTTTAATAAAGTCATTGAGATGAACATAAAATTAAATATTTTTGTTTTTTATTCAAAATAAATATTAATAATTTGTGAATAGACTTTGAATCTTTGGTAGAATTAATAAGGTTGAGACTCTAAGATCTTAAAGCTCCCGGTTCAAACCAATCTCATGTAGACTCTCTCGTTAATTTGAGTTTATTTTAATTGAGTTAGACACTGAATCAGTTAGATAAAAGTTCTAAATTTTAAAAATATATTAGTAATTAGTTTAATACCTACTTCAGCCTCTGTGTTTTAAGCATTGTTTGGTAAGCAGAGATTTAAGCTGAAATTAGAGAATTGACCGGTCAAATTTATTAATTTGAATGTTTGATAAATATCGGATTGAGGTGAAACCTCTAATTAAAAAAAAAGCCGCAAATAGGAGCCTTTTGAATTAGAGGTTTTGACATAGAAGTTGTAAAAGGCCCTTTTACCCTTAACAATTATAAAAAAAATCTCCAAATAACTTATATTTAACATTTTCAATTTTAATTCTTCACCCTCATGTATTTATATTGTGACATTTTTAAACTAATATTTCTTGTTTTTATTCTCATACATTTATATTTGTATTTAAATTTAACAATTAATTAAATTGTATTCAAAATAATTATATAAATAATAAATTAATAAATAGATCATTCAAATATGCTTAATAATGTTATATTAACAAATTAGTTTTCATGATCTAATTGATATATAAAATATTGATAACTAAAAAACTATTCAAACATGTATTGAATATAATCATGTCCTTATATGTTATTTTACTTGTTTAAATAATCAAACAACTATTAGCTATCTGTTAATTTTACCAAACAATTTTATACAATCAGCTAATACAATCTGCTAGTTAAGTCAGTTAATGCAATCAGCTATCAACCAATGTAATTCGTTATCAGCTATCCGCTAATTGCTAATGCGACCAACATAAATTTTTTACTATTTTGGTAAGAATTTAACTGAGTAAGAATTTGTGTAACTATATAAATTAATACCAACTAGGTAAGAATAAGTGTAGATTTTACTTTAGGTGAGATTTTATGTAACTACACAAATTCTTATATTATAACCTAAATTCTTACCACTTGAATAACAATTTGTATAAATTTTTATCTTAGATAAAAATTTATGTAACTACACAAATTCTTACAATTAAAAATTTGTGTAAAAATTTGCCTTATTTTAGCTGGACCATGAGTCTCACCCTAAAACTATCCCATTGCTTTGCTTAGGTACACTGAAAATATATGTTAAAAAAAAGGTACACTGAAAATAGCTAATGAAAGAGAAATTTAGGAGATCGAGTAACAACAAATTGGATATTTATTCATCAAATCCAATGATTGCTCCATAATTAGTGTACTTCTTTCCATAATTGACTTGTACAGAATTAAGTTAACGATCCGTACTTTTTATTATTTAAACTTTAAAGCCAAATTTTAGTGAATTAATGTTGCTCACAATAATTTCCTACTCATGTAATTGCATACTATATGAAACATTAACAATGCGAGTGAAAATAATAGTGTTGTATAAAAGAATCCAACTAATAGTCCAGTAAAAAAACATATGATGTTCATCGTACGATACTCGAGTTTGAGTGATTTTATAATTATTTACAAGTTGTTAAGAAAAAACATGAATATATACTACCTTATAATTACCTTAAACTATTTAAAAATAATAACAATGTAAAAAAAAAGTTAAGGATAGTCTATATAAATGGTCTCCAAATTTTTAAAGAGTTTATTTTTTAATCATCAAAATTTTAAAACTTACAATACAATCATTGAACATTTAATTACTATTATTATAGTCACAGTAGTATGCGACACATCTAAGTCTATTTATGATAATGCTTCTCCCCGAACATTTAAAATATGAACACAAGGTTGATAAAAAAACATGTAAAGTTAAGTAAATTTTAACTAGCATAAATAATGTGAAAAACTTCTACACACAACCAAGCATGTTACATTTAGGGTTTAAGGTTAAAATTTAAAGTATATGATTTAGAATTTAGGGTTTTATAATTAATAATTAAATTATAAATTTTATAAATAATTTGTAATATTTCTTTATAGATTGCCGGTGACAGAATTATGTAGGGTGGGGAGGGGCAATCGCCCCCCTGAAGAATTTTTTTTTCATTTTTTCTTTTATTTAATTTTTTTAAAAAAATTATTTATTGATGATTTTGCCCCCACTTTCAAACATTTATAGTTTGCCCCAACCCTAAATCTTGACCCGTCCCTGTAAATTGTATATTAAAATATAATCGATAAATAATTTATATATGTGTATGGGATAGTACAATCTAGATGGTCACAATACTATTAAGGGCCAAAAAGGTTAGGTATGATGTGATAATCATATTTTGGATTGAGAATGTAAAACGACATCCAATATTTTGTTTCATTTGATAAATGCATATAAAACATCACATATAGTGATTTAATGGTATTTTTTTCTGCAAACTTGTTGCACTAAAGCTTAACCTTTTCGAAGATGTTGATGATTGACAGACAGATAATGATCATATTGAGCTACTTGTAGCATGATTTTGCCATCTAAATTATCAATGTAATCAATGTTATATCGATTTGACTAACTAGGTCATATCAATAAATTGATTAATCTATAAATAAAATTTATAAATGTAGCATATACAATTAAATCAATAATATTTTGTTACTATATGCACGTGAGATGCATATAAAAATATATTTGAACGATCTTCACCATGATCCCACTTTTGATTTGATAAGATCCTCATCAAAGACTTTTTTTAGTAACTTGAAATCATTTGCGGGTATGCTCTCCAACATGAGACAGATACCTCAACATGATAACACCAATGATTATATATATATATATGACCGGTTTACGCAGTGTAAGAAGTTTTAAGTTTTACGCATTTTTTTGCTCGTTGGATAGGTAAAACAGATAGTTGAGATTAACAGTATGATATGTGAAGATTATCACTTGAAAAAATAAGACGTTAATCTCAACCATCCAAAAAAACGTGTGAAACTATGGGTTTTACATTCTGTGTAAGTGGATCCAAACCATATATCTATATCGATATATATTTCAACCTTTCAACCATCCATTTCTCCATCACACAATCTAAAAAAATTTGTAAAACTATGAGTTTTAAATTTTGTGTAAGTGGATCCTAACTCCTCTCTCTCTCTCTATATATGTGTGTGTTTGGATCCATTTACACAGTGTAGATCTCTTTAAGTTTTACACGTTTTTTGGATCGTTGGATTGGGAAAATAGATGGTTGAGATTAACTCTTTTACTTTTTTTCCCAACTGATAATCTCACATATTGTACTGTTAATCTTAGAGATCTGTTTCTCTCATCCAACGATCCAAAAAACGTGTAAAACTTAAAGAGTTTTACACTGTGTAACTGGATCCTATCTATATCTATATATATGGGTTAGGATCAACTTACACTGTGTAAAACTCAATTAATTTTACACAATTTTTGGATCGTTGGATGATGGTAATTAATGGCTCAGATTATTTCCTTATTTTTTTTTTCCAAGTGATAATCTCACATTTTTTACTGTTAATCTCTTTCATCCATTTCACTAATCCAATGGCTATGAATTAGTGTAAAACTCAATGAGTTTTACATCATGTAACTTGATCCTATTCATATATATATTACACAATGTAAAACTCAATTACTTTTACACTTTTTTGGACCGTCGGATAAGAGTAATAAATGACTAAGATTATTTCCTTATTTTTTCCTGTGATAATCTACACATTTTTTACGGTTAATCTTAACCATCTATTTATCTTCATCCAATGGTCTAAAAAGAGTGTAAAACTTTCAAGTCTTACATAGTGTAATACATGTGTTTACTGAAACAATCCTTACATCTGACAAGTATTAGAAAAACACAGAGTCGTTATTATTATTTTTATTGAGGTGAGATTGGAGCACCTAAAAGTCAAATTTGTTTTAACTATAAATTTATTAAAATAACAATTTTCAGTACACAAAATTAGAAAAATAGGTTCAAAAATCAATTACGTATAGAAAATAACTAGCCCCCCACAATGATTTTGGTAACATGTATGTTCGTCTTACAATTCATGTTTGATGTTTGGGGTGCAAAGTTGCTCCTTCTAACAATGTCATTTTCAAAGTTCGAATTTGTGTTCTCTCATTAGAAGTGTAATGTGTTTTACCAATGCACCCAACACTTGTTAGTACATTTTAATGATTTTTATAACTTTAAAAATATTATAAATAATTATTTTAACACTTGGTGACGTTTTATTGGGTTATATCGACTTTTTTACTGTTAAGTAGAAAGATGCAAATAATCGAAAATTAATAGAAGGGTGAAATGATAATTTCACCATACTACATATATCAAATATCACGTCAATCTTGTTGATTATTGAGATGGAAACTATGGTGTTGATGGACAGAATATAAACGAACAAATTAAAGAAAACAAGAGAAGTTTGTATTTATGAAAAAGACTTATTACCATAAAGTTGGGTGATAATAAATATGAGATCCAATCTCGATCTTTCTCGGCAAATGCCAACAAAATAGAACCCCTATGGCTTCGGCCTCGACTCGACCTAGCCCCTTGTCCAGTTGCCTTCCGATTAGACATCAATTTGATGCTGGTCTAAAACCCAGATTAGCAATCTATGGAAATCGGAAACCCCCTCCTTTTCACGTGCAGGATCGAAACTTTTTGGCTCATGTGCTTCTTTCTGGCTGCAACAAATTAAATTTGTGCTATCATTCATTGTTTTTGTTGTTTTTCCCTTGTGGAAGCCAATATAATACTATAGTTTTACTTTGGCTTAATCGTCAAAAAGGTATCCAAATTATATCTTTTGTTCCAGTTTGGTTCTAACGTTTTATTCTGTAATTTAAATTGAATTTTTCTGTCAACGACCGTTAAAAAAAATTTCATTATCCAATAAAAACACGACACATCACATATTCTAATATTTTCTTTAATTTTTATTTTTCCAAAACGTATATCCCTAAATTCCTCCCCTCCCACCACCAATTCATCCACCACTGGCCACCCTTGCCTTCGTCGGCCCCCCACGACCGATAGCTCCATGATTTCGTCGTCGAAAATCGGCGAATGAACCGTCGACGAACATCTAAAAATGAAGAAAAAAGAGACCGGTTACTTCTAATCGACGGCTAGATAGTGGGAGATATTAAACAGTGAGGTACACAACGCTTGGGTGGTGAACGATGAACCGTCGATGTGTGGGAGATGTCGAACTGTGATGGAGATGCGATTTGAGGGTTTGTTTGAAAGAAATTAAAACTTTAGAGTTTTTTAAGAAGTATAAAATTTTTAAGTAATTCAGAAATTACATAAATATACAAAATAGGTCATGTGTCATGTTATAATTGGTTAACAGAAAAATTTTAATGAACGTTGACAGAAAAACTCAATCTGAGTTACGGAATGAAACATTAGGCACTAATGTGACAAAAAAATAATGTTAGGCACCAAACTAGAACAAAAGGTATAGGGTGGACACCTTTTTAACTATTAAGCCTTTTACTTTTAATTTGCCCGTAATAGTCCATCAAGGACAACTTTCGTATGACATCTCCGAGTCTTCTCTCAATACGAAGGATGAGAATCAATGAAGATATGATACTTTTTAATCTAATGGTTAAATTATAAAAAACAGTTATAAATTTTTATCATTTGATTAACAAAATTCTCAAAGGTCAAGACATCGAATAATCAGAAAGCTTCATGTAATACGAATCGAATAATTTGATTTCTGTAAAAACATTATTTAAGTATAGGAGCTAGAGATGAAGACAATAATAATGAAAAGTGTGATGATCCTTTCAAGGGTCTAGGTCATGGTAGTGAGCCATTCTTCTTATGTTTACGTATCAAGTTCCTTACTCATTTTAAAAACATACTTGTCGAATTTTATATGAAGTTTTTCTCTTTGTGGGAAAAATATGTAAAATATGATTATGATGATAACAATGAACACCTAATCATACTTAATTAAGAAGAACAAGAAATTTACATACTTTTTTGGTTACATTAATTGTTTACATTAAAAAAATCATTCATCTATGACCGGGGAAAGTAATGGTTTATCTTGAAAGAAAGCCTCCAAGTTAGCAACCACCAGGTCACAGGCAGCCATGAAACCTTCCGGTGTAAAAACAGCTCTATGTGGTGACAGCACAACATTATCCAATTCAAGTAGTTCTTTAGGAACATTAGGTTCGTTCTCAAACACGTCTAAACCAGCTCCTCCGATCTCCCCGTGCACCAAACACTCCACCATTTCCTTCTCATCGATTATGGCTCCGCGTGCTACGTTGATGACGATCCCTTGCTTCCCTAGCGCTACCATGACTTGTCGGTTAATCATGTGCCGGGTTTCAGCAGTTAATCCGCAGCAAACGATGAGCACATCGCTGTCGGTTGCGAGTTCATGAACATTGGAGTAGAAAGGGTATGGGACACAAGGTTTGGGCTTCCTCGAGTTGTATAGTACGGTGCACCCAAAGGCCTCTAGCCTTTTAGCAACTGCTGAGCCTATGCTTCCAAGTCCTAGGATCCCAACTTTCTTGCCTCCCAACTGATGTAATGTATATGCACAACATTGAATTTGGTAAAAGATTGTTATAATCAAAAGAAAACCCAAAAAGGAGAAATAATAACCTTGGAACCGAGAGGACAGTCTCCCGTGGCGGGCCAGAGACCATGTCTAAGGAATCGATCGGCAGCAGAAATTTTTCTAAGCACATCAATCAACAAACCAACAGCCGCATCAGCCGCATCGTCTGAAAACACACCCGCGGCGTTGGCTACTGCTATGCCAAGCCTCCTGCACTCATTCAAGTCGATGTGATTGATGCCGGCGCTGGCTGTTACGACGAGTTGCAACGAAGGCAGTAGCCGGATAACGTGAGGGGTTATCGGGGAAGCGGCGGAACAGAGGACGGCTCGAACTGAACCTGCGTATTTGGTCAAGAATTGATCTAGAGGAAGAGCCGATTCCCATGCTTTTAAGAGTTGGAATTTGGTTGAGATGAATTTGTGCTGAAAAAGTGTCAAGAGTGGTGGTTGTTTAATGACCAGGACCTGAGGGATGTCTTTGGTTCGCTGCTCGCTTAGTTCTTGAGGTGGTTCAGATTCCATTGACGAGTCTGTGTGCGGAACTGAAGTGAGAAAGAATGTTAGAGTGTGAAAAACAGAATAAAGTAAATGATTCGAACCGGCGTTCGACTGTTTGGGTTAGTGCAACAGAGGAGAAGCAGGACCATTCATTCCAAGCTGCTTATCGTTTGAGCTTTGGGCTCCATGATTGTGACATGTTGAACTGGAAACCGGAAAGTCATTTGAAAATCAATTACATTTATGAACCTCTGAAATCAAAGCCTCTTGCTCTGAAGACTTATAGCTGTTATTTTTCGAAGCAAAACAAAATAGATGTTACTCGTTGAAATTGTCTCAAATTAATTATACGTGTCATCGTTTGGTTGGAGAAAAAATTATTAAATTATTTATAGTTTAAAATATAATCAGATTAAAACAATATGTAAATAATGAGAGGTAAGTTTAATGTTTTTTTAAATTAAGACTAAATTTAGTGAATGTGGAAACTTGAAGGACTAGATGTGTTATTATATAAAATTTCAATTGTCACGTTTCTACCACAGTTAGGGATGTGCAATAAAATCTGATACGACTCGTTTTTCTGTTGATCAAATCCATTTTTTATTTTTTTATTTGGATAATTCAGGTCGAATATCTAAAATTTTCGAATCGTTAATTTGTCGATTCGATCCAAAAACTGGAATGCACACCTCTAATGATAGTAACTAACTTAGGAGAAGAAATCACTTACCCCTTTTCGGTGCTCTTACTTATGTCCCACACTTAAAATTAGGTTTAGAGTTTAAGATTTAGGCTTTATGGTTAGGGTTTAGGGAATTTATGGTAGGTGTATTTTTAGGGTATAGGGTGTAAGGTTTAGGATTTAGAATTTAGGGTTAGGGCTTGAAATTTAATTTTATAGTGATTTTTAGTGTTGGGGCATAAGTAGAGGCACCGAAAAGGGGTAAAAAAATTTTTATCCGTGATTTAGTGATATTTTGTAATAAAAATAAAAATTTAATACACATTATATAACTTTTGACAGTTTGATGACTATTTTATTTATTATATTTCCTGTTGTTTTTCCTTAATAATTTAATAAAATCTCAAATTAAAGAACCTTTTCAACTAAATTATCTCATTAACACCAATTTAATACAGTTAATTTCACCACTTATTTCCCTTATTAAACACATTGTGAGTGAGTGAGTGGCTGAAGAGAATGGTATTCGATGGCTGGAAATTCTTTGCCCTTTTTGATATTTTTATTTATATTTTTACGGTTAAAAATTAAGTTTAGGGTTTATAGTTTAGAGTTAGAGTTTATAGTTAGAATTTAGAGAAATTAGGGTAGAGTGTAATTTTAGAATATAGGGTGTAGAGTTTAGGAATTAGAATTTAGGGTTAGAGTTTGAAATTTAATTATTAGTGTTTTGTAGTGTTGGGGCATATAACGAGGCACTGAAAAAGGCAGAAGATTATTATTTGTATTTGATCTGTCTCAACTGCAATTGGATAAACCACCACACAGGTCCCTGAACTTTGTCATTTTCCCAAATATAACCCATAAATTTTAAATTCCCAAAATATATGCCTTAAAATTTCCTTTTAATCCCAATTAAAGTCGGTTCATCCTAACCAAAAAATTCTAGCCTAGATTTTGGGGCATTACTTTCTTTTCCGATTAATTGTCTCGTTTATAACCTTTTGAAATTAGGTGATCCATTTATAATCTTACTACTAATTGGGAGACTTGTATTGTAATTTACCAAATTAGAAAATCAATAAAAATGTTACCTAACAATACCCTCCAGAGCTGTTTTATTTTTTAACGACCCAATAACCTGTATGTGACAATTGATTGAGTGACCCCTTTGTAACTTTTTGAAATTGGGTGACCTATTTGTAGTATTACTATCAATCGAATGACTAATTTGAAAAAGTCCCCACAGTACATTTCTACGAAGCAAGGAGGCTAACTAAAGCTTCAGTCTGGCTACTTCTTGACTACTTAGAGCAAGCTTGAAAGGGCACAAATTTGCAAGCAAAGAAAAACAATGTTCACTGTTGTTCACTAAATAAGAGCACATATTATTTTAACTAAAGTTTCAAGAAATTCTACACAGTTTTTAGTCTCAAACTCACAATTGAAGTTAAAATCACCTAATAATGGCCATGCACCAACTCTTAGTCCTGGTGTTCTACTTAGATACTTGTGTGTTTGTTTCCGCGGTAGAGGGCCAAAATCCCGTTCAATCAGGATTTTGTGTCTCGAACGCCGTGACTACATGTTTAGGTGTAAAAATTTAAAATTAACTTTGGGCACCAAACGTGATTTTGAGAAAAGCTATATGATATTAGCTTTTGTGTTTTGTCGTGATTTTTACACTATATTTTTACGCAATCGTGATTTTTAAGAAAAACTCCAAAACATAAATCACATTACTTTAAAATCACGATGATCTAAAATCAATTCTCCCACATCATGCAAACATATAACCAGTTTCTCATTTCTGTATAGTTATGAGACTACGCAGTATATTAATAACAGCAGATAAACTCTTAGTAAAAGAGAATGTCACATTAGCTAACCCGAGAAATGTGGTAGATCATCCAAAGCAACAGGAGTTAACAAGGGTTCATTTGAGAAGAAGGCTTCAAAGTTTCCCACCACGAGTTTACACAAATCTTCAAAAGATTCCCATGTAAAAACAGCATTATGAGGGGACATGACTACATTGTCCAATTCAAAGAGCTCGACCGGGACATCGGGTTCGTGCTCAAACACATCCAAGCCAGCACCTCGGATCTCTCCCCTAACTAAACAGCGCACCAATTCCTTCTCGTCGATGATAGGTCCGCGAGCTATGTTAATAATGACTCCATCCTTCCCCAACGCAGACAACACTTCCTTGTTGATCAGGTGGTGAGTTTCATTGGTTAAAGCACAGCAAATTATAAGGGCGTCGCAATTAGCCGCAAGTTGAACCACGTTGGGATAAAAAGTGTATGGTACTAAAGGTTTTTTGGTTCTTGAATTGTATGAAATAGAACAGCCAAATGCCTCCAGTCTTTTACCAACCTCTGTTCCAATACTCCCTAATCCTACAATTCCCACACGCTTACCTCCAAGCTGAAATTCGCAATTAATAAATAATTAACAACACATAAGATAGCAAGTTCTTTTTAAAGTGGTATTTTTTGTCCTTTGAAAGTAAAGAAAAGAGAATAAGATTTAGTACCTTATGGCCAAGAGGATAGACTCCTTGGGAAGACCAGAGCCCTTGCTTGACATAGCCGTTAGCAGCTGAAATCTTCCTCAAAACGTCAATCAACAACCCCACCACGGAATCTGCACAATCAGCGGAGAAAATGGTTCCAGCGCTAGCCACTGCGATGCCACGGCATCGGCACTCGGAGAGGTCGATGTGATTAAGGCCTTGGCTAGTGGTAACGACCAAATCCAGGCGGGGCAAAAGGCGGATTATGTCAGCGGTGACGGGAGCGCCACCGGATGAGAGAATGGCTTGTACCGACTGTGCATGGGTGTGCAAGAACTGAGGGAGAGGGAGCGGGGATTCGTATGCTTTCAAGTACTGGAATTTGGGTGAGTCGAAGAAATGGTCACCGAAGAGGGCGAAGGATGGCGGGGGTTTTAAGATGAGGACACAGGGCAAGTCGCTTTGGGAAGTCTGTGATTGGTTTTCAGCTGCCATTGCCGTCGCTTTGTTAGAGCTTTTCACTGCTGCGCCTTGAGTGGGGGTTTTTATATGGAGCTTTCTTTTTAGGCTTCCCTAAGTAAACAACTTGTCGCCTCGGTGCAGATACCCGTTTTTCTTGGATTTAGATAACACTGCAGTGCAGTGTTGGACCAATACCGTGGCTTAGGAGTTAGGACTTAATTCCATCGGCGCTTACAATTATTATTTTAATTAAAAGTGTTCATTATATATTAAAATATTTGTACTTGTCAAATTCAAAACATATATATATATACATATATTTGTACTTGTCAATGTTATTTATGGTTAATAAAAATATACAACTAATTTTTCAAAAAAATAAATAAATAACACCTGCTGTGTGAACAAAAATCCTCTACCCTCAATTGGTCCACCATTAGTTTTATGATAAAAATATTTTTTATTCTATATATATATATATCTCAATATTAAAAAAAATTAAACAATTAATTCTAATTTTAATTTTTGAATCTTAAATTTTAAATTTTAAACACTAAACCATAAATCCTAATTTTAAATTTTAATCTTATTTTTTAATATTGGAGAATAAATATAGGACCAAAATAGGTAGAGTATCTTTATTCTTGGTAAAACTACCTACATAGTACCCAGTTATTGTCGAAATATTATTTAAGTACCCTGGCTATTTTTTTGATAAAATGATACCCAACATTATGTTTCATTTTCAAAATGGTACTTCGTCATTAAAAATTAACAGCACGCTGAGTAGGAGAGAGAAAAAATGACATGGCAGCTTGCCACATGTGATTTTTTCTCTCCTAGTCAGCACACAGTTAGTTTTTTAACGGTGAAGTACCAAAATGAAAACGAAACATAACTTTAAGTATCATTTTTTCAAAAAAAAAATAGCTGAGATACTAAAATGATATTTCGGTAATAACTGGGGTACTAAAATAATATTTCGGCAATAACTGGGGTACTGTTTAGGTAGTTTTTTCCTTATTCTTTTATGATATGCGTTGGAATTTGGAAATTCCGTTAAACAAATTTTTAGGGTAAGTTATATTAGTAGTCCTCTGATTATAAAATTATTTTGTTGAGTCTCTGATTATGAAAAATATAAAATATTAAATGGCTTTAAAAAAATTACAATTCAATCCGATATCCTAAGAAAAAAAAAAGTCAATAACTGTGAGATGGTCTAAGCGAAACCTAATCTTAAGACTAGAAATCAGTTCCAAGCATCCAATAATGCAGGGATTCTGTTATCGCAAATTTCTAACCGTGAGAGTGGCAGCCTCTCGAGTTGGTCATATGCCACGAACAAGTATCGCATTTTAACCATCCTCCCCGATTTCTACACCATAACAATGTCGAAATTCGATCCATACCAGCACCTCAGTATACTCCCCAACCCCGACGGCACCATCACTCGCTGCACCGACTTCCCTTGCACCGATGCCAACCCCGGTATAGTTCCAGGTATCCCCACCGTTTCCAAAGATGTCACCATCAACGCCGAAACAAAGGTCTGGGCACGCATTTTCCTCCCCAATAAACTGCCATCCAACGACAACACCGTCGTACGACTGCCCATCGTTTTCTACTTCCACGGTGGGGGATTCATCCTTTTCAGTGTTTCCAACCTCTCAACTCATCAACCTTGCTCTACCATTGCCAGTGAAATACCTGCAATTGTCGTCGCGGTCGAACATCGTCTCGCCCCCGAGCACAGGCTCCCGGCACCGTACGAAGACGCCGTCGACTCGATCCTGTGGGTAAAGAAACAGGTTTCCAACCCCGACGGAGAAAGATGGCTGAGAGATTATGGAGATTTCACAAGGTGTTACCTTGGTGGGCGTGGCAGTGGTGGCAACATAGCGTTTCATGCTGCTTTAAAAGCTATGGATCATGACATAAAGCCTTTGAAAATAATTGGTGTTTTTTTAAACCAACCCATGTTTGGTGGGATACAAAGGATGCCTACCGAGTTAAAATATGCGACGGATCAGCTGATACCGTTGCCCGTGCTTGACCTGATTTGGGAGTTAGCTTTGCCTAGGGCAGCGGACCGCGACCACCGATACAGTAATCCGATGCAGGACGATGTGTACATGAGTAAGGCCAGTTCATTAGGACGGTGCCTGGTGATATCGTTCGACATGGATCCGATGTTCGATAGGGCGCAAGAATTCGTGCGAAAATTGGTGGATCAAAGGGTTAAAATTGATGCACGTTTTGATGTTACGGGGTTCCATGACATTGATCTCGTGGATCAACAAAGAGCGCAGGCCATTTTATACATTCTTAAGGAATTCATCATTTGAAAGTAGAAGTTCTTTACATGCCTTAAGATTGCATCTATTTATTTGGTCATACATATGTTAGTGGTTCAAGTGTTTCATTTTTAAGTCAGATTCTCCTGCTGTTGATCATGATAAATCAGTGGGTTAAGGCTCTTTTCCCCCCTTGTGTGTGTGTGTTTATGTATATAAATGAAAGGTTTGCTCCAATTAATGATCAATGGATAATGGATCTCACGAGATAATGATTCTAACGCCCGGAACAAATTTTAAAACTTATCGTCTTTTAACTTTAAATTAAGATCGTCTTTATTCATATAATATGATAAATGATACTTATTACATTCCTTTTGTAATTGTCTATGGACGTGCAACACTTTTCATGTTGTTCGAAGCTGGTTAAGTTGTCCTAGGAATAGCACAAACATGAAGACCTCCTTTCATATGAAGAGTAAATGTTTTTATGTAAGTCGCATCTTGTGTATTATCGGCTAACTTGAACTGAAAGTAGCGAATTAGAGAAGTTGATATTATCTTCATTTGTCTATATGCAAATTCCTTGCCTAAACAAATACGAGGACCCGCCTGAAAAGAACACAGAAGCCAAAAGAAAATTAATAGAGTTGACATATGCATAAACAAATTATAGCTATAGGAAGAAAGGAAGAGCTCGAACATGAAACGATATGAATTTGAAAGACGATTCGGGTTGAAAAACTCCGTCCTTAAGCCATCTTTCGGGTCGAAATTCCTCGGCATCTTCTCCCCAAATGTAAGGCATTCTACCCATGGCGTAGGACAGGTAGTAAACCTGGTCTCCTTTCTTGACTTTGTGCCCATCGGGTAACACATCATCCACTTCTGCGCACCTTCCATCCTTTCAATTACCATAAACGAAAACAAAGTTGAACCATGAACACATTCATTTCAATTAATAACACACCATATACGTATGGTATAGTCAATAGTGTGTTTACCACGGGAACTACAGGGTAGAGCCTTAAGGTCTCGGTTAAGGCTGCATGAAGATAATGCATTTGATCGAGAGTTGCATCGGTTATGGTGGCGGCGAAATCATCGAAATTCGTGTCACTTGGTTCGGTACGAGTGTTGTTCATCACTTCTTGTGCGACCTTTTCTTGTACCAAGGGGTGCTTGCAGAGCATGTAGAAGAACCAGCTCAAAGTATTTGCAGTTGTATCTTTACCGGCAAGCAAGAAATTCAGAATTATGTCTCGTAAGAATCGAGCTCCCATTGTTTCCGGATTCTTTTCACTCTCCACTAAGAATCTTGAAAGTATATCTTCTTTCACATTCTGACAAACACCCAAAAAAAACACCGACGTTAGAAAAAAAACTAAATATGTTAATGTTATTACATAACTCAAGACTTACAGGATTCTGGTTCATTCCCAGCAGTTTCTTCTTGGTGCTTATAATATTGTAGATAAACTTATCAATAACTTTGATGTTCTTCTTCAAGGAAGCTTCGGACCCGATGTTAAGAAACCTTTTCAGCTTCCAAATAGGATCAAAAAAACGTAAATTCAGAATCTCATTGGCATCATCAAAAGCCTTGGTAAAGTTCGTCCCTTCTTCATTATTCGACCAGTCCAAGCAATTTAAATCTATTCCAAACCCAACTTTAAATATCGAATCCATGGCGCTTTTCATGAACAAATCCTGCAGAAACAGCAAAGAGAACAACTTCTTATACATGACAACAACACGTACTATATACAATCTGACCTCGTATGGGATTTCTCACATGGAGATCAATAACTTGACCCGACATGACAAGCTTTGAGACAACTCTAGTCAACTTTGCAGCCGTCTTTCTGAAAACCGAGCAACTAAAGCCTCGAAGAACTCGTGTCGAGAACTCATAGCTCGCTAGCTTCCGCTGCTGTCTCCAATTGTCTCCGTCGGCAGCAAAAATCCCGTCGCCCCAAAGATCTGAAACATTTTCTTGCAGATGTCTACCTTTTGCGTACTTGTTGAAACTCGTTTTCAGTATATGTTCTGCGTTTCGGATATCGGTGGTCGATATCTCACTGTGTGCTAAACCGATTAACCTATAAGTGGGCAGCTTTTTGGCAACTTGAGTTTGGTAGTCGTACAAATGGTCGACGTACAGGACCTGACCGAAGAGAGTACCCTCCACTGGGGCGTAACCATTATTACTGACGAATTTGGCAACCAATACTTTGACAACGGGAACAAAGAGGATTAGAACAACAAAGAGCGGTGGCAAAGCTATCAACAACGATATGATTGTTAGAAAATCCATATTGTTTTCATGTGTTTCGGAATATGGTTCTGGTTAAAGGCCATGCACTTATATACTTGAAAAAAAGAGAGAAAATTTTCTGCAATACCAAATCCCCACGTTATTGAATTTCGTGTATGATTTTTCTACAACTAGAGTCACCTGACACCTATAGTCGTAAACTTGTTTCAAATCCCATATGACCGACTTACTATAATAACTTACTGTAAATTTTCTACATTACTAAATCGCGAACAAAAAATCATCGTCCCACGATCATACTTTTTTTATGACCAACACTAAAAAATACTTAAAAATTTAAATTTTAAATTCTAATTATGTTTTTACATTTTAAACTCTAAAATCTAAAAAATACACCTTACCCCTAATTACTTAAACTCTAACTTTAAACTATAAACCCTAAACCCACTTTTTAAAAATGGAATACTAAATGAGACATAGTTTGGGGCAGACGATTTCCATCCCTAACGTCATTGAATTTATTGTATAACTTTTTATAACTCATTGGCCGACTAATTAAGATCGAATTTTGCATAGACTTAATAATTTTCTCAATTCACAATTCAATATTTGAACTTTTGATATTATTTAAAAAAATCTAACACCTTGTTTTACTGGACCGACAATTGTTTGTAAATTTAGTGTATGGCTTTTTATAGCATATATATAACATGTATGGTGGTTCTACACTTCTACCAAACACCAGTTTCAAAGAAATTGTCAATAATAGTTATATATAGAAATACGTACCGCCTTAAAAAGGGGAGTCGCAACCTTGGCTGACAGTGGCAGAGATGTTGGTGCAAACTTTGGATAAGGGTGGGCTGACTAGATGAAAAGATGATCCTAGATGTGTGTCTCAATTCGAATCTAAGGCATTCATGGTTCCAATAGAATATGGACTGATTTGTTGCAATATTTGCCGATTGCAATTCTTGTGTTGACAAACGGATAATTTGAGAAACCGAAGGTTCACAAAATAAAATTTAAAGGGATAAAATGATTTATACTTTAAATTTGTAGATTGTTTTATGGATGAAATTTTTTTACCTCTTTTCGGTGTTCCTGCATATGCCACCACGCTCAAAATTAATTTTAGGGTTTATGGTTTTAGGTTAGGGGTTGTGGTCAGGGTTTAAGGAATTCAGGGTAGGGTGTATTTTTTAAGGTGTAGGGTATATGATTTAAAATTTAGGGTTAGGGCTTAGAATTTAATTTTATTGTGTTTTTTATTGTTGGTGCATATATATAAAGACACCGAAAAGAGGCACACGAATTTTATCCATACTTTTATACTCCTAACATAAAATTATACGTTAGTATTTAATTCGGACGTTGAAGAGCTGAACTTTTCATATGTATAATGCGGTTGCTTCTAGGGAGAACTTGGCACGTAGAACTCGAAGTCATAAGGTATTCTGTCCAAGATGTAATCTAGGATTCTAGATGTAGAGATGTTGGACTCTTCCTTTGTTCATTTGCAAGTTTTTATGATTTTAAAGTTTTTTTTTTATCTATTGCATTTGTTGGCATCACAAAGTTAGAATTAAGTACTAAGGAAATGTCAAATTATTCAATTTAAATACATAAAATTTTATTAAATATTTAGATCAAAATTTAATAGATAATATTTCTTTAATATTTAAATTTATAAGAACATAATTTATCATTAAACTAAAATATTGGAGACATGAATCCTTAGTTCCATTCATGTAGATAATCAAGAGTGGAGTCATGATGTAATATGGAATGCAGTCAAATTATTATACTTCAAAATACAATAGCTTGTTAAATGTATAAATCGAGAATTTGGGGGAAGACTTATTTTATTTAAGGGTTAATATCCTATATACTGGCGGTTGGAAACTGAAAGTTTTTACAAACGTCTTAGTTTTAGGGTACATGAAGTTAGTTTATGGTATATGATTTAGGGGTTTAGGCGTAGATATTTAGAATTTAGGGATAATTGTTTCAATTTAAGGTTTAGGGTTATAATTTAGGGTTTATAGGTTAGACTTTAGTTTGTAGGGTAATATGGTGAGAATTTATGTTTTAACTTATAGACCTTAAATTATAACCCTAAACCTTAAATTGAAACAATTATCCTTAAATTCTAACCCCTACACCTAAACCCCTAAACCCTATACCTTAAACTAACTCCCTATAGCCTAAAATTAAAGCGCTTGTGAAAACTTTTAATTTTCACCTCATGTGTATATAGAATATTTATCCTTTATTTAATACTCTTTGAAAATAAATGAGGCCTTTTTGAAAATATCATTCAAAATCAATACTTAAACTAAAGTTTAGCAACGGAAAGCAAAGTAGGTTACAAACAAAAGTATGTGATCGACTATGATAAAGTCTTTGCATTTATTCGAATTAAAATTATTTGAAATGGTTCATAAACATGCACTGTCAAAATGAACGACTGTAGAAATATATTGATAATTTTTGTGGATGACTTTTTGTCTACATATAACATAATTTTGAGATGATCGATGTGGGCTTGTTCGGGTATAAAAATTAAACAATTAGAGTACGATATATTCATCTCATAAGAATATTATATAAAAGAAGTATTAAAAAAATTCAATGTAGTTCATTGTAATCTTGTTGATACTCCGATAAAATGTCAAGAGGAATTATTAAAGTTTGGTGATGAAAGTAAAGAAGATTCAACCCTTTTCAAGTCTTTGTGGGAAGTTTGAGGTACTAGACCTGTACAAGGCCAATTATCCTATTTGCAATTAGTACAATGAGTAGTTATAAGGGAATTCTTACGTTAGTTTACACGACGAAAGTTGCTAAAATGATACAAAATGTTACAAAATTCAAGTAAGAATACTAAATATTAAATTTTAAAATAGTACATAAACCTTTACAACATTTTTGATATAACTACTAATATCTGATTCATTAATTAATAAATTCAAATCAAATATTGTAAATATATATTACAAGATCGGCCATTCCAACCCAACGTAAAATGACCAGTAATTCTATTTGAACAGATAGCTACAACTACAAGGGCCTGAGTTGAGCCCGGTCAAGTCTAGATCGACCATCAGTAGCTATTTCAATTGGTCCAACCAGGCTTCAAATTGGTTAAAATAAGATTGGGCCAGCATAGCATAAGCCGCTGGCTCGATTAGAAAAGGCAAGATTGAAACGACGTCGCATTAAGATAAAAAAGCCTAAAATGCCCATCTTCTTTCTCCTTGCAGTTTATTCTCGGAATTGAAAGTTCCCGGAGAATCTTCAAAACAACGCAACTGGTTCTTCTTTTTATCTTTCCCCCCCTCTCGCTCTCGTAAATTAACTTCCGGAAAATTCCTGCCAATTAATCTTTGAAAACGATTTGATTTTTTTTCTCTGCCAATTAATCTCGGCGATGAATTTTATTCATTGGAAAATTCCCTTATTTTATCATAAATGGTTAGCCTTATTACCCGCCATCTTTAATATATCTTGATTTCTTTCTTCGGTGATTGATCGATTTCTTCTTTTTTTCCCGTAGATATGAGTTTCATCAAAGACATAATCGACTCTCTAAGCTCAATCATCTCAACCGATAGCTCGCCGCATGAATCAACGCAAAGTCCTAGTTCATCCACGTGTCAAAACATGGAGGGAATAGGTGGGAACGAACGCACCGCGTATAAACTCAAAGGGTACTTCGATTTGGCCAAAGGAGAGATCGACAAAGCTGTTCGAGCGGAAGAATGGGGTTTAGTAGACGACGCCGTGGTTCACTATAAAAACGCACAGCGAATTCTGGTCGAGGCTAGCTCAACTCCCACACCTTCATATATCAGCTCTAGGTATTCGATAATTTGCTTTGCGTTTTGCTTTTGATTTATTAAAATGGATTCCGGTTTTGATTCCTCTAAATTTTTTGTGGTAGTGAATTAGAAAAGGTAAAATCATATAGGGAAAAGATATCGAAATGGCAGGGGCAAGTATCTGAGAGACTACAGGTTTTAAGCCGCCGAACAGGTCTTAATATTTTGCATTTTAATTCATTTTAGAATAACTGAAAAGCTTATACTAACTTCATTTTAATTTCAGGAAGCACATCCGTGAACAAGGTATGGCTTTCTCATCGAAATACTTGAACGTATGTTCTTTAAATGTAAACTTAACTATGTTCATTGGATGGGAATTGAGTTAATCTGCATTGTCATTCTGCCATTTTAAATTGGAAATTTATGCGGTTGTTAGTTTCTTTGATTATTGTTTTACAGTTTTCCCAATTTTTATTATAATATATTATAAAATATTTGCAGAACGCCTTAACGCGTGCACAAACTGCTGCAGTTTCACCAAGAACATCAAATTCTAGGAGAGATGTCTTACAAAAGTCTCCTCGTAATCCGGTGGTGAGAAATCAGGTTGATAGAGTTGGAAGTTCAAAATCTGCACAAGAACCTGCTAATGGTTACGAGTCAAAGTTGGTTGAAATGATTAATACAGCGATCGTTGATAGGAGCCCTGCTGTTAAATGGGATGATGTTGGTAAGATACTTGACATGTTTTTCCCTTGTTGGTTTTGCTTGCTAATGCTTGCCTTTTCTTTCCCTTGCTTGCATTGTAGTTATGAACTTCTCTTATTGTTTGCAGCTGGCCTTGAAAAGGCTAAGCAAGCATTAATGGAAATGGTTATTCTGCCAACTAGAAGGCGAGACTTGTTTACTGGACTTAGAAGGCCAGCTAGAGGTTGAATCTTACTAGATTATCACATTCATGAAGATAAGTTTTCCGCGCTTAAGGAATTTGTTTAATGAACATACTGCCGCACTTTGGTTTCTAGGTTTGCTTCTTTTCGGTCCACCTGGTAATGGGAAGACCATGCTTGCCAAAGCTGTTGCATCTGAATCACAAGCAACATTCTTCAATGTTTCTGCATCCTCTCTAACGTCTAAATGGGTTTGTCTCTCTCCTTGCTATTATATCCTTTTCTTACTTCTAGAAAAAGTAAAGTATTTAATATGTTCTTCAATTTTCTTTCCTTACCCCAATGGTGTTCTTGATTATGGTCTTTATAATCAATCAGGTAGGAGAGGGTGAAAAGCTTGTCCGGACACTCTTCATGGTTGCAATATCCAAACAGCCATCTGTTATTTTCATGGATGAAGTATACCATTCTCTCCCATCACTCAATGGATTTAGTTTTGTATACCTGAATTATTTTCTAGTATCATGTTTTGGAACTGCTTCAAGATTGCACACTTTGTCTTTTTTTTGTTACTTGTATGTTCAGTTACTTACTGTCCCTCAAATTGCTGAGCAGTGCTAAGAGTTACTTGGTTTAAGATTAATTTGTTAATTCTACGAGGTTGGATTTATTGTCGGTGGCTTGAATATTTTTTTATTGCTTTTGAGCATTTGTCTGGTAATAATAAGTCCAGCATAGCGTTCTGCATATCTTGCATTTAGTGTGTCATAAAGATGAACTTGGTGGATTTGGTGCCATGCTCAAATAAAACAAGTTTTAAAATGAACATAGCGTAAAATGGAAAGTAAAACATAATATATCAAAGAGACGACAAAATCCTTTGGGATCATACATGTAAATTTTAATGTGATTATGTTTTGTTTAAGTGATTGGTGTGCATTATTGGCAGTATGTCCATTCCAATCTAATTGGCTCTAGCCTCTAGGTCATACTCAAAAAAGCAATTATTTTCTGTTTAGATACAATATTGCTTCTGACCATTAGTCAGTTTCAGTATTTTCAACTCATTCTATATCTATTTTGATGTTAATGGAAGTGGAATTTTATTATGCTACATTCAACTACATTTTATGTAGGTCAATCAACTGTCATCCTTTGCATCAATATTATCTCTGTTCTCACACTACCATTCCCCTATTTTATATTTATCTGGTTGACTCCTCAGATTTAGCTGATGGTAGCCAGTTAAATATTGTGTATGCTTAATCATTGCTGACAGTTTATTTTATTCGTTTTTTTATCTTTACAGATTGATAGTGTTATGTCAACCAGGTTGGCTAATGAAAATGATGCTAGCAGACGGTTGAAGTCAGAGTTTTTAATCCAGTTCGATGGAGTGACATCCAACCCTAATGATTTAGTAATTGTCATTGGTAAAGTATTCACTTCTTTACTTCCTGACACTTAGATAAAATTATTGAAGAAATGGTTGGACATATTTGTTATCCAGAACTTGTAATGTGATGATAATACTGCTTTTATGCGTGCCATACAAATCTTCCCTGATTACATATGTATTTGAATTTCCATATTTGATCATATATACTTTCTTGTTCACATGTTTATGCAGGTGCCACTAATAAGCCTCAGGAATTGGATGATGCTGTTCTTAGAAGATTGGTTAGTATGAACTTGCTGCAATATGATTTTCCCAGCCATTCAGATGATATCTGATATGATCCCATCATAGAAATAGCTTTTGATTAACTCATATTCTATTGTGAATTAATGGACCAGGTTAAGAGGATATATGTACCTCTTCCAGATGACAATGTTAGAAGAGTTCTTCTAAAACACAAACTCAAGGGTCAAGAATTTTCCCTACCTGGTAAGAGATGCTCTTGTTCTGTGATTTGCATGAATTCATATCTTCTTTATTTCTATGAGCTCATAAATGCATGTTTATATGTATTTAACCAAAGTGACCGTCTATCCTTTTTAACTGCTCAACCATGGCCCTTATATGACGATTCATTTTTCATTATCTGTGATAGGTCGAGACCTAGAACGACTTGTGAGGGAGACAGAAGGTAAAAGATAATTCTCCATGTTATTCTTTTGGGCAAAGTGCTTCATGGATGACAGTAGTTTATCTTTACGACTTATTTGATTAGCAATAAGACTGCAGTCACTACTAAGGCATCTTATCTTCTCTCTTTGGCTTGGTCCAAGTCATGGTTTCTATGTTGCAGCCAATGTACTTACAGTGCACTTAGCCAGCACTGCAGTAGTGTTCGAAAACAGTAGTATTTCATAATGTAAGAACTTATCCTTTGGCTTCTTTCTGTGAATAGGATATTCTGGAAGTGATCTGCAAGCATTATGTGAAGAAGCAGCTATGATGCCGATTAGAGAGCTTGGTTCAAATATTCTTACTGTCAAGGCAAATCAGGTATTTCCAGCAATAAATCAGCCTTTTTTTTTGTCAATTTATGCATAAGAAAAAAGCAGGTATGTAGATTTTGCAACACCTTTCAAGTTAGATTTTGTAGTTTTATAGTGGATTTAGTGGTTTGTGGCCTGTTGGAATCATTTTTTAAAAAGAATAAAATGTTGGAAAGGTTTAGGGTGTACTTGGTTGAGTGGAAAAGTGAAAGGATGGAAAGATAATAAATTTTGAGGATCCTCGGTATGGAGAAGTGAGAGGAAAGAAAATAAGAAAAATGATCATTTTTCATCCTAATGTATGAAAACAAATCATTCCAATTCGAATGATGAGAGGGAGGAATATTATTCAGACTCTTCCTAATGGTCCCGTGCAATCATCTTGAGAGCATCTTTTTCCACATTGAAACTACTCCCCAAATCCATAATCTCCCCTGTTAGCGATACCATTCTTCCAAACCCTCAATATCCATGCGTTAAATCTCCATATTTTCCCCGTCCCCCTTTGATTCCAACGCCATCAAACATTTTCATTTTTGATAAACCCAGCAACGTGGTTTGTTAATGTTTTAGTTAAAATGGTGATCATCATTCATCAGCTCAACATTGATGTTTTTAAAACAAAAACAGATGATCTATTTAATCCAAATAATGACAGAACTCAAGACCCCTTTTGGTTGTTCTTTTCACTGCAATTGGCAGTGAACAGATTCAAAAATTTCAGTCATGAATATTGCATGGATCTGGATTTCGAATTATATTTCTTGTGTTTGGTTAATCATCTGCTTTACTCTAGACATTGATAAAGCTGTAATTACAGACTGATTTGACATTTTAAAGCTGACTAATAGTTTCCAATTGCAGGTGAGACCTCTAAGATATGAAGACTTTCAGAAGGCAATGTCTGTTATTAGGCCCAGTTTAAACAAAAGCAAGTGGGAAGAACTTGAACAGTGGAATCAGGAGTTTGGCTCTAATTGAAATATTGTTAATTACCTTTGTATGTTGAAAGAACAGCTTAAGCAACTCGTAGCACCGCCATCGCCAAACCAGTCGGCTGATTATAAAGAAAGAAGCCAAAGTCCTAACACTGGTCAAGGATGCATTTTTTGGGGGTAATGATTCTTTGACGATGCGTCGTATGAAGTGTTGTATTTTTACAGGAAAAACCATATGATTGTGATGGGTAGTTTTAGTTTAACAATCTTCTTTTGTACAATTCAAGGGCTATATAATAAATAAATACCTAAGAAAATGTTGATGGTATCACTTTCCCCTCCTTTTTTGGACACTTGTAACTTGTAAGTTCATATGCGAAGTATTTGGTGTTTTCTTTTTTTTTTTTGAAAAAAATGGTTTAATTAGATTATTATATATTTTGTGGTTAAATGGTATTTTGATCAGTCGAATATACTTCATTATTTATGATGTGATGTTAAATTATTTGTTCTTAATTTGGTCACTCTACTACTTGCAGTATAATAAATCACCCCATGAAGTCAACAACTTATGCTGTGGCAGTAGCGGTCAATAGGCAATAGCTAAGTGAAAAGTAACATACATTTTGGAAAAATGAGGAAAAAAATATGGCATTATTCTGGTTGGCTTCAACGTCATATTAATGAATAAAAAAACAAAAGAAAAATGACGTGTCATTTTTTTAGTTTTAGTTTTAGTTTCCACATAGGGTTTATAATCATCCAACATTATAGAACTTAGTGAATTAAAAAGAAAATCAAAACGAAATGAATCTTCAACATGTTTATACATGCATAGTTATAAAAATTGAAGACAACTATATAAAATTAAAATCAGAGAGATTTATCGTTTTTCCTTTTTTCATTAAAGTGGGTCAAAAGTTCTATGTGTATAATTTTATTGGTCAAATTTTTTAACGATTTGGGGTATCATGGCAACTCTATTAAATGCTATGAGCAAAACATCAAAAAGAAATTCAGAGGACAAAATAAAAATATGGTAACCCGATTAAACGTTATGAGCAAAACATCAACAACCAAAATTCTTCAAAGGACAAAATGAAAATATGTATAGCTCAAGAAATAAAAAATTTCTACTTTTATGTTGTTTTTATCTATGTTGTAACCCTAAGAATTAGGGTTTAATTTTTAAAATTTAAAATTAGTGTAAGATCTTATTTTTATGTGTAATGATATAGATAGAAGCACAAAAAAAGACGGAAGATTTTGTTCATGAATTAAGTGCATACAACCTTTTAAGCCTGCTAATAATAAGGGTAAAACTTTTGCCCCTATTCATGCCCCATTCTATGCCCCACACTAAAAATCACTTAAAAATTTAATTCTAAACTCTAACCCTAATTTCCACATCCTAAACCCTACACCCTAAAAAATACACCCTACCTCTAATTTTCTAAACCCTAACCATAACCACTAACTTTAAACCTCAACCCCACTATTTTAAAGTGGGGGCATAAAGGGGCAGACGATATCCATCCTTATAATAATGTCATTGTTTTTGGTCTAATTACGCCTCAAGTCCGTCTAGTTTGAAATTTTGAAATTTAGTCGGCCAGCTTTTAGTGTTGAGAATTTAATTTCTCTACTTGTCTCACTTAAAATTCGACTAATGCCTCAAGTCCACTCTTTACTTTCCCGAAGATATAATTTTCGTCGCTTAGGAAACCACTCAAATTTCATATCTAATTAAGCAACAATATTTTGTAAATTTCTGTAGTAGAAAGCCTTTACCTAAGTCAAATTGTTTTAGTACAAAAACTAAAATACATAAGAATAACCAAGTTAATGGAGTAAGTTTAAAGAGATATCCAGGAGATTAAAAATATAACAAAAATATGGAGTCACCTTGATTTATGAAAATATCATCATCACATATATGTAAAATAAGGCTAGCAAAATCCAACTTTTGATTGCAAAATAGAATATGACCTTATTGAACCCTATAGCCTCTACCCAATGCTTATCTGTGATTCCATAGTGAACCCCAGAAACTCACACAGAATTGCTGCTATTTGTTCATCGTTAAGATACTATACTGAAAAAAGCTACTCTTATAAAACTCTACTGAAAATAACCCACCAGGGACGATATGTCCGTTGGAAATTGGACTGAATTTACAAGATTTGGTGCCAACCCTTGAACATGGGATAATGCACTAGTTGTTGCACCTTCTGTTGACCGCCGGTGACCCTGCGGATCTGCTTCCAGCAACCTGCTCCGCTACTTTTTCATCTTCCTGCTCCAAGGGAAGCCTTTCATACGCTGCATTACCAAAAGAAACCGCCGTAATAAACACCGGACCGGAAGCAGAAAGTGGACCCACCAAGATTCCACCGGCTACGCAACCTTCTTTGCTGGCTGAATATTTCGTCAAACCTTATACAGCTTTTGGTGGAAACGCCATTGTTCAAGGCTCTTTCTGCATTGTTCAAGGCTCTTTCTGCATCAGGTTTGACGAAATATTCAGCCTGCAAAGAAGGTTGCGTAGCCGGTGGAATCTTGGTGGGTCCACTTTCTGCTTCGGCTTCGGTGTTTATTACGACAGTTTCTTTTGGTAATGCAGCATATTGTCACGAACTTAATTCTTCAAGCTCGAATCCGTGCGGCACTAGCACTCTCGGCACGATGCTAGTCAGCCTTACTCACGCAACGATGGCAAAACACAAGGAGCAAGTGGGATTACAAGGAAAGAACCTTGTATTAAGCAACGAAAGCTTACAAGAGAGAGCTTTACAAGTGTTTAAGTACACAACTCTTGGATGATTTACAAATGAGCTAGGCAAGCCTATTTATAGCCTCCAACCTCCCGAATGGACGGTGGAGATTTATTTGATCGGATGACTCACATTTTGCCTCCCAAAATATCTCCTAAACCTAGATATCTCTAGATAGTTCTATACATATCTAGTTATATCCTAAATGGTCTAAAAGCTCTAACATATTCTAAGATATTCTAGAATATTTCGGAGTCGTCCGGAGTTGTCCCGAGCCTTCCGGACTTATCCCGAGCCTTCTAGGTTCATCCGGGTGAGCCTAGATGGTTGTGGAAGCTTCTGGAACCCCTTGGAGACGTGTGGAGACGTTTAGGGCTCTCTGGGTCATTCTAGACCCTTCTTTGAACCAACCTTGGCCTTAAAAGGCTCATAGCATCTTATTTTCTCCAAGTTGGCCCGTGAGCACCTAGGTGGGGCGCCTTGGGCGCGTGCACCTAGGTGGGGCTGTTCGGGCGCACACAACGCACTTGGGTGGCGCACCTCGGTGCTGCTCGGAGCACCCTGGCGGGTGTGCCCCTCGGTTGGCTGGGTCGCGACCTGGCGGGGCGTGACATCCTCCCCCACCCGATCTCGCGACGCCCTCGTCGCGTCTTCGTGGAACAGGGGTGTTGCTAGAGCGTTTCCCTCGACTCCTATCTCGCCTTGCCTTTGCCCTTGGCTTGTCGGCATTGTTGGAAGACCTTCCCTTCGAACCTTGACCCTCGGTGGTCTTAGAAGCTATGTTCTCCCCTTGAACATGCTTGGTGGCCTTCCTAGACACGGTCACCCCTTTGTCTTGATTGCATCCCTTGGATGGTTTGGCCCTACGGACAACCCTCTCAAGTTGAAGTGCAGAGACCACTCTCGTCCCTGGCTTGGTGGCCCTTATTGTTGGTACCACACATGATGGTGCACCCTCTGTGATGCACAGACTGTTGGCAAATGGCATCGGAATTGCATTGGCTTGCTTGAAGAACTCGAGCCCTAGAATGATCGGGTAGTCATCTAACGGCACAATCGAGAAGCCCATGCGGCCTGACCATGTCCCAATGATGGTCTTGACTCCTCGAACGAACCCATGGATGGGTTGAGCGACAGAGTTTATGGCCTTGACGGATCCTCCCCCTTTCACGACACTAAGACCTAGCCTCTTTGCTTCTTCCAAAGAAACAAAGTTATGGGACGCACCTGTGTCGAGCATAGCCCTCGATGTTTTTCCATTGATGGTGACGTCCACGAATAGCAACCCCTTGGCTTGGGTCTTTGGGGCGGACTGTATTCCATTCAAGAACTGTAGTGATCCCATTTGTGCACCTTGGTCCCTTTCGGCGTCACTACCTTCGTCGGCATCACTTCCCTCTTGATGCCTTGCTAGGATTGCACTAAGGGCTCGGCGTTGTGGGCACTCCCGAACCCAATGGTCGCCATCGCAGATGTAGCAACTATTCGACGGTGATTTCTTGGCACCTTGAGAGTCTTTAGACCTACCTCGGTCCTTGTCCCTCCATGAGGACGAGCCTTTGTGCTTCGATGTGTCCTCGTCCTTGTGACTCTCTTTACGTGGGCTCCTATCTCTTCCCCCATTGGAGTGACCACTCTTCTTGTCCCTTGGTTCGTTGTTGGACTCCTTGTGGGTGGAATAATCGATGAGGCTCTCGGCCACGACAATGGCATCGACGAGGGTGGATTACCGAGGTTGGTCCCTGTCCTACGGTGTTTGAGGAGCCTGTCTCTATGTGCAAGGAGTTATGCATAGTTTTCATAGTTTGGTCTTGGTAAATAATAATCTTACTTTGAATGCATCTTTAAATGCATTATTGTAAATAATAATCTTTCTAATATTTCAATGTATTTTACTTTGAAGTTTGCATAGTTTGGTCTTGGTAATCTTAAAGCACAACTCCTGGTTAATGGTAATTGACTTCTGAATCTGGAAATAATCCATTTATATTAGCAGTCAAGTGGATTACCGAGGCTGGTCCCTGTCCTACGGTGTTTGAGGAGCCTCTCTCTAAGTGCAAGGAGTTTTGCTCGAATCTGGGTATAAGAGTTGTCTGTGCTTATCAGGAACTCAATACCATGGCGGATTTATTAGCAAAAGAAGGCAAAAACCGCAGTACTAATCTTGTATGGGTTGCAGGTGATGGAAAAGGGTAGCACGCGAGAGCTTGTAACTTGTTTCTTAACTCCAGATTTTATGGTGTGAGGGGAATTAGAGTCATGGTCTTTTGATATTATGTCTAAATGTGTGTCTTTGTAGTGGTCATTTGTTCAATGTAAGATGGTTCGATTCGGGGGAATCTGTTTTCCCTTGTTCGGGTTGCCCCTTTGTAAGACTTTAATGGATATAAGAAAATGAGCACTCTTTCCCCCCTAATTAGGATTAGAGGGGAGTTTTTAACGAGGCCCGCAACTTTATAAAAAAAAGTCAAAGACATTTACATTTTCTTTTCTAACCATGAGGTCAAAGTGAAATATATTTTTATTGGAGAGTAATCAATGATTTAGTTTTTATTTAAGATAAAAATTTAATTTTAAATTTTTTATTACAATCCTATCCTACTTCTACCTAGAAGGGGAGGAGGAAAATTTAGATGACGTGCGGCTCTTGAGGGGTTTTGATCCTGAGACCTAAAAGAAATAGAGTGAAACGGGTGAACGTGCTCTGACCATCAGACCGTCCTCGCATGCTCAATTTTATATTAGTGTAAATGAATCAGAGAGAGATTCACCACCATAGTTATTCATATTTCAAAGTTTTAGCTATTACCGATATATTTTTTAGTCCACGTCATGAACATGCATGATTAAAAAATCCCACTGTTTGGTTGACATATAATTTTAGAAAAATAGTTCGAAAATCATCAGATTGAATTGTTTTTTAAATGAAAAATTATTAGTAAATAATTATTTTGATAATTGTAATTTTAGTTTTTATATGAGAAATTTTGAAGTTCAAGTTTTTTTAAGAAAATTATACATAAAAAACACATTGGAAGTTGTTTTTATTTTATTTTGAGATTACAACCCTAATTTTTTTTTTGTATATTTGTATGATTATAACTAGATAGCTAGTGTGATTTAAAGTTACAAATGAGAACTAAGACACGCAAGGACGAAACTAGGATTTGAGGATGGAGGACAAAATATATATTTTGAAAAGTGAGGGTGCAAATTTGTAATTATCCTTTTTTTTAATACTATATAAAGAATCAAAGGTAAAAAAAAGAAGAAATCCCCTCCCCAAGGGACGACAACCCTTTCCAAAGGAAAAAATAAATTGATTATTGATTGTAGTTATAGGATTTTGTAAGTGTCTGCCGTTATAGGAAACCTTGATAGAGGCAGGGGCGGCGAGTAAGAGGCCTGCGGCGGCAACAACAATTTGAATTTTAAAAGGAAATAGTATGGTTTTGTAATTTAGAGATAGATGTTTTATTTTTATTATGTTTAAAAGAAAATTAAAAGTAAAATAATTTATTTTAATTAATTTTTTTGATAAAGCAACAATTTTATTGATTTTTATCCAAGTTGAGAGCCTCATTAAAAATTTCCCTAATCCTAAACGGAGGAAAAGAGTACTCGTCGACTGGATTCGTAACAGAAAAGACCGATCAAGGAGGTTTTACATTTCAATCAACTCTCCCCATTACACAAAGCAGTTCGCTACAAAACCATAAACTAAACATTACCACCATGCTTTAAAGATCTTTGATCTGTGCATACCCTCCTTAGTTGGAGTGCCGTTCAACAAGATCGAGACCTTCATCGTAGATAAACACTCCAAAATTCACATACACCATTTCTTCCCGAAACCGACCCTGTCTAAAACCATCAGCAAGAAATCCCATCTCACGCAGTCGTATGCTTTTGAGAAATCAAAATTTAATACCACCCCTCCTCTCCTATTGGCTTCGAATTGTAGTGAGTGTATAACCTCATTTGCTATCAAAATACCATTGAAGATCTGCCACCCCTTTAAGAAAGCACATTGAGTTTCGCTGATTAATTTTCCCATTGCCATACTCAATCTTTTAGATAACACCTTTGCCACAATCTTATAGATAGAACTAACCAAGCCTATAGGTTTGTATTCAGATAAATCACGTGACTGATCTTTTATTGGTATAAGCGCAATAAAAAAAGAGTTTGTATTTTTTGGCAGATTACCTGAATTATAGAAATTCTCCAACATCTTCATCAAATCATCCTTCACTAACTCCCAACACTTTTTATAAAATGTAGCATTAAACCCGTCTGGGCCAGGGGCTTTCGAGTCTTCGCAATCCCAGACTGCTTCTTTTAATTCCTCCAGACTGAAGGGCCTCTCCAGTGCTTCTGCTTCTATCACTGAAAGTCTGCAAAAATCCACATTGAATATAGCCGCCCAACTTCGCCTCTTGCAACTAAATTGTTTTAAGAAATGTTCAAATATTTTTTGTTTCAACTTTCTCGGGTTCTCCACCCCACTTTCCCCAAGGTTCAAACCCAGAATCATATTTTTCTTGGCACGTATCTTGATCGCTCTGTGAAAGAATTTTGTATTTAAGTCTCCTTACTTCAACCAGTTTATCTTTGCTTTTTATCTCCAAAGATCCTCTTGAACTTTAAGGTTATCCCACAACTCCATCTTCAACATTTTCAACCCATTTAATTGGTAAGAATCCAAACTGTGAACATCCCATTTTTTTCTCTATATTGTTGATGCACTTCTCCAATCTCTCCACCTTACTATTAGAATTTTCTTGTGTCTCATTCCAAATCTTAGTTACTTCTTTCACTCTTCTCAATTTTTCTAGCAGTGTTTTCCCTTCCAATTTTAGTTCTTCCAAAGTCTCTTTTATCACCTTTAGACAACCAGCTTTGTAGAACCAAGCATCAAAAGCTTTAAACGGTCTTAGAACCCAGTTTACAATATCACTTGCCATAAGCAGGGGATGTGGTCCGAAACCTTTCTAGACAGACCACGAACTAAAATGTCATCCTTATCCAAGTACCAATGTTCTTCTACCAAGAACCTGTCAAGTTTACTTCTCTTATTTCCTGGTCCAATCTAAGTGAAATTCCTCCCACAGGGGTACTTCGAGAAACTTGCATCTCTCAATGAAACTATTGAAATCTTCAATTCTTGGATATTTTACACCGCTCCCCTTTCTTTCCTTTCTTGCTCTAATTGCATTGAAATCGCCTCCCATTATCCATGGGTACTGCCAACTTGATCTCAAGGCCACAATTTCATCCCATAAAATTTGTTTCCTCAATTTATCACATGGTGCATATATATTTATAAAAGTAAAATAATAGTTTTCAGTAACCCATTTTCCAGAGATGATAACATACCTGGAGGCCACAAAACTCTTTTATGCTTCAAATTTGTTCTTGTCCCAAATAGTCAGTACACCCCCAGATCGACCCGATGCTTCGACAAATTGGAACTCAAACTCATCATCATACCACAACCACCCTACCTCCTGTACACTGAAGCTTTCCTTTTTCGTCTCTTGGATAAACGCCATTTCCACCTTGTTGTCTCTAATGATCTTGTTCACCGCAAAGACTTTTAACTTTGAACCTAGCCCTCTAATGTTCCATGTTAGGATCCGCATCTTCTCTAAATTTGTCCGTTACTGCTTCTGACCCATATTTGATTGCTCCAATTCTTCTAGCCGAGCTAACTCCTTAACAACTGCTTCTTCATCGCCTTGAAATTCGATACCCAAATCCTTCCATGCTTTAAGTGTCTTCTTCTCCTCCTTAGTTAAAATCTTCCATATAGTTTTCAGGTCTGAGTCCGACAAAGATCTTCCGTCCACCTCAGTCTGATCAAGGGATTTTGACTTCTTTTTGTATATCTCCTCCTCGCGCGATCCCTTTTCCTCTTCTCTACCTCAGTTAACACTTTGTCTTGGATATCCCATCGAAGTCGGTTAAACTATAAATTCAGCCCCTCTACCACATCATCATCACATGTGGATGGCCACGTTAGCATAGTGGACCGCCACATCAGCACCGTTAACTACCATGTCAGCACTTTAATGGTCAACTTTGGTTGAATGGCTTCGAGAGCAAAATTAACGAAAAAATTTAGGGGCAACATCGGTGATTTTGTTTTACCATAGGGGCATATTTGACCCTTTAGTCTTTGTTATATAAAATGCTTATCAAATCGTAACCAACAAAACAATTTGGCCTGGTGGTTATGCCAGTAGCCATGGGTTTGACACTACATGTCAGCTTTCGTCTGGTTAGAAATAATTTAATTAATATATTTATTTAAATAATATTTATTTTTTAAAAAATCTTGCTGACGTGACATTATCACACATCATCCTTAACATCAACATTGAAATTCCATGTCATCATTCCCGTCAATGTGAACTTGCCTAGTTAGTCGGAATCGTTGACCCTTAGTTAAGTAACAATTTCCATTCAACGAAGGACTCTTTTGTTAAAAGAATGAAACGTTGTGAGCTAAAGTGCTTCAAGAAAATAATAAAGGCTAAAATGAAAAGTGTGTGAAATGTTAGGGCATATTTAAGAATTATGCCAAGTCCCTTTGCATTGATATTATCACTATATTGTAATAATAATAAACATCATTAAAACTACACAAAAAAGAAACATCATTAAAATATTTTATATTATTGTAATAGCTATAATATTATTCACAATCTTAATTATACACGGGTATTATTATTTATATAAATTTTAATAGTGCTTCTAAATCATTTGTTAGTAGCGCAAGCACACTTAGCCGATTAGTCAAGCTGATCATCTTTGTTACTCATATTCCCTTAGGTCTTGGATTCTAGACCTCGTAGGAGCACCCCCTTTCTTCTCCTCCCATCTAGGTAAGAGCAAGATTAAAATTAGGAATTGTTAAAAAAAATCGTTCGTTAGTCAAATCCTTTTACTTAATTCGCAAAATTCAAGTTTATAAACACAAATTTATCTAGCCAAGCCATGTGGATATAAAATACATGGTGATCATAGAAATCAAAGCCTAGCCATAAGATTTACACATATTTAATAAATTGTAATCGATTTTATAGAAAATATTGGTTGGTTGTAATTTTCACAACCTCTCTATATATTTGAAATGAAAGAAAAGGAAAATCATTCTACTTCCAAGCTAAAATAAAATATAAAAGACATGGCAATAAAATTTAATTTTGTTTCTACGGTGTCCATATTATTACTTTTAATCCTTTCTGCCAATGAAGCTCAAGCAGATGTTCTCGATATCGTTGCTAAGTTTGGCGCAAAGGCTGACTTGAAAATAGATATGAGTAAGGTAAGTGAAATTGCAAATCACTTTAATACTCCAACGGTAAAAACATGTAGAATTTTTGTATTAATACATTTTGTTTTAGCCATTGTTGGATGCCTGGAAAAAAGCTTGTAGTTCAGCAACTCCATCAACAATTGTGATTCCTAAAGGCATATATATGTTAAGTCAAGCAACACTAGAAGGTCCTTGCAAGGCTCCTATTGAGATTCAAGTTCAGGGCACTATAAAAGCTCCAGCTGATCCTGCAGCATTCAAGGAGCCTAAATGGATCGAATTTCTCAGAATTGAAAATTTCAAAATGTCTGGCGGAGGAATTTTTGATGGTCAGGGAACACAAGCTTATAGAAGACAAGGTTGTGATAAAAAAGACTTTTGCAGTACACTCCCCATTGTAAAGTTTCTTGCCTTTTGCTAGAATTTGATATATATATATATATATTTGTAGTTATAGCTAATATATAGTTTTCTCTGACTCTATTTTAACTCTGAAATTAAACAGAATATAAGGTTTGATTATATGACAAACGCGGTTATACAAGATATAACCAGCAGAGATAGCAAACAGTTCCACATTAATCTTTTGGGATGCAAAAACATTACACTCGAACGTTTCAACGTACGCGCACCTCAAGATAGTCCAAACACAGATGGTATACACATGGGGAGATCAGATGGAGTTAATATTATTGACTCAGAAATTAAAACCGGTGATGATTGTATTTCCATTGGGGATGGTTCCAAAAATGTGGACATCAGGGGAGTAACTTGTGGACCAGGACATGGCATCAGTATTGGCAGTCTTGGAAAGTTCGACAATGAAGAACCAGTTCAAGGAATTAAAGTATCAAAATGCACCATGAGTGATACATCGAATGGTGTTAGAATCAAGAGTTGGGCGGGTGAATTTCCTGGGATTGCAACAGATATTCATTATGAGGATATCACCGTGAAGAATGTCAGTTGCCCTGTTATAGTTGACCAGAAATATTGCCCATCGAATAAATGCAAAATGGATGTATGTAAACGCTTATCAAAATCCTAATATAGTGGAAAGAGTTTATCAATCATCTAAATATTATTGTGTTCATGCAGGCAGAATCAAATGTTAAACTAAGCAAAATCAGCTTCAAGAACATTCATGGTACGGCTGCGCTTCCAGAAGTTGTCCGAATCATTTGCAGCGGTACTTTTCCATGTGCAGATGTTGAGCTCGCCGACATTGACATTACGTACAGTGGACCCAATGGCCCTGCAGTATCTGAATGTAAAAATGTAAAACCCAAAATTACTGGCAAACAAAATCCAACTGCATGTGCAGCCCCCGTACCACCAAACCCTACCCCTACGGTTTAAATGGCTTGCAATGATCAAGACGAATGTAGCTCATGAGCATTTTCATTTTACATAAATGCACTTGCTTCATTCTAATTCTATGTTATTAAAAAACTTTTGGATTAAATTTTTTGTTTAAAATATATACTTGAATAAAAGAACAGAACGTATGCGATAATATTTTATGCATTTCGACTTATTCGACTGGACTTCATATGCGGCGCACGTGGATGAAGAAATATATTTCATTTCATATTTTTATTTCATGTAAAAACAAATAATAATTATTAAATTTTAGTAAAGAACATATTTTTCATCAAACGTTACCAATTTAAACTTTATATTGCATTGGTTCTAAAATCATAATAAAATATTGATGTAAAAAAGAGGTGTTATAATAAGACCAATTCCGAGTTTGAATGAAAATAAGAGAATAATTTTTGCATGGAATTTTAAAAAAAATATATTTGAAGTTAGACTTTAAAAAAATTCTGAGCATTGGTGTCAGAGTTTGATTTACTTCATATGTGTAATTTCTTAGACGATGCTTGTATTTCTACAAATCAATTAATGAATGGATAAAAAAAAGATAAAACAAGTGGGATTACCAGAAAAAACTTATTGGTCCTCTTTCCCATTGCATAGAGAACAATGGTTGGTCGATCGTTGGGGAAACTGAATACAGGGTCGGTAACCCCCCTCATTTGCTCAGCTGAAGTCACTATGGAACAATCGAATTTCATTACAAATGTCAATTTTGTTAAAATTTAACGAAACCTTTGCTTATTTTCCCTTGTTGTTAACCCAAATCAGCATTGTTGCCCCTACTTTTTTGCATCAACTTTTCCCTCCAAGACATTCAATTGCAACGGTTTTGTCCCTTGAACGACATTGGCCGTTAAAGTACTTATGTGACAGTTAACAATGCTAATGTGGTGGTCAATTGTGTGGACATGGCAGTCCAGGATACTAACGTTGCAGTACACATGTGGTGATGATTTAGTAGAGGGGCTGAATTGATTTGTTTAACTGACTACGTGGGCTTAATTGATCATTTTTCCGAGTTCAGGGGTATAATTGATTTTTCTTGAAAGTTAGATAACTTATTTAATATTTAAGCTAAAAATGAGAATTTAAGGAATTATTAAAATTTTAAAATATTAAAAATGGATAAATAATTTTTTTAAAATTAAATTAAATTAAATTAAATCGATTTATTTAGTTTTTCAATAAAATTGGATAAATAATTTGATTTTTCGAACTGATGTTTTTCAAACAAAATATATGAAAAATCGATTAATAAATTTGTGTGAATATTCTTTGGGTTCATGGAAATTTCTAAATCAGAAAAGTGAGAAATTTCACAAAATATCAAAATATTCTTTAATTTTTTTAAAAACCATAGACTTGATAAAAATAAATAAAATATTCAACAATTTATTGAAAAATTAATGTAAAAATCAAAATATATTAGAAATTATAAAATGGTAAAATATAAATAAAAATTAAAAAGTATTTTATGAAGTAATAAAATTTTGAAAAATTTCATCAAAAAAGTCGGCGACTATGTCAGTCAGAGTATTAGTATTCGTTAAAAAAATTCGTTGCAGTCTTCATTGTATTAGAGTAACAATAAAATTCAAATCTTCTTTTATTTTTCTACATCAAACTGATGCTCATTAACATTTGATGAAGAAAAAAGAAGGAAAATTTTTGCTTTATTACCACTCCAATGGACTGATGATTCTATTGATAATTTGTTCAAGGAATATTAGTAGGCTCAACATAGCCAGAAACAGGCGGATACTTTTTTTTGATGGTGTTTGTAAATATTTTGAAATTTGTATATTTATATTTATAAATTTTGATATTTTTAATTTTGTGTTTTTACTTACTTTTTAAATTTATTATAGTGTTTTTAATTTTAATATTTAATTATTATCTAAATATTTTTAGAATTTTAATAATTTCTTATTTCTTTCGCATAAATATTAAAATAGTTATCGAACATTAAATTAAAATCAATTATGCCTGAGAACTCTATAAAATAATTAATTATGTAATTGAAGTCGGTTAAAATATAAATTCAGCCCCTCTACCACATCATCATCACATGTGGATGGCCACGTTAGCATAGTGGACCGCCACATCAGCACCGTTAACTACCATGTCAACACTTTAATGGTCAACTTTGGTTGAATGGCTTCGAGAGCAAAATTAACGAAAAAATTTAGGGGCAACATCGGTGATTTTGTTTTACCATAGGGGCATATTTGACCCTTTAGTCTTTGTTATATAAAATGCTTATCAAATCGTAACCAACAAAACAATTTGGCCTGGTGGTTATGCCAGTAGCCATGGGTTTGACACTACATGTCAGCTTTCGTCTGGTTAGAAATAATTTAATTAATATATTTATTTAAATAATATTTATTTTCAAAAAAATCTTGCTAACGTGACATTATCACACATCATCCTTAACATCAACATTGAAATTCCATGTCATTATTTCAGTCAATGTGAACTTGCCTAGTTAGTCGGAATCGTTGACCCTTAGTTAAGTAACAATTTCCATTCAACGAAGGACTCTTTTGTTAAAAAAATGAAACGTTGTGAGCTAAAGTGCTTCAAGAAAAGAATAAAGGCTAAAATGAAAAGTGTGTGAAATGTTAGGGCATATTTAAGCATTATGCCAAGTCCCTTTGCATTGATATTATCACTATATTGTAATAATAATAAACATCATTAAAACTACACTAAAAAGAAACATCATTAAAATATTTTATATTATTGTAATAGCTATAATATTATTCACAATCTTAATTATACACGGGTATTATTATTTATATAAATTTTAATAGTTCTTCTAAATCATTTGTTAGTAGCGCAAGCACACTTAGCCGATTAGTCAAGCTGATCATCTTTGTTACTCATATTCCCTTAGGTCTTGGATTCTAGACCCCGTAGGAGCACCCCCTTTCTTCTCCTCCCATCTAGGTAAGAGCAAGATTAAAATTAGGAATTGTTAAAAAAAATCGTTCGTTAGTCAAATCCTTTTATTTAATTCGCACAATTCAAGTTTATAAACACAAATTTATCTAGCCAAGCCATGTGGATATAAAATACATGGTGATCATAGAAATCAAAGCCTAGCCATAAGATTTACACATATTTAATAAATTGTAATCGATTTTATAGAAAATATTGGTTGGTTGTAATTTTCACAACCTCTCTATATATTTGAAATGAAAGAAAAGGAAAATCATTCTACTTCCAAGCTAAAATAAAATATAAAAGACATGGCAATAAAATTTAATTTTGTTTCTACGGTGTCCATATTATTACTTTTAATCCTTTCTGCCAATGAAGCTCAAGCAGATGTTCTCGATATCGTTGCTAAGTTTGGCGCAAAGGCTGACTTGAAAATAGATATGAGTAAGGTAAGTGAAATTGCAAATCACTTTAATACTCCAACGGTAAAAACATGTAGAATTTTTGTATTAATACATTTTGTTTTAGCCATTGTTGGATGCCTGGAAAAAAGCTTGTAGTTCAGCAACTCCATCAACAATTGTGATTCCTAAAGGCATATATATGTTAAGTCAAGCAACACTAGAAGGTCCTTGCAAGGCTCCTATTGAGATTCAAGTTCAGGGCACTATAAAAGCTCCAGCTGATCCTGCAGCATTCAAGGAGCCTAAATGGATCGAATTTCTCAGAATTGAAAATTTCAAAATGTCTGGCGGAGGAATTTTTGATGGTCAGGGAACACAAGCTTATAGAAGACAAGGTTGTGATAAAAAAGACTTTTGCAGTACACTCCCCATTGTAAAGTTTCTTGCCTTTTGCTAGAATTTGATATATATATATATATATTTGTAGTTATAGCTAATATATAGTTTTCTCTGACTCTATTTTAACTCTGAAATTAAACAGAATATAAGGTTTGATTATATGACAAACGCGGTTATACAAGATATAACCAGCAGAGATAGCAAACAGTTCCACGTTAATCTTTTGGGATGCAAAAACATTACACTCGAACGTTTCAACGTACGCGCACCTCAAGATAGTCCAAACACAGATGGTATACACATGGGGAGATCAGATGGAGTTAATATTATTGACTCAGAAATTAAAACCGGTGATGATTGTATTTCCATTGGGGATGGTTCCAAAAATGTGGACATCAGGGGAGTAACTTGTGGACCAGGACATGGCATCAGTATTGGCAGTCTTGGAAAGTTCGACAATGAAGAACCAGTTCAAGGAATTAAAGTATCAAAATGCACCATGAGTGATACATCGAATGGTGTTAGAATCAAGAGTTGGGCGGGTGAATTTCCTGGGATTGCAACAGATATTCATTATGAGGATATCACCGTGAAGAATGTCAGTTGCCCTGTTATAGTTGACCAGAAATATTGCCCATCGAATAAATGCAAAATGGATGTATGTAAACGCTTATCAAAATCCTAATATAGTGGAAAGAGTTTATCAATCATCTAAATATTATTGTGTTCATGCAGGCAGAATCAAATGTTAAACTAAGCAAAATCAGCTTCAAGAACATTCATGGTACGGCTGCGCTTCCAGAAGTTGTCCGAATCATTTGCAGCGGTACTTTTCCATGTGCAGATGTTGAGCTCGCCGACATTGACATTACGTACAGTGGACCCAATGGCCCTGCAGTATCTGAATGTAAAAATGTAAAACCCAAAATTACTGGCAAACAAAATCCAACTGCATGTGCAGCCCCTGTACCACCAAACCCTACCCCTACGGTTTAAATGGCTTGCAATGATCAAGACGAATGTAGCTCATGAGCATTTTCATTTTACATAAATGCACTTGCTTCATTCTAATTCTATGTTATTAAAAAACTTTTGGATTAAATTTTTTGTTTAAAATATATACTTGAATAAAAGAACAGAACGTATGCGATAATATTTTATGCATTTCGACTTATTCGACTGGACTTCATATGCGGCGCACGTGGATGAAGAAATATATTTCATTTCATATTTTTATTTCATGTAAAAACAAATAATAATTATTAAATTTTAGTAAAGAACATATTTTTCATCAAACGTTACCAATTTAAACTTTATATTGCATTGGTTCTAAAATCATAATAAAATATTGATGTAAAAAAGAGGTGTTATAATAAGACCAATTCCGAGTTTGAATGAAAATAAGAGAATAATTTTTGCATGGAATTTTAAAAAAAATATATTTGAAGTTAGACTTTAAAAAAATTCTGAGCATTGGTGTCAGAGTTTGATTTACTTCATATGTGTAATTTCTTAGACGATGCTTGTATTTCTACAAATCAATTAATGAATGGATAAAAAAAAGATAAAACAAGTGGGATTACCAGAAAAAACTTATTGGTCCTCTTTCCCATTGCATAGAGAACAATGGTTGGTCGATCGTTGGGGAAACTGAATACAGGGTCGGTAACCCCCCTCATTTGCTCAGCTGAAGTCACTATGGAACAATCGAATTTCATTACAAATGTCAATTTTGTTAAAATTTAACGAAACCTTTGCTTATTTTCCCTTGTTGTTAACCCAAATCAGCATTGTTGCCCCTACTTTTTTGCATCAACTTTTCCCTCCAAGACATTCAATTGCAACGGTTTTGTCCCTTGAACGACATTGGCCGTTAAAGTACTTATGTGACAGTTAACAATGCTAATGTGGTGGTCAACTGTGTGGACATGGCAGTCCAGGATACTAACGTTGCAGTACACATGTGGTGATGATTTAGTAGAGGGGCTGAATTGATTTGTTTAACTGACTACGGGGGCTTAATTGATCATTTTTCCGAGTTCAGGGGTATAATTGATTTTTCTTGAAAGTTAGATAACTTATTTAATATTTAAGCTAAAAATGAGAATTTAAGGAATTATTAAAATTTTAAAATATTAAAAATGGATAAATAATTTTTTTAAAATTAAATTAAATTAAATTAAATCGATTTATTTAGTTTTTCAATAAAATTGGATAAATAATTTGATTTTTCGAACTGTAACCCCCTCATCCCGGTCTGGCCGGATGACCGGTTCGAGTGGGCCACACGGGGAAAACCAAAGCGAAACCCAAAGGATTCCCCCTCGGTTAGCAACCCTATTTTTTTTCTTTTTATAATAATCTTGCCTAGATGAATATTAAGTCCTATGTGATTCACAACAGCGGAAAACGTTCAAAGGAAAAACACATTCGAATCACAGCCACGCATAAACAGTCAATTTTAAGCTTATAAGGCAGGCAGTATCGATACCCTAATCAGGGGTATCGATACCCCCTTTCTAGGTCAACCCAAGAAGTCAACATGTGAAGACCGTATCGATACCCTTACTAGGGGTATCAATACCCTCTTCCTCGGTCAACCTTCCTTGGTCAACAGAATGGAACCGTATCGATACTCGGGAACACCGTATCGATACGCTCCAATCTAACTCCCACTTTCAAATTACAGAAACTTTGGAGGGTATCGATACCCTAAGGGTATCGATACCCTAAGCAAAAATCTGGGGCATTTGGGCAAAGAGTATCGATACCCTAACCAGGGGTATCGATACCCCCTGCACTGCAACTCCTCAAACTCAACTAAAACGGCCCCAACACGACTCTTCATGCATTTCTCGACTCACCTAAGCGTATACCAACATGCAAGCACACATAAATAAGCCATGGGTGTCATTCAAACATGGATTTAAGCTTTCATACATAGCATTCTAATTAAAGAGCAAAATAGGCAATAATAAGCATACATGAAGGCTCAAACGGTCTTAAAAGCACAAAACAAACGCAAGAGGTTTGCAAACATACATAAGGCAACCTAAACACCCTAAAGCATGCCATCATACACACTAACAAACATCAAGGTATTACATGCATTCAATCCATAGTTAATTCAAACATCGCATTAGGCATTAACAACAATAAGCCAACACAAAGGAGTCTAGATACAAGCTCCTAAGACACGTAGCATTTCCCATTGCTAGACTATTACATTATTTAATTAAATCATACTTGAGCAAACCACCACATGCTTGGACGCCCTTATCTTGCTCCTTGCTAACTCCAAGCTAAAGATCTGCATTGTCGGAAAAAGGAGAGCGTAAGCATAAAGCTTAGTGAGCGGAGCTCTAAAACATAACTACGACAATGCAGGGTTCAAAGCTTTCTTTAAAAGTAAAAGTCAACGCATACAAATCATCCAACTACCTAATCCTTCTACTAACATACGAGTTCAACCAAGGGTCAACAACATAGGCATTTATCATAGCATTACACCTCATAGTATGCATAAAGGTATGATCTTAGGTTAAGGCAAACCATAAAAGAGAATGATATAGTGAGATACACATGAACAATACATGGTATGCACAAGCATAACCAAACACACACGGTGGGACTACACATCACCGTTTTCGACTAGTAGTTTTCCAATGAGACTACACATCAAAGTACTCTTCTACTAGTCACTACCGGTGGGACTACACATCACCGGAGTCTTATACCACTTGCTACCGGCGGGACTACACATCACCGAAGCAACGACAACCATCACGTGAGGTTCGACACCAACCATGCAACACAATGCACAATCACTACTATACAACATGTACTCACTATATCATGCACGACCAAATCAAGATGTAACAAAAACCACAATTAGGCATCACTTACTACTTGGAATCTTACCGATCACAAATGGTCTTACTCACCATTTTCGTGCACAACTTGCACCAACTTACTCACACCTTTCAAGGCATATCAACGACATCATTAATACCATCATACATGATCAACGATATAATATTAAGCAATCATAATTCTTCCCAATTTATTTAAGTTTCATGCTTGACAAACCATCACCACAAGTAATGAAAACAAATGGAAAAAGGGAAATTAAAGAGGCAATTCACAACAACTTACCCTTGAGTTTAATTCAACTTTTCAAGCCAAATCTAAATTCTTTCAAAACCATCTTTGAACCAAAACATTACTTGAAAACATTTTCACCTCCACATGCTAGAACCAACCTTTGAAATCAATTTAAAACATTAACCACTCACCTAAGCTTCCAAGCTCCAAGCCAAGCAAGCAACCATTCCCACAAACCCGGATTTCCTCGCGAAGCTTCTCCAACACCAATTACCGCTTTTAGACAACCTCAAACACATTTCAAACAATTCCAATCAGCCCAACATCAAAAGACCAACCCGGAATACAATTCAATCACAATTTACCATGTTGCAAGCTATGAACATATCCCATTTTTAACCAATTCGGACAGCCCCAAAACCATACCCAAAAACCATGTTTCCAACCTCCATTACATCCACAATCGATCCCAATTCAACCCCTATCCATAGTACTAACAATAGCCTATAAAAACCCACCTAAAACAACCCCCAAAACTCACCCAAAACCCTCCAAAAACCTCATGTTTACCCAAATCCGAAAATTGCTCAAAATCATTCAAAATTCACATATGTGGTACCATTTAACTTCTATACATCATAACTAACCATATTAAATCAAAACATTAAGCTTAACAACACAAAGTTTCCATTTTTAATCAAAATCTTTCAAAACTCTATTTTCCAAAACTTCCATGGAAATGAAAATAAATTGTACTTTTAAAGAGAGGGAGTTGAGGGGAAGTCAAAAACGTAATTACCTTTCAAAAATCATCAAGAATGAAGGATGGAGGAGATGAAATGGAAGCTTCAATGGTGGGAGGGGGTTTCACGTTGGGTGTGTTTTTGGGAGGTAGAAGATGACACAAATTTTGGGTGTTTTGGAATTAAAAGGGTTTTTATTTTTACAAGGCACTTATTTACGAAACTGCCATTAATGAAATGGCTATTGGGCTTGGGTTTAAATAAAAAATTGGATCCAACACATTTGTTTTATTTGTAAACAAAACCTGAACCAATATTTAATTTATTTAAATTATAGAACCGAACCCGAATTATTAAAACATTATTTTCACCCGACCCCTAAACCCGGGTGTTACAACTCTCCCCTACTTAAGGAAATTTCGTCCCCGAAATTTATCAAACAGAAAGAGTCACTGACACAAGCTCCTCCACACTTTCTCTCACCACAACATACCCACCAACTCGGTAGACTCACCACACAACATTAGCTAACTGATGCCAAGATCTCAACGGGTCCTTCAATGCATGACCATTTTAAATTCAACTCAATCTTTTCAACAACATAACACGGAACAAAACTGGCTCACACTTCTGAATCATAGATACACAGAACACATCACAAACCCCTTTCTAACTCTGATGGTAACTGCAACAATAAACAACAGAACTAGCTCGATTCACAGTCTCATACAATACTGCTTGAACACTTGACTCATAACCTTCTCTGACTGATCCTCTGTCTTAATCAATTAACCAAACACTATGCAGACGTCTTTAAAAATCTAGCAGAAAACTCGAATCTCTACTGACCACTATCAAACACAAGACACTGTACAAATCACGCTCCTGCTAAGGCACAACTCCGCCATCTTACACAAGGTACAAGTAACCAGAACATGTATAAAATGGGCACACTCGATGTAACTATCATTGCTTACTCGGCTAAACTCTCTCGTAAGAAATCAAAGGCGAACCGGACATAAAGTTCCTCAAATCCATTTCCCACTTTCATTAAGGATCTTCCATGAATGTAACAAACTAGAAGAAACTAATGCTCGATCTTGACACACTGGAAAACTATACACTTACTCGCATACTGAACAACGTCATTCATCAACTCAACCCAGAAGTACTCGTCTCCAACTTGCAATACGTCTTCATACAACTCAGATGCACTGGAAATGAATTGCCGTATGCTTCGGTCAATACAATACGTCTCAAAACACTATGTCAATCGGTACAACAATTCTGTCTCTAACAATACAAATTCCATCATCTCTGAACTGTACTCTGAAGGTTTTCTTTCTGATATGCCTGGCACGTGAGGTGCCAAGAATCTGTCTTGCAACTGTTTCTCTTCAACATTCTGACTCAAAGTAGTCTCAACCCGAAGCTCGGCCACAAAACTACTATCATTTGATATACGGAATTCGGCAATTGCAACTCGTAACTCAACTACTAATCTAACAGCAAATACAACTCGGAACATCGGTTTCTACGTAGACTCTCTTCAGGTAGTACTCAATCTTTGAGATCACAGTCTTCAAGCAATTCTAACTACTTATGTCGTTCAAGTTCCAACCCTTCCTAAGTCTTCAAATATTTCAAGTTCTGATGACACGTACATATACACTGTGCATTTCTTACTATACAAGCTTTGTCTCTAAGTCTTCGAAGCAAATACAACTGTAATTAACTCTAAGTCTAGTGTCGGATAATTCTTTTCAAGGTCTTTCAACTATCTCAATGAATAGGTCACAATCTTCTATCTCGCGTAAGCACCCAACCTAACTCTACATGTACACATCACCATGGTTCACAACTCTTTCTCTAGTATAGGCTGGATCAAGGTCGAAGCTCTCTTCAAAGTTTCTTTCAGCTTCTCAAAGGCTCATTGTCTCGCATCTAACCACACAACTGCACCTTCTTCTGTAGCAATCTATCAATGGAGCAACTATCTTCAAAAAACTATTTACAATTCTCTGAAAGTAACAGTACTAGACCTAGGAACTATAGATATCTACCACAGTCTTCAATTTCTTCCAACTCATGTCTTCTTTTGACCACTTGGGATTTACTCTAATACGCTCAGCAAATCTACATGTCCCAGGAGGACATCTTCTTTAACTTGGAGTTCACGTTTGCTCAACTTGGCATACAACTGATTGTCTAAAAGGATCTACAACACTAACTTCAAGCTTATCATGGTCTTCTTCGATACGTGAACATACCCACGTATCATCTAAAAGAGCTACTACAAACTGATCAAGGACTTAGGAAAAACATTCTGCTCAACATCTCTATGAAGGTAACTAATACACTAGTCAAACAAAACGGCATAACTCAAAACCCAAAGTGATTCACATCTGCCCCGAAAGCTGTCTTCGGCACATCAACCTCTCTCACTTTCAACTGTTAGTAATCAGATCTCAAATTAATCTTCAAATAGACTGAAGCACATACTAACTGACCAACAAATCACTGACATTCAGAAACGGATACTAATTATTCACTGTCACTTGTTTCAACTGTCTGAATTCGAACACATTCTCGTACTGTCACTCTTTTTCTTCACAAATTACACTATCACACTCTAAGATGATGTACTAGGCCTAATCAATATATGGTCTAACAAACTCGTAGTTGATTCTTCAACACTCTCAATTCTTTCGGGAATCATAAGTTACAGAGCAAACAGAAGCAACCTCGGAGACGGTCTCAATAACAAACTCTTCTTCTCTATCAAGAGATAAACCGGCAATTCTTCCAAACACTTCTAGGAAAATAAAACACAAACTATCCTAACATTTTGCGGTCTAATCCTCCTTCAAAATCAAATTCATCACATTGGCTAGGCAAGTCTGTCAACTAACTCAATCAGTCTTTGACCGCTGACGCTGGATCAACATTCGATACGAAATCCACATTCCCACCTACCATTACAATCTCATAGTCATCCGTATGCTTTAAGAAAACTTTCATTATCTCAAAGTCTACCCTAACTCCATGTTCTTCAAGCCATTTCATGCACCGACTTACATCAAAATCGAAAAAGGCAATTCCATCGCATCTACTGGAAACATGTGACCCTGAACCATCAACGAACATCCCTTGTACATCTTTCTGACCACGGCTGTATCCCCGAAGGAGCTAGTATCACCAACACCTACATCTAGTACCTCGCAAGGTGGATTTCAACAACTTCGCATGCTCACTCCGAACTCACGAACACGTAGATTCAGAATAAATCAGAAAAACAAGCCCAATGACTGTATCGAGGAATTACTTGCTACAACATCGACATCCTTCCGAAGCCAACTCTTAAGTCTTCACTTCTATCATCATCTCATATCAAGATTGGTCACATTGTTCTCCCTCAACAGAAACCAGCTCATATACATGTTGCCCCAAACAAACAAACTGCACTCCCAACTCTGGTACGGTCATACTACCCTGAACTACAGCACTAGGCCCACGCCTCGGCCTCAAACTTACCAAAGACAACAATGCAATAATAAACAAAACACACAAGCAAGATTATTTAGGGTTAGCAAGAGCAAGGGTCCAAGGTGCTCAAGTATATTCCTTTACAAAAATCTTTTCAAATAAGTAATAGTAGCAATGGGAACTCGACACTACGCTTTAACACAAACATCATGCTAACACATGCTTTCGATCACCGTACTAACAAGCAAACATCAAGCATACATGGCAAAACATTCACCGAGACAAAACAACAACATAACACTTCAAACTTACCTCACTTACCTACCCGAGGTCTCGGAAACCTCAGGCTCTGATACCAATAAATGTAACCCCCTCATCCCGGTCTGGCCGGATGACCGGTTCGAGTGGGCCACACGGGGAAAACCGAAGCGAAACCCAAAGGATTCCCCCTCGGTTAGCAACCCTATTTTTTTTCTTTTTATAATAATCTTGCCTAGATGAATATTAAGTCCTATGTGATTCACAACAGCGGAAAACGTTCAAAGGAAAAACACATTCGAATCACAGCCACGCATAAACAGTCAATTTTAAGCTTATAAGGCAGGCAGTATCGATACCCTAATCAGGGGTATCGATACCCCCTTTCTAGGTCAACCCAAGAAGTCAACATGTGAAGACCGTATCGATACCCTTACCAGGGGTATCGATACCCTCTTCCTCGGTCAACCTTCCTTGGTCAACAGAATGGAACTGTATCGATACTCGGGAACACCGTATCGATACGCTCCAATCTAACTCCCACTTTCAAATTACAGAAACTTTGGAGGGTATCGATACCCTAAGGGTATCGATACCCTAAGCAAAAATCTGGGGCATTTGGGCAAAGAGTATCGATACCCTAACCAGGGGTATCGATACCCCCTGCACTGCAACTCCTCAAACTCAACTAAAACGGCCCCAACACGACTCTTCATGCATTTCTCGACTCACCTAAGCGTATACCAACATGCAAGCACACATAAATAAGCCATGGGTGTCATTCAAACATGGATTTAAGCTTTCATACATAGCATTCTAATTAAAGAGCAAAATAGGCAATAATAAGCATACATGAAGGCTCAAACGGTCTTAAAAGCACAAAACAAACGCAAGAGGTTTGCAAACATACATAAGGCAACCTAAACACCCTAAAGCATGCCATCATACACACTAACAAACATCAAGGTATTACATGCATTCAATCCATAGTTAATTCAAACATCGCATTAGGCATTAACAACAATAAGCCAACACAAAGGAGTCTAGATACAAGCTCCTAAGACACGTAGCATTTCCCATTGCTAGACTATTACATTATTTAATTAAATCATACTTGAGCAAACCACCACATGCTTGGACGCCCTTATCTTGCTCCTTGCTAACTCCAAGCTAAAGATCTGCATTGTCGGAAAAAGGAGAGCGTAAGCATAAAGCTTAGTGAGCGGAGCTCTAAAACATAACTACGACAATGCAGGGTTCAAAGCTTTCTTTAAAAGTAAAAGTCAACGCATACAAATCATCCAACTACCTAATCCTTCTACTAACATACGAGTTCAACCAAGGGTCAACAACATAGGCATTTATCATAACATTACACCTCATAGTATGCATAAAGGTATGATCTTAGGTTAAGGCAAACCATAAAAGAGAATGATATAGTGAGATACACATGAACAACACATGGTATGCACAAGCATAACCAAACACACACGGTGGGACTACACATCACCGTTTTCGACTAGTAGTTTTCCAATGGGACTACACATCAAAGTACTCTTCTACTAGTCACTACCGGTGGGACTACACATCACCGGAGTCTTATACCACTTGCTACCGGCGGGACTACACATCACCGAAGCAACGACAACCATCACGTGAGGTTCGACACCAACCATGCAACACAATGCACAATCACTACTATACAACATGTACTCACTATATCATGCACGACCAAATCAAGATGTAACAAAAACCACAATTAGGCATCACTTACTACTTGGAATCTTACCGATCACAAATGGTCTTACTCACCATTTTCGTGCACAACTTGCACCAACTTACTCACACCTTTCAAGGCATATCAACGACATCATTAATACCATCATACATGATCAACGATATAATATTAAGCAATCATAATTCTTCCCAATTTATTTAAGTTTCATGCTTGACAAACCATCACCACAAGTAATGAAAACAAATGGAAAAAGGGAAATTAAAGAGGCAATTCACAACAACTTACCCTTGAGTTTAATTCAACTTTTCAAGCCAAATCTAAATTCTTTCAAAACCATCTTTGAACCAAAACATTACTTGAAAACATTTTCACCTCCACATGCTAGAACCAACCTTTGAAATCAATTTAAAACATTAACCACTCACCTAAGCTTCCAAGCTCCAAGCCAAGCAAGCAACCATTCCCACAAACCCGGATTTCCTCGCGAAGCTTCTCCAACACCAATTACCGCTTTTAGACAACCTCAAACACATTTCAAACAATTCCAATCAGCCCAACATCAAAAGACCAACCCGGAATACAATTCAATCACAATTTACCATGTTGCAAGCTATGAACATATCCCATTTTTAACCAATTCGGACAGCCCCAAAACCATACCCAAAAACCATGTTTCCAACCTCCATTACATCCACAATCGATCCCAATTCAACCCCTATCCATAGTACTAACAATAGCCTATCAAAACCCACCTAAAACAACCCCAAAACTCACCCAAAACCCTCCAAAAACCTCATGTTTACCCAAATCCGAAAATTGCTCAAAATCATTCAAAATTCACATATGTGGTACCATTTAACTTCTATACATCATAACTAACCATATTAAATCAAAACATTAAGCTTAACAACACAAAGTTTCCATTTTTAATCAAAATCTTTCAAAACTCTATTTTCCAAAACTTCCATGGAAATGAAAATAAATTGTACTTTTAAAGAGAGGGAGTTGAGGGGAAGTCAAAAACGTAATTACCTTTCAAAAATCATCAAGAATGAAGGATGGAGGAGATGAAATGGAAGCTTCAATGGTGGGAGGGGGTTTCACGTTGGGTGTGTTTTTGGGAGGTAGAAGATGACACAAATTTTGGGTGTTTTGGAATTAAAAGGGTTTTTATTTTTACAAGGCACTTATTTACGAAACTGCCATTAATGAAATGGCTATTGAGCTTGGGTTTAAATAAAAAATTGGATCCAACACATTTGTTTTATTTGTAAACAAAACCTGAACCAATATTTAATTTATTTAAATTATAGAACCGAACCCGAATTATTAAAACATTATTTTCACCCGACCCCTAAACCCGGGTGTTACACGAACTGATGTTTTTCAAACAAAATATATGAAAAATCGATTAATAAATTTGTGTGAATATTCTTTGGGTTCATGGAAATTTCTAAATCAAAAAAGTGAGAAATTTCACAAAATATCAAAATATTCTTTAATTTTTTTAAAAACCATAGACTTGATAAAAATAAATAAAATATTCAACAATTTATTGAAAAATTAATGTAAAAATCAAAATATATTAGAAATTATAAAATGGTAAAATATAAATAAAAATTAAAAAGTATTTTATGAAGTAATAAAATTTTGAAAAATTTCATCAAAAAAGTCGGCGACTATGTCAGTCGGAGTATTAGTATTCATTAAAAAAATTTGTTGCAGTCTTCATTGTATTAGAGTAACAATAAAATTCAAATCTTCTTTTATTTTTCTACATCAAACTGATGCTCATTAACATTTGATGAAGAAAAAAGAAGGAAAATTTTTGCTTTATTACCACTCCAATGGACTGATGATTCCATTGATAATTTGTTCAAGGAATATTAGTAGGCTCAACATAGCCAGAAACAGGCGTATACTTTTTTTTGATGGTGTTTGTAAATATTTTGAAATTTGTATATTTATATTTATAAATTTTGATATTTTTAATTTTGTGTTTTTACTTACTTTTTAAATTTATTATAGTGTTTTTAATTTTAATATTTAATTATTATCTAAATATTTTTAGAATTTTAATAATTTCTTATTTCTTTCGCTTAAATATTAAAATAGTTATCGAACATTAAATTAAAATCAATTATGCCTGAGAACTCTATAAAATAATTAATTATGTAATTGAAGTCGGTTAAAATATAAATTCAGCCCCTCTACCACATCATCATCACATGTGGATGGCCACGTTAGCATAGTGGACCGCCACATCAGCACCGTTAACTACCATGTCAACACTTTAATGGTCAACTTTGGTTGAATGGCTTCGAGAGCAAAATTAACGAAAAAATTTAGGGGCAACATCGGTGATTTTGTTTTACCATAGGGGCATATTTGACCCTTTAGTCTTTGTTATATAAAATGCTTATCAAATCGTAACCAACAAAACAATTTGGCCTGGTGGTTATGCCAGTAGCCATGGGTTTGACACTACATGTCAGCTTTCGTCTGGTTAGAAATAATTTAATTAATATATTTATTTAAATAATATTTATTTTCAAAAAAATCTTGCTAACGTGACATTATCACACATCATCCTTAACATCAACATTGAAATTCCATGTCATTATTTCAGTCAATGTGAACTTGCCTAGTTAGTCGGAATCGTTGACCCTTAGTTAAGTAACAATTTCCATTCAACGAAGGACTCTTTTGTTAAAAAAATGAAACGTTGTGAGCTAAAGTGCTTCAAGAAAAGAATAAAGGCTAAAATGAAAAGTGTGTGAAATGTTAGGGCATATTTAAGCATTATGCCAAGTCCCTTTGCATTGATATTATCACTATATTGTAATAATAATAAACATCATTAAAACTACACTAAAAAGAAACATCATTAAAATATTTTATATTATTGTAATAGCTATAATATTATTCACAATCTTAATTATACACGGGTATTATTATTTATATAAATTTTAATAGTTCTTCTAAATCATTTGTTAGTAGCGCAAGCACACTTAGCCGATTAGTCAAGCTGATCATCTTTGTTACTCATATTCCCTTAGGTCTTGGATTCTAGACCCCGTAGGAGCACCCCCTTTCTTCTCCTCCCATCTAGGTAAGAGCAAGATTAAAATTAGGAATTGTTAAAAAAAATCGTTCGTTAGTCAAATCCTTTTATTTAATTCGCACAATTCAAGTTTATAAACACAAATTTATCTAGCCAAGCCATGTGGATATAAAATACATGGTGATCATAGAAATCAAAGCCTAGCCATAAGATTTACACATATTTAATAAATTGTAATCGATTTTATAGAAAATATTGGTTGGTTGTAATTTTCACAACCTCTCTATATATTTGAAATGAAAGAAAAGGAAAATCATTCTACTTCCAAGCTAAAATAAAATATAAAAGACATGGCAATAAAATTTAATTTTGTTTCTACGGTGTCCATATTATTACTTTTAATCCTTTCTGCCAATGAAGCTCAAGCAGATGTTCTCGATATCGTTGCTAAGTTTGGCGCAAAGGCTGACTTGAAAATAGATATGAGTAAGGTAAGTGAAATTGCAAATCACTTTAATACTCCAACGGTAAAAACATGTAGAATTTTTGTATTAATACATTTTGTTTTAGCCATTGTTGGATGCCTGGAAAGAAGCTTGTAGTTCAGCAACTCCATCAACAATTGTGATTCCTAAAGGCGTATATATGTTAAGTCAAGCAACACTAGAAGGTCCTTGCAAGGCTCCTATTGAGATTCAAGTTCAGGGCACTATAAAAGCTCCAGCTGATCCTGCAGCATTCAAGGAGCCTAAATGGATCGAATTTCTCAGAATTGAAAATTTCAAAATGTCTGGCGGAGGAATTTTTGATGGTCAGGGAACACAAGCTTATAGGAGACAAGGTTGTGATAAAAAAGACTTTTGCAGTACACTCCCCATTGTAAAGTTTCTTGCCTTTTGCTAGAATTTGATATATATATATATATATATTTGTAGTTATAGCTAATATATAGTTTTCTCTGACTCTATTTTAACTCTGAAATTAAACAGAATATAAGGTTTGATTATATGACAAACGCGGTTATACAAGATATAACCAGCAGAGATAGCAAACAGTTCCACGTTAATCTTTTGGGATGCAAAAACATTACACTCGAACGTTTCAACGTACGCGCACCTCAAGATAGTCCAAACACAGATGGTATACACATGGGGAGATCAGATGGAGTTAATATTATTGACTCAGAAATTAAAACCGGTGATGATTGTATTTCCATTGGGGATGGTTCCAAAAATGTGGACATCAGGGGAGTAACTTGTGGACCAGGACATGGCATCAGTATTGGCAGTCTTGGAAAGTTCGACAATGAAGAACCAGTTCAAGGAATTAAAGTATCAAAATGCACCATGAGTGATACATCGAATGGTGTTAGAATCAAGAGTTGGGCGGGTGAATTTCCTGGGATTGCAACAGATATTCATTATGAGGATATCACCGTGAAGAATGTCAGTTGCCCTGTTATAGTTGACCAGAAATATTGCCCATCGAATAAATGCAAAATGGATGTATGTAAACGCTTATCAAAATCCTAATATAGTGGAAAGAGTTTATCAATCATCTAAATATTATTGTGTTCATGCAGGCAGAATCAAATGTTAAACTAAGCAAAATCAGCTTCAAGAACATTCATGGTACGGCTGCACTTCCAGAAGTTGTCCGAATCATTTGCAGCGGTACTTTTCCATGTGCAGATGTTGAGCTCGCCGACATTGACATTACGTACAGTGGACCCAATGGCCCTGCAGTATCTGAATGTAAAAATGTAAAACCCAAAATTACTGGCAAACAAAATCCAGCTGCATGTGCAGCCCCCGTACCACCAAACCCTACCCCTACGGTTTAAATGGCTTGCAATGATCAAGACGAATGTAGCTCATGAGCATTTTCATTTTACATAAATGCACTTGCTTCATTCTAATTCTAGGTTATTAAAAAACTTTTGGATTAAATTTTTTGTTTAAAATATATACTTGAATAAAAGAACAGAACGTATGCGATAATATTTTATGCATTTCGACTTATTCGACTGGACTTCATATGCGGCGCACGTGGATGAAGAAATATATTTCATTTCATATTTTTATTTCATGTAAAAACAAATAATAATTATTAAATTTTAGTAAAGAACATATTTTTCATCAAACGTTACCAATTTAAACTTTATATTGCATTGGTTCTAAAATCATAATAAAATATTGATGTAAAAAAGAGGTGCTATAATAAGACCAATTCCGAGTTTGAATGAAAATAAGAGAATAATTTTTGCATGGAATTTTAAAAATATATATTTGAAGTTTGACTTTAAAAAAATTCTGAGCATTGGTGTCAGAGTTTGATTTACTTCATATGTGTAATTTCTTAGACGATGCTTGTATTTCTACCAATCAATTAATGAATGGATAAAAAAAGATAAAACAAGTGGGATTACCAGAAAAAACTTATTGGTCCTCTTTCCCATTGCATAGAGAACAATGGTTGGTCGATCGTTGGGGAAACTGAATACAGGGTCGGTAACCCCCCTCATTTGCTCAGCAGAAGTCACTATGGAACAATCGAATTTCATTACAAATGTCAATTTTGTTAAAATTTAACGAAACCTTTGCTTATTTTCCCTTGTTGTTAACCCAAATCAGCATTGTTGCCCCTACTTTTTTGCATCAACTTTTCCCTCCAAGACATTCAATTGCAACGGTTTTGTCCCTTGAACGACATTGGCCGTTAAAGTACTTATGTGACAGTTAACAATGCTAATGTGGTGGTCAACTGTGTGGACATGGCAGTCCAGGATACTAACGTTGCAGTACACATGTGGTGATGATTTAGTAGAGGGGCTGAATTGATTTGTTTAACTGACTACGGGGGCTTAATTGATCATTTTTCCGAGTTCAGGGGTATAATTGATTTTTCTTGAAAGTTAGATAACTTATTTAATATTTAAGCTAAAAATGAGAATTTAAGGAATTATTAAAATTTTAAAATATTAAAAATGGATAAATAATTTTTTTAAAATTAAATTAAATTAAATTAAATCGATTTATTTAGTTTTTCAATAAAATTGGATAAATAATTTGATTTTTCGAACTGATGTTTTTCAAACAAAATATATGAAAAATCGATTAATAAATTTGTGTGAATATTCTTTGGGTTCATGGAAATTTCTAAATCAGAAAAGTGAGATATTTCACAAAATATCAAAATATTCTTTAATTTTTTTAAAAACCATAGACTTGATAAAAATAAATAAAATATTCAACAATTTATTGAAAAATTAATGTAAAAATCAAAATATATTAGAAATTATAAAATGGTAAAATATAAATAAAAATTAAAAAGTATTTTATGAAGTAATAAAATTTTGAAAAATTTCATCAAAAAAGTCGGCGACTATGTCAGTCGGAGTATTAATATTCGTTAAAAAAATTCGTTGCAGTCTTCATTGTATTAGAGTAACAATAAAATTCAAATCTTCTTTTATTTTTCTACATCAAACTGATGCTCATTAACATTTGATGAAGAAAAAAGAAGGAAAATTTTTGCTTTATTACCACTCCAATGGACTGATGATTCCATTGATAATTTGTTCAAGGAATATTAGTAGGCTCAACATAGCCAGAAACAGGCGGATACTTTTTTTTGATGGTGTTTGTAAATATTTTGAAATTTGTATATTTATATTTATAAATTTTGATATTTTTAATTTTGTGTTTTTACTTACTTTTTAAATTTATTATAGTGTTTTTAATTTTAATATTTAATTATTATCTAAATATTTTTAGAATTTTAATAATTTCTTATTTCTTTCGCTTAAATATTAAAATAGTTATCGAACATTAAATTAAAATCAATTATGCCTGAGAACTCTATAAAATAATTAATTATGTAATTGAAGTCGGTTAAAATATAAATTCAGCCCCTCTACCACATCATCATCACATGTGGATGGCCACGTTAGCATAGTGGACCGCCACATCAGCACCGTTAACTACCATGTCAACACTTTAATGGTCAACTTTGGTTGAATGGCTTCGAGAGCAAAATTAACGAAAAAATTTAGGGGCAACATCGGTGATTTTGTTTTACCATAGGGGCATATTTGACCCTTTAGTCTTTGTTATATAAAATGCTTATCAAATCGTAACCAACAAAACAATTTGGCCTGGTGGTTATGCCAGTAGCCATGGGTTTGACACTACATGTCAGCTTTCGCCTGGTTAGAAATAATTTAATTAATATATTTATTTAAATAATATTTATTTTCAAAAAAATCTTGCTAACGTGACATTATCACACATCATCCTTAACATCAACATTGAAATTCCATGTCATCATTCCCGTCAATGTGAACTTGCCTAGTTAGTCGGAATCGTTGACCCTTAGTTAAGTAACAATTTCCATTCAACGAAGGACTCTTTTGTTAAAAGAATGAAACGTTGTGAGCTAAAGTGCTTCAAGAAAAGAATAAAGGCTAAAATGAAAAGTGTGTGAAATGTTAGGGCATATTTAAGCATTATGCCAAGTCCCTTTGCATTGATATTATCACTATATTGTAATAATAATAAACATCATTAAAACTACACAAAAAAGAAACATCATTAAAATATTTTATATTATTGTAATAGCTATAATATTATTCACAATCTTAATTATACACGGGTATTATTATTTATATAAATTTTAATAGTGCTTCTAAATCATTTGTTAGTAGCGCAAGCACACTTAGCCGATTAGTCAAGCTGATCATCTTTGTTACTCATATTCCCTTAGGTCTTGGATTCTAGACCCCGTAGGAGCACCCCCTTTCTTCTCCTCCCATCTAGGTAAGAGCAAGATTAAAATTAGGAATTGTTAAAAAAAATCGTTCGTTAGTCAAATCCTTTTACTTAATTCGCATAATTCAAGTTTATAAACACAAATTTATCTAGCCAAGCCATGTGGATATAAAATACATGGTGATCATAGAAATTAAAGCCTAGCCATAAGATTTACACATATTTAATAAATTGTAATCGATTTTATAGAAAATATTGGTTGGTTGTAATTTTCACAACCTCTCTATATATTTGAAATGAAAGGAAAGGAAAATCATTCTACTTCCAAGCTAAAATAAAATATAAAAGACATGGCAATAAAATTTAATTTTGTTTCTTCGGTGTCCATATTATTACTTTTAATCCTTTCTGCCAATGAAGCTCAAGCAGATGTTCTCGATATCGTTGCTAAGTTTGGCGCAAAGGCTGACTTGAAAATAGATATGAGTAAGGTAAGTGAAATTGCAAATCACTTTAATACTCCAACGGTAAAAACATGTAGAATTTTTGTATTAATACATTTTGTTTTAGCCATTGTTGGATGCCTGGAAAGAAGCTTGTAGTTCAGCAACTCCATCAACAATTGTGATTCCTAAAGGCGTATATATGTTAAGTCAAGCAACACTAGAAGGTCCTTGCAAGGCTCCTATTGAGATTCAAGTTCAGGGCACTATAAAAGCTCCAGCTGATCCTGCAGCATTCAAGGAGCCTAAATGGATCGAATTTCTCAGAATTGAAAATTTCAAAATGTTTGGTGGAGGAATTTTTGATGGTCAGGGAACACAAGCTTATAGGAGACAAGGTTGTGATAAAAAAGACTTTTGCAGTACACTCCCCATTGTAAAGTTTCTTGCCTTATGCTAGAATTTGATATATATATATATATATATATATTTTGTAGTTATAGCTAATATATAGTTTTCTCTAACTCTATTTTAACTCTGAAATTAAACAGAATATAAGGTTTGATTATATGACAAACGCGGTTATACAAGATATAACCAGCAGAGATAGCAAACAGTTCCACGTTAATCTTTTGGGATGCAAAAACATTACACTCGAACGTTTCAACGTACGCGCACCTCAAGATAGTCCAAACACAGATGGTATACACATGGGGAGATCAGATGGAGTTAATATTATTGACTCAGAAATTAAAACCGGTGATGATTGTATTTCCATTGGGGATGGTTCCAAAAATGTGGACATCAGGGGAGTAACTTGTGGACCAGGACATGGCATCAGTATTGGCAGTCTTGGAAAGTTCGACAATGAAGAACCAGTTCAAGGAATTAAAGTATCAAAATGCACCATGAGTGATACATCGAATGGTGTTAGAATCAAGAGTTGGGCGGGTGAATTTCCTGGGATTGCAACAGATATTCATTATGAGGATATCACCGTGAAGAATGTCAGTTGCCCTGTTATAGTTGACCAGAAATATTGCCCATCGAATAAATGCAAAATGGATGTATGTAAACGCTTATCAAAATCCTAATATAGTGGAAAGAGTTTATCAATCATCTAAATATTATTGTGTTCATGCAGGCAGAATCAAATGTTAAACTAAGCAAAATCAGCTTCAAGAACATTCATGGTACGGCTGCGCTTCCAGAAGTTGTCCGAATCATTTGCAGCGGTACTTTTCCATGTGCAGATGTTGAGCTCGCCGACATTGACATTACGTACAGTGGACCCAATGGCCCTGCAGTATCTGAATGTAAAAATGTAAAACCCAAAATTACTGGCAAACAAAATCCAGCTGCATGTGCAGCCCCCGTACCACCAAACCCTACCCCTACGGTTTAAATGGCTTGCAATGATCAAGGCGAATGTAGCTCATGAGCATTTTCATTTTACATAAATGCACTTGCTTCATTTTAATTCTATGTTATTAAAAAACTTTTGGATTAAATTTTTTGTTTAAAATATATACTTGAATAAAAGAACAGAACGTATGCGATAATATTTTATGCATTTCGACTTATTCGACTGGACTTTATATGCAGCGCACGTGGATGAAGAAATATATTTCATTTCATATTTTTATTTCATGTAAAAACAAATAATAACTATTAAAGTTTAGTAAAGAACATATTTTTCATCAAACATACCAATTTAAACTTTATATTGCATTGGTTCTAAAATCATAATAAAATATTGATGTAGAAAAGAGGTGTTATAATAAGACCAATTCCGAGATTGAATGAAAATAAGAGAATAATTTTTGCATGAAATTTTAAAAAAATATATTTGAAGTTTGGCTTTAAAAAAATTCTGAGCATTGGTGTCAGAGTTTGATTTACTTCATCTGTGTTTTTTATCAATAACGTATGATTTTATTCAACGTATCAAAATCATACAACCTACCATATGCCTCCTTAAAAAACCTCCCTTACCTAAATTGGAGGAAAAAGAGTGCATCATGGTAAGTAAAAAACAACCCGCCCCAAAAAACAAAAACGATACCTGTTACGATGCCATACAAGGATCCGTAAGAATATGAATCCAAGACACTCTATCCACGCCCCCTTTTGCCAAAGTATCAGCGAAAAAGTTCTCCTCACGGAAAGCATGGTGAAAGCAAACACAACGCAACTGCAAACAAGCACTATCTATCTCCCGAAACAACCACCCATATCGCCAAGGTCTCTTCTCCTTGTGCATCACCCATGACAATGCAATCCGCGAGTCCGATTCAATGATGAACGACCAATCCACCCGCCACCTCGTCTCCGCTAGTAAACGAACCGCATGATGGATAGCCCATACCTCAGCTTTGTTCGAATACATACAACCCAAAGGCCCCGAAAATACCGCCAGCACCACACCCCTCCCATCCCGCAACACACCCCCGCAACCTGCCATCCTCGGCTTCCCTCTTGCCGCGCCATCCACATTAAACTTGAGAACCCCTTCTAACGGTGGACACCAACGAATCCTAACTCGAGGTCCCACCACACACGATGGCACACACGTCATTGTCCAATTCCACAAAGCAGCTTCGGTGATGGCAGTTCCTCGCGCTGAAGATTTGATCCAATAAAAGGATCTCAATTTAACAAGAAACAATAGCTCCTCAAGTGCGAGCTGCTTTTAATTAAAAATCATGTCATTCCGCGCAAGCCATAGGGACCACAGCACCGTGGCACAGCAAACCACCCACCAATCTTTCCCCACCCCTGACAAAACCCCATGTCGGCACTGCACTAGAAAATCCGCAAGCGTTCTCGGCCTCACCCATGATATCTTCCACCAAAAAAAATACGCCTCCCTCAACTTATCCGCAAACGGACATGCAAAAAAACTTCATCTGTGTAATTTCTTAGACAATGCTTGTATTTCTACAAATCAATTAATGAATGGATAAAAAATGATAAAACAAGTGGGATTACCAGAAAAAGCTTATTGGTCCTCTTTCCCATTGCATAGAGAACAATGGTTGGTCGATCATTGGGGAAACTGAATACAGGGTCGGTAACCCCCCTCATTTGCTCAGCTGAAGTCACTATGGAACCATCGAATTTCATTACAAATGTCAATTTTGTTAAAATTTAACGAAACCTTTGCTTATTTTCCCTTGTTGTTAACCCAAATCAGCAATGTTGCCCCTACTTTTTTGCATCAACTTTTCCCTCCAAGACATTCAATTGCAACGATTTTGTCCCTTGAACGACATTGGCCGTTAAAGTACTTATGTGACAGTTAACAATGCTAATGTGGTGGTCAACTGTGCGGACATGGCAGTCCAGGATACTAACGTTGCAGTACACATGTGGTGATAATTTAGTAAAGGGGCTGAATTGATTTGTTTAACTGACTACGAGGGCGTAATTGATCATTTTTCTTAGTTCAGAGATATAATTGATTTTTCTTGAAAGTTAGATAACTTATTTAATATTTAAGCTAAAAATGAGAATTTAAGGAATTATTAAAATTTTAAAATATTAAAAATGGATAAATAATTTGTTTAAAATTAAATTAAATTAAATCGATTTATTTAGTTTTTCAATAAAATTGGATAAATAATTTGATTTTTCGAACTGATGTTTTTAAAACAAAATATATGAAAAATCGATTAATAAATTTGTGTGAATATTCTTTGGCTTCATGGAAATTTATAAATCAGAAAAGTGAGAAATTTCACAAAATATCAAAATATTCTTTAGTTTTTTTAAAAACCATAGACTTGATAAAAATAAATAAATTATTCAAAAATTTATTGAAAAATTAATGTAAAAATCAAAATATATTAGAAATTATAAAATGGTAAAATATAAATAAAAAATTAAAAAGTATTTTATGAAGTATTAAAATTTTGAAAAATTTCATCAAAAAAGTCGTCGACTTTGTCGGTCGAAGTATTACTATTCGTTAAAAAAAATAGCTGCAGACTTCATTGTATTAGAGTAACAATAAAATTCAAATCTTCTTTTATTTTTCTTCATCAAACTGATGCTCATTAACATTTGATGTACAAAAAAGAAGGAAATTTTTTACTTTATTACCACTCCAATGGAATGATGATTCCATTGATAATTTGTTCAAGGAATATTAGTAGGCTCAACATAGCCAGAAACATGCGGATACTTTTTTTTTATGGTTTTTGTAAATATTTTGAAATTTGTATATTTTTTATTTATAAATTTTGATATTTTTAATTTTATATTTTTACTTACTTTTTAAATTTATTATAGTGTTTTTAATTTTAATATTTAATGATTATCTAAATATTTTTAGAATTTTAATAATTTCTTATTTCTTTCGCTGAAATATTAAAATAGTTATCGAACATTAAATTAAAATTAATTATGCCCGAGAACTCTATATAATAATTAATTATGCCATTGAAGTCGGTTAAAATATAAATTCAGCCCCTCTACCACATCATCATCACATGTGGATGGCCACGTTAGCATAGTGGACCGCCACATCAACACCGTTAACTACCATGTCAGCACTTTAATGGTCAACTTTGGTTGAATGGCTTCGAGAGCAAAATTAACGAAAAAAATTAGGGGCAACATCGGTGATTTGGTTTTACCATAGGGGCATATTTGACCCTTTAGTCTTTGTTATATAAAATGCTTATCAAATCGTAACCAACAAAACAATTTGGCCTGGTGGTTATGCAGTAGCCATGGGTTTGACACTATCTGTCAGCTTTCGTCTGGTTGGAAATAATTTAATTAATATATTTATTTAAATAATATTTATTTTTAAAAAAATCTTGCTGACGTGACATTATCACACATCATCCTCAACATCAACATTGAAATTCCATGTCATCATTCCAGTCAATGTGAACTTGCCTTGTAACCCCCTAGACCCGCCTATGCGTTACAACGGATCCTAGGAAGTCACATTAGGGTCACAAGAGCGACCCACAGTGAAAATACATATGAAAACATTTGTTTTCTTTCTCAAAACACTTATTAAACTGTAAAATCAAATTCTGTTTAAAATACAATTGCAGAAAATTATTTAAACACATAACAAAAATTTCAGAAAAGTATTTTACAGACACTGACATGAAACCATACATGACCTACATGCCCTCTAACCATACAGTACCGTACTCCAGAGGCAACGTCGATGGAACTCCGAACACTGATGTCAACATTGTGTCATGCTATATTCTTTTAACCTGCGATAGTAAAAATAACGTGAGCTTGGAAAAGCTCAGTAATACAGAACTACCAAAAGATGCTATAAGCTCATGCAGACATAGGGTAGGCATAACATTTCTATGATGTTCCAGGCAATACTTGTTTCCATTTAGTTTTCGCTAATTTAGTGAAGCATTATTCTTGAGGATAACAAGGTTTGTTCTTTCTATGTTACTGAGTATTAAAAAAAGCTTATTGTTCAGAGAATCAACAGAGTGGCGGGTTGGAGAAGTTTAACCACGAAGCCTAGTATGTTTTAATAAGTTGCAAATCAAACATATATAAGTACTTAACATCATATCATATGAGCACAACAGATTAAATGCAAATGTTCAATGTTCATACAGAAGTTTACAAGAACTACCCTCCAACCGAACACCAAAATGCAATCCCCCAGAATTGCATACAGAAGGTCTTACCCTAGGCCTGAGGCGTAGGAGCCTACCTAAGGGAATGCCTTAGGTCCAGAAAGACTTACCCTAGGCCCGTGGGCATAGGAGCTTAACAGAACAGCTGGATCAGGGCTGTGACAGACATTTCAATCATATCCCGAGAATATCCCTTAATAGAACGATTCAGATCATTTCCCATTATTATCAGAATTCAGAAAACAGAGCATATAACATTATCATTATACAGAAGTTCAGATATCATAAGTTCAGAACGGACCAAGATATAATCTCAATCATATTGCGCATACAAGACTTTTTCAACAGATATAATCATGCTTCTCGAACAGAATCATTCATACTTTTAGATTTCACACCCTATCAGATAAACATGTTTTTCAACTCAAAGTGCATCATATATCATGATCAGACAATCATCACATAATCATAATCCATATATATATACCTACATACACAACAAAATGCAGCACACGTGGAACACACTAGACAGAACAAATTTTATTTCTCAGAGATACCTGATATTTACAGAATGAGACACATTGAACTTTTGGCTCGAATCAGATATTCTAGGAGTTCATACATCATGCTCTTTAAATTCAAATATATCGTGAACAATTTAATCATTTAAGCTCACAAGGGTATTATGGTCATTTCGACGTTCATGGGCATTTTGGTAATATACCAACATTGAATAAACAATGGTTCACAGAACTCAGGTATCTTGTTTGCTCATTAATTTTCTAACCGGACATTCAAGTATTTCTATATCATGGTCTTTTAAGTTATCAGATGATTCCAGGGATGCTCTAATCATTTAAGCTAACATAACATTTTAGTTATTTAACTATCATGGCAATTTTTCAAATATAGCACAATCATAACATAACGACGATTATAATTCTCAGGGGCTCTAACAGTTTATCAAACCTCTAAAATGTGTTTAATGCGGCATATCCCAACTTTACAATACTTACTAACATTCAGATGTGAATAATTTGCGTGCATCAGAACTTAACACTGACTGTATTGTATGTCTGAATAGTTGCCCTCATACTTTACTATACGGTTTAACTTTGAGTAATCAAGCATATAATCCCTGCAAAAATTCCTACCTTACCTTGGTATGGTAAGCGATAGGCATACACGAATCGTTTTTCTTAACACTTAGGGGCACTTTAGCCATTTAAGTATTATTAGAAAATTTCAGGATTTCATTGGGTGTATAACCACCTATTTAACTAAAAGGGGTATTCTGGTCATTTCAAAAATGTGGGATAAAGCCACCATTCCTTTTTTTTCTGAATTAACATTTGGTACCTCCATCATTCACGTACTCAGCAAAGATTAAGTCGTCTTAATCCCTCTGATCGTTACAGACGATTCATTAATTTTAGAACTTGAAGGTATAAACATCATTCCAATTAATTAGACATTTAGGTGCTCGAGGGTACTACAGTCTTTTTGGGTCATTACACTTATTCCAATTAATTCGCTCGTTACTATCGTAAGGATCGACGTAGGATTACAACAATATTCTCAGATGATTCACCTTTATGTGTTATACAGAGTTCAGGGGGAAAGTCCAAGTTTGAATCGCACGAATTTGTACAAAAGTGTCGGTGTCTTTCCAATAAATTATACATCTTAGGTGGAGTAAAATTTGCTTAGTTAGACAGAATGCAGATTTCGAGTCATTTCTTTATTAGAGGGGTGTTTTAGTCATTTTTATAACCCAAGGGCAATTTCGTAATTTCATAACCAACATCTCATACTCCGCATTCTGAGCATTGATTCTTAGACACCATTGATAGAGTTTCAGATTTAACTGTATTATTTATTACTATTAGCACTTTCGATACTCCTGGTCTATCAATATTCTTATCCTTATATTTTGATCTTACTGATTCTCACACTAATTTTTTCGTATCTGATTCGACTTAAGAAGAGTTCACGAATACACTTCATCACAAGCATGCATGCTTTAACCGAATATCAACATGATCATAAAGCATACCAGGGGTAGTAGTGTATTACCTTAGTTCCGAGTTATACCGGTTGACTCGTGATACTACATTCGATCGCATTCGAATCCGGACTGGATGTCCCATGACATCTCGAATACCAAGATACTTGCATACCTTCAACATACACAAATTAACATTTCAGTCATTATCCAAAGAGCTCTTAACAAAATTAAACACATAAACACTTTCAGGTTCAAGGTCAGATTCGGAGCCTTTAGAGTCAGAATTTTGCAAAACGGGCTTCAAAAACAGACTCAGGACGTCGAAAAACATAAAATGGGAGTTTTCGGAAAATTTGACTTTTTGGTCAACGAGTCAAAGTCAACACTGACGTCATCGATCAAGTCAACGCTGACGTCATAGGTCAACTGGTTTGACTCATTGAGTCAACTCGGGCGAGCTGACTCACTGAGTCAACTCAGACAGACGGGTCGGGTCAGACTCGGTTCGGATATGGGGCAGAGCGGGTCGGGTTCATGGGCTGACCGGTTTAACTGGGTTTGGGCTTTGGGCCAAACCGGTTTGGGTTTGGCTAATTAACCGACCGGATCATACGGTTTAGGCTGGCTCGAGTCGGTTCACTTACCCAACCGATCTGCTCACCGGACGGTCGACGGAGAAGTCACCGGAGTTGCCGAAATCACCGTTTTTCACCTGAAAAAATTTATACAACACCGATTATACAACTAATCCAACCCACACAAGCCATAAATCGCCGGAAAATACTCAAAAAGCTTGCAAACAACCGAAAGGTCGCCGGAACTTACGTAGCTTCGACGGAGGCTTCGCCAGCGTCGGTTGGACACGAAACCTTATGGGTTTTGCACGGCATGACGAGGGGAGCCGAGAACTGACGGCCGTTCCTCGAACGGACGTCGAGGACGGTTGGAAATTGAGTAAAACAGAGAGGCGGCGGCACAAGGGATTCGACGAATCTTTAAATGGAGATTCACAACGATCGGGGAGGGCGGATGGCGTGTGGAGATGGGGGTTCTGATCAAGGCTCGACGGGGAATGTCTTGGCACCAGCGGTGAGCAGCACGACGGGGCGGTGTTGGAGATCAGGACGGTGGCCGATCAAGGGGAGATGAAAAGATGGTAGAGCTTTCGGAAAAAAAAAATCTTAGATCTCATTCACTCTAGGTAGTTGAGGGGTCAGATGGGTTCTTAAATCCTCTTTAAATGCTTCCCAACTAACTTTAATAATATTGCAGGCAACCTAAGACAACAATGAGCACTTGGCTTGGATGGTTAGCACGTTGGGTGGTGAGGGTCGAGGTCTCAGGTTCGAGCCTCCACACCCTCACCTTCATTTCCCTTGTTATTATTTTTTTATCGGGTGTTACATGCCTAGTCAGTCGAAATCGTTGACCATTCGTTAAGTAACAATTTCCATTCAACGAAGGGCTCTTTTGTTAAAAAAATGAAACGTTGTGAGCTAAACTGCTTCAAGAAAAGAATAAAGACTAAAATGAAAAGTGTGTGAAATGTTAGGGCATATTTAAGCATTATGCCAAGTCCCTTTGCATTGATATTATCACTATATTGTAATAATAATAAACATCATTAAAACTACACAAAAAAGGAACATCATTAAAATATTTTATATTAATGTAATAGCTATAATATTATTCGCAATCTTAATTATACACGGGTATTATTATTTATATAAATCTTAAATAGTGCTTCTAAATCATTTGTTAGTAGTGCAAGCACACTTAGCCGATTGGTCAAGCTGCTCATCTTTGTTACTAATATTCCCTTAGGTCATGGATTATAGACCCCGTAGGAGCACCCTTTTTTCTTCTCCTCCCCTCTAGGTAAGAGCAAGATTAAAATTAGGAATTGTTAAAAAAATCGTTCGTTAGTCAAATCCTTTTACTTAATTCGCATAATTCAAGTTTATAAACACAAATTTATCTAGCCAAGCCATGTGGATATAAATAACATGGTGATCATAGATATCAAAGCCTAGCCATAAGATTTACACATATTTAATAAATTGTAATCGATTTTATAGAAAATATTGGTTGGTTGTAATTTTCACAACCTCTCTATATATTTGAAACGAAAGAAAAGGAAAATCATTCTACTTCCAAGCTAAAATAAAATATAAAAGACATGGCAATAAAATTTATTTTTGTTTCTACGGTGTCCATATTATTACTTTTAATCCTTTCTGCCAATGAAGCTCAAGCAGATGTTCTTGATATCGTTGCTAAGTTTGGCGCAAAGGCTGACTTGAAAATAGATATGAGTAAGGTAAGTGAAACTGCAAATCACTTTAATACTCCAACGGTAAAAACATGTAGAATTTTTGTATTAATACATTTTGTTTTAGCCATTGTTGGATGCCTGGAAAGAAGCTTGTAGTTCAGCAACTCCATCAACAATTGTGATTCCTAAAGGCGTATATATGTTAAGTCAAGCAACACTAGAAGGTCCTTGCAAGGCTCCTATTGAGATTCAAGTTCAGGGCACTATAAAAGCTCCAGCTGATCCTGCAGCATTCAAGGAGCCTAAATGGATCGAATTTCTCAGAATTGAAAATTTCAAAATGTCTGGCGGAGGAATTTTTGATGGTCAGGAAACACAAGCTTATAGGAGACAAGGTTGTGATAAAAAAGACTTTTGCAGTACACTCCCCATTGTAAAGTTTCTTGCCTTTTGCTAGAATTTGATATATATATATATATATATATATATATATATATATATATATATATATATATATTGTAGTTATAGCTAATATATAGTTTTCTCTAACTCTATTTTAACTCTGAAATTAAACAGAATATAAGGTTTGATTATATGACAAACGCGGTTATACAAGATATAACCAGCAGAGATAGCAAACAGTTCCACGTTAATCTTTTGGGATGCAAAAACATTACTCTCGAACGTTTCAACGTACGCGCACCTCAAGATAGTCCAAACACAGATGGTATACACATGGGGAGATCAGATGGAGTTAATATTATTGACTCAGAAATTAAAACCGGTGATGATTGTATTTCCATTGGGGATGGTTCCAAAAATGTGGACATCAGGGGAGTAACTTGTGGACCAGGACATGGCATCAGTATTGGCAGTCTTGGAAAGTTCGACAATGAAGAACCAGTTCAAGGAATTAAAGTATCAAAATGCACCATGAGTGATACATCGAATGGTGTTAGAATCAAGAGTTGGGCGGGTGAATTTCCTGGGATTGCAACAGATATTCATTATGAGGATATCACCGTGAAGAATGTCAGTTGCCCTGTTATAGTTGACCAGAAATATTGCCCATCGAATAAATGCAAAATGGATGTATGTAAACGCTTATCAAAACCCTAATATAGTGGAAAGAGTTTATCAATCATCTAAATATTATTGTGTTCATGCAGGCAGAATCAAATGTTAAACTAAGCAAAATCAGCTTCAAGAACATTCATGGTACGGCTGCGCTTCCAGAAGTTGTCCGAATCATTTGCAGCGGTACTTTTCCATGTGCAGATGTTGAGCTCGCCGACATTGACATTACGTACAGTGGACCCAATGGCCCTGCAGTATCTGAATGTAAAAATGTAAAACCCAAAATTACTGGCAAACAAAATCCAGCTGCATGTGCAGCCCCCGTACCACCAAACCCTACCCCTACGGTTTAAATGGCTTGCAATGATCAAGGCGAATGTAGCTCAAGAGCATTTTCATTTTACATAAATGCACTTGCTTCATTTTAATTCTATGTTATTAAAAAACTTTTGGATTAATTTTTTTTGTTTAAAATATATACTTGAATAAAAGAACAGAACGTATGCGATAATATTTTATGCATTTCGACTTATTCGACTGGACTTTATATGTGGCACACGTGGATGAAGAAATATATTTCATTTCATATTTTTATTTCATGTAAAAACAAATAATAATTATTAAAGTTTAGTAAAGAACATATTTTTCATCAAACGTTACCAATTTAAACTTTATATTGCATTGGTTCTAAAATCATAATAAAATATTGATGTAGAAAAGAGGTGTTATAATAAGACCAATTCCGAGTTTGAATGAAAATAAGAGAATAATATTTGCATGAAATTTAAAAAAATATATATTTGAAGTTCGGCTTTAAAAAAATTCTGAGCATTGGTGTCAGAGTTTGATTTACTTCATCTGTGTAATTTCTTAGACGATGCTTTTATTTCTACAAATCAATTAATGAATGGATAAAAAAAGATAAAACAAGTGGGATTACCAGAAAAAGCTTATTGGTCCTCTTTCCCATTGCATTGAGAACAATGGTTGGTCGATCGTTGGGGAAACTGAATACAGGGTCGGTAACCCCCCTCATTTGCTCAGCTGAAGTTTGAGTGTGTAAAAGTTCTATTATATACACCCTTTTTAACCCATATTTCTGCTGCATTCAAGCATCATTGCATTGCATTTAGGCTAGTTTTCAGTAAAACATCACAAATGGATTAAAAGCACGGATTCTACTAAAAGATGGCTATTTTTGCAGGTATCTGTCATAGTAGACAAAGAAGGCAGGCGCAGGGCAGAAAAGCAGGAACGCTGAACTGGACAAGTAGACGAAGCTGCCATGGACCTGTCGTGACAGCATGGTGACAGCAGACTTATGAAGAGGAAAAGTAAAGTGGACCTCGATATATAGAGAAAAATCTGCTCGTCTGTCGTGTGAAAGCCAAATATTTTCCAAGCCCTGGATCAAAAGATATGTCAAGCCAAAGCTCAAGGAAAGGAAATTCCTAGAAACAAGGATGGCGGCTGCGAAGTAGGAATCATTAGAGATTAAGTCTTTATTAGAATCTTACTTTTAATTAAAGTTGTAATCCTTGTTACCATAGAAGACTTGAGCCCAAAGCTTATATAAGGGCATAGATTTAACCTAGGAGGCATCATCGAATACCCCATAACCGAAACCAAAAACCCCTGCCGTTCACCCGTCACCGACATGTTCTAAATTCCCCCTAGGGCTACGGGTTGTTTTGTAAAGTAGTTGCAAGGGTTGTTTTGTTTTAGGATTTTTCAGTTCAATAAAATAAACTTCAAGTTCTCTTATTTTGGTTTTAATATCTTGCAAGAGCATCGGGAGAGCATTGTGAGGTTATCCATTTACTTAGCATCGGGAGAGTTAAGTATACGAAAGAAATAAGAGCAAGTTCTCTAGCTTATAGTTGAACTATCTTGTGCCTAGGGATAGGGCAAGGTTAAGTGGCTAAAGAGGAATTCATACACATCGGTGTTCATCCTTCGATTCACGCCGGGAGGTATCATCAAAGACGTGATCATCGACAGACTTGGACCTAGGGATAGGCCAAGGCAGATCTGGGATTCTTGCCAAGCTTGAAGTACGGAGTTGGTGTGTTTGCTGCCGCGACAGCCAACGGACAGCCGCCGCGACAGGTGCTGTCGACGACGGGCACGGCGACAGAACTGGAGTTCCTAAGCAATTCAATACATGCACTACCGAGCAATTCAATACCAGCCCATTCTCTCTATCTTGATATCTCAATCCTTTTATTTACGTTTTTCTTTATTATTTTCGTGACAATCTTCTAAACTATTTCCTTTACTTCGTGCAGTAAACTAAGGTGAAGTCATTAGCCCAATCCCTGTGGAGACGATATCCGATACTTCGTATCACTTTACTACTTGCGTCGTGTACACTTGCACTACAATTGCGATAGACTCTTTTACACGCAACAAGTTTTTGGTGCCGTTGCCGGGGATTGGCAACATAACTACATCTTTCTTTTATTGCACTTTTCGTTTTTATTTTTATTTTTATTTTCGTTTTCGTTTTTATTTTTATTTTTCTTTAATTTTTTTTTGTACTTTCAACTCTCGCTTTTCACGAGGTTTTCTTGTTTATGCGCAGATCTAAAAGAGGTGAAGATCCTGAGTATCCATTAGATCCGGAAATTGAACGTTCCTTCAGTCTCAAGAAACAACTTCGCCGACTTTTAGACAGAAACGAATACCTCGAGGAACAGCTAGAGAAGATGGGCCATAACCAACCTGCCGGTGGTCGTATACCACTCCTTGGCGATAACCACCCGCCTGTCGGTGACCCGCCTGGGGCAGATGGACGACGGTCATGTCGTGACTACATGCTGAATGACCATGTAGAGCTGGAGACCACGCTGCCGGATATTGATGTTGATAACTTCGAGCTTAAACCTGTCATGTTTAGTATGATCAACAATGCCGGGCAGTTTAGTGGTGTTGTGACAGACGATGCTAGGGAGCATCTTAAGACGTTCCAGGAGATCTGTTGTTCATTTAGACTGCCAGGAGTTAGTCCGGAGATACTGAGGCTTCGGTTATTCCCCCATTCATTGAGGGACAGAGCTAAAACTTGGTGGAATAAACTTACACCGGGTTCCATTATGACTTGGGCAGATCTAACTCGTGAATTTTTATCTCGTTTTAATCCTTCGCATTTATCTGAGCGATTACGTAATGAAATTGCTACTTTTCAACAGGAAGATGACGAGCCGATACACGAGGCCTGGGACAGATTTACTACTCTTCTTCGGAACTGCCCAATGCATGGATTCCCTGTCTGGAATCAGGTAACTAAGTTCTATAATGCTGCTAACTTACAAACTCGCATTCGGATTGATTCTGCAGCAAATGGACTATTACTGGATAAAGATACGGACGAGGCATTGCAAGTTTTGAAAAATCTAGCTAAGAATGAGGAGCAGTTTCCGACAGCTAGAAGAGGGGGTAAACGGGTACTTGCTATCAAGGACTATGAGGCCGACAGCACTATGAAATCACAGGTAGCATTCCTTACTAAAGCAATGAAACAGTTATTGAATGAAGATGAATTACAAGGATTTGCTGTCGAGGAAGTTTGTACTATCTGTGAGGGAAATCATAGTAGGGATGAGTGCCCTATAAATGTAGAAGAGGGAAAATACGTTGGAAATTACAAGCCGAACTATAATTCCAACAATTACAATCCTAATTGGAGGAAGGATCCCAAATTTTTCTGGAGTAATCCTAACAATGCTCTGAATCCGCAAGCATATAATCAGAATCAGGGGGTCCTAGATTGTTGACGCGACAGCAACTGCCGCCGCAGAACCTGCCGCAGCAGCAACAACAGCCACCACCTGCCACGAGTAGTATATTGGAGCAGACTCTGGCCACCTTTATGTCTCAGACCGGTACGTATATGGAGAACATGAATCAGTTTGTCAAGAAAACGGAAACCTTTATGGATAAAACCGAGATGAGAATGACAAACCATGAAGCTACATTGAAATCTCTAGAGACACAAATGGGTCAGGTTTCACAACATATTAAGCCGAGGCAGAATGGAGGTTTCCCTAGCAATACTGAAAATGCTAGACCACCCCCACATGAGCAATGTAAGGCGATTACTACTAGAAGTGGGAAGAAACTACCAGGGTCGGAAAAAGAAGCGGAAACAGAAAAGGACCCTGCCTTGGAAAAACCTGCCGAGGAAGCTGCCCCGACAGGAGATAAACAGACTGCTGCCGATGAGCCTGTCACGACAGCAGAAGCGACAGAGGAGAAAAAAAGATGATTACCGTCCTCAAATTCGCATGCAGTGGGAAGGGCGTATTGCTGATTATCGTCCCCCACCACCTTTTCCTCAACGGATACAACAAGCTAAGCATGAATCTCAACTTAAAAAGATTTATGATATTTTTAAACAGGTTCATATTAATATTCTGTTGTTAGATGCTGTTAGGGAGATGCCCGGTTACGCTAAATTTCTCAAGGATGTTATGTCGAAAAGATCTAAACTTGGGGAATTTGAAACGGTAAGGATGCAAGAAGGTTGCATGAGTATTCTTCATAGGCAGCCGCTCCAGAAAAAGAAGGATCCGGGGAGCTTCATCATACCTTGTGTAATCGGCGACAAATTCGTGGGTAAGGCACTTTGTGATCTTGGAGCTAGTGTTAATCTAATGCCCAAATCTGTTTTTCAGAAATTAGGTATTGGGAAGGCGCGGCCCACGACAGTAACCCTACAGCTAGCCGGCCGCTCTTACGTTCACCCCGAGGGAAAAATTGAAGATATTCTGGTAAGAGTAGATAAGCTTATTTTTCCTGCTGACTTTCTTATCTTGGATTGTGAGGCAGACGAAAACGCACCAGTCATCCTTGGGCGACCCTTCTTAGCCACGGGAAGATCATTGATTGATGTGGAGAAAGGAGAACTCACAATGCGCGTGAACGATCAAGAGATTAAGTTGAATGTTCTCCAAGCAATGAAACATGCTGATGTAGACGAGGAATGCAAGGCCATCATTGAGGTGACCTTTGATTACCCCTGCATCAGGTCAGGCTGTCGATATATAAAATTTGGTCACTGCTGCGACAGCCACTTACAGGCATGTGGCTGTCACGACAGCGATGACGACAGAGACGACGACAGCACCGACGACAGCGACTCCTCTGAATCTGATACATCTGATACTGAAGGTCATGAGGAGGTAAACTGGTTAGACCATCGTCCAGGTAAGTTATTCGAACCGTTGAATTATACTTCGGATAACCACTTAATCCAAAAGCCATCTACTGTTGAACCACCTGTCTTAGAACTTAAGCCCCTGCCAGGGCAGCTTAAATATGCTTATCTTGGTTGCAATGATACACTGCCCGTAATCATCTCTGCTAAGCTGCCGCAGGAACAGGAACGACAGCTGATCGACATGCTAAGGCAGCACAAAAAGGCGATTGGATGGACGATAGCAGATATACAGGGCATTAGTCCGGCAATATGCATGCACAAAATCCTCCTAGAGGAAGACCATAAGCCGACTATTGATGCCCAAAGGCGGTTAAACCTTGCGATGAAGGAGGTAGTGCGTAAAGAGATAATTAAATGGTTAGATGCTGGTATTATTTACGCCATCTCCGACAGCAAATGGGTAAGCCCGGTGCAATGTGTTCCCAAGAAAGGAGGAATGACCGTAATAACCAACGAAAACAATGAGTTAATCCCAACCAGGACTGTGACCGGTTGGAGGGTTTGTATGGACTATCGGAAGCTTAACAAAGCTACCCGAAAGGACCACTTTCCTTTACCCTTTATTGATCAAATGCTTGATAGATTAGCGGGTAAACCCTACTATTGTTTTCTTGATGGTTATTCAGGGTACAATCAAATTGCTATTGCACCAGAGGATCAAGAGAAAACGACTTTCACATGCCCCTACGGAACATACGCATTTAGGAGGATGCCGTTCGGCCTCTGTAACGCATCTGCCACCTTCCAAAGATGCATTATGGCTATATTCTCCGACATGGTAGAGGACTTCCTAGAAATTTTCATGGATGATTTTTCCGTCTTTGGAGACGATTTTGGGAGCTGCCTTGGCAACCTTCAAAAGGTACTTGAAAGATGTGAAAAAACTAATCTTGTTCTCAATTAGGAAAAATGCCATTTTATGGTAGACGAAGGGATAGTCCTAGGCCATAAGATTAGCTGCCGTGGGATAGAAGTCGACAGGGCCAAAATAAAAGTCATAGAGAAGCTGCCGCCGCCGACCACAGTCAAGGGTATTAGAAGTTTTTTAGGGCATGTGGGTTTTTATCGAAGATTCATTGCAAATTTTTCAAAGATCACCAGACCGCTATGCCATCTTTTAGAGCAGAACCGACCCTTTGACTTTAATGAAGAATGTACTGAAGCATTCAAGGTTCTGAAGGAAAAACTAGTGACAGCCCCCATAGTACAGCCACCAGACTGGACACAACCGTTTGAGATCATGTGTGATGCTAGTGACTATGCTGTCGGGGCAGCACTTGGGCAGCGCAGAGATAAGCTGTTTCACGTTATATACTATGCCAGCAAGACGTTGAATGACGCCCAAGTGAACTACACCACCACAGAAAAGGAGCTGTTAGCTGTGGTGTTCTCCATCGACAAGTTTCGTTCTTACATACTTGGAACGAAGGTAATAATACACACCGACCATTCTGCCCTCAAGTATTTGTTCGCAAAGAAGGATGCAAAGCCTAGGTTGATACGATGGATATTGCTATTACAAGAGTTCGACCTTGAGATCAAGGACAAAAAGGGGACAGAAAATCAGGTGGCAGACCACTTGTCGAGGTTGGAAAAGGGACAGGGTCTACCCATAGACGAGACAAACATACTGGAGACCTTCCCTGATGAGCAGCTCTTTGCTGCCGCAATCGCTGTCGCGACAGCCATGGCGGCAAGTAAGTCTTCTAACCTTCCCTGGTATGCTGATTTCGTTAATTTTATAGTTAGCGGAATATTACCTTCTGATCTTAATTATCAAGCCAGGAAGAGGTTCCAAAATGATGTTAAGCATTATTATTGGGACGAACCTCTTCTTTTCAAAATGTGCGCAGATCAAGTTATAAGGAGGTGTGTACCACAAGAAGAGCAAGAAGACATTCTCCATCACTGCCATGCTTCACAATATGGAGGTCACTTAGGAGGCAATAAGACTGCTGCCAAGGTGCTGCAGTCAGGGTTCTACTGGCCGACATTATATAAAGATGCACATGAATTTTACAAAAACTGTGACAGGTGCCAGCGGACAGGTAACATCTCGAGGAGAAACGAGATGCCACTGCAGAACATTTTAGAAGTCGAGATCTTCGATGTTTGGGGGATTGATTTTATGGGACATTTTCCATCTTCATGTGGAAATTTGTACATCCTCCTAGCAGTGGATTATGTCTCCAAGTGGGTTGAAGCCATCGCCACTCAAAAGAATGATGCCAAGACGGTCCAAAAGTTTTTGCACAAAAACATTTTTTCTAGATTTGGCATCCCTAGGGCGATTATCAGTGATGAAGGGAGACATTTTGATAATATGGTAATTGCTGCCGCCTTAAAGAAATATGGTGTCAAGCACAGGATCGCGACAGCATACCACCCACAGACCAATGGACAGGCTAAAATATCCAATAGGGAAGTGAAGAACATTCTTGAAAAGATGGTTAAACCAACTAGGAAAGATTGGTCTTTACTTCTGAATGATGCATTATGGGCATACAGGACAGCTTTCAAGACTCCATTGGGCATGTCTCCATACCGACTGATTTATGGGAAAACCTGTCACTTGCCTGTCGAGATCGAGCACAAAGCATATTGGGCAATCAAGGCAGTGAACATGGACTTGGACAAGGCCGGCCAGAAAAGGTTATTAGATCTGAACGAGATTGAAGAATTACGGACAATGGCCTACGACAACGCAAGGATCTACAAGGAAAAGACTAAGAAGTGGCACGACAAGAAACTGCTGCCACGACAGTTCTGCCCAGGGCAGCTTGTGTTGTTATTTAATTCTAGACTTAAACTCTTCCCAGGAAAGCTAAAGTCTAGATGGTCTGGTCCATTCCAGGTGATACAAGTTTTTCCCCATGGTGCCATCACGATACAATCATTAAAAGACGGGCACCAATTCAAAGTCAATGGACAGCGCCTCAAGCATTATCAGGGGACTGAAGCCCCAGGAATACAGGAAGTGGTTACTTTAGGAGATGCCCCACAAGGCATCCCTAATTTAACCTAATTTTTATTTTTATTTATTTTATTTTATTATTATTTATTAGGAAATTAGGTTTATTTTATTCGAATAATGTTTTGTTTTTCTAATTTCAGTTTTTAGGAAATAAAGGAGTCAAAAAGAAAAGGAGAAGTGACCCAAGCCCACCGCCCATCCATCAGCCCAATAAAGCCCATTTATGGAAACCTGTCGTTTCGGCTGCCGCCGTGGACGGATATGACAGGCTGTCAACAGACTGACATGGCAGACGCAGAAGCGTGCGGCAGACGCGTAACAGACGCATAAATGCGTGTCAGACGCGTCAGACATGCTAAATCCAATCTGCCGCCCCGTTATTCTCGCCTGTCGTTGCAGCATTAAATGGGCAGCTACTCGACCGCTATAAAACCCCATTCTCATTTTCATTTTTTCTCACTTCTGCTTATTCTTCTTTGCTTTCTCCTCTAGTTTTATTTGCTTTATTCAGTTTTCACAACCCTTGCAACTAACATGTCTACTAGACAGACCCGTCGTAGTGCTGCCTCAGCATCTTCTTCAGCAGCAGCAACGCCCTTTGCCAACAAGGAGTTATGGGAGGAACGTGGTTTCGTTTACATCCGAAAGGCACCCAATATGGGACTCCGGCCCTTCATTGCTAGAGCTATCCAGAATTTGCTATGGGAGCACTTTGCTGAACAACCGGCAGAGTTAAACGACACCTTTGTCCGGGAGTTCTACGCGGCCATAGACAGCAGAACGGCAACATCTGTCACTGTTCGAGGAGTGGAAGTGCCCTTCACTGCCGACAGCATCAATCACATGTTTGGCCTCTTCTTTGGCCCCGATGATGATGCTCACCAGAAATTTCTCGACACCCTCGATGCTGCCGCTTATGATGCTGTCATGGTGGAGTTGACAGAGGAGGGAACATCATGGACAACCAGCAAAAAGAACCCCCACTCCGTCAACAGGGGGCAGCTCCTCCCCGAAGCAAAACTTTGGAACGCTTTCATCAAAAAGCGTATCTTGCCCTCCTCCCACCACACGACAGTCAACCAGCAGCGGCTCGCCCTCATTCATTCCATCATGCACGATAGGCCTATCAATGTGGGCCGATATATGAGGGACAGCATTCTGGACTGCGCCTTCCGCTCCGACTCTCGCCTCTGCCTGCCGTTCACTATAACCTCCCTCTGCCGCTGTGCTGCTGTTCCCGAGGAACCCTCCGACAAAATAAGGAAGGGCAGAGGCTGGACAGACAATAACATCAACAGCCTCATGGAGCTGGTCATGGCTACACCTGTCTCATCTTTCAACCCAGCCGGCTCCCCAGAAGAATCATCAGAGGAGCCTGCCCTGGAACCTGCTGCCGCCACCGCTCCGACAGACCAGTCTGCCCTCCTTCTTGCTACACTACAACGGGTAGAGGAGCGACAAATGGGATTGATGACCTTCATCCGGGACTTCACGAATTCGACGGTAAATTTCATTACCCAAACTTTAAATTTTCCCGATGTTCAATTCCCTACTTTTCCTGCCCATTATTTCCATATCCCCACTCCTGTCCACACCCCTGTTCACACACCCACCCCACCTGCCTCCCCACATTCCCACTCTACTGCCTCCACCACATCACCTGCCCCGACGGCAGCAGGCAGCCCACCGGCAGACACCTCTCCTAGAGGAACAAAGAGGCCTGCCTCCGATGACAGCCCGCTGATCCGGAGGAATTTGGAGAGGGAATTTACCCCGGTCAAGAGGATAAAGCACGTGGCAAACAGAAAACTGATGCCCAAGGCTAGCACCACCACCAGTAGCTCTTGGGACAGTGGTAGCAGTTCTGATGTTCAGCTCGTGGAACAACCTGCCCCTGAACCTGCCCAGCCTCCTCCACAGCCCAGACGCCGCCGTCAGATCCGTGTCAGCAGCAGCAGCGAGGACAACGACTAAAAATTTAAGTCTTTATTTTTCCTTTACTGCTGCCTGCCTTTATCTTTTGTGATGTACTTTTCTTTACATTTTTATCTTTATTTTTCATGTCATTTTGCATTGAGGGCAATGCAACCCTTGAGTTTGGGGGTGGCAACCCTCCATCATTAATGGAGTCTTAAGTACATCTTTTTATTATTTGTTGTGTCTTATTATTTATTTAATTTCTTAAAAAAAATAGAAAATAGCAAACTGTTGGCTTAAAAACTGTGAAGTTAACTTAACTGTCATGACAGCTCTGTCGTGGCAGCATCTTTAGGACAGGTTAAGGAGAAGTTTAGAGCCTTTCTATAGTTCTGAAAACTTAAACACCATTGTGAATGTTATATTGCTTAGATTTCTTTTAGCCAAACTAGAATAGGAAGCTTAGAACTTGAATAGCCCCTAGAGGTGCCTAACACTGGCTCTAGGAAAGAAGTTTAGCAAAAGAAAATCAAAAACCTAGAGGTGCCCGAAACCGGCTCTAGGAAGCTAACTAGAGGTGCCCAAAACTGGCTCTAGAAAAATTTAGCTTGAAAATAGAAGAAAAAGAAGCATGAAAATGTGCCTTCTAAAAAAATAAACTTTGGCATAAAAATTCGAGTTAAGAAGTTGAATATTCTAGTGAAACTAAGAGAGTCTTAGCATATAACTGTTCACAAGCATGCACACACTGCACGAGAGCTATAGGGAGATTCCAGACAGAACCTAACCTTTCCGACAGGTTGCTGCCGCCATAGAGAATGAGCGACGGGTAAGGGACAGTTCACTGTTTGAAGGCCAACACAAAAAAATTTCATTTTTCTTTTAGGTATAATTGCTTGAGGGCAAGCAAAAACTTGAGTTTGGGGGTGTGTTGAGTGTGTAAAAGTTCTATTATTTACACCCTTTTTAACCCATATTTCTGCTGCATTCAAGCATCATTGCATTGCATTTAGGCTAGTTTTCAGTAAAACATCACAAATGGATTAAAAGCACGGATTCTACTAAAAGATGGCTATTTTTGCAGGTATCTGTCATAGTAGACAAAGAAGGCAGGCGCAGGGCAGAAAAGCAGGAACGCTGAACTGGACAAGTAGACGAAGAAGACGAAGCTGCCATGGACCTGTCGTGACAGCATGGTGACAGCAGACTTATGAAGAGGAAAAGTAAAGTGGACCTCGATAGATAGAGAAAAATCTGCTCGTCTGTCGTGTGAAAGCCAAATATTTTTCCAAGCCCTGGATCAAAAGATATGTCAAGCCAAAGCTCAAGGAAAGGAAATTCCTAGAAACAAGGATGGCGACTGCAAAGTAGGAATCATTAGAGATTAAGTCTTTATTAGAATCTTACTTTTAATTAAAGTTGTAATCCTTGTTACCATAGAAGACTTGAGCCCAAAGCTTATATAAGGGCATAGATTTAACCTATGAGGCATCATCGAATACCCCATAACCGAAACCAAAAACCCCTGTCGTTCACCCGTCACCGACATGTTCTAAATTCACCCTAGGGCTACGGGTTGTTTTGTAAAGTAGTTGCAAGGGTTGTTTTGTTTTAGGATTTTTCAGTTCAATAAAATAAACTTCAAGTTCTCTTATTTTAGTTTTAATATCTTGCAAGAGCATCGAGAGAGCATTGTGAGGTTATCCATTTACTTAGAATCGGGAGAGTTAAGTATACGAAAGAAATAAGAGCAAGTTCTCTAGCTTATAGTTGAACTATCTTGTGCCTAGGGATAGGGCAAGGTTAAGTGGCTAAAGAGGAATTCATACACATCGGTGTTCATCCTTCGATTCACGCCGGGAGGTATCATCAAAGACGTGATAATCGACAGACTTGGACCTAGGGATAGGCCAAGGCAGATCTGGGATTCTTGCCAAGCTTGAAGTACGGAGTTGGTGTGTCGGCTGTCGCGACAGCCAACGGACAGCCGCCGCGACAGGTGCTGTCGACGACGGGCACGACGACAGAACTGGAGTTCCTAAGCAATTCAATACCTGCACTACCGAGCAATTCAATACCAGCCCATTCTCTCTATCTTGATATCTCAATCCTTTTATTTACGTTTTTCTTTATTATTTTCGTGACAATCTTCTAAACTATTTCCTTTACTTCGTGCAGTAAACTAAGGTGAAGTCATTAGCCCAATCCCTGTGGAGAAGATATCCGATACTTCGTATCACTTTACTACTTGCGTCGTGTACACTTGCACTACAATTGCGATAGACTCTTTTACACGCAACAGAAGTCACTATGGAACAATCGAATTTCATTACAAATGTCAATTTTGTTAAAATTTAACGAAACCTTTGCTTATTTTCCCTTGTTGTTAACCCAAATCAGCAATGTTGCCCCTACTTTTTTGCATCAACTTTTCCCTCCAAGACATTCAATTGCAACGGTTTTGTCCCTTGAACGACATTGGCCGTTAAAGTACTTATGTGACAGTTAACAATGCTAATGTGGTGGTCAACTGTGCGGACATGGCAGTCCAGGATACTAACGTTGCAGTACACATGTGGTGATGATTTAGTAGAGGGGCTGAATTGATTTGTTTAACTGACTACGAGGGCATAATTGATTATTTTTCCGAGTTCAGGGGTATGATTGAGTTTTCTTGAAAGTTAGATAACTTATTTAATATTTAAGCTAAAAATGAGAATTTAAGGAATTATTAAAATTTTAAAATATTAAAAATGGATAAATAATTTGTTTAAAATTAAATTAAATTTAATCAATTTATTTAGTTTATCAATAAAATTGGATAAATAATTTGATTTTTCGAACTGAAGTTTTACAAACAAAATATATGAAAAATCGATTAATAAATTTGTGTGAATATTCTTTGGGTCCATGGAAATTTAAAAATAAGAAATGTGAGAAATTTCAAGGAATATCAAAATATTCTTTAATTTTTTAAAAAACCATAGACTTGATAAAAATAAATAAAATATTCAAAAATTTATTGAAAAATTAATGTAAAAATCAAAATATATTAAAAATTATAAAATGGTAAAATATAAATAAAAAATTAAAAAGTATTTTATGAAGTATTAAAATTTTGAAAAATTTCATCAAAAAAGTCGTCGACTTTGTAAGTCGGAGTATTACTATTCGTTACAAAAAATTCGTTGCAGTCTTCATTGTATTAGAGTAACAATAAAATTCAAATCTTCTTTTATTTTTCTACATCAAACTGATGCTCATTAACATTTGATGTAGAAAAAAGAAAGAAAATTTTTGCTTTATTACCACTCCAATGGAATGATGATTCCATTGATAATTTTATGTTTTTATTTTATTACCACTCCAATTAAAGTATCAAAATGCACCATGAGTGATACATCGAATGGTGTTAGAATCAAGAGTTGGGCGGGTGAATTTCCTGGGATTGCAACAGATATTCATTATGAGGATATCACCGTGAAGAATGTCAGTTGCCCTGTTATAGTTGACCAGAAATATTGCCCATCGAATAAATGCAAAATGGATGTATGTAAACGCTTATCAAAATCCTAATATAGTGGAAAGAGTTTATCAATCATCTAAATATTATTGTGTTCATGCAGGCAGAATCAAATGTTAAACTAAGCAAAATCAGCTTCAAGAACATTCATGGTACGGCTGCGCTTCCAGAAGTTGTCCGAATCATTTGCAGCGGTACTTTTCCATGTGCAGATGTTGAGCTCGCCGACATTGACATTACGTACAGTGGACCCAATGGCCCTGCAGTATCTGAATGTAAAAATGTAAAACCCAAAATTACTGGCAAACAAAATCCAGCTGCATGTGCAGCCCCCGTGCCACCAAACCCTACCCCTACGGTTTAAATGGCTTGCAATGATCAAGGCGAATGTAGCTCATGAGCATTTTCATTTTACATAAATGCACTTGCTTCATTTTAATTCTATGTTATTAAAAAACTTTTGGATTAATTTTTTTTGTTTAAAATATATACTTGAATAAAAGAACAGAACGTATGCGATAATATTTTATGCATTTCGACTTATTCGACTAGACTTTATATGCGGCGCACGTGGATGAAGAAATATATTTCACTTCATATTTTTATTTCATGTAAAAACAAATAATAATTATTAAAGTTTAGTAAAGAACATATTTTTCATCAAACGTTACCAATTTAAACTTTATATTGCATTGGTTCTAAAATCATAATAAAATATTGACGTAGAAAAGAGGTGTTATAATAAGACCAATTCCGAGTTTGAATGAAAATAAGAGAATAATTTTTGCATGAAATTTTAAAAAAATATATTTGAAGTTTGGCTTTAAAAAAATTCTGAGCATTGGTGTCAGAGTTTGATTTACTTCATCTGTGTAATTTCTTAGACGATGCTTTTATTTCTACAAATCAATTAATGAATGGATAAAAAAAGATAAAACAAGTGGGATTACCAGAAAAAGCTTATTGGTCCTCTTTCCCATTGCATTGAGAACAATGGTTGGTCGATCGTTGGGGAAACTGAATACAGGGTCGGTAACCCCCCTCATTTGCTCTGCTGAAGTCACTATGGAACAATCGAATTTCATTACAAATGTCAATTTTGTTAAAATTTAACGAAACCTTTGCTTATTTTCCCTTGTTGTTAACCCAAATCAGTAATGTTGCCCCTACTTTTTTGAATCAACTTTTCCCTCCAATACATTCAATTGCAACGGTTTTGTCCCTTGAACGACATTGGCCGTTAAAGTACTTATGTGACAGTTAACAATGCTAATGTGGTGGTCAACTGTGCGGACATGGCAGTCCAGGATACTAACGTTGCAGTACACATGTGGTGATGATTTAGTAGAGGGGCTGAATTGATTTGTTTAATTGACTACGAGGGCATAATTGATTATTTTTCCGAGTTCAGGGGTATAATTGAGTTTTCTTGAAAGTTAGATAACTTATTTAATATTTAAGCTAAAAATGAGAATTTAAGGAATTATTAAAATTTTAAAATATTAAAAATGGATAAATAATTTGTTTAAAATTAAATTAAATTTAATCGATTTATTTAGTTTATCAATAAAATTGGATAAATAATTTGATTTTTCGAGCTGAAGTTTTTCAAACAAAATATATGAAAAATCGATTAATAAATTTGTGTGAATATTTTTTGGGTCCATGGAAATTTAAAAATAAGAAATGTGAGAAATTTCAAGGAATATCAAAGTATTCTTTAATTTTTTTTAAAAACCATAGACTTGATAAAAATAAATAAAATATTCAAAAATTTATTGAAAAATTAATGTAAAAATCAAAATATATTAGAAATTAGAAAATGGTAAAATATAAATAAAAAATTAAAAAGTATTTTATGAAGTATTAAAATTTTGAAAAATTTCATCAAAAAAGTCGTCGACTTTGTCAGTCGGAGTATTACTATTCGTTAAAAAAATCGTTGCAGTCTTCATTGTATTAGATTAACAATAAAATTCAAAACTTCTTTTATTTTTCTACATCAAACTGATGCTCATTAACATTTGATGTAGAAAAAAGAAGGAAAATTTTTGCTTTATTACCACTCCAATGGAATGATGATTCCATTGATAATTTTATGTTTTTACTTACTTTTTAAATTTATTATAGTGTTTTTAATTTTAATATTTAATTATTATCTAAATATTTTTAGAATTTTAATAATTTTTTTATTTCTTTCGCTTAAATATTAAAATAGTTATCGAACATTAAATTAAAATCAATTATGCCCGAGAACTCTATAAAATAATTAATTATGCCATTGAAGTCGGTTAAAATATAAATTCAGCCCCTCTACCACATCATCATCACATGTGGATGGCCACGTTAGCATAGTGGACCGCCACATCAACACCGTTAACTACCATGTCAGCACTTTAATGATCAACTTTGGTTGAATGACTTCGAGAGCAAAATTAACGAAAAAAATTAGGGGCAACATCGGTGATTTGGTTTTACCATAGGGGCATATTTGACCCTTTAGTCTTTGTTATATAAAATGTTTATCAAATCGTAACCAACAAAACAATTTGGCCTGGTGGTTATGCCAGTAGCCATGGGTTTGACACTATCTGTCAGCTTTCGTCTAGTTAGAAATAATTTAATTAATATATTTATTTAAATAATATTTATTTTTAAAAAAATCTTGCTGACGTGACATTATCACACATCATCCTTAACATCAACATTGAAATTCCATGTCATCATTCCAGTCAATGTGAACTTGCCTAGTCAGTCGGAATCGTTGACCCTTAGTTAAGTAACAATTTCTATTCAACGAAGGGATCTTTTGTTAAAAAAATGAAACGTTGTGAGCTAAAGTGCTTCAAGAAAAGAATAAAGGCTAAAATGAAAAGTGTGTGAAATGTTAGGGCATATTTAAGCATTATGCCAAGTCCCTTTGCATTGATATTATAACTATACTGTAATAATAATAAACATCATTAAAACTACACAAAAAAGAAACATCATTAAAATATTTTATAATAATGTAATAGCTATAATATTATTCACAATCTTAATTATACACGGGTATTATTATTTATATAAATCTTAAATAGTGCTTCTAAATCATTTGTTAGTAGTGCAAGCACACTTAGCCGATTGGTCAAGCTGCTCATCTTTGTTACTCATATTCCCTTAGGTCATGGATTCTAGACCCCGTAGGAGCACCCCCCCCCCCCTTTCTTCTCCTCCCCTCTAGGTAAGAGCAAGATTAAAATTAGGAATTGTTAAAAAAAATCGTTCGTTAGTCAAATCCTTTTACTTAATTCGCATAATTCAAGTTTATAAACACAAATTTATCTAGCCAAGCCATGTGGATATAAAATACATGGTGATCATAGAAATCAAAGCCTAGCCATAAGATTTACACAGATTTAATAAATTGTAATCGATTTTATAGAAAATATTGGTTGGTTGTAATTTTCACAACCTCTCTATATATTTGAAACGAAAGAAAAGGAAAATCATTCTACTTCCAAGCTAAAATAAAATATAAAACACATGGCAATAAAATTTAATTTTGTTTCTACGGTGTCCATATTATTACTTTTAATCCTTTCTGCCAATGAAGCTCAAGCAGATGTTCTCGATATCGTTGCTAAGTTTGGCGCAAAGGCTGACTTGAAAATAGATATGAGTAAGGTAAGTGAAACTGCAAATCACTTTAATACTCCAACGGTAAAAACATGTAGAATTTTTGTATTAATACATTTTGTTTTAGCCATTGTTGGATGCCTGGAAAGAAGCTTGTAGTTCAGCAACTCCATCAACAATTGTGATTCCTAAAGGCGTATATATGTTAAGTCAAGCAACACTAGAAGGTCCTTGCAAGGCTCCTATTGAGATTCAAGTTCAGGGCACTATAAAAGCTCCAGCTGATCCTGCAGCATTCAAGGAGCCTAAATGGATCGAATTTCTCAGAATTGAAAATTTCAAAATGTCTGGCGGAGGAATTTTTGATGGTCAGGGAACACAAGCTTATAGGAGACAAGGTTGTGATAAAAAAGACTTTTGCAGTACACTCCCCATTGTAAAGTTTCTTGCCTTTTGCTAGAATTTGATATATATATATATTTTTGTAGTTATAGCTAATATATAGTTTTCTCTGACTCTATTTTAACTCTGAAATTAAACAGAATATAAGGTTTGATTATATGACAAATGCGGTTATACAAGATATAACCAGCAGAGATAGCAAACAGTTCCACGTTAATCTTTTGGGATGCAAAAACATTACTCTCGAACGTTTCAACGTACGCGCACCTCAAGATAGTCCAAACACAGATGGTATACACATGGGGAGATCAGATGGAGTTAATATTATTGACTCAGAAATTAAAACCGGTGATGATTGTATTTCCATTGGGGATGGTTCCAAAAATGTGGACATCAGGGGAGTAACTTGTGGACCAGGACATGGCATCAGTATTGGCAGTCTTGGAAAGTTCGACAATGAAGAACCAGTTCAAGGAATTAAAGTATCAAAATGCACCATGAGTGATACATCGAATGGTGTTAGAATCAAGAGTTGGGCGGGTGAATTTCCTGGGATTGCAACAGATATTCATTATGAGGATATCACCGTGAAGAATGTCAGTTGCCCTGTTATAGTTGACCAGAAATATTGCCCATCGAATAAATGCAAAATGGATGTATGTATACGCTTATCAAAATCCTAATATAGTGGAAAGAGTTTATCAATCATCTAAATATTATTGTGTTCATGCAGGCAGAATCAAATGTTAAACTAAGCAAAATCAGCTTCAAGAACATTCATGGTACGGCTGCGCTTCCAGAAGTTGTCCGAATCATTTGCAGCGGTACTTTTCCATGTGCAGATGTTGAGCTCGCCGACATTGACATTACGTACAGTGGACCCAATGGCCCTGCAGTATCTGAATGTAAAAATGTAAAACCCAAAATTACTGGCAAACAAAATCCAGCTGCATGTGCAGCCCCCGTACCACCAAACCCTACCCCTACGGTTTAAATGGCTTGCAATGATCAAGGCGAATGTAGCTCATGAGCATTTTCATTTTACATAAATGCACTTGCTTCATTTTAATTCTATGTTATTAAAAAACTTTTGGATTAATTTTTTTTGTTTAAAATATATACTTGAATAAAAGAACAGAACGTATGCGATAATATTTTATGCATTTCGACTTATTCGACTGGACTTTATATGCGGCGCACGTGGATGAAAAAATATATTTCATTTCATATTTTTATTTCATGTAAAAACAAATAATAATTATTAAAGTTTAGTAAAGAACATATTTTTCATCAAACGTTACCAATTTAAACTTTATATTGCATTGGTTCTAAAATCATAATAAAATATTGATGTAGAAAAGAGGTGTTATAATAAGACCAATTCCGAGTTTGAATGAAAATAAGAGAATAATTTTTGCATGAAATTTTAAAAAATATATATTTGAAGTTCGGCTTTAAAAAAATTCTGAGCATTGGTGTCAGAGTTTGATTTACTTCATCTGTGTAATTTCTTAGACGATGCTTGTATTTCTACAAATCAATTAGTGAATGGATAAAAAAAAGATAAAACAAGTGGGATTACCATAAAAAGCTTATTGGTCCTCTTTCCCATTGCATAGAGAACAATGGTTGGTCGATCGTTGGGGAAACTGAATACAGGGTCGGTAACCCCCCTCATTTGCTCAGCTGAAGTCACTATGGAACAATCGAATTTCATTACAAATGTCAATTTTGTTAAAATTTAACGAAACCTTTGCTTATTTTCCCTTGTTGTTAACCCAAATCAGCAATGTTGCCCCTACTTTTTTGCATCAACTTTTCCCTCCAAGACATTCAATTGCAACAATTTTGTCCCTTGAACGACATTGGCCGTTAAAGTACTTATGTGACAGTTAACAATGCTAATGTGGTGGTCAACTGTGCGGACATGGCAGTCCAGGATACTAACGTTGCAATACACATGTGGTGATGGTTTAGTAGAGGTGCTGAATTGATTTGTTTAACAGACTACGAGGGCATAATTGATCATTTTTCTGAGTTCAGGAGTATAATTGATTTTTCTTGAAAGTTAGATAACTTATTTAATATTTAAGCTAAAAATGAGAATTTAAGGAATTATTAAAATTTTAAAATATTAAAAATGGATAAATAATTTGTTTAAAATTAAATTAAATTTAATCGATTTATTTAGTTTTTCAATACAATTGGATAAATAATTTGATTTTTCGAACTGAAGTTTTTCAAACAAAATATATGAAAAATCGATTAATAAATTTGTGTGAATATTCTTTGGGTCTATGGAAATTTATAAATAAGAAAAGTGAGAAATTTCACAAAATATCAAAATATTTTTTAATTTTTTTAAAAACCATATACTTGATAAAAATAAATAAAATATTCAAAAATTTATTGAAAAATTAATGTAAAAATCAAAATATATTAGAAATTATAAAATGGTAAAATATAAATAAAAAATTTAAAAGTATTTTATGAAGTATTAAAATTTTGAAAAATTTCATCAAAAAAGTCGTCGACTTTGTCAGTCGGAGTATTACTATTCGTAAAAAAAAATCGTTGCGGTCTTCATTGTATTAGAGTAACAATAAAATTCAAATCTTCTTTATTTTTCTATATCAAACTAATTCTCATTAACATTTGATGTAGAAAAAAGAAGGAAAATTTTTGCTTTATTACCACTCCAATGGAATGATGATTCCATTGATAATTTGTTCAAGGAATATTAGTAGGCTCAACATAGCCAGAAACAGGCGGATACTTTTTTGAGTCTGATGCTATGCGGATTCCAATATGGCTGAACTACAAGCGATAGCGTATGCTATGCGGATGGTGCAGGAGATTGATTGCGAGGGAGTGCAATTTGTGGTTATTGAGTCGGATTCAGGCGTTGCAATTTCTTGGGTGTTAGGAGTGGAACGTCGACAGTGGCGGTTGGGAAGTTGGCTTCATCAAATTGACGATGCATGGGAGGCGATGCCTTTTATATGTTTTAATAAGATTTTTAGAGAAGCCAATTGTATCGCGGATGCACTAGCTAAGAGTGGTGTCTTACGCTCTAAGTGGGTATGGATGTATTGAGTTGTGTTGGGGTTCAGGCTGTTTGGAATCGTCGTTGTACCATATGCACGGTTACTCTTTTCCCTTACTTAGGATTAGGGGGGTTTTAATGAGGCCGGTGCATTGGTTTTTACATGATTTATCAATAAAATAAAATCATGTTTTTTTTTTTGCTCGGCAACATGTATGATTTATTGAATAAGAGTTCATACATAGCCAACATTCCCCAAGCCTCATTAAAAACCTCTCTAAACCTATAGAGGAAAAGAGTACTTGGGTAATGTTAAAAACAAGGCATCAACACGAAACAAGAAAACTCACCCCCAAGTACAATCAACCCACTCGTTGGAACCAACTCGTACGATCGACACCACTCTTTGCCAACGCATCCGCGAACTTATTGGCTTCTCGATAAACATGGTGAAACCACACATCTCCAAGAGCCGCACACGCCTCATCGATACGTCGCAACCACACACCATATTTCCACGGTCTTGCATCATGGTGCAGCACCCACGCAATTGCCGTCGTCGAATCCGATTCCACCACTAAAGGAGGGAACACCCGCTCTGAACTTACCAACAGTTCCAACGCGAAACAAATGGCATGCACCTCCGCCTCATTCGAGTCCACGATACCTATCGGCCCGGAAAATAAAGCCAACACTTGTCCCGCTGCATTCCTCAAAACACCACCACAACCGGCCTTGCCCGGCTTTCCCCTTGCAGCACCATCCACATTAAATTTCACCGTCCCCTCCATCGGCAATTCCCACCTCACAAGGTCTCGACAGTTGTCTACTCGTGCACGAATTTCACAAGACCATGGGCTGTCCCACCATGTCGACTCCATAATTGCCGCCGGCGGAAGGTCTAGGCGTACCCAAAACAATGATCTTAACTTCACCAAGAACACAATCGATCCCAAATCCATTTTTTTACCATTAAATAAGCATGAATGAATAAAATCATGTTGCTGATAAAAAAACAGGCGGATACTTTTTTTGATGGTTTTTGTAAATATTTTTAAATTTGTATATTTTATATTTATAAATTTTGATATTTTTAATTTTATGTTTTTACTTACTTTTTAAATTTATTATAGTGTTTTTAATTTTAATATTTAATGATTATCTAAATATTTTTAGGATTTTAATAATTTCTTATTTCTTTCGCTTAAATATTAAAATAGTTATCGAACATTAAATTAAAATCAATTATGCCCGAGAACTCTATAAAATAATTAATTATGCCATTGAAGTCGTTAAAATATAAATACAGCCCCTCTACCACATCATCATCACATGTGGATGGCCACGTTAGCATAGTGGACCGCCACATCAGCACCGTTAACTACATGTCAACACTTTAATGGTCAACTTTGGTTGAATGGCTTCGAGAGCAAAATTAACGAAAATATTTAGGGGTAACATCGGTGAATTGGTTTTACCATAGGGGCATATTTGACCCTTTAGTCTTTGTTATATAAAATACTTATCAAATCGTAACCAACAAAACAATTTGGCCTGATGGTTATGCCAGTAGCCATGGGTTTGACACTACATGTCAGCTTTCGTCTAGTTAGAAATAATTTAATTAATATATTTATTTAAATAATATTTATTTTTAAAAAAATCTTGCTGACGTGACATTATCACACATCATCCTTAACATCAACATTGAAATTCCATGTCATCATTCCAGTCAATGTGAACTTGCCTAGTCAGTCAGAATCGTTGACCCTTAGTTAAGTAACAATTTCCATTCAACGAAGGGCTCTTTTGTTAAAAAAATGAAACGTTGTGAGCTAAAGTGCTTCAAGAAAAGAATAAAGGCTAAAATGAAAAGTGTGTGAAATGTTAGGGCATATTTAAGCATTATGCCAAGTCCCTTTGCATTGATATTATAACTATACTGTAATAATAATAAACATCATTAAAACTACACAAAAAAGAAACATCATTAAAATATTTTATATTAATGTAATAGCTATAATATTATTCACAATCTTAATTATACACGGGTATTATTATTTATATAAATCTTAAATAGTGCTTCTAAATCATTTGTTAGTAGTGCAAGCACACTTAGCCGATTGGTCAAGCTGCTCATCTTTGTTACTCATATTCCCTTAGGTCATGGATTCTAGACCCCGTAGGAGCACCCCCCTTTCTTCTCCTCCCCTCTAGGTAAGAGCAAGATTAAAATTAGGAATTGTTAAAAAAAATCGTTCGTTAGTCAAATCCTTTTACTTAATTCGCATAATTCAAATTTATAAACACAAATTTATCTAGCCAAGCCATGTGGATATAAAATACATGGTGATCATAGAAATCAAAGCCTAGCCATAAGATTTACACAGATTTAATAAATTGTAATCGATTTTATAGAAAATATTGGTTGGTTGTAATTTTCACAACCTCTCTATATATTTGAAACGAAAGAAAAGGAAAATCATTCTACTTCCAAGCTAAAATAAAATATAAAAGACATGGCAATAAAATTTAATTTTGTTTCTACGGTGTCCATATTATTACTTTTAATCCTTTCTGCCAATGAAGCTCAAGCAGATGTTCTCGATATCGTTGCTAAGTTTGGCGCAAAGGCTGACTTGAAAATAGATATGAGTAAGGTAAGTGAAACTGCAAATCACTTTAACACTCCAACAGTAAAAACATGTAGAATTTTTGTATTAATACATTTTGTTTTAGCCATTGTTGGATGCCTGGAAAGAAGCTTGTAGTTCAGCAACTCCATCAACAATTGTGATTCCTAAAGGCGTATATATGTTAAGTCAAGCAACACTAGAAGGTCCTTGCAAGGCTCCTATTGAGATTCAAGTTCAAGGCACTATAAAAGCTCCAGCTGATCCTGCAGCATTCAAGGAGCCTAAATGGATCGAATTTCTCAGAATTGAAAATTTCAAAATGTCTGGCGGAGGAATTTTTGATGGTCAGGGAACACAAGCTTATAGGAGACAAGGTTGTGATAAAAAAGACTTTTGCAGTACACTCCCCATTGTAAAGTTTCTTGCCTTTTGCTAGAATTTGATATATATATTTTTTTTGTAGTTATAGCTAATATATAGTTTCCTCTGACTCTATTTTAACTCTGAAATTAAACAGAATATAAGGTTTGATTATATGACAAATGCGGTTATACAAGATATAACCAGCAGAGATAGCAAACAGTTCCACGTTAATCTTTTGGGATGCAAAAACATTACTCTCGAACGTTTCAACGTACGCGCACCTCAAGATAGTCCAAACACAGATGGTATACACATGGGGAGATCAGATGGAGTTAATATTATTGACTCAGAAATTAAAACCGGTGATGATTGTATTTCCATTGGGGATGGTTCCAAAAATGTGGACATCAGGGGAGTAACTTGTGGACCAGGACATGGCATCAGTATTGGCAGTCTTGGAAAGTTCGACAATGAAGAACCAGTTCAAGGAATTAAAGTATCAAAATGCACCATGAGTGATACATCGAATGGTGTTAGAATCAAGAGTTGGGCGGGTGAATTTCCTGGGATTGCATCAGATATTCATTATGAGGATATCACCGTGAAGAATGTCAGTTGCCCTGTTATAGTTGACCAGAAATATTGCCCATCCAATAAATGCAAAATGGATGTATGTAAACGCTTATCAAAATCCTAATATAGTGGAAAGAGTTTATCAATCATCTAAATATTATTGTGTTCATGCAGGCAGAATCAAATGTTAAACTAAGCAAAATCAGCTTCAAGAACATTCATGGTACGGCTGCGCTTCCAGAAGTTGTCCGAATCATTTGCAGCGGTACTTTTCCATGTGCAGATGTTGAGCTCGCCGACATTGACATTACGTATAGTGGACCCAATGGCCCTGCAGTATCTGAATGTAAAAATGTAAAACCCAAAATTACTGGCAAACAAAATCCAGCTGCATGTGCAGCCCCCGTACCACCAAATCCTACCCCTACGGTTTAAATGGCTTGCAATGATCAAGGCGAATGTAGCTCATGAGCATTTTCACTTTACATAAATGCACTTGCTTCATTTTAATTCTATGTTATTAAAAAACTTTTGGATTAATTTTTTTTGTTAAAAATATATACTTGAATAAAAGAACAGAATGTATGCGATAATATTTTATGCATTTCGACTTATTCGACTGGACTTTATATGCGCGCACGTGGATGAAGAAATATATTTCATTTCATATTTATATTTCATGTAAAAACAAATAATAATTATTAAAGTTTAGTAAAGAAGATATTTTTCATCAAACGTTACCAATTTAAACTTTATATTGCATTGGTTCTAAAATCATAATAAAATATTGATGTAGAAAAGAGGTGTCATAATAAGACCAATTCCGAGTTTGAATGAAAATAAGAGAATAATTTTTGCATGAAATTTTTAAAAAATATATTTGAAGTTTGGCTTTAAAAAAATTCTGAGCATTGGTGTCAGAGTTTGATTTACTTCATCTGTGTAATTTCTTAGACGATGCTTGTATTTCTACAAATCAATTAATGAATGGACAAAAAAAGATAAAACAAGTGGGATTACCAGAAAAAGCTTATTGATCCTCTTTCCCATTGCATAGAGAACAATGGTTGGTCGATCGTTGGGGAAACTGAATACAGAGTCGGTAACCTCCCCTCATTTGCTCAGCTGAAGTCACGATGGAACCATCGAATTTCATTACAAATGTCAATTTTGTTAAAATTTAACCAAACCTTTGCTTATTTTCCCTTGTTGTTAACCCAAATCAGCAATGTTGCCCCTACTTTTTTACATCAACTTTTCCCTCCAAGACATTCAATTGCAATGGTTTTGTCCCTTGAACGACATTGGCCGTTAAAGTACTTATGTGACAGTTAACAATGCTAATGTGGTGGTCAACTGTGCGGACATGGCAGTCCAGGATACTAACGTTGCAGTACACATGTGGTGATGATTTAGTAGAGGGGCTGAATTGATTTGTTTAACTGACTACGAGGGCATAATTTAAAATCATAATAAAATATTGATGTAGAAAAGAGGTATTATAATAAGACCAATTCCGAGTTTGAATGAAAATAAGAGAATAATTTTTGCATGAAATTTTAAAAAAATATATTTGAAGTTTGGCTTTAAAAAAATTCTGAGCATTGGTGTCAGAGTTTGATTTACTTCATCGGTGTTTTTGATCAATAACGTATGATTTTATTCAACATATCAAAATCATACAACCTACCATATGCCTCCTTAAAAAATCTCCTTAACCTAAATTGGAGGAAAAAGAGTGCATCATGGTAAGTAAAAAACAACCCGCCCCAAAAAACAAAAACGATACCCGTTACGATGCCATACAAGGATCCGCAAGAATATGAAACCAAGACACTCTATCCACGCCCCCTTTTGCCATAGTATCGGCGAAAAAGTTCGCCTCACGGAAAGCATGGTGAAAGCAAACACAACGCAACTGCAAACAAGCACTATCTATCTCCCGAAACAACCACCCATATCGCCAAGGTCTCTTCTCCTTGTGCATCACCCATGACAATGCAATCTGCGAGTCGGATTCAATGATGAACGACCAATCCGCCTGCCACCTCGTCTCCGCTAGTAAACGAACCGCATGATAGATAGCCCATACCTCAGCTTTGTTCGAATCCATACAACCCAAAGGCCCCGAAAATACCGCCAGCACCACACCCCCGCAACCCGCCATCCCCGGCTTCACTCTTGCCGCGCCATCCACATTAAACTTGAGAACCCCTTCTAACCGTGGACACCAACGGATCCCAACTCGAGGTCCCACCACACACGATGGCACACACGTCATCGGACAATTACACCAAGCAACTTCGGTGATGGCAGTTCCTCGCGCTGAAGATTTGATCCAATAAAAGGATCTCAATTTAACAAGAAACAATAGCTCCTCATGTGCGATCTGCTTTTAATTAAAAATAACGTCATTCCGCGCAAGCCATAGGGACCACAGCACCGCGGCACAGCCAACCACCCACCAATCTTTCCCCACCCCTGACAAAACCCCATGTCGGCACTGCACTAGAAAATCCGCAAGCATTCTCAGCCTCACCCATGATATCTTCCAACACAAAAAATACGCCTCCCACAACATATCCGCAAATGGACATGCAAAAAAACTTCATCGGTGTAATTTCTTAGACGATGCTTGTATTTCTACAAATCAATTAATGAATGGATAAAAAATGATAAAACAAGTGGGATTACCAGAAAAAGCTTATTGGTCCTCTTTCCCATTGCATAGAGAACAATGGTTGGTAGATCATTGGGGAAACTGAATACAGGGTCGGTAACCCCCCTCATTTGCTCAGCTGAAGTCACTATGGAACCATCGAATTTCATTACAAATGTCAATTTTGTTAAAATTTAACGAAACCTTTGCTTATTTTCCCTTGTTGTTAACCCAAATCAGCAATGTTGCCCCTACTTTTTTGCATCAACTTTTCCCTCCAAGACATTCAATTGCAACGATTTTGTCCCTTGAACGACATTGGTCGTTAAAGTACTTATGTGACAGTTAACAATGCTAATGTGGTGGTCAACTGTGCGGACATGGCAGTCCAGGATACTAACGTTGCAGTACACATGTGGTGATAATTTAGTAAAGGGGCTGAATTGATTTGTTTAACTAACTACGAGGGCATAATTGATCATTTTTCCGAGTTCATGGGTATAATTGATTTTTCTTGAAAGTTAGATAACTTATTTAGTATTTAAGCTAAAATGAGAATTTAAGGAATTATAAAAGTTTTAAAATATTAGAAATGGATAAATAATTTGTTTGAAATTAAATTAAATTTAATCGATTTATTTAGTTTTTCAATAAAATTGGATAAATAATTTGATTTTTCGAAATGAAGTTTTTCAAACAAAATATATGAAAAATTGATTAATAAATTTGTGTGAATGTTCTTTTGGTCCATGGAAATTTATAAATCAAAAAAGTGAGAAATTTCACAAAATATCAAAATATTCTTTAATTTTTTTAAAAACCACATACTTGATAAAAATAAATAAAATGTTCAAAAATTTATTGAAAAATTAATGTAAAAATTAAAATATATTAGAAATTATAAAATGGTAAAATATAAATGAAAAATTAAAAAGTATTTTATGAAGTTATAAAATTTTAAAAAATTTCATCAAAAAAGTCGTCGACTTTGTCAGTCGGAGTATTACTATTCGTTAAAAAAAATTCGATGCAGTCTTCATTGTATTAGAGTAACAATAAAATTCAAATCTTCTTTTATTTTTCTACATCAAACTGATGCTCATTAACATTTGATGTAGAAAAAAGAAGGAAAATTTTTGCTTTATTACCACTCCAATGGAATGATGATTCCATTGATAATTTTATGTTTTTACTTACTTTTTAAATTTATTATAGTGTTTTTAATTTTAATATTTAATGATTATCTAAATATTTTTAGAATTTTAATAATTTCTTATTTCTTTCGCTTAAATATTAAAATAGTTATCGAACATTAAATTAAAATCAGTTATGCCCGAGAACTCTATAAAATAATTAATTATGCCATTGAAGTCGGTTAAAATATAAATTCAGCCCCTCTACCACATCATCATCACATGTGGATGGCCACGTTAGCATAGTGGACCGCCACATCAGCACCGTTAACTACCATGTCAGCACATTAATGGTCAACTTTGGTTGAATGGCTTCGAGAGCAAAATTAACGAAAAAATTTAGGGGCAACATCGGTGATTTGGTTTTACCATAGGGGCATATTTAACCCTTTAGTCTTTGTTATATAAAATGCTTATCAAATCGTAACCAACAAAACAATTTGGCCTAGTGGTTATGCCAGTAGCCGTGGGTTTGACACTACCTGTCAGCTTTTGTCTGGTTAGAAATAATTGAATTAATATATTTATTTAAATAATATTTATTTTTAAAAAAATCTTGCTGACGTGACATTATCACACATCATCCTTAACATCAACATTGAAATTCCATGTCATCATTCCAGTCAATGTGAACTTGCCTAGTCAGTCGGAATCGTTGACCCTTAGTTAAGTAATAATTTCCATTCAACGAAGGGCTCTTTTGTTAAAAAAATGAAACGTTGTGAGCTAAAGTACTTCAAGAAAAGAATGGCTAAAATGAAAAGGGTGTGAAATGTTGTGTGGTTAGCCGACGCCCAAAGAAGGTACGTGCTGGTCTGGTATGGCAGCCACCTGTTGCGGGAACTTTGAAATTCAACGTCGCTGGCTCGGCGTGTGGAAAGCCTGGTCCGGCAGGCGTCGGAGGTGTGATGCGCGACGCGGACAGCCGCATTCTGGCACTTTTTTCCGGACCTATGGGATGTTTAGATTCTAACGTGGCGGAAGTAAAGGCTATCGAACTTGCAGTGAAGGTAGTGGTGGAAGGGGCGTGGCGCGAGAGGTGTGTGGTGATTGAATTGGATTCCCAAGTAGCATTGAGTTGGGTAATGGGCTTGGCAAAACGCCCGTGGAGATTATGGGACTCTTTTGTTTCGATTGATCAGGCATGCCAAACGATATCGGAGATTCATTTTCAATATACGCCGAGGGAAGCCAATGGTTTTGCTGATGTGCTTGCCAAGGAGGGTGTGGATCGGAGTACTCTTTTCATAGCTTGTATTTAGGCGTTTCATCCTAGACGAGCACTTACGTACTCTTTTCCTCCATTAGGCTTAGGGAGGTTTTTAACGAGGCGTAAGGGCTGCGTCGAGCTGTATGTTTTTTATATCAATAAATTCATACAGTAGTTGATCAAAAAAAAATGTTAGGGCATATTTAAGCATTATTCCAAGTCCCTTTGCATTGATATTATCACTATATTGTAATAATAATAAACATCATTAAAACTTTTTTTTGCTCAATAATGTCGTATATTAAGATGCAATATACAACCAAAAGACCACAACGGTCGCCTCATTAAAAACCTCCCTAAAACCTAACGGTGGAAAAGAGTACAAACCGTATGTGGTGAAACCAGAGTCCAAAGAAAATACAAACGGGAATAACACCAAAGCAACCTATCACTAACAAGCGCAAAACAACGAAATGCGAGTTACCCCCTCCTTTGCCAAAGCATCCGCTAAACCATTCGCCTCACGGAAAATGTGAGAGAAGCAAACCGAAGCCAACGATGAACAACAATTGTCGATCTCGCGAAAAACCTCCCATAATCTCCATGGCCGTTTGTCCATATGTAACACCCAGCTAACCGCAACCATTGAATCCGATTCCACAATCAAAGGAATCATTGCCCATGTTGACTTCCGGAAGTATGACAAAGCGAAAGCAATCGCTCGCAATTCAGCCTCGTTTGATTCGATACACCCAAGGGGGCCAGAAAATAACGCCAATATACTCCCAAACTCATCGCGTAACACACCCCCATAGCCTGTCGGGCCTGGCTTACCACGTGCTGAACCATCCACCGAAAACTTCAACGTCCCCCTCGATGGCGGCTCCCATACCACACCAACCCGCTCTGGTCGCGAAAGAGACGTCTCGGAATAAAGGCTCGGACAATCCCACCACAATGCCTCGCCAATGCACAAGCCAGTCCTTAAAGTCCGCAACCAATAGAACGAGCGCAATTTAATCAAAAAGCATACCTCCTCAACCGGTAAGAGTTTCTTGTTGAATACCATCTCGTTTCGTGCTAGCCAAATCGACCATAACATCGCTGCCACGCACGATACCCACATACTACGACGCATACCCGAAAACGAGCAATGGAAGTCAGGAACAAAAAATTCGGACAATGATCGTGGTAACGGCAAACTCACTCCCCACCAACAACAGTCCCATAAACTCTGAACAACCGGGCATAAGTACAACAAATGATCAACGTCTTCCTCACATTCCCAACACCAAAAGCACATCGTGCATTGCCCTTCAAAACAACACCCCTTCGGCTCAGGAACGCAAAAGTCGGCAGGCGACGTAACCACACAAACCACAAGAAAGCCTGTACTTTCGGAGGGACTAATACTTTCCACGTGAAACAAGCCCCAAACTCACTCTCCCCAGCTTCGTCTAACATCAAAATCTGAGAAATAGCTTTAACCGTGAACATACCTCTCCTATCCGGAGTCCAAATCAGCTTATCACAAATTCCAGTGTGTAAATGCGTATTGCCTACCACTGCCCGCATGTCTCGCAACAGCCCCGCCTCGAACACACGCAGCGGACGCTGGAAAAATTCAGCCCAACGTGAATGATGGAACCCCCCCTGCACCGAATAATCCACCACCAACGCCAATTTATCGATAGCACAAGAGAATAACCTTGGGAAAATATCCTTCAATGGCATGCTCACGCACCATGAGTCAAACCAAAAGAGGACTCGATTACCCTCCCCCACTTGCCATACCAACTTCTCGTGTAAATTTCGCTGCACTTCATCCGAGCAGGCAGTTTGCACAATTTGCTTCCATACCACCGACATCGCATGTGAACGGGATGAATTAAATCTCCACCATTGAACATTCTCCCCGTATTTAGCCACTATAATAGCCCTCCATAGCGACGATGCATCCGTGGCATATCGCCACGACCATTTAGATAATAAAGTCGTGTTGCGTACTTGTAAATCCGATATTCCCAAACCACCCAAGTGTCTCGGTTTACACACCAATTTCCAGCTAACTCTGCTCATTTTCCTATGTAGATTTACACCACCCCAAAGGAAAGCACGGCGGATCTTGTCAAGTGCTGCGATAACTCCTTTAGGAATGCGAAATACACCCATGTAAAAAATCGGTAGGGAAGACAGAACGGCATTAACCAGCGTGACTCGAGCCGCAAATGACAACGAGTTGCGTTTCCAACCTGCTAATTTTCGCCTCACCTTTGCAATGACCGGTTCCCAAACTGCCAAACTTCGCGGATTAGAGCCTAGCGGCATCCCCAAGTATGTGAAAGGGAAAGACCCGCGTCGACACCCCAATGCCTTAGCACATAACTCAGTAAAATCCTCATCAACCCCAACCGCAAATAAAGATGACTTGCTGAAATTTATTTGTAAACCTGTGCAAACTTGGAAGCAATTGAGTAACCGTCGGATAGAGTCGGCACAACCAGGGGAAGCCTCAAAAAACAAGACGGTGTCATCTGCAAATTGTAAGTGCGATATAGATACCCCCGGTGCAACACAAACGCCCTTTATCAGCCCCGCCGACTCAGCTTGAACCAATAAACTATGAAGAGCCTCCACTACAATAACAAATAACAGTGGCGACAGTGGACAGCCCTGTCTCAAACCACGCCCCAAATTAAATTCAGATGTAGCGCACCCATTTAGCAAAACAGACATACGAACCGTTGAAACACATTCTAATATCCAATGGCGCCAAGTCTCACAAAAACCCATACTGACCAGCATATGATCGAGGAAATCCCATCGCACACAGTCATAGGCTTTAGCAAAGTCTAGCTTAAGCACCAAGCCACCCCTCGAACTCTTCCGTAAAGAATGAATTATCTCATTTGCCAAAAGGATACCGTCTATTATCTGTCGGCCACGAATGAAAGCCGACTGATGCTCACTAATCAACGATCCTAACACCCTTTGCAACCTCGTAGCTAACACATTTGCAAGAATTTTGTACACTGAATTAACAAGGCTTATCGGACGGTAATCACTAAGTACTTTTGGCGAGTCAATCTTAGGGATCAACACAAGAAAAGTGCAATTTACACCCGGTGGTAATCTGCCTGTTGCATGAAACTCACCAAGAAATCTTAGCACATCCTCACTCACTGTGTTCCAACATACCTTGAAGAAAGCCATGCTAAACCCATCCGGTCCTGGCGCTTTCGATCCATCACACCCCCGTATAATCTCCCACACTTCCTCACGACAAAACGGTGCCACTAACATCTCATTATCGTGCCTCTCCACCCGTCCAAAATCACCCACAATGGTCCAAGAGCATCGACGTTGTGTGGCTTTAAAATGCATATCAAATTCTGCCACTATATATTTCCGAAGGCGCTTAACATTCGTTTCCCATCGTCCATGTATCATCAGACCAGAAATCAAATTATGCACAGCTCTAAGCTTTGCCGTACGGTGAAAAAATGCAGTGTTTCGATCCCCTAACCGCAACCAGCTTGCCCTTGATTTCTGTCGCCAAAGCGACTCCTTGCGCCTTATAGCCTGCCATAAACAGTGTAGCCATTCTCTTTTCTTCTCAATCAACGCAGCTTCCGATACGTTCAATTCTTCATTCGAAGCCGCTGCATCAGCAGCGTCCAATTTCCCTTGCATCAACTGTATATCCTTTTCCACATCACCAAAAACCGTCCGGTTCCAAACGCGCAGGAAATTCTTCATGCTTCGGAGTTTAACCATAATGTTAGCACTACCAACCCCCTGATCCGACAACCGGCTCCATTCATTAGAGAGTTCAAACACACTTTTATTATTTTCCAACCAACAATTTATAAAACGAAAAGGGCGGGGTCCCCAATCCTGTTCATCACACAGCAACAAAAGGGGTGTATGGTCCGAAATCCCCTTAGGCAAGGCATGTTGACCGATATTGTTGAAAGCATCGACCCAACTAGGAGAAAGCAGAAACTTATCCAACCGACTACGCCTAAAGCCCCTCCCAAACCAAGTAAACTGTTTTCCTATCAACGGCAAATCAACAAGCCCCGTGTGTTCGATAAAATCAGAAAAATCTTGCATACCTGTCGATATTGTGTTACATCCCGCACGTTCCGATTGCCAACGTATGGAGTTGAAATCCCCCGCGATACACCAAGGTTCATCAACGCCCAGTATAATCTCCCCCAGTCTTTGCCACAACTGATTTCGTGCATCTGCGTCACAAGGTGCATATACATTCAGCATGCAACAACTTAAATCATCCGCAAGCCATTTACCTTTAACAAAAATAAAATTTCTATCCGCCTCTACAGAAGATAGATTGAAACGTGATGTTTCCCAAACCGTTATCAAGCCCCCTGATGCGCCTATCGACGGCGAAAAGACAAAATCAAAACCATCCGACAACCACATACACGTAAGCATTCGTGCTGAAACCTCCTCTAATTTCGACTCTTGAAAAAATGCCATATCCACCATTTGCTTCTTTACAACGTCACCTACTGTCCTACGCTTCAAATTTGAACCCAACCCCCTAACGTTCCAAGACACGATCCGCATAATGTCAAAAACTATCGCCTGTCCCCAGTAAAAACCTGTTGGAGATCTTTGATAATGTCCGCTTCACATCCCACCGTTCGCACGCCCACAATGTTCCCCAATGCCACTGTCGCCTCTATCTCTTTAGCAATCAATCATTGCCGGTTTTGTACATCAGAATCTGTCAAAGACGCGTTTGCAACTTGCGTTGATACAATTTGTGTGTTGAAGAATTTTCGCGGCCTGCCCCTCCCAGGTTTCACTGACGATACCACACCGGAAATAGAGTTGATTGATTTTGTTTTTTTACCGTTTATGCAAATGGTAGTACCAGTATCTGAGAGTCCTGCGTTGTTGCCCACTGAATTTCTTGTTTTCTCTTTATTAAAATCCACGTTTTCCACCACCTCTGTAGCCTTAGGGATAGATTTAATTACCTCCTGAAGTGTAGTATTCCAATCAGCGGAATTTGAATTGGATTGAAAGTCCTCAACTAAAGGTGTGTAGCCAGGACTCTACTTCCCCTCACTCGTGAAACTCCTTGAACCTTGCCCTACCATCAAGTCGGTTTCCTCTCCGATACCCTGTGCCTCCAACAGAGCCGTCGTATCCCCACCAGCCTGTAACTGTGCCGACTGTGACTGTTCCTTTGCCGTATTCACCTCCAATTGGCTGGTCACCACCCTATGGTCCCACAACGAATTCGTGTGCCACTGCCGTGACTCGGCTAATTGAATCTGATTTCCAATAGAATCCTCCTTCAGCGCATCCGTAATTTGATAATTAACACCCTGATGTTCCTCATCCGATCCGTCCGACCCTTGCATCGAAGATTCATCATCATCTTCATCCTCGGAATTGAGCAAGTTACACTCACATTCCAACCAAGGTCCGAACGTACATTCCCGGACTTGGATAGGAAAAGAATCGCCCTCCACTTCTAAACATAATGTGGCCTCAATATTTATCATTGTCCGTGTCTCAATTAGAATCCAGCCACGCTCAAAGGATTTTGGCGAGATGGTAGAGTCTGCCACTCGAACCAGATTGCCCCACACTCTCGCGATATTCTCGAACGAATGTTGAGACCAAGTATGAATCGGCATCCCTTGTATCGAAAGCCAAACTCTCCGTGAATTCAATATCGTTGTAGGGGTCCAGACTTCAATCCGCGTGAAACAGTCTGTGATCGACTTCAATTGCACCACCCTATCGCGCGTATTCGAATCCTTAAACATTAGTAAGATGCCGTCCCCTGCTATGCGCAGAATTGAGAGTCCTTCTATCTCTGGTAACTTTAATTTCGCCGCTAATTCTTTGATACTCCATGGCTCTTTACACCATCCGATTGCGCAATTCTTTAATATCTCCATCTTTGCGCTATCCACAGATCCCTTCACTGTGTAATTGACGGCCTTACCATCATTTACCTCCACTTCTGAGCGCGATATCCCCGGCGGCTGCGAACCCATTTTCCTTGCCATATCGGGTTGATTTGTATCGGTTTTAGGTTGCTTTCGTTTCCAATAAGAGTATCGCTCGCCATATCTCGCTCTACATACCGTGATTCTCGATCCATAAATCCACTTTTCGTTCAATCTTTCGATCACCCGTCAGCATCATCGCGGTTGTTCATCCGTACAAACCCAAATCTGCGGCCGTTTCTATCTACCTTCCGGGGAACGAACACATCCACCACTGTCCCATGGCGATCGAACACCTGCCACACCCCCTTCCAATGTATCGACGTTGAAAGATTCCCAACGAAAACTGTCCACGCCTCTCTTTCTCTCATACTTCTATGATCGGATTTAAACATCATTAAAACTACACAAAAAAAGGAACATCATTAAAATATTTTATATTAATATAATAGCTATAATATTATTAACAATCTTAATTATACACGGGTATTATTATTTATATAAATCTTAAATAGTGCTTCTAAATCATTTGTTAGTAGTGCAAGCATACTTAGCCGATTGGTCAAGCTGCTCATCTTTGTTACTCATATTCCCTTAGGTCATGGATATAGACCCCGTAGGAGCACCCCCCCCCCCCCCTTTCTTCTCCTGCCCTCTAGGTAAGAGCAAGATTAAAATTAGGAATTGTTAAAAAAAATCGTTCGTTAGTCAAATCCTTTTACTTAATTCGCATAATTCAAGTTTATAAACACAAATTTATCAAGCCAAGCCATGTGGATATAAAATACATGGTGATCATAGAAATCAAAGCCTAGCCATAAGATTTACACATATATAATAAATTGTAATCGATTTTATAGAAAATATTGGTTGGTTGTAATTTTCACAACCTCTATATATATTTGAAACGAAAGAAAAAGGAAAATCATTCTACTTCCAAGCTAAAATAAAATATAAAAGATGTGGCAATAAAATTTAATTTTGTTTCTACGATGTCCATATTATTACTTTTAATCCTTTCTGCCAATGAGGCTCAAGCAGATGTTCTCGATATCGTTGCTAAGTTTGGCGCAAAGGCTGACTTGAAAATAGATATGAGTAAGGTAAGTGAAATTGCAAATCACTTTAATACTCCAACGGTAAAAACATGTAGAATTTTTGTATTAATACATTTTGTTTTAGCCATTGTTGGATGCCTGGAAAGAAGCTTGTAGTTCAGCAACTCCATCAACAATTGTGATTCCTAAAGGCGTATATATGTTAAGTCAAGCAACACTAGAAGGTCCTTGCAAGGCTCCTATTGAGATTCAAGTTCAGGGCACTATAAAAGCTCCAGCTGATCCTGCAGCATTCAAGGAGCCTAAATGGATCGAATTTCTCAGAATTGAAAATTTCAAAATGTCTGGCGGAGGATTTTTTTATGGTCAGGGAACACAAGCTTATAAGAGACAAGGTTGTGATAAAAAAGACTTTTGCAGTACACTCCCCATTGTAAAATTTCTTGCCTTTTGCTAGAATTTGATATATATATATATATATATATATATATATATATATATATTTGTAGTTATAGCTAATATATAGTTTTCTCTGACTCTATTTTAACTCTGAAATTAAACAGAATATAAGGTTTGATTATATGACAAACGCGGTTATACAAGATATAACCAGCAGAGATAGCAAACAGTTCCATGTTAATCTTTTGGGATGCAAAAACATTACACTCGAACGTTTCAACGTACGCGCACCTCAAGATAGTCCAAACACAGATGGTATACACATGGGGAGATCATATGGATTTAATATTATTGACTCAGAAATTAAAACCGGTGATGATTGTATTTCCATTGGGGATGGTTCCAAAAATGTGGACATCAAGGGAGTAACTTGTGGACCAGGACATGGCATCAGTATTGGCAGTCTTGGAAAGTTCGACAATGAAGAACCAGTTCAAGGAATTAAAGTATCAAAATGCACCATGAGTGATACATCGAATGGTGTTAGAATCAAGAGTTGGGCGGGTGAATTTCCTGGGATTGCATCAGATATTCATTATGAGGATATCACCGTGAAGAATGTCAGTTGCCCTGTTATAGTTGACCAAAAATATTGCCCATCGAATAAATGCAAAATGGATGTATGTAAACGCTTATCAAAATCCTAATATAGTGGAAAGAGTTTATCAATCATCTAAATATTATTGTGTTCATGCAGGCAGAATCAAATGTTAAACTAAGCAAAATCAGCTTCAAGAACATTCATGGTACGGCTGCGCTTCCAGAAGTTGTCCGAATCATTTGCAGCGGTACTTTTCCATGTGCAGATGTTGAGCTCGCCGACATTGACATTATGTACAATGGACCCAATGGCCCTGCAGTATCTGAATGTAAAAATGTAAAACCCAAAATTACTGGCAAACAAAATCCAGCTGCATGTGCAGCCCCCGTACCACCAAACCCTACCCCTACGGTTTAAATGGCTTGCAATGATCAAGGCGAATGTAGCTCATGAGCATTTTCATTTTACATAAATGCACTTGCTTCATTTTAATTCTATGTTATTAAAAAACTTTTGGATTAATTTTTTTTGTTTAAAATATATACTTGAATAAAAGAACAGAACGTATGCGATAATATTTTATGCATTTCGACTTATTCGACTGGACTTTATATGCGGCGCACGTGGATGAAGAAATATATTTCATTTCATATTTTTATTTCATGTAAAAACAAATAATAATTATTAAAGTTTAGTAAAGAACATATTTTTCATCAAACGTTACCAATTTAAACTTTATATTGCATTGGTTCTAAAATCATAATAAAATATTGATGTAGAAAAGAGGTGTTATAATAAGACCAATTCCGAGTTTGAATGAAAATAAGAGAATAATTTTTGCATGAAATTTTAAAAAAATATATTTGAAGTTTGGCTTTAAAAAAATTCTGAGCATTGGTGTCAGAGTTTGATTTACTTCATCTGTGTTTTTTATCAATAACGTATGATTTTATTCAACATATCCAGGCGAGTTTAGAACGTGCTGGTGCGCCGTTGGGGAAAGAGTTGGAGCGGGGCACCAAGAAAGAGAGGGGTGATGTCGATGAGGTGGGGGATGAGGTTACTCCCCGCAGTCTGCCGCTGGAGGATGTCTGTATGCATGAGGCTGCTGGTGGAACGTCGATGGGGTCTGAGCCGCCGGTGGTGGACCAGCTGCCGGTGTCGGAGAATGCTAAACCCTCTTTTCGGGATATGGTGGCTTGGAAAGACGCCGGTCGAGAGGTTATGGAGGAATTGGACGTGGATCTCTTGAAGGAGGACGTGACGGTTGACCTCGAAGGGGTGTTGCCCAAGATTGACTTTTCCGAACGTGTGCATGAGTCCATCGATGCGAAACTGGCATGCTCGGTGATTGTTCGCCTGTTAGGTAAGGCCATTGGCTATCGTGCATTATTGGATAGAGTGAGGGCCTTGTGGGTGTCGGTAAGGAAAATGGAATTAGTGGATTTGGATAATGAATAATTTCTGGCAAGGTTCGAGCTTGAGTCTGACTATGCTAGGGTTCTTTCTGGGGGTCCATGGGTGATTTATGGGTGTTATCTGACGGTGCAGCCTTGGTCTCGCTCGTTTACTACAATGGAGGATTATCCGAAGAAAATTGTAGTATGAGCGAGACTTCCGGGTCTTCCTTACCGGTACTATACAAAGAGTATGTTTCGGGCAATCGCGAATGTTATTGGTAAGGTCGTACGGATTGATTACAATACTTTGGAAGGGAAGCGGGGCCGTTTTGCTAGGTTTGCAATGGTGGTGGATTTGGGGAAGCCCCTTCCGTCGGGAGTTATGATAGATGGGTTTTGCCAGGATATTGAGTATGAGGGGCTCCCGATGATTTGTTTTGCATGTGGAAAATATGGCCATCAACAAGAGATGTGTGGTAAAGACCATGCTCTAGAGGGTGTGGACTCGGTGGCTAGACCGGAGAATGTCGGGGAGGTCCAATCGGAGAAAGATTTGTATGGACCATGGATGCAAGTAACAAATAGACGGCGTCGGCCGGTCAAGACGGGGAAGCGGCTGGACGTGAGGGAGAGAGGACATCAAGCTCGTAAAGAGACATCGGGCTCTAGATTTGGTGTGTTAGGAACCGATGGAGGGGAGAGGTTGGATAGTGCAGATTCAAGGGGTAGTGTGGGAGTGTCGGCTCGCCCGAATCAGGATAAGGGTAAGCAGGCCATGGTGATCGACGTGGAGGTTTCTAGGCAGGCGGTGTTGACAATGGATGGCGCTGGGCCATCAAATAGGAGGGTGGAATCGATTAAGGCTATGCCGACGGAAGATGGTTTGGCAGGTGTTGTGGCGACCGATGATAGGGTGGCGGACGTTGAGTCTAAGGTGGATGATGTTGCTTCTAAAGATGAGGTAGTGGTGGCTCCATCGACTTTGGATGCTAGTAACCATAAGGTGGTGCGTATGGTGGACAAGGAGGAGCGCGGAGTGCTGCGTGATGTGAATGGTCGTGGCTCGAAAGGGGTGCCTCGGAAATCTGGGATTAAGAGCGGGGATAAAAATCCACTTGCTGCTAAAAGTGCGGGAGCTAAGGGGGCAAGACCAAAGAAACGCGATGAGCGGGGACCTTCGAAACTTGTGCTATCATAATGGATTAATAGTATGACGTCGGAATTAAATGTTGCTGCCAAGAAGGTTGCTGACAGTAACCGATTAGTTGGGGATGCGTCGGTGGCAGGGCGAGGGCCGGTCTCGTGGCAGTCGAACCAGATATTTGAGAATGTGGAGGTGACAGATATGTCGTCTCAGATTCGCTTGTCTCTTTTACATCAGTTATTATGGTTAAAGTTATTTTCTGGAATGTGCAAGGAGCTCTCAGCTCCGATCTATTTCATTATTTTAGATTTATGGTGCATGATAAGAAGCCGGATATTGTGGCGTTGTTTGAGCCAAGGATTAGTGGATGGAAGGCGGATGATTTTATTCGTCGTTCTGGTTTTGAATTTTCATATAGGGTGGAGGCTACTGGTTTTTCAGGTGGTATTTGGGTTATGTGGAGACCTTCCGTGCGGCTAGATATTGTGGCGGTTTCGTCACAGTTTGTTCATGGTTGGTGTGTTGATGTGGGTAAGAGGGAAGCTTTCTTCATTTCCTTTGTATATGCGAGTCCGAATAGGGGTATTAGAAGTCAGTTGTGGGAGCAGTTACAGGCTCTAGAGCCTGCGCAAGGGTTGGCCTGGGTCTTGGGAGGTGACTTTAACGCTATTGCTAGCCCATTGGAAAGGGATGGTGGTTTTGTGAGTCGTCAGGGGGTTTGTTCGCGGTTTGCGGATTTTATTTTTGATAGTGGGTTAGTGGATATGGGGTATCATGGCCCTGCTTTTACTTGGGAGCGTGGCGATTTGAAGCAACGTCTTGATAGGTGTTTGTGTAATGAGACTTGGTTTGGTGTGTTTCCGGTGTCAGAGGTTTTCCATCTACCACGTCTTGAGTCAGATCATAGTCCGGTTTTATTACAGGTGGGTGATGGCGGGATGGACAGGATGACGCGACCTTTTCGGTACCTCACGGCTTGGACTGAACATCCGGATTTCCATCGGTTGGTCGTGGACGTATGGAAGGAGGGGCGTTGCATTTTCGACAATGTGTTGGATTTTCAGGCAAGGGGGAAGGACTGGAATAAAGAAAATTTTGGGCATATTGGGCGTAGGAAAACACTACTCCTAGCGCGTATTAAAGGTATCGAAGTGGCACGTTCCAAGCGAGACTCGAATTTTCTGATAGAATTGGAGAGGGATCTGAAGCTGGAGCTTGCACAGGTCTTGAAAGAGGAAGAGAGTTTGTGGCATCAGAAGTCGCGTACTGCTTGGATTGCTAAAGGTGATCGTAACACACGGTTTTTCCATGTTAGTACAATCCAGCACCGACGGCGGAATTGTAACACCCTGAAACGTACCCTAGTTCGAACGATAGAAAAACGACAATAATAACGTAAACAATTATAATCTAACTAAGATTGAATTGGTAACTAATATATTCATATGTTAAATAATACGAGATGTAAATTAGTGTACACATAAATACATGTACAATTCGGTGAGATGATGAAAATATATATGTACAAGCTATGTATATATATATAAGATTAAAATGTGATAAATTAATGATTAAAATATGTATATTATATGATATATGGCTGGTAATTAATTATAATGTAATATTAAAATACATAAAATAAGTTAGTGGAAAAATACTTGGTGAATTAACATACCAAGTGTCCATACAAGAGCCACAACCGGCCATTAAGTGTAAAAAAGAAAAAGAAAAAGAAACAAGTGTATAGTGAAAGCCATTATCATCATCTTCTTTCTTTCTTTATCTGAAACGAAATCATAGAAAAACCAGAGAGAGTTTAAGCAATTTGGTTGCTGGAAATTGAGGGAAATACATGCATGTTGAGTTCATGGTTCAAGTAGGTGCTTGATAGTCAATTGATTTTGTTATTGGAATTTTGGGTTATTTTGATGATTATGATTATGATTCGTTGTTGGAAATAGGCTTAGAACTAAGTTATGATGTTGTTAAAATGATGGATTTATGAATTTGTGGTTGAATTTCTGGAAATTAAAGCATGAACATGAACTTAGGTATGAATCTGCCCAAAATTTTTAATTATAGACACCTTTCGGAAATCTGGAAAATTGAGCATGTTAGAGTCATTTCTGGAAAAAGTGTTCTTATACAAAGTTGTAGAGGACAAAATTTTACATGAGATAGAGGTAAGAATTGCACGAAAATGTTAAGGATAGGTCTCTGAATTGTTGTTAGAAGTTGACTTGACTGAAACTGATTGAATTTAGAATCTGCTGGACTAAATTGTGAAATTCGAAATTTTTAGGGGTCAAAATGGTGTTAATAAATTCTGAAAATTTATGCTTGAAACAGGGGAGTCATGGAATGAATAAAAATTAAATTTCCAAGCTTTAATTAAGTCTCAATTGGTAAATTAAATGCATTTAGATCTCATGTAGGATTATTAAAGGATTAAAGGGGACTGTTTTGTGGAAATTGATAAATTGGGGACTTCAATGCTCTGTTTTTATAGATGTTAGAACTTTATTATTATGTTAATATGTGAAGGTAAATGTGGTTAAAAGCTCAAGATTAATGGTGTAGTGAAACATAGGTTATAAATGCACTAAATTCACAAATTAAGAATAGGCAGATTAGGTTTCTAAAAATGCCCTATGTTCAAGTAATAAACTGTATTGATAGAGAAATGATAAAATTATGTGTCATACATGGTTGTAAAGGTGTGTTTATAAGCTTTCTAGAATGGTAAAGAACTCATTATTTGGAGTTGTGAGTAAAAAGATATGACCAGTTTAGTAAAGGTTACTCAAACTGCCAGTTTAGGGGGCAGATTCACTTGTCTAGGTCATTATGCTTAAGTAAATGAATTTATATTTTTGAATTAATTACTAATGGATATTGTATATGATATTTTATGTTTTAAGATCACATTGGTGAAGAATTTCAAAAAGATTCAAGGAGTGATCAAGCAAAGAGAAGGGGGAAAGGAATCATCATCAAGGATAACAACTAAGCTTGAAAGTATTTGTGAGTGTAGCTAGTTTAGGGTTGAGATTAGTGTCTCAACCAATGTGTTTATGTTTTTTTGGATGATTTAAATGAAGCATGTAATGAACTTAATAATGGATTGGTAAATTTAAATGCTAAGGAAGAAAGACTAAAGGAATAAACTATGAACTAGGTATATGATGTTATCTAGATATGCTAGTTGATGTCTATATGGGTTACTTTGTGACATGAGTTGTTTGAGCCACTTGAATTGAATTAATGGATGATTTAGCTACTGTTTGAAGATGTTTATATGATTGAAATGATGCTAAATGCTTGCTGGAAATTTGATTGAGCATGGCTTGAATGTGCACAATGTAAACATGATTGAATGTGTACATGACTTTGTGATATGTGTTTGATAAACAAGTAAAATGCTATTGTTAATAAAGAAAGATAAGTAAAGTCCTTGGTTTGATTAGTGTCTATAGGTAGAAGGGCATGCCTTAGAGTCATTGAGCTCCTCTGATTATTGTTAAAGGATGGTGGTTAGTCACCAATATTCCTTAAGGTGGTAAGTCACCTTGATGCTATGGCATCCTCTGATTACATGTTACAAGTTGGTTACAAAGCATTGATACCTTTGGGTGTCCAAAGTTATATGTCACACGTAGACTCGATTACCTTGTTCATTAATCATCCAAGACAATATATTTAAAAGTTACATGACTTGAAAGATAAGTACCTAAATGATAAGTACCAATGAAATGAAATTGATATGCCTACTTTCCTTGTATATGCTAATGCTTTTAAATGATGCTTGTTGTTGTATATGATAATGTTTTGATTGATACATGTTGTATAAGTGAATATGAAAGTATGTTATTTGTGTTGCATCATTGGTTATTGAAATGGTTACAAGATTAGCTAAGTCTACTTTTGTATGTTGGACTAGCTAGGTAAACCTTGTTTTATGCCTAGTTAGGTAACCTTGAAGATTAAATAATGTTTAAAAAGATGGATATTAGTAAAGTTAGGGCTGCCTCACTAAGTACATACCTTGTACTTATCACTCTTCTGTTCCCTTCTTCCAAAAATTTCAGGTGCTAGTCCCGAAAGCTAGTCGATTGTCTTAGAGAGCTGACCTTGAAGTCCAAGCACAAGTATGACTCTTTTGGTTATTATAGTTGGTGGCATATATGTATATAAGTGTCACATGCATATGATACATGTATTTTGGATGCTTGTCATGTAATTGCTATGTTTAAGACTTGGTTTGGTTTTGTATATATATGTAAGCATAAGCTTGTTTTGTAATAACTTTATGTTGGCAAGTATATAAGTAATGTTTGTTAACTTTAAGTTTGATATGATGATTGCTATGGGATTTAAAGTGTGCTTGTATGATTATGTGATCTTGGAAAATTGATTGTGTTAATGAGACATGAACTATAGGATTGTAATATGCATCTAGATGTATGATATAAAATGAAGATTAAAATGTATGGCTATGCTTAGTTCGAATGAGCCTTGTTTATATGTATGGTTCGAATATGGTAGATTAAGAAATTGGTTTGGTAACATGATTATGTAATGGTTGTTGAATGTGTAAGCATGATTAAATGATTATCTTGTTGTGTTAGTACATGTATGTAATTGTTATGATTGTAACATGATTGCTTGTATGTAATAGTTAAGGTTTTTGTTAGCCCACATATATGTATGTTTACATTTTTGGTTGAATGTTAGAGTAAGCTTCCGCATGTATATGTAATATAAATCTAAAGTGAGTTTCATAAAGAAACTTGTAAGCCAAGTATGTTATGATAATTAGAATTGCTTATGTATGTCATGAATATGTATAATATGAATTCGAATAATAATACGCTGCAAATGTAACGCTCCTCACTCGCGATAATATTAAGGCGCTTAAGGTCGACGACAATCGCTGGAGCTATCATCCACGAAGATTTCCTTCAAATAAGCCCACCCAAGATCTTCCAGCGAGATGAACAAGTCTTCATCTTCAATCGAGATTAAAAAAGTTTTTCCCCCTAACCTATGTAGTTTTGTGACACCTCCCTCCCGGTTTAGTAGTAAACCGGTCGAGAGGCGTCGCAAAAACGCGAACAAATTTAAAATTTTTTGGAACTCATTCTTAAAGAATGAGTGGCTTGGCTAGTAAGAAACGATCAACCATAACACTTAGCAAATAAAACCAACATGTTAAAATACTTGATATTCAATCACAAACACAAACAATTAAATTAGGGAAGACATTAACTTAACTTCCAAGTTAGGAGAGATTAAAGTTCATTCATACATATGACTTAACTACTATATTAAAATTTATTAATGTTGCTATCTTACTCAACCTATATATAATCTTGATCATATACAAATTGAGACTTAACTATTTGAACCATACAAGTAAACGATGTATCCTAATCTTTAGTGACTTATTCAAACATCAATCCCATACATAAAAATAAAGAAATAATTCCATTTAATTGATTACAAGGCAAGCATTTATTCGAATGAAATGCTAAGAACAATTGGTCAAACATACTCATTTAACATTTTAATCAACCATATATTTAATTCAAGATTTTAAAACAAGATCATACTATCATTCATAAAACCATACTAACATATTTACGAGCAATGTCTCAAAACATTACATGCCAAGCTTGTATTTACAAACATGTCTTCAATTCATTACAAGCCAAGATCAAACTAGCAAATACATCATTTGTTCAAACTTCTCAAAACACACATCATCATCCATATCATCTAGACCTATTATGCATGACATAACCAACTCAAAAACTACACCTATGCCACCTTCAGAAGTCGAACCAAAAGGGATAAAGTCATACATGATTACTATGCTTGTAGTCTTTGCTCTCGATCAAGGAAGTATTGGCTATCGAACCAGGATCAATCTGCTATGTTGAGAATAAGGAAACAAGAGATGATAAGTACAAAGTTGTACTTAGTGAGGTAGCATTTACATTATTCAATTTTAAATTCAAGTTGAAGCTTATTTAAGGTTGCACCAAGATTCCCTACGTACATAGATTATTAATATAAAGACCTAGCCAGAAATCCTGAAAGATTACCTACATAGGCATTTAACAAAAAGACCTAGCTAGTCTCATAGCATATTCAAACACATACATTCATAGAAATAGGCATATAACAATAATCATTGCTTGCAAAACAAGCCACAATAACAATTATCATAAGAACTAATCTTGCAAGACAAGCCATGTTATGTTTAATCTTGTAATTAAGTTGCCTTGGTTATTAGATTGGTCTAGGTAATCGAGTCACAAGTTGGTACATTTGTATCTAGTCAATAAGATACTAGATAGTATCACAAGTAGGTGCTAAGACACCATATCCACTAGTACATATAGTACCATTTCACAGGGCACACAAGGTGCTAATCAAGAAGGTGTATAATCACCAATACGAGAAGATATGTCAATACTCGAATCAAGAGAGCTCTAGACCCTAAGGCATGCCCTTCTACCTAAGCCATCTAATAAATCAAGGACTTGTAGCTTTTAAATTAGCATCTCAGCTGATTTAGCATCAACCATTGCAATTTCTCATTTCATTAACATTAATACAAATTCATCTTTTAGTCCTCACATTACTATAGCCATGTCACACATATATTCATCTCATGTATCAAGTAATCAACATCACTTTAAGTTAGCATCCAAATTTAGCAGCATACAAGAAACTTCATACTTCATTCAATCATTCATAACATCACACAAAACATTCCAATAATACACAATATCAAACAATCCATTCGAGCATATTTTCATGTTTAATTATTTAGCCTCCTTCCTTTACTAAATTACCAGCTTTAATTTAAGTCATTTTCATGCTTGTAACATAACTAAAAGTAAATTAAAATGACGGTTAGGACACTAGTCCTAACCCTAGGGTAACTACACTCACAAACTTTCAAGCTACTCTTGTTCCTTGATAGTAATCTCCTTGTTCCTTTTTTGGAATGACGCAATCTTGGCTACCTCCTCCAAGTTCTCAGTCCCTTGGTCTTTTTGATCATACACATACATATAAAGACATATTAGTATCTAAATCATGCATTAGACAACCAATATGCAAATGTTAAATTCAATTTCTCAAGGCTGTCCTAATCTGGCAGACTTGAGCACCAGTCACTAAATTGGTCATAACTTTCTATTTAACCAAATTGTTCTCACATTTTTCCTATTTCTAGATTAATACAGTTTATTACTTCTTTACAGGTAGTCCGGATTCAAAATAGTTTTGGAGTGCCTAACTTAATTCATTTCCAGATTTTAGCACATAGCTCCAAATTGAACTCCGTTTTCTCTCAACTAAAATAGACATATGAAAGTTTAATTTATAAATTTTAGCTTAAAATTCCTTATATACAATTTATAGTGAATTTTCAAAGTTGATGTCCGGAACAGGACTGTTCTTGGACAAATTTCACTAATTTGCTTAATTTATCAAATTGAGCCATTTTAAGTTTAATTCGAGTTAGTAAGAATTTTTCTAACCTAATCCCCTGATTTTTAAATCAATTTCCAGAATCATAATTTATCCAATTTTAATCCTATCATTTTCTAATTATTACAAAACAGTCCCACAATTTAATTTTCATAATTTACTGAACCAATTTGATAATTCCTTCAATCTAACTTCATTTTAATCACATTTTAGCCAATCCAAAGCCTAAATTTTATAATTAAGACTCTAATCTTCAATTCATTCCTAATGGAAATTTTTCAATTCAAACCCTAATTCTTTCAGTTTTACAGATTAGTCCAGGGCCTTAAACATTATCTTCAAATCTGTCATAATTCATTTGGTTCACTAATTCAAGCTTAAAAATTCAATTTTCAGTATAGACCTCAATTCAAATTCATTCCTAAGCTCATAAACATTACATGCATGCATAAATCAAGAATTTCCAGCCATGAAATACAATAAAAATCAATTCCAATCATCCTAGCATAATTTAAGATTTAGCTTACTTACATGTGATAGCTTTAATCCCTCTTGAAAATAAGTTTAAATCGAGCTTCTAAACACTCAATAATGACTGAAGAACCAACAAAGTTTTCCTCTCTAAGCTCTCTAACTTTAAGGGAAGAAGGAGAAGAAGGGAAGAAGGAGAAGAGAAAGTTTTGTATGATAGTGGAATAAGTCTAATCCCACTTCCCTCAAGTGGTCGGCCAAGGTGATGATTAGGGGCTGGAAAAACTCAATTTTACCCTTCAACACTCTTCTAGAATTAACTATTTACAAGGGGTAGGCTTGGTCTATTTAAAACTTTTGCATGCAACTTTATTATTTAAGATTAATCTTAGTTAAGTCATCTTAATTTAGCTCTCATATTTTTAATTTCATTCAATTAACCACTAAATCATCTAATTATATTTAATTTGTGATCAATTAATTCAATCAACTTAATTTATTTTCCTTCTAAAGTACATTGAGGATATTACAAGTTTAACTCCACCCAAACCCCACTCAAGTAATCTCAAGGATATACTCCTCAAGCTGCAAACAGTTGCTGTCACCCCTATCAAACACTTGTTCAGCTTCCACAGTTCTTCCGTCTCCACATGCCCCTCTATTTTTTTTCTCTTCACGGTGACAGATTTATCCTGAAGGTCATGTGCTTCCCTTCGATGTGTATAATCCCTTTTATAGATTTCTTCCACACCAAAATCTCTATCATCCAAATGCGGTTGACCATGGCTTCTCCGGCTCTCCTTTCCTCCTATTTTTTGCAAACGCCACCGAAATTTTATTTTTTGATCATCAAACTGTATGATTTTTATTCAAATAGAAAGAAAAAACATACAGCGCGACAAGCTATACGCCTCGTTAAAAACGCCACTGAAATTTTGTTGCCCATAAGAACCATCCCTTGTATCTTATCAATCATTCTCGATGCATCCAACTTATTTGTAACCCTAACGAAAACCAAACCTTCGCCCCCTCTACTATGCCTTTTTGCAATGAAAACGTCTGCAACTTCACCATGATCTACCACAAACTTACCACAAGCCTTTCCAATGTAACTTCTGTGGAAGATTGTCTAAAAACAATGACACCAACTCTTGGTCTTCTCTTCTCTCCCACTGCCCCGATGGTGCATTTTGTTAAAAGTAGTGTTTGTTCTTAATTTATCATTATAATGTTCTTAATTATAAAAAGAAAATCAAAACGAAATGAATCTTCAACATGTTTATACATGCATAGTTATAAAATAATATACTTTTATAAGCATTTGCAACTTATGTTCATACATGCATAGTTATAAAAATTGGAGACTAAACTATATCAAAATGAAATCAGAGGGATTTATCGTTTTTCCTTTTTCATTAAAGTGGGTCAAAAGTGTCACGTGTACAATTTTATTGGTCAAAGAATTTTTAACGATTTGGGGTGACATGGTAGGCTCTATCAAATGCTACGAGCAAAACATCCACAAAAAAAAGTATTCAAAGGACAAAATAAAAACATGGTAACCTGATTAAACGCTATGAGAAAAACATCTAAAAAAAATTCAAAGGACGAAATGAAAATATGTACAACTTAAAGAATAAAAATTCTCTACATTTATGGTGCTCTTATCTATGCCTTAATATTAAAAATTAGAATTTTGAATTTACAGTTTAATTTTTGAGATTTAAAATTAGTGCATACAATTTCATTTTTATGTGTTATGACATAGATAAAGCACCGAAAAGACATGAGATTTTTGCTCATAAATTAAGTGCATACAACCTTTAAGCCTGCTTATAATAATGTCATTGTTTCTGGTTAAGTATGCCTTAAGTCCATCTAGTTTAAAATTTTGAAATTTAGTCGGCCAGCTTTTAGTGTTGAGAATTTAATTCTTCTACTTAATTCGACTAATGCCCCAAGTCCACTCTTTACTTTACCGAAGATATAATTTTCGTCTCTTAGGAAACCACTCAAAATTCAGTAAATTTCTGTAGTAGGAAACCTAAGGAAATTGTTTTAGTACAAAAACTAAAATGCATAAGAATAACCAATTCAATAGAGTAAGTTTAGAGATATCCAGGAGATTAAGAATATAACAAAAATATGGAGTCACCTTGATTTATGAACATATCAGCATGCACATATGTAAAATAAGGCCAGCAAAATCCAACTTTTGATTGCATAATAGAATATGACCATATTGAACCCAATGCCTATCTCTGATTCCGTAATGAACCTTAGCAACTCACACAAAATTATTGCTACTTGTTCATCTTTAAGATATTATACTGAAAAAAAGCTACTCTTATAAAACTCTACTGAAAATAACCCACAAAGAACGACCTATCCGTTGGAAATTGGACTGAATTTACAAGATTTGGTTGCAACCCTTGAACATGGGATCATGCACTAGTTGGTGCACCTTCTGTTGACCGTCGTTGACCCTGCAGATCCGCTTTCAGCAATTTGTTCCGTTGTTTTTTCCTCTTCCTGCTCCAAGAAAAGCCTTTCATACGCTGCATTATCAAAAGAAACCGCTGTAATAAACACCGGACCCGAAGCAGAAAGTGAACCCACCACAATTTCACTGGCTACGCAACCTTCTTTCCCGGCTAAATATATCGTCAAACATGATGCAGCTTCTGGTGGAAACGCCATTGTTCAAGGCTCTTTCTGCGTCAGGTCTGATGATATATTCAGCCGGCAAAGAAGGTTGCGTAGCCGGTTGAATCTTGGTGGGTCCATTTTCTGCTTCGGGTCTGGTGTTTATTACGTCGGTTTCTTTTGGTAATGCAGCGTATGAAAGGCTTCTCTTAAAGCAGAAAGATGAAAAAGCAGCGGAGCATATTGCTAGAAACAGATCCGCAAGGTCACCGCCACCGCAAAAGAAGCACCGGCGATCAACAGAAGGTGCAAGAACTAGTGCACGATCCCCATTGTTCAAGGGTTTCCACCAAATTCTAATCAACCAAGAAAGATGTTTCCCAATATCTTTTACTTTTGAAATACTGGGTTTTGATTATGGCTCAAGGTTTATATATGTATTGGTATCGAGGGATGCATGTAAGAAGGTGCTGGTGGGGCCTTAAAATTTTGAAAATTTTATATGATTTAGAAAATTTTAGAATTTTTTTATGTATTTTCTATTAAATATTTATTTTCGCCTCCCTAAACTTTTATAAGTTCGCTTCCCCTAAAAATTTATAGGTTCGTCCCCTAGCCTAAAGTCCTAGGTCTGTCTCTGTTGGCATCACCATACGTCTGTATGTATGCTAGCTACAACTTTAGTTAGACTGATAAAAAAAATATATAATTATATATTTAATTTAAAATTCAACAAGTGATTATAGTAAAAAAAAGACGATGATGCTTATTTTATGAGAATTGAATTCTAATAATTTTACTTATAAGGTGTGTGGGTGTTATAAAAACGTTAAAAGGTATGAACAAATACTACATTGTAATTAGATTTAGGGGTGGACATTTGATCGAGTTGAGTCGAGTCAAAAAAATTTAAGTTAATCGAGTTGAAGAGTCATATTTCACAACTCAAATTATTTTAAAATATTTTTAAATTGAGTCAAATTTATGAAATTCGAGTCGAGTTGTTCGAGTTGATGTTGTTCGAGTTTCTGTTAAAATTTAATTGTAAATATTTATACCAATTTAAACAATTTTCTATAACCATATACAATACACATATATTTCTTCAAATTTATCCACTAATTACTAAACACTTAGAGTTATTCGAATTTCCATTTATAAACAAACTTTATTTAAAATGTTTTTCTAAATCAAATTTATAAAATTACGAGTTAAAACAAATTAAAAAATTTTATATGAAGTTTAATCCACTAATTCAATTTTTTGAGTCTAGTTTTGGAAATCACTATTTGTAAGCAAAGACATAAAAAAAGAATAATAAATAGTAAAAGGGAAACGCCGGTCATAATTTGCTTAGTTTAGTGTCTCATGCACGCAGCAGAAAAGAGACGAGCAGCGTGTCTCTACTGTTTCACAACCACTGTTTGTCAAACTAAAATAAAATAATTGAACGGCGCGGCCAATGTCGTTCTATTCTCACCACACTCTCGGTGACAGAGAGATGTAGAAAGGAAGAGAGAAGAGCTGTTTCGGAATGCCACGTGTCGTGTGGTCTCATTCAATTGAGGCATGGTCTTTCATGCCACTTAGTGCGACTGCCAAGCTGTTGACTGATTGATTTATCTCCGTTTGTTCTTTGGCCGTCTCTAGTTTTCAGCTTTGTTGATATTATTTTAGGAAATTATAAAACATGCACCAAAATTTTATAGTTCTTGTTTGGTAAATAGTATTTTGGGTAAAAATTAGAGGTTTTAGGTATAATTAGAGATTTAACCAGTCATATCTGTTAATATTTTTGTTTGGTAAATAGCGGATTGAAAGAGTGGATTAGGGTGAAACCGCTAATTTTGAAAAAGCTCATAATATGAGCTTTTTGAGATTAGAGGTTTGATATTAGAGTTTTAAATACTCTTTTACCCTTACCAGTTACCAAAAATTTTCAAATAACCTAAATTAAATATTTTTTACCCTATTTATAATCTAATCATATTTATTTTTTTCTTTTTATTATCACATATTTATATGTATATTTAAGTTTATTAATTAATTAAATTATATTAAAGTAATTATATAAATAATTAATTAATATATAAATCATTCGAATATGTTTAGAAAAGTTATATTAAAAATAATTTTTATAAATCTAATTAATATTAATTAGATACAAAATATTAATAACTAATAAACTATTCAAACAAGTATTGAATATAATCATGTTTTTATATGTCATTTTGTTTGTTTAAATAATCTATCAACTATCAGTTAATTTTACCAAACACTTTTATACAATCCGCTAGTCAAATCAGCTAATGCAATCAATCAGCTATCCGCTAATTGTCAAACAGGACCATAGTATTTTTTAATAAAAAAGTATAGTATTTGAATAGCATGAATGCTAAACAATTTGGACCGACATACATTTCATATGACAAATAAATTATATACTTTTTACTAAACATAAAAGTATTACATTCACAAGATAAATGTTAGATTTCGAATTCATACAATATGAGGCAATTGTATATCATTAGTTACTAAACCAATTAGTAGATCTCTTAATATATCATTTAATAACACAATTATCATATTAAATATAATTAATTAACTTCATTCATCATCTTTAAATGCATTATTATAAATAATAATCTTTCTAATATTTCAATGTATTTTACTTTGAAGTTTGCATACTTTGGTCTTGGTAATCTTAAAGCACAACTCCTTGTTAATGGTAATTGACTTCTGAATCTGGAAATAATCCATTTATATTAATATAAAGTTAAAGACATTTACATTTTCTTTTCTAACCTTGAGGTCAAAATGAAATATATTTTTATTGGAGAGTAATCAATGATTTAGTTTTGATTTAAGATAAAAAAAAATAATTTTATATTAATGTAAATGAATCAGAGAGAGATTCACCACCATGGTTGCTCATATTTCAAAGTTTTAACTATTACCGATGTTATTTTTTAGTCCACGTCATGAAAATGCATGATTAAAAAATCCCATTGATTGGTTGACATATAATTTTAGAAAAAATAGTTCGAAAATCATTAGATTGAATTGATTTTTTAAATAAACAATTATTAGTAAATAATTATCTTGATAATTATAATTTTATAGTTTTTATATGAGAAATTTTGAAGTTCAAGTTTTTTTAAGAAAATTCTACAAAAACACATTGAAAATTGTTTTTATTTTATTTTATTTTGAGATTACAATCCTAAATATTTTGTGTATATTTGTATGATTATAACTAGATAGCTAGTGTGATTTAAAGTTACAAATGAAAATTAAGACATGCAAGGATCGAACCAAAATTTTGAGCGTGGGAAACAAAATATAAATATATTTTTAAAAGTGAGGGTACAAATTTATAATTATCTTAATTTTAAAAAAATAATATATAAAGAATCAAACGTAAAAAAAATGTACTCTCCCCAAGGGATTATCAATGTATCTCCGTCACTGGAAACATAATATTAATATATGATAAAATTTAAATTTAAACACTCAATACCATAAATCCTAAACCTTACCAAATAATTAACAACTAAAACGACGTAATTAATTACAATTAGAAATATTATCAAAATATATAATATTTTGAATTAGACATAAATAAAATATTACATATTTTATAACATTTTTATTGTAATCCGTCCGTATTTTATAACCTTAAATTAGAAAATGCTGAAACAGAAGGTGAGGTGATTGGTGATTTGAAAATATGTTTATCCCACGTGTCGGCTACTCACCGCATCTGCTTCTAATATATATGTTTGCTTCACGCAAGCACCTAGCTGATGCTCCATCTCCGTCTTCATACTTTACACCCTCGGTTGGGATCCTAAATCAAGTATTATGGGCGCATTAGGATTACTTTGATTCACGCAATATATAAAAAAAAATTATGTCACGCTCGGATAAATCCAAGCGACTCTTTTTTAAATCCAAGCGATTTTTTCGTAGGCGTTTGCCCCCGATCCAATCGGGGGATCGAATTGATTATAAAAACATGAGTTTAATTAGTCGATTTATTAGTGAACAAGGAAAAATATTATCTAGGCGAGTAAATAGATTGACCTTAAAACAACAACGATTAATTACTATTGCTATAAAACAAGCTCGTATTTTATCTTCGTTACCCTTTCTTAATAATGAGAAACAATTTGAAAGAAGCGAGTCGACCGCTAGAACTACTGCTCTTAGAACCAGAAATAAATAGGCTTACCCCTTCAATTGATTCAAAATTAGCAAACGTAGACTGATGCGCTCGACGAGCATCGATGAGTATTATTAACGACGAGTATTAAATACGAACTATGATTTTTAAATATATATTATTGATGTTCGTCGTTAGTAGTACTCATCGATACTCGTCAAGCGTGGCACACTCATCCTATATATAATATATGATTACCTCTTAGATAGTAATTTAAGTTTGATTCCACATAATTTGATCTTTTATGGGAAATAAATCGCAAGGTGAGATAAAGTAAGATCATACGTGCATTAATTAGAATCTTTCATCTTTATTGAATATCAATTCTTGCACATAATTACATATTAAGTCCAAATATTCACAGCCTTACATCTTGATTAAATTAACAAATATATGGCAATAAATATTACAAAACGTGATATAAATTAATACATTAACAAATATAAACTATGTTTGAGAATTTCTGAAATCAAAGGAAATAATTGAAAATATATATTTAATATTAATATTGTATAAATTATTCACAGTCACAGGGAATTATGTGATAATATCTAATACTCCATTTATTAATAAATAAGTTAATTACTAAAATTTATGTATGTATATCAAAGGGAATGTATGTATATTAAAGATGGAAGTCCCAGACTTTTATTTATGCATATTTTTTGAGCTTTCAACATTTCTCAACTCTCAAAGAAGACCCATATACATCCCTCTGTGTTCATCTTCTACTTCTGAAAAACATAGATAATATCTGCAAAGAAAGCGAGAGATTAGAGATCAACCACAACCGGAGAGAGATGGAGATGATGATGAGTGCAGCAAATAACGGAGGCGCTGGGCCTTGCGGTGCCTGCAAATTCCTTCGGCGAAAGTGCGTGAAAGGGTGCATATTTGCACCCTATTTTAGCTCGGACCAAGGCACGGCTCACTTTGCGGCGGTGCACAAGGTTTTCGGCGCCAGCAATGCTTCCAAGTTGCTGCAGGGAATACCGGGTCACAAGCGCCTCGATGCGGTGGTTACACTCTGTTATGAGGCTTTGGCTAGGGTTCGAGACCCCGTTTACGGCAGTGTGGGCCATATCTTTACACTCCAACAACAGGTCAGCCCTTTACTTTGTCTAATTATCTCTGGGCAGAATCGATAAGTTCATTAGAGATTATAAAAATCTTTCTTCATTCAGCTTTAGATGTTAGGGTTTTGTAGTTTCTTTTCCTTTTTTATTCTTCTCTTTTTGAGTTATGAGTTTCATTGAATCAATGGGAAAAAAGAGCTAAAACTAAGGATTTCAAGTGTTGATGCAAACGTGTATCTTGTATTTTGTGTAAAAACTTAGACAGCTGAATACAATATTATTGTAGAAAGCAAGCAATGACAACGTAGTTAGTCAAGGTTGAAACATTTTTAATTTATTGAACACCTAAGAAATGTCTGTAATCAATCAATCGATCACTTAAAATCTGCATTTTCCTCGTGAAAGTACGATTATCTTGGCTTCTGTGATTATTACCTAATGAGCATGTAAAAAGGGAAGGTTAAGGTAGTGGTTTTTTCTTTTGGCTGAAACTATAGTTTTTCTTTTCCAACAAAAGTCCTACTGTTAACTACCGTTCAGCGGCCGGTGCCGGGGGCAGCAAACAAGTATACTGTATGCAAAGTCGAGAAATATTCAAATAATCTGGGTTTGACTTTATAAAATGGAGTAAGGTTTGTTTTCCCTTGGCTTGAAATTTATGGGTCCTACCGCGTGTAGCTTCGTTCATAACCAATTGTCTCTTGTATAAATATACATGTATAAGAATACAGTAACTTACGATAGGGTAAAAGATTATAGATAATGATCTTTACTTAACCAATGAGAAAATTGAGCTAATTCTCTGAAGAGATTAATCTTTATTAATACTTCTCTTATTTCATAACTTAACCATTTAATTAAAATATTTGTTTTACTGCATCGTATAATAAGGTTCATTTTGACTCTGCTTTTTGCTGACAAACATTTATTTAGTATTGCATTATGGTAATGAAACCAGATTCTCCGTTCTACTGTCGGCACCCTTGTTCTCTTTCCATGTATATGTGTAACTCGTGGTATTGGGTTCTAATTTTATTCAAATCCAATGATTGTACGTAGGTAGTCAATTTACAAGCTGAGTTAGCCCACGTTCACGCCCATATTTCTACGCTGCGACGTGTCCCTCTAACACCGCACTCTCAAGCTCATTTCCTCTACGCATCAGAAATTGGTTCAGAGCAATACACTTCCATGGAGCTCTCGGATTTCCCAATTCCTTCTGCTCAAGAAATGGAAAACCAAGAAGAGCTTCAAGCGTTGGCTCGGGAGTTTGTCTCTGTTCGATTCCGGCCTTCCACTTCTAGCTAGCTAGACCTTCTGATCCTTGGTACCAGCATAACATTTTCATTTATGTCGTCCCAGACAACCACTTTTGCTCTAGTATCTAATGCAATTGTACCCCTCTTTTTCTACCAATTATACTATGATTCTAACCTAATGCCGGCTCCTGTTTTATTGGGGTTCATATGCTCAGGAATGTCACCTAGTTTAACAAGTTCTCTCAAGTTGTGCATGCAATTTTCATGTTATAAGATACGGCCAAGCAATCTTTGGGGTATGCAACATATGAGCAGGCCCTCGAATTTAGAGTGTCCAAAATCTCCAACTTTTCGGAACATGGAGACTAGATTCTTTGCATCCAATCCTGACTAAAATTGCTATGAAAGTAGAGAAAGCAACCAAAATAGTGTAGGAAGAAGTAATTAAGACGAACTCCTTAGATGCTAGTAATAAATCCATTCCATACAGTATGATAGATCCTGCAGCAGAGATTGACATAGCTTTCACTTTTATATGGGAATAAGCTGCAATTATCTCCTGAATATCAACATACACAAACATGGCCACAAGAGGAAGAAACTACCTGTCATAATTTTCTTTTCTTCAATCCATCTGTTAAAAAATCGTCTGAAATTGCATGGGGTTTTATCAGCAGCAAAAGTCTAAATCTAACAAAAAAAAAACTATCAGGGGCATACCATCTGGCATCAAGTAGATCAAGTCTTCCAAACACCTAGTTAGTTGAATCGAATACGATGATACTAATAAACAAGCCAGTGATCAATTTGTCAAACACCAAGTCCAAAAGAACATGCATATAAACAAGGACAGGGCCAGAACTAGACAATCGGAGGGGCAAAGTCACCTAACTTCAAGGTTAATAGGAACCTAATAAGTATTTAATCCAAAATTTGGGAGGGGCAATGTTTAATTTGGCAAGTAATCAAACTAACAGGGACTAAAATTGCCATTAAAAAACAATTTGGAGGGGTGGGGGGAAGGGCTCCCATTCCATTAGTAGCTCTGTCCCTGCATACACATAAGTACACATATAATTAAATATATAAAGTGATGAAAGTTGCCAAGTACTACACCTGTTTCAAGTGATGTTTGCTACAACAGCGTGAAGGAGAAAAACGATGACATCAATGACTCAACATATTGACTGCAAATAAAATACATTAAAGAAAGGGTTAATATTCGATGCAAACGGTGTATAATTCTACGCAACATCTTGTGAACCAAATGATACCACGTCAATAGAAATAAAGTTAAATGAAATTAATTATGGTTCATTCAAAAGCTTCATCTCCTAACTGAAAGCCTAACTAAATACTGTATCTTTGTATTGTCAACAACTCTAGGCTTCCCATGCTTTCTACACAGGAGCAAAATTAGAACTGAAATCAATGTTTAAGCTTTATGTGACCAATCTCTCTTCCTTTCATTATATTTAGCTTATTTTAAGCACTTACGAATAAAGCATCATATCTACAAAGGCAACTCACCCACTTTGCAACCACACAGCTTAAAAGATAAAAATTTATGGTTAATTTAAATTGTTTCCATGCACGAAACAATTAAGGACACGTGCAACAGTGGACACCTTTGGCATATAACCAAATATCCATATCCGTGAAGGCTCAATTTAGCCGGAACATAACAACAATACAGAAAGTAAGTAACCTACAATGGTAAGACACCAGGAAACAAGAAAGTGTTGAACATTTTAAAATTCAGACACCAGGAAACAACTTAACACGGTAAGAAATTGAGAAACAATAAGCATTAAAAAAGATTATTGCAAATCCTACACTGACTCATTGAGTACAATGATGTATCGGGGGACAACCTAAAAAGAAGCCAGAACTTTCCTCCAAAATTCATAATTGAAAAATAAAAAGGATTTATTTGGATCTCTACAGACTCATTGAGTACAACGATGTAGCAGAGGACAACCTGAAAATGTAGCCATTACTTCCCTCACAAATTTATATTTGAAAATTAAAAAACAGAAAAGCATATAATTAATCATTTTAAACAAAGGGATTTGGGGACTGACTTTGAGGAGAGTAAGAATACCGGAGTTATGATACTAATACACTATCAGGTTGGGCTAATCAACTCTTAGGTTGATCATATCAATGTGAAGTCAACCAGAACTACAAAAATAGAGCCAGACAACAGTAAATCATCGTAAAGAAGAAAGCTTAATAGTGATAAACAATAAATACACAGAGAAAAGAACAAGGTATACTTACTGGCTTAGTTGAATAAAATTCCTTGATTGAACTTCATCTCAAGCACTCCAAGCGAAGGTGCAGCAAAAAAGAACCATAAAATGCATGATGCACCTAGAAAAGACACAAAGGCATGGAGGATAAAAAGGAACATACAGAATAAGAATCCCCTAGAAAACATCCAGAAAATTTGACCAATAATACACGGGGAATCATTACAACCACCAGCTTGATCAAACCAACTAGCATGAGGGACGGTATGGTAGTGAATATAAAGGCAAATTCATGTCATAATGAGAGGCAGACAAGAAAGATTGGACAAATAGTACAATTATATACATAAAGAAACTAAAACAAAGGGAAAGAAAACAGTCACCGGTGCCCATTGAAGAACCCAGATACAAATCACGGTTCACGCATGTCAACATGGTTAACAAATAGTAATAAATAAGGTATGAGCAGATTAGCCCAATTGGCTATACTTTACAGAAACCACACACAACAAAGACACCTAAAGTAGTGATAATAAGCTCCAATTTTCAGTATACATAAATCTACAATCCAGTTCCAGCGGGTAGAAGGGACGAAGGGGACAATATATATTCATGATCATGTTAGAGTGGATTAAACCTAGCTCTTCAGGTTTCTACACAATCTCCCCATGTTGAAATCCACTGTCACCACAATCTGTACTGGAATCTAAACCACATGGAGAGTCATACCATTTAGGATTTTCATGGTAGAAACTATCGACCTGAATGCCAACAAGACCTACATCTGTCACTATACCATCATCATGTCTCATGGGCTTGATTAGTTTAGTATCCTCACAGCCAAGAATGATCTTCTCATCAAAATCACTACATTTCAACCACTTATCTGCCTTACAAGGCTCATTTATCAGATCCTTGCCACTCCTACAATCTGCCCTCATTTGGTCCCAAGGAACATCACCAAGTGTCCTTCCAAAACTCTCTTCATCATCTTCAATCAATTCTGCATCCTTGCCATCCCCGCATAACCGATCATCGTGGTGATCACTCCAGTGTGTTAAATCATTCTCCCCTACTAACATGTCATCTGAATGAGGCTTTTCAGAAAGCAATACAATTGACTTTGGATTTCCTTCTGCTATACTTCTAACTTTACTCATAACATCAAACATTTCCCTAGATACCAAACCCAACAACTGATGAGGAATATTGTCAATTCTCCCCTCTAACAACCCAATTTCAGCTCTCAGATCCTGCACCTGCTGCAAAACAGCTACCCGAAAGTCTCCTCCTTCCTTACCAACCAATCCAAACTCCTCACTATCAAAATACTCACTTGCCCCGTAAGCCATATCTTGATCCATCAAAAACCCTCCCTTATGCCCAACAACTCGATGCATGATCCTTGCATTTCCATCCAGAGGCCCTGGCTCATGGCCAGAATGCACCGCATACAACTTAAATACTGCCATCCCTTCTTCTTGATATACAAATGTCTTATCTCTCTCATTATAATTGGAAATTGGCACTATCGCCCTAATTCTAAATCCACACCCACATCTCTTCGATGCATATGGTTCCCTCTTCAAAATCCTCGACCTCTTAGATGCAGGCTCCCCAGCTCGATGACAAGCATAATCCTTAACCTCAGCCATAAAAGGTTTATACCGAATATATTTCTGCCTGATACAAAGCACAACCTTGTGCTTTGCAGCCAGTTGCTGCAACTTATGAGGCACCTCCTTTGCAGGCACGTCGAAAGACTCCGTGTACTCAAAACGGCGCCGTTTACCCTTGGAAGCAGACCCGGAGGAAGCATTGCATACATGGCAAGCGGCAACACAAACCCTAATGTAACTCTCGGGAATTCCATAGAACTTAGCACCTACGGTCCACACTTGCTTGATTCTCTCAATTGTTTCTTTAAGCCCTAAATGTTTTAAATCGGCGTCGCTGTGGAAATTCATAATGATCTCTTGCCATTGACTCACATGGGAAACGAATTGATTAGAATTGTTTTTGAAGCAAAGGAATTCGTTACCGGAACTGGGGTCAACGCGCGCGATGAGCTTGTCTTGGATCCGCTTCCAAGCGGTGAGGTAAGCGGTGTCCTCGTTGCGGTCCTTCCAAACGGCGCGCCACGACTTGAGGACGGATCGGGGCGTTGCGGTCCGGATCTCAGCTGGAGTGGCTAAACGCTGTTCACTGATGCAGCGGATCATGAGGGAATGGGAGTCGGCGTTGAAGGTGTAGAACTGAGAGGAAATGTGAGGCTCGGGACTAATGTAGCCCATGGGCTGATTCGTAGTTGTTACGGTGGCGGAGGAAGGGGGCGGGGGAGTAGTGGCGGCGGCGTCGTTATCTGAATCGGAAGCGCAGGGGGAGTCGGCGGAGGAAGAGGAGGGGAAGAGGAGGATTTCGGGGAGTGAAAAAGGAGGTTCAGGTTGGGGGTGGATGATATGGGGAGGTGGTGGGTCAAGACCATTGTGGTGACGGAAGAGATCGCCTTCGGTTTTATGGGGATTCATATGGAGAAGATGAAGCTGACCAGAGAGAGAGTGTTCGCCGAGGGGAGTTTCCCACTATCTTTTTTTGTATACTTCTTTCTTCAGCTTCTATCTGACATAATAGTTAAGTGGTCATGAGTCCATGACTCATGAGTGTAGTTTACCCTTTATTAAGTTAATGGGATTTCAAAATTGTTTTTTAATCCCTCAACTATGAAAAATTTCAAAATTGATCTTTTAACTTAAAAAATAACTATTTGATCCGATGTCATTAAAAATTTAATGGCTGATGACATGATAATTAACAAAGATTGACATAATAACAAATTTAGTCTTCCATATTTATACATTTGATCTAAGGCTTTCGAAATTCGATCGGAGGGCAGAGGGATGTTTATAAAAAAAGTAACTAGCAAGGTGTTGGTACACATGATTAAAATTGTTGGAGCACACGAAGGAGGTGTAGGAATTAGGATGAGAGTCGAAATGAGTGAACTGATCGAACGAGTGAGTGGAGTAGAACAAAAGAATCACCAGACAAAATAGAGACCAAACCGAGGGTTGTTGGAGCAGGGAGGTGTTGCCGAAGTAAAAGGTTAAATTGATAGGATAAATAAACATAAAATACTAAATATATTATTTTTTTTCAAATTAAGACTAAATTGATGGAATATGTAAATCAGAAAGATTAAATGTAAATTATGTAAAATTTTGATAACATCAAATCACCTGCCATTGAATTTTTGAACGACACTAAACTAACTTGTTAATTTTTTTAAGTCGTGAACCAATTTTTATTTTTTTCTTCAATTTTTCATAGTTAGACTCAACAAAAGACGACCTATAATCTGGACTATTTATGTAGTTTACCCTTTTATTACATGTTTTACATATAATAAGGTTCAAATTAAGACTATGTTAATGTTACATACAATCCAATGATTGTATGTAGGTAGTAAATTTACAAGCCGAGTTGGCCCATATTTCTACGCTGCCTAACACCCAATCTCAAGCGCCCTGCCCTCCTCCAACTCCCCAATTACTTTACGCATCAGAAATTGGTTCAGATTTGGAACCACCACAACACACTTCCATGGAGCTCTCGAATTTCCCAATTCCTTTTGTTCAAGGAAAGGAAAACCAAGAGTTTCAAGCCTTGGTTCGGGAGTTTGTCTCTGTATACCTCCTCGACGTCGATTCCGGCCTTCCACTTCTCGCTAGCTAGAGCTTCTGATCCTTGGTATCAGCATAACATTTTCATTTATGTTGTCCCAGACAAGCACTTTTGCTCTAGTATCTAATGAAATCGTACCCTTTCTTTTCAACCAATTATACTATGATTCCAATCCAATGTCAGCTCCTGCTTTATAGCATTTTGTGAGGGGTTCATGTGCTCAGGAATGTTACCTAGTTTAACAAGTTCTCTCAAGTCGCGCATGCAGTTTCCATGTTGGGGGTATGCAATATACGAGCAGGCCCTCGAATTTAAGATGTCCTCCCAACTTTTCGGAAGTGGAAACTAGATTCCCAGCAACCAATCCGGACTAAAATTGCAGTTTAACTCTATGAAAGGAGAGAATGCAACAGAAATAGTGTAGGAAGAAGGAATTAAGTCCAACCCCAAGATGCAATAATAAATCCATTCCATACAGGATGGATCCTGCAGCAGAGATTTGGCAGTTCTCTTTCACACTTTTATATGGGAATAAGGTGCAATTATCTCCTGAAAATCAACATACGCAAACATGGCCAAAAGGGGAAGAAACTACCTGCCAGATTTTTTTTTCTTAAATCCATCTGTTAAAAAATGTCTGAAATTGCATGGGTTTTATCAGCATCTTCTGCTTGTGTGAATCTCACAAAAATCTATCAGGGGATGATACCATTTAGCTCCAAGTAGATCAAATATTCCAAACTCCTAGTTAGTTGAATATCCAGTGATCGATTTGTCAAACACCAAGTCCAATAGGACATGCATAAACACAATGACAGAGTCAGAATTAAACAATGGAAGAGGCAAAGTCGCCTAACTTCAAAATTAATAGGGACCTAATGAGTATTTAATCCAAAATTTGGGGAGGGGCAAGACTTGATTTGACTGGTATTCAAATTAACAGTGACTAAAATTGGCATTAAACAAAAAAAATTGGGGGGGGGGGGGGGGGGAGGCACGGTCCACGGACCTCTCCCATTCCCAAGTACCTCTGTCCCTGCATATACATACGTACACATATAATTAAACATATAAAGGGATGAAAGTTGCTAGACACCTGTTTCAAGTGATGCTTGGCACAACTGGGTGAATGAGAAAAATGATGACATCAATGCGTCAAGATATTGACTGCAAATAAAATACATTAAGAAAGGGTTAATATTTGATGCAAACCGTGTATAATTCTATGCACCATCTTTGAACGAAATGATACCACATCATTAGAAATAAAGTTAAATGAATTTAGTTTCTAATTTTTTTTGTTTATGGTTCATTCAAAAGCTATATCACCTAAGTGTAGGCCAAACTAAATACTACATCTTTGTATGGTCAACAACTTTAGGCTTCCCATACTTTCTACACAGGAGCATAATTACAACTGAAATCAATGTTTAAGCTTTATGTGATCAATCTCTCTTCCTTTCATTATATTTAGCTTATTTTAAGCATTTAAGAATAAAGCATTATATCTACAATAGGCAATTCAACCACTTTGAAAACCACACAACTTAAAAGATATAAATTTCTGGTAAATTTAAATCGTTTTCGTGCACAAAACAATTAAGGACGCGTGCAACAGTGGATACCTTTGGCATAAACCCAAATGTTCATTTCCACAAAGGCTCCATTAAAACTAACTTGCAACAAAATATCTACAAATACAAAGAAAGAAAATGCGCGATACACATTCAGTACCTATGTTTGAGAATCCTGTAAACAAGGATAAATTTCAACCAGAACCGACAAGGATTTTTCAAAATAGGGTCGGCAACATATAATTAGTTTTTTTAAACAAAGGGATTTGAGGACTGACATTGAGGAGAGTAAGAATACCGGAGAAATGATACTAATACACTAGCAGGTTGGACTAATCAACTATTAGGTTGACCATATCAATGTGAAGTCAACCAGAACTACAAAACTATAGTCGCACAACAGTAAATCAATGTCAAGAAAAAAGCATAATAGAGATAAGCAATAAATACACAGAGAAAAGAACAAGGTAATACCTACTGGCTTAGTTGAATAAAGTTTCTTGATTGAACTTCATCTCAAGCTCTCCAAGCAAAGTTGCAGCAAAAAAGAACGATTCAATGCATGATGCACCTAGAAAAGACACAAAGGCAGGGAGGATAAAAAGGGACATACAGATTAAGAAGCCCCTAGAAACCATCCAGAAAATTTGACCAATACTACACGGGGAATCATTACAACTTCCATCTTGATCAAACCAACAATTATGAAGGGATCGTATGGAAGTGAATATAAAGGCACATTCATGTCAAAATGAGAGCCAGACAAGAAAGATTGGACAAATAAATAGTACAATTATATACATAACGAAACCAAAACAAAGGGCAAGAAAACAGTCACCGGTGCCCATTGAAGAACCCAGCTAAAAATCACGTATGTCAACATGGTTAACAAATAGTAATAAATAAGGTATGTGCAGATTAGCCCAACTGGCTATACTTTACAGAAACCACACACAACAAAGAAACTTAAAGCATGTGATAATAAGCTCCAATTTTCAGTATACATAAATCTACAATCCAGTTCCAGCCGGAGAGAGGGATGAGGGGGACAATATATATTCATTATCATGTTAGAGTGGATTAAACCTGTCTTCAGGGTTCTACACAATCTCCCCGTGTTGAAATTCACTGTCACCACAATCTGTACTGGAATCTAAACCACATGGAGAATCATACCATTTAGGATTTTCATGGTAGAAACTATCAACCTGAATGCCAGAAAGGCCTACATCTGTCACTATACCATCATCGTGTCTCATGGGCTTGGTTAGTTTAGTATCCTCACAGCCAAGAATGATCTTCTCATCAAAATCACTACATTTCAACCACTTATCTGCCTTACATGGCTCATTTATCAGATCCTTGCCACTCCTACAATCTGCCCTCATTTGGTCCCAAGGAACATCACCAAGTGTCCTTCCAAAACTCTCTTCATCATCTTCAATCAACTCTGCATCCTTGCCATCCCCGCATAACCGATCATCGTGGTGATCACTCCAGTGTGTTAAATCATTCTCCCCTACCAACATGTCATCTGAATGAGGCTTTTCAGAAAGCAATACAATTGACTTTGGATTTCCTTCTGCTATACTTCTAACTTTACTCATAACATCAAACAGTTCCCTAGATACCAAACCCAACAACTGATGAGGAATATTGTCAATTCTCCCCTCTAACAACCCAATTTCAGCTCTCAGATCCTGCACCTGCTGCAAAACAGCTACCCGAAAGTCTCCTCCTTCCTTACCAACCAATCCAAACTCCTCACTATCAAAATACTCACTTGCCCCGTAAGCCATATCTTGATCCATCAAAAACCCTCCCTTATGCCCAACAACTCGATGCATGATCCTTGCATTTCCATCCAGAGGCCCTGGCTCATGGCCAGAATGCACCGCATACAACTTAAATACTGCCATCCCTTCTTCTTGATATACAAATGTCTTATCTCTCTCATTATAATTGGAAATTGGCACTATCGCCCTAATTCTAAATCCACACCCACATCTCTTCGATGCATATGGTTCCCTCTTCAAAATCCTCGACTTCTTAGACGCAGGCTCCCCAGCTCGATGACAAGCATAATCCTTAACCTCAGCCATAAAAGGTTTATACCGAATATATTTCTGCCTGATACAAAGCACAACCTTGTGCTTTGCAGCCAGTTGCTGCAACTTATGAGGCACCTCCTTTGCAGGCACGTCGAAAGACTCCGTGTACTCAAAACGGCGCCGTTTACCCTTGGAAGCAGACCCGGAGGAAGCATTGCATACATGGCAAGCGGCAACACAAACCCTAATGTAACTCTCGGGAATTCCATAGAACTTAGCACCTACGGTCCACACTTGCTTGATTCTCTCAATTGTTTCTTTAAGCCCTAAATGTTTTAAATCGGCGTCGCTGTGGAAATTCATAATGATCTCTTGCCATTGACTCACATGGGAAACGAATTGATTAGAATTGTTTTTGAAGCAAAGGAATTCGTTACCGGAACTGGGGTCAACGTGCGCGATGAGCTTGTCTTGGATCCGCTTCCAAGCGGTGAGGTAAGCGGTGTCCTCGTTGCGGTCCTTCCAAACGGCGCGCCACGACTTGAGGACGGAGCGGGGCGTTGCGGTCCGGATCTCAGCTGGAGTGGCTAAACGCTGTTCACTGATACATCGGATCATGAGGGAATGGGAGTCGGCGTTGAAGGTGTAGAACTGAGAGGAAATGTGAGGCTCGGGACTAATGTAGCCCATGGGCTGATTCGTAGTTGTTACGGTGGCGGAGGAAGGAGGCGGGGGAGTAGTGGCGGCGGCGTCGTTATCTGAATCGGAAGCGCAGGGGGAGTCGGCGGAGGAAGAGGAGGGGAAGAGGAGGATTTCGGGGAGTGAAAAGGGAGGGTCAGGTTGAGGGTGGATGATATGGGGAGGAGGTGGGTCAAGACCATTGTGGTGACGGAAGAGATCTCCCTCCGTTTTATGGGGATTCATACGGAGAAGATGAAGGTGACCAGAGAGAGAGAATTCGCCGAGGGGAGTTTCCCACTAGTATCTTTTTTGTATGCTTTCTTCAGCTTCTATCTCACATTTTTGCATATCTAGTTTAACGAGAAATACTTTCGGGAAAAGTGTTTTAACACATCGTGTTTATTTCAGGCTAAACTACATTAACGGTCACTAATAGATGAATAAATGGAAAGGGATCCAAGTATACGTCTAGTTTTGTTTACAACAAATCAACGTTAATTTTGATCTGTATTTCTTCATAAATTTTACATGTCGGATTAAACTTACCACTTTGCAGTTTATATAATTTAAAAGATATTTGAATTTTTTTTTGAGCAAACAGAATAGAGTTTCAATTTATATATTATGAAATAAGAGGATCTCTTTGAAGGTAATACAAACGGTACAGAACATGTGATGAATATCGAATCAGGTAATAAGTGCAGGTAGATTTGAGAATTACCTACGTTGATAGGCGTAGATCTAAAAAACGTACTCGATGATGTAATGGGTGGTTGATAAATGTAAAATTTCTCGGTAGTTATAGATATGGGGAGAAGAGATCCACGTTCATTCTCCCCATTTGACAAGCAAGTGTACTACAATAATTTTCGGGCAAATCGAAATTGAGTGTTAGCTTCACTTGTTTAATTTTGATGTAGCTAAGTTTTTAGAATAAAAACTTACAAACAATCATTGATTGTGGTTTGCTAGCTTATTTGGATTCAAATTGGTACAGATTTTCATGACCCTCAACTGAAGTCTGAACACGAACACTTGAACTAGAGATATCCTTTTTCCTTGCATCATCAAACATTTCCTCCACCCCGTAATTAAATCTGAAACCGGCGTCCAATACTTTCTTTGGTGACAAACCAGGATATTTATGACCTTTGATTTCTGCCAGGGATCTATAGGGGAAACGTTGCTGTTACTGTTAGTCCATGATTATTACTCCTATAACGTAAGTTTGAAATTGTTTGAGACAGATGCATTCGGAAAGAGGTTCGCTTACTCTGGTGCCGGAATCGGGAACCGCGGGTACCTCCCCCAAAGAAATTCAGACAACCTTTGAAGACTCATCGTGTGTGAAGAACAATTGTACCTCCCCTTGGCATCAGGGATTCAGGGTATTCAAGCAGGAAAATGTGTGCCCTTGCCACGTCATCAACATGCACCATCGGTGCATTTAGAAGGGAACTATATAGAAACTGCTCTCCTGAGATGAGAGCCAAATTCAAGAGCAGCCCTTTCTGGCCGAGTCCTGGAAATCATGTAAGAAGTTGCAACTTCATTTTCATTTTTTCTCGGCAATAAAATCAAGTAATTGACTATGAAGTTTTAGAGTTTAGTTCAATTAGTATCATCGCTGGTATAATATTTATGTATGGACAGAATATTAGATGGGCTTAAGGGAATTGATCCACCCCTTTTTATGATTTAATTGTAATTTTAATTTTTAAAAGTTCTAAAACTATTAAAATTAAGTCTTAATCCTTTTCAAAAAATTTCTCGGTTTAATTTTTTAAGACCCAATAAATTTTAAAGTTAAATAAAATTAAGTTTTGTCAAATTTTTTTTGTTTAATTATTTGTTAGGATATGTCAATTTTGAAATTAGTAAAATTAAACTTCAGCCCTTTATTTTTTAAAGGTAATATTTTAGGGGCATGTTAGTTTTAAAGATAAGCAACTTGGCATCTCTTATAACTTAATCTTAGTTTCGACCCCCTCCCATAATTACATCATAGTTACGCCCCTGTATTGAAGGGAGTAGGATCGAACATACTTAAATATTTAATATCTTCGAGATCTACTAATTAGTCTTATGATCATAGATGCTTATCTGTTACACCCCTTGTGTGGATTTAAACCTTACATTTACGTTGGGAATATTATTATAACATTACTTAATAAAAAAATATTTAATATCTTTCTATTTACGTTAGGAATATTATTATAACATTACTCAATATTTTCAAAAGAAAAAAAAACAATACAACGGTCAAAAACCCTACTTTTCTCTCCATCCCAAGTGCAGTGCCGCTATCTTCCTTCACTTTTGTCCTCTTAATCGGTGGTCGACTACTAATCTAGTATTGGTTGTCGACCACTGGATCTATTATTTTTTGTTTTTATCTTAATTTTTAATAAAAAAATTTTTTTATTCACATATGTTCGCATGTTCATTTGCCTTTGCGGCACGCTTTCGTCTGCACTTGTGGCACGTCTTCTCTGCATTATAGCTTATTTTTCACCTACTTCTATAGTAGATCTGCGATCGTGTAGAAATTCTCACATCGTTCGTATCTGATTTGCGATTATCGGTGCTCTTTCAAAGGTTAGATCCCCTATCTCTGGCTGTTTGCCGATGTATTTAGATCTATTTTTGCGAAGCAGCCTGTAAGTTTGCTTTAGTTCGTTCGCCACTCCTTCATTATCTAAAAAACGTCTAGATGGATAGAGACAAAGGAGTACTATTGATGGTTAGTGAATTATTATGAATGATGGGCTTCAGATCCAAAAGAAGGTTCGACTATTAATGCGACTAGGTTTTCCTTTTCATTGTATTCTTTGTTTAGGTTTTTTGTGGTCATAGTCCCTAATTTATTTATTTTTTGTGTGATTGTATTTTTATAGTTATACCTTCTTTTGTTTTAATACAATTCAATATCGTTTCAAGCTAAAAAATAAAAAAAAATCTAGTTTGTATAAATTTTGTACCAAAATTATATATTAAAAAAATTGACTACGAAGTCTTTGATATCTCAACTCTCTAGGCATCCATGCACCTTTCAGGAATTAGAATAAAGGCTTAATAGTAAAAAAGGTGTCCAATTTATACATTTTTTTAATTTAGTGTCTAACGTTTTTTCGGGTCGCTTTGGTGTCTGACATTTCATTTCGTAACTCACATTGAGTTTTTTCGTCAACGGCTGTTAAAAATTTTCGTTGCTCAATAAAAACACGACACATGAGATATTTTGGTATTCTTTTATCATTTTTATTTTTTTTAAATTATAAAATATTTGATTTTATAAAAAAAATCACAAAAATCTTTAATTTCTCTAAAAACTCCAAACTCAAACCCTAGATCCTTAAATTTTTCCCCTTCCACCACTGATTCAACCACCATCAGCCACCCTTGCCTTTGTTGGCCTCCCACTACTGAAATTCTCATCATCCCGCCGTCAAAAATCGGCGAACATCCAAAAATAAAAAAATAGACCGATTGAGCTTCTAATCGATGACTAGAGAGTGGGAATGTTGAACGGTGAGGTACCCGACATTTGGAGTGGTGAACGGTGGACCACCGGCGTGTGGGGATGCCAGACGAGAGAGAGATGTGATTTGAAGATTTGATCGAAAGAAATTAAAATTTTGAGGTTTTTTTAAGAAGTTTATATTTTTAAAGAATTCATAAGTTAAATAAACAGATAAAGTAGGCCACGTGGCATGTTTTATTGGATAACGAAAAAAAATTAACGGTCGTTGACGAAAAAACTTAATCTAAATTAAAGAATGAAACACCCGAAAAAAATATTAGGCACAAAAAAGTATAAATTGGGGTTTTTTACTATAAAGCCTTAGGATAAACTTCAAATAATGTATTATCGGTTCAAATATTTAATTTGATGTGTGGATGATACACATGTAAAATAAATTCGATTACATAATTTAAAAACATGTTTTTTTAATAACCTGAAATGATGTGATACGTCAACGAAGTAAGATCACTTCGAATATTTTTTATGGGTAGATGGTGCAAATGTAAATTAAATTATATCACACAATTAAATAAATATTTATAATAAACCATTTTATTTCTTCCATTAATTTTCATAATTGTGATTTTATTTTTGCTAATTTAGTTTTTTAAAAAGGTTATCTAATGAGGTCATGTTCAGTAATTATTTACTAAGACATGAGTTAATAAACCCGAAAAAAAAAAAAAAAAACAATAAAGACATGGACAGAGCTCCTAAGATTCAAAGGGTGTCTGTCCAGTGGCGAATTCAAAAAAACTTAAAAATGAGCTAATATAAAATTGATCAACCTAAAAACTTGATTAAAATCGATCGATTTTCCGTTGACCCGAAATAGACCTGAACCAAATCGAAAATTAACCGACCCAAAATGACCCGGAGCACAAAAAAACTGAATCGAAATGAACCGAACCAAACCAAATCTGAACCGAATAACATCAAACCTGAAATAACTGAAACTAAAATGATATGAACATAACTCGAACTGATTGACCCGTTTGTCACCTATAGTATATAATAATTCTAGCCCCGCCACTCCCTACAAATATCCTCTTTCCTTGCAGCAGTTGATTGCATCATCAAACATTTCCTCTATCCCATAATTAAATTTAAAACCCGTGTCCAACAGTTTCTTTGATGACAAACCAGGACGTTCTAAACCTTTGATTTCTGCTACGGATCTGCCAAAACATGAACAACCTCGCTGTTAGTCCATTGCTTTTATTCTTATGAGAAACATGCAGAGGAAAAGAGGTTCACTCACTCTGCTGTCGGAATAGGGAATTCCGGGTATTTGGCACGAAGTAATTCAGACAACTTTTCAAGACGCATGATGTGTGAAGAACAATTGTATCTCTCCTTCGCATCAGAATATTCATGCAAGAAAATATGTGCCCTTGCCACGTCATCAACATGCACTATCGGTGTTTTTACAAAACTAAATCCAATACGGTTCCCTGTACAAATTAGTCACCTTCACTGGCTCAGTAAGAGACAACTCAAACATTAGCATGAATGTTAAATTTTTAAGGCATTTTTCACAAGTTAATTATTCTTTTTCGAAAAAAAACATGTACGATATGATATGCAACAACTCGTTTGATTCTATGACTTTTAATTTTTTTTAGTATAAGATTAGTGTCCTCACCTCTCTAAGACGTGACACATGCATATTACTATTTGTTTTATGTCATATTAATAAATAATTCAAAAATTAAAACATATACAAAAGTTGTAAATTTTACATCTTGCCTATATTTTCATTAAAAATAGCGACTCGACTCTTGTTAAAAAGTCAAATTTAGTTTTTTTAAGGTTTAGGATAAATTTAACTAAAAAAATAAGACTCAAATTCACACTAAATATAACATTAAAGGTTAATTTTATGATCTAAGCATCATAAAAAGTGTAGAAAACTAACAAAAACTAATAGATGTAGAGTAAAGGGTACGGCAAATAATTTATTTTAAAATGACCTTTAAATAAATAAAAGATTTAGATCATAAAATTAACCTTTGATGTTATATTTTATGATCTAAATCTTTCAAATCTTGGCATCATAAAGTTGCTTAAACTATACTTTATTTTTTCAGTTTAGTGCCTAACGTTTATTTCAGGCTAAATTGAATCTTAAGTTTTTTCTGTAACTCAAATCAGATTTTTCTATCAACAGATGTTAAAAAATTATGTCATCCAATCAGAACATGACATGTGGCTTGTTTTTTTTAATTTTTTAATTTCTGAATTACTTTAAAAAGTCTAAACTTCTTTAAAAATCCCAAAGTTTTAATTTCTTTCAATCAAACCCTCAAATCACAACTTCCTCACCGTCCAACATCCCTCACACGTCGATGGTTCACTGTTCATTGCCCAAGCGTCATGTACCTCACTGTTCGGCGTCTCTCACCCTCTAGTCGCCAGTCGAAACCCAATCAATCTCTTTTTCGTCATTGTTGGGTGCTCGTCGACGGTGCAATCGACGATTCATTCATGAATTTTTGATGACGGGGTGATAAAATTCTCAGGCGTAGGGTCCAATGAAGACAATGATGATAGGTGGTGGTTGAATCGGTGGTCAGATAGAATAAATTTAGATACTTAGGGTTTGTGTTTGGATTTGAGTTTTTTTAAGAAATCAAAGATTTTTGGATTTTTTCAATAAAATTAAAGATTTTCTTGATTTTTTAAAAATACAAATTAAATAAATTAATAGAAATAGGCCACATGTCATTTTCTGATTGGATAATAGAAAATTTTTATCAACCGTGACGAGAAAACCTAATCTAAGAAAAAAAATGTTAGGACCTAATTTAGTTTGAAAAAATATTAGACACCAGACTAGAACAAAAAGTATAAATTAGACACTTTTATGATGGTTAATCCTAAATAAAATCCTAACCAATTAGTGAAGAATTAGGTTAGGTTGTACCTAAGAGCAAAGCCAATGATGAGCGCACTGAGCCAGGGAACTGGGGGCATATGAAAGGACCGACAACAAGACTAGGAATCACCGTCACCACATCCAATCCATGTTGTGCACCAAACTCAAGAGCAGCCCTCTCCGTCAAGGTCTTGGAAATTATGTAAGAACCAAAGTCTGGATTTATTTTCTCCCTAACGAAATCCACATCCGACCAGAAACTCTCATCCATCGTGTCCAAATCCTGGCCATTGAAAACAACAGCCGACGCACTAGAAGTGTAGACAATCCTCTTCACCGTTTTTGACTTCATGCATGCTTTCAAGATGCCTAGGGTTCCACTGATGGCCCTTTCCGTTATTATTTCCGCAGGCTCTTTGTTTCCGAAATCCACAGGAGTGGCAACATGGAACACTCCTGTGCTTCCCTCAATGGCGGCATCGAAACTGTCGGGATCACTGAGATCTGCACTGAAGATTTCGAGCTTTCCGGTTGCCCCTGGTAGACTGGTGAGGAAACTAAGGTCTCTTTTGTTTTCTGCTAACATGTCAAACCACTGTTTAGAACCATAGTCGTCTCGAACATTTTCGGCACTTTAAGTTAAAACTAAAAAAAAAAACTTCTAACGAGAGCATATACTATTACAATGAACAATTAATTTAACATCTCATTAAGAAACCATTATTTTCAATTTTTTGTTTAGAAAACACCTTAAATGCAAATAAATTACAAAATTATCGCTTGAAAAAGTATTGAAACTGAAAAGATAGAAGGTGAGAGCCCTAAGCTGTAGCTCATGTTACCTGGATCGGCTCTAACAGTGGTACGGACAGAGTAGCCCTCCTCTAAAAGCCTCTTGATCAGCCATGAAGCTATGAACCCTGTTCCTCCGGTCACACAAACTGTTCCCTTATCACCTTCCATTAGAATAGTTTCATTCAGAAATAAATTATGAAACCAGTAATCTTGAGTTTTCCCTTGTTATCTGTAATAATATCTGTGTGTAGTTATGGGCGGAGCCACACCCATAATTTGGGTGTCGGTTGATACCCAAAATTTTTAAAAAATTATATTTTTATATAATTTGTATATAAAAAATTAAATATATATAATTGACATCCCTTTATACATAGTTAACTCCTCTAAAGTATCTTTCAAGAAAATGACACTCTTTAAATAAATTTCTGGCTCCCTCATGTATAGTGGTCTGTTATTTTGGATGTACAGTTCTTCGTGTGGTGTTTGTTTAAAGATGAATTGCTTCGCCGTCGATCGATCTTTGACTTCTGCGACCGACAAAGCATTTAAAGTCCACAGCTGTCGGGTTCGGGGACCAATGTAGGATATTTCGAATCTGAAATGAAAATGCTGTGTTCAATTGACGACACTAATTTTGCATGCCTACAACCAGCAAAAATCCTACCTCTGTACCCTTCTCTCTTTTTTTCCCATTTTATTGTGGAGCACAATTTTATTCGAATTATTTCATGAATTTCAAAACGAGTTTTATTCCATGAAAAAATATTTAATACAAAAAAACTGTTTATTTTAAGACTTATAGGATTATTTAAATTTTTAGAGTTTAAGTGTTTATATTTTAGAATTTACAATTTAAGATGTATGTGTTAAAGATTAAAAAGTTAAGTTTTAAAATTTATGGTTTTACGTTAAAAATTTAAATTTGCTTTTCATATATCTTATTATGTTAATTAAATTTATTATTTAGAACCTACAACCTAGGGAAAGATAAGGTGTCAACTGAAAGTTTTTAACCACTTATTCTAGAAGTTGCTGATTCAATTACATATAAATTAGATTAAATCAATATAATAACAAATTAGTCACCCAACTATTTTTTGCATTTTCGTAATGCTATTTTTTTATTTTATTTTGGCCCCCTATTGTTAAGTTTTTGTTAAAATTAATAGACATGCGACGTTGCCTAGTATAATGATAATTTTAATTAGAGGTATTCAAACAATCGGTTCGGTTAATAATTAAATCAAATTACTCAAAATTGAATTAACCAAACTCTTAAAATATTTTCATAAATAATTTTAATTAGGGCTATTCAGAGAATAAAAATCTTTTTTTTCGGTGCCCCTATTTATGCCTCACACAAAAAAAAATTAGAGTTTAGGTATGGGGTTTGTGGTTAAGGTTTACGGAATTTCGGGTAATGTGTATTTTTTAGGATGTAAGGGTTAAAATTAGAATTTAGGGTTAGGGTTAGGGCTTGAAATTTAATTTTTAATATTTTTTAGTGTTGAGACATAGAAAGAGGCACCGAAAAACGGCAGAAGACTTTTATCCATGTTGCATATTCAAAAACACCAAAACACAGTCTTGCTTAAGCACCAAGAATTAAAAGCAGAGTCTCAAATGGTTATTGAATTGAAATCTTACCCGGATCAACTCGATGGTGGTATGAACAGTGTAACCTTCTTGAAGAAGCTTTTTGATGAGCCATGAGGCTATGAACCCAGTACCTCCTGTTACACAAACTGTTCCTTTTCCCTCTCCCGTCTCTCTACTCATTTTCTCATTCCTTAATTAGTTTTAGTTCTATCTAAAACAGGATTTGCATCTGATATTAATAGAGAAAAGTGAAAGATTCCCTTCATTTAGCTACATCAACAGAATGTATTCTTCTATTATAAAACATTTAGATTCTCTTCCTCATGATACCTACTTCAATTATATATATATGGTAGTTTAACAATAATGCTGTGTCATGACTCATGGCCAAGGTTTCTTATCTCATTCTTTCTTTTATTAATGATGAATTGTTTTGTTTTCTGGTTTTGAATCTTCCGATGGTCAGTATGATCATTATTTGTCTTAATTAAGATTAATCTCTTGGTAATATGTGTGTATGTATATATATAGTCTAATCCAAATACTTTTAACTTCATATTGGCAAGTACATATTTATGTTCTGATTACGGTGATATTTACGACTTTTTGGTGTTGTTGAGGAATGAAGATTACATGTGAGTGTGGTTAACGGTTATTTGTGTAATGTAACGGTTATACCGGTTAACGATTACGGTTTAATCTGCACATTCTGTGGTATACAAGCACGGAGATCCATGAATATATTTGCTTAAGAATTCGGGTTAAGTGATATCCTGCTTATAGAACAAGGTTTAAAGTAAGCCATACTATGGAAACTTGGTTGCATGCAGTTATCCCTGAAACAAACTATTACATATGAAATCCATACTTCATGGAAACATAAGCATCGAAACAGTAACCATGTCCGAGGAACAATTATACCTTCCTGTTGCCTCAGGATGCTCCAGCAGGAAGATAAGTGCCCTTGACAAATCATCAGTATGCACCATTGCAACATTGATAAGCAGACTATAGTCATTTCCACTCCCTGAACAGATATTAATCCAATCGTCATTAGGACAAAATTTTTCGAGCAAAGAAGACAACTTCAACTTATACCTAGGATCGGAGACAATGCCACACGCCCGCACGAACCGAATTTTGCATCTTTGGACAGATGAAGGGACCGACAACCATAGGAGGAACGACCGAAACCAGATCCAATCCATGTTGTGTTGTTCTGTCAAAGTCTTCGTATGTTAACAGAATATCATTCTTTTTCTTCTTGTATAGCTGGAATCAAGACTTAGAGTCTTGATTAGTATAAAAAGGATGCTTAGTATTAGTTTATTTTTAACTTTTGATAAAACGTTTTCTTGTACTGTCGTTTTATATTTTCTTTTAGTAAAACGGTGCGTTTCGTTTCTCTTTCTTTTCTTTCATCAGAGGCTTGTTCGATAACCAATCTATCAATCCCCAAATTCATTTCATTCAAACCCTAGAATCCAAAAGTTAACATGGTATCAGTTGATTCTATTGCTTCCCGTTCTTCCACACCTTCTGATGATTCTCGTTTTCGTAACCTTGATTCTTCCGATGAATTCTTCATTCATCCCAGTGAAAACCCTTCTCTTGTTCTTACCTCTGTCCTGCTTTCTGGGTCAAACTATCATTCTTGGGCGCGGTCGATGAGGATGGCCCTCATTTCGAAGAATAAATTTCAGTTTGTGGATGGTTCATTGAAGGAGCCAGATGAGAAGGATGCGAGTTATGTTCCCTAGGTTAAATGCAACAATCTCGTCTTATCTTGGCTTCAACGTGCAATCAGTCCTGAGATTGCACAGAGCGTTTTGTGGTTTGACACTGCTCACGAGTTATGGACGAACTTACGCAATCGCTTCAGCCAAGGCGATTTGGTTCGTGTTTCTGATCTCCAGCAAGAGTTCTATTCTCTTGTTCAAGGTATAAATTCTGTTTCTACTTTTTATACTCAGTTGAAAATCTTATGGGATGAGTTGTCAATCTTGCGTCCTCTCTCGTCTTGTTCTTGCTCTGCAATTAAGTATAGAAATCAAGACTTTGCCCTTAGGTTTCTTCGTGGTCTTAATGATTCGTTTGCTATCCCTAAATCCCAGATTTTAATGGTTAAGCCTTTTCCTGAGATTCATGAGGTTTTTTCCATTCTTATTCAGCATGAGCGTTCTCTGTCTTCTAATTCTTCTGAGAGTAATGTTTTTCTTGTTGATCGAAATCCTTCGAATGTCTCAAATAATTCTGGAAAATTTCAAAGAAAACCAAATATTCCCAATTTAAATGGTCGAAGGCCGTTGTGTTCTTTCTGTGGCTTATATGGTCATCTTGTTGAGAAGTGTTATAAGAAACACGGGTACCCTCCTGGTTATAAGTATAAGTCTCCTGTCAACCCTAGCAAAGTTAATCTTGTTGCGAGTCTTGGGTCTGAAGGTCTTGAGAATCAGTCCAATTCGGGTAGTTGTTCTTTTACCAAAGAACAATATCAAGGGCTTCTTTCTTTGCTGCAACAGAAAGATGTTTCTGTTCAAGAATTACCTCAGTCACGTGTTAATGCTTTAACATCTGCTTTTGCCCCTGAAGCTAGTGAAGATTCAGGTATATTCTTTAGTTCTGCTGATTCTCTTATATGTAATTCTTGTTCTAATTTTTGTTCTGATTCTTTTATAAATGTTTCTGCTGATAAATCTGTTGATAATTTCTCTTGGATTATTGACTTTGGAGCAACAGATCATATATCCAATGATCTGTCTATGTTTTCTTCTTATAATGTTATTCATGATAAGCATGTCAAATTACCAAATGGTAATCTTGTTTCTGTTTTGCATATAGGTACTGTTTATCTTACTGAAAAGCTGGTTTTAAGAAATGTTTTGCATATTCCTCATTTTGGGTTCAATCTTATATCTGTTAGTCAATTAATGTTACATTCTAATGTTTCTATATCCTTTACTAATGAAGGCTGTTTTTTACAGGATCTCCAATCGTTGAAGATGATTGGTACAGCTAAAGTAATAAAAGGCTTGTACCATTTTTGTAAAACTGTCAGTTTTTCTGAAACTTCTTCTTCTTTCATAAATGCTTCTGTTTCTACTGATTTGATTACTTGGCATGCTAGGTTAGGACACCCTTCTAGTCCTAGGATGCTTTATTTTTCTAAAATCTGTGCTAGTATACCTGCTGGTTCTGTCTCCAGTTGTGATGTCTGCCACCTAGCTAAACATAAAAGGCTTCCTTTTTCTACTAGCATGACCTTTTCTAAATCTGTTTTTGATCTTATTCACATAGACATATGGGGTCCCTTTCCTCTCAAAAGCATCTATGGACATAGTTATTTTTTAACTATAGTAGATGATAAGAGTAGATTCACTTGGATTTTCCCCTTGTCTGTCAAATCTGAGGCTAGGAAGGTTCTTGTTGATTTTTATACCTTTGTTAGTATTCAGTTTTCTGTTAAAATAAAATGTGTGCGTTCTGATAATGGTCAGGAGTTTCAGATGGATACCTTTTTCAAAGAAAAAGGAATAATCCATCAAACATCCTGTGTCTATACTCCTCAACAGAACAGTCTTGTTGAAAGGAAGCATCAGCATTTACTTGCTGTTGCTAGGTCCCTTAGATTACATGCTAATCTGCCCTTAAGTTTTTGGATTGATTGTGTGTTACATTCTTGTTTTTTGATCAATATAACACCTACTCCAATCCTAAATAATAAAACTCCTTATGAAATTTTATTTGATAAAACTCCTCAACTTGATAATTTGAAAATCTTTGGCTGTTTAGCTTATGCTTCTGATTTACCTAAGTCTCTTACAAAAATGCATGCTAAGGCTATAAGATGTGTTTTTATTGGTTTTCCAAAACATGTTAAAGGATATAGGTTATATAATTTAGAAACTAAATCTGTTTTTATTTCAAGGGATGTAGTTTTCAATGAAAATATCTTTCCTTTTTATAAATCTTCTTCTTCTGATTTAGTGTTACCTAGCTGTGAAGGATCATCCTTTTTAGATGATTTTTTGCCTTCCAGTTATAAAAACTTGTCTTCATCTCAAAATCCAAGTTCTACTGTTACTGACTTACCTGTTTCTTCTAATACTCCTGTTGATTCTGTTATTCCTTCTGTTACTCCTATTGTTGTTCATCCTGCTGTTCCTTCTAGACCTTCTAGATCTGTCAAGCTTCCTCAGAAACTTCATGATTTTCAGGTATCCTTGCCAAAAGCTAGAACTTCAAAACATTCTGTTAACACTGTTTTGTCTTATAGCAATATTTCTGATAAACATACTTCTTTTATAAATAAGATAGATGTTTTAACAGAACCTAAAACATACAAACAAGCTGTTAAGCATGAGTGTTGGAGAAATGCTATGCAAGAGGAAATTTCAGCTTTAGAGTCTAATAACACTTGGGAATTGGTTCCTTTACCTCCCAATAAGAAAACAATAGGTTGTAAATGGGTTTTTAGAACCAAATTCAAATCTGATGGGACTTTAGACAGGTATAAGGCCAGGTTGGTGGCTAAGGGTTACACTCAACAATTAGGAGTGGATTTCTTGAGCACCTTTAGTCCAGTGGCTAAAATGACCACTATAAGAATCTTAATTGCTGTTGCTGCTTCTAGGAACTGAAAATTACAGCAATTAGATGTTAATAATGCCTTTCTTCATGGTTCTTTACATGAAGAGGTATACATGGAACTGCCTTTAGGTTTTAATGCTGAAAATAATTCTGGACTTGTTTGTAAATTGCAGAAAAGTCTCTATGGTTTAAAACAAGCAAGTAGGCAGTGGAATGAGAAATTAACCTTGGCTTTATTAAAAAAAGGTTTTAAGCAGTCTTTTGCTGATAATACCTCGTTTACTAAAGGATTAGGTGATGATTTTATAGCTTTGGCAGTTTATGTTGATGACATAGTTGTCACCAGCCCTAGTTCTGAACAGATTACTGATATTAAAAGTTTTTTACATGACAAGTTTAAAATCAAAGACATAGGGGATTTAAAATATTTTCTTGGTCTTGAAATTGCTAGATCAGCTTCAGGTATTCATGTTTGTCAAAGAAAATATGCCCTTGAATTGCTTAAAGACACTGGTTTCTTAGATTCTAAGCCTGTATCAACACCTATTATTGTTACTCGAGGTGTTCAACGTCTTTCAAAGTCTGATGGAACACCTTTAGCATACATTTCTGATTATAGGAAATTAATTGGAAAATTGTTGTATTTAACCAATACGAGACCTGATATATCTTTTTCAGTACAACAATTATCTCAATATTTGTCTTGTCCTACTACATCTCATTTAAATGCAGCTCATAGAATTTTAAGGTACATCAAAGGTTCACCTGGTCAAGGTTTATATTTTGCTGCTAATAATGATCTGCATTTAAATGCTTTTTCTGACTCGGATTGGGCTTCTTGTCCTGATTCGAGGAAGTCCATTACTGGCTATTGTGTCTTCTTAGGTTCTTCCTTAATTTCATGGAAGTCTAAGAAACAAACCACTGTTTCTCGCTCTTCAAGTGAAGCTGAGTACAGGGCCTTAGCCTCTGTTACTTGCGAGATACAGTGGCTTTTCTATTTGTTAAAAGATTTCCATGTTTCTTTTCAACCTGCCAATATTTACTGTGATAATTCTGCTGCCATACAGCTTGCTGAAAATCCGGTACATCACGAGAGGACCAAACACATCGAGATAGATTGTCACCTTATACGGGAGAAGATTCACCAAGGATTTGTGAAGCTGCTGCCAGTCTCAACACATAATCAGATTGCTGATTGTCTGACTAAAGCATTACCAAGTTTTTCCTTCAGTTCCTTAGTCTCCAAGTTGGGCATGCACAACATTTATGCTCCAACTTGAGGGGGGCTAACAGAATATCATTCTTTTTCTTTTTGTATAGCTGGAATCAAGACTTAGAGTCTTGATTAGTATAAAAAGGATGCTTAGTATTAGTTTATTTTTAACTTTTGATAAAACGTTTTCTTGTACTGTCGTTTTATATTTTCTTTTAGTAAAACGGTGCGTTTCGTTTCTCTTTCTTTTCTTTCATCAGAGGCTTGTTCGATAACCAATCTATCAATCCCCAAATTCATTTCATTCAAACCCTAGAATCCAAAAGTTAACATATGTAGCCGGTAGTCTCCGGTCACGCACACACTTCCTTTATCTCCGCCCATCTCCTGATGTCTCTCTCTGATTCTTCTTCAGACGAATAGGAATTTGCAATTATTGATTAGTATGACTATCCAGGGATGGATTGATGGAGCTGTGATCGCAATTCTATTTTTTTTAATTGTAATATCATTTTCTTGAAATTTATACCCGGCGTAACATCATATGCACCATGTGCTCGTCCTTAATTTAGGGGTGGGCATTGTCGGGTACCCGGTTCATCCGGGTACCTCATTAAGCGGCCTGTGTCCCGGCTCATTATATCCGGGTACCCGGTTTCTATTTTTTTATTTTAAAATTAAAAAAATTCACATGTTAAACACAAAAATATTTATAAAAAAATAAACTTAAAACTTAAAAGAATATAATACAAACATAAAAAAAATGTAGGAGTTTAAACTTAATTTTAGAGTGAAAATATTAAGAAACATAAAATAAAAATATAATCAAATTGAGTGATCATAAAAGAGACTAAATTGAGAGAATTTTTGCCCACCCCTAGTCCTTATTACTGATCTGATCTGATGGACTCGCTTTCTTTGATAGTATCATAAAAGAGACTAAATTGAGAGATTTTTTAAATATGAAGGATTAAAATTATTAAATTATTCTAAATTATGACAAAATTAATAAAATATATAAACTTTTAGTACTAAAAGCGTTATTATATCATAGAAAAGATAGACATATTTGTAACAATATGTTAATTGAGTGGTATGTTTGTAACTTTTAGAAAGAAAAAAAATGTGATATGTTTATATAAAACCTATAATCAAATCACTTTGAGTTCAGTTTACCCTATAATAAATCTTTTTTTATATCAACTATCAATTGATCTAGTGAGATAGACATTAAACCTCTAAATAATATTAGGGGCTCAAATCCTAACATTATAAATAAAATAAATTAGGTTGGTAAGTTCGTTATCTACAAATTAGCTATCAGTAATAATATGTGTAATAACTAATAACTAATAATGTTCATTTTATGAGCTGCAGTTTGGCTGCGTTGCCTTTGTTAGAGGTTGATGCGTAAGCAATGACGATTGGATTATTATTATTATTATTATTATTATTATTATTATTATTATTATTATTATTATTATAACCCTGCGGTTCATTTCTATACTGTTATACCCCCAAATATTAGTTTATAGTAATATGGATTTATTATATTGTCCATTTCAAGGTGCGTTTAATTCATAAAAATAATATTAATATAGTTTTCATCTATTTTTAGTCATAATAATAATAGTTTTTTTTTCTTCCTTGTTGTTGAGCTTCGATTTTCACCGAGTATAAAATTCATTGCGTGTTCTAGAAGGTCAAATGACACATAAACGACCCTAGTAATACTAGTATCTGTTAAGTGTTAGGTACGCTCAATTTGACACCAAACACTTAAAAATCTTATTCTTATAGATTGAATACATTCAAAATTTTCAGGCAAGGACTTTCTTAATTCTATTTTCACATTTCATTCGTTTGAACCTAATTATGAAATACTTTATTTTATGCTATACACCTTAAAAGTCCACACCATTTTGCTTCATAGATATATGGATCAAGAGTTAATACAATCACGAGAAAATTACAAGGAGAATAATCGATTCAGGGGAATGCTGTTGGGTTGTTAGCTTTTAACCATGGAAGGATTTTGCCTTCAAAATTGAATATTTTTATTATTTTTTGAGTTTATGGTCTACTGTTTGGGGTTAAATTATTTGTAATTAAAAATATGTTCAAATTGAAATAATGTGTAAATATTAAGGGTTAAATTTATTATTTTTTTCGAATTAAGACTAAATTACTTGAATGTCTAAATATAGACGACTAAATGTGTTATTATACAAACTTTGTTAACACCTTATTAATGTATGTTACAGTTCCGTAGTCAAATTAGAGCAAAACTAAAAGTTTAATGTTAATATTGAAATAATTATTAAATTAATTATTAAATTAATATTTAGTGATTTATTCCAATATTAATATTTAATTTACTTACTGATACGTAAAAACACCTAATCAAGTTATTTTATGCTATACAAGAGTTAATTGAGTTTTTACTTGTTATTCAAGCGCCATTGTCCCCCAAACAAACTCGAACCTTAAAATACAAACTAAAGCAGCTCAGCTGTTTGTCCTTAACGTCTTGTTTTTGTTACAGCTTTTGTTTAATCTTGCTTTTAAATCCCCCTTTTTTTATTTTTATTTTTCAATTAAACCATAAAAGAGCAACCATTTTATTTCCTCTCCGTCTGGTCTTCTGCTCTTCTGTCGAGCGAGCGAGCAAGCAAGCATGCATTCCACACCTTACCGGGAATTCCAAATCCCCAAATAAACCCTAACTTCACGATCACAGCCCCACTTTCGCAAATTTCCTGACTAGAACAACAACAAAAAGACAAACTCATTCTTTTTTTTTGTTTCAATTGTTTCACTTAGATTGCCTTAACTCCCAAGTCATCCCTGCAACCTTAATTAGATTGTCAAGGTTTTAGTCATTCTTCCTGGGTTTTAAACGGTTGCAAGATCTGTCAGAAAAACAAAAAGGATCAGACTTTCTTTTCGGCGTGGGGTTTTATTTTAGCTGGGTAATATGCATAGATCTGGAGCAACGATGGCGTGGAACGTGTTCAGGTTTTGCACGGCTCTGAGGGGCCTGGGCTCGGTCATGATCCTGTTGGTTCTAGGGGTCGTGTGTGTCACTTACTGCTCTGTCGTTTTGACCATTTTTGGCCCAGCTTTGTTCGACGGCGGCCTCGATTCCCTCACTGCTGTTGTGGTTTTGATCTTATTTCATTGTCTGGTAAGTCTCCGAAATCAACCTCATTTGGTTAATTGGTGTCTTTATTGGGCCTTTGTTAGGTTTTGAGAATTGCACCTCTGTTTAAAGAGATTGGCATTTTACGTATCGCTCTGTTTCTGCAAATTCAGTAAAACTCAGCTACTATGAAATGGTTAAAATGGTTCTGGAAATGTTAAAGCTTGGAATTTGTGTTTGCTTACTCATTAGTTAAGAGTGATCTTTCAGGATCTTCAATTTTCTCCCATTTTATCCTAAATGTTTGAATCTTTAAAATTTTTACATTTATTGATGTTTGTTATATATTAGAGAAAAGAGCAAATCCGAAATATTGTTAAACCGCAAAGGCTCCATCTTGGACCTTTTCTTATATCTAGTTTCAAACTTCCAATGGTAAAATAAATAACTTGGTTTTTGGATTTTGATTAATGTATTCAAATTGCTAAACGGACACTAAATACTGGATTGTTAAATGTGAGGTGAAAACTGACACGAAATATGCAATTTTTTATGTGATTCTGCAGCTGTCTATGCTGTTATGGAGTTACTTTTCTGTTGTTTTCACTGATCCGGGTAGCGTACCGGCTAACTGGAGGCCAACTTTGGATGAGGAGAGAGGGGAGTCCGACCCATTGAATGGTTCAGAGTTTAATAGTTTGCAGCCAAACCCATCGAACCAAAGAATTAGATATTGTCGGAAGTGCAACCAGCTGAAGCCACCTCGCTGCCATCATTGTTCTGTTTGTGCGTTTTTCATACACTAAAGTTCTCCGTTTGTTTCTCTTCACGCGCTGATAATATTGTGATCAGTTCTGTATCAATTTCATTGTTTCAGGTGAGCGGTGTGTGCTAAAGATGGACCATCATTGCGTGTGGGTTGTCAATTGTGTTGGTGCATTAAATTACAAGTATTTCCTTCTTTTCTTGGTATGTTTGCTTTATTTTTCGAAACAGTTTTCATACATTTTATGCACTCTAGGTCCTACTTGTTTTATTCTTAGCTTGAAGAATTTCTTATGGAAGCATAACTTGAGTCGTGGGGTGTGTGTTTTCATTGACATTGTCCCCTTTGTTTGCATTGATTATGATGATATAACTTATGGTTGCAATTCATTTGATGTTGTTGGTGTCTGTTTTCTTGGCATTTTTTGACTATGATATTAAATCTCGATGCAGTTTTACACATTCCTCGAGACTAGTCTTGTGACTTTGAGTTTATTGCCTCATTTCATAGCATTCTTTAGTGATGTAGAAATTCCCGGAACTCCTGGAACCTTGGCTACCACTTTCCTTGCCTTTGGTATGGGCTTCATGGACTGTTCTTATGATTTATTTTATTTTAGTGTCCGTGTAGTATGTTCAAATGTATGACGATGTGCTACTGTGGCAGTTTTGAATCTGGCATTTGCATTGAGTGTCTTGGGATTTTTTATCATGCACGTATCTTTGGTGGCGGCTAATACAACAACTATCGAGGTATTTGGCTTCATCTCAAATTTTAGTACCATGTCGGAATATTTGATGTATTCAGGACTTGTGGTCTTTGCACAGCATAAATGGACTCAAATTTACCAAGAAAATCTGTTGTTGTCTTTGTAACAGGCCTATGAGAAGAAAACCTCTCCAAAATGGCGTTATGACCTTGGTCGGAAGAAAAATTTCGAACAGGTTACTGTTTTTGCCTTGCATTGCTATCTCCCTTGTTTAATATCATCCGTATACTCATGCTTTGGTGTTTGCCTATGAGTACAGGTGTTTGGAACAGACAAGCGATACTGGTTCATTCCAGCTTATTCAAACGAGGATTTACGACGAATGCCAGCACTTCAGGGCCTTGAATATCCATCAAAGCCTGATTTTGATTCTCAAGAGTTTTAAAAGGTTAATAATGAATTGATAGTAATAATAATATAAAAACCTCCTCCACGCCAGGAAATTTGGAGAATTTTCTTATAATCAATCACAGAAGGCTGGTGCATTGCTCCACTTGCCTTGTGTTCTAACAGGCGTATTACTCCGCCGCCCGTCTCGGCCTCTAACTGTTCATTCCTCGGGCATCTTCATGTATAATAGCAATAGAGAGAAGAATATATCAGGGAAAGCAGCATACGGTTGTGAAAATGGTGAGGGGGGGGGGACTGACTAAGTTTAGTTTCATTTTTTTTATATAATTATTGTTCTGATTATATTTCGAAATACCAATGTAACATTTCTTGTTGTGATATTAATTAAGTTGTATATTACCGTAACATTTTTTTATAATTACTGGTATTTAGCCGATTAAAGATTCAAATACCATATAGATTTATTATAGGAGGATTTTTTAATTCAATTTGCTCAAAACATTTTAATGTTAAATTTTTATCGTCTTCTCAAATATTCTTTGAAATGTACGTTAGATTTCCGCAATAAGTTCGTCGGATGATCATATTTCTTTCTTTCTCATTCAGCATCGCCTAAATGGGTCTGGTCCAATTCGTAAAAAATAATCCAGTATTTAAAAGCCCAATAAATTTCTACTAAATGACCAGAAGAAGAATAAACCCTAGCCCGAGCGAGTGTTTAATTTTTGATTCTAGGGTTTCTTTGTTCAGAGCAAGCAGAACAGAAGCAGTCGAGCTCCGAACTCAGCAACAATGGGTCGTATGCACAGCCGAGGGTTTGTATTTTCTCCTCACACATTATGATTCATTATCATCTAAAAACAATGTAGTTGAAATCAAATTCTTGTTGCCCTTCTTCATCATCGATTCGAATTTCTTTGCAGCAAGGGAATCTCCGCATCTGCTCTGCCCTACAAGAGGACTCCACCAAGTTGGTTGAAGATCACTTCCCAAGATGTGAGTCATTTATCTCGATTCTGCTTTTATTGTACAAATTTATTCAATTAATGATATGATTTTCTTTATTGTTTCTCTACTTTGAAAGGGAAAAAATCCATTTTTAATGTTATATTATTTTCTTTTGATACTGTATGTGGATAATTGAATCCTGTACCTGTTTGATTAGAATAGTGGCAAACAAGAACCAGGTGTTTGATAAATGGAAGCTTAATTTCATTGTTTTTTGTAATACTGGTTAATAAATGGAAGCTTAGTTTCTGGTTTTGCATCCTAGAAATGTTCTTATTATTGTTTGGCAATGTTCATCAACCTGGATTTCATCATTTAGGTGGAGGAGAACATTTGCAAGTTTGCAAAGAAAGGTTTGACGCCGTCACAAATCGGTGTCATTCTCCGTGATTCTCATGGGATTGCTCAGGTGAAGAGTGTTACCGGCAGCAAGATTTTGCGGATACTGAAAGCCCACGGTACACCTTGTGTTTAATTTTTCTTCAAATATGATTCATTTGGAAGATAACATTGAGAATCTGTCTTTGTTTTCTATCAGGGCTTGCTCCCGAGATCCCCGAGGATCTGTACCACCTGATTAAGAAAGCAGTTGCCATCAGAAAGCATCTCGAGAGGAACCGTAAAGACAAGGATTCCAAGTTCAGGTTGATCTTGGTCGAGAGCAGAATCCATCGTCTTGCCCGTTATTACAAGAAGACAAAGAAGCTCCCTCCTGTATGGAAATAGTAAGTAATTGTATCCCTGCTCCCCTTCGCTGTTCGTCGACATGGATGCCTGAATCATGGAAATAGTAAGTAATTTGGTTGATCTTAACACCCTTTTTTCCTTATGCAGTGAGTCAACTACCGCCAGCACTCTTGTGGCTTAGACCAAGGGCACATTATGAACCAGCTTCCAGTGCTTCAATTGCAATTCACCTTGATTTGCTGTACCCAACCTTTATTTTTAAGAATTGAAACGCTATGTTTATTGAGGGAAAATATTATGTTCAGTGTATCAGAATAATTGATCTTTTTCTTCATTTGAAACGATTTGAATCTGAATTAATTTGTGGTGGTTGGTTGCTTTCTTAGGGAAGTATTTAAACAGCAAATTCGTGTTCATAAGACAAAAAAATTGAGTGAATTGTAAATTTTGAAGTTGAACGGTCGTCGGTGATTATGGTGATCGACGATTGTCATCAAATTAAAAATTGAGTGTAAATTGAGAGTGAATTAGATGTGCAGTTTAAGTTTAGTTGCTCAAATTCATAATATCCTAATAACCAAATTTAAAAATTAATAAAATAAAATAAAAAACCAAAAATATATAGTACACATTAGTGGCGGCAATTTGGGTGAAACCCCATAATTATCTTAAAATCAAATTAAGAATTCAATCCATTTCCTGCAAAATTTAATCCATTAAGGCCTAACAAAAATAGTTATCATCATAATCTCAGAATTAATTTGGTTGGTAGGCAGTCAAATTATGTTGCTAACAAATTGAGGCATCTTAATTTTGCAGAGACAAGCAAACATAATCTGAACATAATATTTATCATTACTACACTGAGCTTCCTTTTAAAGCAAAGTCAATTAATCTACAAAGGAAATGGAACAACATATTTATTAGAACTGCATAGCAATGTTACACGTCTACCAATCTGCATATGTTCTATCAGTCATGAATTCTACTACAATGCCAAAAAAAAAACCCTAACAATTACATAATCCCTCCTTTCATACAGCGTGTGCCTGTGCAGCAAACAATGTCCTCAAAACTTGTTCAAACTAGGACATGATATCCTTCCTTATAATGGCTCCATTAAAGATACAAGAAATAACAATAATCCGGCACGAACAGAGAAATGTTAAAAAACAATGATTAAGAATGATAGTGAACAAGGAATTCCACCACAAATTCGATGAATGAATTCATCCAGCAGCTTTCTTCCCACCAGAATAGTAACTCAGATACCACCTCACAAACTTCTTCAAACCGGTCTGCAAATCGGTCGTGGGCTTATACCCGAGCTCCCTCTGAGCCAAACTAATATTGGCATGAGTGAACGGAACGTCCCCATTTCGAGGCAACTTCATAAGCTTCCTCTTTGCATTCACCTTCAAAAGCCTCTCCAAGATACTCACAAGATCCGAGACCGGAACAGGGGAAGTGTTCCCCAGATTGTATACCCTCAATTGAGCCGGACCCTTCTTCTTCCCTCCACTACCGGTGCTCTTCTCAGCCGTATCCAATGCACCTAAACACCCTTTCACAATATCATCAATGTAGGTAAAATCCCTGGCCACCGTACCGTGATTAGCTGCCTCAAATATCGGTATCGATTTCCCCTTCAATATATCCCTAGTGAAAAAGAAATAAGCCATATCTGGCCTACCCCATGGACCGTATACGGTGAAGAATCTCAAACCAGTTAAGGAAAGTCCGTATATATGATTATAAGTATGTGCAATTTCTTCACCAGCTTTCTTAGTAGCAGCATATAAACTAGCAGGTTGATCAGTTCTATCTTTCTCAGAAAACGGAACTTTGGTATTAAGACCGTAAACAGAGCTCGAAGACGCCCACACAATCGCAGGCTGCGGATTAGCAGACTTGCAAATTTCAAGTAAACTAACGAAACCAGCAATATTGCTATGCACATAAGAGCCAGGATTTTCCATAGCATACCTGACGCCAGCTTGAGCAGCTAAATGCATAACGTGGGTAAATGCGACAACCTCGAAAAGTTTCCTTAAAAGAGCCGAATCATTGATATCTCCTTCGACAATGAAAACCCCACTTCGTTCCAGAAACGCTTGCCTGGCTCTTTTCAACGCAGGGTCGTAATAGTCGTTGAAATTATCGAGTCCAAGAACACCATCTCCGCGCCTTTTCAAAGCAGCCGACACGTGGGTACCGACGAAACCGGCGGCTCCGGTAACCAAAACGGAGACGCCGTTGCGGGAACGGATACGGGCAGATGAACGGACCCGTTTTTCCCAAGCGGGTCCGCCCCAGTTGTAGGTACGGAGAGAGCGGCGAGAAGGATCTTGCGGGAGGGGATTGGAGGAGGGAGATCGAAAGAAGAAGATCAAGATCACGCCCATGAACATGAAGGACCAAAACGTGAGCTTTGCAAGAGAGGAGTGCCACCTCAATCTATGGTGAACGTAGTGTGATTTTTCCATCTTGAACTTCCCGGGCGTTGATGGAATGTTGTCAAGATGAGACATTTGCTTTGACATTGACAAAAAAAAACCCAGAATTTGAAAGAAAAAAAAAATCCTCTTCTTTCTGTAGTTTCAGGGTTAGGGTTTGGGGAAATGGGTATTCCTGCTGGACGGAATGTTCTGCTCTGTCGGCGGCGCTGCCGGTGGTGGAGGAGGAAAGGGAAGTTCTTTACATAAGCTTGTTCTTTCTGATGATGAAAATGAGAATCTTGAAATGATGGGTTTGTTTCTCTTTTGGTTTACATACGCACAGCTCTCTCAAAATGGATCTAAAGGAAGAGGAGAAGATCAAGATTTGATTTTTGTTTTTTAAAAAAGAAGGGGAAATTGGGATTGTATTTGATGAAAGAAGTGTGTATTTAATTTAGTTAAAAATAGGGAGGTTAAGAATACAACAAACAAATAACTGAGGGAGCAGCTTCGTCTATATTTATCTGTGAGGCAAGGAATTAATTTGAGTTTGGGATTTGGTTGAAGAAGGTGAGGATTTTGATGGTAATTAATTTACTACCTACCACATTACAGAAATTGAGAGCCAGGGATTTTGGGGACTTAAATCTCGAGCTTTATCCCATTTTATGATTGGATTTGGAGTTTCTTTCTACATGTATCAACCCCCTGAATATGCGATTACCAACTGATTCAATCTCGTGTCTTTTTTCATCAAATTATTTTCAACCCCATCTGTTAATAAGGCTGCAATATTAGTAGATTGGCACAGGTTGGGTCGAGGTTTTGGCCCACCCGACCCAAACCTATTCTCTAAAAAATTCAACCCGGCCTAAAAATAAATATTTTAAATTTGATTTGATTTATAGAAAAAATAATAATTTTAGGATTTAATTGTAAAAAAAATTAACTTTAGAGGAGTTAATTGTAAAATTAATAATTTCAAGGACAAAACTATAAATAAAAATTCAATTTTAAGGACCTAATTATAAATATAAATATATAAAGAGGGGTATTATTACAAATATCCCTAAAAATTTAAGGGAATTTGCATTTTTAGTCTTGATTGAGTATTTTTCACCATAAACTCGACCCGACTTCACCCTTGATAAAAACCTGACCTAAACTTGATTTATTAATTAAAAATTCGACCCGACCGAGTCAAGTCGGAACCCAGCCGAGTCGGATAAAATGTCCATCCCTAAATATTACGCCCAACATTAAAGGTATAAATGAACATAACGTTTGATGAATTGTTTAAATAATATTCGTTTATTAAGATAAATAAACGAGCATGAACAAATTTTTTATGTTCATTTAATAAACAAATGTACATGAATAGAGGTGTGCTCGATTTGTTTATGTTCATGAACAAGCTTGTTTATCGACTCGCTTATAAGCTAATTTATCCGGTTCACCTTTTCCTTTTATTTTTTACATTTTAAATATTAATGAAGCTATGGATTAAATTGAATACAAGATGAACTTTAGAGTTTAAACTATGAAGTCTGAAGAGTTTAAAGACTAGTAGCGTAATTTCATCATGTTCGCAAACGTTGAACGAAAATGTTGGCAAATATATAAATGAACATATTTGAGAACATTAAAAGAATTGAATACGAATACCTTTAAAAATAAACAAACAAACACATATTAAAAATTCAAACGGACACGAGTTGAACACAAACATCTTGAAAATACCATTCAATTTGGATCTTTCCGGTAATTATATAAACAAGCGACAATTTGTGCTGAGAGTGCACACTACATCTGCCCCGAGCTGCTAGAAATAACATATATATGCATTTAGCTTAAAAACTTGATAGTCCTGAATAAAACAAAGAGCATTTTGCATATGCACCGAGCCAGTCAATGCAAAATAATTACATGGTCACACTCACAGCCGTAACAGCACCCGTAAGTGGTCGCATTGCAGTTCCAGCATTCCCAAGGAAAGCTCAATTTTTTTACCTTCCCCTTTCGACACCGGAAACCGACCACTGCAACCTTCCACAATGACTTGTTTCTTTTCACTGTCATGTTTCACACGTAATGTGAATTTTTTCGAAGAAACAAACATATTGTCCCGCTTGAAAAGAGGCGGGACATTACAAGAAGTCTTAGCATATAAATGCAGTGGCGCTGCACACGTTCTGTCAAACATATTTTTCTGGGACGAGGGTAAGGGCAACTTGACCATGCCTGAAATTTCCTTAATTAGTTGAAGCACGATTATTATTGCTTTTTTAAGGGGAAACCTTCATTCATATTGGAGGGCAAAAAAAAACCTTCACAAGGAAAATTAATTGTACTTGACGCCTCAACATATGTGTAAATCTGACATGTTAATATTATTTTTAAAAATTTTCATGTATTTGGTAGTTGATGTTTTATACAGGTATTGAACTCACATAGCAAGGGGGAGGTGAACCTTGACCACTACTGAATTGAATGTGGCTAATTGAAATCTTCATGAGATAGTTGTACTGTACCTCATGCATGTGGTTGGATTAACCCGTAACTGAACTTTATGTCGACCAATAAATGCAATAGTGAGATGCATTTTACATGCAGCAAAGATGAGATGTGTTGATGGTGTTGCTGGAAATGGACCACCTTGTCCAATTTCACACTGGCAGCCAGCCTACTTTAGCTTCATTTATGAAACAGGCATCTTTCAATCAATGCTCAGTGCATTTCTTTATGTAATGTGCTTTGGATTCTTCATTTGCTACATTATATTGATCACTCATATTGGTTCTCAGTTAGGTTCTAGCCTACTTTTTTTGTTGTTGTTTCGTTTGATACAAACCTCTGCTTCTCTGGTCCTGTTTTGGAACTCAAAAATACACAGAAACATGCTGTAATGATTCTTTGGGTGCTAAAATACTTTCATAGGACAACAAACAATACAACATTGTTGTTTTAGTGTAGGTAAACGACCTTTTCCTCCACCAAATTAATGTGGGCAGCTGATGAAAGAATATGCTGAAGTTACCTTCATGTCCAAATAAAACATGTTCCACTACAGCTCAAATAATTCATAACAATGAACTGAGATTTTCTCATCCGATTTAGAAAAATGTTTGCCATCAAAACTTTTGCAAGTAAAAGACAATGAGGATAGGATAGTGGATCAAAGACAGGGTCAGCAGCAACCATAACTTATCAAGAGCTCGACCTTGCCTTCTTCCCTAGTGGATCCCCACACAAGTTTCTTATCAGATTTTGGCATCATATATTCAGCCTTTATTGAATGGCCGGAAACCATTTCTCAATCCCATTGAGTTTAATGAAATGAAAGCCATGCTTCTCTTGGCTGGATTATATCCACCAATTTCTATTTTCAACCACCATTTCAGACTAAGGATAGAAAAGCATTTGTGGGGAATTAGACTGGTTATTTTGGAAGGCAAACTGATACAAATTGGCTATGCATCTTAGGGCAAGCATATATAATAAAAATAATGATTTGAGGTTATTGATCATATAAGCTAGATTACAATAGTAGGCAACTCTGTTTTAAAACACAAAATGAAAAGAAATGGGAAAGCTAACTTAAAAGCAGCAAGTACAGCAAAACTCTGGGGAAAAGTCCAAGAGGAAGTTACAAATTCATAATCATACAGACGCTCTACCCTCCCTTTCTCTCTATTTTTTGCTTTTTGATGAATTCACAAGCAACAGAAAATAAGTGGATTCTGATTCTTATTAAAAACAAACGAGACGAAGGTTACTAAGCAAGTTTAGCAAAGTTCTTTCGCTGCTGCAACAACAGCCTCTGAAGTTAAACCAAATTCCTTGTATATTTTGCCTGCTGGTGCACTGGCCCCGAACCGGTCAATTCCAATTGCCTTCCCCTTGGATCCGACAATCTTATGCCACCCAAATGTTGATCCAGCCTCAATACTCACCCTAGCTGTTACGGATGATGGCAAAACACTTTCCTTGTAGGCATCTGATTGCTCATCAAAGAGCTCCCACGAAACAAAGGAGACAACCCTAACAGTCTTGCCCTCCTTCCTTAGTTCATCAGCAGCCTTAGCAGCAATCTCCAACTCAGAACCAGTTCCCATCAGAATTACATTGGGGTTGTTGCCAGAAGAATTGTCTGAAACAATGTATCCACCTTTTTCAACTCCCTCAATGGAAGTTCCGGGAAGGTTGGGCAGCTTTTGCCTGGAGAGGGCAAGAATAGAGGGTCTCTTCCTGTTCAGAACAGCAACCTTATATGCACCAGCTGTTTCATTTCCATCAGCTGGACGAAGCATCAAAAGGTTAGGCATCGCACGGAAGCTTGCCAAGTGCTCAATTGGCTGATGGGTGGGTCCATCTTCCCCAAGACCAATGGAATCATGGGTCATAACATAGATAACTCCTGCTTCACACAAGGCTGAAATCCTAATGGCAGCTCTCATGTAGTCAGTGAAGACAAAGAACGTAGCACAGTAAGGAATGAGGCCTGGACTGTGAAGGGCAATGCCATTGCAGATGGCTCCCATTCCATGTTCCCTAACACCAAACCTAACATTGCGCTCCTCAGGGGTGTTCTTTTGGAAATCACCGTACATTTTGAGCAAGGTCATGTTCGAAGAAGCAAGGTCAGCACTTCCACCAAGAAGACCAGGGAGTACTTTTACAAGGGCATTGAGATTTTGTTGAGAGAGATTTCTGGTAGCATCAGCTGGGCTCTCCGGAGTGTATGTCTAAAAATTGTAAACACAAAAGGGCTCAAAATGTAGTTTTTCATTCCAGTGTAATCTGACTGTATTAGTCCTATGAAAGAGATTATCTGAGAATTAGGTGTAAGGTCCTTTTTAGCATGGACAGTAAAGAGTACTCACTGGAAGTGCCTTCTCCCAACCAGCTGGCAGTTCACCAGTGATGATTGCCTTGAGTTCTGCAGCTTCTTCTTTGTACTTCTGCTCATATTCAGCAAACTTGGCATTCCATTCAGCTTCAAGAGCAGAACCCTGAGGGACATGACGACTCCAATGCCTGCGGAAAATGGAAGGAAAGTTTTGAAACTAAACCAAAAAACATAATCAGATGCATATATCGAAACCTAACCGATCTCCTTACCCTTTAACATCTTCAGGAACATGGAAAGGCTCATATGGCCATCCAAGATTTTTCCTAGTAGCATCAACTTCCTTGGCACCCAATGCACTCCCATGTACACTATATGAGTTTGCCTTGTTCGGAGATCCATAACCAATGGTGGTTGTCACCTGAAAGGAACAAGGAATTAAAAAAAATGGCATCTTGTACAACACATTAGAGAGATAATAAGGTTGAGCCCAAACATGTTAGAAATGCAAAAAAAATCAATTTTCAATCAAGGCATTCTAATATAATGCAGGCCCTTTTAACAAAAGCTTTAGCAGAGAAGTTTTTATCTAAGAATCGTGGAACTTTAAAGTTTTACTAGATAAGATTCAAATCAATGAATAGTAGAAAAGCATATTACTTCCAAACAGGATGTAAGGAAAACATCTGACCTTGATCAGAGTGGGTTTGTCTTTGACAGCCTTTGCTTCCTTGATTGCAGCACGAATTTCATCATAGCCAGTGTTTCCATTCTTGACCCAGATAACATGCCACCCTAGCCCCTCAAATCGTGTATCAACACTCTCGGTAAAGGCAATATCGGTATCACCATCAATTGAAATGTGGTTGTCATCATAGAAAGCTATAAGCTTCCCAAGCCCCCAGTGTCCAGCAAGTGAACAAGCTTCATTTGATATGCCCTCCATTTGACAACCATCTCCCAAGATACAATATCTAAGAAAACAAAAGGCCAATATATCACTACGAGATTGAGCATGCAAACAACAGAAGAAAAAAAGGGACCCAAGGAAGTAATCATACGTGTAGTGATCAACAATCTCATTGTCTGGCTTGTTGAATCTAGCAGCCAAGTGTTTCTCAGCGAGAGCCAATCCAACAGCATTTGCAATACCTTGACCAAGAGGCCCTGGGAAAGAAAGCCACATTTAAATAGATATATTTGCTTTATTTTTAGTATGCCATTTTTATTGATAAAAACAATTGCAAATTTGCAATCACTTGTGCAAAAGAGTATAACTAACCAGTTGTTACTTCAACTCCAGGTGTTTCAAAGTTTTCTGGATGTCCAGGGGTTCTGCTTTCCCACTGACGGAAGTTCTTCAAATCTTCTTCCTAAAGAATAATCCATCAATTATAAATTTTAGTGCTTTATTTCAAAAATCAACTCTTTTATAAAAAGGAAACAAGGATGGAAAACCCAAAGCTCTCAAAATAGAATTTTTGAAGAAGCTTACCCTGACACTGTCGTAACCAGCGAGGTGAAGCAGAGCATACTGCAACATGCAACCGTGACCCGCGGACAACACGAAACGGTCACGGTTGAACCAGTAAGGGTTCTTGGGGTTATACCTCATAACCTCATCGTACAAAATGTGACCCATCGGAGCGCAGCCCATGGGCAACCCGGGGTGCCCTGAATTCGCCTTCTCGACAGCATCAATGGCCAGGAATCTGATGGTATTGATTGATTTCTCCACCAGGGAAGTCTCAGCAGCGGTGCCGATTGTCTCGACGGCAGCAGCGCGGACTTGGCGCTGCTGGGAGGAGCGGGAGGGAAGGCGTCGACGGGAAGAGGAAGCGCGTGGGATGGTGGATTTGAGGCCGGAGAAGGTGGGGAAAGAGATGGCGGAGAGGGAGAGGCGGTGGTCGGAAGAGGGCGGCGAGCCATGGGAGGAGATGGCGCGAGAAAGGAGGGCTTGGGATAGGGTGACGGAAGAAGTAGAGGCCATTGTTAATTGAGGGTGAGGTTGTTGAAATGGCCCCTCGTGCTTTGATAATAATGTAGAAAGAAAGCAAGTAATAGCCACCAACTCTCTCGTTGATCTTCATGTCTACACAAACACTCAGATAGACTGAGCTGACCGTTAGATTCCAAGATGGCTTCATCCCCACCATTGATTGTGGCTAACATTTTCATATTGCTCTCTCCGCCTCTCATTTCTTTTTGTTTCCTTTTTTGTTTCCTTTTTTTTCTTTAAAAAAAAAAAGGTAAAGTACACCCATGGTCACCTAACTTTAGGCGTGTACCTATTTTGACCATTGTACTATCGAACTTATTAATTAGACCACTTATATTTTAAATTGACCTATTTTGACCATTGATGTTAATAAATTAACAGATGGGTGACGTTGCAGTTAATTTTTTTTTTTATAAAATTATATATTTATTCTCTATTGTTTATCTATTATATCAAGTTAATTTAATTTAATAAAATTTACCAACCAACTAAATGACGACACGTGTCACCACCTGGTTGGACGAATTTACTCTAATTTTTTATTTAATTTATTTAATAATTTTCACCCAATCAGATGATGACATGTGTTACTTGATTAGGTGAAAAATTAAACAAATGAGAATTGTGGGAATAAAACTTGCAACCACAATTACAATTGTACAAGCAACATCCACTCTACCACTAGGCCAAATCTTTTAATTGTTTCAAATATATTGACGTTTTCATTTAATGGGTTTCAAATAAACTACACTCCCAAACATGGTTAGGACGTTTTAACAGTTCACCATCAACCCACAGTTTCAATCACCATTGCTATACATTTCGAGCATCATCAAGCCAACTTCCATCACCACCACCGACTAGCAACAATCCCTTTATCACCACAGCCTCAAAAGCCATTCTTATTCCCTTAACCAAAACTTAATTTGAAACCATCAAACAACATTCATCAACAGTGAGGGAAATAGAGAATATTGTTTCGATTATCTCTGTAGTCGATGAACAGAGTCTCTAGCCGACAATCCTAACGATGAACTAAAATGCCGCGGTATACTTCAATTTCGAGCAGATTCGACGGTAGACGGTCGTGAATCGACACATTAAGAGACTAGAGATTTTGGCTTCGTTTTGAGACATTTCGATTGTTCCCGATAAAGACAGTTCGAGGGAAACGAAGAGCATAGTGAGAGGAGTTCGTTGTTGGTGACGGCGAACGGAACCGCCACCGGACGACGACCTGACTATGGTTCAAACTTGACGGCTGCTAGGGTTTAAAGGAATGAGTTGTTCTCTTTATTAAATAAATTAAAATTAGGGCCAAACAAATATAATAGGTAATTAATAGGGATTAAATGTATAATTTTATAAATTTTTATTAACTGCCACATCACCCTCCGTTAATTTTTTAACGGCGGTGGTCAAAATAGGTTAATTTAAAAAGTTGGGTGGTCTGATTGACAAGTTCAATAATTCGGTAGTCAAAATATGTACGCCCCTAAAGTTTGGTGGTCACTAGAGTAATTTACCCATTTAAAAAAATTATTCTTTTGTAAACGTATTCTGGATAAATAAATAATATTTGGACCTAAACAAAACTTTTTTATACCTTTAGGCCACTTTAGGGAAAATTATGGACACACTTTGGAATCAAACACATATGTTAATGTTAGGTACAGCAATAACAATACACTAGTTTTCGTAAACGTATGATGTATGAGTGTATTGTTTGTATAAATTATAATATATAAAATAATTTAAATATTAAATTTTAAGTGGTATTTTTTTTTATTTCGTTTAACCATAAAATAAATGACCAAATTATATATATTTTTACAATAAGTGTCTACAGTTTTTTGGCCGAAATATATGTCTAACGTTTTCACCATTATCATTTTAAGTGCATGATCGTTAACTGTCGTTTAAAAAGTCTTGTTAGTCGATAAAAATATGACATGCATCATGTTTTGTTTTGTTTTAAAAAATAGCTTTTTTAAAATTATCCTGAAATTCTCAAAAATTCTTAAAATAGTACCAAAATCCTTAAGTTTTAAATCTCGATTCTAACTGTTGCTACCATTAATCATCGACGGCATGCCCACCACTTCCGTCGCTGGACCTTACGATCATTTTCCTATTCTCTTATCGACGGACGACGTGTCTAACATCGAAACAAAGTTAAACTCGTGAAAGAAAAAAAGAAACGATGGATGACAAACTGCGACCGAACGACGTGCGAGTTTGTTGCGAGAGGAGGAGGAGGCTTTATTTCGTCGTCGAAAACATGATGAACGACGGAGAAAATAACCACATTTGAGGATCTAGGGATTTTGGTTTTTTTGTAATTTTTGGGAAATTTAGGAATTTTTTAAAATTAAGTTAAAATAAAAAAATAAAAAAAATCAAAATCTACGTGTCATGTTTTCATTGGTTAGAGGAATATTTTTAAATGGTCCTTAAAGGCCAAACACCTAAAATAATAAACAGTGAAAATGTCAAACACTTATTTCGGTCAAAAAAAACTTTAAGCACCTACTGACAAAAAAATATTATTAAGGCACTTATTTTATAATTAATCTTTTGTTGTTTTGTTTTGAATGATATATTTTAATTGTTTAATTATATTCATATGATATCTTTGATATTAAATTCCGTAATTCAGATTTCAATTATTTAATGTATTAAATTAAATAAAGGGTAAATTAAGTAAATCGCAAGTAAAATTTATTGTCTAACCTATTTTTAGTCACTGTATCTTAGATATTGAGCGTTTTTAGTCACTGTATCTTAGATATTGAGCGTTTTTAGTCACTGTACTCTAGATATTGAACGTTTTTAGTCACTGTACTTTAGATATTAAGCGTCTTTAACTGTACTTTAGATATTGAGCGTTTTTAGTCACTGTACTTTAGATATTGAGCGTTTTTACCAAAACGATTTCGTTTTAAAAACGTCAAATTTACACTCAAGATGACATCATTTAAATATCCATATAAAAGTTTTAAAAAATCTCTCATTTTCTCTTCCCTTATATCTTCTTCTTTGTTTCTTTTCTTTCCCTTTTGTTTTTACCCAGAATAGGTTCATCATCTTCAAAGAAAGAATTATTTTTACGACAGACGGTTCGGTCATTCATTTTTACTTAAAAATCAATAGAACCTACAAACATAAAATCAAAATAAAAAGTCAAATCTCAAATAACAATTTCTATAAATTTTTCTCATTATAGTTCAACTTCGATACTGAAGATATCCTTATTGAACAATCTAATTTTAAATACGTTTTAAAAAATAGTAATTGGGCTTCCATCTGGGTACGGCCCATGCATGGGTCATGAGATATTTGGACGGTAGTAAAGGCCTTCCCCAATATGCTTTCAAAGTTCAACGGTCCAGATGCAAAGAAACCATAGAAGAAGATCTTCGTTCTCACAGAAACAGGAAAACAAAACAGATGATCGAAATCCAAATCGAAGCTGAAAGAGAAAAGCTAAAAAGAAGAAGCAAGTAGCTTTCAACACTCAGCAACATTTTCTTTTTTCATTTCTGTGATTAAACGAGGGTTACTAACTGTAACAGCTGAACCAATCCCCACCGTCGGATCCGCATAACAACTCAACGCGTTATAAAAACAAAAGAAACTATAGCGAGGGATCCGAATTTTGACCACGAAGATCCAAAATGACGGATCCGAATCTGGATCTGCAAGAATCCGGTTGGGAGGAACTGAGGAGAGAGGCTCGAAAGATCGAGGGTGATCTCGATGTTAAACTCTCTTCTTATGCTAAACTCGGTGCTAGGTTCACCCAAGGAGGTTTGCTCTTCTACTGCTACCTTTTCCATTTTTATTATTCTAGATTTCTGTTCTGAATGCTTGTTATTTTGTGTTATTTAGTTGCATTTTGATTTTCTTTTGGTAGATTACTGAAATTCTGAGTAAATCTGTTTAAAAACTGAACAAACTTTACTGTTTTAATAGATTGGATTTTTTAATACCAGAGATCATATTTTCGTTACTTGTATTTATGAATAAATAGCCTTAGGAATCTGGTCAGCTTTCCTTTTTTACCCCGGTTTGTAATGATATGTACTCACATTTAGCTTATCTAGATACTGGATCGCCAACGGTTGGGTCAAGTAGGTCATGGAAGTCTATGGAAATGGAAATTCAATCATTGCTTGAGAAACTGCTGGACATAAATGATTCCATGAGTAGATGTGCTGCATCTGCTTCTTCGACTACTTCGGTGACCCAGAAGCTTGCAAGGCATAGAGACATACTACATGAGTTTACTCAGGTTTATTTGTTGACTATGCTGTAATTTTTATCTAGACTTGTTAGAAATCAGGTTTCTATGTTTAATTATCAAGAATTTCATACCAGCAATTTGGTATAGTTCTCTAGGAACTTCAGAGCTCGAACTCTTTAACTAATCTGTTTTGTTTTCTACATGTGCACTTAAAGGAAGAGAAAAAAAGTTGTATAGATAAATGGGGGTTGGATAGAACTCTTTCCATGTACATGAAAACTTTCTGCATGGATAACATGTGGTTTTCCATCATGTTGAAGTTTGCAGTTAGAATTGCCCTTATCTCCTCTTTCTTGAACCGTGACCGTGAGAGAAGCGGAAGAAGAGTGGCACTAACGCTGGTACCGCCGCGGTGCATATTGAGTTAATCCCCAAAATCGTTCATTCACTATCTATTTCTGAAAAATAATAGATATCTTGCTCACATATTTACACTTATGCATACCCAAAACCCACGGTTGTTGTAAGGTCATTTGCTTGCTACTCTAGTTCATTGCATTATAAATTTATGTTCCCATGTTCCATGAAATTATCTTCATTACACTCTCATTGCCATTGGTTATGAATGAAACTAACCCCAAATGCATTCATTCATTCATTCTCATTTCTACTTTTGGACTGTCATTGTCTATTTTTGATAATTTGGTTCGTTGCATTTTAAATTGATGCACCAATGTTCCATGATGTATTAGCCATTTAGACCAGCTATTTAGTATTTCCATCCTTTTGAAGTATTGGTACTTATTTTAGGAGTTTAGAAGAATCAAGGGAAACATAAACTCAATGAGGGAACATGCGGAGCTTCTGAGTTCCGTCAGAGATGATATTAATGAGTATAAGGTACTCATACAGTTTAATTTCTTGGCTTTTTCACTCCCATTGCCAAGACTATGTGGTTTCCCAAAGTTTACCTATTTTGCACCATGCAGGCATCTGGGAGTATGTCACCGAGAATGCAATTACTCAGAGAGCGAGCTGCCATCCACGGAAGCATTGCTCATGTAAGATTTAAATATTCTTTATCAGTGTTTATCATGTTACATGCTTTGTTGAAAGGCCTTCCCCTTTTGTTTTCTACTGCAATGTGTTTTATTTTACAATTCTTCAATGGTTTTGGATTAGATATGCGACAAACATACATGTTATTTATAAACAGAACAAACAGGTGAACCTGTTGGTCAGAAACCTAAAGCAGGTGTCTGGCATGTAGAACCGAAAAACTTCAGTAGCCGAAATCACCATTGTCAAATATCCATGGTCTAGTCTCAAAATTCAAGTCTATATTACTAAAAACCAACTCAATGCTTTGAAAAAAAAAACATGTTTTATATGAGATACATGAACCTAGAAAAAGCATTAATAGCAAAGCCACAGTTCCAAGTTTGTCTACAACAAGCATTTCTACAGCCAGATGGTGTTCCATCAGTTTGATTTTGGTTCCTTAATGATGTATCCCTGATTACCTCTTGATCATCATCGCAAAATGCATCCTTGATTGCTTTCTTGCAGTTGAAGGATCTGGTTTAAAATTCAAACACTAAGCACGTGACTTGTGTCTCATGAAAGTTGAATCTTCTTGGTGCTGTTAGCTTATACAAGTTATTCATAGTTGGGGAATGATGGGATCTTATTCATACCAGCAGTGAGGCTGTGGATTTTGCATCGTGTGTACTTTTAGTATAAGCGAAATATAGTGTGAAGTGTGAACTAAGTTCTAATTATTTTCCCAAAAGAGAAATATTTGGTGTTGGACTACGAGTGGTGATGGTGAATTCTGTTGAAGTCCAAAATTGGTTTCGAACTGATATGCTGATGAGAATTTTATGTTTGCATAAAGACTCAGACTAGCATCCTTCTTTGCTCATACATCTTTCTTTTTCTTCTCTAGCTTTGTGTACAGGTCATTTAGGTACTTTTTAAGTCCATTTTTAATGGATGAGATTGATGTGACATGCAGAATACACTTTAGACTAACTGTTAGTTTCATAATATATATTTTGCTGTCTTTAGTGCCTTGCTACTGTTACAGAATAGCTTGTATTATTGTTATTGGTTAGTTTTCCTTCCCTATTTGTCAAGGAATTATTTAAGTTCCAATTTTCTAATCTACAACATTTACTTTCTGCAGATAGATGATGTGATTAATCAAGCTCAAACGACAAGAGCAGTGTTGGGCTCTCAAAGATCTTTGTTTGGAGATGTTCAAGGGAAAGTAAAAGTTCTAAGTGACAAGTTTCCTGTTATCCGTGGCTTGCTCGGTACCTCATGATGCATCTTCATTACTGATCTTTTATTCTTCATACCATCTTTTGTACTAATTAAAATGACTCTATTTTCTAGGTTCCATCAGAAGGAGGCGTTCAAGGGACACTCTTATTCTGTCAGCAGTAATCGCTGCTTGTACGTTGTTCCTTATTATCTATTGGCTATCAAAGTAGCTAGAGGTGTGATTTATATTATTAATACGCAAATGTTTAAAAAGCTACCGTGTCTGTTTAAGAGATTTTTGGTTTATAATTTGATAGAACAGATCACATTCTCTGTTAAGTTTGTGGTACCGGCACCTTCTTTTTGGCTCCATTACACAGAAAGTCTCATTTGTTTCATGTGCAAATCTGTTAACGTTGCTCCAATTCAGAGGCTTGGTAGTGTTTGGTTGCTTGCGATGCTCCCATGTTGGGTCAATTTCAGTTCACTCGGTGTCTGTCTAGTTTTTTAGCTGTGCCTTGCTGCAAAGGGCATTGTTTGTTTTGGGGATCGATCCATTGTTTTCAACACAGTGGCGAGGTAGCAGAGGGGACAATCTCATATAAAAACATGATCCAATGTTGATTCTTTTCTTTCCCTTCTTTTCCTTTTAACTTATTTTAACCAAATATTTTTCTTTGTCATTCTTAATAAATGGATATCTTAAATTTGTTGGTCGATTCGTGAACTTCTGAGCACTTAAAAAAAAAAGGAGTTCGAATCTAGACTCAAGGGGCTGAGGCAAAATGACTAATGAAATTTGGGACCAAATAATCACCATCTAACGATTGTTTGGGGTTTATGTGACCAAAATTGTTCAACATCTAAATTTTAGAGATAAAAAATGTTCAATGTCTAAACCTTGGTGAGTAAATTGAACGTTTTGACATTTTAGTGACCAAAATAGGTTTAAGAGTAAAATTCAGTGATGATTTATGTAATTTGTCTATTTATTTTAAACCCCATCTGTTAATAAGGCTGCAATATTTCGTCGAATATTTATGATATAATTGAATAGAGTATTCGATGAATTGTTTATATAATATTCGGTTATGTTTGTTTATTAAGTTAAAAATTATAAACAAAAATTTTATATTTATTTAATAAACAAACACAAATAGATATGGACGGAGTCATTTGCATAATGAGAGGGCTCTTCCCCACTCACCAAATATTTTGGGTAAACATCTTCATTGTCCACTAAATTATTCCTTTTTTTGTGAAGCATCGGTTTCTTATTTTAGTCATCAAACTATTAATTTTTTATAAAATCGTCACTAACGCTATTTTTTTTCTATTTTGATCACTAATGTTACTTTTTCATGTTTTGGTCACCAATACATTGCTTCTTCCCTATTTTGGTCACTAAATTATTCTCGCTTTCTTGTTTTTCTGTGAATTTTTTTAACGGCGGGTGACCAAAATAAGAAAAGAAATGTAACATTAGCGACTATTTTACCAAAAATAATAATTTCATGATCAAAACAGGAAAGTAAAAATAGTTTAGTGACCAATGGTGAAGTTTACCCAATTTTTTACCCTTTATCTATATAATTGTTTTTTTAATTGGTTATTATGAATTTCCACTTTTCAACATTTATAGTTTGCCCTCTCCACCTTCAATTCTGGCTCCGTCCTTACGAATAAAGACATGCTCGGTTTGTTTATATTCACGAACAAATTTGTTTATCGACTCCTTTACAAATTCACCCCTTCTCCTTTTTTGTATTTAAAATATTGGTGAATGGAAGCGCTAAATTGAATACATGGTGAACTTTGGAGTTCAAGCCATGAAGACTGAGGAGTTTAAGAACTAATAGTGTAATTTCATCATGTTCACGAACGCTAAACGAACATGTAGGAGAACATATAAATGAGGATGTGCGCGAACATATAAACTAACATGTTCCTGAGCGTTAAACGAGCGTGTCAGCGAATATTAAACGAACTAAACAGTAACACGAATTTATATGTAAGGAAGAACATAAACACAATTTAAGCAAACAAATAATAAACAAACGAACACGAATCAAACATGAACACTTTTAAAAATATACAAACGAACATAAACATAATTTTATCCGTTTAAGCCCAGTTCATTTACAAACCCTACTAACATAAAGGTAAGGAAGAACATAGAGCAGGTGCAATATCGACAGCACGCAAGTGTTTCCTCCCGGAGGGATTTCTTGGTGGCCCAGCAAGAGTTCAAGGCAGTTTGGTAAATTGTCTCTTGTGGGGGAAAAACATGTGTACTCAATTTAAAAGGATTTGAGGGCAACCTCAAAGACAGACAAAGCAATTCAAAAACACTATCGAAAGGCATAAAGCAATTATGTATGTAATCAAAAGCAACTACATTCACTCATCCTGGAAATATCATTTAATTTGGATGGGAACTGATTAACATTCATGAACTTCATGATAAAGCGTACCTGCAAACTTGATAGTCCTGCTTAAAACAAAGAGCATTTGCATATTCACAGAACCAGTCAATGTAAAATAATTACATGGTCACATTTCGACATTGTATCTTCGTAAAATAGATCAAAACAGGACAGGCCTTGAATTGCAACCGACAGCGGTAACAGCAGCCGTAAGTGGTGGCATTGCAGTTCCAGCATTCCCAAGGAAAAGCTCAATTTCTTTACCTTCCCTTTTCCCCACCGGAAACCGACCACCGCAACCTTCCACAATGGCTTGTTTCTTTTCACTGTCATGTTCCACACGTACCAAGTTTTCCCGAAGAAACAAGCATATGATAGACATCACCACTGTTCAACAAATTGACCTTGTCCAGTTTCATACAGGAAGCCAGCCTACTTTAGCTTCATTTATGAAACAGGCATCTTTCAACCAATGCTCAGAGCATTTCTTTCTGTAACGAGCTTTGGATTCTTCATTTACTACATTATATTGATTACTCATTTTGGTTCTAGCCTAGTTTTTTGTTGTTTCGTTCAGTGAACACCCTGATTTAGTAATTTGTTTTGATACAATCCTCTGCTTTTCTGGTCCTGTTATGGAACTCAAAAATCCATATTCCATAGAAGATGCTGTAATGATTCTTTGGGTGCTAAATACAACATTGTTGTTGTGGTGTAGGTAAACCACCCCTTCCACCACCAAATTAATGTGGGCTGCTGATGAATGAATATGCTGGTGGAATATGCTGAAGAACCTTCATGTCCAGAAAAAACATGTTCCACAACAGCTCAAATATTTCATGACAATGAACTGAGATTTTCTCATCAGATTTAGCTGATCAAAGACAGGATATACAGCAACCATAACTTATCAGTCTTTATTGAATGGCTGGAAACCATTTCTCAATCCCATTCAGTTTAACGAAATCAAAGCCATGCTTCTCTTGGCTGGATTGGATTATATCCACCAATTTCTATTTTGAACCACCATTTCAGAGAATTAGACTGGTTAATTTGGAAGGCAAAATGATACAAACTGGCCATGCATCTTAGGCCAAGCATATTTGATAAAAATAATAATTGAGGTTATTGATTATATAAGCTAGATTACAATAGTAGGCAACTCTGTTTTATAACATAAAATGAAAAGAAATGGGAAAAGCTAATTTAAAAGCAGCAAGTACAGCAAAAACTCTGGGAAAAAAGACCAACAGGAAGTTACAAATTCATAATCATACAGAAGCTCCGCCCTCTCTTTCGCTCTATTTTTTGCTTTTGATGAATTCACAAGCAACAGAAAACAAGTGGTTTCTGATTCTTATTAAAAACAAACGAGACATGTTGCAATTGGAATGGCCTCTCTTCAGTTTTAATTTCCAACCCAAAGCCACACTATTCCCGGGGAGTTACTAAGCAAGCTTAGCAAAGTTCTTTCGCTGCTGCAACAACAGCCTCTGGAGTTAAACCAAATTCCTTGTATATTTTGCCTGCCGGTGCACTAGCCCCGAACCGGTCAATTCCAATTGCCTTCCCCTTGGATCCGACAATCTTATGCCACCCAAATGTTGATCCAGCCTCAATACTCACCCTAGCTGTTACAGATGCTGGCAGAACACTTTCCTTGTAGGCATCTGATTGCTCATCAAAGAGCTCCCACGAAACAAAGGAGACAACCCTAACAGTCTTGCCCTCCTTCCTTAGTTCATCAGCAGCCTTAGCAGCAATCTCCAACTCAGAACCAGTTCCCATCAGAATTACATTGGGGTTGTTGCCAGAAGAATTGTCTGAAACAATGTATCCACCTTTTTCAACTCCCTCAATGGAAGTTCCAGGAAGGTTGGGCAGCTTTTGCCTAGAGAGGGCAAGAATAGAGGGTCTCTTCCTGTTCAGAACAGCAACCTTATATGCACCAGCTGTTTCATTTCCATCAGCTGGACGAAGCATCAAAAGGTTAGGCATCGCACGGAAGCTTGCCAAGTGCTCAATTGGCTGATGGGTGGGTCCATCTTCCCCAAGACCAATGGAATCATGGGTCATAACATAGATAACTCCTGCTTCACACAAGGCTGAAATCCTAATGGCAGCTCTCATGTAGTCAGTGAAGACAAAGAACGTAGCACAGTAAGGAATGAGGCCTGGACTGTGAAGGGCAATGCCATTGCAGATGGCTCCCATTCCATGTTCCCTAACACCAAACCTAACATTGCGCTCCTCAGGGGTGTTCTTTTGGAAATCACCGTACATTTTGAGCAAGGTCATGTTCGAAGAAGCAAGGTCAGCACTTCCACCAAGAAGACCAGGGAGTACTTTTACAAGGGCATTGAGATTTTGTTGAGAGAGATTTCTGGTAGCATCAGCTGGGCTCTCCGGAGTGTATGTCTAAAAATTGTAAACACAAAAGGGCTCAAAATGTAGTTTTTCATTCCAGTGTAATCTGACTGTATTAGTCCTATGAAAGAGATTATCTGAGAATTAGGTGTAAGGTCCTTTTTAGCATGGACAGTAAAGAGTACTCACTGGAAGTGCCTTCTCCCAACCAGCTGGTAGTTCACCAGTGATGATTGCCTTGAGTTCTGCAGCTTCTTCTTTGTACTTCTGCTCATATTCAGCAAACTTGGCATTCCATTCAGCTTCAAGAGCAGAACCCTGAGGGACATGACGACTCCAGTGCCTGCAGAAAATGGAAGGAAAGTTTTGAAACTAAACCAAAAAACATAATCAGATGCATATATAGAAACCTAAACCGATCTCCTTACCCTTTAACATCTTCAGGAACATGGAAAGGCTCATATGGCCATCCAAGATTTTTCCTAGTAGCATCAACTTCCTTGGCACCCAATGCACTCCCATGTACACTATATGAGTTTGCCTTGTTCGGAGATCCATAACCAATGGTGGTTGTCACCTGAAAAAAACAAGGAATCAAAAAAATGGCATCTTGTACAACACATTAGAGAGATAATAAGGTTGAGCCCCAAACATGTTAGAAATGCAAAAAAAAAATCAATTTTCAATCAAGGCATTCTAACATAATGCAGGCCCTTTTAACAAAAGCTTAGCAGAGAAGTCTTTACCTAAGAATCATGGAACTTTAAAGTTTACTAGATAAGATTCAAATCAATGAATAGTAGAAAAACATATTACTTCCAAACAGGATGTAAAGAAAACATCTGACCTTGATCAGAGTGGGTTTGTCTTTGACAGCCTTTGCTTCCTTGATTGCAGCACGAATTTCATCATAGCCAGTGTTTCCATTCTTGACCCAGATAACATGCCACCCTAGCCCCTCAAATCGTGTATCAACACTCTCGGTAAAGGCAATATCGGTATCACCATCAATTGAAATGTGGTTGTCATCATAGAAAGCTATAAGCTTCCCAAGCCCCCAGTGTCCAGCAAGTGAACAAGCTTCATTTGATATGCCCTCCATTTGACAACCATCTCCCAAGATACAATATCTAAGAAAACAAAAGGCCAATATATCACTACGAGATTGAGCATGCAAACAACAGAAGAAAAAAAGGGACCCAAGGAAGTAATCATACGTGTAGTGATCAACAATCTCATTGTCTGGCTTGTTGAATCTAGCAGCCAAGTGTTTCTCAGCGAGAGCCAATCCAACAGCATTTGCAATACCTTGACCAAGAGGCCCTGGGAAAGAAAGCCACATTTAAATAGATATATTTGCTTTATTTTTAGTATGCCATTTTTATTGATAAAAACAATTGCAAATTTGCAATCACTTGTGCAAAAGAGTATAACTAACCAGTTGTTACTTCAACTCCAGGTGTTTCAAAGTTTTCTGGATGTCCAGGGGTTCTGCTTTCCCACTGACGGAAGTTCTTCAAATCTTCTTCCTAAAGAATAATCCATCAATTATAAATTTTAGTGCTTTATTTCAAAAATCAACTCTTTTATAAAAAGGAAACAAGGATGGAAAACCCAAAGCTCTCAAAATAGAATTTTTGAAGAAGCTTACCCTGACACTGTCGTAACCAGCGAGGTGAAGCAGAGCATACTGCAACATGCAACCGTGACCCGCGGACAACACGAAACGGTCACGGTTGAACCAGTAAGGGTTCTTGGGGTTATACCTCATAACCTCATCGTACAAAATGTGACCCATCGGAGCGCAGCCCATGGGCAACCCGGGGTGCCCTGAATTCGCCTTCTCGACAGCATCAATGGCCAGGAATCTGATGGTATTGATTGATTTCTCCACCAGGGAAGTCTCAGCAGCGGTGCCGATTGTCTCGACGGCAGCAGCGCGGACTTGGCGCTGCTGGGAGGAGCGGGAGGGAAGGCGTCGACGGGAAGAGGAAGCGCGTGGGATGGTGGATTTGAGGCCGGAGAAGGTGGGGAAAGAGATGGCGGAGAGGGAGAGGCGGTGGTCGGAAGAGGGCGGCGAGCCATGGGAGGAGATGGCGCGAGAAAGGAGGGCTTGGGATAGGGTGACGGAAGAAGTAGAGGCCATTGTTAATTGAGGGTGAGGTTGTTGAAATGGCCCCTCGTGCTTTGATAATAATGTAGAAAGAAAGCAAGTAATAGCCACCAACTCTCTCGTTGATCTTCATGTCTACACAAACACTCAGATAGACTGAGCTGACCGTTAGATTCCAAGATGGCTTCATCTCCACCATTGATTGTGGCTAACATTTTCATATTGCTCTCTCCGCCTCTTATTTCTTTTTGTTTCCTTTTTTTCTTTTAAAAAAGGATAAAGTACACCAATGGTGGCTAAACGTTTAGGCCTCATTCATTTAGTCACTAAACTTTTAAAAGTATTATTGGGGTCACTCAACCTTTTTTTTGCTTTCATTTTGATCCCTCAACTTTTACTTTGTTTTCATTTTGGTCCTTATCGTTACCTTCCGTTAGAAAATGTTGATGTGGCCCGTTAGTTTTCCATTTTCTTCAAGGGTAAATTATATAAATGGTCACCGAACTTTTAAAATGTTTTCATTTTGATCACCGAAATTTTAAAACTTTTATTGGAGTGACCAACTTTTGTTTTAATTTAAAGCAACCCCATTGGTTTAAGAAAAAAACTCTTTCAATGTATTAAACAAAAGTAAGAAGTAGATTTTACCTTATGATTATTATGGGTGTTAAAAAAATACTTGACTCGGCCCACCGACTCGAACCTTAAAAATCGAGTAATTCTTTTAAAAAATGCCCTGACCCGAGTTTTTTCCGGGTAGTTGGGTCGGGTATGGGCCAAAATTTTTGTGTGGCAGGGTACTCGACCCAGTACTTTTAATATATTTATTTTTTAGTTTTAAAATATATTTTTATTTAGGTTCCTTAATATTTTTACCCTCGAACTAAATTTAAATCACTAAATTTTTCTAAGTTTAAATTATGTATTATGAATTTTTAAATTTTTTGTTTGGTAATTGGTTTAGAAATATAATAAATCAAGTTGTTGTAAGAAAATATAGTTAAAATTATTGAATAATAAGGATGGTGTTTTATTAGTTTCTCTACTGAAATTAATACAGTCTTGAGTTTGAGGCGCTATGTGTGCAGAAAGTTCTCGCTGGGAGTCTCACCCACTAAAATCAGGTGTGCAACACGGGTCAATCTGGATTAGTCAAGGTGAAGCCTAGAAACCGGAAGGGCAACAAAAAAACATTTAAATCTACTTGTGCAGGAAACAAAAATTAAAGCAGACCAATTACAAAACTAGTTACATTTTTTAAAAAATGTCAATCTAAGCATTAATTTATATACCGGGTAAAAATTTAGAGAATTTGAATTTAGTTTGAAGGTAAAAATATTAAGGAACCTAATCTAAAAATATAATTTAAAATTAAAAAATAAATATATTAAAAATACCGGGTTGGGTCGGGCACCCGACTACACAAAATTTTCGGCCCAGACCCGACCCAACCACTCGGAAAAAATATTGGGTTGAGTAATTTTTTAAAATAGTTACCCGATTTTTAAAGAGTTAGGTCGACGGGTCGGGTCAAAGGGGTCAAGTATTTTTTCTTAATCATAAGGTAAAATCTACTTCTTACTTTTGTTTTTAATACATTGAAAGATTTTTTTCTTAAACCAATGGGGTTGGTTTAAAGCAAAACAAAAATTGGGTGACTCCAATAAAAGTTTTAAAATTTCGGTGACCAAAATGAAAGCATTTTAAAAGTTCAGTGACCAATATAGTTTACCCTTGAAGAAAATGAAAACTAACGGGCCACGTCAGTATTTTCTAACGGAAGGTAACGGGAGGGACCAAAATGAAAGCGAAGTAAAAGTTGAGGGACTAAAATGAAAGCGAAATAAAAGTTGAGTGACCCCAATGAATTTTTAAAAGTTCAATGACCAAAATGAACGCACCCTAAAAGTTCGATGACCATTGATGTACTTTACCTTTTAAAAATAATTCTTTTGTAAAGGTATCGCAGATAATTTTAAAGCTTAATGTCAAAATAAATGCTCAAACTATCATGTTTTTTAAGTGTTTGGACTATTTTTTGCCCCTTTTAAGTGCTCAAACTATCATGTTTCTCTGTTTTAGGTGCTTAAATTTTTTTGCTCCTTTTAGGTTCCCAAATTATCATGTTTGCTCATTTTAAGGTCAAACTGAGGCACTTGTGTTATATAAAAAAAAATAATAGGTCGTGTTTGGCAATTAACTGATAGAAGATTACATTAGTCATGTTTGGTAAACAACTTTTAGAGCTAAAATTAGAGGTTTGAAGCATTTTTAAAGGTTTGACTAGTCAAGTCTGTTAATTTGGATGTTTGGTAAATAGAGGATTGTAATAGCAGATTGAGGTGAAGCCTCTCGTTTTGAAAAAGCTCCTTTTAGGATTTTTTGAATTAGAGGTTTGGATAGAAGACTTGTAAAGACTATTTTGTCCTTGTTAATTATAAAAAAATTCTCTAAATAACATAAATTTTATTAACTAATAAAATAAAAAAATAATTTCATAAATAAGAAAATAATATATAAATAAAAAATGCATATTAATTTAATAATTAGTAAAATTATATTTAAAATATAATTTCATAGATAAGAAATTAATATATACATCTAAATTTAATAATTATTAAAATTATATTAAAAAGATAATTTTACAAATAAAAAATTAATATATACATCCTCATATATGAATTCATAGTAATTATATTAAAAAATTATTTTTCATAATCTAATTAATATTAATAGATACAAAATGTTAATAATTAATAAATTATTCAAACAAGTATCAAATATAATCATGTTCTTATATGTCATTTTACTTCTTCAAATAATCAAACAACTATCAGCTAGCAGTTAATTTTAGCAAACAATTTTATCCAATCAGCTGATGTAATATGCTAGTCAAATCAGGTAATGCAATTAGCTATCCGTTAATGTAATATGTTATCCTCTATCAGTTATACGCTAATTGCCAAACAGGGCCATCAGCTGATAACTGATTGTATTAGTTGATTTGATTAGCGGATTGTATAAAAATGTTTCGTAAAATTAACTGATAGTTGATAGCTGTTTGATTGTTTAAATAAACAAAATAACATATAAGAACATGATTATATTTAACACTCGTTTGAATAATTTATTAGTTATCAATATTTGTATCTATTAATATTAATTATATTTATAAAAAATAATTTTTTAATATAATATTATTAAGTATATTTAAAGGATTTATGCATTAATTTATTATTTGCATAATTATTTTAATACAATTTAATTCATTATTAAATTTAAATAAATATATAAATACGTGAGAATAAAAAATTGAAGGGTGAAGAATTAAAATTGAAAAGGTTAAACTTAGGTTATACGGAGATTTTTGTAATTATTAAGAGTAAAAGAGTCTTTATAACTCTTATGTCGAGCTTTTAATTTCAAAAAAACTCTTATTAGCAATTTTTTCAAAATTAGAGGTTTCACTCCAATCCACTAGTTCAATCCGCTATTCACCAAACATTGCAATTAGCAAATTTGACTAGTCAAGCCTCTAGTTTTAGCTCAAACCGTTGTTTACAAAACGTGATCATAGTTTAGGCACCTAATTTGGCCAAAAAATGATAGTTTGGGCACTTAAAAAGGGGCAAAACGAGAAAGTTTGGCCACCTAGAATAGGCAAAAAATAATTTAGGCACCTAAAAAACGGAATAGTTTTTGAACTTATTTTAGTATTAAGCCTAATTTTAAATACATTTAAACAATCTAATTTTATTATACGTTTAAAAATAGTAATTGGGCCTCCATCTGGGTACGGCCCATGCATGGGTCATGAGATATTTGGACGGCAGTAAAGGCCTTCCCCAATATGCTTTCAAAGTTCAACGGTCCAGATGCAAAGAAACCATAGAAGAAGATCTTCGTTCTCACAGAAACAGGAAAACAAAACAGAAGATCGAAATCCAAATCGAAGCTGAAAGAGAGAAACTAAAAAGAAGAAGCAAGTAGCTTTCAACACTCCGCAACATTTTCTTTTTTGATTTCTGTGATTAAACGAGGGTTACTAACTGTAACAGCTGAACCAATCCCCACCGTCGGATCCGCATAACAACTCAACGCGTTATAAAAACGAAAGAAACTATAGCGAGGGATCCGAATCTGGATCTTCAAGAATCCGGTTGGGAGGAGCTGAGGAGAGAAGCTCGAAAGATCGAGAGTGATCTCGTTGTTAAACTCTCTTCTTATGCTAAGCTCGGCGCTAGTTCACCCAAGGAGATTTGCTCTTCTACTGTTTGTTTTTTGGGCTCGATCCATTGTTTTGAACACAGTGGCGAGGTAGCAGAGGGGACTTGATCCAATGTTGATTCTTTCCATCTTTGATCCATTGTTTTTGGGCAGTGCCCAACTGTTGCCTGAGATGCTACATGCAGTGTTTTCACAGTGAAACTGTTCAGTCTGCTGTCTAATAAGCTATTCTGGAGTCTGGAGAATCCTGATAATGATATGCCAAAAGATGGAGGCAATATTAATATATATTACTATTCATTCGTTCACTACCAAAATCACTGCTAAAGACTTGTCTCTGTTGCATTGATTAGTACTGACATTCAAGAATGGGAAGTATGCAACGATTCTATTGTCTTTCATGTCTCAAACAATTCATTTTCAAATATATGCGTTTGTGTATACAACGACGGTTCAAAGATTTACAGAGACTTCTGTAGTTTATTAAATCAATGCTCTTTAGTTTATAATGCCAATAATATATAAGGATATTTTAAAAAATATTTTTATCTTAATAAAAAATATATTATAGGTCCTTTTTAAAGTCGTTTTTTCGTAATTTGTTAAATAAAAATCTTTTATTTTTTCTGTAAATATTTAATTTAACTTATTTGGGGCCTTCTTGTCTTGAGACTTTGTGCAGTTGTTCACCTCGCACATGTCCAAAACCATCGCTGCGTGTGTACATGTAAAGAAAAAGAAATCAAGGTGTTTAATAATATCTTGTGTGGCAAGAGATCTGAGAACATAAATGTTGTAGGTTACATAGGCGTATTGGCATTCCATTTGACAAATGAAAAGGAAAGGGGGTTAGTGTATTTAATAATGCTTGTTCTACTCGGCAATTTGCATGTGGGGTTAGCAGTGGTCGACGCCCAAATATTTAGCGAGGAAAACAAGCAGCCACAGACCCCTCTCTCTCTCTCTTTCTAGAGTCATTTTCAGGTAAATATTTTAGCTCACTTCCATGCTTGTAAATATCATATTTGAGATATTTACGAACATGTAACCATAGACCCCTCTTTCTAACATAAAATTTTGCATTCGTCCCTAAATATATTCAATTATATGTTTGAGTCTTAGAGTCCTGCTGTCCCACACTCGATTGAAATGTACCAAGATGCCGACATCTCGAGACCTATGTCTCACCTATTAATATCTTTCTTCCTCCAAACAAACAATCAACGTTCAATACAACTATAATACTCTATACAGTCACTACATGTACGTAAATGTCTCAGATATGATATTTCTAATCTTAAACTAATCGACAATAAATTAAAAAGATGATTGGTTGCTAACTTGGGGTGCTTAGCCATTGATTATTGGCTGTGGGTTCCCAAGGCATGCATGAGATGAAGACCCAACAGAACCTGCTTCTGCCTGATTTGCAAGCCCACGGTGAGTTTTTGTAACCAAAATGACTTGCAAAATTTTACCTCAAAGGGTACATGTGAAAGGATGGAGGGTGATGGTAATTCAAGAAATGTTATAAAGAGAAAGAGATAATGTCAAGAAATGTCTTTAACGTTTGACTAGATAATCACTTTACTCTCTAATTTTTGGAGTATTTTAACCCTTTTTTTGATAGAAAGAGTATTTTAACCCTTAACATTTCATATGAAAGGTCCATCATATGAAAGCATTAAACCATTCGTAATTCATGTAAATAAATAAGGAGTATAAATCGCGTTACAAAATAGGAGCACCAAGTTTATATATTGTATATCAAAATAATATTTCAAAAATAAAGTTACAGACTCGGCCACGAAAGGTCATGTGAATACTCAGTCCACTAAACACAAGTATCGTACTTTGACAATCACCGCTTGATGGAATCTCAAACTAATAATTCTCATCGAGCTCTCGATCGATCTAGCAACCTATGCACGGAAACAACTATTCCGAGCATTGAGCTTACAAAGCTCAATGGTACACATCTACTCTATTATACTTCATGTTAATCATAAACATAAGCATGCAAACTAGTACAAGCAATAAGGATAGATAAATAAACATGTGGAGCTACCACTAGTCGCCTAAACACATGCTCTCATCATGCAAGTCATCATATATGACACATAATGCCCAACCATACCCAGAATCTCACCAGATCATCCAAGAAAAAACACAAAAAGTCATAACCGCAAACCTAGAGTGAGGTCTGGTGTCACACTGCCTCGGGAACATTCACTCTTTCTCTTGGTGAGGCCCATTGTCACACAACCTCGGGAACGTACACTCATACTTAGCATCTCTCTTTAAGTATCTTCGAATGAGGCACGATGTCACACAACCTTGAGAACATACATTCGACATCTCTAACCATGGTGTTGCAACACACTCTTTGAATATTGAGATCCCATCAAACAAATGTAACTCAACCAACGAAGTGTCCATACAACACACAACATTAACACAATTACCATACAACAAACAAGATCAGCATGATTACCATAACTTTATGGTTTCTATCAATTATCAAGCCACCAATTTAAGTTACTAAGCTCTTACATCTTATGCTCGCATTTAAGGGTAAATTTTTGATTTATCAGTTTTTATACACTTTTTAATCTCATTAAAAACCCATCAGACCATATCTCATTATTTTTCAGTCCTTCTAGCCCAAATTGGTATTTTTGGGCAGAATGCTCAGTACGTACCGATACTAGCCCACGTGTACCGGTACTCATACGCGTACCAATACTAAAGATACACACTGGAAATTTTTAATTTTCCAAGTACTGGTACAAGCCAACCCGTACCTATACGACCTTGAATAACGTACTGGTATTGACCGAAGCCCGTATCGATACTACTCTCGAGCTCATACAATATTAGAAATTTACAATATTACAATACTTTTCGATCCTAAAGCTTATAAAAGTCATTAAGGTTTGTTTACTAACACATTTAATCACTTAATATTCATTACATACTTTATGCCTATTTGATCGAATATTACCGTTATTAATTTCTTAAGCATAATTTTCATCAAACATGCCAATTTCATGCACTAGCACCAAAGCAACACAATATATAATTTCACATTCGGTCATCAAATAATTACAAAATATCCGAGCGACCCAACACGGTCTCTAATGCTCATATGAGTCTTACAATAATCTGAATGTCATCTAGCATCACGCAAATATAGAGTCTCAATATACCGATCTCTAAACATGTTTATTTATCATCTGCTATTTTAAAACTAGAGAATAAAACGAGTCTCAATTTTCAATGATAATTTTTCAAAGTTTGTATTTTAAAACTAGAGAATAAAACGAGTTGGATTTGAGAAATTAAAATTCTCACGCCACTTAAAATTGATACAACTTTAAATATGAGCTTTAAGATTGTAATCTTAAAATATGAGCTTTTATGAGGTGAAGGTTGTTTTTTATAGGAGAAGCAGCGAAGCAAAATTGTGAAAGTGATAAAGCTATTTGTTTTGTTATAAAAGGAAATCTAAAAGAAAATAATTGTATTATTATTTAAAATATATTTTTGATAAAAAAAAGTTACACAAATTAAGTAAACAATGAAAATGATGCACATGCATGGTTCATATTTCTAATCACTTCATTAGTGTAAGTTTCAAATATCATGTTTAAACACTATAAAAGACCAATATTTAAATTAGGAGGGGGCAAAACTCGACTCGACGCGAAAATACTTGATTCATCTTGACTCGATTCGAAAAAATTTCAAATAAAGTTTGAGTTACTAATTAGAAATTCAAATAACTCGAAATTTTTAGTAATTGGTGGATTGATTTTTAAGTTCAAGTTGAGTCTCTCAATTCTGTATGACACATATATATCACATATAAAAGAATATAAAGATATATGTGTGTTGTAGATGATTATAGAAAATCGTTTAAATTGAAGCTAATTAGTATCATAACATTATAAATGTGAACAAAAACTCGAACTCGAGTCGAATTTTATACACTGATTTGAAAAAGTTTCAAATAAAATTTTAATTATACAATAAGACTCTTCAACTCAACTAACATAATTTTTTTACTCGACTCGATTCAATGGAATGCACAATTTTAGAATTGCTTCTTTATATTACTAACAAGAAATACCATATAACACTTTCTTAATGGAATGGTTAATGAATGAGAATGTTCGATAATATGAAAATTTAAGCGGCAAGCTCCAACATCTTCCTTGGTTTTTCTTTGTTTGGTGAATTCCAGAGTCCTTCATTTTTTTTTTGCCTTTTTTCTAAGCATTGGTGACTTTCGTCAATAAACACATTTTTACAAGCTACCACATAGTAAAAAAAAAAAGGCAGCATTTTTTGAATGGCAAGGTGAATGACAGTTAAACTGTCAAAATTTTCACATTTTTTTTTCTTGAGGAAACAAAATTCACATTGTTCTATCTCTTGTACTTAGTGAAATTTATAAATCCGATGCCTTTGCAACTATTTGATTACTCTCACATTTCCGTTATAATGTTTTAAGTCGATGAATGAAACGCATTTTTTTAAACCCCCATATTTAGGGCTTTATTTGAACAAAAAAAAGGGGGATTATAAATTGTGGCCCGTCTGAAGGCACCCATGGAATTGTAGTGAACCGAGGTGTCTTTAATCTTAACTGTGAAACAACAGGTGAATGAGCCAAAGCTATTCACTACCATGCATGCACACGTCCCTTTCTTACTTCCATTCTCTCTCTAACACACAGCACACATCCATTGGGAATGCCAACCATTCATTTTTCTCTTCCCTTTTAACCTAAACCCCTTTATTATTATTTCCTCTTTTATTTTATTTTTTTTCCTACCGGGCTAATATCTACCATCCATAACCTGTTAAATTTACTGTTGAAACTTGAAACTACAAACCATGTACAAATGAGAAACGTTTGAAAACACTTTCCGGCTCTGTTACATCTCCTAGTATATTAGTAGTATCCCCTCTTTCCATCTTTTTCCTCAATCCTCTTCTTTGTAACTCAACATTCAAAAGGATCAGTCAATCTATCAATCAATCAGAAGAAAAAAATAACAGAAGGATGTCTTCCTCCTCAGCTGCTTTTTCACCGGACCACCTCTCTCCGTCCGATCAGCTCTGTTACGTCCATTGCAACTTTTGTGACACTGTTCTTGCTGTATCATTTTCTGTCCCTTTCTTTTCCTCCCCCAAACCCCCTTTTCTAGGGTTCTTATTCATGTTTTAGTTAGTTGTTTTACAACTGTTTTTGTACCGTTTCTCGTTTTCTCTCAGGTGAGTTTTCCTTGCACCAGCTTGTTCAAGACAGTCACCGTTCGATGCGGACACTGCACTAATCTTTTGTCGGTCAACATGCTTGGTTTGCTTCTTCCTGCAGCTAATCAGCTTCACCTTGGCCATTCTTTCTTCACTCCTCAGAGTCTCTTGGTATATACATATATCTTCATCTCTCCACAAATTAGGGTTTCAAATCTACAAGCACCATGAACTTGGGTTACGTTCGATTTACTATTTCACATATGTGTATGTAAATGGCAGGAGGAGATCCGAAGCAGTGCAACACCGAATATGTTGATCAATCAACCAAACGGTCCAAACCCAATTAATGAATCTATTATGCCTGTTGTTCATGGAGGAGTTGAAGATATCCCCAAACCTCCTGCGGTCAACCGACGTGAGATTCTTCTAACATTTAGTAACTATTATGCTTTTCATCTCCCTTTTCAGTAGCTAGAGTAGAAGCTTAGAGTTAGCCACTCAAATCGATTTGGGTCTATTTTTTGAGGAGTCAAAGCTTCCTGGTCACAACCTTTTCACTATGCCAAATGGTCAAGAAACCTATGCTTTTTACATGCCTACGTCCCTATATTTCCAAATCTTTCTTCTTTAAAGGATATTTAATGTCATCTCATACCTATATGTCAGCTGTTACAGCAAAGTCCCAGGGCTATATATATAGTTAGTTCAAATTTGAGACTTCCCTTTTCCATGTTCATAAAGTTGAGACATTTTATACTTGGTATGCTTTCCAGAAAAATCTTGAGTGACAAAATTCATTATCTCCAACATTTTAATCAAACCCTAGCGTTCAAGACATTACTATCACTGTTGTCCATGTTTATGCCTGAAATTTATTAAGAAAGAGAAATGGTAAAAGAAGAATCCATGCACAAGATGGATAGATCTGTAAACTGTGAGAGAAGATGATGAGGTGATGATGAAGAGAGAAAGAGAGAGAAGGAGACAGAATGTTACCAAAAAAAGTCAGCGAGGTGATTTTAATGCACATGTCTCATTGTTTGTCTGTTTTATTATATTCAGCTCCGGAGAAGAGACAACGAGTCCCATCCGCCTACAACCGCTTCATCAAGTAATGTTTGATTAATCTTGATTGTTTTTGTTTAATCCTAACCAGACTTTGAGTTTTTAATCAAAGTTATTAGAAATTGAAACAATGGGGTGACCTTGACATGTATCAAATCATCTGTGCAGGGACGAAATCCAACGCATTAAAGCTGGGAATCCTGATATAAGTCATAGAGAGGCCTTCAGTGCCGCTGCCAAGAATGTAAGATCCCAAGATTCCATAACATTATTATTATTATTGTTATTATTATTACAATCTAGGTTGTACTACTGCTATTCAGTATTCATGTATGTTAATAATATTTTAATGGTTTTTTAGTGGGCCCACTTCCCAGACATACATTTCGGACTTATGCCTGATCAACCCGTGAAGAAAACAAACGTACACCAGCAGGTATTTCAAACCCTAAGCTCTCACTTTAATTTTCTTCTTCTTTTCAAAGTTTTGTTCATATTGCTTCGGATTTTGGGCACTGATCTCTTTGTTTTCTTTCAAATGTTCTGCATGTACGAAGGAGAGGAAGTGGTGATGAAAGATGGGTTCTTTGGTGCAAACAACATGGGTGTAGCCCTTTACCAGACAAGTGAAAACTACTGCTAGCTAGGGTTCCCTTGTCGTTCTTCTTTTATTTAGGGTAATTTCCTTATTATTTCCCTTATATGTTTGTCTTAGAAGACTGTCTGAAAGTATGAGGATGGGTTGCTTGGTTTATGGTAGTAGTGGTTATGCGGACGGGTTTTGATGTCTAGATTTAATGCTGTTGTGAAGAGCCTACGTAGCTACGAAGAACTCTTATGAGGATGAAGGGTTATATGCTGGTGAATATATAGTTCTCAGACATTAGCTTTATATGTCATAACTCATAACAGTGCTTCAAATGCTTAAAATTTAATCCTACCTTTATCTTTCAATCTCAATTTCAATGTTAAGTTAATTTGTTTCTCTTTCTTTTCCTTTGACGGACTGTAACCAAAAATCAATTAGTTCAATCGGTTGAGTATTTATTTCTCCCTTTGTGGATGAATATTTAAAAGATCAATGTTTGGTATACTGAAAATGTATAGTTTTATGTACTATTATTGCGATAAAATTTATCTGCCTCTTTCTATGCATCAATACTACAAAACTTTAAACAAATAAATTTCAATCTCTAACCTTAAATTATAAATTATAAACCATATACCCTAAAAATACATAATACATTAAATTCCTTAAACCCTAAACCTAATTTTTAGTGTGGGTATAATAGAGGCATCGAAAAGGGGCGGAGAATTTTTGTTCCTATTATCGTAACATATGTCCTTATAAAAAAACATAAGATACTATTTCATCATAAAATATTAAAACTAAGTGAACTTAAATTTATTTTCACACCCATATCATACCTTAACATGTGCCTAAACTTTTACGGTTTAGGTTATATTTAAAAAAGGAAAACCCTTTTGTAATGGTTTGTAATTCATACAAAAAATAATGTATGCAATGCCAATCAATTAATTTAACGAGGGCTAGTGTAAACCCTAAATCTCAAACCCCTGAAAAAGAGGAAATCGACATATGCTTCCGTGGCAGCCAAGAAACCAGGTTTGGATGACAAGGAAGGCTTTGGATTAGGTTTCGATACAGATGAGGTGGTTGTTTTGGATGAAGACTGCATTGTTGGCGAATCTGGAGTGTTTCCAACGATCAAATTTTTGAATCGTGTACATGATCAAATTGATCTGAGCATGAGAAATTCGATAAATGTTCGCCTTCTAGGGCGGTCTATTGGTTATAATGCTTTGATGAATAGAATTCACATGTTATGGAATCCCATGGTGAAATGCAGTTAATTGATCTCGACAATAACTATTTTTTTAACCAAAATGACTTGCAAAATTTTGCCGAAAAGGGTTCATATGAAAGGATGGATGGTGAAGCTAATTCAAGAAAGAATATAAGAGAAGGGTATAATGTCAAGAAATGTTCCTAACGTTTGACCGGATAGTCACTTTGACCCTTTTTTTTTTTTTGAAACACTATTACCTTCAACATTTCATTTTGGATCAAAATGATCCCTTCATGGATGAAATTTATTAGTAAACTAACGATAAACTGCTTGAAATGACTCGATAGAATGACTCTATCGAGTCAACATCTTTGTCTATATGACACTGTTATGTCTGTGTGGACTCCACTTACCGTTAGTTGACCAACAATTTTCATACACAAATGAGTTATTTTAGACAAAAATAAACATTGAAAGTTAAAGTATAGGTGCAAAAATAACTATCAAGTTAAACCTTAGGGAACATTTTTTTGACATTATATATACCTAAGAGAAATGCCAGCCATCTTTTTCAGCAAAGTTAGGGTTACTTTTGCAGCATATCGCCAACAAAAAGTGGAGGCTTTCCATGGAGAGCGAAAAGGAAAAAGTGAGAAATAGAAAATCTCCAGATGTATGCTATGCAATGCTTGGACAAAGTAAAGTGAAATGGATTAAAGGAGGTAGGATCTCTGTGTGCTGCAGACTGCACTTACTGACAACTACGTTTCTCTTTGTACAGAAGGTGAGTGGTCAAATCCATGTTTCAAAAGCTTCTTGTTGTGAACAGTTTTTTGTCCGATTCTGTTATTATTTTTATAATAATTTGGCGATGATTTATTTCCCTCCCAAGGAGGCGCAGAGCAGGTCTCGTCTAGCTATTACCGGCTCCCTTATATAGCAGCTGGGCTGGTTACTCTGAAAGCTGCCACCGGACCAACTCACCAAACTATCAACTATTTGTAGCATTTATATTTTACGGGATCAGATGAAGTGAATTAATGTTTAGTCAATACTGTTTCTGTTTGTTTTAAGTCTGAAACTTAAGATTTAAGATTGATTTGAAGAATCATGTTCAAGACATATTGGACTGGAATCAGGAGACATTGTCAGAACTAGAAGCAACTTGACAAGTAGAGTATATATATATATATATATGGCAATTTTGGGTGAAAAACCCCTTTTAAATTATTATCTTTAAAAATGGCTCTCAAAAATATTTATTTGGCAAAATGACCCCTTTCTTGCCAGGTCGTCAGACCTCGCGTTTTGTAGAACGCGAGGTACGATATCGCGTTCTATAGAACGCGATTTTTGTTGACGTGGCGTTGCAGTCCGTGTTAACGGTTTAACAGTACCTCGCGTTCTGCAGAACGCGAGGTCCCCGAGAAATTGAAAAGGCGGCTGGAATATATCGGACGGACCTCGCGTTCTGTAGGACGCGAGGTCTGTGCATTTCCAGCCAGATCCACAAGCAAAAACATGCGTAAGTAGGCCTGTTCGAACCCAATTTCGAGCGTGTAAATGGTATATTTTTAGCGATCATCGAGTTTGGGGTTTTAGTACTGAAAATTGTCTATCGTATGATACCAACATGGTTAATTTCCGTCCATTCTACAATGGTTTAAAATGGCTTCGAAAACCCTATGCTAGCATACTTTTATTGATTGAAGTTGTATTTCAACTAATGTCGATTTTCTGTTTTTTAATCCTATTAAATTTAGTAAAAATAAAAATTAAATAAACATTATAAAGTTTAATTATAATATGCAAACAAAATTATAATTCATAAACAAAATTAGAATACGACATTATAAAATTTAAAAGTGTTTTACATAAATATTAAAAACATAAATAGAAAACAACAAAAAAAAAACTAAAAATGCCTATGTCCACCGGTTCCGCAGTCGGGTGGATGACGCTCACGATCCGGATACCTCCTCTGTCCATCGTGTGGTGGTCCCTGGTCCCTATCAACTAAAAATCGACGGCACATGGTTGTACGAAAAATATACACAGATCCTACTTCTAGCTATAGCACAGGACGGCAATCGCAAATGCGTTCCTGTTGCATTCGCAATCGTCCCGAAGGAGGATTTGGAGTCTTGGACGTTCTTCCTTACGAACCTACGAAAATATGTCCTTGATCCTGTAATACGAAGAAGAAGTGATGAAGGGGTGTGTGTTATTTCTGACAGAGGCACAGCGCTGCTGTGGGCGATACAAAATTTGGGTGATTATTGGAAGCCTCCATACATTCACCACCGTTTTTGCTTGCGGCACATAGCCGCAAACTACCTGCTGAAATACAAGAATCGTGATGAACGTCAAATGGTGCTCGATATGGGTACGTCATTTATGTCATTTTCATTTACTATATTACTTGTTACTCGCTTTAATTTACGACCTTTTTTCATGTGTTTTTCGACCATAACTATTCAACTGTCATCTCGTAGGCAACTCGCACTACAAACAAGAGGTGGCTGAACTGCTCGAGGAACTGAGAGCGAGAAACAAAAAGGGCGCTGAATACCTTGAAAAAATCTCAAAGAAAAAATGGCTTCGATCGTATGACGAGGGTAAACGTTATGGTCACATGACAACGAACTTGGCTGAGGCAGTGAATTCATCACTGAAGGGAGTTCGGCAGTTGCCTATCACTTTCATTGTCAAAGCGACCTATTATCGTTTAGCTACCCTTTTTGCAACCTTGGGCAAGCAAGCAACTGAGTACATGGCAGGTGGACACAAAGTCCATCCAGATTTCCGCGAAAGACTGCATATTCAAGTGGCCCAATCAAGACAGGTGCAAGCAACCCTCTTCTCGCGACAAGGACACTTGTTTCGTGTTGCAGAATTTTCCAGGCGGTTAGAAGGCATTCAGCACAACGCTTACGTTGTAGATCTGAGGGAAAAAACCTGCGAGTGCGGAATATTCCAAACTTTCAAATACCCGTGCGCACACGCCATTGCTGCTTGCACTAACCAACGAATAGAATACATGCATATGGTTGATCCGGTATACTTACTCAAAACGGTGCTTAAAGTTTACGAAAAAAGAGTTTCCTCCAATCGGAAATGAGGTTGATCCAAATGCTGTGGACACTGAACCGATCATACGCCCAGATCCAGCACTACTACGAGCCAAAGGACGTCCACCTTCTACAAGAATATATTGTGCCGAGGATTTGGTCGAACATCGAGAGAAAACCGGACAAAAGAAGCATTGTTCTATATGTCGAAATACTGGGCACACAGCTCCTAAGTGTCCTAATCGCTCAGCCCCTCGTATTAATTAATTATTTTTAATTTGTATATGCGAGTTCGCACATGACAATCTAATCAATAAAGTCAGTTTACTTCTATTTATACAGTACGCCATTTTATATTTTCAATCATTCAAAAAAATATGTTATGATAGTGTTTTCGAAGCAACTATAAGTCAGTGTAAAATTGACGAAAATTGACCGTGTCAGTGTCATACGATAGAGAATTTCCAGTACTACAACCCCATACTCGATGTTACCTAAAAATTTAAAATTTATACGTATTAAATTCTGCTCGAACATGCCTATCGACATTAGTTGAAATACAACTTCAATAAAAAAAAGTATGCTAGCATAGGGTTTTCGAAGCCATTTTAAACCATTGTAGAATGGACGGAAATTAACCATGTTGGTATCATACGATAGACAATTTTCAGTACTACGACCCCAAACTCGATGATCGCTAAAAATATACCATTTACACGCTCAAAATTGGGTTCGAACAGGCCTACTTACGCATGTTTTTGCTTGTGGATCTGGTTGGAAATGCACAGACCTCGCGTCCTACAGAACGCGAGGTCCGTCCGATATATTCCAGCCGCCTTTTCAATTTCTCGGGGACCTCGCGTTCTGCAGAACGCGAGGTACTGTTAAACCGTTAACACGGACTGCAACGCCACGTCGACAAATATCGCGTTCTACAAAACGCGAGGTCTGCCGACCTGGCAAGAAAGGGGGTCATTTTGCCAAATAAATGTTTTTGGGAGCCATTTTTACAGATAATAATTTAAAAGGAGTTTTTCACCCAAAATTGCCTATATATATATATATATATATATATATAGGCATGTAAAATTATTTAGTTTTGCATTGATTTAGGATAATTGAATCTAATGGTTGAGATTATAGCTTTTAATTTCCCTGTAAAGATCTCCCTATTTTCTATGGTTAATCCTAGCTGTACATATATATAATTACGAAATGATAACAAGATGTAAAACAAATTAGTTAGTAATGAATATAGTGCAACTGAATGATGAGAAAACCAAAGGGTTGATGAGAAATTATTCCTGCAAAACAAATTAGTTAGTAATGATAATTACAAATAATAGAAAATAAAACAATTATTGTTTAGTGGAGAATTACTTTGGCGAAATGATAAAAGATGTTCCGAATGTTTGCATGTTTTGTCATTAGCTTCTTGTTTTTTGGGGCAAACAACCCAACGTTTTAATTTGGTCAAAATATGCTCTCATTGGTAAAAAAAATTGACAGTCAACTGACGATCAATGGTTGATGCTGACTGGACTTGCCACGTGTTAATTTAAAAAATATATATATTTTTGTTATATCATTCTTTATGTTGACACGTGGCTGAACCTGATAGTGACACGTGTGACGTGGCGAATATGATGCTGACACGTCGGTAGATCTTAACAGGTGACAAATTTTGTCAATATCAGCCACTGACCGTCATTTGACTAACGGTTTCCATCCAACATGGACATATTTGAATTAAATTGAAACGTTAGAAGTTGTTTGCTCCAAAAAAAAGAATAAGAGGCCAAATGGCTAAACATACAAACATTAGGGCATATTTTGTAATTTTGCCAATTACTTTCTTAGAAGCGATTTTACCCTATCGGTGTACTTGAAAATGAACGTTGCCCTCCGGATTAGAGAGTACTTACTCTTTTATGAGAAAGAGGAATTGCAAAAGACAGAAGAGACAAAGAAGCATATTGCTTGGTGTGTAAAACAGTGAGGCAAATGTTTTTTTTATAGGAGATGTGAAGGGGGTGAGTGAAATCATAAAAAAGAGATACGATTTTCATAAAAATCTCTCAACGGACCGTTGAAACAATTTTCAATCTCGACTACTTTTTGGAAAGTGTGTGTATTTGAATATATTTGAAAACACATATTTGAAATAGAAATAGAGTCGTCATCCATCCTTTGAAAATAGATAGGATCAAATTTATAAAATAATTTTCAGAGATTGTATTATAAAACTAAAGAACAAAACGAGTTAGATTCAAGAGTATGAGAAAGATTTAGAACTCTTACGATATTTAAAATTGGTAACTTGATAATTACATGTTGTTTTAATAGAAGAAATTATAACCTTAAGATTTTAATTTTAAAATATGACTTTTTTATGAATGCAAATTATTTAACGGAGTGAATGTTTTGAAAATAAAACATGTTGAGAGAACTTTTTTTTAAAGCATCGTCACCTAAAAGTGAAAGATGAAACTTAAAGACTACTGTTTTTTTTTTTTTGCTTAGCAATTATAATTTTCATTAATATAACCATAAAATTATGACCAAAATAGAATATAGCGTTAAAAATTTCTCTAAATTTAAGTGGAAGAAAAGATTACAATTATTTGTACGTGGAATAGGATCTGCGAAAGGGAGAAGAGAGAAATAAGCAAATTAAGGTTGTTTTTTTTTTATAGAAGCAGCGAAGCAAAATTGTAAAAGATAGACAATTTTCATAAAATTCTCTCAACGGACGACAACCATCCCACCATCCACAAAATCTCTTTCAACGGACAACAACCATTTTTCTCCAAACTCTGCAACATTACTTTTTGTAAAAGTGATAAAGCTATATTGTTTTGTAATAAAAGGAAATCTAGTAGAAAATAATTTTATCATTATTTAAAATATATATTTTTGATAAAAGTTACACAAATAAGAACATAAATTATGTAAACAATGAAAATGATGCACATGTATGGATCATATTTTTAATCACTTGATTAGTGTAAGTTTAAAATACTATGTTTAAACACTAGAAAAGACCGATATCTAAAGGGTGAGCAAAACTCGACTCGCTGCGAAAATTCTCGACTCGTATTTTTATAAATTCGACTCGACTTAAAAAAATTCAAGTTATAAAATAGAAATTTGAATAATTCAAAATTATACTAAATAGTGGATCAATTTTTAAGTTCGAGACGAGTTTCTCAATTCTGCTTGACATATATATATATATATCACATACGAAATAATATGATATATATATATGCGTGTTGTATATGGTTATAGAAAACTGTTTAAATTGGAACTAATTAGTACCATAATATTATTAATGTTTACAATTAAATTAGAACATAAACTCAAACTCTACTCAACTCGAATTTCATAAACTTGACTCGATTTTTTTATAAAAAAAAGTTTGAGTTATAAAATAAGAATCTTTGACTGGTCTAATTTAATTTTTTTACTCAACTTGATCGAATGCACACCTCTAATTTAAACAATATGAGATTTGATTCTTTATATTAGTACCAAGAATTACCATATAATACATTCCTTAATGGAATGGTTAATGAATGATAATGTTCGATATCATGATAAGTTAAGCGACAAGCTCCAACATCTTCCTTGGTTTTTCTTCCGTATGAACTCAATTAACAACTTTTAGATATGGTGGTTTATGTTCTTTAGTGACAAGAGTTGTTAAGTTTACATATGGGGTGATTATTATATCTAGGGTACATATCGAGCGAGTCGATCGCGAGTTGGGCAGTGCTTGATTCGTGCTCGTTAAAAAAATTTGTTGCTCAACTCGACTCGTTGCTCGTAAAAATTTTGCTCGACTCGTGCTCGTTAAAAAAATTTGTTGCACAACTCGACTCATTGCTCGTTAAGCTCGTTGCTCGTTAAGCTCACTAAAAAATTTACCTTATTTTTAACTAAAAGTAAAATTTAATAATACTATATGAGGCTTAATACTAACATAAGTTAACAAATTTAACAAAAAAATATCAAAAGAGTGTATAAAACACTTTCAAAGTCCAAACCCAAACTAACAATCCACAAGTATACCGAACTAGCATTTTAAAATTAAAATAAAAATCCACAAATTCATAAAACTATCATATTAAAACTAAAGTAACAATCCACAAGTACATCAAATTAAAGTAATTACTAAGAAGATATTTTAAAAAATTAACAAGCTGCTCGAGAACTTATCGAGTCGAGTTAGATTTTGCTTGACTCAACTCGTTAAAGTCTCGAGTCGAGTCAACCCGAGTCGAGCGTTTACCGAGTTTTGATCGAGTCGAGCAGCTCACGAGCTGCTCCACTCGTTAAGCACCCCTAATTATATCCTTCTTGATATTATATTGGCTTAAAGATTTAATAAGCCCCTAAATTTTTGTAAAAAAAATAATTAAGCCCTCAAATTCAAGAAAAAGATTAATTTGGCCCTTTGACCAACGTTGGCCGTTAACTTTAGCGACTTTTAAAAAAAATTATGACACATGTTGCAACATAATAGTGCCACTTGTCATTTCTAGGATTTTTAAATGTTTAAAAATATTTAAAACATAATAAAATCTAAAAAATAAAAAATTCTGAAAAATTATTTTAATAATATAAAAATTATAATTTTTTAATTTCAAAAATTTATAAATAATAAATAATAATTTTAAAAAGATTAAAGTATTTTAAAAAATTAAAAAATTAAAAATTATTATTATAAAATTACAAAATTAAAAATATTTTTATATTTTTAAAATATTTTTTAGAATTTTCCAGAATTTCTGAAACAAAATTAGAATTTATTCTGTTTTTTAATATGATTTAAATTATTTTTATAACTTTATAATAATAATTTTTAATATCTTTAATTTTTTAAAATACTTTAATCTTTTTAAAATTATTATTTATTATTTATAAAAAAATGAAATTAAAAAAATATTTTTTCACAATTTTTTAGAATATATTCTGTTTTTTTAGTTTTTTAAATTTAAAAATCCTAGAAATGACAAGTGGTACTATCATGTTGCGACATGTGTCATAATTTTTTTTTTAAAAATGTTAAAGTTAACGGTCAACGTTGGTCAAAAGACCAAATTAATTTTTTTCTTTAATTTGAGGGCTTAATTGAGTGCAAAAAAAATTTAAAGACTTAATTAATTTTTTAAAAAGTTTAAGGGCTTAATGTCACAGACTTATTTCTTCAAGCTCGATTCGTGCGGCGCTAACACTCTCGGCACGATGTTAGCAAGCCTTTCTCGCGCAACGCTTATGGCAAACACAAGGAGCAAAAGAGTTTACAAGAAAAATACCTTGTATTAAGCAATGGAAGCTTTACAAGAGAACTTTATAAATGCTTAAGTGAGTGACTTCTTAGGTGATTTACAAATGAGAGGGGTGGCCTTATTTATAGGCACCAAGCTCCTCAACGGACGACTAGGATCGTTTTGATCCAACGGTCACAATGTTGCCTCCCAAAATATCTCCTAAACCTAGATATCTCTAGATAATTCTATACTTATCTAGTTATATCCTAAATGGTCTAAAAGCTCTAACATATTCTAAGATATTCTAAAATATTCCGAAGTCGTCCGGAGCTGTCCCAAGCCTTCCGGACTTATCCCGAGCCTTCTCGACTTGTTTCGAGCCTTCTAGGTTCCTCCGGGTGAGCCTAGATGGTTGTGGAAGCTTTTAAAACCCCTCAGAATAGTGTGGAGACGTTTGGGGCTCTCTGGGTCGTTCTAGATTCTTCCTTGGACCAACCTTGGCCTTAAAAGGCTCATAGCATCTCATTTTCTCCAAGTTGGCCCGTGAGCACCTAGGTGGGCGCCTTGGGCGCGCGCAACGCACTTAGGTGGGGCTCTTCGGGCGCGCGTAGCGCACCTGGGTGAGGCACCTCGATGTTGCTCGGTGCACCCTGGCAGGTGTGCCCTTCGGTGGGCTGGGTCGCGACCTGGTGGGGCGTGACATCCTCCCCCACCCGATCTCGCGACGCCCTCGTCGCATCTTCGTGGAACAAGGGTGTTTGTTGGAGCGCTTCCCTCGACTCCTAGCTCGCCTTGCCTTTGCCCTCGACTTGTCGGCATTGTTGGAAGACCTTCCCTTCGAACCTTGACCCTCGGTGGTCTTAGAAGCTATGTTCTCCCCTCGAACATGCTTGGTGGCCTTCCCAGACACGGTCACCCCTTTGCCCTAATTCAATCCCTTGGACGGCTTGGCCCTTCGGACGGCCTTTTCGAGTCGAAGTGCGAAGAGTACTCCTAACCCTTGCTTGGTGGCCCTCAGCGTTGGTACCACACAAGATGGTGCAGCCTTTGTGATGCACAGGCTATTGGCAAATGGCATTGGAATTGCCTTGGCTTGCTCGAAGAACTCGAGCCCTAGGATGAGTGGGTAGTCGTCCATCGGCACAATCGAGAAATCAATGCGTCCTGACCATGTCCCAACGATGGTCTTGACTCCTCGAGTGAACCCTTGGATGGGTTGGGCGGAAGAATTCACTGCCTTGACGGATCCTCCCCCTTTCACAACGCTAAGACCAACCCGCTTTGCTTCCTCCAAAGAAACAAAGTTATGGGACGCACCTATGTCAAACATGGCTCTTGATGCTTTTCCATTGATGGTGACATCCACGTATAGCAACCCCTTGGCTTGGGTCTTTGGGGCGGACTGGATTCCATTCAAGAGCTGTAGCGATCCCATTTGTGCACCTTGCCCCTCCTTTGGCATCACTACCTTCATCGGCATCGCTCCCTTCTTGATGCTTGGCTAGGAGCGAACTAAGTGCTTGGCGTTGAGGGCACTCCCGAACCCATTGATCGCCATCATAGATGTAGCAATTGCTAGGCGGTGATTTCTTGGCACCATGAGAGTCTTTAGACCTACCTCGGTCTTTGTCCCTCCATGTGGACGAGCCTTTGTGCTTTGGTGTGTCCTCGTCCTTTCGACTCTCTTTGTGTAGGCTCCTTTCTCTTCCCCCATTGGAGTGACCACTCTTCTTGTCCCTCGGCTCGTTGGTGAACTCCTTGTGGTTGGAATAGTCAACGAGGCTCTCGGCCACGGCAATGGCATCGACAAGGGTTTGTACTCCCCTTCGTCTTAGCTCGCCCTTGGCCCAACTTTGGAGGCCATCGATGAAGTTGAAGAGTGAGTCCTTCTCTGAGAGATCGGGGATCTCGAGCACCAAGCTAGTGAACTCCTTGACATAGTCTTGGATGTTCCCCGACTGCTTGAGCCTTCGCAATCGTGCCCTCGCTTCATCCTCGGCATTCTCCGGATAGAATTGTCGTTTGAGCTCCCTTTTAAAATCATTGAAGGTAGATATGGTGCACGTACCTCTCTCGACATCGAGACGTCTTCTCCTCCACCAAAGCATGGCGGTGTCGGTGAGGTATAAGGTTGCGGTTTGGACCTTAGAGGCATCGTCCCTGATGCCAACGGCTTCTAGGTATTGCTCCAAGCCATACAAGAAGTTGTCTACTTCTTTGGCGTTGCGTGATCCCGAAAATGTCTTAGATTTTGGCACCTCGACCCTCCTGGTCTCATATGAGGTGCTTGGCCCGGCGGCCAAGGCTCGCTTGCACAACGCAAGGTCGCCTTGCAACGACTCTAGTTAAGCATACACGTTGGAAAGTTCACGTTGGAAAGACTCACGTACCTTTGTGAGCTCTCCCATGAGTGCGTCGCGTACTTCACCCATTTCCGCGCGCAGGGTCTCCTCTAGCTTGATCTTCATGGCCCTCACGGCCGTGTGGATCTCGGCATCTTCCGCCTCTAGGCCTTCGATCTGCTATTGAAGGTCGTCCACTTTGGCACCCATACCCGACACGCCTTCCTCCACGTGAGTTAAGCGCAACTCCAAGCTAGAGATCATGTCTTTGGATTTGGCACGAGGCCTTGTCTCGACAGGGTCTACCTTCACTTCTTGCCCACCTTGGTCATGCGTGACCTCGGTCTTGGACGAGCTAGCAACTTGGTTCTTGATGGTCTTGACCATGCTCCCAAGCGATCGCAACTTGCTCTGATACCAACTGTCACGGACTTATTTCTTCAAGCTCGATCCGTGCGGCGCTAACACTCTCGGCACGATGTTAGCAAGCCTTTCTCGCGCAACGCTTATGACAAACACATGGAACAAAAGAGTTTACAAGAAAAATACCTTGTATTAAGCAATGGAAGCTTTACAAGAGAACTTTATAAATGCTTAAGTGAGTGACTTCTTAAGTGATTTACAAATGAGAGGGGTGGCCTTATTTATAGGCACCAAGCTCCTCAACGGACGACTAGGATCGTTTTGATCCAACGGTCACAATGTTGCTTCCCAAAATATCTCCTAAACCTAGATATCTCTAGATAATTCTATACTTATCTAGTTATATCCTAAATGGTCTAAAAGCTCTAACATATTCTAAGATATTCTAGAATATTCCGGAGTCGTCCGGAGTTGTCCCAAGCCTTCTGGACTTATCCCGAGCCTTCCCAACTTGTTTCGAGCCTTCTAGGTTCCTCCGGGTGAGCCTAGATGGTTGTGGAAGCTTATTGAACCCCTCGGAATAGTGAGGAGATGTTTGGGGCTCTCTGGGTCATTCTAGATTCTTCCTTGGACCAACCTTGGCCTTAAAAGGCTCATAGCATCTCATTTTCTCCAAGTTGGCCCGTGAGCACCTAGGTAGGGCGCCTTGGGAACGCGCAGCGCACCTTGGTGGGGCTCTTCGGGCGCGCGTAGCGCACTTGGGTGGGGCACCTCGATGCTGCTCGGTGCACCCTGGCGGGTGTGCCCCTCGGTGGGCTGGGTCGCGACCTGTTTGGGCGTGACATTAAGCCAACTATATTCTATGCTCAGTATAATTTGATTTGTAGTCAAACATTCATACCGTTTTATTGTATTAATAATTGATCTTTATTTTGAGTGAGATTTTATGTCCTTTCCATTATAATATTTATAGTTAGGGATTAGAGAATTTTAGATATGGTGTATTTTTAGGGTATAGAATGTAGGGTTTAGGATCTAAAATTTAGGGTTAAGGCTTAGAATTTATTTTTGTAGTGTTTTTTAGTGTTGGGGCATGAGTAGGGGTACAAAAAAGAGTAGATGATTTTTATCCTATTTAGGATAGAAATCCTCTACCCCTTTTCGGTACCTCTACTTGTGTCCTACGCTCAAAATTAAGTTTAGAGTTTAAAGTTTATTGTTTTAAGTTAGGGTTTATGGTTAGGGCTTAGGAAATTTAAGGTATGATATATTTTAGGGTATATAGTATAGGGTTTAGGATCTAAAATTTAAAGTTAATGCTTATAAGTTAAGGCTTAGGAAATTTTGTAGTATAGGGTTTATGGTATAGAGTATAAGGTATGATATATTTTAGGGTATAAAGTATAGGGTTTAGTAATTTTGTAGCATTAATAGGGGCATCGAAAAAGAGTAGGAGATTTTTATACCCATATTTAAGGATGAAAATCATCTGGCCCTTTTCGGTACCCCTACTAATGCCCCAACACTAAAAAACACAACAAAATTAAATTTCAAGTCTTAATCCTAAATTTTAAATCCTAAACCCTATATTCTAAAATACATCATACCCTAAATTTTCTAAACGCTAACCATAACCCCTTACTTAAAATCTTAAACCCTAAACCTAATCTTAAGTATAGGTGCATAAGTAATGTCAGAGGATTTCTATCCCATAGGCTTTATTTAAACAAAAAATAGGGATGATAAATTGTGGCCCGGCTGAACTCTGAAGGCACCCATGGAATTGTAGTGGACCGAGGTCTCTTCAATCTTAACTGTGAAAACAACAGGTGAATGAGCCAAAGCACCATGCATGCACACGTCCCTTTCTTACTTCCATTCTCTCTCTAACACCAGCACACATCCATCGGGAATGCCAACCATTCATTTTTCTCTTCCCTTTCAACCTAAATCCCTTTATTATTATTTCCTCTTTTATTTTTTCAACCGGGCCGGGACCTGGTTAAGACCTACCATCTCCCAGTATATTAGTAGTTTCCCCTCTTTCCATCTTTTCCCTCAATCCTCTTCTTTGTAACTCCACATTTAAGAGGATCAGTCAATCTATCAATCAATCAGAAAAAAAGGAAGAAAAATAACAGAAGCATGTCTTCCTCATCAGCTGCTTTTTCAACGGACCACCTCTCTCACTCCGATCAGCTCTGTTACGTCCATTGCAACTTTTGTGACACTGTTCTCGCTGTATCATTTTCTGTCCCTTTCTTTTCCTTTCCCAAAACCCCAATTCTGGGGGTTCTTATTCATGTTTTAGTTAGTTGTTTTACAACTTTTTCTGTACCGTTCCTCGTTTTCTCTCAGGTGAGTGTTCCTTGCACCAGCTTGGTCAAGACTGTCACGGTTCGATGCGGACACTGCACCAATCTTTTGTCGGTCAACATGCTTGGTTTGCTTCTTCCTGCAGCTAATCAGCTTCACCTTGGCCATTCTTTCTTCACTCCTCAGAGTCTCTTGGTATATATATACATATATCTTCATCTCTCCACAAATTAGGGTTTCAAATCTACAAGCACCATGAACTTGGGATACGTTCGATTTACTATTTCACATATGTGTATGTAAATGGCAGGAGGAGATCCGAAGCAGTGCAACACCGAATATGTTGATCAATCAACCAAACGGTCCAAACCCAATTAATGAATCTATTATGCCTGTTGTACATGGAGGAGTTGAAGATATCCCCAAATCTCCTATGGTCAACCGACGTGAGATTCTTCTAACATTTAATTATTATGCTTTTTATCTCCCTTTTCAGTAGCTAGAGCAGAAGCTTAGAGTTAGCCACTCAAATCGATTTGGGTCTATTTTTTGAGGAGTCAAAGCTTCCTGGTCACAACCTTTTCACTATGCCAAAAAGTCAAGAACCCTATGCTTTTTACATGCCTACGTCCCTATATTTCCAAATCTTTCTTCTTTAAACACCCATCCTTTTTAAAGGATATTTAATGTCATCTCATACCTATGTGTCAGCCGTTACAGCAAAGTCCTAAGGCTATATAGATAGTTCAAATTTGAAACTTCCCTTTTCTATATTCATAAAGTTGAGACATTGTATACTTGGTATGCTTTCCAGACAAATCTTGACAAAGTTCATTATCTCCAACATTTTAATCAAATCCCTAGTGTTCAAGACATTACTATAACTGTTGTCCATGTTTTATGTCTGAAATTGATTAAGAAAGAGAAATGGTAAAAGAAGAACCATGCAAAAGATAGATGGATCTGTAAACTGTGATATGATGAAGAGAGAGATAGAGAGAATGAGAGACAGAATGTTACCCAAAAAAGTCAGCGTTGTGATTTTAATGTACATGTCTCATTGTTTGTCTGTTTTATTATGTCCAGCTCCAGAGAAGAGACAGCGAGTCCCATCCGCCTACAACCGCTTCATCAAGTAATGTTTGATTAATCTTGATTGTTTTGGTTTAATCCTAACCAGACTTTGAGTTTTTAACCAAATCAAAGTGATTAGAAATGGAAACAATGGGGTGACCTTGACATGTATCAAATCATCTGTGCAGGGACGAAATTCAACGCATCAAAGCTGCGAATCCTGATATAAGCCATAGAGAAGCCTTCAGTGCCGCTGCCAAGAATGTAAGATCCCAAGATTCCATAACATTTATTATTATTATTATTATTATTATGGTTGTACTACTGCTATTCAGTATTCATGTATGTTATTTAATGGTTTTTTAGTGGGCCCACTTCCCAGACATACATTTCGGACTTATGCCTGATCAACCCGTGAAGAAAACAAACGTACACCAACAGGTATTTCAAACCCTAAGCTCTCACTTTAGTTTTCTTCTTCTTTTCAAAGTTTTGTTCATATTGCTTTGGATTTTGGGCACTGATCTCTTTGTTTTCTTTAAAATTTTGTGCATGTAGGAAGGAGAGGAAGTGATGATGAAAGACGGGTTCTTTGCTGCAAACAACATGGGTGTAGCCCCTTACCAGACAAGTGAAAACTACTGCTAGGGTTCCCTTGTTCTTCTTTTATTTAGGGTAATTTCCTTATTATTTCCACGATGTGTTTGTCTTAGAAGACTGTTCGAAAGTTTGGGTTGCTTGGTTTATGGTAGTAGTTTATGCGGACGGGTTTTGATGTCTAGATTTAATGTAGTTGTTAAGAGCCTACGTAGCTACGAAGAACTTTTATGAAGATGAAGGCTTATTATGCTGGCGAATATATAGTTCTCAGACATTAGCCTTATATGTCATAACAGTGCTTCAAATGCTTAAAATTTAATCCTACCTTTATCTTTCAATCTCAATTTCAATGTTCTCTTTTATCAGCAATGCTTCATTTATTGAATAAGTAGCACACTCGATTTCAATGTTCAGGTTAGTTTTGTGAAGAATGAGATAATTAAATAAATTATTTAATCCATTTAATAAATATAAAAGAGTATATAATGCTAAAAAAAGTCTAAACAAAGTCCATTATTTTTTCAAATTAAGAAAAGACTCTAAACTAAATAAAGTGTGAGAAAACTTAAAAACTAAGGGAGACTGACATGAAATTTCATTAGTTATAGATTTGCAGTACAATGCTATACTTTGTAGGCTGCAGGCTGTAATAGTTTGCAAAGTGTAGTCTCATTGGATAACTCAAAGAGTGCCCGAAGGAAAATGAGTACTGAGAACTGGGTTTGCTACAATGGTGACCGGCTCTTCAAATTCTTATTTGGGTACACAAAAAGAGCGATGAAATGGTAAACAAAACCTACTACTATATATAGTTAAGTTATGAAGCAATTTCAATTCATTTCGTCGTGCCCTTCAATTTTGAGTTTAAATACTGTGATGGATTGACCCCCTTGCACCAACGAAAAAAATTTATTTTTAAAACCTGACATTCGATCATGACTTCGTCCTTGTTGCGACAAGTTGGCCTTTCCACGTTTTCTTTAGGCTAGAAGAACTAGACACGGCTACTGTTAAGTGTGATGAACATTCAAGGGGTTCAGAAACAAGTTAAAAAATGATGAAAAAATCGCCACTCAAGAAATTCCAGGAATTGGTGCAGAGGAAAGAACTCAACATGTCAAAATAAAGGCCTGCTTAGATGTAAGATTATGTGGTACCTAGAATTGTCCAATCCGATGACCCAATTGTTCATTTTGCTTTGTTTTGATCCAATAAGCTCAGAAATTGTAAAAAACCAAAATAACAAAAGAAAGAAAAATAATATGAAGAAGGATACTTTATAATTATCGTAATATTTGTATATATCAGAGGGAAAGAATGGCTTGTATAACTCATTCTTACCCACATCAGCCCATGTTTGTATATATATATTGCTGATCCGATTTCTCAGTAGTGAGAAGGAGGGTGTGTCTTTGGAAGTGAGTAGTCGAGGTTAAAACCAGGATGTTTTCCGCCACCACGTTTATCATGTGGCACTCGCCATGAAACTGAAACTACAGACTTGTGATTCACACCACCATCTTCCTCTACTGCTGCAACCGTGTTCTTTCTGGAACCGTTTTTCGTATCAGTCTGCAGAAGATCCCGACAAAATGAAACAAAATTAATGTAATAAAGGCAGAAGGCTGTGATGTGATGAATGAATCTTGAACCAACCTTGATGGGGAAGTGAAGCTTGTTTTCAGGCGTGTAAACTTTACGGAGGCGACGAGCACCGGATGCATGCAGAGAAAGGCATAGAAGGAAAAGAAGAAAGCAAGAAGTGATGGACATTTTAAGGGGAATATATAGCTTGAAATGATGAAACTTGTTTGCAGGGTAAGAAGTGGCAAACTGGCAATGGCAGCAGGAGTATGGTTTATGGTGATATATGTAGTAAGAACATTGAATGCAGGTTGAAGTAGATGTGTTTTAGAACATGCATATGTATGGGTGAGAAGAGGTAAGAAAGGAAGATGAGATACGGGTCGCCTCTCTCATACCCTTTTTTCACCACATTTTCATCATCAAGGAAAATTATATATATGGAAACTGAGAAAAGTTGAAAAAAAAAATCCTCTGCACGATTAATCGTGCTCTTTTTTATGCCTTATATTAAAATATTAAAAATTTAAAATTTAAACCCCATTCTTAAGTTTCACCTCCTAAACCTTAAACTCTACACTTTAAAAAATATATCTTACCTCTAATTCTCTGAACCCTAACTCTAAACTTTAAACTCAAACCAATTTTTTAAAGTGAAACATTAAAAGAGACATAATTTGGTACATGAGATTTTCATCCAGAAAAGTCACCTATGTAGTGTCCAAAATATGGATTTTCATGATAAATAAATTCAAGAAAAGTAATGTATTACCTAAACCTTGTTCACCACGTCACGACCACTTAAATTATATAACTTATGAGTAAATTCATTCAAAAAATGATATGAATAAAATAATAAATAAATTGTTTTTAGTGGCTGTGACCATTATTGAAATGGTCATGAGAGTTTAAAAAATATTTTTTTCCCTCATTGGAGTGTCAATTTGCGCATGGATGATGACGAAAGTGTAGCATATGTATATAAATATTTTTTTATGAAAGTTAGAGTGATTACAAGTAGTATCTGTTCTAAATATACTCTCAGCCATTTGACGATAAACGCTCAATCACCCTGTGACCTCTAGGAACAACAACCGTCCCTTAACCACTAAGGCAAGTGAGGAAATAAGGACAAAAAAAATACAATTGTTGGTGGAGGTGGAACAACAACAACCTATGACCTCTAGAAACAACAACAACCCGTGACGAAAGTGTAGCATATGTATATAATTATTTAACTTTATAGGAGTATTAGTTTAGAAATAACAAGTTAACTCAATTTAATAAATGAAATTAAAAAAATACAATATTTAAGAATCAAATTCTATTCAATTGACATGACATTTAAGGACAAAAGTGAGGAGATAAGGGTAGATGGAGGTGGAACCACCTCCTATTTGTTGATGTTACGCCAAACACTAGGAGAAGGCCTTTGATAACCGTCAATACCGGCCACCAACACCAGGAATGGTCCACCGCCGTCATCAACGCCTGGGTTGGACGGGTCTGGAATTCGAATCCAGGCGACGCCTTTTAAAGATTTGTATAAGATTCATGAATTCACGTTGAAATTACAAAAAGCAAACATTCATGTGTTTGAGATCTGAACTTGTTGTAGTTAAAACCAACGATCTTTCTCTCGTAAATATAACCATTCTCGGATTCCGTTGGGTACCAGGGGCGTTGACAATGGATGTGTCCTCTTAAAGACAAGCAGCCTCGGGCGGCTCAGCCTCCCTTGTCGCCACGGCAATTTTATGTGAAAAGTGGGTATTCAATCAATTGAATCTTAAAATTATTATTATTAAAAGAGTTTTATCTAAATTCAAATTTTAGTCCCAACAAAATTACTCTTAAAACTTAAAGACTGGTACTTCTGTTGGGAGAAAAAAAAAACGCAGCACTAAATAATTTCTTTTAAATATACTGATGTGATTATAAGGTAGTATCTGTTAATTTTTTAGTCATTTAATAAAATATACACTATAATACACTATACACACATAATACTCGAATCCGATCACCTAAATGAAATAGGTCATCATTAACTAAATCACTCCATGGTTCCATGAGTAAATAATTTAAAGATACAAGAGTAATTTTTAATGTTAAAATAGTACGTTGTTATATAGACTTTGATGTTTTTAGAAGAAAAAAAATCATTTTAATCTTAAAATTTCTTTCTAGTTTTTTTACCTTAAATTTTTTAATTGTTTTATCAAATTGAAGCAATTAACGTAAAGATAACAAACTATCAACTATTTTATCATTTTACTAAGTTAATTTTTCAACATAAAATATTAAAAAATTGAGAACTAAAAGAAACGGAAAAAGATTAAAGACAATTAAAATATTTTTAGGAGAATTTTGAAGGCAAAAATTGTCATTAAGTTCATAAATTTTAAATTAAACTCACCCATAGTAAATTGAAAAAATATTTGTCAATTCTCGTAATAACCTTGCAAATACAGGAATATATATAAATAAAGCACACTTGTTCAATTAATTTCAAATTGCTCATTGGTCCGACATTTTAGTCTGCTGAGAATCTATATACAGAGAAACTATACACGTAAAAGAGTGAGCAAGGTCACATATTAGAGATAAAGCCACAAATGTTATTACTTTATTTAATTGAAGGACAACATTAACATGTAAATAAGGCCACTGCATGCTGCTCAGCTGCTACCAAACGTATTTTCCCCACTGTATGTAACGTACAGAAACCCATCTTCATCTTTCTTTTCATCATAGATGGTTGACATTATTGCTCCTGCAATCATATATTTACAGCGATAGCTCATTGGTCGGTCGGTCGATCGAGCCGACAAATCGGCATTTGGAATTATTCAAAGAGAGAAGAAAATTTCCAAGTGGTGGAATGAATACCTGTTGGAGGGAGGACACTGTCCACAAAAATGAAGATAGCCTTCTCAGCACTCAGTCTAATTCTTTTCCGAATCACATACACAAACTGACCCACTGTCAGGTCAGCCGGGACTAAGTATCTGGAAATCATTTAATGAAGTCAAGCCGAGTACCATTAGAGGTTCCGAAATGTGGGTGCCAAAATTGTATTGAAGGAACTTAATATGCAAGAATAAAAATAAATCAGAACATATTCGGTAAACTTGGCATGAGACTATTGCTTACTTCTTCTTGTCAATGGTAGGAATGTCACTTCTCTCCGCCTTCTCCACAATCACCTACAAGGCACACGAGCAAATATCAATAGAAGCAAGATTAGGATAATCACAAACTATAAATTTCTCGTTTGCAAAACATCCATAAACTAATTCAAGTAGCATCCGTTTAATCTTTCAAGGTTTTAATACGAAGTCTTTTGTATGATTTAGTTACGGAATAAAGACATGCGCCACTCTTCACTTCCATGTGCTTGAGTTTCAAGCTTTCCTTGTTCTTCCTTTCTTTCTCCCCTTCCTAGCAGTAAGGGGCAGAGCACGGATATTCATTCCATTCCTCACAATCAGCTATTCTACCTTGTCATCCTTAAATGGGCAAAACCTTTCTTTTCTCATGCTTAGCACCGGTTTTGCCAAAACCAAAGTTTATATGACATCTGTTCTATATATGCAATCATGTCCAGACAGTAATGAAAATCCTACCAAAGAAAATGTTCCACTATGGCTTATAATCGTTCAAGTCATACCTCGTGAACATTGAACAAAATACATAACCGGAATTAACACAATAGTTATCGTTGTGCAGCAAACACACCACCAGTAACTCTTACATAATGTTCATGCATTAACATATATTTAAACTCTAAATTTACCGGTTAAGGTCAAGGGCAATGCCTGATTTACATACAGTCCAAAATCTTAAGTTCAGAGATGAAACATTACCAAATACCAAGTTTGAGCATATTATTACAACCAGTTAAAATTTCTCTGCAGCTTACCCAAATGAATTGACAATCGACAAAAGGCATAATTAGTTCTTAATACTATGGAACCAAAACTCATAGCCACAAAATTATTTATTCAACATCAGCAAAACATTGAAAAGTTAGAGATAAATTCTTACAGGAATTCTATCTGGGTACTTTTCCCTGATTCTTGCAGCCTCAGCACGCCTTTTCTCTGATTATCAAGTAAATTAATAGTAAAATCAACAAAAATCCATAAGAAATACTAGTACTAATACGGTAATACCAATACACGATCATCGGTAACATACCAAAGTCGTGTTCAATTTTGAAGCTGCTTTTAGCCATTCTGCTGATATCACTGCACAATAGGCAATACCCTAAAGTCAACTAATACCCAACTTTTACATATTAGCTAAGGCAAAAGACACGAACTTTAGTTTCTAATTTCATGGAAATCTAAACGTCCGATCATCGTAAATTCAGCAAAAAAAAAACACCCAAATCATCATACGAAACGTACCCGATCTTGATGAACCCAAAGGCAAAAAATTAAAGTATGAATATTTTGGTAAATTTATCTTTGTTTTTCCTCTGGTAAGCAGATGGCAGATGGCAGATAATTGAAGAGATGGGAGAGAAAAGAAAGAAAGGTTAGAGATAGAATTAAAGAGAGATGAAGAAATGAAGTAACCGACAGACAAGGTGAGCTGTTGTGTTCAAAGATCGTCAAACAAAACAAAAGACGGGTTTTATGTGTGGGAGATAGATGACAGATGGCTCTTTGTTTAATACTATACGTTTGCTTTGGGGTTCTCATACGGTGCGCTTCTCCTGCTTTTCGGTTAAGTTGCTAACCACATCATTCTTATCCGCTAATCATAAATGCTTTTTTTTTCGGTTACTCATTATTTTGTTCTGAATAATTCGAAACATGACGTAAATTTTTTACATACACAATATTTTAAATTCGAAACATATTTAAGCGATATTAAATTGCTTATTATTTAAAACTAATATCATTGGTTAAATGTATTTTTTTAACACAAGAACGCCCTGTAAGATTCATCATCATCACCGTTAACTTTTTTTAACTTGGATGAAATTAAAAAAAACGAGTTTAAGCTGAAATGTCACATGATAATTTCGTATTAATATTTACAAAGAAAAAAGGTAGAGAAATTATCATTGGCGAATTCACTGAATGGTCCGAGTGATAAAAGATGGTGTTGTTTTTTTAAGTGATCCAGATTTGAGTAGCATAATTTGCTTGGTTTGTGCGTATATTTAAAAGGATAAAAATAAATAATAAATATTACCGTGTAATCACAACAGAATATTAAGAAAAAATGTACGAACAACTTGCCTCAATGGTTAAGAAAATGGTAATTGTTTCTCGAGATCACGAGTTCGGGAGAGAGAGGTGTTTGAAGAAGAATTTATTGCTATTTTTCCTGGGATGTAACGGGAACGGTTAGGTTCGTTTCTTTCCGAGTGTGTAATGCTTGGGGGTGGTGTTATTTCTGTTGGAAAAACTAAGGAAAATAATTACATTGTCTGCTCATCTGATTCAAGATTGTATCTTAATTCCTCTTTGTTCGAAATTAAAATTTTATTCAATCTTAATCCTTGCAAAAAGTCCCCATTCAGCAACTATGAATTGTTCTTGGACCTATGCCCCTGGCTGACAAGGTAGAAAGAAAGCATGCATAATGTTATATATAGTTATTCTGCTCTATATTCCTAATTATCCTCACTTAGTCGGCTTCATTTTGCTCCTCAACATCACCAGCCATTTCCTCTTCCGGATCCTCATCTTGTTCCTCCACAACATCATCTTCTGCTTCCTCTTCTGGATCCTCCTCTGCTTCCTCCAAATCATTGTTCGATTCTGACTCATTAACTGGATCCAAGGACACTGATTTACCTTCTGTTGTGCCATCTTTTTCCGTTGTTAATGTTGCAATAATAGGGTTATCCATGGGGGGAATCACTGCCTTACTTCCTTCATCTAAAGCTCCATTCTCCACTTTAATATCAGTTACTACAGTTGTTGGAACTTCAGAGTTAGCAGTGAAAGATGGTTGCTGACTCACTTCATTCTTTTCAGAATGTGATGCTTGACCATTCACTTTGTCATCTCCTGCAGATGGCAAGGCTTCATACTTTTCTGCGGGATGTTGTTGCCAAGTTTCAACTTCTGCCATCGCGGCAAATCCACTCATCACTTCTGATGTGGCTAATGAACCTTGAGGAAACACATGGTTGTACAGGTTTCCTGAACTCAATAATGATGTTTGTGCCGACTCCAATGCTGCTATTGGTAGAGATACCTGAGGAGCTGCTAACCCCGGGACATGCACTTGGGCTTGGCTAAGGACATAAGTCAACAGCTGAGCTAAAGCAACTTGTGGGTCAGTAACACCTTGTTGAATAGGAGGGATCAAAGGAGGTGGTGGAGCATTAATATTAGGTGGATAAAGTGCTTGAACACCTGCTTCTCCATATAAAGCCCGGTGCCCCTGAAACCTCTTCATATTTGCAATATGCTTTTTACCGGCCAGATGACAGTTAAAAACCACCTGGGTTTCACACTTGACGTTGCACAATTCACACATAAAAGGAATAACAATCTTTGGTTTGGGAGGCTCAAATGACCTTCTAGATCCTTCATTTCTTTTCATATATTTACCTCCTCGTCCTCCTCTCATCTTACGCTTCAAACCGCGGCCCCGGGCTTCAGAGGGATTCGTTAAATTCCTTTTAGTTTCTGCAGGACCAGCTGTCGATGCTTCAGGTTTATTCACAATGTCCTGCTGCTGCTCAATTTCTTTCTTGTTGTCATTAGTGGCAGCCAAGGAGGAAACCATATCCTGTTGATGTTGTTTTTCCTCGGATCCCTCAACTTTTCCCAATTGAACAACTTCGGCTCTCAAATTAGGCACTTGCGCACTTTGCCGTCCAGCTATGGCTTTGTTCCGCTTCTGCAACTCTTCCTGTGCCTGCAAGTTTTTCTTATGCCGCTTTCCGTTCTTGTGCTGCTCCAGGATTTCTGGTCTGTTGCAATCAACCCTGCAAAGTTCACACCAAGCCATTCGTGGAGGTGGCCGGAGTGGAGCAGCTGGCACTTGAGCTGTTAATGTTGCATTACCAGAAACTGATGCAGAAGGTAGCACTGCAGCAGTTGCTCCATTTGGATCCAAACCATTACGGCCATAACCAGCATGACCCATTCTGCCCCCTCTAGAAGGCCTCTTAGCCCTTCTTCCACCCCTATATGCAGATTGCATCTGTAGAATAGATCCAAAGATATCAAATAGTCACCAGAATCCAACAAGATCAAATAAAACAGAATAACAAGGCCAAAATATTCTCAACTGAAAATGTAAATCAAAAGCAATCAAACAGAAGCAGCAACATAACAGAAATATAGAGTTTAGACACAAATGTTGTGCCAACATGCAGATGAATTGACCTTATAAGATAACAAGCTTACAACTCATGTGCAATATATTGGGATATAGGTTTCGAGAACAATAACGAGAACAAAATGCACCAACAAGAGATAACCAAATTTTGCAGACATTAATCATATTAAGTTTATAGAATATGAGTACTTCAATAAGCTGAAAACTAAAGCTACTGTAAGAACAATTGATTAAAAAAATCGAATTAGAACCATAACAACACTCTCAACTCTCAAGGATGTTTACCAGTCCGAGAAATCTTGCACAAAGTAACAATTGCTTTCATGCACACAGAAAGCAAGTGCTTCAAGGTCATAACAAGAGAAAGACTATGCTGTTCAAAGCCATAACATAGTTGGAAAGTTCCCACAAGTACTTTTGGCACACTGCACATTGGATATTAAATAATCGAACTACTAGTATCTCATTTTGACTTAAAACTGATGAGATCTATATGGAGTGGAGATAAAGTCATAAAAAAGAAAATTATAGTACTTATGGTTCAATTCAATGATTGTGGAGATAAAGATCCATCGTAAACTCTACGCTAAAAGATCTCAAAGTGCATTCCATCTAAAGTGTGGTAAGCACCAACACAGAAGGCGAACTAGCAATGCATGAGAACACAAATTTAAAACACTGACCTAAGTGTAAAACTAAAGAAATTGGATGTTAAGCAGAGGAAAAATAAAACAAGATAACTACTGCATTCTTAACTGTGCAGGTGCCAATGTCAGCTGAAAATTGCCACAAAATTAAGCAGCAGAAGAAGCTTAGAGATGGCTCATTAGTCATTACGATTATAATTATGAACTACAAGCTAAACCAAATGATAGCAATCAAACCCAAAAAATGGAGGTTAAAAAATACTAAAGTTTTTTCCTCAGATAAGAGATTGGGAAAGAAGAATATCACTTGATTCATCAGAGCACATAAGTAAATGGTGCCACATGAGCCCCAAAGCAACCAGAAAAGAACTATCACTATTGATCCATAACATGGACCCAAAAGCTACAGCCGCAAGATATTGCAAACTTTTATGCTAGATATCACTGTCTTTATCTGGTTGCTCCGGCAATTTGTAACCGGTTAAATATTTTAGTCTTCTAATACCTTGCAAGTAAGGGGGATGAGTGCCAAGAATTCAGTACCTATAAGATCTGCTGACCAATGGACATTTGCATACTAGCATGATGGAGAACAATACACTTACTTCATAATAAATAACAGTATTAATAAAAGACATCTTCAATCAGTATCTACAATTTGAGGCAAGCCAAGATAATCCAAGCACTGGCATCCTTGAGCTACTCAGAAAAACAATAAGTGGTTGATTTGAACAAAATCTTCTTGGAGCTAACTCGGCAGGAATCACCCGAACTCCTCTAAGAAGAAGCATTTGCTGTACAATTATGTTAAATTGCTATAAAATACCAAGGCTTTTAAACAAGAGGCAATCTACCCCAGTCAATGTAGCATTGGTACTCTACAGAGAGAAAAACACAAACTCGAACTCATACAGCAAAGATTTTAGCAAGATTACATATAATTGCTTGAGCTAAGCTCATTTAACTCAGAAAATAGGGTGTGTAGCATCTGATCCAAGTCCAGGCAACTGATTCTGAGTAATCCAAAACTTAACACCATGTCAACACATTGTGTCGATAACAAAAATTAGTAACAAATCTAAGAACAAGTTTCAGAAGGAAAACATGTTTCAAACCGTGGTTCACACCATTTATGTGAAAATCCAGCCCCCAATAACAAATCTTTTTTCTTCTATGAACATCAAATTCAAAACTTCTCAATATGTCCATCTCAAACAATTTAAATTTTTTCGAAAATTACCAATCCTTTCAGAAAAAAATGAACCCAGATAACAACGTTCAAGATTCACCTTTCATGCTTATAAAAGAAAACGTATGTAAACGTATTCATAGGAAAGAACCCTAACCTGACGAGGCACATAATTGGTGGCCACAGCGGAGGAATCAGAGCCGGAAACAGGAATTCCCTGCTGATGTTGAGGGTCCAGGGAAGGCTGCGGTGGGTGGTAATAAACAGGGGGCTGAGTGGGGTGGTCCAAGGGGACGCCGGGAGGGTGAATGGGAGCGGCTTGTTGATAAAAGTGGGAGTATTGTTGGGAATAAGCATCTTGAGATTGAGGTGGGTAATAAGGGAATTGGTGTTGTTGATTGGCGTAGGCGTAGTATTGATGATGGTATTGAGAAGGATCATATTCATATGCCTGCGGCTGCGCCTGATTCTGGTATTGCTGCTGCTGCTGCTGCTGCTCCGCCGTGTATTCCATTGTTCTTCCGCACCTTTTCTTTCAACCCATCCAAAAGTTAAAAATAGAAAAAAGAAATTTGCGCTCAACACGAAGGAGGACTGTGAGAACTCCTCTTCTTTTTGTTTCAGAATTTTGCATTTGCGTCCTCCAGGATTCTTACTTTACAATCACGTCTCTCCTCTCCAAAAATATGTTAGTATTATTATTAATTTATTATGGCATAATATAAAAAAATGTTTCTAAAGTTTAATTTAAAATATATTATATGCGTATAAGAATTATTAGTCAATTAACAACAAATAATTTTAAATAACTTGACAAATCTTTATAATAAGATATACTAGCATAATAATGTCATATAAACGAAAATATTAACTTAACTGACACATTAATTACTTTTTCATAAAATTATTTTTAACTGACGTGTCTTTTTGTCGCATCATTTATCATTAATTTACTAATAATTTTTATCTATAAATTAATCATGACCTAAAATAAAACATTAAGAGTTAAAATGCTTAAAAAGAACAAAAATTAAAGTGATTACCTATTCAAAAGTTAAAGGGACCATTTTTGATATTATACATGTTATTAATTTATTTAGTAAGCAAGTCACGTTATTTTATTTTAGCAATATCCGATTCATTAACTTGATTTGTTTTATTTTAGTAATATTCGATTTAATATTAACTCGACTCGAATTACACGGTTTTTATTGTAACTTTCAAAAGGTTTTGTAATTGCATTAAATACAATTGATTCTGATTTAAGAGTTGAGATTATGGGTAATTTAAGCATTGTATTTGTATCAAACAAAAACTGATTGAAATTTGTTTTTTTTTCTATTTGTACAATTTTATAATACTACTAATTAAGTTTAAATTAATAAACTGTGATTGAAGGAATAAATAATGATGCAAAGAATCCAACAACAAATGAGGTGTTATCAATTTAAGCTTACTACTAATAAGTGGATGAAATAATTAGACAATAAATAAATAAAGATTTATATTTTAATACACAAACTGCGTAAAAAAAACTTTACACAACTCTTTATATTTAAGCTATAAAATTTAAAACCTAAATTCTTAACCCTAGCACCCTAAAACTTAAACTCTAAATTTTAAATTCTAACCATAAACCTTAAATTTTACACATTGCACACTAAACCCCTAAATCTTAAACCCTAATCTAAATCCATAAACCCTAAAATTGAAAGGCTTGTGTATCAAAGTATTTTCCATAAATAAATGAAGAAGGCAACAAAAGCACGTTCCTTTTATCAATTTCCACAATTTATTATATTATTCAAATTAGATGGGGGAATATAAGTATGAGAGTATAGAATGGAAGCAAAAAAGAATAGTAATAGGAGCTAGTTCAAATTTATTGGAAGAGCCATATTGGTCCTATCGCTTTGAGTGAATGATGAATGACCCATTTACCTGTACACCAAGTCACAGGCAGCTGAATTCTCCACTCATTTTGCCACCACCATTAACAGGCTTCTCAAATGAGGGGAATGCCCGAAACACAATTTGCACTCGGACCAATTCTCGGCCCCAAAAATCCAACTGAAACCTCTGCCATTCCCACTTCCTCAAATCATCTTTCCCCAACAGCAAAACGGGCGGTGACCAACTGATGAGTGCTGCGAGAGAGCACAACTACTAATTCTCGATTCACAGACCTCAAAGCTTGATATCATGAAGGCCTTCCCCAGAATTAGGGTCAGTGTAAGGTATACCTAGGGCTTCTTGTGGAGGTTTCATTTGGTTCCAGGCAGTAGAAAGATTGGGAGCATTACTCAGGCTTCCACTCCAAGATGCTATACGTCTAGAGTTGCCATCCGATACTGCTGCTACGCTTTTGTGCACAATAGTATCCATGCTAGGAAACCGTTGCATACTCGTTGTTGTTAGTGGTGGTGGGGCTGATGTTGATGGTGATGGAGGTAAATCTTGCTTATAAGATGTTGCTGGGCTTTCATTGCTCATGATTGCTTCCTGGATGCTTTCCCCAGTATTTTGAACCATCTCTTCAGCAGGAGTAACCTTAGCAGGGATGAAAAACTTGGGACTAGAACCAGACACTGGTTTTGCAGAAGGAACAGGAGACTGGAATAAATTTACAGGGCCGCTTCCGCCCTTGTTGAATGTGTCAACATACCTGAAATGATTTCAAAATCGTTCGCTATCAGATAAAAGGAGAAAAGACTTCGTTAAAACATTGACTGGAAACTAAGAATAAGATTAGTAATAAGAAAACAGGGGGACAGCTACAAGCTAAGGAGACTAAGCATTTAACAGCATTGTGAGCGAAATAGAAAGAGAGAGGGCTTATAACAACCTAATAAGTTAATTAAATTATAATACCTTGAGCGGACACCCATTCGAGCACGAGCAGAGTATTGGTTTGAACTGGCTGGAATTGGTGGAATACCTGAACTCCGTTCAGAGGAGATGGAGCTTTTATTTTCACTACTTGCATGAAAGCTTTCGGTTTTGGGGGCATCATTTACACTGAGATCATTTACTCCATTCAGGAAAGCTGCATTAGTGGGTGGAGGTGGCAATGCTGTTTCCTCAGCCGGAGGTGCGGCTCCTTCCTCAACCCATCTTTTGAGTTTTTCGTCATAATAAAATTTGTTCTCCTCACCCAGTTTAGCCTGCAATGTTCAACATGGAATGCAACAGAAGCTCAATATTCGATTGATATAAGATACATGCACTAAGAATAATTTTCAGAAATTCGGTCAACTAAAAATTACCTGGCGATCAGGTCGAGATCTTAGGACCAAACCAACGGTCTTTTGGAATAGCTGTGAACCAAAACGACCAAATCGAGAAGGCCCACTTGACACTGTTGCTTTTTCTTGTTTCCCAGCTGAGTTAGCTTCATTGGATGAATTAACCTTATCAAAAACAAAGAATCACACATAAGATCACAGCCATTTGTTGCACCCTTTGTCCAAACAAGATATGAAGGCACAGCAGAAATGGGGGAGAGAGAAACTCTCCTTTAGCAGGCACTCGAAAGAAAATGATAACTTTTCTTCTCGCTTTAATATTTGATAACATATAAATTTAACGGGTAAAAAGAAAATGCCATTTGCATTTGCCTTGTTCACGATGCTTGTTGTAATCATGTTATATCGTAGATGCTATTTCAATAACTGTCTGCTAAAACCATGATGATAGAGAAAAAAGAAATACAACACCTCCAAAACTTGACTCTTGAGATCTACGTTGCTTTGACTCTTTAGTTTTCTTGGAGTACCGTGTACAGCACATATTAGGACATGGGCATAGCAGCATAGGGGTAAAAACCCACCAAATACATGGAAAAACTTAGGAAAAATCATACCCACATCCAGCAGATACCAGGTATCTGACACACACGCCCAAGTTCAAGTAACATAGCTTGAGAATTATCCCACCCAAAAAAATTTCAAAACACAACTACCATAACACACTGGTAGATTACGAGACTTACATAATATGACCAGAGAAACCAACAAACATCTTTAACTTCAAATACTTGCAACCAAATTCATAGCCCAGCCGCCAATGAAATGTCTGCTTTTCCTATACCTTAATCCCACGAAATCTTTCAAGCACAACTATAGCAAGTCAAGCTACACTAATCTCATGTCATATGAGCAAAAAGTAAAGCCAACAAACAACATTATCTTCAAGTTCAAATACCAAGATAAGAAATTTTTGAAATAAAACTTATCCTAACAATTCTTTCAAAGGCCGGCATCTATTGCAACACTCTTAAAATCTCCCTACGTTATATTTTTTGGGATGTTTCAACAGCTGTGAATCACGTTCTGAAAACCCAGGCAAACCACCATTATTCCAAGGATTCACATGGACTAAGGACAAGTGTCTTTGAGAAAGGATCATGAGCAATTAAGTGTAAAAATGGTTGCAAAAAGATTCCCCTGCATGTTTGTGTGTGTAAATAAATTAATCACAAGCTAATTAAGAAGTTACCTTTCTGTCACTTTGACCAAAGTATGGCTCAGAGATGCTTCTACTAGGCATTGCTGGTAGGTCAGTCTGACTAGTCCTTTGACTAATGGGTTCCATTGACGCAGAAGGCATCAGTGATGTCATGGTCGTTGATTCCATTGATGAAGGAGATGTTAGTGGTTGCACTAACATTGTAGGTTGACTGTCAGATGTGTTTGAGCCCCGTGGTTGGTGAGCAAACTCATTTTGATGAACACTGCTATACGATGTAGAAGGAAGAGGTGGAGGTTGGCCCCCAACAACACGAGCAGTGTTATCAAAGAACGTGAGCAATTTACCAACCAATTTAGTTGGAGCCAAGTTTGTATAGTAACCACCCTGTACATTAAATTCTCTTCTTAATTCTATAAAAAGAAAGGCTATGGCTATGGGATCTAAGGACTAAAAGATACCTGCTGGTGGATTCTTAATCGTTCCTCCAGAGATGACACTAACTGTTTCCAAGTTTCCACTTCAGGTGTTCGACCAGTTCTCAAAGACTTCAAAATGGCTTGACAGTATCTGCATCGACATACCATGAGAAATGAGAAGAGGCTTAATCTACTTTAGTTACATCACCATATAACATATGTGCCTCAAGACTTACTTCAAAGAATCGGCCATTTTCCCTACTTCAGCCAGCATGTAAGCATAAATAAGCTTATATGGCTGAAAAGGTAGTAGGAGAAACTGAGGATTTCCAAGCACCTTTGAGTACTCGTATAGTTCTGTTCTCTGCCCAGATATCAAAAAGGCTAGTTATACTGTGCTACAGTAGAACGTGGAGATAAAAAATGAATTGTAAACATTATATCTAAAACCAATAGTAGGTCAAAATTCGAATTAAGAACTACTACGCAAGAACCAATGAAAAGGGAACAAAGAACAAATTTTTGCATGCCAGACAACGAGAAAGCAGCTGAACTGAAAAAGCTATCAGTTAGTAAAAAGCATGCAATAAAGTGAAGGTCAACAGCTGCATCAGTATTTGAATGGTCCTACCAATATCAGAAGACAGAGAAATGCTTAGATACCTGAATTGCCTCGGGACTAACATATGTTCGTGGACAAATCCAATGATCAGCGCCAATAAGACAAAGTCTAGCACCATCAGAATAAGGCTCAAAGTTGGCATCTGCAACTAAATAGCATATGTGTGCAGCAGCAGCCTGTGCAATTTTTTTCCAAATGCAAAGAGAAATTATTCGGTGAACACAGAGAAAACGAGTTTTTTTACTAAAAAAAAGGAAGAGAAATACAAGTGGGGAGAGGTATGGAAGAGATAAAATGGCTTAAACTAGTAAGAACTGTCTTACCTCATTCCTCTCCTTCCACAAGCAATCTCCAAGATGAATGATAACAAGTTCATCATCTTTTGTTCTATTAGCTGTTAAGATGGCTAAGTTCTCTTCCCATCCATCCAACATAGTAGCTGCAACCTGCAGTATACATACAATATATATTTGTAAAAGCTGAGAAAAAATGGTTCAAAGACTCCAAAAAAGTTCCAGGAAAAAATAGAAGAAAAAAAAAAAGAGAATGATCTTTTCAGAGCAAGTACTCAAATTATATACACCTGTCCAGGCTGGTTGGGAGTATTTACATAACCAGAGAGATTGCTACTGGAGGAAACTGTGGAAAACACATCTGCCGGTTGGCCTGCAATTACTAGGCATAATGTCCGCAATGGCGACCCAGCTTTTAATTGCCTGAGTGCCATTAGCTTCACGGTATCGCCATAAAACTGGCATTCATAATTTCAATTATCAGCAAATAGAAATCAAGCTTCAAATACTTGCAGGTTTATTCAATATCAATGGAAAAATAGATCAACCATGGTATATCCTGTGCATATACATACAATAGAACAATAACTAAATTTAAGTAAAATGTGATCACAATAACCTGATCACCAAGCTGAGATGCAATAACAAGAGCTGGCCCCCACAGTTGACCTTCTTGTGCAAATTCTAGTGCTTCCTTCTTTCTACCAGAGACAAGAAGCCTTTGTACCTCTAGAGCAGTAGCCTTAACCAATAATAGATCCCAATTATGGAAAATCTCAATGAAGATTTTTCCTTTTCGGAGAAAACATGGAAAATAATATAAATTAGTACTACAAGAAACTGAAAACGGTAGTCCATCCATACCTGCATCTGTGCTTCTGATGGCAAGTTCTGCAAGCAGTGAACGACAGCACTGTATGAGCCTGATTGCACTCCCTTCCCTTTCACAGACCCTAAAAGCTTAGCAATGGCTAACTCTGGGTAATCACTCTCCTGAAAGTTAAACAAAAAGGATAAAAAGGTGAAAAGAAGAAAGCAAAAGAATAAGGTCAGAGCTTAGTAGAGCGTCCATGAGATAGTTGCATATTAACAATAAAAAAGGGAATTAACCATTTAGGAGTAGTTCACCTTCAAATTTTGGTCAGTACCAAAAGGAGACCGAAGTTTTCCATAGTACTGACACGAAATTTTCAGTAAAGAAAAAAGCAACCTCAAAACTTCTTCTCTATAGCCAACACTTGAAGATTCACAGTGTGCAATCCTTTCATCAATCCACTTATACAACTCTTTATTTCCAACATTCCCACCAACAAGAGGACCAGGTAAAGGTTGTTGGCACAATGTCTGAAAGTAATCACGGGCACCAAATCCGAAGCTAGAAGGATTACTGTTGTCTGTGACAACTTCCACCAAATTTAGTACGCTTACCACACCTCCTACAGAGCCCTTCACCCAAGAAAAGAAAGAACAAAAAAAACAGTGACCTGATGTCTACAGTAGCAGCAAAGAGTTGCAACAGAAAGGACTAGAACTACCTGAAATAATGCAAGAAAAGAATTTGTGCTACCTGGTTCCCATACACTGCAGTTCTGTGAAACAAACTGTTGTTGCTCATGACAAGAAGTTTTCCACCAAATCCAAAAGTCACTAGTGCATGGGGAGGGCGCCCAGCAGAAGACCTTCCCTCATTGGATGAAGAAGGAAATGAAGTGCCTGTTTGAAGTGGCTGTTGAGGATGATTTCCTGGTTTCTGAGCATCAATGAAAGCCGGTGTGAATTGCATCTGTTGCTCTGGCTGAACTGGCTGAACAGTTGTCTGATTATTGAATGGAGTATAACTCTGAGCTGGAATAAAACTTTGATATCTAGACACCTCACCACCATGAAGAAAAGTCTGAGTTTGCTGTTTATAAGGAGCAACTGATCTAGAAGGTTCAAATCCATTTTGTTGATCTGCATGATTATCTACATTATCTGCAGGTTTGTAAAAGTTTCCTAATTGCTTGGTTTCAGAAGAAAAATCTGTTTCGCTTGCTGAAACTGAGTAATCTTGGAAACTATTTGAAAATTGCTGATGGTAGTTGTCTGCAGATTCACTTTGATCCATATAAAAGTCTTGACTACCTAAAGCTTGGAAGTCATAACTTTCAATATTTTTAGTTTGATACTGTCAATCATTATCCATGATTGCTGACTGATCTACAGTTGGAGCATAAGACTCCAACATCTTCCATTCTTGGGCAATTGTATCATAGTACCAACCAGGGTACTGGGGATCAAACACCATGTGTGCAGGGTACTCTGCATTTCCTTGTGAAATCTGATTCCAGTTTGAGATATCTGAATTCCCAAAGTCCTCGGAGAAAGTTCCTGCAGCAGACTGATTTGTTTGCTGCAAGGACTGTGTATCCATCTTTCCATCTGAAATAAGATAACCACTATTTGAATGTGTCACACCAAAGATCTGTGAATTCATATCTGAATTCACATATCCATCCACCTGATACCATTGCCCAGTATTTGGATCATATCTCCAACCTGGATAAAGATTTTCCCAGTACTGATAATTGCTAAAATCCTGCCCATCTACATTTTGTTCCAATCCCATGCCATAGTATTGAACATCATTATTTTGTGGATGACTAGATGAAGCCAAATCAGAAAATGAATTCTCTGATACACCAACTGTCTCATCAAATTCCTTCACCAGATCATCATTATTCCCCACTTCAGCAAAAGGGTCCTCAGAATTATCCCCCAAATCGTTAAAGATTTCCGAGAATGGCCTAGATCCACCACCATTATGAACATTTGAATCAGATTCAAATGAGCTCCACTGAACCTCTTTCACACCAGTACCTGAAGCTATATCACTCTTACTGGTACCACCATCCTCTCCCATCCCCGTCACACTGCACTCCTTCGCATTACTAGGTACCAGTGAACTGCTCTCATTAGTAGCCACATTACCCTCATTAGCATCCAAATATGCCAAAATATCAGCATCCTCTACACCCTTTTCAGCTTCTGTACTAATATCAACATCCTTTCCACCAGACTCAACCCCAAAAGGACTCGTTTCACTAATAGTCAAATTAGCATTACTAGGTATCAGTGAACTGCTCTCATTAGCAGCCACACTACCCTCCTTAGCACCCAATAATGCCGAAATGTCTGCATCTTCTGTACCAATATCAACATCCTTGCCACCAGACACAACCCCAGAAGGACTCGCTTCACTAATAATCAAATTAGAAAAAGCTTTTACTTCCTCGGAATCAGCAGCTTCTACCACCTGTTTAGGGGTGGATCCAGTAAAATCAAATTCGTCATCATCATTGACCAATTTATCAAAGAAATCCTCATCCAATTGATCCTCCACTTCAAATGGAGGAGAAGCCATCTACAATAAGGGGGAGGGGGTGAAGCCCTGAACTCTTCCTATTAATTCTCCACTTCAACGATTCCACTTCTTTCCTAATTCCTATAAACTAAACAACACTTTTCATTGTGTAAATATCAAAATACTGCTTACCAAAATCTAAAACAACCCAAATCCAATTAAGCCCTGAAAATTCAAAAGAAAAGGGATTTGAAATATTTCTTTTCGATTCAAATTAAACCAAATAAAAAAATAAACGAATTGCGAATCAAATGAAAGTGATAAAAGAGGATCAATTAGGGATATAACGGAAAGGAGATCGAGAGAATTACCTGGGAATATATAGAATTGGCAAACGGAGATGGTGGAAGAGAGATTTGAGACAAAAAGAGGAAATGAGCGCAGTAGCAGAGAGATTTGCCGCAACCCGTAAACAGTAAAAAGCATTGATTTCTTCCCTTGTGCAATCTGCCTGCACGTGTTCAGCATTGACTAAAGTTTTGTTTTGTAAACAAATAACAAATTCTCATCCCACCTCGGAATCGGATCTCCATTACCCCCACCCAATTCTGCAACACTCATTAATTCTTCAAACAAATCATAACTAAATAATTACCCACAGCAAAAGCACCCTAAAATGCTTTGATTATTTGTTTTTTCCTTCAAAGTGGAAAAAAAAAACACCCTCAAATATGTCTACAATATCAAAAAGGTAAATTCCACCATTTGTCGCTAAACTATTAATTCTATTTTATTTTGGTCACCAAACCAATTTTTTTAAAGAATGCTCATTAGGGTTGGGCATTTTACCCGGACCCGATGGGTTCCGACCGGGTCGAATTTTTTAATGGAAAATTAGAGTTTGGGTCGGGTTTTTGTTAAGGATAGACTCATGTCGGGTTCGGGTTTAGAGTGAAAAATATTCGACCCGACCCGAGACTAATAGTGTAATTTTCCCCTAAATTTTTTAAGGATATTTATAATAATACCCCTCTTTATATATATTTTATAATTAATTCCTTAAAATTGAATCTTTATTTATAATTTAGTCCTTTAAATTATAATTTTTTACAATTAAGTCCCTTAAAATCATTTTTTTAAAATTAGGTCCTTAAAATTAATTTATTTTATATAGGTTGGGTCGGGTTGGGGTCGGATTTAGTATATTTATTTTCGAGTCAGATCGGATTTTTTAAAAAATATTGTCGGGTCGAGTGCAGGTTTAGAGTGTTTATTTTCGGGTCGAGTCCATGTGAGCTAAAAACTCGACTCGTGCCCATCCCTACTAATAATACTCATTTTTTATGTCAATCATTAATCATTAAGTTTCAGGAAATGGTGATGTGTTATTGTGTTATAATATAATAACAATTTTAATCCCTGAAATTTATATATTCTATTAATTTGGTGTTAATTCAAAAATATTTCAAATTCAACCTTTAATATTTGAAAATCTGATTTTTATTTTAATTCTAAATGATTTAAGGGTAAAATACATGGTTGGTCCTTTTTGTTTTTGGGTTTTTGATTTTGGTCATTGATTAAAAAAGTTACATTTTGGTCACTAAATTGTTAACTCTAGTTAGTTTATGACATGCCACATTATTCAACAGTGTTCATTATAATTTGACCCCTAAAATTTAGATGAAATATCAATCTAACCCCTGAATTTTAGATGAAATGTCAATTTAACCTATGAACTTTAGATGAAATATCAATTTAACCCTGAACTTTAGCTAAATCACCCGCCTTCCGTCGCCGCTCACCACCTTCGCTGGCCAACGTCCACCGTTGTCAACAACCACCGTTGGACCCAAAATTTTCAATCCGCCCTTTTTTTTCTCTGAACATGAATTCAGTATTCATTTCATAAAAAAAGCCTTGAACTCAACAAATCTATTTGTAATTTTGAACTTGTTATCACTCATTTTTGTCCATATATATTATTAATCCTAATATGAGTGTTTGTTATTATTACTATTGTTGTTGTTATTATTATTATATATAAAAATGGAAAACTAATAAAACAAAATAAAATACATTACATTAAAAAAAATAAAATCCATCAAACAGTCCATACTATTACAAAAGCCCAGTTCGGACCCAGTCTAATAAAACACAAAACCCTAATTTTATCTTCTTGTCTATGCGCAGCCGCTCCAGAACCGTTGGATCAAAATTTGATCCAACGGCTGAGATCAAAGCTCGATGGCCCTTCAGATCGCGCGTGAGAGGCACACACCGGCCATTCATCTCCCACGCGCGTGTGTGAACCACGCGCCACATCACGGCCGTCCGTCCCAAGATCGAATCCAGCCGTTCATCTCCGCGACACCAACGGCCACGATGCCACCGCCACCGCCACTTGCCAAGTTGAGCCAAAATCAGCAGAAAATATGTCAGAGATCAGTAAAATCATGATTGTAAAATTTCTAATATATATCTGTAAAGAAATCAGAGGAGGATTTTTCTACTCTTCGAACTAGTAAAGAAAGGAAAATTTTCAGATCTAGAGGTATATTTTTCCTCAGTCTCATCTTATTATTTTTTATTTTATTTCGAAAATATATATAAAAAAAACATAAAGGGGTTACCTTTTTCAAACCTTCTCGTCATATCCCGATAACCGGCCACCGGTCCGTCTACATGCATGGTGAGTGGTAAGATAGTTATCACATGGGATCTAGGTTTTGAAATAAAAAAAAAAAAAAAAGAAAAAGAGAGCTTTGGGGGGGTTAGATCCAAGATAGGATTCGGTTTGTTTAGAAAAAAGTAAAAAAAAATAAAGGGGAAGGTTTAGGCTCGCCGGCGCCGATTAGCGGCGGCCGGCGAAGGGGTGCGGCGCCGAAAAAGTTGAGAGAGCAGAGGGAGTCTAGGGCTTTATTTTGTGGGAGATGATAAAAGTGAACCAGGTTTTAGAGTAGGTTATATATTAACCTAATATTTTAAAAATGGTACAATTGCATCATAAGCCATTCCGCACAGGGGTAATAGCGCGAGAGGCCATTCCGCATGGGAAAATTACACCTCAGGTCCCTGTTATTCGTTCCCATCTTGCAATCTGGACCCCATACTAATAATTAATTCAAATTATGACGGTTTAATTACCCCTGGACCCCTAATCAGTTTGCTTATTCAATTTCTGCACCTTTCTTTCATTTTTATTTAATATCAGTCCTTTATATATTTTTATTTCTGCACTTCATTTCCATTTATTTTCATAACTGCCCTTAATTTTTATTTTCATTTAATTTCAGTCCATGTTTCATGTTTTATATTTGTTGCACATGATTTTTTATTTTCAATTTTGTCTTTCTTGATTCCATTTTATAGCTTTTATTTCATTTAATTTCAATTCTTAATTCTTTGAGTTAGTATATTTACCATGTAATTTATTTTGACTCGATTCTTTATTTTAATTTGTCTTGTTATCATCGTAAATTATCGTATCTTTTTTAACATCATTATTTGTACATATTATCATTTTAGTAAAATAAAGTTCGCCACAATCTCGAACATATCTATGTTTAAATCCACTAGATAAATAAATGTAAATAAATGTGATAATTTTAATAATTCATAATCTAGCTTTGATTTTATCCCGTAAATATAATTTTTTTTTATAATAATCCAGGGTTTGATATATTTAAAATCGACTCTTGTGTTTAAATTTTTGTCACTGTCAATATCTTGTTCATGCATATTTATCTGTTATATATAAAATACGTAAAGATAGTGCTCATAATCCCGATATTCTATTGGGTGTGTCGTCCTAATCATTTGGGCGTCATCTTCTTTGATATCGCGAGTTGGGTACGGTTTTATATCTCGTATGATCATGCATTCGAAAGTTATTAATTGAATTGGGCCGAAATTTTAAGATTTTTTAATAAATACAATACGACCCGTTAGGTACCAATTTTGGGCGGTGTGGGGGTGCTAATCCTTCCCCATCCGTAACCGACTCCCGAACCCAATTTTCTAAAAAGAATCTCTGGTTTTATTTTTGGTGTCCGGTCTACCCTCTCATTTTTTTGAACGATCGGTGGCGACTCCAATAAATTATTGAAAAAGGAAATTTTAGTATTTTAAAATGTATTACTCGAGACCGATTTTATAAAAATGAAGAAAAGGCACACTCACGATTCTTTTAGTCGCTACAGCATGGCGACTCCGCTGGGGAAAACTTTTTGTTTTTAAACAAAAAAAAGAGGGTTAAGCCTTAGATTCGGTTCGTATTGAATTCATTAGAAATTTTTAAAAATTCGGCCCAATTTAGTTACTGATTTTCTAACCTTGTTTGAATGTATGATGTTTGATATATTTTTTGTCATCATGAACCCTTAGGTGGGAATAATTACTTCGCCTCGTGAAGTTGCCACTTCCGTATGGTGTCGTAATTTGTTCCCAGGATCCGGTCAGTATACTCCGTAGAGCTTCGCTCTCGTATAGTATGCTGGTCGCGATCCCTCGAATCGATGTCCTAGCGACAGTTCGAGTACCATTTACTTTAAATTCAAACTTCATATAGTAAACCGTAGAGCTGACCTTTTAGAACCATGTCGAAACTCTGTCCGTTTAGCAGTAACCTTGTTTATGCTTTGTTGGATTTATTCATATTTTTGCTTGTTGTTTAATTGCTTTAACTTATTGTCTCATTATCATTTGCCATTTAATTTTATTATGTTGATTATTTCATTGTACTGACACAGATTTCTTTTGTGTTTGTTTTTTTCCTGTACATTTGCTTTACATTTGCATTCTTAGAGCATAAAATAAAGATATTAATTTCGCAAGTGGCTATCACTGTAGAAGACATTCATAATGGATAAGAGGCCTCGTGATCAAATAGAACAGGCATCCGAAGATACACCAAATACTAGAGAGGGTGGCACACCCGAGGGCTTTGAACCAGACATAGTAGGCAGCGCTTACGTCAATGACGAACGAATTGAGATACAAGATTTAAAGAAACAGATGGCTAAGATGATGAATATGATGACCGCTATGGCTAAAGGCAAGGGAACTATAGAACCAGAAGAAGGGATTGTCAAGAATCAGAATGAAGACACCCGTGGTCAGAATATCACTCCGAAGCAAGATAACGTCGGCAAATACAATAGGTTGAACCCTTTTGTGATTTCTATCAACAAACCAGTAAGGAATACATCTGAGTCAAGCTTTCAAGAAATAAAAGTAGGTCCAGAAGAAACCTTATCGCCTCTGTTCATTCTGGCCCGAAAGAACCACCGTACTTGAAAGGTTACAACCGACGTGCTAGGTGTAGTTACCACCTAGGGAGTTCAGGCCACACCGCAGAAAATTGTAGAGCGTTAAAGAATCAGGTCGAAGATCTTATCAAGACAGGCATATTGAGTTTCAAAAATGGGAAGCCTAGATTCCACATGGAGACAAAATTTGCTCAAGGGGCAAAGTTGGAAGAAAGTCAATATCTAAGGGAAGGCTTGGATAACACGGAAGCGAGTCACTTCGGCAAGTTGAACTCAAGGGCCAAAGATAGAGGCATCTCAGAGGAGGGGCATTCATTTGAGTATAACCAGTTTAGGCAAGAGAAAGATATCTTGAGCGAGAATTTGAAGAGTTTACAAGATGATCATCATGAGCTCTACTGTGTGTTCAAAAATACAGGAATGGGTAATACTTTAGAAGAATGGAAGAAGAGTATCATTCAGCTGAAGAGTGACCTAGGACAGTGGAAGCAAAGAGGTAGGGCTAGTGAAAATAGAGCTCGCCTGTTGTCACAAAGATTGGAAGAAGCCGAGAGCCGGTATGGTACCCTTCAGAGAGAACTCCAAGATATTTCAGCTATGAACGATATTTTGAAAACAAGTTTGCAACAAAGTGAGACCATATCCAACACATTGCAGTTGGAGAATGAAGTACTCAAAGAACGAACAAAAGAACTTAAGACTTCTTTGCGTACAAGTGAGATCTGTACCGAAGCCTACAAGCAAGTTGGCTATGAAAGTGTCGAAGAGGTAACTCTCCAGCTGCGAAAAACTGAGCGAGAAATACTAAAGAGAGACAATGACATAAAAAGTGTCATCGCTCAAGCGCGCGAAGTGGCCCAACAAGTGGCAGATTTAGCTGACGAAGCAATGCCATTAAGTCAGAATAATGATCCGACACTGGACCACGGAGGAAAGCTGACTCGTTTGTTCGGTGATATTAGAAAGTTAGGGGTTAGGGCTCAGCAGTATCTGTAAAGCTTGGAAAATAATATCTGATGTAACGAGCTTTTTTGTTTAATGAGAGTCTTTCTACGATGACCACTTTGCGACTAATATCTAATTGCATTTCATTTCGTTGATTCAAAAATATTCCATATTAGGGTGTTTTTATAAAATAGAAGATATTCTGTGATATATAGAGATTGATAATGCTACGGTCGGAAATAATCCAAACCCAAAGTAAATACAAAGGAGACAAAAGTGGGGCACCAAGTACGAAAGGCCTGTAGAATATTGTCAATCTTTTATGTACAGACATCCTATCTTTATAAAAATCCTGTTAAATGACTATTGGAGAATCAACACCTCATTTGCATTCATTACGATAATTCATACGCATTGTTTGCCTTTTACATTTTAACATTTATGATGCATTTCACACATTAATTAAATAATTAATTAAATTTTACGGGCTCGATGGCAGCATTTGAAGACCAGTTGAGAGAAAAAAATGGAACAAAGACTAGAGCAGCTAGAAGATAGATTTAAGAAAGAGCTCAAGAAGAAAGAAAAAATAGATGTTTTTAATGCAAGAGAGTTTTGCCTAGTCCCTGATTTGGTCATTCCTCTGGATTTCAAGGCTCCTAGATTTATGCAGTATGATGGTACTAGTTGCCCGAAGGTTCACCTGACTATGTTTTGCAGAAAAATGGAAGGTTACTTGAAGAATGAAAAGTTGTTGATCCATTACTTCCAGACATCCTGACGGGACCGACAGCGGTATGGTATAACCGGTTGAGCAAAAAGCAGATTCAATCCTGGAGTGATTTAGCTAGTGCCTTTTTGGAGCAATATAGATATGCCTTGGATTTGGCACCGACTCGACAGTTTCTGTAAGGCATGAAGATGAGGCCAAATGAGACCTTCAAAGAATATGCTCTAAGATGGAGAAGTTTGGCGGCACAAGTTCAACCTCCTATAACCGAAGAAGAAATCACTCCCCTATTCCACGCAACTCTTCCCATCCCATTCTTTGATAGATTGTTAGAGAAATCAAGAAGCAGATTTGAGGATTTCATGAAGATAGGGGAATGAATAGAGTATGCGATCCAAGAAGGAAAATTGAGAATCAAGTCTAAGTGCCAAACCGAAGAAGTAGAAGGAGAGATAAATGAGTGCCACTTTCAAAGTCCTCGTAATCTCAAAAGAGGAAGAAATGCTGATTCTCCTGAGCCATCAAGGAAAATTTCTCGAACAAGTGCAAACTTGGAGGTATTTGGAGTATCCATTGTAGACGTTTGGCCTCATTTGGTTGAAGGTCGCTATCTCACTCCCAGACCGATGAAAAATATACCCGATCCATTCGCCCACAGTTTTGACCCGAATGGCACCTGTGATTTTCATATGGGGGCAACAGGGCACCCTACCAAGAAGTGTAGACCATTGTTGGAAGAGGTCAAGAAGCTGATCAGTAATGGGGTCCTGACCCAAGAATTAATCCAGCAGTGGAAAACACAAAATTAAGAAGAGTTTGCATCATGGCAAGAAGGCCAGAATAAGATGGTCCCTATGCTTGAATTTTTACCTTTTACAAAAATACCAGTTTGATTTTGGTTTTCCTTTTGTAGGAATAATTCACGGAACAAACTCTGTGACTTAAGCCCTAAAAGTTGTAGAAACATTTTGTAAAGACATATATCTATTTATTTTGTTAGGATGGAAAATCACATCTTCTGTATTCTCATTTAGAAAACAATTTTTTTACATTCTTCGAATCTTTAAACATCTCATTCATTGTTATGGGGTACTTTTTGTTCTCCCATGCACATATACATTTTTCATACATACACATACATGTATATATCATTTTTTATACTTTGATTCAAATCTAAAAAATAAATCAATCCAAAGTTGCATATGCTTAGAAATGATTGAATGTTGTGGAGACATTGCAAATGTGGGTATCTGCTATCTATTTGGGCCAATAGAGAAACAAAACGAGTGTTTAGATAATGGGCACACCCATTTAAGAATACCTTCTCAGGCATTTGTTGTTTAAGATCCTTGAGTTGAGTGTTGACTCTAAAATCTCTACCCCTGAAGATTTTCTCTATATGTCCATGTATGAGATGACGAATGACATTCTTTCACTTCCCCTTCACAAAGTAAGAAAATACACTCATTGCTGTCCCATTTTTAGCCTGATCATTTCTTTTTATAGAACCCAAACCAAGGATCACCTTCATATTGGCGATAAATAGGATCAAGATTTTGCGGAAAAATAGAAGTCGCCTGATTTTTAATAGGCAAGATTTGAGAACATATACATCAGATATAGAGGTTAGAGAAACATTAGAAGACATTAGTGAAGAATTTTTTCAAAAAAGAGAAAAAGCAATTGAGAATAAAAGCTTTGAATTGAAAGGTGCACTAAAGGAACAGAAAAATTGCACACAATCATTCATCCAAATGAGTACCAATTTCGAAGGGCCATGGATGACCAATCATCTTTGAGTAGAAAGCAAGTATCAATATCCATCCAGGATACGAGCCAGTCCGAGTTTACAGCAGAAAGAAATGAACTATAGGGTGAAAACCCAATGCTGGGCAGTCTAGAGTGATTATAGAAACAAAAAAAAACAAAAGGAAGAAGAGGGGAAAGAAAGAAAGATTACTTTATGTGAGCATACCCAAATTAAACAGTGCAAGAGTAAGGGTACAGTTGGAAAATTATGCAAGTTTTGGCGGGTTGAAACGCATGAACACTGATTCAGAACAAAAATCGAGTCAGATTTACCTGGTCTAAAATTCAGAAGAGGGAAATGAACTCTAGGGTGAAAACCTAAAGATGGGCAGTCTAGAGCGATCCAAGGAAACAAAAATCCTCATCAGAGCACGCTTCAGTCATGAATTATAAAGATGATATTGCTCGAAAATGATCCTTGTTTTTTCATGACCCTTGAAAACTTACTTAAGCCTATATACCCCTTCTCTCGTAATTGTAAACCAGAGCCTACATTACAAGCCTATAAAGACCATTCTGATCATACACAGATGTCTTATTTGAATAAGAATGTCTTCAGATCACATTCCGCCAAAGGGATAACCTTACCTCAAGGGATGTCAAATTTCAAGTGCCTGATCGACACCAAATGAGGGAAGGATGGGGCATGGTGAGATAGTGATATCAAGAGAGCCACCAAAAAGGGGTTAAAAATTAGGTATGGAATTGTTTCTCTCAGAAGCCTAATAGATCAGAAGAGACTATACATGTGCATATATCATCACAACGTTCAAAATCTTCTAAGCATGCGCTTCATTCGGATTGATCTTTGACAATTTGAAGCAAATGTGTTATTGTATTTGATATTTTAGGCCGAACATTAGTTTTTAAAAAAATGTTTGGCATTAACTCCAATTTTGATTTTTCTCTGAACATTAATTTTTAAGAATGTTTATTGGCGCTCTCTTCAAGTTTTGTTTTTTTTAAATGATGACTGCCATCTTTTCAAAATGGCATTTTTATAGTAAAATTAAAGCATAGGGACCTAGAATTGGTTTCCGTCGAGATGATTCGTTGCATTTAATAACGAAGATTGAGCTTACAAGATGAGTTCGCAGGAATTGAGGCATTTCGTTCGCTCAAATTCCAAAGTAGACGAAGACTTTGCATATTGAGTCAAAGACGAGAAAAAGTCAAGCCTGATACTGAATGGGGGCAATGAGATGATGAAAGTCCCTATATGAGGATAGTATAAAGACTAGAAGAGAACTTACGAAACTGAGTAATGACCTTGAAGATTAAGAAGAAAAAGAGTTACTCGCACAAGAAAGAAGCGCGAGCCAAATGCGAGACAAATATTCAATGAGTGAAGATGAAGACTGAGGAGCATACTGCAGAGGTATGAAGTGAAATCTGAGAATGACCTTTCAGGGAATAGGGTTTTAAAGATGAATTTGAAAAGAAAAGACAGAAGAAAGAAAAACAAAAGAAGAAGAGAAATAGAGAAAAAGAAAGAAGAAGAGAAGAAGAGAAAAGAAAAGAAAGAAAAAGAAGAAAATATTACATTGCATGCATCATATAGAGATCCTCATATTAGGGGGCATGCTAATTTAGAAACATTTTGTTTGTTTTAAACAGATATTTGAAGATTACGGTCTGCAGCTTCATGTTGAAAAAGTAGATCTTATTGAAGATTTCCATTGGTAGCCTGTTGGCGTGAATCCTATTTAAGAAATATGTTGGTAGCCTGTTGGCGTGAATCCTATTTAAGAAATATGTTGGTAGCCTGTTGGCGTGAATCCTATTTAAGAAATATGTTGGTAGCCTGTTGGCGTGAATCCTATTTAAAAAAATATTTTGGTAGCTTGTTAGCGTGAATCCTTATCTTAAGTCCTTCGGGCCATCAGTAAGTCCTTCGGGCATGATGATAAGTCCTTCGGGCCACTAGTAAGTCCTTCGGGCTTGGTGATAAGTCCTTCGGGCCATCAGTAAGTCCTACGGGCATGATGCTAACCTTAATGTGATGTCAAGACCGATAGAAACCGGGGCATCATTTTAAGGGATTGGTTGCATGTTGGCGTGAATCCTATTTAAGAAATATGTTGGTAGCCTGTTGGCATGAATCCTATTTAAGAAATATTTTGGTAGCCTATTGGCGTGAATCCTTATCTTAAGTCCTTCGGGCCATCAGTAAGTCCTTCGAGCATGATGATAAGTCCTTCGAGCCACTAGTAAGTCCTTCGGGCTTGGTGATAAGTTCTTCGGGCCATCAGTAAGTCCTTCGGGCATGATGCTAACCTTAATGTGATGTCAAGACCGATAGAAACCGAGGCATCATTTTAAGGGATTGGTAGCTTGTTGGCATGAATCTTATTTAAGAAATATTTTGGTAGCCTATTGGCGTGAATCCTTAATTTAAGTCCTTCGGGCCATCAGTAAGTCCTTCGGGCATGATGATAAGTCCTTTGGGCCACTGGTAAGTTTTTCAAGCATGGTGATAAGACCTTCGGGCCATCAGTAAGTCCTTCGGGCATGATGATAAGTCCTTTGGGCCACTGGTAAGTTTTTCAAGCATGGTGATAAGACCTTCGGGTCATCAGTAAGACCTTCGGGCATGATGTCAAGCTTTCTTTTGATGTCGAGACAAGTACAAAACAGGGCATTGAAGAGTTTGAAACTTGAAGTAATTGGTCAAGAAAGAGCGGAAAGTTCCAGAAGAACTCGTGATTTCAAGGCCAAAGACAGGAAAGTAGGACAAAAATGAGTGTTTTTGGTCTTTGCTTTGTTCCCGTTTCACGAGAACAAGCAAAGAGGGGCAACTGTTATCACTCATTTTTGTCCATATATATTATTAATCCTAATATGAGTGTTTGTTATTATTACTATTGTTGTTGTTATTATTATTATATATAAAAATGGAAAACTAATAAAACAAAATAAAATACATTACATTAAAAAAAATAAAATCCATCAAACAGTCCATACTATTACAAAAGCCCAGTTCGGACCCAGTCTAATAAAACACAAAACCCTAATTTTATCTTCTTGTCTATGCGCAGCCGCTCCAGAACCGTTGGATCAAAATTTGATCCAACGGCTGAGATCAAAGCTCGATGGCCCTTCAGATCGCGCGTGAGATGCACACACCGGCCATTCATCTCCCACGCGCGTGTGTGAACCACGCGCCACATCACGGCCGTCCGTCCCAAGATCGAATCCAGCCGTTCATCTCCGCGACACCAACGGCCACGATGCCACCGCCACCGCCACTTGCCAAGTTGAGCCAAAATCAGCAGAAAATATGTCAGAGATCAGTAAAATCATGATTGTAAAATTTCTAATATATATCTGTAAAGAAATCAGAGGAGGATTTTTCTACTCTTCGAACTAGTAAAGAAAGGAAAATTTTCAGATCTAGAGGTATATTTTTCCTCAGTCTCATCTTATTATTTTTTATTTTATTTCGAAAATATATATAAAAAAAACATAAAGGGGTTACCTTTTTCAAACCTTCTCGTCATATCCCGATAACCGGCCACCGGTCCGTCTACATGCATGGTGAGTGGTAAGATAGTTATCACATGGGATCTAGGTTTTGAAATAAAAAAAAAAGAAAAAGAGAGCTTTGGGGGGGTTAGATCCAAGATAGGATTCGGTTTGTTTAGAAAAAAGTAAAAAAAAATAAAGGGGAAGGTTTAGGCTCGCCGGCGCCGATTAGCGGCGGCCGGCGAAGGGGTGCGGCGCCGAAAAAGTTGAGAGAGCAGAGGGAGTCTAGGGCTTTATTTTGTGGGAGATGATAAAAGTGAACCAGGTTTTAGAGTAGGTTATATATTAACCTAATATTTTAAAAATGGTACAATTGCATCATAAGCCATTCCGCACAGGGGTAATAGCGCGAGAGGCCATTCTGCATGGGAAAATTACACCTCAGGTCCCTGTTATTCGTTCCCATCTTGCAATCTGGACCCCATACTAATAATTAATTCAAATTATAACGGTTTAATTACCCCCTGGACCCCTAATCAGTTTGCTTATTCAATTTCTGCACCTTCCTTTCATTTTTATTTAATATCAGTCCTTTATATATTTTTATTTCTGCACTTCATTTCCATTTATTTTCATAACTGCCCTTAATTTTTATTTTCATTTAATTTCAGTCCATGTTTCATGTTTTATATTTGTTGCACATGATTTTTTATTTTCAATTTTGTCTTTCTTGATTTCATTTTATAGCTTTTATTTCATTTAATTTCAATTCTTAATTTTTTGAGTTAGTATATTTACCATGTAATTTATTTTGACTCGATTCTTTATTTTAATTTGTCTTGTTATCATCGTAAATTATCGTATCTTTTTTAACATCATTATTTGTACATATTATCATTTTAGTAAAATAAAGTTCGCCACAATCTCGAACATATCTATGTTTAAATCCACTAGATAAATAAATGTAAATAAATGTGATAATTTTAATAATTCATAATCTAGCTTTGATTTTATCCCGTAAATATAATTTTTTTTATAATAATTCAGGGTTTGATATATTTAAAATCGACTCTTGTGTTTAATTTTTTGTCACTGTCAATATCTTGTTCATGCATATTTATCTGTTATATAAAATACGTAAAGATAGTGCTCATAATCCCGATATTCTATTGGGTGTGTCGTCCTAATCATTTGGGCGTCATCTTCTTTGATATCGCGAGTTGGGTACGGTTTTATATCTCGTATGATCATGCATTCGAAAGTTATTAATTGAATTGGGCCGAAATTTTAAGATTTTTTAATAAATACAATACGACCCGTTAGGTACCAATTTTGGGCGGTGTGGGGGTGCTAATCCTTCCCCATCCGTAACCGACTCCCGAACCCAATTTTCTAAAAAGAATCTCTGGTTTTATTTTTGGTGTCCGGTCTACCCTCTCATTTTTTTGAACGATCGGTGGCGACTTCAATAAATTATTGAAAAAGGAAATTTTAGTATTTTAAAATGTATTACTCGAGACCGATTTTATAAAAATGAAGAAAAGGCACACTCACGATTCTTTTAGTCGCTACAGAACTAACATGTAATATTGACATATGAGTTTTCATTAGTCAGGGTTTAAAACAAAATTTCATGCTTGATGCTGCTTGTGGAGCTTGAGAACAAAAAAAAAAACATTGACATGTTGAAGATGCATTTGAGAAGAGGTTAAGGAGAAAGAGCAAGAGCAAGAATAGGGAATATGTTGTCCGATCACGAACCAGAAAGTAGGGAATGGTTTAGCATGTATTTGGGTAATTGAGCTGGTTAACAAGGTTTCACGATTGGAAGAAGATAATATAAAGCTCAAAAAGAGAAGGCAGAATCTTTGCCCATATTTCTTTGGTTTCACATCCACACCCAAAACTTGCTTTCAGATGCTCTAATCTGTGCATTTCTTGTTTGTTTTTCACATCTGAAGCAAAGTATCAGCTTAGAAGAATAAGTTGTGTCCTTTTTTGAAGTGTTTTGTGTTTTCTAGTTGTCGAAATGTCAGGCTATCCAGTTGCAGTGGGGAATCTAGAAATTTTTTGAAGGTGGGCAAACGTTAAGTCTTAACAATATAAAAAATTGTGTACGTAAATGGGTACAAATACAATTTTAGAGTGGACACGCTCAGTAAAATAGATAACTAATAAAAGAAATTCAGTTTTCGCCGTCTGTATATAGAATATTTATCCTATATAGTATATGTTGGTTTTCAACAGTTTCCAAAACCTGCCATGTTTATAAGTTAGGCTCTGTTTTTTTTTTTTTGAAAGACAATTGAATTGGTGTTGATTAGGTTAATTTGAACCTTTTAAGTTAAATCAAAGTAGAAATAATTGGCACGATAGTAGAAGATTGTCTAGCAAATGAAATGTTTTATGCAAATATTGCTTATGGTTACGTTTTTCCCATGAAATGTAATGCTATTTTGTAGGTGTTTTTTTTCATTCTCATGCTCCACAAACAATATCAATCTAAGAAATATTGCTTTAAACCCTGAGTAATGAAAACTCATGTGCTAAAATTACATACTAGTTCAAAATTATATAAATTTGTAGAGTTTGGAGTGTTTTTTTTTTGGTGAAACAGACATAAAATTCACGTCTAAGAGGTCAAAATGGGTGAATTGAAATTTTATGGTCCAACGGTCATTGTCGATGATAGTCGACGTCGGCAATAAGTGGCAGTCGGCAGCTAAGTAAGCGACAACTAACGACAGAATATTAGAGATAAAGTTCAAGGGTCCAATTAATATTTTTCTAAATTTTATCGTTTAAATTAAAAATATATCTTTTTGACTAACATGTCACAACTAAGTAACCAAAATATTATATAAATTGATAATGTAAGTGGAACAAGAACCACAAAAAAGAACCCATGATAATTGAGCGAATTCGTGTTGGTAATGTGTTGTAAATAAAGTAAAGAATAATAAAAATAATAGAGATGAAGAATAAACAGAGACTTGTTGATGACACGCTAGTTAAAAGCATTAACTTTTAATTTGACACTAAATTTTAAATAAAATATTAATTTGACTCTTGAATTTTATATAAAGTATCAATTCAATCCGTAAATCCGATCAAACTACTCACCACTGGTCGCTGCTTACTATCGTCTTGGTCATTTCGACCACCATCGGTTGTTATCGTCAACGACTGTTGTACTCAAAATTTTAAATTTACATGAAAACTTTCATATAATTGGATTCCAATAGAATAACTTTTGCGTCCCTATGTTCTATGATAAATAAAGCATTAAAATCCAAGCTGGCATATCATGATTTATGAAATAATTACAGTGGCATTCGAAGGAAGAGGCTTGAATACTTTTATGTGTTGTTGTCCATGCGAGACAAAACGTGGATCAATTTTTTTTAACAACAAAAACTATAGAAGTTCACACGTTTAAATTTTGAAGCTTCATAATGTTGGCAAAACCTGAGAAATAGGAACAATAATGTTATTATGTCCAACGGACAACATTGAATTCTTTCTAAAAGATTCCGTTAAAAAGAGATTTTTTTTCCTAGAAGATTAACACACCTCCACTTCCAATGAAAATTGATAAATAGAAAGATTGTTCTTTTATCTTTTCTCTTCTCTCAAACCTCGTCTAGATTATTAATATTTTGATATACAAAGCATCCCATTTGCAAGTTCAAATCAGCTTAAGAATTCAAATGTAACTGCACAATTCTTAATACTGGAGACGTTATTTTTCGATGAAACAAGTATTAGATTCGTATAAAAAGGAGTGAATTAAAAATTTTGAGTCCAACGGTCGTCGCTGATGGCGGCCTGTAGTGGCTGATGGTGACTGCAATGGTGGTGAGCAGTGGTTGGTGACGAGGACTTTGATCGGATTCATGGGTTAAATTGATATTTTATATAAAATTCAAGAGTCAAATTAATATTTTATTTAAAATTTAGGGTAATATTAGTATTTTTATCTAAAATTCATAGATCAATTTAAAAATTAACTCATTTTTACTAACGTGTTACATCATCAAACTAACTGCATTTAACATCTTAGTGATCAAAACGTTATAAATCGACAACATAAGTGACCAAAACATTATTTTTTAAAATTTTGTGACCAAAACATTTATGAAACGGAAGTGATCATTTCGATAGTTTACCCAATTTAAAATACATGTAAGGTTTGGTGTTTAGGGACCTGGTTTAGGGTTTAAGGGTTTAAATGTAGGGGTTTAGAATGTAAGGTTTATGGTTAAAATTTAAGTTTCATGGGTTAGAGTTTAATTTTTAGGCTCATATAGTTAGGGATTTAGGTTTTAACCTATAAAGCCTAAATTTTAATTATAAACTCTAAATTCTAGCCACACCCCTAAATTTAAAAGTCATACACTAAAACCACTAAACTCTAAACAAAATACCTAAACTCTAAAATTTAAAATTTTCACAAACGTGTTTGCATGAAATAATTACCCTAGAAATGCGAATATGAAAATTCATTAAAAAGAAAGAGATGTAATTCCATGGTGGGCTGTTTTTGTGACTAATTTATTTAAAATTATTGGGCATAAGGCCCAATTCTCTTAAGCAGTTTCTTTAAGCACCCAATTAGTGAGTGTTTAGTAGCTTTCCGTACTAGGACATATGGGCTTTATCTTGTGACGTAGGCATCACTTAAAATTTTTGTTTAGATATGTTTAAATGAAAATTAATATCTAAATACAAACTTGTACAATGTGTATATACATGTATATATTAATCAATAAGTGTATTTGTAATAAAATTTTCAATTGAGATCGGAGTTACGTGTTAAATGAAATCAACTTAGTTAATGACAGAATGAATTATTAGGGGACATTTGTATTAGGGATGTTTTTTTCGACCCATTCTCGGCCACTTTAATCGGATACTCGCTATTCGGGTACCTGTAAAACTCGGGTACTCGAGTAATCGGGTAATGGGTACTCAGATGTTTTTTTTTTTACAATTTCTTTTTTAAATCACTTAATTTTATAAAATAAAATCACACATAATAAAAATTTAAATTATATAATCCAAGCATAGAGTTTAAGATTCAAATTATCAAACTCAAATAACTTTAGAATACAAATTAAAACTAATAATAATAATAATAATAATAATAATAATAATAATGCATCAATTTAAATTTTAAACAATGTCCCTAAGACAAATGAAATATATAGACTAATAAATAATGATGATGCATCAATTCAAATCTTAAACAATGTCTCTAAGACATATTTTAAATTTTTAATAATTATACATATATATTTATATATATATATATAATAAAAATATAAAATATATTTTAAAACTTTAACCGGGTCACCGGTTACTCGATAAGGGGCATTCTTGCGGCCCGACCCCGACCCGAGAAAATGCTTATTTTAGCGGGCCAAGTACCCGACCCAGGTAAAAAAATTCGAATAATTACCCGATATTCTATGTTCGGATAGTCGAATCGGGTCAATTGGATCGAGTATTTTTAAACACCCTTAATTTAGACCCTCCTTGTATAATTGTATGGAAATGTAATCACTACCCTAATAATTAGGTGAGTGTGAAATTATAAGAAATTTTAATCCTTATATATGTTTGACTGACGGAGTATAATTCCATATCAATTTCTTAAGTCATGTTCAATAGCACAAATCATAATTAAACAATTATATAAGTTTAAATTTTAAAATAAAATTAACTACAAAATTAAAGAGTATACTTAAACGCATAATTACAACCATTCTAACCCTTCCCCTAAAAATTGAAGAGGGTAACCGAATGTCTTCAACTACACTCAATTTAACAAGACCCGCAACTTATTATGTTGTTCAAACACAATATAAGTGTACAATTATACTCAAATCCAATTACATAATATATATTCAAACGCACCTTTAATTACTCATAAATATCGATAATTATGAAAAAAAAATCTAATGTGGTGCTACTTCATGTCAATAACTCTCTCCTTTCTAATTATTTTTTTTTTGTTTGAGTAAAAACGGTACCACCTGAGCATTTATTAAAGAAATAAAGAAAAGGAAAAACTAAAACGTCCCGACAAAATCATCAGTTCTAGGAACTCAAAAGGGAACATCTCCCAAAGACAACGCTCAGAAAATAAAAAACACCCAAATGAAGGGACTCAGGCGATCCAACTCTCCCGATTCAAAGACGATTAGCTCTAGCACACTGCACACCGATCGGAAAGAGGCAAACAGGGGAAAAGATTGAGTGAAGAAACCCCGATCAAAGAAAATCAAAAGACCCAAACTTAGGTCTATTAAGGAGGGTCCATAAAACGTCGATCTTCGTCCACCGCTTGAAGCACAGAAACCGGCGCATCCTCTACCCAGAAAAGGTCCTCTTGTGCACTCCGACCGCAAGCCGCCATTGCATGTGCAACCCGATTCCCGCTCCGGCCAATAAAGGCGAAACTGCACTGTCGGAAGCGAAGAGCAAGGAGTTTGGCTTCCGCAATCAACGGCCTGACCATGGAGAAGTCATCAGACGGCGAACAGAGCTTTTCGATGATAGTCCGACAGTCACCCTCGACCACAATATCCTGAAAGCCAAGATCCACTGCGAAGCGGAGCCCCTGGACACAGAAAATCGCCTCTGCTTCAAAAGCTGAAGAGACACCGCTGTTTATTTGGTAAGACGGTCCCAATATGTGGCCTGAACTGTCTCGCAGAACAATCCCTGACCATGATTTACCTTCTCTGTTGCAATAACCATCGTCAAAATTTAATTTGATGGATGGAGCCACTGGGGGAGACCAAGAGACATCAGCTCTCGTGGGAGGATGGTTCAAGGAGGACGATAACGCATGAAGTTTAGCACAATACCCCTAACAAAAGAAAAGAGGATGATGGTTCAAGGAAGAATCTCATGTTCTGTGGACGGATACTGTTGCGAAAAGAAGAGCTTCGAACAGCTCGGGAATTGCGATTCTGTCATTTACTACAGCTTTGTGGGTGCAGATATCTGTGTGTCTCCTAGGTCAATTCAGAAATGGTGCAGGTGGAGTGATGGTGAGGAGAAGGATCAGCAAATTGTTGGGGTGAGGCCTGTGCCTGACTGCCTGTCCCATTCCATTTGAGTGCTCTATAGCTTTGGAATCAATTTGTTCCTGGAAAAGAGAGTTGCAGTGATTTGAAGCTTTAAAAAAAAGAAGAACCAGAAGGATAAGGAAGTTGAACTGAAATTTTAATACTATTTGTCTTTAGATTTTTAAATCATTTGTGTGCTATTTTGTCTTGAATAAATGTATTTCTCCCTGTCTGAGATTGAGTGACAAATGGGACTGCAGAATTCATTGTGCAATTGTTGTTACCACTTACCAGTCCACTACTTTTGCTGTGCTTATTATGTCTAATGACCTTTACCGTACGTAATCTATTGAAGATTTCAATTTTGTGTACTTGTTTACATAATCGAGAGTTAATAATTTTGAGATAAAATTAGAATTTTTAAAAGTTAAAAAAAGGAATTGGAATGTTTAAAAGTTTGAGTTCAATTTAAAATAAAAGAAGATACAAATAAAATGTTCGAAAATTTAAGGACTAACTACAATTAATTCCAGAAAATAGAGATACTATATTATTGTCTTTTTGGCTTTTTTTAATTTTTATATAGTTTTCGGATAAAATAATTAAAATTCATTCATCATTTATCTAACAGTTGAATATTTTATCACGGACTGTGAGTTGTCCAAGAGTTTTTTTTTGTAATGTTTTAGGCTTGTCTAAATCATTTAATTTGGTTCTGATCTTTAAAAAATATTAGAAGGTTTGATTATATTAGATTGGGAAAACTACACCGGTGGTCCCCTAACTATCATCGTTCTCCTGTTTTGGTCCTCAAACTATGTTTTTCGGCAAATCCGTCCCTTCTGTTACATAGTTCTCATGTTTTGGTCCCCGACGTTAAATAGCTAACGGTTTTGCTGACGTGGCATTTTTTTAATATTTTTTAATCATTTCTCTCTCCTCTTATATTATTTTTATTTAATTTTATTCACTCAATCATGTCGTGACACGTGTCACTACCCTATTACTTGGAAAAAAAACCCAAATTTCTTAAAAATGCATTTGGTGTTAGTGGAATTTGAACCCAGAACCACTAGCACATAAGGTATACGCATGAACCAAATATGCTAAGCTGGTTTCTTGATTAAAGTCTACTAACATTTATATTTAAGTTGTACAAATTAACCCCAAAAACCTAAAAAAACAATTGGTGCCACCAGGATTCAAACCCAGGTAACTAATATGGAAGGCCAGTGTGTAAACCAATTACACTAAGCCAACTATTTAGTTTAAATTTTCTAACATTTATATTTAACCTATACAAATTAGAAATACCTTATTGAAAAAAAATTAAATATTTAACCGCGCCAAGTTAAACTAAAAAATTGTGCTATTTTTAAATTAAATATATTTAACTAAATTATGTTTAAAATTAAAAAATCAAACTATTTTTTTTACTTTGATCAATAATAACAAAACTAATTAAATATTTATTTATTATTATAAAATTATTATAAATTAATATTTATTAATTAATTAAATATAATATTAATAAATATTATTAGTTTAATATTTTTAATCATTTCTCTCTCCTCGTATATTATTAATAAATATTAATTTTATAATAAATAAATATTAATTAATTAATAAATATTAATTTATAATAATTTTATAATGATAAATAAATATTTAATTAGTTTTGTTATTATCAATCAAAGTAAAAAAATAGTTTGATTAATAAATGTAAATGTTAGTAAACTCAAATTAAGAAACCAGCCAAGCATAGTTGGTTCACGCGTATGCCTTATGCGCTGTTGGTTCTGGGTTTGAATCCTAGTGACACCAATTGCATTCTTAAGGATTTTGGGATTTTTTTCCAAGTAATAGGGTTGTGACATGTGTCACGACATGATTGAGTGAATAAAATTAAATAAAAATAATATAAGAGGAGAAAGAAAATATTAAAAAATATTAAAAAATGTCACGTTAGCAAAATCGTTAGCTATTTAACATCTGGGGACCAAAATATGAGTACTATATAACAGAAGGGACGAGTTTACCGAAAAACATAATTTAGGGACCAAAACAAGAGAACGGTAATAGTTAAGGGACCACCAGTGTAGTTTTCCTTATTAAATTTGGTATAAAGAATATTCTAAAAATTGGTTGGTGGGCTTTCATATTAACCGTTGATGTAAAAACGATCTTAACCATTCATTGTAAAGGGACTTAACTATAAATAAAGATATTACACACTTCATTTGCAACATCCATTCTCTTAGTAATATAAACATTAATTTTTTTTTTTTACTTCTCGTGTTTTTCGTTTCTTTTTTTTCTTTTAATTTTTTTATTTTTCATTTCTTTTTACTTGTTTACATAATTGAGAGTTAATAATTTTTATAACGATTTATTAATATGGGATATGATTAGCATATATTGATAATTTTGAAATAAAATTAGAATTTTAAAAATATAGAGGAAAGAATTGGAATGCTTAAAAGTTTGAGATCAATTTAAAACGAAAGAATATACAAATAAAATGTTCAAAAATTTAAGAACTAACTTAAAATAAAAGTCATGCAATTAATTCCAAAAAAATAGAGATACTATATTACTTTGTCTTTTTGGGTTTTTTTTTAATTTTTATATAATTTTCGGATAAAATAATTAAAATTCACTTATCTAACAATTGAATATTTTATCACGGACTGTGAGTTGTGTAAGAGTTTCTTTATAATGTTTTGGACTTCTCTAAACAATTTAATCTAGTTCTGATCTTTAAAAATATATTAAAAGGTTTGATTATATTAGATTTTGTAGAAAGAATATTCTAGAAATTGGTTAGTGAACTTTTATATTAACCGTTGATGTAAAAACGATCCTATCCATTCATTGTAAAGGGACTTAACTATAAATAAAGCTATTCCACACTTCATTTGCAGCATTCATTCTCTTAGTAATATAAACATTAATTTTTTTTTTACTTCTTGTGTTTTTCGTTGCTTTTTTTTCTTTTATTTTTTATTTTTAATTTCTTTTTACTATATTTTTAAACTTATTTAAGGTTTGATGTATATAATTACATTTTGAAATAAAATTCACATCAAAAAGAATAAAATTAAAAAAATAGTGATTAACAAATAAAAATTTTAAGCAAAACTCAATACAAGAGAAAATTAATCTATAAAGGTCACGAAAGGTTAAATGAAACTGCCCGTTGGTAGACTTTGTTTTTGCACTCTTTCTTTACCTGTATTACAACAACAAACATAAAACCTTAAAAATCAAATAATAAAATGAATGGTATTTTTTTAATAAAAATCTAAGTGTACAAAATTGTGTATACGCACCGCTACTATGCATTTTTTTTGTCTCCTCGTTCAAAGTTCTTCTACAAAAATTTTAGTTCCTGTAAAAAGATTTTAATTATTGTATACAAAAAAAATTGCAGTGTCACAACTAATTACCTCTTTAGCAAATATATTGATTTTGGCTCTGCCTCTGCCACGATTTTCGGCATTTCCCTATCATACAACCTAAATGTATGCAGCTATCTCGAGCTCTTCCATGCAGGTTGCTTCTTTCGCAAAATAATCGGCAAATGTGAGGTTATAGTCCTCTCCTCAAGCTTCATCCATTTAAACACCTTTGGGGTAGGATTTATGCAACAACTGATTCCCACCGTTGTTCGCCTCAAGAAATATAATTTTTTTACCAACATTTAGTTTAGTTTCCTAAATAAATTAGTTATTTGTTTAATATCTAATATATAATAAGAATGTGTTAAACAAACAGTACAAAAAACAAAAAAATCATTTACTTACCTGTTGCAAAGAATCGGCGGAGAGCATACCGGCGCAAGAATCATGTCTGTAAAAAAAATAGAAAATTAACTCCCGGCGTGTTTGGTAAATAAGAAAATTGAACCTTCTACTTTCTGAAAATGAAATTTAAAAATTAGAAGAAAGATTTTTAAAAAGTCCGCCGGATACACGCAATCCTTAAAATTGAAAAAAGCTCTTTATCAAGCATTATAAAAATTATCGGAACAATTCAAATCAGAGATGTTGAAATAACAGAGTCTGGAGCTAAACTCTCTTAAATTTCCAGATCAATGCTTCACAGAGATCAGTTTTAGGAGAAAAGACAACAAGAATAATTTAAAACCAATGATCGATGCATGAAGAAGAGCAAAACTCAAGAAAAGTCAGAACGGGATAGAAATTCGTAATGAATTACTAATGTTTTATTTGAATCAGCTCAAATTCCTTACGATCATCGTTCGTTTCTTAGCATGCAATTCTCATTGTTCCTCTCTAATTATCTACCATTAGTGTTGTTTATGTTAACTATTGTTATCATTTATAAAAGATTTGTACAAATACTTTATCATTTCACTTATAATTATTTGTTAGTAAATCAAATGATATCACGTGTTATAAAATTTAAAAATTAAATTTGTTTAAATTAATTTTTAAAGATCTCACAAATTAATAATATATAAAATTATAGTTTTATATGCATCAAATATTAACTCGTAAAACTATACACCTAATTCAGGTCTCATCAAATAAAAAAATATTTGTTAATGGGGTTGTTAGATCATCATTCTCGGGTCCTTCTAAGGAGCGCTGTGAGGAGTCTGTCTTGTTGGAGGCATTATTGACAGCTTTAGAAATCTTTATTGCATTAAGGTTGGCTGGTAGTTTTCATCGTATAGTTGAAATGAATTCAAAAGTGGTACTGCTTCATATGAAAAATGTCTTCCATAAACTTTGGAACGGTGAGAAAAATTTTAAAGAATTAGATATCTTAATCTCTAAAGTCGGTGGGGTTAAGTGTGCTTTTGTGGATAGAGATTGCAATGTGATGGCCAATTGTAGCTTTTGATGGGATGGATCGAATTAATGTCTTTAAGGCTTGGTGGTAAGGTAACTTTTTGGATCGTCCTTTTGTTTGGTCTGCTATGCTTTGCTATTTGTTTTTTATTTTTTCTGTTGGTGTTGATTAGTTAAGAACTTACATTGGGAGTTTTGTTCATTTGGTTGTGTTTTTTGTATCTTCTTGTATGTGTTGTACTCTTTTTCTCCACATAAGTTGAAATTTTTAACGAGACACACATACAGGTATAGGCGACTTTTTCCTTTAATAATATCGCCTTTGTTTGAAAAAAATATAAAAAGATATTTTTGTCAAAAAAAATTGTTGAAACATAAAAGGGTATGGTAACACTAAGACTTCATTTGCCAATACTAAATGCTCGAGAAGCAATGGCAAATGTCAAGGTTTAGCGCTAAACTAACATTGTCCACTTGATTTTACGCTTCAAACGATCGTTTGTCTATAACCAAATAATTTAGCTTTTGTCCAAATGAGGTTGTCGGCCAATTGACTTTCACCCTTCAATGGGAAATAGAGCCTAAATCGTTATTGTTGAACGAAGATCTCAGTTTGATCACTAATTCTTTCGCTATTTTTAATTATATTCTGAATCTAATATTTGTTTGTTTCATTCTATGCTGGTGAGCTGCAGTAGTTTTGACTTCTATTGTATTAAATTGCACCCGCAAGGTAACGTAACGGTCGCATCGTAACAATTTTAGAAGTCCTCGCGACACCGTAAATCGCAATCGTATTTAGAATTATAGTTGTATTTTAGAAAAAAATTACAGCCGCAATCACGACGTTACAACCGCAACCGCAATTTAACATATGCAATCTTTTTACCACATGACTTGAACCTAAAAGCAGCTCCATTAAGACCTTAAATCAGTAAAAGCTGAGCCATATACATCACCCTAATCAAATTTTGTTTCACCAGAAACCTTTGTCTATGGTACATGTTTAACAACTCTTAATAAAAGAATGCTTAATTAAGTATTACATCCAAGTTGGTGACAAAATCCAGAGGCAAGAGGGGAAGTCGGTAGCCCAACTTTCACAGTTCAAAGTCCATTGCGTAATGAGTAGGCGTGATTTACCAAAGTTTCAGAAACCTCTTCACAATGGAAATTTAGTAAGAAAAACAAAATGGGGACTCATTGTTTTGTAAAATTTCAAAGGAAGTAAAGAGCCCCCCACTAAACCGACCACTTCGACCCACTACAACTTTAGTGCATTTGCAACCTTTTTAACGACGAAATGTGTCGTTTTGAAACCAGTTCTTGTCTGAAAAGATAGATGGTACATTAAATTCACAAAGATGAGTCAAGAGTTTGCTATGTATTCCAACCTAACGTGCAGAAAAAGATACATGTACACCCTTTGCCTGATGGTATTAAAACCAGCAGCGGAAAAAGCAGATCCCAAGGCCAAGAGTGTGAGTCTCTTAACTAGACAAAACAGCAACATGAGTTAACATTGTAGCGGTGACAGGTTTCCCCTTTCTCCTGCTGCCTTTGCTTGATCCAGGTTTAATGGATTTCATGGGACCATGTAAAACCATGCAATTTTGGGTCAAAGTAAGCATACTGCAAGATGGGTTTATTTTTTTATTTTGGTGTTTGAATTGTGAGCTCAAAATTTAAAAGTTCGGATTGAATCTTAACTCGTTTGACATAATTGTTATTGTAATATTTGAAGGGTTGAGATTCGGTCTATCACTATTTTGTCCATTACTTGTCAATGCATTCATCATTATCATATGTTTAGGACTTACTTATTGATTGTGTCAATCATACTTATAAATACTGATGAACGATGATTAAGTTTTTATTGAATGGTAATATAGACGGAAAAGTAATGGATGAGAGCTTGACCCACATTAAGAGGACAAGTGTTCAATCACGTTTAAGTGCACAATATACTCGAATTTATGGGTTTGAAGATATTGGTACTTTAGACATTGTGTAAACTATTAAAGTCATATAAACTAATGCATAATATTGACTCTCAATAGATCAATGTATTATGATTTAATGAAAGGTTGTTACAAAATTATGAAAGTAGACATTCTTTTTAAATATTCTTCATTTATGTTAAATATTTATTAAAAAAATCTATAGAGGTAAATTAATATTTCTATTTAAAATTAAGTGATTAAATAAATCTTAGAATTAATGTATTTTTCGTTAAACCTCAAAACATTTCTCAAACTATAGAGGCAAGTGAATGTTTTATGAGACTTTGGATGGTATTTTCCCTAATATAATTTGGGGTTGACTTAATTAAGAAGGCTAACAGTAACATTAAGGACGCAGCGGCAATCACGCCAAGTTAAGTGGTAGAGTACTAGATTCCGATTCTTGAAAGGCTGGTCAAAATTAAGATTGATCTAGTGGTAAAGATGTTTATATTTATTTTATTTTGTATGAATTCAAATTTTAGGATGAGAAGCTCAACCTCTTGTGTCTCAGTGGAAAATGATGATGTTCATCATCTTGGTGACCCGGGTGTGAGCACTAGTGTTGCCATGTTGTGTGTGCCTTCTTAAAAAAATTAAGAAATTTTGAACATATGCTACCCTTGCATCACACCAGCATATTAAAAAATAAGATGAGAATTTATTGGTTATAAATTATTATTTATTTGTATTGGTTGTAAATTTCTACTAATCTCAATATCTACTTGACTAACATAAATTATATTAAAACAAGTATAAAATTGTAAAACAAAATAATGTCCACTTGACTAATATAGACTCTATTAAAACAAGTAAGGAACCCAACAAGTGTCCCAATAAAAAAACGGATGATGTTCATCTTAAAAGATACAGGTTTAAATCATTTAGTTAAGAATATGTATGAACAAATACTACCATTTTATAATTATAAGAAAAAACATTTAGTTATTTTATTTTCTTACTTTTTTAAATTTATTGTTTTACACACAATTAATGTAATTAATTTGAACTCTAGTTTTTTTTTTATTACAATCCTATTCTACTTCTACCTAGAGGGGAAGGAGGAAAATCTGGGTGAAGATAACATTTCTGAGGGGTCTTAGACCATGAACCTAAGGGGAAGGGAATGGAGCAGGTGAGCGTGCTCTGACCACCAGGCCGTCCTCGCATGCTCAATTTGAACTCTAGTTTAACTTATAACTTGTACACAATTAATGTAATTAATTTCATTCAAGACTTTGTTGTACCAGTTTAACCTAAATTATTTTATATCAAACAATTTGCGAAATGTGATGCTTGAGTTTGGTGGTTAAGTTGTTTTTGTGAATTTTTGGGTGATTTGGGTTAGATTTGGGGTTTAACCTCAAAGGCAAATGTTTTTTTATTTATTATTTTTCACCACTTTTCAGCCAATTAGGTTTTGACACATGTCTTCACATTATAAGAACACACATCACCAACTGATATTAACCACGAGTAACTAAGATGAAAGGTTTTGATAGTTGGGATACTACAGTAAAAACGATACCTAACTTTGATGGCCTGTTTGTAAATATTTCTTTTTCCATGACTAAGATGAAAGGTTTTGATAGTTGGGATACTATAGTTGAGCTGCTGGGTTTCGTTGGATGGGTTTTCTCAGGCAAATTAAAAGAGTAGTTGACCACCGGGCGGAGAGTGTTAGTTTACATTAATATAGTTGAACATTTAGTATTAGTTTACATTAATTAATTGTGGATTAACCAAGTTTAATTCCTTTGGAATCCCTTTTCCAACCTTTCAAAATAACAGCCCATTTTACACCTAAATGGTTGTGTGTAATTGAAAACAGTGGAACAAAGCTGATATTCCCAAATCAGCTGCTTATAGAATGAAAATACTGACTATATCATGTGCTTTTCTTTTCTTGGGACCAATCTAGAATTTATATTGACTTTATAGCCCACGGGTGCAGTTAAAATATGGGAAAATTATACGGGTTGTCACCCAATTATCATCTTTTTCCTGCTTTAGTCACCTAACTAATTTTTTTCATCAAAATCGTCTCCATATTAAATACCTTTCCCGTATTAATCCTCATCTACTTGACATTTTTAAATATTTTTTTATTCATTTCTCTCTCTTCCCACGTTGTTTTTGTTTAAATTTATTCGACCATATTAAAAAATAAGGAATTTGGGGAAGCTATAACTCAAACTCACGTCTTATAGCTTAAAGGGGCAATGCACAAGCCAATTGTGCTAAGCCAAGATTTTATTTTATTTCCACTAAAATTTATATTTAATTTATATTAGGTTATCAACAACACAAAATAAAATATTAAAATTAGAAACAGATTCGAACACAAAACCTCATTGAAGTAAAAATTTAAATATTTAACTACCAAATTAAGTTAAGAAGTTGTTAAATTATATTTAAATAAAATATTATTAAAATTAAAAAATCAAACTAGATTGAACATTGTTCGGGATATTGACATTAGTTTAGGGAGTTCCAGCAACATTAATTGCGGGGTACAATACTTGTATGTATGTTAGATTGACTTTCAGTGTTGTTTCGGTTTCTGAATTCGATTTTAAACTGCATTGATTTATATAAAATAATTTAATTTATTGATATTTGTATTTGTGGGTTGCTCTTTTGACCCGAATGCGACATCTCAAATCAGGTCGGATCGTCTATACTGGTCTATGGTGTTACAATTTGAATTTGAAATTTGTGTTTTTTAAATAATAATAATAAATAATTATTAATTTAAATAATTAATTTTTATATAAGTTATGAATTAAATAAATTTTAAATTAAGATCTAAATAATTTACATTCTATAATAAATAAATATTATTTTAAATAGTTTTTTAACGGAAGAGACCAAAACAAAAAAATATCTAATATAAGAGATGATTTTGACAAAAAAATTAATTGAGTGACCAAAACAAAAAAAGTATGATAGTTGAGTGACCACCCGTATAGTTTTCCCTTAAAATGTTAGGTTATCAAAGTATGTTCCAAATGCATTATTCATACAAATTTTGAACTTTATTATTGAAGTCACTATAAATCTTGTTTTCATTTATACTAAATTGAAGGGTGAAATTATTCGTTTCTTCTCTTCTTAAAAAGAAATTGCGTGTAAAGCAAGGCAATTCGCACGTTGGCATTTGGCAAGCTCTAATACCCAACATTAACATATACCTGATTCCTTCATTCCATTTGATGCTTCAAATTCAAATTGCGTGGAATACAATGACCGTGGTCATATTTTAACCTATATTCTAATATAATAATCAACTTGAAGTTTATATTAATTTTGCTTTCATTGTTTGAAAGTGATATCATTTATAGCAATTAAATTAAGTCTTTCTTTCATGGCTGCAAGCATGGTACCGATTTTGATGAGCAATTTATTTATTTATTTATTACCCTTATAATTGCATTAGGTTCTCTTGTGTGCGTGCGTGTTTGTGTTTTGATAGATCAACAAGAAGGATAATAAAAAAATGGATGCTTAATCTTTATATAAAAAAAGGTTGGGTGCATTGGTAAGGCACGTCACACTCATAAGGAGAGGACGCGGGTTTGAACTTTGGAGACGACATTGTTGGGAGGAGCAGCCACGCACCCCGAACATAGATCTTAAGACAGGCATGCATATTAAAAAAACAATCTTATTTGTTTATAATAAAATTATACAAAAAATTATCTAAATAAAATTTTAAAGTTTGAGAATAATAAAAATATTAAAAAATTATCTAAATGAAAATATAAAAATGGATGCTACTTGGTAACTTGGGCACTCAACACACAAACTTGTTTGTATTTCTATTTTGATTGTTCAGAATGCACTACCATCGTCCACCATTGTAATTGAAGACGCCATTGGCTAATACAAATGTATATAATCTTTAAAATAAATATTTAATTTTTAATACCTAATTTTTAGTAAATATCAAACAATCATATATATTATAAAAATAGCACAAGTCTAAAATATTCTATCCAACAAAATATAATATATAAACCATATATAAAAATAGTCACGTTAACCAACAATTGATTCATCTAATGAAATAAGAAGTTAAATTTCTAGACAACAATTAAAGATTCGAATCCTAACGTTTGGCTCTATAATAGATCTTTGCAATATCCGATCTAATCATCCAATGAAATTTATACCAATATTTATACTAAAAAAATAAGTAGCCATGTATTGTCTATAAATCAATCCATTTCAATTTCCAATGAAGCTCTCTCATAAGTAGGGATTAAGCTTTGCTATCTAAAATATAATGATATAACATACATGGAAGAAATGAGAAACAAACAAGTAAAGTTATGGCGTTTGTATGTTATATTATTTGGGTTGTGGTCGTGGGCGGAACATCGCGGGGTTTATCAGGATGTGGCCCCTACCAATTTTTCATTTTTAACAGTAATAATATACCGTTCTATAAAGAAAAAAAAGTAAAATCAATATTGTAAGCCTTCAATTTTTTTAAATTTTATTCTGGCCCCTTTAAATTTTTTAATTTCATTTCGGTTCTTTCCTTTACAAACTTCTAGTTCTGCCCCTGATTGTGGTGTGAGTATCATACATGGGTATGTATACATTCGACACATAGGTGATTATTTTTTTAAAATCTTTTCGATTCTCGGAAATGTACCTTCGTATTCGAGTGTCGAACACAAATACTTTTATGTGTCATAATCAAGGGAATAGAGATTGCACTTGCAGCTGTTACAGTAGCCACTGCCTGAAAGACAGAACATTGTCACGCCGGTCCTACTCTTTTAAATCTCACTCATTTCATAATGGGGCAGTGAGCATCTACTTAACCACCTCCAAATTTGTTCATTTTTCACTCATTAACACTCATCTCCCCTAAACAGAAGAAAAGAAAATGCACTTCTACCTTCCAACTGCCTTGGAATTTATTACACATATTATGAACATGAGATTTTGGTTTTCTTTTTTCCTTTTGTTTTTACTCTTCTGTTATATGGAAATGTATTTATGGTAAATCAGGTTCAACTTGAAGGCGATTAAGTCATTGAATATTGTTTCTGTACCAAATGTAGTGGCTTTGCAGATTTGTAAGTAAAGCATGAAACAGTTTCAGACAGAAAACAGAGGGGGGAAACTGGAAAGGAAAAGAAAAGAAAAAACAGGCACCAAAATGAAATGCTGTTAGAACAAGGGAATATAAAACAGAAAAGCAGATAAATGCTAAGCACAGAAACTCTGTAATGATCTTCAGTAGCACCAAATGGAACCCACCTTTTTATTATCATGTTTAACAAGCAAACAAACAAATTTCTTGTTTTTTGAGAAGCTTCTTTTCATGCATTGAGGAAAAACAAAACAAAATTGGGTTTAGAAAGTGTGGGAATCCATCAACAATCATGCTTGTTTGTTAGTGCAGTGCTGCTCTTCATTAAAACCTCACATGAAATCCAACAGTGACCAAGAAATGAGCACAAGGGATGTCTAAAAATTTGGTCTTTCCTGGGAAGTTCTAAATTAATGATCAGGTTTCTTACAATCCAGAGAAAAGAATTACAGTTAGGACAGAGTAGAAGAAACAGTCTATGAATAACAAGAAACAAGGCCTAAATTTTACTATGGAGGCCAAAAATAGGTGTTTTACCTCTTGATTTGGATCAAACATTGTTGTAAAACATGTTGGTCACTTGATGTGGTTGACAAATTCAGCATCCGACACGGCGGAAAGTTCGATTTGGCTGGCATCGTCGTCATCGGCCGGAGCAGGGAGATTAAGATCTATGAAACCGTCTCCTAACTTTTTGGAACTTTTAACAGGGGTTGTTGCTACTTGACCAGTTATTACATGAGATCTTTTATGTCCGCCAAGGGCTTGTCCGGATGAGAAGACTCTTAAACAAACAGGGCATTCATGGATTTTCTTGTCCGGTTCCAACTCTGTTTCATGAGTTGCCGGCGAGTAAGGTTTCATCTTTTTGTGACTCGCTCTGTGTCCACCCAGTGCTTGGTACGATTTAAAAACTTTATTGCACGTTTCGCACCTGTACTTACCTCGACTTGTTCTATTAACCTTGCTTGATTCGAAGTACTGCTGTAATTCATAATTTTCTATTTCTGTTCCTTCTTCTTCTTCTTCATCTTGATGTAGTACTTTGCTTTTCCATTTGTCCCTGGAAAGCATCATAAGACAGAAAGCGACATCTTCGGTTGTTGTGTCGGAGATCGAACTCACCGGTTCCGGCTCAGCCCAAGACTCGGTCCAACTCAGCTTGTTGTTAACTTTAAGCTTCTTCCTTTCTTCTTCTCTTTGATTTGCTAGTATTCTCCGAGTGTGTTTAGATCGTGTCCGAGTTGGGTTCTTAGACGACTCGGTCTCACTTTCTCTGTCTTGAAGAACAACCGAGCCAGCATCAACAAACTCAGGATCTACCAACCGAACACTTCTCTTTGGATTCTCTCGAAGCCCATATGACTGTGCTTTCTCTCCCCCTTCTTCTTCCGATGAAGACAACAACGAATCCGAATCCGAAACCGATCCCGACTCTTTTCTGGGTTGATTCGTTACAACTTTGGGAGGAAGTGGAAGATTGAACATGTGAGACCTCATGTGACCACCCAAAGCTCTTCCATTTGCAAAACTTTTGGAACATAACTTACACTTATGTCTGTCCATACCATACAGTTTTGTGTATGTCTGAAACTGGAAGCCTGTGGATTCTGGGCTCTGTCTTTCCCTGCTGGGAGAAAGCCAGAAAGGAGCATATAAAACTAAATAAAGAGTGGGTGACGAGCATTCCTCCACCAACAGATATATACTGTGATACAAATTACAATACAACAATATTTTTCTTACTTGCGAATCGCGATCAAAATTAACAATTTTGTTTTTTTTAATTAATTTATTTTTCTCCGAAAACGGGCAACTAAAAAATTTAATAAAAACGTATGCATGAAGGACATGTAACATGCGAGGCTTGCCCGTTTCCTGTATTTATTCCTTAATCTACATGCCCTAAACTGCCCTTTCTTACCCAACGGGTTGTTATTATCAGCTGAAAATAGAATAGAATACTGGGTCCATCTTTAATTTTGCAGGATTAGAAGGGTAATCTAGGGATTAACAGGAGAATAAGCCACTGGCTTAGCTTGGCTTGGCTTGGTTTGTTGTAACGAACGACGAAGCACAATATGAAACCACAATGCGTGTGCTCTGCCAATAAATATGACCACACAAGGTTAAAATCACTTGGCTGTGACGTAGAACACAGGGAAAACAAATTAAAAACTACACTTTTAACCGTCCTGTCCACGTGTCAACACCAAGAATAATAATATATTCCAGACCTAATACCAAGAAAATCAAAATATTGATCAAGATCTTCCAAATTAAGGATATTAATTTAATTATCAAATGGTTATTCTATAAACCAGAACGCGGAATATATCAACAGGATTCGCTAAGCAATTGTTTTTACGGCAATTAAAATCCAGAGTATGAATCAAAATATTGAATTTTGAAATCTGCTTGGACCGGCTATTGCCGGTTTTGGTTTGTACTATAATAGTATATGTATTTAGATTTTTTTTGACAAATTTTAATCTTAATCCTACTTAAAAAGAAGAGAAGGAAAAATTTTAGGGCAAATAAGGGGATGCTCTTACCGAGTCTAGAACTAATTATGTGAAGAAACAAAAATGAACAACTTGGTCAACTGACCAAATATGCTTACTCTATATGTATTTAGATTTTATTAGATTGTAAATCAAGTAAATTAATAATAATAATAATAATAAAAGGCATGGAAAATAAGTAATAATGTCAACTTTGTTGGGGTTAAATTACCTTTAAATTTGTACTTTTTAATTATAATTATAGGTTGAAACTTAAAAAGGCACCCCAATCCCATGGGGGAAGGAGTTTTCTATGGGAGTTGGAGGAGAGTAAATGCCGTTTTGTTAGGGTTCGGTAGACCCGATCTTAGTGCTTGTGATCGCCTCCGCACATCAATTAAACATTTACACACTCATTTTTTTTTGGGGAAAAAGAAATTATTTTTTAACATTGAAAGACTATCGTAACAGTTAAGTAATTTAATTATTATTTTGTAAAAATCAAATAATTTAATAACTATTTTTAACAATTAAATAGTACAATAATTATTATGTAATATTTATAAAGTTTAATGTTCATTTTGTAACAACCAATATATTATTTAGTTGTCTGGTCAGCATGTCGTTAGGCTGTTAACGATATCTAACAGCTCAATGCTTATTTTGTAATAAAATCCAAAGTTTAATGTTCAATTTGTAACTTTTAAAAGTTTAATGATCAAAATAAATATTTTAAAATAATTTAATGATCCTTTGTGAACTTTACTCATAACATTTCTACCACTTAACATGAAAGATTAGAAAATCTAAAAATGTTTATAAATTAAAATTTTAGTATGGAGTACACATCACATTCATCGACTGTATGCTCATCCATCAACATCTCACAACTGCTGCTCCCATCTCTTTGATATCAATATAAGATCAAATCCGTATATGATAAATCATTGGCATTCAAATAATTTCTCTGAAAAGTTAGACCCAAAAAAATTAGGAAAGTCATTACTCGATTCGTCTAATTCCAAAACTAAGAAAGATTATTGAGTGGCATGATTACTCTCACCGTACATATAATTTCGTTATGGTCGAACCTATTATTTACATAGGAAACGAGGTGAGTACTCGTAATAAATAAAATAAATATTAGAATTCGAACCAAATACATATATAGTTTCGTCTCAACTCAAGGCTAATGTATGGGAAGAAAACAACCACCACACTAGAGTTTGTCACGTGAAATTATGAGTTGGTTGGAGCACTGAAACCCCCTTTAATTTTTAAGGAAGTAAAAGGCATTTTATACGATCACATTAAGAAATTTTAAAACACTGACTAGCACAAAAATTAATGATATTTTGTTGTGATTAACTCGCGGCAGACCATGAATTTTTATGACAACTTTTTAACAAATAGGTTCTCTAATTATTCACTTATCGCGCATTTGTCGTCGGTTATGTCTCAAACCAGGGGCCACAGGCCAACTCCAACCGCGTTTCTCTCCTTTCTGCTTCAATTTCCCCCTCCCTTGAATTAGACCCTTGGAAGGATAAAGTCCCGTTTTTCTTTTTCAAAAATATTTTTTATATGAGAAAATAAAATGGTTTTATAATTGTGCATCTTGCCAGATAAGTTTTAGTAAAAAAAAAATACGTAAAATATTATCCAAATTTTTAAGTAGTTTAAAATTATAAAAAATAGGTTTTAATCATAAAAATTAATAGTTTAACACTTTACCAGTGGATTCGGTCAGAGATTGATGTTATCCAACCATGAAATTAGAATAGTTTATTGTACAATCCTGGAAACAACAATGAAGATGTATGGAATTAATTACTTGTTATGGCGTGCTGTCTTCCACGAGTTGCATGTGAATTCATAATCCATGGTTCTAAAGACTAATAACATTGGGAGTAGAGACTGTATGTATGATCTTATGTAAGGAGTACAAATTATTAAAAATATAGAGGATTTAAATAAAATATCTAAATTATAAAAAAAATTAAAAAATTTAGAGGTCCGACTTCTCCCCTTAACATACTTCGGTCCATATTTGATTGGAAGAAACAAGACAATTAATTTTCCAATTGCATTTGCTTGCTAGTTGGAGTTGGAAAATTCCCAAGTCAATCAAGTAATGGCATGCCACTTTTCCTAGGAAGATTCCACTTGAAGTCATGGTGGGAGCTATTTAAACTTTATATTCTTTGCCATTACTGTTAGTTGTATGAATTTGTAATCTGTTTGGTTATGGGTTGGGCATGAATAGTCTTAGTTTGGATTGGATTGGGTTGAGTTAAATTTGATTAATATTAATTGGGATTGAGTATTGTTATTTAAAAAAATACCTACTAGTTTGAGTATTTCAATCAAATTAGAAATACATCATCGATGTATAAATAAGTGTTGGATATAGCGGTAAAATATATTACGCTTTTAAATAAAAATTTAGATTTAAAAATTAAAGATGGTATTATTAAAAAAAACTACAGTGATTATGGTTCACATGGAGACTCAAAACTAATTAATAATTGAATTTATATGTAATTTACTTGTACGTGTAAATTGAATGTAATTGGAGCACCCTATTTATATTCTTAAATTCATAAATAACCATAACGAATTTTAAAGTATTTATTTATTTTTAATTAATAAATCTTACTAAATTTTGTATACTTAATTATATTTTTTATTATTACTTTATGAAGTCTAAATACTCTTTAAATAAACAGATTTGATCCTATCTTACTCTTAAGATTGAAATTGAATCAAATGAATTGAGTTTGATCAATTTGTCCAATTAATCGAAAATTTGCCTGCTCCTAGCTGCTTGTAATTTTCTTTTTTAATCCAAGTGTTATGTTCAACTTGTCCGCGCGCAGTTGTCGAGTTAAGTTTTTAAAAAATAAGGTAAATTATTTCATGTACCATTAAATTATTGAGTGTAATATGTTTTTATCATAATTTTTTAATTGGTCTAAATTTGACATTAAATTTTATTTTTTGACTCGTTTATACTACCGCGTCGTTAACTCTTTAACGTCATAATGACGTGGATGCTAGATCAAAATAACGTAAATTGCCCAAAACGGCATCGTTTTGCTAGAGGGAAATATGAGAAATTATACACTTAATGAGTTTTGAACCTAAAACCTCTAGAATAAAAAACAATCTCCTAATCACTAAGTCAACTTAACACTTATGTTTTATTTCCAACACAAATAAAATATATTTAAAACTCCAGTTTATCATATATATAACATTACTCTATATAAATAATATAAATATATTATAAATAATATAAAATAAATAAATAGATAAATATATTATTATAAAAACTAAAAAGACTAATTTTCAAAACCCAAAATCTAACAAAACCTTAAACCATAGCCCTATATTATAAACTTTAAACCCTAAAATTTTATTCATGGATAAATAATATTAAAAAATATAAACAAATAATATATTATTATAAAAATTAAAAAATATTTTAAAAAGATCTAAAATTTCGAAAATTTACAAATAAAAAAAACCCAAAAGTTCACTAAAACCCTAAAGCTTAAACCCCAAATCCATCTATTTTGACTGCTAATGGGTTTTTTATTTTAGTGTTTATGATTTAAGGTTTAGGCTATATAGGTAAGAATTTAATGTTTTGGTCGATTTTGGTGTTTTTTGTAAATTTTGAAAATTTTGGGGGTTTTGTGAAAATTAGTTTTTTAATTTTTATAATAATATATTATTTATTTATTTAATATTATTGATAATATATTTTTATTTAATATAAATATTTTATTTATTAGTCATATATATTAATATATTATCATATGTATATTAATATTATTTTATAATATATTTATATTATTTATATAGAGTAATATTATTTATATAATAAAATAAATTAAATTAATTTTAACTGAAGTTTAGAATATATATTATTTGTGCTAGAAATAAATTAGACATATTAATTTGGCTTAATGGTTAGGAGGTTGCCTTTGATTATAAAGGTTTTAGGTTCAAATCTCATTAAGAGTATAATTTTTCATCTTTTCTTCTAACAAAACGACGTTGTTTTGTGCAATTTAGTATCAAAATAGCGGCATCAAAACAACGTCGTTTTAGCATAACATCCATGTCATCACGGCGTTAAGGAGTTAACGGCGCGGTGGTGTAAACGAATCAAAAAATAAAATTTAGTGACGCATTTGAACTAATTGAAAGGTTGATGGTAAAAAAGATCAAACTCAATAATTGAATGATACCTGACATAATTTACCCTAATAAATAATAAATAATAGTAAAACTGTAAGAACCAAACGCTTTATAAGCAAAGTCAAATACTCGAATATATTGTTTCTGTAATAATATTCTCTCCCATAATAATTTTAGTTTTCTTTAATTTATTTCTCATCCAATCCAACGATCTTAAAAGAATATAAAATTAAATGGTTTTTATATAGTGTAAAATATATACCTCTTAATTTTATTGGCATAACTCATATGTTATGCGTCATGACAATTCTATACTGGCTCGTGATCAAATAATATGCCATAAGACATCTATCATTTATGTATGAGTAAATTATAAATTTTATCACTATTTTTTTTTACTTTTTTGTAATTTAAGTTTTTAATTTAATTATTAAATTATCGATTTGTTTCTACTTTGATTATTCGAATGCTAAATAAAAAATCGAAGAATGACATAGAAGTCACGTACGTTGATATAGATTAATTTGTACTGACATGACATCCACATCATTCTTCTTTTATTCTTTCTTTTTTTTTCCTCTTCCTGAAAATGAAGGTTTCATAGTTTTACCCCACTGCCAGTTTAGTTTTCTTAAAATCACTTTAAAATTTAAAAAACTAAATCGAGAGAGTTCGAAACAAAGTAAATACTACTCATGAGGCTCAAAACTTCATGAAAGAAATTTTAAAGGTAAAAAATATTCTATGCTCACCACACCAATTATTAATGATGAAAATGAGGTTGTGGTAATTTTAGGCGATTCACTCGTGTTAATTTGGGCAGAACAATACACTCCATATAAGTGTGAAGAAAAATGAGAGAAAAATCATTGGGAAAAAAGTGAACAATGAAGTAATTTTCAATAAAACAAAAACAACCTATATTGTCTAAAAGCAAACACAATGCTATATCTTCCTGTTATATTCAAAGAAATCATATTAAAGTAATTTTCAACAGGAAGTTAACAATGGTGTTTGGTTTTAGACAACATAGGTATGAAAAGATAAAAATATACATCAACTTAGTACCAACAATCGTGAATAAATTAGCAGATTTTGGAATTGAAAGTGGTAAAACATGGGAAATTTCTCTCTTTTTGGTACAAGTTGTAAAATACAATTAATCAATTCAGGATAAAATTCGTCTGCCCCTTTTCGGTGCCCCTACATATACCCCAACACTAAAAAACACTACAAAATTAAAATCTAAGTCCTAACCCTAAATTCTAAATCCTAAACCCTACACCCTATACCCTAAAAAATACACCCTACCCTAAATTCCCTAAACCCTAACCACAACCCCTAACATAAAACCCTAAACCCTAAACCCTAAAGTTAGTTTTGAGCGTGGGGGCATATGTAGGGACACCGAAAAGGGGCAGGGGAATTCCATCCATCAATTCATTAGTTCATATTCCAGGGTAATATAAAACAAATACAAAGTTGAAATTAAGAGCAGCTTGAAGGCTATACTGCAGACTGAACCAAAGAAAACAAATATATGATATAATTCATGTGTATATCTATCTGTATACAATGGCACTGAAAATTAGTTTCTGTTTATCTCCTTTTTCCTGTTAGACCAAAACATGCCAGAAAAGTGTCTGAATTCTCTCCAATCTTGGTGTGATGGTTTTGTAGTTCTTGTTATGTTTTTGTAAGCTTGTTGTGTTGTCGATGAGGAGTTTGTAAGCTGAATTCTAAATCCCAACTATTTTTTGGGCTCAAATACCAATACCAACTTGCAGCCATGGAGATGAACCTCCACTCATATTGATGTCCTTTAATTCACTTAGTTTTGTTAGCTTCAACTTTCTCTCTGTTTCGTCGTCAGCATTTTGCATGAAATTATTACAACTATCATTGTTGTTTTGATTGTCAGCCTGTTGCAGTTGGTGTTGATTATCTTCTTTATCTTTGGCATCACCGCCTCCTAACCAAGGCTGTAAATAGATCCCGGTCGAAACATCAAAACCTGATGGATTAACGTGTTTCCGTCGTACATCATGATGATCGGTTGCTGCAGGAAGATTGAGATCAAGCTTAAGATTGAGTGGTTCGGAATTGTCGATGAACTTCGGCTCCATTTGATCTTGGAACCGATGAAATTTAGCCAAAGAGGAAGTGTCCGGCGAATTCGAAGTGATCCAATGGCATCTTTTGTGTCCTCCCAATGCTTGTCCCGATGAAAAAACCCGGTGACAGATTGAACATTCATGTACTTTTGATTTCTTTTTGGGCGTAGAGGCCAATGGAGTGCTAGTTCCTTGATCAAATTGCAAAGTTGACATTGATTTCCTAGGGAAAAACTCTTCATGTGTGATAACGTCGCGGTCGTCACTGGCTTGACTATCGTCGATACGATCGAGCCGGGCTGCGAAACATCCTTTAACCTTCTTGTGACTAGCTCTGTGTCCGCCCAATGCCTGATGAGAATTGAACACTTTCTTGCATGCTTTGCACTCAAACAGCCCTTTGGCTACGCCTTTGGCCTTGTCCAAGGGTACCCTACATGCAATAGGAGCAATGAAATTCATCGTATTCCTTCTTTCCTCTTCTTTGCTGGCCGAAGCACAAGACTCCTCAGGCTCGGTCACAAAAGGATCAACCCTTGCATTAGATAACATCATTAGGCAATTCGCGAGATCTTCCTCTTCGCTCGATGGGGAAAAGGCGTTGAAATCATCCACATTAGCTCTAAACGTTCTTTTCCTTTTAGACCAACCGCAACCTCCTCGTCTCGTCACGCCATCGTCGCCTTCGGAGCCCGGCGACGACACTAACGACTCCGCATCATCGGAGCAACATTTACCATGCTCAAGAAAAGATTTCCAAGACAGGAACTCCTTCCCGCAATTCTCACAAACCCTACAGCTCTTTAAACGATTAGGGTTGGTCCGCAACGCGTACATGCGCTTGTTGCTAGGCGGCACCCAATCACTTCCATGATCATCGTCGTCAAAGTGGCCACTTTCGTCGCCTATTCCATGCGCCCTCATATGCCCACCGAGCGCTCTCCCGGACCCAAATCCTTTCTTGCAAATTCTACACAAGTGCTTAAAACTTGATTGTTGTTGATCCACAATAAAAGCCATACGCCAGTCAAATCAAACAATTACTATAAACTATTACAGAAAAGAGAAAAAAAAACCTACGGAGTTCCGTGCAAGCAGTGAGTGTGTGTTTGTGTCTTTGGTTTTGGTCCTATGGAGTGTAAGGAAGAAATAGTATTATAAGGGAGAAGAGAGTGTGCTCGAGAGGTTAAGAGAGAAAATGGTTGTAACTGCCATACCTATTCATATCACTTCAATCCCAAGCCAAGGAAAACGACCCCATGCTTCCCCTTGTCTCTCGGTTTGTTTATTCTGCCTTTTCCACATTTTTATTTATTTTAATTTACTACGTACGATACGGCTTGGCTATAGGAAAATGAGTAGCACATGTTTAATTTCGAAAACAATTAATTAAAATAATTTTAGAGTTTATTATTATTACATAGAGATAGATAGCATAATTAGTTTTGTTTCGTACTTTCATTTTTATATTATATTGTACTTTCATAAATTTATATGAATTCTTTAATTAACAAAAAAATATACATGGATTTTATATTTTTAAAATTTTGTGTTATCTTATGATCGGAGAATTGTATTATTGATTTTAATTTAATTTATTTAATAAATTTTCATCCAATAAGATTAAGATAGTGAGATATGAGAAGGTTATACTTTGGGTGGAATAAGAAAGTTGTCGCCAAGTCGAGTTCTCTTCTTGGTTTAAGATTAAGCTTATATACATATACGTGTGTGTTAAAAGTTAGTTTATAAGTTTGGAAAAGCTTATTAACTTTTTCTTAAAAAAAAGTTTAAACTAACATTTTTCAAAAATTTTGAATGGTTAAATTTATATTTTTCAAAAAACAATTAGGGGGCGTTTGGTTCGCGGAAAAGATCATTATCAGGGGGAATAATCTTTTCCGGAATCACATACCCACGTTTGGTTCAAGAGCATTCCCTCCTAGAGGTAATAAAATATTCCCAACAGTAGTTATTTTTGGTCTTTTCCCAGGAATGTCATTCCCTCCCTTTTCTTAGGTATTAGACAATTCCCTCCCCTTTGGACAAAAATACCCCTAAATTATATAGTTATTTTAAAATAATCTTTCCTTTTTTTATATAATTACAAAAGTATAAATCTATTTTATTTTTTAGTGGTTTAGAGTTTTAATACTTATTATAAAATAATACGATGCATATAAAATAAAAATATATCAGATTTTTATTTTATTTCGATTTTTTATATATGTGTTTGATTCAAATTTTATTATTGGTTTGTATTTTATTACATTTATTATTTAGGATCAATTTTCATAAAAAAAGTTTTCATATTATATTTTTTATATTTTCTATGAACTTTTATGTAAATATTTTGACTTTAATCTTAAAACTTCAGTTGGTTAAATAAGAAAATATATTTCAAGGACAATTTGGTAAAATATGCATTTTTCTTATCTTATATTCCTTCAACCAAACAATATAATCTTACATTCCTGCCAAACAAATCAAACAAGGTAATACAACATTCCAGTAATATGTTAAGTAATGTAACATTCCAGTAATCTCATTCCCAAAGGTAATCTTATATTCCATGAACCAAACGACCCCTTAGGGTTAAAATTGTGAGAGGGTTAAAGAGAATTTTTAAAAATTACGTGAGAGATTTAATTTAAATTATTCAAAAAATTTGAAGCTTAATATAAATTTTTAAAAATTTTGTGAGGACCAAATACTTATTTTTAATATTTGAAATGATTAAATATTAAGTTTTTAAAATTTGAGGAATATGGCCCCACAAGTCCTATCAGGCTCGCTCGTCTATACACAAGTGTAGCATGTGACACGTCAAAGGGCCCCAAAATTTAGAGTCCTACACTTTTAAAAAATCTGCTAACCCAAAAAAATATTTTTTAATTTTTTTTAATTTTCTTCCTCATTATCTTAATAAATTAATTATAATCAATTTTTTTAAAAAAAAACTCATTAAATTATTGTGTTTAACGATTAAATTTTTTTCTCTATCTTAATTTCAATCTTCTTTAATTACTTTAGATTAACTTCTAACTAGTAATATTCATCTTCTAGAAGTTTAAAAAAGATTCCTACTACAAATGCTTTTAATTATTGTTTTGAAGGTTGAATTTTTAGTTGGAGAATTTAAAAATTTTAAAATTTTGAAGGTTATCTCTTCTCCAATTCGGTGGTTTTATTGAAGGTATAATGATTTTTATTTTTTTTTATTTTTTTGGAGGTTATAAATTACTCTTTCATGTAAATTTATCAGTATTCTCATATTTTTGTCTTTTTGATGTTGTTAGTTAAAGATTAATTTTTTTATTGAGAGATAAAATGGATGGCTAAGGCACTTGAAGTATTGATCAATTGATGACTAATGTTCTAGACTTTTATTCTTTTATTTTTTCGGGTTCTTTCTATACTTTTAGTTTTTAGTTTATTACTTGATCTCTTTCTTTGAAAATTTGATCATGAGTCATGCATTTAGAAAACATAATTCCAGATTAACGTAAGAAAAAAAGAGACAAGATATAATGTTGATTTGTGACATTATCTTAGTTTCATATGTTTGAATATTTTTATTTTATTTTATAAGAAACAAACATAATATGATAACTTTTAATATTTTATAATTTCATCTTATTATAAAGTATTTTAATAAAAATGTTTACATAAACTATTGGTCCGATAAAATTTGTTTTTGGTTTAGATTGCTTACGATAATCTAATCATATATATAGTAATTAGATTAAGATTAATACTTACTCATCACTCTTCCTTTTGGGCGATATTGGACGTAACCTTGTGGATGAAGTTGCTTTTACATAATGTGTCATCTAGCTTCGATATAATTTTTCAGTAATTTCAAAGTAATTATGATATATCATCATTTGTAAGGATCAACTTAAGAAAAAACAATGACAAATTTGTCTTTTTCGTTGCTTTTTTACTGTATATGATAGCATTAGTTTTGTGCAAATCACCGACCGTTAACGATTTTTCTTATGTTTTTTAAATTTAATTTATAACAAAGATTTCATCTATTTTGAGTTTCTCATATCTTATTGTGTTTGTTTCGCTTGTTCTTAACACTTAATTTTTCATATATGTTGTGGTGCAATTTTTATCTACTATATAACATGGTTTTCATCTATTTTACAATACGACATATGTCCCTGATAATGTTGAATATTAGAATTAAAAATGTGGGTTTTATGTTTGAGGCTGTTGGGCCACTTGTTAGTTAAATTTGTTTAGGCCCAGTACGTCCAACGGATCAGTTGAATGGTAACTGAATTTTGTTGGGTTTATTAAATCTGGGCTATATCAACATTAAGGGTGACCCGACCCTGGCTGTAGTTTTTGGTTGAAGTCGATACAGCCCACATTTCTCTTCTCCTCGTCGTTTTCTTTTTCCTCAGATCCCTAATTTTTAGGGTTTCACTTTCCTTGTCCAATAGATAAAAAAATCGATAATTTTATATGAATAAATCAACTTCAAATGCTGACTGATTTCATGCAACCCCTTTCAGTTTCACCGCATATATATATAATAGTTGTTAATCGCGCATTTTCCTTTTATGAGCTTACGCAAAAGAAAAATATTTTGTTAGAAAATATACGTATGATGCAATTACGGGCTTGGATTATTCGTTTTCAGCATGTTCTACGATATGGTACTCGTGCCAAGATGCATGATTCCACCTCACTCTCGGTACGGATTTTCCATTTAGCTCCTCCTTGCGTAGATGAAATGTTACATACAAACTCGATCAATGTTCTTGACTTACTTGAAGATTAGTTGGCCACCATAGCATATGCATGTTGTCTAGTTGTGTCTTTAGTTTTGTTTTTTTTATTCATTGTGGATTTAGTTATCTTGGTATTTCTCTTAAGTTTTAAATTTTTTAATCTCCATTTTGCAATACAATCATGGGTACTCTTTTCCTCCACTTAGATTTAGAGAGATTTTTAACGAGACCCATGTACGTATTCTTATTTTTACCAAAAAAGAAAAAAAATATAATTGATACTTATTTTGTATTGTAACACAAAATGCATTTTAAACATTGCACGTGAATATTAATATCTCTATTACTCTATATAAGTGGGGTTTTTTATAATAGCTGAAAAATCTTTTAGTTTTATAAGTTGGACTTAATTTAATGTTATTTACATCAATGGAAAATCAACTTAGTAAGTAAAAATACTATTTATAAAATTGACAATGTAAATATAATATGAATTATTTTTTTGATATACAAGCTGTGTAACATTTATTTTACAAAATTTAACTATTTTAAGTTTAAATTTTAAAATTTAAAATTTTAAGCTTTAAATTATAAATATATAAACTTTAACCCCTAAAATTGAACGACTTATGTAAAATTTATACAAGTAGATGTATAAAAATATTCTTCTAATATATACCTTTACTATTTATAAGTTATTACCTGAGTTGGTGGTGTTATCGGTTAATTGAGTCTCAACTCAATTAGAAAAATATTGAAACATCCTCATTTTATATGATATTAAATATTATTATAATAATACTTTATTTTTTATAGTTATATATAATTTTATAAATAATATACAATTAAGAATCAGTTCAGATTCTATTAAAAAAATCACTTCAAATTAATGAATATATATATTTAAATCTTTTACCACAACAACTATAGTAATTTATTTATTATTTGTCTATAATTGTTTTACTTAAAATATTTCATTTCACTCTTGAAATTGTGGTAAAATCTAGAAATTATAAAATCTTTGTTTTTTACTATATTTTTTTACCCATCCATTTTATTCACCACCACCAATATTTTTTTTTTTTTTTTTTGGGGGGGGGGGGGGGGGGGGGGGAGGGGATTTAGTAAATAAACGAGAGGGCGTCGACTAAAACTGAAACGATAAATCGGGTTGTTTAACTCGTTATGGCCCGATTTTATAGCGGATCCCTTCAAGTCCGAAATGGAGCATTTCCGGGATTGGTAAACCCTCAATTCTAAAACAAGTTTGGGCAGGAGAAATATTCCAGAGAATACAAACAAAAGATCTCCCCATGGCAACGGTATCTGAATCACCCGAAGATAGCCCAAACCCTAATCCACCACCATTGCCGCCAACGCCGCCGCCGCCCAGCGATTCCCCTTCTAAAACCGAATCGAATCTTCCTCAACAAGTCACTCCATGGATCGATTACGCTGTGGAGCAAGCTGTCATGTACCAGAAAATCATCGACGGGAACATTAACGCCACAATTGATGCTTCTAGATCTCGATTTTCAGAAATTCGCTCCACTTCCTCTGCTCATTTTAATCAAACCATCGTACGCTTCTCTTCTCTTTTCTTTTTTGAGCCGAGAATTAGAACGGATAATTTATCTCTCTTTTTTTGTTTTTGATTTGAATTTCTAGGATTCACTTAAAGATGCCAAATCACTACTTGGTGTTTATGAGAGCATGGCATTTGGCAAAGTTAAAGGTCTGTTCCATCAATGGATTCAGTCCAATCATATTCTGTTCTTAGATGGGGGGATCAATTTTCAGTTTCAATGGTTCACATTTTTGTTGCAGAGGGGATTAATATTGCAGCTTCAAGTCCATTGATCACGGGCGGTGCTGCTGTTGGCTTGGGATTTCTGCTACTGAAAAGTATGGTTCTATAACATTTTTAGCCAGTTTCTGTATTCCTGGATTGTATATATAACGGATGGATCAGTTGAATCCATCTCTATCCCTTTTTTTGTATGATGAAAATGATGCTACCGTGTAATTTTATGCGCAAATGAATATGTATGCCGTGTTATTCATCGAAACTAGTTCTTTCTATGTTGTAGTGCCGTTCTTTCTTGACCAATTTTAATGATTAGTTCAAGATTTTTGCAACAGTGAAGAGGTCTTGATTAAGTTGTTGCTTAGCTAACTTACAGGTTTATGATTCCCAGGCTTGCATATTTATAATTCCTTAAATGACATGTTAAGCAATTCTCTTCAGCTTCTTACTTGAGTTGTTTTAACCTGGATCTACAACTTGAACCTAATTGATATTGTTTTGTAACTTTCAATGTGCAGGGCCTAGACGCTTGCTATATTACAAGACTTTGCGTCTTTTTCAGAGCGAAGAGGTAATATAAACATTGTTCTCTTTATAAGTTATGATTCATGGATCCCCCTTTCTGTCCCTGCTACCTGATTTTTGTTGGTGGATTTATTTTGATTATAAATACATATACACAATTTGGAATTTCGAAGACCCTCCACTTATTTTCAGTTTGGAATTTAGAGGAGGACATGAATGAGATTTCAAGGTGCATGCAAATATTATTTAAGTTTGCAATTGTAGAAGGTAGTAGAAATTTGACATGTGAAGGGGAAGATGAATAGCCTGTTGTAGTAATGTCGGAGAAGCATTTATAGCATCTTATGTTCCCATTCCATATAGCTTGAATGCCTCCCCCAAGAATGGAACTATTGTTCTGCTTTTCGAAACTTCTATTTCTTTTTGCACACCCTGATCCATGAAGTGATATTTTTATCAATTATTTTTTCTGGGTCAGGAAGCAACTTTCTTAATTTTAGTAGACTATTTTGCAAAAAAAAAAACCCTTATTATAGGCTGTGCTCATTAACATTCTTTATCAGTTTAAAAAACTATTATAATAATCCTACTATTTGTTCTTGCAGTCCATGATTTCCAAAGCTGATACTAGAGTAAAGGAGCTGAGACAGTCAATTGACCGCCTTAAGGCTGAAAGTGAGAAGTTGGAGGTAACATTTTGCCCATTTGATCATACAAATATTGACAAGTATTCTATTATTACGTGATTGTTGTCTCATGCTTTAATTATATTGGACCTCTGTTCGTGTACAGTGTCTAGCTACTCGTGTATTGTTTAGCATATCTCATATCTACTTCCTTTTTTAGTTTTGTTTTATAGGCTATTCTTGGCGATGTAAAATTTAGGTTTTCTATTTGCATTTTTCCTGATATCCCTACAAACAGACTGTTTCCAATATTATGATTTTGAACTTAGAAGCAAGCATTGGCTTCCTCTGGTTTGTGCTGTTTTTAAAATAGCTTGATTTTCTCTGCTTATCGGATAAAGAAATACACTTATCCAAAAAAGCTACATGGTTTATGCATGTGTGTTCGTCAATGGAAGAGAACTTTTACTCATGGTTTCAGCTGATTCTGGAATTCTTCTTTGTTAAACACACAAGTAAAACTTTTCTTTATTTAATATAATCGGAAGGTAAGGATAAAATGTTGATGAAAACAGAGAATTCACCGTCTGAAAAGGTATACTTGAGCTGTTCTAATTAGTGCTTTGGGTTGCGTGTACAATGGAATTTGTAATCCAAGGAATGTAACAATATTTAAATTACCAAACTGACTTTTCAAACAGCTGTTATCCAACAAAGTGTTCATGTGGTGATGTCTATAGCTACTTCAAAAGTTTCTTTTTCTTAATAGACGTCCTGGAAGTACATTGACATCTAGTTCGTTGACAATAAATTTTCAATGTTATTTATCACTAGAAATGTGTATTACTTATGGTTCCTTTAATCTAGCATTTGTGAAATATATTTCATAATTGATGTTTCCAGCGGAGTGCATCGGTAGCTGAAGAAGAGCTGATCCGTGGCAGGACAAAACTCAGGTTTGTAATTTCAAAGTAATAAGTGCAGTGGAATGTTAACTTCTGCTTCTCAAGGCTAACTTTTCCCCATCGGAACATTCAATTTTGTTTCAGGCAAGCAGGCAAGCAGATCCGAAGTGTAATTCAGTCGGCTTATAAGATTGAAAGACAAGCGGCAGGTATTCAAGTACTTTCTCTCAATTAAGCTCATTGAATTATTTGTCAGCATTCATGTGGCTGAGAAAACTCCCTTTATGTATTGCATCAGGATTAAAAGATACCCTTGGGGATCTTCCAAGCAGAGAAGCATCTCAATTTAGATCTCAGGTTAGCTTTCTGAAATGGACTCGGTTTTTGAACATATTTATTGATCGTGATATAATGAAATGCATAGACCATAAACATGGACGACTGCTGCTGTTTTCCTCTGAAGTTATTGCTTATAATCATGAAATTGCAGGTTTCCAACCTTGCTTCTCAGGCAAAGCGAGAACGGAGTGTGTTGGCAAAGGAGGTTTCAAAAATTAGTAATCATGGAATTGCAGTCTGAGGAATCCATGGCCCTGCTGTTTTGTGAACTTCACATGTCACTGTTTTTCATCACTAACACATAAGATGTTTTGAGTGAATACATTTTGTCCGTTATATGAAAATTTTAATTGGAGCCTGGTGATTGCACATCAGGGAACATGTATAAAATAAACAAACTTCCAGCATGCATTTTAGTTTTCCATTTCTTAAGGCCTTGGTCTCTGAACTTTCTGGTCCCAAGGTTTGGTTTCGAGGGCTCTAGTTTGGTCCAATATATGAAGAAAAAAATGAAATTGTACTAAATCCACGGTTACCATTCCAGTACCATCGGATGTATAGTTCTTGTTCTTATATTGGTACATACTGGTATTAGTATGTTTTGGTTAATCGTTTCTAGTAATATGTATAGAAACGTGCTTCAGTTGCATACGAAGAAATGCTATTTAGAAAAACATTGTATTTTAAAAAGCTACAATTGAATCACTTTATTTATCTATTATAACAATCAAATTATTTTATCGACAGTGGGTCCAGTTGGGAAATGCGAGATTAGATTTTCTACTCACTTGTACAGTTTATCTGCCCAAAGTCCCTCTTGAACCACCAATTCCATTTGATTTTTTCAACTGTTTTTCTTTAGTCAGTTCTCATCGTCGCGCCAAGAAATAAAAAATCCCCACGGCCATGGCCATGACAGTCGCAGCTCTCACCATATCATCTCCTCCGACTGCCTCCACCAAACTAAAACGACGGCGACCCCATCATAATCCAAACACCATTTCTTCTAAACCCCAACGTTCTCGGCTCCCTAAAATCACGTGCTCCTCCCTCACCGCCCAATCGCAATCCGCCAAACGACACCTCCTCAATCTCATCTCCGACCAAGACCGGGGCCTCAAAACCCAAAACGACACCACAAAACGCGATTCTATCATCAAAGCCATCGATGCCATGGCCGTCCTGGGCCGCGACACGGTCACCACCGGCGACTCCCTCTCCGCCACGTGGCGACTCCTGTGGACCACCGAGAAAGAGCAGCTCTTCATAATAGAGAAGGCTTACCTGTTTGGTACTCAAACCGGCGACGTTTTGCAGGTCATTGACGTCCAGAACAAGACTCTCAACAACGTGATTACCTTCCCACCTGATGGAGTTTTCTTCGTTCGCTCCAGCATTGAAGTTGCGTCGTCTCAGAGAGTGAATTTCAAGTGATTGCTTCTTTAGCTCAAACTAATTTTTTTAGTTATTTCCCTTTTCATCTCGCTGAAGTACTTGGTCGAATTTGATTGGACCTTTTAGGTTCACAAGCGCGGTTCTCAGGGGGGAAAACTGGGAGATCCCATTGCCTCCATTTGGGCAGGGATGGTGAGTACTTGCATCTTTTTCTGAGATATTTATACTGCGTGATTCAAACTTTGTTTCTAAATTTCTTGTTTGTTTTACAGCAATAAATAGTTTTAGGTCTTAATTTACATTTGGAAATCTGGGTTCCAAGTTTAGCATTAGCCAAATATGTCCATTCCTCCTTGATGTCTTTTCTTGAATTACAATTCCATAGAAACATGTTACTACTGATGTTTTTAAGTTTCATTGTTTCATCCAACTGGAACATTTCATTGTGCTTTATGGCAATTTGTTATGGACTCATCTTTTTTTCATAGTTTCCTGATCTTTTTGACGAAGCGAGCAAATAGTTTACTGATCTTAAGGTTCTATATAGGTTCGATACTCTGTACCTTGATCACGAGATTCGAGTTGTGAAGGATATCAGGGACGAATATTTAGTCGTCGAGCGTGCTCCATATAACTGGAAAGAATAAAGTGGAAGGACCTTGTCTCCCATTATAATCAAATGTGACCTTCCTAAGGTATTATTTAATTGAAAATTAGTTGTTTCTTCCTTTTGTTTTGAAAATTTCCTTTTGTATGATGACTTGCTTTGAGGGTTTGAGGGCAGTAGGAGCTATAAGTGGGTAATAAATAGTAACTAAAAGGAAGCAAAAAAGGGAAGAAATAAAAACTATGCTTATTTTATTTCTCTTTTCGTGTTCTGTTACATCAGTATGCACATATAAAATATTTGAGGAAATTGCATATAAAGTTACCAATAAAGGCTTTTCCTTCATTTTCCAATTATTTTTCATCAGGTGAATGTTGCATGGGTGGGCGTCTGCTTCCGAATATTTATCTGCTGAATTCATGGCCTCTTCCCTGTTCTGCTGGTGACAGAATGACATGCAATGTATATTTAACAAGTATATAACATTTGTGCGAATATTTTCCGGAGTTGAAGCACAAAACCCGAGCTAATTAGTACATGTTTCCATGTTAATGTTTGAGAGTCCGTTTTGTATTATATTGTTGCTTCATGCACATAGGATTAAATTCAATTGATTGACTAGGTTCAATAATTTTTGTTTCCACTCATCCTTCTTTTCCTTTAATTAGTCATCATGGTTTCACACTTGCTTTACACACTATTCTACTTGTTGTACTATCAAATGTTTGAAGCCTTCACTTAGATTATTTATTTATTTTCTTAGACTACCCTCATGAAAACATATTTTCTCATTCTGTTACAGGTTTGGGCATGTATTATTAATTGACGAGAGAATTATCTGAGATTGCTTCCTTCGATTTCATGAGTGATGAGTCTTTTCTCTTTCCCATTATTTAGGATAATTTCAAGATTAGAGCAACAATAACATTTTTTAAGCACATCTAATTATCAATCTTTTGTTCATACTTTAATTTGAGTTCTACTCTAGATAATCTTATGTAATTATATAAATCAGTTTTGATAAAGATGAAACCATAGCTGTGTACTTTTTGTCAGGTTTTAGAAGTTATTTGCCTCTACTGAATGGTCCTCACAAAAAGACATGTTCTTTCATGAGTGTAATGATAGATTAGATATATATGTCTTATTTGTTGAAGGGGTTTCGTAACTTGAAGCATTGCAGAAGATACATGAGAACACAGGCTGGTTTCTTGATGTCTGTTCTACATTTTGGGTACGAAGTTCTCTAGTTTTCTTTTACAGGAATTGTTGTGCTTGTTGGTTTATATGATCCTATTTAACTTGAATTAAGTTTGACTTAAACTAGGTTTTCTGGGTCTATACTGCTAAAACTTAAAAAGTGCCCATGTGTATATATGTTGGCCAGAGAGATGGGAAATGTTTTCTCGAGTATTTTCTTGTCATTGGTGATTTGCAGAGTGATGAAAGGGAAAATGTTATAGAACAGTAATGTTTCAACCATGCTTTGGCCCAGATTGAGATTGAGTAATTAAGAAACATGTCAAACTGTTACCCATGCAGTCTTACATTTGATGAAAGATCACATAAACTGTTGGCAATATCAGATTTTGCTGAATCTCTATTTAATTACAACAAAGGTAAAATGCTTTATGGCTCGGCCTCAAGTTCGATAGATGATTATCTGTTATTTCCTCATATCATTTCTTTTATATATATATATGGGAAGTAAGTATTTGTATTGACAGGTGCTAGCAGTCGACACAGGCAAAGACTCAACGAAGTTGCAAAACATAGGGCTTTCCATCTTACTGCTCAAAGCCTCAAACCAAGGCTGATAGTGATACCCGTTCTGCTTGTGCTGGACTTCTCCGATGGAACCGGTTGTAACAACTTAGAGGTAAAAGAAAGTGGCATATAATTCTGGAGAGATGAGTTTTGTAACCGTTGAAGATGGTTATAGTTGGCTTAACTTTTCACGCAGAAAACCGGCAGGTACAATTCCGTAGATCGCCTTGCATTTTCTTTGACTGCTACCATTTGAGAGGAAGACATTCCGGGATACCATAAGCATTAAGCACAGTCAACAAGAGTTTTTAAATTTACATTGCCCTTGCTCTCATTGTATGTTTGAATATTTGTGACTTTTTCCATGAACTAGATGGCCCAGTGTCCATTCAGACCTCTTTTGTGGGCTTACTGTTTAAACGCATTAAAGCACGTGTATGAAGAGATGTGTCTTCATCAACTAACTTGCATCCATCATCCTGCTCCATAAAGACGCAGATCTCAGCTTGAGATCCAGGACACTGGGATCAGTCTTTTTCATCACGTATAGGGAATACTTTTATATCCAAATGTGTGGTATAGATGGCACTAAAAAAGTAGCTGATTCCATATTGAAAAGAAAAAAGAGAGAGCCAAAACTAGTGATATCCATTTCACTCGGGAGCTTCTACGGTTAGGCACTCTTACCATTAGGCTAAAATTAGGCGCGAGTTATACAATTTCTTATAAAAATGGTAAGGATTTATGTAGTTACGCAATTCCTTACAATCTACACATATTCTTACACAAATGGTAAAAATTTAGGTTATCATGTAAGAATTTGTATAGTTACACAATAATTAAGTAGTTACACAAATGGTAAGAATTTTTATAGTTACACAATAATTATGTAGTTACACAAATGGTAAGAATTTTTATAGTTACACAATAATTATGTAGTTACACAATTTTTTAGGATAAAAATCATCTATTCTTTTCGGTGCCTCTTCTTATGTACCAACACTAAAAAATACTATAAAATGGAATTTCAAGTCATAACCCAAATTCTAAATCCTACCCCCTATACACTCTACTCTAAATTCCCTAAACCTTAACTATAAACTCTAACCTAAAACCTTAAACTCTAAAAATACACTATACCCTAAATTCTCTAAACCATAACTATAAACTCTAACCTAAAACTATAAACCATAAACCTAATTTTAAACGTGAGGCATAAGTAAGAACACCGAAAATAGATAGAGGATTTTCATCCAATTTTTTATTTATCTTACACAAAATGCCTTACCAAAATGATAAAAATATATGTAACAACACAAAATCGCCTAATTCTAGCCTAATTTTAAGTCCTAATTTTAGACCTTTCCCATTTCCCGCACATATTTGATGTTTCATAAGAAGAGTCAGATCTGTAGTCTCCTCAGACCCTTAGAACCTGTATCCACAGAAATGGCAATGGCATGAAGAGGATGACTTGTTTTACCAACAAATACAATACAATACACGATTTCTTTCACTACAATTGATGGTGACGCTGACAGTATTTTGTTGCTTCTGTACCAACACTGAGATATTTTATTAAGAAGAATACAGTATTTTTAGTTTGGTAGACATACAAGAAGTGGAGAGTGAATTAAAGCTGACACAAAATGACACGTGGACGACGAGAACTGAAAAGATGTCTGAGTAGTGATCCCAATTTATGGAATTCTGGTGCAGATCTTTGGTGGTCCCAATGAATTGGATGCGTGTGTTTTAGGATCAACGTTTTCAGCCTTACGTCTCTGCTCCAAGTTACAAATACAATCGGCACATGCCCCATGCTCATGACCAATGTTTTGCCTTGCTGCTTAAAATATTGCCTCAGATTACAACAATTTAAAAAGTGATGGGAGCATGGGGAACTACAAATTTATTAAAGGACCAGAAATAAGATTAAGAAAAATGGAAGACTGACCAAATTTATTAAATTTCTGGATGAAAGGCTGGTTATTCGTAATGGTTTCTTAAGTCTTTCAAATCCAAGCAACTTAAACACAATTAGATTAGAATCTTTCTTGATGTGATCATGACAATGACAATGATTAATTGAATAAATTCCACATTGTTAATTACTAGGACATTTTTGCTGGGGCAATAATTTCTCCAAATCAATAAAGTATAATTTATTTAATTAATTTGATTCGAATTTATTTGTTATATTATATAACACGTACGAGAGAAGTGACCCAAGATCTAAAGCATTAACATCCTAAAAAAAATAATGATGGAACGGGATCTTGGAAAATCATGAGAAGATTGATCCAAAATCTAGAGTTTGACATGTTTCAAAAGCCGACTCCATAGAGGGGTGATAGAACATTTAAAGATTCTTAAAAAATTTAAATACTCGACATGTAATTAATCTTATTTTAAAATTAGGATTTGTGTTGAACCATCATTTCATCTTATTGTTTTCTATTATTTCAAAACAAGTGAATTCGTTCAAGGTTATCGATTCGAGTTACAAATTCGAGGAAAAAGATTACGTCATAGGGTTTAACATCATCCGTCTTTTTTTTGAAAATTATATATCATTGATAAATATTAACCAAAAGAACTTGACAAGGATGAAAAAGTATAAAATTTGACTTATTGGTAAAAAATTAAAACTAATTATTTAAATTATTGATTAAAAAATAATAGAAAATGATTTAATCTTAAAATTTAACTCAAATTTTAATTTTGTTTTGAAATATGATTAATTGTACATCGAGTCTTTAAAATTTTTAATCATTGTTTAAAAAATATTAAAAATTAATAGTGTATCGCATCAATAGTGTGCAACGGTGTGTATCGTCCGTTTTATACTCTTTATTTAGACAAATATATTGCATGAAGTTCTACCTTTCCAATGCCCGAAAAGTGATTTTTCATAATGAAATTCAACCATGAATTACAATAAATTAAGATTTCAGACTTAATAATCTCATAATTAGTATCCCTTAAATATACACATGCAATGAGGATTTAGAATGTTAGCCATAAAGTTCAATCCGGAGACAGATGACTAGGCATGCCATTTTAATTAAAGCCTAGTAAATTCTTTGTCGATATCGACCGATTATTTTTTGGTATATTCATTAGTATTCAATTTATGAGTTGTTTGGTCAAAGAAAATTATAAATTGACTAATTTGACGGATATTACAGTGGTGTATTATGAGATGATAATCTTAATTCAATTTATTTCATTTGCAATATTATGGTCAAATATATTTAATTGTTGTAAGCACAAAAACATATTTAATTCTCTCTTATCTTAACCAGTGGTTCGAGAGTTCGATATAGAATAGTTTTTGTGGTCATCGTTAAATAACTGTCTATAAGTTAGATCGTATATTAGAATATATATTATTTTCATAAAACCTGTCAAACATAACTATGAAATATGAAATAACTGTTAAATAAACAAATAGAATCAACTATAAGTTGGAATTGTATTCATACAGTAGCTTCTTGTAAATATGTCTATATAATATCTAATTTATATAATTGATTTCAGTAGAAAAGAAAATACAGAGAACTCAACTTCTTCGTTGTTTAAAGACCTCTGTTTCTACAAATATGAGGTGTTCAAGCAATACAATTGTGTATGGTTCCTAAAATTTGATTTTAGTGAGAAATGCATGTGTAAATGTAAGTATATATAATATACATTCGAATAATTATTATCAAAATTAATTATTATAATATTTTAACTAGTGGTTAAGAGTCTGATCCTTGTCTTGAGCATAAAACAAATTTAAAACTTGTGATAAACTTTTACCATTATATGGAATAACAGAAAATATCTTAGAAAATTAAAAAATTAATTATGACAGAACACGATGAAACTTGAACTTAAAATTTTAAATTTTTCATATTTTTTCATCATTAAAATAAAATCTCGTTGATAAGTTAAAAGTTAGATTAAATAAGTAGAGACAAAGTGCGAGTGAAAAAAAAAGTTTTGGTCTTACATTTTGCATAAATTTCAACATAAATTCTTAGTTGAAAAAGGACCAACAAAATATTGCGGGAATTGAAAATGGACATAATCAATTACATAATCATTTCTTCCACCAAAATCATTTTTCTACTAATAATTCGAACAATTTCCTTTTTATGTACTATGATTTAAGTGTAGACTGTGGTAAAATAAAAAAATTATAAAATAAGTTAGTTTAATTAGACGAGATATTATTTTTTTTAAATAAAATTAAAATTTTGTATCTAACATCAAAGAGTTGAGTAAATTAAATTAAAAATTGTCCCATAATAAATCTATGTAATATTCGATTCGAACCAATCAATCACTAAATTAGATAAATAATATGGAGGGCCAACACATCAGCTGCTTTCTTGGCTGGTATCAATTCCATTAAAACAAAAAGCACCCTTTGGCCCCCACGTAATGCTTATCGCCTCCATTACCATATTCCCTGTTCTAATTCCTACCATTTCCACTTCTCTTCTCACCGTTGGATTCCGATCCGATGGATATTAGCGCTTTTTTTATAATCAACGGACGTTTAGGATTATGGGAGTGTACTTTGGGTTTTTCTGAAATTTCCGTAATTACCCCCAGTGGAAAGAAGGCACGGCAGGCAGCAGAAGATGAACCAAGTTGACCAAATTTCCCCCATTTCCAACAAATGCTAAATGCCTACCCACTCTCTCTATCTGCGCGTGCCACACACACTTCACCTTCAGTTAGTATTATTCGTCACATCAATACTATTAGAAAAATATTTTAAATTTTTTATATTATAAAATAATTTTATCTTTTTATAATAATATATAATCTTTAAAAAGAACAACTAAAAACATCACTTAAGAATCAAACATTAGACTGAAAAATGTGTATGCATGTCATTTTTCATTCCACTTATAATTATTTGTTAAATTAATTTTATAATTACATATTTATACATATAATATATTTTGTTAAATTGTTCATTTCTTTTTTTGACATTTTAAATCAATTATAATGTAGTATTTTTGTTTGATTTTAAATTTAAATTCATGCATATTTTAAACCTGAGACGTCTAGAAAAAAATAACACCACATATTACTAAAAGGACCACTCAATAATTTCAATTGCTAATATCTTTTCTAAACTACCAAATATTGTCTATCGTACATTTAATTATTTTTCACATTGTACCCGTTTATAGTTTGCCTTAATTGTATGTCACTATCGTATCATATTTAATAAGAGGGGTCACAAGTTGCAGACATTAATATTAAAATGATTTACAACGTAAAGTAATTATATTAAATCTTAAATTTAAATTCTGATATTTTATTTTTTAAAACGATATTATAACAATAATTCAAGCTTAACACAATTCATCAAATTCAGCTTTCATCATGTTATTGGAGGATATTAATTTATTCAAGAAAACTACATATGAACATAACATTGTTAATTATTTAATGATAAAATGTCTAACATGATAAAAAAGTATTGGTGATAATAATTTTATTAGTCACAAGGCAAAATTAACGCAGTTCAAGAATTTGAGAGTTAAATTGATGATATTAAAAAATATTGTTAATACTAAACGGAGATTATTATATATGTATACACCTTTAAGAGATAAAAATACTCTACCCCTAATCATGCCCCCTTCTATGCTCCACACTAAAAATTACTTTAAAATTAAATTTTAAACATTAATCTTAATTTTTACATCCTAAACCCTAAATCTTACACCTTAAAAATACATCATATCCCTAATTCCTTAAACTCTAACCACAACCCATAATTTTAAACTCTAAACCCTAAACATACTATTTTAAAGTGGTATAAAGAAGGGACATGATAAAGAGGCAGACGGTTTCTATAAGTTCATTTTTTTATTATTATTTAAAATGGGCGAGATAGAGGAGGAGGAGGCGCGTTGGGTGGGAAGTTCATAAGTTGCCAATATCCCAATAGTAAACGGTAAAGGAGAAAAGACAAAAGATGGGAAACAGGAAACCCAAAGCAAAGGAAAGAGCAGCCGAGGACATAACCGTCATTTTGCAGACATAAATTTTAAGGTTCACATATTTTCCTTCTCTCTCTAACTGAAAACGACTGCAAGCAACCTGTGGTCTACCTATGAATATATAAAAAATGATTTCTTTTCTTTTTTTGTATATAAAAAAAGTGAATGTATGGGATTTATACACCGACTCTGAATTCTGAAACCACCCTCTTTCTTTATATGGCTCTCTCGCACTTGTAGTTATCTTTATCCCTTTCTTCCTCTCTTTTTATTACTCTCCTCCATCAATTCTTCCCCTTCTTCTTCTTGTTGCTGTTGTTGTTGTGTTTCCGGCATATATAATTCAACGCCGATGGTGGATCTTCAAGCCGTCTGCTGCATGTGCGGCGACGTTGGTTTCCCCGACAAACTCTTCCGCTGCAACAAATGCCGCCACCGCTTTCAACACTCGTATGTCTTATTCTCTCCTTCCACCACCATCATCATCATCATCACGGGGCTTGAAAGCTACCCCTAACTGAATTAGCTTACCAGATGCCCACATCTCCCCTAAGCACCAACCACCACCACCAAACACCTTGGTTTCGTAAAACCCCAAGCCAACATCCTGGGATATCATCATCATCATCATCATCATCATGCTATAATCATCTTGTTTTTATGGCTTGAAACTATTTCTGGATCCTTGCAGGTATTGCAGTAACTATTACAGCGAGTTCGCGGATCCAATTGAACAGTGTGATTGGTGCCAAAGCGAAGAAAGAAACTCGAGGCATGGGAGCTCTTCAAAGAAATCATCGGGTGGAAACGGCACTGGAATAATTGTAAAGCGATCCGAGTATTCGGGTGACAAAATCAAGCAACAGGATCATGGCGAGAGCAGTGGAGATCACAAAGGGAAGAACAGTGGCACTCCTTCTCCAAGGCCTACCACACGCAGGTACAAGCTTCTCAAGGATGTCATGTGTTAAAATCAAACACTTCAAAAAAACAACCTTTTGTTGGCAGTATGGTTTTGGGTTTCACTTTTTTCCTGTAAATATTGCTCATAAAATAATGTAAACTTTACATCGAAATGGATCGGCAGCACAAGTTTTTAAGCTTTCTTCTTCAATCCATTCTTATCAGTGTCGTGGCCGTAGCTTGTTTGGATAATAATGGGAGTTTTAGAGTGATTATATTTATTACGTAGCTAGCTAGGGTTTGTTTTGTCACTAACAAAGGGTTAACGGGGGAGTTGCACGTACTTTTCCCTTGGCTTTGTAGTATGTGTTGATGAGGATTGAGGAGAATTGAATGCACTTAAATTGATCGGCTTTTTGGCCAAAGAATTCATGCCACCTAAAGCTGCAGACATTTATAGATTCATTCAAGCGCCTTTAATTGCGAGGGCCCTCATGATTAGTATTTAGCAGGAAAAAACAAGAAAAGAATTGCCTGCAAAATGGGTAATTTTATATATTTTCTACTATTATCTAAAAAAATGTCAAACACGGCATCCCGTGAAGAAGATGAAAGAAAAGGATGGTAAATGTTTTAACTCTGGGCTTCAACCAGAGTATAGCTAGTGAAGACAGGAGAGGACACATCAGAGGAGAGCCATTCATTTAAGCCATTCGCTGTAGACATTTCTAACATGCCTGTCTGTACTACTGCTGCTGCGGTCTTTGAGTCTTGGCCTGTAGCTGTATCAAAATCAAACAAATATCTTCAAAGTACACACAGAGCTGACCAAACTCTCCTCCCTCTCCTCCATTTATGAGAAACCAAAAAACCCTTTTTTTCTTTCTTTCTTTCTTGGGACAATGAAGTTGAACTCATCGACATGTCTATTTCTCTCTCTTTTTTGTCCATGTTTGGTCTGAACTCTTCATGTGAAGTTGATTTAAAGAAGGAGGGAAGCCGGCATAAACAAATAGGTCTCGCCTTGCTCTCCCCAACTTCTTCCATTATCCAACTTACATGTAAGTTTCGCGACTTTATGCATGCAGAAAATACTCGTCGAAAACTCAACATTACAACCAAATATGGGACACAGTCAATTTAGATTAGTCAGGACAAAGTTCTATAAAATTTAGAGGACAAAAAAAAAACATGGACTAATCTTGTGGCCATTCTTTTTAAATACAAGGTTGATATTAAAATGGCATGTGAAAAGGCATATTTTCTTAGTAGGGTTTTTATTTTAGCAGATAAAGCTATTTCCCAACTAAAACTTGAACCATACTCCTATGTTATTTTTCTTCAGGAACCCAAACGTAAACTATAGAGAAAATAATTATATGAAGGTGGAGTGAGATTAATGTATAATTAGATGATCTATTTCCATGTGGAATAACTTATACATTTAATTTGACCAATTGTTAAATGATTTCATTGCGTATTATATATGATTTTAGTATATCACCAAGTGGGAACATGAAGATTCTAGGTCATGACTCATGTGTAATTACGTCACGTACAGTTTAAAAATGTGAAGGAAGCCAGTACAATAATTTGCCCTTGTCTTCTTCAATAATCTTACTTCACTTGTCACTATTTTTGTTTCTAGCAGCCAAGCCTATTGAAAATTGTTACCTTTATGTGTGTGTTTGGATGGGTGTTTGGAGGCTTAAAATTTTGATTGAACGGGATTTTTAGCCTCGAACGTCGTGCCCATATGTTTGAATCTTAAAATTTAAAATTAATTCTGGACCTCAAACGTGATTATGGGAGAAGCAAAGTAGAAGTAGCTTTTGCGTTTTATTGTGATTTTTACACTATATTTTTATACAATCGTGATTTTTAAGAAAAAACTCCCAAACATAAATCACGTTACTTTAAAATCAATTTTATAAAATCTTGTTAATTTAAAATTAATTCTACTACCGCAAAACCACAATGCGAGATGTCCCCCTACTTATGCAAATCAATTTCTATTACTTCTTTAAGCAAATGTTATTTGTCATGTTGAAGAGATGTTAAATAATGAGATTTTAACATAAAATAATTATTACTATGCTCATATAGTCACATATATATAATATGAGTTAAACTAAAATATCTAAATTAATAACTAATTCGTGGTATTATACATAATAAGATTCAAAGTCTCAACTTTTACTAACTTTAGCAAGATTTCATTAACTATGATATTATTTTTAAATACCACTTTATAAATAAAACCGTAAGAACCAGAGTCTCCTAAAGGAACAACCTCTCTTTTTAACTACTGTTATTACTTGGAGTTCAAATTATTATTTCTAGCTGTGACAGCTAAAACAATAGGAAAGTGACACTATAGTTTTGACAAAGATGAAAAAGATTGTGGCCTCGGGTTTTGTGATATAAAATTCGCAACCATTACACGTGGATAATCTTGTAAATGGACACTTGGATGCCATAAAATAAAAATTGTCAACTCCAGACAACCCTGTAGAGTAATTCTAAAATGATGGTAAAAGAAGTCCGCAGCTAAAATTTATAAGAATTTCGGTATTAATTTTTCGATATGTACCAAAATTTTTGTACTTTTATTTTTTTTTTAACTTTTTATAAAATTTTAATTGCGCTTTATTTTAGCCTCATTTTAAGACGTCTTACCTAAATCTCCCCACCTTGTAATCTCCTATTGTATGACAAAACGATAATCATAAATATTCAATATTTTTTTAGTGAACCCCCCAAAAATCACACATTCGTCAAATAAATACTAACACATGATGACAACCATATCATGACATGTTGATGTTGGTCAATTCTCTGTTCGCTCAATAAATTATTTGTAGTTGTACAACTTAAATAACACATGACGTTTATCTTAAGAGATACAAGTTTAAACCGCTCTGTCTATAAGGTGTATGCGCATTGTCAAATGATTAAAAATATGCATGAACAGATATTAACTAATAATCATCTTTAAACTATTAAAAATATGAGGATTTTAGTGTATTTTAACATAATTTTTTAAATTATAGGGATTGGCACAGTAACTGTCAAATTCCATATTTATAGAATATTATTAGCGTTAAATATATATAGAAAAATTAGCTGTTATGAATCCAAGGGATACTTGATTCAAGACAAATTAATAGTTGGTTCAGTAAGAAAAAATGCATATTTTTGTCGGCTTCAAGGATTTGTTTAAGATGGAAACCGCCGCCCTCCAATAGTGGAGGCTAATAGAATCAAGGCCGCCATGTTGATCACTTTGCTAACTATATACTGCAGATTTGATTTTGACCATTAAAAAAAAAGCATGCAGCAGAAGAAGAATGATGCCCAGAGCATTGTTTGATTAGCACAACACAGAACTAAAAAGAAATCTAAAATTTGAAAACCAAGGCCGTTCTTCTTTGAATTGTTAAGCCTGGTCTTTCAACATTTAGAAACAACCCGAACAAAAATTAACCCGACCTGAAATAACTTAACTCGTACCTGATACAGACGACCCGATTGCCACATCTACGTAGAAGCGAGCACATATATTTTCTCAAAATACACGTGACTACATTTTGCCCTAAGTTCAATTCAACTCACAGTGTCAAGTTGATCTAATTAAAATCTTTTTTTATTTACTAAAATTGTTTGCACATTTGATTTGACCGGAACTTGTTTTGTGTACAAAATTCACGTGTTATGGTTGTGGATGGAAATGGAGCACGTGGTGGAAGGTAGAGGTAAGTAGCTAGGTGGGAAAAGCAAGAGGCAAGAGGCCTAACAAACTCAAATTGTAGCTTTGTGTTTCTCTTGTGCTACTGCTCGGCTCGACACGATTAAGTAGTAAGGACGCCCAACCAGACCCGGCCCTGGGCTGGTCGAACCGGTCGACCGCTTATAGCCTCATTTTATTACTAACTTAAAATTATAATGAAAAAGGCCTCAAAATTTAATTTTTACACTAAAGATATAGCCTCCATTTTGAGTCATAAATAACAAGTAAACGAAAGAATAATCTAATTATAATATTAGATAGAGACCTTTTTTTTTTAATTTTTACTACTTAAATAGTTATATTTTAATTTTTTTTTTCTAATAGTTAGTATTAGGATCCAATTTTTTTCAATATTTGTTATTTGGGGCTCAGAATTTTTCAATACTTATTATTAGAGGCTCATTTCCCCCCCCCCAATATTTGTTATTATGAGCTTATTCTTAAATTCTTTTTTTTTCTTCTTCAATATTTGTTATTTGAGGCCCACATTTTCTTGCTATTTATTATTAGAGACATACTCTTCAAAATCATTTTTTTTCAATTCATGTTATTTGGGGTCCAATTTTTTCAATATTTGTTACTAGAGGCTCAAATTTCTCAATATTTTGTTATTATGAGTTACTCTTAAAAATCATTTTTTCAATATTTGTTATTAAGGGACCAATTTTTTCAATACATGTTATTCGATGTCCAATTTTTCCTAATATTTTTTCTTAGGGATCTACTCTTAAAATTCAATTTTATTCAATACTCGTTATTTAGGCTCCATTTTTCAATACTTGTTATTTAGGGTCTGATTTTTTCAACGCTCGTTATTATAGATTCATTTCCCCCAACATTTGTTATTAGATGCATACTCTTAAAATTAAATTTTTTCAATATTTTGTTTAGGCTTACTCTTAAAATTTATTTAAAAAAAATTGTTATTAGGAACTAGTATTAAAATTTAATTTTTTCAAAACTTATTGTTAGAGGCCTAATTTTCCAATTCGCACAAGGCCTCTAAAGTCTTAGGACCGGTTCTGCGCCCAACCATAATTTAATCAAACCAAAAGGGTTTAGGGATACATGCAATTGTTATGTCTATAATAACGTATGTTATTAAAAAAATTCACAATCGCGATACTCATAAGGACCGAAATAACATTTGTAATGTCCTCAACCACAATAAAAGTAACACGACTGTAAATACGACCGCCACCACAATTTAAATCTCTGAGTTAGAGCTTAGTTTTTAAATTTACACTGGGCCACCAAATTTTTAGAGCCAGCATTTGTCATCATATCTCAGCATTGGTCATCATATCTGCAGAATTTTCGTAAATGCTTATTTTGTTCACAATAATATTACCTCAAAGAATAATTTTAAGAACAAAATAATATTATATATCAATGTGTTGTCTTCTCATAAAATATTTGATCCTTTGTAAGGAAGATAGCGTTTTGACTATCATAAAATATCGTACTAATATGTAGATCTTCATAAAGTTCCCCATAGTGCCCTTTTAACATTGACCCCTCACCTTTTTTCGGCTTTTTTTTATCATATTCAGATCAAATTAACATTCTTTGAACCCTATAACTGGACTTGCTGGGTTTTCAATTCTCATCTGCTATGATATTCTGTCGTTTGGGCTTGAAGGGCCCTGTACTTGGATTGGAGCTTCTCTTCTTTCTCTTGGTTTTCATTGTAAGTTTAACTAAACAAGTTTTTTTATGATGAAGATGGTGATAGAAAGGAGCAGTAGCAGCAGAAAATAGCTTGGTAGGCCTGAATCTAGAACTGCTTTGCTCAATGATGAAACACAACTTCAACAAATAATGGAGGGACAGATTCCTTTATGACTTCTCGGACACACTGATTCTGGACTCAGCCACAGATCAGATATGATTGGTTGGGGGTGCCCCAAATACAGTGTTAAGTAAGGACAAATGCTAGAGCGGAGACGAAATGAGCTTAGGAACGCAAATAATTTAGTAACTGTACCGTGAAGGGTTACTTACATAATTTGATTGATTGAATCAATAAAAAAAATAACTGCTCTTACTGGCATAAATACATTGTTAAACTTCGTTAATCTCTTATGTTTTTACTTATTTATTTTTTTATTCGTTTGCATTATTTCAGAACATACAACTTTATGTTACGGACCGTTCGTCGTGACACGCGGGACTGCGCGAGATGCTTGCTGGTTGTGCTTAATGTAGGATGTGTGATAGCATTAAGGGTGTAGTACGTGCCGTACAGACTAGCCTCGGACTGGCGCGTTGGTAGGCACCACACTGGTCGGGAGCTGTCCCCGCTTCCCTGATGAGCCTATGGGAGAGCGAAACCAGTGAGCATCGGAAATAGAAAAGGCTTAGCCCTTGGCTAGTAATAGCCCTGGGTTGCCGCACGAGTAGATGTCCCTACGCCAGGACTCTGACCCCGTGACATTTAGCACTCCATTCAATCTTTCAGGAATCATTCAAAGCTTCACTCTTATTCTTGCTTTGTATGTAATAATTTGGTATTTTGCTACCTTCACTTAGATATGACCCCAAACAACAGATTCTGTCGGAGTTTCACTAATGTTTTCGGGGTTTTCCTTGGAAACATATCAATTCCAAAGTGGTTTATTTTCAGCAGTCGGCAACACTTTTCCTTTTGGGATCAGGAAATATTCAAACTGTCCCCTCTTAAACACTCAAAACACATAACCAAAGAAATTAAATGGTATATGAAAAATGGTCCACACCCATCCTTTTTATTTTAAAATAGAAAATTTGTCGCCTTATATTTTCGTGTTTAGTTGAAAGAAACTTACAGATAAAAATTCTTATTTTCTTTTTTGGTTTCCTTATTTATGCTTCAACACTAAAAATACTATAAAATTAAATTTCAAGCTCTAATTCTAAATTTTAAATCTTAAACCCTACACCCTAAAAAATACACCTTACCTTAATTTTTCTAAACCCTAACCATTAACTCTAACATAAACCATAAATTATAAATCTATTTTTTAGTGTGGGACATAAGTAGTGACACCGAAGAAAGACAAAAAATTTCTATCCGAAACTAACGGTCTAAACTTCATGGCTCTTGGTTTCAGTTTCAAACTCTATTCCAAGATTAGTTTAACATTATTTTTAAAAGGCGTAATATCAAAAAAATCTCATAATTGATCGAATAGTTATTTTAGTCTCTATTCTATTTTTCGAAATAATTTAACCACCAACGTTTCATTTTAGATCAAAATAACCCATATGCGGATGAAAACTGTTAGTCAAATGGCGATAAATGACTTGAAATAACAGTGTCATATAGACAAATATATTAACTTTACAAGATGACACATGAGTCAAATAATTTTAAAAAAATGTAGAAATATAAAATATTTTTTCTTCTGACCCCAAATGAAACGTTGAGGGTTAAATTACTTTTCAACTGGCGATAAATAGTTTTCATCCGCATATGTGTCATTTTGACCCAAATGAAATGTTGAGGGTTAAATTATTTTTTAAAAAAGGAATATGAGCAAAAGTGACTAAGTCAAATGTTAGGAGTATTTTTTGGCATGTATTTTACTTTTTTTAAAATGTGGTAAGAAAGTGTTTTGAGAGATGTTCAAAAAATATTTTTAAGTTGTTTAGTCTAAAATATGAGTGTGTAAGATTAAAAATTCGCTTTCATAATACCCAAATTCTACCATTTTAAGCAGCTGAGTAATTAGCTGCCAAATTCCATCCCTGGAACCATTTATTGATAATTCCACTAGCATTATTCACTTTTACTCTAGTTTCAAGGAGACAAATAACATCAGCACGCATACTAGTTAAACGACTAACCAAACTTTTATGTTTCACAGGATCATTAAGACCCCTAACGTTCCAGTACACAGAATCATAGCAAAGGAGAAGAGGAGGAATTAACCTTTGCACCAACATTAACCACATGACCCTTCTTCTTAGCCCTATCCATTGCACCCCTTTTCTTATGCTTTAACTCAAGAACCATCTTAGCCACCTCATGGGAAGCATTACGAACCTTTCGAGGAGACGCAGGGACAATAACATCTTGAACCAAACCAGAATCATCAACAGACAACCCCAACTCCAAATGATCAGACTCAGGCAAGTTATCGTCAACATCCCTAGCCTCATCCACAGGCAACCCCTGTTGAACGGACTCAGTTACAGGATCAACAAGCACCTCAGAGGAATGATCGACACTATTAACATCCTCAGAAAACAACAAAGCAATTTCAGCAAGAACATTAAACTTGTTGTTAGATCCCCTAATAGCACCCTTAACTGAAGAGGGATAAGGAGTAACCGCAATCGACTTTGCCTCACCACGACCAACAGAAATTCCAGGCAAGACAAACCCAAAACTCCCAGAGAGCTGTGCATCACCAGGGGGCTTAACAGGAGAAAGGTGCAATCGATCCTTACCCTTCCTCTTACCATCAACCTCATTCTCAACTCTCATCGCCTTATCAAGACAGGATTTGGTAGAATGACCAAATACAGAACACTTTTCACATTTCGGAGGCCTCCAAGGGACTTCAAAAGAAACAGAAACCGTGGAACCATTGCGAAGTTTAACCGGAATCGAATCAGGAATCACCGTGTCCAACGTGACTTCGACACATAACTTAGCATAAGCCAGTCATTTCTTAGCAGAGGTAATACTATCCATATACAAAGGACAACCAATAGCACTTGCGATGTAGCTTAGACCCCTCCGCGAAAACAACTCTAGAGGAATCCCCTATAAGTGAAACCAAACCGGAATATGATCCAATTTGAAGTCCAAACTCTCCAAATTAGGCTCCCAACGATGCAAAATCAGTGGCTTATTTTGAAAATGCCAAGGACCATTCTTGAATACCCAATCCCTAACAGTGGAATTGACAAATTTTGATTACGGATCAATGTGTTACCTGTCGGGTTTGTGATCGTGGAGTGGATTTTTTCTTGACTGTGGTGTATGCATTCAACGATTGTGTCAGTAGAAGGAGTTTATGGTCTAGCTTACTTGAACTTAAGACTGTGGTTGGTATGGCTCCAAGGATTGTCTCGGGTGATTTTAATGTTATACTGAACCCGCAAGAATGCTCAGAGGAGGTTTTTGTTGTTGGGGCTGATGTGGTTGAATTTCGAGAATGTTTAGATATGCTTGGTTTGGTGGATTACCCTTGTTCGGGTCCTCTCTTCACCTGGTCTAATCATCAGGAGCAAAGACCATTGGTTAGAAAACTTGATAGAATGTTAACTAATTTAAGTTGGTATAACTCTTTTCCTTGCTCCCAGGCTGAGTTCTTAGCTCCAGGGATTTCTGATCACTCCCCTGGTTGGTTTGTTACTGATAAGATTATTCCTTCCCCTCCAAAACCTTTTAAGTTGTTCAACTTTTGGTGTCAGCACTCTATGTTTTCAGAAACTGTTGCCGATTCTTGGAGGCTTTTGGTAATCCCCTAAGCGAGCTCTTTGTTAAGTTGAAGAGGCTTAAGCCTGTCTTGAAGCAGTTCAACAAACAACATTTTGGAGAGCTCCCTTCTAGAGTTGATACGAAAAAAAGCAATTAGAGGAAGCTCAGTTGTTGGAGGCAGTTGAAATGAGCTTTTATAAACAGAAGGCTAAGGTGCAGTGGTTGTGTGAAGCTGATCAGTCTACGAAATTCTTTTACTCAGTGGTTAAAGTATAGAATTGCAGACAGAATATTCAGTTCTTGTGTCTTCAGAAGGTGTTCGGTTGGATACGCAAGAAGCAATTGCTCAGGAAGTGGTTCAATTTTATACCAATTTGCCTGCGATAAAAAATTCAAATGTTGTTGCTCATTCTGTTGACTTTTTTGAAGGAATTGATATCTTATATTGTGCCTTTTGAGGAGGTTGAGTTGTTAAATAGGGATTGTTCTGATGAGGAAATTAGAAATGCTTTATTTGGTATAGGCAATGACAAATCGCCTGGGCCGGATGAGTTCACTGTTTTGTTCTTTAAAAGGACTTGGGATATTACGGGGAGCGATTTTCTCTCGGCTGTGAAGTATTTTTTCTCCCAGTCTGAACTTATTCCAGGATTCAATGTCACCACCATTGTTCTGGTTCCTAAAACTTTAAGTCCTAATCAAGTTAAAGACTTCCGTCTCATCTCCTGTTGTTCTGTTGTTTATAAGTGTATCACCAAGGTTTTGATGAATAGATTAGCTCCTTTGTTTCCTGGTATGATCGAGCTTAACCAGAGTGTTTTTGTTAAGGGTTGAAGTATTGTTGACAATGTTCTTTTAGCTCAGGAGATGGTTAGGGGATGGTAGAAGTACCCTTTCTCCTAGATGCACTCTCAAAATTGATTTACAAAAAGGTTTGACTCGATTAGTTGGGAGTTTGTTTCAGCTGTATTGCAGGCTATGGGATTTCCTTGTCGATTCATTTCTTAGATTGAGGCTTGTGTGATGACACCAAGGTTTTCCGTGTCGATCAATGGTGGTCTTGTGGGATTTTTTAAAGGTGCAAGAGGAGTGAGGCAGGGGACCCTCTTTCTCCCTATATTTTTGTCCTAACCATGAATGTTCTTTCGAGATTGTTGAATGTTGCTGCGGAAAAAGGGGTATTTCAGTTTCATCCAAAATGTTGTAAGGTCAAGCTAACACATTTATGTTTTGCGGATGACTTGATGATCTTCACTATGGGGAACATTGATTCAATTGCTGGTGTTTGTTGTGTACTGGACGAGTTCTACATGATGTATGGACTTAGACTCAATGCTGCCAAGAGCGAGTTTTTCACATCTGGTGTTTCAGCTGAGATGGTAGATTCTATGGCTCTTGTCTATGGGTTTAAGCATGGTCTGCTCCCAGTAAGGTACCTTGGGGTGCCTTTAGTCACCCGTAAGCTATCATTCAAGGATTTCCAACCTTTGTTGGTGCGAATACATGATAAGATTCAGCACTGGTCAGCTTTGAACTTGAGCTTTGCTGGGCGGTTAAAGTTATTTCGATCGACCATTTTTGGTATTCAAAACTACTGGTGTAGGCAGTTTGTTTTGCCTAAGATGGTGCTGAAGAGAATAAATCAGTTATGTATGAGATTCTTCTGGAAAAGGGGAAGATAAAAAAGGAGCTGGTGCAAGGGTCAAATGGGACGTGGTTTGTTCTTTGAAATCTGAGGGTGGACTTGGACTGCGGGATTTGGTTAGTTGGAATGCTGCTTGCATGGCTTCTCTTGTGAGGCGTTTGTTAGCTGGTCAAGGATCCCTATGGGTGGCTTGGGCTCACTCTTATATCCTGAAAGGAGACTCGTTCCTACATTTGGCTCCTAGGTCCTCGTTGGGGTGGATATGGAAGCAGTTGCTCAAGACTCAGGACTGCCAGAGACGGTTGTTGTTGAGTGGTTCTTTAACCACGTCCCAGGCTTGGTTGGAGTTGCGTCCGCAAAGAGTGAAAGTTTTCTGGCACAGGCAAGCGCTTATTGCATGGGTTGCTGTACTCGAGAGGTTGCATACTAGAGACCGACTTGCATCTTGGGGAGTGGTGGATGAAGTTTCATGCGTATTGTGTGGTGATTGCAGTGAGATCAGGGACCATCTTTTCTTTGGTTGTGAATTTTTGAGATTGGTTTGGAAGCAGGTTTTACTTGATTATGGCATAAATCGGGATGTATTTTCTTGGCAAAATGAGCTTGAATGGGCAATTAAGCATTTTAAGGGCAAGTCTCTCATTGCTCTAATCTTACGTATTGCTTAGAATGCATTTTTTATTTTGTCTTGAAAGAGAGAAATTGCATGATTTTTCATTCTTCCTCTTCTACTGTTACTGACGTTCTTTCACGCATACGAGATACTGTTCATACTCGATTGTTTGAGAAGGTTGGACATTTACAAAATGGTATAGATGCACACCAGTTGGAATTTACTTGTATAGGGATGGGTTGTTTCTTTATTCTTTTGTACAGTTTTTGTTGTGAACTTGTAGCAGTTTTTGCTCTTGGATAATAAAATCAATTATCCAAAAGAATATGAGTGTAATATTGTTATAAAAAAATATTCAAAATGATACAATATTTGTTTTAACTATTATTTAAGAAATGTAAATATTTTTTTATAATATAGAAGGTTAATAAATGAGTAATTTTGTTTAAAATTATTTTTGATTTTTTTTAAATCTACTTTTGAAACCATTTTAAAATTATACAAATTTATATAACGACCACGACATCTTTTTGATCAAAAGTTAAATGTAAGTGGTTTGATTAAAATTATTTTATAATTTTAATGATCTAATTTATAAAATTTTAATTGAATGGTCAAAATAAGATTACACCTATAATTGAGTCGTCATGGGTGTAGTTTACCCTGGTAGTGAGTGACCCACGCGTTTCTTATCCTACAAAATCGAAAGGAACACCGCAACCAACAACAATAATAGAGGGAAAATGGAAGTAAACTCTCCTCCGTGGCTCCATCTCCGATAGAGAAGCCAAATCTATTTGTTTAAATCGGGGAAGGGAATGGCTCTGCCAAGTCCCCACAAATGGACAATCAATCCCTCCACCAACTGATCACGTGCAGTGCACGTGACCGCCCCCCTGCGGAATCCCATATCATGCCAAATCAGTTGAAGGACAGGTCCCCCCACGACTGCTAAAACCTGCAACACTGCATGCAAAAGTAGCATTCCCGGGACCGGACCGGCTTCCTCCATGAACGCTGGCCCAAAGCTTTTGGAAGTGCATGCCAGTTGGTAGCGTAGCCTTAATTAGAGCTGCATGCCCTGTCGTATAATTTGCATTCAAGGATGAAGGGTCCCACCCTCAGACTCAGACTCAGAGGGTAATCGATGTGGAAAGGTGTTTGGGGTACCCTACAAGGCTGGATGATGGGGAGTCAAGGGGTTTGCTGCACTTCTTTCATGAAGCAAATATCCGGCTAACTTAAACGTTGCTTTCAACTCTTGTCCAAACACAAGGAATGGAAAGTAGAAGGGAACACATAACTCACCTTATTTAATAGAACTAAACAATGGGTTGAACCCAACAAGTTTTCGAGTAGAAAAACAGATTATATTTATTTTAGAAGACACGGGTTCAAATCGTTTTGTCTATACAAGTGTATGCTCATTGTCAAAAGGTTAAAAATATGTATGAACAAATACTAACTTGTAACCACTTTTAAACTATTAAAAAATAAATAATGGTAAAGTACATAAATGGTCATTAAACTATCCAAAAAATAAAAATGGTCATAGAACTTTTAAAAGTTATATAATGGGTATTGAACTTTAGTTTTTGTTATAAAATGATCATTGAACCGTTAACCGTCCTTAAATGGGTGACGTTGCAGTTATGAAAATTTGTTTTTAATTTTTTTTAATACTCTAAAGTGATTACAAGGTACTATATGTTCATATTTTGTCTTAACTCCTTGCAAACAAAGTTGCTCGAACTCAGGTCTTCTGAGATGAACATTATCATTTTTTCCATTGAGATCACTCGTTGGTACTTTAATTTTAGTTCTTGAATAACTGACTTAAAGGCAATTGTATATGTAAAATACTTTGATATACAAGCTCGTGTAAACTGAAATTTACAAAATTCTTTCAATTTCAAGTTTTAGGGGTTTAGGTTATATGATTTAGAATTTAAGATTTAGTGTTAGAATTTATAATTTAGGGTTTACAATTTAGGATTTAAGGTGTTAGAGTTAGATACTTAAGTATAATATTTAGGTGTAAAAAATATTACACAACCCTTCCTTAAAATCTAAAATAAAAAATAATAAAACCCTAACCCTGAATACTAAATAGTACCAACTTCACGAACCATATGTGTGAGTACACTGCCTGTGCACTAACAACATCTACATGAAAAGGTGAGTGCCAAACCAAATGGCTCATGAAGGTGCAGGCAAGAAACAAGTGGCCCCAAAACCATTCACTTGACTTTGCAATGGGAAATTCCAGCCTTGCTTTGGAAGGATGGCCTTGTTCATTGTCTTTTTATTTGATTTGTTGAACAAAAAAAAAAAACCATTTTTTATAAATGTTTAATAAATTAGGGTTTTAGATGAAATGGTCTAATATCAGTGGGGTTAAAGCTAGAAGAGTGGCATAATGGAGTGGGTACAAACATAGAAAAGGGAGCCCACAATTAGATATGGTGGAAATTGCAAGGAGGGTTCGGAATGATATAAAACAACCTTAAAGGTAAACCACAGCAACAGAAACATAACATGAAAAGAGGAATAAAAACAAACAATCTCATCTCATCACTTTTGTAATCATCATAAGAACACAAAGTGCCAACTTTCAACTTGGATTGTCACGTCAGTTTCAACCCACTTTGTTTACCAGAAAGAAAGAAAAAAATCACAATCAAAATGCCCAACCTGCCTGCTTTCAGCAATTAACAGCATGAGAGACCCTGGTTATCAAAGTTTGTTCTGTACGGACAATAAAACACCTTGAGGAATCCAAAAAAACAAAACAGTCTTTACAATATACAAGGGAGTAGGACCAAATTCCCCCCTTACAATAACACTTTTGGATGACTTGAATATTCTGTAATTAAATTGCAGGATGAAAGAAGTAAATTAAGCCATTCATTTTAGCAGCAGCAGCATAAGGTAATGTGAATAGTGGAATCATTTTAGCAGCTGATGTTTGGGATCCATCAAAATCAACAAGTTTGAGATCTAGAATGATGATATCTTGTCTCAGGGGTAGGTCCCAATCCAATGGCCCCCTTTTTACCATCTTTAACAACCACTCTCTAAAGTCTTAAAGTCCTAACAAAAACATAGTCACACATAAATGAATGGTGAAAAATGACAAAAAATTGTTCATGCAAACTGAAATATTATAACTTTTTGATAGTGTTTTAAGTTGATTTTCAGAATATTTCAACAAATTTTAAAACTTGTCGAAAAATCATCAAACTAAAAACCCAAATTTAAAAACTTGTCCGAAAAAATAACTAACTTAAATTGTTATAAAAAAAGAACAGTGTTTTAAGTTCTTTGGACTTGTCTTTTTAAGCTTAAATTAGGTTGCTATACAGTTGACTTCCCAGTTTATTTATTTATGATAAGTATGCTTTGGTACGGGCGGCCTCCATGGAGGAGACAACTTGATCGTTCCATCTCCACCTTAGCCCTAGACGCCTAGTCTAGTCCCCCACCTCCCCAACTTTGAATTTTCCTACAAAATTCGTACCATGTGGGCTAGTTCCCCACTTTTTCTTCGCTTATACATTTTCCGGGAAAATTCCATTAACCAGACAAAAGGATAATAATAGCATTCCCAAAATGTAAAAAGTAGACTGCAAAGGCGTACGCCCAAATATCCTTTGCAGCAACAAAATAACAATAATATTAGATGATCTTATTACTCTAAATTTTCTTCATTTTTGTACAAAAGCTACACCCACTGATAATATTAAAACAGTATTGAAATTTCAGACTTCAGAGGTAGAAATAAGTGAGGAGGAGAAAAGCTGATTCCTTGGCTACTTTCTCTCCAATATTTTCCATTCTCCATACAAATTTATTTATTTATTTATTTATGGTTCAGTGGCATTACTTGTTAACAATTACCCACTTGAGAAAAAAAGTGAGCCGGACGATGATGAAGATACCGTTCCATTGTTGTAAGGTCTTTGCTTGAAGCAATCCAATGACATTCGCGGCGGCGGTACTGCGACCGTTACTGAAGAAGAAGACTGAACCCCAGAATCCGGCGGTGACTCTACGTTAATCAACAAACAAAAGATAATCGAATTTCAAACTTAGAAGTAATTAGTGAACTCCAAGCAATTATTTTCCTGGTTCATATGATAAAAGAGAAGACTTTTATGAAAATGACTTACTTGGGGGATATTCAGGTGAGGGATTCAGACCATTTTCTTGACTACTATTTGGCTGCTGTTGAGATTTTCGCCTTCGACGATTGTGGTCGGCCAACCTCTTCCGGCAGCTACGCTTCCCATTGTCGAATTCCGACAGTAGATGGAATCTGTGAAAAGTTTTACGATTAAAGTAACGTGTTGAAAATATGAATGCATGTGGAGGGTTTTTCAGTAATCTAACACTGACTAATGTGTCTTTTAGTTAATACCAACAGCCTACTACTATAAGTGGCAAAAGCAAACGGTACGTAAACGGAAGGAACATGGAGCTCGCCAGGACAGAAATACCCTCGGGATCACCCCATGTATAAGGAGTGGGCAATCATTGGCCGTCACGGACTGATACAGGGGCACGTCCGTCATTTGAACCTATCTCTATCTCTATTCTCATCCCTCCCTTTCAGAGAGCTTATGAACACAATAAACCACTAATATGATTTATTACTGCCAAAATGAATGGTTTTTCTTTTTTTAATTTTAGAAACTCTTCAACCTGCTGCACTGCTGGCAAAATCGTTGAGTCAAGCCAGCGGCGATGACGGTGGAAGCTTTGGAATGGAACTCGCAGACTTTATGGCGGCGATGGTAGTGCTTAGAGTGGCTAAGATCAGCATTGCAACCCTCGGCTTGACACCTGGGGGAATTGGCTGCGATGAGATCTCCGGGCCTGGTCCTGCGATAAAGCCGGTTCACAAAGTCATCCTCGGCGGAGGAGAAGTAAGTACGGCCACCCAAGTTGAGACCAATCCTTGCCGTGAAATCAACAGGTCCAGGAACTTCCTCCGTCTTCGGAACGAGAAAGTAACCGCCCCCGTCTCCTCCAACGCCGGGAACAGGGTCCAGCGAGAGCAAGGAAGCATGGGCCGTGGAGTAAGCCGAGGCGCCAGAGTAGGAGTTGGGGTCGTACAAGGAATGGAAATTGGCGTGGGGTTGGGGTTGAGCATGGTTAGGGTTATGGAAGTGGTTTTGGTGAGGAAAGGCGGTGTTGTTTTGATGGGAAAGCATATTTTCGTTGAAAGCTGGGTGGGCGGCATAGTGATGGAAAATCTGACGGTTTGGGTCGGGTTCTTGGGTTGTCTCTTCCCCCGATAATAGTATGGATGACGGGTTTCCCCAGTCGTATTCCAACATGTTGTTGCCGGCGAGGCTACGGTGTCGTTTTAGTTGTCGGTATGATTGCTTGCAACTGATGATCTGTCAACAACAATGAAAACAAAAATAAAGCGAGAGAGAAAGAAGGAAAGAGATGGTATTTAAAAGTGTCAGCTTTGACAAGTGATGAGGCTTTAATGGCTGTCTTTTTAAGACAGAGAAGGAACAGTAACATTGCTCTTTGAGGGATAGGACATGTCGGCGTTGAAGCCCGAAAAACAAAGCAAACTCACCTTAGAAGCTCAATCACAGGCTTACTGGAGTTGGCATTTCGCCTACTCTTTTGGCAGCTCCCCCTCCAGAGTCCTTAAAGCTCATAGGCTTAAAATACAAGAGCTCTCAGTTTCTCTCTCCGCGTCTGTGTGTCAGTGAAAGCCAACTTCAATTTAGCTCTTTCTTCTGAGAGGAACAGGGAACAGGGTTGTAAGGTGGGTAGTGCAGAAGACAGAAGACAGAAGTGATTGGTTAGTTTGGGAGAGGAAATTACAGTATAACCCACTTGATGGTGGAAACAACAGTGGAATCATATTTTTATCCCTTACCCAAATGGGTTATGGGCGTGGCTGTATGATTTGTTCCCACAATGTTTGGCCCAACTAGTTAGGAATTGGGGGGCAGGGGCATCTCCTTTGGTTTAGGGGTCAATCTCAACACAGTTTTAAGTAGGTTTTAGTGTTACTGTTTACCTCTAGGCTCTAAGTCTGCACAGAAATTAGTTCCACCCAACCCTAATTACTAGGCTAATCACCGTGACCCTACGGCTGTGGAACTGGTTGGGGGTTTGTTTATTCAGTAATTTGCAGTGTAAGAGTAACGCCACGCGGTGGTCTTAAAAACGCAGGTCCCACTTCACCTTCCTCTTGTTGTCTGTTTGAGGAATAGGATGGAAGCCGAACTTACATGAGATTGACAAGGAGTGTGTTTGTTGTTTGCCGAGGAACTCTTTTAGCCGCTAATGATTTTATTTACGACCACATAAAAGTTAAAACCCCTCAACCGTACAACACTCAAATTCACAGCTTTGGTAAGTTTGGTTAGAGTGTACCATTTACAAAACTCCATTAAAAAAATTGAATATTCAATTTTATTTGATAAAAAACATCTCTGAAAAATTAAATAAAGTTTAAATTATAAAATAAATTTTAAATAATTTAAAATATTTAATAGTTAGTAGATTAATTTTTAAATTCGAGTTATGTCTCTCAATTTTATTTAATATTATATATATCACATATAAAAAAATATGAAAAAAATATTTATATTATATATGATTGTAAAAAATCGTTTAAATTTAAATTAATTAGTATCATAATATTATAAATATTTACAATTAAATTTGAACAGAAAGTCTAACAACTTAACTCAAAGTTTATAAACTAGACTCTAAAAAATTCAAATTAAATTTGAGTAATAAAATAAAATTCGTCAACTTAATTAACTTAAAACATTTTAACTTGATTCAATCGAATACTCACACGTTAACTTTGGAGGCAATTCTCTTCTTATAGAAAGTTTTCCGCATTTTAAATGATGATTAAACAAGAATGGCAGGCACTGGGTATTGCAAGTTAGCTCCCCCAATTTCCTACACGCCTAAACGCCTGTCGAAAAGTACACCCAAAGCTCGGTGAGTCTCAGGTACTACGGCTTAATACTAAGGTAAAAATCGGCACAAATTAAATGTTAAAAAACACTAAACTTATAATGTAATCGTACCAATCGAAATATTTTTTACTACAAATTTTGAAATTTTTCACTAATCTAAAATGTTACATAAATATTTTTCCACGGCAAATTTTAGAATATATTTATGAGTTTCATAATTTATCATCAACTTAAAATGTTATAAAAAATACAACATTTTAATTATGTGTAACACTTTCAATTTCATTTTTTTTAAATTTCAATTTAAAATATTATAAAAAATATAAAATATCAATTGTGTGTAACACTTTAAGTTCCGTTTTTTTACATTTCAGTTATGTAATTTTTAACCACAAATTAGACTATTGTTCTGTAAATACACTCAAATTATATTAAACTTCGTAAAATATAACGGAAAAGAAGAGCTCAATTAGAATTTGTCGCTCAAAACTCACATCAACTAAATTTTTTTGTAATGTTTGGATGATTTAATCAAATAAAATAAAATAAACAAAACCAATTATTATTTTTGCATATAATATTTACGAATTATTTCCGATACTTGTAATATAAATTACCTAACCAATTTCTTAGTGAATTAAATTACAACACTAAACAAACACATTTAACCGGTTGACCAATGATTTCGATCTATACAAGCATTTGTGAGTTTAATATGAAAATTGTTATGAAATAAATCATAAGAAATTACTTAAGTCAGAAATGAATATTTGTGAACAATGTAGATATCATTTAAAAATGAGTAGTTCAAATAGAATTAAACTTTCGATTGATCCAGGCACTTGAGGTCCTATGGATGAAGACATGATCTCTCTGGATCCCATTGAATTTCAGTCTGAAGAAGAGCTTTTCAAAGAAAAACATGATTAACCGAGGCTATTCAAACAGGCACAAGTCAACTAAACGGTATCCCTATAGCAATCGGGGTTATAGATTTTCAGTTAATGGGGGATAATATGGAATCCGGTATAGCTCATCTTTGTTCCATTATTTTCCTTAAATTATGTGTTCTAAACCTACTAAAACAACCCTCTTTTTTTCTAGAAATCACATTCCTTTAAAATTTTGTAAAAAAAAAGTTAACGCACTTAGAGGACAAAGGAACCAATAAGGCAAATCAGCTCCTGCAGAAGTACTTTCTACCTGTTAAAACTGCTAAGCTTAGGAACGACATCACTAATTTTACGCAATCTGAATTTGAGTCATTAGATTTATATATTTATTTTTTAATATTAAATTATATGATACACTATCCAAATACAACGTATGCAAGTCCCTATATGAGATGCCAAGTTGGCCCAGAAATTGAGGGTTTAAACCTTATTGTGCTTCCAAAAATGTTACTATATGATCAAACATATAGCCTAAATAAATATTAGCAAAAACCAATATCACAACAAATTATAGACTTGAAAACACTGTTGAGGGCTTATGGGCTGCCTAGCTTCACCCACCCTGTTTATTCTGCCGCTTTATTGGCCTTGTAATTGTTTACCAACTGCATTTGCACATCCTGAGGCACCGGTAAATGCTCCTTGTATTCCATTGTGAATTCACCTTTACCCTGTAGACACACATGAAAATAAATTTACATATCCACAAGAGGATAAGCAAATGCTGTATCTATGAATTGATTTCAAGTCTTGCCTGTGTCATCGAACGTAGTGATGTTGAGTAACCAAACATGTTGTTCAATGGTACCTGGAAACACGTGAATATGATTTTTCAGCTGTCTGGAGAAAGGAGCATAGTGCTTTTTACGACGGCATAGGCATGCAAGGCAAATCAAGTTTATACGTGAACGGCATAGCATATGCATGACATACCAACATCAAAGAATAATTAAACATGTTTTATTTAAGCAAGGGATAAAACAATATTTAACCCTTGAACTAGACAAGTTTTCCCAAGTTAGTCTTGAAACTTTCTTTTGACCCCATAATCCCTGAACTTCGAAATTCTTCCAACTTGTACCCCAGATTATTTTAGTAAACTTTGGTCTTGAAACATGACAACTTTTTCCAACTTGGTTTCTGAACTTGGATTTCGTTAAGGACTAAAATGTGTGTGACAAAATCCAAGTTTAGGACAATGATGGAAATGTTGTCAAGTTCCAGGGCTTATGCGGACCAAAGGGACCAAGTTAGGAAAAGTTGTCAAATTCCAGGACTAATGTGTACCAAAAATAAGTTCAGTGACCAAGTTGGGAAAAGTTGTCAAGTTCTAGAAAAATGTTTCTTTATCCCTTTAAACAACCACGACATTGATGCTTAAATGTCAAACAACCTGAAGTTCTATAAATATCATGTACTTTACATGATTAATGAATCATGCACAATGATTAAAGGATTGATTCAATCAAAGGCAGAGAAAATCGACAAGAAAGAAGATGAGTTGACACAAGGGTAACAAGATAATTCAGAATTTTGTTCAGCAAATTCAAAATTTATCCACACTTATGAAAGGATTACTTCAATCCAATACAAAGAAGACCAACGAGAGCCAGATACTGCAGTAAAAAATCCAGCTAAGCCAAAGCTTTCGAGAGAAGTAAATTTTTACTTACATTGGCAGTAATTATAGAATCATCTCCATCTTGATCATTTCCAACTATAACACCTTTCCTCCTACACATAGAAATGCAGAAATTCATATGAGAAAGGTTGAAGATCAAAGAATTGTCAAGTCCAAAAAACATTAAAGGAAAAAGGCAGTCACTAACTTGTTAATATCACCAGCTACTGTACCCTGAAATTCTGTTGGTACTTTTAACTCAACCAACATTATAGGTTCCAATATCACAGGCCTTGCAACACTATAACACTGTTTCACAAGTCAAAATAAGAAAACCCAACAATGATGTGCCAGAAAGAGTAATAGGAAGGAAAACCAAAGGAGCAGTCAATTCACAGCAGATCATCATAAGTTTGCTAGACATACCTGTCTGAAAGCATATATAGAAGCTAACTTAAATGCAAGCTCACTAGAATCTACTGCATGAGAAGCACCATCAGTTATAACAATCCGGATATTTTCAACTGGATGCCCAATCAAAGAACCCCTGTACATAAAAATAAAAGGGCAAAACCTCAAATCATACAGTGCTACTATGTAATAAGTGGTCACCCCATATTTTTGAGTTTCAGAGGCATGGAAACAAAAGCTATTCACTCACGAATTTGCAGCTTCTCTGAAACCCTTCTCAATCGCAGGAATAAAGTTTGATGGAATAGCTTGTCCGACAATCATGTTTTCAAATTCAAACTTAATTGGAGACCCTGGTGGAAGTGGTTCGACATACCTATCAATACAAGAAATCAACAGATCATGTCATTGAACAAGGTAGAAAAGACTAGACCACCTTGCCAAGTAATGGTTGTACAAAGAAAATTAAAACAAATTTAACATAAAACAGTTAACCCAGAACAAAAGAGAGCAGTATCAGACATGAAATTCAGGCATCAAGGAACTGCACCTAAAATAGATATATGACACTAAGATGTCAATAGGAAGATAAGCACTGGCTGGGGGAGGGGGAATTGCTGCTTACCCACATACTCGTCCATATTGACCTTGTCCTCCAGACTGTTTCTTATGTAGATAATCAAATTCAGCACGTTGAGTTATAGTCTCCCTAAAATTCACACGAGGTTTTCCGACAGTTGCATCAACCTGCTTTCAGGAAGTACAAGCTATTTAAAATGTGAAAATTCCAATCCTAGTAATCGTAAAACCTTTATCTTATATGCTCATCAAAAGAACGGGTGAAAACCTTGTATTCTCTCCGGATCCTTTCCACATATATGTCCAAATGGAGCTCTCCCATTCCAGATATAATTGTCTATGTAATAAATAAATAAAATGACATTGTAAGTTTGTAAATAAAAAACTGAGTAGCATATAGTATAAGAAGAATTATTGAAAATAATTTTCCATATCACACCTGCCCACTTTCAGCATCCAAACCCACACGGAATGTAGGATCCTCTCTCTGAAAACGATTCAATGCCTTTGAAAACTAATTCAAGGAAACAAGATTCATAATTAGCCAACACCTAATGATATCAATGACCGCATGCAGATGAGCATTTATATGGGACCAGAAAGCACTCACTTGCCCTCCAGAATCTTTTGAAACCGGCTGAACGGCTAATGACATCACTGGCTCAGGGACATTCATGGAAGTCATGGTGTATTTAACAGACCCATTAGTAAATGTGTCACCTGGAAACACAAAGCCGTACATTATGACAAAATTCTGAAAGCTTTCCAGGCTTTTTTTGTTTAAGGGAAAACAACAGCTTCATATACTTGACCAACAATCAGTTTGGTATTTTTATTGCTCCGGCGTAGTCAAACTCCTAGAAAAAATTTAAACACAGCAAAATAAAAGGCTAGCACTTGTGCAGGAATCTGAAAGTGAGGAGTAAGACCTGAAGCACAGTCTACACCAAAAACTGCAACTATTTGTCCCGCATGTGCCTCTTGAATGTCCTGCATACAAAAACCCCAAAGGGAAAATTATTAAATAATGGCATTATGCAAAGATCTAACCATTCACATAATTACTAAGACTGATATCAGGAAAAGCCTAACCTCCATTTCATTAGAATGCATCCGAACCAAGCGAGGTACCTGGGACAAAATGCTAAATATTTAGCTTGCATACTAAAACCAAAAAGATCAATTTAGCAGCTATACGGCAAGGAAAACAAGAGAAAAGCAGACAAATTGCATTAGAAGGGGGGGGGGGGGGGGGTAGTATTTTAGCTTCATGGAAGTACATCACACAAACCAGAACACCAGTAATGACACATGTTCTGACCTAACAGAACCATATAATTCATGAACATCATAGTTAATAAAATAATTACCCAATTTTTATGAACCACCTTGCATATCAGGTTGATATTAACTTGAATCAGTGGGAAATAAATGATCATACATCATAGGTGATAGCATTTCAAAATTTCAACTGATTCTTTTCTATCAAAAAATCACAAAATACTAACCAAAATCATATTTTAGTTTGATATCTGTGGAAGTCCATCTAAGTCTTAACTCTTCTTAGCTCAAGACCAGTACCATTACAAAAATACGCAGCAAATAAAACCTCCACAAAAACAAATGGGGGGGTATGGTTTCACACATACAAAAATGGAATCACATGTTGCCCAAAAAGACCACATAAAACGGAAGCTCAAGAAAGGGATGAAAAAACATGAAACAAAAAAATAACTTACCTTAATCTTCTTTCCTGTATTTATGTTGACAATAAAATCACCCTTTCGGACCACGCCCTCGTAAACTCTTCACAAATACAAATTACTGTAAGCACCAAATACCAACACACTACAAGAATGGAAAATGATGCAGTAGCCTTACCTTAGATATGTTAGCTGACCAAACCTCCCTTCCTCCAACTTAAAAGCTAATGCTACAAGTGGTCCTTCAGGAGTTCCAGGTAACATAACCTACACGGGAAACCACGGAGGGGGGGAGTTCCTGATCAGATTTAGCAAAACTTTTTTCTGGAGGACATGTAGTATCAATTTCATACCTTCTCTTCATTCTTTGTTTGATCAAGAGCATAGTTACTGACTTCAATTGGGCATGGCAAGTAACTAAGGACACCATCCAAAAGCGGTTGTACACCCTGCACAGAAGAGAAGCCATAAAATAAATGGCATCTAATAATCCGACAAATTAATAAAGATATTAAACAATGTTGTTTCCTTTCCAACAACATGATAAGAGAAATTCAGATGACTGCCTTATTGTCACAAGTTGGTTAACTGAATTTAACAGAAATCAAAGTACAGAATCAATTAAAAAATACCTTGTTTTTGAATGCGCTACCCATGAATACAGGAACAAACTTCTGTGCTATGGTTGTCCGACGAACTGCTTCCTGCAAAGGGCAAGCTCCAAATTTTAGGATTCTTATCAAGTTCAAAACGAGAATTAATCAAAAAGAAGCAGCAGCATATAGAATTGTATGGTTAAGACCAGTGTTACCTGGAACACGGATCGGTCCTGTACGAGGAACGAAAACTGGAACCTAATTCGCTACCTCTATAATGCATAATTCAATAGGGGTAGTCTTTTCAGGTTCGTTTAGTAGGAACGAAATATGATTTATTGGAATGTAAAGTATTTTTTTAGAACTTGTTTACTTTATAATTATGTCTTCATGTAAGTTATATACTTTACAAGTTCTAAGGTTTGTGAATTGATTGTTTTACTCAATAGTTATATAGTAATTAACTATATGTTAATGGGAATACTAGTTTTACTGAATTGGATCGCTAGTGTGCCCGAATTCGGAACATGCGTACCAATTCGAAAATCGCTGGGAAGTTAGTGATTTAGGTAACATAGGTTAAGACAATATAAAATCAAATGCTCTGTGGTTTACACTTGGGTAATCGTTAAACCAAGTTCAAATTTTAACATTTGAGGCAAGAAAAAACCTCCATCCACACAAACAGCACATATAGGTAATGATGAAAAACCCTTCAACATGAAGGATCGTTGTAAATTTCAGTGAAAGGCATTACATTCCTATTCCAATGTTCAGAAACAAGTATCAACACCAAAGAGTCAAAGGGTGTCAAGTAACAGCATAGGCAAGCATACTATTTTCTCTGCCATTTTATAAATTCAAAAGGAATACTAGACAAGAACAAGTGCATTCCATGTTAATAGAAAATAAGTAAATAAAACATCAGTCTCCGAACAAACCTCGAGATCAGCAGGGGAAATAGGCTCATCATTTAGAAATGCTTCAGCAAGTTTATCATCCACTTCAGAAACCATTTCTATTAGTTCACGTCTCTTTTCAGCAACTATAGCCTCCATATCTGCTGGTACCTCTTCAGCAACAACTTTTTCTCTGCAATAATTATTATAGGACCAATAAAAAAAGGCAAGGAATGAATAAGGCTCAACACTCGAAGAAAATTTAAGCAAACCAGTGAGACTGAAACAAACCCGCTGGAACCATGAAAATAGTAAGCTTTTTGCTGAACAAGGTCGACCAGACCCTTAAAGTTTTCTTCCAAGCCAATTGGAACTTGCACAGCCGCAGCATGATGCCTAAGCTTAGACCTAGCCTGACAATAGACACAAAATGAACGGCATACCATTGTTAAACGTGTGAACTGTGAAGTTTAGTAACGACTATTCAGCTACATGAATATATCCAAATGTACCTGATTGAGAACTTTCCATGGATCAGCTCCCATTCGATCGAGCTTGTTAATAAAGGCAAGTCTTGGAACCTGATACCTTCTCATTTGTCGATCAACAGTAATTGACTGACTTTGTACACCGCCAACGCTACACAGAACTAAAATGGCACCGTCAAGAACACGCAGCGCCCTCTCCACTTCAATTGTAAAATCAACGTGACCAGGCGTATCAATTATATTAATCTAAAACACCAGAAATTTGTTTTTGCACAGCTTAATAACTGAATAAAAGACAATGTAGTAAGATTGGGTCATATTAATATATCTTACGAACCTGGTAATCTTTCCAGGTGCAATACGTGGCAGCAGATTGGATAGTAATTCCTTTCTCCCTTTCCAAATCCATGGAATCCATCTTTGCTCCGACGCCGTCTCTCCCGCGAACCTCGTGTATCTCGTGGATCCGGCCAGTATAATAGAGAACCCGCTCCGTCAGGGTGGTCTTGCCGGAGTCGATGTGAGCGGAGATTCCGATGTTTCGTAGTCGTTCCATTGACTCTTTCCACCATGGATCTTTGTCATCCTTTGCTCGCGCGGCGCTTCCAGCTGAGAATTGACGGACCTCGAAGTTCCCGAGGAGGAGGGAGGCGGTCGGGGAGGAGGAAGAGGAAGGAGCCGCTCTGGTGGAGTACAAGGTGTAAAGGAGGCGCGGGACGGTGGATCTTTGGAATCGCGCCATGGTGGATATTGATTAGTGGGTTGTGCTTGGTGCGGGTAAAACCCTAAACCCAAGGTAAGGGGTTTTTAGTTTCCCGTTTGCTTCAGGTTTTGATTTGAAAAAACCGGAGAATTTGGGTCTGAAAATGGGCCTATTTGGTGACTTTGCTTTCCACGAGCCCATGGCTGGTAATCCAAATATGTTTTCTTTTAAATTTTGGGTTAATGCAGTTTTTAACCTCACTTTGGTTTTGATATATACAATTTAGTCTTCCACAGAGAATAGAAAGAAGAACCAGTTTGACATTGTTTTTTTTTAATATTTATTTTAGATATTGTATTTAAAAATATAAAAAGATTGGTTATATAAATAAGAATAAATAACTAATTATATTCAATTCTTATGAAAAAAAATTAAAATATAAAAATTTCAGCTTTCAAAAACCACTTTTCAAATAAAATGAAAAACAAATTTAGACGAAAATACTAAATATTTTACATCATTTTTTATCCAAAAATACTTTTAACTCTAAAAACACTTTTAAAAAGCAATGCAGTTCGTCAGATGAGATAAAGGGATTTATGACATAACCATGATGATCAAACATGAGGATGCAATCAAATCACGTCACCCCTACACCAAAGCATGACAACCACATATCAAACGCATCAAGTTCTGAGATCAGCCGTCTGATCTCACCTTGGAAATGGACTTAAAAGATTACTTTAATTAACACATATTAACCAGATTCAAAGCCTCTTAAGATCTAATCGTATTTATTATTATTTCCCGGTTCAAACAATTGAACCATGACTAAAACAATATGTCACCAAGATGACGATCAGTTGAGCCAACGTAATGGATTGATATCACAGCTAACGTCACTTATGCTACGCAAGGAAACTCCAAAAAAAAGACAGATTTGTTTAATACTAAACATTTGCAAACAAATTGTTATATATAAAAAGAACTCATCCCCTTTTGCAATTGTTTATCCGTATTCGTTGAGCATGATTGTTGACTTGTTGTTAATCTTCCCATTTGTTTATATGGTCTGCCAATTGTGTGCCTTTGCCGCCCGGTATAAATGTCAGATGCTCTGTTTCAACCTCAAAACGACGCCAATGGAACAACAGCAGAATAAGGCGGAGTCCGGTGTTCGATACAGAGGCGTAAGGAGGCGGCCTTGGGGGAAATACGCGGCCGAGATTCGGGACTCGACGAGGCGGGGTGGACCTCGGGTGTGGCTGGGAACTTTTGAGACAGCAGAGGAGGCTGCTCGAGCTTATGACAGAGCTGCTTTCTCTATGAGGGGTCCCTCCGCTATTCTCAACTTCCGAGATGAACATATCGTTTCACCTACGAGTTTGAATTCTCCCCCTACAACTACCCCTTCTTCATCATCATCGTCATCTTCTTCTTTTATGTTTGAACATGTGGAAAGTAGAAATGATCGTGAAAGACAAGTGCTGGAGTTGGAGTATTTGGACGACAAATTGCTAGAGGAGCTTCTTGATTTTGAAAATAAATGAAACCATGAAAGAATGAAGCATTTTCAGTATGTTCTTTTGTAAATTTTATGATTTCTTTACTTGGAAGAAAAGTACTCAGGCCCCCCATAAGTTGACCTATCCATTTTATTTTGTCAAACAAAAATACCCATTAAAAGATTAAAAAATATAACATTCCTCTGCATCAACGTTTCAATACAATTGCAGTTTCATTAAAAGAATTTAAAAAGAATGAAAGATCAGAATGGATGAATTGAAATCTCCATTGTTTACAACAGAAAGTGGAAGGAAAACAAAACACAAATAAATTATTTCAATGGTTAACTAATCCAAAGCTTCCTATTTTGGTTTTCATGATTTATTACAGACCATGCCTGTCATGTTGGGCATCAAGCAGATCCTCCAACAACTTGTTATCGAGGTACTCAAACTCAATGACTTCACTTCCGCGTCCTCTCTGGGGATTCCCTCTAGACGAAGAAGCCGAAGATGGTGGAAACGATGGGGTCTGATATTGGTACTCGTTCGGGAAATTGAGGATCGCCGAGTGACCCCGGAAAGCAAAAGCAGCCCTGTCATACGCCCTCGCCGCCTCTTCAGCTGTCTCGAAAGTTCCGAGCCACAGTCGCGCTCCATTCCTCGTGGGATCGCGTATCTCGGCCGCAAACTTCCCCCATGGCCTCCGGCGGATTCCCCTGTACCGAATCTCCCCATTGGTGTTGTTCCCCCTGCTCTTCCCTCCCTGAGATGCTTCCATCACGTGTGTGAAAATGGCCAAAAAGGAATGTTTGGAAGAATGGGATTGGATAGCGCTTATATATGGCATGGAATATGGATGGGGATGGTACAAAAGAGGGTCAATGGCCCTTAATTCGCCATGACCAAAACGCTGGGTCATTCTTGACGGTTGGGAACTTGGAACAAGTTGCTAGGAAACTTCCTCATGTAAATTGTAATGAAGAACAAGAGTTCGATTTGTTCCATGTTGTTTGAGATGATAATGTTTATATTATTTCCACGTTAGCAATTACATAATGTTTCACAAAGTTTTAGTGGGAGGATGCATGCATGATGAGTTTCTTAGGTTTGGCGGCTCTGTAGTTGTAGTTGTTAGCTTATTAATTTGAAGACTCCACCTTTGGATGTTGGAATTTGCAAATAGCTGCCTTTCCTTAATGCCTTTTCACTGTTACAGATTATAAGATCATATTGTCATTATAGTCTCATGTATTTTCATTAAATTAAGGAATAACTACATATTTAATATTTAATTTATTCTTATGTTTATATTTTAGTACTTCACCTATTTTTTCTTGGAAAAATAATACTTAACATTACGTTTTTGTTCTGTTTCATTAACTTTTTTATATAATTTTATAAAATATAAAAAGTTCACATTCTCTTACATAAAATTTTGATCATTTATAGTTTTGATTGTTTTTTTTTTCATTATTTTTTTGGCAGTTTTTTTTTTACTTTCTTACTTGTTTTTAAGGCTGAGGGTAAATTACATTTTTTTAGAGATTTTTCTATTTTACTAGAACTATAATATTTAAAAAAAATTAAAAATTAAGATCTATTAAAATATTAAAAAATTAAAAAAAGAAAATTCTTAGTTTATTTTCTGAAATTGTAAAAATGTTTTAAACAAGAATTATGCAAAAAATATAAAATTTAAAAAAAAAATCAACAAAGTCTATAATTCCAAAAGATTCCCAATCCAATTCGATAATTTATTTTTTCTCTAACATATCATTCACACAATTTTTTTTCTTCTAATATATTCCTTGATTGACTTACACTCCAAATTATCTCTTGTCTTCCAAATTTCGACATTTTTATTTAAATAGTAGTATTTTTTAAATTTTACTTTTCAACCTGATGCTTATTCAAAATTATTTTCCATGATAGCAACATAACTCGACAAGCAAGTTTGACGAATTTTATTATTATTAGTTTTTTTTATAATTTAAAATATACGCATCGAAGCCTTTAAGCTTTAAAGAAAACAAATTTTAATTAAAAAGTTACTAAAAATAAAATTTGTCAGGCTAGTCCAGCGAGTTCTTCTAAAAAAAATAAAAAAAATAAAATTTGTTATGCATGCATGTATAAGGGTGGGAATCGGATGGGCTGTGGACGGTTTTACATTCTCCACTTTGTCTTTAATACTTGCGGTTACAGTTTTAAAAAATCTCCATTAAATGTTTTGGGATACTTTTGTCATCATACCCTCCCTTGTGGATTCCGCAGCTTTCGAAGAATTCCCGTCCCCACAAAAATTAAACAAAATTACTTTTTTACTAACCAAAGTGGTTAATTCAGTTTAAAATATAACGTTTGCATACTTCGATTGGAAGCAATTATAAGATGATGAAAATTGAAAGGTTGTTGTTTAGGGAAGATTTAAACTATGATTTTAGCTCATGATTCTTATCCTTTTAATGAAATTATACTCTTCTTTTAGATAAAAAAATAAATAAAAATATGTTGAGAAACTTGAGTGTGACTAGGAAACTATGTTTGAGTGAAAGTTAAAGCGATAATAATATAGTTAAATTTTTTTTATTAAGATATATACTAGGGGTATATAGATAAATAAGTATATTTTTTAATTTTTTTGTAAAATATCGAGATCTTTACGGATATTTTTGGGATCCCCATGGTTAATTATATGGTTACGGTTTGGATAAAACTATCTCGTCTATAATCTTTATTTGAGCTTCGATGATAAAATTTCTCCCGTTTTTGAAAATTTCGATTATTTTTCGTCCTGTCGGTTTAGTTCCCCACAATTTTCGGATGTTCTCCACCCAATTCTCACCCCTATACATGTATGGCGAGTTCGATGCTACGCAGGAAAAATAATTCTGAATGAGTGACAGATTGAAAAATAAAGTTTAAAAATTACCATTTTGGTGAAAAACTCCAAAAATTCGACCGATTAAAAATGAATTCCAACCCGGTTTTTGGTGTCACATTTATAGAATCCCATTTGGTTAACTTTGCGATTGTTGTAATATTAAAACAAAAAACAAAAACTTTGCGACTGTTGTGGACAGTGTTCTTTTACGACCAGCAGCGAGGGTGGTTCATCTTTGGGGCGAGTTGCATTAAGTTGAATATTGACGCTGCTTTTTCAGCTGCAGGTGGGCTATGCGGGCAGTGATTAGCAAGCTGCGGTCACCATGCGATCACTTATTCAAGATTCAAACCTCCTGCCTCGGGTTTTCATTAGTTGTCAGTTCATGCATGTAGGAAAAGAGAGTAACAGGGCATCTCACTCATGTATTTTCTAATATATCCTTCCTTGGTCGTCATTTTTTTTCTAATTACGATAATGGTTTTGTTTAAATTACGTCATTAGTTTTAATAATATTATTACAATATTCAATTTCATTATTACGGTGATTAATCTCATCCGATCATATTTTTAATTAAAAAAACTCTAAAAGTATTTGGATAGGTTTGGTCAAGCTCCTATTATTTGACCCTGAGTCCTTGACCTAATTAACATCTGTTTGACTCTGAACAATCAATTCGGCCACAAAATTCAAACCTCGCAAATACAGACATTTAAAAGGCCCAGTTAAGTTTCACTTCAATAAAATAATAGCCGAATTTTAATATTTTTTCTCAATTTAATTTATGAATTTAGATTTTCTCTTTTCTGAAGACACGGCCTTTTTAAATTATCACTTTATCACCTAAAATTTTATAAAATTATATATTTCATTTTTGTGTGATTATGTGACATAATCTCATAGAGACATGTCATTGAAAGGATTAAATTCCATGTTGAAGGATCAATTTGAAAAACAATGTCAAATTTTAAGATAATATTGTCAAATAAGCTTAGAGACTAACTTGGGAGAAAAATTTAAGTTTAAGAACTAAAAAGTTCCTCTATTCCATAAAAACACATGATAATAATTATTTTACTTAATTTATGTTTGAAGCATCAAATTAAAAAATCCATCCCCTAATTTTCAATAATTTATGTACTTATTTAATGATTTTTATAATTTGTAACATTTTTATGATTTTAATAACTTCTTATAATTGTTTTATGATTTTTAAAAAATTATGATTTTATAATTTTAAATAATATATTTTTTAAAATTTTGTGAACTTAAAAAGTACTCATAAAACTAACGGGGTTGGTCCAAGTGGTAAGCAACTTTGTATAACTTAAGCAGGTCTCGAGTTCAAGGCGTTGTGTATGCAGAAAATCTTCGCTAGAAGACTTACCCACCAAAACCAAGGTGTGACGTGGGTCGATCCAGATATATTACAGCGAAGCGCTGAAAATCAAAAGGACAACTCAAAAAAAACCTCATAAAAAGAAACTGAATTTAAAGTTTTAAATTTTATGTTGAGTATTTAAATTCATTGAAAGTAGGAAGATCAAGGTTCATATCCTTAGAAGTAAACACATTCTCCCTTTTTGTAATACGAAGTTAGATTAGGATATTTGAATTCAAAAAAATAATACGAATTCAGATAATGGATATTCAAGAGACTATCCCTATATGCTCCCAACTTGTAACAAGTAACAATTTTAATATTCAAATTCGTAAAATTGTTTGAATATAATAATTTTTGATAGTTTAAAAGTGATTATAAGGTAGTATCTGTTCATAGATATTATTACTACTTTTACAATGCGTATACACCATGTAGAGAAAGCGATTTAAACTCGTATCTCTTATGATAAACATTATCTGTTTTTTTTCTTCATTGTGACACTTGTTAAATTTGTATTTAAATGTAATATTTAAAGCCGCATAAAAAAGCAATACGAATATATGTAAATATCTAGATCTACCATCAAATTACCATCCCTACTAAGTACTAAAGATTGATCATGCGTTCTAAACAAAACGAGAGAAAAAAGACTGGCCATACGGTTTAGTTTAGCAAGTATATGCTATTTCAAAGTGTGGTGAAAAAGCTAAAATTCAAGCCTAAACATTTTAAAAGTAAAGTCTAATTTTTTTATACTCAATTAAACTTTTGAAATAAAAAATTTAATCAATTAAGTTATTTATCAATTTTGACCATTAAATTTTGACAGTTTTTTTTTTTAAATATTACTTGCACATAATATGTTACAGTTCAATTATGTTGTTGTAACACCCGGGTTCGGGGGCCGGGAGAAAATAATATGAGAATATTGTTTTCGGGTCTCGGTTTACGATTAAATAATATTATATTATTTGGACCTTGTGTCTTCCTTTATTTTCAAAATAAACATTTTTATGTTTGGACTAATTTGAAACGAAACTAAAATTTCTTGGATTTGAAAGTAAGGGGGAGTTGCCATCTCATTAATGGCAAAGTTGTAATATTGAGAATTTTTGAAATAGCCCAAAAGATTAAAACAAAAATAAAATCCCCTTTCACCATCTTCTTCCCCTTTCCTTCTTTTAAAATGTGAAACCCTCTCCTTTTCCCCATTTTGATTTCCATCAAATCTTGCCTTCATTTTTGGAGCTCTTGCAAAGGTAACAACAAATTCTTTATGTCCTCAACTTTCCCTTTCTTCCCATGCCTTTAGTTTTCATTGGAATTCATGATTTAAAGTTTTGGGTTTTTAGGGTTTTGAAGAGAAAGATGTAAACTTTACCATCCATTGCTTGAGCTTTTGATTCTTTGTTAATATATAAGTTAATATTAACCAAGAGGTTCAATATATGTAATTTTTAAAGTGTTTTCTAAAGATTTCCGAAATTGGGTTTTGGTGGGGTTTTAGGAAGGTTTTTAGTTGAGTTTTAAGTATGATTTGTGTTGGAAATTGAGGGTGAATGTTAGGGTAATGGTTGGGGGCTGTTTTGGGAGCATTTAGATGTGTTAAAAAGGTTGAAATCATGAGTTTTGGTTGGGATTTGAGGGCTGCTCGGGTCTAGTGTTTTGGGGGTTGTACATGGCTTGAATTAATGTGCTTGTTGCTTGAATTGTATTCTGGGTTGGTCTTTTGATGTTGGGCTGATTTGAGGATTATTTGAATTGTGTTTGAGGTTGTTTAGAAGCGGGAATTTGTGTTGGAGAAGCTTCGGGAAGAAATCCGGAAACTTGAAGGTGATGCTTGCTTGGTAGTTGAGCTTGGAAGCTTAGGTGAGTGGTTAAATACTTTTAAATGGTTTTCAAGTGTTGGTTCAAGCATGTGAACTAGGTTGAGATTGGTAGACCCACCTAGAGTTGGAATTAGGGTGGTGGCCTAATCCTAAACTTTAGTTAGAGACCTTGGTTGATCTTTAAAGTGTTGAATTATGCCTCATGTTTAATCATGCTTATGGTGGTTATGCTTATGTTGTTATACATGTATGTGGAGGCATGGCTTAATGCATTGTTACATGCATGTTGATGATAAATATGATAGAAATATACATATGTATGAAATATGATGTGATAATTGTGTTGTTGAGATACATGTAGTGTTGTCATGTGTAATGATGTTATGAGGTGATTGTATGATCCGAGGATCATGGTGAGTACATGCTAGGCATGGAAATGTGGCTTGTGCATGACGGTGAGTCATGGTGAGTACGTGCTAAGCACGGAAGTTATTATGAAATGGTATTGTGAAAGAGTAATGAAATGTGTAGTATTGGCACTAGTATGCTTGGGTACAAATGATCGATCATTAGGATGTCTAGTGTGCACACGTGAGTCGAAATGCGCGCGTGATCTTGATGATGGTAGTCATCAAGATGGAGTACGGGTTCGCCCGGAAATCTTCATATATATATATATTAGTCGGTGATGAGTGGAATCCCATCGACGGGCGTGAGGATGAGTGGAATCCCCTCCGCGTGAAATGAGGCGTGAGGATGAGTGAAATCCCCTCCGCGTGAACGGTGATGAGTGTAATCCCACCGTCAGGTAATGGTTGAGTTGTTGGATGTGAGTTCCAACGGTTATCCGCATATTCGAGTCATAGCTATGTGCCAATACGGATTGTGGTTATGTTGCCAATATGTGATTAATTGTGAGCCAATGTGATTTGGGATGTGTTGCTAACATGGTTTAATATATGTGATTAATTATGAGCCATTGTGATTTGGGATGTGTTGCTAACATGGTTTAATATATGTGATTTCATATGTTGTGGATTTAAACATGTTGAGCATGACATGATATTGAATATATGTTCATGCATCATTTATAATTATGGCTCGTGTGGATCGGAGGTAAGATCATGCATTTTATCTTGGTTGTAGCTCGTGCTTGGACCCTGCATTGTCGAGGTTTGTTTTACGAGCTTACCCTCACTAAGCTTTCATGCTTACGCTCTCTTTTGTTCGACAATGCAGATAAATAGCTTGTGGGTGGCAAGGGCAAGGAAAGGTCTCCAAGTGTTGCTTTGGTGAGCTCAATGTATGAATTTTAAGTGATAGAATGTAATAGTTAAGCAATGGGATAGGTATTGTTGTTTGAGTTTGGGTGTATGTTGATGATTTGATTGGGCCTTGGTTTGTAAAACATGTTATGCTTTGATGTATGCTTGTGTGTGGTGGCATGTCTATAGACGTTTAGGTTGCCTTGTTATAGTGCAAACCTCTTATATGCTTATCTTGTGCCTTCATGGCTTTGAGTTCCTTGTATGACCTTAAATGATGAAATGCCTTTTGTTGGAATGCTATGCTTGAAAGCTTATGTTGCTTGTATGGTTTGTGTATCATCTTGTGTTGGATTGTACCTTTGATTTCAAGTTAAAGCATGCTTTTATGTTTGGTTTGCCTTAGGATTGATGTTAGTGTGTTGGTTGGAGTTTTAAAGGGATTTAAGGGCCTCCTTGTGCCTTAAATCAGCTCAAACCTGCAAGTTCGTAGCAGGGGTATCGATACGGTTGGTCCCGTATCGATACCGCCTTCTTGTTTTAGGCCTCGTGTATCGATACTCGAGGGGGCGTATCGATACCATTTTGGTCACTAGAGCTACTGTCCATTTCGGTATCGGTACGGGCCTCTGGTGTATCGATACCGTTATCTTAGCGTTGACTGTGGGAAGTCAACCGTTGGGGAGGGTATCGATACACTCCTTGGGTGTATCGATACGGTCTCTACGGATTGACTTTGACCAGTTGACATAGTCAAGGGGGTATCGATACACCCCTTAAGTGTATCGATACCGCCTGCAGTTTAAGTTTAAAATTGGGCTGTAACATGATTGTTTGAGTTCGTTTGATTGTTTTGTATATGCTGTTCCGCTGTATGATCACTTAGAGTTTAATATTCATCTAGACAAGATTTGAAAAAGAAAAAAAAAATAGGGATGTTAACCGAGGGGGAACCTTAACGGGTTTCGCTTCGGTTTTCCCCGTGTGGCCCACTCGGACCGGTCATCTGGCCAGACCGGGACGAGGGGGTTACAGTTGTATTTGCAGATTTTTTTTTCATTTTTTTATAAATTATATAAGTTTTTTAAAATTTTTAATGTAAAAATATAAAATTTCTAAAAATGTAAAGTGGAAACACTATGACACGGCGCACTGCACCAACATATTTAAAAAACTCATAAAATTTAATGATCAAAATTTTCAAAGGTTTTAATTGATTAAATTTTTTGGCTCAAATACTTAATTGAGTGCACAAAAAATTTAAAAATTTAATTGATTTGCCCCCAAAGTTTGAGGACTTCTTATGCTCTTAAGCTTTAAAATTTTAAAATAATTATTTCAAAGTTTTATTATATAAAATAATTATTTAAATTAATAAAAAATAATAAATTGAATTTTTTGTTACCAATTAACAGAAATGACGTGAAAGTTAAAAAAAATTGACATGCTAATAATTTTAGACATTAATATTTACATATTGTTATATTATGATCTTAATTTTAAAATTTTAGCATTTACACATTGTAACTTTTGTAAATTTTAAGGATTAAAATTTATTGTTATACCGATGCTATAAATATAACGCCATTTTTTTGTTAATTCTTAACAAAAAAATGACAAATTTGTTACTTCTCATTCATTCTAGTGATATGCTATAATTTTTCATAGTTGAGGACACAATTAAAAAACATTTATTAATCTTCTTCTACTACGTCTACTAGTCGTCGCGTATACTTATTTTATTATTGAGAGAAAAAAGAAACTATTTCCACGCAAATCCGACCCAATGATTCAATTATACCTAGTCCGGCCCACATATCAGTGCAACATTTTGGGCCGATATTTCCCTTCACAATTGTTGATATTTTAAAGGCATCATCACAATTACATTTATTTATTTATTTGTATAAAAATATTATTCAAATTGACGATAAAAAATTATTCATAAATATTTTTTTAATATGAGTGTTAACTCAGTTAGTATATTTATTCTTACAATAGTTTAAAAGTCGTGGATTCGAACGTGCTTAAAGCATACAATTTCCTTTAATTTTAGAATTTCAAAGGTTATGCGTAGTGTAGACATTATTTAATCTGTCGTTCAAAGGTTTTTATTTGTTTTTTTTATCTATACATAAGCAGGGACGGAACTAGGATACCAGCTCGAGGGGCAAAGTATAATCTGCATATAGGCCACTGCAACCTTCTTGCTCTAGGGTGTTGTAGTAGCTTTCAGTAAGCGAAACAAGAGAGAAATTGAATTTGGATAATCTAGTTACTATACATATTTACATCGAAACTGTACTAATTAGTACATACTATAATTTTTTTAACAATAAGTGGATGGAGCAAAAGATTAGGTACCAGAACTCATATTAAAAATTTATGCAAAAGTAGTGGTGCCTTTCATTTATGCCCGGCTGCTTAATATCTCGGCTGCAGTGTCAATGTTACTGCTCCAAGTGCTTGTAACAATCATGAAATCACAAGTGAGAGTCTTACACCCGAGTATCAACGTTTTTCAGAATCAGTGGCGGAACTCAACATTATTTATTAATAATACTATTTAAAGGTTTTTAAATTGAAGAAGGGCCAACAATGAATTGTGTATTTTTTTAGAGTTAAAAAATATTTTTACTATAATTATTTAAATATTTGTGTAGGAGACATAACACCACTGATTCTAGGAATGTTCCGCCCTTGCTGAGAATGTTGCATCACCAAAGAGTAGAAGTTAGAACAATTCATTTCCATACAAACATGAAGAACTGAACACATATTATGCAAAACTTGAATGCATATTTGTATATCATATTATGCAAGGTTACCGATGTGCAGGGGCGAAGCCAAAAATTTATTTAAAAGGTGTCATTTGATGAACGTTATTTAAGAGGAATTAATAATTTATAAAGAAGTATAATTTTATTTATAAACGGGTGTTAATTTTATATTTTTTAATTTTTTCATATACGAATTATATAAAAAAGTACGAGTTTCAAAAAAAGAGACCTACGTGGCTCTGCACATGCGGATGTGGACTATATACAATATCTGGTAAGAAATAATAAAAGTTGGCCATTCCCCTTTCGGGCAAGACCCAAAAGCCAAATGCATTTTGTGTTCTACTTTTTATGGATGATGATAACAAAGTGTTTGGTATATGGAATCTAAGATTATCATCTTATTTATTGAAATTTCAACATCTTACATTCCCTTGGTATCATACTTTAGATTACATTTTGGTCTTTTACTAAAAATTAATAAATTGTTTTTTTTACATTCACATCAAATATCAACCAATCCTCAATACAATACAATTTGAATTAAGTGCCAAAAACATATATGCAAATAACATATACACGTCATCCTCCCCCTAAGTCCACCTGCAATATTTGGAAAAGAAACCCTTTTTCTTAGTTGAAACGAAAAAAACAGCAGCGATGAAGAGAATAGTTCAGAGAGTAAATTAGTTTTTAGTCCCATAAATTTATAGAGTATTCATTTAAAAAAATTCCTTCAAAAAGAAATTTTAATAATCTATTGATTTTTGTTTCGGTTAACTTCGATTTTTGATTTTCTCATATTAATTTTGGGTCTTGAAATTTTGTATTCTATTTTGGAAAATTTACCTAATTGACACGCCATCACTTTAGTTAAAAGTTAACAGCCAGTGGCTTGATTGAAACTATTTTAATGCTTAAGTGATCTGATTAATAAAATTTATAATTCGATGGTCAAAATATGATCAGACCTATAATTAAGTGGTCATGAATGTAGTTTACCTAAATATTTTTATTCTTTGTTTTTTCTCCATTAAAAAAGGGTCATGACTATTTATTTTCTCTCCCCTGTTTTTTTTTTCAATGGCAGAAAAAATCAGCTGCCTCTTCCTTATTGAAATATGAATTTGTTCAACCCCGGACACAGAAAACTGTGGACTAGTATATCAAAACAATATTGTTTTCTAAATAAATTTGCTTTTTATTATATTAATTGAAATTAATTATTCTTACTCGTATGATATAAGTTTTGATTTCAAATAAAAATTCATTTATATTACGAGTTCAATTAAATATATAAGATTTAAATTGGATTAGTTTTTGAAAAAAATAAAATAATAATAAAAAATACAAACACGTATTTAAATAAAACTGTAAAGTTACCAACAACTAGTTGGTCTAGCGGGATGAGACACTAGGTCCCTTAAGCAAGGTTAAAGATTTAAATATTGACGTTGTGAATGAAGAAATTTGGGTTTGGGGGATTGTCGCCCCCATATTAGTTAGACCTATGTAAAACGGATCTATATTAGTAGTCCAATAAATCGGATAATAAAAATTAAATAAAAAAATTGTAAAGTTCATAACACTTTTTGGATTATTTTTTCCCCAAAATTATAGTACAGCTATCCACGTGAGCAATGCTTGAAGTCTCATTGAAGATTTTGTTTCAATACAATTCAAGTCAGCATTTGAATTGTATAAAAAACTAGAATTTTATTTTTGATTCCAACTATTTTCAAAGAGTGTTAATATATATAATTATTAACGTATATAAATCAACATGTTAAATCAGCACAAAAAAATAAATCCCACACTTATATCCTATACCTTAATTCTAAACCTTAACTTTAAACTTTCATATTAAACTCTAAATTTATTTTTTTAGTGTGAAAGCCTAAATAAAACTTTAAACTTATACTATGATATTTATATTATTTTATAAAATTAGAATACATTGTTTTGATAATTCATTTTTAACAAAAAAATAATATAGAGACAATTCGTTTCAAATAGAATGTTTTGAAAACTTTAAACTTAATACTACAATATTTATATTCTTTTATAAAATTAAAATATATTATTTTGATAATTTATTGGCTTAAGGGTGTAAGAAGCCCTTGAACTTTTAAAAAATAATCAATTAAGCCCTTAAACTTTTTTTGCACCCAATTAAGCCCTTGAACAAAGAAATTTAATCAATTAAGCCATTGAACCAAGAAATTGAATCAATTAAGCCCTTTGACCAATTTTGACCATTAAATCTTGACTTTTTTCTTCAGATATTATCGGCACATAATACACTACAATTCCATCATGTTACATTTACAAAAGAAATTCAAAAAGTATTTTTTATAAATTTTATAAGTTTTTTAGAATTTTTAGAACCTTTAAAGAATTTTTTAAATAAAATAAAAAATTCTGAAAACTGTCAAGTGGAAACATTGTGACATAGTGCACTGCAATAATGGATCGAACAAAATTATTAAGATTTAATGGTCAAAGTTGGTCAAATGGCTTAATTGATTCAATTTATTGGTTTAAGGGCTTAATTGATTAAATTTTGTGGTTTAAGGGCTTAATTGAGTGTAAAAAAATTTAGGGGCTTAATTGATTTTTTTTCAAAAGTTCAAGGGCTTCTTACACCCTTAAGCCTAATTTATTTTTAACAGAAATATATAGACAGCACGTTTCAAATAGAATGTTTCGAATACATATTTTTAATAAGTAAAAAAAAAACAATTTTGTTAGAACGTAATAAAATTAAAGAAAATTTTAGGGTCCGTTTAGTTTTAGAAAATATTTTTTATTTTGTTTTTATTTAAAAAAAATAATTTTCAGTTTTAATTTTCTAGAAATTAAAAAACATGTTTGATTAATAGAGACGGAACATTATTTTCAAAAAATAAAAATCGTAAAAATGTGTTTGGTTTATAGCTTTTTAAAATAGAAATGAAAAAAATAATTATTAAATAATTGAAATAAAATATAGTTAGAAAATATAGTAATAATAAATAAAATATGAATAAATAAACCAAAGTTTAAAAAATGACATTAGAAGGATTTAAACATGGGTTAAAATGAGGTTAAAATTAAAAAATCGTTTTCTTATTTTCCATTTTTCTAAAATATTTTCAATAAAAACAACGAAAATATCTTTTTTATGTTTTTAAAATTTCACTTATTTTTGTTTTTATTTTCTATTTTTCTAACCAAACACGTTTTCTTCATCATTTTTTCATTTTTAAAAAATAAAAATAAAAACAAACTTCATTCTCTAAAACCAAATACACCCTTAGTTTTAATGAAATAAAAATTCCCAATGGTTTATCAAATAAATGTGCGTTTGAAAAGTCATTTATTTATTGAACTTGGTTTAATTAGTGTAGTTACGTTATTGTAATAATTTTGGCACTACAAAAAAATATACATATACCGACGCTTTGTTCTACTGATGGACAAAACTTGTCGGTATAGATAATATATACTGTCGGAAAATAAAACTGTCGATAAAAGTTCTCTATCAAATTAGCGTATGCGCTGCGGCTCGACACCAACACGAGTATTCAGGAGCGTGTTTGGACACTAATCCACTAATTTCGCGGTTTGCAAAAGATCAAGCTTTTCATGTGGCTTGCATGTCGGGAGAAACTAATGACCAACGTTGAACGCGGTTGTCAACTTTTTACGACCGACTTGCGATATCCTATTTGCCACGGACATGACGAGTCTGTTGAGCACCTGTTGCGCTCTTATCTAGCTATGCAACCGGTCTGGTTTTGGCTGATTCGGGCGTCTAAGATTGTTGAGTTCTCTATCTCTCACTGTTGCAATGGTTTGAGGCCAATTTATAGGAAAATGCTTCGTTTGGCGTAAGGGAAGGGGACTGAGATCTGCTATTTGCTGCGGTGGTTTGGAACATTTGGTGTAGAAGAAATGTCATTGTCTTTGGTGCCGATATTGATAATTGGGGTTCTATCATCGAACGAAGCTGTTGGCTCACGAACGTAACTCGTCTATCGCTCCAAGCCAAATGTAGATGACATGTTGAGCCTTCAACGGTGACGCATGTAGCTCGTTGGTTGTCGCCGTCTGTAACACCCGGGTTTAGGGGTTAGGTGGAAATAATATTTTAATATTATTTTGAGCTCGGTTTCATAAATAAAATGATCCTTTAAAATTTCGGGTTTTAAAATAAACGATTTGTATGGGACCAAAATGATTTAGACTCAAAATTGAAGAGCTACTTTAAAGACAAGGATAACCATTCATTAATGGCCTTTGGGTAATTTACCCATCATCAAATTTAAACCCCCTTTTCCTAACATCTTTCCACTATTCATCCTCTTCTTCATTTTTCCCCAACGTGAAAGAGAGCTCTTCTCCCCTTGTTACTATTTCATCCAAAAAGCTTCTCCATTTCAACTCCAAATTGAAAGGTAATGGTATTTTTGACTTCCCCTCATCTTCCTCTCCATAAAAGTACTCTTTATTTTCATTTCCATGAAAGTTTTAGAAAATGTCATTTTAGAAAGTTTGGATTAAAGATGAAAGCTTTGTGTTGTAAAACCAAATGTTTTGATTTAAAATTTTTAGCTATGAGGTATAGACATCAAATGGAATGATATATGTGAATTTCAAATGATTTTGGGGAATTTTCGGAATTTGGTTTCAAAGGGGTTTTAGAGGGTTTTAAAGTGGTTTTTGCGGTGGTTTAATGTTGGTTTTTGAGGGCTGGTGTTAGTATGATATATGAGGGTCACTTTGGGTGTGTTTGATGGTTGGTTGGATGTTTGAAATGGAAGTTTTCGGTGGGTGTTAGGGGCTACTCGAAAATTCTGTTTTGGAGGTTGATTTTGAGTGTTGGATGATTGATAATGTTAATCCGGGTTAGTTCCGATGATGAGATATTGATTGTGAATGTTTTGTTTGTGTTTGGGATTGATTAGAATCGAGTTTGGGCATCGGTGAAGCATCGGGAGTGAATCCGGGAAATTGAAGACGGTTGCTTGCTTGGTCTTTGAGCTTGGAAGCTTAGGTGAGTGGTTAAATGTTTTAAATGGATTTAAAAAGGTTGGTTCGAGTATATGGACTAGGTTGAGCTTGGTAGACCCACCTAGAGTTAGGATTAGGGTGGTAGCCTAATCCTAAGCTTGATCTAGAGCCTTTGGATGAACTCAATTATGTGGTTGTGTATGTCTCGTATGAAATGTGATATGAATGCTTATGTATATTGTGTTATACATGTGAGATGAGACATGATTTGTGATGCTTGAGACATGCATGATGAGGGTTGTTGATGAGTACGTGCTAAGCACGGAATTGGTTGAGATGAGTAATGTGGATTGAGTAAATGTTGGCACTAGTATACTTGAATACAAATGATCGATCATTAGGATGTTAGTGTGTACACATGAGTCAAAAGTCGCGCGTGGCCTTGGTGGCGTTGAGTCATCAAGGAGGAGTACGGGTTCGCCCGGAAATTGTATTTAAATATAGTCGGTGATGAGTGGAATCCCATCGATGGGGCGTGAGGATGAGTGGAATCCCCTCCGCGAGACCGGTGATGAGTGTAATCCCACCGTGAGGTAATGTGGTTGTTGGATGTGAGTTCCAACGTGTCTATCCGCGTATTCGGGTCATAGCTAGGTGCCAATGTTGGTTGATAAATGTATCAATGTGTTGAGATTAATGATCTTTATTTGGATGTTTAATGTGACTACTTGTGTTGAGGATTTAGAGCTTGTTGATCATGACATTTACTTGTATATTGCTCATGCATCTTATCTTGTGGCTCTTGGGGATCCTTGGTATAATTGTGTAATGCCTTGGCTAGATCGTGCTCGAACCCTGCAATGTTGAGGTTTGTTTTTAGAGCTTACCCTCACTAAGCATCATTGCTTACGCTCTCTTTGTTCAACATTGCAGATCCTTAGTTCGTGGGTTGCTCGGGCAAGTGGAGGGCCTCCAAGTGTGGTTGTTGACTTGAGTACATCAAGTATGGCTTTTAAATGTTGAACATGTAATAGTTTAAGCAATGGTACATATGTCTTTTGATGGATGATTGTTGGTTGTTTAGGAGCTTGTTTAGACTCCATGCTATGTTGCTTTTGTATGGCTTGTGATGCCATGTTTGAGTTGTAATCCATGTCTAAATTGCTTATCTCGAATGTTGGTTATGTGCCTTGAGTTTGCCTTATGTTGAATGTTGAAGTATGAGTTTTTGGATGTTTAAGTGTCATCTTTGATTCAATTGCATGTTCCCTTGATGTATGTACATGTTGGGTGTTTGTATGGCTATAAAGTGGTATGTAAATGTTGTATGAATGCTTGTTGGGGTCTAGGAAAGTCCTAAATTGCATTTAGATTCGAGTCTTGATCGTTTTTGCTGAGTTTGGAGGTTTTTGCTGTGCAGGGGTATCGATACGGTTGGTACGGTATCGATACCACCTTCTTGTTTCAGGCCCGTGTATCGATACACTTGAGAGGTGTATCGATACTATTTTGGTCACTGGAGCTACTGTCCAGTTCGGTATCGATACCGGCCTTTGGGGTATCGATACCGTCATCTTAGCGTTGACCGTGGGAAGTCAACCGTTGGGGAGGGTATCGATACACTCCTTGGGTGTATCGATACAGTCTTTACGGGTTGACTTTGACCAGTTGACCTAGTCAAGGGGTATCAATACACCCCTTAGGGGTATCGATACCGCCTGTAGTATAATTATAAAATTGGGCTGTAACTTGTTAGTTTGAGTTCGTTTGTTTGATTCGTGAATGTTGTTCCGTTGTATGATCACATAGGATTAAATACTCATCTAGACAAGATTTAAAATGAAAAAAAATAGGGTTGCTAACCGAGGGGGAATTCCTTAGGGAGTTTTCACTCGGTTTTCCCCGTGTGGCCCACTCGGACCGGTCATTCGGCCAAACCGGGACGAGGGGTTACACTTGTTGGTATCAGAGCCTAAGGTTACCGAGACCTTGGACAAGTAAGTGAGGTAAGCTTAAGTTTTTGAATTGAATTGCACGGTGTTTGCTTGTTTTGCAAGAATGATTGCTTGTATGACAAGTATGTTGATTGTTTTATTATAAAGCATGTGTGTAAGAGTCCCATTGCTACTATTACATTGGAAAAATGATTTTAAGTGAGGGAACGTACTTGAACACTTGGAAGCCTTGCCTTGCTAACCCAGCTTGTATGTTTTGTTGTTGTGGTTGTAGTTGATATCTGGGAGAGCGATGTCTAGACCGAGAGGTAGACCGAGAGTGGTTCGTCAGGAACCACGGGTTGCGGCTCCTGTTGAGCCGGCAGTTGGTGCGGAGGTTCACCTTGAAGGGCCGGTGGCCGCGGGAGTTGGCGCTCCTCCACCACCTCCACCACCTCCTCCACCTGGAGTTGGGGGCGAGGATGGAGCCGAAGGAGATGGACCTCAAGGTTGCCAAGGTCCAGCTGGAATTGATATGACTCTGCTAGTGCAAGCGATAGCGGGAGCATTTCAGGCCGCAGTTGCGGGAGCTCAGGCTGCAGCTCAGCCTAGGTGTGACGATGCCAGTCTACCTTTGGAGAGGCTCCGTAGCTTGGGGGCCGAGGAGTTTAGAGGATCTACTCCGGAGAGATCGGAGTTATGGTTGGAGAAGATAGTTCGTATCTTGGCTCAGATAGGTTGTGCGGGCGCACGTAGGTTGGGTTGTGTGATCTCGTTGCTTCAGGGTGATGCCTACACCTGGTGGGTCACCATTACTACCGGGGTTCCAGAGATAGAGATTGATTGGGAATTCTTTGAGTCCGCTTTTCGGAAGAGGTACTTGGGACCGAGGTACTTAGATGAGAAGAAACGAGAGTTTATGGCTCTTACTCAGGGAGATGCTTCTGTGACTGATTATGAGATCCGCTTTGTTCGCTTGAGTCAGTATGCCCCAGAGTTGGTTCCTACTGAAATGGAACGCTGTAACCGATTCTGCTACGGATTGAATGAAGAGGTTAAGAGGTACACGCTAGCTTCAGACTACTCGGACTTTGATGTATTGGTCGCGAGGGCCAAGGATTTGGAGCATAGTTTGGGTTCGGCCAAACGATCCGGTGGTTCTAGTTCCGGTAAGAGGCATAACCACTTTGATGGTAGAGATGCTAAGAGGCACAGAGGTGGCGGACATCAGTTTGACCATAGACGTGGCGGTGGCCACCATGGTAGGGGCCATCAGGGCCATAGAGGAGAAGGGCGTTTGCCCGAGTGTACCCGATGTGGGAGATAGCACGCTGGTGAGTGTTGGGGTAATTTCCATGCTTGTTGGAACTGTGGTTCGAGGGACCACTTTAGGAGGGATTGTCCACATCATGCGGCTCAGGCACCGAACATTGCTCAGGCTCCTGCGAGAGCGAATGATTTTCAGAGAGGCCGTGGGCGCGGTCGTGGCTACTTCCAGCCTAGGGCTGATGCACCTATGGTAGATGCTCAGAGGAACCCATCTCATGTTGTGGCTGTGCAGCCAGAGGCGGGAGGACCAGCGAGAGTTTATGCTCAGAGAGAGGCCGGGAACGACACCGATGTGATAGCAGGTAATTTCGAGTTACAGTCTATGTCTTTGCTTTCCTTGGTTGATTCGGGTTCTACGCATTCCTACATTTTGAGTGAGCATGCACAGAAGTTAGATATCCCTGTTGAGATCTTAGATGTAGGTATGCACGTTACTAGTTCTTTTGGTGAGACAGTCGTGGTTAGACATATGTATAGGAGGTGTCCACTGAAGATTCAGGGTCATGTGTTCTCAGTTGATATGATGGAACTTCCTTTCTACGGCTTTGACATTATTTTGGGTATGGACTGGTTGGTTGAGCATCGGTCTAGTGTGGATTTTGAGACAAAGAGAATTTCTTTGAAGCTTTCTGATAACTACGAGGTAGTAGTAGTAGTCGAGAACATTAAGTTCTTGTCTAATGTAGTGTCAGCTTTAGAGGCTCATAGGTTGATGGACTCTGGATGTGGGGCTTATTTAGCTTATGTGATGAATCCGGATATGAGTGAAGCTAGACCGAAAGATATCAGAACAGTGTGTGACTTTCCAGATGTGTTTCCTGAAGAGTTGCCGGGTTTGCCTCCTGACAGAGATGTTGAGTTTGTGATTGAGACAGTTTCAGGGTCTAATCCAGTTTCGATAGCTCCGTACCGCATGGCTCTGAAAGAGTTGAAATAATTGAAGAGTCAGTTGCAAGAATTATTAGACTGTGGTTTCATTAGACCTAGTAGTTCTCCGTGGGGTGCTCCAGTGTTGTTTGTGAAAAAGAAAGATGGTAGCATGCGCATGTGTATTGACTATAGACAGTTGAATCAGTTGACTGTGAAGAACAAGTATTCGTTGCCTCGTATAGATGATTTGTTTGATCAGTTGAGGGGTGCTTCAGTGTTCTCGAAGATAGATTTGAGATCTGGGTACTATCAGTTAAAGGTAAAAGAGTGTGATGTTCCGAAGACAGCTTTTAGGACTAGGTATGGTCACTATGAGTTTCTTGTGATGCCATTTGGGCTCACGAATGCACCAACAACATTCATGGACATGATGAACAGAATTTTTAGAGACTATCTAGACCGATTTGTAGTTGTTTTCATTGATGATATACTTGTGTACTCGAAGATAGAAGAAGAGCATGATGAGCACTTGAGATTTGTTTTACAGAGGTTGTTGAGCAATCAGTTGTATGCGAAGCTTAGTAAATGTGAGTTCTGGATTCGAGAAGTTGTATTTCTTGGCCATGTTGTTTCGGCCGAAGGAATCCGAGTTGATCCATCGAAGATTGAGGCTATTGTTGAGTGGAAACAACCTAAGTCCGTGACCGAGATTAGGAGTTTCCTAGGATTAGCCGGTTACTATAGGAGATTTGTTGATGGTTTCTCTAGAGTAGCTGCTCTTTTGACTAAGTTGTTGCAAAAAGGAGTCAAATTTGAATGGTCAGATGCAAGACAGAAGGCCTTTGAGAAATTGAAAGAAGCTTTGACGAATGCTCCAGTATTAGTGCAACATGTTTCTGGTAAGGAGTTTGTGATTTACAGTGATGCTTCCTACGTAGGCTTAGGATGTGTTTTGATGCAAGATAGGAGAGTGGTTGCTTATGCTTCTAGCCAATTGAAGATTCATGAGAAGAACTATCCTACTCATGACATAGAGCTAGCTGCAGTTGTGTTTGCATTGAAGATTTGGCGTCACTACTTGTATGGTGAGAAGTGTATAGTTTACACCGATCACAAGAGCTTGAAGTATCTGATGACACAGAAAGAGTTGAACTTGAGACATAGAAGGTGGTTAGAGTTGCTAAAAGATTATGATTTGACCATTGAGTATCATTTGGGTAAAGCAAATGTAGTAGCCGATGCTTTGAGTAGAAAAGTGGTCGTTGAGCTGAGAGCTATGTTTGCTAGATTGAGTGTGTCCGATGATGGTGGTTTGATCACCGAGTTGCAAGTGAAGCCTTCTTTGATTCAGTTGATTAGAGAGAAGCAGTTGCAAGATGTGAGTTTAGTTCCTCATGTTCAGGACATAGCCGAAGGAAGACCGACTGAGTATAGTTTCAGTGGTGAGAGCTTGTTGTGCTTTAGAGATAGAATTGTTGTGCCAGAAGATGTTGAGTTGAGACGTCAGATTTTTAGTGAAGCACATTCGAGTCCCTTTTCTATGCATCCGGGTAGTACCAAAATGTACCGAGATTTGAAGAATGATTACTTCTGGGTTGGTTTAAAGAGAGATGTAGCCGATTATGTGAGCCGTTGTATGGTTTGTCAGAGAGTGAAGGCAGAACATCAGGTTCCTTCAGGTTTGCTACAACCTTTGAAGATTCCGGAATGGAAATGGGAGAGGATCACCATGGATTTTGTATCGGGGTTGCCTTTGTCTCCTTCGAAGAAGAACTCAGTTTGGGTGATTGTTGATAGGTTCACTAAGTGTGCTCACTTCTTAGCAGTGAACACTACGGATTCCTTAGACAAGTTGGCAAACTTGTACATCCGTGAGATTGTGAGACTTCATGGAGTTTCGAAGTCTATTGTTTCAGATAGGGATCCTAGATTTACTTCGAGGTTCTGGGGTTGCTTGCATAGTGCTTTAGGTAGCCGTTTTCATTTCAGCACATCTTATCATCCGCAGTCCGATGGGCAGTCAGAGCGAGTGATACAGATTCTTGAGGATATGCTTCGTTGTTGTGTGATTGATTTTCAGGGTTCTTGGGAGAAGCACTTACCGTTGGTTGAGTTTGCTTACAATAACAGCTATCAGTCTAGCATACAGATGGCACCGTATGAGGCTTTGTATGGTAGACGATGTAGGACTCCAATTTGTTGGGCTGAGACAGGTTAGAGATTGTTACCTATGCCAGACTTGCTTAGGGAAACTACCGAAAAAGTGAAGTTGATTTGTGACCGTTTGAAAGCAGCTTCCGATCGCCAAAAGTCTTATACAGATTTGAAGAGGAAAGGGATTGAGTACTCAGTGGGTGAGAAAGTGTTTCTGAAAGTATCTCCGTGGAAGAAGGTAATGAGATTTGACCGGAAGGGCAAGTTGAGTCCGAGGTTTATTGGTCCGTATGAGATAGTTGAGCGGATTGGGCCTGTAGCTTATCGTTTGAGGTTACCTTCCGAGTTAGAAAAGATCCATGATGTCTTTCATGTGTCTATGCTTAGGAGATATAGATCGGATCCTTCGCATGTGATGCCCGTTGAGGAGATAGAGTTAAATCCGGATTTGTCCTATAATGAAGAACCCGTTGAGATACTTGCTTCTGATAGCAAGGTGTTGCGTGACAAGACCATAGAGTTGGTCAAGGTGTTGTGGAGGCATAGGGTGTGGAAGAGGCCACGTGGGAGAGGAAAACAGATATGGTTGAGCAGTTTCCGTATTTGTTTCCACCAGGTAATTTCGGGGACGAAATTTCTTAAGTGGGGGAGAGTTGTAACACCCGGGTTTAGGGGTTAGGTGGAAATAATATTTTAATATTATTTTGGGCTCGGTTTCATAAATAAAATGATCCTTTAAAATTTTGGGTTTCAAAATAAACGATTTGTTTGGGACCAAAATGATTTAGACTCAAAATTGAAGAGCTACTTTAAAGACAAGGATAACCATTCATTAATGGCCTTTTGGGTAATTTACCCATCATCAAATTTAAACCCCATTTTCCTAACATCTTTCCACTATTCATCCTCTTCTCCATTTTTCCCCAACGTGAAAGAGAGCTCTTCTCCCCTTGTTATTATTTCATCCAAAAAGCTTCTCCATTTCAACTCCAAATTGAAAGGTAATGGTATTTTTGACTTCCCCTCATCTTCATCTCCATAAAAGTACTCTTTATTTTCATTTCCATGAAAGTTTTAGAAAATGTCATTTTGGAAAGTTTGGATTAAAGATGAAAGCTTTGTGTTGTAAAACCAAATGTTTTGATTTAAAATGTTTAGCTATGAGGTATAGAGGTTAAATGGAATGATATATGTGAATTTCAAATGATTTTGGGGAATTTTCGGAATTTGGTTTCAAAGGAGTTTTTGGAAGGTTTTAAAGTGGTTTTTGGGGTGGTTTAATGTTGGTTTTTGAGGGCTGGTGTTAGTATGATATATGAGGGTCACTTTGGGTGTGTTTGATGGTTGGTTGGATGTTTGAAATGGAAGTTTTCGGTGGGTGTTAGGGGCTACTCGAAAATTCTGTTTTGGGGTTGATTTTGAGTGTTGGATGATTGATAATGTTAATCCGGGTTAGTTCCGATGATGAGATATTGATTGTGAATGTTTTGTTTATGTTTGGGATTGATTAGAATCGAGTTTGGGCATCGGTGAAGCATCAAGAGTGAATCCGGGAAATTGAAGACGGTTGCTTGCTTGATCTTTGAGCTTGGAAGCTTAGGTGAGTGGTTAAATGTTTTAAATGGATTTAAAATGGTTGGTTCGAGTATATGGACTAGGTTGGGCTTGGTAGACCCACCTAGAGTTAGGATTAGGGTGGTAGCCTAATCCTAAGCTTGATCTAGAGCCTTTGGATGAACTCAATTATGTGGTTGTGTATGTCTCGTATGAAATGTGATATGAATGCTTATGTATATTGTGTTATACATGTGAGATGAGACATGATTTGTGATGCTTGAGACATGCATGATGAGGGTTGTTGATGAGTACGTGCTAAGCACGGAATTGGTTGAGATGAGTAATGTGGATTGAGTAAATGTTGGCACTAGTATACTTGAATACAAATGATCGATCATTAGGATGTTACTGTGTACACATGAGTCAAAAGTCGCGTGTGGCCTTGGTGGTGTTGAGTCACCAAGGAGGAGTACGGGTTCGCCCGGAAATTGTATGTAAATATAGTCGGTGATGAGTGGAATCCCATTGACGTGGCGTGAGGATGAGTGGAATCCCCTCCGCGAGACCGGTGATGAGTGTAATCTCACCGTGAGGTAATGTGGTTGTTGGATGTGAGTTCCAACGTGTCTATCAGCGTATTCGGGTCATAGCTAGGTGCCAATGTTGGTTGATAAATGTATCAATGTGTTGAGATTAATGATCTTTATTTGGATGTTTAATGTGACTACTTGTGTTGAGGATTTAGAGCTTGTTGATCATGACATTTACTTGTATATTGCTCATGCATCTTATCTTGTGGCTCTTGGGGATCCTTGGTATAATTGTGTAATGCCTTGGCTAGATCGTGCTCGAACCCTGCAATGTTGAGGTTTGTTTTTAGAGCTTACCCTCACTAAGCATCATTGCTTACGCTCTCTTTGTTCAACATTGCAGATCCTTAGTTCGTGGGTTGCTCGGGCAAGTGGAGGGCCTCCAAGTGTGGTTGTTGACTTGAGTACATCAAGTATGGCTTTTAAATGTTGAACATGTAATAGTTTAAGCAATGGGACATGTGTCTTTTGATGGATGATTGTTGGTTGTTTAGGAGCTTGTTTAGACTCCATGCTATGTTGCTTTTGTATGGCTTGTGATGCCATGTTTGAGTTGTAATCCATGTCTAAATTGCTTATCTCGAATGTTGGTTATGTGCCTTGAGTTTGCCTTATGTTGAATGTTGAAGTATGAGTTTTTGGATGTTTAAGTGTCATCTTTGATTCAATTGCATGTTCCCTTGATGTATGTACATGTTGGGTGTTTGTATGGCTATAAAGTGGTATGTAAATGTTGTATGAATGCTTGTTGGGGTCTAGGAAAGTCCTAAATTGCATTTAGATTCGAGTCTTGATCGTTTTTGCTGAGTTTGGAGGTTTTTGCTGTGCAGGGGTATCGATACGGTTGGTACGGTATCGATACCACCTTCTTGTTTCAGGCCCGTGTATCGATACACTTGAGAGGCGTATCGATACTATTTTGGTCACTGGAGCTACTGTCCAGTTCGGTATCGATACCGGCCTTTGGGGTATCGATACCGTCATCTTAGCGTTGACCGTGGGAAGTCAACCGTTGGGGAGGGTATCGATACACTCCTTGGGTGTATCGATACGGTCTTTACGGGTTGACTTTGACCAGTTGACCTAGTCAAGGGGTATCGATACCGCCTGTAGTATAATTATAAAATTGGGCTGTAACTTGTTAGTTTGAGTTCGTTTGTTTGATTCGTGAATGTTGTTCCGCTGTATGATCACATAGGATTAAATACTCATCTAGACAAGATTTAAAATGAAAAAAAATAGGGTTGCTAACCGAGGGGGAATTCCTTAGGGAGTTTTCACTCGGTTTTCCCCGTGTGGCCCACTCGGACCGGTCATTCGGCCAGACCGGGACGAGGGGGTTACACCGTCTATAGATCGGGTGAAGCTAAATATCGACGCCTTGTGTTAGATTCATGATAGGAAAGCTCGGTGTTGTAGGGTGATTAGGGATCATTCTGGTTCTTGGCTGCTGTTCAGTCGTGGAAGCCGAATTATGGAGTATTTTATAAACTTCATGCCCATATATAATCACAACGGCTTTAGTTATTTTTAATGACAATTTAAGTAGATTATTCTGAACATTTTTCTCATTCCTTTTGACAAAAAAATATTTAAAAGTAGCCGACTTTTTTTACTCACAACATAACAGCTGAAATCATAATTGAGAATTTAGGTAATTGTCAAATATGCTTAAGGTCAATGCATTGTCTCAACATAAAAGAGATTGTCCAATAAAAATATAATACTATTCTATATATAAAATGTTTGAAAATTCACCAATTATATATATATATATATATATATCATCACAATATGATTGTGACAAATCTAAACCAAGTAGGATTGTGCATATGCTGCTTTCTCATTTGCTTTCTATGCAACTTGTATGACTTTGTTGGCTAATTATGCTATACAAATCCACATATTTTTATTAAAATTATCTTTAATAACAAAATTTTTGCCTAGCAATTAGATCTTTATGTTTTTATCTCATAAAAAGATATTATGTTGTAATAAGTTGTAGTAAATTTCTACGATCCTCTAGTTTTAGGATTTAGAAGTTAGTTTTTAGGGTTAGGGTCAAAGTCGTTTTATACATTTTTGGGGCCATGAGAGAAAATTTAAAAAATAGGTCTATAGAATGAAAATATGTTCTATTACTTTGAACAATTAATTTAACGTTTCATTAATAATTCATAGAAATATGATTAAAATTGATCACATACATTATTATCATTGTCTTGTTTAGAAAACACCATAAATATATACAACTAAGAAAGGATAACCACTAACCTACTAGATTGTCACTTGAAAATTCTAGGAAGTTGTGAAGGTAGAAGGTGGGAGCCCTCAACGGTCGCTCATGCTGCTCCTTTTGCAGATGCAACTTGTTAAGAATTTAGTGTTTGTGGTTAAATTTTAAGATTTGAAAATATATTTTATGGTTTAAAGGCTAAATTTTAGGGGTTAAGTTTTATAACCCCTAAAAAGGATACATGGAAGTAGAGATAGAGACATGACTGTGGATTGAGGTTAGAGGTAAACATAAATTCTTAAAAAGCGGGGAGTAAATTTATAATTAATCAATTTTTAATATATATATATATATAAAAGGGTGAGAGTACATCAAGGGAGGATGTATACATGTTTGCAGGGGAGAAATTGTACACCCATATTCGAAAACAAAGTAAACTTAGTGTTAAGTTTTTTTTCTAAAAAAATTAGTTCAGTGTATAGAGGGGGAAAAATGAAAACCTACATGCTTATTTAAAAAAATATATTTTGTATTTCATTTTTGAATTTATAAATCTGCCATTAAGGCACGAACTAACTTGTCTTAGTGGTAAAAGGAACGGTTGTTGTTCCTAGAGGTCACTGGTTCGAGCACCAGCAGCTGCAACAGGGTGATTGAGCTTTCATTGTCAAATGGTTGAGAGTATATTTAGAACAGACACTACTTGTAATCACCTTAGCTTTCAAAAAAAAATCTGCCATTAAGGATAAATTTAGAGGGGGGCTTAAGAGGTGGTCGCCCCCTAAAAATTTAAAATTTTTATATAATTTTAGATTTTTTTAAAAAAAGTTTCTATGTATTTCCTATTGAAAATCTATTTTAGCCCTTAAAATTTTATAAGTGCTCTCTTTAAAATTTTATAAGTTCACCGTCTAACATAAAGTTATGCATCCGTCTTTATCGAGCACTAAAATGCACGCCCCCCTCACATACCCTTAACACCTTCGTCCGTGCACTACAACTTCAGAAATTTGCTTGTAAAAAAAATATTTCACTAACAGCGCATCAAATAATCACCCGTAATCCTATTATTAAACAAAAACTAAAAATCTTATTTTTTTTTTCTCATTAAAACATTGGTATGGGTTTACAATCTTTTGTTAATGAAACCTAGGGAATCAATGTCATGGGTTGTAATTGTCTCCTTTGTCTCGTCTGCGGGATTGGGTTTACTAACTCCATTTTGTCTTCTTCATTAGCGTGTGGAATCATTGTCATGTGGTTCTTTTAGCAAAGATTTTGATTCTAGTTCATAGCAGCCAAATTACCGACTTAAAAAGTGAACACCGAGTTCATAGCAGCCAAGACCAGGAAAAAGATAAGATTTAGTATTAATCTGCAACACACACAGTTGATTAAACAAATGTTGTAATATATCTACTTGTTGTTGTGTTCCAATAAGCTTTTTGAATTCTCAAAGTGAGCCAGTTGTAATCAAAACATGTTTTGATATACTCCATGAAAAGTTATATGCACTTGTGAACATGAATCATTATATCCATCTGAATTCTATATAAACATATATAATATTTTTCCCACGTTTTATTTGAGCACTCTGATATACCCCAGTCCCGTTACCACACTTGAATAAAAGAGGTGATACGAATCAAGAGAGGATATTTCCTAGAAATTATGCATCTAGTGGTCGTGGATATACCTTTTGAAAAGTATGAAATAATATTAGTATAATCAAAATAGTACTTTTTTGACTTTTCTGTACACCCCAACTTTTGCTTTTTTCGACTCTCATCATGTTGTGTACGTATACCCCTATAAATACTGTTATTTTGAGCTTATAACCAGTTCTTGCCATCTCCATTACAGAGCTAAGAACCCAACAACACCCCAGCTTTCTTAAGCTTTGATCCAGAGAACAATGGGGAGAGCTCCGTGCTGTGAGAAAATGGGCCTAAAGAAAGGCCCTTGGACACCCGAAGAAGATCAGATTCTCATCGATTACATCAATCTCTACGGCCATGGCAACTGGCGAGCACTCCCCAAACAAGCTGGTATTTAACTATTTATTTGCTTTCACTTGTTTTCATTATTAACCCAGAAATTCCTGGTTTCTTCTTTTGCTGATGCTTTCCTTTTTTCCCCAGGTTTATTGAGGTGTGGAAAGAGTTGCAGGCTACGTTGGACAAACTATTTAAGGCCAGACATTAAACGAGGGAATTTCACCAGGGAAGAAGAGGACACCATTATCAACTTACATGAAACGCTTGGAAATAGGTGCGTTTAATCTTCCAGAATCAGCTTAAAGTTAACCAAACATTAGTCGGGTAAATTTGAGTTCATATCCGTTTTTACATATGCAGATGATTGACCCGAATATGCCCTTTATTTAATTCATAGATCTGCATTGGTTTGATAACCATTTTTTTAATGAATTAGGTTATAGATATAATCATAAAAACATGTGAAACTGAGAAGATTCCTTGCTGAGAATTGTCGCCATGCTTCTTACAGACAATAAAAAAATACTTAAATACTAGTAATTATCATATTCATACAAGTCCTTTAACTTTTCCTCCTTTCGGACACTAAAAGTTTTAAAAATTGTCTGCCAAGTGCCAAGAACAAGAGCGCCACATTGTTTAATCCACGGCATAAGCAGATTCTGATTTTTCTTATATATTTTTCTCTTATTCTTACAGATGGTCGGCAATCGCGGCGAGATTACCGGGACGAACTGATAATGAAATAAAAAATGTATGGCACACCCACTTGAAGAAGAGGCTGAAACCGAACCACGGTTCCAATGACAACAAGCGACAAGCTAAAGCCAAAGCCAAAGCTGTGAGTGTGACTACTGCACATACGCCAGGTTCCCCACCAGAATCGAGCAGCGAGGTTTCCACGGTAACCACAAGCGAAAACAACGGTAACATGTGCGCGACCAAGATTGAAACACACGAAGATCATGTGTCCGAGATCGATGAGAACTTCTGGTCGGAAGTATTGTCGGCCGACAATTCAAGCATGGCCGGCGATTTTCAAGTTGTGGGTTCTGACCCGCAACTTCATCATCAGTACTTTCCAAGCTCCCCACTACCGAAGTTGGAAGCAGTCAATGAGTATGGTCCAAATATATATGATTCAGATACTAACATGGATTTCTGGTATAATATTTTTGCTAGAGTCGGGGATTTATCAGAATTACCAGAAATTTGAGTAGCTAGTTGAGTTCTAGTAATTAACTTATGGATTAGTTGTAAGTTGTAACCCTTTTGTTCCTTTATTTGTTTTCAATTTAACCTCGTAATTATCCGGATTGAAGATGGAGAATTAAAAATAAAATCATTTATCTTCTATGAAACACATGCTCAATGATCTTGAAATTGTCAAAACGTTCAATTGTGAACTCCAAATTGGAATAATTTTTTGGCAGCATTCACCAATTACGTGCGGTTGTGCTTGTCGATCAAAATTATAATTCATGGCTGTATTTGTCAAGACTGGCGTACGTTTTCCCCCTCCCGGTTTCTATGGTTTTGTTATAATTAATTTAGACCGATTCACACGTACATTTAATTTTTACGTGTGAATCTCTCAATATATTTTTTTTCATACACAAAACATTAAACTCAAATCTAATTAAACGATACCAAACTGTTTAACATTTGAACCGACCTTATTAGTTTAAGATTGACATACTTTGATAATCTGATTCTATTTCTTTACCAAATATTTGGGTTAAGGGTTTATTAATTAGAATTCTTACATTCATCATCATCATGTTCCGTGACAATTAATTTCAAGCTATGGTTCAAATTATGATGGACGGGAAGAACTCCTGCGCTGCACTCTGAAACACATGCAGTTAAGATTATCAAATTAAATATTATATTTATATTTAATGCACTAAACTATATAGTTGATTCATGAGTAATAGATTACAAGACGCATTTCTTGTTACAAAATAACAATTACATTTATTGTTAATAATTTATATCTTTTTTTTGTTAATCTATTAGTAAGGTGTTTTGATATAGTTTAATGATAGTGTGAATGTACACTGCATTAAATACAATCTCATAATATTTATTTATTTTTAATACTTTTAAGATGATTACAGTGTAATATTTATTTATAATTTTTAATAATTTTAATTATATATTTTACAGATAAAGATGTTCGAACTCAAGTTTTGATGGACATCATTTTTTTAAAATATTTATTCTAAATTTAAAAATAATTATGCGTCTCACATCGGATGGATCCTGGGTACATACCAGATTCCTAATTTAAAAATAATTATGCGTACATTTTTAAAATCTCGTTGAGTGCTGCCATTTATTTTAGGATTAATATCATATACACAAGCAGTGGAAACTGAAAGTTTCTACAAGCGTCTTAGTTTTAGAGTATAGGTAGTTAGTTTAGGGTACATAGTTTAGGGGTTTAAGTGTAGGGGTTTAGAATTTAAAAATTATTGTTTCAATTTAACGTTTAGGGTTATAATTTAGGTTTTATATGTTAGGGTTTAGTTTTTAGGGTAATATGGTGAGGATTTAGGTTTTAACCTATAAATCCTAAATTATAACACTAAACCTTAAATTGAAATAACTATCCCTAAATTCTAACCCTATACACCTAAGCTCATAAACCATATACCCTTAATTAACTCCTTGTACCATAAAACTAAGGCGCTTGTAAAAACTTTCAGTTTCCACCGACTGTATATAGAATATTTATACTTTATTTTATTTGGGGAGAGAGAACTAGGAGGCATTTTACTGGCAAAACTAGTATTGTGGATGGTATTATTTTCTTAATCGCTTCATCAACGAGGTTGGTCAAAGTGGTAAATAATTTAGTATTGCTTAAGTAAGTTTTGAGTCCGAGGTCTTTTGTATGTAAAAATCTTCAATGCCACAAAAATTATGTGTGCGACACGAATTGGTCCAGAAAAATTAAGACAAAGCCTTGAGAACCGAGATGACAACTAAAAAAATTGTTCAAGTTAAGCATTCATATAAGGGTATAGGTCATATAAATTTCTTCATTCTTCTCTTTATATAGTTTAGGGGATTATTTAGGGCACATTTTGACGAGAGTTTCCTTGTAACTTTGTAGCAGACTTTATTTTTATTGGATTATAACATACATGAATTATCCAAAAAGAAAAATCCAACAATAATTATACAAGGGAAGTGCCACTTTCACTCATGATTGATTTCTTGGTTGATTATTGATTTGGTTAAGTCGCCAAATATTTCGGCAGAAAATTAATAAGATAATTGCCACTAAACAAGAAAAGCAACACGCGTTTTAAAATGCCCACTTGATCTAGATATCAATTTGACAACGGCTAGTTAATTTCTTTTCTCATACGCACAAATTGAATTAATTTATTATAATGTTATTCTGTCCAACAAAGGCAATGGATTCGTAGCAGATTTGGAGTTATCAATAAATATATTTAAATTCTGAATTTTCGAATTGGTCTAATCGTCATAAGAAGTTCATTCGTTTAATTTTTCTGTAGATTTAATTTTTGACATTTGTCTTTAAAATATTATTATATTATTACTTAATAAAATATATATTTAGTTTGAATCACAATTCATAGAATGAAACTTTGTTTTCTTAATGTTATCATTCAACTTATTGTCCTACAACGAGATTATATTCTCAAACAATACAATAATAAAATTTATAATTAATAAGTTAGTCTAATAAAATTAAACGTTAAATATTTTAAATGTTTAATATTTAAAATTTAATATTGTAAATAAGACTAATTATGTTGAGAAATATGTCATACTAATTAGGTTTAGGGTTTGAATCAACCCTTTACTTATCACTAGGATGCTGCTTCGATAAAAAAAAGAATAATTATTTACTTTTTTTTATTTATAATTGGGGTAGATTTAGCAAATCTAGGAATTAAACTCAAATTCTCATTTCACACTACACGAAGATCTTTATCATTAAATCAATTAAGTTTATTGGCAACTTTTGAATTAAGCAATCTATCATGTTTTGAATTCCTATTTTTCCATACATCTTGTTATGTTCGCTCGTCTAACTTGTGGCATGATTTTTCGTTTAATTTTGTGGTAATTTAGTGTTCGTAAAAAGATTATCATGGCACACCCTCGAATCAGATAAGGTCGATCGTCTAATATGTTTAGATCCTCATTTGTCTTAGTTTGTCGATACAATCAAAACAGACAATAGAGCAATTTACAAGATAAATTTTCTCAATCACCTCTCCTACATCAATACTTTGTGTCTAGTTGGATAAAGACGGAGTGATTTTGATGACGGTTGTCATCAGGTTCTATAAAAGATGAAAGATACTTTCAAAATGAAAATTTTATTTTCTCTTCACGTATTTCGAATTTACATATTTTAATTTTATAACTTTATGAGTTTTCTTGATAGACATAAGTCATAATGTTCTCTTTGTGATTAAGGTAAAAAAACACAAAAAAACTAGAAGGTTGAGCTTCTTCACATAGCATGGAAAGACAAAATTACATGTGATTCATGTGAGTAAGCAGAAGTGTACTATCTTCACAAGATGCTTCACAAGTCTACATCAGGTTTGGCATTAGACGAGACATATGCATGTACGATCACCTAAAGTGGAGCAAATTCGTGACTTTAAAATCAAATAATTCAGTGGATTGACGATGAAAATTAAGGGGAAAAGATTCAATCAGATCATTTTGAAAGAAAAAGAGAAATGAACCAATTCAGCTCTTTGGACGGTTTCACCAACATTGCAGCTAAAAAAGGTGGACAAACTGTTAAAAGTCATCAAAAAGTTCATCAAATATGAGATGGATTTCAAAAACTTTTGCATATTTTCTAGTGAGAACTCCCCAACATTACGAAACATTGAAGGTGACGCATGATATATATCAATGGGAAAATCACTATAATCAAACCATTATATTGCCCTGATAAGATGAAACAATACCTACTTTTTGTCTGCGGATGCATAGTTGACATTGCAGAAATACCAATAAAGGCTAGATAAATTTGTTAATTAAGGGTGAGTATTCGATCGAGTCGAGTAATTTTTTTGAATTAGTCGAATTGACAAATATTATTTTATCATTTAAATTTTATTTCAAATTTTTTGAGTCGAGTTGCTCAAGTTTTGTAAAATTTAACAGGATTCTTCTACTATTATGATTTATGAATGTCATGTCTTATTTTTTTAATCTGGATTATATTCAACAGCGAAATGAATACAAAGAAAACACACCTTTTACAAGATAAATACAATACAGAACAAAATAATAAAATTCTAAAGGTGTGAAAAACGTTAAAATACCAGACCTAACACTGTCAGAAGAAATCTTCTGAAATAAAAATCCAGAAAAACTATAACTTTGTCTTGAATGCTCTTTGAATATAGCAAAAATTCTTCTGCTACTTGTTCTTGGCATGTCGGCACAACCACAAAAGAGAATCATAACATGTATAGAATGGCCTCATTCGTTGAAAAGCGCTCGTTGATATTCGTCACTCGAACGCGTAACTATCAAAAGACAAACTACTGTCAAGAAGAAAGACAAAAATTGCTAAAAAGCAGACGAAAAAACTGCCACCAAGCAGATTTGAATAAGAATCCGACAAAGTAAAAAAAAAACAAGAAACAAACTTGAAAAACGAAATATTCATCGAAAAACATGAATTTTATTTTTGTACAGAACCAGCAGAATGACCGAAGTCCGCCGCCGATAAAGAAAAACGATAAAAAAAAAAAAAAAAAAGAAAGACTTAGAAAAATTTTATAACTGCCTTAGAAAAAATAAAGAAGTGAAGAAGTGGAGTAAATGATTTTTAATTGCTTGTTTATGTCATGTCTTAAATTAAAATTACTAATACGGTAAAAAAATTAATTTGATGAATAAATTTTTTTCACGGTGTTAGTGATTTGTAGTCAGAAATAAACAATGATAATAACCTCAAATTGCAAATAGTAAAAGGACAAAAACATTAATTTGACTTATAAATTACAACCTCTCCGACTTCATTTGAGTTGTTTCAGTTTCATTAAGGGAAAATGTGGGATTTAGAAGAGATCAAACAATATTTTTATTGATTGCTGAACTAAATTGATGAGAAAAAATTATCTGCAAAGAGTTGCAGTCAAATGATAAAATTAAATAAATTAGAAAGTTGATGGACTAAATTAAAAAAATAAATTGTTGCCCAATAACTGTGCTTGGTTTCTATTTTAATGAATTTATGAGAAAGTTCAAGCATAATAAATGACTTATTTGATAATTTTTAAATTTAATCAATATAAAAATATCTTTAACACTTAGGGCTTAGTGTGTGGGCATTGGGCCAAGCGAATGACACAATATCTTTGAGAGAAATTTTTAGGTATAGTTTGGGTTTTAAGGGTCTTATAGTGTGTTCCTCGTTAAATTATGAATTGGAGTTTAGCTTTTGTTAGGCCCAATGAGATCATATATTTGAAAGTTTTTGTTACCTTTAGGTAATGAGAAGATGTTATCGAGATAAATCCATAAATAAAGGACATAAAGAAAATTTGACTTATAAGCGTCTCTTTTAAGTGCCACAAATCTTACCGATCGGACCAAACAAATATGACTTCGACGGTTTAATTTTTGTTTAGTTCAAAACTTTTAAACGACTTTTGATAGAGTGAAAAATCACTTATCTTTTCTTTTTTATTATTAATAAAAGGGTAACAACACATGCTTTGTTAAAAAACTCCCTAACCCTAGTTGGGGGAAAAGAGTACATGTGTTGTTACGTACAAACCATTATAAGAAACACGAGCAAAAAATTAATCCGACAAATTTCTATCGTCTAAAACCAAATCCACCACTTCGGGGGGGACAGAGCCAAGTCTTTCCACTAAAGGACCAATCAAAAGCCAACGAAGCCATTTTATCAGCAACCATATTAGTAACCCGAGGAACATATCGTATAGTCAAGTCTCAATCACGCCCCATAAGCTCTGTAATCTGGTTAAATAAGTTATGCTCACTCATCAGTCATCACATCCTTCTTGCCATTCAACATATTTGCAACCGTAGAGTTATCCGTCTCAAAGTTCACTAGTCGGCAACTAAAATCCCATGCATGTTTAAGGGCCTCGTAAGCCGCCCAAAGTTCGCACATGAGAATCGAACAACGGCCGACACATCGCCCAAAACCGAAAATCCAATTTCTCGTATCGTCACGAATAGCGCCACCAATCGCCGCCACCTGTAACGGCCTCCTAAACGACCCATCAACATTAACCTTAACCCTTCCCCTGGATGGACATTGCCACCGCGTAAATATAAAACGTCTCAATAATTATATAAATATAAAACGTCTCAACCACCGTACTATTTTAACAAATAAGAAGTATATAAATATAAAACGTCTCAATAATTCTAAAAGACACTTATCTTGATTTTGTTGCGTATTTCTTTCAAAATTATTATTGATTCTTGAATCTAGTTTTATAATAAAAAAAATTATTAAATTATTTTAAATTCTAAAAATTTTAGTAAATCCGGAAAAATACGTCATATGGTGAAATTAAATATCATATGGATGGTATTTTGTACATTTCTCATATTATTTATGTTGTGTTTCGATTTAGGATAAAAATTTATTATCTTTTTTGGTGCATCTTTTTATGTTCTAATATTAAAAAAAAAATTAACCTTTAAATTCTAAATATTGAACACACTATACCCTAAAAATACACCATATTTTAAAATTTTAAATCGTAAACTTAAACTATAAACTCTAAACTTAATTCTTAATGTGAAAGCATAAATAAAAATACTGAAAAGGAAAAGATGATTTCTATTCCGTGATTCATTGTTTTGTGAAATAATTTTCCAACGTATCACACTGATAGAATTGGATTAATCTCATAAGACAAATGCTTGATGACTGAAAATTAATCAATTTATTTACACCATTTCGCTTCCCTTTTCCCAGGACCACCCCTTACAACCGATTAAAAACATTACAGGTAACTAAAAACCAAGAAGTAATTACCAAGCGCTACAAATTACGTGCTATATTTTCCTGACGCTCCATTTCAGCTCGGAAACTCGCAATAAATTCCTCAGCTTTCGCATCTATTCCATACAGCATGGGCGACGCCAATCCTACAGATTCCTCAGCACCAAGCTTTTCACCTTCATCGCTTGTTCCCGCCTCTGCACCTCCATCAACGAGCTTCTTCCCATTCTTCTTCTCCAACGATTGCTGCTGAATATACCCCACCACCTCACTCACCGCCACCGGCGCATCTTTAAACAGCTTATCTATGTAAACCGGCGCCGCCGCTTTATTCTTGGTGACGTAGTACCCAAAAGGAAGAGCACGGCGTTTCTTCTTGCTCTTAAACTGAAGGCGTTGCCCTAAGAAAAGTGAAGGCCGTGTGGTTTTCGAAGCCGCTTTTTGCAGCCGGTTATTGTTCCTGGGTTTTTTGATAGCTTTGGATTTGTTAAGCTTGTGTAGTCTGGTTTGAAGTATGGAGGTAAAGCTTTTCCATGCCTTCTTGGCTGGAGGAAGCTTTATTCTCAAGCAAGACATGAACAAAGAGATGGAGAGAATGGGAGGAGAGATCTGCAAAAAGATGTTAAATTGCTTCTTTATAAAAGAAAAGATAGTTTCGAGTATGTGATTCGTATTCTTTATGGGACTAGCTTAGGTTTTACGCTATTTGCTTGACGAGATAGTGGAAGATTGGTGGTTGAAAAGTAAGCTTTGTTTATTCAATTAAGGTTAATAAAGCAGCTTAGATCATAAGCTAATTCAACCGACAAGTTGGCAATCGCATTCTTCTTAATAGTAAAAAGAATACGCTGTGATTGAAATTCAACGAATGTTAAATCTATATGCTAATTATGTTTATTATCGATTTAGACAAGGAAAGAACAAAGTAAATAATTAACAAACAAATATAGTAAATTCAGAAAAGGATTTTGAATATAGAATGGGCAATTGTATTAACCTCTCTACGAATGAAGCAAAGAGGGAAAGATGGATTGGTGCCAAAGCTTCATGCATCAACAAGCGTAAACAACAGAACCAGTTTTCATTGCAACCCGGTCCAAAAACATTTTAGCTATAAGTAACTCTCTCTAATCTCTACACTTTTAAAAGGGGCCTTAATAGCCCAAATCCCCTCATCAGGCCTCCTTCCAATTCCCTTTAACATTGCTCCTCCGACTTTTAAAAGGGATGATCATTTTATCCGGATCTGACGAATTTCGACTCAATTGAGTCAAAATTTTAATGAAAAAATTGAGTTTGACTTGGATTGGGTCGGGTTTCATTAAGAGTAAAGTCGGGCCAAGTTCAAGTTTAGGATATAAAATATCCGACCCGAGACTAATAGTGTAATTTTCCTCAAAATTTTTTAGGGATATTTATAATACCTCTCTTTATATATATATATATATATATATATTAAGTCCTTAAAATTGAATTTTTATTTTTATTTTACTCTTTTAAATTAAATTTTTACAATTAAGTCCCTTCAAATTATTTTTTACAATTAGGTCCCTAAAATTAATTTATTCTATATAAGTTGGGTTGGGGTCGGATTTAGTATATTTATTTTCGGGTCGGGTACGAGTGGGTCAAAAACCTGACCCGTGCCCATCCCTAAGTAGAAGTGACTAACGAGTTATTCGGTTCAGATTATTTTAGTTTGGGTTATTTTGAGTCTGATTATATTTAGTTTTAATTCGGGTATAATTCGGTATGAATTTGGTTCTATAACGATTTTGGTCATATAAGATTGGTTGATTTTCAGGTTGGGTCAACCTTTGGATCGGTCGAATTTTCATGTTAAATCAAAATTTTTACACATATATAACTTTTTGATGAATTGTGTTGTAGTTCACATCCTATCATTCCTTTTTTTAATATCTTTTCTTTACTTCAAGTTATTTTCTGTTTGGTAGGGTGAAATCAGATCAGTCAATTTTGGTTCAACTAAAATTAGGGTCAGTTTTAGTTTAGTTTATTTTGAGTTTCTAATCATCGATATGGGGTTAATATTAGGTCTTGAGTCGAATAAATCTGTTCGGATCTTATGTGTTTTGAGTCAAATTTGCCATGTATAACTAGTGGTGTCAGCAATGCCGGCTCCAGCAGATTACTAGGAGACGGTCCTCTCACCGAATGCAATACGAAATGAAGCCAAATGGAATTTGAAGAAACCATATACACCGTTTGAATTAAGCAAAAACATGGAGAATGAAGTTGATTTTGAGTCAAAAGGAGGCTGGAAGAATCAAAATAGTACACCAACAAATAACAATTTGAAGTCCCCAACAGTCCTTCAATACCTTTGAAGAACAGAGTCATACAAGTTGAAGCAAAACCATCTTCCCTTATGGCCTCAAAATACTAAATACAAGCATCATTGGCAACGGAAAAACGTTTGGTCAGGCGAGCCGCCGCACCTTCTGAGACCAACCCTTGAATCATCAGAGTCTTCACTTCCCACGCCGAGTAAGGGTACCCTTTCCTCGCGTACGAGTTCAGCAAGGCAGCACTCGCCTGCTTCAGCAGCTCACTGAACACCTCCCCTTCTTCATTCACACCCCTTCCTTCCAACAATGTCATATCAGATCTGAACCGTTCACTCGCCCTCGACCCGAACACCTTCGATACCGTCGATCCATGCGGGACCATCCTTGGCCAAGCCTCTCTCCTGCTGCTCCAGAACCTGATGTTAATAAACACTCGACATTACGCATCCCCACGAGTCGACTCAATATTCAAATGATTGTGAAAAAACTGAAACAAATAAGCATTTGAGAGAGAGGGCTTACTGAGGAGTGCATCTTCCTCGGGTTCTAGAGTAGAGAAACCCAGAGTGTCGTCTTAGAGTTGTTGTGGTCGAAGTAGCCGACGACACGGCTGCAAAATAAGTAAAAAGGAGAAAGAGGATGAGTCGACTCGGTACAACAGAAGCAGCCATCTTCATAACTTGGTCGGAGGGACTAGAAGACTTCCATTGAGAGGGAGGAACCGAACCGAACCGCTGTTTGGGATCTTATGATGCGATGGGGAAATTATTTGTCGGGATGTTCGAAACGTGCTGTCTGCTAACCTGCTACCACTTCAACCTTGCTTTTCAGCTCAGGCTTGACGAACTGGTCTTAACTCTTAACTTCACGTGGTTTCAGTTTTCGAGATGGATTATTTTAATAAAATGTTTTGGACATGTTTACCCTCAAATAATTTTATAATAAATTACGTAAATAATTATCAAACTAAGTAAAAAAGACTTTTACAAGTTTTATAAATTATAAAATATTCATTAATTCTATTGAACTATTTAAATTTTATTAAATTATTATAAAATAGTCATTAAAATTTATCTAAATATTATAATTGTCATTATTTTATAATATATAATGATTGTTATATAATAATTTCTTAATTCTCAAAATTTTGTTAATTAAAAATATTATTTTATTTAATTTAGTAGTAATTATATATTTTATTTTTTTAGATAAAATGTATATTATATTTAAAAATAATTAATTCATGTTAAATATCATTTTAAAAAATAACATCTCTTGAATAAAATTATGGCTGTACCCCTATTGTGGACTAGGTGGAGTCCTGGAGATGGAGCGATGAAGAATGCACAGAAGGGTAACATTATCTTTTTGAAATCCAGGAAAATAACAAGGCTGCATATCGTGCACGAATACAAATATTCTGTTTTATTGTGTTTTTATTTATGTCTCAACATTAAAAAGAATAAATTTTATATTATAGTTTTAATTTTTAAATCATAAATCTTAAAATATAAATCATGCATCCTACATATTATCCCCTAATAATAAACTCTAATCTTAAATTTAATTTTATCAATATGACATAAATAAAGACATCAAGAGTAGAGGATTTATGTTTAATGTTCCATTATGCACGTGAAGGATGAATGGCTGACATGAGACTTGTTTGAACTGCTTGCCCAACTTAACATATATAATCTTTAAACCTAATTTTATAAACTCGATTCGAAATATTTTAATAAAATTTGTCATAAAATAAGACTCATAAGTTTAACTAACTCAAATTTTTGTTATTCAACTTGACTTAATCGAATGCTTGCTCTACATTTAATATAATTCTAAACTAGTATGAACCATTTGGATATAGGTGCGATCGGCGATCAGTAGTATGATCGGTCCAGTTATGAAAACCTTGATAAATATACTACTTACTCTTTACCTTTTCTCTAAAAATTTTAAATAAAGAACATACTTCAATTCTTTTTTTTGTGTGAAATTTAAACTTTTATTTTTGAAGCATCTTTTCCTAGAATTTGATTTTTTAATTTTTCGAATTATTTTCTTTTAAAAAATCAAATTATTTACAAACATGATACGTAAGGCAAATGTGTCATATTGGCAATAAAATACATGTGGGCTACCGCATCAAATGAGATACTAAAATCAAACACTTTTATAGGAAGATTAGCTAATTCAGGGGCCATTGAGGCCATTAGCCCATCAAGTTATAAGGCTTTATTGACGGGTAGAAATCCAACGGTGAATCTGAAATTGATTTTTTTTCTTTTTTCATTTTTTTTTATCAAAGAGATTGGTTTATTTATGCATATGGCAGGGTAAAGTTTTGATGAAGGTTCTGTTCCATCAGTAGGGAAATTAAAAAAAAAGTCTGATTACTCATATTCATGTTTGTGTCATCACGTACTTTTTTTGACATATACTACACGTATTAACGTCAACCATTTGTTACCGTCCAGCACCCTAGGGCCCAATCTGCCGCACACCTAGGGGCCATCTCCAGCACCCATGGGGCCTCAATCCGCTCAGCCCGTTCTGCCGCACCCATGGGGCCACAATCCAGCCGAGCCGTCCGCCCAAGGAGCCTTGCCAAGCACCCTGGGCCTATCCGCACAGCCCTGCCCGCGCGCACCCGAGGGCCTGTCCGCGCAGCACCCAAGGGCCTGACCGAGCAGCACCGAGCAGCCCAGCCTTCAGCACCCATAGGCCTGTCCGAGCAGCACCAAGCAGGCCGTCCAGCCACCCCTATGGGCCCATCCGAATTCTCACCATCCATGGCCATTCAAGCCCGTTCCTTGGGAAATATCTACCCCTTTGACCATGGCACACAAGGCAAGTATCAAGCATCCATCCATCCCTCGATTCAAGGAGAATCAAATCCCTTTCACAAGGAAAGAAGATCAACCAAGATGGAAGGAATCCTTAATGACAATCTCTTGCCTTTATTAGATAGCTTAGGCCAATCTTGGCCATCCATTGTAATCAATAGTGACCGTTAGATCGAGAGGTGCTAGGCTATAAAAAGGGCCTCACCCCCTCACTTGTAATCATCCTGAATTCCCATTGTTCTCTACTTTTCTTTCATCAATAAAAGCTTAGCACGTCGAGTACTCTTTTCCCCCTAACTAGGCTTAGAGGGGGTTTTTAACGAGGCTCTTCGTTTGCAAATCACTCGAGCCATCTTGTTCTTTCTTTCTTCGCAATGCTTCCGCAACTCTAGCCAAGCCAAGACTTAGCTTTAAGGCTTACTTGGTCCCTTTCAAAGTTCGTTTCCCGACCAAGTGCCGCACGAGCTAGCCATATAAGCCTAGCCCCGTGACAAGTGGCATCAGAGCCAACGTTTTAGCGAAGAATAGTTCGAGATGACGAATCCAAGTGATGTTCCCGCCGACGGCACCTCCAAGCCAATGGAAACTCGTGGTGGAAAAACCAAGAGGGCTAGTTCGAGAGATACCATCTCAACCTTGCAAGATAAAGTTACCCGTTTGGAAGATAACACAATTGAGTCGAGAAAGATGCTCGATGATGTCGAGGACCGACTAACAAAGTTGGAATCTCGGGGTGATGGTTGCAAGGATGATTCCCAAGACCTCGCAGCTAAGGTCGATGACGTGGAGATTGAGAATAGATATCTCAAAGAGGGGCTAACCGAACTAGAGAAGGCGATGGATGTGCTAAGGGCCGAACTCAACATCTATAAGACCGTCGTAGCCAACGGAGTGGTTTCAAGTCCGAGTAGAGTGCTAGCCGATGTGCCGAAACCAAAGGGATTCAAAGGATCAAGAGATGCTCAAGAAACCGACACTTTCTTGTGGAGCATGAACCAATATTTCCGCAACACCAACACCGTGGATGAATCCACTAAGGTAAATGTTGCTTCAAGTTATTTTATTGACGATGCTCTTTTATGGTGGAGAAATAGGTGTGCCGACTACGATGGAGAAGCTCCCGTAGAAACTTGGGAAGAGCTTCAAAGCGAGATCCGCGAGTCATTCTATCCCAAGAATGCTCAAAGAGAGTTGCGATCAAAGTTACGCCAACTCAAGCACGAAAACAACATCCATGACTATGTGAAGAAGTTCATCGCATTAAAGCTCCAAATCACCAACTTAGGAGAAGATGAAGGCTTCTCAATTTTCATGGATGGGTTGAACCGATGGGCTAACATGGAGTTGGAAAGACGTGGTGTCAAAGATCTTTCACATGCTCTTGATGAAGCCGAGGCAATAGCCAAGTTCGAGAAGCGAGACTCGCCCAAATCTAAACCGAAATCAAAGAATTGGGGAGACAAGAATGCCAAAGCCGGAGGTGATAGATTTAACCACGAAAAGAATTTCAACAACAATAACCGACAAGGCTGATCGAATAAGCCATGGGAGAGACGAGGATGTTTGCAATGCAAAGGACCTCATCATATTCGAGATTGTCCATAAAAGACAAATCTCTCTACCGTCAAAGCAACCGACGAACCCGCCGCCCAGCTTGGAGCAATTGTAAGTAATCTCCAAGTGAATTCATTATCTAACAAGCCCAAAAGTGGTCTTATGTTTGTAGAAGTCACGATTGCCGGAAAGCAATTGCGTGCACTTGTGGACACCGGAGCATCCGAGCTGTTCATGTCCGAAGGAGCCGCCCTAAAACTCAAACTCAACGTGTTGAAGACGAGTGGGTGGATCAAGACGGTCAACTCAAAAGAAGCGCCCATTGCCGGAGTTGCAAAGAGGGTCGAGATCCAACTTGGAAGTTGGAAAGGTCGTGAGGATATTAAGGTAATTCCTCTTGACGATTATGATCTTGTGGTTGGATTATCTTTTTTGGACAAGATTAATGCACTTCTCTTGCCTTTTGCCGATGTATTGGTTGTACTCGATCGCGCCCAACAATGTTTGGTCCCCGTGAGTCGAGATGTAGGTATCCAATCCAAGATGTTGTCTTCCATCCAGTTCCGCAATGGTGTGCGAAAGGAGGAAGAGTCTTTCCTTGCCGTGCTCAAGGAAGACAAGGCGATAGAAGCCGAAGAAGTTCCCGAAGAAGTGGAACGTGTTCTCGTGGAGTTCGAGGACACTATGCCTTCCGAATTGCCGAAGGCTTTGCCACCCAAGCGTGAGGTGGATCATCGCATTGAGTTGGTGCCAAGTGCCGAGCCGCCAAGCAAAGCACCTTATAGAATGGCGCCACCGGAGTTAGAAGAGCTCCGAAAGCAACTTGGAGAACTCTTGGATGCCGGGTACATTCGCCCATCCAAGGGTCCGTTTGGAGCACCCATCCTCTTTCAAAGGAAGAAAGACGGTAGCTTACGCATGTGTGTCGACTACCGCGCTCTAAACAAACTCACGGTAAAGAATAAATACCCTATTCCTTTGATTACCGATTTATTTGATCAACTTGGAAGTGCTAGATTCTTCACAAAGTTAGATCTTCGCTCGGGATATTACCAAGTTCGCATAGCCGAAGGTGACGAGCCCAAAACCGCGTGCATCACAAGGTATGGATCTTTTGAGTTTCTTGTAATGCCATTTGGCCTTACAAACGCTCCCGCAACGTTTTGCACTTTAATGAATAAGGTACTTTCACCTTTTCTTGATCGTTTTGTTGTGGTCTACTTAGATGACATTGTCATCTATAGTAAGACTTTCCATGAACATTTAATGCACTTGAGAAAGGTTTTGCAGGTTCTTCGTGAGAACGAGCTCTACATCAAACGCGAAAAGTGTAGTTTCGCTCAACAAGAAGTCCCGTTCTTAGGCCACATCATTGGAGGTGGTAAGATCCGAATGGATCCAAACAAAGTTCGAGCCATCGACGATTGGGAACCGCCGACTAAGGTAACCGAACTTCGTTCTTTTCTTGGTTTAGCTAACTATTATCGTAAGTTTGTGCAAGGTTACTCCGCCATAGCTACGCCTTTGACCGAACTCTTGAAGAAGGACAAACCTTGGGATTGGAGTCCAAGTTGTCAACAAGCGTTTGAAAGGCTTAAGCAAGCCATGGTAAGTGAGCCCGTTCTTGCCTTGCCCGATCATACCAAGCAATTCATCATCCACACCGATGCATCCGATTATGCCATTGGTGGAGTGTTAATGCAAGAAGGCCATCCCATTGCCTTCGAAAGCCGAAAGTTGAACGACACCGAAAGGCGCTACACCGTTCAAGAGAAGGAGATGACCGCCGTCATCCATTGCCTTCGCACATGGCGACACTACATCTTGGGTTCCAGGTTTGTCGTCTTTACCGATAATTCCGCAATTTCTTATTTTCTAACCCAAAAGAAATTGTCTCCTAAGCAAGCTAGGTGGCAAGATTTCTTGGCGGAATTCGACTTTTCAATGGAGCATAAGCCCGGAAAGACCAACACCGTGGCCGATGCGCTTAGCCGAAAAGCTAGCCTTGCCTCCATTAGCCAACCAAGTGGTGAGTTGTTAGAATCCATCAAGGAAGGCTTGACGCATGATCCCACCGCAAAGAACCTAATCACCTTTGCCAAGGAGGGTAAGTCTCGCCGATTTTGGGTGGAAGATGATCTTCTATTCACAAGAGGCCAACGCATTTTCGTCCCCTACTTCAACAATTTGAGAAGGACATTGATGAAGGAATGTCACGATTCGAAGTGGGCCGGACACCCAGGTATGCATCGTACCTTAGCTTTACTTAATGAGCGTTATTATTGGCCTCGTATGAATGAAGATGTAGAAGCATACGTGAAGACTTGTCTTGTTTGCCAACAAGACAAGATCGAAGCAAACAAGCCGATGGGACTACTCCAACCTTTGCCAATACCGGAAAGACCATGGGAAAGTATTTCTCTTGACTTTATTATTGGTTTCCCTTGTGTTAATAATTTTTCGAATATTATGGTTGTAGTAGACAGATTTTCAAAGTATGCTACCTTCATTCCTGCCAACAAGACATGCCCCGCCGACGAAGCCGCTCGTCTTTTCATGAAGCATGTCGTGAAGTTTTGGGGAATCCCAAAATCCATAGTAAGTGATCGGGACGCTCGGTTCACGGGTAAGTTTTGGACCGAGTTGTTCAAATTGTTGGGTTCCTCCTTGAACCTTTCAACAAGCTTCCATCCGCAATCCGATGGGCAAACCGAGAGGGCCAACGCGCTATTGGAGATCTACTTGCGACACTTCGTTAGCGCATCTCAAAGTAATTGGCCTGATTTGCTAGACGTGGCCCAATTCTCCTACAACTTGCATAGGAGTGAAGCCACGAACCAAAGTCCGTTCGAGATAGTGATGGGCCAACAACCGCTCACACCGGACGCCATTGTGACTAAGTACCAAGGTCCAAATCCAGCCGCCTTCCATGTAGTGAAGGACTTGCAAGAGCAAAGAGACCTAGCCAACGCTTGCCTCCACAAAGAAAGCAAGCGAATGAAGAAGTGGGCCGACAAGAAGCGACGCGACGTCGAATTTCAGGTAAATGATTTAGTTTTGGCTAAACTTAATCTAACACTTCGAAATGCTTCTGTTCATAGGGCTCTTGTGAGGAAGTATGAAGGCCCATTTCGTGTGATAAAGTGAGTAGGCAAAGTGGCCTACAAACTAGCATTGCCATCCGACATCACAGTCCATCCCGTCTTCCATGTGAGTGTCCTTAAGCCTTATTACGAGGACGAGGAAGATCCGGATAGAAACATCTCCAAGCGAGCACCCGTTGGAGTTAGGACTTCGTTCGAGAGAGAAGTCGAAGCCATCCAATCCTATCGAGTCATTCGACGCAAAGGCTACCAACCGAGGCACGAATACTTTGTGCTTTGGAAGGGACTAAACGAAGCCGAGGGTAGTTGGGAGTTAGACAAAGACTTGTGGCAGTTTGAAGACAAGATTGCCGAATTTAAAGCCCAACAAGCGACGAGGGCGTTGCTCAATTCGGTGGAGGAGAATGTTACCGTCCAGCACCCTAGGGCCCAATCTGCCGCACACCTAGGGGCCATCTCCAGCACCCATGGGGCCTCAATCCGCTCAGCCCGTTCTGCCGCACCCATGGGGCCACAATCCAGCCGAGCCGTCCGCCCAAGGAGCCTTGCCAAGCACCCTGGGCCTATCCGCACAGCCCTGCCCGCGCGCACCCGAGGGCCTGTCCGCGCAGCACCCAAGGGCCTGACCGAGCAGCACCGAGCAGCCCGGCCTTCAGCACCCATAGGCCTGTCCGAGCAGCACCAAGCAGGCCGTCCAGCCACCCCTATGGGCCCATCCGAATTCTCACCATCCATGGCCATTCAAGCCCGTTCCTTGGGAAATATCTACCCCTTTGACCATGGCACACAAGGCAAGTATCAAGCATCCATCCATCCCTCGATTCAAGGAGAATCAAATCCCTTTCACAAGGAAAGAAGATCAACCAAGATGGAAGGAATCCTTAATGACAATCTCTTGCCTTTATTAGATAGCTTAGGCCAATCTTGGCCATCCATTGTAATCAATAGTGACTGTTAGATCGAGAGGTGCTAGGCTATAAAAAGGGCCTCACCCCCTCACTTGTAATCATCCTGAATTCCCATTGTTCTCTACTTTTCTTTCATCAATAAAAGCTTAGCACGTCGAGTACTCTTTTCCCCCTAACTAGGCTTAGAGGGGGTTTTTAACGAGGCTCTTCGTTTGCAAATCACTCGAGCCATCTTGTTCTTTCTTTCTTCGCAACGCTTCCGCAACTCTAGCCAAGCCAAGACTTAGCTTTAAGGCTTACTTGGTCCCTTTCAAAGTTCGTTTCCCGACCAAGTGCCGCACGAGCTAGCCATATAAGCCTAGCCCCGTGACACATTGCTTTTAATACAATATCAGTACTATAAATAGTATATTAACTCAACCATTGTGTGGTATTAATGAGAAAAAGGAAGACTTGTTTTTCTTAGGAGATACAAATTTAAACAATTTATTTCAATAATACATGGTTCCTTCAAATCTATTGCTCATTGAATAATTGCATTCCAGCTGATAGTTTAACATGTCTTTGTGTTTCAATAATACACGGTTTCTTGTTAGTTTAACCTGGTCAAAATAACATAGGCTTTGTTCCATACCAGGGTAGTGATCTGCATGATTCCTTTAAGATCTTTTGTTACAATGATATGGGTACGAAAACGGGGAAGGAAAACGATAATTTTTAAAATTACAATGTAAAAGTAAAAAGTCATAAAAAATAATAATTATGTGAGCATGACAACACACATACTTGTATGCTTATAGTTGAATCACATGAGCACGGCAACACACATGTTTATAGTTGAATAATGTGAACAGAAGAAAGTCGAAAAAAAAGAAGAAAAAAGTGAGAGAATAGAATATAAGAAAAATATAGTAAAAAAATACTTACAAGTACCCGGACATATCCAATATGTTTGCGGTACGAGAATATATCAGGTACATAGTATGCACTACAAGAAAATGTATTTGTAGTGACATTGAAAATAGTCACAAAACGTGTTAAATTTAGTCACTAAAATTTACAGTGACTATTTTTCTGAATCGTCACCTGTCGTCACTAATAACTCCGTCACTATTATATTAGTGACAACTTTCATGTATTTCGTCACAATAGTTATGTTTTTTATGACCACACTATTTGACACAAATGATTATTAATAGTGACTAAAATTTAGACACTAATGTTATTCTTTCTAGTGACAAACATTCTATCACAAATACATATTTAAATAATGTCTAAAATATGTCGTCACTGTCAATAATTAAAAATTAATTATATTTTTAGTTGTAACCATTTTATTTAAGGTTTAAACTAATCACTAATTGTCCCTGAAATTTAATGGAGCTTTTGCATTTTAGTCCGCAAACTTTTAAGTTTTCATCAGATCACTGAAATTTAATTATAGATGATGTAGCATATTCAAATATCAATTTTTAGTAAACAAATGCAATGCATGGCTTCAAGAATGATTGAACCTGGAACCTTTAGGGCGAGAGTGCAATACTTATCCACTAGGCTAGGCAAGAAATTTTATACTATTTTGAAAGAAAAATAATATTTAGGTTTAATTGTAATTGAAATTAATTTTATTTATTTTTAAAAATATTTATTAATTATAACACATTATTACAATAATAATTTACCTATTTTTTCTATGGTTTCTTATACGAAGTACGTATGTTGCAGAAACCATTTATATTTTTTTTCTGTAGAAAAAACTAATGAAAATGGAATATATTTGTTAAAATTTTCAAAAAAATTCTATCATATATTATGCTAAAATCACATAATAGTCTTTGTACTCTAATTTGGTCACTTTCAATTTCTATACTTTTTAAATTTTGAATTTTTTTATCCTGGCATGAATGGTCGTATTTAAATATGTTAAGTAACATTTTCTTTTTAGCTAATTTGTTATACATAAGTTGCTTATTTAATTTTTTTCTTTAGTTTCATCATTTTTAGTCCTTGTAATTTAGTCATATTGCCGGTGTCTCGTTAGGATTAGGATTAAAATTTTAAAATTTAAAAAATATAGGGACTAAAGTTGATAAAAAATAAATTGACTAAAACAACAATTTACACATAGTATAGACTATAGAAATATTTTACCTTTTGACAAACTAGTTTATGATAACTTTACTTTTTATAATTATAAAAATAAATTTATCATTGTGACAATGTCTAATTTGTCATTACTTTTATTTTTTTTTATTTGTGACAAAATTTATCACAACAAAAAGTGAAACTTTAAGTGACAAGTAATTTCATTGTAACAACAAATATCAAATAATAGCGACCACTTCACATATTGTCACTATCATGTGTCAAAATTTTAGTGACAATGAACTTTGTGTCACAATTGTATACTTATAGTGAGAATTAATTTGTGAAAAATGCAATCGTCACAATTACTACTGTTACAGTGACCAAATAAAATTATGTCACAATTACTTATACTAATTGTGTTGCACAAAAAAATTGTCACAAAAAGTTAATATTTGTGACAAAATTATTCCCAGTCACTATCAATTTGTCACTAAAAACTTATATTCTTGTAGTGATGGTTCTACACTGAAGTACTTGTGCTTCGTAGGTGAAAAAAAAGTTATAGAGGAAAAAAGGGCAAAGGAAGCGAAAAGAGCGTGGAGATAAAAAAAGCGAAAGAGGGTCCAGAAAAGGGAACATAAACGGAGGTGATCGAAGTCATCACTTATTATAAAATACGGTTTAAACATATATCGACTAAAAGCGAGATTAAGACAATTTATGAGATAAATTAATATTTTATTTTTCTCATCTTCTATTCTCTTTTGACCAATATAGCATGTCATCAAACTAATAAAAACTAATGTCTAAGTAATAAAAAACATAATAAATTAATGACATAATTAACCGAAAACATAATTTTTTTTGAAAAGGGAAACATAACCCATTTAAAAATCAATAACTAAAACAAAACGTATCAAAAATAAAAATAACCTTAGACTAGTTTATTTATTTTATAAAACTAGTCGTATCTCTTGCAAGTTACAAGTTGAGCAAAGCCAACATATATTGAGTCCAGAAACTTCCAAAAGCTTAAAGTTATCAAATTGTCGCCCGAATATAATCCAAGAGGAGACGGAAATAAACAATGTATACAAAGGTTTATGCTTTTGACTGATGTCCTGATATGATACTACGTTATTTCAACTAGTTTTGTCACCTGGAACTTGAAGCATGGTCCAACACTCCTATTTGTATCACTGTTTTGGAGAAAAAAGAAAGAAAGTACCCAATGCAGCCCCAGGTCCACTGATATTGTTGTTATGTATGGTCCCAAATCACACAACAGCTTGCATTTTGGGTACGATAATACTTCCCACCACCAAGACTCATCGAGTTCTTGTTCGTAAACATGTTACGTATACGAATGTCTGATTCGATCCCAATGACCTTCCTCGGAATACAGAAAAAAGGGTTTTCTAAATGGAGCGTTGTCAATCTCAAGTAATGGATACTGCTTTACTTAGTTTCACAGTTCAAAAACCATAAATAGATTCAGGTCGGTATTGAAATGTTTGAGAAGAGACTAAAATGTTAACTATTAGGGAATAGAGATTGGTGTACCAAATGGACATGGTTAGGATTGGGGATTTGAGGTGCTCCTTGTGGCCATATTCCTGCCTGTTCAAGGCTATAGGATATTTTAACTTTTAATTATATAGTACTGAAATTTAGATAACAAAGTTCGGGTGCAGGAAAAAAAAAATTATATAGCCTTTTGGAGCCTCTTAGAAAAGGGAAATATTTTAGGGGTGGAATATTTGCTTAGTGGTGTAAAATTATGAATAAGTTTTGCATACTTCATATTTTTTAGGTTAATATTTTAACGATATAATTGTAGTTGTCGTGTATCTAAAATTTTGAATCAATCTGATATTTTTATAATATCTATTAGAAATAATGTGTTTATTAATATATGTTATATCCCTCCAACTAAACATTGTATTTTATTATTCTAATTTATTTGAATAGTGTAATTTTGGCACTTGTAGCGTAACCACTAGTCTAAGCAGGCAACTGGGGAGGATGAGGATGCGATGAGACGTCAATATCTTTATTTGATTGAACAATATAATTCCAAGTTGAAATTTCTTCTTTTAAAGGGATAGAGTTGTCACAACTTGTATTTTGAGTTAGTAGAATCAGTTTAGAAACTAGGATAATCGAATCAAACATTAGTAAAAATTTAGATCAATTAATTAAAGATTAATTTTATGATTAATTTAAGAAATAGGATAGTCAAATCAAATGTATATATTAAGATCAGCTACTAGCATTTAACTACAAACAAAAATTCTATGCTTATTTTTATGCTAAACACAAAAAAAAAATTATAAGTCATAACAGTAAACTCTACTCTTAAGAAATACATCATACTCCAAATTTTTTTAATACCAACCTTAAACCTTAAAAGTAGAGGATTTATATTCATTTAACTACTACTAATTAATTGAACAAAAACCTTCTGCCACTAATTATGTCACTTTCTATGCCTCACTAAAAATATAAAAAATTAAATTCTAAACTTTAACCCTAAATTTTACATCATAAACTCTAAACCCTAAATCATACCTCCTAAAAAATACTCCACACCCCTAATTCTCTAATCCATGACCCTAAACCCTAAACCATAAACACATTTTTAAAAGTGAGGCACCAAAAGGGGCATAGTTAGGGGGCAAACTTTTTTCATACTATAAAAAATAGGATGTAAATCATTTGCCCCTTAACTATGTATCTTTTGGTGCCCTCACTTAAAAAAAGTGGGTTTAGAGTTTAAAATTAGGGTTTATGGTTAGGTTTTAGGGAATTAGGGGTATATTATATTTTTAGTGTGTATGATTTAGGGTTTATGATGTAGAATTTAGGGTTATGGTTTAGAGTTTTAATTTTTAGTATTTTTTCGTGTGGGACATAGAAAGGGGCATACTTAGGGGCAGAAGATTTTTGTTCTAAAAATTAATACCGCCTCTGTACCACCAAGATTGTTCCTTATTTACCTTTTTGAAAGTCAACATTTCTAAACTTTGATTATAATTATATCAAATATTTTAAATAATTAAATTTTATATCAAATATTTTTAAAATATATTTTTTTCATAATTTTATCAATAATTAGTTTCCTAAACTTGAGTCTAAACATTAACCAAACTTTAATCTAAAACTCTAAACCTTATTGAGATGTATATGAGACACCGAAAAGAGATAAAAAAAATTTAAATAATTTTAAGGCAGGTGACTGGAAATAAATAAAATAAAATAATATAAAGAATAGTGTAGACAATGAAAGGAACTGTAAGGGAAAGCTACAGTTTCAAGAAAAAATAATAATTTCTTTTAGTTAAATTTTATTTTGATATATAAATTATATTTATAAAAAATAGTACACATTTATTTCTAAAATTTAAATTTATAACTTTAAATCATAACACTATAATTTTTAATTTTTAAATTTAAAATTTTTATTTTAAATCTTAAACCTAAAGCATCTAAACTCAAAACCTTAGAATTAAGATACTTGGGTAAAATAAAGTTTATATATAACATATTATCAAAATATTCTCCTTCACGTTATTCCTTCAAAAACTTATTTCGGTTGGAGAAAAAAATCTTTGTCCATCTCAAGCTACTGTTTTTTATTTATTTTTAATTTCATCAACCCTTAATCAGAAACTCGGAGAAAATTTCTATTTTCTAAGAATTAATGCCATAAATAAGAATAAAATTCCATTAACAAATAATACATATAGACAAAAGAATAAATTGTAAGTTCTAGCCCTAAACTCTAATATAAAAAGGAATAATTATATTTTTAGTACCCACTTTTACTCATTTTCTTATTTTGGTACTTTACTTATTTTTTTGGAAAAATAATACCTAACGTTACGTTTTGTTTCTATTTTGGTACCCATCGTTAAAAAATTAACAGAATGCTGACTAGGAGAGAGAAAATAATATGGCAGCAACATGACACGTCAACAAAAATCATAAAAAAGTACATGTGACATGCTGACTAAGAGAGAGAAAATGATGTGGTAGCATGCCACATGTGATTTTCTCTCTCCTAATCAACCTTTCGTTAATTTTTTAACGGCGGGATATCAAAATAGAAACAAAACGTAAAGTTAGATACTATTTTGCCAAAAAAATAGGTAGGGTACCAAATAGGAAAACAGGTAAAGGCGAGGTACTAAAAATATAGTTATCCTTGCAAAAAATTAAATTATAAGTTCTAATCTTAAACTCTAAAAAATACACACCACTCATAATTCTTTAAGCCTTAACCTCTAAACTTTAACCTTAAATTTAATTTTTTTAGTGAAAAAAACGTGAATATAAACACTAAAAAAGACAAAAGAAAATTCTATTCGATACATATAACCTTTGTTAAAAAATCAAAAAAAAATATAGGCCATTTCCCCATCATTTTTCTATAAAATAAAAACATCCCAAATCACACACTAACACATTTCAGCCAAAAAAGATCTGCCCCTCTCAATCCTCAAAGCTGGGGCTGCTGAGAAAAAAGAAGAAACTTCCAGGATTGCCCCAAACAAAATCTCTCTCTTTCTTGTTCCCATCAATCTAATCAGATCAGCCAACTTATCTACCACCACTCACAAATCTTAAAACTACTACTTCCACCCCAATCTCTTCTTTCTTTAGCTGCCTAACTCTCCTCAATTGTGGAATTTCTGTCCATTTTAACCATTACTCCGCTACCTCTTCCACTCTTTGCTTTTTCTTCTTCACTGTGTTGTTTCATATCAACAGTGCCATCTGCCGGAAAAAAGAGAGAGTAGAATTTATAAGTAAAAGCTTTTAGTTTCTTGACTTGTGCCATTAACTTGGGTAGGTCTTAATCTTCTACGGTCACTGAAAAAGTTGTTTTTTTTTTTTATAAAAGAAAGGTGAAACCCTAGCTGGTTAAGATCGAAAGAAGATCAAACAAAGACAAACACATTTATATGTTTATGTATATGTTGTAGAAGACCTACTGGAATACTGTGTTTGGTCCATGGATTCGGTTCGAGAAACTCATCATGGCTCCAACTTTGGAAACCCCAGCCTCATCAACATTAGCAATAACAGTTCTACCTCGTCTTCGTCGTCTTCTTCGAGCTCGAGCCGGTACGAGAACCAAAAGCGCCGTGATTGGAACACCTTTTGCCAATACCTCAAGAACCATAGGCCACCACTCTCTCTCTCCAGGTGCAGTGGAGCTCACGTCCTCGAATTCCTTCGCTACCTCGACCAATTCGGCAAGACTAAAGTCCACACTCAAATCTGCCCTTTCTATGGACTCCCGAACCCACCGGCCCCTTGCCCTTGCCCTCTCCGTCAAGCCTGGGGCAGCCTCGACGCTCTCATCGGCCGCCTCCGAGCTGCCTTTGAAGAAAACGGAGGAAAACCCGAAGCAAACCCGTTTGGGGTACGAGCTGTGAGGCTTTATCTTCGTGAGGTTCGTGATATGCAGTCAAAAGCAAGAGGGATTAGCTATGAGAAGAAGCGTAAACGACCGCCGGCTCAACAGGTCCCGACTCTACCATTTCCGCCGCCACCACCACCACCAGGTGCAAGCTAAACTATATAATATATATGCATCAGGTATATATGTATGGGAGATATTTCCTCTCTACTTTAGCCATAAGGTATGTGGTATTATTTTGCATATTTTTAGGGTAGTTTTACTTCCCTATGCTTTTGTGTTTGGTGTTGGTATTGTTGTAGAGATGTTTGGGGATTCCATGAAACTACTTTTGATGCAAACAGTATTAGTAACCTCGTTAATGAACTATGAGTAGCAGTAAAACTAAAAAAGAAAGTGATTGCAGAAGTGATTGTACTACCAGTTTGTTGCTTAAATGGAACTGAGAGCATCTAATTGCTCTGTTTCTTCACATTTTCTTAAATTCTACTTCTTTAATGTGGGGGCCTGGGAATTCCCTTCATTCCATTGCTTTTAAGATGAGGATGAGTTCATCTGTTCATGTGTCAGTTTTATCTTCAGCTGTAGTTATGGTTCAATGCCTTTGTTGCAGATGCTGTTCACTTTGCAGTTCACTCACTGCTACTCTCTCTCTAGATTTTTTTAATTTTACTGCTTTGACTGTCCGGAGTTATTTGATATGCTGTAATAATAACATCAAATTAACCTTTTTTTTTTCCTTCTTATTCTTTGATTTTGAACTTGAAAGTTGGTTAATTAGTTGCCAGAAAATGATTAACTAGTAATTAATGCATCTTGATAAGTTTATTATTTTTCATGTAATATTTAAAACAAGAGAAAATATTATCAACGATCTTTAGAAGATATTAATTAATAATTTTCATCCACTCTTAAGTTGTGGGTTCAGTACTTGTTAGGATTTAGCTTAAATTTTTTTATAAATGTCTTAGTTGTAGGGTTTGTGGTTAGAATTTAGAGTTTAGGGTTTAAGTGTATGATAATATGGTTACGAGTTTTATGTTTTAGCCTATAAATCTTAAATTCTGATCCTTATATACCCTGAATCTCTAAACCCTAAAATGATTTCTCGAATTCAAATTCTTAAGCATTTCAAATAATGTACCTTTTGCTCCGGTTCCTTATTTTTTCGCACATTTATTGCAGTCATTTATCTTTAGACATAAGCATGTTGTTTTCTAAAAAAATAGAAAACTGGCTCATTCATGCAAGATCAATACGTACTGATTAATGATTTCGAACCATAGATTAACTCATGAACTTTGTAAGATGAATTTTAAAATCAGTACTACAATTCTATGCAATCCAATACTAAAACTTTCAAATATAAATAACCAAAATAATAACATTTGCCCATAGAAATTAGTATAATTTTTTAATATATTATCTATATTATATATCAAGACTAATTTTTAATACACATGTTATATAAAAGAAATTTTCGTAAGTGTACATCTTTACTCTTTAAAAAAATAAAAGTTAAATTTTCTAACTATAAAACTTAAACCTTAAATTTTAAATTTTAACCATAAATTCTATACTCTAAACCTTAAACCCCTAAACTTTAAATCTTATACTAAATATCTAACACTTAAAATAAAGAGAATTACTTACTAGGTAGTATAAAACTACACAATATGTATATTGAATAATTCTGGATACATCAAAATTACGATTGAATTAGTGTTAAAACATTTCATAATTTAGTACCTCAAGATAAAATCATGTATAAAATAAGTAAAGTAGTTACGAAACTCTAAAATACAAAATAATGCATATAAAAATATTAGTAAAATAAGTAAAGTTGTTCGAATCTTTTGGTTGGGTTTTAACCATTTTTATGTATGGTCGTTGTATGATCTAAACTAACTAGTTTCTTGTGTCAATATTATAGGAAAATGTTCAAATTATGTATTTAGTTTGCGATGTTAGTAAGACTAATGGCCAATAAATATAAGTATTGTATTCTAATATATAATGTGTTAAAATATCGCATTGATGTTGCTCGGGGACAGATCCATGATTGGAGGATAGGGCAAATATAAATTTAATGGTGGGGGAATAGACTCTTCCAACCCCTTAATTAACACATTCATCTATAATGGTGTTCATCGTACGTGTCATGAATCTATTAACCATTAAATGTAACACATTTAGCTTTACAAATTCAATAACACACTACTATATATTATATTTAATACAATTCATAAATATAAACATGTACGTAAGTATGAGTACTAATGCAAGAAACCAAACAATGCCCTCGAGGCCACTCAAACAGCACAAAGCTCATGATCACTACTTATGACTGTTATTAGAGCAATACTAAGCATTTAGAAAGTTAGTAGGACTTTATTTTAATGAAATCACAGTTATTTTAGTGAAATCTAATTTATGTTCATAAAAGTTTAGTTAAACTGAGTCATCAATAATTTCATTAACAATTAATGAGACGTGATAAGCCTAAGCTTAATAACATATGACTTGCTCACATTACAACAATAGACTGCATGTCTGAATAAGGAAAGCGGTCCATCTTGTCTGGTTAGCAGTTATCCGTAGGGGAAGCTGCGGAGTCACAGTCCCCAAAACCTAGCTTATAGAGGTTGAAGATGCCGAAGTCCACACTATCCGCATGTAGTACGTAAGGTACCTCAGTCACAAAGTCGAAGCACAGGGGTTGATTACGAGAGGCGGTGGTCCTGGGCCTACCTCACTATTTATGTCTGGCTATACCGCCCAACTATTATCGCCCTCTAAGCTTTTAGCTCCAGGACCACTTCCTAGCTGGACCAAAACCCTTTCCCTTATCACTTGCCCACCATCAAAATGCATTTCTATTTGAATCTAATCTCAACATTCTTTATTCTCCATTTTCAATTCCAAATGTTATGGGATAAAATTGTTGGGGATTCGAATTGATAAAAATGATAAATAATTGAAACTTTTTTACCTACGGGGACAGAGATGAGGAAAATTTTACCCCTGAAATTCAAATGAGAATAGAACATGAATTACTATATTCTTACCGTAGGAATCCCTAAACTGTACCCATATAAATTCTCATAGGAATCTGTTATGGATCGAACAAGAAATAAGAATGAGAATAGGGGTTTCAGAAAAGGAGGCGTAGATTTCATAGAAATAGATAGGGTTTTTACATCATTCAAGTATAGAAAAGAATTAACATTACACCAGAATATATGTATTCCCTAAGACACTATTCTTATTTACTGACAAGTGTCAAGCTCTCCTCATTTCTCTCTAACGGCCTTGTCTGGTTGTACTGGGCTCACGTGCTAGCTGAAAATACTCGTCTGGGCCTCCTTATCCAGCAGCTGAGTCACCCAGGTGGTCTTTTAGTGGAACGCCGTCGTTTTCCATAATAAGGGAAGTCTGATGACTTTGGTTGACTTCACTCAAATCCCCAATTTTTCCAATTGACTGCCCTAATTTCCCCGATCCTTCCTCCTTCGCTTCGATCGTGACAATACCGCCTCCATCAGACGATCCTTGTCCCCAAGGATCAAACGCCGGAAATTGCGATTGAAGCACCGTAAAGTCTTCCCATGTCGCATTTTCGGGACCCATATTCGCCCATTGGATCAGAAGCTGAGTAATAGCACGGTTGCCTCGCTTAATCATCCTTTTGTCCAAGGCTTGAAGTGGGTAGATCTTCACTTGGCCGCTATCATTGATTGTCGGAGGATCAACAGAGGGTTGAATGTGAGGGCCCACTTTCTTCTTAAGGAGGCTTACGTGGAAGACGGGGTGGATCTTTGCGGAGTCTGGCAGTTTCAACTAATAGGCGACGGGGCCAATTTTCTTCGTGATGAGGTACGGGCCGTAGAATCGAGCGGCGAGTTTGAGGTTTTTCCGCAAGGCTACTGAGGATTGGCGGTATGGCTGGAGTTTGAGGTACACAGAATCTCCTTCTCGAAACTCTCTTTCTGTTCTCTTTTTATCTGCGTAGAACTTCATACGCTGTTGAGCTTTCTGTAAATTGTCCTGCAATATCTGCTTAATGTGATCCCTGGTAGTTAGCATATCATTCACCTCCTGAACTGTAGAATCAGCAGACCAAGCTAGAAGGTTTGGTTTGTAGCCGTAGAGGGCCTCAAAGGGTGTTAGACCAAGGCAGTATGGAAATTGGTGTTATACCACCATTCCGCATGGGGTAGCCAAGTGACCCAGGTCTTTGGTTTTAGGAAACACAAAGATCGAAGATAGAGTTCCAGGCATTGATTCAGTCTCTCGGTTTGACCATCTGTCTCTGGGTGGTAGGCCGAGCTGAAAAGAGATTTAGTTCCCAGCTTCTTCATAAGCTCTTTCCAGAAAAGGCTTGTGAAGACTTTATCCCTGTCTGAAATGGCAATTTTCGGACTCCCATGTAACTTGTAGATGTTGTCTAGATAGATAGAAGCAATCTCAGGGGCAGTAAAGGGGTGTTTGAGTGGTAGAAAGTGGCCATACTTTGTATACTTGTCGATAACCACCAATATGGAACTGAAATTCTTAGAGAGGGGAAGACCTTCTATAAAATCCATAGAGATTGTGTCCCATGCTTGGGTGGGAATGGGGAGGAGCTGGAGGAGGCCGGGCTTTGGTATGTGTTCATCTTTGACCCTCTGGCAAGTGTCACATTGAAGGACATGCTGCTTAACTTGAGCCTTCATGCCAGGCCAAAAGAAGTATAAGTGTAGTCTGTGATAGGTTGCTTGGACTCCCGAATGACCTCCTAGAGGAGAATCATGAAATTGTAGAAGTAGCTGGTGTCTTAGATCAGTTGAGCTCCCAATATAAACCTTTTTCTTGTAGCGCAAGATACCTTTCGAGTAGGTCCATTGTTGATCTGTCTGACCCTGTAGAGAAGTCATAGTAATTTTTTCAGTAGCAAAGGTATCAGCAACATAGGATTTCTCTACCTCTGAGACCCAAAAAGGAATGATGGTTGTTGTAGTGAGTTGGAACAATTCTGCATCCCTTCTCGAAAGAGCATCTGCAACAACATTATGACGCCCCTTTCGATAATGTATAGTGTAATCCAAGCCCAGTAGCTTTGCAAGACCCTTCTTTTGAACAGTAGTGGTCAGTTTCTGTTCTAAAAGGTGTTTCAATGCCTCATGGTCAGTCTTGATAATGAATGGACCCCCTTCCAAGTAGTGTCTCCACTTGGTGACAGCTAACAAAATTGCCAAATATTCCCTTTCATACACAGAAAGATCTGCATGTCTAGGACTAAGAGCCTTACTTAGGAATGCAACAGATCTCCCCTCTTGTGAGAGCACAGCACCAATGCCCCGAGAACTTGCATCAGTTTCTAGAGAAAATGGCTTTGTAAAATTTGGTAAAGCTAAAACAGGTGCTGTACACATAGCTGTCTTCAATTCTGTAAATGCAGTCTCAGCCTCTGTGGACCAATGAAAATTGTTCTTTTTTAACAAAGTTGTCAAGGGCTTGCTTATGCTGCCATAGTTCCTGATGAACCGCCTGTAATAGCCTGTGAGCCCCAGAAATCCCCTTAGAGCTTTTAATGTTTTAGGAACAGGCCAATCCTTCATAGCTGTGATTTTAGAAGAGTCAGTAGCCACACCATTTGCTGAGATGGTATGCCCTAAGTAGTCAATCTGCTCCTGGCCAAAAAAAACATTTGGTTTTCTTTGCAAATAATTGGTTAGTTCTTAATGTAGACAGAACTAACTGTAGATGCTGACAATGATCTTGTAGGGTAGAACTGTAGATAAGAATATCATCAAAGAAAACTAAAACAAACCTCCTCAAATATGGCTCAAAGATTGCATTCATGAGAGGTTGGAATGTAGCTGGTGCATTTGTTAACCCAAATGGCATCACTTTAAATTCAAAGTGGCCATGATGTGTCCTAAAAGCAGTTTTGTGGACATCCTCATCTCTGACCCGAATTTGCCAATAGCCAGCTCTAAGATCAATCTTAGAAAAAAAATTTGTCCCTTCAAGCTCATCCAACAAGTCTTCCACCACAGGAATTGGAAACTTGTTCTTCACTGTAATGGCATTGAGTTGTCTGTAGTCAACACAAAACCTCCAAGACCCATCCTTCTTTTTCACTAATAGACATGGAGAAGCAAAAGGGCTTTTGCTGGTTCTGATGATTGAGGCAGTGAGCATTTCTGTTATTTGTCTCTCCACTTCAGCTTTTTGGTTGTGGGGAAATCGATATGGCCTAAGGTTCACAGGTTGGCTGCCTTCCTTGAGTGTAATGGCATGATCATGGAATCTGGATGGTGGCATGCCTGTAGGTTCACTAAAAACATCCTCAAACTTTGCTAGGATTCCTGTCAGTTCTGGCCTGACTGTCAACTCCTTAGTGTCACTGCTTAGTAAGTAGATTTCTCCTGTCAATTCCGATTCCTTTTCACTGATTTTCTGAAATTTCTCCCCAGAAATAAACTGGAGTTTAGCAGGCTTGAATCCCCCTTTTAAGGTGATGAGTTCTTCATTTCTTTGAAAACTGAGGGTCATCAATTTAAAATCCATAATAATAGGATTGTACCTTCTCATCCAATCCACTCCCAAAACCATGTCACTCCCCCCCATGCTGAGCACTCTAAAGTCATGTTCAAACTGATGGCCTTGCATTTTCCACCTCAGTTGTTTAGATTGGGCATTGCTGTAAAGCTTTTCCCCATTTGCTACTGTAATCACCAAGGGATTGGTTGGAACCACTTCTATTCCTTCCTTTGCCCATTCTGGAGTCAAGAAACTGTGGGTGCTACCACTGTCAACTAGAATACTCATAGGTCTGCCCTTGATAGTACCTTGGATTCTGAGTGTGCTGTGCCCCACACTCCCTGTTAATGCATTCATAGAGATTTCTAGTTCTTCCTCCACTACTTTCTCTCATGTACCCTCAGTTTCCTTGCAAGGTTCCCCTTCTTCTGTGATTTCCACTAAGTCCTCTTCTTCCATGGAATGTAACTGTTTGGTTGAACATTGGTGGCCAGGAATAAATTTGTCCCCACATTTGAAGCAGAGATTGTGGGCTCTTCTATAGTCTAGTAGGGTTTGTTTGGTGGTGTTCTGTGGTGTTATCTTGGGTGTAGAGGAAATAGGTTGGGGCCAACTTTTCTTGGTAGTGTTCTGACTTGTGTAGGAGTAGGTCTTTGGTCTGAGTCTCTTAGTTTCCACCTCCAAGGCCAACTCATGAAGCCTAGCCAATCTGTAAGCTTCAGCTAAGGATGTAGGCCTTCCAGTTTTAACTCTGTGCCTCAGTTCTTTTTTAAGTCCACTGAGAAAGCTCGACATAAAATAACTCTCATCCTGGTAAGGATTCTGCTGGATTATGTAAGGCTTGAGCTCTTCAAACTTGTCTTGATACTCCTCCACCGTGCCTTTCTGAATCAACTTGTTGAATTCTTCAATGACATCCATGTACTCCCTGTCACTGAACCTATGGCACAAATCTGCTGTGAACTCATGCCAAGAGATTCTATGTTTTTGCAGGGTGTAGCTGTCAAACCAAGTCTCAGCTTTTCCTTCCAAGTGTATAGTGGCCAGATCTATTCTCTCTTCTTCAGGAATGTCTAGCAAGGTAAAATACTTCTGGCACCTCTTTATCCAACCCCTAGAGTTAGTGCCATTGAACATGTGTAACTCTAGTTTCGGTTTGAAGGTACTACCTCTGTTGTGATAACCTTGATGAGTGTTATTAGTAGCATCAGTCTGGTTCTCTTCTTTCACAGTTTCACCCATCTTCATTTTAAGCTTTTGTTGCATTACAGGTATAGATCCAGGCTTTCCTGCTAATATGCCTGGTTCGCCTAGTTTGAAAGAGTACCTTTCCTTATCATCCAAGATAGTTATCAGGGGAGAAGTCTTACTGGTATTGCCTGGTTGTTGTTTTGCAGCATCTGGTTGTATCTTGATTGAGCTTTCAGGAGTAGCCTCTTCAGCCTTGGTCTTAACTGCATGTAGTATTTGTTCCAGGTAATCTTGCGTAGTGTCCATTCTGTTTTCCAGTTTAGAGACCCTCTGGTTGGTTGTTTCCATATCCTTGAGCTTATCTTGAATGGCGGTTAACTGAGTTTGTATTGATGACAGGTCTGGTGTGTCTGCCATTTGCTGACTTTTTTTCTGTTTTCCCAGCTTTTCGCGTGGATCAATGAACCGGCTCTGAGATACCAATCGTTATGGATCGAACAAGAAATAAGAATGAGAATAGGGGTTTCAAAAAAGGAGGCGTAGATTTCAGAGAAATAGATAGGATTTTTACATCATTCAAGCATAGAAAAGAATTAACATTACACCAGAATATATGTATTCCCTAGGACATTATTCTTATTTACTGACAAGTGTCAAGCTCTCCTCATTTCTCTCTAACGGCCTTGTCTGGTTGTACTGGGGCTCACGTGCTAGCTGAAAATACTCGTTTGGGCCTCCTTATCCAGCAGCTGAGTCACCCAGGTGGTCTTTTAGTGGAACACCGTCGTTTTCCATAATAAGGGAAGTCTGATGACTTTGGTTGACTTCACTCAAATCCCCAATTTTTCCAATTGACTGCCCTAATTTCCCCGATCCTTCCTCCTTCGCTTCGATCGTGACAGAATCCCTGAAAAATATACACAATGATCCTAAAACAAAAAAATCACTGTTTTACTTAATCAGGAGTAACTGTCATTTTTATTTTATTTAAATTGAGGCATTGTATTTTATTAATGTGAGGTACATAAATTAATATGTTTGGTTGACCAACATACAAGTTTAACTCATTTTAATGTTCAAACGGGAAAAATAAATCCACAAATTCAATTTGTTTAGAACCGTTTACATTAAACCCAAGTTAGGATCATAAGTCATAACCATTTGATCATTTTAAAGTTTATTGTTCAAGAATGAATTGTTTTAAAGGATTGAGATATAAAGCATTGAACTCAGGCTTGTAACTTATTTCAATAAATTACTATAAAAGATTGAGATATAAAGCATTGTAGATTCAAGTCTCAAATTAATCAGAATTCTTACAAGAATAAAATGTATTTATTATAGTTTTATTATCTACCATAATTTCTTTTTGCTTCAACTTTAAAATTTTACTGTCGTCTCAAATTAATTTAATTATACTTATTTAGATGGACAAAAATTCTTTGCGTCTTTTTCGGTGGTCCTTTCTATGTCCCAACACTAAAAAATAAATTTTAACTTCTAACCCTAATTTTTAATTTCTAAACCCCATACCTTACACCCTAAAAATTATATCATATACCCAATTCTTTAAACCTTAAACTTAGTTTTTTAGCATGGGCATAAATAGGAACACCAAAAAAGACAGATAATTTCTATTCATATTTAGATAACCGTTTATATCAGAATAATAAGAATTAAGATAGATCTGAATGACCTTGCTATGCAAATTTATATAGTGATTAAATCTTGAATAAAATATAAATTAGATGTTAATAGAGAAGATGATAAAGACTTAACAATGTCTAGAATTTACATTATCTATATTGAGCATTAAGAGGAATTTCTTGCTTCTTTACTGCAAAGCTTGCAGAAACCACACTAAAAAGCTGTAACTGAAGTATATTATCTGAGCTTGTTCAAAAAAACAATGTCGATAACCTGAGTTTCTATGCCCTACTAAAGACATTGCAAATCAGATGCGTACAATATGTTCTCTTTGTCTCTTGTTTTTCACTAACACCTAAAAGTTCCATAGAGACAACACAAACAGCTGATAACAAAAGGTAATTTGACTCCATCTCATCCAAAATTTGACTATGAACTAATGCGGCTCCATTACAAATGCTTCGACCATTGTCATCGAGGCCTACGCTACCTGTACAGTCTAAGTTCAAATTTACTTCTTTCTTCGTCTCTTAGAATCTGGATGGCTCTTGGGCTGTTTTTCAGAAGTAGATTTTAGATGTTTCGCCGTTCCATGCTTATCTGATAGAAGCTCAGATAATCTGACTTCTCTTTTAGGACGCCTCCTTTGTTTAGATAATGTGACTTCACTTTCACGAGGTCTAGTTCGGTCAGCCGATGTGATTTCTCTTGCATGCTGACTAGGAGAAGGCCGTGAACTTAACGTGGATACGAGGCATACTTCTCCTCCATCAATAATGTCAAGATCTGATGTGTCATCGGATTCTGAGGAACTTGACACACTGTTACTTGATGGCAAAGCTTCTGGCATCACCCATTGTAACAAAGAAGTATCATCATCTTGAGTAGCGCTTGGAAGTGAAAGAGTTGATACTGCCTTCTCTTTTGATTTTTGTCCATTCAGGCATTGCGATCGCTGTATACGGGCCTTTATTTCTGCCTTGATAGAAGCAGCAGCAGTCCAACCATTGCCATATGATGTTCCTGCAACTAGGAGCTTCTGCTCCTTTTGTCCTTTATCTTCTGTGAACGAGTTTTCCTTGGGTGTGTAGTGGCGAAGACCCAAATTAAGGTCCTCTCTAGCCCATGTATACACTGCACTGAATTTCCCTTCTACTGCTTCAACAAGAATATTTAATTCACTGATTTCGTATGGGTAGATGAAAATCTTTTCTTTCCACGGGCAAGAACAAAGCCGCTTTGCATGATTTAAACATGAATATCTATCAGCAGAACATGGACAGTGCACTGCTGAGAGGAACAAATCAAAGTAGCATATGCTACATTCCTTTTTCCCAGTAGAACAAAGGTTTTTCTCCTTCCTCTTTGTCTGAATGGCGCTACAGAGGTATTCCCTTCTCATACTTTCCTGCTTGACACGTGACTGCATGCACCCATGCAAGAAATAAAGACCAAAACATAAAGCAGAAGGAGACACATCAATTAACTATAAGCCTAATTTCTGTATAAAATGACAATAGTATCTAGACATTCCAAATTTGAACATACACATGCACACACAATGTGTAGAACCTGACCCTTGAAATCTTTAGAAGAAGAGTTCTCTTGTTCAACTTTCCTTGGGGAATGGACTTAAAGCATGAATAATAAATGTGACAAAATCAAAATCAAGGAAGCTCAAGACAGATTCTAATCCAGACTACAGAAGATAATCAGAAGCGTACCTCGAGTGTTTCAGCTAAGATCCCGTTCTTTCCACAGTAACCTTTCCACCTTAAATTGTCAATGGTATTCTTTTTTAACAAAGAGATTTCCCATTGTGCCTTCACTGCTTCTCTTGCTGCTCCAATCAACAATTTATCGAAGGAAATTGACGTCTTCCTTCCCTGTGATTGATAGAGTGCTACAGCATTCTGACCATGAAGTAACCAATCAAGAGGAGCGAAATTAACTGCCTCAGCAACATTAAACCCACAATCAAATGTTGAATGATAGGCCCCTGGGAAAACCAGAACAAACTCCCTAGGATACTGAATACAACGGTAGACAGGTACACCCTCAGACTTCAGAACGAAGGGAGAAAGTCTTGTTATCTGCATAAGTACTTTTAGCATTAGGGCATAAACAAACTCCACAAAATGTTTCATCCTTAGTTTCCTGTAACATCCTAGTTTCTAAAATTATAATCAGAAATATTAAAATAAGGGTAGATTCAGTATTACAGCAGTCTAGATTGAAAGGTATGCGGAAACTTAATTTTCTGTCAAAATACTTCTCTACATAGTTGGAATAAGTCGGGATGTAATACATTCTGATACAGAATAGGAAGAATGACTTGGAAAATAACAGCATGAATCGCTGCATGCATATTTTGTGCAAACCATGGAATAAACTCTTAAAGAACAAACAAAGTTAATACCTTTATTACTCACCACTCCTTCACACTTCTTAAACTGTTTGCCTAGCAAATCTGGAAAGTACTTCTTCATAGGAGTCTCAAACTTGAAGGAATATCTCCCAGGGACACAATACCAAATTTTTGGAGAACCCAAATGCATGTAACATATTGAGTTTAAATGGTGTTCTTCAACCTTCTGCTTGAAAATGCTTAAAGAAGTTAAAACAAACACGAAAAGCTATTGTGACTGTTATTTGCAGTAGATAGATAAAAGCATCCACCAATATACTCTTAAAAATTTTACCATCTTGAAATTTAGCAGGAACAAAATTTGATAAACAAAAGCAATCCTTACCCAAGAAAGTGATGAAAAACACATTCCTACACGAAGCTGAGGCACTAGCACACCAGAAGTCTTATCAGTTTCAAAAGAAAGAAGAGAACCAGGAAGTGTAGGTACATTATTTAAGTTCCAGCCTGACTGAATGTAGCTAGGGTTACACGATTCTTTAGGCTTTGATGCCATTGGAAATCCACTGCCAAAAGTTGCAGTATCCAAATCACCATATAGCACCTATAAAATATGTTATTAGGAGCAGAAGAAAATACAGAGTGAAGAAAACAATGGGAAAATAACATGATTCTTCCATACCTCTAACCTTCCAGTGGGATTTTCAACAATCTTTCTATATTCACCCTCAATACTCTCCACTGATGGCTCCCCCTTTTCACAATTAGCATGGTGACCAACATCCTTACGTTTGGATGTGAAATAGTACTGTGTGAAATCATCTGCATGTTTTTTAAATCTTTTTAGAGTGAATTCTGGACCAGGTTCTTCCTCCTTTTCAGAATGATCTAGAAAACTGCCAAACTTTTGAATCTGGGTAACAAACTTAGAATTTTCCCAAATGCTCTTTTCCTTAATTAGGCATGGTGGTTGCCATGAAGGAGGAGGAACAATACGACAAAGACCGTATGGCTCGGCTTTAAGACGTATGCTCTCAATGTACTTTAGTGTGTCAGTGAATTCCTGAAAATAAGATTCAAGCCCTTTAAATATTGAAAGACTTTTACCAACCAAAAGAGTTGACATTAACAAAGTTGGAAAAAACAAGTTGAAGCAGAAACAGGGAAACACAATAAAATGTAACTTCTTTAAATGTGATAGAAAAAACCTCTTCTGATGGTCGAAAAACAGGTGCCTCTTCGAGGATATCTCCACGACAATGCCTTCTTGTTGCCTGTTTCAGTAATAAATGGTCATTAGGAACCAAATCATGAGGGTAACTAAAACAAATCATATAGATCCTGAGACCTTAGTCTGATGTAGGAAGGGGAAAAAATTATAACTACAAGAAAAAGAGAAATGGGGAAGAAACATAAATATGACCTTATAAGGTTGTTCAGACTGATATTCCTTTGCAATGTGATCAATCTTGTCATTTAGTATCCATGGTCTATTCTTAACAGATTTCTTCAACTTTTCGGCATCAATGGCCTCTGTCTGCACCTTATAGGAATCCTTTGAGGCTTCAAAGTTCAAGTTTCCCTCACGATGATCAACCTTCTTCAAGAAGAAGGATGAAAGATTCGCAAAACCTGGTGGAGCTGATATTCTTGCGGAGCTATCTATTTCAATAGGAGTTTTGCAGTGCTCTGCCCCCATCTCTAAACTAGAAAACATAGAAAGAAAATAACAAGAACATTTTGACTGATTAAAATCTCGATGTAACTTAACGAGGCCACCAAATTCTATCCAAAAAAAATCTCGATGTAACAACTACTACTTGTTAACAACAAATGCCCACAAATGAAATCCAATGCACTTAACAACATTCTGCAGTTTCATAGACTGAACGTTACTACAATCTAGGCCGGGGATTTAAACTGCGGTCGAGATGAGACTGCGTTTACGGTCGAGGTGTTTTGTCGCGGTTGCAAACAGACAGCTATAGCGGCCGTTAGATAGCAGTTTGGCACTGTCCAAACCCGCAATACCCGCAATCCTTAGGTCCGTGATAGCATCTCAGTGATACCCGCAATGAATGCAATAGTATCTGTTAAGTCCACGCAACACGACCTAAAACACGGCCTCAACCACAATTTAACTCCCTGTTGCTAACAGCTATTTGAATCCTAATCTAGGGATTAAAACTTTACTGGGTAGAGTGAAAAGAAAATTGGAAAGATTTGAAGATTAAAAAGTTCAAGTGCTTGATAGTAAGATAAAAAGTTGAAAGAAAATGCATTTTTTTCCCTTGGTTTAGCTGAAAAGAAGAAAAAATAAACTAAAATAACATATTTTGAACTAATTCACATCTTCCATTTTTTCTCCTTCTATCCTTTTATGTTTCCCTCCCTTCATTACATGGTTAACAAAGATTCAAGTAATGTTGTAAGAGAAGATACATTAAACCTAGTTCAAGGGTTTCATATACCTAAAAAACCACAACCAAACTAACAAAAACAAAAGAAAAAGGAAAAAGGAAAAAGTTTCAGCACATACCCTCGGGGGAGACAGAGCCAGCGGGAATAATCCCAATTACAAAAGCAATTGGCACAGACGGATTGAAGAAAGTTGAAAGAAGTCAAACCATAAGAGAAAAATCGAAGTGGAAAAGGGGGATTTTTTTGTAAAAGCAGGATTTGATTTCGTTGGGTTCTTCCAACGGTGTTTAGAGTAAGACCGGAACTGCAAGCGACAGATGCTGAAATTCACTTACATTCTCGTTTTTAATCTGTTTATCTTAGGTCTATCTTTATGGCTATTTTGAATGAATATTCCCTTTTTGGGATTTATATGAGAAAACAACTCCTCATGTTGTAATTTAAAAAATTATTTCTTTCGGGCTACGTAGGAAAAATTCGCGTTGTGTAAAATCAGAGTTTTAAATTTGCGTTCTATAATATGCGAATTTTGCCTACATGTCATTTCCCAATAATTGGCCGGTTTATTTAATTTTGGGATATTTAAAATTTGCGTTCTGTAGGACACAAATTTCACGATATTTTCACCAATTGAAAAATTAAATAACCGCGTTGACGATCACTGAATTCGCGTTCCACATAACGTGAATTCGCTTCAATTCTTATTGGGGAATATCGGTGAATTCCTCTACAACTCTTTACAATTGTTCGTGCGAAAAAATAAAAAATATCGTTGAATTTGCGTCCTGTAGGATATGAATTCTAAAAATCTATAATTAAAAACCCATAATGAAACTCAAGTGATCTTTTTCATTATTGCGCCTTTTGTCAGCATAGATTGGAGAAAATGAGTAACACGAAGCAGGTGATTTACAAATACAATTTTTAATGGGTAATCTTCACCAGTGGTCCTTTTTGTTTAGAGTGTGTTCTATTTTGGTCACCAGAATTCAAAAAAGATTATTTTGGTCACTTACGTTTAGAATCGTTTCTATTTTAGTCCCTTGGCCGTTAGTCTCCGTTACTTAAAAAATTAAGTTTCTAATTTAACCCCCAAACTTTTAAAATTTTATTTTTCACCATCTTCCCCAAAAAATTTAAAACTAAACCCCAGAAAATCAATTCAAAACCTTAACCTCCGCCTCCCCTCCCCTAAAAAAATTAAATCCGAAAGCCTGCAATTTTACTATGTTTGTCATTTGGAACTCGATTAGTTGTTGAATTCTCATTTTTCAATGTTCTTGCTTTAGTGGAGAAGGTGAGAATCGACTTAAAAACAAGGTTAGTAAGAAGACATCCGGTTTCAGCAAAAAACCTGAATTTTGCAGTACTAAACCCAGCTTATGTTGCGAAGAAGAATAAATATCTGTATGCTGCGGTTGGAGATTTAATGTTAAAATTTCATGTTTTCAAAGAGTAGAAGATTTTAATCGTCTGATCATATCAGAAATGTAATCTGAAATTATTGGATAGGGAAACAAAAATTGGTGATAATGACGAGCCTGCACTGCGTAACATATATGTTTTCAAAGATGGATCGATACATACAAAGATCTGATTATACATACAAAGATCTGATTCTTCTTTCAGTTTCTAAAAAAGATGATTTTTTTATACAAATTTAAAATCTAATCTTGCCTAAAGAAAAAGAAAAGATAGAGAAATATTTTTAATGTCTAAAATCTATAACTTGCTTACTTTGGGACACCAACTAGCTTGCTTACTTTGGGACACCAGATTTTCCTCCTTTTTATTTGGACATGTTTTTTTCTTTTCAAATCAATCGAGTTTTCTTCTATATGAGTGATGGGTCACTCGCCTGAACTCGATGACGTTGAAGACTCTAAAGAATCTACGATCAACAAACAAAAATGGAGTCACAAAAAAAAAAACAGAAATAGAAATGGCTATTGGCTATTGGCTAATCTTTAAGCCAGCTTATGTATTAAAAATAGATGCCTTGCAGATATTTATTTTTTAACATCACCGCCAACAACCACGTACATATGCAACATAAACTGGGTTTAGTACTGTAAAATATAGATTTCTTGCTGAAACTAGATGCTTTGTTACTATCTTTGTTTTTAAGTTGATTCTCACTTTCTCTACTAAAGGATGAACATTGACAAACGAGAATTCAACAACTAATCGAGTTCCAAATAAGAAACATAGTAGAGTTGCAAGCTTTCGGATTTAGTTTTTTTAGGGGAGGGGAGATAGGTTAGGGTTTTGAATTAATTTTTGGGTTTTAATTTTATAATTTTGGGGAAGATGGTGAAAAATAAAATTTTGAAAGTTTGGAGTTAAATTAGAAACTAATTTTTTTAAGTAACGGAGACTAATGACCAAGGGACCAAAATAGAAACGATTCTAAACGTAAGTGACCAGAATAATCTTTTTTGAATTCTGGTGACCAAAATAGAACACCTCCTAAACGAAAGGGACCACTGGTAAAGATTACCCATTTTTAATTTATTATTATTCAAAGAAACAACAACACTTTTCACTTGTTATTGAATTTGAAAGTAGAGTGAAGGCTGCCTGATATAAACAATAGCTTCATTAGAATATTGAAACAAACACTATAAAAGCATTAATTATGTACTTAAAAGAATGCAAAATGCGAATTGTACCTCCCCACTGGTAACCAACAGGGCGATCAACAATGCTGCAGCGTTTTGGAATGCTCACTGCGATTTCTGGCCTCATTCTGGCATTGTATGTTGTTTGAGAAAATAGAACAGCGCAAAGGCAGGCTGGATTCTTTACAATCTTCTCCATTACCGTGCAGCAACGCTCGAAAACCGAGGCTCTCCAATGTAGTGCGGCGAATGCACATGGTTCCAACTTCTCAGCCTCCTTCTCGATGTCATGTTTCCCACACGGATCATAATAATAATCAATTCCTTCGGCTCCGTTGAGCCCTACAATGATCATACTCACAAGAAACACGAGAACGCACATGTACTTTACTGAAGTTTCTATTTCTATACTGCAATTCGGTAAGGACACTTTTAATCAACAACTCGAACTCAAACGAAAACACTTGTAAGTAGCTTGTAAAGAAACATGCTAAATTACCTCTTAAATATCATATCTTTTTGCTTTATTTGGACAATGGGCGTGGCCTAACTTTAAAGTATAAAATACATAATTAATATAAATAAAAGCATTGCATATTTTTTATACAGGCCCGGCTGGACTGGACCCAGGTTTGAAATTCTCTATTTAAGGCCTGACCCATGTAAAAAAAAACATGCTCGTATTTTTATCCGGACTCATTTTTCGAGATTTAATATTTTTGTTTAATCCTTTTCATATTTCGGGTGTGTCTTTGGACTCGAGTGAATAGCTCGACTCTTGATTTTGAATATGTCTATTTTAAACGAACAAAAATACTATCATTTTCTCTTTAGTGAACTGATATATTTTCCCCCAATAAAAGTACCAGATGTGGAGAAAATGGTGAATGATGTAATGACGGTTCGAAAGTGGAGTTTGCGAAATTATTGACTAGAATAGTTATGTTGATCATGAATATGTTAAGCTCATACATAAACACAACTCAAATTCAATTTGACCCGACCCACAAACACCTCTACACCTAATATATAAAATTAAATAAGTATATTTTAATTATATCTTATTATTTATTTATTTATTTTCATGGTCTAAAGGTGATTACAATGTAATATTTGTTAATACATATTTTTAACTATTTGACAATGCACACACACCTCACAAAAAAAAATATTTGAACTTAAGTCTCTTAGGACGATCATCTTTTCATTTTCATCAAAACGTTTCCCAAAGTTTCAATTTAAAGTTTGGATCACGATAAACAAATTTGTGTTCAGTTAAACTACAACAAAGATCACCCAATTATGTAAAAGTTTCTTTTCTGCTCACTCAATTATAAAATTTTTTTTGTTCAATAATGATTAGTTTTATACAGAAAGATGACGTGGTTTGTTATAAAATTAGCATAATAACAAATTTAGTCTTTAATTTTACACATTACATTAATTTAGTTTAATTTTTTTAAAAATAACTTGCATCCTTTACATATTGTATCAATTTTGATCCTAATTCAAAGAAAATTGACTCACAACCTTAATATATTGTAACAATTTATCCTAATCCTTAAAAATTCAAACAAATTATAAAAAAATTCCAAAAAATATATTTTAAAAAATAATTTTAAAGTTCTAAAAATTCAGTTAAAATTTTCAAAAATACAATGCGTAAAGGTTAAGAGTTAATTTTTGAAAATTAGACTAAATTGATGTAATATGTAAATGTTAAAAGATAAATTTGTTATAATGTCAATTTTATAACCCGCCACGTCATATTTTTGTCCAAATTAACGGCTAATGACAAAAAAACTTATTCATAGTTAGGTGGCTCCTAATACAATTTAGCCTTTTTTATTAACTATTTTCTATATTTTTTTTTATCTATTTCAACCATATTGTTCACCTAAAATCTCGCTGTTAATGTAAACCTTTTAATAAAGAGAACTTAAATTTAATGTTAAACAAATGAAGAGCTAATTAATAAGACTCTTTTGTCATTAGAAAATCCTTAATGTAAACATTTAAAATAAATTTAAAGCTAAGATAGATCTTGGTTCTTCCGTTAATGTTAACTAAAGTGGCTCTTGGAATGACCATCTGGTTCATAAATAACTCAATTTGACCGAGAATTGTAATTTATATTTATTCTTTAATAGTTTTAATGTAATTATAAGATAATATATGTTCATATTCTTTTTTTTTAACACTTTGATAATACACACCTTACAGACAATGCTACTCGAACCCGAGTCTCCTAAGATAAACATCATCATTCTTTTCTTTGGAACCAATTGTTGGGTTTGTGATTTATATCGATATACCTAATATATGAATTGTGGTGAATAATTTTCTTTATGACGAGCATTCCTAAGGTCATCTTTGTTGTTAAGGGCTGTATTTTATTTAATGACACGTAAAGTTTAAAATGACAAATATGATATCCGATGATAAGCTGTGATTTTTGATTTAACTGAAAATGTTAGATAAGAATTTCATTTTATGGAAGCATAAGCTTCCATTCCATCTTAACTTACCCACCCTTAGGGATGGACTTAAAGGGGACGGTCGCCCTCCTAAAATTTTAAAATTCTCATATAAATTAATATTTTAAGAAAAATTTATGTATTTCCTGTTGAAAATCTATTTTCGCTCCCTCCCCGCCCTACAATTTTATAAGTTCGTCCCTCCTAAAATTTTATAGGTTCACCCCTTAACATAAAGTTCTGCGAACGCCCCTTCTTACCATGCAGCCTTGAACTATTGTCATTGATTGAGTTTGCATGTATCACCATTTATGGGAGTGAGCTGATGTTACATCTTCCAAATTTTGTGTATCTGATATTGTTACATCAATTGTAATGTCATGGTAACCGGAGAGGGAGTGGGAGAGGGAGAGAGAATATGTAGGACCTGCAAGCTTTTAGAGTCTTATGGTATGACTTCTGTAGGGTTATATGGAGAACTGGATTCTAGTTGCCCGCTCCTCATAATTAGGACAATTAATTGTTGAATCATTAGTTTTTGGGGTCCAGACTTTCATGGTCATTAACAGCCACCGGGAGTTGCTCATATTTGCATTCATTTATCATAAATGGGATAAGATTTGTTGGAACCACATTAGTTTATCTAGTTTCGGAACCGGTTCCATATTCAAGACATTGGGGGCATCTTTTGTATTTTGCCTTTTATCAAATAAAACAATAATGTTTTCGGCTTGGAGGCTTTAATCCAAGTGGGCTCGTCAGTCATCTGGATGCTGACCAATAAGCAAAACAAAGCTTCCCCAATTCTAGGCCCGCCCATGGGGGCTGATGTTACCTCCTCCCCATGCAGCTAATACCAAATCACGCCTCTCATTCGTCCTCGTTCACCAGTGTAGATTTCTCAATCCGTGAAATTATCTAATGTATCATCCGTGATTATTTTTTAAAATATTATAATTGGATTGAGTATAGAAAAAATAAATATAAAACTCAACGAGTAATCACAGTAAAAAAATGATAATTTTAGATTCGGGTTCAATCAATTTTGTCTGTAAGTTGTGTGAGCCTTATCGATAAGTAAATGAAAAAGTACGTACAAGGAATCCTGTACAGGCGGCAGGCGTTGAGGAATATGCTTTTCTAGAAGGATTAACTAGAAGAAAACGAAAGCCTATAGACAATAATTTATTTGAGGTTAAATAACAGCAGTTTTGAAAGCTTACTGAAATACACGTCTATACAGTTTATACTTTATACATAAATACACAAAATCCATTGAATCTGTAATTTTCGAATCTCTTATTAAATTACAAATACTCTTCTTACATAAGGAAAAACAATAGCTAGCTGTGTTTTTCAAATATTAGGAAATACCTCACACATAATATATATATGGTATATACTTGATTATTATACTTAAATAATTAATTCTCGTGCCCCGTTGCTTTTAGTTTAGAATTACACGGAAAGAAACAGATCACAGGATCCAAATAAACTAAAAAGAAAACAACGTTTGGTATTGTTTAATGATTTTTCTGACCTGTAATTAGGACAAAGCTTAGACCAACAGAGTCTAGTCAGGCGGATAAGGTTATTTTTTGGTTTTAATTTCTCAAAAAAGATTCTATATTGTTTATACGTTGCTGTCTTTATGATATGAAATCCGTATTTTATGTTTTGTTTTTCGTATCGTATAATTGTATCATGCTTTTATATATTTTGTGAGTGTACAGTTGCACTTTAATGTGACATACACAACGGGAAGGAGTGGGGTTTGAGAATTTGTTTGTTATTTGGTGGATGCAATATGATGGAAGTGTATTTTAAGGAAAAATGTGTTCGAGGTAGGGTTGGCTTAATTCCATCACAATTCGTTGAATTTTATGACCTGTCATTTTATCATAGTTTATCCATTTAGGGTTTCATTTATGAAGTGTTGTTTTTCATTTCAGGAAATCACTCGTATTTTTGGTGTTGGAATGAATAATTCATGTTGGTGTATTTTGGGCAAATGAGAAACTTTTCGCATATCTGGAAAAAAATAATTTTATTTTGTATACAACTATTTTAATCTTTCTCTGCCCTCAAAGTTAAGATATTAGATGTTTAAACATGTAACAAATGTAACCCCTTAGCCCGGCCTAGACGTCCGACCCGAACTAAGAAGATTATACGAGGAAAACTAAAGTCAACTCGTGAAAGTCAACCTTGATTGACGAGCTTTTTTTCTTTTTAATTTTTCTAGATGCACATTATTAACCTATATGAATAGAAAAATATTTTAGAGGAAGCGAGACAGCGAACGGAGTTTATTTAGGGATTCAATTGCATGCGATCGTCTTTTAGGGACTAATATGTAACTTTTCAAAATTATAAAAACTAAACACGTTTTAAGGTTACCCATTCAAAATTAACCATATACTAAGCCAACATGTCAAATTTCGTCTTAAACGGATCATCCAAACTCATTTAATTAAGCACTTAAGACCTAGGGACCAGAATGTAAGAAATAAAAACCTAAAACAATTCAAATTCATCTTCGACGGTCAGGTGTTTTCGAAGCACTAAGCCCTGTATCGGAACAGCCGTTTTGAAACCAGGTTGACCGTCTCGATACTCGAGTGTGTTCCGAAATCCGTATCGAAACACCCCTTTACGTTCTTTTAAATATTACACCTATAATAAACAATTAGACTAAAATCAATAAAAAAAATTAAAATTTGAGATAAAAAAGAACCGTGATACCCAAACTGACAAAGAATATCATGTGAAACTTGACAGAAAGCATTAATTCAGATTCTTTTTATAATCAATATACTTAACATTTGACATTCTAATTAATTATAATTATTTTATAGTTCCAGTTCACTCAAATTTATAAGCTCTAAAAAATATAATCTTATTAACACCAACCGGATCAGAAATATTATCCCAACTCTGATAATCTTGAATATATATATGAAAAAAGGATGGGGTTAATCAGCAGCAGTTTCATTGTGATGGAAATTTGGAATCAATTAATTGCCTGGAGTAGAAGAAAATAAAAAGCACGACAAGAAGTTGGGTGTTTGATTAAATTGTAGGTCCCGCAAGAATCAACATAGAAGAAAGGAGAAACAGCCAACTAATAATATGGGGTTTAGATTTGGATGAGTGTGTGGATCCCAGGGTTAAATCCAATGTCTATCAAACACCCTCCGGATTTTTTTTCCTCTAAGTATGATTTTAGTAAGACGAATTTGTGTGTATTTGGCTTTGCAGTGGTAGAATTGATTTTGGATCATTGTAATTTTATAGAATTGATTTTGTATATAATTGATTTTAAAATAACGTGATTTATGTTTGAGAGTTTTTTTTTCTTCTTAAAAATCACGATTGTGTAAAATTATAGTGTAAAAATTACGACGAATCACAAAAGCTTCTTCTACCTTGCTTTTTCTAAAATCAAATTTGAGGTCTAAAATCATGTTTGAATTTTTATATCCAAATATGTTGACACGATGACCGATGCATATTTTCCCGTTCAATCGAAATTTTTAGACACCAAACGCATAACCAAACATACACAAAATCATATAATAACAACATGAACTTTATTTTTTGTTAAAAATCCTTTTAAACCTAAGTGGAGAAGGTAAATGGGTGAGGGATTGTAATATGTAAGCTATAATTTTCTTACATTATGTAAATTTTTTGGTGTAAAATTTGTAATATATATATAGGAAGTGAATTAGCCGCTTACCAAAACAAATGTAAAATTTTTACACATTTTTTAGACGTTAGATGATAGTAATAAATGGCTAAGATTATTTTTTTGTGATAATTTTATATTTTCTATTGTTAATCTCAATCATTCATTTATCTTTATCCAATAGTCTAAAAATATAAAACTTTCGAGTTTTATATGATATAAGATCATATGTGTTATATATGTTGCAGGCTTGCAGCATCTTCTTTCTTTATTTAACTTTTATTTTATTTTTGTTTTAATTATGGAAGACGGCATGCCATTTAATTTACATGTATAGAATCTAAGATTGATTGATAGATATATAAGCTAGCTAGCCTGTGGAAAACATTGTTAATTTTGTCTTCCTACTTTCGACAACATCGCATTACAGGACACGCGTCCTCTTTGTCTCCCCTAACATGTCATCAACTTTAAAGAGAATCTCACATGTTTTTCTCTCAATTTATGTAAATTATGATTAAACTGTAATTAACATCCCCAACTGTTATGCTGCACGTGTACTCCTAAGGGAAAATTAATTCCCATTTCTTAATTATCAGTTTTCGTTTTCTCTGGAGACATGAACCTTAGCCAAACAAAGAACCCTAAACTATATTCTCAAAACACAGATTTTTTTATATATTAGAAAAGTTATATTCATATTCATATCCGAATATATATCGAAAACACGAATAATTAGATTATTAGGAAGAAAATTATGAGAGGATGGGGGCAATCTCATCGGCGTAAAAGCCGAGATGTTGTTAATGGTAGGGTTAATATGTTGGATAAGCGGGACTTTTAACATTGAAATAATTAACAACAAAACCAAAAGATTTCATAATGTGATAGTTATGCTTATGCATGAGATTCTTTTCTTCTTTTTTCTTCCATTGTTGTCTGAAATTTTGCGGTGATTCATATTATATTATCCACAAGATTGCCCAGGTGTCGCCGCATGAAACATGCAACGTCACAATTAATTCAGTCTCACACGCGTCCAATCCTGCAAAATCAATAAAATAATATTTGTTGCTGTTGACCGACGGTCGATGAGAGTCCGTAAATTAATTAAGTTTAGGACAAAACAATTACTAACAGACAACAGTTGGGTTAAGACTTAAGTAAATACAATTTCCGAAGTTGCTTTTATGACTGCCAATCATGTCCATGGCTGCCTGATCAACGATGCTTCTACTTGTGGATAACAACTTCCCACATTTTCAAGCTACCAACCGAATCTTTTGATGTGCTTTCATTTTTTTAATAATAATTATATAGTTTTTCTATTTTGAAAACGACATAAAGCTATATATTTTTATTGGATAATTATTCGGTACATTGGTGGTGAAATTTTTTAATTTTCACAACCGTCTTAATTTTAGAGTTTATAGACTCAATTTAGGGTGTAAAGTTTAGGGGTTTAAGTTTAATGGTTTAAAATTTGGTGGTTGTAAATAGAATTTAGGGTTTATAGGTTAAAATCTAAATCATCACCATATTATACTAAAATATAAACTCTAACCTTTAAACCCTAAATCCTAACACTAACCCATAAATTCTAACCATTACCCCTAAATTTTAAATCCCTACACCTAAACCATACACCCTATATTGAATCTCTAAACCCTAAAACTAAGGCTCTTGTGGAAACTAAATTTTTTTAAATTTTGATATAAAAATCTTTTTATTTCCATTTTGACGATGGTAAATATCCATTGAATCAACATTTTAATATTTTTTATATTCCTACTAAAAAAATCGTCTTTATTTCATTTTATGATTCATACTTTGAGACCTATAATTTTTTCTTCAATGATATTATCTTTAAAATTTAAACTTAAAACTCTAATACGTAAAATAAACATTTCAATCCTTTTGATCAATATATTTATAGGTATGATCGACACATCTATCTCCAGAGATCGCTTGAAATCCTTTTTTGGTGGAGCAATTTTACTTAAACAACTTGAAATCCGCCATTGCTTTGTTGACAAAGAGGTGTCTACTTTGTTCCTACACCTAAAAATATTAGACTTAAATTTAAACATATGATAAATATAGTTCTTAGGTTATATCAATCCCATTCAGGGCAAATTTTGTTGACAAAAAGATCAGATATTTTATTCAAATGAAAAACTAAAGGCAAAATGATGGATGTGAAAAAGACTAGGTTAATGATGCATTCAGATTTATTATATTTAATTTGATTATATAAAAAAACAAGGGTTCATAATAAAATAAGTATTTTTTTTTTCTTTTAGGGGTCTAAACTATTTTTTTGTCCCTTGTATGTGTCTAAACTATCTGTTTTTTTTTTCCTTTTTCAAGTGCCTAAACATTTTTTGCCCATTTTAAGTGTCCAAATTACCATTTTTTGGTCAAAGTAGATGTCTCGATTTGATCTTAAAATGGGCAAAAAATGATAGTCTAGGCACCTAAAAAGGTAAAAAAATAGTTTAGTCACTTTACAAGCGTCGTAATTGTCAAATAAATTATACTTAATCTCAAATTAAATAGATAAATAATGTAGTAATAGAGAAAAATGGTTGATCCAGAAGGACTAAGGAGCTTATGATATCTGAAGGTTTTGGTTCTGACTGTAGAGAGAAAATGAAGTAAATGGGGGTTTTGATCAAGAGAGTAAAAAATGAATGTAGAATAATAAAAGCGAAAATGGCGAAAGTAAATTTTGAAAATAAATCAATTAAATGGTATAGCTTGAGGCTTCGCTTTACCTCATCATCGAAGAAAATTTTACTCCGGATAAATGTTGGTTATAGTTTACAAGGCCCAACCCTTGTAACTTATTTTTTTCTCTGATAAACTGATAATCCAAAATCATTTTTCTGAATTTTTGTTTTTTTGGCTGGACTAACTACGACTATCGTCGTTAGAATAAAACAATTTAAAATCTGGAAAAACCCGACTCAAGCTATATTGTCTCAATGAGAATCAAATTTGATCTCTTTTCTAAAACCTTAAAAATCACTTAGAGATGATCAAAGATAATTCTTGAAATTATTCAAATTAAATCCTAAAAAATAAAAGATAATTTCTAATTTGAATTTAAAATGCATATGATCTTGCTTGTCCGTCTTTACTGACTAGACCTTCTAGAAGCTGCTGACTGGTTGCCATGTCAGACGCTTCATTCCTAGAGTCATGCCCACTAACCCAGCCTTGATTTCAAAAAATAAAACTGCAGAACTTTGTCTTTTAAATGCAATCTGCAGAATTGAACTCCTGCGTAGAAAATGCACAAAAACATTCAAGTCAGTAATATTGAAGATTCAACGGGAATGATTAACAGTAAAATAATAACAAAATAGAACACTCATAAACACTTAAAAGAGAAAAACATTATAGTTTGAGCACCTATTTTGACATTAAGCCAAAAACAATTTTAGAATCAGTAAGCTGAATTTTGCATTGTTACGTTGGACTTTGGTTTAAAGTTGAATAAGTAAAAGCATTAGGAAACCACTTCAATTATCTCTCATAACTTGTAGGGTTGAATTTGGGGCCTTGACATGAAAGTTAAGGGGTGTTAGGGGTGTTTTGCGAGCTCTAGAAGCTGAGTTTTGGGTTCGTGTATCGATATTGGATGAACTGGCATCGATATCTCTTTGTTTTAACGGCTAAACTCAAGCAGAGTTTGAAAGGGTATCGACATGCATGGGTAAGTATCGGTATCCTCTGTTCAGCCTAAATTTCAGTAGCGAAATTAGATACTGATACGCATAAGTGAGTATCGGTACATATGGGATACCGATACGCGCCCCCGTATATCGGTACCAGGCGTTGGTTAAACCCTTATCATTGCAAGCAGTGTATCGATACACATAAGTTCCTTTTGCAACCAAATTATTAATCTTATAAATAATTAATATGGTTTAAGGTTTTTATAGTAAGAGAAAGAAATCACAAATAATTTATGGGTAATTGTTCTATACACAAGCGCTTGTGGAAACTTTTTTACACAAGCGCCTTAGTTTTAGGGGTTAGGGACTTCGTTTAGGGTTTAAAATTTAGGGGTATAAGTGTAGTAGTTTTGAATTTAGAGATTGTTGATAGAATTTTAGGTTTAGGGTTAAAATTTAGGGTTTATAGGTTAAAACCTAAACCCCCACCCATATTACCCTAAAACTAAACCCTAACCCTAAACCCTAAATTCTAACCATAATTCCTAAATTCTAAACATGAACCCTAAATTCTAAACCTTTACACTAAAACCCCTAAACTCTAAACTCTAAACACTAACCCTAAACCCTATAATTGAGGTGCTTGTGGAAATAAAAACTTTCCACCGCCAGTGTATAGGATATTAATCCATAATTTATCCGCATAAATTAATTTTCTTGTAATTTTTTTGACATTATAACGAATTTCTACTCTTTCTTTTACCTGTATTTTTTCACATCAAATTTTTTTCTACATAAAATCTCTTTTATTGTGTAGTCATTACTACTTGTCGTTATCCTAAAATAAAATGCATGCATGATTACTAAACTTGTTTGGAGTTCTTGAGGTGTGGCTTATCATGTTTTGAAGACTTGATAATTAAGATTATCTTAAGTCAATAATTTTAATTCGTTCTAATACAATGAATGAAGATAAAATGTTAGCTTGATTAATTATTCTAATTTTGAAATGTTTCACTTCTTCAAGTTTCTCTTTTTTTGAACATATAAATACAAAGGGCTTCAATAAGTCAACTCAACATTGAATTCGTTTCTCTTTATGCAAGGGATAAACTTGGAATACTCTTTAAGATATATTCAAAATTTACTATAAAATAATTTTTAACAAAATTTTAAAAAATGTAAATTGTGGGGATATCATAACTAGGATTGTGAAATTAGAAACACGTGATAGTATATTATAACAAATTCTTACAACAAATAAGCAAAAATATAAAGTCTCTAAAACGATAAAAAGAAAAGCTCTTTTATAACTATATTTAAATAAGTATTTATACGAGATCTACGAATTGATGGAGTGATCAAGAATATTCATGTTGTCTCATTTTGTATGAGTTTGAATTTCGACATTTACCTTGAAGATGTAAAAATCTCTTTACTTAATAAAAAAACATTTACCCAAACAATTTAAACCCGAGTCTCTTAGGATGAACATCATCTGCTTTTTCATAGAGACACTTGTTGGGTTCATATCCGTGCAAATTTTTATCTCAAATAAATATTTTATTTGACATAAAATTTGAGCAGAATCGTTTTTTTATACAACCCCAAATTGAAGGATGATACAGGTGTTTCATCCTACATCCTTCCGAATGTTGCAATAAAAACCATTCATCTGGATTAGATCGTCAAACTTTTTGTACATATTGAAGAATAAATATTTATTTGATTAAAATAGAGATGAAATTTTTTGGGTAAATTATAACCTACAAATACTTATATAATGGTTTAAAAACTAATTTTATGAACACAATAAAAACATGCAATTATAATTCATTCAAGACTTGTTTTAAACCCCCTTACACATCTTTAACAAAAACACAATCAAAGGATATCGAGTGCAACCTTTTTGAATATCAGCTAGAGATTTGCCAAAAGCTATCCTTAAATGTCTTATTTGTTAAAAAAATAAAAACACATTAGTTTATTCGAACCATATTGAAATGATCTTTTTATCGTCAAACTTTTAAATGTTATAAAATAATCTTTAATTTTCTCAAATGGTTACAAAAGATCATTAAAATTGATCAATTATTATAAAATAGTCAATAAACTTGTCAAATTATTGCAAAGGATAAATTACGTAAATCATCTCTGAACTTTACTCTTAAACTTATTTTGGTCTGACGTTTCAAAACGTTCAATTTACTCACTAAAGTTTATACATTAAACATTTTGTGTCACTAAAGTTTAGACATTGAACGTTTTTGGTCACTTTTAAACCCCAAACGGTCATAGATGGTGGTCATCCAGTCTCAAATTTCACCAGTCACTTCGCTTGGTCCACTAAGTCTGAATTCAACCTCTATTTTTTGGAAACTGCTCCGAAGTTCACGAATCGACCAAAAACCTTCTGGTTTCACTCTTGTCGATCTCCCTCATCTATTATCGGATGAAGTTCGTTTCTCAGTATGTTATTTTTCTCGTGCTAATGAGTTTTACAACATTCGAATCTTGGAGATATTCTTTCATTTTTCAGTGAATGGATGTCATCAAAAAAATTATTATTAATTTATAACGTGATGGACCATTCATAACAATTCAACAAGTTTAATGACAGTTTATAATATTTGAATTTTTATTGACAAAAAATCAATTTTGACATATTTTAAGGACTACCATTATACTTTATAAAAAAAAAAAGTTTATTACAATCCTTGACAAAAAAGCTATTACACTGTCGTTAACTTTGACACAAATTTCAAAAGTGCATATCATATAAAGAGAATAAAGATTACTTTTCTTCCTTCTTTGGGAAAAAGTTATTCAGAAAAGATGCACGTAAAGTTTCTTTCGAATATTTGACACGTGGAGGAGAGAAAATATAAAATTAACAGAGAAATTAATAAAACTTCGCAAAGTTTTATATAAAAATGGTAATTTATCCTCGTCGTACCAAATTATAAATTTAGTTATTTTGTAAAAACATATTCATTTAATTAGAATTTTAAATTCATGAATTATATTAATTTCGTGATATAAATTTGTTTTTTACTTTTACTTTTTATAATTTTCTCTTTCCTACACATATTATTTTTCTTTAAATAATATAGTAAGCGAGGACAAGAACTAAGCCAATGAATTTTTAGGGCAAGAGTAAATGAAATTTTCATTGGATTAAAATATAATTTTATCAACAATTTATCATATAATTTTATAATTTCAAAATTGAGATTTATCGTTTATGGGACCCATACAACTTTACTATTATCTAAATTTAAATTAGAAAAACTAAAATAACATTTTTACTATTTGAAGGAGAGAAGTGGTTTTGTACGAGTGTAGACATCAAGAAAAATGCTTTAAAACGAGTTGAATCAAACGTTCATAAAAGAAAAGTTCAACTATAAATAGATGCCTAAAATTTATCTTTTTTACAATATATGTTTAAAGTATTTTTTAGTTAAAATATATGCTTCATTTTTTCTGTTACTGTTTTAAGATAACACAGTTTAAAAATTCATTACCTAATTATAATTTGACATGTGTATTTTATTTTTATTTATTTATTTTTAAAAAAATAAAAAATTTTAAAAAAAATCTAAAACTTCTCAAAATCTTTAAAAATCCCAAACCCTACAACCTCAAACCCAAAAAATCCCAAAACTAACATTGATGCCTTTGCCAATAGCCTCGCCATATCTCACCATCGTCGTCGATAGTTTCATCGAACCCTACCACCGTCAACGTTAGAGGTTTTCGCCTATTTTCTCAATCATCCATCATCAGTGGTCGGCGAGAGGCGTGCCACTCGGACGTCGAACAATTGAAACTTTTCGTGTTTGTCGTTCGACGTCCGATTTGCACGCCTCTCGCTGGTTACCGATGATTAGATAAAATGGACGAGGGCCTCCAACAATGACGGTGGTGAGGTCCGGAACGAGACTATCAACGACATCAATGATGATAATTTTGGGATATTTAGGTTTTAAGGATTTGAGATTGTTTTGTAATTTATGTAAAATCTGAGATTTTTTTTAAAAAAATCAGTTTGTTTTTTGAAAATAAAAGGTAAAAGCCACGTGTCAAGTTATAATTGAGTGATCAATTTGTTTTAACAGTTTGACTTTAAAACAGACCAATATGAAACATTATGCACCTATTCCAACCAAATAATTATTTAGGCACCTATTGCAAAAAAGATGTAAAGTATGAACACCTATTTTATAGTTAAGCTTAAAGGAAAAGTAAAAGATTAATTATAGACTCGTACTAAAACGCATGAGGAAAATAAAATGTTGTACATCATATATTTTGAACAAATATTTTAAACCGCCTCTATGAACGAGTCAAGAACCCTAAATCTTAATAAATTGTACATTACTCTTAAATTATTTTTAAATTATAAATTATATTTTAATAAATTATACATTACCCGTAAATCTTTTAAACTGCCTCTTGCCAGCTTCGTCCTTGTGTGGGATAATAAATTATAGAACGACCTCTCTCCCTCCAGAAATAGAAAAAAGGAAGTATAAAAATGGGAGAAAAGGATTCACTTGTTTTATAGTAGCATATATTGCATCTGCCTCTGAAGCTGGAAATATATTATTAATTAATGAAAATCTTACTCCATAAAATATAAACCATGCTAAAACATAAATTAAAATAGCAAGGTTCTGTTTAACATAGGAAGACGAACGAAAGAACGAAAACTATTCCCCTTTTGTCGTGATTCGTCGCCGTTGTTTTCTTACATACTATTAAAATAGTATTGCTCCACCCGTGAGTATGGATGTACTCGATATGTTTTCTTAAGAAAAAAATATTCATATCTTTTAGTATAAAAAATTATTATTTTTAATATTTTGATATTTTTACATAGAAGTATTTCTTTATATATTTTCTTAATCATTTGATAAGACACACATTTTATACGTACAAGTACTCGAACTCAGGTTTTATAGAATGATCATTATCATTTTTCACTGAAATCATTTGTTGGATTAAAAAACATAATAATAATATTACTGCAACTACTCAAGAAAACAATACTTATATTTAAATATATTAAAAGGTTGGAAGATAATCATTGAAATCATAATGTATTAATGCGTTAAGTATGGAGTAGATTACATCATCAAAGTATATAATAATAATAATAATAATAATAATAATATTGTTATTATTATTATTATTATTATTATTATTATATGGTGCGTATGCAACCGAGGAAGAATGAAATAATAGTGATAAGGCCAAGTGCTAATTAAGAACAAGTGTCCAAACAACATTAGAGAAAGCCACGTGAGATAAAAATGATTGAGCATGACACGGAATACATATATGGGTGGAATTAACGGTTCACATGAAGAACCAAAAGGAATGTGTAACTTTCCAATTAATTATGAGACATTGAAAACTTTGATTAAGTGTGAAGACCCAAGAAGACTTACTTACAACCCCTTAACTTATGGAAGTGTATAAGTAAATGAGGACACTCTTGAAAGGGATGGGACATACAGCCTTTGAAATTATTGGCTTATGCAATCAGGAATGCCAAGCCGTCACTCTTTCTCCTACCTCTCACCTAACTCAACTCCACCTCATTCCAACATAAACTCTAACCCTAACCCCAGAAGTTTCACTCCCCTTCCCTAGGGTTCTCTCTTTTATTGTCACTAAGGATTAATATTTGATACATATTCGTAATGAGGAGGAAGTGTTACAAACATACGAAACGGGATGTATCGAACGACAACGAAGATGAAGACCGAAATAAGTCATATAATATTAAGTGTAGGGACGGAACCAAGATTTAACATTGAGAGAGGTGGGTGGGAGGAGCCGAACTATTGAATTTAAAAAATACAATGACTTATTAAGTATTCAAACTCAAAATTCAGGTGACAATGTCTATTTTGTCTAATATTTAAACTTGTAAAGACTTAAATTGTTATTAGACCAAAAAAATTAATAGTACAAGCTCATCCAGGATCTAATATTTGCAGAGACCAAAATATTGAATTTTAAAAATGCAAGGGCTAATTACATATTTAAATTCAAAATTCTTGGGACAAGACCTAATTTGTCTAATATCTAAATTTGTAAGGACCTAAATTATTATTGGACAAAAAAATTGATGATACATGCCATTCTTCTTTAATTCAACCAGGAGGTGTAAATGAATAAAGCGTTCAACGAATTGTTAGTGAACCGTTCGTATAACGTTCGTTTATTCAGGTAAATAAACAAGTATGAACAAATTTTTATGCTCGTTTAATAAACGAACGAACACGAACGGAGATGTAATTCGTTCGTTTATGTTCACAAACAAGCTCGTTTATAAGTTCATTTACTTGATTTCTCTTTCCCTTTTATTTTTTTTACATTTTAAATATTGGTCAATTTATGAATTAAATTGAACACGTGGTAATTTTTTGAGTTCAAACTGTGAAGCCTAATTAGCTTAAAGGCTAGTGGTGTAATTCTATCATTTTGGCGAACATATAAATGAACACGTTAGCGGTCATAAAAATGAACAAGTTCTCGAACATTACACAAATATGTTCACGAACGTCAAACGAACATGAACACCATCAAAAATAAATAAACGAATACAAACATGATATTAAAAATGTAAACAAACCAAACATGGACATTCAAATATAAATAAACAAACATGTAAAATTTGTTCAAATATGTAAAATTTTAAACATGGTCGAGAACCCTTGAAGCCCTTAACAGAGCTTCGTCTCTGATTAAGTGATATTTGGTATAATATTGAGGAACGAATGGTATATGATCCTAATCTAAAATTACACATATTCTAATTCATTTGTTCTTAATCTTTATCAGACAATATCTGTCGTAGCGCTCAGTATTATATGGTAATATGGTCTTTATCGAATAAAAATTATATGTATTTTTTCGGTGTCCTTTTTTATGCCCAACATTAAAAAGCATTAATAAATTAAATTTTAAGCTCTAATCTTAAATTCTAAATCCTAAACCCTACATCCTATACTCTAAAAATACACCCTACCCTAAATTATCTAAACCCTAACCACAACCCCTAATCTTAATCTCTAAACCTAATTTTTAGTGTGAGAACATAAACAAGGGCATCAAAAAAGGCAAAAAAAATTATATTCGATGTTTTCGGGTAAATCTTGCTTACCCATTTGCAACACCTCTTTTTATTACCAAAAGAACTCTCTACAATTGATTATATAATTCTATGCATCATCGGTGAATTAGATATTAACATGTCATCATAAAACTTTAAAATTATTTATTTAAATTTATTTTTAATAATATGTGATCATATGATTTAGTGATGGTGTATAAAACAATAGATTACCATATGTCAAATTATTGTTATTACTATTAATCTTTACGCCATCCATCTCTTATTACGTGTATCTTAATTTTTGGATCACATGTTTTTCTAAACGTTTTTTTGACGTCCCCTCAATTTAGTTTTTCGTTTTCTTTTTAATATTGCACCGAATTATCGTTAAATTTCTTTTTTTTCTTCTTTTTGGAAAATTTTCAAACGATATAGTTATTAGTTAAGTAATGACTCTCAAATTTGTTCTGCTTTTTGTTAGAGTTTTTAACTAATAAACAATGTCAATATTTTTTCAATATTTATTTTTAAAAACTATCATGATATATCTAAATATGATATCATAATAAATGTAAAAAAGACTAACATGTTATGATATTGATTGAAAGCACGATAAATCTTGAGTACTCAAGAATTATGAGTTGAATTATATTAAAAAAAAAGAGTTGTGAGTTGAATCTTTATCTAGATCTTATTTACATCAACATTTATTTAGAAATAAAATACAAGGATACTTGTGAGATAAGGTAACTCATTAATTTAGAATTGGATGACGTTCTAACATATAAGTCAAGCTTGCTTGGAAGATTATATTTTGTAAGAAAGCTCGATGACCTAATTGTTTCTAGTGGCGGATGTACATATGATATAGGCCCACCCTGAACTTTTTAAATTATACACATTTGCTTTTAATTTTTTAATTTTTTAAATTAGTCTTTAAATTTTTATAATACTTGTGATTTGTGCACACCCTAAAATTTTAAGATTTTATATTTGCCCACCTTTAAATATATTTCTTGGTCCGCTACAGATTGTTTTTGACTAATCCTTATTCTTTACTTGTTTCCCTTAACTATACATTCCTTGATTGGTCAAAACATTTGTCTGGCCAAGTCGTTAGGAATCTTTTATTTACATTGATGTAAAATTAAATTTACATCGTAATTCACCATCATCGAGGTTACAGTAACTAATTATGTAAGGGAAAATATTTCATGTATTAGCGGTAAAATTTTTTTACAAACATATTTAATTTAAAGTTTAGACGTTTAGTTTAAGAATTTAAGTTCTAAAATTTAGGGATTATAGTTTAGTTTTTAAAGTTAGATTTTAGTTTTGTAGTTAAACTAGAAATGTTCGTGGATGTAAAATAACATTTAATTATAAAATTTATTTAAAAAATAATATTTTCGGTTGATAAATACGTGTGTGCTGCCAAATTAACTACGCTTTGGATTACCATTGGTTTCCCAAAATTAATCGAACAGACCACAAACCCATTTCCGTGAACCGTCGCATTCTTACCGTGATGGCCGATGGGTACAGCAGTTATCTTCTAGTGCCGGAAAGGCGGAAATGACCCTTCTTCGTCTTAAGAGCCATCCGGCATCCAGCTTGGTCCTCCCACCTTCACCAAGGGCAACGCCGACTTTTCACTACGATATATTATACTGAATTAGTTCTTAATGTCGGGTCACATTCATTAAATTGATTAATTAATTAACATAGTAAATAATGAGGATTGAGTTCCATAATTTCAATGTAATTGAATGTTTTGTGTTGGCGACACCCGTGGCAGTCCTGTCTATATCTACTATCAAATACTATCCCCAATTATTGGCATCGAGTGACATGTTGTGACAAATATCTTTTTGTCCACATTTTCTATTACACTATTTATTCTTGTCTTTCTCACATTACTCCCTTAAAAAATTATTAAATAATTATCTCAATAAAATTATAAATTAATATATATTAAATTTTATCACATACGCAATATAAATTTTTTTTTTTATAAATATATATATTTAAAAAAAATCTTAAGCATTTCAAAGATTTTATCTGGTACCACAATTGGGGGGATTGTTTATAGATGAATAATTTTATTGGATAAATGTATATGAATTATCAAATTATATTAGTACAAAAGTCTAGATCAGTTGATTGTTTAAGACATGATTAGTGGACCTCACATCAAAGACGAGACACCAGGCCCATTGCTTGAGCAGCCACTCAAAATTTAAAGGGGTGTAATCAGGGGCGGACCCAAGAATTTATTTAAGACGTGTTATTTTTTCGAACGGTGTTTAAGAAAAATTTATTATTTTTAAAGGAGTGTCATTTTATTTGTAATTGAGTGTTAATTACATATTTTTTATTTTTTTATATACAAATTATATAGAAAATTATAATTTTCAAAAAAAAAAATGGCGTGTCAACCGACACTCCAATGACCAATGTGGCTCCGCCCATGGGTGTGACCAATTGATGATCAAATAAGATTCATTCTTTTCGACTATTATAAAGTTGCAGCAATTATTTCTAGATTATTTTATTATACATTGGTCTGTCTCTGTTCTTGGTTACACCAATCAAAAGGTTCACGTGGCCGGGGACATCTATTTTTTTACCCCTTTCTATTCATCAAGCACTTATATTATATGGTACCACCCCCCTCCAATTTGGTATCTTTTCCCACCTGTATATATTTGTATCAAAACTTTGTATTTCTACCTTTTTTAATTAATCAAGCCTAAATTATTTTTAACTGTTTCAAAATTTAAAGGGGTGTGACCAATTGATGATCAAATAATATAATGGATTACTATTAGATGCAATGATCATGAAAAGAATTATTTATAAACGGAATTAAAATGGTGAAAAGTGTTTTATTTTTTTTATAAATATTCTATACACTGGCGGTGAAAACTGAAAGTTTCCACAAGCCAGTTAGTTTTAGGGTATATGGACTTAGTTTATGGTATATGTTTTAAGGGTTTAGGTGTAAGGGTTTAGAATTTAGGGATAGTTGTTTAAAATTAAGGTTTAAGGTTATAATTTAGGGTTTAGTTTTTAGGATAATATGGCGAGAATTTAGGTTTTAACCTATAAACCCTAAATTATAACCCTAAACCTTAAATTTAAACAACTATCCCTAAATTCTAAACCCCTACACATAAACCCCTAAACTAAGTCCCTATACCCTAAACTAAGTCCCTATACCCTAAAACTAAGGTGCTTGTGGAAACTTTCAGTTTCCACCGCACGTGTATAGAATATTTATTATATATATATATATTTAAATTTATTGTAAGGGGTGTTTTGGGTATTTAATTAATTTACACAAATAATCCATTTAGATAAAAAGGGGTGTTTTGGAGTGTTTCTCTAAAAAAAATAAATCATTTGCTTCCTAATTAAACACCTCAGATTTCTTGTAACCTTGGTTTTTCTTGAAACTTCCCAGTTATAACTAACTATAGTTACACAAGCATGGCCCCCTTTACATGATAGAATATTGTAAGAAATTCTGGTTGGCAAAGGCACTTGATTGTCATTTGTCATGTCCTAAAACATAATGGCTATATATATTTATACACCCAATACACAAACCTTCTCTTCCATATCCAATCACCCCAAAACCTAGATTTTCTTTTTCTAATTTCTCTTGTTAGCAAACATAAAACAAAAATGGGGCTAAGGGACATTGGAGCTACACTGCCTCCTGGGTTTAGGTTTTATCCAAGCGATGAGGAATTGGTCTGCCATTATCTCTACAAAAAGATTGCCAATGAGGAGGTCTTGAAGGGTACTTTGGTGGAAATTGATCTTCATACATGTGAGCCATGGCAGCTTCCTGGTATTCTCTCTTTCTCTCCTTTTTTATGGCTTTTGTTTGTCTGAAACACAGTGAAAGCAAGACAATTATTGAGTTGTGCTTTGATCTCTGGATCCTGGTTCAAGGCCCTGCAAAATATGTTTTGCCCTCTGCCATGTTAGCTGTTAGAATTGATCAGAAACAGCAGACAAATAACCACGTTTTCCCTGAAACAAAATAATGAAAGAGAGATATGGGGGAAAACAACATGAATTTTCTTGGAATATATACCCACACTATCTCTCTCTCTCTCACATACACACATATAGTAAAGAGAGAGAGATTCTTATACATGCAAGTATATATGCTTACAAACATGCATGTGTAATAACTCCAAAAGATTTGAGTCATGTAGCTAAGGTTTGCTGTTTCTTTCTCCCTTATGTTTATATTTTTGTTTTGTCACATTGCAAGAACTAAAAAAATGATTTGATTTAAGCTGCATATACATTTAGCTAAGGTTTGCTGTTTCTTTCTCTCTATGTCCTAGCTCTGGTGCACTTTTTATTAAGAGTAATCATAAAAATTTAAGTAGTAAAGATTTGTCAACAAACTTTAAAATAAGTGGTTAAAATTTTTAGTTGACACATCCTTCTTTTCTCTAGATTGTGGATTCGAACTCTATTAGGAGCAGATTCTCTTAAATAGAAATTGTTAAAAAAAATAGTAAAAATTTAATTGTGGAATTTAAATTGTGTAATTATTTGATCCTTTGCTTAAGTTTAAATATATTGAATACAAATTAGATTGTTTGATAAATGTAAATTTTAAAAGTTAATATAGTTAAAAAAACAAAAATAATGTTAAAATTGTTCTTTATACGTTGGTCCTTACGTCCACACTTTTTCATTGAAAAAATTATACTAACAAATAAATTTTATTTTGAATTATCAAACAAGTATAAAATATTAAATCATTGAAATTATTAATTTCCCATGAATTTGTTTTTAATGGTTTATCAAACTAGCCCTAAATTACAAATTATTTAAAAAAAATTAAATTTACCTTGAACTCTTCTAACTCCTATTTACCTTACACAATAGTGGGCATTATTAGGCATATATCATTTCAAATTGACAATCATTTTAATTTTTTTTTCTAGCATACACACCACGTAAGCTAGTTTTGAGTGTGGTTTTGGACTAACATGTGAGTTAAATAGAAGCCACTCTTTTTTGTCCCCTTAAATTTCTTTTAGCACTTAATTACTTCATTGAGTCCCCATAGTTATTAATTTGTTTTCTTCTTTGCTTTTAAAGTGAAAATGTATGCATCTTTCAAATATTGTAGGATAATATCTATTTACAAAGAAATATAAATCAAATAATCATTTTATATATCGACGGTAAAATTTTTTTACAAAAATAAATTATATAGTTGTCATGTGTGATTTAATTATATTAAAAGTACAACTATACAATCTCACTTTTAAAATAATTCTTTTCGATTTCCAATGATTAAAACAATCAAGAAAGGATTAACATGTATAAATGTATATATTATAAAATAAAAACTGTAATTATCCTTTTTGAAAGATATTTTAAAGTTTTATAAGGTAAATTTATATCTAGGATATTCCAAGTATAATAAGACACCTTTTTGCTTTGTTTTGTAGCAAATAATTACTAGGGGTGAGTTTTTCCTCCCCACAATTCTCCAAAACATCACTTTTAAGTTTCTTCTTAAAAGATTTGTTTTTTTCCCTCAGCCATGGCAATCCCTTTGCTTTCTTAGATATAACTCTTAAGGTGACAAAGACTTACCAACACTCTTTGAAATTCAAGCAAAGTGAAAAGGATTACTTTTAAGTTCATTGAACACAAAATGAAATTAATTTATCTTTATTTTTCATGATATAATTATTTCCATTCTAACTGTATAATATTTATTTATATATGTATGCATGGGGACATGATGAAATTTAAAGAGGTGGCAAAGCTGAACGCGAACGAGTGGTACTTCTTCAGTTTCCGTGATAGAAAATACGCGACGGGATTCCGGACGAACCGAGCGACGACATCCGGATACTGGAAGGCGACCGGAAAAGATCGAACGGTGATCGACCCGATAACACAAGAGGTAGTGGGGATGAGAAAGACATTGGTATTTTACATGAACCGAGCTCCCAATGGAATCAAAACAGCTTGGATCATGCATGAATTTCGTCTGGAGACCCCACATATGCCCCCTAAGGTCAGTTTCCGTCCCTCAACTCTGATCTTTTTCAACTGTGGTCATCATATTTCTATTTATAATGCATTGTCTGGAAAACGACAATGAGAGAGAGAGAAATGTGGAAATTTAGAGAAAAAGAGAGGTTGAAAATTGAGGCCATTTGTTTGTGAATAGAAAATATCGTGTTTTCTCCGAGGAAACTTAAACAAAAAGCTAGTGGGCATCTTCTAGTTAACCACTCGCTTTGTTCCATGTGTTTTCATTATCGGGATGGTCCAGGGGCTAGAGGGAGCAGTCGCACCCCGATTTAATTTCACACCCTTACATTTCTAGTATAACTTCATAACAGTTTACATCAATTACATAAAATCACGTGTTTGTCTCCGTTCATAATAATGTACTTGAGCATCCAAAATGTTTGAGGCTTATCTTCAAGCCAAACAGTGAATTGATTGGAAAGTGGAAACTATACATGTGTGTGCAATGTCACATTTTCATATTATATAACCATATTCTTTATTTGCGAATTTGATATACGTGTAGGAATAGATATCACTAAGCTACATACTTTTAAATGTTTTTGCTTTTATTCAACTTTTTTTGAAATTAATATAGTAACTTTCTTCAACTTTTTAGATTCTCTAAATAAAGAAATGTAGATAGATAACATATCAAATTCAATAAACAGGTGTTTCGGAGACTGTTGCATGGAAAAAAAATCACGTACAGTGACATGCACTATAGATAATTATTTCAGAATTTGCCATAAAGTTGAAATTGTTTTGTGATATGGCAGGAAGACTGGGTTTTATGTAGAGTATTTCATAAGAGCAAAGGAGGAGAGAACAGCACCGAAATGAGCCCCCACATGATGTACGAGGCCTCAACTCAAACAAGCATGGCTTGCGGCGGGTATCGACAAATCAGCTGCTCGTTATCCGCCACACCCGCGCATCATCAACCCCATGGCCAAAGCTTGCTAAACCTACTCCATTCCTCTCAGCTAAAGAACAACAATGATAATAGCTTTAGCAATCATGAAGTTAGCTCGAAAGTCGTCGACGATGACTACGAGTTCTTGTGGGACATGAACATGGAAGATCATTATCATGTTCAGGGCCATGGGGTGGCGGATTCCAACTTGGAGGATATAAGATTTGAGGTTGATAATAGCATGATTGTCCTATGAATATATATATGATTTAGGGTAAAAAAGAAGACAACCCCATTTGTTTATTTGTGATGTTTGTGTGGTGTTTGCCTTTGGACATACAGCTCATGTTACATTGGATGTTAAAGAATATTGGTCTTTGTATTTTTTTTAGGTTTAGGGTTCGTTTTTATTTTTGTATACAGCATTGGGCATTGTAAAAAATTATAAGCAAGTATATATCATTTACTCTTCAGTGGTCTTTTAGAAATAAAACAAATATATAATTGTAATCAAGGATTACACATATTCAATGCATATAGTTTGAGCATATTTTGTTCTCCAAATCATCTCACGTTATATTCTTGATTGAATCACCTTACGAATTTAATAAAATAAATACAGAACTCAATAAGTGTTTTTAGTGAAAAATAGGATGGTATTTATTCTAAAAAATTCGGGTTCAAATCGTTTTGTCTGCAAGTTGTGTGTATATTTTCAAAGGGTTAGGATTATTGAAATGAAGAAAAAAAATGGAAATGGAGTGGAAAGGCTACTCCTTTCATAAACCTCTGTAAAAAATCTCATTCCCCCAAAGCTCCAAATTTTTATGATCTTGAACTTAATAAGGAGCTCTTGGGAAGATGAAGAAGAAATTTGGGCCAAATGTCCATTAAAAACCCACGTTAAACAAAAGCCATAAAAGCTCATTGTGTCCCTTGATGGTGCAAACACCTAATTGATCCTTTCACTTTTTAATGCCTTGCAAAAATACCCTTTTATTGCTAATAAATGGGCTTAATTCTCTACCAAATTAAACAATTTCGCAGCCCATTGTACTCAAATAAGCCGAAATAATTACTCTGTTGCGAATTCTAGTTTTGAATTTTATCCCTTTATTTTACAAATTTTGAGATATTAATCTATAAATTTTAATTGATTGAAACTTGGTCTCATATTTTATTAAGACTGAGAAGGTGGTCTAGTTGTTAGTAAATATGCGAGATTAAATTTCTAATTTGCTAATTTGTTATATATATATATATATATTATCAATTCTTTATAAATTGTTGAATTGTTGATTTCTATTACAACAATTAAATGAAAAGTTTACTAATATTATTCAATTAGATTAACTTCATAATTTTTTATAAAATATGAGGATCAATTTTGACATATTAAATTAACTTCTTAATTTTCATAAAATAGAACAATAAATTTTTAATTAGACCATGGATATTTCAAAGTTTGAAGAATAGAAATATGGTTATAAGACCAAATGTTCAAATTGAGATCAAACTTTTTTAGTGATTGATAATATAAGGGTCAAAATTTTCTAAATGATCAGATAATGGCTAAACTTTTTAATGTGCTCAAATAAATATTAAACATTTCAAAATGGTCAAATAAGAATAAAACCTTTTTGTAGGTTCTCAAATAGGGGAAAACATAACTTTTCATTTTTTTGTGTGTTTTTTCTCTCCTTTACCAATAACATATGATTTAGCTGTCATGTGTACTATTTTAAACACATCAACATTCACCTAATTTTAAATCGTAAAATGGGATAAAGTGTGTAAAAAAAAATTATATTTAAACACATTGAAAAAGATTTGGCCTTCACGTTAACACTCATAAAAGGTTTAGTCCCAATTTAAGAATTTTAGCATAGTTATAATGGAAATTTCATCGCGTCCACTAGACAATAAAACATGTTCCTCAGTATAATAAGCAGAATATATTGGTTTAATTATGGTTTTAGACCTTTGACTTTGCTAAAAAAAATATATAATCATTTTACTTTAATTTTACATAATTTTGTAACTCTATGTTTATATTGTTATACTCTTGGTTTTAAAAGGCGCGAGGCGCAAAAGGCCCCTAGAGCATCTAGATCGGGTATTGTTGAGGCTCAATATAAGGAGAGACCCTCCAGTGCGCCATTTACAAAATCAGAATTCGAATATTTAATTTTACTTAAAAAATTTAATGTCTTATCTTCATTAGACCAACAGATTTTGTTAGTTCCTTTATCTATTCATTAATAAGAGAGAAAGGTTATGAATTTTATTAATTCTTCAAAAATAATATATTGTTTACGTCAGCTCAATTCCACTATTTTCGATAGTTTTGACTGGAAATAAAAATGAAAAAAAGGGGAAAGAATTGTTCTAAATCTCTAACAAAACTCCCCAAGAAAATCGGCGTCTCCACCTGAAACTAACCAAACGACAACCTTCATTGTCGTTAAACTTTGTCTCCGTCTCTTTTATCTTTTAACTTGTTTACACACTAAAAACTGAAACAACTTTAAGCATTCTGAAAATTCTCTAAACACCACATATATTCATATATGTTTACTGTTTTGTTTGTCCACACGTGCTCTTTCCTCTTTTAGCAAATTCGAAGCCTTTTTTCCCTTACAGGTAAGTGAAGAACAATAAACTACACCAACATGCAGAAGTTCTCCACCTTTTGTCTTTGTTTTAAATGTGACATTTATTAATTTATTAATGGCTTATGTTATATATATGTGTTTTGTTCTTCAAGTAATTCTGAAATTTTGTCATGTTTTTTTCAGTTTTGGACATGCAACTAGGGAAGATTCAAGAAAAGGTACTTAAAATTTGAGGTATTCTGTTTAGATATGACAAGGGGAAGAGTTGACGTGAATCCGAAGAAACGATTAGTCACTTGGATTATTGTGTTGGTATTCTGTTGCGGTTGCTTCTATGCATATACTCGAAGCCGCGGTTCATCGGCGCTCGAGTACGGAAGTAAATCTTTGAAGAAATTCGGTTCTTCATACTGGCGTGGGGAGGAAGATACTAATGCCGATTCTTCGACTAAAATTGAAGAAGATGCCGATGATGGTTTCTTTCCAAAGAGTTTCCCTGTGAGTGAAACCTTAATACTAAGGCCAACTTGTTTACAATTTTGCAGCTGTATTGGTTTATGGAGTGTCTGATATCACAATTGTTTTGGTTCGAAGGTTTGCGACGATCGACATTCCGAGATAATACCTTGCCTGGACAGGAATCATATATACCAAACAAGATTGAAGTTGGATTTATCTGTAATGGAACACTATGAAAGACATTGTCCGTTGCCCGAAAAACGTTACAATTGTTTGATTCCTCCTCCACCAGGATACAGGGTGAAGTGTTACAGTCTAGTTTTCTTACATTTAAATGAGATTAAGTAAAGTTCATGTGTTTGTTATCATATGCAGGTATAAGGCATTGTCATGTTTTCGGTTTCGTTATTGTTGCAGGTCCCGATCAAGTGGCCGAAAAGTCGGGACGAAGTATGGAAAGCGAATATACCACATACTCATCTTGCAACTGAAAAATCCGACCAGAGATGGATGGCTGTCAAGGGTAACAAGATTGTTTTCCCTGGTGGAGGAACTCACTTCTATTATGGAGCAGATAAATATCTTGCTTCAATGGCAAATGTGAGTGGTATTTGTCCTTTTAAAACACTGTATTTGATATATTGTATTCATTATATTCATGTGTTTCAACTGGTAGATGTTGAACTTTCCGAATAACAACATGAACAACGAGGGAAACGTCCGAACAGCATTCGATGCGGGATGCGGAGTTGCTAGTTTCGGGGGATACCTGCTGTCATATGATATACTTACAATGTCTTTAGCACCAAATGATGCACATCAGAACCAGATTCAGTTTGCTCTGGAGCGAGGGATCCCTGCCTATCTCGGTGTTTTGGGGACAAAGAGGCTACCTTACCCGAGTCGATCTTTCGAGCTTGCGCATTGTTCTCGTTGCAGGATTGATTGGCTTCAAAGGAATGGGATCCTTCTTCTAGAGCTAGACAGGATACTGAGGCCTGGAGGCTATTTTGCCTTTTCATCCCCTGAAGCATATGCACAAGATGATGAAGATTTGCGAATTTTTCGAGCAATGAGTTCCCTTGCTGAACGGATGTGTTGGAAGATAGCAGTTAAAAGGGATCAAACTGTTATTTGGGTTAAACCCTTGACAAATGACTGTTTTATGCAAAGAGAGCCCGGTACTCTACCTCCAATGTGCCGACCGGATGACGATCCCGACGCCGCGTGGAACGTTCCAATGGAAGCCTGTATCAGTCCTTACACTAACCGTGAGTACTTTTGCCCTTTGCCCTCTGCCCCCCTTTAAGTGGTGGTTGCTTGCACCAAAAGTAGACACACTTATCATGTTGTTTTCGACCCTAACAGAAGTTCATAGAGCAAAAGGGAGCGGCTTGGCGCCTTGGCCTGCACGTTTGACGACACCGCCGCCCCGTCTTTCTGAGTTAGGCTACTCCGACGATATGTTCGTAAAGGACACGGTAATATCTCATGCCTGCATGATGTATGCGTGAAGAAACTGGCCTAATCATGTCTGGATTGGTTGATGTGCTGCAGGAACTTTGGCAAAGAAGAGTCGAACACTATTGGAGTATATTCGGGCAACATCTCGAGCCGAACACGTTTAGAAACGTAATGGACATGAAAGCAAACCTCGGTTCATTCGCAGCTGCTCTGAATGACAAAGATGTTTGGGTCATGAATGTGGTGCCGGAAGATGGACCCAACACTCTCAAAATAGTATACGACAGAGGACTGCTAGGAACCCTGCATAACTGGTACATTAACCACTTCTTTTCATATGCCATTGAAAATGTTGCACCCATTGCTAATAGTTGTGGCCAACAGGTGCGAAAGCTACTCGACGTATCCGAGAACATACGATCTGATCCATGCTTGGACCGTGTTCTCGGATATCGAAAAGAAAGGGTGTAGCATAGCGGATTTGTTGCTGGAGGTGGACCGGATCCTGAGGCCTAAAGGTTACTTCATTTACAACGATAAACGGTCGATAGCGGAGGCGATAAAGAAGTATTTAGGAGCATTGCATTGGGAATCAGTGGCCATGGTGGACTCCCAGCTGGTTGAGCAAGATGAGGACGATGTTGTGTTCATAATTCAAAAGAAAATGTGGCTTACAAGTGAAAGCCTTAAGGAATCCGAATAAAGACTTTTACATGGTTTAGTTTCATTACTACAGGCTTATGATGGTTTCTACTTTTTTTTAGCTTTGTTTTATTTTTTTTAAAATAATCTTTTTATCTTCACTGTAGAACATAATAAACTTTCTTTATTATCTTTATTATCAAAGATAATCTAAGATTTTAGAATAACTTTTCTTTTGCTATATATGAATAGAGAAGGTGATTTCATTTCCTCATATTTCTTAGGTATATTAACATTCAAATGAAAATGTTACATTTTAGATAATTTTATCCTTAAAATTTATTACTTTGTTAACTTAAATTTTTCTAAACTAGACATGTCCATATGTGACCCTGACGAATATAATTTAAATAAATTAAAATTATATATTTTATTTAAAACTAATTATAATAAATAAATAAATAATTAATATATTTTTATCTTATTTTATTTTAAAATTAAAATTGGATAATTTGGGTAAGTCAGGTTGAGCATGAGCTTGGTTTTAGAATTCTTTTTATGTAGAAAAAATTAGGTTTCGAGCCGACTCAACTTATGGACACCTAGGGTTGTAAATGAACAGAGCGTTCGACGAATTGTTCATGAACCGTTCGTATAGCGTTCGTTTATTAAGCTAAATAAACGAGTATGAACAAATTTTTTATGTTCGTTTAATAAACGAACGAACACGAACAAAGGTGTGGTCGACTCGTTTATGTTCACGAACAAGCTCGTTTATGTGCTCATGTATAAGCTCGTTTATAGTCTCGTTTATAAGTTTGTTTATAGGCTCGTTTACATGCTTGTTTATAAGCTCGTTTATAGAATGAAAATGTTTGTGGATGTATCTAAATACTACTTTTTGTTGTTGCTAAGGATATTATATTAAGTTTATGTTTAAATATAAGTTTTAATTTGTTGCTTTTTATTTATTTATTTATTGTTAATTTAGTTAAAATTTCTTAAAATATAAACAAACATGTTCGCGAACGAATAAACGAGCACGTTCGTGAACACTTAAACGAACACGTTCGCGAACACTTAAATAAACTTGTTCGTGAACACCTAAACGAACACGTTCGCGAACACTTAAATAAACTCGTTCGTGAACACCTAAACGAACATGTTCGCGAACACTTAAACGAACACATTCGTGAACACTAAACAAACGAACACGAACACTTCAAAAATAAATAAACGAACACGGACACAATATTAAAAATTTAAACGAACATAAACTGTACATGAACACCTTTAAAATTAAACAAACGAACAGGAACAGAGGCTTGTTTGTTCAAGCTCGGTTCATTTACACCCCTATGAATACCTCTATTCTAAATAAAATATGAAACGTAAAAGTTATTTTATCAAAATATGAAACATAAAAGTTCACTTTATATTTTTCACATTTATTTAATTTTCTTGGGACAATTTGTCCATAATGATAATTGTTGTGTAGTTTATTCCTTTGTAGACTTGAGAGTATTAAACATGACATTAAAAATATGTATATATTAATTGTATTAATAATATATACATTTGTTTCTAAATATTATTTAATATGTTAAATGTAAATTTTAGATAGAATCCCAAAAAAATGAGTTCAGTGAATTTTCATATCAAATTTATCAATTTTTGAATATGCTGGTGCGATGCAAGAGTGGTATCTGTTTAACTTTCTAAGTCTTTTCAAAGACGGCACACACAACATGGTATTACTGGTGCTAGAACCCGAGTCTCAAGAGATGATAAACATCTACCTTTGCCACCAAAACACAAAAAGATAAGCTCAAATCTATCAATTTAATATAGAAAGTTAGTATTGTCTGAAAAATCTATAGTAAGAACAACTTAATAAATGGTAATATTAGATATTCTTATGTTTCTCCCGCCATAATATTACATTTCAATAAATGAATCAAACAATATAACCTAATATTTTAATAATATGTCAAATAATCTTATATTCTAATAATTATATTTTTAAGGGTGTATTTGGTTCACATAAAATATTATTGTCGGGTGGTGATATTTTCTGAAGAACCATTCTCGTATTCGGTTTTGTAAGGAATTTTCCGGATGGAAACATATTGTCATTTTTTTTCTAAAATGGAGGGAATATCTTTTTCACCCGTTTCTTAGGTAATGAACAATTTGTCATTTTAGATCATATTATGTGTTTTGAAGTGATTTGATTTTTTAGTATTATTTGTGTGAATATAAGTCAAGTATTATGTCCTGCCTAAGATTTAGTTATTAAAGTCATTGGCTCATTCTTTAAACTCTGTTACTCCGAAAAAATGTATATCATTAAAATATTAATATTTATCATATGAAACACCCAACAAGTGTTCTAAAAGCGGATGATATTCATTTTAAAATATACGGGTTCTAATCATTTTGTTTACATGGTGTATACGTATTGTCCAAGAGTTAAAAATATCTAATGAACATATACTACTTTATAATCACTTTTAGACTATTCCAAACAAAAAAAAAAAAACTTACATTTTACTCCTTATATGATAATAGCAGTTTCCTAAAAATTTACAATACGACTTTTACACATCTAAAATTCTCATTCTGTTTGCTATAGGATACTTGTAAATTCAAGCTTGTGTATCATGTTCAGTCATATTGGTGACTAGGTAAGACTTGTGGGAACTTTGACTGATTTGGTTTATTTTTTAGATATTGTTTAGTATCTAATTATAGTAGTATGTTAATTATAAAAAAAATTACAAAATTCTAATAGCGTAACAAAAATAGTTTTATGAATATTTATGCAAATATTTATAATTTAATATTTAATAAATATTTAAATTTAAACTTGTTATAAATAATATATCAGTGTAAACGCCCCCTAAATAAAATGTTACATTCTATAAACAAAACACCCGTTGAAAGCTAAATTCTCCTTTTTACACTATTTGAAATTATTTGGGAATTGCTTTTAAGCGTGTCATAGATAATTTTAATTGATTTTTTTAATAAAACTCAATACAAACATGAAAATCAAACGTTTTTCTAACCATATATATGATTTTAATAAAAATCTAATCAAATTAACCTAAATCGAATTTAACCTTTTAAACCCAATCCAACTTTGAACTCCAAATTTAAAGCTCGAGTTCCAACTTGTAACGGTTTAAACTCAATTTTAAATTAGAACTATTTTGAGTCGAAGGACATTGATGGTGCTGTCTGTTGCGCCATAATATAACCATCATCGAAATCGGGAGCACCGTGGTTTGTTTAACGTAACTAGGACTAGGATTCGTAATCGAGCACTGTCAAGATGGGCCTACAAAAATTGAGCTAAAAATGTTCAGAGACTAACTTATTCCGTCTTCATTCCCAGGCTCAGGCAGATTTCAACTTGGCTGATGCGGCGGCGAGATGGGAAAGGGTTCTGTGCCCAACAAACACAAGGAAAACACCCAACAAACTCACCACTTTCAGTGTTTGGAATAGATCCAACTGCACCCACAACATATTAAAGTTTTAAAAACTATACATATAAGAATGGCGATTCATTTTGTACATCAACGAAGCTCAAGTGCATGATAAAATACTAACCTTTAACCAGAAAAACATGTAGAGCAATAAAACTGCTCCAATGCCAACATGGAAGAGGATGGCAAATGTGGCAGGGACGGGTTTGGTGGGAAAGTTCTTCATGTTTACCCCTAGACGTAATAACTGTCGAAAGCAATAACGTTTTGAAAACACAAATGAGTACATTACTAACGTTAGATATTACTATGACATGCATGCAAGAACTAGACCAGAAATAATAAAATAGTTTGTGTGTCATTTGTGTGTGCACGCCTTCAAATTTGCAATATTTGATAGCTTAGCAGCTATACTGAGAATGAAAAGCCCCTCTTCTATTTTTATTTTCCAATATCTCTGAAGCAGTCAACGACTTATACATTGGTCGGGTCCGGAATAAATGTTGATTTAACCCATGAATTATAACTTTCAAACAAAATTAGGGTAACACCAAACTGACCAGGGACACCAAACAATTTGAACAAGAACAAAAATTAGATTAATTAGAAATTCAGATAATGGTAACTTTCTGGATGAATGAAAAAGAGATAGCAAAATAAAGGACTAACCCCAATCAAAAATCCAAGCAATGGCAAGATTGTAAGACCCAGGAAAGCAAGGGACAGCTCTTGAGGTGGACGCTTTTCAGGAGCTCTAAAGATGTGTGTTATCTCTGCTTTGGGTCCATATCTTGAGTAAGGATCTACAGGCTGCAGAGGAGGACGGGGTGCCTTCTCAGGTGCTTCAGGTAGATCTAACTCAATGTGTCCAATAGCTACTAATAAAGAGTTCTCCTGAAGAGAGAAAAAGATGTATATTTATTTCTGTGTTTGTGGACTCGTATAAATTGAACATTTCTAAAAGCAAGGGTCACACTTACCATAGCAGCGTCACCAACAGTGAGTTCCATGTCATATTTACCTGAGAGATAGTAGAACTTCTCAACCAGCCCAAGAAAATTCTACAAGACAAGCAATATAGGATTAGTAATTTATAGAAAACACTCAAATTTTATAAAGCACATAAACCTGAATATATTAATCCGTTAGTAAATAGAATAAACTATAGATGTCTTCTTGTTTCCCAATCAAAATATTCATACCACGTGCCATATGAAGTCAGAGACATCTCAAACGACATTAATGTCTAAGTTTTTAATCTGTATCGTACATCCAGAAAGATGTTCAACCCATGAAAGAAAAGATACTTAACTAGAACCACCTCAAACTTTTTTCCAGAGTTCCCAACCACAAAAATGTGCTCAACCTTGCTCTCATGTCTCAACTTGAGAAATGCCTGCAAGCCACAAAATTAGCAACAGACAACTGAAAAGCAAACTACGCATTCAAGATGAAGACAAGCAGAACAGCCAACCTGATGTGGCTTAAAAGCACGTCCACGAGGAGTGCTCAACTGAAAGGATAGACGCAGCTTCTGGAGGTGGTTTGCTGATAATGATACAGCATTTTTTCCAGCTAAGTCTAGCCTGGATACGTAGGATGTAGGACCATGAATAAAACTTTACATCAGAGTTCAGTTGAATAAAAAAGCTCAAACACTTCATCAGATGTTCCTGGACAATTATCAATTATAGGTATTAAAAACCAACAAATATGTGAAACATACTTGTTCTGTGATTCTACACTCCCAAGATCACTGTCAAGAACGGCAATTTCTGAATTTTCAATTTTGACAAGTCCTGGGACAAATATGGGTGATTTTGTTTGGCTTCCCGTAACATAAACCTTTTCATCCTCAGGTTCTTGAAGCACAACCTAAAAAAAGAATTCAAACTTCATATTTCTTTGAATGCCAGACGAACTTAAAGCTTCAATCCAACAATATAAGACAACAATACCTCAAAAACAAATGTGTAACTTCCAACATCAATACTCTCTGGCAAGTCGTTCAAGATATGTAGCCCAGACCCTTGGTCAAACTTAAGTTCCTGCATTTCATAATATTTACAAACACTATCAAATTAAACAGAAATAAAGGGCAATGCAAAAGAGAATTTGTAAGAAGAAAGTACATCCAATAAAATGAACACTACTTGAGGAAACAGTCAAACAACATACCTGGCTTTCAACTAGAGATGCATCCTTTGAACCAGAACTAAAAGCACCCACAAGCTTCACAGTCAGAGGTGGTGCATTTGAACCAAGCACAGTAGTAACTCTAACCTGTTTTATTCAAAGAGCAAAAAAAACTAAAATCCAGCAATAACAAAACCCCAAAACGAGATTAGTTGAGTTCAATTTGGGCATAATCAAGGAGGGTTAAGCATAAAATGCAAATGAAAAGCAGGGTCAATTACAGAATAATTGACCAGCAAAATTTGATGCAGATGAATGAGACAGGAAAATTGATACTTTTTTTATGAACAGGCCCAAATAAAAGGCCAGCATACAATGACACAAGTATCTTCATGGAGATCTAAAACCAATATATACTTAAGAAGCAAAATGGAAATGTCACTAATATTTATACCATCAATCTTTGGGTGGTAGGTTTCTGCAACTATAGAGGAATTTAAGTCGCTACTCACTATTGCTCATGTTAAGGATTTTAACTTTGGACAAACCTTGAGTGAGTCTTTTTTAGTCAATGAAATCACAGCTGATGAAAGTGATAAGATCAGTGGGATAGAAACCCTGCATGGCAAGTAAAATTTATGATCTATTAAGCTCCAGAGCTTCGTTATATAAAACCAAAGAAAATTGACGACATCGGCACACTAAACATACTAGTCATATATCACTTCTCACTCTCAGTCACAAAAGGCATAAAGCAAGAGTGTGAAAACAAGTGCACAAACACTGAGCTCAATTCTAGGATATGCAACAAAAAAAATTCACAAAATTCATGTGCATAACTTCTTGCTCTCTTTCAAGGATCAACTATAGAACATATTATTCAAGAGTAAAAGAAAATCAACCAAGGTTAAGATTACACTATCATAAAAGGCTATTTGGATAAGTACATAACGGGGATGGTAGCCAAAAAAAATTAATATCTATCATCAGATTGTATTAAATAAATGAAATACATTAAAACTGCTAAAGAAAAACCTTGCCTGTTGCTTTCCAAACAAGCTAAGGCATCTATTTGGTAGAAGAAATCTTTAGCATCCCCAGGAATTCCAATACCAAGGAAGAATTTAGCCAATCCAAGTATTTTGTCCCCTGGAAGCTGCAGATATAAACCAGAAGTTTTAGACTACACTGAGAATAAAAGATAAGTGGGCTAAAATGAATGATAATTGACTTCTCACTACAGACATTGATATTTCCAGTAGTCACTGCAGCAAATGCTGTTAGCCCTCTGAGAACTGAAGAGGTGGTTGATAAAGGACCTTGATATTCACGACCATCAACAAGTTTATCATCAAAGTAAAGGGTCCCATCATCTGAAAAAGAGATAATTAATAGAAATGAAGAAGGAAAAACGCTCAAACTAAAAAAATATTAAATTGAGAAATAATATTCACTATTTTTAAATTGAGATAGGATGAACGGAAGTAAAATGGAAGAAAAAGATTTTGAAGAAAACAAAACCAGAAAATGACAAAACACGTGATGCATCTAGGAGTAGGAGAGATATACATACCATATTTCTCAATGCTGTCAAAAAGCTTGCTTACATCATTTTTCAGAGTACTAATCTGCCAACAATATGCAAATATATATTATGAAATGCCCAGACTTAGCAGGTAAAGACAAGAACAACAAAATAAGAATTGAGATTAAAGCAAAATCTGCTCAGTAGAGCTAAGATAATTCGATATCAAAAGACACCAACATAATCAAATAATTCACTTTCTTCAACACAGCAATTAGACAATTAAATAAGCATCTAAAATAAATAAATATCCAGTAACATGAACTAATCCTTGATCATATTGCTTTAAAAACATGTGTATAAAGATGCATACACATCTAAAGCTAGATATCCCACATGACGTGACTAAAAGTTCAAGTAAACCATGGTACAAGAAAACAACCAATAAGAGAACATTTTATCATCCACATAGAGCTGAATAGTGATAGATTCATAAACTAGTCAAAAATGGCACCAGCCAGTGTTTAAAAAGGCGCTACTGAGGCGCGCCTAGGCGCTAAGGCGAGGCGAGGCGAGGGTGAAACGCCTAATTGGGTCTAGGCGAGGCGACTTCAATGAGGCGCAGCAAGGCGCGCCTAAGGCGCACAAGGCGCTGAGGCGTCGATCCGCACAAAGGCGCCGCCTGTTCACTTTTTTTGTTCTTTTTGGCTTTTTTTAATTTTTTTATTATTTTTTACATACTAACTTGGGCCAAAAGTGAGACCAAACAAAAATAACATTAATCAAATGAAACTTAAATTATCTTGGTTGAGTTAATGTGTAATTTGAACTTAAAGCATAACACACTATATATATAAATTGAACTAAATTTAATTGAGTTTAGGGGTTTTAGTGTATGGGTTTAGAATTTAGGGTTTATGACTAGAATTTAGGAGTTAAGGTTAGGGTTAGAAATTAGGGTTTAGGTTTTAGGATAATATGGTTAGTGATTTAGATTTTAACCTACAAACCTTAAATTTTAACCTTAAATCCTAAATCCTATCAACAACCCATAAATTCAAAACTACTAAACTTAAACCCATAAACCCTAAATAAACTCCCTAAACCCTAAACTAAGACATTGTGTAAACAAAGTTTCTACAAGCGCTTGTGCATGGAATAATTACTCATATCATATATCCTTTTGAGATTATTATATAACTAGCTTTGTGTATTTACAGTATAAAAGATTTCATATTGCATGATAAAATGCAATGTCATATGCTTTTTGATTGAAAAGTTAAAGGTAAATAAAAGGAAGAGCTTTTGTTGAACTTATATTCCTTTTTAAAGTACTAATTTTCTTTCTTGTTTTGTACTAAAATGCAATGTCATGTGCATTTATACATTCTCCTTGATTTTTCATGTTGAAGTTGAACATTTCAAAGAATCTCATTATTCTTATTACCCAAAATTTTATTGAATGTAAAGAATTTTCAAGTGATGTTTTATGTAACTTGTATATCTTTTATTTTCAAAATGTGCGCCTTACTTCAATAAGGCGTGCGCCTCTCGCCTCTCGCCTCGGATATAAAACCCTTATCGCCTTAGGGCGCCTTTTGCCTTTTTTAACACTGGCACCAGCTCAAAGCAAGAACATTAATACTTACCAAAGATTGGTCAAGTTCTGAAGATGCTAAAGAAACAATTGCAGCAAGTGTTTCAAGTGCTATTCCTGCAAGAATATGACAAACCTAAATAAGAAACTACTGCACAATTGAACCAAACAAGTAATAAATGTGAAGAAAGCAAACAGTTATCAAAGAGCTAAGACCAAAGAAAGAACAGAAAGCAATATGGTGCTTGTACTGGACATTGTGCTTAGAAAAAAATGTTTCAGAATCCAGAAAAATTGATACCAGCAGCAAAAGCACTAGACTCGGGATTATTTGAACTATAACGCCACCTGCCATCACTCTGGCTGAAAGCCTGGAACATAAAACCAACCATGACAAACATATATTAATAACAATGGAAACGGGAGGCCTCAGCCTGCCTGGATAGATCTGGAGAGGTTCAGCACTTTAACCTCGCCATAAAACTAAATTTAGTTATAAAAACAAACCTTGACGGAGCGGAACACTCCTTCAGCATCAGCAAGATGAATATCAGCATTGGAGCTCTGATCCTGAATTGGCAAACCAGGCATTAGAAGGTAGGGTCAAAATAAGAAACAACTTAAAAGCTATAGCAGCTATAGAAAATAAGCTGGACTGGATAAAAATCGTTAATTAACTCATAAATTTGATTAAATAGCTGCATAGAAAGTACATCATGATAACCAGTAATTCGAATGCAGTCATTACCTTGATAAGTACCAAACCTCCTACTGAATAGTAGAAGTCAAGCAACGAACTTGCACCACTGACAGCAGCATTAAGACTTGAAATAATGCCCTTTTGCAAATGAGAAAAAAGAAGAAGCAAAAACAACAAAATTATGCTCATGGGTTAAACAAAATTAAAAGCTCATAAACCACATGTCAGCATACCAAATTCAAATAATACCTTAGAAGCTTTCTCGTGTATCTGGCATTGTGCTACGCTATTTGCTTTTAAAGCATAGAAAAGGTCCTTCGGGGTTGATGATGATGACCCAACAGTTTCAGAAATTGAACGGCAAGCTGCAGAAGTTACATCAGGCTTCTTTTCAATTCCAAGAATCTGAAATGTTCTTAGTGCCTCGTATGTTTCTTCCAAGCTGTTAAGATCAATTATATCAATGAGATATTTCCTAAAACCTCACTCTCATACGTATCTTTTCAATTTCCAATTCAAACAAAAGAAAAGTCAAATTCTCATCAATTAAACTTTTCTTAAAAAAATGTTTATGTTTAACTAAGGTGTTACCCATAAACCGAAAAAATTTAAGCACTAGATTTTTAGTATTGAATTTATAACCACGGAATTTGTATTATAGAAACATGCTAAACGAATGCAAATGTTGAATTTTGATAATTATTAAACCAAAAGTTTAGTTTCATTGCATTTTGCATGATACGGGACAATTCAAAACAAATATTAAAAAGTAAATTAAATATTTCATACGTTCTAATTAAAGAAAGAGGTCATCAAGTTTAAACATTTGTTTTCAAAAATGGAGGAACATATTATAAAAATAGGTAATCATGCATAACCTACTTATCAGCATATGAATCGAGTTATTAAACGAAAAATTCAACCCACTGGAACTTTTTCTCTTTTCAACGAGTTATCAAATTCATCCTAAGTTGAACATTTCCTTCGAATTTCTTTCCTTAACAACAAACGGAGATACTGATGTTAAACAAAACCTTTTGAATGATCCATGGTCGGGAGTGAAGAGCTCAAGAGCGGCAGATCGATGAGAATCGGAGATCGGTTGAAAAAGCGACGCCGCTTCGCAGATCGATATTACAAGCAACAGAACCAGAAATCCAGCTAGACTTCTCGCCATTTCCTGCAATTAAAATCCATTACATGATCAGCCAAACACCTCAAAAACTTAAATGGATTTTCACAAATACCAAAAATTTTATAGGATTTTCAAAATATAATAGGGTTTAATTGGTCGCAATAAAGAAAACGTACGATCAATGTGTAAGGAATTCGTTCTTTTTTCTTCTTCTTTTGAAGTCTTCGCAGTCTTTGATGTGCGCAGTTATGGAGCGAGTTCGGCCGAGCTAGGAAAGGAAGTAACACTAGCAGACTAGCAGTGGGGAGAAAAGCAAAATTACCAGTTTGTCACGCCAATATTTCAGGCTAGGCCCAGAAGGTTAAGGTCATAACTTTAATTTGGGCCTGAACTTCAACCCACCACCACCGGCCATTAGCCTTAATCTTTAATGTTGCTCTGTTTAGTAAACAATTTTTTGAGATAAAATTAAGGATTAATATCCTATGCTTCCACAAGCGTCTGATTTTAATTTTTGCATCAGATTTTTGATCCAATTTTTTTTTTATTTTTCAGATCGGATACATATCATAATATTTCAAGTTTCGGATTATCTGAAAATCTAAAATATTCAAAAATTTAAAATTTTATAGCTATAATCTTGTTATATTTAGTAATTTAATGCATGTTATATTCAAAAATTCGAAAAATTAAAATTTTCATAGACGTTACTCTTGTTATATTTGACAATTTGTTAATTTTTGTATTCGAAAATCCAACATTTTCATATATACGACCATCAAATTCAAAAAATACTTAAATCAAATTATATATTCAGATAACTAGATATTTGAGTATCCGATCTAATATCCAAATATCTAGATATCAGATTTTTTCAGACCAAATACAAATCGCTATTTTACCGATTCGAATTTTTAGATACTCAATTTTTTGGGCCGGATCCGATCCGATATTCGAAAATAAACACCCCTAAGTAGTGAGCCCAAATATATATTATTTTATTGAAAAAAATTAAACTAACGGGCCACGTTAGTATTTTTTAACGCAAGATGAGAGGAGGGACCAAAATAAAAGCGTTCTAAAAATTGGGTGACTCTAATGAAAATTTAAAAAGTTTAGTTATTCAAATGAATACGTCTTAAATCTCCGGTGACCAATGGTTTACTTTCCCCTGTATTAAAAAGAAGCATTTTTTACTAGTCAATTCTGCCTCTCTTTTGCTTTACTTTCCTTGTGCTTTCCTCCTTAACAAACAAACACCTGAAATACTATTATTCTTTACTATTTTGGTTTTACTTTTCTCTCAAAATACAATATCTGATTGATTTATTGTCTTGTTTTCACCCATTTCAGATTTTTCAACCTTTATTTTTCTTGGCAGTTGATTCATCCTCTCATTATTCTCAGGTCAATGTAGCAGCGTTTTCCTCCTAAATTTCAGATTTCGTTTCAAATTTTGGGGATTTCACTACCAAACTATGTAGCTGAGGAAGCTGAATTATTTCTATTAATCATAACATCCTCTTCCTACTTCTTCTGGGCTTAGATTGAAATCTCCATTTTTTTCTTTAGATTTCTAGCATTGTTATTCCTACTATTTCCTCTCTGTTTTTTTCTTCTTTTGGTCAAAAGCTTTAAAAAATGGTGTTTTCCCCCTGCTGATTAGTGAAGAAAGTTAAGATTTTTCCCCTATTTCTTTTAGTTGATTTATTGGAGGCTTGGAGTTTTCAGTGTTTTGACACATCACTGGATTAGTAATAGTGGGTAATAAGTGCTGAATTTGACACAGATCTGAGTCTAAACTGAAAATAGCTTAGACTGAGCTCTTTGGGGTGTTGGGCATTATTAAAGAAAGTTCTTTTCTTTTGTTTATTTTTGTTCTGCTTGAGAATGGATCATGTGATTGGTGGTAAGTTCAAGCTTGGAAGAAAGATTGGCAGTGGCTCTTTTGGAGAGCTTTATTTAGGTATAAAAGTCCAAAGCTTTTACATGGCTTTCTCTTTCTTTATATGGAGAAAATCTATTGAACCTTCCTCAGCATTGTACCCTTTCTCTTCTAATTTGTTGTTTTTGTTGAAGGTGTAAATGTGCAAACTGGAGAGGAAGTTGCTGTCAAACTGGTATGTGATGTGCTCTTGATGATTTGCTTTTTGATAGTCTCATTTGTTGGTCTGCTGCTGATGGATTGGTTTCTATCTGGTAATTGTTGTGATTTTTTGTGTCTTTGAATACCTACCTATATTGATAAAGAATCTTTAGAATAATATTGCCAATTAGTCTTTGTACCTTTTTTCTGCTGTTTAAGTATTACAAATCTTTGGATGTAAATTGCATTAGATTTTGGACATTTGACTGAAAAATGATCTGAAATAGCCCCTTTAGTCATTAGCTTCTTTTTTACTTCTTAAAAAAGAAAAAAAGTGTTTAGAAATGTGCTTCTAAATGTGTGTAATGAAATTTCATTTGTCCGGGGGAATCTTCCATATCCATCTGTATTCACTTTATATGGTTCATCTCATTTAAGTATGATGTGAAAGTACATTATTCATTGTGTTCATTTCCATTATGAGAAGAAAAGTGTTTTTACTACACATATGAGAAATTGAAACCATGTTTCTCTGAGCAAAGGTGTTTATAAAAGGTTAAGTGCTATGTTGGAAGACAATTTTATCAGCTTCGTACTTCCAACCTGCAAATTTGTTTTCCTTTGAAATGAAGATGTGGTGGTGCACTTTCACCTAGATATGTATCATTTAGGTGCTATGTGAAGGGTGTGAAAAGTTCCTAATCACGGTAATGGAGATGGGCCGAAAACATTTTTTATCTGATGACAATTTATACTTTCTAACCTCCAAAGTGATGACCTTGACCCATTTTTTATTTTTCTGTTCCTAATGTCAGGAATCTGCAAAGACCAAGCATCCACAACTTTATTATGAGTCAAAATTGTATATGCTTCTTCAAGGAGGAAGTAAGTCTTTGTCTCTGCTCGTCCCTCTATGTTTGTATATAAAAATGTTTTGATAATTAGTATTACATCATAATTTTTGGTCATGGTCTTCTCTGGGGTATCCTTTTCCACCGCATTACCATTATATGAGGAAAATGGCAAGCTTTGATCTGATGGAAGCCAGCTTTTCTTTATATATATATATCAGTCTTCATTTTTGCTACTGTTCTCAGTAGTTGCTGGTTTAGAAAGATAATAGCAAGTTTTCTTTCCTTTCCATAAATTTTTTGCACTATTAACTAGTCCTTGAATGATTTGTTCGGTTCTTAATTGTAAACCATTCTGTGGACATGCTGGCAGGTTGATGTTTTATCTTGAATATTCTGTCGTTTTCTTTTTAAAAAATAGAATTTTGAGAAGCACATTATTCTTATGTATAAATGAGGGTTCTCCTTGATATAGCGGGTATTCCCCACCTCAAGTGGTTTGGAGTTGAGACGGATTACAATGTCATGGTAATTGACCTTCTTGGACCTAGTTTGGAGGATCTATTCAATTACTGCAACAGGAAACTTTCCTTAAAAACAGTGTTGATGCTTGCTGATCAAATGGTAAGTATATGGCTCTTTTGTGATAAACAGTTAGTATTCAGGTTTTTCATATTTAATTTTCTCTCTTTTCAATCTCGCTCTGTTTCCCCCCCTAGCTTAATAGAGTTGAATATATGCATTCAAGAGGCCTTCTTCATCGTGATATAAAACCTGACAACTTCTTGATGGGCTTAGGACGAAAGGCAAATCAGGTATTAGTTATTGTGTTTTCTTGCATGTTATATTGACAAATATAACATGTGCATACTCATTAGACTGCTAGCACAACCACCTTCAGTTTTGAGTTTCTTGTTAGGATAACAATATTTTTTTCATTGCTGGGAATAAGACTTTGTTACACTTGAAAGGTATGAAAATGTCCGGTATCATTGTTTTTCTTTTTGATTCTGTTATTATAGGTATATATCATTGATTATGGTCTTGGAAAGAAGTTTAGGGATCTTCAGACCCATAAGCACATCCCGTACAGGTGATTATTTGTTCTTCAATTCTTAATACTGGAATTCAAACCTGAGTATCTCAATATTATATAGCTCTCAATCTCATAAATACATGACTATTGGGTTTTAACATACTTGATAAGAAAGTTATTTCATGGTCTATAATCAGGTGGGTGTTTGTTTTACACATGGCCAAAGCATGCTGCCTTAGCATTTTCCTCTCTCTCTCTCTCTCTCTCTTGCTCGAGTTTCTTTCTTTATTTTCTCCTGTCTTTGTTTCTATTTCTTTAGTGTTACCTATGCAGTAAACATGTACTGAGTATTTGGTTCTATGCATCCTAGGACGAAATGCATTTGTTTGTGAAACAATTCACCAATTTCTTTGCTGCAGAGAAAATAAGAACCTAACTGGCACAGCTCGTTATGCAAGTGTGAACACTCACCTTGGAATCGGTAAGTAATGCTACTTTGTGACAGAACTAGCAACAGTAAATATCTCGCAGATGCAAGCTTGTTACTTTTATCAACATAAATTCTTCTCTTTATTGTCAGAGCAAAGCCGAAGAGATGATTTGGAATCCCTTGGTTATGTGCTTATGTATTTCCTGAGAGGAAGGTTGTGCATATTGTTGCCACATGCTCAGTTCATTTAGTGTTTTATGCATTCCAGATAATGTTTGATTGTTGTTAATGAATCTTTGCTCTTGGTTCTTCTTCACATTGATTTTGATTAAATTTGCACAATTTCTTTGCTTCAGCCTTCCCTGGCAGGGGCTAAAAGCTGGTACCAAAAAGCAAAAATATGATAAGATTAGTGAAAAGAAGGTATCCACTCCTGTAGAGGTACGATCACTTATGCCTTCCTTAGACTAGTTTGTTCTCTCTAAGAAATTCGGATTGTCTTTGGTCTGAAATATTCATGTGTGTGTAACAGGTGCTTTGTAAATCGTATCCATCTGAGTTTGTGTCTTATTTTCACTACTGCCGATCTTTGCGGTTTGAAGATAAACCAGATTATTCCTATTTGAAGAGGCTTTTTCGGGACTTGTTTATAAGAGAAGGTTAGTTATCATCATTGAGGATGCCTTGAAAATGATCTGTGTATAGTACTCTGATGACCGTCACTTTCTCTCACACATACGTGTTTTTGCACATACACACAGGATTTTTCTCAAATTATCTTCTCCTTTGAATGCCAACTCAAATGTTGTTTTATTATTTTCTCTGTATGGTTCTGAAATTTGCATTGCTGCAGGTTACCAATTTGACTATGTCTTTGACTGGACCATATTGAAGTACCCAAAAATTGGTGGCAGCTCCAGAGGCCGGGTAAATACTTGTAACCTTCTAGCTCTCGGTTATTGTTATATTGGGAATGTTTTACTCAGCGTTTCAATCCGTATCTCAGCATTCCAGTGGAAGGGCAGGTTTAACTGCAGGTCCAACGATTGAAAAACCAGAAAAAATCTCAGGTTTGCTTTCAAAACTAGATTTCTCAGTAGAGTCAATTGTCACACCCGACTGTTGGAACTTAAGTATTTGATAATCCACTATTTGGTTTAGAAGATGGTCATTTGAAATTATTTAAGAAGGAAAAGAAAAAAAGGGGAAAAGCTATTTATGTGATGGCAAAAAATAATACGTGGACGAGGACAATGTTATGCAGTATGTTCTTTTTACTAATTATGATGCATGCTTACCTCTTTGCATTCGATCACTGGAATGCCTTATGGGTTTATTGTCCTTGATAACAACATACAGTGGGAAGAGAGATTCGAGATAGGTTCTCCGGTGCCGTTGAAGCATTTTCCAAAAGAAATATTTCAAGTACTAGTCCTCATCTTGATCATTCTAGGCGCAAGACTGTAGATGATGTGGCTTTGTCAAAGCATGGGGTGAGCTTTAATTTCCATCAAATTATTTTCTTTCATCTAATAAACTATAATTCTTCTGTGTGAAAATCTTTCAACCATTTTTAGCTGTATTATGGCAAAACTTTAGATTCACTTATTGACCCTTTTTTACTCATTTTCTTTGGTACCGTTGGTTTGTACTTTCAGCTCACTGAGTCAGATAAAAGACGCAGTTCTTCCCGATATGGTAGTACTTCAAGAAGAGCTGTAGTAGCAAGCAGGCCCAGTTCATCTGTTGAAGCCAAGGACATACCACAAAACCGAGTAGCATCAAGTAGTGGCCGCATGTCTACCGCACAAAGAATCCAACTTGCCTTTGAATCCAAAACATCTAGGCGTGCCACCCCTGTTAGAGGAAGCCGTGACGATCATCCCCTTCGAAGTTTTGAGCTCCTCTCGATTAGGAAATAATGGGGTCGTATGTCAAATCTTCAGCCAATGTTTTCTAGGAACTTATAATGCCACCCTGTATATGGGATATCTCATCAGGCTCACTGCCTCTACAGCTCCTTTAACTTCCCATACCCCCATTGCCAATCCTCTTTTACAAGATTGTGCCCCACCGGAAGAATTTATGGTCATTTTAACGTGTTTTAAACATAATGAAAGACAAAAACAGACTGAACAGTCTTACACGCCCAGGACAAGTTTTATTAGATAATCATCCAATTCTATTTTCAACAGTTTCTGTGGAGCTCTGATAAACCCCAACATAAGGCCCACACAAAAAATTATTAGATGGGTTTAACTCATCACGTCATCCATAATAGAGTGGGCAGTTATTTGAAAGTTACACTAAAATGGGTAAATGTTATTGGATGGGCCATGAATGACGTGATGACTCGAGTCCATCTAATAATTTCTCATCCCACAGCATGCAATTCATTTTATGCGACAATTGTAGGTGATATGACTTCATAGATCACTCGATTTTTAATTCCAATTCGAACAACATTTGCAGAGTTTATTCACACATGGCACCAAATGGATAGACTGCATTAACCCAGAACGGATGAATGATCATTGTCATATCTACAAAAAATAGTTCATAGGTATTAATTCAAGACATGAGTCAGTATTCCTGGTTCTGTTTGTGTCTTTAGCTCATGGATTTCTAAGAGCTGCCAGCCGCTTCTCGAGCTCATCAACACTCGAACTGCAAGGAGGAATAAAATATTAGCAAACAAAGAAATAATTCAATCTCATTCGGTTTTATGTAACAAATTGAAACCTTCTCCATTATGTCGAGTGAAAAGAGAGACAGTTGGATAATCACAAATCAAGTATTGCTGTAAAAAAGATGAAAACCATTGCCAGGGACACGGGACACCTAACAGAGCCCATGGTGGAGTACAGTACAGAGCACAAAGTTCAAACCTAAGATGAGGAACTGCATAATATACACGGGTCTCCTACAACTGAAAAAATCAAACGAATCGAGAAAAACACGGGAGACAGAAAAATACCTGCCAATGCCCTCGGTATTCTTTCCGGCAATCCTTCCCTTAGGAGCTGATGACAACTGCAAGAAATTTATGTGGGAATCAGACAGTTGCACAAAATGTGATATTGGCTCACTTGAAACCCTTAAAACTTAGAGGGGGAGAGGGAAACCACAAAATACCAACCTGTGAGGCAACATCAACACCAATTTCGTCCAGAACCTGAAATTAAGAAAATTTTGAGGTTATTGTTAGATCTTTGTTTTGGGAGGTAAACAAGTCAAACATTTTGACTTCACCTATTTTCACGCCCAAGAAAGCTTGTGCAAGCCGACAGGATATCCCTTTACTAATTTATTGATTTACCCCATCAAACCCACACCCAACACTCATGATCTAACCCCTAAACCCTAGTACCTTTGGTTTCTTAAAAGAATTGAGAAAGAACCACACCTGATTTGTTAGGTCCTCACTCTCATCTTCCGCCTCATCATCGTCCAGAGCATCATCTATGGCATCTGACATCATTTCAGTCTGCAAGCACGAAACTAGACTGTTAAATCCATGAACACAAACTAAAGGACTGAAAGATGAACTTTTTCCACATAGTATATTCTTAAAAAAAGCATGATCATACAGTCATATCCATCTGAGCAGACTGCTTCTGAAATTCCCGCATAACCTTTGCTTGTTTTTCTGGAGCCATTTGCTGCGAGGAAACTCGGTCATCAGTGGTTTAAAAATCAATGATATTTTAGAAGGGAAGAATGGTTGTAAAATGTGAGTTCTTATAGATGATTATAATATGCAACATGTATATATATACACAAACAGGTGGCCATGGATAACCAGATATCAACCAACAGTTCATGCTATAGCAAGCAACCTCCCCTCCGAAGGAAAGGAGAAACAATTTGGTAAACTAGTTACCTACGACAAAGATGTATCAAATCCATATCTTCATGCATGTAATACAACACACATATATGTAGTTACTGACCTTATTCATAGCCGACATTGCCTTGGTGGCACCTTTCATGCCAACAGCAACTGAAGATTGAGCATGCATTGCCTGAAAAAAAAAAAAGCAAGCGTTGTTAGAGCCACCATGCAACAAGATCCCCCCGTAAAGCCAAAACCTATAGGCAATAGCAGAGGAAATAAAGAGCAGGAGTGAAATGAACCTGTGTATGAGTTGCAATGCCTCTCATTTGAGCTCGACTACTTTGTAACTTAGCTATCTGCTGCCTAAGTCTCACTAGCTGCCGGGCTAGAGTTTTAGTTGCTGCCTGCATAGTACATATGGGGAGAAGAAGGGTATAACTATAAATCAAATAACTTTAAGAGAAGAAGGGTATATATGAGTCATGGGAAGACACACGAATGCAACCAAATTACCTCATTTCCAGTTTTAGCAGTTCTTTTGATTTCAGCAACAAGTTTCTTTTCCTGCCATTAGGATAAATCACATTAGAACTAAGCATAAAAATCCTCAGAAAGATGATCAGTATTCAATAGAAGGTAATTCGACAAACCTCTAACTGTAGAGTTCCTATTTCCTTCTCTATACCTGAACCAAGACAAGATTATACATCGAGTTTTCAGATCAAAGTATCCTCCAACTCCAAAATAAATATATAAAGTCTCTAAATCAACTGATACAGAAAGACAATCATAATTGTTTATTATAAAAGAAGAGAAAATAATAAAAAAATACCTCTAGTAGCATGCGCCATTTCTCTCTTACTCTCGCGAAGAGCCTCTGCAAACAAACACAGACAAATTAATTGTGAAACCAAGAGGGTGAAGCTTTGGCAAGTCAACGCGAACAATAACCGAAGAGGGAAGAAATCGCTTTAAAAATTGATTGCTCAGAAACATGAACATTGAAGTGAAGAAAATTCAATTAAAACAGATTTCCAGAAATAAAGGGGAAAATATTGCATAAAAACTATCAGAGAAAAAGGGAATTTTGGTTGTTTGAATGATTAGGGCACCAAAAAGAAACCGGAAGTAAAATTACCTTTTGGATTGGGCTTTTTGCTGAAGATGTTCATTTTCCTTTTGCTGTGTTGATGTTTTCGGATATCTGAACAGCAATGAGTTCGAAAAGTTTGAAAGAAGATGAAAAACACAGGATTCTGGGTGAGGAAGTCACCTCGAATCTTTCTGGGTAATAGTTAGGCTTAATTTACAATTTAGCCCCTGGAATATACCTTTTTTCTAATTTTCACCCAGAACTATTTTTGTTTCAGTTTTCCCCAAAAATTATCAGCTCCAATAATAACATATCACATGTGGTATTTTTTATTTATTTCATGATCTAAGGTGATTTCTATTAAATCAATAGAGTAGCAAAGGGTTTTTGCTGATTATTGCAAGTGGCCTAAAGTCATCATCCTTTAATGGCGACTTTTGTTTTATTCGACATTAATGTTAATGTAATTTACTCCAAACCGAGACAAAAAATAATAATTTGGAGGATAATTTGAGAAAAAAATATACTCAAGGATTATTAATAAAGCCTAATAAATATAATCATATTAGTGGACCTATTTGCAAACAGGAGTTCATTTTATTTCCATGAAAATACAATGAAATCTCTCGGAATTTTAAAGTTTTAGAATAAGTAGTCCTTGCTCATCCCCTGGTATCTTGGTGATAAAAATTGATGTTCATCATCTCTTGGGATCCAGGTTGGACACCAATAATGCATGTTGTGTGTGCCGTTTTTGAATAGACTAAAAAAAGTTGACAGTTATGTGCTTACTCTAAATTTCTTAAAGTTTACACATTTAATTTTATTTTTTTATTTGTATGAACCCGTTCTTAAATTTTATAATTTGTATTTACTCTAAAATTTTAAAAAATTTATAACTTGCAATCGTTTGGACTACAATTTATAAAACGTAAGGACTGATTTCAAACTCAATCCAAAACCTACAAAAAAGACTTTTTCAAAAGCTTATTCAAACAAAAGCATGAAAAACAACATAAAAATACAAACTTTGGTTTTAATTCCATCTCCCATATAATTTCCTTCCATTCTTTCAAGACCAAAGAGGCAGAAAACTTACCAAACTCGGGGAGCTATGTTTAGGTAAACTTTGCCAAAAACGAGTCTTCCAAAGTTGGTGATCAAGAAAGTTAAAAAAACAAAAACAAAAGAATCACGCAAAACTACACCAATAGTTTGATGGGTTGGTGGTTTTGTTTTGGAGCTAATAATGACAGAATGTCCTTTTTAACTTCCCTTGACCATGATGAAACAAAGAGGGTAAATTGCAGAAACAGATATAATTGCATGTGGGATGCCTCATCTGCATGTTCTTCACCCTCCTGGCTACTGAAACAAAACATATTGAAGTTTATTCTGGATTTTAGTTGTTTGCAGATGAATGAGTTCAAATCTCCACCAGGATTTCCATTGTTATATATATATATATATAGATGATAATGAATGAATTGTTCACGTCCACATCAACTGCAATGCAACTCCAGCTGTTTCTTCCTTTCATTTGGCCGTGTGCAACTGTAATGTTTTTATCCGTTCCTAGTGTCTGAACCTTCATGAATACCTGATTCATGATTAATGCTCTAAAACTGCAGCTTTTTCTCGAGACTCGAATCAACTCATGAATCAAATGGCTACTCTGCCTTGTGTCTTTAATGGCTTCAGCTACAATCTAGTTAGCTTAACTAGCTAATCCTAACCCCAAAACATTGCAGAAAAAAAGTAAAAAAACATAGTAGTGAAGTAAATTAGCAAGGTAAATCAATAAGGTATCTACTTTTCAGTTTTCATTGATTCATTCGTTAAATCAACAAGGTAATTACATAATTGTACCCACTGAAACACTAGTGAACTCCCAAAATTTTCTATTCATTCAAGCCAGTATTGACTTGTTGTTTCTGTAATATCTGTATTCTTTTTTTCCCATGCATTTTGATGACAATCAGTCAAACCAATACTATGAAAAGAGCAACAAGACAAGGAAAGATGGTGATAAAATCCCTGAATAAGAAGCCCCAGTGAAGAGGACAGGCTTGGGAATGTCTGGTTTGCTGCATTTCTTCAGTTTCACAAAGCTCAATTTCTCATCAACACACAGTTCTGGATTACCTTTTAACCTTAACTTTTCACCCACTCTAGCAGTGAAGTTAGCAGAGAAAGGAAGTCTTCCACTAAGATTGTTGTTTTCCAAATTGATTTCATTCACAAACTCCAGGAACCCAAACTCCTTTGGCACTTTCCCTTGTAGCTTGTTGTTGTCAAGGCTTAGATAACTCATGTTCCTCAAGTGCACCCCCATGGAAGCTGGAATTTCACCAACTAGTCCCATGTTGGAAAATCCTATTCCCAAAACACCCCCTAGATTCTCCCATATTTCCGGTATCTCCCCTCCTAGTAAGTTCCCACTCAAATGCACCTCCTTCAACCTGGGCATTCCGGCTAGACACAAAGGAACCCCAAAGTTACCAAAACGGTTGAAACTCAAATCCAAAAACTCCAGAGCTTGTAAGTTACTCAAGCTCTCTGGGATTTTACCAGAAAACCCATTAGAACTTAAATCCAGCTTCAAAAGCTCAGTGAGATTACCAACCGAACAAGGCACATTTCCATTGAATCCATTGCTACTCAAGTCAAGAACTTTCAGCTTCTTTAACTTAGATAAACTAACAGAAATCTTACCACTGAGCTTGTTTCTCGACAGTGTAATCTCTTCAACGTTGACCAAATCACCGATTGCATCCGGGATACTCCCATAAAGTCCATTTCCAGTCAAAACCAACCTCCTCAAGCTTGTGAAATTTCGGATGATGCCATTGAGAGGACCAACAAAAGCTGGGTTACCTATAAAGACAAGCTCTTCAAGAGAGGACCCGAAAGTAGTGGGGATCTCGGGGACAAAAGCTTGTGTTCCCGTGAAGCATTGGTAGAAGAAAAGCTTGCGCAGATGTTTGAAGGAAGTGATGAGGAGAGGGCTGAAAGTAGAATTAGGAGAGCAAGGAGGGTTTGGTGTAAAATCAGAAACGTACCCGAAACTCAGTTCCGTGACATGAACGGTAACGTTCTTCGTCGTGGGGTCGGTGAAATAATCACAAACAACGCCGTGAGGAGGGTAAGAACAGAGATCATCGGGGAAAAGAGTGCGCCAAGGGATGGCTGAGTTGATAGAGGAGAGAACTCGATAAACCGAGTCCTGCTCAGCTGAGCTGAGAACAGGTTGCTCCTGCTGCAATGAAATGGTCACCAGAGTGGACATAAGAGTGAAGAAAAGAACGAGCTTGAGATCAACAGCCATTGCTATGTTCATGGTTTTAGAAGTTTTCTTGAGAGTGAAAATATAAAAAGAGAAAAAAGGGATTTCCTATTGATTTGCTGGCGCCTTGCCAATGCATATATTGTGAAGTTCTTGGACTGTAGTGTTGTAGACTGGCTCTGCCAATATCCCAGACAACCTAGCTCTGCCCCTCTGTGTCTCTGACCAACCTAACTTCAAAGTTTCTACCTTTACCTTTTCTAAACTTTATGCTCAACAAAACAAAAGGCAAATGAAATCAAAGAAACAAAACAAAACAAAACAAAAAAGAATGATATTAAGTGCAGAATTGAAGTGCTTGATCGAAATGAAAAACAAGAGCTTTCCTTTTCTTTTCTCTTCGGTTATATATATGTTTTCAAGGGTTCCATCCATGAACTATCATCGTTTCCAGTCCATGAGTGACGTTAATGAAAGAAAGCGTTGGTAATCGTGAAAAATGAAAAGCGTTAGCCGACAGGAAAACTTGCGGAACGAAGGTAGGGCAATTGGTGAAGCGCCGCATCAGCCGACTTACTGTCTCAAGAAATGCACCATGAAAGCGACATTAAACTGACGAGGGGGACGAGGCATGCCTGCTGCTACGTGCCGAGGTGGTAGTGGTTATGGACATGGAATCGTGTCTCCTGTACGGAAGGGGAATCGGTTTTCCGGAAATGGCAGTCCATGCCGAGTCCCTATTTTCCTTCTTTTCTCAGTGTTGGCCTGTTGGGGGAATCGGTTTTCTCATAGTTGTGGGAAAAGACTTGTTATTTTTCCTTTTTCACTTGTCGACGATACAAAACTGCAGATACCGGAAAGTGCAAATTAATTTTTACTGTTTCTCTTTTTCACTTCTCTAGGTAAGTAGACTAGGTCCACAGTAAAGTTTTTAAAGTTAGTTTTACATTTATATATATGTGTTTTTTTATTCTGAATAATACAAAAGAATATTATAATTTCAGAAATGGAACAAATATTCACTACTGACAACCATGTCAATTCATGCATCCAATTCCCATAGGCTGAGTTGAACCGCAACCGTTTAATTGAAAAAGATAATACAAAAATCATAAATAAATAAGATTTCATTAAAGTCTTAAAAAAATTAAATGTTATAAAATTTAGTATAAATTTTGTTTATTATATTTAAAATTATCCAATCACATTTGAACATGTTTCATGTACCGGCCAATGCCATCCTAGATTGTTGTTATTTACTCAATTTTAAAAAATACATTGAATAAATTTCTTTCGTTTTTTAAAGATGATTAATTTATTCGATTTTAAAATTGACAGAGATAAAAGTATTCCTTTTTATAATAAAATATTTATTTTAAATTTTAGACGAAATTATTATTTTTTAACTTGCGTGGACGAAAATATTTCTATAATGGGAAGACTAAAAATGAAATTTTAAATATAGTACTAAAATTAAAGTATTCCTTTTATAATAGAAATATTAAGATAGAATTTTAAATAAAATGCAACGATTTTTAATAGACTTTAACATATTTGTTATTGCATCTTATTTAGGATAAAAATAATCTCCCTTTTTCAGTGCCACTACTTATGTACAATACTAAAAATACAATAAAATTAAATTTCAAGCTCTAACTCTAAAATCTAAATCCTAAACTCTACCCCCTATACCCTAAAATATACAACCTACCCTAAATTCTCTAAATACTAACCATAACCCCTAACATAAAACTCTAAACCCTAAAACCTTAAACTTAATTTTGAGTATGAGAGCATAAGTAGGGGCACCGAAAAGGGTAGAAGATTTTCATCCTCTTATTTATCCGTAACTTAAAAAATGTTTGCTTTGATTGGAAATTTACAATCCAATAAAATGCCGGAGTAACCAGTGGCGGAACTAGAAATTTATAAAGGGGACCAAAATGAAATTTTAAAAAACTAAAAATTTATGAAAGGGGCTAAAGTGAAAATAAAAATTTTGAGGGGGGCCAAAATAAAATTTTGCAAAATTTAAAGGGATTATAGAGATAATTTTACCTTTTATCTAAAAAATCTATCATCATCCTAATAAAAAGAAATCGGGGGACCATATCCTCTTAAACCCCAATGTTCCGCACTTGGGAGTAACCTAGATACATGGACTAAAATACCTCTTTTGATAGTAAAAAGACAAAAATGGATTTTTTTTTAATTGATAGATGAGGGATTCAATTGTAATTAAGTTTTAGGTTTGAGGTATTATGTTACTGTGGTTGTATTGTCGAGGTTTTTTAGATGAATACGATTTTTATTTATCAAAAAAGACAAAAATGAAAATTTAAATATAGCATGTGAAACGTGATTCACAATCTGTATTTTGTGGTTATATTCCATGACAAGTTCCTTTGTGGAATGAAATTTCACATCACAAATTAATATATATATATATATATATATATAGGGATGGGTATATATATATAATTGGTTTAACAATTATTTTCTTGTATTATTGTAAAGCAACATACAATAATTTCAAAACTACATTCTTATAACATCACACGTTAAATTTTTCAATTAAACTTTACAAGTTGTCTAAGTTTGAGCGGTTAGAATAATTTGTTTGTTAGGTGTGTGCGTGTTGTAAGTGGCGATTTTTGAAATTAACACTTACATTTTAATTTTTTTACAATGTTATATTAAAATCATAACCTATTTAATTGACATACGATTTAGTTTCTTTTTTAACTCATAATTTTGAAAGAAGATGCTTTTAAACATATGTTTATCCAATAAAATGAATATTTAAAGGGATGGAAATTCTCTACCCCTTTTCGGTGCTTCTACTTGTGCCCTTACACTTAAAATTAGGTTTGGGGTTTAGGGTTTTAGGTTATGGGTTATGGTTAGGGTTTAGGGAATTTATAGTAGGGTGTATTTTTTAGGGTATAGGGTGTAGGGTTTAAGATTTAGAATTTAGGGTTAGGGCTTGGAATTTAATTTTATTGTGTTTTTTAGTGTTGGGGCATAAGTAGGGGCACCGAAAAGGGGCGGGGGATTTTTTATCATGTTTAAAGTGGTACTCAAAATCTTTAAAATTTTCAATTTAATCCCTAAAGTTTGAAAACCTATCTTTTTGCTACTTTTTTCAAATATGATGATTTGATTCTCTCAAGGTTGTTTTTAAAATGAATATAGAATTCGAATATCATGTTAAATTATATTTTATGATTTTTATCATTATTATTTTATTCTGAAGCATTATTTCGATTCTGTTGTGACATTCTCTGCTCACGTAAACTAAGCAAGTCTTGCACCATTTTTCAGACAAATTTTGTGAGCATACATTAAATTGATCAAATTGGAAAAATAAATTTGAATAAAATAGCTGGTCCTTTTCCTAATATTAGAAATTCTCGAGTCTATGACTAATGCAGATTAAGTTGTTTTAGTCCACGATCAACCACTACACCGTATTCAGATTACTAATCCTTTACTCTTAAAGAGAGAGAGAGAACAAATTCGCCAGGGAGGTCGAAATGGGCGGGCCGCGAAACAAGGCTCAATATATTAGTAAGTTTCACTTCAAACTTTTTAAAAAATTTCATTTTAGTCATTGTAATTTTAATTTCTTTTTAAAGTATTGCACCATACTCATAGCTCAAATAACAACATTATTAAATGTATGTTTTATACTGTTTCGTTTAAATGACTCAATTTCCGACATTTTTTATTTAGTCTCTATAATTTTAAGTTTCTTATTTTAGTCCAAAAAATGCAACAAAGAAGAAGAAAATCAAAGTCGCCGACAATCACACTATTTTTTTCTTAAATATTTTTTTTTTCATAAACACCATTTTCCTTTTTTTATCCTCACGTTTTAAAAAAAATAAAAGTTAAGTATGTTTCTCTTTTACCTAATACATTGGGAATCAACCATTACCACAATCTGATAAAAAAACCATTGCCACAGAAAAGAGATAGGAAATCGTGTTCAGTATGTTCTTTTCATCTATGTAATTGATGAGAAATTATTATATGAACTCGATTCATCATGTTATCTATGGTCTTATCCACTAAAATCCAACCATCTTATTTTTTTCATGTAATTTTTTTTAAAGATGAACCTTTACCTTTTTTTGCCATATAAATAGGAAGTTGGTGGTTATCTAAGAATTAATTATGAGTTGATTATGACAAAAAAAAGAGAGAAATGAGGTGGTTAAATTTGAGTGGATGAGACCATAAATGACGTGGTAAACTAAATACATATAATAATTTCTCGTAATTTAAAGAAGGAGAAAAAACTATACAATAACAAGATTCCAAGAATGTGTATCACGAGGAATAAAAGAATACAATGAATATTTTATTTTTAATTAAATCTCTCTTTTCTCCAAATCTTGATTTGATAAAAAAATTGATAAGAATTGAAGACCTCGTTAAAAATCTCTTTCATATTATCTAGTGTATTAAAAAGAACATCATTCGACAGTAGAGAAAAAAAAGTGCCGCTAAAATATTATTCAATAAAAAGTTACTTACATCGAAACAAAGGACCCGAAAGGTGACCACCTAACCTCAAAATCGGGAGAATCTAAGCCTAACCCCGCAGAAATTACCCTATGCCTGCTTTGGCTAAGCTGTCGGCTTCAAAGTTAATGGCTCTAGATATTATCCGAATGATACAGTTGCTAATATCCCTAAGATTTACAATGTCTATTACTAGTTTCTTAAAGGGAGGGGGACATAAAATAGGATTCAGAACCCAACTAACCACCTTATTACAATCGCATTCAACTAACATCCTGAAGTAGTGAACCAAGATTCCAAGAATGTGTACCACGAGGAATGAAAGAATACGTTGAATTACTTTATTTTAGTTCAATCCCTCTTTTCTTCAAATCTTGAATTGATAAATTTTATAAGTTAAATTATTTGGTTAATGATTTTCGTTTTTTATCATTATTGTACGGGTGTAATTATATGTGGCTATTAAAATTGCTAGTGTAATGGTCCATGTTTGAATGATGATGTATCAGAAGGATTTAATTGAATTTAAAGTTTATGTTTGTCTGTTGAATTTTAGCGGATGCAACAATAAAAGACGTAGTGAATCGGGTTCATATAATAATTTTTTGTAACTTAGAGAGAAGAAAAAAAACTATACATTAACAAGATTTCAAGAATTGTACCACACGGAATAAAAGATTGCGTTCAATCATTTTATTTTAATTAAATTCTTCTCACACAATGTAACACGTTTAAGTTTTATATTTTTTGACTGTTGAATGAATGTAAATGGATGACTTAGATTATTTCACGCACACATATCTTGCATAACTAGGGTCTCTTTTAATAAATATCATTCTCTTTTTTAAAAATAATTGTTAGAATATTATTGTTGAGCTTTTGCTGAAGTAACGTTAGAAGTCGGCATGTAGTTTGTCTGAGTTCTTCTTTATTTGTATAAAGTCGAAATATAGCTTAATCGACTTTACTCTTCATCGTACAAACTACAATAGATCCAAAAATATTCTTTTCAACAATAATATCAAAAAAAAAAATAGTCATTATATATGTGAGTCGTCATTTCCTTGATTTGTTTGTTATTTTATTACTCGTTTTCAACAATAATATTATTTTTTATTTTTTTGTTTGTTCATTGATATTTGTCTAGTGAAAAACAGATGTTGTTCATCTTAGGAGATCTGAGTTCAATTTATTTTGTCTACAATATATGTACACATTATCAAATTGTTAAAAATATCTATGAACAAATATTATCACTTAATACCACCAAACTATAGGCGTTGACCTTTTTACCACAAACCTTTTAATTGGTCCAATCTTATCACTTGACTTTATTTTTCAACTTGTTTATGACACTGCTTCGTTAACTCTTTAACCTGACAATGACATGGCGCTAGGGGTGGGAATTGAGTGGGGTGAGGACAGTTTTGTATTCCCCACTCGTCTCCAACACTTATGGTTACGGTTTCGGAGAATTCTCATTAAATGTTTAGGGGATTTTTTCGTCCTCATACCTTACCCGCGCAGATCCCCGTAGTTTTTAGGAATCTCCATCTCAAAAAATTAAACAAAACAACTATTTTACTAACCAAAATAAATGACCAATTCAGTTTAAAATATAAAGTTTAGATACTTCGATTGAAAGCAATTACGAAATGACGAAGATTGAAAGGGTGTTGTGTTGGGAAAGATTTAGACGATGGTTTTCGCTTATATCTAAAAACTAAGATAGAAACATATTGAGAAACTGAGTGTGGATAGGTTAGAGAGAAAGTTAGAGTGATAATAATATAATTAAGATTTTTTTATTAAGATATGTACAAGGGGTATATAGATAAATAAATATATATTATTTAAATATCTTGTAAAATATCAGGATCCTTGCGGATATTTGTTAAGGATCTCCACGATTATTTACACGGTTACGGCTGGGTTATCTCCACGGGTCGGATATAACAAACCTCGTCCCCATCCCCATTTGAGTTTCGATGATAAAACTCCTCCGTCCCCGTGAGTGAAGATTGCAGTTACTCCCCATCTTAACCGTTCAAATTATGTGGTTTTCGGATATTCTCCACCCAATTTCTACCCCTACATGGCGCACTGCGTGATTACTTGGATGCTGGATCAAAACGACGTCGTTTTGGTGATGCTATTTTGATGCTAAATTGCCAACGACGTCATTTTGCTGGAGAAAATTAAGGAATATATGCGCTCAATGAAATTTAAACTTGGAGCCTTTAAAATCAAAGCTAAACTCCTAACCACTAAGTCAAGTTATCATCTTTGTTTTATTTTTAACACATGTAATATATATTCCAAAGTGTAGTTGAGATTAATTCAATTTATTTTAATTTATTATATAAATAATATTAATCTATATAAATAATATTAATATACATATAAGAATATATTAATACATATAGCTAATAAATAAAATATTTATAAAATAATATTTGCCTATAAAAAATAAAGAATTAATTTTTTAAAAAACCCATAATTTACAAAAAGGCTCAAAATCCACCAAAACATTAAACCGTAATCTAAACCATAACACCCTAAACTAAGAATCCTAAATCCTAAAATCATAAACCCATTAATCATGACAATGGATGGATTTGAGATTTAGGGTTTAAGATTTTGGTGAATTTTGGGTTGAAAATTTTGAAAGTATTAGATTTTTTTGAAAATTAATTTTTTAGTTTTTATAATAATATATTATTTGTTTATATATTTTAATATTATTGGTTTGTAAATAAAATTTTAGGGTTTAAGGTTTATAATTTATGGGTTTAGAGTTTAAGGTTTTGGTGGATTTTGGGTTTTTTTTTTGTAAATTTTGAGGTTTAAAAATTAGTTTTTTAGTTTTTATAATATTATATTATTAATTTATATATTTAATACTATTTATAATATAAAATATTATTTATGTATAAATATTTTATCTATTATTTATATATTAATATATTTATATTAGAATATAATGGAATTTATAATTTAACATAATAACACTTAAAAATAATTTATAATTAGCTATATTCTTTAATTGAAAATTATTGAATAAAAATGATTAAAGATTCTATTATTTTAAAATAAAGATTGAAAATAAAAAAATTCTACAACATGCGACGAACACCGTTGAACACCACTAACGCTGAACATCGTTGAACACTATTAAATTAACTAATAAAGATTAAAAATTTCAAGGACTCAACATATAATTAATAAATATTTTTAAAAATTTTAATTAAAGTATTTTCATATATTAATTTTTGAATTTTTTAAATAAGGGTAAACTACATATTTAGTACCTCACCTATTTTAGTATTTATATTTAGGTACCCAAACTAATTTTTTTAGAAAAATATACCTAACGTTACGTATTGTTACTATTTTAGTACCCTGACTGCTAAAAATAAACGAAAACAGTGATGTTGCTTGGTCAAATAATAGTTTTCGTAACCCCCTCGTCCCGGTCTGGCCGAATGACCGGTCCGAGTGGGCCACACGGGGAAAACCGAAGCGAAACCCGTTAAGGCTTCCCCTCGGTTAACGACCCAGAAAATTTCTTTTTATCTTATCTTGTCTACATGCATAATTAAGACTTATGTGTGGCACAGCAGCAGAAGATACAATCATGGCATCGAACATTGACCAACCGACCAATCAAACAGTCCATTTTAACATTCTGCAGCAGGCCGTTTCGAAACGCCCATAGGGTGTTCCGAAACGCCTTGACTTAGTCAACGGGCCAGGGTCAACCATAAGGTGACCGTTCCGAAACAGGGGAGACCCGTATCGGAACGACCTTGACGGTCAATATCTCGTGGTCAACGAGATTTGACCGTTTCGAAACTTCAAAGGCCCGTTTCGGAACGACTCCATCTCGCCAATTTCTCAAAATTCCAGTAGCCAAAATGTTCCGAAACGACCTTCATCCATTTCGAAACGGCAGGCCATTTACGCAGGGACCGTTCCGGAACAGGGGGACCCGTTCCGAAACGCCCCCTGTCTGCAGACTCGTCTGGGCTGTTTTGAGGCACAAGGGTGCCCCAAAACACCATACAACAACAAATCAATTGAACCCAAGTTATAACAACAATAACATCATGCTTTAACAAGACTTAAACATGTCTAATACTAAGGCAACAATCCACAACATGCATTCATTCAAACAACATTCAAACACATGTAAAAACTCTTAAGGCATAGGCTAACATTCAAAGTAAGCAATTAGGCATGAATTACAACTTAGACATGGCATCACAAGCCACACAAAAGCGACATAACATGGAGTCTAAACATGCTCCTAGCAACCAACAACAAACAACAAAACCTTACACATCCCATTGCTTAAACTATTACATGTCTTAGCATTAAAACCATACTTGATGAACTCAAGTCCAAAACCACACTTGGAGGCCCTCCACTTGCCCGAGCAACCCACGAACTAAGGATCTGCAATGTTGAACAAAGAGAGCGTAAGCAATAATGCTTAGTGAGGGTAAGCTCTAAAAACAAACCTCAACATTGCAGGGTCCAAGCACGATCTAGCCAAGGCAATTTACATTTATCAAGAGTCCACAAGGTAGATGCATGAGCAATATATCACATGTATGCCATAAATATGAGCTCAATACTACCATACATGTAATCACACTTAAACATCCAAACAGCTCATATATCTCAACACATTGATACACATATCACTCAACATTGGCACCTAGTTATGACTCAAATACGCGGACAACCGTTGGAACTCACATCCAACAACACAACCATTACCTGACGGTGGGATTACACTCATCATCGGTCTCGCGGAGGGGATTCCACTCATCCTCACGCCCCGTCGATGGGATTCCACTCATCACCGACTATATTTAAATACCATTTCCGGGCGTACCCGTACTCCTCCTTGGTGACTCAACGCCACCAAGGCCACGCACGACTTTTGACTCATGTGTACACACTAACATCCTAATGATCGATCATTTGTATTTAAGTATACTAGTGCCAATATTTTACTCATTCCACATTACTCATTTCAATCATTTCCGTGCTTAGCACGTACTCACCATGGACACAATCATGAACCATCATAATGCATGCTTTACGCAATACAACCTATGCCTCAATTCATATGTATAAAACAATATACATAAGCATTCATACCACAAGACATACGAGGCATATACATTCATACATTTGAGTTCATCCAAAGGCTTAGATCAAGTTTAGGATTAGGCTACCACCCTAATCCTAACTCTAGGTGGGTCTACCAAGCCCAACCTAGTCCATATACTCGAACCAACTAATTTAAAACCTTTAAAAGCAAACAACCACTCACCTAAGCTTCCAAGCTCAAGACCACGCAAGCAACAACCTTCAATTCTCCGGATTCACTTCCGATGCTTCACCGATGCCCAAACTTGACTCTAATCAATCCCAAACACAAACAAAACATCCACAATCAATATCTTGTCATCGAAATTAAACCGGATTACATTACCAAGCATCCAACACTCAAAACAAGTCCAAAAACAGGATTTTCGAGCAGCCCACTTGACCCACTGAATTCTCTCATTTCAAACACCCAAACAAGCATCAATTACACCCAAAATGATCCTCATATGTCATACTACCTACAGCTCCCAAAACCCAACATCAAACAGCCCCAAAACATACTTTAAAACCCTCCAAAAACCCTCTCAAAACCCAATTCCGAAAATTGATTAAAATCGTTTGAAATTTACATATGTAGCATCATTTGGCTCCTATATTCCATATCTAACCTTAACAAATCGAAATATTAAGTTTAGCTACACAAAGGCACCATTTTTAATCAAGATTTTCAAAATTTCTATTTTCTCAAAACTTCATGAAAACGAAAATGAATGGTACTTTCATGAAAGGGAAGATGAGGGGAAGTCAAAAATACTCTTACCATTCAAAACGGAGTTGAAATGAAGAAGGGGGATGATGGAACAGTAGCTTCAATGGCTTTGGGGAGGTTTGTCGTGATATTTTGGGAGAGAGGGAGAAGATGAGTGAAAAATTGGGTTTTTATTTGTTTTGTTTTAAATTAAAAGTCCAATGACCCATTTGCCCTTAATGAAATGGATTATTCACAAGGACATATTTTCCATGGTCATTTGGGGTTTTAATTCCAAAACTTAGTCTATCATTAATTTAATTAATTTGAAAGCCAAACCCGGACCATTATTTAAATCATAGAACCGAACCCGAGATAATATTAAAATATTATTTTCACCTAACCCCTAAACCCGGGTGTTACAACTCTCCCCCACTTAAGGAATTTCGTCCCCGAAATTACCTGGTGGAAACAAATACGGAAACTGCTCAACCATATCCGCTTTCCTCTCCCACGTGGCCTCTTCCACACCTCTATGCCTCCACAACACCTTGACCAACTCTATGGTCTTGCCACGCAACACCTTGCTATCGGAAGCAAGTATCTCAACGGGCTCTTCATTGTAAGACAAATCCGGATTTAACTCTATCTCCTCGACGGGCATCACATGAGAAGGATCCGATCTATACCTCCTAAGCATAGACACATGAAAGACATCATGGATCTTCTCTAACTCAGAAGGTAACCTCAACCGATAAGCTACAGGCCCGATCCGCTCAACTATCTCATACGGACCAATGAACCTCGGACTCAACTTGCCCTTTCGGCCAAATCTCATTACCTTCTTCCACGGAGATACTTTCAGAAACACTTTCTCACCCACTGAATACTCAACCTCTTTCCTCTTCAAATTTGCATAAGACTTCTGACGATCGGAAGCTGCTTTCAAGCGGTCGCAAATCAACTTCACTTTTTCTGTGGTTCCTTTAAGCAAGTCTGGCATAGGTAACAACCTCTGACCTGTCTCAGCCCAACAAATCGGAGTCCTACACCGTCTACCATACAAAGCCTCATAGGGTGCCATCTGAATACTAGACTGATAACTGTTGTTGTAAGCAAACTCAACCAATGGTAAGTGTTTCTCCCAAGAACCCTGAAAATCTATCACACAACAACGAAGCATATCCTCTAGAATCTGTATCACTCGCTCTGACTGCCCATCGGACTGCGGATGATAAGATGTGCTGAAATGCAGACGACTACCCAAAGCACTATGCAAGCAATTCCAGAACCTCGAAGTAAATCTAGGATCCCTATCTGAAACAATAGACTTCGGAACTCCATGAAGTCTCACAATCTCCCGAATGTACAAGTTTGCCAACTTGTCTAAGGAATCCGTAGTGTTCACTGCTAAGAAGTGAGCACACTTAGTGAACCTATCAACAATCACCCAAACTGAATTCTTCTTCGAAGGAGACAAAGGCAACCCCGATACAAAATCCATGGTGATCCTCTCCCATTTCCATTCCGGAATCTTCAAAGGCTGTAGCAAACCTGAAGGAACCTGATGTTCTGCCTTCACTCTTTGACAAACCATGCAACGGCTCACATACTCGGCTACATCTCTTTTCAAACCAACCCAGAAGTAATCATTCTTCAAATCTCGGTACATCTTGGTACTACCCGGATGCATAGAAAAGGGACTCGAATGTGCTTCACTCAAAATCTGACGTCTCAGCTCAACATCTTCCGGTACAACAATTCTATCCCTAAAGCACAACAGACTCTCACCACTGAAACTATACTCAGTCGGTCTTCCTTCGGCTATGTCTTGAACATGAGGAACTAGGCTTGCATCTTGCAACTGCTTCTCTCTAATCAACTGAATCAAAGAAGGCTTCACTTGCAACTCGGTGATCAAACCACCATCATCGGACACACTCAATCTAGCAAACATAGCTCTCAGCTCAACGACCACTTTTCTACTCAAAGCATCGGCTACTACGTTTGCTTTACCCGGATGGTACTCTATGGTCAAATCATAATCTTTTAACAACTCTAGCCATCTTCTCTGTCTCAAGTTCAACTCTTTCTGTGTCATCAAGTACTTCAAGCTCTTGTGATCGGTGTAAACAACACACTTCTCACCATACAAGTAGTGACGCCAAATCTTCAATGCAAACACAACTGCGGCTAGCTCTATGTCATGAGTAGGATAGTTCTTCTCATGAATCTTCAACTGTCTAGAAGCATAAGCAACAACTCTCCTATCTTGCATCAAAACACATCCTAAGCCTACGTAGGAAGCATCACTGTAAATCACAAACTCCTTACCTGAAACAGGTTGCACTAACACTGGAGCATTCGTCAAAGCTTCTTTCAATTTCTCAAAGGCCTTTTGTCTTGCATCTGACCATTCAAACTTGACTCCCTTTTGCAACAACTTAGTCAAGGGAGCAGCTACTCTAGAGAAGCCATCAACAAACCTCCTATAGTAACCAGCTAGTCCTAGGAAACTCCTAATCTCGGTCACGGACTTAGGTTGTTTCCACTCAACAATAGCCTCAATCTTCGACGGATCAACTCGGATGCCTTCGGCCGAAACAACATGGCCAAGAAACACAACCTCTCGAATCCAGAACTCACACTTGCTAAGCTTCGCATACAACTGATTGCTCAACAACCTCTGTAAAACAAATCTCAAGTGCTCATCACGCTCTTCTTCTGTCTTCGAGTACACAAGTATATCATCAATGAAGACAACCACAAATCGGTCTAAATAGTCTCTGAAAATTCTGTTCATCATGTCCATGAATGATGCTGGTGCATTCGTGAGCCCAAATGGCATCACAAGAAACTCATAGTGACCATATCTAGTCCTAAAAGCTGTCTTCGGAATATCACACTCCTTCACTTTCAACTGGTAGTACCCGGATCTCAAATCTATCTTCGAAAATACTGAAGCACCTCTCAACTGATCAAACAAATCATCTATACGAGGCAACGGATACTTGTTCTTCACAGTCAACTGATTCAGCTGCCTATAGTCAATACACATGCGCATGCTATCATCCTTCTTTTTCACAAACAACACTGGAGCACCCCACGGAGAACTACTAGGCCTAATGAAACCACGGTCTAATAATTCTTGCAACTGACTCTTCAATTCCTTCAACTCTTTCGGAGCCATGCGATACGGAGCTATCGAAACTGGATTAGAACCTGAAACTGTCTCAATCACAAACTCAACATCTCTGTCAGGAGGCAAACCAGGCAACTCTTCAGGAAACACATCTGGAAAGTCACACACTGTCCTGATATCCTTCAGTCTAGCTTCACTCATATCCGGATTCATAACATAAGCTAAACAGGCCCCACATCCTGAGTCCATCAACCTATGAGCCTCTAAAGCTGACACCACATTAGACAAGAACTTAATGTTCTCGCCCACTACCACTACCTCGTAGTCATCAGAAAGTTTCAAGAAAATTCTCTTTGTCTCAAAATCCACACTAGCCCGATGCTCAACCAACCAGTCCATACCCAAAATAATATCAAAACCATAGAAAGGAAGTTCCATCATATCAACTGAGAACACATGACCCTGAATCTTCAGTGGACACCTCCTATACATACGCCTAACCACCACTGTCTCACCAAACGAACTAGTAACATGCATACCTACATCTAAGATCTCAACAGGAATATCTAACTTATGTGCATGCTTACTCAGAATGTAGGAATGCGTAGAACCCGAATCAACCAAAGAAAGCAAAGACATAGACTGTAACTCAAAATTACCTGCTATCACATCGGTGTCGTTCCCGGCCTCTCTCTGAGCATAGACCCTCACTGGTCCTCCCGCCTCTGGCTGCACAGCCACAACATGAGCAAGGTTCCTCTGAGCATCTACCCTAGGTGCATCAGCCCTCGGCTGGAAGTAGCCACGACCGCGCCCACGGCCTCTCTGAAAATCATTACCTCTCGCAGGAGCCTGAGCTATGTTCGGTGCCTGAGCTGCCTGACGCGGACAGTCCCTCCTAAAGTGGTCCCTCGAACCATAGTTCCAACAAGCATGGAAATTACCCCAGCACTCTCCAGTGTGCTGCCTCCCACACTGTGCACACTCGGGCAAACGCCCTCCTCCTCTATGGCCCTGATGGCCCCTACCATGGTGGCCACCGCCACGTCTCTGATCGAACTGATGTCCGCCACCTCTGTGCCTCTTAGCATCTCTACCATCAAAGTTGTTGTGCCTCTTACCAGAACTAGATCCCCCAGAACGCTTGGCCAGCCCCAAGCGTGCTCAATGTCCTTGGCTCTAGCAACCAAGACATCAAAGTCAGAATAATCAGAAGCCAAGGTATACCTCTTAACTTCCTCATGAAGTCCGTATCTGAAACGATCACATCGAGCCCTCTCAGTGGGTACTAACTCTGGAGCATACTGACTCAGACGAACGAAACGAATCTCATAATCAGTCACTGAAGCATCTCCCTGAGTGAGAGCCATGAACTCTCTTTTCTTCTCATCTAGGTACCTCGGTCCCAAGTACCTCTTCCTGAAGGCAGACTCAAAGAACTCCCAATCAATCTCTGTCTCTGGAACCCCGGTAGTAATGGTGACCCACCAGGTGTAGGCATCACCCTGAAGCAATAAGATCACACAACCCAATCTACGTGCGCCCGCACAACCCATCTGAGCCAAGATACGAACTGTCTTCTCCAACCATAACTCCGACCTCTCCGGAGTAGATCCTCTAAACTCCTCGGCCCCTAAGCTACGGAGCCTCTCCAAAGGTAAACTAGCATCATCACACCTAGGCTGAGCTGCAGCCTGAGCTCCCGCAACTGCGGCCTGGAACGCTCCCGATATCGCTTGCACTAGCGGAGTCATGTCAATTCCAGCTGGACCTTGGCCACCTTGAGGTCCCTCTCCTCCAGCTCCATCCTCGCCCCCCAGCTCCAGGTGGAGGAGGTGGTGGTGGTGGAGGTGGTGGAGGAGCGCCAACTCCCGCTGCCCCCGGTCCCTTTATGTGAGCTCCCGCACCAACTACCGGCTCAACAGGAGCCGCAACTCGTGGTTCCTGACGAACCAACCTCGGTCTACCTCTCGGTCTAGACATTGCTCTCTCAGATGTTAACTACAACCACAACAACAACACACAAGTTGGGTTAGCAAGGCGAGGCTTCCAAGTGTCCAAGTATGTTTCCTCACTTAAAAATCATTTTTCCAATGTAATAGTAGCAATGGGACCCACACACACATGCTTTAAAATAAAACAATCAGCATACTTGTCACATAAGCAACCATTCTTGCAGAATAAGCAAACACCGTGCAATTCAACTTAAAAACTTAAACTTACCTCACTTACCTGCCCAAGGTCTCGATAACCTTAGGCTCTGATACCAACAAGTGTAACCCCCTCGCCCCGGTCTGGCCGAATGACCGGTCCGAGTGGGCCACACGGGGAAAACCGAAGCGAAACCCATTAAGGCTTCCCCTCGGTTAACAACCCAGAAAATTTCTTTTTATCTTATCTTGTCTACATGCATAATTAAGACTTGTGTGTGGCACAGCAGCAGAAGATACAATCATGGCATCGAACATTGACCAACCCAACAATCAAACAGTCCATTTTAACATTCTGCAGCAGGCCGTTTCGAAACGCCCATAGGGTGTTCCGAAACGCCTTGACTTAGTCAACGGGCCAGGGTCAACCATAAGGTGACCGTTCCGAAACAGAGGAGACCCGTATCGGAACGACCTTGACGGTCAATATCTCGTGGTCAACGAGATTTGACCGTTTCGAAACTTCAAAGGCCCGTTTCGGAATGGCTCCATCTCGCCAATTTCTCAAAATTCCAGTAGCCAAAATGTTCCGAAACGACCTTCATCCGTTTCGAAACGGCAGGCCATTTACGCAGGGACCGTTCCGGAACAGGGGGACCCGTTCCGAAACGCCCCCTGTCTGCAGACTCGTCTGGGCTGTTTTGAGGCACAAGGGTGCCCCAAAACACCATACAACAACAAATCAATTGAACCCAAGTTATAACAACAATAACATCATGCTTTAACAAGACTTAAACATGTCTAATACTAAGGCAACAATCCACAACATGCATTCATTCAAACAACATTCAAACACATGTAAAAACTCTTAAGGCATAGGCTAACATTCAAAGTAAGCAATTAGGCATGGATTACAACTTAGACATGGCATCACAAGCCACACAAAAGCGACATAACATGGAGTCTAAACATGCTCCTAGCAACCAACGACAAACAACAAAACCTTACACATCCCATTGCTTAAACTATTACATGTCTTAGCATTAAAACCATACTTGATGAACTCAAGTCCAAAACCACACTTGGAGGCCCTCCACTTGCCCGAGCAACCCACGAACTAAGGATCTGCAATGTTGAACAAAGAGAGCGTAAGCAATAATGCTTAGTGAGGGTAAGCTCTAAAAACAAACCTCAACATTGCAGGGTCCGAGCACGATCTAGCCAAGGCAATTTACATTTATCAAGAGTCCACAAGGTAGATGCATGAGCAATATATCACATGTATGCCATAAATATGAGCTCAATACTACCATACATGTAATCACACTTAAACATCCAAACAGCTCATATATCTCAACACATTGATACACATATCACTCAACATTGGCACCTAGTTATGACTCAAATACGTGGACAACCGTTGGAACTCACATCCAACAACACAACCATTACCTGACGGTGGGATTACACTCATCACCGGTCTCGCGGAGGGGATTCCACTCATCCTCACGCCCCGTCGATGGGATTCCACTCATCACCGACTATATTTAAATACCATTTCCGGGCGTACCCGTACTCCTCCTTGGTGACTCAACGCCACCAAGGCCACGCGCGACTTTTGACTCATGTGTACACACTAACATCCTAATGATCGATCATTTGTATTTAAGTATACTAGTGCCAATATTTTACTCATTCCACATTACTCATTTCAATCATTTCCGTGCTTAGCACGTACTCACCATGGACACAATCATGAACCATCATCATGCATGCTTTACGCAATACAACCTATGCCTCAATTCATATGTATAAAACAATATACATAAGCATTCATACCACAAGACATACGAGGCATATACATTCATACATTTGAGTTCATCCAAAGGCTTAGATCAAGTTTAGGATTAGGCTACCACCCTAATCCTAACTCTAGGTGGGTCTACCAAGCCCAACCTAGTCCATATACTCGAACCAACTAATTTAAAACCTTTAAAAGCAAACAACCACTCACCTAAGCTTCCAAGCTCAAGACCACGCAAGCAACAACCTTCAATTCTCCGGATTCACTTCCGATGCTTCACCGATGCCCAAACTTGACTCTAATCAATCCCAAACACAAACAAAACATCCACAATCAATATCTTGTCATCGAAATTAACCCGGATTACATTACCAAGCATCCAACACTCAAAACAAGTCCAAAAACAGGATTTTCGAGCAGCCCACTTGACCCACTGAATTCTCTAATTTTAAACACCCAAGCAAGCATCAATTACACCCAAAATGATCCTCATATGTCATACTACCTACAGCTCCCAAAACCCAACATCAAACAGCCCCAAAACATACTTTAAAACCCTCCAAAAACCCTCTCAAAACCCAATTCCGAAAATTGATTAAAATCGTTTGAAATTTACATATGTAGCATCATTTGGCTCCTATATTCCATATCTAACCTTAACAAATCGAAATATTAAGTTTAGCTACACAAAGGCACCATTTTTAATCAAGATTTTCAAAATTTCTATTTTCTCAAAACTCCATGAAAACGAAAATGAATGGTACTTTCATGAAAGGGAAGATGAGGGGAAGTCAAAAATACTCTTACCTTTCAAAACGGAGTTGAAATGAAGAAGGGTGATGATGGAACAATAGCTTCAATGGCTTTGGGGAGGTTTGTCGTGATATTTTGGGAGAGAGGGAGAAGATGAGTGAAAAATTGGGTTTTTATTTGTTTTGTTTTAAATTAAAAGTTCAATGACCCATTTGCCCTTAATGAAATGGATTATTCACAAGGACATATTTTCCATGGTCATTTGGGGTTTTAATTCCAAAACTTAGTCTATCATTAATTTAATTAATTTGAAAGCCAAACCCGGACCATTATTTAAATCATAGAACCGAACCCGAGATAATATTAAAATATTATTTTCACCTAACCCCTAAACTCGAGTTTTACAATTTTAGTCCCTAAAATTTATAAAATCTATAAAATTAGTCTAAAATATTATCAATTTAAACATTATTTTTAATTAGGTTGTATTCTGTCCAATGGTATTTGTTTCTTTGCTGGGATTTATGGGAATTTAATTCTATTGTTATTTGTTTATAATGTTGTGATCAATGTACTTTCTAACAATATATGAATGTCATGAATAAACCTTATACAATCTAAATAAAACCTTTTTAATCTACCGAATGTGCTTCTTTGCTGGGATTTATGGAAATTTAATACTATTGTTATTTTATTTTCCATGAATTTTCTCACCTCTTTTCCTTCTCCAGTACCTTTTCTTTTGCTCCTTCAACTCTCTATACACCTGGAATATTTTTTTTTGGATAAATAAAACACCCAGAATATTATTATTAAGAAGTATACATGAGATATAAAAAAAAGTTTTTCTTTTGGTGAAGATTCTTACCAAGAAGTGGAAGTTTGATGGAGGAGTCTGACCGTTAATTAAAGAATCTGCGTTTCACGCTCGAAGCTGCTGTCTTGAGGAGTAATGCAACAACGTTGGTATCACTTAAGTGTCTTGGTCATAGTACTGCAACGAGAGATGCTACAACAAAGTTACACCACGTACCAACCATTATAATATAAGAGAAAGAACAAAAGGTAACAAAAAATGATGTTAGAAAGTACATTGATCACAACATTATAAACAAATAACAATAGAATTAAATTTTCATAAATCCCAGCAAAGAAACAAATCCCAGTTGGAGAGAATACAACCTACTTAAAAATGATGTTTAAATTGATAATATTTTGGACTAATTTCATAGATTTTATAAATTTTAGGGACTAAAATTATTATTTGACCAAGCAACATCACTGTTTTCGTTTTTTTAACAGTAAAGATACCAACGTACCAAAATAGAAACAATACATAACATTTGGTATTATTTTTCTAAAAAGCAAATAGTTTGGGTACCTAAATAAAAATACGAAATATGTGAGGTACTAAATATGTAGTTTACTCTTATTAAAAAAATTAAAAATTAATATATGAAAAATAATTTAATTAAATTTTAAAATAATTATTAACTATATGTTGAGTACTTAAAATTTTTAATCTTTATTAGTTAATTTAATGGTGTTCAACAATGTTCAACGTTAGTAATGTACAGCGGTATTCTTCGCATGTGGTAGACTCATCCTTAAAAATAATATAAAAGAAAAATATGAGAGGTAATTTAATCCAAATTCTAATTTTATTTTGAATAATTATCAATTTCATGTCGAGTACTTCAAATTTTTAATTAATATTTAAAATTAATGATGTGCAACAATATATTGCGTCAATGTTGTTCAATAGTATACGTTGCTCGTTCTAAACTCATTATCAATATAATTTAAATTTTGTCCGTTCCAGTGTTAACTCGAACATATTATTGTTAGATATTTAATAAATGTAGGAGTCGGGAGTAATGGACCACTACTAACGGTTTAAGCTTTTTGGTGAAATTAGGGGATCTAAATTTGTACTTAAGGTCTTTCGAGCCAAACATTAATATTTTTTTCAATCAATTAAATTATGACACATCTTACCATATAAGATGATACATACTTTTTATGTTATTATCAATTCTAATTATAAAACTCATATTAAATATATATTATTTTTCTATGCTATTTAATATCTAAAACTTAAATTCTTAGTCCAAACACCTTAAAACATAAACTTTAAACCCTTACCTTCTAAACTATTACCTAAATTTTTAAACCCTAAAATTAAAAGGGGTTGAAAGTTTACACAAACCTATGTATCAAAGTATGTTCCTAAATATAAATATGAACCCAACAAGTAATCCTAATAAAAAATATATAATATTCATCTAAAAACCCGAGTTCAAATCGTTTATCTGCAAGATATATATGTATCGTATACTAATGCCTTTACTTGTATTTTCCATTCTAATTTCATTTCATCTTTGCGATTGAATCTAAACACATATTTGGCCATTGATTTTAATCTCATTGCTAAAATATTCAATCTCACCATTTTTTTGTTCCAAATTCAATCTCACCATTACAATAATATTTTTTTAAAAATAAATAAAATTTAAATTTTATAGTTATCGTTGACAGAAGAGAATTATCAAAATAGCATTTCATTCGAATAGAATTGTTTTAGATAGAATAGGGATAAGAAAAAAAACAGCTTGATTAATGATTAAAGCAAAGAAGGGAAAAGTAGTGGACAGAAATAAAGATAAACGGGGAGGCATACCATAACGACAGACGAGACAAACGATCTCTTTCGGTGGGGCTTTATTGATCATCATCCAACAAGAAACTGAAGCTCCCTTTTTCTATAAATTCCATTAACTCCTAACCCAGCCCAGAACCAAAGCACGAAAGCGGAATCAGCTACGCATGGAAACTGGAAACGCTGACATCGGCGGTCATCCTTTGCTGAGGGGAGGCCGGAGAAAAACTCCCTACACCCATGGCTTCTCTTCACCTCAGATTCAATCACTTGCTGCCATCTGTGGAGCTCTCATCCCTCCCCTCCCACCGCCCGACCAGGCTTCTTCCCTCCATGCTTTCTACAAAGCTTCTGGGGCTGAGCCGCCAGTTCCCGACGAGGTAATCCAAAAACCAAAAACCCAGTCTTTCTATTCGTCTCCGGTTGTGATTTAGCTGAATTATGGAATGAACAGGTAGCGGAGGAGATGGTGAAGAGGGTGGAGCCGAAGGTGGTGTCGTTTGTGAAAGTGGTGCTGACGGTGGTGTCGTTCAGATTGGGGACACTGTTGCTGTGTGGGTGGGATTGCTGTGACTGGAAATGGCCATTCATTCACAACTTCTCGGAGCTGCCGGTGGAGAGGAGGGAAAAAATACTGATGAAATGGTCGGGGAATGGGCGTCATCCCTTGCCTTTGAGAGCTGCTTTTGCTTTGATCAAAACATACTGCTTGTTCATCTTCTTCTCCATGGTAATTCCCTTTCGCTTTTCCTTATCCATCTTTCTTCCTATCTGCTTCTACTTTACTTTTTATATCTTTAAATTTATTAATATAATTCTAATTTGGTAAAATACTAAAATATAAAGGCTAAAATAACTAAATCACCACTCAACTTTTTTTCCAATACTTATTTTGGTATTTAAACTTTCAAAAACCTCAATTTAACTACTAAACTTTATATTTTAAACTATTTTGGTCTTTTTAAATTATTTTATTAATATTATGGTAGGACTTGGCATAATTTATTATTATTAAATATAAAAATTAATTTAAAATAAAATAAATTATATTTTATTATTATTAAATAAAAATACACACAACCCTCATCACCTTCAACTTTTTTACTTTTTCCCATGACAGCTTTCATCATGATCATCACCTGACCATTCCTCAACTCTACCATTGAAAACCACGGCTATTCATACATTCTTCACCGACTTTCAACCCACGTATATCATTTTTCAACACCAAAAACCAAGCCCCAAGATCCCATTAGCTCTAGACATTCTCAACTGAGCTTCAATTGACCACCATTGAAACATCGAGACCCTTTATTATCTCCTACACTCCTAAAACCCATCTTATTCAGCAATCATTTTTCTCACTATATTGGTTAAACTGAACCAACAAGCTACCAATACAGAAAAAGCAACCAAAGAGAAAGCGCAAAAAATAAAAAAGATTATTAGCGGCCGGAGCCTTCAACAGACGATCCTAACAATGAGAATGGAGCTTAGGCCACGAATAACCATATATCTCAAAATTGAAACCATCGGACACGATAAACAGCGACGGATCGAGCGATCTAAGTTTCAGTTTCATGTGAACTTTTGAAGCTTTTTTAAAAAAATTTAGAAGCGTAATCGGACCAAAAAAAGAGGAAAAGAAAAAATATTGTCCGACGATATTGGCTTGGCTTGTCGGAGCGACAACGACGACGTTAAAAGCGCACGCCGATAAAAGGGTGGGTGGCCAGTAAGGATAAGCCAGCAAAAAAGTTAGTGGGCGGTCAGGATAAAAGTGGTTTGAGTGTTGGCAATTTGGGAGTTTTATTTTATTTATTTATTTAATAATAATATATAATTTATTTTTATTTTTAATTAATTTTTATATTTAATAATAATAAAATATGTCAAGTCATACAAAATATCAATAAAATAATTTAAAGTATTAAAATATATAATTAATATTATAAGACTAATTATATAGTATAACTGTATAAGCGAATAGTAGAGTACAGCTGGTATTTTAGTATCGCCGTGTGGTTTGGCAGGTAAGCTGATTATTTTCCACATTTATTACTATTAAATTGGCTTTTTGAATCCGGTTTGTGATTAATGGTTTAAAAAAAATTATATCATGAGTTGTTCATACCACATTACTTATAAGACCAACAAATAAAATACATTAATTTTATTATTATTTTTTTATTTATTTTTTTATCAAGTAAAATTTTACTCATTTATTATAATTTTTAAATTAAATTTAAAAATATATTTTACTAAACAAAGATTTACTTAGTAAAATGATGAAATAAAAAATTAATGAAATAAATAGTATTTTATTAATTGATCACTTAGATAATGTGGTGTGGAGGTCTCATTATACAATTTCTCAATTGGGTTCAAAACTGAAACAAAGACACTTGCTCACAAAATATCTATGTCTGTCTATCGATAACCGTGTTGATAAACAAACATATGTTCTGACTTCTGTCGTTTGCACTTGACACGTAGCTAATGAAATAGTATAATTTAATTGAGACCAACCAACCAACCAACCTGGATAATATAATTGAGCTTTGGGAGATTTTCAGCATGTCAATTGCCACCATTGAATCTAGCTGGATTTATAGAATTTAATCATTCTTTATATAATATTTTTGGTATATCTTTGTTTTTTTAAATAGAGAATTACTACATTTTTATATTGTGATTTTAACTCGTACAAAATATAATAATATAAACATCTTTAATAATTGATTCTTAAATTTCAAAACATTCTAATTGAGTCCTCAAACTATATGTGTTGCAGACTGATGAAAAATCAGAAAACTCAGCATGGGAAGCCATAGGATACAACGTAGACAAGCGGCAGAAAAGGGTATCATCTCCTGAAGTCCAAAGGCGACCACTTGAAAAGTGTGTTATAGAAACAATGCACGAGGATGATTCCACCTTCGTCCAATCTCTCACTCAGAAAGGCCTTCAAGTCACTGAAGATCCCGATGACGACGCCTACAAGATCAAATGTGATGTCGTGATCGTTGGATCCGGTTGCGGTGGAGGTGTTGCTGCTGCCGTTCTTGCAAGCTCGGGCCAGAAAGTGGTGGTTATTGAGAAAGGGAACTATTTTGCATCTACAGACTACACTTCTCTGGAAGGTCCCTCTATGTTTGAGCTTTACGAATCTGGAGGGTTTTTGACATCCGTGAACGGGAAGTTTATGGTCATGGCTGGCTCAACCGTTGGAGGAGGCTCTGCTATTAATTGGTCTGCGTCGATCAAAACGCCAAAGAATGTTCTCAAGGAGTGGTCTGTGGACCATAAAATCCCGTTATTTGGCAGCTCTGAATATGAATTTGCGATGGACGCCGTGTGCCAGAGACTTGGCGTGACGGAAAATTGTACGGAGGAAGGGTTTCAAAATCAAGTTCTTAGAAAAGGGTGTGAGAAACTCGGGTTAAAAGCTGAGGCAGTTCCGAGAAATTCTCCGGAGAATCATTACTGCGGTTCTTGCAATCTTGGGTGTAGAACAGGAGACAAAAGAGGAACTGATACTACATGGTTGGTTGATGCACAGAGTTGTGGTGCCGTGATCCTCACGGCATGCAAAGCTGATAAGTTTATATTAGTGAATAATAACAACAACAACGATGCAAGGAGAAGAAAGAAATGCTTGGGTGTGATTGCCACATCTTTGAACAAGAATTTGACCAAAAAGCTGCACATCGAGGCTAAAGCAACAATCTCATCTTGTGGATCTCTGTTTACTCCTCCTTTAATGATCTCTAGTGGGTTAAAGAACCCGCATATCGGCAGGAATCTTCATTTGCATCCGTGCTTAGTAGCTTGGGGATACTTTCCGGAAGACAAATCCGGGCTGAAAGGCAAAAGCTACGAGGGTGGAATCATAACTTCATTCCATAGGATTGTGTCGGAAGAATCCAAAGTCCATGCAATCATCCAAACTCCGGCACTGGGACCGGCCTCGTTCGCAGCCTTATCTCCGTGGGTTTCAGGACGGGAGCTAAAGGAAAGAATGGTAAGATATCCAAGACTGGCTCACCTTTTCACCCTGATCAGGGACCAGGGTTCAGGACAAATAATGGAAGAAGGCAAGATCAAGTATCGGTTGAGTGAAGTGGACAAAGACAATCTAAAGATTGGGTTGAGACAGGTTATAAGGGTTCTGATCGCAGCTGGGGCAGTGGAAGTGGGAACCTACCGAAGCGATGGGCTGAGAATCAAATGCAAAGGTCTCACGGAGGAAAGTTTGCAGGAGTTTTTGGACAACGTTCCCGTGGTAGGGGGGCTAAGTTCCAAGGATGAATATTGGACCATGTACGTTACGGCTCATCAGATAGGAAGTTGTAGAATGGGTGCAACCGAGGAAGAAGGTGCAGTCGACGAGAATGGTCAGAGTTGGGAAGCCGAAGGTTTGTTCGTTTGCGATGCCAGTGTCCTGCCAACCGCAATAGGAGTCAATCCCATGATCACCATACAATCCACCTCCTACTGTATTTCCAAGAAGATTGCAGAATTGTTGAAGGCAGCATAAATAAAAGCCTTTGATCACCATTCTCTCATAAACATGAGATGTAATTCAAACACTTGTAATAAAACTATATGTACTATATGTATGTATGTATTGAACCTCAAGGAATCGCAATAGAACTTCTCTTTTTTTGCAACTTAACCTATAACATGATCGTTTCCATCAACATCAGTCACACAAGAAAGTAAAAGATGAAAAAACCAGGTAAATCCGGCTATAGTAGTAAGAAATTGCAGAAAAGTTCAAAGAAAGCGAATTTATGTAACACAGAGAAACAAGAGATACAAAGAGAGTTGAAGGGGCACCACTGAAATTTGCATTTTAGATCATTGTATATGAGAGGAAATTAAAATGGATTTTTTCAGATTGGACCGGCTTCCAAGGCTGGGTCTTTAGGTGAAGCTTCAATGGCTTCCTGCAAATCCTTTTGAGTCTCTTCTGTATTATAAACAAAAGAGTTGGCCACAGTCAAGAAGAAGATGAAGTTGAGGATACCCAGGGCAGCCAACAAGGCATAATAATAGTCGACGCGAGAGATGTTGAGGTTGTTCAAGATCCACCCTCTATGGCCATATCTCTTTGTCACATCAGAAACTGTGGTCAAAATAAAACTGCCAAGGAAATGCCCTACTCCTAAGCTGGTAGTGAAATATGAGGTCCCTAGGCTTTTCATCCCATCTGGTGCTTGATCATAGAAAAACTCAATCTTTGCTACTTCGGCGAATGAATCGGCCACCCCCATCAAAGCAAACTGCGGTAGGAGTATGAAGATACTGAGAGGAACTATGTCGTCTTTTTTGAGTTTGTGATTCTCTCGTGCCATGGTGATCCTCTTCCTTTCAACGAAGCAAGCGATGATCATGATGGTGATCTGCAGAACAAGGCCGATTCCCATTCTTTGAAGCAATGTGATCCCTCTGGGGTTCTTGGTGTAACGCCTCACCGTCGGGACGAACACGCGGTCGTATATGGCGATGCTGATCAACATGAAGATGGTAACAAATGCGGTGAGGCAAGCCGGAGGGATTTCGAAATTGGGTCCCATCATACGGTCAAGAGTGGTTCCTTGTTTGACAAACAATGTTGCCACCTGAGCTACCATGGTGCTTGGTATGAATGTTGCTATCAAAATTGGGAGCATTTTCACCATTTGCTTTGTTTCTTCAACTTGGGTCACTGGACACAGCATCCATGGTGAGTTTGGCCCGCTCTTCACCGCAGCTTTGTCAAGGAATCTACCGATCGAGCAACGATAGCTAGTCAGTCCAAGTCATATATTCCGGTAAAACAGGGGAAATTAAGAAGTTGAAATAGAGAAACCAACCTTAATGAAGGGGTGTGATCAATTCTGAATTTCTTAGATTTCGAGTAAGCTTCCAAGCTAAGCTCATGTAGCTCTTTGGGGTCACTTGGAACAGGCACATCAGACTTTCTGACAGCAGCCACAAGCACTTGGAAAATCCTGGTAAAAGTACCCAAAGGCAATTTGTGTCTGTAATAAGGTGTTCCCACTAGAACACCAAGATCGAGACCATTAGACCAGCCGCCGGTAGGCCATAACCAAGGCTCCACCCCACCTTGTCTTGTATGTAGATCAAGAAAGTGTTGGAGAAGAGGGTGCCAAAGAAAATGCTGAACATCCACCAGTTGAAAAAGGATAGCTTTTGAACCCTTTCCTTGGGCTCGAAGTCATCAAACTGGTCCGCCCCCATGGTGGAAATGTTGGGCTTGGTTCCACCGGTTCCTATTGCAATTATGTAGAGTGCACAATAGAATATGCCTTGCTGCAAAGGTGAGGCTCTTTTGTTGCAGTCTTCTTCTTTGATCCCATTACCGCACGACGGAGGCCTCAAGGCGGGCACCGAAACTGATAAGGTTAGGAGCGACATTCCCTGTTTATTTCCATCCGTATCGAATACAATTATTATCATCCATCTAAAGTTATTCAAGGGAATATATTATATACATATACATACATACATATGCTAACAATTGTGTATATATATGTGCATTCAAATCAAAACCATTGGAATATCTTGTCCTTGTCTTCGGAGAACATTACGAGGCCGTATATTCTTCGTAAATTTACATTATTATTCCCATGCGTTACAACCTTTTTGTTCGTATATGCACATGCATGGCCGTCGATTATACCAAAGAATTCATCTACAGAATTTAACGGCAGAAAGATGGCTAAACAGTTCTTCCCGACCAGAAAAAAGGCCAGAAATTCACGTGTCTTAGACTAAAGGCATGCAAATTATGCGAGTATGAGTAGCATCTGAAACGTTAACATAAGCAAGAAAACGAAAAAAACAGAGTATTTTTAAGGAAAGTTGAACTTAAAGGTGGTATTACGATTAGATAAATGGCGGATGCAAAAACAAAAGTCCAGTAGCGACCCAGATAAGCATCGGCAATGAAAGCGCCTACGATCGGAGTCATCCACACAGTTCCGACCCAGTTGTTGACGTTGTTTGCAGATGTCACCGTTCCTTCGTGGAGCTTATTCGTCAAATACAGCACTAGGTTCGATGCTATGCCGTAATACGACATCCTCTCGAACACTTCATATCCTGCAATATTCCATCAAAACATCAATTCACTTTCAGGCAAAACTAAGAAAGTTTTTGAGAATTTCATGGCTCTGTGAAGTGATTTTATACTACTATATATATATACTTACCAACAATGAAAGAACAAGCTTTCCATCCCCCAGTGTTTGATCTCAGCACGGGCCTGCCCTTGAGATCCACACTTCCATCTTCAGTATACTCGTCTCTTGCTCTTTCTTCTTCTAGCTTTGACATTGTGAAAGCAAGGGTAGGATTTAAGCCTTGGGATCTTATGAAAGATCATGCGGCCATCTCTATATATAGAACTTTATGAGTGATGCTCTATTAAAATACTAATATTGAGCTAAAACAAGTACTTTAAAGAAATTAGTATTTAATTAGAGGCTAAAGTGGTTATTTTGCCCCCATGTTACACTCAAATTAGTAATGTTGCCTCTCGCGCGAAAACGCATTCAATTAGATCCTCCAGTTCGCACGTTGCGATAAATTAGCCCATTTACCAACATTGATCGTTACAGTGCTGACGTGGTAGTCAAGTATGTTGACGTGGCGGTCCACGATACTGACGTAGCAGTACATGTGTAATGATGACGTGGTAGAGGGGCTGAATTGATTTTTAAAACTAAATTCGAGGGCATAATTGATTTTTTTGTCGAGTTTAGGAGCATAATTCATTTTAATTGAAAGTTTGATAACTTATTTAATATTTAACTAAAAAACGGATAAATATTTTGTTTGAATTTTAAGTTAATTTAATTGATTTATTTAGTTTTTAGATAAAATTAGATAAATAATTTAGTTTTTCAAGTTAAACTTTTATAAATGGAATATACGAAAAATCGATTAACAAATTGATATAAATATTGGTTTCTTGATAATTTTAAAATAAGTAAAGTGAGAACTCTCACAAAAAATCAAAATATTCTTCAATTAAAAAATTCCATAAACTTAATAAAAATAAATAAAATATTTAAAAGTTTATTGAAAATAAAAATTAATATAAAAATTAAAATGTATTAGAGATTAAAAATGATAAAATGTAAATATAAAAATTAAAAAATATTTATAAAGTATTAAAAATTGACTTCGTCAAATTAAGTAATATCATTCGTTAAACAAATTTTCAGTGGAATCAACATTGTATTAAAATAACAATAAAACTCAAATTTTCTTTCGCTTTTCTACATCAAATTGATGCTCATTAATATTTGATGTAGAAAAACGAAAGAATTTTTTTGTTCTTTCTAATGTAATACAAGGATGATTCTACTAAAAATATGCTCAAGGAATATTGGTAGGCTTAGTAGTCAGAAACAATCGAAATCATTCTAATTGGTTTATAAATATTTTAAAATTTTGAGTTTTTATATTTATAAATTTTAATATTTTTAATTTTATATTTTTACTTAATTTTTTAAATTCATTATAGTATTTTTATTTTTTTCAATATTTTATGAGCATTTAAATATTTTTAAATTTTTAGTAATTTATTATTATTTTAGCTTAAAGATTAAGTTATCGAACTTTCAATTAAAATGAATTATGCCCCTGAATTCGGTAAATAATTCAATTATGCACTCAAATTTGATTTAAAAAATCAATTTAGTCCATCTACCATGTCATCATCACACATGCACTGCCACTTCAGCATCGTGGACTATCATGTCAGCACCGTTAACTGCCACATCAGCATTGTAACGGTCAACGTTGGTCAAGGGGCTAATTTTCTACAATGTGTGAATTGAATGACCTAATTAAACGCGCTTTCATGCGATGGGCAACATTACTAATTTGGGTCGAACTCAGGGCCAAAATAACCCCTTTAGTCTTAATTATAAGTTAATGAATAAATTATATAATATTTGTTTAATAAGAATTGTGTTTTATATTTGGCTTATATACAAAATTAGCTTTAGGGTATACCCATTTTTTCACTTTGGTACTCAAAACAATTTTTATTAGGATAAAGCGAATTTTAGATCATGATCATAAGCAGGGTGGATCTTTACATTGAATTTTGAGGAAACCAATTAAAAAAATCAAAAATTTTGAGAGTTATATAAATTTTAATTTTTGGGGGTTATGTTATATATATATAAAGAGATTTTAAAAATGTTGATTAGGACAAAGAGAACTTTAGTCTTTGACCTTGGCGATCTTTCCTAATTTGATCATTAAACAATTTTTTCACATTAGTTTGTTAACCAAATAACTCATTTTATTTTAGTTCTTTTGATGACGAGACACTATAAAAATATGACACCTAACATAATTTTATAGTATCACTTAATTAAAGGACTAGAATGGGACGAAATTGTTTAGTTTAAGAACTAATGTAGACCAAAGAATGTCCAAAGACCAAACTAAGATAGCTTACAAAGTTTAGGGATTAAAAGTTGGAGTATCCCTTTTTTCATCACTTGAACAATTGAATTAGACTGGTCAAATTTGACCCGAAACTCGAGAATCGAATTGATTTATCTAAACCAAGACATGAAACAGACCCGAACATGATGACCTGAAATTTGATCTGAAACCAAAACCGAACCGAAATTGAACCGATTTTTAGTTGAACCGAAATGGACCCGAACCGAAGACAACACGAAATAAATAAAAGATATTAATATAAATAAAGAAAGATGAGATATGAACAGCCGCACAACTCACAAAAAAGTTAAATATATTGACTTTATAAAGTTATATGTAGGGTGTTAAAAACTGACCAACCTAAAAATTTGATTAAAATGGACCGATCTCCCATTGACGGGAAATAACCGAACCGAAATGACCCGAAGCACAATAAAACCGAACTGAAACCGAATTTAAACTGAATGATATTAAACTTAAAATAATTAAAATTGAAATGACCCGAACCGAACCCGAACCAATTGACTCGTATGTCACGGATTGAATGAACAATTTCCTCAACCTTATCGACCAACTTAGCCCGGGGGACAGCCGCCTGCGAACCTGCCAATACCAAAAGAAGTTAGCAAGAAAAGAAAAAAAAAAAAGGTTGTATAAAGAAATAAAATTTGTGCATTCTTTGGACATGTCTTGGTTTTCATTAGCAATTGGAATAGGTATAGATTGTTAAAATAATTTTCTATTTATTTATATAGCTTATCCTGTTTTTTTAACATAAAATGTATTTATTTATTTTTTATAAACATTTAGACTTTGTTTAGTTGGATAGAAATAGAAGGATAAAAGATAGGAGTGGAAAAGTAGAAAAAATATAAGAGTAATGTGTTTAGTAGGAAAAAAAATAGCGAGGAGAAAAATTATCTCTCTATCCTCACGTATAAAAGAATCATTTCAATTTAGAAGAAAAAAATGTGAGATTATGTTTATGTGATGTGAGTTAGTTTAATTAAGTACTTATCGAAATTTAATTTTTTTTTCTCTTTTTTTTTAAGCTTTTCTCTTATTTTTCAACTCTACAATACAATGAATAAAAAAAATATCGTATTTTCTTTCAATTTTTTACAAAACTATTACTTACCAATTATATAAAAAAATATTTTTCTATCTTTTCACTTTTCTTCCTTTTAGATTTGCATTATTTCAATTTTCTTTCTACTCTACTAAATAAAGTTTTAGTGTTGGATTTTTACTCACAGATGTCCGCTATTTTCTTTAGATTTTATAGTTAATTTAATATTTTGGTATCTAAAATATATCGTTTTTCTCGCTTTTGTTTTTATATTTAAATTGTCACTTTTCTCACGTTGCTTAAAAAAACCCGAAGAAATTCTCTAGCTAATTAAAATTTGTCAGGTTCTCAACGGAAGAACACTAAACAAACATTAATTCAAACTAGGTGGGAAACAAATGAAATTAAAATTCCACGTGCCTTACAACTCCCACTCTTAGATGCCTTTGAAAAGCGGCAGAGAGAATTTGTAAGTGAAAAAAAATGTTTAAAACTCCCAACTTTAGATAAAATGAGTAAATAATGAAAATTATTTTAATATTGTTATGTTATAGCGGTTGAAAAATAATTTTCGAAAATTTGGTTTTAGAAAAATACTTTTGAAAAGTAAACACAATTATTTTATTAAAGAAATTTTTAAATGTGAAGGATTAAGTTTACTGAATTATTTCTGATTAATACCAGATTAATAGAATGTATAAGTTTCAGAGACTAAAATTATTATCATGCCAAACTTTTGTTTTAATTTTAATGACAGGGTAATTTGTTTGTTGCAAAATTTTAATTGAGTGACATGTTTGTTCTTAAACCTATAATTAAGTGACTGAATTATTACTTTTAGAAGAAAATTGATTATATTTATTCTTAAATCTATAATTAAGTGAGTGAATTGTTACGTTAGAAAAAAATTGACATATTTATTACTAAATTTATATTTAAATGACTTGTGATGTAATTTACACGAAAATAATGTTAAATGCATTTAAGACAACTAAAGTCTAAAAGCAACTCTAAAGGGGCCTAAATGTATAGCTCAAATCCTCACGTACTCAATGATATAATGGGCCTGTAATCATTGGGCCTCCAAACTGCATCTCAGGAATGGACCTTATCCTCCCATTAAGCATAAACAAAGACAATAGCTTAATGGTTTTTTTTTTACAATAGAGGATAATAAATATTTTTAATATAAATATCGATATTTTAATTTACACAAATTAAAAGCAAATGAGAATTATTTGTCACTTAACGAATTAAAGAATCTCGAAGAAGAATCGTAATTTGATTTAACAAGAAGAGACGTAATATCATTAAAATAAGTTTATTGTTTGAATTATGTTATTATGAATGGAATGAAATAAATTAAATTAAGAGAGCTTTGTACCTTTATAATACACGATTTAGAGGATAGAAATTCGCTGTCCCTTTTCGGTGCTATTATGTATGCTCCAACACTAAAAAATTAAATTCTAAGCCCTAACCTTAAATTTTAAATTCTAAACCCTACACCCTATACCCTAAAAATACACTATGTCCTAATTTTCCTAAACCCTAAAGTTAATTTTGAGTGTAGGAGCATGAGTAAAGGCACCGAAAAGGGCAGAGGATTTCCATCACGAATTAAATTAGAATTCAGTACGAATGATTATAAAAGAAATAAATATTTAAATTAAATTAAGGCAATAGCTCGAGGACTAGCAATTTCTGCAAAAATATCCAAAAATGAACAACTTTGGATAGAGAACATAAAACACTGATTTCTTGCAGGCAGCATCTGCTCTATAGATTTTGAAGGGAAGAGTAACAGAGCTCTAATTTTCTGCCCTGCCAATGCTGTTTTTGGTTTCATCTCTATCATTCTGAATTCCAGTGTGTTCAACTATTGTATATTTATTACAGATTAATTTTATTTATTATTATCATGGATTTCTGGAAACAACCACAAAACAATCAAATACAAAAGCACATTAGCTGGGAAAATGGGCATAAAAAATGGGTTCCAGGTGAAGTTTTAAGCCAGATAGTAAATGGAATTTGGCAGCTTGAATGTTCTCTTTGCCTCCGGCAGCCCCTTTATACTGCTCCATTGATCTCCAACGATTCCCCATATGCGGTATCCTTGATCCACCAACTTTTTCCTGGCCTGGGACTTGTATTGCTCCACATGCATGTATTCATCGTCAAGACCCCTTTAGTTCATTCAAAATGTGTAGCAATTGTGTCAATAACATTGGAATTGCAGTTTTCGAAATCGAAGCTCGAGAATTTTGCATACCTTAAGATGAGACTAGACCAACCATGGTATCCGACCTTGATGAGGTTATCGACGGTGGGAGATCGGAGTGTTTCTTTTCTTGAAGAGACTAGAAATATTTTGATCCCTTTATCTTTGATCTGGTGGAAGAGCTTGAATGTGTGGTCTAGAGCTGGTGCCTTGCTGTCTTTCATCCATGCCTCGAAAGAAGATGAGTTCACCTTCTCTCCCCTGGTTTAGTTCATCAGATTCATGTGTCACCCCAAACATTGAACAATGGGAACATTGTGGGAATTTTAAAAACTTACCCGAAACCATGTTTCTTGAAGTAAGGGATGGTGGAGATGAGCGTGTCGTCGACGTCGAAAATCCATGCGTCTTTGCCATCACCTTTCAAGGTGCAACATTTGCTCAAGTAGAGTGTCACTTCCTCGATGGCTCGTTCGGAGTCGGCCGTGTACTGGGACGAAGTCATGTACTTCTTGATGTGATCGACGCATTCTTGGGGCACTACTTCGAAGTCCCTTATGTTGTTCAGCTCCACATTGATCCTCCAACTTTCACAGTAGTTTTTCCAGGGATCTTGTTTCGCATCGAATCTCCATTTCGGGTTCAAAATGTTCCAGTCGGCAGCTGCGAGGCCGATGCAGAGGCATGCCAATGCCAGAAGGAGCAGAGTTTCCCTTGCCATTTTGGAGACAGAAGGTGAGGAATGAAGATTGGTATGAATTCAGAACGTTGAGTGAGGGGCACATAAAAGGGAAGGATCACATGGGAGGTGGGGTCAGGACTCAAGATCCAGCTTTGGATAATCACATGCACTGATTATTTATTAAATTGAAGATGGTATATTAGTTGAGGGCAAATAGATATATGGACAAACCTAATGGCAGTCAAAATTATGGTGCCCAACTCATGTTTCCACCTCATGCCATATGTGTTCTCCGCTGGCATGTATACAATTATTCCAGGGCCAAAAGAATAAGTATGTAACGCAATTCTTGCCATCAAACACGGGAAGAAAAATACGTGATTGGATGCAATTAAATATACTTTCATACCCGGAAACTAAAGTGATGGGTTCAGAGTCCAGACAACATCATGAAAAATCACAAGTTGGGGGAGAATGCAATCATTTCAAACATTTAAACCCAGAAATTGCTTTTTGTTTTGGGCAACAAAAAGGGTGGCCCAAAGCTTCAATGCTTGACAGCTTTCTGGTTTAGTTTTACAGATTTGAGGGGGAAATATACAGTCCGAAGAAGGGATTCAAATAGCAGTCCGTTACTGTAATAGCAGGTATTTATATCCCTGGTCTGAAGGTTCTACCATCTTAGATTTCAAAACTAGTTACAACGGTGATATCATAGGAAATTCAATGGGGATGACAACAGACAACGGTTCAGGCCAAGGCATAAAACGGCAAAGTTCATGGTGTATGATATGTTCAGGTGAAAATCCATGGTCGAAGTTGAGAGAATAGCTGTGGAAGTCATAACTGAACTGTGTGCTGCTTCTTTGCAGTCTCATAGATTTTTCTAGGAAAAATCTAAAAATTAGTGAAAAGAGAGGGACAGAGTAGTTTTGCTATGAATAAAATGTTTATGCCGTCCTTCTAGTGCCCACGAAAATACTTTCACATGCTGAACTGCCTTTTTCATCCTACAGGCTACAACGTCATGTTTTTAAGAATATTAAAACTCAACAAGTGTTCTAGTGAAAAAAGCGAATGATGTTCAAATCACTTTGTCTACAAACTATATATGCATTGTCAAAATGTTAAGAATATTTATGAACATATACTACATTGTAATCACTTAAACTTTTATGAAATGTAAGATGTCAAGTTGTTTAGGCAGATGGCATAAGAAAATAAAATGGATGAGAAAAAAAACCGGTAAGCTTATGCACATCGGAATAGCTAACATGATGTTCCTAACTGAAAGGGTCATTGCGAGTAAGGCTGTAAATGAATCGAACGTTCAATGACCTGTTCGGAAGGAAGTTCGTTTATGTTTAAACGAAAACGAACACAAACAAAAGGTTTGCTCGTTCATCTATGTTCGTGAACGTTCGGTAATCCGTTCATTTATTTTCGTTCATTTATGTTCATTTATGTTCGTCCGTTTATTTTCGTTCATGTTCATTTAAATTTATACACATATGTCTAAGGATGATCATTATTCAATTAAACCGAACTAACCAAAACAAAATTGGTTAATCTATTAAATAATTTTAGGTTTTGGCTAATGATTAAGAGTCTTTTTTAAATTTCAATTATCAATTAATTCAATTTAAAATCAGTTAATTAACTGAATTAATCAAACTAATCAAAAATATTAAATATTTAACAAATTATATATGTTCATTTGTGTTCGTTCATGTTTATGTTCGTTCATTTGTTCGGTTAAAATTAAACAAACAAACATAAACACACCTCATTCGTGTTCATTTACAGGCCTAATTGCGAGGGAACGGACAAGAAGATCAATCAAAGCATGATAAAACATTTTTAATTCATAAAATGAACTATAAAAAGTGTTCTGACAACTAGATTGAAGGTTTACTACAGTTTAATTAAAACCTCTCTTGTCACAAGGATAGCATTAAAACTACAATCTCAAACAAAACCATGAAAATGTTTCAGACAATGGCATTGGCAGCACTTGCAATTCTAGGCCACAGATCAGCACACTCCTTTCCAATCGGACCGGTGATAGCAGATCCTGAAAATAAAAACCAAATCAATGAGCCTAAGTTTTCTATACCAAATCCAACAAACAATAATTTTCACCACTGAACTGCAGCCCATGACTACTCAATTTTCAGTTCCAAACATGGGGAAGAGAAACACAACCTTCAAAGATATTCCATATCAATGAAAAAATTAAAGAAAAACAAGAACAAAACAATACAGGACGCGTATACTGATTCAACACTGATTCAAAGTAACATAAATGTTAACTTGGAAAAATGGAAATTAGAACTCTAAAACATCAGTGAATGGTCACTGAGACATGTTTTCCTTTTCAAATTGAGGCACAACAGCAGCTAATTTTCAGGAATATTCACTTTATTTCAACTCCAACATAGGAAGAGAACATAACCAGAGAAAAACCATGCAAGAAACTTCATTCGAACAGAGACACGGAACAACACAAACAGCTAACCGGCATTGTTGTAAACATGTAATTGGATATACGAGTGGAATGAAGGGAATGAATGAGTTTGGTTTACCTTTCATTTCTCCCTTGGGGTTGACAATCACACCAGCATTATCTGTAGGTATAAGAGAAAATTAAGTATTGAAACAGTAGCAAATGGAAAAGAAATACAAACACCAAGCTGTTTAAAACTGGCAAATTCCACTTAATCAGCAACCCCATTATCAAAAGAAGCAACAAAGATAAATTAGAAAAAGAGAAGAGAAAAAAGGAAATGCTTGGACCTTCGAAGTACATGAAGACGCCATCCTTTCTACGCCAAGGCTTACGCTGTCTGACGATGACAGCTGGCAAAACCTTCTTCCTCAAATCGGGCTTTCCTTTCTTGACGGTAGCCATGACCATGTCGCCAACACAAGCCGATGGAAGCCTGTTGAGACGCCCTTTGATTCCTTTCACAGAAATGATGTACAGGTTCTTGGCTCCCGTGTTGTCCGCGCAGTTCACCGTCGCGGCAACCGGTAAACCCAGCGACATCCTGAACTTGTTCCCCGCACTACCTCCCCTTCCTGATACATTTTTTTAAAGAAAAAGAATCGAGGAGTAAGATCAGAAAGAGTCTTGATCGGAGAATCCGAAAGTAAGAGAAGAAAATTACCTCGCTTCGACATTTTGGATCGGCTCTGCCCTGCTCCGCTCCGCCGTTGGTCGAGACAGAGAGGCTGCCTGTTTATATACACTGCCCTAGGGTTGGAATGGGCTGCTTGGTTTATGTTTACACTTTACACTTTTCTTATCCCAAAACGCTTCGTTTTTATTTAAAATAAGGTATCTCCCTTATTTTTTTCTCGGTTTTGAAAATTACGGTGAAAAAGTTAATTTAAAAAATATTTTTAATTTTTTATTTTTAAAATAATTTGAATATTGTGATGGAAAACCCTGGAAACTCTGGTAACCCTACTTCCGAAGCCGCTGTCCCTGAAAACCCTAGAAAACAACGCCGTATTGACGACGACCCACCGGACGGTGGTGGCAAACCACAGCAACAACCACATGCCGCTGCTCTCTCTTACAAGGACTCCTTGTTATCTGCTCAAACGACCAACCCTAGTATGACGGAGGAATTCTTTGAGGATGAAGATATCGAAATCCTGGAGGGCGACGTTGTTCGCTCGTCCGAAGATGGAATACCATCCATAGATTTCTCTGATCGAATTCAACTATTAGCGGAACGAAGCCTAGATCAAACCCTAATTGTGAAACTACTTGGCCGACGTATTGGCTATAATACCTTGCATACGAAGATATACGAGCTCTGGAAACCTAAACAAGCAATACGGTTGATGGACATAGAGAACGATTACTTCTTGGTAACGTTTCGCCTAAAATCGGATTATCTTAAAGCTCTTACGGATGGCCCCTGGACTGTTTTCGGTCACTACTTAACGGTGCAGCAATGGTCACCTGAATTTTCAACCGCTACTCCATTCCCGACACAGGTGGCCGCATGGGTCCGCCTTCCTGGTCTGCCAGTGCCTTTGTATAAGAAAAGCTTGATTGAGGAGATAGGTGAGTGCATTGGTCCAGTATTGAAACTTGATTATCAGACAGAATTGGGGCGTCGTGGCCGCTTTGCGCGGATGGCTGTCACCGTTGACCTCTCGCAGCCGCTCGTCTCCAAGGTAATCGTTAACGGAAATATACAGTTGGTCGAGTATGAATCTTTACCAGTTATTTGCTTTAACTGCGGACTATATGGTCACGGCAAGGACCATTGCCCCACAGCTAAAGAGAATGCCCAGCAAATCCGCCCTGAGTCCTCTGAGATGGTCGAAGGCCTAACCGTCCCTGATCAAGTAAACCAGGCTGCTGCTACGGATAACGCCACAGATGCTGCGTCCTTTGGACCATGGATGGTCGCGGAGCGACGACCAAAACGTAGTAACAAACCGCACAAAGCTCCACAATCTGCGACGACCAATGCCCCAAGTGGATCCCGTTTCAGCCCCCTCACTGTCGAGGATGCAGGAACGAAGCCGACCTTTAACCCGCCTGTTTCTTTTACCGCTCCTATGCCCCAACAGCAGGCCCGGAAGACAGTACAACCGTCCGCTTCTAGGACACGTAACAAGGGCAAGTTGCCCGCTGTTTCCCATGGAATTAAAATAGGAGCACATCGTAAGCCACTCACTGTTAACCTCGGAGATTTTCCAGTTCTAGCGAAGTTCGCGGCAAAATCAGCACAGCATCAAGCTTCCTTGAGTGAGAGTCCCATCCTCAATAAGTCCAACCATGTTGCTACTGTTATGGCCGAGAATGCTGATTCGAATGTGATGAGTTTGGATCCGATAGTTCCGTCCCATGGAAGCCCGAGTGATGTCGCCCCCTTGGATAAACCCCCTAACCGAAATCAGCCTTTAAATGCTTCAGTGCACGGTGCTCCACCAAAGCCTCAAGAGTTGGTTCCCCCTGGTATTCAGGATGGTAATATTGTGCATGGTTCGATTGAGGACCAGCCGACGACTATGATAGAGTGATTTACTCTCCTTTCTTTTGCTCCCCATTTTTATTGATTTAAAGATCTTCTGTTGGAATGTCCAAGGCTGCGCTGATAGGAAATTCATTCAGGCAGCTAAGCAAATCTTACGTGACAACAAGCCGGATATTGTGGTTTTTGTGGAACCACGCATAAGCGGGCATCGTGCTGAATCAGTTATTGCTGAGTTAGGTTTCCCACACTCTCATAGAGTTGAAGCAGCAGGTTTCTCGGGTGGTATTTGGGTGGCATGGTATGATCGTGTTTCGGTTACTATCGCTATTACTCACTTTCAATTTATACACTTCTGGGTCACGCATAAGTCAAGTCAATCTCCGCTTCTAGCTACCGCTGTTTATGCCTCTCCGTCGGCGGCAGGACGGAAACTTTTATGGCGTCATCTTCATCATCTTGCGGAAACAATTCACAGTCCGTGGATTATTTTTGGTGACTTTAATGCCACGCTCTCATGGGAAGACCGTAAGGGGTGTGCTCTTTCTGCTAGACCGAGCAAAGATTTCCAGCATCTCACCCTAGATCACTGCTTGCGTGACATGGGTTACAGTGGTCCAGATTATACATGGTCTAGAGGGCTTGCTTCTGTCCGTCTTGATCGTTTCCTCTGCAACAGCTATTTTGATGAGTTATTTCCTGAAGCTTCGGTACAGCATTTGCTCCGGTTACGGTCCGATCATCGACCTATTATGCTACAAATTGGAGCAGTGAATCACAGGGCCCCATCAAAATCTTTTCGTTATTTCTCGGGGTGGCAATCGCATGATGACTTCTCCCGTATGGTCAGGGATAATTGGTTGCCGAGTGATTCTATTGTTGAAACTATCCATTCTTTCACTCATGCGGCGGAGACTTGGAATCACACGGTCTTTGGATATGTGGGCACTAAGAAGCGCATCATCATGAGCCGCCTTCGTGGTATCCAGCGAGTATTATGCACTAGATCATCCAGTTTCCTAAAAAATTTAGAAGACAATCTTCTCATCGAGCTTGAGCACCTTCTTGACGAGAAGGAGCTTCTTTGGAGGCAAAAATCCCGTTCTGATTGGATCTCCCAGGGCAACCGGAATACACGCTATTTTCATAGACGTGTTATGGCTCGGCGTCAGCGTTGCTGCATTAAAACATTGCAAGTATCCGATGGTACTTGGTGTGACGATGACTCGCAATTACAAGAGGAAGCCGTGAGCTTCTTCGGTAACCTTTTCAAAACCGACGCCACTCCTATGGGAACATTCCCTGTATCCGGCTGCTTTCCGCGCATTAACAGTGAGCTCATGGAAGCTCTCGATCAGGTTCCTTCTCCGGAGGAAATTCATGCAGCCTTGATGGACATGGCGCCTCTAAAATCACCTGGATGGGACGGGCTCCACACCGAGTTTTATCAGAGACAGTGGTCGATAGTAGGTCCTTCAATCGTCTCCATGATTCAAGGCATCTTCCGAGGTAATCACATTGATGTGGATCTGAATCGTACCATAATTGTCTTGCTTCCCAAGTGCAATAGTCCTTCGTCTTTTGCTGACTTTAGGCCTATCAGCCTCTGCACTGTTCTATACAAGCTCCTATCAAAAGTCATCGTACGTCGGCTCAAACCAATTTTCCCACTGTTAATTGGGCAGAACCAAACAAGCTTCGTATCCGGGCGGAATATTACTGAAAATATAATCATCAATCAAGAGGTGATTCACTCCATGAGATTATCGAAAGGTTTAAGCAAGTGGATGGCTATTAAAGTCGACTTAACCAAAGCTTTTGATAGAGTTAAATGGGATTTCATTTCTGATTCCCTGATAGATGCGGGGTTTCCGGCCACAATCCGACGGATTGTTATGAGCTCTATCTCTTCGGCAAGTTTTCAGATCCAGTGGAACGGGTCTTTGACTCGCCCATTTTTACCGGAGCGGGGTATTCGACAAGGCGATCCGCTTTCGCCGTATATCTTTGTGTTGGTTATGGAGAGACTTGGACACCTCATACATCGCTCGGTCACAACTTCGGAATGGAAACCGTTCCGTTTCATTCGTGATGGTATTCCGGTTTCACATCTTTTCTTTGCTGATGACTTAATCTTATATGATGCTGCTGATTCCTCTCAGGCCTCTATGATACAATCAATTCTAGCCACGTTTGGTGCTTTCTCGGGTCATTGTGTTAACATGGCGAAGACTCAGATTTATTTCTCGCCTAATACCCCTACCCCGCTGCAAGATGATATTAGTCATTTTCTGGGCTACCAGCGCGTTGATTGCCTTGGGAAGTATTTAGGTGTGCATGTACTTCATGCGCGCATGAGGTGCTCGGACTACAATTTTATTATCGACAAGATCAAGGAAAAGCTTAGTGGGTGGGCTAGTCGTACTCTTTCGCTAGCAGGCCGGGTTACGCTAGCTAAGTCTGTGTTATCACCTATCCCTGTGTATTTTATGCAAACTTCTTTATTACCGAAGAAGATTTGCGCCGAGATTGAAAAGCTCATTCGCAAGTTCATTTGGGGTTCGACCGAAAATGCCTCCAAAATATCTCTTGTGAACTGGGAATCAATTTGCCAACCGTTGAATCATGGTGGCCTCGGATTTCGGCGTATTCATGACTTCAACATTGCCTTTGTCTTAAAGATTTGTTACGCAATAGTGTCCGATACGCAGGCCTTTTGGATCCGCCTTCTCCGACAAAAATATCGACTTCGCAACCTATGTCCGACTTCGGTTATGCGTTCTCCATGCACACCCTTGTGGAGGGCCATTTCCGTAGCGTGGCCGGATTTGCTGGATAGTATCGCCTGGGCAATTGGAAATGGCCAATTAGTGAATGCTTTGGACGACATATGGGTGCCTACTCTCAGACCCTTGCGGCAGTATATTCAGCCGTGTGCTGCCAATCTCGCCACTTTAAGTGTATGGGATCTCATGGATAGACAGGGCAGCTGGGATTGTGAACGCCTCAAGACCCTCTTTAATCCGGCCATTATTCCCCATATTATGAGCATTCGCTGTCCCGATGATCTAGATGTCTCTGACATGCCCACCTGGAGGCATAACACCACTCTTAGTTTCACGGTTGCCTCCGCGTATGAATCCAAATGTCGGCAGCTTTGGGACGGACGTGAGACATGTTGGACGTTGCTATGGTCTCTCCGTGTCCCTCAACGCGTTCGGATGTTTATTTGGTTGTGTTTCAAGCAGAGGTTAATGACCAACGGTGAGCGTTTCCGCCGCTCGATCGCGCCATCGCCCCGCTGCCCCCGCTGCAACATGGAAGACGTGACAGTGCTGCATGTTCTTCGGGACTGCAATGTCGCAAAGCAGGTATGGCTTCTCTTGTCTCCCTCGAAGCTACCTACGAATTTTTTTACTACAACTATCCAGGATTGGCTGCTGCAAAACCTGAGTCAACAAAGGGCTTCGCAGCAGTCACATATGCCTTGGGGACTGCTGTTCGCCTCTCTCCTATGGTGTATTTGGAGAGGTAGGAATGATTGGGTATTCAATGGGAATCCCTCTTCACCGGAGCTGACCCTCTCGCGCGGTTACGCGTGGACAAATTATCTTATGGAAGCTTATGATCGAAGCACTCCTCATCGTTGTACCCAAACTAGGACGCAAGTTTGGTGTAGACCGGAGATAGGGTGGATCTCTATGACAACGGATGGTGCGGTCTCGCCGATGTCAAGCCTCGGTGCAGTAGGTGGTGCTTTCCGACGGGCGGATGGCTCTTGGTTGACGGGTTTTAATAAGGGCCTAGGTGTAACTAACCCTTTGCAGGCTGAATTATGGGGGGTCTTGCATGGTCTTCGGCTAGCGCGGCGGAAAGGGTTTGATCGCATCATTATCCAGGTTGATAATAAAACGGTTGTTGAGAGGTTGAATAGCCCAGTTGCATCTTCGGACGTCAATCCCATTGTCTGAGATATTGCCAAGCTCAGGGATCAAGGTTGGGAGACAATCGTTCGATGGCTTCCCCGAGATGGAAACAGGCTTGCCGACGCACTTGCGGCAATGGCTTCCCCTTTGGACTACAACTTGGTGATCTTTGATGTTCCTCCACCTTCTCTTGTGCCTATTATGGCGTCGGATAATTTATGATTCGCACTAGCTTTCTAAGCTATCTCTTTCAATTCCAAAAAAAAATTATTTTTTAAAAGTGTTTCTCGTATTTTGAGTTTAAAATTAAAATGTTTAGTATTAGTGTCAAAAAGTACTTTTAAGAAAATAAATAATTATTTTGGATATGATATTGTAAATTATATATATAATGATATTTAATTTTTTTAATGTTATAATATACCAGCTTAAATTATTAAAAAAATATAAAAATACTTTTATTAAAACACTTTTTAAAAATAATTTCTTTCTCTAAAAATTAACTATTTTTTCTTCTTAAAAGGTGGTTTAAAAAGTAATACTAAACAAAACTTTTAGATAATTAGGGGAAAAATCAGTTGCAGAAGATGATAAAGACCAAAGCAATGCATTGCATTTCATTGCCCAGCTCCAGCCTCCTGTTACACTCTCCGTCGAAAACTACCTCAAAATTGGTATGCCACGTCAGCCCTAGAATGTTCTTCAACGACAGTAATAATAACAGCAGTGACAGAAATGGTAATTTGAATCCAATCAACAACATCGCCAAGCTCCTCTGGGGAGCATCCCTCCCTCCTGGCCTCCTAATCTCGACCGTCCGTACTACATGGACCTCCACGTGGCAGGCCATGATGTCCCAACTGGCTCCCTCCGATCCCTCCGGCGGTTACACCAGACCTCCCTCGAAATTCCGCCTCGACGGCCAAAACCCAACCGCCGCAATCACCAAGCTGCACCTCTACGTCAGCCTCACCTGCCCATGGGCGCACCGGACCCTGATCGTCCGTGCCCTCAAAGGCCTCGAAGAAGCCGTCCCCGTGTCCGTCGCAACTCACGGCTTTGACGGGTCTTGGGAATTCAAAGATATCCCCGGCAAGAATAACGGTATGGACAATGATATCCTTGTTCCGACCATGGATAAGGTGAACAGGTGCCGGAATTTGAAGGAAGTTTATAAGCTGAGAAAAGGCGGGTATGATGGGCGAGTCACGGTGCCAATGCTGTGGGATGTGAAGAACAAAGAAGTAGTTTGCAATGAGAGCTATGATATTATTGAGTTCTTCAATTCGGGTCTGAACAGGTTGGCCCTGAACCCTGGTTTGGATCTCTCGCCGGTGGAGTTGAAAGAGGAGATTGAAGAATGGAATTGGGTGATTTACCCCAATGTTAATAATGGAGTTTACAGGTAAACAAATGTTAACTTTGCTACATTTTAAAGTTTAAAACTTTACTGCTTCATTTGTAAAATGGGGGTAATCTTAATACAATGTAGATGTGGATTTGCTCAAAGTCAAGAGGCATACGATGTTGCAGTGACTGGTTTGTTTAGCACATTGGATAGGATTGATGATCATTTGGGTAGCTCCCGGTACTTGTGTGGAGACAGATTGACTCTTGCGGATGTTTGCTTGTTTACTACATTGATTCGATTTGATCTTATCTACAATGTTTTGTTCAAATGCACCAAGAAAAAGCTGCTCGAGTATACCAATCTTCATGCTTACATGCGCGATATTTATCAGATTCCGAAGGTTGCTGCCACTTGCAATTTTCCAGAAATTATGGATGGCTATTACCAGCTGCTTTTTCCGTTAAATCCCGGCGGCATTCGACCGGTTATGCCCGCGGGGTGTGAGCATAATTTCCTCTCCAGACCACCAAACAGGGAATCGATGTCATTCATCAGATAACAGGTTATGTTAAATTCCGCCACTTTTCATTCCTTTCTTCCATCACCAGCTTGCGTAAAAAATAAACTCGTTCCTTGTATGCAAAACTTGTTTCTTGGAAACGGCGCTACAACTTTGTGTTTAATGGAAATGTGAGGTCAAAAAAGAATTTTGTATAAAATTTAAATTTTTAAATATATATATATATATAGATTGAAAATCATACTAATAAGTTTGAAGGACTTATTCAAGCAACAAATCCTTTAACTTGTTTTCCAAATTGCTTGGAAAGACTAAAAAAACCTAGATGCTCAAAATTTAAGAAAATTTTAAGGAAAGGCGGACTAATATACGGTTCAAAAACGGTGTTACCGAAAACATTATAAGATAAATAACAAAATAGGTAAAGCGCTACCGGATATGTTGATATAAAATAATGTATCTTATAAAAAACATGAAAAAATATTAAAAGAAATTGGTAACCGGTAAACTTAAGTTATCAGTACAAACATAACAAAATAGGTAAAATTACTTATTTTGTTGATAAGAGTGTCAACATATTAGGTAGCGTCTATTATGTTATTAAAGTCTAAGCTGGTGAGGCTTTGGAAATTTCACGATAACAAAATCGGTAAAATTACTTATTTTGTTGATAAGAGTATCCACACATTATGTAGCGCCTATTATGTTATTAAAGTTTAAGATGAATGGGCCTTGGAAAGTATCTATACTTTTTGTTGATACTTTTTTAAAAGTATTCATACTTTCGAGCCACATTGCAACCGATTACATTGCTTTTTAAAATAGTATCGATATTTTTAGAAAAATATAGATACTTTCGAAAGTATCAACAAAATAAATAATTTACTCAAAAGTATCAATAAAATAAATATCAACAAAAAAATATCGATACTTTTAGAAAAGTATAGATATTTTCGAAAGTATCAACAAAATAAATAATTTACTCAAAAGTATCAATAAAATAAGTAATTTACTCCAAAAGTATAAATACTTTTCAAGGCCCCATCAGCTTAATTACTTATTTTACCTATTTTGTTATGTTCACATATTTAACCGGTCACGATGTATATTAGTCGTATATAACCGCCTCAATGCATAACTACCCAAAATTCAAATGCTGAAAAAGAATAGAAATAAGTTCAAAACATGTTATCATTCGTTAAAAGAACACTCCATGCAATTAAAATCCAACTACCTCTAACAAGTAAGGGAAAGTGTTTGATCGAGTTAAGTCAAAAAATTTCGAGTTATTAATGTAAACCATGTTAGGCGTAACCCAAATGCTGCAACTTACACTGATGATGTAAGAGTAGTTTTCATCGAACATACAAACTAGTGCACTTTGCTGCTATCTCAAATTCCCAATTACTCTTCAGATCATCACATTTGTAATCAAATACAATCCAATTTCACTTAAATTTTATAGGGATAAACTCGATAAGACAAGTCCAATATCAACATTTCCACAGGTGATTAAAAGGTTAAAACACGCCGAAAAACTATAATCTTATTTAAAATTTAAAATAAAACTCTAAAAGTACATCGGAAAGGTTTTACTAGAATAATCGCCTGAAACAGGCACAAAATTGATAAACACCAATGCTTTGATCTCATACGACTCGACCCGAAATTAGTTAAGGGCGGGTCCAGTGGGCGGGGCACCGAGGAGACTAGCTTGCTGGAGCTCGAGCTCATTGAACTGCTGCTCGCGGTCCATTTCGATTATCAAAGGGACAACTAAGATTAAGAAGGTTGTTCCGGCGATCCAGGCGGCTTTGCCGGTGCTGCGGAGGAGTTTCTTGGAGACGAAAGCGGCGTCGTTCGCGGCCTGCTTACTACGGGAAACGACGGCGGAGGAAGTGAACTTGGAGAGGATGCCGGAGTCGGATCCTCGCTTGGGTTGGGCGGCCATGGTTTAGTAGGAGTTGGGCTGGGGTTTTGTTGGAGGGTTTTCAATTTAGGTTAAGCCAGAAAGAGCGAGGGACTAAACGGCGCAAAGTTGATCGTTTGGGGTTTTTAACTATAGATTCCATAAAATACGGGAGGAGCCACTTAATTATGGAAAAGGGACTGAAAAGGAAAATAATTAGGGGAGGGTACATTGCTTAACTTATTTAGGAATTTGGTTCGTTTTCTACGGTGTAAAGAAGAATATCAACAAGATAGGGCGATTGATATAAAACATGTAAAATAGAGTAAAATATTTGAAAATAAATATTTAAATGTATAAATATTCTATACACAGTTTAAAATTGAAAGTTTCTACAAGCGCCTTAGTTTTAGTGTATAGAGTTTAGGGGTTTAGGTGTATTTTGGGTTTAGGTGTATGGGGTTAGAATTTAGGGATAATTGTTTTAATTTAAGGTTTAAGGTTATAATTTAAAGTTTATAGGTTAAAACATAAATCCTCATCATATTAACCTAAAAACTAAACCCTAAACCTTAAATTATAACCCTAAACCTTAAATTGAAATAATTATTCTTAAATTCTAACCCCTACACTTAAACCCCTAAACTCTATACCTTAAACTAATTTTTTATACCTTAAAACTAAGGCACTTGTGGAAATTTTTAATTTTTACAGTCAAATCCTATTTAAATTCGGACGCATATGTGATGTGTAAAAAAATAGTGAGAACTGAAGAGAGAAATTCGTTTATTGTATTTCGTTCATGTGGTTTTGTGATGTCTGCATTGTGCGGTGAGATATTTCAAAAAAAATGAAGAAAACGAAGAGTAAATAAATAAGAATTTCAGGGTGCGTGTGATTTTTTTTTTTGAAAAATAAAAAACAATGATAAAAAATGTTTAGTTATAAAATTTAAAAACTATTTTTTAAAAAAACTAAAAAAACTAGCGAAACTTTAAAAACATAAAAAGAGTTTTCACTATTTTCATTTAAAATGATGTAAAAAATTGGAAAAATAAAAATAAGGATTTTAATATGTAAACTCTATTTAACCTAGGCTCGAATCTTTTTTATTGCAATTTTAAAGGTGATTATAAGTTAGGATTTGTTTGTAGATATTCTTAACTCTTTAACAATGCACACACGCCTTGCAGACAAGGCGATTTGAACCCATATCTCTTAGGATGAACATTATTCGCTTTTTCCACTTACACCACCTGTTAGGTTGAACTATTTGTTTATTTTTATTTTGAAATAATATATATCAAACACATTTTCACTATTTTTATTATTAAAAATAAATTTACATTTTATTAACCAAATGTGTTTTTAGTTTTTAAAAAACTAAAACTAAAAAAATAAAATAAAAATATAATATATTTTCTTGAACCGATCGTAGTTTTTAATTCTAATATAACAATCTGATCATATCTCTATGTTTTTCTAGTCATTTTGATAAAAAGATTCATGCTCCATTTGATTTGTTGTAACATACGAATGTTTTATTCTAACAAGTAAAAAATTATAGAGAAAACATGTTTTATTAAAAAATATAAAAAAACATATAAATGAAACACTGATACTAGTTATATGGTATGAAGCCAGCATTGGCATCGCATCAAGTATGACGTATCATTACACAGCGACATAAACAACTAGGTTTATTTACTCCAACTCATCCTAAAATTTAATTAGGGGCGTAAATGAACAAAACGTTCGAGAAATCATTCTTATAATGTTCGTTTATTAAGTTAAACAAGTATGAACAAAATTTTTATGTTTATTTAATAAACGAACGAACACAAACATAGGTGTGTTCAGTTCATTTATGTTTATGAGCAAATTCGTTTCTAAGCTTGTTTATAAGTTCGTTTAAAGGATGAAAATGATTATGGATTTATCTAAATACTACTTTTTGTTGTTGCTAATGATGTTATATAAGTTAATGTTGAAATGAAAGTTTTATTTTGTTGCATTTGTTTTAATTATTTATTGTTAAGTTAGTTAACATTTCTTAACATATAAAACGAACATGTTTGCGAACAAATAAACGAATATGTTCATGAACAATTAAACAAACCTGCTCGCGAATAGGGATGGCAGACGGGTACAGTTTCGCGGATTCCGCACCGCACCCACCCCAGTTGGGGTGGGGATGGGTATGAGTTTGGTGGGTAGTGGGCGGGTGTGGATGTAAAAAGTCATACCCGCCGCGGGTAATGGGTAGGTGGTGGATTTAAGACCTTACCCGCCCCGCACCCGCCCGCCCCGCACCCGTCTTCCCCGTATGCTACCCGCCATATTATGTGGCTTTGAAGATATATGATTCAATATAAAATTTGTTTTCTTTATTCAAATTTCAAGTTCATTACTTTAGTTCTTTGCATTGTCTTACCTTCAGATTTCTCACATAATAACTAACTTACACCGGTGTAAATTAGTCATAGTTAGTTAGCTATAGTTCGGTAGAACTTACACCGGTGTAAGTTAGTTATACCACATCACAAGTTAATAGTGTTAGGGTCGGGGACGTTCTAAATAACGGAAGAAAACTTCAGGGGCACATTAAACGCATCTAAAGTTCATGTACCACATTGAACTTTCCGTCAAAGTACAGGGGGCATTGGTGCCATTATCACTTCATGTTTTATGTGATATGGTTGCTGCCAGGCGGGCGGGTAGGCGGGTACAGGCGGGTATAGGTGGGTACAAGATGGGTAATGGGTATCCAATTGGGTGGTGGGCGTGGGGATGGATTTAAGAATATATCCACGTGGGCGGGTGTGGATTTGAAAATTATACCCGTCGTGGGTGGTGGGTAGGTGGTGGATATGAAAATTTTAGGTGGGTATGGGGATGGGGGAGGGGGTATCCGCACCCGCCCCGCCCATTTGCCATCCCTACTCGCGAAAACTTTAACAAATACGTTCGTGAACATCAAATAAACGAACACGAACACCTTTAAAATAAATAAGCGAACACAAACACAATATTAAAAATTTAAACGAACATAAACACCTTTAAAAATAAACAAACGAACACGAACATAGTCTTGTTCATTCAAGCTCGATTCATTTACACTCTTAAATTTAATCTTCAACTATAAACTCTAAATTTTAAAATACATCATTAACTGAAAATTTAAAAAAATTCTATTCCTTTCAAAAGAAAATCTATCCTCTCACTAAAAATATTTTATAAATAAAAAATTTTATTTTAATAACTTGATTCGAATTTAAATCAATATAAATATAAAATATATTTTTTCAATAATTTTAAGCAGTAAAATTTTAGTCTAATTCAAATTTATATAAATGTAAAATATTTTTATGACCATGTTTGGTAAAGAAGGATTTGGGCAAAAATTAAAGGTTTGAGGCATAATTAGAGGTTTGACCAATTAAATAGCGGATTGAATGAACGGATTGAGATGAAACTGTTAATTTTGAAAAACTCATAATATGAGCTTTTTGAGATTAGAGGTTTGATATTAAAATTGTAAAGACTCTTTTGCCTTTACCAATTACCAAAATTTTGAAAATAACCTAAATTAAATATTTTCTCACCCTATTTATAAGCTAATCCTATTTACTTTTTTTTTCTTCTTTTTATTATCACATATTTATATTATATTATATGTGTATTTAAATTTATTAATTAATTAAATTATATTAAAATAATTATAAAAATAATAAATTAATATATAAATCATTTGAATATGTTTAGAAAAATCATATTAAAAATAATTTTATATATCTAATTAATAATAATTAGATACAAAATATTGATAACTATTAAACTATTCAAACTAGTATTGAATATAAACATGCACATATATGTCATTTTACTTGTTTAAATAATCTAACAGCTATCAACTATCAGTTAATTTTACCAAACATTTTTATACAATCAGCTAATACAATCTACTAGTCAAATCAGCTAATGCAATCTACTAGCCAAATCAGCTAATGCAATCTACTAGTCAAATCAGCTAATGCAATCTACTAATCAAATCAGCTAATGCAATCAGCTATCAGCTATTAGTTAATGCAATCCGCTATCCGCTAATTGCCAAACAAGGCCTATATTTTTATTGTAAATAGTAAACTATATTTTCATATTTTTATTACTAAAATAATTTTTTATTTCAGATTTTAAAATATATATATATATATTAAAATAGAATATATCTTCAAAAAAAAATTTATATAAAAAATAAGTACGTAAAGCATATATTTTTTCATGCAAGTACATAATATATATTTTAATCAAAATAAGTATTTAAAATATATTTTTTAATCAAATTATATAAAATATGTTTTTAATCAAAAATAAGTATCTAAAATATTTTTCGTTAAAGTAGGTTTATCTCAAACTCTAGCGTAACCTTCATCCGGCAGCTGCTTTTGTCTTTGTTGGTACCCAAAGAAACGAAAACAAATGGGCAAGTGCTTTTCCCTCCGCCATTTAAAGTCGAATCCTAGTCTTTTTAAATAATAAAAAAACCCTAGGGTTTCCGATACTTTAAACTATCGGATTTCAATACTTTTTAACTGCGGACTGCATTTGGTGAGGAGCAGAGATTAGATCTAGATCCTATTTCGTTGCATGCTTTTGTTTTCCGGTCATCAAACACCACAATGGCCGCCGCTTCCTATCCCGGACCCGTTCAGGTGATTTTTCCTTTTCATCCTTCTGTTCTCCGCTCTCTGGGTTTTCCGTTTTCTTATTAATCAGTGCTTTTGTTGTTCTAAATTTTCAGGTCGGTTCGTACTTCGTCGGACAATACTATCAGGTACTTCAACAGCAACCTGATCTAGTTCATCAGTTTTACTCAGAGGACAGTACCATGGTTCGGGTTGATGGAGATTCCTCCGAATCTGCTTCTTCCATGCTGGTAACTTTTCTATTCTTAGTAATTTATGGTCAAATGAATTTGTTTTAGCATCAACACTTCGTTATTGTTCTTAATTATATCTGATAAATGCCGTTCTATTTTATGTTTTCCTTTTTAAAATGTTTGGTTGTACGTGTTTTCGAGTTCATGTCCATATAACCCGTATCATTTTAAAGAATATAGATATCTGATTTGGTCTAGGATAAGCCAAGTTTGGGAGAAATGGGATGGAATTTTGTTCTTTTGAAGACCCCTTTTTTTAGCTATGTCATTTATTCTTTGTAAGAAAAATGGATTCTTTTGATCATTTGGATGTTACAATTCAAAGTTTAATGTTAACTGGTTGTTGCAATTTCTTTTGCCAATTCGAGTTGTGAATATTGGTTACTATGATCATTATAAAAGATTTCTCAAGCTTCCTTATATTTTACATCATATTTGTTGCTTTGTAATTTATTGTTTTTTTAATTTCTCTCTGCAGCAAATTCATAACTTGGTCACGTCACTAAATTTTACTGCAATCGAGATCAAGACGATTAATTCTCTTGATTCTTGGAATGGAGGTGTTCTGGTGATGGTTTCCGGTTCTGTTAAAATCAAGGATTTCAGTGGGAGAAGGAAATTTGTGCAAACCTTTTTCCTTGCCCCTCAAGAGAAAGGTTACTTTGTTCTTAGTGATATCTTACAGTTTATTGATGATGAAATGACTTCACAACTTCCAGCCTCCACATTACAAGAAAACAAGCATGATGCTCAACTAAATCTGTCAAGCGCTGCTGCAGAGCCACCATGTACCGTGTGCAAGCTTTTATCTTTAATTTAATCTGAATTTTTATTTCAAGCTATACCGTGTTTTGGACTTAATTTTCACATGTAAAATTGTAGATGACTATGTTCTAACTACTTTAATTGTCTAACATGGATGGTAGAATCAATCAAATATCTTTATATTTAATGACAATATTTATACCTTTCACAAAAATTGAAGGATATTTAGATCTTTGCTGCTTCGTATGACCTTAAGTTGCCTGGTTTTAAAGACAACACTCTATTGTAGTTTCTCTTTTTGGGTTGGTAGATTTCCACATTTAAAAAACAAGTTAATTTTTGGGAAATAATTCTTCTTTCAGCTGGACCATGTTATCTACTTCTCTGACGGTAGAGATTTTGCTTTGTTTTATTTTTGCTTTGACCTAACATGTTGGATTTAACAGTTTCTGACTACGTTTTGGAGGAAGAGGCTAGGGAGTATGTCAACTCTGTTCATGTAGATGATGACCCAGTTGACAAATATAGTCTCCCTGAGCAACCACAAGAAGAAGATTTTGAAGCCGAAGTTGTGGTGGAGGAAGCTCCTTTAGAGGAAACTCCTGCTACCCATCACAGTGTGGTGAGCACTGTGCAAGAAACCCCAGCTATTCCTTTGGAGGAACCTGTTGGGGAGGCTCCAAGAAAAACATATGCCTCTATTGTAAGTATTCCCCTTTTCTTATTATGCAAGTACTGTGTTTTTATGTGAGCCTGTATGTTTATGACTTGCTTATTGAGGGTGTCTCACTCGTTGCCTATTCTTGACACATGAAATAGCTCTCATTTTATCTGTGTCTTTACTTTCTTTATCCTTAATGTAACCAAAATATCCTTTGAATTCTACTTGAGTGTGTGGCATACAACATCGGTCTTATATTACTGAAACACGTCCATGCATGTGAAGAATAAACTGTAGAAATATGAAACATTAATAAATTAAGTAAACAGCCATACATGTGACTTAGAGAAAGAAATTAGGGACACTTTCTGTGAATATATCAAATGAGAATCAAGTATGATGTCTAGTTTCCTCTGAACTAACTTTTTTCCTATCTAATACTCAGACCACAGGTTATGGTGTTTAATTTTTTGAAATTTAGATATTTATGATTGATTAAGTAACCGTATTTGGTGTTAAAAATGGTGTAGTTGCGGGTTCCAAAGGAGCAATCTGTTTCATCTGTTCAACCTCAACCATCTTATAATAAGATTCCCCAGAGTACTTCAGATTGGGATCATATTCCAGAGCCTGCTAGTCAACAGTCACATTCTGCTTGGTCGGATGTGCCTGAATCTACAGCAGAGAAAGCTGTAGAGGAAGGATTGGTCTCTGAAGAAGGTTAGTCTAGCTCTATCTACTTTGGTATATTTTGTTTATATTAGGACTTACAGTGATGTTAATGTAGTTTGTATTTGATGGTTTGCTTTGTCTTTTTGTCAATTTCCTTTATTTATCCTTTGCATTCCTTACTGGGGAAGGAAAGTTGTAAATGGACCATCTGGGCATTTAATTTAAGTATTTAACCCACTGAGCATCAGGGTTTTGTTTCTACAGTTAAGAAATTAATGGTTTAGAGGCTGGATATTTTTATCATTCCATTTTCTGAAATACCTTTTCATGCTTAGAGTTGTGACAATATTTACTGGTCGAAATGCTTATAGTACTTGGATTAGGAGTTGCTATCTGATTTTTGATATTCATCTTTTCAGGTGAATACACTGGTGAATACAAATCTGTCTATGTGAGAAACTTGCCCTCTACTGTTACTGCTACTGAAATTGAGCAGGAGTTCAAGAATTTCGGCAGAATCAAGCCTGATGGTGTATTTATCCGGAACCGCAAGGTAATTTATTTTTCTTCTCTTCTTGATTATCTTTCATATATGACTTCAAACAAACTAAATGCGTTAGATGCATGCAGGATGTTGTTGGCGTGTGCTATGCTTTTGTTGAGTTTGAAGACATTTCTGCTGTTCAAAATGCAATTAAGGTATGAATTTTCATTGTTTGCTGTAAAAGGAGCTTTGAACAATCTTTTAACATTGTACCATTGTGATTACGTTTTAGTTCTATTTTCCATGGTTGTCTATATTGTTGGGTCAAAAGCTGCATCCATTTACCTTTGTGATGGTTTTATTTTGTCGCTTATGATGGATGAGATGGAGATGGCTAGCACAGCCATTAAAGAGCTTCTTGAGTAAATACAGGAAAAAAAAAACAGATTTTGGGAGAGGAGGGTGAAAGGAACAAGCCTTCCTTTGTGTTTCCTTTAAACCAAGATTGACTTATAGCACCCTCAAGTGTCATAGCTTTATAGTTTCTCATTGTATGAAGGACTCTTTATATACATCGATATACGAATAGCTGCTGCAGGCGGTGCCATGAAATAACATAATTTACTTTTGTAACTAATTTGTATATTCGTTGCCATCCTGAAGCTTTATGGTTTTCCTTTTGGCTTCTGTACTTATTTTTTTATATTAATACTGACCAATTTTTGTTCCTTCTATAGGCATCTCCTATACAATTGGGGGGAAGGCAAGTTTACATTGAGGAGCGCAGACCGAATAGCAGCAGTATACGTGGAGGAAGTATGTACCCTAATATACACTCTTTTATGTGCTCTAGATTTTCCTTCTATATTTTTCAGTAAAATGCTCTTTCATGTTGGTGCTTTTGGGTATCTTCACAACATGCACAAAATCGTTCTTGTTACTTGTCCAAAAAGGCACACTTCGCAAAAATTTTGAGTCACTAAATTCTGTGCAGGTTGCTTCACTAAAGTTTTGCATTTCTATGATAATCCTCTAGGTTGGTTGGGTGATAAACAAACTTCCATTATAAAACTCATAATTATGGTAGTCATTAATTTCTTCAACTTTCTATGATAATCCTCTAGTCTAGTGTCTGTAACATATTAGGACTGCAGTACTACATTCTTCTTTCTTATGCCAAAAGAACCCCCCCCCCCCCCCCCAAAAAAAAAAAAAAAAATCTATTCTTCCTTTTCTTAAGCATGCATTTGTCGAAATTGATTTGCATTGATGGACTACATGTGGTAATCAACTTGTGCATTGTCTTGGAGTATTGCTTTTGTTAATTGTTGACATGATTCTGCCATTTGAAATGATCAGGGAGGGGAAGAGGTAGGGGCAGTTATGCACCTGAGGCCTCTCGAGGTCGCTTTGGTTCTCGTAGCTTGGGTAGGGGAAACAATCAAGAATCTGGCGACTACAGATCAAGAGGCAACGGTTTCTATCAGCGAGGTTCTAGATAAGACAGCATCTTGGGGGAAACTGGATGAAAGTTTTTCATCTTGTTGCATGAATCTTGGGGGTGATTGAAGGTTTGGTGGTTCTAAGTGACTTAAGAAAATATGGTTTGTACTTGTGTTTTCTTGTTGCTGCTAGTGTGTTATTTCTCATAAAAGAAGTGTTGGGGGATAAATTTTAATTTATTCCATTGAAGGCTTTATGTTTTCACCTCTTGAATGCTTTTTATTATGCAGTTCAAGTGGAACATCTTTTTTTATGTTTTTGAGCTGTTCTATGCCCACCTAGATTTGGCACACCTCTATATATTTGAGTGAAAAAGAAGTTACATTTTCAAGTAATTTTCTTTTTAAAATAAATTGTTTCTGTTAGGGCCAGTCTACTCATAATATCAAATTAAATCTAAAGAGTAGTGCTACCAATCTCCATTCATTTGAATTAATGATTATAAGATTAGTTGTGTAATTCATTTATTTAAATTTGCATTTGGAGATATTTTTTTGTTTTGCACATTGGTAATTAGAGATGTGTTACAATTATACTTTTAGACACAAATAGACTTTTTAGGGATTAAATTGAACAAAATTTAGAGACTTGATTTAATTAATTTCATTTTTATCTAACTTTTATAATATTGTTTATTTAATAAAAATATCGTATTTTTACTTGTTTACGCTTTTTTGACATGATGAAAGAGAGTTTTATTAGATATTAATTAATTTATTTAATTAAATATTAACATTTAAATAAAATTATATTATTGATATTAACAAATATTGGATTAAGGTATAAGATTTAAAATTAAACAGGGTCAATTGTAGCCACAAATATTAAGCTAATTCATAAAATCTAAAAACTAAAATACTTTTATTAAAATCAGGCAGATTTGACCTAGTTAAAGAAACGCTGACATAGTACAATTTTAGTCGAGTTTATTTAACCACTTTTAATGGTGGCAAAAAATATGGACAACAGACGTAAATGTTAGACTTACGGTGACACCTGATGACCGTAAAAAATTATTAAGTACCAAGTTAAAAAAAAAAAAATAAGCCTCGTGTAATTTGTTTAGTGTTTATATTTTGATACAAAAATTGTGTATAAAAAAATTAAACAACTCTTTACATTTAAGTTATAAAATGTAAAACATACCTCCTTAATCCTAACAACCTAAAAGCTAACATAAACTTTAAACTCTAATCATAAAACATAAATTCTATACTCTATGACCTAAACTAATAAACTCTCAACCACAATTTAAATCTACAAACCCTAAAATTAAAATATTTGTGTAAATTTACACAAGCTTGTGTATCAAAGTATTTTCTATTTGTTTATGAGTTATGTTTTGATACACAAACTGTGTAAAAAATTACAGAACCTTTCATATTTAAGCTATAAAATCTTAAATCTAAATCTCTAAATTAACGTCTTAAAACTTAAACTTTAAACCCTAAGCTCTAATTCTAACCCTAAACCTTAAATTTCACGCCATACAATCTAAGCCCCTAACTATAAACTACAAGATAAATCTCTAAATCTAAAATTAAAAGACTTGTGTATTAAAGTATTTTTGTTTGTTTTTTAAGTTTTTTTACTGTAACAAAAAAAAATGCTTACTATTTTCAACCGCTGATATAATAATGTTAAAGTTTGGCAAACAAATAAAAGGGTTTGAAGTAGGCAGGAGGGTTTGCGAACAGCCTTTTGGGGATATAACAGAGAGGATATGTTATCCAGAAGGTTGGTTTCTTTCTTCAAGAATTCTCCATCTTCCAAGTTTTACAGCCACAGGTACTGATTTTCCTCTCACTTTTCTTTCTTCTTTCATTTTCCAGTTTTAGGATTTTAGCATTTCGTTTTCTGGGATTGAATTTGTCATTTATGTCAAGCACCCATCAATCTTCTTTATATACTGAAACTGGGTTCATACCCAAAACAAGAAAATTCAAGGGACTTAAAGTTTATTTATACTTTGGATTGTTCATAAAATTCTACCCAAGTTGCTTTTTAGGCTCAGTGTCACTTGCCACACTGTTTTTTTGTTTTGTTTAACATACAAGTAGTTTTTTTTTTGTTCAAGTAGGTGTAATTGTTGTGTTTTTAGGTTCCTCCAATGGATAAGCTGAACTTCATCATATTTTACTTATTTGATTGAATTATGCAGCAATGGAAATTCTGTGAATGATGAAAAGAACAAGCCATTTGCTCGTAAAGCTGTTTCTTTGTTCTTGATTACTGTAACAGGTGGTGTCGCTTTGAGTGCTCTTGATGACCTTGCAATCTACCATGGCTGTAGCAGGTATGATCCATGCATCCGGTTATGCTGTTAAGTTCTATTTTTCAAATATGCAAAACGAGATTGAGTTATAAAAAAGGAAAACACCAATAACAATCCTAAAGGGGAAATTCTAAGGCGAGGCTAAAATGAGGCGCTACATAAATTCTTAATAAAATGGGAAGAATTTATGTAAGACTGGGTAATAATTCAGGTAGAACCGAAATTCTTACTAACTGGGTAAGAATTTGTGTAACTACATAAATTCTTAGCCAGTTCTTATCAACTGGCTAAGAATTTGTGCAGATTTTGCCTTAGGTAAGAATTTGTGTAGATCCGCCTCATTTTAGTTGCACCCAAAGGGTGCTTCACCCCAGAAAACTCAGAGTTCTCATATTGATTCTACTATCTGACATGACAACTTTAATTTTTGATACTAAAGCTATATATTATGTAGGAACGAAATTATAATTAAGTAGGTTAGTTGTAAACATTACTATCAATTACAAAAAATATGTAATGAATCCCTGAATAAATTCAATCTCTTAATAGCATACCTCCAATCTCTATGTGTGTTCAACTTGCTAACTTTTGATTATCTTCTGGACTGAACAGAAGAAAGGAGGAAATTCATTTGATTCTTGTTACTGATGTTGTAATATGATAGGAAGTGCCATGGTCTTCGAGTCCAAGTGTAAAATTAACTATACCTTGAATTTTCTTAAGGACTAGGAAAGTATACTCTGAAACTGTATGCTGAAGTGCTCGTATGTTGTATCTATGTCTTGACTTAAGGTGTTAATCTGTATGCCTTGGTTAGAGATACCTACATATAATTATATTACTTTGTTTTGCGGAACATAGCATCTTTGAAATACTAGAATTCATTAGCTTTGTTACTTGTATTGTTGTTATACTCTTTATGCACAATGGTGGACTCGAGCCCCTGGAGCATAAGTTTAATGGACATTAAATATTGTTTCAAGGAAGTTGAGCGAAGGGACAAAATTTACCGACATAATTTTTAGCATCCTCCAAGCGATCATGTCTTGTTATTGATGGTTCAGTAAATTGATGTCTGATGTTGGGTGTTCATCCCATTCTCCATTGCTTATCATTATAATTGACCAAACAATATTTTAGGAAGGCAATGGAGAAAGCCAGTCAGAATCGAGCAGTCATAGATGCCATCGGGGAACCGATTAAGAAGGGACCATGGTACAATGCTTCTCTTGCTGTAGCTCACAAGAGGCAGTCTGTATCTTGCACATTCCCCGTGTCTGGGCCACAAGGCAATGGAGTATTACAATTGAAGGCAGTTCGTAGTGGAGGTTATTGTTGTCCACTTTATGTTCCGGTTTACATCTGTTCTTTTTTTGTTTGTTATTTTGTTCTCCTCAAATTAGTTACATCCCCAGAAAACATAATCCGAGATCGCTCACCTTTGTTGTATCATTCATCTAGGATTACAAATCTAATCTAATTTCCAATACATTGTTAGAGTTAAGCCTTTTTTGTTAATAGGCTCCATCTGAAAAAGTGCTCTATTAGGCATTTTTTCTGGTTTTTTGAGCAAATTTTAGTGTCAAACAGGCTTATTCCAAACAATTCATGAGTAGGTTTCAACCTGATATGATTTTTTGAAATTGGATTCATTTACAGATGATTGGTATTCATATTTCCTACCTCGAGACTGGGAGATCCTAATCATGGAAGCCCTCCTATATGTTCCTGGGAATGAAGAGAAGCACCAAACATTACGAATTAGTCTCGGAAACAACGCCCCTCCTCCGGCTTGCATAGCATGCACTGAATGCAAGCCTCAACCATCCGAGAATGAAGACAAGAAATGAGAATCGGCTCGCAAGGAGGTGACGCATATCGTATCTTTCCTTTGGAATTTCAACCCTTATCTTGGTGGTAGTAGTAGTAGTGATGAGATGAAATCTTATGTGCACCTGAACTGAAAATTAATATAAATTTTTAGAAAACTTTGCAATCATTTGTAGCATACAAATGGGGTATTGGGCAACACACAAAGCATGCATTACTGGTGCTCGAACCCGGGTCCCAAGAGATAATAAACATCTACCTTTGCCACCATGCATTGCCATTTCTTCATCCGACTGCCACTTAAGTTTGGTGGAACTTTAAAGGGTGAGGAAATGCCATGACATTAGCTTCACTACCCAATAGGTTTGGCTTAATGGTTGTTGTACTTGCTCTTCAAGCCCCTTGTAGTTTAAAATTACGATCAAATTGATATAACTCATAAGTAACGGAATCAAATGTGTAATTATACATATTTTTGTTAACTGCGTGTCACCTTTTAATAGTAATTGGCTTAGTTAATATCATTTAAATAGTTGAATTGTTTTATTGATAAAGAAAAGATCGGTGGTCAAAATAAGATCAAATCTATAATTGGGTGGTCACGAATATAGTTTACCCTAATATTTTTGTTGTTGCTGTGTAGAGGAATTGGCATGATTATCATAAATGATAATAATGACACCAAACTGCCTTCATCAGGACTTCACTCGACTATTAATCAGAATTAACAAATACCAACCAAACCAGAGGAGGGGAAAGAAAGGGAGGAAAGTAAAAGATACAGGTGTCACCATCACCTTAATTAAACCACCCACGTGTCACATAACCAGCTGGATAGGCCTGGACACTTATTATGATTCGGTTGTATCTTATCACGCCTTAACTCTAAGACTTGGCTCCCACCTTTCGAAATTCGAAATCGATTCACATTTTTATAAAAGTTAAATAAACCGAAAACTAAATTGTACTATAATATTTGGATGTTTAATGTTTATAAATTGAAATTTGTGGTTACACTTACTAGAATTATGTTCGAAATCGATAATGTAATGTTTATAATCAAATATAAAAATAACTATTTTATACTTTACATATTGAAAATAATTTAAAATATTATTTACTTTTATTTATTCGAAATCACTACTTTCTTTCTTTTCTCATGTTCACCCACCACTCATGTATATTTAATCGATATTTGACAGGTGGTTCGACCACCAACAATCTCTATTTTGTATATTTATGATTTATTTTGTAGATTTATATTTTTTGTTCTTGCTTTTATATCTTCTTTTTTGATATTTTTCAGTATTGATTTGTTGTCGTCCCTCTAATTAATAAATGTTTAATTATTTTTTATCATATTTTTTTTATTGGATCAAGTGAAATGCTAATAAGAGGATTCATTGCCTAGTAACATAATATTATCTCAAGTTGATTACTTTAATTGAGAAATTACTCATCGCACTATTTTAGTTGTTATTGATTATTATAATACGTCGATAATTGAGAAATAATCTTTAAATTTTCAATTGTTATTTTTATTGTGAATGAAGTAAAATTTTAAAAAATAAGGCGTTATTTGAACCTAATTTAAAAAAGGGGGAAATACAGGGAAGCGTGGACGAGTCAGTGTGTCTCCTGCTCTGAAGACACGACCGTACGCCCTCTTTTTCACGCAAAAACAGTTAACTCCTTCATTTTTTTGTCTACCTTTATTCGTTTTCCACGGATCTCAAAACCTTTTATTACTTTAGCCAATATATTAGATTGGATTCCAAGTGTTCAAACTTCGGTTGTAATAGAATTAATCGATTGAACCGAAATTTTTTCGGTTAATCGGTTGGTTAATATTAAGTTTGTTCAGTTAATGATTTAATGATTTTTAAATTTCAGTTATTGGTTAATTCGGTTCGAAATCAGTTAATTAATGAATTTTTTTTATATATTATAGATTACATATATTTATTTTTAGTCATTAAACTTTTAAAAATTATAAATGATCATTAAAATTTTTGATATATTATAAAATGGTCATTAAACTTTATTAAATTAGTACAAAATGATCATTAATTTTATTTTATTAAAAAATTACCATTAAACTTTTCAATGTCTATCAATAATTTACAACATGTAATGAATCATGAACATTTTCTAATAGCTCGATAAGTTTAATGGTTGTTTTATAACTTTTGAAAAGTTAAATGACTAATTTTTTTTTAACGAAGGTTAATGACCATTTGTATAATTTACCCAAAGTTTTATAAAAAACCAATTAATTCAAAAAACGACCGAATTAAACAAACTTTTTTTGGTTCGGTTATTTTTTTTAAAAAAATCGATTTAATTAACAGTTAATAAAAAATTCGGTTCATAAATTTTTGGTAGTTCAGTTCGGATGATTAACCGAATCAATCAATTTAACACCTCTAATTCCAAGGAGGTTTCATAATTCTACATCCCTAATATCAAATGTTACGTTTATTTTATATAATTAATAGGATTTATTTGTATTGAACATATTTAAATTACTATATAATTCATCTACAAGGATTGATCTAAATGATAAATAATTTAATATCGCTTAAGCGTGTTTTGAGTTCGACGTTGTATATGCATAAAGTCTCTACTGAGAGACTCACCCACCAAAACCAAATGTGCAACGCAAGTCGATTTTGATTATTCAAGGCAAAACCCTTTGTGAACCGTGAAGGCAACAAAAAAATGTAGGGAGAGGTCATGGATAGATGCTGATGGTAAAGGGGCAATTGCTGGTTGTGTTGTGTTGGGAGTATGACTAAGTATTCGGTCGAGTCGAGTTAAAAAAATTTGAGCTAATTGAGTCGGCAAGTGTTGTTTTATGACTTAATTTTTATTTTAAATTTTTTTGAGTAAAGTTTATGAAATTCGATTGGAGTCGAAGTGTTAAAGTTTTCTGTTCAAATGTAATTGTAAAAATTTATAACGTTGAGATACTAATTAGTTTTAATTTAAACGACTTTCTCAAGGGCGGTTCAAAAATTTTGGGGGCCCTGTGCAATATATTAAAATGGGCCCTTAATTTATAATCAATAAGAGATATAAGTTGTTATTTTCAAAAAAAAACCTTAATACAAAAAATTAACTTATATACACACATAAATATATATACACATAATTATATATATAAATCTATAATTTTTTTACAAATATTTAATTTAATTTAATTTAAGTTCTCTATTTTGGGCCTTCTCTATTGAGGGCCCTGTGCGGTCACTCCTATCGCGCCTGTCCAGAACCCCATTGAACTTTCTATAACCATGTACTATACACATATATTTCTTCTTATATTTTCACATGTATTCTATAATATTGGATATTATGTCAAAAATATATATAATATTAGAGACATAATTGATAGACTTAACGTGAACTTAAAAATTGATCCACTAATTACTAAAAATCTCAAATTAATTGAGTTTTTATTTTATACCTTAAACTTTATTTAAATTTTTTCGAGTTAAATCAAGACAAATCAAATTTTATTATATCGAGTTAAATAGAATAATTTATTTTTTTTAGACTTAATTCGAGTTTTTGTACACCCTAGTTATGAGTACGTGTTACGTTAGGTGGAGCTGTCCATTCAAAACCCGTGTGCTGTTGTGAAATCGCTTTGGTTTGCTTTAAGTTTGAGGTTTTACTTTTAGATGGGGGGTTTGGTCGGTCTGGTCCCCAACCTAAGTTGTCGTGAGTTTATAGGGACATAGAAGGATGGGTCCCAGAATCCCACGTGTCCGGCCTTCTGGTATTTGGGTCCCACCCTTGTCGGCTTGTCGTTTGGGTGCTTCTTGGAAATGGCCCCCCTCTAGTATTTATTTTTTGACTACCTTTAGTATTTTTTTTAAATATACTGAAACTATTTTTTTAACCCCCAAATTATTTTTAGTTAAAGTATCTAAACATGTATAGCGTGTCAACAACTAGTTGGCTGAATATTTTTAAATTTAAATAGCGATCAAACTTAAATAAGTTAAAAATAATAATTTAGGTATTTGTTTTGACAAAATAATTTAAAAATTAAAAAGTATAGTTTAGGGATTGTTTTTCCATTTAAACCTTTTTATAAATATTTATTTTTGATTAAATAAAAAGAGATTATATTCTTAAGCTAAATGTCAGGATTTAAACTCATACAAGATGTGACAACACGAGTATCTTCGACCATTTAACCAATTCACACTTTGACTGTATTTTAAAATATTCTTAAATTTATATCATGGTTATGGACCTCTTTAAACATTATTCAACCGTTTGATAAAAACATAAAAATTATAATCAGAATTGTAATTACATGAATTTATTAACAAAACACATGTAACTAATTCAGTTGTAGACAATTCACATTTCAACTATATTGTCCTATCATAATTTTAAAATATATTAAATGTCCTATCATAAGTTTTCATGATTTTTTTATATATTTTTAACATTTTCATATTTTCAGGTTTATAATAGTTTTTAAATAATATTTTTATAATGTTTTTAATAATTATTTTACATTTTTAAATAAAATTTATATTTGTTAAATCATTTTTTTGTAATTTCTAAATGACTTCATATTTTAAGTTACTTTTTTAAATTTTCATAAAAAGAATTCATATTTTTAACTAAATTTAAAATAAAAAATTCTTAGAATATTACGTAATAACACCATGGTACAACACATAAAATAAATAATTATTTTATATAAATAAAATCAATGTTTAATGTTAGTCAAAAGAGTAAATTAATAAAATTGTGAGTATAAAATTTTAAATACATGTAAAAAAAATTAATTGTTCTCCTCCAAAAGTTTAAAAACTTTGTGACACCCTTAAATCTAACTTTTTAAAATAATTTTACTCCAATAACCAAATCTTATTGAAATCGTTGAGTGACTAATGTTTTGATATTATTTCATAGGGTTATTTTTTTGTTCAAATTTCATAGGTTATTTAAGGTTAAGCAATTTATACCTAATATTTCTTATCATTTCCCTAAATAAATAAACATTGGTTCTAAATAAGTTAAGACAACAATATCAGATAGATAGATTCCGACTCCCCAAAAACATTTGTTTTCGTTTATGTTGTTGTATTTTAAGGCTTTTAGCTTCGGAAATGGAATTTCCCCTTTTAGGAGCTAAATTCTAAAATGAAGAAGAAATATCTTCAAACCTTTTGTTTTCTAGTTTTCCGAGAAATTAAAGATGTATAACAATAAAAGAAAGAGTGAAATTAAGCAAAAAGATGGTCTAGAAGATAAAATTCAATATTTTTTTCTTTTTATTTTTTAGAATTTTATTCAGATTAATTTGAATTAATTTGTGTCGTATATAGTTTAAGACTATTATATATAAAAGAAGAAGACTAATAATGGAGGCGCATAAAAGCAGACAAGGTAGGGGCCCAACTCATCACTACAAACCTCAGGCAGCACCAGCACCACCATACCCAACCTAACCAACCCTTTCCTTTTAAACCCCCCATTTTCTTTTCAAGTAGCTTTTATTTTATTTTTCTTTCTTCTTGGTTTTCCTTTCATTTGCAGTTTCCCAATATCCACCAAACTTTAAGCTTAATACCCCTCCCAAATTCTCCATCTTTGTCCTTTCCCTTCAAAGTTGCAACCTTTACCTGTAATTATTCCCTCTTCTCTTCTAGAGTTATAAAGTTTAAATCTTGGGGGTGAACCAAGGAGGTGTTCCAATTTTCAATGGAAGGAAGTGGTGTTGGTGGTTCTGAAAGTGGGTCTATGTCTACAGTTTCAAGGGATGACAACATGGTGGTTTCCTCAGAGGATTCTTCTTGCACTGATGAGTCTGAGTTGGAGTTGGGTCTTGGTTTGAGCCTTGGTTGTACAAGTGGTGGTTTTAGGATGCACCAAGTTTCGAAAGGTGGTCAATTTGCTAGGATTTTGACTGCTAAGGATTTCCCTTCTGTGACTTCTGCTGCTTCTCCATCTTCTTCTTCTTCATCATCTTCTTCATCTTCTTTAAGTAGAGCTAATGTCACTGCTGGGACCAAGAGGACTGCTGATTCTGTGGCTCCTGCTAATGGCTCTAGGTATGTTTTAACTTTATTAGGCCATGCCCTGAATTATGCTTATGTTGTTGGATGTAATTGGTATTTTTCCTGAATTTATCTGCTTTCTATATAGTTCTGTTATTAGGCTTAGTTACAGAATGTAAAATTTGGTACTTGAATCTGCTAAAGTTGTCAATAGATTACCATTACAAGTATATGCATGATTATTACATTCAGAAAGGAGTTGGCAATGGAGACAACTTTGTTTGTTTAGTTGTTGAGGATTTGGTAGGCTTCCACTTCCCTTGAGATTGGTCATTTTGGTGGCTAACAAATTATTCATTGATTCTTACTTTTAAGATATAAATGTTGATAGATAGCACATTCCTGATCTTTGTAGTTCATTCCGAATTCAACATATGTTGCTTTTTGCTTGGTGATATAATGATACCATGAATTAACGATATGCCGGTTTGTACGGAAACGTGTATGTCTTGGGCGCCTTATATACTACTAGGCTTCATCTTTGTCGAGGCAAAACCAATGCCGTCTAAACGGTTTTAATGTCTACAATTGTTCTTTTGGTATAACCATTTCGGCACTATATGATAATTGACAACTATTCATTCTGTTTATGTATTGTGGTGACCGGATGTTAAATCACATATTGGGAGGTTTTAGACCTTGTCTTACCGTATGTTATTTGCTTCTTGAATTTGAAACAGTCAAGTCGTGGGGTGGCCTCCTATCAGAGCTTATAGGATGAATAGCATGGTTAATCAAGAAAAAAATCTGGCGGCCACCGAAGGATTTAACTCGACAATGGAGAACCATAAGAGTGAGACCTCTATGGTTGAGAAGAGTACTGCTGGCATTGGCAGCTACCAGAATAATGGCAACATTAAACTCAGGAAATCCTTGTTTGTGAAGGTGAATATGGATGGAGTTCCGATTGGAAGAAAGGTTGATTTGAATGCGCACGAATCCTACGAGAAATTAGCAAAAACTTTGGAAGATATGTTTCTGAAAACCAACTCAAGTGTCAATCCAGCAGGTGAGATTTCCTTTGTTTTTTGCTGACTTTCAAAAGATGAACTGTGCTAATCTAAGTACCGGTTGTAGGGATGTCCTATAATATATGATGGCAATGCCTTAAATGATATATGGGATTTAACGAAAATGATCGTGTGTAGTCGTAAGGGACGCAAATTTGACAAGCACCCCTTGTGTTTCTCAAGCACTGTGAAAGACTAGGAACAACACCTTTTAAAGTAAAGCCTTTGAACTAACTACCATTTGGTCCGGAGTTTGAATTCTAACATCGTGAATGAAGTAAACTGGGTTAAGAGGGTCGTCTCATAATAGGCATATGTAGTACCTGATATGGATTAGTCGGCCAATGGGTCGGATATTGGTGCTTATACAAAAAAGTAAAACCTTTGAAAGACTGTTTTCTATTATGATTATTGGAACTTGTTTCTCCTTGATGAATGTTGTCATGATTTTGTGATCAGGATCAATGACTCTAGAGCTTGGTATGAAGAAAAAAATAACAAGACCTTTAAAACTGCTGGACGGATCGTCTGATTTTGTGCTTACTTACGAGGACAAGGAGGGTGATTGGATGCTTGTTGGAGATGTTCCTTGGGAGTACGTATACTTCTCATTATACGTATTACTTCACATTTTTATTTTCATACGGTTTTGCTCACATGCCACATCTAAAACGAACTTCGGTTTTTTTTGCCTGGACTGAAACAAAATATAGGACCACCAACCGAGACTTTCACCGTGTATAAATGTGTAAAAAGAATCTCAAAACCTACCAAAAGTGTTTATTATCTTTTAGCCATCAATTGGTTCAGACTGAAAACCGAGGAGAATGAAAGAAAAAAGCTTAAAAATATTCATGTATGCGTCTTTCCTCCGTTACACAAAATTATTATAGTCTCTAGAAGAATTGCTGTATATATCTTGGTGCATCATCTTGTTCAGCTTGTCAGGGAAGGCTGAAGTTTAGGTTTGTCTGTTTTAAATGTAAAGCGAACGGCACAACTTAGAACTTCGTGACAGCAAGTGAGAACAACATGAAGAGGCTAAAGCCGTGGTTATTTGCGGATTAGTAACGAACTAGATATCGAGAGGCTTCTTCTCTTAACACTCATTGTGAATCTTCTCTTGTTCGGTACAGGATGTTCCTTAGCTCCGTGAAGAGGCTTAGAATCATGAGGACATCGGAGGCTACCGGATTGGGTACCTACATTTGCCTTCTCTTCTAATCATGTTTTCTTAGATTTCGAATCATATTTAATAAGGTTGCTTTAATTCATAATTTACAGCTCCATGGTTGCAAGAGAGGAACCAGAGACAAAGAAGTAAACACATCTAGGATTTCGTTCTCTTTATTGCTAACAACATGCCAACACACAAAACATAAAGGGAAATACAGAATAGTTGAAGCACTTTGACAGAGTAAAGTTTGAATTCCGAAGACTCTCGGGTTTGTTTCTGGTTACTGTATTATTTTGTTACATGTTTTCCTTCGATCTTTCGACTACAGTCTCGAGAAATAGTTATCATACTTATTGAAAGGAACCAGTGTATCAGTTTTCATTGTAATACTATATACAAAAATACCTAGTAAAACGCTGTATCTTTTTGTTGCTGTAAATAACAGAGCCATTTTACTGCACTTGTTTCTGTTATGCATGGTTTGTGAAGAATTTCTAATAGAAGAAGATGGGAGTTTCCAAGAATTGATCTTTGGACCTTTACCATTATGTTGGCTCTGAATGTGGTGAATGAATTAAGACACGTGAATTAATTCCTTTAAAAATGGTTAGGAAAAAAATGTGTAATTTTAAAGTATTTTCGACAAACCAATTCAGCAAAAGCTAACATTTAACATTTGACAATGAATTGGCAAACAGATGAGAAAAAGAACTTGTAGAATAAATAATAAACCAAACATACATTCCTTGAGTGTCGACATTAGAACAAATTGGAAACCATTTTCTTGCTTAAATGCAGCAACTGAAACGACAACCGAGCAAAAAACATCGGATAATGAACTTGCTTCAGTAACTACACAATCTGTATATTGAATTTGTATGCCAGTCCCTAATGAAAGAAGTAAAAAGGAATCAGGGCTGACCTGTGGACCTTGAGAAAAATTAGCCACAATTGAGATTCTATATGTGTATATATATGACTGTAACTTGCTTCCTTTGATCAAGCAGAGAGAAGGATTTATGATGATGAACCCAGAATAAATGCATGTATCTCATCCCAGCTACAGACTGTATATAAAGTGCCAGAAAGCTTCTTCCAATTACGAGAACCAACTTCGACCACCTCTCTCTGTTTCGCCACCAAACCAGAGAACAATGGCACAAAAGAAACGCCAAACTGTTCTCCCAATCGTCTTAGGGTGGGATTTGAACCCATCACGATACCTATGTCTGCTTCGAGCATGCAGAGTAAGTCACCGACCGAACCTCCGATATAAACCGTCAAGTGCTGGCTATCTTGGTCTCGGTTGTTTAATATGTTATTGAAAGCCTGGAGCTTTTCCATGGGAGACTCTAACTTCTTAATGATTTCCCCTGTGGTGATGGACTCTTCAAAAGCTAACTCGTTTGAGTAAACATTTAGAGCTTTTACATCCCCTGCTAAGAGAATTAGGAGGCGTTAAAAAGCATTACTTTGGAAACTGATGGTCTTTGCATTCAAGTAATCCTAACTATCATAGATAGCATGGAAGCATGATAAACAATAAGCATACTTTGGATATAATTCCTGAAATATTATATTGGCATTATAGACTACAATATCCAAACTCCAAATTTGGCTTGCAATATCTAGTCATCCTTATGTCTAGAAGACTAGACCGTAGATCCTATATCGTTTATTCACCTCTTCAAGTTAAATATTAAATTGTTGTTGTTTAAATGTGTAATATAGCATGGCTTGTCAGTGTTCTAGTGATTACCTGACGAGAGTGCTGAACGAATGAGATCCCCACACCAACAATAAGAAAGTACATGCAAAGAAGCCGTGAGATTTTCATTTTTCATGATTTTGCGGATAAACCCTTTACAACCATCTTGGAGGATCAAGCCTTGGCCAGCCCTTTTTATATCCTCTTGATTTAAACCTTCAAGTACTCCTGACTGAACCACTCTTGAATTTGCAGCCTTCTCAAAATGTGCAAATTGCTCAAGGGCTTCACAGAGACCTTCATAACTGAAACTTGTCGCTGCACAAGTAGGGAACACAAAAGGCTAACTTTAGCAATATATCCTCTAAATAGTAAAAAGTTACTACAGATTCTTGCCAAAACCATGCTAGACTAACAAGGTTTAAAATCAAAAGACTGACAATCATTTATCAAACCTGTCTCGGATGTTGTGATGCTTTCTATACACTGTTCAAACTCTTCGGTATACTGGGAAGAAAGAGCATCCCATGTGCTCCTCAAATCAGCTGATGACAACCGAGCAAGTTGGGTTTCAGATCCATCAGAGTCAGCCTTTGGCCTTGTTATGATTGCAATCTCTGCTAATATAGCAGAGGAATCAAAAGCAGCACAAGTCAAGTCAAAGTCGCAAAATATGGAGAGTTCACCACCCACAGCGGGGTCTAGAGTCCGAGACAAAGGGACCACTGTTTCCTGTATAATTGGTTGAGATGAGAAAAATTCTACTTCCAGTCTCATAGATTGATGGTAGACTTTTTCTATGACATCCAGCTCTTCACCTGTTAAAGTTACGCTTAGAGTATCCAGCAACTCTTCAATTCGAAAAGCATAATCCTGAAATCAGAATTGAGGAAAGTGAAATTCTTTTCCAAACAACCAAAGGAGGTTTTCCAGTTCAGTCAGCAGAAGTAATAATAATCTGACGAACCTCAAAATTTTGAGAGCAATAATGAGCAATCCACTTCTTGTAAATGTGACTGCTATCATTAGGATCTAGAAGAGCTTGGATCTCTTTATTTATGAAGGCAAAGAGCCTCATGCAAGGTGCGATAGCGCCAAGTGTATAAGCAGCAACTTTTGTCTTCTCAAAAGGGGTTGCAAGTTTACCGGGCACTCTTTCTCCTTCAATTCTACCAGAGGCTGTTGCCAACAAAAAATCAGTATACTTCACAGTTGTATTTGTAGGCACTCTCTCCTCTGGGAGTTCAAAGCCCCATTCCTGCATTGTAGGTCCTTGTTAAAAGAGAGACATAAACTAATCACCACTACATACATAATTGAAGAAAGAAAATGCAGTCACTGCAGTCATACATATATGTGTTGGTCCAAATGGTTACTATGCCGAACAAGAATGAAGCAGTCCAACTTAAATTAGCCTAGATAGTGTGAAATTTGGCCTTATACATTAGTTCTAGGGTTAAAATCTCCACGAGCGCCCATACAAACAAAAAAGGAAAATCCACAAGCAATTTCATCTTTGCAACATGTCCATTAAACTATAAATAACAAAGATAATACTGAACATCAAGGTATTTAAGAAAAGGCAGCAAATAATCTAATCCATTTACAACACCATTGATGTATAAGGTAAGATTACATATCTCTTTAAGCATGTTAGAAATTTGCCTTGGCAGGTTAGCAGCATCAAATACAACTAATAAGCCTGAAAAACATCCCTATGCATGAGATATGAAGTTTTAAAAAATATATTACTAAATACAGAAACAACAAATTAGTAATCAATCGGAGGCAAATAAAGTGTTTTGTTCGCCATGGACACTAATTAATATGGTATTCATGTTTTTTTTTTTTTACCTTTTATCCAATGAAAATAGCAGTAAAATGATCATGAGCAGCGCTAATCCTAAATATCATAATTTCAAATAATAATCACGGTTCGTTTTTTACTAAAATAAAGAGGGAAAAAGGAGCTTACTAGGACAAGAGAATCGTTTGAATTAAGCTTGCCTTGAACATATTTCCTAAACTTTCGTATTGCCTGCTTGTCTTCGTCATCATCAGCGCATTCCTCTGCTAATTCGTACCTGAAAATTCCCCAAATAAATATAATAATCAATGAACAAATAAACCTAAAAAACATTTAGCGTAATGATTAAGCTTTTAACAGTGATTCGAAGTGTCTCACGCGTGAACAAAGGCATTGAGTAAATGAACATGCTGAGAGATGTAGTGCTGGAAAGAATCGGCGCTTAAATTTCCAGCTGCAACGCAAACAAAGAAAGGAGTGTAATTAACAAACACCGATTCGCTCCTGAATTTGTTCCACAACTTCCTCGCGATTCCTCCTTCGACGTCCATTCCTCCCATTCCTCGCCGTCGTTTCCGATGAAAAAAATTAACACGGATGATCGGATCGGAAGAAAAATGGTTTATAAGCAAAGAATGAAAGATGAAAAGGGAAAAGGGGGCAGATTGTATTGGAGATTTGGACCAAGTAACAAATAAACACGAAGAATAAAAGAGTTGGTGAGTTGATTAATTTATACGTTTGATTTTCTTTAATTATAATTTTCAAAAAAGAAGGAAAAAAAAAACGGTGTGAAAGAGCGGAAAGTGAAGAATTTGATTAGAGGCCGGCGGTCAACGGAAAGGAATACACCGAGTTCTCGTGCGAGAGAGAGAAAAAAGAGACTCAGTGACTCAGTCCGATCTGTTTCTTACCTTCTTTCCTCTTTTTCATCGAACAAACTACGGCACATATAATGCAATTTGCAAATCACACCTCTCTTATACGCGTTTGTGTTTCGTATTTTTTTACGTAAATCAAATAAATATTTTTTATAAATAAATCAAAGGATTAATTGCATTAGAAATTAGAAGTAGACTTAACCCAGCTAGTGGTATAAAATCGAACCAAAATCAACATGAATATGATTTATTCAAATTCAATCAAGTGAACAATCACCTAATTTAAACCCGATAATTATGTCAAAATGAATAAATATATTTTTTTAATTTTTATTTACTTGTTAGCATTATGATAAATGGTAAAGTAATATATTTTATATTCTCTTTTGTACTATACTATTATTAAACCATCGCCTTTGATAATAGTTTAATGATTTAATATTATTGTTTCTCATTTAAAAGACTATCTTCATATTTAATTCGATAATTTGTAAAAAAAATAATATAAAATATACATTATCAATAACTCTATGTATCGATAAAAATATTTTATATGAAACACACATCTAATATGAAAAAACACATTTTCTTACTAGAATATATCATTAATTTGTTTATCATCAAATATAAATTCATAAATGAGAAAAAGCATACAATATTATTAAAAGTCTCATTAAAAATCTCTTTAAGCTTAGATGGAAGAAAAAACTACTTTGCGATAACGTGAGTACAACTAGTATGCAAAGAATCGAAAAACGAAATAACAACATGAAACATCGAAAGAAAAAAAAACTATAGCCCTACTCCTCCAACAAAAGCCACGCAAGTGCAACAGCCAACATCCAAAGGTGCACTAAAACCACGATTCATGAACATTTGCGCAACAAAACATGTCCCTCGCCCATGCCAATTTACCATCGGCACATCCACCAATCCCTCGTGTCCAATGAAATCTGCGAAAACCTGTATACTTTTTATATTTTTTGAACAACCACTAATTTCTTTAACCGTTTTGACGACAATAAAATCGGTGCCTCAACACCATGGGATTGTATTTGAAACTAGTGTCATATGTAATCACTTCCAGAACAAGGCTTAACCATCAACTGCGAACGAAGTATACACGCAAAACATGCCACAAAAGTAATCCAACACTGATCTGAAGATTTGTAGGTTGACTTAATCCAAATCGATCATCTAATGTTAACTTGATCTAATACCTGACTTACTATTAATCTGAATTAAATTTTAACCAGATTTTGATCTAAATTAAATTAAACTTAAATCAAATACAATCTAAACCCAAAATGACTCAACCCGATCTGAACGACTCAATTGTCGTCTCTAATTAAAGGTTCTCAAACTATGATAAAAAAATTTAAAATTTAACTATTAATTCTAGCGCTAAATATCAATTCACATTTGACAATCAAACATATTTATGATAATATTAAACTCAAATTTATCGTATACTATGTTTCAAACACACAGATATATATATCTTCGTTATAGATAACTTCAACTTGTATTTAAGATGTTAAAAAAGTAATCCTTATTAAATTGCATCAAGAATTTTTTTTCAACACAAGAAATCTAGATTAATTTATCACAGCATATTTAAATCGATATTTCTTCAAGTTTAAATTAACAGTGGAAGACCATATTTAATATTAATATTTCAATAAAAAGATTTTAAAATTTGTGATAACTTGAAATATGGAGATGTTGGATGAGATTAAAGCCTTGAATAGGGATTTGAATATAAATTAATTTTATATTGAAGTGTTGAAAAGGAAATTGAATTGAAAAGAAATAAAAGCATGGGTCAAAGTTCAAACATACCGACAATCGAGAGCAACTTGCAACTAATAATAATATTTATAGCTTGCTTTCAGCCTTTCACTTTTATCAAAAGTTCCATGCCATTTAATTCTATGTGGAAATTTGGCCTTTACCAATTTAGTTTTACCCCACTCCAAACTTTTCCAATATTATTAATAATTTGATTGTTTTAAGGTTCGGTGGAAATCGGATTATTGATTTATAATAAGGTTTCTAAGGTTGTGTTTTACATATTCAGAATTGGATTTACATCTAATATATAGGGCGATAGAAATTAAACGTTTTCACAAGCGCTTTAGTTTTAGAGTTTAGAGACTTAACTTAGGGTGTAAGTTTTAGGGGTATGAGTTTAAAATTTATAGGTGATGGTTATAATCGAAGGATTAGGGTTGGGTTTTAGGATTTAGAGGTTGAGTTTAGGTTTTAGGGTAATATGTTGAGGATTTACGTTTTAACTTATAAACCCTAAATTCAATAGCAGATTCAAAAAAATATCAATGACCGAGCCAATATAAATAGAACAAGAATTTTATCTAACATAATTTGTATATTCAATTTTTAATTAAAAATTAAATAACAATTTAAAATAATATGATTACATGTTAACGAACAAAAATAAGTGTAAATAAATTATCAATACTTATTTACAATGGTGTAAATAAAATAGCTTATTTACAATAATATAAATAAGTATCAATGTATTTAAAATTTATGTTTATTTACATTATTTGTTAATTTTAGATTTGGTGGTTAAAACTCTTAGTTGACACATCCCTTCCTTTAGGTCGTGAGTTAAAAACCTATTAGGAACAAAATTCTCCTTCTCTAAACTTTGTTTTACTTACTCTAGTTTTATTCAAAGCTTATGGTTATGAGTTTGTCTTAAAAACAAAATTTGAACATAGTTTGATTGTATAGCTTTTTATATATCACAATTATCAACAAAATAAACACTTCAATGTAGTAACAAATCTTTATTCCATCTTTTCATACACAATACTTCTCTTTCATATCTAATGTACCAAGTAAGACGTTAAAGCACACTGTCTATGTTAGAAAAAAAGACTACAAAACGGCACGTTAGTATTGAGTTGTCGTGAAAAAAAGACACTGCCTTAGAAACGAATCGTCCCCTGAAGCTAGCACGGTCGCTCTGATAGTATTCATACACCCGAAAGATGAGAGAGAGCTTTTGAGTTTCTAAACTACTCAATCTAAACCCTTAAACCATACACCTTAAACTAAGTCCTTGAACCCTATAACTAAAGTGTTCGTGGAAATTAAAAGTTTTCACCGCCAGTATATCAAATAATTATCTTTCAGAATTTTATTATATTACTTTTTTGTTTTCATGTTTATTTTATGATCTATGTTTAAAATTAAACTTAGATTTTTAATAGTTTTAAAGTGATTATAAGGTAGTATATGTTTATGCCTTTTTTAATCACTTGTTAAGACAAATATCATATAATCATTTGCTTGAACCGAGTCACCAACGATAAATATCATCTTAAATTTAGATTCTTTTCTTAGAAGTGTAATATATATTACCAATCACTCAAAAATGTATCTTATCAATATATCCTACATTTATTATACTAATTTCTTTTTTTATTATAAATAAAGTTTTAAATTTCAAAAAAGGTTAATATTTGTTGCACATGCAATGTAATTATTTTATACAAGCATGCTTATTTATGCTCCACAATATAAAATCTAAATTCCTAAGTCTAAAATTCATAAATCAAAACCCTATAATCTAAACTCTAAATTTCTAACTTTAAACCATAAATTCAATCTCTAATTCTATTTTTATTTTTCATTTTCAGAAAATAATTTTTATTACCATTTTTCAAAAATTAGAAAACACATTTGGGTAATAGAATTGAAAATTTATTTTCAAAAATGAAAATAATAAAAAAAGTACTTGGTATCTAATTTTTTAAAAGTAAAAATAAACAAATAGTTATTCGTTAAATAATTAAATTAAAATATAATTATTAAAACATATTATTATAATAAAAATAAAATATGCTTAAATGAACCAAAGTTCTAAAATTGATATGAGAAGGATTCAAAACATATTAAATGGAGTTAAAATTTAAGAACCTTTATTTTCATCTTTTCTACTTTCTAATATATTTTCAATGAAAATAATAAATACTTTTTTTGGATTCTCAAATTTTCACTTACTTTTTAAAATTTATTTTCAAATGTTGAAACCGAGCATGTTTTTTTAACATTTTGTGCGGAAAGCGTTAGAGAGAATGGAGTTAGGCAGTTACCCCAGTTGGTAATAAGGATGGTGAGGTTAGGGTTAGGTCGTAGGAGCCAACTTTACTTGACCCAATCCTTCCTCATTTATTTCTTTAACCCTAAGCCTAACGCCACTTTACTTCTATTTCTTTTACTTTATTTTTAGTTCGGGTTAATTACAAATTCCATCCATCAACTTTTTCATCCGAGTATTAATTTTCTTTTTACAATTTATTAGCAGAATTTTTTATGTGTTCTTATATTCGAGCTTTAAATTATAAATGAAAAATGATATAATAATCACATGTGTTGATATAAATTATTTTTTGTTGATATGACAATTACATGTCTTCTATGTTATTTTTTCTCTTTTATCTTTTTCTTAAAGCTAAAATTATCATTCTACGATGTCTTCTTTAACCACTTAAAACATCCACAAACTCTCATCATAATCATCTTGTACTATTTTGTTGGTTTAGTTTTTTTATAAATTACTTTAAAACTCACGAAACTCATAAAACCTAAACCACAATCTACAACATTTTCTCTTTATTATATGTTAGTTTTATTTTTCATTTGTATTTAGATTTGGATAAGAATAACTTTATATTTGTAACACGTTTTTCTCTTTTATAACACATTTTCTATGTCCTGTGGCACATTTTTTCTTACTTTATCATATGTTTTTTGTCTCCATTTTCGGTTATTTCGTCATTCTTTTCATATTCTTTTATTGTTGGATTTAACTAGAGATGGGCACGGGTCGGGTCGGGCCGAGTTTTTGGCCCACCCGAACCCGACCCGAAAATATTAGCCCTACACCCGAACCCGACCCGACCCGACCATATCTTTTAAAAAACCCGACCCGACCCGAAAATATTAGCCCTACACCCGAACCCGACCCGACCCGACCATATCTTTTAAAAAACCCGACCCGACCCGACCCGAAAATAAATACCTTAAACCCGACTCCGACCCGACCCGACCCGACCTATATAAAAAAAAATCAATTTTTAGGGACTAAATTGTAAAAAAAATAATTTTAAGAGACTTAATTGTAAAAAATAATAAATTTAAGGACTAAATTGTAAATAAAAAATCAATTTTAAGGACCTAATTATAAAAATATATATAAAAAAGGGGTATTATTACAAATATCCCTATAAAATTAGGGGGAAATTACACTATTAGTCCCGGGTCGGGTCGGGTAGGATTTTTTCACCCTAAAACCCGAACCCGACCCGACCCGACCTCACCCTACAAAAAAACCCGACCCGAACCCGATTTTTTCATAAAAATACCCGACTCGATCGGGCCGGGTCGGAACCCGTCGGGTCCGGGTTCCGTGCCCATCCTTAGATTTAACGTCGTTTCGATTAATCAAGATGACACTTGTTTGGTTATCATGTTGATCATCCTTGCTTTGGACCCTCGAGTTGAATTTAGATATACGCTCACAATCATCGTTTTTGTTCGCGGTTGAATTGTGATATTGACTGTTTTGCCAACGTGCTTTCATGGGTATATGCATTTTTATGTTCGTGTAGATGATTTTTTTCTGCATCATCGATTAAAGTTGTTGGTCGTATTTATCTTTTATTCGAGACTTTTGATTAGACAATATTTTTTAAATTTAAGTGACTAATTTTTATTTTAATGATAAAAGTCGGATTATGTATTTAAATTACTTTTACGAGTATAAACTCTCATTGTAGTTTTGATTTTTTTTAATAAAACTAGCGACTTTTAAAAATTGTGCAGTTAAATAAAAAATAAAAATTTCTTGAATATAATCAACCAAAATTAAAATTTACCTGTATAATTATATCAAATCAAAATTTATATATATCATATATAAAATAAAAAATAAATATAGGTAACATCACATCCTATATATATCACAACAATTCCGCCGTTGATGATAAGATTTAGAAAATAATTGAAAATGGTGTAGTTGAGGATAAAATCAAAGGATGTAGCTGTCTAGCATGGCATGGGCTGTCAATCAACCCCTCATTTCATATTAGCTACTTGTCTATCTCATACAAACTTTATTCTTTCATTGCTATCTCAAATTTAATTGTTTCAAGAAAAAAATATTTATCTCAATTTGGATGGTAAAAATATCAATATGCTTTTGGTAATTTAAACCCGTTGATCACCCAACCATTAAAATATTTTTTATTTTAATAATCGAACTATTTTTTTAAAGGTTTTAAGTTAATTTTATTATATTTCGATGTTATTATAGAAAAGAAATTGAGCTGGTAGATTGAATGAAGGGGAAGAAGACTTTCGATTGGTACTAAATTCACCGAAAACAAAGATTAAATGACAACAAATGATATTGGGTTAGGTAGTTTTAGTCTTAAGAATCCAGGGAAAGAAAGAAATAATAATTTAAGTAAAATAAAAGAAAGTGCGTTAAGTTGATAGAATTTATAAATGTAATAAGTTAAATTTATTCAATTATAATCAATTTGACAGAATCTATAAACGTTAAAGACTCATTTTTATTTTCATGTCAATTATAAAATATCACGTTAACAATACCCTTAATGATTTAACGATAGATGACCAAAATGATAGTAATATTATTGACGAAATTGAAAAAATTCTAGCTCGGTGACCAAAATAAAATAAACATTAATAGTTGGATGACCAATAGTGTAATTTACCCTTTACTTTTGATCCCTTTATTGGTGGCGTCCAATAGGAGCTCCACGGCTTATTGATGACCAATAGGAGCGATTCAGGATCCGTTCAACTTCAATGTTATCCGTTTCCAACCATGGGCCGAGCCACACGTTAGAAAAGGACGTCGGTTGACACTCAAATTTTTTTATATTTTTTTTAGGCTTAAGGGTGTAAGAGGTCCTTGAACTTTTGAAAAATAATCAATTAAGTCCTTAAACTTTTTTTGCACCCAATTAAGCCCTTGAACAAAGAAATTTAATCAATTAAGCCATTGAACCAAAAAATTGAATCAATTAAGCCCTTTGACCAATTTTGACCATTAAATCTTGACCTTTTTTTTCTTCGCATATTACCGGCACATAATACACTACAATTCCATCATATTGCATTTACAAAAGAAATTCAAAAAGTATTTTTTATAAATTTTATAAGTTTTTTAGAATTTTTAGAACCTTTAAAGAATTTTTTAAATAAAATAAAAATTTTTGAAAACTGTCAAGTGGAAACATTCTGACATAGTGCACTGCAACAATGGACCGAACAAAACTATTAAGATTTAATGGTCAAAGTTGGTCAAATGGCTTAATTGATTAAATTTATTGGTTTAAGGGCTTAATTAATTAAATTTTGTGGTTCAAGGGCTTAATTGAGTGTAAAAAAAGTTTAGGGGCTTAATTGATTTTTTTTCAAAAGTTTAAGGGCTTCTTACACTCTTAAGCCTTTTTTTTATATAACTTGTATATAAAAATAAAATACATATTCAAATCCCTTTATCTACAATGTATATGCCCATTGTCATAAATAAATAAAATAATATCCTTTCATAAATATTAACCCCTTTAGATACTGCTAAAAAATAAAACTCTTTATTAAATAAATCCTTGGTTCCGCCCCTATTTTTAACTCCACCCATTGGAAGCCAAGTCTCCAAGCATACACCAAGATATCGTGTGCAGCCTAGAGCTCGGCAACTAATACAAAACATCTTCCAAGGCTGCGCGTAAAAAACCGGTACCTGTCAACTGAATGTTTAAGATTGTTTTACGAAAACACATCATCATTTTAATGAAAATAATGAATGATGCTATTAAATTATGGATAAATATTTTATATAGGCGGTGGAAATTGAAAATTTTCACAAGCATTTTAATTTTAGGGTATAGGATTTAGAGGTTTAGGTGTAGTGGGTTAGAATTTAAGGATAGTTGTTTCAATTTAAGGTTTAGAGTTATAATTTAGGGTTTATAGGTTAAAACATAAATTCTCGCCATATTACCCTAAAAATTAAATCATAACCTATAAACCCTAAATTATATCCTTAAACCTTAAATTGAAACAACTAGCCCTAAATTCTAAACCCGTACACCTAACCCCCTAAACCCCTAAACCTTATATCCTAAACTATCCCCTATAACCTAAAACTAATACCCTAAACTAACTCCCTATACCCTAAAACTAAGGCGCTTGTGAAAATTTTTAGTTTTCACCGCCAGTTATACGTATTGATAATATTATAAAAATAAATAATATAAAATTAAAGTAGGAGTGTGAAATCCAAAATTTCTAGAATTTGAGCTTTTTGTTTTGATCTCAGTTGGAGTGCTAATGCTTTTGGAGACGTTCCTTGAGCTAACCCAATGGCTTTGAGGCAAGCAAAGCATATGAAAATGGGCTTTTGTTGATTAATCCACAAGACCTGACCCATTGATTTCCAATGGTTGTGGTTCGGGTCAGCTCGATCTGCACGGTGACTTTTTCTTTTTGCCAAATTCAATTTCAAGGGTCTGCATGGCGCATATTTAAGGGTTAATCCACCATTTGTTTTCCTCTAATCCAATTGCTTTTGCCATCTCAATTGACTCAGAGCTTTCTCTTGTTCAATATGATATTAGTTCTTGTGTATATTTAGATTTTGCTAATGAGCTGTAGTTCCTTTTAAGGGCATACAAGTTGTCCAATGTTCCTCTAATCCACTTAAACATGGCATATTGGCATATGCTCAACACAAATATTGATACACCATGGATTTTTCCAAGCTATTTCAATGAGAAATTAAAATAACAACTACCAAAAAATTAAATGGCTGAGGTGCTACTACTTCCAAGTGACTGAAATCGGACTTCGAACCCTATGCAACTTATTGTGAGCATTCATCCATGATAATTCCCCTTCTGCAAAGCTTATCTTCTTTGTTCGAGTGTTCTTCCTTGATGTTACCCATATTCTGTAACTCAAACTTTGATTGATATGCTTGAATATCAATCTTCTAGGTGTGACTCTCACTTTAACTCCCTCAGGAGACTTCACTTGCACGGAATAAACAGAATAAGGATTCCCCACATTTGTCAGTCTCCTTGTGATCATCTTACTCTTCATTCCCTGCTTGAAAACCACTGATATGGAGGGGTAATTGAGGCTGAAACCCCTATTCATCTTTAAAACATCACTGCAACTAACATTCCTGTGTGTGATTGTAAAGATTTCCGATCTCGTGTATCCGAGGGTGCAAAGATGAATGACATATTCATCTGGCCTGATATCGTAGATCAATCCCGGATCAATGGCTCTATTGGGGTTTACATGTCCGGCTCCAATGGCAAATACAGCAGCCGGTTTGTTGCCATCCATTATTGGTTTCCCCCTATGGTCATATGCATCAGCAGATGTCATTATTGCAGATTTAATGGCCGCCGGAGTCCACCCTGGGTGTGCCGAGTGAACGAGAGCTGTGATGCCACTAGCATGAGGGCATGCCATGGAAGTACCAGACATGACAGTGAAATTAACTCTTCTAGTATCTTCTGGAAGGCCAGTGGGACCTAAGTTCTGAGGCCAAGCAGCAATTATATTAACCCCTGGAGCAATCACATCTGGTTTGAGGATTGAATCATCATACAGGTTGGGTCCTCTGGCTGAAAACTGTGCTACTTCTGGTGCTCTTGACCTTCCTATAACAGTTCCACCAAATATGATTCGAGCCCTCGGATGACTGGTAGTGTTAATGTAAGTTTTTAGACTCATTGCCTCGGCATAACCGATCTCAGTTGCCGGTATGACTTGAGCATCAACCGAGTCTTCCTCGAGGTTTATCTCTGTATTGGCTAATATCATTGCAGCACCACCGGCTTCTTTCACTGCTAGACCTTTCTCTGCCCTCCCATTCACTCCTCTGTCACAAACAACCATTTTGCCTTGTACTTTCGCCTTCGGAAGAGACCCTCGGAAGCAAACTTCACTTCCATTGTTTCCACCAGTGACATAGACCAGTTCAAGTTCCTTTTCAGCGCTTGGTAGCCTTTTCCCTGGGAACAAAGACTCGCCATAAACGAATTCTCCGTTTCCCATTCGAACTATGGCTGGAAACTTTCGGTCAAGTGTGCCAGCACCAATGGTAGCAATCCAAGGAGCTATATTGGCAACCGAGCTTTGAAGTGGACCACTGTTACCTGCAGCACAAATCACAGATATCCCATGCTCGACTGCTCGAAAACTGCCGATAGCTATGCTATCATCAAAAAGTGGCAATGGGAAGCCGCCTATAGATAGTGAAAGCACATCAACTCCATCCGCAATTGCAACATCCATTGCAGCTAGGATATCAGAACTGTAACAGCCGTTGAACCAGCAAACTTTGTACACTGCAATGTGGGTTCCAGGAGCCATTCCACTGGCCACCCCGGCACCGTTACCGAGCACACTCGCCATTGGAACAGAAACTCCTCCGGCTGTGGATGATGTATGAGTCCCATGCCCGGAGGAATCCCTGGGTGATATATACTCATCAACCATGTTTGCTGATGGGGACGCAGAGGAAACATGATGACCTTTTATAAAGAACCTAGCACCAATGAGTTTTCGGTTACAACTCGTGGCCTTGAAATTTTCCCCTTCTTGGCATATCCCTCGCCATTTTCCCGGAACCGGTGGCATTCCGTGATCGGAAAAACTAGGACTTTCAGGCCAAACACCAGTATCAAGCACCCCAATGATTGTTCCACGACCGAATCCGGATTTAACCCAAGCACCATTTGTACTGGAGCTAAGTCCCAAGAACTTGTAAGAATAAGTAGTATGAAGCTGATGCAGCCGGTCGGGTCTGATAGCAACAACATCAGGCAAACTTCGCAATATCTGTAGTTCAGTTTCACTTAGCTGAGCTGCAAACCCTTCGACGGCAGAACCATAAGAGTAAAGGAGACGAGAAGAAGGGTCTTCGTCGGAGGAAAGAGTTTGTTCGAGAAAGTAGAGATGCCAATGAAGCTTAGTAGGAAAGAAGGAGCTGGTTACACCATGTGGGTGCAACTGAACAATGTAAGTCTGAAGAGTGTCTCCATATACGGACACGAAGCAGAAACAAAGAACAGAAAAGAAGAGTTGTGTTTTGTGTTCCATGAAGAAGTTGAGACAATCAACAATGGTACTTGGATATTGCAGAAGAACCGAGGGGGGTATTTGAAGGACCAAACATGGAGTTGGGAACATGTTGGAGGTGTGTGTAAGAATATGAAACTCGTGAAACATAAGAGCTCTTCCTCACGAGGATCCTTTGTTGTCTGGGTTTTCTTGGAGGAGCTGAAAGCAGAGCACCAGGCTCTTGGCCTCACGAGATGTTATGCTTGATTTTAATACATTCCCAGAGCTCCAAAACGAAAACTAAAACCATGGGTTTGCTTCAAATCTGTTCAAACATGGTTCCATCCCATCGGTATGTTAAGTCTTGTCGAACGGGAAAAATTAAAAAAAAGACAAAGATAATCGCCATTAAATGCTGGTTCAAGTGCATTAATGCTGGAGTGTTGTTTGAACTTATTATCCCATCTCTTTAATTTCTTTTATTTCATTATCCTTGTAAATTATAACAGTAAGTTCAAACTGAAATCCAGTAGAATAATATTTTCCATTCTTGATCCAGAAGAACAATAAATGTCGAAATCAACATTCAAGCTTTTGATGTAAGCGTGCGTGGGAATGACGATTAAACTTTGGCAGAGAATTACGAAAATACAAGTGCAATGATGGAAAGGAACAACCGAATCCTAACCATTACAGCTTTCCACATATATTATCCATGCATTACTGGTGCTCGAGCACCCGAGTCCAAGAGATGATGAACATCTAACTTTGCCACCAGGATACAAGGAATGAGCCCTGCGCGGAGTTTTTGATTTACTTATTATGTCTTGTGTTGTATCTATTTATAGGGGTATATTATTATTTACAAAGAAAACTTATATAAGAAGTTATCCTAAAATAATTTTGATCACACCTCTAACCATTATCAACATCTTTTTTCAGGTTATAACGAATTAATTTAAATTTGAAACTTACTTTTTAAGTATAATTATGGCCAATACATATACATTTTGAAACGTATCAATATCGAAGTTATTTCTGCTGCTCAGCTACCACATTAGCAATGAAGATAGCCACACAAATAAAAGGAGAGGAATCAATACAAACATTACAATGCTACCGAACTCTGTTGTGCCACCGGTTGCCATTCTGCTAATTGACCTTGGAGCTGAACAACTCTCCTCCCCTAACTTCAAATCTCCAAAATAGAGATGAACCCCTGAATTCTTGATCCTTATGTTGCTTCCCAACAAAACACAGCTATTGGTCCCTTGGACGTTGCTGTTGGTATAGAGGTTGATGCACCAGCAACCTTCCGGCCGTTCGCCCGAGCTGCTGACACCACGAATGAACATCGTTGCCCCGACATTGCTTCCTTCCAAGTTAATGCGGTTCAACGAGCCTAAGCTGATTTCTGGAGTTGTCCTGGTGGTGGATCTTGACATTGTTCGGGATAGCTTTGTTTTCTGAATTGTGTTGAGTAAAAATAATAATCAGAGATTCCGAGTCCATTTTCAATGCTTTTGCTTTGCTTGCACTATGAGGTATGTGTTTTTTTCACTTTTCGCTAGCTACAAGAAAAATATAATGTTCCATACTTGTATTGAAAGGCCAAAAATGACTTGGAAACACAACAAACCTTAGGAAGGGATCTAAGAATATTTAGCTGCACAATTACATGACATAAAAACTCGATTTAACACGAAAAAATAACACAAAAATCAACAATGAATTCGAGGAAATCCCGAAAGCAGATAAGATGGTTTCTTCTAACAAGAGAAAACTTGCCACTGAAACAAATAATATGATTTCCTTTTACAAGAGGAGATAACTAACACCAAGGAACTGAAATGAACCTGGAATAACTTTTCAACAAATTCGAAATATTTACAAATATCCACTTCTTCAGGGTAGCTGCAACAATATATTGGATATAATTGAAGGAGAAGAGAGCGAGAAAGAGAAGTTTGAAAGCAAAATTCATTGTGTCAAAGCCAATAACTTTAAGTTGCAACCAGAGGAAATGAAACAAAATTTATGTTCTTCAGTCTACAACTGAGAATTTTTGCCAGTAGAAGAAAGAGTGAATCTGAACTAAGTTCGACTCTACAAATTGTCCTAACTACAGTGGAACATATGTCCTAACCACTACTTTATTGCACATCTTTGAACAAATATAAACCGTCCAACCTTTCTTTCCTTCGGTGTATTATTAACGAACTCTACTTGTCCGACTTATTTTCTGCTACAAAGTTATGTCGAGTTGCTAAGCTTTGACCGTGGATGAAGACCCCAAATTCACTCAAGGGGATGAGTTAACTTGAAATTACCTTGACGTAGAAATTACTTTTCCTCTTTGAGGTTTCGGTTTAATGTCTTGGATGTGCAAATCTGTTGCTATTCGTAGCCGAGTTTGCCAAGTGCTAATAAAGAGAAGCAGCAGTAGTTTGTTCACTCTTGGATAGGGCTTCAGCTTCTAATGCCAGAGTTGAAGAATTTTGGGACAGGCAATCTGTTTCAAAATTCTGGTATGCCACTTGATCTTGATGAATACTCGGTTACCAACTTTAGAAACATGGATGATTTGTCCTCGAGGAGACGTTGCGGAGTATCAAACTCTGCAACTCGACCTGTGAATAAGTTTCCAATTCATTGGGAAAAAGTTAAAGACTTTCAATCACTTTACATCGATGAATAATACTGAAGCATCTCAAACTTTAAGACAAAATATTAAAAGATATGGCTTTACATACCGTCACTTAGCACCAAAACAAGATCACTGTCGATTACTGTTGGAATACGATGTGCAATGGTGCAGACTGTGCAGTTATTGAACTCCGTTCGGATGATCTTCTGTATGAGATTGTCAGTGGCAGTATCAACTGATGCCGTAGCTTCATCTAGCACAAGTATTCTTGCCTGTTTGAGCAAAGCTCGACCCAGGGAAACAAGTTGCCGCTGCCCCACACTCCAGTTTTCTCCATTTTCTAAAACTGCATATTTTTACATCAAATAAAAAATGATCAACTAACCCACATGCAACTTCAAAGGGCTTTTGCCTCTCCTTACATCAATGGTGTCCAGGAGGGATGGTACAAACCTAGTGCATCGAGCTTGTGGTCTTTCTCCCGAATCATGTCTCCAAGCTGAGACTTCTCAAGTGCCTGAGACAGCACATTTCAGTAATTAATTCGGTGCACATCATTCAACACGATCATATTACAAGATTCACCAAATCATATTTCGGCATGGCAAGCAATAATGTTCGGTAATTGTTTCATTGCTAAGTGATATTTGTAAATCAAGTGAGGAACTAATAATCTCAGTGAAAAGAACTTCGAAATCTTCAATAAAAGAATTACAAACTGTGGATTATTTAAAGTTTCTATAACTATTAATTACTTCAGAGGCGAAGAACATTGAGAATGTTTAAAAAGAGATGAATGCCAGAACTTGTATGAAGAAACCTGTGAACTTAACAAAACTGGTGAGTATGCAAGTGAAGCCTATACCTCCCAAATATCATGATCTGAATGCTCTTCAAGAGGATCAAGATTGCATCTAATAGTTCCTTCAAATAAAGTAGGATCCTGGGGTATGATACCAAGACGGCTACGAAGGTCATGGAGCCCAATTGTTGAAATGTCGATGTTGTCTATAATGATTTTTCCACCAGCTGGCTCAATCAATCGGAACAATGCTTGGATCAAAGTAGATTTACCGCTGCCAGTACGCCCAACAATTCCAATCTTCGTGCCTCCAGGAAATGCGCAAGATACCCCATGAAGCACCACGGGAAGATTTTCCCCATATCGTACCTTCAAAACAAGGATATAAAAAGAAATGAAAAGGTCAGCATGCGGTGTCTGTAATATTTGAACAGAGAATGTTTTAGCCTTTTTCTCCAACATCATTGGAAAAATGAAACCATGCATCCTCCATTGATCACACAGTCCTCTACAATTTCTCTCTCTCTCCTTTTTTGGGATGATAAAGAAAATCATTAACATGATCCAAATCTCCAAATTAAGTAGACTTCATCAAGCAAGGGGGAAGAGTACAAAGATGATAAAACCGATATTCAGTTTTTAGCAAGAGGAGTTCTTCAAATGCCACTAGATTGTACAATATCGTGTAATGAAGAACTACGGGGGAAAGATCCAATGAAGAAAGAATGACATATGTATGTTGCAAGTAAAAATAAAGTACTGCATGTTGTCATGAACAACAACTGGATACAGTATACCTTTAAATCAACCAACTCAATTGTTCCATTTTCGGGCCATGAGGATGGAGGGCGGGAGTTTTCAATAACAGGAGGAGCTTCGCTTGGAATTTGGCTGTACTGATAAATCCTCTCTATGGAAATAATTTTATTCTCAAGCTTGCAAAAGCTAAGTATCCACCGAGATAGCCGTGCATTTAAGTTAAGGCCATATGTCACAGCAAGGCCTGCCATACCTGTTTAGAAGCAGCAGGAATCATTAACATCAACATTTACGATGACTAACAACACCATTTTTTTTTCATTTTTGTTGATATATCTGATAGTCTTATACTAATGAAGTTTGTCTGGCTCTCCACCTCTTGAAGGATCACAGAGAAAATTGTCTTTCGTACCCAAAAGCATAGTAGAAAAAGGAATGCACAATAATGTAACTAAAAGTACCCGAGAATTCTAAGGGTCCTCATAAAAGACACGGCAAAGCAATCTCTTCTGAAGGATCACTTCAGAATACCATATACCTCAACCGTTGTGAAAATGAAAAAAAATGATAGGGCCAGGATTTTAGGATTGGGTGTGCACTCTGCAGAACAAGATTTTAACAACGTGAATAAGGAATTTCCAAAGCTACAACACACCAATCATTTACTTGCCTTTGCAAGCGAGATATCAGTTTTACTTTAAATTTGCAGTACATATCACTCAGGACCACTAGAATTTCTTTAAAAAAAACAAGCAGATAAATAAAATTATAGTGCAAAAGATTTGCTTACTTGGATCAATAGTTCCATGTGGAAAACTCACGAGCAAAATCATGCAAAATGCAAATACAAAGGTTGAAAGTAACTCCATCCGCAGGCAGAGCCATTCAATGGCTGCAATACTGCAAAAGAATGGGCGAGCAAAACAATCAAGAAGATAAAGGTTTTTCTTCATGAACCTTTTCTCCTGTCCAAAACCTCTTATTGTGGCTGCTCCAGCAATTGATTCACCAAAAAGATGAATGATTGGAGACTTTTGGATGCTAACAATGCGGACTAGTTCCCTCGATGAAGCCATGTAGTATTTCTGCAACCGGCAATAAGTGAGCAATTCATCAGACTTGAAGAATGAGAAAAGCAGAATAGGTTAAAATAAATAAACTAGCAAATAAGGTGATTCCATTTCTCTCGATCTATGAGAGCCAATCAAACCCAACAACAGAAATTTTAGGCAAAATAGAAGGAACTACCTGCATCCACAAACAAGCAACAGCCATCGGGACAACAAGCAGCAGAATTTGCCAAGTAACTTCTGTCATTACACCAACAATCCCGAGAAGCTGTATTGTTGTTGAAGCAAACCCACCAAGCCTAAAAGGAATATCAAGGTCCACAACGCTTTGATCAATAGAGACCTGAGATTTTACAAAAGACCAACACCATATAAGCTGAATAAATGAAACTGGAGAACAGCAAAAAGAAGATTTTGCAACTTAAAAGTAAAAAATAATAAAACAAAAAAAAACCTTACTCGATTCAAGATACGCCCAGCAGGAGTTGAATCAAAAAAAGACATTGGAGCACGGAACACACTTCTAAGCATATTGAGAAACAGTTTTTGTGCAGCTGCTAGACCAAACGTGGCTACCAGAACAGCCCTGACAAATATAAACCAAGAACTCCCAAAAGCAAGGGCCATATAAACAACAAGTAGGACCATAGGACTGACTTTTGCTTCGTCTCCTTCAGTCTGGGGGTTAGCCCATGCCATCCACCAGTTACTAGCTATTTGAAGGAACTGAAATAATGTTTGTGCAAGAACAATGAGCGGTATCAAAATGCCTTTATATGCAGCTGCCATATATGATAAGTACACCTTCATGCTGACTCTTCCTTTTACCCTTTCCTCTTCTTGAACAAGCTGTTTTTTCCTCCGCTTTGCTTTCTTTTTCTCTTTAATTGCTTTCTGGTCTGAAGCTGATGCACCATCTTCAACTTCCTTCGCCAAACTGTCAATATTATTTCCAGCTGAATCACATTTTTTATTCAGTATTGTTGTCTCATCAAGAAGCAAATTTTCATCTGAGTCTTCTGATGAGAAACTCGGAATATCCATTGCTTCAATTGCTTCATGGTGAGCTGAGACCAGAGCGTTGAAATCAGTGCCTGCTTGTAAAAGTTCATCATATTTTCCTGCCTGTATGATGCGACCTTCCTTAAGAACCTGAAATGTTACAGATGACATGAGAATAAAATATTCTGAACACCGTACTAAAACGATCTATTAAGGAAAAAAGGGGAAGCAGAAAAATATAGTGGACCCTGAAAACACAACTGAGTCTTATATTACACAATTACTCCAAAGAAAAATCATTATATGAAAAAAAACTGACAGGAAAATGAAGAGATTCCGGTCACAAAACACGTCCAACAGATTTAAGTTTGGCCTCCCTGTAAAGGTACAATCAATCTCACATGCTATTATTTAGATCATGCTTTCTTTTTTACTGTTCAGATGTCAAAAACAACAAATATATCTGATTCATTAATTAGATAATAGTTGAATCATTACTGACTTTGCCGTAGTATTTTTCAGTGTGCTGTTATCTGCTATGGTGTGTCTCCTGTAGCATGTCCTTACCATCTATTCATTAATTAGATAATGTATTCAATCCATCTACTTTAGCCTTTGATCAATCATACTGGATGTGAATTGGATAAAGAGAGCACATGAACTCAATGAAAAATAATATTCTACGGCATGGGAAGTGACGAGACCACATGGCCTTGAACAAGGATTAGTCCAGAAAAATAATATATCTTTCTCAATGAAAGGAAAGGCAATGCATAAGCAAAGCCATGAACTCAAGAACTCAACCAATAAACATGTCTGTGTGGCCAAAAATAGAACAATAGAAAATTATACATGCCGCCGATGTCATTTTAGAAGAACATTCAAGAAATAAACCCAATCAAAATACATTAGGAAATTAATATATAAAACCTGTATACAGAGTCCATTTTATCATAAACTTGGATTATTTTTTCTTTTATAACAACAAAAACTAATGCCTAACCAGTTACACTATCAAAAATGTTTGCTTCCAATTTTCTTCGGATCATATAGAAACTTAAGCACACAATGCGCTATGGCGTGAATTTTAGTAATTACCATGCATTTATCTCATGATAAAGAGTGCACTTAAAGCATACAACATTGCATACCGGAGTGCTAGTTAAAAAGAAAAAAACATTCCATACCAGTATCAAATCAGCAGTGGGCAGAAATTCAACTTGATGGGTCACAAAAACAACAGTCTTACTCGCAAGTGCTGTCATTATGTATTCCTGCAGTTCCAAAAAATGACTTGTCAGCCAAATTACATTGTTATGAACAGCAATATGTGCAGTATATTGACTGGGTCAGACCTTGAATAGATCTGAGCTGGTGTGAGCATCAACAGCACTGAAGGGGTCATCAAGTAAATATATATCAGCATCTTGATAAAGCGCCCTTGCAAGCTGCACACGTTGCTTCTGTCCGCCACTCAGATTTATACCCCTATCTCCAATTATGGTCTGATCTCCATGTGAAAAGAGTTCAAAATCTTTCTTCAGGGAACAAGCATGGATGACATTCTTGTATTTAGCTTTATCCATTGGACTACCAAAAAGAATGTTCTCTTCGATATTTCCAGACTGTATCCAAGCAGACTGAGACACATAGGCAGCAGTACCGCACACTCGAACCTGTTCGAACATCAAATTAAAAATATAGCAAATATAAAACCCTTCCCATTGTAAGGGGGAGAAATTGTAAATAAAAAAGAACAGAATTTTGAGTTAGAAAATGGTTTTAAAGTATTATGAACCAGACTTACTTCACCAGAGATTTTAGGAATCTCCCCAAGGATGCAAGAGAGAAAGCTTGACTTCCCAGAGCCAACCATGCCACAAACTGCCACACGCATCCCGCTTTCTACTTTCATTTGTATTCCAGATAAGGTGGGTCTTGAAGAAGAGGAGGGATCCCAGCAAAACTCACCATCCTTGATCTCTATAGCCACCTTTGACATTCCTTGGGGAAGAACAATGGTGGCATCTTCCTTCAGTTCTTCTTCCTGCAGGAATCCAGATATTCTATCAAGAGAGACCTTTGTCTGAGCCATCATAGACACCAGGTCCGGAAAATTTCTAAGTGGCTCTTGAAGGATTCTGAAAGTAGCCAGTGCTGAAAGAACACTGCCTGCTGTGAGTTGAGTTCCCAACAATATAGATGTGGCAAATGTAACAGCCGCAACAAATATTGGGGAGCTCCAGAAAAGGAATGTAATAAAGGCCTGTGAATAGAGAGCTTTCCGTAGCCACCTGAATTCTACATCCCGCATCTCCTCCAATGCAATACGGTACCTCTCCTCCCAAGCTTGTAATTTCAGAATCCTCATGTTCCTTAGACACTCGGAAGTCTTCCTCATTCTTTCATCCTTGGCAGTCATTAACTTGTCTTGATAATCTTCTTGGACCTTTGCCAAAGGAACAGTAACAATGATGGATACAATGGTTGCAACCAGTGTGGCAATGGAAGCAATACCGACATTTTTATATAATATCGCAAGAGCAAGAATTATTTGCAAAGGAAGCATCCAAATGTCATGGAGATACCAAGAATAGTCCCCCACTCTTTGAACATCAACTGCCATGTAATTAACAATTTCTCCACTGGTATGACTTTGTTTAGCTAAGCTAGAGAGCTTCAACCCCTTGTGATACACCATTGCCGTTAGAGCTGACCTAACATGCATACCCAAAATGTCAACCCCGAGATACCACTGCCTGGTCGTTAGTGTCTCTACGAACTTCGATACAAAAAATATTCCAGCAAGCACATAACCTTCATGAGGGAAAGTCTCCTTCCCTCCTAGATAATCAACGAAGTAACTTATCATGTATGGGCCCACATAGGAAACAAGAGTGTTCAACAAAGCAAATACAGCATTACCGGCTGCTTCCTTCCAGAATGACTTCAAAATTGCCCAAGCCAAAGAAGGTTGCTTTGACTGGTTTTCATCCTTCAGTTTTTCCCAATTCGAATTCAAAACCTTATAATTAGTCTTGGCTCGATCTTTTGGTGCAAGAAGGGGAATGTCCTTAAGCTCAAGCGGTCTCTTTGCACCAATTGAAAGAAGTGGATTAAGCCAAGAAAGTATAGCCAAACTAAAGAGCCCAGCATCACTATAAGGAGTTACCTTAAGACACCCTGCCTCTTCTTCAAGCAAAGGCTCCTGAAGGTCAGAGTTTCTATACACTTCTATACCGGTTGCACCTCTAATTCCAACAAAGCAAAGAAATGCAAGAGCTGGGGTCACAGCAAAATTGGCCACAACATGAGAAGTCAGGTGGTTCGAACCATTAACTAATAATGATTTCCCATCAACATACAAGTTAAACACGCAAATCACAAAAGAAATAACCCACCATACTCTCAACAACAAGGGGAATTTCTCCAACCCCTTAAACTTACAATGGAGAGCTGAAAAACTCAACACAGACCAAGCTAAACCTTGAGCAGCAGGCAAGGCAATAACAGACCAATCCACAACTTTCCCATCAACAGCCTCTCTTATCAAACCAAATCCATCGAATCCTAGCACTACAACTTGCACTAGCAGCACATAGAAACAACAAAATACAGACGACTTAAACCCAGTACTGACTGTAGCATCCTGAACTTCACCGTCAACACTAATGCTTCTCCTGATTTGGCTTGGATTCCCAACAGAATCATCTTTAAGAAATCGAGTTCGACCGACACAGACAAGTATTTGCCTTGCAGATATTAGGAGAAGGAACAACAGGAAAAGTGTCAGATTGATGCAAATGGTGGATAGTTCCGATATGGGCAAACCTTGATTTGTCCCCAGAAGGAAGAAATGTAGTTGTCGGCCGGCGGAGAATGAAGAATGGAGCAAAGGAGTGAAGCCCATTGTTGGAAAAGGTGAGTTTTTTGGTGAAGGAGAGACGTGAGAAACAAGCTGAGTCGGTGGCTTTGTCGATGAATCAAGTAATAAGAGAGATCAAACCGTGTGAAGAAGAGCATCTCACCATCTGAAGAAATGAAAGGGGCAAAAAGAACAACAAAGAGAAGAAAAAAAAAAAGTTATTTAGAGATGGAATCTGCAGACCCACACATGAAAACAAATAGATTTTAACAACACGGAAAACGAAGACTGAAATCTAACAGAACAGAAACGATTCCTTATATTATCTCTGTATATGATATCTGGTTGAGAGACACGTAAAGGGGACCAAAAATCAAAACGAAAACTGAATGAAAACCAATATCTGAAACAAAACAAATTTCTAAACAAAACAGAACCTGGGTTTTTGTCCTTTGATCAACCAGAAGATGATGCCTGGCTCTCTTCTCCTTTTTCCCAAAAAAAAACAATCCTTTAAGATGCTGAGCAGGCTAAACCCAAAAAACCATATAGAATGTGAAGAAAAAGAAGGAGAAAAAAAGATAGAAAAAACCTATGAAATGTGTGTATGCTTATATATAATAGAAAGAGAAAGAGAAAGGGAGAGATGGTTGTAGTGTCTCTCTGTTTCTCTTTTGTTTTTTGTTGGAGAAATGTTAAAAGTTAAATGTTGCTTTTTCCTTTTCAACACTTTTCGTGTGGAAAAACTCTCGGTTTCTACAAAATCAAGGATCTGTTTTAGTTAGTAAGGCTTCTAATTTTGTAGTTTTTTTTTTAAATTAAAAACACAAACAGGTTTTGATGATCATGAAAATGATCTCTTCCTATATTGTCTTAATAAGGAAAACATCATATCGTGTTTTGTTTTTTGTTTTTTTTCTATTGAATCATTTGTTTTTGTTTGTGTTTAGCCGGTGGTAATGGCGGTGACCGTAGGATGGGAGTCGGCATCATGACCACATGAATGAAATGTCATCGTTTTAAAGCTTATTATTAGATGCAGCAGTAACAAATTCATATGTATATTCATTAATTTTGTGTCTTAATTTTAAATAATATTTTTTTAAAATATTTTGTTTATAAAATATAAAAATATGTTTATTTTAATGTTAATTATAAAAAAGTTATTTAAATTGAATTCTTAGACGAGAGTTAAACTGGGGTAGATAAATAGCGGATAGAAATTATCTATTTTTTTTGGTGCTCTTATATGTTTTATACTTAAAATAAGATTTAAGGTTAGGGTTTAGGGAATTTAAGGTATGTTGTATTTTTTAGGGTAGAGGGTGTAGAGTTTATGATTTAAAATTTAGGGTTAAGGCTTGAAATTTAATTTTTTAATATTTTTTTAATGTTGGAGCATATATAGGGTACCGTAAAGAGACAAATGATTTTTATCCATAAATAACAAGGGTTGATGGATAAAAATCCTTTGCCTCTAATTATGCCCACACTAAAAATTGCTTAAAATTAAATTCTAAACCCTAACTTTAATTTTCATATCCTAAATCTTAAACCCTACACCTTAAAAATACACCATGCCCCTAATTCCCTAACCCTTAACCACAACCCCTAACCTTAATCATAAACTATAAACCCTAAACTCGTTATTTTAAAGTGGGGCATCGAAGAGGCATGATAAAGAGGCGGAAGATTCCATCCGAGTTAGGGAGATTTGGCAGTTGGCACCCAATGTTTTATAGGAAAATTTACATTACATCCCTTGAGATTTTTAAAATTTTGAATTAAACCCCTTTAAAAATGTTAAAAATTCTAACGAGGTCTTAAAAATTAATATTTTTAATTTAAAAATCTCTCAAAATTGTTAAATATTTTATTAAGCCTCCTATAAATTTGAAAATTTTAATTAGACTCTAATTTTTAAAAAAATATAAATAGATATATCACTTAAATAAATTTCCTCCAACACTATTTTTATATTCACAATACTCGGATCCTAATTTTATTTAATTGAGTTGGCTCTGAATCAAATGCCTTTTTAAGGATTACCCCACTCAGGTAAAAACAAAAACAAAGGGGAAGGGTCAGTCATGGATCAAACTGTAAAGTTATGGGCGCCAACCTTTGTGTGTGTGTGTGTTTCAAGTTTTCAACTGTGTTGAACTTTATCTGCCGCACCACTTTTCAATTTTTCTTTGGCAGTTTACTAGGAATATAAAATAATTAAAATATTAAAGAAATGATGAATAAAAATAGTTTATACTACCAATAATCAGTTAATCTAACGATATATTATGTTAGATCTCTAAAAATTAGGTAAGAAGTTCAAATTCAGATGTTGTGACTAATTTTGTACAACGAAACTTATTAGAATCAAAGTTTTTTCGAGCCCAAGCTCATCAACATATTTTTTACATTCACCCTCTCTGGTCATATTGGTTGACCGCCCACCTCCTAAATCATCTTTTTTTACGCGGTTTTCATTTTATCTAGCCAAATTGTCTCTTTAAATTGGTGTCTCTCTCTCTCGGAGAACATGTTCGGTGTTATGCTCTTACCATTTCTCGGTGATCGTTGTTGTTGAATAATGGCTATTTTCTTGGTGTTTTCAAGTGAAATGACATATCTTCTCTCTGGATGATTGTTGTGGGATACACGAAAAAAGAAGGTTATTCTGTTTTAGCTCGAAGGCTATATTCATTGTTTCTACTAGCTTTGCTACCTTGTTATGTGGTTGTTTTGGTGGCGTCTGTTGGTGGTCCTCCGGTGATGCAGACTATAAACCTACGGGTTCACAGAGTCACCTTCGATCAAGGAGTTCTTTCGGGTCAGACTTTTATGCCTTGAAAACACTTATGTCGACTGCTTGGTCTGTAGTGGTCGTCCGTCTCTCTTGTCAATGTCGTTTTCCATCTTTGTTCGGGATGTTATTTTGGGTTTTCATTTCCATTGTTTGTATCGACCGTGATTGTCATGTTCTTTCGGGATTTGGTTCCGATTTTTATGTAATTTTGTTTCTCTAGTAATGATATTCTCTTCCTTTCGTAAAAAAAATCTTCACGCATTCGTGAAATTGCATGAATATAACAATAACCTTTTTATTTTTACAACTATGACAAACCTCATATTATTTTTAAAAATATATCATTTGCTACAATGTTCTTGAAGACAGTGGCTTAGAATTCGACTTTAATCAGTAATTTAATTATTTTTATTAAAAAATGTTGAAGGCAGTGGGCTTACATTCTGCCTTCACCACGGCAAATTTTTATTGGCTTCAATCATCGAAAGAATATTTTTTTAATTAGAAAAATCTAAACACTATTTAAAGTTGGATCCAGCTCCCACTGACTATAAAAACACTATAGCAATTACACTATTTTGAATTGTATCATACTTGTAAAAAAATTAAAAAAAGGGGGGGGGGGGGGGGGGGGGGAACAATATTTATGCATAGCTTCCCCACATTGCTTTAAAATGTGCTTTTGTTCTTTCTCGATCTAAGAGTTAGGTTTAGAGACATGTGATTCACTTCATATGTGGTAGCTCTATTATCTTCAACTCCCAAAATGTTGTTTAAGATAATAAATAGTGCTACCATATCCTACCAAAATACTTACGGTAGATATATTTTAAAATTATAAAATTATAAATAGTGTTATCATATCCTACCAAAATACTTACGGTAGATATATTTTAAAATTATAAAATTTAATATTGTAACTAGTCAAACGTGGTCCCGAATGCAATACATATTAAACGTCTGCCTAACAATCTTTGTTGGACATCGACTTGAACTGAACCCCTCCTTTTCTTTAACAACTTTTCTCGATGTGGTTAGGTTGCACTACAAAATTAATTAATCAATCCCCATATCTTTTCTTGCTTTCTCCGGACTCTGTCCTGATTAATTTGAATCAATTCGCATCGTACATTTGACTGTTGTGGATAAGTTTTTTAATGAGAATTTTCTGTATACACAAGGCTTCGAACTTGAATCATGTTAAAGTGATATTAAACTGCTTACCAATTAGATCAACCTCGTTAGTAGTCCCATCATTTTTTTATTTTCAATACATACCACCGTTTATACGATTTTCAAACGCAGAACTCGTTCAAAACTTTTGTAAAACCTTCCAATCGAGTCTAAATAAAAATTTTATTTTATGTCGTTCAAAATTTAACGTTAATTTTTTTAGATCTTTATTTCCACGATTTATTAAAAGTGAAAAGAAAAAGAAGAACTTAGCAAAAGTAATATTAAGATGGATATTGATAATTGTAGGACATTTGTATAATAATAATAGCTAAGGGTCTTCGAAAAAGAAGGTAATTTCATTAAATATAAATAAAATTGAATCTAAATTTGTATTCGAAGAGCAGAATATTAATAGCTTCACTTTTATTTTTTAAATAAATTTTTCAAATAAAAATAATACTCCCTAGCAATAGCTAAGAGATACAAATTCAATTGCAATTTTTTTTCTTTTTGTTCAAAATCGCAATTTCTTTTTATAAAACATAATGTATATCAATTTAATTTTAAAGTAAAGATTGGTGCGATACGGGTCAAACCGACCTGTGTGAACGATGGAATTACTTTTGGCGGTTTAGGACTTTAAGGGTACGTACGGTTGGTCACCGCAACGCCATTCAAAGCCAATTTGTTCTTTTTCTTTCAAATCACAAACTTGGAATTTAAGTTATTGGAAAAATATTTTTAAATTATTTAGTTTAAAATTTAAGTTTATTAAAAGTATTTTTCTGGTAATATATATGTACCTTTTATGGTTCATGTTTAGGGTGCGAGGTTGTCCCTCCCAATAATATCGTCTCTAAAGTTAAATTCGCGTCATCTCCTTAAGAGTGCAATGTGCATTACCGATGTATCAACAATTGTTGGTTAAAATAAATAAAATATTTATTTTAAATATTATTTTTGAACTTATAAAAATGATATTTAAATAATAAGTATTAGTAATTTTATTATAAATTTCAGCTTTCGAAAGTCAATTTCTAATCAAAAATTAAAAAAATAAATAAACACTTTTATACACTCAACTAATAAAATCAATTAATGTAATTCACTACCACTTATCACTAATATAATCTATCAGGCTTAAGGACATTTGTAGGACCCTTAGATCCTATTTTGACCAAAATAAGACCTCAAATCTTATTATGTCCGAACTAGCACTCTTAGAGTAAACTCGTCGTAGAGCCACAACAAGTTCGAATAAAATATTATTTTTCAATTTTTTTGAAACTCGCCGTAGAGCCACTGCAAGTTCAAAAAAAATTCAGAATTTTTTTCATCGTGTTTTAACTTAATTAATCGCATTAACGAATGATTAGCAAATCCTAATTGGAACTCATCGTGTATGCTAGGCGAGTTTAATTTTTTTTCTCATTTTCGTCATTTAGTAAAAAAGTTTGATTTTAAAAAATTTAATTGAAACTCGCCATGCATACACGACGAGTTCTAAATTAGGATTTGCTAATCATCCGTTAATACGCTTAATTAAGTTAAAACATGATATTTTTTTGGAAAATTTTTGAAACATGCCTTGGCTCTACGGCGAGTTTCAAAAAAATAAATAATGTTTTATTTAAACTCGTCGCGGCTTTACGACGAGTTCACTATAAAGGTGGTAGTTCGTGCATAATAGAAATTGAGGTCTTATTTTGGTCAAACTAGAATCTAATAGTCCTACAAATGTTGTTATCTCTAATCTATCATTAATTATTCGCTGGTTGTCAAATAAATTTTATGTATTTTTTATTAGTATTAGTCCGAAAAATCTAAAAACTAGTTTAAAACTCAAAGAATAGCATGCCCTTAATCTACTTTTATTTATTGATAAAACTTCATCATGTGGTCCCGAAACACAGGCTGCATTTTAATTGTGTAATCCGTCTGAAAGAAATGGTTTGTTCATAAAATAAGTTAAAATTAATTGACTTAATTTTACAAACTCTTTTTTTTTGTCCATTCTTAGTTGTTGTAATTAGTTTTATTTAATTATCTTCGCGGCTGATTTAAGAAATGAGTTTGTTGGAAATTAACATCAGTCCACCTCCCCGGCCGATGGTGATGGATGACGACTTAGACGCAATGCACCAAGTGATGATGTCGTGGCAACCTTACTCTATTCCCACTTTTTCCATTAAAGCTAATGTAATAAAAACAAGTCATAATATTAAAAAATTCCCTAACAATGAATAATTATTTGTCATTCATTTTTAAATTAATTTTATTTTGATATTTTATTTTGAGTCAAAATACTTATTCGCGGATGAACTATTTAAAAATATTTTTATAAAATTGTATAAAATATAAAATATTTTTTCTTATGACATGTCATTCTGTCAATTCATTTCAAGTTGTTTATCGTCAGTTAGTTAACAGCTTTCATCCGCAGATGAACCATTTTAACCCAAAATGAAACGTTAGAGGTTAAATTGGTTAAAAAAAAAAAGAATATATGTCAAAATGACTATTCAGTCAAACATTAAAGACATTTTTTTTTTGCTTTATGCCTAGAAACAAATCTTATTATCTTACTCTTTTAAATATCAATTTTAATTTTTTTGTCTTCCCAGTTCTTCAGAATTAATTCGGACGACCTATGTCACATAGCTAGTTATAGCAGGTGAGTCTCCTAATAAAAAATTTTCTGCATACACAAAATTTCAAATATAAAACCTGCTAAACGGTATTAAATTATTTACTATTTGGACCAATCTCGTCAATCCAGTTTCAATTACTTTAAGAATACGAAATAATAAGTCAGTGTTTGCATTTTGTGTTGTTGATGACCATGACGTATGTTTATGTTTTATATAAAATATTGTTTTTTACACGAAATATCATTATCGAAGTTCGAATCCCGTGTGAATATAGAAATTTAACCATTTACTTATTGTCGTTAACTTTAAGTGTAAAGTAAAATAAATAAAGATAAAAGCAATGAGGTGTTATTGTCATCTTTTTTGCCTTTTATCTTTGGCAATGCAACTAAAGAGGGAAAAAAGTGGTGAAGCTGAAATGGAAGCAAGCAATGTCCATCGTATTCACATGCAATATCATCCATAACAATATTTATGAATATAATAATATTAAATATTAATAATGGAGGAAATAAAAAAAATAAAAAAAAAGTATGTATGTATGTGCATTGTGATGCATGCATGCGTCCCTTTTCTATCACCAAAGAGTGTAAAATCAGAGTATATTCTTTTTGTATTCCTCCCACTCTCCCACAAATTAATTTGCACACACATCTAAGCTAAATTTTAAACATTTTTACTTCTAGAATATTAAGTGAATATTTTTTTAAGCATTTAATGTTTTTGTACTTAAATAATTATTAATTTTTAATGTAGCACATAAATAGGGAACTGAAAAGGGATAAAAAAATTATTCGTGGTATTATTTTGTTACACTTATTTTATTACATTATTTTCTTCCTTCCGACGAGGATGAAATTTTTAATGATGCATAAAATTAATGATTTAGGCGTGCAGTTTCATACTGCATTTTTGTATGAATTTTGAGTGTTCTTGTAATATGTTTTAATAAAATTATATTTGGTGGAAAAAAATATTGTCTTCCATGTAAAAATTGAATTGTAAAATTTGAATCGACATTAGTCACTGTCGTTTGCTAAATTTCTCTTTAGTTTTGGATACTCATCTATATGTTTTTTATCCCACATGCCCAAATTTAAGATTTAGAACAAAAATCTTATGTATTTCTTTTATATTTCTTTGTATGCTTCGACATTAAAAAAATTAAAATATAAATTTTAATTTTAAATTTTAGATCTTAAACATTAAAAATATATTTTATCATCAATTCTTTAAACCTTAACCCTATACCTTAAAACTTAAACTTGTTTGCTCATCCTCTTGTATCATGGTGGCAAAGGTAGATGTTCATCATCTCTTGGGACCCAGGTTCGAGCACCAATAATGTAATGTTGTGTGTACCGTCTTTAAAAAAGGCTAAAAAATTGAACATATGCTACCCTTGAATTACATCAGCATATTCAAAAAAAAATTAAACCTCAATTTTTTAGTGTATAAGTAAAAGTTAAAACACCAAAAAAAACAAGATTATTTTAAATTATATTAAATGTTATTGTAACAATATTTTTATCTTTCCATACTTTTATAAATATCTAATAAACCAAATAAAAATTTGAATTTTGGATTTAAACGCATTACTAATACCTTTAATACACATAACTTTTATCACTCCATCAATAATTATTTATTGACTTATTTTTTCAAATTGCAATTTTAATTATTTTTTATTAATATATATTTTTAAAGCGTTTACTTTTGTTTGATGCCATTTAATTTAGTGATACAAATTTAGTTGGGAAAGTATGTCTAAGCCAATATAAAATAAATAATTTATAGTTATAATAGTGCAATTTATTGTACTAATGAATCGAAAATAATTAAATCCCTAAATTTGAAAACTTAAATTAACATTTTTATAATATAATTATTTTGTAAGAACCAGAAGTTTATCTTAAAAATTGATTTTTTTGTTTCCCAAGGCATTTATTGGATTAATATTTGTTGTCTTTGTAAAGATTGTTATTCAAATTCAAATTATTTCTTAAATTCAATAAAAATTATTCTTTTAAATAAATAAAACCTGTCTTTCCGTGCCATAAATTCCCTTAATATTGTCTTTATAATAAGAAACAAGAAACTGAATTATATGGTTGGTTCACGTGCATGTTATTGGATTTCGGTGTTTCAACCACGTGGAAACAATTCGTGTATTACGTGTATATATTTTCATCCATCCTTGTGTCAAAAAAATATTTTTTTCCAATTCAAATATATATATATATATTCACCCATCTTGTATAATTGTTTGAAATACTTATATATTTTTCTAATATATGATAATTGTTATCATAATTGTATACAATAACAGACTTAAGATTTTATATTGCGGGAGACGAACTTATAAAATTTTAAGAAGGATGAACTTATAAAATTTTAAGAGCCAAAAACAAATTTTTAATAAAACATACACAATTTTTTTAAAAATTAAATAATATATAAATTTCAATTTTTTGAGGTGAATGCCAGCCCCCATCTACGTCCATCTATGACTATATACATCAGTGGAAAGATTTCAAGAAAGGTGAATTAACTCTTTAAAAAATGTGAGAAAGCAATATAAAAATAAAAATAATTTTACATAATAATTTATAATGGTCTAATTTCTAAATTAAATCTACTCTATTAAATAACTATTAATGCGAATATTTTTCTCAGATCTACTAAATTTACAAATCTTTAAAGATAAAGCGTAGCCTTATAAATTCCAAAGCCATAATCTTTTGTTTACACTTCCATTCGCATGCTGCCTGGAAATATGCATGTTCATCGTTGTGGGATTTTAGGGGCGAGTCTAACGTACAATAGATTTAGATTGTAATTAAAAAACGGCAAATTTTAATACTTGTCTAAAAATTTAAAACGTTGGACTTTTTAATAACATTTTATAAGTATCGATATTTGTCTAAGAACTTAAAATGTTATAAAAAAATATAAGTATCAATACTTATAAAAAATATAAAAAAAATTCAACTTAAAATATTAAACAAAAATATAACATTTTAAACTTTTTAACAAAATTTGAAACTTATATTTTTTTAGCATTTTAGGCACATACTGAGCGGAAACTTGATGGTTGAGGTTGACCCAGCACCCACCCAAATCAGAAGAAAAAAAATTAACTCAGATTACATCTTCAGTGTTCTGACTCAGTCCCCACTCCCATAACCACACATTTGCGTCTCCTTCATGCAAATTTTCAAAACCACGCTTTTTATTATCAGAGGCGGACGGTGACGGATCAGAGGGACTGCTCCCCAAATTTTGAAAATTTAACATTTGATCCCTCAATTCCTGTAAAAAATAGTATTTACTTTCTTTAAAGTTTTTATTTATTTGAATATATTTAATTAAGTCCATTTTATTTTATATATAGCTCATGAGTTAAGTTAATATTTTATCTAAAGTTTAGGTTCAAGTTGATAATTTATTTAAAGTTCATGTGTCAAATTCAAAATAAACCATATTGACTAATGTACCATGTTATGAAACTAAAGAGAGTTAACAGCTCAGTGACCAAAATGTTATAAATCAATGACGCAAGTGACCAAAACATAACTTTTTCAAAACCTCTAAAATTTTCATAAATTTTAAGTAGACACCCCCAAATTGTTTAGTCGAGATTGAATAGTTCAGGTTATTAAGTTTGGTATTTTAATACTTGATTCGAATAATTCATATTTTTAATAACTGAATGGGAAAATATGATGTTGCTCATGACAGCATTGCAATTAACAACCTTTTAAAGACGATTTCATCAATAATTAAACACTAAAACGAGAAGAAAAAAACAATTAGCAGAAGGATTCCCCTAGTAAAGAAGTTGCCTTATCTTGCAAAACTTTCCATGCTGCATTCACATGCTTCTCTTCCGTCAATGGAGCACCGACCGCAAACCTTAGTACGTATATGTCCGACAAAGCCTGCATTCATCGTATAACTCATCGCTCTTAGATATCGTGCCTTCCACATCCACAAACAAGACATAAGGCATGCCAAGTTGCCAACAATGCATATACCAGTAGTTCAAATTGAACATATATACCGTGGATAGCAAGCTTACCGTGTGTGATATGAAGACATTCCCTGTTGAGTTTACAGCTTCTAAAAGTTCACGGTTCAATTTGTTGCCATGATCTTTGTCATTAGGAGGCAGAAGGCGGAAACAAACTAATGAAAATATCCGAGGGGTGACAACCTGCTCAGATGAGTTATATATAAGAAGTGATCAATCCGTCGCTAACATTGCATTTTTCCTTAACATGCATCAACCATAGACATCAACTTGTGCATGGGAAAAGAATAACAAATGAAATTATCCTTCTTATTAGTAGGTCTTGAGAATTATTACTTTCTTTAAGGGCAAGGCAATGTTCTGTCTCTTTTGGTGCATTAGGGATCGAATTAGACTATATGAGAGAGTTCCATTAAAGGCTAAACATGAAAAATGAAAAGCCAGCAGACTGGCTTATAGATACAGACAGCATCATGGATTTGGTTTGTATCATTCGATAACTAATCTCACATCATCAGCCTAATTACAATAATCATGAACTTCGTATCCGATAAAGAGGAAAACTTTTGCCTCCCTCAACAACTGTATATATCCAGTTGTCCAGTAGGTACCAGGGAAGTTTAAGTATTAGACAATAGGTACCAGGGAAGTTTGCCTTATTTATTTATATGCCATTGCTACAAAGAACATGCTCTGACATTCCTGTTTAAGTAAGGTGCTACACAGCAATAAAGTGAATGTCTAATACTTTAATCCTTTCAGTTAAAACTTGTCCAACGGGATACTGTTTCCGGTCATGGTGAGTATTTTCATATATGTATGTCTAATATTCTAAAATGGTATTGGATAAATCACCTGTAACATAAAACATGAACTAATCATTTCATTTAAACTTTGCTCATCAGCATGCCGTGTCCGGTCACAATGACTTATAAGGGGTTCTTAAGATCTACATCGATTATATATTATTATATGTATATATAAGAGCACACCTACCTCAAATCTTGGATCTTGAACGACCAGGTTCTCAAAATGTTTGGCCAACTTGATATGATTTCTTATATAGCACTGCAGGTTTTCCAAGCCATACAATCGTAATACCATCCATAGTTTCAGTGATCTGGAGGCACGCAATGGATTAGTTGGAGGGAATTTCTAGTTGATTATCGAGGAAATGAAATTATAATCTGTTAGCAACATACAGAACTCACGGCAGAAAATATTGTCAGTTTTACATTCATCATGAAAAAACAAAATCACAAATCCATATGAAGTAGCTTTTTCATTCAAGTAACTTTACACTGATACACATATCTTCATTCTAAATGGCAATATAAAAGGCATTCATATCTTCAATGCATAATGTTGAAAAGCATACCTAAACCGACGTCCAAGAGGAACTTGCCAATCTTTGTAATCTACAACCATGTTTGCTTGCGACGCCTGAAATTGGTAGCATAGGGAAGCACAAATGGAAATTCACTAGCTACTTTAAATTTTCATTGTAATAGCCGCCTAAATTTCTTGAGGTTTGATCTATTGCTCATATAGCAAGAGGAAAAACCATCGACATAATTAAAGTTCTGGATATTTATAACAAAGGCTGTAGCATTGAATGAAGATCAAACTGTAAAGATATGCACAAGCACTGATACTCTTTCCCAGAAACATATTTTAACCAACAGCTATTATTTTATTTTTCTCAGCATTTAACTGTTACGAACTAAAAGACTCAAGATTAGCACCAGTGCTTCTTGAATAAGCAAGTGAAATGTGATTCATATATTTACAATCAATATGGAGTGTGTCTAAACCATGTGAACCGATAAGCTCTATGCTTTTCAAAGGATTCATACTACTCATTTTTTAAGTTTTCAGATTCCATCAATCCTCATGTATTCAGCAGACAAGCTGCCAATAACTTGGCAGATTTACGAGTGTACATAAGAAACCGAGTCCTGGCTCATTTGGAGTCAGCCGCATTCTGAAACACATGCATCTTATATATCTGACGTGCACAACCAATTTGCAAAAGAGTAACTAAAAGCTTATCCAGATTTGGAAGAAATCAAAATTTCCCTCAACATAGAACAACACTTAACCTTATTCTTCAGAAACTCTGGATTTGTAGAGAGGGCCTGGACCAAAGCACTTCTATCCTGTCACAGGGAGTAACAATGAAATATGAGCATTTAACATGAAGGGCATTTTCTAAAACATGTTTACGAAACTGAGAATTATTATGACATATTGATGAGACAGTTTTGCTAGTTCATACGTATATAAGCCAGATATATAGAATATACTAGGTGAACCACAGATAAGTTGAACAACTCACCAACCACACACATCAGACAAGTCTGAAACTAGCAAACTGAAGCAAGCAGGCCTTGGGCCAGATATATAAGCCACACATACAGATTCATGTCAGTAGTTACACTGAATTGAAGGCAAACTTTGCAGTATTATATATTTGTGAAACTTAAAGAAACTATCAAAATGATAATGTACATAAATCAGATTGTCGACCGATATACAGGCAACGTGCAAAGAGTAATGAAGAGAAATGCTATTGTTGTTGCTGTATGCAAACAAGTAGAGATGACATACCTTTACCCAAAGTGCTGAACAATCAAAATTAGTTAGAAACCACTTATGTGCATTCATGTTGAAAGAATCGGCCTCTTCAACGCCGTCCATGTAATGACGGAATTCAGGGCATACACAAGCACTTCCAGCATATGCAGCATCGATATGGAACCACATTCCATTACTCTGTCCAGAGGCAAAGCACACAGGAAGAGTTAAATTGTATTGCTTTCAAATGTACCTGATGCTAACATGTATCATATAATAAAAACTTCATGGAGATAGTTTTGCTATGTACTCGGATTCTTCATTTTTTTCTAAAGCACCCATGTTCAACATCTATGTCCAATAAATATTCGGACATGGGTATGAGATGATCCTCCAAATAGATGAAAAGACTTAGAATAATGGGCGTACCTATGCTAGACTCATAGGTATACCTGGCACTCACCCTAAGTCCCGGTAACATAAGTCTTGTGTGGGGGGTTTATAAATCTCTGTAAATGAGTGGAATATTTAATCAATTTTGTAAATTTTAAATGCTTGTGCTCCATGTTTCAGTCCACATAGGTGGCTTGATATTTCCATCTTATCGCTATTGAAAGAATTTCATGCCTAAAAGATAAATGATCTATGAAGTTACTTAAAATTTATGCATCAACCAATCAAATACAAATTTTATATTGGTCTAGATTCCAGAGCAAATCCCCTCGAAATTTACATTACCTTGGCAATCTTTCCTAGAGAAAGCAAAGGATCAACGGCAGTTGAAGAAGTCGTGCCAACCTGAAAATATAAATATCATTCAGCAATCAAATTTTTGAACTATATGTATGAAGAACAAGGAATCAATCAAACGCTGATTTATTAATATGGATCATAAACTTTACAGATAGGACAGTGTCCTACTAGGCTTCTATGCTTGATAAAGTAAAGGAAATACCCTAAAAAGATAATCATCTCATAATGTCTCTATCAAGTTGTTATTTTGGGCAAGTGAAAAGGAAAAGTATATATGATAGAGCAAAAGATTGACAGAAACTAACATCAATAGCATTTTGCTTCTTACAGTGGCACATAAAAAGAATGGAATCAAGCCAGTGGTAAGGTCATGTGAAATTGTTTCACTCAGCAACTCTGGTGAAAGTGCATAGTTAGTAGAAGAGTTTGCCTTTAGCAGCCTACAATTCTCTGGATGGATTCCTGCTATCTGCAAATTGAATGGTAAATATGTGATCCCATTAGCACAAACAGATAACATGAGAATTTACTAGAGATGAACCCTAATTCACATGGATACCTGGCAGGCTTTTTGCAAGGCAGAATGTGTTTGATCGGATGCATAAACTACAAGCTTTTCAAGTGCATCTTTTCCAACCCTCCTCAAAACCTTGTCACGAGCAGCCAATAGTACAACTAGAACAGCTTCACTTGCCGTTCCCTGAATCACTCCACCACCTTGTCCTGCAACACAGTTACCGACCTCATTCCATAAACTTCAAAGATATTTTACACTTTCATTTTTGTGGTGCTAGAAAGAATTCAATGAAAACGCCCTATATGGCTATATCAGAATTTTATATAAAAAAAGTTCCAAGTCCTTGCCTGCTGAAAGGAAATCTTCGGGCAGCTTTAGCATCTTGGCAAGCCAATCCAAAACAATCATTTCAAGCTCTGTAGCAGCAGGAGATGTAATCCAACTGAAACCAACGATATTGAGACCAGCACTAAGCATTTCTCCCAAAAATCCAGCAACGCTGCTATTGGAAGGATAGTATGCAAAATAATTTGGGCTCTGCCAATGAGTAACCCCTGGCAATATCTTTGCTTGAACGTCTGCAATCAGAAGAATATTTATTCATGAAGCAAAATACAATGCTTCCTTGAAAAATGATATAAATAACTCATACATTTTATCATTACTCTCTTCCTCTATATTTTCATTAGGTAATTTAATAAATTCAAGAATCAATTGAGCAACTTCACCATCAAGAACATGCTGAAACGAGTCTGGTTGATTAGGTGCAGAATCCGGTAACAGGTCACGAAGGTATCCAGGCTGCATATAAATGACCACAAATAAACACGGACAGCTAAGAAAAATCACATCAAATCACAGCATTCCATGTAAATAAAGACATACATTTACATTTAAATGTACATTCTCCATAGAACATTAGAAATTTACAACTCTTTTTCAAACTAAAGCAAGACAAAAAAAAGGGAAAATGATTATATATATATATAAAGACCTGAACTTGGCTGAGAACAGGGAAACTCTCAATAGTTTTGTAATAATCAGCAATGAAATCAACCATCTTGTGACCATACTCCCTCAGCTGCTCTGCATCCATTGGCTTCAATCTGTTCTCCCTGCCATTTCATTCAAATGGAAATACAACAAAAACCCAACAAACAAGAAACAAAAAGAATCAATGGCAGTGCCATTAAAACGACGATGATAGTGAGTTGGGAGACTTACATTTCTGGGTTGTTGATGAGCAAAGAACTGGAAAATGGGTGTTGAAGGGTTAAAGCCTAAAGGAATAAAAAGGCGGATAACTAGATACTATAGAACTATGTACATAGGCAATTAAAATAGCCAACTAAGCAGGTGAGAATGTACAGAAAAGCAAATATCTTTTTTTAATGAATAAAAAAAAAAAACCTGTGACATCCAGTGAGCGTTGCTTAACGAACGTGGCCGATGCAAAATCCAATGCCCTCTTGCCGAGGACAAGAAAATTTTAATATAAATATATATATACTAGCTTTTAGGGTTGGGAAAAAAATCAGATAAATCGAAATCGAATCTGAAATCTAAAGGAGGGTGTAAATTTGGTTATTCGAATAGAAAAAATTGGTTTGGTACTTTTTTTAACATGATTAATACAAAAATAATTACCCAAACTTTACACTTTTTTAATTTTAAGTGATTAAATTTTATTTTGATAAAAATATGTGTCTAACGTTTCATTTCGTTAATTTTAAGTGTCTGGTAGTTAACTACGTTTAAATAAATTGTTAAGCCTTTTACATATATAAACAATTAGAACTTGATTGATAAACGAGTTAGTTACTTACAAAGTAGAGAAACAAACAATATCTTGCACTTAAAATAAAATTTAAACTTTACTATACAGATGTACAAAGTTATTCTAAAACTATTGCATGCATATAGATAATATTGCCATATCGTTCCAAAATTTAGAATTAATGCACAAAATATTTTTTTTGTCCTTTTCTAGTGTCTCGTTGTATCCAAAGAGAAAAAAATGGAGGAAAAAATAAATGAGAGGATTCAAGGGGAGGAAGACCAATGAAATGAGGCAGAAAAAAAGAAAGAATAAGTCAATCCAATATATATCAAAAAATTTTACTGAAAACCTAACTTCGACTCGAATTTGATTTTTATAAAAATGAAATCAAATATAGGTCGAATAAAAATTCCAGTTTGATCTAAATAAAATAATTATCTCTAATTAATATCAAATTAACTTGAACACCAAATTCTGCCAAATTTATTCCATGGGTTAATGTCGCGCACATGTGTGTTGTCAACAAAAACTAGCAGAGTCAGTACGCTAGAAGGAGGGCTTGAACCTCCGACCTTGTGGTTAACAGCCACACGCTCTAACCAACTGAGCTATTCCAGCTGTTGAAATAACTTTATCCGTAATTTAATCTATTTAGTTACGAGCAATCTTAGAAAGCCTTGCATTCAGCAAGGATGGATAAAGACGAAGATTAAATCATTTAACAAACAGTGTTATATATAATAAATACTAATAGCTAGTGTGATCAAGTGCTAAAGTGTTGGATTATTAATTTAGAGTTTATGGATAAATACTAATAATCAAAGTGATTATTTAATTGAGTCGAGTTAAAAAAATCGAGCTAGTTAAATTGACGAGTCTTAAAACTTATTTGAAATTTTTTAGTCAAGACTAGACTCCAGTTTCTGAAATTATTGTTGAGTCAAGTTGTTCGAGTTTCTATTCAAATCTAATTGTAAATATTTTATGATGTTATGGTACTAATTGATTCCAATTTAAACGGATTTCTATAACTATATACGATATACATATATATTTCTTCATATTTTTGCATATGCAATATACATATATCATGGAGAGTTGAGAGACTCAACTCGAAATAAAAATCTGATCCACTAATTATAAAAAATTTCGATCTACTAATTACTAAAAATTCTATTTTATTCGAATCATTTTTTATAACCCAAATTTATTTAAAAAAATTTAAAGTGGAATTTTAAGTGACCCTACTACTAATATAAAGCAGAAGACAAGAAGTCTATTATATATATATATATATATCATTAAGAAATTAAACAAAATGAATATATATAATATTAAATTTATATTTTTAATATTGAAATATAAATTAATAAAAATAAAATAATATTTTATTATTATTTTTAATCGTCATTTAATTATAATAATAGACTAAAGTCATGTTCGTAAAAAACACGTTGAGTTAAAATTAGAGGTTTAATCAATTAATTTAGATGTTTGATAAACAAAACAAAAGAGAATAATATTAAACTGGGGTGAAACCTATCTAATTGAAAAAGCTACTAAGACAAGATTTTTGGGTTTAGATCCTTCTAATTCTATTAATCAAATTTTATTGAAAATTGTAATTATATAAATAAAAATTAATATATAGATCCTTCTAATATGCTTAATATTGTTATATTAAAATAATTTATTTTCATAATTTAATTAATATTAATATATAAAATATTGATAACTAATAAACTATTCAAATACTTATTAAATATACTCATGTTCTTATATGTCATTTTACTTGTTCAAATAATCAAACAGTTATAAGTTAATTTTACGAAACACTTTCATGCAATCAGTTAATCAATTAACTAATGCAATATAAGCTATCAGCTAACGTAATCCATAATCAGCTATCCGCTAATTGTCAAACAGGACAAGACCAACATGTTTAGTAATTTATTATATAATTAATATTATTATTTTTTGAATAAAAATATTTAAGCAACATGGATAATATACCCTATTTTACTTAACATTGGTCTAAGTCAAATCCAAAGAAAGTTTTACTAGTGGCCGATGCATATTTAAAGCCCATAGTTTGTAAATCGCCCATCATTCTCAGCTTCGTACGCAGTAACGCAGATATTCCACTTCAACTTGGTTCAACCGCGCGATATCAGTCGACTCTGTCTGTGAGAACGTATATAAATATTTCAAATGTATTTGATAATTCCATGGCGCCAAGGAAGATGAAGCTGCAAATGGTGGGCTTGAAAGTGAAAGCGAAGATTGGAAAGGCACAGGGAAATGGGAAATGCTTGAAAGAGGAGCAAAGGAAAATAAGAGCCGAGACAGAAATGGTGATGAAAGAAACAGCCAGGACTCAGGTGAAGGTGGCCCTCATGTTCAATATCTTAAAAGCCCGGGAAGGTGGAGATTTCATTCAAGCTGCTACCCTCACTCGCTTTCTCCGGTTCGTTTCGCCGACCCTAATTCTCTTTACATAAAACAATTTCTCATGTGATTAGCTGAAACTGGTGATCTTGTTTGCTGGCAGTGAACTTGTTGCCAAGGAAACAGCAAATGCAAGTTCAAAATGAAAACACTCCGGTGGCAAGATGCAGGCAGTCCTCCCGAGAGTGAATTTTCTGGAATAAGTTTGGTGTATAAATTTGACTGAAACATGTTTTCTTATTTTTACCATAAACTATAAGTAATAAGAAAGGAAGAACAACGTACCCCGAGGCTTCATCACCAAGAATGCATGTTAAACATCACAACTAAGCAGCAGTAGAATTGGAAATACCAAAACAAGGTAAAAACTTTGACTGTCACTGCTAGAGGAAGCTATATATATATATATATATATATATATATATATATATATCACCATGAACGGATTTTGGTGTGATAGTTGGGGGCTTAATAAAAAAATTTAAATTTTTGGAGGTTTAATTAAAAAAATTTAAAATTTTAAAGATTTAATGGGATTTTTTAAAAATAAGGATCTAATTAAAATTTTCAAAAATTTGGGTTGACTTAATAAAATTTTAACAATTTCAGAAACTTAGTTAAAATTATTTTTTTTTAAATAAGACTTAGTGAGAATTTCTAATAAATTTGAAGGGACTAATTCAACTTTTTAAAATATTTTAGGGGTGTAATTTAAATTTTCTCAAACTTTAGGGGTGCCAAGGATTCCCAGATTTGGCTTATGCTCCTCCTCTGTATTTCATATCATAAATTATTGAAATCAATAACCTTTAAAGAGATGTCAAATGCCCAATTAAATAATTAAATAATTATTTTAAAGAGATGCCAAATGCCCAATTTTCTACTTAATTAAATGGTTAAAAATCTTAAATCAAATGTTTAATACTTATTAGGGTTGGACCATAAAAATTGACCGTTAACCAATGAAGCATAGGCCCAAACTGCCTCCGTAGTTTGGACTTTGCTCTACATCAAGTATGTCCCTAAGGCTAACAGAACTTGAACACTAAGTTTTTTTAAAAAAATATATATATATTTTCATATCGGTATTTAAACTAAGAAATCTCAAAATAAATGAACGAACCTGGACGCCTAGACACCTATGGGCTATGGGTGTTAAGTCATTTAATACCTATCAGAACCCTATAAATAGTCCGTCCCACACGTTTATTTTCACATAAATTATTTGTTATAAACTACATCACTTGTCTTTTTAAAGTTTTTAAAACTGAATTTATTGAGTGCTCTTAGTAGAGAAATAAGCTTTGTTATTTTAAAAAATTTAAGTTTGAACAACTTATCTACATAATGTATATACGTTTTTAAAGAACTAAGAGTAAAGAATAGATACTACTATGTACTTATACCAGGATATTCAAAAAATAATAATATAATTTTCAAAACCAAAATTCAAAAGTTTTAAATATATGCAAAATTTTAGAAATATCAAAAAGTAATGTTAGGATTAAGTGGAATAGTTTTTCTTTCAATTCTATTTCACTATTTGATTTTGATGTTTTGATTTTAAAAAAATTTAAAACGGGCGACGAACATTGATGAATACCACTAATGATGAACATCATTAATTTTTTAAAAAAAATTTAAAAATCTAAAGGACTAACATTATAATTAAAATTATCTCTTAAAAAATCAAATTTAATAGTTACTTTATAATATTTTTTTAATAGATTAGAATCAAATATATATAATTCTCCTAAACCCTAACAAAATCAATCTCTTAAAAAAATAGATATCAGTTTATAATTTTTTAGTAGATTAGAATCAAATATACTCAACTCTCCTAAACCTAAACCCTAACAAATTCAACCTCTCATAGATTAGAAATTACTTTGGTATATTTGATTCTAATCTATTAAAAAATTATAAACTGATTTCTATTTTTTTCAAGAGATTGATTTTGTTAGGGTTTAGGAGAATTTGGTATATTTGATTCTAACCTATTAAAAAATATTATAAAGTAAATTTTTTTATTTTTTAAGAGATAATTTTAATTATAGTTTTAGTCCTTTAGATTTTTATTTTTTTTAAAAATTAATGGTGTTCATAGTTAGTGGTGTTCATCAATGTTCGCCGCACGTGGTAGACTCATCCTTTGTTTTTGCTACGAATGGAACTTTATTTTTATTTTAAAAAAACACTTTTTAAAGCCGCATAATGAATTTTAAACATGAAAAAAAAATTAGTGATGAATAAAACTAATTACAAGACTAAAGCTTTGCATCATAAATAGAGTCGAGATTAGACAGTTTTTAATTTGAAATTTGAAAAGAACAAAATTTAAAATTTAAAACTATCGAAATCAAAGAAGAAGAGGAAGAAAGCAAATATAAATATAATAGAGTTGAATGGGACATGAAAACAACAAATGTAAAGCGACTCGGTCCAAGATTTAAAAGCAAACAACTTGGGTTTGGTGCAACAATTTGGGGGTAGCACATAGTTAGCAGGCATATCCACGTGAATATGGCGAACAGCTTCAGCCCTGAGCTCGTGCACAACAAACTCGTCCCTAGTCTAACTGTCTAAAGATATAGGTTTTAGGTTTGGGACCATACTTACCATTAGAGTCAATGAGTCATTTAAGTTCAAGGACTTCCGGTATTTAATTATAAACAGCTACGGGCGCAAGAGCATAAGCTATGGGTGAATTTATAAATTTTTAGGGGACTAACTTATAAAAGTTTAAGGGCGAAATAGATTAAATATAAAAAATTAGTTCGTATAAAAAATTTAAAATTTTAGGGGATGATTTCCCCGCCGCCAGTCCTCTTGATCTATCCCTGATTATAGGTGACGTTAATTTGGTTCGATTTATTTTTAAAAAAATTTGAACTGTCTATTTAACTTAGTTTGACTTGATTTGGTTTTTTATTTTTAATATTATTTGTAGGTCTTGATTTTCTTTAACGCAATGTATTTATTTTTATGAATTTTAATGTTTCAAAAAATTTTTATAAATATTTCTAAAAGATAATCAAGAAAATTAAAACAATAACAATAGTATTTTAAGTTATTTTCACTATTTGACATATATATATATATATTTATATTATAAAGAATTGTAAATTAAAATTAAAAAAAATAGAATTCGGTTAGGTTTGGTAACAGGATTTTTAAACTTATGAATCAATAATCGTCCAAATACTACAACACCATTCGATTTTTGGTTTCATTGTTCACCCTTAGATTTAAGTCTGTCAATTTTGAAATTAGAAAAATTATACCATAATGTCACGGGGAATAGGACCGTGACAATAACCTTTCAACATTTTAATTTTAAATTGATAACTTAACAATTATATACGACTCTCATCTTATTATTAGTTGCCTCTCCCAAAGTTTCATTTTGATTCCATCTCCAGTGACAAAATTACGTATAGGTTGGGAGTACAAAAAATTATCTTATGACATTTTAGATCTTTAACCGTTTTAATATTTGTCAAATAAAAATGTAATCTCTTAATTTTAAATATTTATTATATCAATATTAATTTTTAAATTATACACTTGAATCCTCCAATATTAGTATGGGTATTTAGTGGGCCTTGGTTTTAACTGGTTGTATAAATCCACGATGTGAAAACAAACAGTCAAGCCACTATCTTGATTAAGAAAGTGATGGCAAATTGGCAATGCCAATGTTTGACAATTACGTACCAAATCCTATATAGGCAAAAAAAAAAAAAAAACTTCAATTCACGTCGATAACCTAATCATAAATTTTTAAAAAAATGTGTTTATATAATGTCTCTTTCGTATTTTTCTCTTGCTATGGTATACCAATACCTAGAAATACATAGATTTATGTTTTCTGTTCATATTTTTTTTGTTTTGGACATATATTTGTTTCCGATATTTAACATTAAAAAGAATTGCTATTAGTTAGGGGTAAACAAAACTTGAATCAACTCGAAAATTTTGACTCGACTTAAGGTGAAAAAGTTCGATTTGTTTTGACTTGACTCGAAATTTCATAAACTCGACCCGACTCGAAAAAATTTCAAAAAAGTTTGAGTTGTAAAATGGAAATTCGAATAACTCGAAATTTTTAGTAATTAGTAGATTGATTTTTAAGTTTGAGTTGAGTCCCTCAATTTTTCCTGATATATATAGACCAATATAAAAAAATAAAGAAATATATGTCACATATGAAAAAACTATGAACAAATATATATGCATATCTTATATGATTAGAGAAAGTTGTTTAAATTAGAATCAAATTGTACTATAACATGATAAATAACTACAATTAAATTTATATATGAACTAGAAAACTCGACTCGAATCGAAATAATTTCAAATAAAATTTAAGTTATAAAATACAATACGTCAACTCGAACAATTCAAAATTTTTTGACTCAATTCCACTCGATCGAACGCTTACCCCTACTTCCTTTTGCATATGAGAAGCATGAGGAGGAGTCAACAAAAAAGTTGACTTGTACACATGTTCTATATTACATTGTAACGTGAGAACCAATTGACTTTCTACTTGGGGGAAGCACAAGTAATTGCAACCCATCACATGGCTTTGAAAATGACAATTTAATTAAAAAAAATAGAATTTAATGTAATTAGAACAATATTTAAATCAATTAACTAACATTGGACGGTATTGATGACTCTTAAGCAAGGATCATCGTCACTCCTTGCCTTAATTCTCTCTCAAAGTCAAAACCATTATCGCCCTCCGATAATACCTGCCCACATAAATAAATAAATAAATATGTATATATACGTGTATATATGTTGCATGCATGCATGTGCAACAAAAAACGAGAACCAATAATAATGAGAATATATATATTTATGGGAAATTTAACCCTCTACATCCTCGAAACATTTCTTCTTGTAACTAAACAATGTAGTTTTTCAAGGAAAAATGAAAATAATTGAAGTGGAAAACAGGATTTAAATAATAATATTTCAATACATTATTATTATGTCTCTAATGTCTGTCTTAATTACCAGTTTTGAGAGGACCGAAAAGGCATGGAAATGCAGGTGGGCAGGATAGGATTGGACTTGGAGTAGGCTAGTCATCAACGTGGCAATATGCATGAATCTTCATGATGCTGAAACAAACACGTAGACATTTATTTCCATATTACTCCAACAACATTAGATCCGGTAATAATATTTGTGTATTTATTTTTTAATATGTATTATAAAAAAATTACATTTGGTGAGGTAGGTCAATCTATATCCACTCTGAAGCATCTTACATGCATAATTTTGGTCGTTAGAATAGTCCAACATAATAATATCATATATTCGTATTGAACATGTATTTTTATATTAGACATTTAATAACTAGTCAAACATATAATATGCGGCTATATATGAGTTTTACTTTTTTTTTTTCATTTTATAGAGAATGTTGTATTAAAATCAAGGTAAAAGAATTATAAATATTAAGTTTGTGAATATTAACAAATATTACATGGAACATCTTTAATCCTTGCCTTAATTAAAGAAAGAGATATCGTATTCTTTTTTTGAATTTAAAATTCGTATAAAATAAAATAAGATAAACATCTTTAATCATTAAACCAGTTAATAAATCTTTAATCATTTTTAAGCAAGGAACATATTTAATCCCTTGCCTTAATTACATAAAAGTTCAAAGACTTCTAACTCTTTAATTCAATTAATGGTCAACATTTAGATATTCATATTAATGTCACGTGATACACTATAATTATATTACATGTCATTCATAGTTTTTTTTAAAATATATATTTTATAATTTATTAAAAAATTTAGGAGTTTTGTAAACAAAATAAAAAAATTCTGAAAATGTCAAATGACATCACTTTTACACAACACAATGTATCAACTGATCTAAAAAATCTCGTTAGATTCAATAGTCAATGTTAATCAAAGAACTTTATTATTATATTTATTAGCTCAAAAACTTAATTGAGTGTAAAAAATTAGGGATTTAATTATTTCTACCAAAAGTTCAAAAAACATCTTACGCTTTAAGGGTTTTTTTTGTACTTTTTTCATTTAATTTTAAATGAATCTTTAAATGGATTAGCAACCAGGTTGCATAGAGTTGTCAACACGTTCCGTTGGAATATCCATACCAAAATATTCTGGTAGTTTAATAATTGTATATTTAAAATAACGAATTCATATGTTTACTAAGACTATAATGTACTAAAAAATATTGCTTAAATTTTAATTGACATTTATAAAATAATACTTAATCTATATATTGAGTCTAGCAATATATAAATCATAAATAAAAATTAGAATTTTAAACAATTTATTATATAGCTGATTCATTGGAATAACTAATTTTTTTAAGTAAGATTAATAGTTCAAATTTTAACGTTGTGAATAAAACAAATTAAATATATAATATCGATTCCAAATCAATTGGTCACTTTATTAAATACTGGTAACAATACTATATATATATATATATATATATATATATATATATATATATTCCTATTATTAATTAAACAATGGGCATTGAAGGGATCTCCACATGTTCAACCCGTAACTTCAAACTTTATTTCTGAAAATGCTAAATTAAAACCATTTATCTTTCTTCTCTCGACCCCCAACATGGAAAATCTAAATTCTTGCGCGCGGTTTTGGGGTTTGGATGAGGGGGCGGCACCTTGAATTAAGAGAAGTTTTTTTAGTTTAATTATCAGTATTTAATTTATTAATTAATTAATTTAGATTGAATATTGCAGAGTCTTATGTGAGTATAATTTTTTTAATTTAATTTACTCTATTCACAAAATTAAAGTTTATACTCCTAATTTTATTTAAGGATATAATATCTCATATTATCGTACCAACGAATTATTTATTAAGAAAACTCTTTTGAAAATTTCACATAGTGAAAAACAAATAATAAAAATAATTAAGGTCATTTTGATTTGCTTAGTGTTACAAATATAATAATAAATTAAACAAAAGCAGGGGTGTAATTGCCACATGCAAAGCTTTGGTTGCGCCAGGTGCAATGCCCCTAACATGGTATCTGGAGTTTATAAAAAACACAGACACCGATGACTTACAATTTCATTCATTTCGGAAAACTGTTTTACCGACCTCATCAACTGAATGTGGCCGTTGGGATTTGTTCTTTAATCAGATATTTTAGGTTTTTCGGCATTAGTTAATACCAATGCCACTTATAAATTGTTTCGGTTAAGTTGAAGTCGCAAATTAATATAATATTAACTTAATATCAATTATTTAATTTAATTTATTGAGATGAGATATTAAATTCTGTAAGTAAATGTTTAAATTTTAATGTTGTAGATAAAGTAAACTAAATTAAAAGAGTTGTCCCAATAAGCATATGTAGTATCTAATCTGGACTAATAATTATAAAAAAGAATATCAACTCAATTGAGAAAAAACATTAATGACTTTTAAAAATAATAAATTATATTAAAGTGTTCATTTATCTATATGTAAAGTGAGGGAACAGAATTTTTATATAATAGGGTCAAAGTGGGTAAGGATACGAAAAATTTACATACCACTATAATAAGTATTGTTGACTTCATACCCAACAAATTAAATGGAGTTAATTTTGATACTTTCTATGAAAAAAATTTAATATAATTTTAATATTGGGGTTAATTGCACCTAATATTTCTATATAGGTACGCCCATGTGTAAGTCTAACATGGAAAAAACTTACATATATTAAGGGTCCGTTCAGCAGCGCTGGACTGACGAACATTTCAGCCGCAAACGAAAAATCCTTGCTGAACAAGCCACTAAACACATGTTTGATATTGTTTTTTCATCGGTTTTAGCCTCAAACGCCCGTTTATTATTATTTTTCGTTTAAAAATTCTTGCTGAACGGAGCCTAAATTAGTTGGTTGGAAGTTTGGAATGGAAAGATTCTATATAATAATTTAATGGAAGTTGCAAAATGAGAAGACGAGGTCACCCATATTCAGCTTAGCTCAATGATTTAAATTGTTAATGAAATATCCCTTATTAATTAATGGCTTTGCATTATTGACATACACTGGGTTTTTGTAATAATTTATGAAGCTGTTAGTTTTCATACTCTCTAGTCTATACCATGTGAATATGTGATTACATAATTTATCTCAATTAATTGCTACATAATCCACAGTTTAGGTGGCTTGACTTGTTTAATTTAAAGAGTTTTTCAATATTTTCAGTTAGCCGTTAGTCATAATTATTTACTTAGAATATACCCTTGCTTCGTTTCAAAAGAATATTTTAATGTTTTGAGCATGATATTTATATTAATATATGATGACGTTGATAATAAATATAATAATAATAATAATGAGATTTTTAAGCGAATAATTTGAAATTGAAATGGTATACCAAACATAAGAGAAATTATTAGATGAATCTGACTCACCACGTCATCTGTGGTCTCAGCTAATGAGATCCATCTATCTCACAATAACTTCTAAATAATCATTCACTCTTTATTTACATGTAGGAAAGAGGAGAAGATTCACATTGAAAAAAATGGATGTACCCTATAGGCCAGGACCACAGATAATACAGTAAGCCGAGTTCAACAAATAATTTTTCCAACCATACAACATATGAAAATAATTTAAGACGTAATAAAAAATATGTAAAATAATTAAAATATGTAGTGTCACACACACATATAACAAAAGCGTGAATGTGTTAAAATTTATATAAAATAAACTAATATGACCAAAAAATAAAGATAATTTAAGATATAACACAAATATAAAATACATTATTAAAATTAAACAACTAACAAAAACTATATAAAATATGTGATAAAATATGAAAAAATAACACAAATATGTACACACACAGAATGTAACAAAATGTACAGAAATATTTTAACACATGCAATATATATTAAATTACACTTAACACATAACCATTAAAAAGATGATGAATTTGATAAAAAAAAAAACAAACAAAATATGAAAATAGCAATTCGCGGTGCAGCACATGACTTTATTTGAGGCTAATAGAATTCGTTTGTTCTTTTTTTATTTATATATATATTATTAATTTTTTTTAAAAATTATATGTCTCATTAATGATTTTATGTTATATGTATTATCAATAAAATAATTGAACTAAATCATTAGTACACATGATATAAAATTATTGACGAGACATACAAAAGACAAAAAAAAAACAGATGAATTTTGTTTCTTTGGGGCATCTTGTCTAGCTCCGTGTTTCCGATTAGTCTCGAACACTCTCGAAACTGTTAATAAGTTCGAAAACACCTAAAGAATGTCCGAGAAATAACTACTCATTACTAAACTATTGATCTAACCCAAATTAAAGCAATAATTAACTAAAAATGTAAAAATGCATGATGAGCAAAATATGCTAAATTACTGACTAACGCATGATATTGTTTTCAAGAACAATACAAAACATGCATTTTTGAATAATGAATTTCACTGTCAATTACTTTAAATATACTTCATTCTTTTTTTAATATTCTGAAGTAATTATATGGTAGTATAGGTTATTTACTCTTAATTTTTTAAACATGATATTCTTACTTTAAATATGTTTTTTAAGATATACAAACGAAATGAGAGACAATCAAAATCACGCAAATCAAATATTTATAACAGATAAATAACTATATATGTGTTTTAAATTGTTCATGTCCAAATTCCAATAGCTAGCTAGCTAGGAAAAAAACCTAAGTGACAAAGCATAACATTGATGTCACAACTCACAAAATGCATCTTACAGCACAAACCATATTTCCTCACAGATTTTATTCTTTTAAATTTTAGGGTGTATGGAAAATCAGCTAAAGAATCCCTCCCTTTAAAACAAGTATATAGAAAATAGGCAATTGAGGTTAAATTAATTGATAAATCTGGTTATACTTTTAAGCAATATTAAAATTAAATAATTTTCGAGCATTTATACATTTTCAATATTATAATAAATCATGATAAAAATTTTAAACAAGAGTCTTAATCATCTGGATATCAATCATTTTTACTAAGATTTATGTTCCTCTAGTATCCAAAATAAATCCAAACACATGACAGAAAATATTCCGATTGGAATTAATTAGTGCCACAATTGATATTGTCTTGTTGCTTCAAATGATATGAAACATATGAGAAGGTTTGGAACTAGAAGATCTTCTAAATCTTTCTAAGCTTCTAACTAATGACTAGTTAATGGAAATTAGACAATTTAATATGAAAAAGACTTCTTTTCAATGTGCTACATGTTGATTAGAATTTTGTTTTATTGTTTAATGGGGGATTTGTCATATATTCTTCGAGAGTTTTCATGTTGCCATGTGCCTCCATATTCTTTTTACCTTATAATTTGTGATATCTATTTCCCAAAAAAAAGAAATTAGCATTTGACTGTTAGTCTTTTATTAAAATAATCAGTTAAGACCAAAACCGTTATAATTCAAGTTAATTAATTTTTTTTGAACAATTTCTACTTAGGGGCGAGGAAGGGGAATTTTTGTTCCTACTAAGTCTTGAACCCACAATTTAGGGAAGGGGTGGATGTAGGGACGGACGCAAGACTTTAGGTTAGAGGGCGAACTTATAAATTTCTAGGGGGTGAACTTATAAAAATTTAGGGGGGCGAAAATAGATTTTCAATAAAAAATATATAGAAAAATTCTAAAAAATTTAAGTCATTTAAGAATTTTAAATTTTTAGGGGGGCGACTGCCCCCGCCAGTCCCTATCGGTCCATCATTGAGTAGATGTCAACTGAAAACTTTAACCGCTTGCTCTAGAGATTATTGACCAAATTAATTACTCTTAAAATATTTGTTTTAACATAACTTTTTAAATTTTACTTTAATATTATTCCAGGTCTAGATAGGCTCTTAGTCTCTGTACTCTTCGAACTTTTGAAATTAAAGTACAATTAATAACATATATTCAAAGTTAACGGGAATCATTATCAATTGAAACTGAAATTTTAAATTACACAAATAAAAAATTTAGATTCATGAAATTTAAAATAGATTTCTGATGGCATAAATAAATTTTCTATTTTTTGATTGTTGTATGGATTTGATTCTCAGTATGAGAATGTGATCTCTATTTAATTAAAAATAAATAAAACTTAGATTTATAATTTCTATTTTTTATAAAGGGGAAAGGTACAATTAAATATAGGAGATTCAAACTTTGAATAGTCGTTAAAATTTTGTATTATACTTTTGCATATGAAAATTTGTAATTATTTTTTGTGTACTCTTTTTGAGTAGGTGTTTTTTCGAGTTTTTCTCGTACGTTTATTTGTAATTATTTTTTATACTATTTTCTTCCACTAAATTTAAAGAAAAATTTAACGAATAAATTTATTTTTCATCAAAAAAGAAAGAAAGGTAGTGGGTGTCATGAGTGTGCATGTATAGTTTATGCATAATGCTACTTTGTGTGAGTGAGCTGACAATTATGTAAATACAACTCCCTTGTAATCTTTACGGGCCCTTTATTAATCATGATATGAACCTAACCTTGAAAATTAATTAATTATGAATGAACAAGTAATTATATCTACAACTTATTGTTTGAATGTTCGAATTCGGATCTTATTATAAAGGTAGGTATATAAATATTGAGATAGAGTTTTTTGTTGTTTAAAATTTGATTCGATTTGACTGAAAATAACAATGGAGATAAGAGTTTATAATAAGACTTTACCCTTTTTAATGGTAAATTTTAAATTTATTTCCTTCAAGATCTAAAATTATGAAGTTGTGACAATACTAAAATTACATTTCACTATAAAATTTTAGTTGTGAATGAAACAAATTAAATTGTGAGGGTCGCTCCATAATGAGTTTATATAATATTCAATCCAAATTAGTCAACTAATAAATTAAATATTTGTGATTAAACCAAAAAAATTAACGAACTCTATTAAAAAATTAACGAACTCATAAATGGAGGGATTGAATATTAATTTTGATTTTCAAAGTGTCAATTTCCCCAAACTATCTTAACTTTGTGCGAGAAAAGAACGAAGTTCAATGATTTTCATATTCATATATTATGTGATCTGCCAATGAATGACTACTTGACCTTTTTCTTCAACTTTTCGCTACGCGTGACGGATTATATATTATACTTTTAGATTTTAGCAAAATTAGACCTTTGAATTTTGTAATTTGCATTTTAAACAAGGTTGGCAATGGCAATGGCAATGTCATTGTATATTTTACTTTTTATAAAAAAGAATTTATAAATTAATATTTTCAACGCGCTAACTCATACTATCCTACCAAAAAAGCAAAGTAGACCGCCGACCGCCAAGAAAACTAAAATAAAAAAAGTTGTACTATGAAATGAATGCTCTATGATATTGAGAAAATTATTTAATTTTAAAGTTAATGGAAATTTATTAAGTTTTTATTTCAAAATTTAAAAGGAATAAAATTTATTTTTTTAGGAAATACATACCTCGTTTCCTTAATAATTTCGTGTATATATATATATATCGAAATTATGAAAAGAATATTAAAAAAATGCATGCATTCTGAATGAATTTGAAAATAATATTATTGAGAGGGATAACCTTGCATCCGAACATAAACAATAAAACAAACATGCATATTACCGGAAAAAAAAAACATCGCTGAGTGCAATGCAAGGCTGTTTCACTTGGTTTGTGGGAATCTCGTATATCATATGCATGGGATCTCCCTATGATTAACTCCCAATCTCTTTATCTATTATCTCCTTGTAACTTTTGCATTTGGATGTTTGCTTTTAGTTTCTCCCATACAAATTTATCATACCAAAAGTTGGCATCATCCATCATGATCATGATCATGATTCTACCCATTTTCTCTCAATATAGGGTCTCATTATTGAGATTTGTTTCCTTTTCTCAATCAATTAATTGTTTTTAAAAGTTTTTTTATCTCATATATATTTATATTTGACGCATTACTACTATTTAAATTCATAAAATTATTAGCAAACCACGAGAAGCCTCTTTTCAAAAGATGTATACTCTCTTATAAGATGTAAAAGCCAACGATTTTACATTTTAAACTTTTAATTTTCTTTTTGATGTGAGATTAATGTCTCTTCTTCTCTAAAACGTAACACGTGCATACACTATATCTTTTGTCCGCTTCACCAATCAATCTCCCAAGACCTTCTCCGTGAACTTGTAGTCATCAATCAAACACCACTTATGGTGGGGGCTTCCTCGTTGCTAGTTTCCAACTCAGATGTTTTCATAATAATATTCACGGACTTGTATTCCACCACAATACAGTGAAAAAACATATAAGGTTAAACATCATCTTTGTTAACTAAACTATTACTTTTCCGTTTTGGCCACCAAACTATTATTTTGCATAAAATTATCTCTAATTTATTGTTTGTTTTTTATTTTGGTCACTAAATTATTTTCAATTTTTTTGTGAGTTTTTCAACGTCGGGTGACTGCAATAGAAAAAACGTAACATTAATGATTATATTGTAAAAGTAATAGTTTGGTGACTAAAACAGGAAATTAGAAATAATTTAGTGACCAATAGTGATGTTTTCCCAAACCCTAAACCTAAGCTCACCAATCACCATTACCATACTCGTTGTAATTTATCGGCCTTCCACGTACCTTGAATGTTGCAAAATTGTGTTCATATACTTTGAACCTCTAGATCATACATGTACCACTCATAAACTAAAACAACATTCGCTCCTCGCACCCTGTTTATATTCTCACTCTAGAAACTGTTTTGTCCGATGTGCGTGATATAATTAAGGGTGATAATCCGATGAGAAATAATTGAAAATTGTAAAATTTAAATCGACAGAATGAAAAAAAAATCAAATTTTTACTTATGTGGCTGAGAAAATTTTATCCCCGAAGCTCAAATGAAGATGAAGAAGGAAATTATTATATTCTCACCGTAAAAATCTTCGAAAAATATCCACATATATATTTGATATTTTACAAAAATTTTAAATAATATATACACACCTCTCATTTAGTTATATACCCTTGATATGTATGGTTGTTGTTCAATTATTATTTTTTTATGAAAAAAGCACTCTCAATTAGCCGAACCGTCATATATTTTTATTCAATATTTATTATGATTTTGAATGTTTTATTTAATGTATTAAGATTTGAATATTTTAAGTGTAATAAATATATAACTTGTAAAGTGAAATTAGCCATATGTTTTAGTTTGTAAAGTAGTAAATTTTATTTATTTTTTATAGGATTAGTCGAAATCCTCGTGGATTCGTACAAGAAGGGTATGGGAACGCTTTTTTTCGAAATATTTAATAGAAATTTCATAAAACCGTTCCTGTAAATGTTTTAAAATAAAATAAAAAAATACAAAATTATTTCTGCCGCACTCCGTTTCCACCCCTAAATATAATATTATACCATTTTTTCTTTTAAACAAAATTATAAAGCCATCTTTAAACAAAAACCGGAGAAATGAATCATATGAAGGTACCCCTACGGCTATTGACCCCAAGATCGTGACACTATAAACCAATTTCACTCCTCCAATCCACGTGGGAACATCGCCTATATCCTACTCAACACCCTCTCTCTGCCACGTTGGCATACATCTTGAATTATCTTTAAAGTCTAACTCTCCACGTCTGTCTCATTCAATAACGTTTTTTTCATGTTACTATTCGTAAGGTGAATTCTCACCTCTTTTTTATATGTAATCAAAGAGTGAATAGTTATTTAAAAATTAGACTAAAATAAATAAATATTATTAGATAATATGAATAACGTCATGTCATGTCATTTTAGACAAGTACATTGTGGTGGATCCATTAAGATCATAAGAGGATGTCATGTCATTTTCTTTGCTTCCTAATTATCTTCTTCATCTTTGGTTAATTCAAGATTTTACCCAAAAAAATGGTTATTATATCTTGTGCCGAAGGTGTAAAAAATTTCACAAACATGTCTAATTTCACTATAAAAATTTAAATTTAAATCTTTAACCTTAAAAATTTAAATCTTAAACTATATCCACTAAACTCTAAAACATAAATTCTAACCATAAACTTTAGATTATAATCTCTAAAATTTAAACTCTAAATTAAACTCGATTGAGTTTTTTTTTTTAAAGTCAATACATGGAATATTTTCATATACAAGAATTGATAAAAAAAAATAGTATGGAATCTCAAACTTGCAATGAAATCCACCAGCACATTTCATGTTGGACATAAAATCAAAAGCATTGAAACTCTATGTTTCCATTGGTAACCCAAGTTTCCTCTCTTGTTACCAATCTCCTTTGTTTAAGCTATTAAATAATTCCATAAAATAACAAAAGGTAAACCATAGGCTTATGATTCGAGCCTGACCCATTTTTTATAATTCATGAATGTAATCACATGGTCCTTTCAATCCCATCTCGCTTATTTAAGCAGCCCCAATCTCATCCTCTCCCTCCAAACCAACAACAACAGCCAATTTCTCTTCTCAAAAAACATCTTTTTTCTTCTTATTCCTCTCTGATTTCAACTCTTTTTCGTGTTCAGACAAGCTTACTCTCGGACAATGGAGAATCTATTTCGTCTTGTTGATCAAGACCAAGATTTCTTTCAGCCTAAATGGACTTTGGTCAATGGTCCGATCATCGTTGGTGCCGGACCATCGGGGCTAGCCGCCGCTGCTTGCCTAAAGGAACAAGGGGTGCCCTTTGTTGTCGTTGAAAGAGCTGATTGCATTGCATCTTTGTGGCAGAAACGGACCTACGACAGGCTAAAGCTTCACCTTCCTAAACAATTCTGCCAACTCCCTAAGCTGCCTTTTCCTGAGGACTACCCGGACTACCCTACAAAGAGACAGTTCATTGAATACCTTGAGTCATACGCTAAGCATTTTGACATCAACCCGAAGTTCAATGAGTGTGTACAGTCAGCTAGGTATGATGAGACCAGTGGTTTCTGGAGGGTCAAGACCGTTGTTTCGAGTGGCTCGAACAAGACCGAGTTCGAATACGTTTGCCGCTGGCTTATTGTGGCTACAGGCGAAAATGCCGAGTCCGTGATGCCTGACATTGAAGGATTGTCTGAGTTTGGTGGTGAAATTATCCACGCTTGTGATTATAAGTCTGGTGAAAAATTCAAGGGGCAGAAAGTACTTGTCGTCGGCTGCGGTAACTCCGGCATGGAAGTTTCTCTTGATCTTTGCAATCACAATGCTTCACCTTCAATGGTGGTTCGCAGCTCGGTAAGTCATCAAAACAAATAAACAAAAAAAAATGATGCCTTGTCAAACAAGATTGAATTCTAATGTTCTGTTTTTCTAACAGGTTCATGTCTTGCCAAGAGAATTTTTCGGGAAATCGACATTCGAATTGGCTATTTTGATGATGAAATGGCTACCCCTTTGGCTTGTTGACAAGCTTATGTTGATTCTGGCCTGGTTGGTGCTGGGGAACACCGAGAAGTATGGACTCAAAAGGCCAACAACAGGTCCATTGGAACTCAAGAACACAGAAGGGAAAACCCCTGTATTGGACATTGGTGCATTGGAGAAAATCAGATCAGGTGACATTAATGTCGTCCCTGGAATCAAGCGTTTCTCACATGGCCAAGTTGAGCTCGTTAACGGCGAGAAACTCGAAATCGACTCGGTTGTTTTGGCTACGGGATACCGCAGCAATGTTCCCTCATGGCTTCAGGAAGATGAATTCTTTGCTAAAAATGGATACCCAAAGGCAGAATTCCCACATGGGTGGAAAGGGAAAGCTGGACTTTATGCAGCTGGGTTCACCAGGAGAGGGCTTTCTGGTGCTTCCACAGATGCCATGAGGATTGCACAAGACATTGGCACTGTCTGGAAAGAGGAAAACAAGCAGCTCAAAAAGAGAAGCATTGCTCGCCATAGACGCTGCATTTCACTTTCACAGTTCTAAAAAACTTATGATAATCCTCAGCCAACAAAGTTTATAACTTTATATTACCAACAGCTAGGAAATTAGCTTTGTTCTTGTAATAATAATAATAATACTCACCAAAAAAGGGGGGAAAAAGTGGTAGCACAGGCTGACAGACAAAGCCCTCTCCAATTGCCCAAGTTTTGGTTTGTTTGGGCATTTTGTATACTGAGGATGATGAGGCTTTTAATGTTTAGTTTTTGTTTTTAAGTTTGATACAGTGTTTGTACCATAATTTCTTGAATCAAGTTTAATGATACAGTTTCCTTTCTCTGTATTCCACCGTTGCTCTGTCGCCTTAAAAATTCATTGGTTTCATAGTAAAAAGGCTGAAATTTTATTGTTATATTTTTCTCATTGACCAAACTTATGGTAAACGAATAATCCAAGGCTGCACATGGATTTGAGCAGAGCAGGCTCAAAAGCTCTCATGGCTGAATTACTTAACGATATTTTCTGTAAAAGCACATTCCAAAACTTAGAAAACTGATGAATATTTCATGGGTTTATGTCTTAATTAGTTGTTTTATGTGATTCATTAAAAAGAAAAGGAAGAAAAGCTTCAAAGTCAGTAGGAAAGGCGTCATCCGGACTCGAACCGGAGACCTTTAGTGTGTTAGACTGACGTAATAACCAACTACACCACGACACCACATTGATAAACCTTAATCTTGTGTTTTTAGTATAATAGTTTGTAGTATGGGATTGGGAAGTTCAGACTTCAGAGCAATTCTGGGATTTTAACTCTTTTCCCCTCGAGGAGCAAACTTCCTGCATGCTGTCTTGGCGTCGATGAGCAAGGTCCAAGAATTAAAAGCCCACAAAAAGATGATAATATGTTCACCGACTCCATGAAGATGGAAGCTTCAAAACCAAGTAAAAGCCATGGGGCCTTTTTCTCTTCACATCCCCAATATATTAGAACAAACAACATGTTTCCGAACCCCGATAACTTGGACAACACTGACATCCATAGTAATGCATGTCTCTAGTTCCTTGCAATTTGGACATAACTGCTAACAACAGTGAACATACACATGGGATGGTTACCTTTTTCTCTGGCCAAAAATCCCTTTACAAGGGACCCCATCCTCTTCATCTTGGACAGAACTATAATCTCCAAGTCGGAATTTGTTTCTTCACATGGTTACGTCCACTAGGGGACCTAAACCAAGCAATGAAGATTGCTAAGAACATGCACATAGTTTGTCCAATGGCCTAAGCCTTGAATTGCTATGCAACTCTTTTGAGTACTTCCTTAACAAAGCCCGAGTTTAACAACTAGTAATGAGAATTACTCTCCCTGATAAAGGTCTGGCCCATGTGTATCGGTTTCGAGGGAAAATCGGTTCATTGAAGCCTATGTTTGAGGATCAAATGTGAGTTTTCTCATTGACCAAACTTATTGTAAACGAATAATCCAAAGCTGCACATGGATTTGAGCAGAGCAGGCTGCGAGGCTCAAAAGCTTTCATGGTTGAATTACATAACGATATCTTCTGTAAAAGCATATTCCAAAACTTAGAGAACTGACAATTATTTCATGGGTTTATGTACTAATTAGTTGTTTTATGTAATTCGTTAAAAAGAAAGGGAAGAAAAGCTTAGAAGTCCATAAATAAAAGCAGGTGTAGGCAAAAAAAATAAAACATATTGGCGTCGCCCGGGCTTGAACCGGAGACCTTCAGTGTGTTAGACTGACGTGATAACCAACTACACCACGACACCATATTTTTGGGTTTTAGTCTTATTAGTTTAGTATACTAAGTAAGTAGTATGTGATTGGCAAGCTTAAAGCAATTCTGGGATTTTAACTCATCATGATGACACCAAGTTCATTGGGAGGATTTCACCATAAACAACAGAGGAAGTGCAGTGCTAGGTTTGCAAACAGTATAGCTTTGGCTCAACCCATGTTTTGAACTATTTAAAGCACAACAAGTCATTGGTTGCTCTGCTTTAACCCATATTTTCAAAGGTTTCAATTCTTCCATCAACTGCTGAAATTGAAAACTAAAAAAACGGGAGTTCAAAAATCTAGATGAGGAGTTTAGGAAACTTTTCTATGCAACAGATATCATATTGGTTATCGACAACAGTCGAATGTGGCTTGTGACGGTGGTGAGGGGCAGATGGCGGCGAGGGTGAGAAGCGACTGACAGCGAGGGAATTAGTTAAAGTTCAAGGGTTAAATTAATATTTTATCTAAAGTTTAATGGTTAAATTAAAATAAACTATTTTGACTAACGTGTTACGTCATCGAGCTAACGGAAGTTAGCGACATAGTGATCAAAATATTATAAATCAATAATATAATCGACCAAAACATAATTTTTTCAAAAATGATGACTGAAATTAAATATCCTGAAAACAAAAGGGACCAACTATGTGGTTCAGGACAAGTTGCCTGTAAAGAATGGTATGAATGCTTGGGGTTGTCAGATAAATCCTAATTGTGTACTCTGTGGTGAAGAGTTGAAAACATATGGGAAATCTGACAGATTCTCAGCTCATTTATTTGTAGAATGCAGGTTCTCTCAGCTCGGATGTTCTGCAGTTTTAATTATCATGTTTGGAGGAAAAAGAACGATAGACTCCATGGGAAATCTCCACTGCAGGTTGAAGTTGTTTTCTTTAGAATCAAAATTATGTTTGCTTGAGATTCACCTTTTTTCCAGATTTCTAAATGTTGATCCAACTTTGATAGAGGGATGGGGATTAATCTGTAATTAGTTCATATGGGGTATAGGAGCTGGTTTGTAAATTGGTTTGGTTTGTTTTTGGAGGTACTTTAGAAGAATAAAATGGCATTTATCCAAAAAAATATTGATTTACCCAACAACTTCTCCATTGTCGTCTCTCTTTTTTTATGCCCATATTTTTCTAGCATTTTCAGCTCTGCTATATCTTGACATCTTTTGGTATGACTAAAACCCTACAATCATTTTATTTCTTTTACAACTTGTAATAATCTTATTAGCTTTTCTCAAGAAAGAAAAACCGAGCGAATCAATTCAAATCAACCCATATGTCATGTGTAGTTCTAGTTATAGAGTTTTAAAGAATCCCTTTGCTAAAAGTTCTCAGTCCCCTCTCCCCACAATCATTTTGGTTATTTTTGAGATTTATTAATCGGTCAAGTGGTCAAAAATACCTATGATATTTCATTTTGTGTAGGTTTAAATTTCAGCATTTATTTTGAGAATATAATATATCTTTATTTAATCAAAAATAATGTAACTTTCTTTCTCATTTACACTTATTTTATTGCTTTTTTTTGTTGCCCCTTGATTTTTTAGGGCTTTGTCCTGACTAATCTAGATTGTTTCGTGTGCGAAATTTTCTACATACACAAAGTCTTAAAGTCAAAATATGTTTAAACAATATCAAGATACTTACTATTTGGACCAACTCCTTTAATTACTCCAATAAGACCATATGTGTAGTAAAATATAGTAGATTTATTTTAAAAGTCAAATAAAAAATGGATTAATATCCTATACACCGGCGGTGGAAAGTAAAGTTTCCACAAGCGGGTTTATTTAGGGGTTTAGGGTTTATAGGTTAGGAGTTTAGGTTGTATGGTTTAGAATTTAGGAATTATGGTTAGAATTTAGGGTTTGAGGTTTGGGGCTTGGGGTTAGATTTTTAGGGTTTTAAGAGTAGAATTTTAAGTTTTAAATTTAAGCTTGAAAATAGGCATGCTTGTGTAATTTTTTTTACACTGACAGTGTATCAAATATTAATCCATAAAAAATTAGCCCATTTTAGTAATTGTTAATTGTCATATCACCAAGCAAAGGCGGAGCAACCCTTTAAATTGGGGTGTCTCATGACACCCCAAAATTTTTGGAAAACTTATTTTTTCTATATAATTTGTATATAAAAAATTAAAATTATAGACAAATGACATCACTTTTATAAATAAAATGACACCTCCTTTATAAATAATTAATCCTCTTTAAATATCGTTGAAAAATTGACACCTCTTAAATATATTTCTAGTTCCGCCCCTGTCACCAAGTTGACAGTTTTTAATCTCTTAGTAACCAAAATTTTATAAATCAATAACATAAGTGATTAAAATATATTTTTTTAAAATTTAATGAGAAAAGTCGAATATTTATTAAACATAAGTGATTAATAGTGTAGTTTACACTTAATTTTTACCCATTTAAACTCGGGAAGAAACAAGTTTTTATTTTCCGAGTAAATTTTCCACCGTCAAAGACTCAAAGCCGCGTTTGTTGAGGCTTTTGACAAAAGCTATTTGGAAAGAAACTTCCCACCCGATGTTTCAGAGAACTTATCCAATCCAATAAACTCCAAATTATATGAAAATTATTGTTATTAATGGTAATGATAAATGATTACACGAGTTAATAATATATTTGTTTAATTAAAATTTCAATTTAAAATCAAACTATGATTGCCAAATAATCCAGCTGTTTGTTCTTTTTATATGTTTTCAGTTTTCTAAATAATTTTTTAAAATAAATAAATAGAGCAAACCAATGAAACATCTTACTGATCGACGGAAATTGGTTCAGTGATAAGCAGCTTGATACCGCTTAATCAGATTCTGAATTCGAAGTTTTATGTATGTAGAAAATCCATGTTGGGAGACTCACCCACTAAAGCTAGATGTACGACGCATATTGACCTTGATTAATCAGGATAAAGTCTTAGAGAAACGATAAAAAATAAAACTTCTCATTATAATTTATAAATAATGATAAATATATATATATTTTATTTTTGAAATAACATAGAACTATAGTTCAGTACATAACATTCCTAGCAAATTCAGTGTATATAATAAATGAATTTTAAATTAGTAGCTTTAACTATTTTTGGCTTAGAAGAACAAAACTAAAGTAATTCCTTCATTATGGTTAGGTGTAGGAATAAACCAAATAATGAGTTGTCTTTTTCCCTTTAGGTATATCAATTCAAATCAAAAAATTAAATAAAAAACGAAATGCAAAATCGTGCATAAAAAATTGTGGTACAAAATATTCTTGGGTCAAAATATAATAATTTTGTTTTATATTTCAAATTTTTATATTTATATTTGATATATTAACAATATTTGCATGTACACATTATTCGTCAAATCCGTGGTGTTATATATATATATATATATATATATATATATATTGAAATAATGTTGTGTTTATATTTAATGGACTATGACCGCGAGTTATATGATGTTACAATATCTTAATACATCAATATATTAACAAAACAAAATATATAAGTTGCTCATCCTCTTGTGTCCTGGTGGCAAAGGTAGATGTTTATTATCCCTTGGGACCCAGGTTCGAGCACCAGTTATGCCATGCTGTGTGTGCCGTCTTTGAAAAGACTAAGAAAGTTGAACAGATGCTACCCTTGCATCGCACCAGCATATTCAAAAAAAAAAGTTTTTGTACAAAGCATCAAATACAAATCCATATTTAATAATAATAATAATAATAATAATAATAATAATAATAATAATTATTATTATTATTATTATTATTATTATTATTATCTGGGACCTTATGTGATCGTATATATTGTACATGCCAAAAACTATCACGGTTATAATGTAGCTCGTAACATTAGTATGATATTGTTTTTGTCGTGATCTATTCATTTAACATATGTTCTCTTCAAATTAATGTCGCTTTGTTTTTGTCACGATATTTTTTTAGACGATGCAAAATGTCAGTTTGATGTGTTTTCACCTTGTGCTTCATAGGAGAGCAAACATATTTAGCCGGTTGACCAAGCTGTTCATCTTTTTCACTCATTTTCTTTTGGTCGTGAGTTCTATACCTACTAAGAGCATAAATAAGTAGGTGTTATTTAAAAAAATAATATTTATTAAAAAAATTGTCCTTAATAGGAAAAAGATGGGTGTTATTGAGAAAGAAGATCGAACAAGTAGTGTTTGGTTTCATTTTTATAAGTTTTTAACGGTGGTTTAACGGTTGATGAATAAACTCGGAAAATATAATATTAGCAATTATTCTTGTAGAAAAAATGAGCTTGGTGATTAAAGTAGAAAAGTTTCAATAGTTTAATGTCCAATGATGTAATTTATTCTTATTTTTTAAATTGAGTGTGAGCTAATTGCCAAGTTGCCTACTTGGTAGGACTTGGAAATCTTGAATGATAATGATGTCCAACGTAATTAAATCATTACAATATTCCGATTTCCGAATGTCATTAAAAACACATTAATCATCAAAGAAAATCATTATCTTCAAAATATTTTAAATAAATTTGGCGTCCACCAAATTAATGTTGTCTCAAAGTTTTATTTTTTTATTTTAATTTCATTAATATTATTTTTAAATTCAAACAAATTTCTTTTTTTCTATGATTAATATTATCTAATAGTTCACCAACAATCGATTTGGTTTAATAAAATGAGACGTTAACCAACAAGTGTTGGGTGCATTGGTAAGACATATTGCACTCTCAATGAGAGGGTGTGGGTTCAAACCTTGGAGAACACATTGTTGGAAGGGACAGCCTCGCACCCCGAACATGAATCGTAAGAAGAACATACTAATTATAAAATAAAATAAAATAAAACGTCAAATCTCTTAATAAATTTTATTAGATTATTGTAAATAGACAAATAAATTAAAAAATTAATCGATCAATAAATTAATCACACATGATTATGTCGTAAAACAGTTATTTTATCTCATCAAAATATATACACTATAGTCATTAGTGAATGCCTAAGGGTATAAATGGCAGAGGTCTAAATTTATAGCCAGTCAAAGAGAAAATCCAGATAAACTAGGGGCTAAATACAAAATAAAACAGAGGTAGAGGATGTAATAGAAAAATCATTACCCTTGTCAGTATTTAACATTTTGGGACTCGGAAGAAGCAATGTTTTTCTAATTGACCTCCACGCTCTCACTCGCTCATTCAGACTCGGTGACTCACCCTCAGTTTTCTTCGCCTCCTCTTGTCTCTCATAGCTCGCCAAGCTTTCATTTCACACTGCAACAGCGACGCCAATTGCGGCCGTGCTCGGCAGATTCCGGCGATTCTCCGGCTGCATTTCATGTGATGTTAGATTCTGATCACCAGGTCACTCTCCCCCCCCCCCCCCCCTTCGAAGGAGCAATTTTCAGTTTCCTTGCTCTCGTGTTCTTCTTCCGATCCCTCTTTCCTTTTTCTTTTAATTATAAATCCATTTTTTAAATATTATAAATATGTATTATTTTCAAAGAAATGTAACCGCAAAATAAAATCTAATTATTTTCTAGATTTGATTGTCTTTCACTCTGCAATAATCTCAGCTTAGAAGCAATTTTTTGAAATATATTATACCTCTTTGATCCCACGTATTGTGCAGTTTTTTAATCTCAAAGTTCTTCCGTTTTACTTAATTGAGATGCTTTGTTTTTTTCTCTCCCTATTTCCCCCTCATTTTCCAATGAATGCAGTTGCTTTGATACTTTGATCATTTCCAAATTAGAATAGCAATTTGAATTTTTTTTACAAGAAAAGAATAGTTTGCAGTTTTGCTTAAGATCTTACAAGTAAAAAAGACAATATTTCCTTTATTTTCCGACTCTGCAGAATATTATACTTGTCTTTTTTCACATTCACTCATATTCATCGCATCCCTTCAAAATCAAGTTCCCTTTTTCTTACTATTATTTTCCTTTCCTTTCCAAGCCTCCCTCTCTTTTGTTTTCTTTTCTTCCGGAGGGTGGTTTTGGTTCCGGTTTTTAAATCGGTTTCCTGGTTTTGAATTTGGTCCTGGAAATTGATCGGCAAAGGAAACAGCTTGAGTGGCTTGTAGGAGTGTTGTATTTTGAATTGGTTAGGATTTATATCATATAATATTCTTGCAATGGCATTCTTTTGAATCATCCGTTTCATTATTATTGTTTGATTTGTATTTTAATTTTGAAGTTTGTTCTGTTAAATGTACTCTTATTTAACTAACTTGTAGCTTGATTTGACAATTTCCCTGTTTTTAGTTTTCTTTTTTATATTTTTTAGGAGGAGAACTTTGGAAATTAATTTGGGATTTTTTTCGTTGTGTGCTTAGCAGGTGTGGAAATGAACGGGATTCAGAACAGGAAAGGTCAGAATATTGAGAAATTTCCAGGATGCCTGGGCAGGATGGTAAACCTGTTTGATTTCAACTTAGGTGTTCCTCGGAACAGCCTGCTCAGTGATAAACCGCACCGTGATGATGGTGATCTCTTTTTCCATGGAAAAACTAGTTTTCTTTTGTTGGTTGTTTTGCGTTTGAAGTCACTTTGTTGTCTGGGTAGTAGGTTCCCATGGTCATCACTTGTTTAGTTACTTCAGTATTCCTTTTTCCCTTCAATTCAATGCATTTTGCATTTCTTAATCACTTATTTAGTGAAGAAAATTCATAACTTTGTAGAATGGTATTTTAAGATGTGGAATTTTATTCTGATTCTGGAGGTCAGTTGTTCTAGTTCATGTCGATTGCCTTAACTACTGGTACTCGCCTTCAATTTTCTATATTTCTGGTCTTAGTACACTGGCAATTTTAAATTGTACAGTTCCCCCCCCCCCCCCCTTAAAAGTGTTGGGTGCAATGGCAAGGCACATTGCTCTCCCAAGGAGAGAACCCGGATTTGAACCTTGGAGACGACATTGTTGGGAGGGAGAGCCACGAATCCCGAACATGGACCATAAAAAAATGTTGCTAATTGGTTCTTATAGTTGCATATGCTTTTATTATATGTTTACCTTGCTATTTTGACACGGTGATGGTTGAATGGGCAGGTTCCTCACTCACAAGGAGTCAATCTGACCTGGTAAGGATGGCGAGCCCCACATTTGGAGATCTTATAGAGGATAAAGCGGTAAGCATTGGTTTTTTTAATCTGCAATAGTAATTATATAAACAAGTTGCAAACAGATTCTTTTCAGAACTTGTCTCTGTCTGTATGTTCCACTTGTATTATAAAATTAAACATCCTGGTGTCCTTACCTGTGTTAACTTTTTTTATTTGATCAGATTGTATCTGAGTTAAGGAGAACTTTGTCAAACAAGAAAGGTAATGGAACAGCCATGAAGATGCTCATAGCCAAGGAAATGTCAAAAGAAGTAGAATCTAAGCGTGACCCACCCAATGTGGTTGCTAAGCTGATGGGGCTCGACTCAATACCAAAGCAGAAGCATAATTTAGCTGCACAAAGATGCCATTGTAAAGGTCCTTCTCGACGTTCTCTGAGTCAATCTGATATACCAAGGGAAGGCTGGGAGCAAGGCCAAGTCTTTTCAGCCAAGCAAATGCAATGTGAAGGAAATCTCTGTCAAGAGCTGAACAAATATAAAGATGTTTATGAAATTTGGCAACAGTCCTCTAGGACAACTAACACAAGAGACAGCTCTCCACATACAGGCAGTTATAATGATAATGTGAATGAGAAAAGAATGGCTCTAGTTCGTCAAAAGTTCATGGAAGCTAAACATCTGGTGACAGATGAAAAACTTCGCCAGACCAAGGAATTTAAGGACGCACTGGAAGTTTTAAGTTCCAATAGAGAGTTATTCCTCAAGTTTCTGGAAGAGCCAAATTCTACATTCTCTCAGTATCTTTACAATTTCCAGTCTTTAACTCCTGAGACGAAGCATATCACTGTTCTTAGACCTTCTTCCATGATGGTTGACAAAGTGAAACTTTCTGGAATAGGAAATAAGGGAGATAAACAGACAAAGAAAGCTGCACAGATGGGTCAAGTAACTAGGTGGGATAGAAACAACACTGCATGTTATCCTCCTTTCCCCGGTCCAAATGTTGATGAATATTCTTCCCAACCAACTAGAATAGTGGTATTGAAGCCCAGCCTTGAGAAGACTCAGGACATTCAGACTGCCGCATCTCCATCTTTCTCGTCACCTAGGTTAGTGCATCGTGAAGATTCTTTTGAGGAACCTGAAGATGACGGTGTACGAGAACAGAGGGAAGTGGCCAAGGAAATCACTAGACAGATGCAAGAAAATATGATGCATCACAGGAGGGAAGAAACATTGTTTTCTTCTGTGTTTTCTAATGGTTATATCGGTGATGATAGTTCATTTAATAGATCTGAAAACGACTGTGCTGTGGAAAACCTCAGTGATTCAGAAGTCATGTCACCAACTTCTCGACATTCCTGGGATTACATCAATAGGTTTGGTAGCCCTTACTCTTCCTCTTCCTTCAGCCGTGCTTCATGTTCTCCTGAGTCCTCAGTTCGCAGGGAGGCAAAGAAACGTCTTTCAGAAAGATGGGCCCTGATGGCATCAAATAAGAGTTCTCAAGAACAAAGACAAGTTGTGAGAAGGTCAAGCACATTAGGTGAGATGCTTGCTCTTTCCGATACCAATAAGTTGGTGAAATCTGAAGAAGCTGGAAATAATAAGGAACAAGAATCTGAGGGATCAACTTCGTGCATAACTTTGGATAAAGAAGAAAGTACAAGTGATTCTCCCAAGAACCGTCTCAGGTCAATAGGGCCCCTATCTTCCACTGCATATGGTGGAAGGCTTGAAGTGGAAGTTCCAGATCCCGGAGATAGCAAAGAACAAGGTTCCAAGGAAGTGGCAAAGGCAAAGAGCATGAAATCAACTTTGAAGGGAAAAGTTTCAAGTTTATTTTTCTCGAAGAATAAGAAAACAAGTAAACAAAAATCTAGTGGATCTCAAGCTACTGATGTATCTCCATCTGCAACACCTGGAACACCTGGCTCACCCATCATTCATCCTCGAAAGATTAGCAGTAATGCATCTCAGTGTGTTGACACTTGCAACCAAGAGTGTTTCTCCGAAACTCGTTTACCAGATTTGACTAGTATGGGACAGAAACAAGGCATGATTTCATTCCAGGTACTTCAAAACTTATTGATTTTCTTAACAGTTCATATGTTCATTGAATGTTTACATCTTGTATGATACACATACATCAAATCTGCTCTAGTGTTTCTATGCTGATCTGAGATTTGACTGATATGATGGTCAAGAACTCAAGATGGAAAGTGCAACAATATTGCCTCTCATTTATTTGATCTAGGAGAGCGGAAGCTAGCACATAATAAACCTTAAATGTTCTTTTACCTTTATCTGAAGAGTGAGCAATGCTGAAGGTGATACTAGTATAATTCCTCGAATAGAGTTGAATAAATTTTGTTTATATTCATTTATTGTTCTTAGCTAAGACAAATATTAATCATCATCTTAATCAACTTAAGAGGTCAGTACTGTGATTTGAACATGAGATCAGATTGTCTTCTAAATTTCTATGACTTAATCACTTATCAATACTATGGTCACTTATTGTAGGCAGGGTTGTCTGTAGCGAAAACGTCAATGGCTGCTCATCTGAGTGAGAATCAGGAGCAGCCGAGTCCTATATCAGTTTTAAAACCTCCATTTGATGAGGAAGAGAACACAATTCACGAGTCCTCTGGCAGTTTCAAATCTCTGCACGGAGGTAAAACTTCACTTATTAATACCGGGAAAGTTTATTACTCGTCTGATTTCTTATTTCCTCTTATCCTCATTTATTGCCCCTTTAATAATACAGGTTTGGAGGTGCCACTTAAGTCTAACTTGATTGACAAGTCACCCCCTATAGAATCAATAGCTCGCATCCTATCATGGGGTGATTCTTGCTCAGAGACGGCCTCAAACTTCTCTACGGTTTCCCCCGGTGCCAAGGAAGAAGAACAGGATTGGGTTTTGTCAGTCCAATCACTATTATCAGCCATTGCTCTCAATGGGGAGGTGACAGTCGAGTCGTTTAGATGGCATTCACCTGAAAGCCCGTTGGACCCATCCTTGAGAGACAAACATGCCAACTTGAATGCCAAGGAACCTCGACACGAGTCCAAGCGACGGCAATGGAGATCAAAGAGGAAGCTCGTGTTCGACTGTGTGAATGCAGCATTACTAGAAATCACAGGTTCGGGTTCAAACAGTTGTGTGAGGACCCTGTCATTAGGCAGGGCCCAGACGGAGGGTGATGCACCCATGCTGGTCGACCAAGTGTGGTCCCGAATGAAGGAGTTGTTTTCCAGTGAGGTGATATGTCGTTTGGACAGCGACGACCTGGTGGTGCAGAAAGAAGTGGTGAGGGAAACGTGGGGTGATGAAATAAGATTGGAAAAGGATAGTTTGGGAAGGGAGATAGAGGGGAAATTGCTAGAAGAGCTTGTGGAAGAGGCAGTGGTGTGGATTTGACCAAGTAGGCCCTCTCCATTCATTGTAACTCTTTTTTTTTTTTCTCTTTTTTTTTTGTGAATTTGATTTTTGGACAACGATGATCATCCTCACGTAATGCTTTATTTGTTTAATTATCTGTATATATAATAATAATAATCTTAAAAAAAAACTTTATTGTTCTGTTTGAATCAGCATTAAAATATGTTTCCACAACACAGGACAGTACCGACAGTGTGTCCATCCTCACCTTAGGTGGAGTGTTGACCCACGCTGCTCCGTCTGTCTTTGTTCGTCTTTGTCAGGTTAGATAAGAAACAACTAAACGGAGCATCATAAAAATATATGAAAAAAAAACAATATATGCATTTTTAAAAAATGATTTTGTAAAATATAATGTTATTTGTCAATATTCTCCCTTAAGTTGTGGTTTGAAATCCATAGAATAAATTTTCATACATGTATAAAATAATTACATCGATCAATATATTTACTCTCTAAAATATAAAATATAAATATTTAATCTAAAAAATGAGAAAAGTAGCTTTCTACTCCCTCTCTCAACATAACAACAAAAAATTATGAGAAAGAACAAAAGTCCAGTTATTTTTTTTATTTTTCTCCTTTTTGTTTTCACAAGCGCCTCAATTATAGAGTTTAGGGTTTAGAGTTTATGGAGTTTTAGTGTATGGGTTTAAATTTTAGGGTTCATGGTTATAATTTAAGGTTTAGGGTTAGGGTTTAAGGTAATATAAGTAGAGATTTCAGTTTTAACCTATAAACCCTAAAAGTTAACCCTAAACCTCAAATTCTATCAACAACCCCTAAATTCAAAATTACTACACTTAAACCCCTAAAGTTTAAAACCTGCACAGAATCCCTAACCCCTAAAACTAAGTCATTTTTATAAAAAAGTTTCCATAAGCGCTTGTGTATAGAATAATTACCCTAATTAAAAAATACATTATGTGCCTATTTTAACAAAAAAAAATACTTTAGATACTTATTTTGACCAAAAATATATATTTTATGTACTTACTCTGAAGAAAAAAATACTTTAGTTACCTATTTTGACCAAAAAGTATACTTTAGGTACTTAATTTAACCAAAAAGTATACTTTAGGTACTTATTTTGACCAAAAAATACTTTAGGTACCAAAATGAAAAGGTTTGTATACTTTAGGCACTAATATGATATATAAGCAAAAACAAAACATATATACACCTCCTATTGTATAAATAAATCATATCTACCAAAAAAGGTGGCAAGCATATGAACATCTTAGTGAAAAACAAAACAATATGGGTAAAAAGGCTTAGGCAGACTATGTTTCCATGTGCTCTGAATGCAACCATTTTATGCAATTTGCAAACAATGTTTGCCAATGCTAAAATTAACTTTATATAATAAAATCATGCAAGTATTATAATATATATAGAACACCCACAACTTCTTGTATATATCTATGATCTATTAGACAAAAAGAAGGTGGTCTTTCAAACCATCCCAGGTTAACTTTACCCTCAACTAGGTGACAAAAGAAAATGATTAAACAAAGATTTCACAAATTTCCAGGATTTTCTTATTACAACCAGGAGAAAACAAACACCTTTCCCATAGGGATGTCCAAAGGAATATTGCTGTGGTAGTGGTAGCCTGGTAGGGCAAACACATGGGAGGCGACCAAGTAATACTTAACACAGCATAACATACAAAAATAAAAAATGATATAAAAATAACATAAACACGATATGAATACACGAATATCTCAGTATCTATACATAATATAATTTGTTAACATATCAATATATGTATAAGTATAATATCTGAAGCATAATTATGATACAAAGAAACACACACACATATCACACATATATACACAAATCGTTAGATCTAGCTGAATGGTACATAGGTAGTACTCATTTTATGAGATTTCTCCCTGAAATTCAGGTGTAATTTCCTATTACCAGCAAAAACATGTGGTTTGGTTAGGTAAAATTTCTAACTGGCAAAATGAATTGTGACCTTGAACTCAATAAAGAAATACATATACGATCTGCAAATTGCTCAAGAAAAAGCAACTGGACAGAATATAATAAGAGGACAATGACCAGAAACATAATCAATACTAGCACATAGAAATATATCTCTCTCTACATACATACACACATGCATATATATATACATATATGTTATCCATCAATGGGCATGATGAGTATGACACATCAGATATATGGAAAACCTAGAAGAAAAAAAAAACATAACAATATTCATGCGGGACACATAACCGTAACTGGCACTTATCCTTGAGTCCAGGTAACATAGCTAGCTCTTCATCTAGAATATCTAGCTTGGAACAATAAGGTTGATGAAGAGAGGGAAACAAAAAGATGGGGCTCAAACTTAAATCAACTGCATTATATTATAGGTTCAGCTGCTTAGGAATAGTACATTCACTCTGACAAATCGGTTTAATGACATCATAATACAATATTATACCAAACAACGAACTTCTCATTTATACAGAATGTCATTATCACCACATTCAGTTAGGACATCATTCCATAGGTGCAAATAAAAAGCAATACAGCCAACATGGTTTGAAGACCTATATACATCTGACTTCTTTCACAAAAAGTAAAGAGTAAAAGGGCTTCATACTTGTAGAAGATCAGTTCAAGATACAGAAGATACGGCTGCCCGTGAGATGGACCATTCTTTTTTGTTATTGTTCTACTTGGACTTCATACTTGCAGATGCATTCTGGTTTAGTAAACTGTATTTATCAACACCGTTGTATCTATCACCACTGTTCAGTCCATACTGCAATACCCAATTCAATGTTACGATTTACGGTACAAAAGCCAATATTATATGGAAGTTACTGCACATGGATAGATATAAGTGGAAACAAAACTCAGCATGAATGAATGTCCCACATTAAATTATAGTGATTCTCGACAAAATTTCGATTCTTATATGAACCAAGATTACATCAAAAACAGCAGTAATGAACATCAGAAAAACTGCGTTGAAATCTGGACCACCCTTTTGCATTACAGATGCTGTTTGTCAACCAGAAGAAAGTTACTAAACCCCAAAGCCAAAAAAATAGTTAAACAAGATAATTTCCAGCCAGGATCACAATATCCCCTCAAAATTCCAAAAGGGGGACTGGGGGAGAAGATATAAAGAATTGAAATCGTGATTTCACAACTGAACTAAAGACACAGAGTACCATGTACAAGTATCATTGACCAGTCATTATGAACTGGGATCTCTCAGTCACATTGACAGCTGTGAACTGCATAAATAAAAGTATTTTATTTCTAACTCAGATATCAGACTGCAAGGCTGGGACAAATGACACTGAGTTGGATTATTAGTTTGTTTCAGATCAGACCAACGACTTCTATAGATTCCATACATCTAAACCAATTAGATAGTATCTAATAGCAACCAGGCTGAGTTTCACACATGGAATTATCGTTTTAGTTCAATACCACATATGGTTTAGTAACTTGTGAGTGTGGATCTCAATAAGATTAATTTTGTGGATTTAAATCTGAAAAAATTCAGATATTTGGAAGCATTTCTGAAAGAAAATCAAATTTACAGTTGTGAACTGCATACATGTTCAACCACTGCTCTTTTGCTACTGAGATTCTGGATTGTGATACTAGGTTAATGTTAGTGAGTTGGACCATTCATTTTTCATCCTATCAACAAACACTGCAATAGATTCTCTACAATAATTTACATAGTATGAAAGTAATGAGATCCACTGTTTCTATAGATACTAATTCAAGGAACCATTTCCACAGGCAACAGTCATCATCCAATCTATAATTAGATGCCATGCAGTGAATTTCTCATCATACAGAATAACCTAATAAAACAGAGTGAACTGTCCCATACAATTAGAATCCAGCCGTATTTGTCTGCTAAAATTGAGTTATAAACAATTTAAGTCAGGATACCTTTTCTCTTATCCTTGATCCCCAGATGTCAGAGTGCGGTTCCCTGCCATCACCCTTGGCTGAAGATGTGTGGCTAGACTGAGGGTTTAGGAGGGGACCTCTATTACTTTCATAATCCTCCTCCTCGTCGATGTCTACTCTTCTAGACGATACCATTGCCCGCAGAATTATTGCCACTAGCAAAGCTAATGCCTGAAAGATTACAGGAGTTTGATTATAAACAATTAGAATATAAAATATAAAAATCTTTTATTTTCTTTCATAATCAAAAACAAGATTTCTTTCATCTGGTCTTTGAATTTAATTACCATATACATGAACTAAAGAATCTACCCATGCATTTTTAGTTCTTAACAGTTTTATTCATCCTAATACAAAAATGTTTGCCTAAGATGGATTCTTATATTTTCAATTAAAATTTTCATTTTCTTTCAATTTTAACAAGAAACTATTAAAGAACAAGCAAATTATAATTACAAAACCAACAAAGTTGATATATTGTAAGCTACAATCAAGTTGTGGTTGAGTATAGGCAGTATCTAAATTACAATATTAATTATTTTTTCTGAGAAATACACCAACGATCCACCTATCCATCCAATCAATGGTTGGGCAGCAGCCCAAGGAATTATTTAATCAAGGTTCAGTTCAGATCTGGCATTTGAAAATGCAATGTTGAAATCCAATCCAAGTTGAACAGTTTTCACATGAAAGAAATTACAAAACATGGCCAGATGATCATTGACCAATATGGTAAAATATCAAAGATAACCTTAGATCTTTCATCTGGTGAACTGCCGCAGATCACAAAGCATGTGTATTTGGTTACTGCATTTTCTTTTAAGTTTTAGAGCATAATAATTGGAATCAATTAATTTATTAAGTTATAAAATGCTTGAAAATGGCCTAGAATATACCTGAATAATGACCACACTGATCCCAATCCATTTACATATATCAATGTTGTTTTCAATGAAGGATCGGAGGGTATCAAGTTCTCCAGTTGGGTCAAATGGAATATCCTGTCAGAAAATATGTATTTAGTAATATAAGAGTATCTGCCCATGATACAAGGCATAGCATCTCTAGGAAAAAAAACAATGCACCAAAAAAAGGCGATACCTTCTCCCAGCTACGGTCAATTGCAACAAATGCCACCAAAGCAGCTTCTATTAGAATGAGAACAATTTTGAGAAATGTGTACTGGCAGTTTGATTAAGTCAAGGAAAAATATTTAATAGAATGCCGTCCATTGGATAATTGGCAGGACAGAATAACTTTGACACTTTGAAATCACCAGGTATTTAGTTTTAGAGAGACTTACAGTGAAAACGTATAAGAATATATTTTGAAATCTGTGCCTAAGATTTGATCCTATTTAGCACTTCATATTGAATGCTACTATCGCCTCTCGGTATAAAAAAGCATATGTAAAGTTAATGAACTTAAATTTCAATATATAGAAAACCATTGTCTGAAATTTGCAATTTTCATTAAAATCTAATGCTGGCCTCTATTATATAGATATTCAGAAACCAGACACTAAGGCAACTTCACTTGAAAAGCATATATAAAGGCTCATCTAGGTAGGATACGAAGCAAAGGCAGCAGCCATTAATAGATTCAGCTGCTATGCAACCAATGAGAGTAATGCAACATAGCACAATGCCCACTCCCATAAAAGAGTATATGAACCTAAAACAAAGAAGAAAAGAATCAACTTAACACTCAAGTAAGCATTACCAAATACAAACATTCAACCACAAACAACTCCAAAACCAATGGTTACATTGCTAATCATATGAAATGACCAACTGAAAGAGACACAGCCCAAGTTCTGAATTGTAATTGGCAGAGAAATATTAAATCCAATGCATTAGTATTAAAAAGCACTTTAATCTTTATACTCGTTAAAAAAATCTGCCCGGTACACATTAAATGCATTCGGCCCTAAAGGAAATACTTGACTAATTTATAAGAGTTAAAAGCGAGACAAAATTAGCATCGAGTTAGTGATTCTAATAAATAGTATAATTTTTTCCACTACTAAACCAACTTCACCTAGCAACTCTGAATAATAACTGCAATATGATTCACATTAGCTACTCTGTCTATTTTTTTCCCAAGAATATACAATAAAAATCATATACATATTAGGTATATAAATCTCTAAGTGACCTTATGTTCTTATACTATAACCTGACTCCGTTTTTTTCCCTTCCAATTTGATGTAGCATTTAATGAAGTGTCCACTTCAAAATTCCTTAAACAAACTATCAACTGTAAAACAAAAATAATAAATAAAGTAGTACCATGGAGCAGGTAGCTTGACGGAGCTCAAGTCAAGCCCGATCCCATTATCCAACTCCAATACCAGACCGACAGCAAAGCCGTCGAGAATCCCAGCCGCTTGAGCACCAACCTCCGGTCTTGAAATGGCGAGAGCAGAAAGAGACGACTCCGGCGAGGCAGCTGAAGGCGGAAGAAAATTGGGGACCTTATGGTTCCATTGGTCCAACATCCATATGGAATAGAGTATGATGGAAACTCCAATAAACCCTTGGAGAAAATTCAAAAACTTGAGAACAAAAGCAAACGAAACATGGTAGCAATTCGACTGCATTGCCTGAGATTTCAATCGACTTTCGATTTCCCTTTTTTCCTTTTAAAAAACCCTAATTTTTTATTGTGATTTTGGGGAGATGTAAGCGGCGTTGTTGGATTTTACTTATTTTTAGCATTGTATTTGTTTTTTTACTTTTGTTATGTATGATAATACTTTGGCGTGGCGCGGGAAGGGAATATGAGCTTGACCGTTGGAGAAGTCGAAACAAAAACGGTTAGTTGGTTGTATAAGTTGGGCCTTTTATTAGCCTACTGCTTCAGCTAACATACAGCCCATTGGCTCATTTGACAAGCCCATACATATGTGACCCATAAATATAAATTGTTAAGTATTTTGTTTGGTATAACCATGGTATAACCACAATTATCTGTCATTGATTGATTAATCTGGATTAAGTACCGTATAAATAGTTAGAAAAAATAATAATTAGTGTCTAATTTTAAAAAAAATTATATATTTTTTCTTCCCGGTGATTTAAGAGGATGGTGTCGTCAGCTTTTGATCAAGAGGTTGTCACCCATATTTTGTCATAAACTTTGTTGTGTTCTCCCTCTATATTCTTTTATCTTTTTTTCCTTTTTTTACTTTTTTAGTTTTTAATTTTACGTATTTGAATTGTAGTGTGATATGGTTTAATAAGTTTTTTACTTTGCGAATACTTTTTTGCTCTTATAGCACGTTTTGTCTGTTCTTATAGTATATATTCTCTATTTTTTTTAAATATCGCTCTTATAATCATTTTATAACTTCAAAGGTGTTTTAGTTATCTGTGTACTCAAGATAATTTCAATAATTCTAACGCACTTGGACATTTTAGTATTTTCCTCCGCGTTTTTAACTCTTATTAATAAGCCTTAAAAGGTATTTTTAATCATTCTCCAGAGTTTAGTGCTTCAAATTCGATTATTAAGCCTTAGGGACATTTTGATAATTAGGCACCTTCAAAGGTATTTCGATCTTTTATTTTATTATAGATTTCATAATTTCCATTAGAAGTCTATTGATCTATTATGGAGTGATTAGACAGTTTTCAAGTGTAACGAAAGGTGTTTATAAGCTTCCAACAACATGACGTATTGATACCTATATGTACTAAAATTATGGAGTACGTTTACTAATGAGTATTGATACTTATATGTACTAAAATGGCCTTTGATGTTTTCTATAAATTTGATTAATATCGATACTAGCTTGTGACTTTTGATATTGTGTGAACAATACCGGTACCCCAAAGAGTATGTAGCGATGCTCAACCTTGAAAATTTTCAATTTAAAGAATATTAATACTTATTCACCGAGTATCTAACTCAAACATAAAAACACGAAAAAGTATGAAAATAGTCTAAACTCGTACCAAACAACCATATTTGATCTCTACAACATCCTACATTAACCATACGATCATCTTTATACATTTCGACATGATTTTAATGTAACATATAATTATAACCAACAATGAATTTTGGTGCGACATTTTAGAGCTTAATTAATTTTTTTGGTGGTCTAATAAAAAATTTCGATAATTTTGAGAATTTAATAAGATTAATTTTAAAAGAATAAAGTTCTAATTAAAATTTTAAGAAAAAACTGAAAAACTTAATGGTTTTTTAATGATATCAAGATGGTTACAAAATAGTATATGTTTATATTTTCGTCGCAAGCACACCTTGCAAACAAAGTTATTCAAACTCAAGTGCCTTAGTTCTAGGGTAATTATTCTATACTAGTGGTGGAAACAAGTTTTCACTAGTGCTTTAATTTTAGGTTTTAATGTTTAATGTTTATGTATTTAAGGGCTTAGAATTTAAGGATTGTGGTTAAAATTTAGTATTTATAGGTTAAAGCTAAAACAACTACTCATGTTATCTCAAACCTTAAATTCTAACTTTAGATCATAAATTTTAAATTCCAAATCAAATATTTAAACTTTATAATTAAGATGTGGGTTATCTTCACTGGTGGTCCCTTTTGTTTAGGGTGTGTTTTATTTTGGTCACCGAAATTCAAAAACGTGTATTCTGGTCCCTAACGTTACAAAACGTTAATATTTTGGTCACCCAACCGTTAGTCTCCGTTACTTGGCTAACGGGTGGGTGACATGGCGCGTTAAAAAAAAATCCACGTGTTTATTCCACGTGTAAAATAATGTCTTTAATTATTATTTTGAAAAGGGGTAAAAAGAAACTGAAGGGTTAACCCTCTAATCCCTTTCGTTTCTTCCCCAAAAAGTCTGTTCAATCCACCGATTAAAGAAAAACAAAAACCCCAAAAGTCATTTTCTTCCCCTTCGTCTTTGTTCAATCCACCGATTAATCCACCGATTAAACAAAAACCCTTCGTCTTTCTTCCCCAAAAAGTCTCTTTCGTTTCTCTGTGAAATCTTTGAAAACTCAAGGTAAGTAATGAAAGGTTTAGGGTTTATCTCCTATTTCGAATTTGGTTTTTTTCGTGATATTTATCACTTCTAATTCTGGTTTTTTTTTTGTTTTTTTGTAAGATTTCGAAAAAATGGGGAGTTGGCGACTTCGAAAACCAAGGGAGCAGAAAGTGGTGTATGGTATGATTTTTTCGCACTTTTTTTGAAATATTAAGTGTATTGCAAAGTGGGTTTATGATTTTATTGTGTGTTTAGGGTTTAGTTATCTCATATTCGTTTGTCTGTGTATGGTAAAATTGCGAAAATTGGTTTTGTTTCTCCTATTTTGTAATCGTTTTCTAAACTGTTTTGTGTATTGCAAAGTGGGTTTAGGGTTTTATTGAGGGTATATTTTATAGGTATGTTAAATTGTTAATTATTCTTGTTTCAGTTTGAGGGTTTTATGAGCTTGTTTCAGATTGTATAGGGTTGTAAAATTGTTTATTGAGAGTTTATTGTACAAGTTTGTTAAAAGTTTCAGTTTTCTGAAATTTTAGTTGACTTGGTAGAATATTTCTTTGCACATGGGATTATTTATGATTGTTTTGCACATGAGTTGACTTTAATTTTATACTAGAATTTTAGGGTTTCATGACACTGTTTCAGATTTGTTTACTTCACTTTGGTAGACTTTAATAAATAGTTCACTTTATTTAAGTTTGTTTATTACATGGATAATGCAAAAGTGTTTTGTCTTTTAGTTTAAAGGAATATTTCTTACTTTATGTCTTTTATGATAATATTCATTTTATATTGCATTGTTGTCTTTGTTCCTTTTATGTATTTGTTGTCTTTTTTTGCCATTGTTGTCTTTATGTGTACTGTTTAATGCATTTATTTAGTTTACCAACTAAATTTAATGCATTTATGTGTACTGTTTTTATCATTTTGCACATTTCTTTATTCCTTTGTTGGACCACATTTCTTTTTATGGGGTATTGATTATTTTACAGTAACTTTTTTATGGTGTTTTACTAATGAAATTGTGTACTGTGCAGGGCCTGAGACAGACATGTTAACTATAGTAGTTCACTATGGAGGATAATTTGTGTTTGCACCAAGGATGAAGTACACCTCCAAATCTGAAGCCTATTTCGACTTTGTTGATGCTGGTACATTTTCCATATTTTCAGTATGTGAAATGGTTGAGAAGCTACATGTAGTTGGACCCTTTGCTGTTTATTGGAGAGTGCCAGATGCTGCTTTGAGTATTAGTTCTGTTAGGCCACTGAAGGCAGATGAAGATTGTATGGTTATGCTGAACAATGTGCCCAACTCAAGATACATGCATATATATCTGGACCCTGTTGAAAAAGAAGTCCATGAAGAAGATGTGCATCCTGCTGAAGATGAAGATGTGCATATGGAAGAAGAGCATTATGCTGAAAATGAAGCTGTGCATACTGAAGAAGTCGCAAGTCATGTGGTTGAAGAAGATGTTTATCCTACTGAAGAAGAAGAAGAAAGCCATGTTGTTGAAGAAGATGTGTTTACTGATGTTGAAGAAGATGTGCATCCTACTGAAGAAGAAGAATATAATCATGCTGCTGAAGATGTGCATCCTATTGAAGAAGAAGAAGATAACCATGCTGCTGAAGATGTGCATCCTACTGAAGAAGAAGAAGAAGAAGATAACCATGTTGTTTCTGAAGAAGAATCTGAAGCTGCAGAAGAATTTGATGTCAGTGACAATGAATATGATTGGGGAAGAGAAGACACGTGTAGACAAGAGGATGGGATAGGAATTGGGATTCAGAGAAACATGGATGGCTTTGGATCTAATGGTGTGCAAGTGCATAATAGGGTTAATGGGTCAAAATCAGAAACTGACCATTCTGAAGACCTATATAGTGAGCATGGTTCAGACTCAGATGGGCCTAGGAACCCTTCATTCAATACTGAAACTGACATGGTGAAGCCGAAGTTTGTTAAGGGTTTAATATTCCCTAATAAAACAACATTGAAAGAAGCAATCAAGCAGTATGGAAGGGTGGAAAGGGTGGAAGTAAAATTGAAGAAGAATGACAATCGAAGGATTCAAGCAAAATGCAAGGAAGGATGTCCTTGGACATTGTGGGCAGCCCCTATGGATCCTAAGGACAATATGGACAAGACTTGGCAAATTAAAACTATGGTAAACTCTCATACATGTTTCAAGTCTGTTTGTAGTACTAATATTACATCTAAGTGGATGGCAAAGTACTACATTGGAAAATTTATGTCTGAGCCTAATTATAGCATGAGATCATTACGGCACGATGTGTTGCATGAATTTGGTACACTTGTGTCCATTGGGAAGTGTGGTAGGGCTAGAGAAAGTGCATTAGAAATGATTGAAGGGAATCATAAGGCTCAATATGGGAAAATTTATGACTACTTACAAGAGTTGAGGATTACAAATCCTGGAACAACTACAATCTGTTATTTAGATTTAAGGTTGTTCCAGAGAATGTATGTTTGTCCACAGGCTTGTAAAGAAGGGTGGAAAATAAGTTGTAGGAGGATAATTAGTGTTGATGGTTGTTTCTTAAAGGGTTATTATCAAGGATATCTGTTGACAGCTGTAGGGATTGATGCAAATGATTGCATATATCCTATTGCATATATAGCTGTTGAGAGTGAGAATATGTCCTCTTGGTATTGGTTTATGGAAATTTTGAAAACTGATTTGGAGATTGATAACTCTTTCAACATTTGTTTCATGTCTGATAGACAGAAGGTTAGCTCTCTCCTTAATCTATTTTACATATGTTTTATTTATTTCTGATGCAAATGGGTTATTTCTGATTTTAACTTCAAATGTTATATTGTAGGGCCTTAAAGAAGTTATTGAAGATGTATTCTCACATGCAGAGCATAGAAAATGTGTTAGACACATGTACACAAATTTTAAGGAAAAACACAAAGGCCAAGCTCTAAAAGATGCTCTTTGGAAGGCTGCTAGAGCTACCTATTTGAGGGAGTTTGAAAATGCTATGGACCAGTTGAAGGCATTGTCAGAGCCTGCATATGCTTGGCTTAAAGAGAAAGACCCTGTGCAGTGGTCTAGATCACACTTCTCCACTAGGAGCAAGTGTGATATGCTCCTGAATAACCACTGTGAATCTTTTAACAAGGTAATTAAAATGTTTCAATTATCTTTTTTTTTTATTTTTGTCCCTTTCGAAATGGTATGTTTTATTTTGGTCCCCTTCGAAAGGGTGTGTTTTATTTTGGTCCCCTTCGAATGGGTGTGTTTTATTTTGGTCACCAAGTGTCTAAAATAGTGTTCTATTTTTTGTGACCAAAATAAAACACACCCATTCGAAGGGGACCAAAATAAAACACACCCTTTCGAAGGGGACCAAAATAAAACATACCTTTTCAAAAGGGACCAATTATTTACTACTTAAGCTTGATTTAACTCTTTCTCACTATCAATATGTGCATGCAGTCTATTTTGGAGGCAAGAGATAAGCCTATATTGACTATGATGGAGACAATTCGAACTAAAATTATGACTCGAATTGTAGCTAAAAGAGAGGCTGCTGAAAAGTGTAAAGGATTATTGTGTGCAAAAATTCAAAAAAAATTGGACATCAATATTGAAGCATCCATCAGGTTAATGTGTTACATTTCAATTTGAAATTAGATTTCTTGTTTCATATGATACTTGCAATATGTTTTCTACTTATGTTTTCTGCTTGCAATATGCCTATTGTTGGTATTGATTTATTGTTGTAATATGCCTGCCTTGGTTTATTGTTGTAATCTGTCTGCCTTGGTTTATTGTTGTAATATGCCTGCCTTGGTTATATGATGTGTTTTATTTTGGTTGCCTTGGTTTATAGTTGTAATATGCCTGCCTTGGTTATATGATGTAATCTGCCTGCCTTGGTTTGTAGTTGTAATCTGCCTGCCTTGATTTTATGGTGTTTCAGGTTCTGGCCAACTTATGCTGGTTTGCATAAATATCAAGTTGAAGCTGGCCCATCTCATCAGCATGTTGTGGACCTTGAAGGAAGATCATGTTCATGTAGAAAATGGGACCTTACTGGGATCCCATGTTCTCATGCAGCATCAGTCTTTCGGCTGAATAACTTAAAGCCTGAAGAATTTGTTAATGAATGCTACCACAACAGTACACAGTTGGCTATTTACTCCAACATGATTACACCAATCAAAGGTAACAATCTAAGCTACCTTGTACCTTACACTATGTCAATGACTAACTAAAAAATTTCTTTCATTTTTTTGTTTTCAGGTCCGTACCAGTGGGCTCCAGTAACTGACATGGAACCTATATTGCCACCAACCATAAGGAGACCACCAGGAAGGCCAACCAAGAAGAGAAGATTGGAATCTGATGAAGTCAGTAACCCTAAGCTAAGCAAAAGAGGGTTGCAAGCCAGCTGCACAAAATGTGGAAAAAAGGGCCACAATAGGAGGACTTGTAGAGGAGAAGTGGGTGCAAATCAACCTATTCAAAGACCCACATTTAGGAGACCAAAACGTACACAACCTCAAGAACCTCAGCATCCACAACAACCTCCACCGAATCAACAATCTCAGCAGCAACCTGTGCGTCGAAGGGAAAAATTTCCAATTAAGAGAAAACATCCTCTTCCTCCACCAACAACTGTGAGATGGATGCCAAGTCAAGAATCTACAGTATCTAATCCTCCAACTCAGGAAGCACAGCCAGCAACTAGGGAGTAAAGTTAGGAGAAACATATTTTGTGATTTGAAATGTTTGGGTCACATTTTGTAACTGCTATAGGAGGTTCAGCAGTTGATGTCATATTTTGTTGGTTAAGTTGGGACAATTTTATTTTACAAACTTAACATTTTAGGTGATTATTTTGTCACTGCTACATGATGTTTAGCAGTAGATATCATTTTTTGCAGCTGATATATGATGTTTATCAGCTGAAAAACTGTTATTTATTAGCTGGCAAGTTATGAAAATTTACCTTTGATTCCTTAAATTCTTTATTTTATTGACAATAATTTATATCTTCATTACTAGTTACTCAATTGAATACAACATAAAATTGAATAATTCTAATTCTTTACCAAAACTATATATATTCATTACTTAACTGAAACCATTACATAGAACAATCCACAAGTTATTCATACAAACCATACAAAATTATAACTCATGGAAATAAAACCTACATATTAATCTTCATAACCCAAACCATAAAACCCAAACTTCACACAAAATATTTCATGGAATAACATCATCTCTATAACCCAAACCCTAAAATTCTCTGAAAATAAACCCCAACCAACCATTTACTTCATAACCCACATCATTGCCATGGAGAAAATCAGCAAGCATAACCAACAAATTCTCTCAATTTTTTTGGCCGACTCCATTTTCTTCACTCTTCTTAACAGCCCAACAGTTACCACTCTTGCCCGTGGTGACAAAGGTTCATCGTACCAAGCAAAGAACCGGCAAGGACTCTCCTTCCCATATTTTTTACAACTAAAAAATCTCCTACCAGGATTAGCATCAGTCCAAGAAGTTAAAATCTTTGCTTCCAGGCCACAACCACAAATCGGAACGCCTGCTTCCATTTCTTCTGTCTTCTTTCTTCACTTTAAAATTTCTACAGAGGTAAGAAAAGAGAGATTGATTTAGGGTTTTAATTGATGTAAAGGGGATTATATAGGTAGGAATCTACCCGTTAGGTTTTTTAAATGACGTGGAATATACACGTGGATTTTTTTTTTAACGCGCCATGTCACCCACCCGTTAGCCAAGTAACGGAGACTAACGGTTGGGTGACCAAAATATTAACGTTTTGTAACGTTAGGGACCAGAATACACGTTTTTGAATTTCGGTGACCAAAATAAAACACACCCTAAATAAAAGGGACCACCAGTGAAGATTACCCTTAAGATGTTTATGAAAACAAATTTTTTATCCACGTATTGAATATAATTATATAAATTCGTACTTAAGAGCATTTATATTAAAAAAAAAACACGGTGTCCATAGGGATGGCTTGGTTCCGTGACGGCTGACGCAAACTTAAAGGTGGAGTGAGTCAGCATATTTCTTCTAGATCCTTCTTTATTTTCTCCATTTATTTTCTCTAAAACCTTCCTCTTAAACCCTAAAACTCCCTCTGCTGCTTCTCCTCCGCCACCGCCACCACCACAATGTACCGCTTTGCCACTTCCCTTGCCTCCAAAGCCAGGTAAAACCACCTCTACCACAAATCTCTCTCTTTTATCTCTAATGCGATGCTTCCATTCTTTTCTAATTACTTTTGCTCCTTTCTAACGTGTAGGTTGGCTAAGAACAATGCCCAATTTGTAAGACTCTCTCTCCCTCTCTCTCTCTCTCTTGATCCGAACATCATTCCTCTGTTTTTTAGTAGCCTGTGATTTTGATTTGAATATTTGTTTTATGTCACAGATTGGGAATAGATTGAGTTGGAGTCGAAACTATGCGGCTAAAGACATTAGATTTGGTGTAGAAGCACGCGCCTTGATGCTTAGGGGCGTTGAAGAGCTGGCTGACGCTGTTAAAGTCACCATGGGTCCAAAAGTCCGTCATTTATTCACATTTACTGTTCTCTTCTGCTTCCTCTTTTTCTTAGATTGTAGCTAATAATATGCGAATATAAAATACAATGTTAAAATGTTGCAAAGTATGATTATATATATAATATGCATTTTTGGAAACTAAATCCGTTTTTGAAATTATTGTGAAAAGTTGTGTAATTGGATTAAGTTTTCTAGTTTCACACGGTTTGGGACCGTGAAGGGTCCTTAAACTCCTCCTTTTAACGGGCTATATATTATTTGGCTAAGCATTTCTTCCTGGTTTCCCTGATTGATTTATGTACATACATACACACATACGTATATGTATTGATATATAATAGCTTCACTTCCTTCTAGAGATGGGCTGATGCTTTGGATGTTGTTAAACTAAAGTTAGTTACTGTTTTTTATTGACTTTTGCACAGGGGCGTAATGTTGTTTTGGAACAAAGTTTTGGAGCCCCTAAGGTGACAAAAGATGGTGTAACTGTAGCCAAGAGCATTGAATTTAAAGACAGAGTTAAAAACATTGGTGCTTCTCTTGTAAAGCAGGTTGCAAATGCCACCAATGATGTTGCCGGGGATGGTGAGGTTCATGTGTTATACTACACTACTAATTTAGTAAATCGTGTTTGTTAATATTGATGTTTTATTCTTACCTAAAAGCTTGGATGAAAACCATTGAAAAGACTAAATACAATGGCGCTACATGATTCTTCTATCCTACTCAATTGTGGGAGAAGATTTCATTTAATTGTTTTTGTTGTTATATGACACCAGAGAAGATGTTGGAAATATGGGACAATCTGGGTTTTCATAAACATAATGCAAACCATGATAACGTGGGAATATTTACTAATGTAAAGCCTGTGCTGTTTGCAGGAACCACTTGTGCTACAGTCCTCACCCGGGCCATATTTGTTGAAGGGTGCAAGTCAGTAGCAGCTGGAATGAATGCCATGGATCTCAGACGAGGAATTTCAATGGCAGTTGATGCAGTTGTGACAGATTTGAAGAGCAGAGCACGGATGATCAGCACATCTGAGGAAATTGCACAGGTTTACTTTGACAAAAGCAGCTTTTGTTCTAACACTGGAAGGCTGAACATTATAGACAGGGCCACCATTGATCAGGTGTTTTGTGTTTTAAATATTACTCATACGGTTGTTTCCACTGAAGGTTGGAACCATATCTGCAAATGGAGAAAGGGAGATTGGAGAGCTCATTGCCAAGGCTATGGAGAAAGTTGGCAAAGAAGGTGTTATTACCATTGCTGTAAGTTGTTTCTTGGATTCTTTTCCTTTTATCCGTTTTCTGTTCATGTTGTTTATTTGCTCTGCCGTTTTCTGTCTGATTGGATTTGAGTTATTCAGACGTATTTACTTTCTTTCTCCCTTAAATTGTTTTCAGGATGGGAAAACCTTGGACAATGAATTAGAGGTAGTTGAGGGAATGAAGCTTGACAGGGGCTACATATCCCCCTACTTTATCACCAACCAGAAGAACCAAAAATGTGTAAGTGTATTTTGGCATATAATATTCGGTGGTTCCTTGGCGTTATATTGCCAGGAAAAGTTGGGGCATTGCTTCTAGTTTGCTATGTAAACATCATAACTTGTGACACAATTGGTTTTATTTTGGTAGGAATTGGAGAACCCACTCATTTTGATCCACGAGAAGAAGATCTCAAACCTACCTGCTTTGGTTAAATTTTTGGAATTGTCCTTGACAGTGAGTGGACCTGAGGAAAACTTCACATTTTTGATAATTTGAATAATGCTATCACATTCATAGACAAATTTGTTGTGTTATTCCAGAAGCAAAGGCCTTTACTAATTATTGCCGAAGATCTTGAAAGTGAAGCACTTGCAACTCTCATTCTGAACAAGCTTCGTGTTGGTCTCAAGGTAGTGTTCAAACTTTTCCATTTTAAATTGTAGCTATCATCTATGCTCTTGCTATCGACGTTCAGATCTTGATGTTTTTATTGTGGTTGGTTTGTAAGGTGTGTGCTATTAAGGCCCCAGGCTTTGGAGAAAATAGGAAAGCTGGTTTGCAGGACCTTGCTGCTCTCACTGGAGGCCAAGTAGGTTTTCTCCCTATCTCAATTTAAGACCTCCAATACCATTGAATTATTAACCACCATATCCCATAACCTGTTTTCTTTATAGGTAGTAACTGAAGAACTTGGTCTTGACATCGAAAAGGTGGGAGTTGAGGTGCTAGGCTCTTGCAAAAAGGTTGGTTAATCAATACATCTTCAGGCTACACCAGCTTAAATGAGAGTCTGCCTTCTTAATCAGTGTCTATAATCCCCCCTTTACCATTTTTTTGAAAGGTTTATATGTTAATTTTGTCATGGATTTGTAACTGATTTCCATTGCTTGAAGTGTAGATTACAGTATCAAAGGATGACACAATCATCCTTGATGGAGCTGGGGACAAGGCTGCTATTGAAGAAAGATGCGAACAAGTTGGTTTCATTGCTGCTTTCACTTGTCTTTTACAATTACCAGGCTTTTCTGTTTGTAGTATTCAGTCAATGGCTTATGATTATGCTACAGATAAGATCTGCTATGGAACTAAGCACATCTGATTATGATAAAGATAAGTTACAAGAGCGGCTTGCAAAGCTTTCTGGTGGTGTTGCAGTTTTGAAGGTTAGTCTAAGAGAAGATTATGATTCATCAAAATTTGTCACTATGAATTAATGCAAATAAACTCTGGAATAACCTAAAACAATTTGATTGTTTCCCCTGGAACTGTTCTCTTCAATTAAAGCACTGATGGAAGTTTGTTTTGTAGATTGGAGGAGCAAGTGAGGCAGAAGTTGGTGAAAAGAAGGATAGAGTTACTGATGCACTAAATGCAACCAAAGCTGCCGTGGAGGAAGGAATTGTTCCTGGTATGTTTTTAAATTCGAATTTGGCTGCTATTAGTTGATTTTGTTGGATTTACGCTGTCATATGGTATGTTCAATTTTTCCCATTGCCAGGTGGTGGTGCTGCCCTTCTTTATGCCTCAAAGGAGCTTGAAAACCTGCAAACCGCAAACTTTGATCAGAAGATTGGTGTTCAGATCATCCAGAATGCTCTTAAGGTTCAAATTGGCTATCCTTATACTTATTCTTTCCAATGGAATGCTCTCTTATATAGTCTTTATTCTCAAACATATGACATGGCATTTTCGGAGATAAATCTCAGGTTTAAGAATTTTGTAAATGTTGTTTGTAATCCTTTTGTTAGTGTATGCTTCATAAGATAGGGCCCCAATTAAAAATTTTGAGCTTTATGAACTGAAAATATATTATGACAAGGCCGGAGTGTTGTATGTATGCTTTTAGTTCACACATTCAATGTCATTTCTACAGATGCCTGCATATACAATTGCTTCCAATGCTGGAGTTGAGGGTGCAGTAGTTGTTGGAAAGCTATTAGAACAGGATAACCCTGACCTTGGATACGATGCTGCTAAAGGTTTTCATTCTTTCTTTTTCTTTTTCCAAGGGAAACATATTAAAAATATTTGTGGTATTGTGAATTGGAATTTGATGATCTTTTTTTTATTGTGACCGTTTGTCCAGGTGAATACGTAGATATGGTAAAAGAGGGAATCATCGATCCTTTGAAAGTCATAAGAACAGCATTGGTAGATGCTGCAAGGTGATTTATAGAAGTCATACCATCTCTCATATGAACTGCTCTCCCTTCCTTCATCTTAATTATGACTTGTGTGCAAATGCAGTGTGTCTTCTTTGATGACCACAACGGAAGCAATCATTACCGAACTTCCCAAGGACGAGAAGGAAGGAGCATCCTCCCCTGGAGGCATGGGTGGCCTAGATTACTAGAGCTTTCATAGATGGGAACGACGGACGGGTTTGATGTGTTCCGAACTTGTTTTGACCTCAACTTTTATATATTTGATAAAAAACTGATGAGGTGAGATGATAAGAGAATAGTTTTAGGTTGATCCCGTGTGTGGGGTTGCTGGATTTCTTGGGTTGAGAACTTTCTCATGTCCCATATTTATTGAGTAATTCATCATTGTCTTTCGTCTAGTGGCTGTTTCTTGTTCTAAACATTCTTCTCCCAACATTTCATAAAATAGCGATGATTCATGGTCAAAGGATGTTAGAGTTGTAAGAGGTCTTTTTTGGTTTCGTATGTTTTGAAAAAAAAAAGATATATATATATTTTTGTTAATTTGTTATGTTTTGATCATTGAGCTGGTAGCTTATGTTAGTTTGATGCAATTTAGACAAAATATGAAAATCTAACTTTAGAATTTCCTTCTACTCTTGAAAAAAAGCCTATCTTCACCGCTGCCTTAAAATTATAAAAGAAAATCCATTCCTTAGCCTTGCAATCAGGATGGGTTGCGGAAAATTGTCTCAATTATAAAAGCAGGAGCAGTTTCCAACAAAACAAAATAGTAAAAAATAAAAGGGGGAATCCCACCTCCCATTCTGTCAAACCAGTCAAGATATTCATTGGAATATTGGTACTATCATAGAGAAGATGAAATAAAATTAGCACAATCTTAGCAGATTAAGAACTGCGACATATGGAACTATGATTGAAAGATAGCATTTGCAACAACTGGGGAATTCGAGTTTCGGTACTGTATTGGATTTGGTGGCATTTACAGAGCGGAACCCCCTTGTGGAAAAATTGTTGTCTTGAAGAAATTTCACCGTTTAGAAGCTGAAAATTCGGGTTTCAACAAGAGTTGCAGGAATGAGATCAAATTTCTAAAAGAAATACGACACCGTATCTTAAAGCTTCATGGATTTTGTCTGCACCGGTGCTCCATGTTCTTAATCGGAGTTTATTTTACAACCTGAGAGATGAAGTGGAAGCCGTGGAAGTGGATTGAACAAAAAGAGCATAGACAACCTTTTTTTGGATAGAAAGAAACAAGAGAGAAAAAACCCGGTTGGTGCCAGTTGGGAAAGGTGGTCGAACGGAGGCGGCAAAAAGAGCCTAGCGACTAAGGCTGATGTGAAAAACAATGAGGAATGAAACAGAAATAAAGAAGAAGAAAAAAATTCAGAGATCAAGTTGATATTTTATCTAGAGTTTAATAATTAGATATAAAAATTAATTATGTTTAATAACATATTACGTCATCAAATTATCAAATCAACAAAATATAATAAATCAATAATAGGTGTAGTTAGATATATTTTGTAGTCTTATACTCTTATGGGCTATGGGTGCGAAAGAGTGGTGTTAGAATTCCACATGGCATGAGTTATGAGTAATTGAGTATAGTGAAAATAATAAAGAGTGCAATGGGGGCTTCCGAGTTTTCTGTGCCATTTCACATATCATATGATACGTAATTACGTATGCAATAAATATGCATGTTTTCATTCATTCATGGATTGCCTTGTTACACTGTGCCGTACTCTAAGTTCATATCACCTTGATTTTTGAGTTGAATCATAGGATATGCTTTAATTTATTCCTTTTATGTTAAAAAAATCTATAAGTAAAAGGGTTGTTATTTACGAAATTCTTAGCTTAATGCAAGTTTCTCCTAAAATTCCGGATGATTTTCGTCGCTATAAAAAACAACCTTCACAATCCATTAGTCTTTTAAACGATGATGGAAGACGTGGACGTTTCGTCCGAATGGCAGCAAAGATCAACCTTCATAATCCATTAGTCTTTAAAATTACAGTTAATGGGAGAATTCAAATTCTTAAGTACGACTCCTTGCCGTGTTCTGCTTCAGATGTAGAATCTATGGTTATATTCAAAAAATTTGCCCGAAATTGAATCTTCAATTGATATTGTATTGACCTATGAACAAATATGCTGATTTGACAAAACGATATATCAGTCAAAAATAAAAGTAATAAGACATGTCATTCTATAAAGTTGTTTATCGTTACTTGACTAACAATTTTTAGAGTAATTTTGACATAAAATAAAACGTTAACACTTAACATGCTTCAAAAAATATAGATCAAAGTGACAATGCAATTAAACGTTAATATTTTTTTTGACACCATGTCTCAATTTATATATTTTGAACTTTAAAAAAATTAGTTTGTTTTTCTTTTAGGGTTAGATCTAACGACGCCACGATTGATCAAGTGGTGCTCCTTTCATTATGTTGTTGATCTTCCTATCTCGAACCTCGAACTGAATTTAGATACGCGATTACATCTATAGTTTCTTATTCACGGTTGAGTTGTGATAATGACCTTATTGTTAACGTACCTTCATTGTAATATGCATTTTTATGTTGTTTGATGATGATTTTACCTATCGTTCTTCGATTTTGATGATATTTGTATCCTTTTATTTCGAGTTTTTGGGTTAGGTTCTTACATTTTCTTTATATGGTCCTCTTATGATTTTGAGACGCTAGTTTTGTTTACTTAAAATATATTTGAATTTAGGTGTTTTGTTTACTAAGTTGTGAACTTTATTGTAATTTCGGATATATTCTCATTTAATAAAATTAGCGGATTTCAATTAAAAAAATTAATTTAATTTAAATAAAAGATAAGTGGGACCCTATTCCTTCACACTTACCCGCAATTTGCAAATTGTCGCTTCACTGCCCAACATGCCACACGCTCTGCCTTGCCACGTCTTCACGTCTTACGATGCATCCCTTCTTCTATCTTTATTATTATTTTTTAAAAAATCATTTTTTATATCTGTAAATAATTGAATTAATAAGATATATATCTATTGTTTCAAGTGGTTTAATAAAATATTTTATCATGAATGTATGCAAAATAATTTGTTATATAGATTTTATATTTATATATTAATAGCGTATACATTTTACGCACTATTAGTGAATTCAATAATAACATATTATTATAAAAAATAGTTAATTTATTTTTAGTAATGTATCATAATCTTACTCACGGTAATATATAAAATTGTACATCGTTAATATATTAAATTTATTATTTTAATTTCTCTTTATTTGTTTTTTCAGCTCCTCATTTGCTTTTTTTGCCAACATCAATCACATTTGTCCAAAATTAAAATATTCTTTTTCTTTTTTTCTCTTTTTTCATTTTAGTTGGAACTATAATCAAACCATATAATGCAAGATTTTCAACTTATGCAACGTTTAAGTACAAACAAATTGTACCTACTTTTTTTAAAATATATAAAAAATACGAGGCCCATGAAAATGGTAACATATGGATAAGATATGATATTTTAATATATTTATTTTTCCTCAAAATTTTATTATTATTGTCCCATATCTCTAATTTAATCAACGAGCAGAATTGATGAGGTGAGCAAATCACCACCAAACAAGCACCTAAATCATTGAATCTCAGATGCTGCCTTTAAAATACGTTATGACGTTATTGATTTGATTTATGCTTGATGAATCTGCTTAAGGACTACAGTTTTTTCGTTTAATTCCGGTGAAGGCTAAAAAATAATATAATTGAAATGTTAAAAAATTTGAAATTTAAAATATTACCATACAACTAAAATATTATAAAAAATATTTTTTTTTTGTCTCATTTAATATGTTTAGTGTTAATTTTTTTGAGTTAAATTTATTCAATTTTGACTCATTATTACTATACATGTTGAGTTTGACAGAGGTAGTAATATTTTAAGTGTGGTAAGTTTCGAAATTTGTCATGAATCTAAAAACTAAATTTTGAAACTTGTCAAAAAATCAACAATCTAAAATATATACTTTTTTATAATATTTCGATCGTGTGATAACATTTTAAGTTATATAATTTTTAGTATTTTGATTATACCAACTTTTAGCTTTTAAATTAAGGAGTTGCACTCTATAGTCATGAATTCAAACCTCTTCAAGTTTGCTTTGATTTTTGTAGTTCAATTACTTATTAGAGAATGTATAAATATAATAATCAATTATGATGGTAACTCTTATAATAGTTGATTAAAAATTATCAATTCTAGTGAGGTTTTCAATCTCTATTTTTTAAGTGGTTATTTAAAAAATATTGTTTTACTATTTTAAAAGTCGTTTTTGTCTATAGTTTTAGTGTTGTTGGTTGGATTTTTTTTTTCTTTTTTAGTTGTTTTAATATATTTTTCTTTTGCTATTATCGCATATTATTTGTCTGTTATTTTGGCATATTAACTATTGGAGAGTAAATATCATGGTGTACATTTTTGTTTGGGGATGTTGACAAAATGCTTTGTTTATATATTAGTTTAAAAAATTCTCGATGCAATTGGAACTTGCAACAAAATTTTGTGCAAATTTATTAGTGTCTTTCAATTAAAGAAGGCGTTTATCTCCTTAATATTCGGAGGTAATTATGTGATTTGAGCTCTTCACAATAAATACTCCAAGATTAAATTATAATATGACCTTTTATGTTTAAAATTCCATGCCCTGTTGATATTTTAGAGTTTCATCTATTGCTTACATATTCTTTTTATTATGATTTTAAAATTATATGTATACCAGGGTGTTAATAAAATTCAAATATTTTGTTAATAAGTTAAAAAAAAAACATTTTGTTAATAAAATATAAGTTCTAAACAACCACAATTCCAATATGTTAGTAGTGTATGTAGTGTCATTAGACTAGACTTAATCCATGTATAGAATAGCAGTCCAATGGTTTTTATGGAATATGTGGTACTATCTCTCTCCTCCTTTTAGTTAAGAAATGATTGATATTCTTATTTTATAGGCAAAAAGTAAAAGAAAATTAACATTTGATTGAATAGTCATTTTGGTTCATATTCTCTTTTAACCGATTTAATCTTTAAACGTTTCATTTTAGGTTAAAATGACCCTCTCTGCGAATGAAAACTGTTAGTCAACTGACGATAAACAACTTGAAATGACTTGACAGAATGACACATCAAAACGAAAAAATATTTTATATTTTATACAGTTTTATAAAAATGTTTTTTGACTGGTGTGTTATTATGTAAAGTCAGCATATTTGTCTATTTGACACTGCTATCGCGACGTGCACTGCCATGTAGGTTTCTCAAGTCATTTAAGATGTTTATCGTCAGTTGATTAACAATTTTCATCCGTAAAAGAGTCATTTTGACCCAAAATGAAATGTTAAGAGTTAAATTAGTTTAAAAAATATGAACTAAAATATTATTTAATCAAAGGTTATAAGTATTTTTTAACATTATGCTTATTTTATACGTATCGTATTGTTATATAAAGTTGTTTCCACTTTCCAAATTAAATATTTCAACTTTACATATAATATTCTTTAAGAGAAATTATATCATAGGCCCGGCTCGCCACGTCATCCATGGTCCCAACCAATAAAAAGCATCCATTTCATTAATTTTTTACATGTCATTTTTTACCAAGTGAATCTTCACTCAGATTACTGTAAATTAAATTAAAAAAACAGTTTTTACCAATTATAGATTCACTTGGTAAAAAGATAATATGAAAAAATTAATGAAATGGATGCTTTTTATTGGTTGGGACCATGGATGACGTGGCGAGCCGGGCCTATAATATAATTTCTCTATTCTTTAAACAATCATGTAACTTTCTTTCCCTTTGAAAAGATTACACTTTACACATCATGATATCATGGATGGTTGCCTTTTGTTTTAATAGTAAAATTACTATCCTTAATAAGCTTATATCATTAGAGCAAGTGGTTAAAATTCCTAGTTGATATATTCTCCTTTTAGTAGGTTATGAGTTCAAGATTTAATAGGAGTAAATTTTTTTTCCACCTCTTAGGTAGAAATTATTTTAAAAAACAATAAAGAATGATAAATCAAAAATAGATATGAATCATACTATTTGAAACTTTTACAATATATAAGTTTATAAATCAAACTTATTTGATTCGAATTGAATCAAATTTAATTTTCATTTAATTTAAAATTAACTTTTATTATTTTACAATATAAAAATTAAATATTTTATACCTAAAAATATTGTCATAAATTGATTCGAGAACTAAACTCTATAATTAAATTATGGCATTCTTACTTTAATTGCTTTTTTTTGTTCAAAGATTCAACTCACTTCACATCTCTAGTCATAAATTCTAGGGTAAACTACACCAATGATCCTAAAACTATTGAAGTTTTTTTTGGTCACCATTTTTTTTTGTTAAAATAGTCGCTATTACATTTATTTCCCATTTTTTATCACCGACCATTAAAAAATTAACGATGATACTGACTATATTTATTTTTCATTTTTTTGTCAAACTCTCTCTCCTCCACATATTATTTTTCTTTATTTTTTCAAAAAAGTGAAAAAAACAATACTTATAGGGGAGATAAAATGGTAAAAAATTTAAAAATAAATCCACGCCAGCATCGGCGTTAGTTTTCTAACTGTAGGTGACCAAAATAGAAAGAAACATAACATTATTGACTATTTTAATAAAAATAGGTTAGGTGACTAAAATAAAAAACTATGATAATTCAGTTACCATTTGTGTAGTTTACCCAAACTTTTACTCGTTTTTTAAAATATAAATAAATTAGAGGTGTAATGGATGAAGTATTTGGCTTTGATTTAGTTAGTTGTATTGTTTTAAGAAAGTTGAATGAGAGAAGTTAAAGTACAAAAATGATGAGATTTATATCCAAGTCTTAGGATATGCCCGAGTGTGAAGGGACAGTCCCCCATATGAAGAAATAAAACATGTTCCTTATCCTATTTCCCAACTGCCCTCACTTTCATATCATTCCTCCTTTTTATTTATTTATACAAGACATCTATCTCCAGGTTATACTCTATTTATGATTAAGTTGTACTCATTATTAATTAAATGTTAATTCAGTTAATAAATTATTAAAATGTTTTTTAATATTTTTACATGCTCTTTAAATACATTCATTAAAAATATTGATAATCCCACTATTTCGGTGGTTAAATGACATTGTCTCCCTCTTATTTAGTGTTCGAATCTTACCTCCTTTATAATTACAAAAAAGGGAAAAAAGGACAATTATTTAGTGCATTGATAGTTAAAAATGTTTTCACAAATGTCTTTGAGACAATGGCAAGTGTCTTATTTGTTTACTTTTTAAAATATATTTTAAGGACACTTCTTATAATTTAAGAGTGCTTGTAGAATTGTTTTTTTTTGTTAATAGTGCATCAAATAGTTATACATAAATAAATACAACAATAAAAAATTATTTACCTAAGTGTTAAATCCGTGTTTTAAATGATTTATATATAAATCTTTAGCATTAATCCATACCTAAGTGTTGTCTGTCTGGTTGAAACTAGAGTAAGGGAGGTGAATTTTATTCAGTTGTTCAATAAGTATAGTTCTGAATAGAGATGTTTTCATAACTATCAACATGTGGAGTTAGGAAGAATTTGGGTATTATGCAAGACTGGATCTGACTTCACTGTGGCTCATGTTGATGATCAAGTCCTTACTGTGAAGGGTCACTTGGATGGAAGGATTGTTCTCATTTCTGCTGTGTATGGAAGTAATAGTGCTATACAGAGGCGTAGGTTGTGGGATCAGCTTAGTGTTGTTGCTGATCTCACTGGTGGTTTGCCATGGATGGTTGGATGTGACTTTAATGTCACTCTCACTGCAGAGGAGAGTTCAGATTTTGAGTTGGTTGGCTCCCATACTTCTGCTGATATGCTTGAGTTTCAGGAATGTTTGAGTAATGTAGGGTTGTTGGATCACCCTTTTGTTGGCCCTACTTTTACCTGGACTAACAAACATGAGGTGGGCTTCCTTGCAAGGAAGCTTGACAGAGTCCTTGTCAATCATCAATGGTGTGTTGAGGTTCTTAACTCTGGAGTTGAGTTCCTTCCTCCAGGAGTATCAGATCACTGTCTTGTTGTGGTAAGGCTTTGTGCTAAGGACACTGTTCAGAGGCCAAAGCCTTTTAAGTTCTTTAACTTCTGGACCGAACATCCAGATTTTAGAAGGGTGGTGGAGGAATCATGGGAAGAGCCTGCAGTTGGTAATCCAATGAGAATTCTCTTCACTAAACTGAAGAGGCTAAAGGTGCACCTGAAGTCTTTGAATCAAAACCAATTCTCTGAGATTTCTAAGAGAGTGAAAGATAAAAGGTCTGAACTGGAGGCTATTCAAGCTTTGAACTTGAGAAGGCATGTGCTTCAAGGAAGTGTGATGCAGGAAAAGGTGATTCAAGAGGAACTTCAAAGTTTGGAGAAAGCTGAAAGGCTTTTCTATCAACAGAAGGCTAAAATTCAGTGGCTCACTGAAGGGGACCAAGGAACAAAGTTCTTTCATGATATGGTGGCTGTAAAGAGGAAGAAGAGCACTATTAATTTTTTGTATGATGAGGTGGGGAACAGACTGGAGACTTTTGAGAGTATAGCTGCTGAGTTTGAGCAATTTTTCACTGGACAAATTGGTAAGGTGGATCAGGGGGTTGATGTTTGCTCTGTTGATGATCTTAAGAGTATTCTGCAAGTGCAGATTCCAGATGAAGATCATGATGATTTGATCCGAGAGGTGTCTGATGAAGAGATTAAGCAAGTTTTTTTCTCTCAGGGGAAGAATAAGGCCCCTGGGCCTGATGGCTACACTCCATGGTTTTTCCAGTTTGCTTGGCCCATTGTGGGGAGTGATTGTGCTGCTGCTTTTAGGTATTTCTTTGCCTCTTCTTCTCTTATCTCTGCATTTAATGCTACTGCAGTAACTTTGGTACCTAAGTCATCTGGTGCTTGTAAGGCAAGAGAATTTAGGCCAATATCTTGTTGTTCTGTCATTTATAAGGCAATCACTAAGATCTTGGTGGGAAGATTAACATCTGCTTTGCCTCCTTTAATCACTAAGAGTCAGTCTGCTTTTATCAAGGGTAGAAGTATTACTGATAATACTCTCCTTGCACAAGAGCTAGTTAAGGGGTATGGGAGGAAGGTTATTTCACCTAGGTGTGCCCTCAAGGTTGATCTGCAGAAGGCATTTGACTCTCTGAGTTGGGAGTTCTTGGCTACTATCCTGGAGGCTATTAATCTGCCTGAAAGATTTAGAAAGTGGGTTCTTGCTTGTTACACTGGTAGCAGATTTTCCATTACCTTGAATGGGAGTTTGGTAGGTTTTTTTGAAGGGAAGAGGGGAGTGAGGCAAGGGGATCCTTTGTCCCCTTATCTATTTGTCTTGTCTATGAATGTTCTTTCACATTTATTAGACATTGCTGCAGCAAACAAGATCTTTCAGTACCATCCAAAATGCAAGAGGGTTGGGCTCACTCATCTGTGTTTTGCAGATGATCTCCTTATATTTTGTAAGGGAAACTTGGATTCTCTTGTTGGTATTCAATGTGTGTTAGAGAAGTTTTATGAATACTCTGGTCTTAGGTTGAATGCTGCAAAGTCTGAGCTTTTTATTGCAGGTGTTTCCCTTGATCAACAAAGTGAAATGGTTAGCTTGACTGGGTTTAAGGTGGGCCACTTACCTGTTAGGTACTTAGGCATCCCTTTAGTTACCAGAAAGCTTACTGAAAAGGACTGTAATAGTTTGTTGGAGAGCATTAAGGCAAGACTGGGGCATTGGTCAAGCAGGCTGTTGAGCTTTGCTGGTAGGATGCAACTGATTAGAAGTGTTATTTTCAGTGTTGTAAACTACTGGTGTAGACAAGTGGTGCTCCCTAAGAGTGTGATTAAGAAGATTGAATCTCTGTGTCTGAGGTTTTTTTGGAAGGGTAAAGATGTTGCTGCTGCAGGTGCCAGGATAAGTTGGAATTCTATCTGCAAGCCTAAGAGAGAAGGTGGCTTGGGCATGAGAAATTTGCATGAATGGAACACAGCTTGCCTAGTGTTGTTGCTGAGGCAAATGCTAGCTGAGGAGGGTTCTCTTTGGGTTGCCTGGGTTAAAGAATATGTCCTCAAAGGAAATGAGGTGTGGGATGTTGAGGGGAAATCTCACCATAGCTGGTACTTGAGGAAGATGTTAAAGCTCAAGCATGTTCTGTCTGCTTCACTTGCTACAGGATCGGGTGATAAGATTAAAGTTGTCTGGGATTTGATTCGTGAGGGTCATCCTACAGTAATGTGGCACAGATTGATATGATTTGGGGGTCATGTGCCAAAGCATTCAGTTAGAGCCTGGATGGTTATACTGGATAGGCTACCAACCCTGGATAGATTGAGGAGGATGGGGATTCTTCACGCTGATCAGAATGATTCTTGTGTTCTGTGTTGGGAGGTTCCTGAAACAAGGAACCATTTGTTTGCTGAGTGCTCTTTTTCGCGTGGAATCTGGAATGGTGTTCTTGAAAGATGTGGATTGCAACATAGGATGGTGACCTGGGAAGAGGAACTTGCCTGATTGTGCTCTCGGTTGAAAGGCAAGTCCTTGCTTGTTTACATGTTGAAGCTAGCTTGGGGCTCTTTTGTATACTGTGTTTGGGAGGAACGAAATCGAATAAGGTTCAAAGGAGTAAATAGGGAGGTAGATTCTTTAATTGCTTGTATTCAATCGATTTTGAGTGTAAAGATTCAACATAGACATGTTCATATTGATGATGTAAATAGGAACTTACTTGAGGCTTGGGGAATTCTTTGGTTGGATGCCTAAGTCCTAAGTCTTGTATGATGTATTCTTCTTGTCTTGGATAAATAAACACAACAATTATCCAAAAAAAAATATTCACTCGTATTGTAAGTATTTTATCTCTAATATTGGTGTCCGCTTCTTTCTTTTATGTTTTTTCTTGTTATGTGGTCGTTAGCAACGGCATTAATTTTGGTGTTGGTCGCTGACCGTCGTAAATTTATTGTTTCCTTTACTCTTCTATTTTTTTATCATTTGTCTTATTTTTTTTTATTTGTTTAATTTTTAATAAATAATTTTGCTCTTGTGGCATGCTTTACTCTATCTTTTGGTATATTTTCTTCTGCCTTTTAACACTTCTTTATTTTTATCAATCGTTTGGTCATTTTTTATTTAATTTTCTATCAAAGATGGATTTACGTCGACACGACTAGTTAAGATGAGCTCTTTTTGTTGATCTCCATGTTTTGGACTCTCGAACTGGATTTAAATATGCGCTTACAATCATCGTTTCTTGTTCGCGGTTGAGTTGTGGTAATGGTCGTGTTGTCAATATGTCTTATTGTAACATGTATTTTATGTTGTTTGTTGGTGGTTTTACCTTTTATCATCAATCTTCAGTGATGTTTATATCTATTTTTTGTTTCGAGTATTTAAGTTTTGACATTTTACCTTTCCCTTGTATGATCATATTATGATCTCGAGACGTTAGTTTTTTGTTTCAATAGTTATAGAAGTATGTCCAAATTAGATATTTTTATTTATTTGAATATAAAATTTCATTATAAATTTAAATATATCATTGTTCAATAAAACTATCGAATTTTGATTAAAAAATTACGGCAAATTCTAATAAAAATACTACTAATATTTTTTCTTTCATCGTATCTAATTCAGTAAACGTTTTCCTCAGCCTCCCCCGTACACACGCGTCTTCAACACGCGTAATTCAAACTTAATTACAAAGTGAAAATGAAATGCCTAAAAATGGACTTCATGTAAACACACTTCATATAAATTAGGCAAAATGACAAAAGATGCCCCCAACGTTTATATGTTTTGTCATTTGGCCCCCCATTCTTTTTTTTTGGTCCAAATATACCCCCAACGTTTGCTTGTTTTGTTATTTGGCCCCCTATTCTTTCTTTTGGTCCAAATATGCCCCCAACGTTTCATTCATAGTCCAAATATGCCCCTGTTGGATGTAAACTGTCAATCAACTGACGGTCAACAGCTTATAAAAAAATTTTGACGTGGCATCAGCAGATCTTAATACATGGTAAGTTCGGTCAGCATCAACTGTTGAACGTCAGTTAATTGACAGACTCCATCTAACGGGGGCATATTTGGACCAAATTGAAATATTGGGGGCATATTTGGACTACGAATGAAACGTTGGGGGCATATTTGGACCAAAAGAAAGAATAGGGGGCCAAATGACAAAACAAGCAAACGTTGGGGGCATATATGGACCAAAAAAAAGAATAGGAGGCTAAATGACAAAACATGCAAACGTTGGGGGCATCTTTTGTCATTTTGCCAAATAAAAACCAAACGTTGTAGATTAGAATAAAAAAAAGAGTTTCATTTAATTATTGTTTAAAACAATGATTGTCCCATTAAAAATAAATTAATTGTACTAGATTTGGTAATTTATTTATACGTGTTCCATCTCATTCCATGCTGATACATTATATATTAAATTTAAATACCATATCATATATTTAAATCATTAAAGTGGGTTTACTTTAAGTAGAAAATGACAATTAACGGTAAACTGTCTTGTGATCTAAAGTTAATTAATCCTTTATTAAAAAATAATAATCCCCCTTTTTCTTTATGAGATAAGATGGTACGTTCTCATTGGTCAACAATTGCCTTTTAATATTGTTAATACTATTCATTTAGATTTTGTTTTGATATGCAGTTGTTGGATTTATATTTTTTTATTGAATTAGTATTTTATATACTTATGGTGGAAATTTTGTTTTCACAAATACTTCGCTTTTATGGTTTAGATGTTAGAGTTTAAGGATTTAGTATTTATAATTAGTCGTTAAGGATTGCGAATACATTTAATGCTTTAAAGTTTAGAGTTTATAGATTATAATTTAAGGGTTAGGATTTAAGGTCCATAAAAAAGACATATAGCATCTTTAGAAGCTCGTTTCTAGAAGAAAATTTTCTACTGCGGTGCATCAAATAATTACTCTTTATATATTGTCTGGAATATTTTAATTTCACAAACAATGTTTAAATATTATCATATAAAATAAAAATTTTAATTATTAAATTTCAAGGGAAAATATTTTATGCACTAGCAGTTGAAGACTTGTTCTTTCATAAACGAGTCTAGTTTAAAATTTTGTGATTATAATTTAATGGTTAATATTTAAGATTTAGAGTTTATAATTAGAGATTTAGATTTTAATTTTTAAAGTAAAATTAGACATTCTTGTTGATTGTTTTTTCTATTGTCAGCGTATGAAAATAATAACTCAAACTTTAAACTCTTAATATTACATGTCATCTATTAAACTCCGGTTGTAGAGTTTTCTTAATCCCATTAACAGTGTATGAAATATTATTCATCTTTTATTTCATATAATCTCATTTTTAATAATTTTATACATTTTTAATAGGTTTAAGTATCTATCTTTTTCTTTGAATAAGGGTATATTCTTGGGAAGTTTAGATATAGAACATGAATTACTTTCGTTAAAAAAACAAAATTACATGAACTTTATAATTTATAGCATCTAAATAAATTATTAATTTACTTGAATATAAAATAATAATATAACTGAAACAATTCTTTAATTTAAATTATTCTAAATATTGTTAGAGAGAAACTTGGATAAGATTTAGCAAGTGAGGTAAGAAGCTTCACAATTATTTTGAAAGCACTCACATTCAATTAATTTACAATGATCTATGGACTGCAATTAATTAGTAAAGAAATCGTTAACAATTGAACTCGATAAGCATGCAAATCAAGTATTTTATGAAGAAGCTGAGAACCTACGAAAATTGTAAGGATTCGTACCGACTTCACATCATCGTACACAATGTAAATTTTAGTGTTTATAATTTAAGGTTTAAGGTTTAGTATTTTAAGTTTATAGTTTAACTTTTAGGGTTTAAGATTTTTATTTTTAAAATAGACTACTATTGATATTTGATCTAATTATTTAAAAAAGATTAAAAATATAATATATATATATAACATAATTTAATTGAAATTTTATTTTAAATAATTTATAATTATATGTTAAGTCCTTGAAATTTTTAATCTTTATTAATTAATTTAGGCAAAATGACAAAAGATGCCCCCAACGTTTACATGTTTTGTCATTTGGCCCCCCATTCTTTTTTTGGTCCAAACATACCCCCAACGTTTGCTTGTTTTGTTATTTGGCCCCCTATTCTTTCTTTTGGTCCAAATATGCCCCCAACGTTTCATTCATAGTCCAAATATGCCCCTGTTGGATGTAAACTGTCAATCAACTGACGGTCAACAGCTTATAAAAAAATTTTGACGTGGCATCAGCAGATCTTAATACATGGTAAGTTCGGTCAGCATCAACTGTTGAACGTCAGTTAATTGACAGCCTCCATCTAACGGGGGCATATTTGGACTAAATTGAAATATTGGGGGCATATTTGGACTACGAATAAAACGTTGGGGGCATATTTGGACCAAAAGAAAGAATAGGGGGCCAAATGACAAAACAAGCAAACGTTGGGGGCATATATGGACCAAAAAAAAGAATAGGAGGCCAAATGACAAAACATGCAAACGTTGGGGGCATCTTTTGTCATTTTGCCTTCTTATTTCTCAAATTTGGCGTCAACAAAGGAACATATTACTCCATTATATTGTATTTAATATTTAATATATATAAAAACAAGAATATTATAAAATAAATGAGTAAATAAATAATATAATGCAGTTCCTAATTAGCAGCGACAAAAACATCATTTCATTTGTCAAAAGCATGGAACTCAATAATTACAGCTTTAAATAATATATAAAATATAAAGAAAAGAGAAACCGACTTGACTTGAATTAAAGACAGCTGCCGAACTGCTCCTGCGCAGGTGTTGAACTGTAATACAGCATTCCCATAGCTCAAAACGAAATTAACCCTTCCATTTTGGGCTTTAAAATAATTGCAAATTGAGCCTACCTTTAAAATTAGTGGAATTCAAGATTGGTAAATATGCAAAATTTTATTTTATTTAGAGGTAGCAATCTCACCCAAGACCCGTATCAATTTTACTCGATTCGAGATTTAATATCGATTCAAATATAATGATTTAAATTTAGTTTGAAACAAATTAAATTGAAATAGAATTGATTTATACTTGAATCGATATAGACTCGATCTAATTTTTAACCGAACCAAACGGACCCGTACTGATTTTTAAGCAAATCAAATGGACCCGAACCAATTGTATATGAACTGAAAGCAACCTGAAATAAAAAAATATTAAAAGAAATAAAATATATTTGATGAGGACTATTCCATAACTAACCAAAAAAGTCAAATATACTGACTTTATAAAGCCATATATGGGTGTAATTTGTAAAACACTAATCCGGCCTGAAAACCCGACTGAAACATACCATTCTCCTATTGAACCGATCTTGGCCTGACTTGAAATCAACTGGCCTAAAAATACTCGACCCGATATCAATATACCCCAAAAGAAATTGATCCGTTGTGACCCAACCTGACCAGATACGTGATCCGAATTACTATAGACCCAATTAAAACTGAACCGAAATCGCATGTAGTCAAAACTGAACCTGACCCGAACGACCCGTTTGTTACCTCTAATTTTATTATTATTTTCACATTTTTATTTCCTATTACAATTGAAAGGTTTGAATGTGATTGTGTCGCCGATTAATCAAATTAAGTAAAAAAATGATTGAAACATTATTCTTATAAATAAAAATTAATTTATTATGAAAGTGATTATGTATTTTTATACTTTTATATATTATTTAAATAATATAATTAAGAAGGTACTCTTTTCCCCTAATAGGATTAGAGGGGTTTTTAACGAGGCCCTAAACTTTTTAAAAAAATATAATTAAAAATTATTACCTAAAAATCGAATAATATAAATTTATATACAAAATTTTCAATTCATTTAGATAATTCATTGAATAAAGTTTATAAATATAAAAAAATCATCAACTTATACGGTCGGGTTGATTAAACTTAATATTTTTAAAAATAATTTCGCAGTGAATATTTTTTATAAGAAGAATTATCGTATTACTACAGGCTTCCTTAAAACTTTCCTAAACATAAATAAATAAAAAACTCATAATAATACTTACAAGCATGGCCGGAGCCATTAAGGGTATTAGGGTGTCTGATGACACCCTAAATTTTTTGAAAATCGTATTTTTTTATATAATTTGTATATAAAAAATTTAAAATTATATAATTGACACTCATTTATAAATAAAATGACATCCTTAATAAATAAAATGACACATTTTTATAAATAAATAACGCTCTTAAATATCGTTCAAAAAAGTGATACCCTTAAAATTTTTTTTGGCTCCCCCATGCTTACAAGAACACAAAAAGAGTAATAACTCCACATCAGAACATAAAAAATACAACCATACTCAACCTCCTAATTGCCTGAAAATCCCACAGGCCTCAATCCTCACCCACCAGGGTCAACAGGAACCTCCACAACAGCACCCGCCCCAGCTGCATGCATTGATCTCGCTCGCAACCCCTGCTCCTCGCATCGCACCCGATCCTCATCGACCAAAGTCGCCATTGTCAACGGGGCCGTCACATACGTCTCGCCCTCCATCGCTTGAAGCCGCCCCAACGCAGCAAGCCTATCCGCTACACCATTCCGATCGCGACTAATATGCCTCACTTTCATTTCACCTGCCACTCCCGTTACAACAAACTAAGAATTTCAGCCACTAGAGCGCTGCCGTAGAGGACCTTGAACGAGCGATCAATAATACTTAACCCCATGTCTTCATGTACATAAAATTAGCATAGAAAGTTATTATTTAACATATTAATTTTATATAATTATATGATCTATTACTTACCCAAAGAGTAACACATCATTATAAAAACTTAAAAATAAATTCATTTTTGATAATATACGCTCATTTGGCCCATAAATATTACATAAAATTATATATTATCAACACATCAAAATATTTATATTTATAATTGATTTTATATAATTTTGTTATATTACATGTCATATTATAGAACGATAGCATATTAATTGAACAACACACATAAACCACTACCGTCGTCAAGTTGTGGAAAGCAAAGAGATTGGGGTCCGCAGCTAAAAGAAAAGAAGCATTTGTTTGGAGGGCATCTGATTATTAAAAACAACAAATAAAGCCTTGGTACTATCCACTGTCAAACTCCATGTTGGGAGAGACAGACAGCGAGAGAAAGAGGATCTTATCTTTGGTTAAAAGGAAAAAAAAGGGAAGAGGTAAACCACTAAAGCACTAGAAAAAAATATATACTTCTCCTGCTCTCTCTTTTTTTAATTTCCTCTGTTTATTGAGACTCTGCCAATCTGCCATTTCAGCAGAAATATATATACTCACACACACTACAACGTTGGAGAGATTTGTACCTTTCATGGATTTTTATTTCCAAATATATTTTAGTTTTTCATCTGGCTAGGGTTTTTCTCATCACATCCGCATCAGCAGCAGCACAAATATCAACAACAAACATAACGCTAGCTTTTCTGTTTTTCTTTAGGATTTCCACACAGCCACAAATACTTCAATTCCGTGAGTTCTTTCTTTCTTTCTTTCTCTTTAGTATTTCCGTTAATTTGTTTATTCTGTCCCTTTTTCTTGATTTGGTTGAATTGTTGTTGTTGTTATTATTATCTTTTTATATATACAGCTTAGTGTTAAAGAGACAGGATGAATCACTGTGTTCCAGATTACGAAATGGAAGACGATGATTCAATCCCTTCTTCTAGTTTAGCTCGCTCTAAAAGGCCTTCCTTGTAAGCTAAATGAATCGACTCTTCTTTTTTAAAATCTCTTTGGTTGTTTTAATTAACAGAATTTTGAATTCACAAACTACTGATTGAATTGTGAAACAGACCAGAGGATGAAGTGATGGAGCTGTTGTGGCAAAACGGTCAAGTTGTTATGCAGAGTCAGAACCAAAGATCTACCAAAAAATCACCGCCGTTCAAATTCCAGGACTCCGACCAATCAGCTGCCAGAGAGATCCGGCCTTCGTCATATCAACATCAACAACAGCAGCAGCAGCAATTGGTTGCCGATAATCATCTCTTCATGCAAGAAGATGAAATGGCTTCGTGGCTTCACTATCCTCTCAACGACGCTAGCTTCGACCACGATTTCTGTGCTGATCTCCTCTATCCTTCCTCCGCCGTGGCAGCCCCGTGCGTTACTTCCACCACCGCCACAAGCTCCGCTCCTCCACCGCTCGGAACAGTTTCTCAATTTTCAGCTTCGGCTGTGGCGTCAGCTTCCAGGCCCCCGATACCGCCGTCGAGGAGGAATGAGTTGGAGTCAACGAGGATCCAGAACTTCGCTCACTTCTCCAGGCATAAAGCGGCGAGGGCAGAGCAATTAGCGCCGTCGAATTTTAAGAGCGCAATTAGAGAATCGACAGTCGTTGATTCCAGCGACACTCCGGTGATGGCTCCCGAATCGGGAGCAACTCAGACCATGCCGAGCAACACTGAGGCGGCATCTGGTGGAAACAACAACATTGACGGCGCCAACACGAGCGTCGCCGCAGGAGCCAACACGCAATCAGCTGGAGTCAGCGGGAGTGCCAGCAAAGACAATTTAGCCACGTGCGAGGTCACGGTGACATCATCCCCCGGTGGCTCAAGTGCCAGTGCCGAACTGACGGCTCAAAAGGCTGCACCGACTGAGGACCGGAAGCGTAAAGGACGAGAACTAGACGACGCCGAATGTCACAGCGAGGTTAGTTCAAACGAGTTTAAAAAAAATTCATTCTGTCTCCACTAACGGGCACCGGGAGTTGACGCCGTTTAACATAAGCACCCTTATCTTTGTCCCTAGGTGTACTAGATTTAGAGCACACTATGAATACAAGATTAGAAGAAATCCAATATAAAAATGATAAATGAATATTGATAATTATAATCAATAAAATAACATTATCATAAACAATAGTATATCTGTTAACACTAAACTGATAGAGTATAATTTGATTGACATTATTTTTGAGACAATATACAAGAGGAATTTATAGTATAGATATTGTACACGGAATGAATCAGACTTTTTCTTTTTTTGGCAGAACTACATTTTATACTAGGATATAAAAGACATTATTTAAAGGAAAATAATTTGATGCACAAGCTTATGTAAACTTTAGTTTACACAAGCCTTTTAATTTTAGGGTTTAGGGTTTAGGGTTTTAGGTTAGGGTTTAGGGGTTTAGTATGTAGGGTATATAATTTAAGGTTTATGGGTAGAATTTAGAATTTAGAGTTTAGGATTTAGGGCTTAGGTTTTAGGTTGCTAGGGTTTGTGATTTAGATTTTAAATTTTATAAAAGAGATGTGTAAAAAAAATTTACACAGCTTGTGCATCAAAATAAAACCCTTATTTAAATGGGTTTTATTTTGATGCACAAGCTGTGTAAATTTTTTTTACACAATCCTTTTATAAAATTTAAAATCTAAATCACAAACCCTAGCAACCTAAACCCTAAACCCTAAGCCCTAAACTCTAAACTCTAAATTCTAACCATAAACCTTAAATTATATACCCTACATACTAAACCCCTAAACCCTAACATAAAACCCTAAACCCTAAACCCTAAAATTAAAGGGCTTGTGTAAACTAAAGTTTACACAGCTTGTGCATCAAAATATTTTCCTATTTAAATACACATGGGTTAGTTTTTAGTACAGTACCATAGTTCATCGAAATTGCAACAACAACAAAAAAAAAAAAAAACGAAAATAGGTAGCTGATGTAAAAGGGAACCTTATTTCTGAGCTTTAAATTCTATTCTCCCTGACTTAATTACTTATAACTGATAGTAATTTTATTGGTGCCAAAGGATGTTGAATTTGAATCCGCCGACACAAAGAAACAAACGCGTGGATCTGCATCATCAAAAAGGACTCGTGCGGCAGAGGTCCATAACCTCTCAGAAAGGGTCAGTGTTCTATAACATTATAGTACTATTGGTGAATTTGGTCTTCTTTTGTGTAATTACATTCCTTTAGAGGTGTAATATCTCCATCATTTACAGAGACGCAGAGATAGGATAAATGAAAAGATGAGGGCTTTGCAAGAACTTATCCCTCGTTGCAACAAGGTTAGTCATGTGTCTTATATTCCATTATATTTGCAGTTACCATAGAGGATGCGTATTTTCTGGTTTCTATGTCACTTGCTCAGCTGCTATTAAAATATTTTCATGTTTCCGTGTCTCAGTCGGACAAAGCCTCGATGCTGGACGAAGCTATTGAGTACTTGAAGTCACTTCAGTTGCAAGTTCAGGTATGTCTTTGCTTATAGTTACTGACATACATGTGAGATTATTTTGTTGTTTGATCTTACAACTCTGCCAAAAGTAGTACTCAAAAGAGTGATTTGATTTGGATATTGTCCTTTGGAGAAATATTGTTTGTTTTTGTAACAAGTTAGGATTAGACTTGATGATAAAGCACGGAAAGTCCTTAATGAACAATCTTTCACATGCCTTATTTTGGATGTTTATGGAACTGATAATTATAGGGACTTCACCATTGAAGTGAGGAAAAGATAATAAGTTCACCAAACACCATCAAACTCGAATCAAGAGGCAAGATTTCTTTTGGGAACATGATTTTTACTTGATATACATGAATAGATTGTTCTATATTTTGAAGTTTCTTCTTTCCTTCTTTCTCCTGAAACGAGAAGAAGACTAGATTAAGAACATGTATGTTGGGATTGTGCCCTCCAAGGCTCCAATAATGAGAATGCTGCCTTGGATTGTCAGATGGAAACACCAATGAACAAATTAGAATCAGGGCTTAATCAGTACCTTATTCAATTATATGTTTGAAGAAAATTTTGTTCCATATACTTCATGATTAACTTCTGGAGGAAAAGCCGCTGGTATTTGAAAATGGATACGTTCTACATTCTGTAAAATCTGTTAATTGCCAAACAACAGAACTATCCATTTAGCAAAAAAAAAAAAAAATGATTTCAGCCTCACTCTTCCACTCTTTATCTCACGCCATCTTAGTTAGCCACCCTGAGAACTAAGCAAGCGGGTGGAGTATCTCCTTATGCATAGGTTCTAATGTTCTTATGCTGGAGATTACATAAATCATTATTAGACACAACATTTTACTAGATTTATGACAGTCATAATACCAATTGATAATGATCTTATTTTTTTTCAATTCTAAAAATTCTCGCTTCTCTACGTCTCTTGTAACTTTGCACATGCTATGCAGTAACCTAGGATATGATTGTTATGTTCTATTCACTTTTTATGTGGTGAATTATTTTCTTTTTCTTCTTTTTTGTTTTAAATCTAGTAAAATGTTTGTCTTAAAAGTATATATTTACTAAAAAATTAATTTGGATTTAAACATCATGCAGATGATGTCCATGGGTTGTGGCATGGTACCAATGATGTTTCCTGGTGTTCAGCAGTACATGCCAACAATGGGAATGGGCATGGGCATGGATATAGGAAGACCAATGATGCCATTTCCCAATGTATTGGCTGGCTCACCGTTACCAACACCAGCTGCTGCAGCTCATTTGGGTCCAAGGTTTCCAATGCCAGCCTTTCATATGGCACCACCTGCTCCACCTCCCGATCCATTGAGAATCCAACCAAACAATCGGTCAGACGCCATGTTTAACCCGCTTAGCATGCAAAGCCCGAATCAGCAGCCGTGTGTCCCAAATTTTGCCGATCCTTATCAGCAGTATAACATTGGTCTTCACCCGATGCAATTACCCTCTCTACAGGTACTATTATTAGCATACCGATACCCGGTTTATGGCTTCACATCTGTTATATTATTTGCCTTCAAAACTTGTCTTTATGCCTATTAGCATAGCATTACTCTTTAACCACAGCTTTTCTCAGTTATGTGTCTAGGGTGGGTTTATTCACACTTGAGTCCAACTTATTCACATTGAAACGTCGCAATTATTTATGAGAATGAAGTACTGATCACGAATTTCACCTTTTAAAGAATCAAACCATGGCTCAGCCAAGTTCTAGTAGACCAAGTACCAGCAAGGGAGCGGATAATCTTGAGAATCACCCATCAGGTAAGTCCATTATTCTCTAATTTTCCGTTATTAAAAGATGGTTGTTGATAACAATATGCATATGGGGAATAAGAAGATAGTCATTTCCAATGATTAAGATTTATATGACATGTACAAACTTAGGCTCTGTCTACCATTGTTGTTACCCTAACTTTAAGTTCAAAACTTGTTTACAAAATCATGAGAAACTAAACCAAAAAGTTTGCAAAATTGTGCTTTTGAATGAAACATATATTACCCTTGCATCAAAATTTTTACTAAACATATTGATTTTTGACATTTCAATCCTGTCTCATTTTTCATAATAAATTCAAACACAACTAAAATCATAGTTTTTCACCGCACTTTTCAAAACCCGGGTTTTTTTTCCCCTTCCCAACAGCAATTTAATATAGCTCTTAGACTTATCTGTCTCCCTCCATTTCTATTGACATGGTTTTTCCAATCAGATAGAATCCCACTTGTTAACTAAAACCATTTCAGGTGGAATGCTGAGTGAGAAACATATTTGTTAGCACTCAATTAAAAGTTCACATACTGTTTAATCATGGATGATTTCTAATGTATTTTTTATCGGATGATATCTTGAAGGTGACATGGCAAGATAGCAGTAAAGAAGTATACAAGTTATGGGCAGCATCAGCAACTCTGGGACTGCTAGCAGAATCTATTATCTGAAATGTGGTCGAGTGTTGTGTATTTGTTTTTTACTTCCAAAAGAGATAAAAGTTCCTGTGCATTGCAGGTTGAGAAATCCGCTTGGGGAAAGGTTCCTGCCTTTTCTAAAGTTTTGTTAGTCTCATTATAGAACCTTCTTGTATGAGACCAAGTTTTTTTTTCTTTTTTTGAGCTAATTTGTTATAACAGATCAAGAATGTAATTATTACACCACCATACGAAATAGTAGTTGTTCGTATTACTTCAGAATATGAGATATCATCTTTGGGTTTGAAAAAGAACATGGTATTAACCGGATGGGAAATCTCTGGCCTTTTTCGGTGCCCATATACCCCACGCTCAAAATTAAGTTCAGAAAATTTAGGGCAGGGTGTATTTTTTAGGGTATAAGGTGTAGGATTAGGCTTGAAATTTAATTTTATAATATTTTTTAGTGTTTCCTGTGGGTTTCAACCTTAACCTAAAAAAGTGCGAAGGAGTGAATACAGAATACTCGCTTTTCTCCTTGCCTTTATTTTTCTTTTCTTTTGAGGTCGTCACAATCAACTTTCCTCCTGTTCTCTCCCACCTCAAAGGGTGCACCGTGCATAAGAGACGGTCTTTATTCCTCCCCCTTTTTTCTTTATTCAGCTTGGCATCAATATTCCCCAATGTGGTCATTGTCAACCATAATATTGGGAAAAATAGTACATTGTTAATGATTTGGAGATTTAATTCGAGTACGCTCATGCAATTATCCTTAAACTCGGTAACTCTTTTTCTTATTCTTAAATTGCAAACTCTTTCTATTTCGAAAAATCATAAATGTCAAGTTTATAGGAGCAGTGTATATTCATAAATAATTTTGAGTGTGGACACATATATATTAAATATGGATTTAGGAATTTTAGATAAAAGAACCCAACAAGTCTCGGTGAAAAAACGGACGATGTTCATCCTAGGAGACATGAGTTTAAATCGTTTTGTCTACAAAGTGCATGTGCATTGTCGAAGGGTTACGAATATGTATAAACAAATACTATAAAAAAATAATAACTAACGAAAAGATTTCAGATTCTAAAATGTGGACAATTGCTCACCTTTTCCTACACATAAATTCGCCACTAGAGTAGTGTGAAAATGTGTGATACAGATAATTTAGAAAGAAGAAAAGTCCTTAAGAATTTGGCCAACATTGTGGAGAAGTATGAGAATGACCTCTCAATTGTGATACAGAGAACTAAAAGGGGCGTACATTCAGTTCATCTAATTGATGAGATAACTGTTGACAGACCCTTGTTTTGGTCTTATTATAACAATGATAGCGCCGTCTCCAAGAACTTGTGTTTTCACATCCGCGTTAAGAACAATGGTGCACTAATACGAATATGGACATAAATACAAGTATGAAAATAGGGACAACAAATATAAATAAATTTTATATATTAAAAAATGTAAAAATAAAAAATCATATGAGCATAACATCACACATACTTATATTTGAATCATATAAACAATAGAAAATCGAAAAGACCGAAAAATGTGGAAAAATAAAAGAAGAAAACAAAATAGAGAGATAAGTAGTTATAAATAACTAAACTTTACTCGATATATTTTAAGTACGAGAAAGTATTAAATACATAATACAACTTTAAATTGAAGTATCCGTGCTTTATAAGTTAAAACTCAATGTCATTCTCAAAATCAAAACCCAGAATAGTGCATGTTCGTGTGTGACACGAAACAGAGCATACAATTATCAACCATACACCCGAAGCAGTGCAAAAAGTTACTACTGTACAAGTTTTGCAATATCATTACTCATGGATTTGGATTTATTCGGATAAAACCAAGGGTTTCACCAAAAAAGTTGTCTAACATAATGTTCATACTCTGTGCAAATAAACCAGAAATCAAAACTTATCTACCATTGACGAGTTCTGAATTCCCCCCCCCCCCCCCCCCCCCTTTTATCCAATTTGTCGTTATAAACAAAATTGAAAGATTTTAGGACTATTTCTTGCCGTGACAGATTCAAATTTTTTTTTGAGGGTCGACATATATATATATATTAAGTATTAATAATATAATTTTTTTTGTACATAAATGAGTACAAATAAAATTTTAGGAGGAACACGTCCAGTAAAATATATAACCAATAAATAAAATTCATATATTTTAGGATGCACACATTCAGTAAAATAAATAACCAATAAATAAAATTTAAATTTTAAGGGTGGACATGCACAACCTACATCCGCCACTAACTTCTTGGGAGTTGGACTCTGAATTTTAGGACTATTTTTTGAGAATTATGATTTTTATTATCTTTCTCGTACAATTAAAGTGTTTTGAAATAAATTTCGCAAAAAATTAAGAATATAGACTCGTTGATCAAAGTGGTGGATCGAGAATAGATAATTTTTCAAAATTAAAGTGTCCTCAGACTTAAATTGTTTGATTTCTCAAAGCCAAACAATTTCTTGTATTTTTTTTGTTTCTCTAAAAAATTAAAAAGAATAAAAAGAATAAAAAGACGGAAGGCACGTGTTACATATTTATTAGCTAAAAATAATTATAAAATGAAACCTTAAGTATTCACTTTAACCAAAAAAATAACCATCTAAAACAAAAAAAAACGATTTTATTTAAACACTTATTTTGTAATAAATTCTATTTATTCTTTTTGTTTGTTTCCCTTGTCTCCACAATGTTTACACTTTGATTTTCATGAATGTTAGGGTTGGACTTGGTCCAGTGTTGTGGTCAAACGTTGCACATTAAACTGGATCATAAGGACCACACTTGATGAGTTGGGGGCCATAGACTTGGCCACATTTGTGTTGATGTCCATATCTACCCAACTAGAAACAAAATCTTTGATCTTCAAAACCCAACATAGTTGTTTTTTTAGATGAATAAAGTTGAATATTTTTTTAATTGATTGATGTGATTATAAGATATATATTTGTCTATTAGATTAAAAAAAATAGTATTTGTTCATTAAGTAGATAGATTATTTGATCTACTGTTTATCAATGTCCATATATTTTGGTGAAGGTTGAGATTTTGTTTTATATTTAAAAGGTTTTTATTTTGAAGAATATATTTGAAAGGTTAAATGTTTAAATAAGGGTCTAATATTTTAGGGTTGTTTAGTTAAGAGTTTATTCTTACGAAACGATCAAATGAAGATCTAATATTTTAAGATTGTTCATTTAAGAGTTTTTTTTTTCTTACAAAACGATCAAATAAAGGTTTATCATGTGCTCAAATAAAAGTCAACATTTGAAAAAATTATATCATAGGCCTGACTAGCTACGTCATCTATGGTCCTAACTAATAAATAGCATCCATTTTATTAAATCTTTTCAAATTACCTTTTTATCAAATGAATCTACAATAGGTAAAAGTGTTTTTTAATTTAATTTACAATAAATCTGAGTGAAGGTTCACTCGATAAAAAAATGACATAAAAAAATTTAATGAAATAGATGTTTTTTTATTAGTTGTGACCATAAATAACGTGGCGATCGGGTCTTATGATATAATTTCTCCAGCATTTGAAGTATTTTTCTTTTTAGTTAGTTAGTTAAATCTATTACCATGTCAGTTTTCTTTTAAAAAATAAATATAATAATAAATTTAGCCCTTAACATTTACCTTTTATCGTTTTGACCTTAATTCATTTTTGATCAATTTAACATCAATACTATTTTTTTAAAACTATTATATTTTAGATGAAAAATATTACTAGATCACTAAAAATTTAATGATGTTGATGCGATAGTCGGTTTAGCAATCAAAGTGTACTTTTAAAAAAATACATAAAAATTATTAAGAAATTCAGAAAATCTCATATTCTTTCTACTTAGCAGGGCTTGGCCCCTAAATGAAAATTTTGTAGATTTAGTCGTTTGAAATTATGATGTTTTTACTTAATGTAATGGTAAAATTGCATATTGGCCCTCAAAGAGAAAATTTCAATTTAATCCTCTAGAAGTTATTAAATTATAAGTTAATACAAAATAAAATTAATTTTTAGTCCACAATTTTATAAATAAATTTCAACTAAAAAAATATGGATTAATCTCCTCTATAGAAGCCATTGGTTAAATGATTTTTTTTTTTTTTTTTTAATTTTGGTTCTAAAAAATTATAATTTTATTTAATTCCTTTTAGTCTTTTTCTAAATGAAAATTTTGAATTTTTACCCCCTCACATTAATAATTCAATTTAAGGTCTTTTACCAAAAATTTTAACTTAGCCTCCAAAATTTTATAATTTTGTATGGAACAACAACACAAATTCATTTTTCACAGTAATAGATAGAGCTAACTTAAATGAAAGGGGTTTCAATTGGCGAACAAAAACTCTCTACACCTTAATTATGTCATTTTTTGTGCCCCATACTAAAAATACTAAACATTTAAATTTTAAACTCTAACTCTAAATTTTACATCTTAAACCCTAAATCATACAACATAAATTCTAAACTTTTTTTAAATGAGACACTAGAAGAAACATAATTTAAAGTAGGCGATTTCCATCCGTCAATTGATACTCTAATTTTTTTATTAAAAAAAATTCCTTTAATGAATTATACATAAAAATATTAAAAAGTAAAATTGGCATCATTATAAAAGAATACTTACACCACTTAAATACCATCTTGAAAAAGATTTGACACACACATTTTGTCCCCACGCACTTAATATATTACTATAACTTATTTTAAGAAAATACTCTTAACATCACAATATAATTTCCTAGCTCCGTTCCTCACGTATTAGTAAAACGGATTAAACAAATATTTAAATAAATTTTAATCAAAACCAGTAAACACCTAGTAATCAAAATATTACTTAAAACCCGAAAGCAAAAGAAGTATATTTTAGATAAAGAAGAGTTGGAGCTAGTAGTGTAAAGATTAAAGAACTTGATCGAAGATCTACACTATTTCTATATTTTTCAATGTACAAAAAGCAGCAAGGTCCACGTGAAACTGTTATTGGTCCGCCATTAAAAAGATCTTTGACTCTTCTCTGTGTACCATCATGTACAAGTAAACCCTAAATTAAATGAAAACCTAACCAATTCAACCATAGCCATGCATAGAGAACAGTAAGGTTCTACTTCTGCATCGCCAGTTTCGGCCACTGATTCAACCCCCTCATTTAATTTCATTTTTTGCTGCCAGAGAGTAAATTGGGTTTCAGGTTTTGCCTGCCAACTTGGCTAAGTTAGGTCGCCTCCATTAATGAATTTATTTACTCCACCATGCATGATAAGCTCTTGTCTCTAGGCATGGACCAGCAAGCATGCTCCAACTATATTTGGACACCCTTGGTTTGGTGTCTAGTTTTATTTGGTTCAGAGATGGTTATAACCAAAATCTACTCCATTTATTGTATTCAATTTTATCAACTATTTACTTGTCTTGGTTTATTGAGTTAAAGGAAAAAAAATTTGCAAATTGCAATATAATAAGGATAAATATTTTAAGGTACGAGGGGTTAGTTTAGGGTATAAGGTTTAGGGGTTAGAATTTAGGGATAGTTGTTTCAATTTAAGGTTTATGGTTATAATTTAGGGTTTATAGGTTAAAACCTAAATCCTCACCATATTACCCTAAAAACTAAACCATAACCTATAAACCATAAATTATAACCCTAAACCCTAAATTAAAACAACTACCCCTAAATTCTAAACCCTTACACCTAAACCATATACCATAAACTAACTCCCTATACTCTAAAACTAAGGCGCTTGTGGAAACTTTCACTTTCCACCGCCTGTGTATAGTATATTAATCCATATAACCCTTTTATAAAATTTAAAACCTAAATTTCAAAACCTAGCACCTTAATCATTAAACCATAAACTCTAAATTCTAACCATAAACCTTAAATTCTACACCTACAAACTAAATTCCTAAACCCCAAAATTAAATTAGTTTACACAAGCTTGCGTATCAAAGTATTTTTCTAATAAATAAGGGTAATTATTCTATGCACAAGCGCTTGTATAAATTTTGTTTACACAAGTATCTTAATTTTAGGGTTTATAAGTTTAAGTATAGTAAATTTAAATTTAGGGGCTATTGATAGAATTTTGAGTTTGAGATTAAACTTTTGAGTTTAGAGATTCGATACATTAAGCTTTTGCTAACTCTACCGAATCTTCGTATTTATCAAAAGTTTTTATTCAAACTCAAAAAGTAACACTTAACTTTATAATTAACAGTGGAGAAAAATTCAAATAGTCTAAATATTATATAAAATATCATTAACTTATCAAAATATAGCATATAAAAGATATATAAATACTAAATGAATACATCAGATTTCACATGCATACTTATGGGGAGTAGTAGCACTGATATATGGGGAGAAGATTATCACTTTTTTGGTGGTCCAAACTTAAAATTTTATATCGCGAATAAAGTCTTTTTATTGGTACGAGAATCCTAACAAAACAATCAACTAACATTTATTATATAATAGTATTTTAACTTTAATTGTCAATACTAATAATTAACCGGTCTAGTGGATGAGGTACTAGATTTCTTAAGTAAGGTCAAGAGTTTAAATTCTGACGTTGTAAATGAAACTTTTAGACTAAGAGGATCGCCCTTATAATTAATCTTGATGTTGTACCAATAATTTTGTCGATTTCACATTCGACGTTCGGCTGTACGTCGTTCGTCGTTTCTGGCGACACCGTGTTGGGGGAAATAATCGCCTTGATCAGGTGACCAAAGGGGTGTGCTCAAATGCGGCGATCGGTGGCAGAAGTGATAGTGATTCGGGGGTTTGGGTAATTTTAAGGATTTGAGGACTATTTTGTGAAATTTTTAAAATTTTGGATTTTATAAAAAACTAAAATTTTGAAGTGTTTTTCTTTAAAAAAAAATCAAATTAGTGCTACGTGTCAAGCATTGATTGGTTAAGTATTTTTTTAACATTCATTAACGGTTAGACACCTAAAATTCTAACTTTTGAAACTTCGGGCACCTATTTTTACCAAAAAAAAAAAATACTTTGGGCACCTAAAATTCAAAAAAGGGTATACTTTGGGCACCTATTTTTCATTTAAGTCTTTATAATAGTATTGTACTAATTGATTGCAAAGTTTTAGGGTTGAAAAATGAATTTTTAAAAATCCAAGGGTGAAATTAGAAAGAATCCTTTTCAGTAGTGACCATAATGTTTATTTTTTAAAATCGGGGACCATAAATATACATGGGAAAAACGTTAGTGGCCATCGCAGTAGTTTACCCTTATTTTTTTCGCTGCTAGCAAGTCGTCAAAGGTTAACGGCACCAAACGGCTAAGTGACCAAAAGTTTACGCCCCGAAGACATAAATGACTTTACTGGTCGTTTTTTAAAATCGGTGACCAAATTTATACTAGGGGAAACAAAAGTGATTATCCCGGTAATTAACCTTAATTCTAACTTTTCGGTAATTTTTATGGCCTAATATTAAAAAATTAAATTTTAAGTCTTTATTTTAAATTTTAAATTTTAAGTTTAATTTTATTAGGTAGGAATAATTTATAAAAGTTGACACACCTTTTATTTCCAATTATATACATGTATACGTATATATGAAGTAAACTTTAGTTGCTAAAATTAAGACACTTTTGTTGAGAAAAAATATGATCAATGTATGAAATGGGAAGAATGGGGCCGAGCTTTAAAATTTAACACGTGATATATGAAAATTATATCACCTTTAAATTTTAAATTTTAAACCTTAATTTTAAATTTTAAATTTAACACGTGATATATGAAATTTAACTTTTCGGTGTTCTTTTTTATACTTACAAAACTAAATTTTAAATCTTAACCTTAAATTTTAAACTCTACACCCTAAAAAATACACTTCACCTTAAATTTCTTAAACCCTAACTATAAACCATAAATCTTAATCTTAAATTTTACTGTAGGAACATAAATAAAAGTACAGAAAAAGAATAAAAAATTTTATAATCGATATTAGACCATTAGTTCCATTTCAGACAATAAAATTAATAAAGTGAATGCTTAAGGTTAGGTTAGGTATAGGCTCTGCATGGGGAACATGACAAAAGATTATAAATTTATTTACGTAAAATATCTATTACAAAAAACATAACAACGTCGAACTTAGAATTCAAATGATGGAAAGAAAAAAACATAACTAGACAACTCAACAATCAAAACCAAACCAAAATAAAAACAAAGACATTTCTGAGTTCCGACTCACATAGACTAAACACGTAACTACTACATTTTTTATGGTAATTTGAAATTCAGCCCCTTGACATCTTCAAGGGAAAGGAAGGACACCAGTGCCAACACCACCACCAGCTCCAGCTCCGCCTCCAACTCCAACACCACCGCCAACAACACCGCCAGCACCACCGCCACCCAAGCCACCAGCACCACCAAATCCCCCGAGCCCACCGAGTCCACCGTCTCCTCCAAGGGGAGTAACTCCACCAATGCCCCCAACTCCACCTCCACCTCCGAGTCCACCTAGACCACCTGCACCACCGAGGGGGGTAACCCCACCTCCGAGTCCACCTAGAGGTCCTAGACCGCCTGTACCACCGAGGGGAGTAACCCCACCAATGCCTCCAACTCCACCTCCGAGTCCACCACCTAGACCGCCTGCACCATCGAGGGGAGTAACCCCACCGAGACCCCCCACGCCACCAAATGGCAACCCATTAGATCCCACACCGGAGTAGCCTCCTACGCCACCGTAAGTGAGGAAGTTCTTTTGGTCGTTAACAGCAGCAGCAGCAGCACTTGGACCAGGCGCGGTGCTTGTAGGTACAGTTGTAGTAGCGGGCACATTTCTTGCACTAGCGTGAACTACAACTAGCGCTAGAACAAGCATACAACTCCACATTGCCATATCTCTAAATCAAACAAACAAACAAACAAAAACACTATCTCCTACCTTTCGAATTCTCTCTCTATCTCAGTGAGTTATGAGTATCTTGAAGATCTCCTTTTAAAGGCATAAAAGATGTTGTGGTAAAGGGACAGTTGTGAGTATTAAATGGTGTTTAAATGCAGGAACAGGGTTTGGAATGAGATTTAATAAAATTATTCTAATGCTAAGCTTAAAATTTATTTTGTTTTGGGAAGTTAAAAACAGTTTATTCAATTGCCCTGCCTCTTGCATTCGAATTCCCCGTATACAAAGGCGTTTCAAACATATAAATACTTTCAATGAACTTTACATCCAATCTCTTAGAAATACGAGCTATGTTAAACTTAAGGTCAATTGTTCAAATATTATAAATCTTATTAAGCATTTTAGACAAGGTTGTATGTTAGATTTTAAATGCGTTTAATTATAGTTCGAGTTATGTCAAAAACATACAAGTAGGCAGATGTAATACATGACCTCCCGACACATGCATGCATCCATGGCTGTTAAACTTAAAGTCAATTGTTCAAATATTGGTGTTGAGTTGTTGCAATATAATGTGACATGGGATTCATTTATTTATATAATCGAAAATTTTGCTTTTTAATTTTATAATCGTTGGACTTTCTAGTCTGGATAAAAATAGAACCCCATTTTGTTTATAAGTGTCCGGTAAGGTGAGCAACATGAGTATTCATTCAGAGCCTTATATTCTGCTTTTATATTTTACAGGTTTTTTAATTGAGAATCTAATAAGCTAGTGGTTGGTCATTATTTGTTTAGTTGTATTTAAAGTGTTTTTCTAACAAAACAATAAATAATATGATTGATAAATTTTAATCATGTTTCTATAGTTTATTAATGAAATATTAAATTAATTATTTAAATAATAAAACATATTTCGTTTTATATATACTCAATTTTGAGTTTTCGCTCAAAACCTGAAAATGTCCACAGCTATGTTGAAATCTAAGATTAGAAACATTTTTTAATAAAATTTTAACTTTTTTAAAGCATATTCCTAGTCGTGCGGAGCTCCCTTGAGGCCCAAAGGGCTCCGACCCTTGTTATAAAATTAAAACATTCGAAAGATTTTGGTCTAATGATAATTTAGTCCTTATAAATAAATATTCATATTTAAAAATACAAGAGTTTATTAAGTACAAGTTGAACTAAAGAAGAATGAGTCCGTATACTCAAAATTTTTGATCCAATAATAATTTCAGTTTTTATAATTTTATGAATTTTGAGTCTAAATACTTAATAAGTTCTTTCATATTTAAAATTTAATATTTTAGCTCCTATCAATATTCGATCCTGACTTCGTCCATAATTCTTAGCAATATATCCAACACATAACAACATCACTCTAACTTCTTCCAATATGCATGCGTATCGTTAATCAATCAGCTTGTGACTTATAAGTTATATGAGAATGATATATATCTCTAACTTGCCAAAAATCATTTTATTAAACTGAAGTGACTACAAAAAAAGACGACGAACTAGAAAGTAAAAGACAGATGACATTACATAAGAAAATAAAGGACGTAACACACGACAACATCTCAACACCCAACAAACATTACTACAACCTTAATCAGGCCACACACTCTAGAGCAACTATAATATTACTCTAACACAAGCTATACTAGCAGCTTTGAAGTTTAAAACCCCAGCAAAGTTCAAGGAAAATGGATGACACCAGGCGCACCTTCAACTCCGCCAGCACCACCTCCAACTCCAGCACCAGCACCAGCACCAGCACCAGCACCACCGCCTCCAAATCCAACGCCTACTAAGCCGCCCATCCCACCTGTACCATCAAGGGGATTGAAGCCACCAACACTCCCAACGCCACCAATTGGCATGCCATTCGCCCCAATGCCGGAGTAGCCGCCAACACCTCCGTATGTGAGGAAGTTCTTTTGGTCATTGAGACCGGCAGCGTCGTTAGGCACATTCCTTGCAGTAGCTTGAATCACCATTGCTAGAGCAAGAACAAGCACAACATTGCAATACTTTCCCATATCGAATCTTTAACTAAAACTCAAGCTCTGTAGTCTATGATGTTTTGCCTTTGCTGTTGATTGTGTTGACGATGATGTCCTTTTATAGGGAATAGATGGGAGACAGCGTTGCAAGAAATCAATGGAGTTAAATGTGACCGCTAAGTTTTTGGTGCATCTGTCTATAAGTTTTCTCTTCTTCGAAACTACCTCAATCATTATTTTTCTTTTGAGTTATATGCATATTCGTCGTACGATTCATTTTCAGGGTGCGAGGATGTCTCTCCCAACAATGTCGTTTCTAAAGTTTGAACTTAAGTCTTCTACTTGAGAGTGCAATGTGTCTTACCAATGCCCCAACACTTGTTGGTAATCATTATTTTTCTTTTTATTTAATCATTTGAATTTTGGTAGTTTAGAATACGTAAAAAACAATAATATATATTAGTGTTATATATAAATTATGATGTTGGGAAAATAAATAAATTTTGATGGTAATAAATCGTTAAGTTAAATTCTTTTAATTGTTACAGCTATGGGTTGTAGTTGAACAATTATTTATCTTTGCAACAATGCAACCTATAGACACCTACCGTTCTAACTCCATTTTATTTCTAACTTCCTAAGCTGTCTGACTAGTGTACACACACATATATAATATATATATATATATATTTCACCATTTAAATCAAAGTGTTTTATTTTACTTTATTTTTAAAATTATTAATTTAACTAAGCAAATTTATGACGGATGATCTTTTCTAAAAAAAATCTAGTAAATTAAAATTTATTTTTTAATGGTTTAATTTTCTAAATACGTTTGATAATCTAAAATAATAAAGTGAATGTTTTAGACATTCCTACGAAGCAAAATCTGGGTCAAAGGCTGGTTGTTGTATACCTGGATGAGCAATTGTTGTGGGGCAGTGGTTTTATTTTTGTTTTTGGTTCCCTCTGTAATTGAACTCGTGGTTATTAATATATAAATTCGTAGTCGGACACTCTTTTCCCCTTCACTAGGAAGGAGTTTTTAACGAAGCCCTCTTCACCTTTTAAAAAAAATAGCCTCATAACTTTTTTTTGGGTAAACTACAAGGGAAGTTACTCAAAAATAAGTAAGGTTACATTTGAGTCACTGAATTATTAAAAGTTACATTTTGTGTTACTCAATTATGAGTAATGTTACATTTGAATCACTCAATTATTAAAGGTTACACTTGGATCACTCAATTATGGATAATATTACATTTGGGCCACCCTTCATATTTTAAAAATATAGATCAATTTGTGTATTATATTAATTAATGATTTTAAATGAAGTACTCTAGTGTTAATGAGAGTGTACAAGTGATTTGGAAGAAAAGATGACTAAGTTGATGTATTTTTTTAAATATGGAGGGTGACCCAAATGTAACTGTACCTATAATTGAGTGACCCAAGTGTAACCTTTAATAATTGGGTGACTCAAATATAACTTTACTCATAATTGAGTGACTTAAATGTAACTTTTAATAATTGAATGACCTAAATGTAACCTTACCCATAATTTAATGACCTCTGTTGTAGTTTAACCTATTTTTTAATAATTTAATTTGAGTCACTATGTTTGGGTCAATTTCGAGTCGGATAAATTGTTTTGAATAAGGATTTGAATTAAGTTTATCGGGTTATTAAATCACTCTTCGAATATAACTCAATTGCATAAATCTTAACTAGATTCCTCACCATCAATTGCATGTGTTCCTTCACCACCACAACATACATAGGGTTTCTAAAAATGCTGGATAAATATTTGTTTTTTCGGCTTTAGGCCCAACAATTTTTTTTTTAAAATTAGTTTTTAATCTCTAATTTTTTTAAACGGTAAAGTTTAAAATTAATCAATAAACTATCTTAAAATGTTTATTTTGAATGTTACAAAATGGGCATGGTGAATTTAGGGGTAGGCCTACTTAGTCCATGGCCCACCCCATGCCTAAAAAATTATTTTTTATTGTTTCAAAAACAATTTTTTAAAAGATTTATTATTATTTTTTGTTTAATTTTTATGGTAATTAAATTAAAAGTTTTTAGTTCTATGATTCTCAAAGTCAAACTTAAAAATTACCATAATTTTTATCCTTCCCTTTTTAGAGGGTATAAATGAACAGAACATTCGATAAACTATTATTCTTGAATAAAAGTAATTTGGGTAGGAAACACTCTTCTAATCTCAGTTTGAGGAGATTAGGTAATTTTCAAAATTTCAAATATTGTTTTTAAGGAGATTAGGTAAACTCATAATCATATACTTTGAATACAATTAGATTAAGTAAAACAAATTTAAGTTATTGAATAAGTCATAATTTTTATGAAAGCTAATATTTAATAACATATATATTTATAAATAATAAAAAATATAAATATTAAATACATTGATACTTATTTACATCATTGTAAATAAGTATTAATAGCCTATTTACACCGTTATAAATAAATATTGGTAATTTATTTACACTTACTTATATTCGTTAACATGTAGTCATATTATTTGAAATTGTTACTCTATTTTTAAATTAAAAACTGTGTATACGAGTTGTAAATAAATTACTACATGTTAACGAATATAAGTAAGTCAATCTTTATTTCTCCTCAACATTCTTCAATTAATGGCGTTGGCATGGAATTCTCGCCGCTATAATGTTGTTTCCCACCATATTCACGACCTCAAGATCAGTTCACAAACTTCTCATATACTTTCTCATTTAGTCCAAATCGAGTTAAGGGTCGACGTTTATCTCCGCCGTCACCTTTTCTTCCGACAACAAACTCTTTGTTTTGGTCTCAATATTTTACATAACCGCGACCGGGCTCGCGAAGTTCTTGATCCAATGTTTTTAAGGTTTGGAATCAACATATTCTCTGTTTCTTACGACATCATGATTCAAGAGATTATAGAATGCGGGATTGGAACTACAAATAGAATATTAAACCGTGGATATTATTGTAAAGCCTTGAATTTACATTATAAGATACTCGTGAAAACTGAGATTGACCAAGGAGGCTTTGATGACAACAGCTTTGGCCGAATCGACTTCGGAGTTTGAGAGCATTAACTATGGCATGGTTGCAGCCAAAGAATCGTCGATCGGCGAGATGCTGAAGAGGGTTAGAGTAGATGATGGAGATGCCGGAAATTGCATGATATGTTTGGAGGAATTGAAGGTTGGATATGAAGCTTCTCGGATGCCATGTTGCCATTTTTTTCATGGTGATTGTATTGAAAAATGGCTGAAGCAAAGTCATTATTGCCCTATTTGTCGGTTTGAGATGCCAACTAATTAGATTAACAGAAGATCTTAGAAGTTAGAATTACCGTAATCGGCTATAACTATTGACGACGACCAAACCAGTCTTTAACTATTGACGTCGGTTCCTGCATATGTGCTAACTGATTAGCAAAGGATGTTTTTCCGGTGAAAGCTCGTGTGTGGAGCGGGTTTTAGACATTATATATTAAACTCATACGATTTGAATAATCTCATCTCTCAAAATTTCATTTTGCATCAGAAATGCTTATTATAATTCTAAGTGCATATTGATTTTCAGTTGATGTAAGGATTATGTCTATACAACCAAACACTATAAATAAGTGTCTTTTCTATTCCTTGAGATTAGTCACATTATAAATAAATATAAAATTAATATTAACAGTTATTAAGACAGCAAAAGATGAATTAAAGGATTATAGATTAAAAATTAAATAAAACAAACTCACATCAATATCGTAAATTAAACAAAAAATTTAAAAATATTGTTAATTCATATCTCACATACCAAACACGATATTAATATAAAGTCTTTGAATAATAACATTAACAGCAAATGGTATTTTTTTGTAACAATCAAACATTAATAATAAACTATGTTGAATAATATATTAATCTTTGGACCAACATATTTATCACATAAAGTACCTTATAAGTGTCGCACATTTATTACTATATGTGTCATTGAAATTATGCGGAATATTAACTTACCTTTGAATCAATTAAAAAACACATATATTACAAAAGCACATAACCATCTTACTATTTTAAATAAATTAATCTACACAAAATATGTCACTTAAGTTGTCTTTTGTTTAAATTAATCTATTAACATATTAAACATTCAAAAGTCAAATATAAATTTATTTATTTCAAAAATTTCTCTCAACTTCACCATGCGGTTCACACCAAATACTAAGTTGTAAACATGTTGATTCTGATCATCTGCAGAACAAAATAACCATAACATTCGTGTTATTTTATTAAGTGTTTGAAAGAAAGAGTAAATGGCAAATCAGAGAAAGAGATCGGCGACTGACTGTTGCCGCGTGTGAGCATTATTTGTGATAAATATCCCAATTGTTTGATTAGTATTATCGTAGATTTATAATATTAAAATTCAAAGACGATACAAATCAAACAATTGAAATATTGCATAGATTCTGAATTTATAGGCAAAGTGCGTGTGGCAATGGCACAGAGGAGATGCGTACAATGTGTTAAGCATTGTATATAAACCCTAAATGAGCTAAAGGAATAGTAGAGTAAAAACTCATTTCATTTCAACATTCTTAGCTGCTTTACACTTGATTATACAAGAGATTTATATAGAAGATTGAGGAGAGCTATGCTGCAGCAATGCTGCATTTACAGCTGACGTTGGCTCGTCTCGTAACTGCATGGCGTGCAGTTGGGCAACTAGGGTTTACAGCTGTATCCAGCCGAGTTTGTTGGAGAGGTTGCAACAGAATTGTTGCTAGCTGGTTGCTCATCTAATATTTCCCATGCTTCTTCAATTTCTGAGAATTTTCGAACACATAGCTGGTTGCGAAAGAGTTGAAACTGAGCAAGAGAGATGGGCTTGGTAAGAGCATCGGCAACTTGGCTTGAGGCTGGTACATAACGAACATGTTGTTGCTGGGAGGAGACCTTTTCTCTAACAAAGAATAAATCTAAGTCCACATGTTTAGTTTTGGCATGCATGACAGGATTTGCTGCCATTGCCACAACACTTGTGTTATCACTCCAAATAATTGGAGTGGCATCAAGGGAGATGTGCATGTCATGGAGCATAGCTTGAAGCCAGAGAATATCAGATGCAGCGTCTGCTATGCTGCGAAACTCAGATTCAGCAGTGGATCTGGAGACAGCTCGTTGTTTGCGGGAACACCAGGTGATGAGGTGCATGCCAAGGTAGGAACAGTGGCCAGAGATGGATCGTCGATCATCGGGGTCACTGCCCCAGTCAGCATCGGAGAAGGAATGCAGCTCAAGGAGAGATGTTTGTTGAGGAAAGAAGTAGAGACCAAAGTCAAGTGTCCCTTTCAAGTATCTGAGGATCCGTTTCACTGCTATCCAATGAAGATCAGTGGGTTGATGCATAAACTGTGCTACCTTGTTAACAGACACAACAATGTCTGACCTGGTATGACAAACGTATTGTAAGGAGCCTGCAACTCGTCGATACTCATGTGGATCATGCAGGGGGCTGCCATCTTCTTTGCATAGTTTAGGGGAAATCACCATAGGAGAGCTAGCTTCATTGGCATCTCGCAAGTCTGTTGTAACAAGCAGATCTCTGCCATCTTCTTTGCATAGTTTAGGGGAAATCACCATAGGAGAGCTAGCTTCATTGGCATCTCGCAAGTCTGTTGTAACAAGCAGATCTGTGATGTATTTCCGTTAAGAAAGAAACAAACCACCATGAACATGCTGCACTTCAATTCCCAGGAAAAAGCTCAGTGTCCCAAGCTCTTTGAGGGAAAATTTCTGATCCAGCATATGTATCACATGTTGCACATGTACTGGGGAAGCCCCTGTAATCAAAATGTCATCGACATAGATGACCATATAAGTGGTATCACAATCTTTGTGAAAGACAAATAAGAAGGCATCAGCTGAAGAAGATTTGAAGCCGAGCTCTTCAAGGAATGCCTTTAATTTCTCAAACCAATTACGAGGGGCCTGTTTGAGGCCATAGAGTGCCTTTTTCAGCTTGCACACAAGCAATGTACCATCAGCAGCGTGTTGTGTGAACCCTGCTGGTTGTTCCATGTAGACATCCTCAAGTAAGTCACCCTTTAGGAAGACGTTATTCACATCTACTTGATGTATGCACCAACCATTAGTGACAGCAATTGATAACACAAGATTCATTGTGAAGAACTTGACAACTGGACTGGATGTTTCTCGAAAATCTGCTCCAGCAAACTGAGAGTAGCCATTGGCTACAAGACGAGCTTTGAGTCTCTCAACAGTTCCATCAGCATGTCGTTTGATCTTGAAAAGTCATTTACACCCGATGGCCTTTCGATTGGGAGGGAGAGATACAAGATCCCAGGTGTTATTAGCAATAAGGGCATTGTACTCAGCATTAACAGCCTTACACCATTCAGCATCCTGTAGGGCATCATGAACAGTGGAGGGGACTTCATCAAAGTGAGAATGAAATGCATTGGGCTTGAAGATTCCTGCTTTTCCCCTTGTGACCATGGAGTGAACATTAGTAGGAGTCGAAGCACGATGCACATTAGGCACAGCTGAAACATCCTAAGCATCATTACAAGTGGGAGAAGGAAAAGCATGTTCCAAGGAATAGATAGGTGAGGCACAAGGTACTGAATTGGGTAAAGTAGTAGGGGAAGAGCAAGATGTGGGACTAGGAGGAGAATTGGTTTCAAGAGGAGGAGAGTTGGTAGGTGGAATAGGAGTAGTGGATATATGTGGGGAAGATATTGGAGGAGTAACAAGGACATTTGCAATGATAGGTGGATCATGGGAATTTGAACATGGGCTAGTGGACACTGAAGGTAGATTAGGAACATGGAGGGGGGGGGGAGAGTGAAGTGGATGAGGATGGGGAAGAGGTAGTACACATTTTGGTGTAAGGAAAAGTAGTTTCATCAAAAAGAACATGACAAGAGGTGTATATTCTGCCAGTAGGAGGATCAAGGCATAAATATCCATGATGACGAGTTGTGTAGCCAAGGAAAATACATGGTTTGGATCTATAGTCTAAATTGTGTTTGTTGTAGGGTCGCAAGTGTGGGTAACAAAGGCAGCCAAATACCTTAAGGAATTTATAGTCTGGGATCTTATTGTATAATAGTTGGTGAGGGGATTTGTTATTTAGAGTTTTGGATGGTAGTCGATTTATAAGGAAAGTAGCACTGACAACTGCATAGGACCAGTAAGCAAGAGGTAATTCAGCTTGTGCGAGTAAGGAGAGAACTGTCTCCAGGATGTGCCTGTGCTTACGCTCGACAACCCCATTTTGTTGGGACGTATATGGGCAAGTGACACGTAATTGGATCCCAAGACAAGATAATTGTTGCTCAAGAAACTTAAATTCTCCACCCCCATCAACCTGAACATCTAACAATTTGGAATCAAACTGAGTTTCAATTAAAGAGTAAAGAAGCTGAAAAGCAGTACATGCATCGGACTTGTTTTTCAATAAGTAAATCCAAGTGTGTCGAGTGTACAAATCCACACAAGACATGTAGTATCTATAGCCAACAGATGAAACAGAAGCTGGTCCCCAAATATCTAATTCAATAAGCTGAAAAGGTTTCGAGTAAACAATAGAAGAAGCTGGAAATGGGAGATTGTGACTCTTGCCAAGTTGACACGCATGACACAAGTGATTCTTATCCACATGAACTGACTTTCCCAACACAGTACTAACAACAGAAGAAGAAGGGTGTCCAAGCCGATTGTGCCACAGCAAATACTCAGATGGAGAAACAGTGCATGAGTAAGCAGAAGGTTGAACTGAAGAAAAAGTAGTAGGTAGCTCGTACAAGCCATTATTCTGAGATCCCCTTAATAACTCCTCACCTATCTGAGCATCCTTAATACAACAATAAGAGGAGTGAATCTCGAAATAAACATGATTGTCACTGGTGAATTTAGATACAGACATCAAGTTACGAGTAATATGAGGAACGTGCATAAGCTGATCAAGAAGCAATGTATGGGACATAGAGTGAATAGTGGAATGCCCAATGTGAGAGATATGAAGAGAAGAGCCATCATCAATTTAGATACAGACATCAAGTTACGAGTAATATGAGGAACGTGCATAAACTGAGCAAAATCCTTTGTGACATGGTGCGTAGCATCTGAATCTGGGAACCATACTGTGGAAGGACCAACCGAGGTGTTGACCCGAGGAGACTCGGTTGGAGAGGTTGCAGGAGAGTATGAGGGAACAAAAAGATCATAGACACCCTTAGGGGCATCATGGGTGCAGCAACAGGCATGAGTCTCAGCGGAGGGTTTAGGGGAGCTTTGATATCCTTGATCAAATCTGTGCCATCAACGGTCAGCGAGATGGCCTAACTTGCCACAGATTTGGTATTGAAGCCTGGTGCGACCCTTGAAACGACCTCCTGGACCAGATCTCCCACCACGCGCACCACGATTAGAGGTATAGTTAGCTCGAGGAGTTGGGCCAGAGGAATATGAATTCAGCGTGGTGTTGTGCACCCCAACAGAAATGTGCATGGGATCTTCCAGACGTGCCTCAGCATCAGTAAAAAACGATACATCACTGTCAAATGAGTAAGGATCTTTGCTGGCTGTGATGACAACAACAACCGACTCAAATTCAGATGGGAGGCCATTCAGAATCGTAGCAACTTGTTCCATTTCAGAGATAAGGCTTCCACAGATGGCAAGAAGATCACAAATCTCCTTAACTTGAGCTGTGTAGTCACTGATCGAGAGAGATCCTTTCTTGAGAGATCTAAGGCGGCAGTGTAAGTGCATGACACGAGTAGTAGATAGATTGAAGTATCGAAGAACAATAGTCTTCCATATATAAGCAGAAGTTTCCGATCCAACAAGATGAGGAAGAATCGACTTACTGATAGTGGAGAGCAACCATGAAGCAAGAGAGCTGTCTTGCTTGAAGAATTTCTGATAAGTAGGATTGGGAACCTTGGTGTCATCTGCCTCAGTTAGGAATTTGACCGGCAGTGTGTAATCTGAATCGAGATAGTGTTCCAGACCTTGCCCACGAACCATAAGGAGGACCTGCTGCCGCCAGAGGAGAAAGTTAGTGTCATCTAAGCAGACACTAATCTGTTTGTTGAAAAACCCCTGACATGAGGAATCATCCACAGAGAAAGATGTGGGTGCGGACGAGTCAGTAGCAGTTGGCATGACGGGGAAGAGATGAACAAGCAAAATGAGATTCAGAGGGAAGATGCGGAAGCAATGGGTGCCAGAATCGAAATGGCGAAGGATACCATGTTAAGAATTGTATATAAACCCTAAATGAGCTAAAGGAATAGTAGAGTAAAAACTCATTTCATTTCAACATTCTTAGCTGCTTTACACTTGATTATACAAGAGATTTATATAGAAGATTGAGGAGAGCTATGCTGCAGCAATGCTGCATTTACAGCTGACGTTGGCTCGTCTCGTAACTGCATGGCGTGCAGTTGGGCAGCTAGGGTTTACAGCTGTATCCAGCTGAGTTTGTTGGAGAGGTTGCAACAGAATTGTTGCTAGCTGGTTGCTCATCTAATACAACGTTCACTTAGCATAACTGCATTTCCAATATACATAAATAATTTAAAATTAATTTAATAATAATTACTTTTAGTTCAAAAAAAATATTGTAATTAATATAAGATTATGACACACTATCACTTATCAGGGGTGGTTCTGGACACGTGTGACATATACGATCGCACCGGGTCTCTAAGAAAAGAAGCCCCCAAAATAATAACATTTTTGTTATTGTTGCATATATAGTTTTATTGACTATTCATGTTATTGTTGCTTATGCATAAGTAACAGAACATTTTAAAATTGAACTATGTGAACTCATACTTACAGAGAACTATGTCACAAGAAATACTAAATAGACTTGTTCTGATGACAATCAGGACTGATTTTTCGGTAGAAGTTGATATCGAAAGCATTGTAGATGATTTTGCTTCAAAATATGCAAGAATAACATCCCTTTTAAGTGAAAATGTTAGACTTTTAGATGTTTATAAGTCATTTTTCTGTTGCTTAAGAGAGTAATCTAACTTTTTTGTACAATTTTAATAAAATGCTTCAAAACTTATATTTTTTTCTTATTATAAATTAAGTGCTCAATTTTAATAAATTGTACAGGGCCTCTTAAATCTTTGAACCACCCTTGTTACTTACTAACAGATGGATAAAATATCTTATTCTACGTAAACTTGTTCAAATAGCAAGATGTGTTGACTAATCAACCATAATTTTCGAGTGAGTTTGATCCAAACTAAATGTTGAGAACTAAAATAAATTTTAAAAATAATATAGAAAAAACAACTAATCCGTCAAACATTAAGAATAGTTTTTGACATTATACATTTATTCAAGGGTAAATTACATTAAATACCACCAAAATTTTAGATATATATCAATTATACCATAAAACCAAAAATTGATATTATTTCAGCATTGGACTTTAATTTATGCTTCAATTATACCATTGAGACTGTTACGATCCATCCACGTATCGCAGACAGACCATTAAGATCCATTCATATCATCGATAATAGGGGTATGCACAATTAACCATAATTGTTAATCGTAACCGTTAACTGGTATAACCGTGCATTTTATAGGTTAATTAACCGAAACATTAAGGTTAAGCGGTTTCGGTTAATCGAATTGTTAAAAATGATGGTTAATAGTTACGATTACGGTTATGCATTTTGACAAATGGTTAACCTATAGGTTAACCGTTTTAAAATTATTTATACATATATAAATCTATGAAGGCCTTGAGTGATTTGATCATAGAGTTAACTTGTGTGGCTTGTGGTACTAACTCATTGAAGTTTCATTTACCTTATGTTTTTTTTGTTAGTTAAACATTTGTCTTTAGAATTTTAACGGTGTATTTCGATGTCCTGAACTTTGATAGTGTATTGCTATGTGTTGAACACCGTTGAAACTTCAAACTTTAAACTAAGTACGAAGTTTTTGTATTTTGTGTTGTGTTGAAACTTTGTAGTCTGTAGGTAATTTTTTTAAAAAACAAGTACGAAGTTAGTGTTTAGTTTTTTTTCCTGAACATTTTTATGTAATATTTATCGGAGAGATAATTTCATTATTCTCAAAAGAATAACATGTAGGAAAAAAAAATCTAATAGGTTAACCTATTACTGAACTGTCGGTTAAACGTTAGCGGTTAACCGCTTCTTAACGGTTAGGTTACAGTTAACAAAATTTAATAAACCGTTATAACGGTTAACTGACCATTTAGGCTAAACAGTAAACAATACGGTTAACCTACCATGAACACCCCTAATCGATAATAATGACTCAATGGTACAACTGAAGTTTAAACTAAAGTTCAATGTTAAAATAGATTTCTAACTCAATGGTTTAATCCATACTGAACTTAAAATTTAGTGGTATTTAGTAGAGTTTACCTTTTATTTAATTAGACGAAATTAAATTAAATTAAGTAATAAGTCCCAGAGCGTTCTAAATTAAATTAAATACCCGGTTACCTTATTAATTTTTTTCATAAATAGCATTTATATATAATAAATGAAAACGTGAATAAATAAGGTAACTGTGGTTAAATTTCTTCTCACCCTACAAGGAAATAAATAAAAGAAAATCAAATATTTAGATTATTAATGTAATTATGGTATTTTTTTAACTTATCTTTGATATCTATTATTGCGAATATTTTTAAAACTTAATAAGTTTCTTTACGACTTTAGAGAGTATAGCGCATTATGAATATGAAATAGAGTTTCATTTGGCAATAACATATTTGCTCTTACGGAGCCTTTCTATAATATTAGCACTTCTGGATATAGTACTCAGATTATTCCCTTGTACTGTTAAATAAGAAAAAATTTCTTGTGCTTAAGTATAGTATGAGTACTTGCACTGTCCGCTAAACATAAATCGTCACCATTTTTTGTGGATTGTATTTGTAACGGAATCATATTCAGATAAATCTTTTGATAAGCTTGATTTGTAACTAAAATATTCTGAGCAAACTCGTGCTGTAAATAATGTGAAAAGAACAAGAAGAAATAGGAACAAAATAAGATGAGAGAAAAGAAAGAAATTTTTATTATTCTGAATATTGACTTGTGTACAATGCCTTCAGTAAATTATCTATTTATAGGCATAAGAAGTACATAATACATTAAACTCTAATTAATGTAGATAATATTCATAATAATAAAATAATTCAAATCTCTTTTGATAAAGTCCTTATCATGATAGACATCCACATAGATAAATATTCATAACAGTTATTTTATTAATTTTATTTCATAAATAGCATTTATATATAATAAATGAAAACGTGAATAAATAAGGTAACCGTGGTTAAATTTCTTCTCTGCCTGCAAGAAAATAAATAAAAGAAAATCAAAGATTTAGATTATTAATGTAATTATGGTATTCCAATTTATCTTGATGGTAGTTGACTAGTATTTTGTGGATTAAAAATGTTTCAATCTATTGACTTGATATCTAATATTAATTCAGTCAAGAAATTAAATAGATACATCAAGAGGATACGTTTCTTTCTCCATTTGATTAGCAATTTATGTATAAATAGGATAAGTGTCTATACATTTTTAACAAATTATATTAAAATATATAATTCAAAGAATTAAGACCCACAAAGAAAATGGCAGGAGGAAAAGTTGCAAGTCTTTTAGTTAAACAAATTTTGGGAATAATATGCTTGGTTTTGTTATGGAATTCAGGTAAATATTGAATTTTCTATCTTTCTATTTATTTATCTATCTATTATGTGATTCATATTGTTGTTGAATTGTATGAACAGTTGCAGGGCCGGTGGGAGTAGGTGCTATCAATGCACCATTTTGTTTGGGAGTGTGTTCGGCAATTCCCGACTGCAAGCAAGCCTGTATTAACAAAGGGTTTCCCAAAGGAGGAGTGTGCATGGGATTTTCCCCATCAGATTTAACCTGTTGCTGTAATAGCTAGACCTTATTCTACCTTTTTTTTTATTAATAAAATAGTCTATATTTCTTGACATTATTTAATAAAGTGATTCGTATCTCTCTCGAAATTTGTTTAATAAAGTGATTTATATTTCTCTTCAGATTTGATTGTATTTGGCCTTGTACATACTTCCAAACTTTAGTCTTATGACAATTAAACAAAGCATGGTTAGGAATATAACCAGAATCGGAGGTTTAGGGATAATACATAAATATTTAAAGTTATATGGGTGAACTCATAATTTATTTAATTTCTTAAAAAATTATAATTAAAAGGTAAAAAATTGTTGTGTGGGGACAAAAGCTCCTCCCAATTACAACACAAGTCCGTGGTGATGCGTTGGTGTCATAGGCTTGTTGGTTTTCGCTTTATTTTGCCTTCGAGCTATGGTGTTCCTTTTGCTTGAATTGTGTGTTCCTCTTGCTTGAATTGTGTGTTATTAATTGTGGTCTGTAGATGAGTCATTTCACTGCTCTTTGCAAATGGTTTTGACTTTGATTTGGTGTTCGGCCTTTTTGGCTTTGTGGGTGGTTTGTCCATCTAATAGTTTTAGATTTGTACATATTACTACGTTGTACTATTTTCTCCTTTTCATTGAGGATTATATTTTTACCTTTGTCACTTACACATTTTAACATTTTAATCCAATGACTTTGTGGTGTGTGTATATGTGGTTTCGTACAATAGTAGAGTTTGCGAGGATGAATAACGGCTCATGAGGGATTGAATGAACAAAAAAAAGAATATTGAAATTGTGACCATGCACGTTCACTAGTGCTTAAGCAACTAATTCTGTTATTGCTCTTTTGAGGAAGTCTGTGTTTGAGATTCAGATGAATTCTTTCGCATTAGTGGGTGAATGTTGGTAATGCTTAAGGTGAGTACCAAAGGCAAAAGCATATATCCCACATGGGTTGGGAAAAAGGCTTGTAAAGGGTATTTATACCTATGTTTCCCCCCTCTCTTGTTGAGCGGGATAGTACAAGGGACATTCTCGTGTGCCGCCACTGTCTGGCCGACTCGGGCTCTTGATTACAAGTTAAGAGTACTTTGAATAAGTATTAAAATAGAACATTGTGTGATTGAAGGTGTTCTTGGTTTTTTGATTACGAGTTGTTGAAGGATGTCAAATTTGGGTTCAAGATATAGACTATTATCCAGTCAAATTCATGTGTTTATAATTTGGACAGTAAAATGACGATTTTGTCCATCATTTTCAGCCTATAAATAGAGAGTTTCATGCAGTCTAAGCATGCAACAAGCACACAGAAAACATTCTAAAAGTTCTCTGCATTCCTCCATCGCCGGAAGTAGCAGTACCACCGTTGTTCACTCCGGTGTCGAGTGTACGACTCCCGGAGCATCTGTATTCACCACAGGGAGACAATCTGCCTGTGAAGCGACTACACTGATCGGGGCAGAATTGTTTTTAAGGCAGTGGCCAACATACCACGACACGGTTTACCTTGCTTTATTTTTTATTTCTTTATTTTTCAGTCAGTGCTAACCAGATCGTTTTGTAGTACTTTAAACCAACATGTACATATGATTTCATACAATAGTAGAGCCTGGGAGGATGAATAACGACTCATGAGGGATTGAATGAACAGAAAAAAGAATACTGAAATTGTGTCCATGCACGTTTAGTATCCTTACTTAGAATTGTCGTAATCAACTGTACTTGAGACTTAATCCTTGTTAGTTCATGGGTCAGTCTATCTGTATGATAAAATTGTATTTTAGTTCTTTAAAAACATATAATTTATATTGTTGACCCTCATAAATATTAAATTTTATAAATGACTCTTTAAATAAAATAAGTTGAATTTCGCCACTGAATTCTTAGCAGTTCCAACATGTATTCTTGTTGATAATGATATATTAGTGAGAAATAATGAACTACTCTGTGTCATAAGTGGTTATCGTCTGCTTATGTCTACGGTTATTGCTACTCTTCTGACTAGTTAGTTTCAATTTTAAGAAAATTTGGTAGTTATCTTGTCCATAAAAAATCAAGATTTTATTATGGAAATTTGTATATTAACAATTATGCCCCCTCTATGTACAATCCACTTATAAGCCCTAGGTGCAAGCTATTTGTAATTACGAATGATGTTCATGCTAATCGTGATTGCGATTTTATTAAACAAGTTTGGTTCAATTTGAAGTTTGATTGACCTTCTTACGTGGATCAATTGACCTCATAATTAAATAGATTAAAACTTAAATAATATCTAATTGATCCATTAAATTATTCACATAAAAAAATACATATTTAAAAGAATGAATTTAAATCATTGACCTCATAATCAAATAGGTTAAAACTTAAATAAAATCTAACGAAAATTTATGCACAAATCCAAAAAAGCAAAAAAAAAAAAAAACTTAAAGCCTTAAGGGGTTGTTTGGTTCACGGAATGTAAGATTACCTTTGGGAATGAGATTACCGGAATGTTACATTACTTAACATATTACCCGAAATGTTGTATTACCTTGTTTGATTTGTTTGGCAGGAATGTAAGATTATATTGTTTGGTTGAAGGAATATAAGATAGGAAAAATACATGTTTTACCAAATTGTCCTTGAAATATATATTTTTTTAACCAACTGAAATTTTAAGATTAAAGTCAAAATATCTACATAAAAGTTCATAGAAAATATAAAAAATATAATATGAAAACCTTTTTATGAAAATTGATCTAAATAATAAATGTAATAAAACACATACCAATAATAAAATTTGAATCAAACACATATATAAAAAAATCGAAATAAAATAAAATTTTGATATATTTTTATTTTATATGCATCATATTATTTTATAATAAGTATTAAAACCCTAAACCACTAAAAAATAAAATATAATTATACTTGTGTAATTATATACAAAAAAGAAAGATCATTTTAAAATAACTATATTTTTAGGGGTATTCTTGTCCAAATGGGAGGGAATTGTCTAATACCTAAGAAAAGGGAGGGAATGACATTCCCAGGAAAACTCAAAATAGCTACTGTTAGGAATATTTCATTACCCTTGGGAGGGAATGCTCTTGAACCAAACGTGGGTATGTGATTCCGGAAAAGATTATTCCCCCTGGTAATGATCTTTTCCGCGAACCAAACGCCCCCTAAAAGTGTTTATATAATGTAGTATTTTTATAAACATGATAATATATAATGAAAATTTTCTAACATACATTGGTGTCCTGCCCTGAACTCACTTTTTAGTTGGAAGTAACTCTGGTGATGTAGCAAAGAGGAAAGAGGTAGCATTGCTTGTTTAAATTGCCAGTTTTGGGTGTAGCATTTCGATCCCTACTATGTAATAAATCGATTTATTGTTTGCTAATTTTATAACAAAATCTAAAATTCTAATTTTTAACATTTTAACAGAATTCAGTTTATAGGTTGAGTTTTAGTTAATCTTTCTTGTATTTGTTTCTTGTTAGTTGAGCCCTCTTGTATTAGTTTCTTGATTAGTATATAAACAGACTCTTAGTTTCCTTTTTAGTAAGTTTTGTAAATACGACACTCTTTTATGCGTTTTTGGCTATTGAATAAAACTTCCTCTTTACTTCTTGTCTTTCTCTCAAATAGACCTGGCAAACTTGACCCGAAAATCGAATTATCCGAACCCAGACCCGAACCGAAACCGAAAATCAACCCGAAATTTGATCCGAAACCCGAAATAAACCGAACCGAAACTGAACCGAATTTAGTTGAACCGAATGGACCCGAACCGAATGGACCCGAACCGAATAGACCCGAACCGAATGGACCCGAATCGAATAGACCCGAACCGAATGGACCCGATTAATAGAAATAAAGAAAGATAAAATAGGAACAACCGCACAAATCACTAAAATGTCAAATATATTGACTTTATAAAGTCATATATAGGGTGTAAAAAACTGACAAACCTAAAAATTTGATTAAAAACGACTGATCTCTCATTGAACCGAAAATAACCGAACCGAAATCAACCGAACCGAAATTAACCGAACCGAAATCAACTGACCCGAAATGCCCCGAAACACAATAGACCCGAACTAAAACCGAACCGAAACCGAACTGAAACTGAAATCGAAACCGAATCTGAACCGAAAATATCAGACCCGAAATAACCGAAACCGAAATGACCCGAACCGAACCCGAACCGATTGACCCGTTTGCCACCTCTACTCTCAAATACCCATTCTTCCCCAAATTAAGAAATCAAGAAAACCCTAGAAAACTCGATTTCAACATGGTATCAGTTGAGTCTTCCGACTCGCGTTCATTTGATTCCTCCGCTTCTCGTTTCAAGAATCTCGATCCCTCCGATGAATTTTTCATCCATCCCAGTGAGAATCCATCCCTTGTTCTCACTTCTGTTCCGCTTTCCGGCTCAAACTATCATTCTTGGGCAAGGTCTATGCGCATGGCGCTGATTTCAAAGAACAAATATCAGTTTGTTGATGGTTCGATTAAGGAACCGATTGAAGCCGATGTCAGCTATTTCCCGTGGGTCAAGTGCAACAATCTGGTGATGTCTTGGTTGCAGCGTGCTATTAGCCCTGAAATCGCCCAGAGTGTTCTTTGGTTTGATACTGCTTACGAGTTGTGGGAAGATTTGCGTAAGCTGTTCAGCCAGATTGATCTTATCAGGGTCTCTGATCTTCAACAGGAGTTTTATTCCCTTAATCAAGGTATAAATTCTTTGACGACTTTCAATACTCAGTTAAAATCTATTTGGGATGAGTTGTCTGTTTTACGGCCTATCTCTGGTTGTTCTTGCTCAGCCGTTAAGTATCGTAATCAAGATTTTTTTCTCCGTTTCATTCGCGGTCTAAATGAGTCTTTTGCAGTTCCAAAATCTCAAATTTTGATGGTCAAGCCCTTCCCCGAAATACATGAAATATTTTCTATACTCGTTCAACATGAAAGGTCTTTGTCTGCTGGTATTACCTGTGATAGTAATGTGCTTGCTGTTGATAGAGGTCCTTCTGGGAAATTCCAAAAACGTTTTAATGTGTCTTCTTTGAATAGTCGTAGGCCTCTGTGTTCTTTCTGTGGCCTTTATGGTCATTTGGTCGATAAATGCTATAAAAAGCATGGTTTCCCACCAGGGTACAAATCAAAATCTGCTCTTGTGTCTGGTAAGGTTAATTTTGTTGGGAGTATGAGTTCTGAAAAATCTGATAGGTCTAGTGGTCCTTCTGAAAAGTCTCATCTTGATAGTTCTTTGGGAAGATGTTCTTTTACTAAAGAACAGTATAAGGGGTTACTTTCTTTGTTGCAAAGTAAGTCTTCCTTAAAAAATGTGTCTGCTCCTGAATTTCAATCTTCTGTCAATGCTTTGACAACAGAGCCTGTTTCTTCTGAAGAACCAGGTATAGTTTATTCTACTGATTCTTTATATAGAAATAATCATGTTTCTTTATATTTTTCTTCATGGATTATAGACTCTGGAGCTACTGATCACATTACTAATAATCTGAAATTATTTAGATCTTATTCTGAGATTAGTAATAAGTTTGTTAGGTTGCATAATGGTCACCTTGTTAAAGTATCTCATATTGGTGATGTTCAGCTTAATAAGGATTTGATCTTGTATAATGTTTTGTATATCTCTACTTTTGGTTTTAATTTGATATATGTGAGTCAGCTTTTGTCACATTCAAATGTTTTTGTTTCATTCACTAACAAAGGTTGTTTTCTTCAGGATATTCAATCCTTGAAGATGATTGGTTCAGCTGAAGTAATAAAGGGGATGTATCATTTTTCCAGTGCTCATGAAAGGTCAAATATTTTCTCTGCTATGTCTCTTAATTCTGATTATTGTGCTGATGGTTCTCTTGTTAATAATGCTTGTGTTAAATCTGTTAATGCTGCCAGTGTTAAATTTGTTAGTGATGCTTCTGATGTTAATTCTTCTGTTGGACATTCTGAATGTGTTAAGCCTATTAAAGTTACTGCTGCTGTTAAAACTCTTGTTGATTGGCATGCTAGGTTAGGACACCCTTTTAATCCTAGGTTGCTAGAGTTTTCAAAAATGTTTGATATTATTCTTTATGGTCGTGTTCCTGATTGTGATGTTTGTCATCTTGCAAAACATAAAAGATTGCCTTTCCCTGTTAGTGTGTCTTGTTCTGATTGTGCTTTTGATCTTGTTCATACTGATGTATGGGGTCCTTTTCCTGTGAAAAGTCTTTATGGTCACAGTTATTTATTGACAATTGTTGATGATCACAGTAGATTTACATGGATTTTTCTTTTTTCTAATAAATCTAAAGTAAGACAGTTATTAGTGGATTTTTATAATTTTGTTTTGACCCAATTTTCTGTTAAAATTAAAGCTATAAGGTCAGATAATGCACAAGAGTTTCAAATGCATTCCTGTTTCAAAGAAAAAGGTATAATGCATCAAACTTCTTGTGTTTACACTCCACAACAAAATAATGTTGTGGAGAGAAAACATCAGCATTTGCTTGCTGTGGCTAGAGCTCTTAGGATTCATGCATACTTGCCTTTAAGTTTTTGGATTGACTGTGTGCTCCATTCATGTTTTTTGATAAATCTTACCCCTACTCCTATTCTTAAAAATAAAAGGGAAAACTACACCGGTGGTCCCCTAACTATTACCGTTTTCCTACTTTGGTCCCACAATTATGTTTTTTGGCAAAATCGTCCCTTCCGTTACATAGTTCTCCTGTTTTGGTCCCTCGTCGTTAAAAACTAACGGAATTGCTGATGTGGATTTTTTTTTTGATTTTTTTATTATTTTCTCTCTCCTATATATGTATTATTTAAATTTTTTATTCAGACTAATGTGGTGGTGACACGTGTCACCACCATAACAAAGCAAACAAAGCAAATAAATTGAAAATAGAGGGGGAGAGCGGAGAATCAAACCCACGTCCTTAGCTTCCCAAGCCAATGGATTAACCACTGAGCTAAACTCCAATTATTGAGATATTTTAACACAAGTTAGATTTAAAACAATCAAATGAACCCAAAAACCAAAGAAGCTTCAACATTGCAGAAAACTTCGGTTTTGTTGTTTCTCTCACAAATACATATCATTTATGCTTGTAATCCATGGATTCAACTTTTGAACAACTTCTCCATCTTGCTGCAATTTAATCTTTTCCTGGAAAACTTAAGCGGGAGTCAATGTCCAATCTTCTTCTCTCAATGTGAACATGGTGTTGCACAAGTTCATCACTTGATGAATTTGAGCAAAGCTAGTCGCAGGCTTTTCACAAGATCCTTCACCGTCATTGAAAACTCAGCTTCCATCTGCAGTAACAAACATGAAATTAAGACTTTTAAGTGATCCAGGGTTGTAAATTATTGTACTTATCATTGCTATAAGCAAAACAAAATATTACCTGAGCAACAATGGTTATGTCGAGAGTGTCTTGTCCGAAGGGCAATACACTGGTATTGAGCACAAGGAGATGAAGCTTTTCGACCTGGTTTATGATGTTTGGTATGCACCCTTTGTTGTTCTTGCAAAGGATCCTAATCAGCACATCCTTGTCCGAAACTCTTGCTTCCATCTCTGGGAAATTCTCACCAGATGAAGATATTGTCCCGTCATCTGCATAAATCTGGGTTTTCCTTACAAAGACCACTGACTCCATTGTTTTATTTCTGCAATGTTGCAGCTTCTTTGGTTTTTGGGGTTCATTTGATTTTTTTAAATCTAACTTGTGTTAAAACACCTCAATAATTGGAGTTTAGCTCAATGGTTAATTTATAGGCTTGGGAAGTTAAGGACACGGGTTCGATTCCCAGCTCCCCCCTCTATTTTCAATTTATTTGCTTTGTTATGGTGGTGACACGTGTCACCACCACATTAGTCTGAATAAAAAATTTAAATAATACATATATAGGAGAGAGAAAATAATAAAAAATCAAAAAAAAAATCCACATCAGCAATTCCGTTAGTTTTTAACGACGGGGGACCAAAACAGGAGAACTATGTAACGGAAGAGACGATTTTGCCAAAAAACATAATTGTGGGACCAAAGTAGGAAAACGATAATAGTTAGGGGACCACCGGTGTAGTTTTCCCAAAATAAAACTCCCTATGAAACTCTTTATAATAAACTTCATGTTTTAAATCATCTTAAAATTTTTGGTTGCTTAGCATATGCATCTGAGTTGCCTAAGTCTGCTACCAAAATGCATGCTAGAGCTATAAAATCTGTTTTTATTGGTTTTCCTAAAAATATGAAAGGATTTAGACTTTACAATTTAAAAACTAAATCTGTTTTTGTTTCTAGGGATATGTTTTTCAATGAATCTGTTTTTCCATTTTCTGCATCTTCACCTACTGTGATTTTACCTAATTGTGATAGTTCAAGCCTTTTGCATGATTTTATCTTTTATAAACATGATCAAAATCAGAATTCTTCACAAAATGGTCAAAATCAAAATTTTGAACAAAATGATCAAAATCAGAATTCTAAGAATTCTATTGATAATTCTGGTGTTAGTGACTTTGTTTCTACTGAGTGTGTCAACAATGATTTTGTTTCTGTTGAACAACATCAAAATCAGAATCTTCCTCTTGATTCTGTTATAAGTGTTCCTTCAGTGGCTAGACCTTTCAGGTCTGTTAAACTTCCCCAAAGATTTCAAGATTTTCAGGTAAATCTGCCTAAATCTCGAACTTCAAAGCATGTTGTTTCTAATGTTGTTTCTTATGAAAATATATCTGATCAACATGCTTCCTTTATTGCTAATGTTGACTTGTTAACTAAGCCTAAGACTTATAAACAAACTGTTGTTCATGAATGTTGGAGAAATGCCATGAAAGATGAACCCACTGCCTTAGATATTAATAAGACATGGGATATTGTTCCTTTACCTCCTAATAAAAAAAATTGTAGGCTGCAAATGGGTTTTTAGAACTAAACTAAAGTCTGATGGGTCATTAGATAGGTATAAAGCAAGATTGGTGGCCAAAGGTTATACTCAGCAGCTAGGTGTAGATTTCTTAAGTACCTTTAGCCCTGTTGCTAAAATGACAACCATAAGAACTATAATTGCTATTGCAGCCTCTAGGAATTGGAATCTTCAACAACTAGATGTTAACAATGCTTTCTTTCATGGTTCCTTACATGAGGAAGTTTATATGAAAATGCCACCTGGTCTTAATAATGATAAAAACAGTGGCTTAGTTTGCAAGTTAAACAAAATTTTGTATGGATTAAAACAGGCCAGTAGGCAGTGGAATGAAAAACTGACCCTAGCTTTACTTGAGCAAGGTTTTAAACAATCCTCTGCTGACACTAGTTTGTTCACTAAAGGCAAAGACAATAATTTTATAGCTTTAGCAGTATATGTTGATGATATTGTTCTAGCTAGTCCTAGTTTAGCACAGATTCAAAACATTAAAAGTTTCTTGCATGACAAATTCAAAATAAAAAACTTAGGTGATTTAAAGTTTTTTCTAGGGCTTGAAATTGCAAGATCAGCTGCTGGTATAAATGTTTGTCAAAGAAAATATATTTTAGAGTTACTTGATGAAACTGGTTTTTCAAATTCCAAACCTGTTTCAACCCCAATTGTTATTACTAGAGGTGCTAAACGTCTTTCTAAAAATGATGGGATCCCTCTAGAAGACATCACTGCTTATAGGAGGTTGGTAGGAAAATTGTTATATCTGACTAATACTAGACCAGATATATCCTTTTCTGTTCAACAACTATCACAATATTTATCTTGTCCTACAAATGAGCATTTAAATGCTGCTCATAGAATCCTTAGGTATTTGAAGGGTACACCTGGTCAGGGTCTTTTCTTTTCAGCAGATAATACCTTAAATGTGAATGCTTTTTCTGACTCTGATTGGGCCTCTTGCCCTGATTCAAGAAAGTCTATTACAGGTTATTGTGTTTTTCTGGGTACTTCTTTAATCTCTTGGAAGTCTAAGAAGCAACAGACATTTTCAAAATCTTCTAGTGAAGCAGAGTATAGAGCTCTTGCTTCTGTAACTTGTGAATTGCAATGGATATGTTATTTACTTCAAGACTTTCATTTAAATTTACAACCTGCAAACTTATACTGTGATAATTTGTCTGCTATACAGATTGCAGAGAACTCGGTTCATCACGAGAGGACAAAACACATAGATATTGATTGTCATATTGTTCGAGAGCGGCTTCATCAAGGTTTCTTAAAGTTGCTGCCTGTTTCATCTCACAATCAAATTGCAGACTGTTTAACTAAGGCGTTGCCAATCTATCTTTTTCATTCTTTAGTCTCCAAGTTGGGCATACATAACATATATGCTCCAACTTGAGGGGGGCTAACAGAATTCAGTTTATAGGCTGAGCTTTAGTTAATCTTTCTTGTATTTGTTTCTTGTTAGTTAAGCCCTCTTGTATTAGTTTCTTGCTTAGTATATAAACAAACTCTTAGTTTCCTTTTTAGTAAGTTTTGTAAATACGACACTCTTGTATGCGTTATTGGCTATTGAATAAAACTTCTTCTTTACTTCTCGTCTTTCTCTCAAATACCCGTTCTTCCCCAAATTAAGAAATCAAGAAAACCCTAGAAAACTCGATTTCAACACATTTGGAAGTTAAGTGACCAAAAGAACATCCTAGAATAGTTTGGTGCTTATGTTTTTTTACTTTTATCATTTTTTAAATCGATTATTTTGAGCAATAAAATACGTGCATAAGGTTTTCCAAATTTGTTATCTTGATGGGCACGTTATTTAATTCTATTTTAAATTACAAATTCATCTCCTTTTTCATACTGCACTAGGATTCCTAATCCTAGTTGATGCGGGTTTATCTATGCCGCCAGTCCTCCTTATAAAAATATCACAACAGACTCAAAATTCATTGTTTTTGTTAATTAGGTCAAGCTTTATTTCTCCTCATCACCCTTCAATGGAGTTGGATTCGAACTCTTACCACTATAATGTTGTTTCCCACCATATTCACGACCTCAATATCAGATCACAAACTTCTCATATACCTTCTCATTTAGTCCAAATCGAGTTAAGGGTCGACGTTGATCTCCGTTGTCACGATCCTATAATAGGCTTCTACGACCACCCTCTCTTCCAACAACAAACTCTTTGTTTTGGTCTCAATATTTTACGTAACCACGACCGGGCTCACGGAGTTCTTGATGCAATGTTTTTAGGGCTTGGAATCAACATATTCTCTGCTTCCTACGACATCATGATTCAAGACATTATAGAAGGCGGCCTTGGAACTACAAATAGAATATTAAACAGTGGATATTATTGTAAAGCCTTGAATTTACATTATAAGATACTCGTGGAAACTGAGATTGACCAAGAGACTTTGATGACAACAGTTTTGGCCGAATCGACTTCGGAGTTTGAGAGCATTAACTATGGCATGGTTGCAGCCAAAGAATCGTCGATCGGCGAGATGCTGAAGAAGGTTAGAGTAGATGATGGAGATGCCGGAAATTGCATGATATGTTTGGAGGAATTAGAGGTTGGATATGAAGCTTCTCGGATGCCATGTTGCCATTTTTTTCATGGTGATTGTATTGAAAAATGGCTGAAGCAAAGTCATTATTGCCCTATTTGTCGGTTTGAGATGCCAACTAATTAGATTAGGGGAAGATCTTCTTTAGTGTTGTTCATTTTCTGTTCATGATTTGCAGCTTATTGAAACAAAGCTGGTTTTTGGTTTATTGGTTTAATTTGTATTTTTTTTGAATAGAAGATGGTAGCTTTATTAAACAAGAAAATATCCAAAATTACAATAACAATTTACAATAATCATTGTAAATTAAATATATAAATTGGACATTTCCCTAAAACTAGCCACTTTAGATCATACAAAGCCCATACATGAAAAGGTTAAAAACTTATCCAAAAGACTCGATAAAAAAATACACGAACAAATCTGACTGCATCGGTAAACGAACCACAAAAGGGGATTAAGATATTGAAAGACCACCAAAAACCGTAAATCAGAGCCGAGCGTCGTGAGAAACTATCCACGAGCGCAAACCTCGTATCCAAATTCAGTTTGAGGGTCCAGAGTAGGGAAGATCACCATGATTACGAATAAGTGTTATCTTGATCAGTTGTGGCGTCGTCAAATTCAACTCTAATAAAAATCAAAACAAAAAAAGAACATGCCAAAAGGCAGAGAAAACGTACCAAAATGTAGAATAGATCGTGCCGCAAGAGCAGAATAATTTATTAAAAACTAAAAAATTAAACAAACGAAATGATAGATCTCAACGATCGACGATCAGTATTAAAATTAGTGTTACAACCGACGCTTAAAGAGAAAAAAATAAGAGAGAACAACTCTATAGTTGAGAAAAAAATTAGGGCAAGAGAGCAGCGCAAATAGGGTTTAATAACGAAATTTCTTTGTAAATTTCTTTGAAATAGTTTAGTTATTGTTGATGATTATGATGCAAAGGAAAAACTATTGAAGGGTATAAGCAAGCCTATATGACAATGAAAATCTTAAAGAAGCGTGAATATTAATAAAATTTGTTATCAAATACAATATTAATATAAAGTCTTTGAATAATAACATTAATAGTAAATGATATTTTTGGTGTAACAATCAAACATTAATAATAAACTATGTTGAATAATATATTAGTCTTTGGACCAATATATTTATCACATAGAGTATTTTATAGTGTCACACATTTATTACCACATGTGTCATTGAAATTATGTGAAATATTAACTTACCTTTGAATCACTTAATAAACATGTAAACTACAAAATCATATAACCATTTTAATATTTTAAATAAATTAATCTACACAAAATATGTTACTTTAGTTGTCTTTTATTTCAACTAATCTATTAAAATATTAAACATTCAAAAGTTAAATATAAATTTAATTTTTATTTCAAACTATTTCTCTCAACTCCACCATGCCGTTCACACCAAGTACTTGGTTGTGAATATGTTGATCCTGATCATATGCAGAACAGAATAATCATAAGATTTGTGGTATTTTATTAGGTGGTTGAGAGGGAGAGTAAATAGCAAATTATAGAAAAAGATCAGCGACTGATTATTACCGCGTGTGGACATTATTTGTGATAAATATTTCAATTGTTTGATTAACGTCATCGTAAATGTGTAAGAATAAAATGGATAAACCATACTAATCAAACAATTGAGATATTACTTGGATTCTGAATTCATAGGCAATGCTGCGTCTGGCAATGGCACATGGGGAGATACGTACATACAACGTTCAATTAGCATTACGCCATTTCTAATGTACATAAATAATTTAAATTTAATTTAATAATTATTACTTTTATTTTAAAAATAATATTTTATTTGATATAACATTATGACACACTATCACTTATACATAGATAAAACATCTTAATTTGAGTAAATTTGTTCAAATAGCAAGATGTGTTGATTAGTCAACCATGATTTTCGAGTATTTTTTATCTAAAATAAAATAAATTAAAAAAATAATATAGAAAAACAACTAATCCGTCAAATATTAAGAATAGTTTTTGACATTATACATTTATTCAAGGGTAAATCACATTAAATACCACCAAATTTTTAGATATATATCAATTATACCACAAAACCAAAAATTGATATTATTTTAGCATTGAACTTTAATTTTTACTTCAATTATACCACTGGGACTGTTACGATCCATCCACGTCATCGCACACAAACCATTAAGATCTATTCATATCATTGATAATAATGACTCAATGGTAAAACTGAAGTTTAAACTAAAGTTTAATGTTAAAATAGATTTTTAACTCAGTAGTTTAATCCATACTAAACTTAAAATTTAGTGGTATCAAGTTTACCTTTTATTTAATTAAACGAAACTAAATTAAATTAAGTGATAATGCCCAGAGCGTTCTAAATTAAACTAAATACTCGGTTACATTATTAATTTTATTTCATAAATAGCATTTATATATAATAAATGAAAACGTGAATAAATAAGGTAACCGTGGTTAAATTTCTTCTCTCCCTGCAAGAAAATAAATAAATTATTAATGTAATTATGGTGTTTTTTTTTTCAATTTATCTTGATGGTAGTTGACTAGTATTTTGTGGATTAAAAATATTTCAATCTATTGGCTTGATATCTAATATTAATTCAGTCAAGAAATTGAATAGATACATCAAGAGGATACGTTTCTTTCTCCATTTGATTAGCAATTTATGTATAAATAGGATACGTGTCTATACATTTTTAACAAATTATAATAAAATATATAATTCAAAGATTTAAGACCGGCAAAGAAAGAGAATGACAGGAGGAAATGTTGCAAGTCTCTTAGTTAAACAAATTTTGGGAATAATATGCTTGGTTTTGTTATGGAATTCAGGTAAATATTGAATATATTTTTTATCTTCCTATTTATTTATCTATCTATTATGTGATTCGCGTTGTTGTTGAATTGTATGAACAGTTGCAGGCCCGGTGGGAGTAGGTGCTATCAATGCACCATTTTGTCTGGGAGTGTGTTCGGCAGTTCCCGACTGCAAGCAAGCCTGTATTAACAAAGGGTTCCCCAAAGGAGGAGTGTGCATGGGATTTTCCCCATCAGATTTAACATGTTGCTGTAATAGCTAGACCTTATTCCACCTTTTTTTATTAATAAACTGATCTATATTTCTCGACATTGTTTAATAAAGTGATCGATATCTCTCTCGAGATTTGTTTAATAAAGTGATCTATATTTCTCTTCAGATTTGATTTGTCTTTGGCCTTGTACATACTTCCATACTTTAGCCTTATGACAATTAAACAAAGCATGGTCAGGAACATAATCAGGATCGGAGGTTTAGGGGCAATACAGAAATGTTTGAGAGTATATGGATAAACTCATAATTTATTTAATTTCTTTTTTAAAAATTCATGTAATTAAAAGGTAAAAAAATGTTGTGTGGGACAAAAGCTCCTCCCAATTACAACATAAGTCCGTGGTGATGCGTTGGTGTCATAGGCTTGTTGGTTCTCGCTTTATTTTGCCTCCGAGCTATGGTGTTGGTTTTCAGATTGTGTGTTCCTTTTGCTTGAATTGTGTGTTATTACGTCGTTTCACTGCTCTTTGCACATGGTTTTGACTTTGGTTTGGTGTTTTGCCTTTTGGGGTGTTTGTTCATGTAATAGTTTCAGATTTGTTCACATTACTACATTGTACTATTTTCTCATTTTCAATGAGATTTTAATGAGACACGTCATAATATTTGATGTGTAATTTATGTATGACCACAGGAATAAAATTATGTGGAGATAAGGAGGGGCAATCACCCCACTCCCGAATTTTTTTTCCACATTTGTTCCTTATTTAAAATTAGGGTAAAGTATGCCAGGTACCACCGAACTATAGGGTGTGACATGTTTTTAACATCAACCTTTTTATTTTTCGACTCGTTTATACCACCCTGTCGTTAAATCGTTAACTCCGTGATGACGTGGACGCTGCACCAAAACGACGTCGTTTTGGTGCCGCTATTTTGATAATAAATGACTCAAAACGACGTCGTTTTGCTAGCGGAAATATGTAAAATTGTGCACTTAATGGGATTCGAACCTAGGACCTTAAGCATCAAAGACAACCTCTTAACCACCAAGCCAACCTAATATCTTTGAATTAGTTTTAGCACAAATAATATATATTCTCAACTGTAGTTTGTCATATAAATATATTATTTCTAATATAATAATATTCAAATATTGGTATACATATATTAATACATAAATAATAAATTAAATGAAAATATATAAATATTTTTATATTAGTAATAATATTAAATAGATAAATATATTATTATAAAAACTAAAAGACTAATTTTCAAAATAAAATTTGTTTAAAAAATCTAAAATTCGACAAAATCTTAATCCCTAAACCTATAAACCCTAACCCTAAACTATAAACTTTAAACCCTAAAATTTTATTCATAAACAAATAATATTAAAATATAAAAACAAATAATATATTATTATAAAAACAAAAAAAAATTACGAAATTTACGAAAATCACCAAAAATTCACCAAAATCTTAAACCCTAAACCTTAAATCATAAACCCTAAACCACAAAGCTTTAGGGTTTAGGGTTTAAGATTTTGGTGAATTTTTGGTGAATTTTTGGCGATTTTCGTAAATTTTGAAAATTTTATATTTTTTAAATCAGTTTTTTAGTTTTTATAATAATATATTATTTGTTTATATATTTTATTATTATTTGTTTATGAATAAAATTTTAGGGTTTAAAGTTTATAGTTTAGGGTTAGGGTTTATAGGTTTAGGGATTAAGATTTTGTCGAATTTTAAAATTTTTAAACAAATTTTATTTTAGAAATTAGTCTTTTAGTTTTTATAATAATATATTTATCTATTTAATATCATTAATAATATAAAAATATTTATATATTTTCATTTGATTTATTATTTATGTATTAATATATGTATACTAATATTTGAATATTATTATATTAGAAATAATATATTTATATGACAAACTACAGTTGGGAATATATATTATTTGTGCTAAAACTAATTTAAAGATATTAGGTTGGCTTGGTGGTTAAGAGGTTGTTTTTGATGCTTAAGGTCCTAGGTTTGAATCCCATTAAGTGCACATTTTTACATATTTCCGCTAGCAAAACGACGTCGTTTTGGGTCATTTATTATCAAAATAGCGGCACCAAAACGACGTCGTTTTGGTGCAGCGTCCACGTCATCACGGAATTAACGATTTAACGACAGGGTGGTATAAACGAGTCGAAAAATAAAGCTTGGTGGTAAGTTTGGACCAATTGAAAGGTTGATGTTAAAAACAGGTCACACCCTATAGTTCGGTGGTACCTGGCATACTTTATCCTTAAAATTATTTTATTTATAAATTTACCCCTCACTTTTAAACATTTATATTTTGCCCCTAAACTCTAAATCCTGACTCCGTCCCTGTGTTTAGGGCATAAAGTTTTCAGCGCATGTTGATTAATTGCGGCTGAAAACACACTTCATATTAATATACTCTACTGTGTTTTCAGCGCATGTTGATTAGTTGCGGCTTCTTTGTTGATTTTGTCTCAAAACAATGATTAATATGAAGTGTAACATCATCGTTTTTATACTCCATGATCACTTTTGATGTAAGACTTATATTCTTACCTCTTTAAGGCACGGCACTAGCAACCGATGCCAATGGATGAAACTTGTTTAAGTGACGGTTGCATTCTTGTTGACTAAGATCAAACATGTTTCTTTGATATGTATTTTCTTGAAGTTTATTCTCCCATGTGATTGGGATTAAGATCAAATTTTATTTTCTTTGTAAAATTAAGATCAAATTTTAGGGTTTAGGGTTAGGGTTTATAGGTTTAGGGATTAAGATTTTGTCGAATTTTAAAATTTTTAAACAAATTTTATTTTCTTTGTAAAATTAAGATCAAAGTTTATAGTTTAGGGTTAGGGTTTATAGATTTTGTTGAAATTTTAGGGTTTAAAGTTTATAGTTTAGGGTTAGGGTTTATAGGTTTAGGGATTAAGATCAAATTTTATTTTCTTTGTAAAATTAAGGTTGCAGCAAACCATATCAAAATTATATCAGAGTCAGAGGGGTTTAAGGCCTGAAAAGAAGGAACAAACTATTTGTATCAATCAATTCATTCAGCACTGCAGTTTACATTATTTGCCAAAAGAATGTACAAAGCTAAGGAAAGTGGATGTGGGGTGTCGATTGGAATCAACTAGTTTGTGGAGCAGGCTTGATTGTGAAAGTTAGGGGAAAAAAAATAATAGAATGGAGAAGTGGGGTATCGATCCCCATACCTCTCGCATGCTAAGCGAGCGCTCTACCATCTGAGCTACATCCCCAGTTATCTTTTAATCTCATAACATTGTTCTAGTTTGTAAGCAAATAAAATCAAATCGACTAACATTGTTCAGAGGGCAGTTTCTCATTCTTGGCCAAGGCTAAACTTAATCAACCAAATACTTGGTGGCAATTTAATATTATAATTCATTATTGTATAACCAACAATAGTGTTAAAAGTTCTCATTAAACCCCTTAAATTATTAAAAAATTAGGTAAATATTATTATTATTTTTTAAAAATATCAATTAAACTTTATAAATATTTTAAAAACTTTATTTTCAACTTTTATATTTTAAAATTTTTAAGTTGCCTCATACTCTTTTGTCAAATTCAGCCATTAGAGTTACTAATGCAATGGGTTAGTAACTTGTCTCATGTATGTATTGGTTTTTTTTTTTATCGAAAAGGGGAGCATCTACTACACGCCTCGTTAAAAAACCTCCCTAAACCTAACGGAGGAAAAAGAGTACGTGTAGTAAAACGACATGAGAAACCAAAATATCCATGCAAATAACAAGCAAAGATCGAACAAAAGCCGATCAAACCAAAGCAATTCCAACAACTCCCTACCCATGCAAACAACGGGTGCAGCAGATAGCACCTCCGACACCTACAAATAACAGCAGCAGCAACCAAAAAGCTCCAATATCAGCACCCAACAGCAACAACCGACACCAGCAACCAGGCGATTAGCCAATCCCCTCCGAATCTCTACCCTCAATATAATCCTTATGAAGATTATTCCGGATAACCAAAGGAGGATCAAGAAATTTATAATATTCCAACGAAAGGTTCTTAGCCATCTTCGCAAGCTTATCCGCAACCACATTCGCATCACGCCTCACTCAAGAAAATTGAATATCCCAAGCTCTCGACACCATTTCCGCAAGGTGCACCCGAAGATTCGACGAGAAGCGTAAAGGGTCCCCCATCACCAAACCACCATACACATCTTTATTATCCGTCTCAACAATGACTAGTAAATCCGAGCGCCCAAGCCGTCGAAAGACCCTCAATGTATTGGTTTTGTTTTCATTAATGGAAGCTTCGTTTGTTAAAAGTATAGTTAATTGTACTAAACATTTTAAATTATGAATCTCATTCTAAATTGGTATTTTTTATAAATTTTAATTTAATTTTCAAATTTTTTATATATGCCATTCGCATCGCTCCATTAACAAAAACGTTAAATTCTACATAAACATTGATGTGTAATACGACATGACATATATTGTAATTATGGTGGAAGATAAAAAAATAATTAGCTTTAAAATTTAGAACGATTTATGAACAAATTGAAAGAAGAAAAAAAAGAAAGGATCGAAGAACTATGACGTTTAGGATCGTAATGGGTTTTAGAAATATAATACTCCAATTCCTTTGCTTCCTTTTAGGGTCGAAGAAGGAAGGGTTATTTGAGTTGAATTATAAGGAATTGAGAAGAGCCATGATGTTTTGTGTTGTTGTTGTTGGAATGGCCACATATTTTATAACTCATTAGAGTGAAAAAAAAAAGTATATTCCATCATTTGATTATACGTATTTGTTTTAATGGTAAAAAAAATACAATTGGTCACTAAACTAGTGTTGTTTTCATGTTTTGGTCACGAAATTATTATTTTTACAAAATAGTCACTAATGTTACATTTATTTTTTATTATGGTCACCGATGTTTTTTTTTTGTTTAGTTCAATACTCATAAGGAGTAAATTTCCATCCTCTTCCTCCTAGGTATAAATTGTTCAAAAAAACTGTAAAACTGCTTGATAAATTAATATAGTTCTATGTTGTTGTCCGTCGTGGGAAAAATTTTAAAAAACGGCTTCTTAAAATTAATTTTTTGTTTATAATTTAGTCTTTAAATTTATAGTTTTTACAATTAAATCTCTTAAAATTATTTTTTTACAATTAGATCCCTACAAAAAAAATTCTATAGACTGGGTTGGATTTTTTAAGGGATATGTTCGAGTCAGGTCGATGCAGATATAGAATATGTATTTTTGGGTCGGGGTCGGGTGGGCCAAAAACCCGACCCGTGTCCATCTCTAGGATACTCATATTATTTTTATTTTGTATGAGTTCGAATCTCGACAGGAAATGTAATCTCTCTAATTAATAAAAAAAATCTTTCGGTCGTATCACTTTATCCAAATTCGTTCTTCTAGAAACTTCAAATTATTTTATGCTAACGGTGATGCTACCTATTAGTGTGTACAATAAAATCGAAAGAATGGCTATGCATTTCATTTGGGGGCCATCAATTGCATGTGTTCCTTCACCACAACAACATACATAGTGTTTCTAAAAATGATTTATAAATATTTGGGTTTCTGGGCTTTAGGTCCAATATTTTTAAAATTAATTTTTAATCTCTAAATTTTTAAAGATAAGGTTCAAAAATAGTTACTAGACTATCAAAAAATTTATTTTGGTAACTTAACTTTTTTTTTTTTGAATATGCTGGTGCGATGCAAGGGTGAAAACAAATTCAAGCAATATACTTAAAATTTTAGTTTGGTAACTTAACTTTTAAATGTTATAATTAAAATTAAATTTTAAATTTTATTATAAAATGGGCACCACGCGGACATTAAGGGGATGACATAACACACTAAAACTAATGGAAATATTTCATTTGGTCCCTCAATTATAACTAAAATTCTATTTTGGTATTTCTTTTAATATTTCTAAGCAATAATAATAAAAACAGAAAATATTAAAAATATATGGAAACTCAAAATTTAATCTTAAAAATAAATTATGAATTTTCATATTAATTCTATTAATTTTAGCATGCCATGTCACTCTCTTAACACCAGCTAGCGACGTAATGCTCATTTTATAACAAAATTCAAAGTTTAATGCTCATTTCATAAGATTTAAAAATTTAGTGACCAAAATGAACATTTTAACATAGTTTAGTGACTAAGTTTTGAACTTTAGCTTTTTAAAATTAATTCTTTTGACCAAGTTTTAGGGTTTGGAGTTTTAGTTTAGGGTTTAAATATTAGAGTTTTAGGTTATATGATTTAAAAATTAAGGTTAGTGTTTAAAATTTAGGGTATATAGTTTAAGCCTTCAATGTTGAGGGTTTAATTTTTTAGAGTCAAAGTTAAGAATTTTAAATTTTAAATTTTATAATGTAAATATGCAGACTTGTATCAATTTACCTATTTAATAAACAAAAACATGAATAAATAAAATAACCCTGCTTAAAATTCTTCGCTCCCTGCAAGGAAATAAATAAAAGAAAATCAAGTATTTTGATTATTAATGTAATTATGGTATTTTTTCCAATTTATCTTGATGGTAGTTAACTAGTATTTTGTGGAATAAAAATATTGCAATCTATTGAATTGACATATAATATTCCTCACCATCGATTGCATGTGTTCCTTCCCCACAACAACATACATAGGGTTCCTAAAAATGATTGATAAATATTTGTTTATTTTTGGGCTTTAGGTCCAACGTTTTTAAAAATTAAATTTTAACCATTAATTTTTAAAGATTAAAATTTAAAAAATGTCATTAGACTATCTAAAATGTTTATTTTAGTCACATAATTTTTAAATGTTATAACATGGACATTAAATTTTGAATTCTGTTATAAAATGAGTATCACGCCGCCATTAAAGGGTGACATGACATGCTAAAACTAATGAAAATATTTCATTGGTCACTCAATTGTAACTAAAATTTCAGTTTGGTACTTTTAATATTCCTAAGCAATAATTCTAAAAAAAATCAAAAAATATTAAAAATATTTGGAAATTTGCAATTTAATCTTAAAAATAAATTGTAATATTTCACATATATTCTATTAATTTTAGCACGTCATATCACTCTCTTAACTCCAGTTAGCGATACAGTGCCCATTTTATAATAAAACTCAAAGTTTAATGCTCATTTTGTAAAATTTAAAAAAATAAGTGACCAAAATAAACATTTTAAAATAGTTTAGTGATCATGTTTTAAACTTTACATTTTTAAAATGAATTCTTTTGAGCAATATAATACGTTCATAAGGTTTTCCAAATTTGTTAACTTGATGGGCTCGTTATTCCTATCTTAAATTACAAATTCATCTCCTTTTTCATACTGCACTAGGATACCTAATCCTAGTTGATACGGGTTTTTCTATGCCGCCATTCCTCCTTATAAAATTTTTCTAACATACGCCCAAATCCATCCTGCCCTAAACCTAAAATTCAAGAAGAAGAAAATTCAATTGGACATGAAAAAAGTGGTGAATTAGAAGTTATTATAAAAGTGAGTTTATGGCATTGATAGTAAAAATAATTTTTATGTCATCAACTCATTTATATAATAACTTTTAAAATTTATTTTCTAAATAAAACGTAAAAAAATAATAAAAATTTCATTGGATGAAAAAAATTGCAAGAATAAAAAAATAGATAATTTTTATTATTTGAAACCTGATTAGCTAGAATTATAATATATTTTTTCCTAAAGTGGGAAATGAAACACCACATCATTGAAGACGTGTCATGCAGTAATTGCATATGAAGTCGTGGATGGACCCCGGAGCCATGTGAACATCCATCATCCCAAACTGATAAAAAAAACAAATAAAATATTGCAAATTGCATGGTACGGAATAAAAAAAGAACACCCAACGCCATATCCAATAAAAATGCAAATCCAATATCGTAAGGAACCAAGATGACTCGGAGAACACGTGGCAGAACCGTACGAGTCTGTAAGAATTGGAAACGTACCACCATGGGTCAAGATAGTGGGAGGAGGCGAGCTGAGTTGAGTGAGTCAGGAATCGCATAATATTAATACAAGGTTGCCTGCACAGCACCAGCAGACAAGGTATCAGACCTGGAAAAGAGGAACGGAGGGAAGAATAATAATAGAGCTTCTTTGCCTTTATTATTTAATAAATAAATAAAATATAATTGGTGGTAGAGAAAAATAGGCAAAAGAGGGTTACGTCAGATTTGCATGAGACACGTAGCTGCAATATGAGACCTCCGCCGCTTCGCCCACAAATCCCTCCCCTCTACTCAGTCGGTCCATTTTAAATTTCTCTGAAAAATTCAATCAAACCATTTTCTGTGATTGGTTATAATTTAAAACTCCAGAGTTTTCTCTCTCACAAAATCATAGATCTGAAAATCGAGAAATTTTAATATGATGGGCCTGGTGTGATGCAAGAGTAACATCTGTTCAAGTTTCTTAGTCTTTTTAAAGACGACAAACACAACATGCATTACTGGTTTTTAAACCTGGATCTTAAAGAATGATAAACATTTATATTTATCACCAGGACACAAGGAGTGAGCTTATACTTACACAGTTGGATGACTTATAATGTTATTCGATCTTAGATGTAGATAACTTAGATGATGAGATTTCTGTTGTTAATATTGCATCATTCGTTTTGTTTCTTTCCACTGCATTTGCATATATGGTTCAAAGTCTGAACGTAACGCTTCAAAAAAATAATTTTATGTGCCAAATACTAAGTTAGTTTCATTGAACTCGGGTTCAGTAAAAGAAAAAAAAAAAGAAATGTTAACAACAATAATATTTTTTTAACACAACAACAATAAATATTTGATGGTTTTCAACAAAAAATGAAAATTATTTGGATGCCGTCATCTAAATAAATCGTAACAGCTGTACCACATTATTTGATTTATATATTTCATACATTAGTGTTATGAACTTCTCTTGATTTAATTTTTCAATCGAAATAGATGTTCTCATTTTTCTTCGATTTATATATCAAATAGAATACTAACTGCTCACTTTTTATTGTCACAATAGTAAAAATATATATTTCATTTAAGCAATTCAGGTTCGAGCATAAATTTTTTACGGTGTATATTTTATTAAAAAATTAAGGAAATTAAACAGATGTTACCCTTATATCACACCAGCATATTCAAAAAATATATATATCAACTTCATTTAAAAGCGATGCTTCAGCCCCCTAGGCTATTTTATTCGAATATCTTATTATTTAATATTATTTATATTTTTTACCCTCAAATAAAATTAATATAAATTCATTTGCAACGCCAATTGATATAGCAAGTTTTATTATAAATCAATAAAAATGCATAGAATTTTTTTATTGGTATGACGAATTTTATTAAAAATACAAAAACACATGAAACTTGCTAGCATGGTTTTAATTTTTATTCAAATATTCTGTAGTACATAATTTAACCAAAATTCGATTAGTTTCTTATTTATTTTTTACGTGTTTTACTTTTTTATGAAATGACCAAAATTTCCTTTGCACGTTATTGTTTGTTTTGACAAAATTAAGAATGTCTTTTAGTTTTATTTGCCAATTTTGTGCATGGTTAATTCTATCAAATTGATTTGAACTAGTGACTAAGACTATCATATATTAACATTTAATTGGTTGAAATTAATTTTGTTTAGTTGCTCTCTTGATTCTTTAAAACTTTGTCCCGACTAAGACGACATGCGTTGTACACTTAAATTTGGTGGATAAGTCTCTCAATAATTTTTTTTTACATACACAAAGCCTCGAACTTAAGATAGACTTAAGTGATACCAAAGTGCTTATCACTTGGACCAACTCCTTGATTGTGCTTAATTTAATAAAATATAATAATTTACAATTATTTTTAAAAACTACTAATTTGACATTACACCACATCATCATTAACTATCACGTGAACAATTAATACATTATCATTTATGTATGTGGCAATGTATATTAGCGAAACGTAATAATCATCAGTTAACCAACAATTTTTATAAAAAAATAACTGAAAATAAAATGTCGAATACTAAAGTCCTTAAAAAATAAAAAAATGAAAAATACAATAAAATGTTAGTACATATTTTGATACTATACTTTTTCTATTTTCACTATTTTCTATAATTTTACCTAGATATGAAACACAATAGAAGGAAAATATAATTTAAAACTAATAGTATACTATTTGGAGTTTGTTTACAATGAGAATATATGCATACAATCAAAGTCACCTCAAAATTTGGAGTTTGTTTAAAATGAGAATATTTATATATAAAAATATAAAAGAATCACATGAAATTGAAAAATGGACATGATTAAAAATAACAAAAATTGAAAGAGAAAAAAAAAAGGGTAAAGTAAAGGGTATCAACCACTCTATGCTGAATTTTGGACTTGAAGGCTGAGGCACCGTTCCTAGGCACCAGTCAAGAGAGAGCGCATGGCTGGTTGCACAAAATCCGGAGTTGAGAAACTAGCGGCACGAGCTCTTGTTTTTCTTTCTTTTCTTTTCTCCACTACTAATTAATCCCACACTCGACTCCAATCTCAATTCTCTATAAAGTATACTATAAGACCCCAAAAACCCAATTTGAACCCATCTTCAAAACCACAACAAAGTTTCAGAAAACAAGGATTTCAGACATATGTGACAAATTCAAAGTTCCACCACAAAAACACACATGGGTGCTTCAACTTTCTGAGGTTCTACGCATGTGGGTGTCTTCTAAAATGGCCTCATCTTCAACACAAGCTCCGGCTAGAGTTATCTTTTCCTTTTTTGCTTCTATATGATATATGTGTTCTGGGTTCTGTAGAACTATATCTGGGTGTGTTTGTTGTTGTTGTAAAGAATTGTTTTTTATATTCGATGGAATCCATGGAAGGAAGCAGATGGTTTCTGTTGCTTGTTGCTTCCATCTCTTGAGGTTTTCTTTTCTTTTCTGATAGCAAAAGCGGGCCCTTTTCACTCTTTTGCTTCCTTAATCGGATACAATATTGTTTTGATATATATTTTCCCCCATTTGCACTTATCCGTACACAGGAAAACCCTATCCTTTCACTATCTATACAATTTTCTCTCTCTATAAAAGAGTTCTCATTTCTCATTATTTTTATAATATTTTGGGGACAAAGAAAGGGGGATATTTGATTATGAAAGGTGTACAAGTACAACAACAGCAGCGGCGGCGGCAAGAGATGCTCGGGGAAGATCTGCATGCAGGCGGTGGAAACGACGGAAACCGTTCGGGTTTTGATGGTGGTGGTGAAGAAAGAGAGATCTGGTTTGATAGTAGCCAGCAGCAAGATGACGAGTTGCTCGATGTTAACGATGCTTCGATTTTCTATGCCGATTTCCCTCCGCTACCTGATTTCCCTTGCATGTCGTCGTCGTCGTCTTCTTCGTCGACTCCGGCACCCGTCAAGGCCATTGCAAGTTCCTCCTCGGCTTCCTCAGCTTCGTCTTCCGCCGCTTCTTGGGCGGTTTTGAAGTTGGATGCTGATGAAGATATGGAGAGAAAGAAAAACGGTCATCATGGTCAGCAGCACGGTCAGCATGATCCGGCGGCGTTATCTTCCACTGCTTCCATGGAAATATCTCAGCCGCCGGATCAGAACGTGATTGACGGCGTTGATTGTATGGACGTTATGGAGACTTTCGGGTACATGGATCTCTTCGATAACAATGATTTCTTCGATCCGTCTTCGATATTTCACCACGACGATACTGGTCTAGAGGAGTTTCAACGAGATCATCGTCAACAACAACAACAGCAGCAAGAACATGAGTCGACTCAGCAGCAGCTAGAGCAAGGAGGAGGAATTATGCAGAGCAAAAACCAAGAGCAGACCCAAGAAGATAAAGCTTCAGATGATTTAGCCATGGTGTTCTTGGAGTGGCTCAAGTCCAACAAAGAGACCGTATCGGCAGAGGACTTGAGGAGAGTTAAAATCAAGAAAGCCACCATAGAGTGCGCCGCCAGGCGTTTGGGTGGAGGCAAAGAAGCCATGAAACAGCTCTTGAAGCTTATCCTTGAATGGGTCCAAACCAATCATCTTCAAAAAAGGCGCTTCAAAGAATCAACTGATAATCTCCCTTACCAATACTCTAACCCTAACCTCAACTGCAATTCTATCTTACCGTCCGAACCGAACTCTTGTTTCTCTCAGCCGGCATGGATTCCACAACCAGCTTACGTAACTGATCCGGCCACGGCGGCGCCACCATTGTCAGGTTTCGCACCGGTGGTTGGGTATATGAGTGACCCTTTTGCAAACGGAGCACCTAATGTTACTAGCCACCACCCTTACCAGTCCCCAACAGATTATCAAATGCTGGAATCAGCTCAAACATGGCCACCTTCACAATTTGCTTTGGCTGCTCAATACAACTCATTTCAAGATAATAATATCCATCAACCTCCACTACAGCAGCCTTCTGCTTTTCCTTATATGAATCAATATCCGTATCCGTATGTCCCGGGCCATAATAATGATCAAAGATTAGCAAGGTTAGGCTCATCCGCGACGAAAGAGGCGAGAAAGAAGAGGATGGCTAGGCAGAGAAGATTTGCACCACACAATAGGAACCACAGTCATCATAATAATCAACAAAACCAGCTCCAGAACCAGAGTGTTGATCAACATGAAAGGCTTGTGAACGATAACTGTGTGGCTGCAGCCCAAGCCAACCACGGAAACTGGGTTTATTGGCCTTCGGTTGCTGGCGCTCTAGCTTCGAACCCTCCGGTTCTTCCCGGTGATGCCGCTATGGTGCACCCTGTGGAACGACCGGCTATGCAAGGGCAGACTTATCAGCAGCGGCAGGTGGCACCAGATAGACGACAAGTCGGTTCTTTGATCTGACCGTTTTTTATTTATTATTATGATCAGATTCCTCAAGTTAAATGTGGAAACGTAATTAATGATAATGGTTTTGCTTTTGTGGTGTGGTTTAGGGCTGGAAACCGGAGAAGAATTTGCGGTTTCTTTTGCAGAAAGTTCTGAAGCAGAGCGATGTGGGCAATCTAGGAAGAATAGTGCTGCCAAAGGTAGGATAATTACTTTTTATGGATGATAATTCGAGTCTTTTTCGTCTTAAAAATGATTAATTTTATCATTTCTGTTGTTTTTTTAAATCAAAACCAGAAAGAAGCAGAAACCCATCTTCCCGAGTTAGAAGCAAGAGATGGAATCTCCATAGCCATGGAAGACATTGGAACCTCTCGGGTTTGGAACATGCGCTACAGGTATTTTAAAATTTAGCTTTGCTAATGCTGTTTTTTTTTATTAATTAGAGAAGTATTACATTTTTATACTGGGATTCGAACTCGGCCAATTAGCGGATCTCTTGATAATCTGTTTTGTTTTCTTACACAACATTAGTTCTAAATCACCTTTTTGTTTCCCGTCTTTGTTTTTTTCTTTATCTTTATGGAGTTTCAGATTCTGGCCAAACAATAAAAGCAGGATGTATCTTCTCGAAAATACAGGTGCATCCACCATATCAGACTAGTGATTTTTCAGAAACAAATTCTCGTATTTTTCATATTTAACATACTAATGCTTAAGCAATTCCAGGGGATTTCGTTAGGGCAAATGGACTCCAGGAAGGAGATTTCATTGTCATATATTCAGATGTAAAATGTGGCAAATATGTAAGTACAATTTCACCACTTATTTTGAATTCGATAAGCATATGCTGTCTTATTGAAAAAATAAACTAAAATGGATCTCATCACAGATGATACGAGGAGTGAAAGTCCGGCAGGCGGGAACCAAATCGGAGGCGAAAAGACCAGGAAAATCCCAGAAAAACCAGCATACGATTTCTCCGGCCTCCGCTGCCGTCAATGGTTCGATACCGATGCCCATCACACAAACGGTAAGGTAATAGAGAAAAAAACAAAACAAAGAGAGGGTGCATTTGCAAGGCGTCATGGACAAGTGGACGATCGAAGATCATTTTTTTTCCGATTGGATTCTCAGCTGCCACATTGGTTTTTCCGTCGAATGTTAGTGATCGGAATCCTAACTGCTTTCTCATGTTTAATTCTCGTATCTGAGTATGTTTTATAACTTCTCCCACCACTGTAAAGTTTGTTTACAAAAATACTATTACGTACAATATTATGAGAATGTATGATATAAAGCTGGCCAGCTAGTAGTTGTTCTTTGATGATAATAATTTCATATTTCTGCCAAAAGCTTGGTTTTATCAGATAATGTTTTAGTTATAAAGATCCAAAATCTTGGTTGTAGGATACTAGGATGTGATTATTCATTTAGTTGAGAGCTGGTTAAAATTTTTACTAAAATTGTTAATAATTGCACTGTATTTTTAATATCTAGTTTATCAAATTAACTATTTTTTTTGTCAATTAACTACATTTTCTTTAATTGTTATTGTCGAAATCATTTTGTAGTGGTTCTAAGTTTAAAGATAGAGTCGTCATTTGATGAAAATCATCTGCCCCAAAGTATGTAAGTATGCCTCCATTTATGCCTCCACTTTAAAATAGTGGGTTTAGGGTTTGACGTTTAAGGTTGGGGCTTAGGGTGTAGGGAATTAAGAGTAGGGTGTATTTTTTAAGGTTTGAGGTTTAGGATATGAAAATTAGGGTTATGGAGTAAGATTTAAATTTATCTAATTTTTAGGCAGAGACATTCGTGACACAAAATTTTTAAGTTTAGTTGTGTTAAATGTCAAAATTAAAATCAAGTCTTGGGAAATTGGTGTATAATAAAATAAAAAATTATCTAAAATAATAATAGAAAATATTTAGATGGAAATGCATGTTTTTAAACATAAAACAATAGAATATTGTTGAATTTAAATAATAGGCTAAATGGGTGCTTTTACCTCTGAGTTCGACTCAAAATATTAATTTCGCTCAGTCCGTGAAATCGATCAAATTGACCCTTTGATCGACGCTGACTGTTACGGTGTTGAGTAGCAGTTAACGATAATGATGTGGAAGTCTACAATGCTGATATGACAGTCCAGAGTGCTGATGTGGCAGTACACGTGTGATGATGACATACACTGGATTGAATTGATTATTTTAATTGAATTCGAAGGCATACTTTTTTTGTCGAATCCAGTGACATGATTGATTTTAATTAAAAGTGTAATAACTTATTTAATATTTAAGCTAAAAAAAGAATTTAGGAAATTATTAAAATTATAAAAATATTAAAACTGGATAAATAATTTATTTAAATTTTAAGTTAATTTAATCGATTTATTTAATTTTTGAATAAAATTACATAAATAATATGGTTTTTCGAGATGAACTTTTACATATGAAATATATAAAAAATCAATTAACAAATTAGTGTAGATTTTCCTTTGGGTCCTTAATAACTATAAAAATAAGTAAAGTGAGGGCTCTCACCAAAAATTAAAAATATTCTTTAAATTTTAAATAAAAATCCATAAAATTAACTAAAATAAATAAAACATTCAAAAATTTACTTAAAATTAAAATTATATAAAAATTTAAAATGTATTAAAATTATAAAATTATAAAATATATATAAAAACTTAATAAAAAATTGTTTATAAAGTATTAAAAATTGAACACTTTCATCACAAAAGTCTTCGATTTTATTAGTCAGAGTATTCCCATTCGTTAAACAAATTATAAGTGGAATCATCATTGTATTTGAGTAACAATAAAATTTAAATTTTCTTTCGCTTTTTTTACATCAAATTGATGTTCATTAATATTTGATGTAAAAATATGAAGAAAAAAAATTAGTTTTATTACACTCTAATACATGGATGTTTCAATTGAAAATATGTTCAAGGAACATTAGTACGCTTAGCATAACGATAACGAGAAACAATTAAAGATTTTTCCGATGGTTTATAAATATTTTTAAATTTTGATTTTTTTATATTTATAACTTTTTGATATTTTTAATTTTAATGTTTTTATTTAATTTTTTAATTCATTATGATGGTTTTATTTTTTAATATTTTATGAATATTTAAATATTAATATATTTTTTTAGCTTAAAGATTAAGTAAATTATCGAACTTTCAATTAAAATCAATTATGCCCCTAAATTCGTAAAAAATTTAATTATGCCCTCGAATTCGGTTAAAATAATCAATTCAGCCCCCACTGCCACGTCATTATCCCACGTGTACCGCCACGTCAGCAACGTAGACTACTATATCAGTATCGTAGACCGCAATGTCAGCATCGTTAACTATCACGTCAGCACTGTAACAATCTACATTAGTTAAAGGTCAATTTGATCAATTTTACGAATTGAAGGGCCACATTGAGTATCTTTTTCGACGATGGGCGAAATTAATTTTGTTTTGTTGAATTCAGGAGCAAAATACTCTTTTAACCTAAATAATAATAATTATTATTATTATTATAATGTTAAAATAAATACATAAACAATCTAATTAACCTCTTAGGATTAAAGAGTAAGAAATAAAATTTAAGGGTTCAAATGAAAATTAATTTATAAAATAAGATTAAATTGAATGAAATCAGAGATAAAACTTACTGTATAAAAATATAAATTTGACTAAATTGAATTACATATTAAGAGCGGAAAGACCAAAGAAAGAATTTACCCAAATATACCAAAAACATGCAAATCTTCATGTGGATCGAGACTATAAAACGATGTAGTTTTGAAAATTAAAGAATCCTTTCAAAATGACGTCGTTTTGAAAATTTTAAATACCTCTGTATTTTATTTCCTCATTTTCCCCTTTTCTTTATTTTTTTCATTTCTCTTCCTAAAAAGTTTCAACTCTAAGAAATTCAAAAACCGACCAAAACTATTACCGTATCAAATTGTCTGACATTCATACATGGTGGCTGTTTAATTTTAAATTTTACCGGTGGTCTTATTTAGATTTTTCAGTTTAAATTTGGCATCTATTTTATTATAAAATATTCTAAATTCAATAAAATTAATATCAAACGTCTAGAGTTCTACCTAATCGATTTCTTTATTGGATCTTCAATATATTTTATATCGTTCGTCATGATGTTTTGCTCACTCTCATTGTTTTAATTCAACGCCCGACATTTCAGTCACCGAAAAACATCGATAGCTGAAGGCAGACCTCTTTTCTATCCTTGCTTTTTCTAAGTTTTGCATGTTTTATGACCTCAAATTTTCTTTCTTCATGTTGTATATGTATATATTTTCTAGGCTTATAAATATTTAAACTATATTAATTTTTTATTTAGGTATTTGAAGTATTTTTAGTCAAATTAAGTACTTAAAGTATAATTGTTGGTTAAATTTAGTACCTAAATTATATTTTTTGGTTAAAATAGGTACTTAAAGTATTTTTAAAGTTAGTACCTAAAGTATATTTTTTTGGTCAAAATAGGTACCTAAAGTATTTTTTGGTCAAAATAGATATTTAAAGTGTCTATATATGTATTCATCTAGGTTCCTAAAAGTTATCATTTGACATTGATTAAAAAAACACATTAGGTACCTATTTTATCAAAAAAATATACTTTAGGTACATATTTTAACAAAAATGTATAATTTAAGTACCTACTTTGATGAAAATATACTTTAAGTACTTATTTTGACTAAAAAATATTTAAGTGCTTATTTTTTATTTTGTCCAAAAAATATTTAAGTACCTAAATGAAAAAGTTAGATGCTCTAAGTACTTATTTGTAATATAAGCCTATTTTTTATTAGGTCATTAATTATTAAATTGCACGAGTGATATTGATTTTTTTTTCGGATATCGATATCGAACAATCCTTGCGTCTAAAGAAAATCTAAAGTTACTAATACGAAGAGGGTGTGACTTACATCCGTTCTATTTAGGTTAGATGGAGAACAACAAAGTGTACTCAATAGTGATGGGAAAAAAATCTAAAACATAAATTTTGAGTGAATTTTTACTCTCATGAAAATTTTAATTTTAATAAGTTTTATAAAAATTATTAAAATAATCAAATTTTTAAGTAATCTCTAGTTTCATCTATCATCACTCTTTTGCTAATTTTGAATAACTTATTTCCAAACTTCAATATAGAAACTAACCACAGTTTTCAACCAAAAGAGGAGGAAACAAATAAATAAATACTAGGTAGAGTTCTGCAGCTGAAGTTTCTATTATCTATATGGCTAAACTTCCAGGTAAATATTAACTTGTTCTTATTGAACTACTTGAAAGCTAGCTGTGCATTGGAAGTGGATGAGTATAGCAATGAAGATGCAGAAAAGCTTGTACTGCTGCTTTGGGGATATGACTTTTGGATCATTGATGTTGGGGAGTTGCTGTTTCCTTGCTGGTTACGGTCCGAATCCGAAGAGCCGACAAGAACCATGTCGACTTTCGTACACTCTTCCCTCTCCTGCTTTATTTCCTTCAGCATTGCTGCAACATCTTTCATGGTAGGCCTGTCATCAGGGGAAGGGTTTACACACAGCAATGCCACCCCAATGGTCTGCAACATTTCATCGATCTCAGATTCCGGCCTCGCATGTAAGCTCGGATCTAGCACTTCAATCCCTCCTCTTTTCTGCCTCACCCAATCTACAATGTGGAGTCCATCTGGTATGGTCGGATCAATCGGTTGCTTGCCTGTCAAGACTTCTAACACAACAACTCCATAGCTATACACATCACTTTTCTCGGTTATTTTCATCATGTAGCCATACTCTGCATTAACATAAAACCATTTGTGGCTTATAATCTTCCTTTAATCGTATAATATACGCTGCAGTGTATAAGAAATTTAGAATGTGATGGCAATAATATATAGCTGTTACATTCTTTTTCCACTTACAAGTTCCTAATGGTAGCAGTTTTGAACTAACCTGGAGCAATGTAACCGTAGGAGCCTGCAACTGTGCTAGAAGAGCGAGCGAAATCTCTGTTATCGACAAGCTTGGCAAGTCCAAAATCAGCAATATAGGATTCAAATTGGGGACCAATGAGAATGTTGTTGGCCTTGATATCTCTGTGAACAATAGGAGGAACACAGTCGTGGTGTAGGTAAGCCAAACCTTGAGCTGCCCCCAAGATGATTCGATACCTAAGGTCCCATTCCAAGCAGCTGCCACTGCGCTCATGAAGAAGACTTCCCAAGCTTCCATTTTCCATGTAATCATACATAAGCAATCTCGTGCGTCGGTTCCAACAACAACCTAAGAACCTGACTATGTTTTTGTGGCGGATCGAACCGAGAGTTTTTACCTCAGCTGAAAAGGAATCACGAACTCCTCCTATACCAACTTTGTCACTGTGACAATCATATCCAGCTGCCAATGTTGTTGGCCAAAGCTTCTTTACAGCGATGGTTTCCCCATTTTCAAGTTCTGCACGATAAACAATCCCCGAACAACCCTTTCCAACAACATTGCCTTCTACCAAACATTTCAATACTTGATCAACTGAGAAATTCAACTTCTGGAATGGAGTGAATTGCCATGGCCATGAATCCCCTCCCATCTCAGAATCATTATCATCTCCCATCATCTTTCTAGCTCTAAAGACCGCAAAAGCCCCGAAAATTGTTAATGCAATGGCCAAGGTAATAAGTAGTGCAATAGCTATTTTAAGTTTTTGTGATCGTTTGAAGCCATTATCACTTTGCATACCGGTTGCTGTGGCACTGCTGAGGAAACATGAATCGTGTCCCTTAGAACACAGCCCTTGGTTTCCAGCCATTTCGGTGGCAGATAACTGTCGAAACAACTTGCTGTCGGGAAGGTAGCCGGTGAAATTGTTGTAGGAGATATTCAGAGAAACAAGGTTGTCTAGCGCCGAAAGTGCTACCAAGTTCCCTTCAAGCTTGTTGTGTGAAAGGTCCAATATGGATAGCTTGTTCAGTGCAGCAATTTGAGGTGGGATTACACCAGATAGTGCATTCCAACTTAGATTTAGAGCAATATCAAGAGCTTGGATGTCAAACAGTTGCTCTGGGATTGTGCCAGATAGTGCGTTGCTGCTAAGGTCAAGCAACTGAAGATTCAAACAATGACCAAGAGAGGAAGGGATTGTTCCAGAGAGAGAGTTTCTGCTAAGTATGAGTCTATTAAGTGAAGTAAGTTGGCCTAAGCTTTGGGGAATTTGTCCCTTAAACTGATTCACAGAAACATCCAGTACCTGAAGTCTTGTAAGAGATGATAAAGAGCTAGGCAAAAGACCTTCAATGGTGTTGTTGCTAAGGTTCAACATCTGTAGCTGAGTGCAGTTACCTATCTGATCTGGCACTAGGCCACCAAGATGGTTTTCAGACAGGTCAAGAAAGACGAGGTTGTCCAGGAAACCAATCTCTTTTGGGATCATTCCACTGATTCTGTTATTAACAAGCCGAACTCTAATCAGGGAACTGCAATTGCCAATCTCTGGAGGGATCGTGCCCGAAATGTCATTGGAAATTAAGAGAAGCTTTGTTAGATTTTGCAGCTGAAATAAACCAGGAGGCAAGCTACCGGTGAGTGCATTGTGGGACAAATCTAGAGCCGCAAGGCTCCTACAACTGGCCAAAGCTGCAGGAATGCTTCCTTCAAGTTTGTTCTGCCACGCAAAGAAGATTGTGAGCTCATTTAACTTCCCAAGATCTTCCGGGATGGAGCCTGATATCTGATTAGTATCAAGCTGTAACTGTACTAGGCTTGTGGCATTAGATAGAATCGGCGGTATAGTGCCGGTGATGTTGTTGTTACTAAGCATGAGCTCTTGAAGATTAGAAAGGTTCCCAAATGACTTCGGTATGCTACCGGAAAAATAATTTAAGGAAAGATCAATTGTTATCAAACTTTTACAGTTCCCTATTTCCTCAGGAATAGTCCCTTCAAAGTTGTTTTGCCACAGCAACAACTTCTCGAGCTTCTCGAGCTTACTCAACTCGGGCGGAAGTGACCCCGAGAGATTGTTCTCATACAAATATAAGTCCACAAGCTCCGAACAGTTGCCAATGTGTGGTGGAACCTCACCAGAAAGCATAGTTGTATATACTGAGAGAGCTTGGAGTTTGGTTAACTTACCTAATGAAATAGGGATTGAACCAGATATTTTAGTATCAGCAAGGCCTAACACCTTCAGGTTCTGGCAGTCCCCAATCTCTTCCGGGATTCTTCCTGCAATGTCCTTGTTTCCTCCTGCACGTATAGCTTCAAGATTCGACAGTTTACCGAGTTCAACCGGAAGATTCCCACTTAAATAGTTGTCGAATATGAGGAGATTCTTAAGGCTGCTGCATTCACCAATTGATGCTGGGATCTCCCCAGTGAGCTGGTTTGAGTTTAAAACCAAGTCCTGCAGATACTGGAGCTTCCTGATACTTGAAGGAATGCTACCTACGAGACTGTTTGCACTGACATCGATAACGGTTAGTTGCGAGCAGTCTCCGATATCAGGCGGAATAGTTCCAGTGAGATTAACACCAGAAATGACCAGCTTTTGAAGGAAAGGAAGGGAGGATAGATTGGAAGGGAAAGGAAGAGCTAGCTCAACAAACTGGATATTGATTTCAATGACAAAGTTTTTAGAACATGTGATGTAAGACCAGCTACAAGGGTTGGGGTCTGAAGAGTGCCAGTTGGAGAATGCTAAAGGAGGTGAAGGGGAACTATGAAGCCAAGATAGTAATACATTAGCTTCACTGTTTGCTGCAGAAACATCATATGCTACAAGTGTAAACAACAAGAGTGGTAGAAGTAGAACTACTAGCCATTGCCTTGGCATTGGCATTGGCATTGGCATTGCCTGCTGCTTATGGTTTTTGGACTGCCTCGGCATCGGCACCGGCATTGGCATCGGCAAATATTACCTCAAATCTCGAACCAGTCCTCTCTTAGTTTTGCATTGGGGCTCTATCTCCCCGTTTGCTTATCTCTAAAGTGGCTTCCTAGTGAAATACTCTAATAATATTTCCTTTGCAGGCAAGCAAGAAAAGGGTAGATAAAGAAAGCATTTGAAACCCACACCACCATCACTTCCTTCTCCTCGGGGTTCTGTTTCTTTCCCTTGTACTCTTCTACTACATTTGAATATGTTTTTGTTACAGTGCTTATGAAATGAGCAGACACACCATGTGTTTTTGCCTTGTTTTCCTCAAATTTATGAGTGTTTGTTTTTGATACTTGAGCCAAAACTTTGAGGAAAAAAATTGATTTCAAAGTTTTATGAGATTGTTGTTTCAAGGAAAATCTCCAAATCCCATCCTAATAAAGCTAAAAGAAAACCACCCATCAGCCCTGTTTTCATGGTTTCTTCAAAACAAGTGAGAGTGGCCAAAATTATAGCAACAAGATAAGTACCATCTTTTGTTAAAAATGTGGATTTTGATCATGTTCATTAAACTCTGAACAAACATGAAATGAACATCCTTCAAAATGATTCCAATCATTATAATGAAAAACCAAGAAATGTAAAAAATCTGAAAATAATGTCCCTAACTTTGAGGTGAAGAAAACCCCCACCATTTCAATTTTCAACCCCTACTGCAAAACTTTTTAACTCTTAAATTCCAGTAATATAAAAATCAAAAGAAAACTAAAAATGCGAGCCCTACTTAATGTTTTAAGGGATTAAAAATGGCTAAGGCAGAGCACAGAGCTCAAGGTGGATGACCTTGTAAACCTCTCCTCCAGGGAATCTAAACACGTTTTTGTTTTGTTTTCTCAAAGTAACCATTATTAAAATAAGACCCCAAGTCCTCTTTATAGGGAAATAAACCAGTCACTTAAAAAAGCTTAATTACACATATGTCCCTAGACTATCATCTATTTCTCAATTGATCTCAAACTTGTTGAATGTTGAGTCTCAAAGTAAAAAAAAAAATAATCAATTAAGTCATTTTGTCTTGATGTTAAGTATCTATTCGTATAAATACAGATAAAATTTAAAAGATATGGATCAAATTTTAAACATAACTAAACATGTCTTTAAGTCTATATATTTAAAATTTGATCCACATCATATTTGAATTAGTGTTTAACACACTCGCTAACATTAAGTTAGCACAAGAACCTGATTGACTTTATAATGATAATTAGAGGACTTAATTATAATCTACAATAACATTTTGTTCTATGAATTTGTTTCATATGTTGATTTAAAAAGAGTGTAGGTAAGTAAATAGGTATAGGTTCGTTTTTAGAGAATTATAATTATAATAATATATTTTTATTTTATTTGATAATTTCTTTTCTTTTGCTATGGATATTATCTATGTGTTAATAATGCTTAAACTAACTTTTTCAATGAAAAAAAGACAAAGTAGGATGAATAGAAAGAGAAATAATCATTGCCAATTGTGTTTAGTTAATTATTGTACTTGTATGTTTACATTTTTGAATTTAATTTTATATAAATTTTTATTTTAGAATGTCGCATATGTTATTAACTTGTACGAAGATCTTGATGAAAATAATGATCAAATTCTTGAAAATAATTTCGAAAAATGTATAATTATATAATCTAATAAGAAAGTTTTGCTTTACAGTGATGTTTTTAATGATTTAAATTACTATACTTTATTTTTAATTACTATTAATATCAAAATTACTTATAATTTTATAAAAAAAATACTTAACAATGATAAAGTCTTTATTATTTATCATTATTAAGGGTATCTATTGAGCGAGTCGATCACGAGTTGAGTAATGCTCAACTCGACTTGAAAACTGTTTGAATCGTGTTCGACTCAACTCGATAAAATTTTACTCGATTCGTGCTCGTTAGAAAAATTTGTTGCTCGACTCGACTCATTGTCGTTAAGCTCGCCGTGATTTTTATCTTGTTTTTTAAAATAGGTAAAATCTAGTAATACTATATAGAGCTTAATATAAACATAAATTAACAAAAAAATATATCAAAATAATGTACGAAACAATTCCAAAATCTAAACTCCAAAGTAACAATCCACAAATAGTTCTAACTAACATATTATAAAAAATTTAATAAGGTGCTCTTGAACTTATCGAGTGTTGGGTCTTGCTCGACTCAACCCGTTAAGGTCTAGAGTCAAATTGGAGTTCGAGTTACCTTAAGTTGAGTATTGATCGAATTTTGACCGAGTCGAACATGATATACTCAACTCGCACCCCTAGTCATTATAATTTTATAACTGTTTTAAGTTTTTACTTTTACATGTTTTTTATAACCACAGACAACTCATTAGTCCACTAATTTGGAATCAAATAATATAAAAATTCATTATAAGGGTGACCCTTTCAATCCAACTTACACATTTATTTTTTAAACATTGCAAACATATATTTTTAAATTATTTAATTATTCAAAAATGATTTGGCATATTTCATTTTCAGGATATTTTATAAATTTAATTATTTATAATGTTATAATACATATTAATTCTAATTAAGTGATTTTGTATATCCATACACAAAACACATATTTCTTTATATTTTCACATGTTATATACATAATTATAGGTGATAATGAGCCTGACCGGCTCGCGAGCTACTCGGGCTCAGTTCGGGCTCGGCTCGGTCAAAGCTCGGCTCGAAACCTTAACAAACCGAGCTGGGCCTATTCATGCCCAGCTCAAAAAGCTCGTGAACAAGTTCGAAATCTACATATGCACTAAAATAAATTATGTGTTTGTATTTTCTTTCTTTAGTTGGTTGTTGTTTGATTTTGTATTTCCTTTAATTATGTGTTTGTATTATAAGAATATTTAATGATTATTTGGATTAATCTAATTTTTGGCATTTTTTCTCTTTTCGGTCATTGAATTTCGTTTTAGTGTTGGTTATGAAAGAGATTTTTAACGAATCTTTTATAAAAAAACTATAGCAATTTTTTTTATTTCGAGCCGAGCTGAGCCCGAACCGAGCCCAATTGTATTGTTTTCGAGCCGAGCTCGAGCCTAAAATTTTGAGCTCGGCGAGCCGAGCCCAATTACACTGTTTTCGAGCCTGGCCAGGCTCAGCTCGGCTAGTTATCACGCTTATACATAATATATCAGGTAAAATTGACAGACTTGACTCGAACTTTAAAACTATCAACTAATTACTAAACATTTTGAGTTATTCGAGTTATTTAAATTTCTATTTTATAACTCAAACTTTATTTGAAAATTTTTCGAGCCGAGATTATGAAATTACGAGTCGAGTTAAAATGAGTTTGATTTTTGCGTCGACTCGAGTCAAATAATTCGATTTTTTCGAGTCGATTCAAATTTTACCCACCCTTACTAAATATCATTAAAAAATTGTTTTTCGAATTGACATCAATTTCTCATTAATTATTAAAATAACAATTTCTCATGCAGGACAAAGGCGTGCTTAATCGATCATACCTTTTTAAAATACTTTTCAGCAAAATGTTTTTTTTCTATTAAATAATAATAGTTTGTCTTGATGGTTAAAGTTTGTGATAATAGTTGTTGGGTTTTGGATTCAATCCTCATCGAAGTAATACTATAATAGGCATTCCTCATATGTATTTACACCATTTAAATAAATACAAATGTTTTTCTTCAAAAAGTATTTTAGAGATTTCATTTTTTATTGTTCAATATTTCTGTCGTGTTTTTGCTTCAGAGTGCGAATGTCCAATTGTGTTGCGATTAATCTTATAAAAGAGTGTTTCCGTATCTAATTATTTTCTTTTTTTATTTAAATAACAATTTTTATTGATCATACCCAAGATCATGAATTTTACCAAGTTCAAGAAACACATCCAAGTAAAGAGTGCACAAACCTCTAATGCTCAACAGAAGAGAAGACCCTTTCCAATCTTAGCCTTGCCCTTGGCTTTAGATGGTTCCCCCACTTCATTAGCTACAATTCATTGAGAAAAACAACATCCAATCATCCGAAAATGCAAGAATTAACACGAAAACGAGATGAAAATCAACATGGCACGATTTCTTTCTTTCCACGTTTAAACCTTTCTGAAACCCTAACCTCTATTTGAAGAAAGAAGAATCATTGTGTTCCTCTTGCACCAATGGAGTTCCCAAAAACCCAAATCCTTCACTCAAGCCTAAAAACAAGTGGAAATCTCATGGCAACCCAATGAACATGTTTGAGAGATGAAAGCTTTTTCTTCAACTTTTATGGATAGATGGAGATGACTTACCTATGTGATTCCAAATTAACTCTTTCAGAGGAAAGGTGCTAGCTTCATAGATTTTTAAGTGTTCTAACAATGGAGGAAAGACAGACAATTGAAGCAAAAGAGAACACAAGTCTTTTTGGAGAAAGGGAAGGGACATATTTTGGTTTTTAAATACCCAACCCAACGTGTGGGCCTAAGGGTTGGGCTAGCTCCTTCATTGTTTCATGCACTTTGATGGTAAAGGGACAAAATTTAGCTAAAGTGATTACAAGTAGTATCTGTTCTGAATATACTTTTAATCATTTGACAATGCATGCTCAATCACCCTACTGCAACTGTTAGTGTTCGAATCCGTGACCTCTAAGAACAAAAACCGTTCTTTTAACCATTGAAGCAAGATAGTTCGTGTTTGAACATGTAACACATGATTAAAGAAAACGTAAATCTCACTTTCCAATGCATTGAAACCCCGATCCTCACATGCAAGCAATGACAACCATTATGGTATACAATCCAAAGTCCTTTAAAAGCTATACCCACAACATGACTTTTTTGCCTTCATTTGCAATAAATGTTCTAACCAATCGATCAAAGAAAAACAAATACAATGATCCAAATGTGTGAAAGCAAACTAAAAGCTTAAGAATAAACTATGGAAAATATATAATTACAAAAGATAAGCAATGTAAAAGTGAACTACACCATGGCACCTTATGGTGGCCACGGTTGATCAATGGCATTCTATGACAAGTGAAATGTTTTTTTGGTCACCGAGGGAGAGAAATAAGGACAATTTCTACTGTTTTTTTGTACACTTGTCAAAGGGATTGATCTAAATAATATATAGGGTCGAAAACTCGGAACACTACCGTATAAAATGATATTATATGAAGAAAAATGAGTTGTTTTCTCATCTTCTTCTGTACGGAGGAGATATTAATGGGGACTAACACGTGAAGCCATGGCGACAAGAAAGGGCGCCTGCATTCGAAGTAATGGTGCCAACTAAGGAAGATGACTTGGCCCCTAAGCTAGAGGCCCGCGCATAGCTGGCTGCTGCCCTGGTTCCCGATGGTGTGAAATACGCTCCGTTTAGGAACATGTCTCCTTCCGACCTCCAATTCCAATGTCTCCATTTGTTGCCGGTCTCTACTCTCTTTGTAACCTCTTTAGCAAAGGGGTTATAAGGAGCAAGGTAACGGTTGCCCTGGCTGTTAATGGTCGGGTTTGCGCTTCCGCCGATGGCGTACATTTCCCAATGTGTGTAGTCGTTGTTCACTACATGGAAATATCCATGTCTACACCTGCAACATTTGCCAGTAAGGGTTGAGTAAACAGATACTACCATATAATCACACCAGTAGGATATTTGTTTTTACCTTGGCATTCTTTGGATAAGACCCTCACCGAAATGATTATAAGCAATGGTGGCTTGCATCCTCTTGTCTCTTACGTAGGAATCACTATGTCCCAACAACATGACTTCGTTGTGGTGGGTGAAGTAGTTGTTTGAGATGGTAATTGCAGTGGAACCCATTATAGCATCAATGAGTCCATCGGCACAGTTAGACAGTGAATTATGGTCGATCCAAATATGGCTCGATCCAAAGATCGAGATGCCATCTCCATCGGCCATGGTCCTCCATCCGTAATGAGACGGGGAGCTTCGGACCATGGCGTTGCCGGTGGGCTTGCAGTCATGAATGTGGATACCATGGATGATAACATTGGTGACATATTGGATGGTGATGCAGGCCCCATTGGCTATATGCACATTGGCACCACGGCCATCAATGGTCTTAAAACTGTTCATAATAAGCTCCTGCTTCAACCTAATCACCATGTCACGCTTGAACACGATCCATAGCGGCCGGTCCTGGATAACAGCATGGCGGAGGGTGCCTGGTTTGGGGTTCACAGGGTCATCGTCCCTGGGGTTACTTACCACGTAGTACCTCCCATCACGGCCGCCAACGGCGTTGCGTCCGAAGCCAATGCCACAGTTGGCAAGGCGCTTTCGCCTGAGATACCAACGGCGGTCACACCGCCAGCAATCATCAATTGGATTCCCTGTTCCACATGAGAAAAATCCCAGTTTCCTCCTCTCCGTGCTATTTCTTATGCTCCTGAAAAAAAAACGGACGATAATATCATGATTAATTAAATGAAACAGAGTTAATTAAGCATGTGGAAATTGGAATAGGATTAAATGAGGCTGGACAATATTGATGACGAAATTAATGTGTTTGAGAAGCATCTGTTGATCTGAGCTGGCCATGTGACATTTCGTGGGAGATGTACATACGTTGCATACGGAAAATTCGATATATATAAAATATTTGGTACAATAAAAGAAAATAATATGAAATGATGAGGTGGAAACTAATTTTGTCGGTGCGACAAAAAAGAAGCAATAAAAAAACATTAAAATTAAATAGGATGATAGCGGTGGCAATGAATTTATACAACTAGTTTTGTCAGTCATACGCAGATCTAGGATCTGTGGGTTTTCCTTGGATAAAAATCTTCAAATTCCGTTTATGGCTCAAACTAAAAATTACTTAAAAATTAAATTTTAAACCATAATCTTAATTTTTATATCTTAAACTCTAAATCTCATACTTTATCTCTAATACTTTGAATCCTAATCACAACCCTTAACCTTAAACTTTAAACTCTAAATTTTAAACCCACTATCTTAAAGTGATGCATAAAAAGGAGCATAATAAAGAAACAGCCAATTTCCATCCGAAATAAAAAGATAACTTCACGTATTATAGTTATAGTATCCGAAATAAAAAGTAACTTCACGTATTTGTTTATTTTATTATGCCTTAAGGAGGCATGTGTTAATCTTATTGGTGAAGTCTACAAATCTGAGTATGAATTAAAATTATAGCAGTAGAGCGAGGTACCCGGATCTCAGGGCACGGTCACGTGATTAAGGTGAGGACAGACAAAGTTAAAGAAAAAGTAAAATTTCACCCTAAAGTAGAATTATTGATGAAATACCAAATTACTGAATTAGTGATCTATTGCATGGAGTTAATAAAGCTACTTACTATCAGTTCAATATTTATTAGGATAATTAAAGTAAAGATGCAAGAGAAGTGAAGGTGAAGTTTTTGTTCCATTCATTGCTACAGAAAACAGACTATTATGGCAAGTGGAAAAGGACCTGTCGGAAACTACATAGACTATCATGCATGGCAAGTGTGGTGGGGCTCCATTGATTCATCTTCTCCAAGATTTAATACAAATTCTATATCCCATATTTTCTTAGGAAACAAACAAACAAACAAATGATTCATGAATACTCACATATCCACCATTGAAGCAATTTCCTCTGGATTCTCCACCGAGTGCTCGTTTATCCACTCCTCCTCCATTGACGAGTTCTTCAAACCCTGCAACTTGTTTTCTTCACCCAGCCTGCCATTACAACAACCACAAAATTACTAGTTCCATTTGTTGAAACAAGGGACCGGAAAAGCTAACGAGATGATTGTTTCCCGGGAAAATGTACCTTGAATTCAGCTCTGTTTTGTCTGCTGATGCCTTGACAGTGACACAAACGAAAAACAAAACAAGTGTTAGCAAAGCAAAGGAAGAGAATAATCTCTTGGTCTTGGAAATCCCCATTACGGATGTTTCTCTCTTTTACACTGATGAATATGATTCTGTTTCGAATTCGATTTTCCCCTGTTTGGGAGAAAAGAAAATGATGGGGACTGTGAAGGAAAACTCAGATGCCTCGGTCTTTATATAGGGAAATACTACAAAATAATTAAGGTTAAATTGGAGGGTCAATGGTCGTGGTATAAACTTTGCCTAACTCTGTAAACCATGGTTTTCTCATTTATTTATTTTTTTAACCGTCGCTAACTGATACTGTATGAAATTTAAAGCTACAGCGTGTCCATGTGTCGGTAGCTCACGTGCCTCGCCATTTTCCCTTCTGACACTTCCCATGTTGGTCTATTTCTTCCACGTCAGCTTCGTTAAATTTTTCATTGGATGCTTTACGTACTCGCAGCTGACGGTGGAAACCTATACTCGCTACGCTATTAGGCCACGTCGCCACATGACAGACGTGGAAGGATAACTAAAAATCAGGTAACTGTACGAATTGTAGGATTTAACTAAGAATCAAAATGGACAGGTGTCCTTAAATGCCGTACGGTCTTAATTTTCTTTTTCTTATCACTTTGTTTGTCCTAGTAAACTTGTCATTAATTATTTTTTAGTGATTCGTTTGTTTTAATTTTAAATTTCTATTATTTAAAATAAAAGTAATTATTTGATGTATTGTTAGTATTTTTTTTTCACAAGTAAACTTATGAAGTTGTCGCATGTTTCTTTTAAGAACCTTAAACCCTAATATTTAAATTTTAAACATTAAACCGTAACATTTATTTTAAAAATTTTAAAACCTAATCACAAACCATAACACTCTAGTAATAAACCATATCATCTAAACCCTACAAACTAGACGTTTGTGAAAAACAAAATTTCATCGCTCGTGCATAGAATATTTTTCTCAAAATATATTATTGATAAAAAAATTTAAAATATGTATATATATATATTAAAAAAACTTCAAACGAGTGCAATTTGACTTTAAATTTTCAAAATATCAATAAGGCCTTTGTAAGCATAAAAAAGCAAGATATTAATTTTATATCGATTTAGGGGAAATTTTAGGGAAATGACTCTTAAAATGAGGTTAAAAAAGACGCGTATACAAGTTTTTACAAAAAATTGTAAGGATTTGTGTACATGTATCGAAATTCTTACAAAAGTGGTAAATACTTACAAAAAAATGGTAAGTATTTGTGTATATATTCCGAGTTCATGATTTTTGTAAGGATTTGTGTACATGTACCGAAATTCTTACAAAAGTGGTAAAAGTTGTATACATGCACAAATCCTTACGGTTTTTGTAAGAATTTCGGTACATTGTACACAAATCCTAATAATTTTTGTAAAAATTTGTGTACAGCCGTTTTTTAGCCTCTTTTTAAATTATCGTCTTTTAAAATTTTCCTCGATGGAGTCGTACTTGTGTTGGTGTAATTACTCTTACAAAAGGTTGTAGGGTCGAAAGCGTTTAAGCGGAATAGCCTCTAATTTAAAGATGTGGTGTTTATGGATAATTCTCAAATTAAAAAATATTGCCGGCTTAAGTATATTCAAACTCACACCATCTTCTATATTACAACATTAATGATATTAATTGAGTTAAGAATTAATCGATATAAAAATAGTAATTTTATGAGATAATTTGATTAAATGAATGTGACATTTTCACGATCGAACACATTATAATTAAAAAAACTCATGATGTTAAACTTAATCCGACCCGATTTCATGCCCCCATTCACTATCGATTCAAATTTATTTTACAAATTTGATTATTAAAAAAGGGTAAATTATACCGAAATCACTGTGTTATTAGTAAGATTACTTTTGGAGGGTTTGAAAATTAGAAAGGTTCAAAAGTTGTTTTTAGTTTTAAATTTTGTTTGGTTTGAAGGAAAACAAGGCGAGAAAATTGAAGGTTTGATTTGATGGATTTGTTGTTAATCAAAAGATGGATTTGTTTAAATTTTTAGGATCAAACTTTAAAATATTTAAAAGCTATTTGATCATTCCGTCAGAAGTTAACGACAATCGACTGAGATGATACCAAACAGTTAGTCAAGTGACATTAACGTAATAGATACATAATCTTACTAATAGTTTAGTGATTGTAGGTGTATTTTGCACTTATATAAATCTATGCAACACTTAATCTAAATTAGTTGACTTATATAACAAATATCGATAATTGAAAGGAAAAAAAAAACTCTACGTATACAAAATAGGAGATTAGATAAACTTGCACGGTTTGCGTTGTCCTTCCCAAAAAAACTCTTTATGTGGTTCAATTGTTTGTGAAGACTCAAATTATAAGAGCGGAAAATTAAATCTCAAACAAAGAAAAACAAATAGGCACATGGCATGATACAAAGAAGTGTACATGTTATCTTTGTTGCAGAACTAAACAAAGAGAACATGGCAGCACCAATCAACCCGCAACATATGCCTTGTATAAGGGAAAGAGACCAAACAAAATAAATTCATTGGGTTGTTTTCAATACGATCCAATTTTTTTATTCGAGTTGAATCAATTGAATCCAAATTAAAGATAATTGAATATAATTAAATGGTTAAAAATATGTATGAACATATATTAATTTGTAGTCACTTTTAGACCATTTAAAAGATAATTGAATATAAACATACTCGAATTTAAAATCTAATATATATTACAATAATACTTGTACCAACACATTTGAAACATAAAGAAATTAAGTACAACTATGAATTAGCATTGAATCTAATTTCAAACTTCAAAGACCCCTAAATGCACATTTGTTATATATAGATGAGCTCCCCTCTATTAGTTTTTCGATCTAATATAAATGTAATCATCATTTATAAAAACATAGTAATTTATACGTAAATCCTACATACATGCATAGCAATAATTTATATATTGAAAAAGAATAAACGAAATAATAATATATATCTATAATAAAGATAGTTTTTCACTTTTCTCTCAGTGCAGCCTCTCTCCTTCTTTTTGGTTCAAACTTAGGCCGGCGGCGGCAATAGCTTTCGGGCTATCTGTTGACCGCCGGTCACCTTCTTTCATTTATTTGTTTCGTTCTTTTGATTTTCAATCTTTTTAATTCAATAAATCTGTCTTTATGACACACTTTTCTCTACCGTTTGGTACGTTTTTTTGCTTTTTAACATGTTTTTCTGTCTCTTGGCACGTTTTTCTATTATTTGTTTTCTATGAGGGTTGATTTGACGACGTCACGACTGATCAAGATGACGATTATTTGTAATCATGTTGATCTTCCCTGCTATGGACATTCGGTTTGAATTTGGATATGCGGTTTGCGCTTGTGATGAGTTTTTCAGGTGCTCGGCTCTGATTTGCGTTTTCTCGGTGGTCTATCAATAGCTTCATCCCCTTTTGTAGTTCGTTTTGCCGATGCAGTCAGGTTTCGTATCTATTTTCGATCGAGTATTTGGATGGGTTTTATAACCTTTTCATGTATGGTTCATATCTGATCTAAAGTGACTAGTTTTAGGAGGAAGTCCAAATTATGTATTTAGTTTACAATAATAATTTGTAAACCCTTATTGTAATTTTAGGTATTTTCTCATTAATAAAATTAGTGGCTTATTTTTAAAAAAATAATATATATCTATATGAGAGTCAAAATTATGGGTTTAAAAGGTTGCATATTCTCATCCACTGGGAGAGCTTTACACGATCAAAATTTGTACATGTTAATCTTCAATACTACATATAAATAAATAAAATAAAATGGTTTTTTCTTTCACTTCAAAAGAAAAAAAAAAGTTGATTAATCAAAGAAATAAAAAAGTTGAAATACGCGGAGAGTTGAAAAGATTTGAAACCATCACGTCAACATTTCTCTTTTTCAGAGGCAGATATTCAACCCAAAAATAAAGGTATGAGTTAAGTTTAGACTTATTGGTGGAAACTGGAAATTGCCATGCTTATATGTCCTTCCTTTTTTAATTTCCCATCTCAATTCTCAATTATCTATTAACAAAAATTAATTACACCACACATGATTTAAAATAGTCTCTAAATTTTTAAATATTTTAATTTTATCCTCAAACTATGACATTTATTTTAAACCGGTAAACTTTTGAGCATTTCAGTTTCGTCCTCAAATTATGACCTATTCTAGATTGATTCTTAAACTTTTTAAATATTCTAATTTCATCAACAAATTATCAGTATATGCTAATCATACCTTATATTAATAAAACCATTGTAAAAATCGCTAACTGTCATGAAATTTTTATGTGTATTATATAATAATATGATGTGATATAAACGATAATTTGATGATTAAATTGGAATATTCAAAAAATTTAAGAGACCAATTTAGAATGAGAGATAATTTAAGGATGAAAATAGAATATTCAAAAGTTTAAGGTTAAACTTAAAGTAAAAATCATAGTTTAAAAAAAATTAAAACATTTAATAATTTAGAGATTTTCATTTTAAAATGTAATTTGAAACGTGTGATGCGTAACTAATTAACAAATTCAAATACTATCTTCGTATATTGGTTTTCCAACTGTCTACGCCAAAAATTCGGTGGGACGGGAATCTACAAATTCATTTATCCCGAAATATAAATACATGAATTCAAATCAAAGTTAAATTACCTAACTAAAATATAAATATAAAATTTTAAATATTTTTAGAAAATAAATCGGACGCAGCCTAACTCTATCAACGGCACGGGCATGCATAACTTGGATGATCTTGACTAATCTAAAATTATAAAAATCACATGGAAGTCAAAGTTGTATATATGTGAAATTGCCATGTTTGTTAGTATTGCAATAAATTTAGGGTTCCGACCGAATTCCGGCAGCGTCAATCAAGGCCTGTTTTGCCTTCAAATTTGGTTTCCTTTCTTACTTTTATGCTTGATTCCCTGCATAACTTCACAAATCAAGAGTTTCTAGAATTGTCATTTTGACCAAATTATAAGCTTTCTGTTGCCCCAAAGTTTGACAATAATACCTTCTCATAATGTTACATAAAAAATACATTTCAATTAATGCTCAAAATATGTTGCTTATAGAAAGTTTGGCTAATTGGAGCCTATCGAGCCAAGTACATTTGACCGGTTGGTCAAACTGCTCATCTTTGTTCTTTATATTCTCGTAAGTTATGAGTTCGAGACTCACTAAAAACACTCTCATTCTTTTCCCTAGACTTTCGCTCCCCTCCTCTCTAGATAATATTAAGATTAAATTTATAATTTGTTAAAAAAAATTCGAGCCTAACGTGTGTTTTTTTATTTTATTTTAATACTTCGTTTTAAACATTGTATTGCTAGTGGAAGCTTGCAAAGCTTTTTCATATCTAAAACCCACTTATTACAATGTTAGTTGCAAAGCTTTTCACAATAAATAATTATAAATTGAAAGCCGTGTTGACATTAAAAACTTATACTAACTTTTGGGTAAACTACAATGGATGTCACTTAATTATGGGTAAGGTTACATTTGAGTCACTCAATTATTAAAAGTTATAATAGGGTCACTCAATTATGAATAAAGTTACATTTGTGTCACCTACTTATTAAATGTACCCTTATCCATAATTGTTGTAGTTTACCCTAACCCTTTAGTTGAAAGTGTTCGGTACGAGAGAAAATGAGAATTGAGGAGGAAGAAAAAAAAGTAGAAAACTCTTAAATTGTGAAGTGACTTGTTGCTTTCATGCAGCGATTTAGACTGATTTCATTTCTCCCAACCACGTCCACTTGGTTCGACTTTGTCCATCCTTTTCAAACAAATTAAGCAGCAAAAAGAAAACAGCCAATTTACTTTTAAGGTGAATGGCACTGTTTGTTTAGATATGATTTTATTCATTCATAATTAAGCAACACAATCTTCTTGGAATTGACAATGTAGCAAAGGTAAATGGTGTTTATACTTGGCATTAATGCCAAAAATCACTAATATTTAATTGAATAGTGATTTAATCTATATTTTTTATGCACTTTAAAGTTTAACCTTTAATTTTTTTTATTTTAGGTTAAAATGACCCTCAATGGATGAAAATTATTAGTCAACTAACAGTAAATGATTTGAAATGACGTGACAAACCTACATGGTAGTGCAATTGGCATATCAGTGTCATATAGACAAATGTATTGACTTTGACAGAATGACAAATTAGTGAAAAAAAAATAATTTTTTCTGTCGGCGTGTCATTTGTCAAGTCATTTTAGCTATTTATTGTTAGTTGACTAATAGTTTTATCCACATATGAGTTATTTTGACCTAAAATGAACATTAATAGTTAAATTACTTCAAAAAATAATAAAAATCAAAGTAATTATTCAGACAAACGTCGGGGCATTTCTTGACATTATACTTAATTTTCAAAGCATTTTAGTAAATCATTTTGGCCGGTGATAGCCAAAAGAGAAAAGAACTGAAAAGGGATAGGATAATCTCCATGCCAACCTAACACATACACAAGCTATCTTTCCAAACCTTTGATATTTTGCCAACTATGATGGTGGATTGATGATAAAATGTTGGTGTAAACCCTCATTTATTATAGCCGCCTAACTATCTCTTCGATTTTATTTTGGCAACAATAAGAGAACCCCAAATTATAAATTTTCTGGTTTTTTGTCCACAACTGGTAGGGATAGATGGAGGGGTTAAAGAGGCAGCCGCCCCTTAGAATTTTGAAATTTTTATATGATTTAGAAAGAAAAAATTTATAAATTTTTTATTCAAAATTTATTTTCGTCTCCTAAAATATTATAGGTTCACTTCATAATATAAAATTATTTATTCGTCCCCAGAGCCGATGTTAATTGCTTTACCCTTTCCCATTGTTCGTATATAAAGAATTAGACTTGTAGCTTGTCCGGCCTAAATATGAATAAGGATTTTTTTAGTTTATGGTACGACTCGGGCAGTCCAAATATAATTTAACAAATACATTTTATTTGAATTTAATTATATAAAATTATTTTATCATTTTAAAATAAAAAATAGTTTTAGTGGGTTGGACCAAGCAAAGCCAAGTTTGGATTTTTTTTTTTTTAAATTCGAGTCTTGATCTAACCTAACTTATAAATACATCTAATTCGAGTCTTGATCTAATCCGACTCATAAATACCTATGGAGGATATAAGTGCTATAGATTAACTCTTAGGAAATGACTCGTGTTTCAAATAGGAGTGCTTATAGAAAACTGAATAAACCAAAAATCCTGAATTTTCAACTCTTCTTTCTCTCAAAGTCATATCTAAGTTTAGTTGTCCAAAAGTTTCTCCAACAACTACTAAATCTTTTTTGCTTCGAAATAAACTCTCCCATTCGTCGTTTTTGACCATTAGATCTACTTGTTTCTTCGACATGTGAGTTTCGGCCTCTTCACGAGTTGTTCTACACTTAAATTTGTAAGGATCAAAATTTATCTTATTTTTTTTAGTTTTTATTATCTTTTTTTTGGGGATATGAGGTAGAGGTGTTCAAATTCGGGTATCATATTTGCCGACCTGTGAGTATCGGGTACCCGATTCACATTTTTTGTTATTTTATTTTAAAATTTAAATAAAAAATTTAAAAGTTCATAACACATGAGCCAAACATAAAATTTATTGATTTGAAGTTTATAACCATAAGAAAGACATTAAAAATATCAATCTCGATCGTGATTTTTTTCCGAATCTCATATTTTTTAAAGAAAAATATTAAATGTTCATAATTTTTTTTCGAATCTAACATATTCACAAATTAATATTTTTTTTTGAAAATTTTAAAACATAAAAGCATATAATACAAATATAGAATGGATTTAGGGATTTAAATATAGTTCTAAGGTAAAAATATTAAGTAATCTAATAAAATAAAAAAATTAGAAACCAGGTACCCGAAAATTTTATATTTTGTGACCCGGGCCCGTCCCGGAAAATGGCGGGCCCATCGTTTTCTTAAATTTTATACAACAGTAAAAGATTACTTTATTGGATTATTTTTATTATACGAATGTGCTTGTAATTTATATTTTAACTATAAAATTATAATTATTTTTATTTTAACTTTAAAAAAATGTATTCTTTTATGAAAAAAATCATTATATAGAAGATTGTATTGAAATGGAAGAAAATGATCAAGGACAAGGATAGTGTGAAATGGAAGAAAATGATCAAGGATAGTGTATTTATGATTATTTTTTTTGTTCGGGGGGACCTCTAATAGCAGAAGCGAAGCCGTAACTTTTTCCTTGAGGGACTATAATTGAATTCAAAAAACATTAAGTAATCAAAACATATTTGTTACTATTAAATTAACTTGCATCCTTACGATTACGTTAGAGTTAAAATACACTTGTGTTGATGAGATAAATATATTTTTACCATTATGATTTTATATGATTTATTTCTTTTTATTTAGACGAAGAGCCGTAATGGTAGATTGTCGGAGTTAGCGGTTGGATTGTTGGAAGGCCGGTAAGTATGGCCTTATATGTGTGGGAGATAAATCTTGGAGGAAGGAGTGTTCGATTTTTATTTCGGTCTCTTCTTGAAATATTTAAGAAAAATAATCGATAGCCTTTAATGACGAACGTGAAGTCTAAGCCCGATAGATTGGCGTTTATTAACATGCTAGTTCAGTGAGAAGGTCTATATGTCAGACGATAGTTTTTAGTAAAGCGAGCGGAATTGAATTTTGGTCTTGTCATGATAGCAATAGGTTGGAGGACATAGGAAAGTAACTTTCAAATGAACTATTGTGACTTCTTAGGAAAAATTTCAGAACTTAATCTTTGAATTTTTTTTTTCCAGAATATTCGATGTCGAAAAAGATGAGACTGTTTGAGAATTCTTATTACGGGAGAGTAGGTGCCATAAGATATAGGGGTACAATAATTTTTATCAATTTAATAGGCCCTTATATTAAATTATAACATCAAAAATTTTAAAAGGACTAACTTATATTTTTGTTTCATTTAGAGAGAGCTGGCCCCTGCAAAACCCGTCTCTGCCTCGATTATAATTGATTTTTTAATGCAACATCCAGCATCTACCATGTTTCTTTGTATAAAAGAAAAGGAAAGACAAGTTATTTCTTGTAGACTATATCCATAACAAGTAGATGAAATAGCCAAGCATTTCCTTCAACAGCAAGATGATAGCAATGCGTTCAAAAACCAAAGTTAGATGCATGTGATGTTGCGTTTTAATAATACTACAATCAAATGCTATGGAAATTGATTGTCGGATTCAATCCAAAACCAAAACTTACGTTTCCATTTCAAGGAATATACAGACCACTCCCAAAAACATCTCCCATTTCTTCTGGCAAATAGGAAAATAAGTATACATCCATTAATTAAACATCCCCCGTTACACTTTAGAACGAAACGAATATTGGATTTATGAAGTACATAACTTTTTTTTGATGAAATAGACACTATATTTTTGTTCAAGAAGTCAAAAGGGAGTGGACTGAAATTCTGAAATCCAACATTCATCGATGACGGCGGCTGGCGGTGACCGATAACGGTAGTAAACGACTGCCAACTACAAAGATATAGGTTGGATTCAAGGATTCAATTGATATTTCATATAAAGTTCAAGAGTTAAATTGACATGTTACTATAGTTTTGTGTCAAATTAGTATTTATCTAAAAGTTAAGGTTTAATTTCAAAATCAACCCTTTTTATTAACGCGACACAGCATCAAATTAACTATATTTAATGTCTCAGTAACCAAAATATTATAAATAAATAACATAAATGATCAAACCGTTATTTTTTTAATTCAATGACCAAAAATTTACACTTACGAAAAAAATAACCATTTTAATAATTTACCCTTATTTAAATTAGGAGTTATATATTTTTTGTTCGAAATTTATATTAATATATTTAAAATATCTTTCCATGAAATGAATATATTTTATTAAATTATCAAACCTTATGAAAATTGGTAAATTATATGATATAATACTAGTTCATGATAAAAAAAATGTGACGAATACAAATTCAAGTACTAGTTTAAACACAAAACGACCAGATTGCAAATTCAAAGGGCAAAATGCGACTCTTGTAAAAGTAGTTATATATAAGAATTATTTTTTATAAATACGGCCATAAAATAAAATTTGACCATTTTAAACTTAAATTTTAAAACATAAAATCCTAAATACTAAACTCTAAAATCTAAAATCTAAAATCTATCTTCTAAATCTTAAATACAGTTAACCTTAAACCCCTCTATTAAAGCTTGTAAAAACTAAAATTTACACCATTTGTATATCATAATATTTTACTATGTATAAAAGGGTTATATTCTGATACACAAATTGTGTAAAAAAAAATACACAACCCTTCATAATTAAACTATAAAATCTAAAACCTAAATCCTTAACTCTAAAACCCTATAACCTTAAACTCTAAATTCTAACCATAGACCTTAAATTCTACCCCATACAACCTAAACCCCTAAACCGCAACCTAAATCTTTAAACCCTAAAGTTGAAAAGCTTGTGTAGTCTACAGAAGCTTGTGTATCAAAATATTTTTCATATATAAATATGTTATTTCTAGCATTTAAATTTGAAATTAATAAAGCTATATAACTGATAATTTACAAAATGTCACCACCAAATTGATTCATCTATAACAGTCTACACATATAAATCCGTCAGATAAAACTGTAAATAATCGGATCTCATGATTTTTACACGGTTCCAAATTTTATAAGAATGAAAGACTCAAACTTGGGAAAGATGATAGCTCGAAGACTAAAAACAATGTCCCTTTCACCTTAGAGAGGAAAGAAATTGTGTTTTACACGAGACGAGGACTTGAAAAGAGGATGGATTGCAGAATGTTAGTAGGAATGAAAACACTATGGAGGACAAATGCAGAACACACAAGTGAACAACTTACAAGGGAGAAACAAGCATACATACGAGATTCACGAACATCCGAAACATCTACTGAAGGAGAATACACTGGACGGGGCTGGTGATAACTCGGGCTCGGTCTTTTTGGGAAGAAGATGTTTAAGAAATGCTTTTACTGCGCCAGTCACCCCATCCTCGCTCTCCATTGCCTTGGCGAGTTCGATGGCCCTCTCCTTCACCTGACAAATTATTGGTGAGTTCATTGCATACAATCATCATATTACAACTGTATCAGACGTCTTCGAACTATGGGTCAAATTCTAAATTGGTTTATAAACTTCAAAATGTTTCAATTGAATCTTCAAACTAAACAGTAGTTCCAATCAAGTCTTTCTATCTTCTAGCGTCAGCTTTGGCGCTACATGTTGGCTTCGATTTGATGTTTTTAAAAATATTTGTAATCCATCCTTGGTTAAATAATGAACCATGTCAGGAATAGGCTTCAACGTTACAGCTCACAATGACTACTAGACTGACAAAAGGTACTAATTGGATAAATACGTTAATTTGAGCATAGGATTGTAATGTTTTGATTCAGGAACCAACTTAAAATTTGGCCCAATGTTTGGAGACTTCTGGTGCAATTAACCCTTTTTATATACACATTTTACTTAAGATCCTCAAAAAGGAAACAAGCTGATACATCAACATCTTAGCAAGCCTAAATGATCGAACCTAAAATGCATCTCAAAATCAAAATTACCTTTGGATCTAGCATGAAGTTTATTGCATGAACCAACTTGGGAAGTGAGAATTCATCAACTGGGATGGGTGGAGGTCCCACTCCTCTGGCATGCACCCTGTCTCCCCAGAAAGGTTGATCACCAAAGAATGGAACAATGGTAGTCGGGCACTAAAATTTACGAAAATAATGTGGAACAAAAGGTAAGTGAACATTAAATGAACCAAAAGCACAAATTTGTTATGCAGCCAAAACAATGTTAAGCACTTAGTCACGGAACTAGAAGTGCATAAATAACAGCAAGGATTGAAATCTTTGTTCTTACAGCAGCTTTAAGACCAGCAGCAGTTGTTCCAGCACCTCCATGATGTACCTGAAACCAACGCAAACAATGTATCTTGCTATTCAGAAACAAATAAAAAAGAAAGCTTCAAGAGAAATCAAAAGATGCGAAGAGGGGTTGTGAAAGGATAAAAAATTTGAAGTCAACTGGCATGATCAAGTACTTGCACTTCCTTGTATATATACCTGTTCTGCAACTTAATTTATTATTATATTATGTGTTAATAGAATACTTGGCTTCTCCTTGAACTTTTATCCCAACTTCCCCCAGGGCCCTAACCATATATGCCTCACTTATTTCGCATAACATCATGGAATTAAGCATCCACCATACCTTGAGATATGAATCAATATGTTTGATTTCTGAGACCCTCCTTTTTTTTTAAACAAAGACCACATATACATTGAGATGGTATAAATGTCAAGTATCAACAATTATGCACCTGTTTCTTCTAAGATTTAAAAAGGGTTGCTATTACATACTATAAGTAGCTGTTAACATGATTGTAGGGATAGATTAATATATTCTTAGGAATCAATTGGTTTTGATTATTTCCTTGTATAAGTTTCCCATCTCTGCATATATACTCTTGTAAATAAATAGTAAAATGTACATCTTCTCTCATCAGCTATGTCTTATAACAGTTGGCATCAGCTGGTGTCCACAATTGCTTATGATAAAAAAATAGGGATTTCTTTGCTGGTAGAGTAGTATAAAACATAGTGTTCTTCCAAAAGTAATGGCAGCCATGTTATTCCAGGAAGAGCCAAAGTGATTATGATGTCAAAATATTTAGTGAAAATTTCCGCTTTTTTCTTCAAGAATAGAGGGACGGGAAAGGGATTCACGAATCCGAAACATTCAACGTGGAACTAGTAAGACCATGATAAGCTCTGGTCAAGTAATTGACCCAGCATTCCAAGCCCATTTTTAGTGAAAAGAACTCAGTACACAAGTTTTACCAATATATAGTAGACCTGCAGTTAATGTATAAAGAAAGAAAGAATCCACGGAAACGTATCGACTTACCACAGCCTTGCATTGCAAGAATAGCCAATCATGGGGGACATTGTCCAATAAGTACACAAAGTCCTTGCCTTCTGCCACTGAAATAAGCAAAAAAAAAAAAAAAAAAACTAAGCAAATATGCCATCTTAATAAGAAACATTTATGATCCAAAAGTAAGACAAGCAGAACCTACAATTCCCAAGGCCACCCCAGCCTTTATTAATAATACCCCTCTGTCCAGTTTGTTCCAATGCATCTACAATTATTTGGGTCATTCTCTCTGGTTCTTGAACAGGCTGACATGAAAGAAGGAATAGTTCAAAAGGTCATATAATTTCAAGAAAATAAAAAGCAGCCATACAATGACAAGTGAGAATAATATCTCATAGCAATTTACTTAACTTTGACATCCATACACTATATTAAGGATCAAACCAGTCTTATGATCAATGAAATGAATCTTTACCCAACAAGAAAGAGGGGAAAAAGTATAATTATTGCATTCAGTATGCTCGGCTTATATTAGCAACAGAAATAACTCACAAAATTTGCATGTAAACAATTCCTTATTAAATCATATGCTTTATAGAATGGGAAAAAGTCATATTACCTAGGAACATCGACAAAAGGTTATTCTATAACAGGAAAATCAAGTATTTGGCTCAAACCATTTTGCTATATACTCTAAAATAATTTGGCAATGCAAAAAAAGGTTAAAATTTTCACCTAAGTGCTGCTAGAAATATCTGATGCTTAAAGGGGATTAACAAGCAATGATGACTTAATGACATAAGAAAACAAATAACAGACAAATATAGTAAAATCATGATGTGAAAAGAAAACAAACTCACAAGGCTACCAAACCCAATATAAATAGGCTTTGGACCAGCTTCAAGCCACTTTACTAGTGATTCGGGGGGTTCATAATTTGATGCAAGATCAAGAAAGCAAAATCCTACCACGTCAATCTTAGGTCCCCAATCTGAAGGAGAAAAATAAGTGTTATCATTATATTTAAGATATCATTGCCATGTTAAGTCACTATACGATTTATTATTTGATTTAAAGAAATATCCTCATGCTTTATTACATCAGCTGGCGAGAATGTGAATGAAATTACGCCAACCACCTTTTGGTTTAGGAACAAGATGAGGACTCCATATATATCCATGTGGCACATCAGAATCAGAGCCTTGAGAACCACTCAAATATGTGACTGGGCGTAGCTTCAGCTTTTTCTTCCTAACATCATTTATCATGTCCCGTATCCCAAGCCAAATCATCGAGTCAACAATCTGATATGAAAGCTGCAAAGCAAACACAAACACACAAGATGAGAAAGTATAAAAAAAAACATATAAAAGAAATATGAATAAATTTCACAGAGCTCACTCGATATCCAGCAGATTGCTTCACACGGGACAAAGGATGTGGAAACTCACTTGTTGGCCTGGAGGAAACAATAATGGATTGTGCAAAGCAGTCTGAGAGTGCCCATTAAACCATGTGGCAGATTGCAAAACAGGAAATGACAAGCTTGTAAACTGATAGCTTTTAAGATGTTAAAGCAACATCCAACTCAGCTATAGATAAACATTACAAACAAGACTTACGTCCACGGCATTGTGAAAAATATATGGATTGGTACTTTTAGTGCTTCTGCCACATGAGTATGCCCTAAAAATAATTGCCAAAGTTTCTATAAGAATATTGAACCAGTAAATACAAATATGAAGTAAAATAGTTCTGTTCCAAAAACAACATATTATAGTGGACAATAAGAGCAATGACATGGCATTTTCCCACCAAACTCATCTCTCAAATGAAGACAAAAGAAAACAAATTCAGCACTGAAAGATCTAACCATCCTTCATATTGTAAAAGCAATAAAAATAAAAGGAAAACTCCACCCTGAGCCCCTAGAGTAGGGGTGTGCATTATTCGGTTTTAACCGAATTAATTGACTGAACCGAATTTTTTCCGGTTAATTATGTAGGATCGGTTAACGGTTAATAGTTTTTTTTTTTAATTTTAGTTATCGGTTAATTCAGTTCGAAACCAGTTAATTAACCGAAACTATTATATATTAAATATTATATATATTAAATATATTTATTTTTTGTCACTAAACTTTTAAAAGTTATAGAATGATCATTAATTTTTTTGATATATTATAAAATTGTCATAAAATTTATTGATTTATTACAAAATGGTCATCAAACTTTTCAAAATTTATCAATAATTTATAAGCAATGAGTCAATGACCATTTTGTAATAGTTCGATAAGTTTAATGATTGTTTTGTAACTTTTGAAAATTCAGTGGCTAAAATATCATTTTAGAATAGTTTAGTGACCATTTGTGTAATTTACCCAATATTTTATAACAAGTTTCGGTTAATTTGAAAACCGACCGAAAAAAATTTCGGTTCGATTAACGGCTAAAACGAAAAAAAAAAATCAATTAATGGATTTTGACCGACCGAATGCACACCCCTACCCTAGAGTACTACTGTAAAGTTTGTTACAACATAAGAGCATCTTTGGTCTACTGGATTTGGATGCAAATCATCATCCCTTTATGCCTAAATTTATAGAAATGAAGTTTAGACAGGAACTTATTGATACACAACTAGCAAATGCTACAAATTTTACAGATCATTTGGCAAAGCAGAATATTGACTTCTTACCCCGTAATTGTCATTCCAACAAATACGAGAGAGGGGGAGATAAAAAGATAAACATATACATGAAAAGTTTAGACTTCAGCAAGATGGCAGAGCAAAGATTCTAGTCGGATCTTACGTACATTCTAGCCTTTTACAGTTTATGATTTCTGCATATAGATAAGTGCTCTGTAAGCACTGTCAATGACTCATGAAACACCATAGCTATGATTTAGCCCTTTGCAGCGTATTATTTGAAGGCGTTGTGTGGCACAGTTGTCTGAGAACAGGATGACCTAATTTGGTAATAAACTTTCACTACATCAAATTATGACATCTAAGAAACTAAAGCAGAGTGCTAAAAAGAGTAAATCTATTAAATTTTCTTTAACACCGCTGAAATTCCTTTATCTATACATGAGATGTGAATGAGAAAAATTAAATATCTCTAATAAGTTGAACTTGAAAGCAAAACATCAAATCTTAAGACGCACGCTTAAACACACATATACATCCACACAGCTGTATACTTGAGACACATTAAAGCTTGAAAAGAAAAGAACTCTAACCGTATGCTGGAGGATTTGCAATGATTGCATCTGCGTTAAAAGGAATACCAGAATCAGGATCAGGTTCTTTGCAAGCAGGAAGCAGAGAGTTGATAATGTCCTTCATTTGATTTCGCTGAATGGGTATCTCCGAAGGGTTTGAAGGCAAAAAGCCTTTATTTTTAACCATATCTGCTCAGGGGAAAAGTCAAGCCAAAGGAAATTATTAAAAAGCCCTGCTGGAAATCCTAACTTTTGACAACTAATAACATTCAATTTACGTCACATATTACTTTAGGCATACAGGACAGTCTGCGGCTCAAACCTACATATTTTAAATAAAGATGTGCTATGGAGAATTCGAAATAAAAATGGTAGAGTGCTGCACAAACGCATCAAAAGATATATTGCAATTATGTCATTTAAATGCTATGAAAGGACCTAAGTTTTAATTACATACAGGAACAAACACAAAACAATCATATCAGAATCTCGGTAAGGTTACACAGAAAATCATAAGATAATGAGTTAGGTACATACAACCCGCAAGAACTTTTGGATCCCCGCCTAATGGATAGAACTCAAGCCCAGCAGTTAGTACAAACTCTTTGAAATTTGAATGAGTTGCCAATCTTACACGATGACCATATTCCTGCAAGCAAAACAGTGATTATTTAGGGCAAGTAATGCTTTGATCCTGAACAACAGCAAACTATCCTAAATAATCATCACCCAAGTCCAACACTTTGGGAGTCTATAGACAATAAGCAAACTGCTCATAACAGTGCTGCCTTCTATGAAGTAAACTGGATTTTTCCTTTATCTAGTTTACCTTAGCAATCCCTTGCTCAATTTTCAATATAGGGAATCTGATTTTAATATTATTTACATATTTTTAGAGAGAGAAAGAGGAGAGGAAGAATATTGTTCCATTTTTTCCAAGTATAAGCATGCTACCAGAAAGCCCAGATTGAGGTTGCAACAAAGTTAAAGGATTTAAAAGTAGTGAAAAGTTTATTCACATTAACAAAATAACAAAATGGAAAGAGGCTCAAAAGGTAAAACAATGTCCCAACCTGGAGGCGCTTGCCAATGGCAATAAATGGCTGCACATCTCCACGTGTGCCAACTATAAGCATCACTATTTGCAGCGGTGGAATACATTGAACATCTGTTTCAAGTGACTCTTCTTCAGCAACTTCAGCACATATGTCTCTTGGTGGACCAGGAAGAACATGGGGCTCAACATCTGGCACTTCAAACTCCACAGTCCCATCATTTTTTACAGTAGCTATTCTGTTCAACAATTTAAGCTGCACAGATTTATAAAACTTAATAACATTACCACATACATAAGTCTCAAAAGATCAAGCTTTCACACCATCCAAGAAAACCACCCATTATAAAGCTACACCATGTACATAGAGCTTAACCTATGCCTGCATCCGTGCTAAATGCTATTCTAGCCTTAATAAAAGCCAAGAAAAAAGAAAAGGGGACTTGTGAAAAACTGTACAGTTGTTACCCACTATAGCAGCAAGTTCCATATGTCTTCCTTATGTCCTACCATAGGGTAACACTTCTACTTCAAACTGTTAGGAGTGCTTATAGAAAATTTATTATCCATTTAGTAACTTCTTTAAGTCCAGAAATTCAAACAATCAATGAGAATTGAGAACGGCATTTTTCTCATTATGAATTTAAAATAACAAATTATTTGTATACATATTATAAAAGAGATTAACTTAAATTACAGCTAATTCTTAAAGCCCTGAAGTAAAAAGCACAGATGTGGACATGCAGGTTCAGACGATTATACGGACAACATACCACAAAAATTTAAGATACAAGGTTGGATAACTCCATCTACCCCCTTCCCTTTGGACCTTTTCCACCAAAAACCCTGGTGCTATTCTCCCCCCTCCAAATAGCCCCCCCTTATAAAGCTCCACTCCCACACGGAATTATACCATTAATCTCATCTGGTAAAATCACCAAAATACCCCAAAGTCAAAAGGGACTAATTTGTTCAAGCTTAAGGGTATGTTTTTGCAATTTTATTTAAAATAATGATGTAACCCTTATAAGAATGGAATGTTACCACTTACCACAATGGCCTGTTTGAGATAAAAAGCACAAGGTGCTATGTCGGAAAGGTTCAAACCACAAGTGTAAATGGAGTTTTCACAATAATAATTAAATTCTAGTCAATAAACATGAACCGTGAAATCCTTCAAACTACCAGAAGCCTACTTGATATCATCTAAGTTTACAACCTGCCATACAAACTCATACTATATAAACTTCTTTTTTTTATTCTCCTTCAAAGATGCAGCCCACTTTTCATAGATTATAAGATGTAAGGACCCCTCCATCACATCATTTTCAATCTCCATGTTTTCTGTTTTTCATCTCTAATCCTATCCCCGTGGACATAGATCACCAAAGGCCAAACTGTCATATTTAAATGCTGATGACGAGGATGGCCGTTTTAGATCTTCTTGTGTAACAAGGTATGTAATTCTTTTTGGTAATGACAGAACTGTTTCCATCGCCTCCTCAACGTGTCCATCCCGACTATATGATGTTCGAAATAACCTTTTTCAAAGTTTTCAAGCATAATCAGCAGCATATGCCACACATTCACATTTCATGTTACAAGTACAACATAATATACTGCAGGGAGCCATGTCAGTGCTTCAAAATCCTTAACCAATCATCCATATAGAAGAAACAATTTTAAACACTCCTCTATAACCATTAGGTCTTCAATTCTACCACCAAGAACTTATATGCATCTTTGTATTTAAAAGTTCTTAACATAGAATTATCTAATTTAGACAAAATTAAATCAACAAGCGCCAAGCAATATCAAAACATGTAAAACCAAAATAACATTCAGAAAACTTAATACCTTCTTTTGGGCAGATATCTTATTGTCAAAAATCTGGGCTGCCTCTTCAGCAAGTATGTTCCGAGGTCTTTGTGCCTCAGTTTTCGACTTTACTAGTTTAGGCTGGCTTGAATCCAATTTTTCAATGTTTGAAGTGCCCACTCGCAATGTTCCAAGTTCAGAAAAGCTTCGATGAACAGTGCCTGAATGTAGTAAAAAAATACGAGAAATTTAAGCCTGGACATAACAATGAGAATAAATACCATAAAACTTAAGCTTAGTTATATAGACTATTCTTGTGAAAGCTTAGAAATAGGACTACGGTCCATGACAGAATTACAAACTCATCCCAACTATAGTTCTTTGTTAATCCTCCTAACAGCTATAAGCCCTTATCATTGTATACAGTTAAATCCAAATGGAAGATAAGGGGAAGAATCATTTACCTGTTAAGTTTGGGGGGAAATAATAGAAAAGAAAAGGGGGAAAAAGGGATGTTTCATTGTTAGAACATCCAATACGGAAATAAATAGGATGAAAGAAGGAAAACTTTCCACTCATTAGAATGAAATATTCTATTTGACATTATATCCCATCATTTTCCTTCTATTTTCTTTCCAGCAAACCACACATGTTGAAAGCACAACTTTACTTCCTCTCATTCCTAGTTGCTTTTCCTTTCATTCCCCTTTACTGCTCTCCCACTGGGACATAGCATTGATTTTTGTCCCAACTGCATACCCATGATGTCTTTTTCTTTAAATGAAATTCACTATCATTTGCATCAGTAAAGAGATCCAATGTAAAAGGCTTCAATGCCTAAAGGTATAACCCACCAAAGATACCCAAATAAACTAGCAAACTTTAAGTCATTTAAATAAGAAAACCAGTGCTCGATTGCTATTGCGACTAATAAAGAAATGCTTAAGCCAATAAACAGCAAATTACACCATCAAGTTTAACAACAACAACAATCGAAGATTCAGTTCCCGACCATTCAAAGATAGAAAGAAACAACAAAATAGAGGAAGTCAAATCAGGTCGAAATTTCAGTCAAACTTGACCGAACTAATCTAATGCTAGACAAAGTCCAGAAAGAAACCGTGCAATAAAACGTTCGAATTTTGAATTATATTACTAGAACGAGGTGAAAAATGATGAAAGGGACTCAAAGCACCTGGACGCTCAACGGCACCGTTATCCGATGCAAAACGAACTTCAGCGCGAGAACCGTCGCCACTAGTGGCTGGCCTGGAGTCTCCGCTTCTATCCATCTGTTTAGCATCGGTGCCTATTTCTGGCTCTCTTTTGTCCGGAACTTCTACGGAACATGAGGAGGAGGGGGAGGAAGAAGAGCTACGGAGATGCTCCGGCGACGGCGCCATCAGCGGCTCCGGTGAGATACCTCGGCGGAGGGAGCGAACGGCCTGTAGATCCTCCAGATCTATTTAAATCCGTTGAGTTTCGCGTGATCTGATTAGCGTTTGTGTGCGATGCCAGAAATATTAAATAATTAGCTTTTTTTTTCACAAATGGAGACCTCAAGGGAGAGTGGGAGTTGTGTGATTGTTAGCACGTTGGATTGGAGCCGAAAGCGTGGGAAATGGGTCCGTGAAATGTAAATATTCGGTTCGCGAGAATCCCTCACCACACGACAAGTCGGTAAACTGTCTATCCAACGGGATATTTTGGTCAATTCGGGTCATCGGAGGGTGATTAATTTTCCTAACCTAATCTAATCTCGCCTCTTCTTTAGATTCTGCTACGACATACAAAGCTAAGTTCCTTGAATTTTTCTGTTTTTTTCTTTTTAATGTCACAAAAGTAGAATTTTTCTTTTAACAACTAAAAGTAAAATAAAGGAGATCTTTCTTCTTTTATTATTCATAAAATAAAGGAGATCTAGGAAGGACTAGATAACATTTTTCTTTATTTTCTTTCTTTAGGCTTTTATAAAAATATTGTATAATTTATAAGTTCAAAAATTATATATTGTATTTAAGAGGATTTTTACTCTAGTAGTGTTGTATATCTTAAAGATGGATGGGCATTCGATTAAGTGGAGAAAATTTGGGTCCGAGGAAGCTTTTGAGTATTATTTTATTTGAAATATTTTGATTTGAGTTAATATTATAAAACTAGAGTGTAGTCTAACTAAATATTTATTTGAGTTTATTTTTAAATATAAATTTAATTATTTATAATATTATAATATTGATTAGTTCTAATTTAAATAACTCCCTAACTATATATGTGATACACATGTTTATTTTCATATTTTTTCTACTTGTGTTAGATTTGTAATGTTATTTAACGAGTCAAATATCATCTAAAATTATATAACATTATTATAATATTATTTTTTAAATAGAGGTTTTGTGGATAAAGTATTAATGGAGTATAAAGGAGTCAAGGAATTGATGAGAAGAAAAAAAATTGCAGAGAGAAGTAGTCAAAGGATAAATTGAATAAAATACAAAATTGAGAGTCTAAATTAAAAAAAAATAAAAATTTATTGTCAAAAGAGGAATTGAAGTTACATAGATATTCTACAATAGTATAGGAACATGTGATCCAGTCTTGGTCTAAATGAACTTAAAACGAATGAGAAATTAAAGAAACATGCAATTAACGTCAAGTTGAGAGACTAAAATATAAAAGAGAGTGAATTATTGTCAAAAGGAGGAATTGAGACTACATAGACATTTTACAGTAGGTTAGGAGCATGTGATTCAAAATAGACTTAAGAAGAAGGATAAATTGAAGAATAAAAAAATACGGGACCAAATTACTTAATTAACAACTGAATCAACGTCGTTTTAATTTTTAATTTTTTAATTTTTTAAACTTTACAAATTTAAACTCAACTCGAACTCAAAATCTAAATAAAAAGTTTGAGTTTACTTGAATAACTCAAACAACTTAATAACTCCAAATACAAAAGGAAAATCATTTTTTTCAAGTAGAATAAAAGATTTGCTCATCCCTAATATATTTATACATATTTTCTTGATAAATTTATTTTTCTAACAAGTGTTGGTGCAATGATAAGACACATTACACTCTAAAAAATAGAACAAGTCAAAAAATTCGAAAGACTTTATTGGGAGAGAGAGCCACAAATCTCGGGCATAAACTACGTGAAAATAAAAGCTCTAATCGGTTGACCCGTTATAAGTTAATATCAAAATATTTATTGGTATATTATAATTTATAGGGTAAACTACATAAATAGTCCCTTAATTATATGACACTTTTTTTGTGGAGTTCTTCAACTATGCAAAGTTATAAAATGATCACCCGACTTTAAAAAGTAACAAATTAGTCTTGTGCCGTTAAAAAGTTAAAGGCGAATGACGTGACAGTTAATGAAAATAACATACTAACACATTTAGTCCTTCATATTTACACATTTAATTAATTTAGTCCTAATTTAAAAACAACAACAAAATTATTCCTATTTATTTAGACATTTTATCAATTTGGTCGAATCTCCCCTCCACCATTCTCGTTCCTTTAATTTTTCTCCAATTATAAGGTGACATGTGTCGTCATCAGATTGGAGGAAACAATATAAAATATTTTTTAATAAAAAATAGGACCAAATTGATAGAATGTCTAAATAAAGAGTACTGATTTTTTTAAATTACCATTAAATTGATTGAATGTGAAAATATGGAGGCTACATATGTTATTATGCCATTTTTTGTTAACTATCATATCATTCGTCGTTTTTTTAACGACATCAGGCCAATTTGTTACGTTTTTAAAATTAGGTGACCACTTTGTAACTTTTTATAGTCAAGAGATTCAACAAAAAAAGCGTCTTATAATTGAAGGACTATTTATATATTTTACCATAATTTTTAAAAGCATATTTTGGAATTTCGGTACATATTTCGGTGTATGTTAGAAATTTTAGATGTATTCTATAACATATTTAAGTGAAAACATGAACTATTGTGTAGTTTTAGAAACTTTGGTAAAGTGTTAGAAATATAACATATTCGGTAAAGCAAAATATTAAATATCTAATATGTTATGATTGTCCAACATCGACCAAATACCAAAATATAATACCAAAACTTATAATGTTATATCAGAATTTCTAATACCAAAACTTATAATGTTATATCAGAATTTCTAAGATGTGTAATTAACTTTTGGGATAATAGAATATTCGACCCTATATTTTAAAACTATTGACTAAAGGATTAATTTTGTGTTTATATAAATTTAAACCCGAACGATTCATTGGGTTGAAAATTCCTATTTTTTAACATTTATGCCATTAATATTTTTTAGGGTTAACAATATCATTGACCACCAAACTAATTGGGGATTCTTATTTTTATAAAATCAACCTATTTTGGTCCATGTTATTTACACATTCTTTCAATTTAGTCATAATTTTAAATTAATAAAATAATAAATTAGGTAGTGACACGTGTCACCACCTATTTAGAGGAGAAAAACAAAGTTAAGCATATATGCCATCCAAGGGAATCGAACCTGGGTGGTGTAAGTGCAAAGGCACTGAACCAAGCACAACTTTATGCTTTACATCACCAAACTTAATATATACTTCTTATTGGTTAAGCTCAAACCCTAAACACTAATTTCACATATATAACTTTAAACCCTAAATATTTCAAATTAATTTTACACTAAACATTTCAAATTAAATTCACATATATAAACCCTAAACCCTAACCCTTGAACCCTGAATATTTTAAATTAATTTTACACTAAACATTTCAAATTAATTTCACGCTAAATTTCAAATTAATTTCACATATATAAACCTTAAACACTAACCCCTAACTATTTCAAATTAAGCTTTAGGGTTTAGGGTTTGGGTTTAGGGTTTATGATTTATATATGTAAAATCAATTTGAAATGTTTAGTGTAAAATTAATTTGAAATATTTAGGGTTTAAAGTTTATGGTTATATATGTGAAATTAGTGTTTAGGGTTTGAGTTATTGGCTTATAAATGTAGAAACCAATAAGAGGTATATATTAAGTTGGGTGATTTAAAGCACAAAGTTGTGCTTGGTGCAGTGGCTTAGCCATTGTCTTTGCACCTACACCACCCAGGTTTGATTCCCCTGGATGGCATGTATGCTTAACTTTGTTTTTCTCCTCTAAATAGGTGGTGAACTGGAGGATAAAAATAAATTAATAAAATTAAATTTAAATAATTAAAGTCCTCTAATAAGGTGTTGACACGTGTCACTACCTAATTAAATAATTTATTATTTTATTAATTTAAAATTAGGACTAAATTGAAAGAATGTGTAAATAACAAGGGCCAAATGTGTAATTTTAAAATTTTCCCGTTAGCTGCCACGTGGCAGTTTCGTCACTCCATCGTTTGATTTTTAACGGCGGTGGTCAAAATAAGTTGATTTTATAAGTTCGGTTGTCTGATTGACGAGTTCGTTAGTTCAGTGGTCAAAATAGAAATCCTCAATTAGTTCGGTGGTCAATGGTATAATTAACCCTATTTTTTGTTAAGTAGTGTAACAATAATATTCTTGAGTTAAATGTTGGGATTCAAAACTACACAAGAGGTAAAGCGGATGAGCGTATATGACCACTAGATCAATTAGTGTATCTCAATATTTCTTTTTCATTTCCAACAAACAACATTGATCGAACCCGAATGACCAACAAAAAATCTATCTTATGCTTCTAAAATCCCTCCTTTTTAAAATCACTAAAATTGTCTTCATTATTTTTCATTTTCTAAACATATTAAAAAATATATAGCCAATTTAAAAAATAAAAATATTAAAAGAAAAATAATCATATATAAACATTAAACAAGTTGTAAATTCAAAAACATTAATAAACATACTCTAAAAATTTAATAAACATTTATTTTATTAAATTGTAAAATTAATAAACCTATATTTATTGAATTTATCCATTAAATTGTGTAATAAAAATATTAAAAGAACATTATGACACTTTTATCCCTGGAGTTGAAACTTTTGTCAACCCTTAGTTGTCGCCTCAAAAGCCAAATTCAACAATGCCAAAGAAGAGGAATAACTTCTGGTATAGTTACAAATTACAGTTAAAAATTGTAAAAAAAAAATAGTAATAATACAAAAGAAACAGTTTGAAATTCAAAGTTTAGAAGGAAAGTCAACTTTTCGAGCTCAACTACACGCTGGAAAATTGTTACAGTTTAAACATAGAAACTGAAAATTAGTATCTCATTGATCTGTTTTATCATATGTGGAAGATGGAAAATCTGAAGCGTACGGCTGAATGCTACGACTAAGTCACCTCAAATCCCTCGTTACGGTGCTAGACTTCTGCTAGCTGGACCGTACGGCCTTAGACAAAGCTCTCCTGGTAAACGCCTAAGTCAGCTCGGATTCACGCTCTAGAAGATCAAACACTTCCAAAGCCTACGAACGTAAGATCGTTCTAAGCGGAAACGATTTAAAGAACTCAGAAAGCGATTGGCAACAAGAACAACGAAGAACACTCAAGAACAACACCATCAACAAGCTCTTCCTTCGGCTCTATTGTGGCTTCAAAAGCGATGTCCCTATCCCCCGGCACATCCTCGGATAGTGCTGCCTTAGACCCTCTCTCCAGTGTGGTCTCTAAAGCAATGTTCTTCTCTCGAACATCCTCGACAAGCTCTCTCGTAGCCTTCTCGGATATTTTCAACCCATTCTGCACGGTACCCTTGGAAGAACTAGACAACTCTGAACCAAGCTTGATCGGCACGATACTCTTGGCCTTGCCCAACCTCTTGGACTACTTGGCTCGAACTGGGCATCTCCGCAACTTGTGAGGCCCCTTACATCAGTAGCACTCCAATTGCTTTCTCATCAGCCTCGGCTTGATAGTTTTCTCACTTGCTATCGCACCAAGTCTCGTCCCTGTCTTGACTATTGTGACACTTGTAGACGAACCACGACCCTCTCTCAACTTGGCGACACTGACATAAGTAATCACCCCAAGTCTCACTACTTCTCCCTCTGACTCGTCTGTTGTCTTCACCATGGCAGCTAGGTGGTTATTCTCGGGACATCCTCGTATCAAATGAGGACCATTACAAAAGTAGCACTATAACTTCTTGCTCATCTTCTTTTTCGGCACGAACTTAGCCTCACCATTCCCCTTGTCTCTCGAATTGGGCTTGGTTGACTCAACACTTCTTTGCTTCTTTTCTACAAGCTTGTTCAGAGGTTCAGCAACGACGACTTCTAAAAGTCCCTGGGCATCACCCTACTCCACTGCGAGCTTCGCCCCTAGCCTAAGTCCCTCTAAGAAAGTCTTGAGCAGAACCCGTTCACTAATTGCGATCTTGCAACTGAGCAGCTCACTCTTGAGCTCATTCACCTCTTTCTGCAAAGCTTCCATCTCAGCTTCACGAGCACAACTCTCTCGAACGGTCTTCAACTCATTGAGGATGTGTTGCGTCTCGTCCTTGAACATATCCTTCAAAGACTCTAACTTTTCAAGACGCGACTCCACAACACCTTGGATCTGCTTGGCGTCCTCTTTGGATTCCCTCAGCCGATTGACTCTCGGTATCAGGATGTTTACACACTTGATCAGATCATCTATCTATTTATTAAAGTAATCAGTCATTTGGTCAAAACCCTAAATATGATATCTGACATGTTTAATCGTCAATGTTCTCCAATAGTTTTTATTACGGCACTCCTTACCGGTTTCTTATTGCGCCATCTCAATCAACTTTGCCACGAACTAGTCAGGTCCGTTTGACTAACTCGAACAAAAATCTTCATTGCGCATGACTGCACCTGCAAGCTGGAATCCACCACACTTGTCTCTGTCTGCAAGTTGGCTCGACGCAAGTCACTCCGTCAACTCGCTTTGATGATGCTTCCCTAAACAACACTCGATATGATACCACTTCTCTAGATAGAACTCGCTCTGATACTATTTCCCTGGACAAAACTCGTTCTAATACCAATTCTATAGACAGAACTCGATCTAATACCACTTATCACGGGGCTAAACTTTTGTCAGCCAAACTGCGTGGCCTTAGTCGCTTTCTCGGCTAAATGCTACAACTGAACTCGTGAATCCTCCAAGATAATTACAAATAATATAAGTGATAACTACGATTGCTTATCACATTTACCATCTAAATTATAAATAATATCTGCTTTGAAAATGATGCCTGTAGATATATAGTTCAAAAATTAAAATAACTTGATATTTTTTTCATATTAGCTGTCGAAGTCTTTTCACATTTATTGTTAGTGATTCTTACAAGAAAGTCAAGTATTCTATATAGTTTCCGGAATTTTCATTCAATCCTCCATCACATTAGCTTTTGTTTTCGTAGCATATTACTCCAATGAAATACTATATAATTACTTTTCTTTTCTTAAGTTGAGTCATAATGTTTTCCTTGTTATTTTATGCTTTAGTTATATGTGGAAGATGGAAAGTTAAAGTTGCTGATATTTAATCTTAGCTCCCTCAGCTCCCCGACGGCAAATCTGAAGCTGTCGATGTTCCTCGACCTTACGAGGAATAGAAAATTCCAAAAAGGGTTCCCCACCTTAGTTTGTAAAGTTTGCCCTCTCTAAAGAAGAAATGATTTGTATTTTTTAAGTGATAATGAATGCTTTTTAATAAATGCATGTAATGTTTTTTGTTGACATTTGTAAAAGCAATTAATATGGTAGAATTTAAAAAAAAATAGATTTTGCTTTGCTGGACAAAACTCGTTCTAATACCACTTTCATAGACAGAACTCGCTCTAATACCACTTATCACGAGACTAGACTTCTGCTAACCAAACCGCGCGACCTTAGTTGCTTTCTCGACTAAATGCTTCAACTAAGCTCGTAAATCCTCCAAGATAATTACAAATAATATAAGTGATAACTACGATGACTTATCACATTTACCATCTAAATTACAAATAATATCTGCTTTGAAAATGATGCCCGTAGATATATAATTCAAAAATTAAAATAACTTAATTTTTTTATATTAGCTGTCAAAGTCTTTTCACATTTATTGTTAGTGATTCTTACAAGAAAGTTAAGTATTCTTTTTAGTTTTCGGAAGCTTCATTCAATCCTTTATTACATTAGCTTTTGTTTTCGTAGCATATTACTCCAATTGAATATTCTCTGATTACTTTTCTTTTCTTAAGTTCAGACATAATATTTTCGTTATTTTATGCTTTAGTTATATGTGGAAGATGGAAAGTTGAAGTTGCTGATATTGAATCTCAGCTCCCCGACGGCAAATCTAAAGCTGCCGATGTTCCTCAACCTTACGAGAAATACAAAATTTCAAAAAGGGTTCTCCACCTTAGTTTGTAAAGTTTGCCCTCTCTAAAGAGGGAATGATCTGTGTTCTTAAGTGATGATGAAAGTTTTTTAATATATGCATGTAATATTTTTTGTTAGCGTTTATAAAAGCAATTAATATGGTGAAATTTAAAGAATTTTTTAGAATTTACTTTGCTGGACAAAACTCGTTCTGATACCACTTTTATAGACAAAATTTACTCTAATATCACTTATCACGGGGCTAGACTTCTGTTAGCCAAACTGCGCGGCTTTAGTCGCTTTCTCGGCTGAATGCTACAACTAGCTTGTGAATCCTTCAAGATAATTACAAATAATATAAGTGATAACTACATGGCTTATCACATTTACTATCTAAATTATAAATAATATCTGCTTTAAAAATGATGCTCGTAGATATATAGTTCAAAAATTAAAATAACTTAATATTTTTTTCATATCAGCTGTCGAAGTTTTTTCACATTTATTGTTAATGATTTTTACAAGAAAGTTAAGTATTTTTTTAGTTTTCGAAAGCTTCTTTCAATCCTTCATCACATTAGCTTTTGTTTTCGTAGCATATTACTTCAATGAAATATTCTCTGATTACTTTTTTTTCTTAAGTTTAGTCATAATGTTTTTCTTGTTATTTTATGCTTTAGTTATATGTGGAAGATGAAAAATTAAAGTTGCTGATATTGAATCTCAACTCTTCAACGGCAAATCTGAAGCTGCCAATGTTCCTCGACCGTACGAGGAATACAAAATTCCAAAAAGAATTCTTCCACCTTAGTTTGTAAAGTTTGCCTTCTCTAAAGAAGGAATGATCTGTGTTTTTAAGTGATAATGAATGCTTATATATGCATGTAATATTTTTTAGCGTTTGTAAAAGTAATTAATTTGGTGAAATTTAAAGAATTTTTTAGAATTTACTTTGTATTTCCTTTTTTTCTTTTCAAGCATTCATTACAATCTGGTTCATTTACACCAGTTAATTAATAATTATTTTGATTTTGACCAAACTTTATTGAAACCTAGTTCATTTACTGATATGCTGATAGATATTCCAATTTTCACCAAACTTCATGCTTTGTTAATATGTGTTTAGCTGGTTCAAGCATTCGTCGAATGTTTAGTTTGGATTGAGAGGTTAAAATTTGCAGAGTTAACTGTGATTGCTATAAGACCGGTGGGTTTAATATTTAGAAAATAAGTAGAAATATTTAGAGAAAAACCAAACAATTAAGGGTTTAATATTTATAGTTAAAATTTATGAAATTAAGGTTTGAATGTAAGGTTTAGGGTTCAATATGAAGAAATTAGGGTTATGGTTTAAAATTTAATTTTTAATTGTTTTAGTGTAGAGTGTATAAGGAAATTTTTATTCTTACAACGAACCCGCCGCATTCGAAAAAGAGAAAAAACTTTTTGTTTCTCGTGAATCATTTTTCCTCCAAACTCAAAAATGGCAACCCAGTTGCGCGACCTTATCCCCGAAGTTTTACACCGTTTAGGCGTCAAAGATCTTCTCCGCTTTAGATGTGTCTCGAATCCCTAGCGCGCTCTGTTCGATGGCCCAGATTTTAGCAAGCTCTATCTCTCCCACTCTATCAAAACAAGCACTCATTTATCTCTTCTTTTCTTTGATGGGGCCTGTGATATCTTCTCCGTAGAATTTGACTCACTTGAAGCAGCCCAAAAGCTCAATCACTCATTCTCCGATGAAAGAGTTGAAACTAAAATAATGGGTTCTTGCAATGGGTTAATGGCTTTGTTCAAAGGTAAGAAAGAACTTACGATGTGGAACCCCTCAACAAGACAATCTCGTATGTTGCCCGTTGCTGGAATCGCTGAAAATAGACTTCTTATGGTACTTGTGCCAGGAATTTAAAAAGCGTTTGCGGTCACATTTTTTGTCGCGTTTATTGCGGTTGCGAACGTAACGGATGCTATTGTGACTTACTGCGGGTGTCGCAGTTGTAATTTTTTTTTAAAATTTATATATCTTATTGTAAAATATAATAATTATAATTATAAATATAGATAAATGACTAAGTCAGCCTGAATTTTTATTCAATAATATCAAATTCTTTTAAGGCACTAAGAACGTTGAATCGTTCTAAGCGCAAGCAAACTATAGAGAAGACAACTCAATAACAATACAGAGAGTTTTAGAATGAATGTCTTGATTACTTAGAAGATGAGTGATACAAATGATGTGAGGAAGGCCTCTATTTATAATTGAGTTTCCCTACATCTGACGGTCTCTAATGATTTACATCGATGACAATGATCGAAGCCCACCAACCACAATAGAATATTCCCTAAAATATATCTCCTATCTAAGGAAATAAATCTTATGTTTACATGGAAAGTTTACATAAGTCAAAATGATTGTTTTCTAGAATCTTCCACAGTTCGGGCTAAATCTGGTGGTCCCAAAATCTCCGTTGGAACCTCTTGGGCAATCATACGTACATGTGACTTAGACTGGAACTGGAGGCCGGTGACAATATGATCAAGTATTGTTCACTTTGATTATAGAGTTAAAAACTTGAAGAGTTTAACAACTTTTTTCAATTTGTTACAAAAACCTTTTTCAACATTAATCTTAAATTAGTTTTTTTTCTCAAAATTAATAACTCAAATGATTAGAAATTCATGCTCAATGTACTCGAGACAATAGGGCTCCCTGGTTATTTCGAGATTAGATATAAGCATGTGTTTGTCATTCTCGATTGTCAATATCTCTAAATGGCAATCTTACTAGATTTTTTTAGGGTAAATTACATAATTAGTCCCCCGACTATACTCCAATTATCTTTTGCATCCCCCGACTATCAGAAGTTACAAATTGGTCCCCTGACTTTAAAAAAATAACAAATTGATCCAGTGCCGTTAAAAATTTAACAGCTGGTGACGTGGCAGTTAACAAAAATTGGCATAATAACACATTTAGTCCTCAACTTTTACACTTTGTTTAACTTTGCCCTAATTCTAAAAAAATGACCCTTAACATTTCAAAATTCTATCAATTTAATCCATTTTTTCTCTCCACACAATCCTAAACAAGAACGGTCTTCTAAATTAAACAATCTTGATATCAAATCATGCCTGCTCTTTAATTCCATTGTTGCCAGCAATCCCTGGCAGTACCTTCGCCCACTCGCATAGAATTTGAACACGGTTTGCCCTTTTTTCAACAACAAAGGCGAGTCCTCCCCTTCTCCAACGCCCAAAAGACTGAATTTTTTCTCAAAGATCGAACCTTTCATAGCAAACTTCGCTGCCCATGCCAAAGCAAGATTCTCGTTTTCACGTTTACCAGTGAAGTAATTGATCACAAAAACAATCAAGAAAGACCCACAGACAATCTCCACCGTAAACGACTTCTTCGAAACCGTCACGTCTTGGGATTTCGCGGTCGTTTTCGGATCTGGGTCATTGGGAGTGGCGTTTTTAGTATCCTTTGCAGGTTCGGGCGGCGACTGTTCGACGGGTAAGCCCTCGAATTCGTCCTCATCCCAGTACTCAAAAGATGTAGCGGATGGCTTTTGAAGATCGCCCTCGAATTTATCACATGAAAATCTAAATCTAAAACTAAATCTATCTATGTATCTATATATAGTAGCATAAAAGATAATAGATTTGGAGATCGATTCATACCGTGTTATGAATTGCAGAGGTAGCTTCATGTTTCCATTGACAATCGGAAAAAACGTTTGTCCTATCAGAATGCAACTATGTAAAGAAATTTGCCAATCTTAGTAAATGTCGTGATTCGATGCCTTTACCTTGATTTTTTTTTATAAAAAGTCACTCCAATAGGGTCGAGCTGAACCATACACTAGTTATCTTGCCATTCTTAATTGTAAGTTCTTAGTTGTCACCAGTAATCCATACAAGAACATGAACATTCTCTAAAATGATGGAACCGGTTCCGGTCTCTCACGATCAACTCAGGCCCGAAGACCTTAGAAATTAGCTTAGTCGCATGGTGACAATCCTCACACACTCGCAAGTTCTTCACTATTCGGATCAGCGTTGGAGCCTTGGTTCTCATAATCCCATAAGCAATAGCAAGCTTCTCACTATGTCTATGAAGAACACTTTCTTTTTCTTCCTCGTCAATGTCAAAGAATGCATCAGATGTATTCCCTGCATAACCCGCCAATCTTATCTTCTGGAGAATCTCATCCCAAGTTCTTTCAATCATTTCGATTTCTGGGTGCGACTTTTCTCCCATTGTAAATTTATGAACTTTCCCATTGAGCTCAATCAAACTATAACCCGACGGTTTTTTAACACCCTTTTCCTTCATCATCTCATAGTTTCAACATTTTCCCACTTGTTTGTACGTGCATAAATGTTCGAAAGCAACACCTAGATTGCTGGCAACAATGGAATTAAAGAGCAGACATGATTTGATATCAAGATTGTTTAATTTAGAAGATCGTTCTTGTTTAGGATTGTGTGGAGAGAAAAAATGGATTAAATTGATAAAATTTTGAAATGTTAAGGGTCAATTTTTTTAGAATTAGGGCAAAGTTAAACAAAGTGTAAAAGTTGAGGACTAAATGTGTTATTATGCCAATTTTTGTTAACTGCCACATCACCAGTCGTTAAATTTTTAACGGCACTGGATCAATTTGTTATTTTTTTTAAGTCAATGGACCAATTTGTAACTTCTGATAGTCGGGGGATACAAAAGATAATTGGAGCATAGTCGGGGGACTATTTATGTAATTTACCCATTTTTTTAAAGGTCCAAGAAAAGTAAGGAATTAAAAAATATATAGCCAATTTAAAAAATAAAAACATTAAAAGAAAAATAATCATATATAAACATTAAACAAGTTGTAAATTCAAAAACAATAATAAACATACTCTAAAAATTTAATAAACATTTATTTTATTTAATTGTGAAATTAATAAACATATATTTATTGAATTTATCCATTAAATTGTGTAATAAAAATATTAAAAGAACATTATGACACTTTTATCCCTGGAGTTGAAACTTTTGCCAACGCTTAGTTGTCGCCTCAAAAGCCAAATTCAACAATGCCAAAGAAGAGGAATAACTTCTGGTATAGTTACAAATTACAGTTAAAAATTGTAAAAAAATAGTAATAATACAAAAGAAACAGTTTGAAATTCAAAGTTGAGAAGGAAAGCCAACTTTCCGAGCTCAACTACACGCTGGAAAATTGTTACAGTTTAAACATAGAAACTGAAAATTAATATCTCATTGATCTGTTTTATCATATTTTTTTTTTGTTATTTGAATGGGGGATCGTCTCTGGATGCTGCTGAATTGGTGGCAATTCCAGCTCTCGCATTCCCCGATTCCTAACTTGTTCTCTCCTCCATTTCCAGTTTCTTTTTTTCTAATTCCCTTTTCCTATTTTCCCCTGCCATTTTCATTTTGCCTCTCTCGATTCTATAAAAAAATACAAATTCAACATCGTTTATAATTTCCGGTTCGGGGATTTCATAGAGCAGATTAGATTCCGGGTATCGCCATTTTCTTTTAAGTTTAATTTTTATCGACGTGTCGTTTAATTTTGTTTGAAAATGTTGCTGGTTATTTATTCTTTGTTTTATGTTTGATTTTTTTTAGGTTTTTCGTACATAATCCTGAGCGACGACCTTGAAATATTATTTTTGAGGTTTTTTCTTCTTTTTTATAGTTAAAGATTGGTTTGCATATGTTATTCCTTTGGATCAATGTTCTGGAATTTGTAGAAGAGAAAGGCATTTGTTAGGATTAGATTTCTAGCTATATTCTGGCCTTGAATTAAAGCTGATGATATATTGTGAATTCAAAAGGATTTGCAAATTAGTTGTGTTCTTTCTGTCACGTATGTATATGTGTTGAATTTGATTGAGAAATTGGGTTTCTAGTAGAAAACAGATGTTGGTGATTTGTGAAAGTGTATATGCTGTTGATTTGAAGTTTAGTGTTTGATGTGTGTGTGTGTGTGTGGGGGGGGGGGGGGGATCCTAGATTTTGACTGTGAGGTTGAAAGTTGATACGAGAATGGCTTAATTATGCATTATTTGTTGGTGGATTGAAGAGGAAAATAGTTGTTCAAGGAGCTAACACATTGTTGTTATGCAAGTAAACAGATCTAGGAACTTGTTTAGGAACATGATCAGGGAAGCGTCTGGCATATCTGATCAATTATTTCAGCAAGGATCTATATATGATGTTCCTAATGTGAGAATGAATGTAACTAATAATAAATAATAATATATCTGTATGGACAGGTGAAGAATTCTCCATGGAGTTACTTCAGGAGTGTGTTGGCACAAGAGCCATTCCTACTAGACTACATGCAGCACAGACACATAGGAAGAGATCTTTGTTCAATCAGAACCAGAACCACCAGCTGGGGTATCAGGATCGTTCCCGAATTCTTGTGTTGAAAGGAATTGATTCCAAGTGTGCTTCTGACATTTCTGATTTTGCATCTGTGAATGGTTCTTTTAGAGGGAATGAAAATGGGTCTTGTGTTGGAAAGATAAGTAGATACCATATGGAAGACGGTGAAATTGGACGAAGAACAAGGAAGGCTTTTGGTGAATTGAATTGCGATAGGAGCCATCCAAATGGTTCTGAAGCACCTACTACACCCATTTATGCATGCGACTCTCCTAGTTTCAACCACTTTAGTGGGCAAGGAGCTACTGATGTAACTCGATCCGGAGAAATAAAATTACTGTGCAGCTTTGGTGGAAAAATATTGCCAAGGCCAATTGATGGTAAACTCAGATATGTTGGGGGAGTGACGCGCATTATTTCCATTCAGGATTGTCTTTCTTGGGAAGAGCTTGTGAGGAGAACTTCAAATATTTGTAACCAACCTCATTCAATCAAGTATCAACTTCCAAGTGAGGAACTTGATGCCCTTATATCTATTTCTTCTGATGAAGACCTTCAGAATATGATAGAGGAATTCCATGGGATTGAAAAGCTTAAAGGTTCTAAAAGGCTGAGGATATTTTTGATTCCTAATGATCAGTCTGGAAGTGCATCTTCCCTTGATGCCATCACCAATCAGCAGAGCAATCCTGATTACCAATATGTGGTTGCTGTCAATGGCACAGTAGATCCTAGTCCAACAAAAATCTCCGGTGGGCGATGTTTACCAGGTGAAGGAAGTCGACGAAGACCCAAATTGGACCCTAACCCTAGTTTCCCCAAATGTTGTCCAACTTCAGTAATCCCTAATAGCTTTATGAGATATAACATCAAATTGTCTAATGCGGACTGCAACCAAACTTCGGGTTTTGCTATTGGTACTTGCAAAAAGGATTTGCAAGTTTATCAGAAGATGATTCCTTCATCCTTGGCTATAAAGAGTAATATAGAGCATCCACGGACCTTGGAAAAAGTCACATATGATATAGCTGAATGTTGTGGTTTCAGTGGGAAAGTGATTGGACGAGGAGATATATCTAAAGAAGATATGCTTATGGGCTCAACCAAGTTGCCTTCACCTGTAGTTCATGTTGACTCTATTCTGTGTTCAAACTTGCTCAATGATGATCTTCATGCTATGCCACCGATTCCAGCCAATAAAGTAGCTAGGAGAGAGGTTCCTCTCATTGATGATGATCTTAATTACCCCAATCTGAATGCGGAGAAGGTGGTCCTCCAAGGATCTGTTCACAAGAATTCAATTGTAGAAGATATTAAATTTTCTCCGACAAAACCCTCAAGCAAGAATCAATATCAAATCCATCCGGAACCGATAGTTTCATCTGCAGTTGCTCCGCATGTGGATGTGATCAGGACTGATATCGGATCTTCTATTAGAACAGAGTTGGAGGATGTCATTGCAGATTCTGAGTTTAAGGTAAGATTTGTTAAATTTTTCCATGAAAAATCTAATTTTATAACTTGTACTTGTGCTAGTAAACTCAGGTAGCTTCATGGCTTTGTTCATAGGGTTCTACAGCTGATTTTCGAGACAAGGATGAGTCCTTCAAAAATGCAGTCAAAGCTGAAATGGAAGCCAACATCTATGGCTTGCAGGTCTGGTTCAAAACTTATTTGTACCTGTTTTCAGTAAAAGAAAAAAAATCAATATATGACCAGTTCATACATTGTTGTTTAGTGAAAAGTGCGGTAAAAATTTGAAACACAAGTATGAGTTTTCCTCTAGTTGTGAGGTGGAAAAACATTCTTATTGTTTTCGTTTTCAAATTAGGTTCCAAACCATTTAGTTAATCTGCAATGAAATCTATGAGTATTAAAATTCCCAAGTTGGTTCAAAGGCAATTGAAGCTCAATTGTGAATTGAAAAAAGAATATTAAAAATGTAATGATCATAAAAAAATCTAGGATATGCTAGTCTTTTTCTTTTCTTGGAAAAATAATTTAAAAGCAGTTCTTTCTCAAACTGGTAATTGTGCCTACTTATTTCTATTTCAAAACTGCATGTTACTCTCTTTACTATTTCCCTATTTTATATTTATATATGTTGCAGTTTGTCAACATTTATTCAAATAATAAAAATAATTATAAATCACCCATGTATTGGGCGTGTCAAGGACCAAGCCTAATCATGTATTGCTTATGGTATCCTCTAGGTTGCCCACATGAAAGACAAGCTACTTAACTTATGCATCACTTTACAATTTGATCTTGTTTCTGTAGTTTGAGGTCTTCTCTTTTCTCTTTTCTCTTTTCTCCATCTCCTTACCTTACAATGTCTTTGAGTTAGTCTATTTCTAATTATCTTTAAAATTAGCCCCCACTACTGTCTTTTGTCCCTCTAAAAATCTTCAATATGGTTACCAAACTGATGGTTAATTAATAGAAGATCTGATTCTATGACAGCTTCTGGTCATGTTTTCCTTGAAACCAAAATCTTTTGACTATTATCAACCCTGTATTAGCCCTCTCCTTGTGAAATTAGCTTTTGTACATGTATGAAGGTTTTCTTATCTTGATTTGCAGGTTATTAAAAATGTCGATCTTGAAGAACTGAGGGTGCTAGGATCTGGTACATATGGATCTGTTTATCATGGAAAATGGCGAGGAACAGATGTTGCTATAAAGAGAATAAAAGGGAGTTGCTTTTCTGGGAAATCATCAGAGCAAGACAGGAAGGTAGGTTTACAGAGAATTTTCCATCTTCTCCCACCTGTTTCTTTTCAGTGTCTAATCCTAAATGTAGTTTGCTGACTAGGTGGTTTGAATTATGCACTGCATTCCAGAAACAAATAAGGAAAGTGTCTATAAAATATTATTATTGCTATGTTATGGAAGAAAATTCATGAGGTACCTTTGCTCTTCTTCGTTTTCGGCCTTCTTCTTGGCTCCTTTTAAAGGCAAATATACCTGCTACTGTTATTCTGCCCTTCTCTTCTGCAATTTGAGATGGATAATCTATTTTTATAGTTTATGGAAGGTTTTCTGTCCTCAATTTATAAGTAATTTCCAACAGCTTTGGTATGCATCAAAATCACTTATTTTGTGAGAGAAAAATGTTGATGTGTATCAAAAGTGCATGCTTTCATCAAGAAAATGTAGTCTGTGTGTTGTCATCATTCCTTCAATTTTTGAATAGAGGTTTTCAAATGAAGGAAAAAGGTCTTTCTTCTATCCTTTGGAGTGGGGTTTGGTTGATAAAGATCGATTCAATTGACAAAAAATGTGAAAAAAGGAAGCTGAGAATTAATCGTGATGCTCCACTCCAGTGACCATTTTAAACTGGGTCATTATTTTCCTGCCTTGCTTATTTTTTGCGTTTGTAATATCAAGCAAAAATGGGGGTTACTATTCTGTAGTACTATTGAGATCGTTAAACAAATTTGTGTCAAATTCTTCATAGCAATTTCAGTAAGTTGCATGCCTAAAGCTGATGAATATTTGGTTGACAGACCAAAGTCTTTTGGAGAGAAGCACAGATCCTCTCAAATCTGAATCATCCAAATGTGGTTGCATTTTATGGAGTAGTACCAGATGGAACTAGAGGAACTCTGGCTACTGTAACTGAATATATGGTCAATGGATCGCTTAGGAATGTCCTAATCAAGAAGGATAGGTAACCTAGGTTCAACCTCTCAATTTTATAGTCCTTTCCTCATTAATGATGCACTTACTGGTTGTTTGGAATTCTTACGCAGTTCCCTTGATTGTCGCAAAAAGATTATAATTGCCATGGATGCAGCTTTTGGCATGGAATACTTGCACTACAAAAACATTGTCCATTTTGATTTGAAATGTGACAATTTGCTTGTCAATCTAATGGACCCCCAACGACCCATATGCAAGGTAATAGTTACGGACAAACTCCTCTTCGGTACCTAATGTTATTACATGAGACCATAATGGCTAGAGAGAAGATTAATTTTAGTTCTGGTTGAAGTCAAATTGATTGTTTTGGTCCAAGATGAATGCCTATATGCTTGGGTGCAATACGGCATACCCTTAAGACCTTTATGTTCCCCTCAGAACCTGTCTATATGATGTAACTTGTTGTGCTAGGAAGTCTTATAGTGAAGGAAGGTTTTCATTGGCATTTCACTTGAAGCATGGCTTTCTATGTATTGTTCCTGCAGGTTGCAGATTTCGGATTATCAAGAGTCAAGCGCAATAGTCTTGTTTCTGGAGGTGTGCGAGGAACCCTCCCATGGATGGCACCAGAATTATTAAATGGCAACAGCACCCGTGTTTCTGAGAAGGTCAGTAGTATGTCTTGCCACTGTGAAGGAAAGGATGAATACTTACGTAAAAGACGGAATTTATAATATTTGTTTTGGCAGGTTGATGTGTTCTCGTTTGGAATTTTAATGTGGGAAATTTTGACCGAAGAGGAGCCTTATGCCAATATGCATTGTGGTGCCATTATAGGTACTTTTTGGTTTACCTAATTTGCCATTAGCTCTGATTTTGAAATGAAATTTCGTAGGATGTTTGCCATGGAATGCATATTTAGCTAAAATGGTGTATTGATTTTTTTGCTATATGCATCTGAAAACTAAACAAAAAGCTTCTGATGTTTACTGAAACCGGACTAACATTAAATTCGCCAAATGTGATTGCAGGGGGGATTGTGAAGAACACTCTTCGTCCTCCAATTCCGGAACATTGTGACCCTGATTGGAGAAAGCTGATGGAACAATGCTGGTCACCTGATCCTGAATCCAGACCATCATTCACCGAGATAGTGAACAGGCTTCGATCCATGTCTAGGTTGATTTCAGCTCCAGGGACACAATAATCAACATACAAAAGCCTAATGTTATGGCATGATATATTAAATTCCAAGCACTGGTTTCGGTCGTATTTACACCTCTAAACTTCGGTAACTCGGACCCAACCGTTGGAAGATGCAGATCGAAGCATTGAGGATAAGCATGAGTTGAGAGAGAACCTTTTTCCGCTTCTCTCTCAGCTCTGTTAATACATATCTTCATTAGTTTGTTCTTTCTTTGGTTCTAACAGAGTAATCCAGGTCATGGTAGTAAGCAGAGAGAGCATTTCAACTATTTTGAAGATTTTGTTGAATATAGAATATTTATACGTAGATACACACTTCCAAGAAAAGGAAAAGAGGAATTTGATCAGATTTGCTTTGGTGTATCATGGCCCCTTAATTTTACATTTTACCAAACCATATTTAAAAATAATAAAGTATTTGTGGGGTTAAAATATTTATTTGATTAGACTTTCTTTAATGTATATTGATCTCATAATTTTAGTGTCGCTTTTGTCAAAAATAAATATTCGCCAACCAATAAAAACAGAAATTATTTAGTGATCCATGGTGCTGTCGGCCTATCGACTTCGGTTAGGCCATGATGTCACGAATGAGGATCGGATGTGGAGTATTATTGCGAAGTTTCAAGGATCGCTAAGAGTGCGGATGTTCCTATGGCAGATTGGTCATGGCGTATTATGACTAATGTTGAGCGGGTTCGTCGACATATAGCGGTTGACTCGAGCTGCGCGGTCTGTGGTTTTGCGATGGAGGACATTTCGCATGCCCTGCAGGATTGCTTTGAGGTTAGGGAAGTTTGGATGCGAGTCATTAAGGCGGATAAAGTCCAGCAATTTTTCTCAACTGATATCAAGATTTGGTTAACTCAGAATTTGTCTGATCCGATCCTGTATCCCAGAAATTCGGTTAATTGAGATTTATTGTTTGGTGCTATCCTTTGGGAAGCGTGGTGCCGGCGAAACAGGGTGATATTCGATCCTGATGCTGGACGAGATAATTCTTTGGGTTGGCGTTTTGGTTTTGCTAAGAAAGTTGGGGTTTGTTCAGTTTTTGAGGCTGAACTTTGGGCGGTATACAAAGGGCTTGCGACGGCTTGGTCTCTTAGTCATACTCATATTGTGATTGAGACGGATAATAAAGAGGTTTACAATGAATTGGCTTCAGGGAATCACTTAAATTTTTCGGCATCACTTCGTGATTCTTTGATGGATATGCTTTTTAAGAAGTGGGAGGTCCGCTTCTCGTGGGTTCGTCGAGAGGCGAATTTAGTTACGAATAAACTTGCTCGTTTGGCTTGTGATTTACCAACGGCGTATCATAGGTTCTTTGATCCACCTATAGAAATTGCTACGTTACTGCATGATGATTGGGATACTTAAGTGGGTGTGAGCTTATGCTCTTTGTTATGTTTGATCTTATTGTTCTTTTCAAATGTAATGAATTCTATAAATATTCTTTTTTTCCATTAGGCTTAAAGAGATTTTTTAATAAGATTCATGATTTTCGCTTTTTTCCTAAAAATATAAACATATATTAACGTAAAATCACTTCAAAACTATTTTAAAAATGTGAACATTTTCTTAATATATCGAAAGTATTGCAATTTTAAAAAGTTAAATTTTTTGTTGTGAAATTATTTTTATTTCTATCAAATAATAATACATATAAAAAGTCAATGAGGAAAGAGAAAAGCCGCCGGGGCCCGGCCGACAACCACTAAAATAAAAAGAAGCACTAGAAAAGGAAAGAAAAGGAATGCCCTCCGTTCCAACTCTCCAACTGAAAAAACGTGGGAGAAATTTTCTTGGAAAATTCCAAATAACATGAAAACAGTAAAACACGTGAGAAATTCAACCAAAAAAGAAAAGATAAACTCCATCCAACTTAATATTCCGCCCATTGGTTGTTAGAAGTATGCATTTTTGCTACCAAAAACAACCCTTGCTCCGTGCGAAAGCTAGAAAGTTGACTCAGACCCATGGGCGAAGCCACTACCGCGGTTTGGGTGTTCCATGACACTCTAAATTTTTTTAAAAATTATATATTTTTTTATATATAATTTGTATTTAAAATCTTTTTAAAAAAATTATACCTTTAAAATAGGAAAACTACACCAGTGGTTCCTAAACTATTACTATTTTCCTATTTTGGTCCTTAAACTATATTTTTCGGCAAAATCATCCATTCTGTTACATAATTATATTGTTTTGGTCCCCGACGTTAAACAGCTAACGGTTTTGCTGACGTGACATTTTTTAAATATTTTTTAATCATTTCTCTCCCCTCTTAAAAAATACCACGTCAGCAAAACCGTTAGCTATTTAACGTCGAAGACCAAAATAGGAGAACTATGTAACAGAAGGGACAGTTTTGCCGAAAAACATAATTTGGGGATTAAAGTAGGAAAATGGTAATAGTTTGGGGACCACCGGTGTAGTTTTCCCTAAAAAATCTAGCTCGGCGCCCTGCCCAGACCCACCCTCTTTTAAAAGCTTGAGTAGACTTCCCCAGTCTTTGAGAAAGACTTCTGCGGAGCCGAGCAGGTATTAAGTATAAACCCATTTAAGGCGGAGAGGAAACAAGTGCAAGATCAGAGAGATAGATATGGAGAAAGCACTCAACAGGCAGAAAGTCTTGCTTGATCATTTACGACCCTCTTCTTCTCTTGAATCTGCTGCTACTCTTTCTGTAAGTTTAATTCTCTGTATATTTTGATTTCCTTCTTTTTAATTCCTTCTCTACTCTTTTTAAAATAATGGGGTTTGCTTTTAATTGTATCAGCCATCAAATTGTGCGGCTGGGGATACCGCTGCTTATCACCGGACGGCTGCGTTCGGGGATGATGTTGTGATTGTGGCGTAAGTTGTTTTTACAGTCTTTTTTTTCTTTCTTTGTCTATTTTTTTGTTTTGTATAAATGTTTGCTACTACTTGAATAAAAAATGCTTTTGCATTTTTGAAGTGTATAGTGAATCTTTCTATTAGCTAGATCGGGTCGTTTTTAGTTTAATTTTTGTTCAAGTGTGGGTTTGTTTCAATTTCGAGTTTGATTCGTTTCGGGGTCATTTTGGGTTCGATTCATTCGGGTTTAAAGCTCACTTTTTTAGCCAAGTCAATACATGTTCGAATCCTTTCGAGGTTTGATCACTTTAGGTACATGTCATGTGAGGTCATTTTGAGTTTGAAATAATTTGGTTTTGGTCGAGTTTTAGATTTGGATCATAATTGACCGGTCTAGCATAGAGGTGAAGTAAGTATAGATTGTACCAACAAGTTGTTGTGTGAGGTGATAGCGGCTTCATTCATTGTAAGGGTGAGAGTACAAGTTTGAACTCTGGGGTTTTTACTTTTTACACCAAAATGGCTTGGGGATACCCTGTTTTTACACCAAAAAAGAGATTTTCTTCTTTAAATGTTTTGCTTTGATCTGTTAATATTGCATCAAAGAGCTGTAAAATGGTTGTTGACATGTTGTACAGGGCATGCCGCACTGCAATATGCAAGGCAAAACGCGGAGGCTTCAAGGATACACTTGCAGACGATTTACTTGCCACTGTTTTGAAGGTTAGATGCTGCTTTTGGTTTTTGTATTGAGTTTTCTTTGACATCAGATTTGTTGCCCATCCTATCTTATGTTAATTCTCAATGCAGGCTTTGATAGATAGAACTAAGCTGAACCCAAGTGAAGTTTCCGATATAGTTGTCGGTACAGTTTTGGCACCTGGCTCACAAAGAGGAATCGAGTGTAGGATGGCAGCATACTATGCTGGTTTCCCTGGTATGTCTATTCTTTCAAATTCCTTTCCCTTGGACCCCTTGTGATTTGTTGTAATTTTAGAGCTTTCAACTGTTTGTTGCGTTGAAAATTATTGAATTCCCATTTCATTCGTTAATTGGTATTGGCATGCTAGATTTGGAGTCATTACCAAATTGTTTTACTATGTTGATAATAGAGATATGAATTGGAAGGCATGAAATGACTTCTAAGTTGCCTTTTCTACTACATATTGCTAATACAATTACCTGTGTCAACCAGATACGGTGCCTATTAGAACTGTCAACAGGCAATGTTCATCTGGCCTACAAGCAGTTGCCGATGTTGCTGCTTGCATAAAAGCAGGATTTTATGATATTGGTAAGGATATTCACTCTCATCTATCTATCTATATGTATATATTATATATTATATATGAACGCTGAGACAGATTTATTCGAATATGCAAGTGACCTTATTGTTGGTTTAACATTCTTGACCTTCAATGAAGGCATTGGTGCTGGATTGGAGAGCATGACAATTGACAAAGTTGTTCCTGGGGTTCCCAAAGTTAACCCGAAGGTACATGAACATATTCACCATCTAGGTCATGTTTTACATTAACTTGTTAACATCCAACTACATTTATTTTTTACAGACAGAGGCGTTTACCCGAGCCCGGGATTGCCTTCTTCCTATGGGAATTACTTCTGAAAATGTTGCAGAGCGCTATGGCGTGACACGGCAAGAGCAAGATCAGGCTGCTGTGAGTCCTGTTTATTTTTATTTGAATTTACTTTTATCTACTGATGTAAGCTTAATCGTTGTCAGTCTGAAATATCTTCAATTTGTAAACATAGGTTGAATCACATAGGCGTGCTGCTGCCGCAACAGCCACTGGTAAATTCAAAGATGAAATTGTTCCTGTATTTACTAAGGTAATTTTGTGCAGTAAATTATTCTGGTTTACAAATTTTATGTTCTTTCATCAACTTCTTTTAATCTGCAAAGGTTGTGGATCCCAAAACTGGAGAAGAGAAGCCAGTCACAATTTCGGTGGACGATGGAATCCGCCCAGACACAAACATGGCAGATCTAGCAAAGTTGAAGCCCGCATTTAAAAAGAACGGGACCACAACTGCTGGTAAATAATAATGAAATTGTGAAACATTTTCCCCCTGACAACAACAATATGCAGTTTGAATGAAAATTGTTTCAAAATTTTGTTTCTTAGGAAATGCAAGCCAAGTAAGTGATGGTGCAGGAGCAGTCCTCCTTATGAAGAGAAGTTTGGCTATGCAGAAAGGACTTCCAATCCTTGGTGTTTTCAGGTAATGGAAACTTCTTATAGAGTTTCTAGCACAGATATAATAATGCTTCCTTAGCAGCTACAAGTTGAGTTGGGACTTGGTATGAATTTGGAACTTAAATTTCTTCTTTAAGAAATAAGTTCCTCTTAGTCGGGGCAAAATAATCATCAGGATCACCGGTAAATCTCTGATACTGTGTCAGAGTTCGTATATCACCTTACCACAGAAGAACAGCAGAAGAAGCTAAGGCTTTAAGAGAGTAATAGTAATGACCTTAAGTAACCATGCACATCAATTTCCAACAAGTATACCAAGCTTAGGCCTTTACAAATTTAGGGTCAAAACTAGAAAAACACATTTGCTGCACTCCATAATCAGTTGTCTTTTTCAAATCATGTCTAGCACATCAATTTCTAATCATGTCTAGCTCCCTTTATAGGTGTTTCGCTGCTGTTGGTGTGGATCCTGCTGTGATGGGCATTGGTCCTGCTGTTGCTATACCAGCTGCAGTCAAGTCTGCAGGTCTTGAGCTTGATGATATAGACCTGTTTGAGATCAATGAGGTAATGGGTTTCTTTGGTTGAGTTTATTCTGAAGGTGAATCTAATTTGAGTAATTGAGTTTTACTGTATTCTCATTACAGAAAATGTATTTTTCCTCAGGCATTTGCATCTCAGTTTGTGTACTCTTGCAAGAAGTTGGGGCTTGATCGTGAAAAGGTCAACGTTAATGGAGGTGCAATGGCCTTTGGGCATCCTTTGGGTGCTACAGGTACTTATCGAACACAATTTGACAATTTGTGGTGGATAAACCAATTTTGCTGGTTATCCACCCTTCTTGCTGCATGGAAGTGAACATATATTGCTGTATAAACATATACTAGCTTACCTGCTTTAACTTTTTTATAGAGGCTAAGCATGGTCATCATGGTGATCTCCCATTAATTAAGACATTATTTTGTTTATCAGGTGCTCGCTGCGTTGGAACTCTATTGTACGAGATGAAGCGTCGTGGGAAGGACTGTCGCTTCGGAGTGATCTCAATGTGCATAGGTCTCTCTCTCTCGCTCTCTCTCCACATAATATGAAAAACCAAAGAATTGGTAAATTTCAATGTCTGCAAGGTCTGGGCTGACATGGAAAAATTTGAAAGCCTAGCCATACCTTTTATAGACTTGCAGTCATGGAACAGGTTTCGAGTTTAATAAGGTTTTATGCTTTCAACTAAATTAGAAGGCTGGTATAATGTTTTCCCAATTGAATTGAAATGGTAAGCCCGGTTCATTTCCTTTGTTTGTCCAAACCTTTTGTCATTGCAGGCAGTGGAATGGGGGCTGCTGCTGTTTTCGAAAGAGGGGACTGCGCTGATGAACTCTGCAATGCTCGAGCCGTCAAAAGTAACGAGCTTCTTTCCAAGGATGCTCTATAGAGATGTTTGTTGCTATCTTAAATCTTTGCTTTATGTATTCAATAAAACTTGGCATATTCCCAAGCTGGTTTCATTCTAATATACTCGTTCATGTTTGCTTATTTGCCGAAGAGTATTCCGAAGAACGCAGAAGCTACCATATTACCATGCTAAGCACATCTGTAAAATGCTTTATTGAACTAAGTTATGCTTATTATAACTTTATTTCTTTGCTCAAAGAAGCATAGGATAAGGGTGGAAAAAATTTCATCAAAGTAGGGTTCTAAAGGAACTAAATGCCATCAACTCTAACCTGGATATTCTTAGTTAATGTGATTGGAGAGTTCGAAGCAAATATACGATAGTACAATACAAGTACATCAAATCTGAGGCATTATTGATGCTAATTTGCCTAGTTACCTGAACCGGCGTCGAATTCTGAGAGGCAAAAGCACTCAATTCAATTATATATGATGTTGAAGCTAAAGCTATATTAGAGATGAAAGTATCAAAGTTATGACACGCATGATCAAATCATTAACCATTACAGTAATTGTAGCCAACTCTGTCCTATAATCAAACATGGGAATCTTAAAAATGATTAAGGTTACATAATAAGAGGCTTGCTAAAATGCCAGATTTCTCATTAAAACTGAGAATCCGACATGGAATCAATACCATGAAAAGGGCATAACATAAAAACATGAAGGAGCTGACAAGCTCATTCTGGATCAGGCGAGCCTCCCGGGACCAGCTGCAACGTACAAAAAGAACTATTATGAGAAATTTTCATACTGAAATAAGTTGCAATTCTTCATGGAGGGCGGGATTTGGTTTCCCTTATTCAAAGGGCAACTTTTGGCCCTAGCTGGCAATCTACTGTAAACCACAATAAATATGACAACCCTAAGTAAAGTATGGTCCTAAGAAGAAGAGCATTAACTAAATCAGAAACCATTTAATCTTACAATGGCAATGTTGTTTCCATTAAGCAAAATTTGATCAAGCTTTGTGATCCGTCGTCCTTCAGAAGTGATCTCACTGTGATGTGCAACAGAAACAAGAAAACAATCAAGATTAACAAAAAATAGGGATACACATTCTCCAATTACTTATGCATGCAAAAAAGCATGGGACAGAGATGTTGCTAAGCAACAAAAGCAAATCGCAAGTACACATATAGTATATCACTATTCTTTTCGAGCATGTAAGTAAAATAGAATGAAACACCTCGTCAATCTTGGAAGAAAAAACACATCCCATGATAAAAGAACTGTGAAGAATATGTACAATCAAGCGATGAATATCAATTTGGAAACTAAGTAAAAGAATAAGAAGTGTAGTCAGATAAGGGTGCATAAATCCAGCCCAAAACAGTCATTTTTGTCTACATAGATCGCTAGTTCTTAAATGTTCCTTCTGTAGCGAGGATTCCGATACGAATTTATCAGTTATTAAAACGGTTTACCGAAAAACATGAACTCCAACTGAAGGCATCAATTTTGTGAAGAGGTTCTAAAACACAATTCCATCGAAACAATATAAGTATCTCAGTTTCTCCAGTTACCATCTAGCTACCAAGAAAGGATATAAACATTGAACCAAAAGACGAAAAGCAACACTTTGGTTCCGGGATCATTCAGGCCAAACAAAAATCATAGAAATTCTGCTTCAAACGGGAACTTAAAATTTTGAGACTAAGAAGTAAATAAAGAAGGCTACTCAAAACCTGACATTTGTTAAACATACACGACATGGCTAACACCCATAAATCAAAACCCCAACTTGATCTCCTTCACATAACTTTCCTAACTCTATTTTACATAAAACCCTAACACGAAAAAGGCAGACTTTAGCCGATAGATGATATCTAAGATTAAAAAGGAGAAAAGGGAGAGATTTACTATTCAGTGACATCTTCAAGGACCATGTTAACGTAGACATCGAAGCCTCTAAGGGTGCCGACGAGCTCCTTGTCACCTTTCATTATCACCCATATTTTGGACCCTATGCACCTGTCTATCAACTCTGAGAAAACAAACCCAAATCAGCATTCAATCCAACTTTCTCGAGAAAGTGAAGGGGGGAGGAGGGGGAACTGTAACCTGATGGAAGAAGCTGCGAGGGATTGTTTGCCATTGCTTTGAGAGAGTTCACTCGAAAGTAAAAGCTCCTAATTGTTTGAATTCAACTTTTTTTTTTTTCTTTCGAAAATCAAAATCCCAAATTTTCTTTTTCACGTTTACAAAGGGGTACAATCCTTTTGGTTTTCGAAAATCAAAAACCCAAAACACCCCGACCCAGCACCGCACGGCCCTTTATCAACCTGTAATATTATTTAGGGTCAAGTCAGTGGGCTATTAATTTATTGGCTTAATAATCAAATAGATGCCCAAACTATATATGTGACTCATTTTTATGTCTAAATTATTTTATGTGCCTAACTGTTTAAAAAAACTGTTAGCTAATTAAGATATGAAACGTGAGATGTTTTTAATTTTAATTTATTTGAATTAAATTTTAAATAGATTTCAAAATTTAATAACAATTTTGAATTTTTTTTTTATAAAATAGTCTCAAATCCCTAACCTAAAACTCAAAATCCCCCAAATTGTCAGTGTTGTTTCCGTTGACTGCCTCGCTATAGAACACGACTACCGCCGCTGGACTACCACAACCATTTTCACCAATCACCCATCGCCGGTAACCGACGGTAGGTGTGCAGATCGACTTTCTTTTCGCGAGTTTGGCTTCCTTCGACTTTAGGAAGCCGATCGGCACACCTACCGTCTATTACCGACAATGAGTGGTTGGGAAAATGGTCGTGGTGGCCTGATGACGAATATGGTAGGCGGCGACGTGACCATCAGCGGTAGAACCGGCTGGGGAAGTTAGGAATTTCGAATTTGGGGTTATTTTGTGAATTTATAAAATTTTAGGGTTTTTTTTAAAATTAAGTTAAAAATAAATTAAATTTAAAAAGAAATAACATAAAAATATTTTTTTAAAAGTTAACGGTTATGCACCTAAAATGACCGAAATGAAAGTTTAGACAGCTATTTAGAGCGAAAAATAGTTTAGGCACCAAAGATGAGCCACATATATAGTTTGGCACCTATTTGGCTATTAACCCTAATTTATTCTTTAAAGGATTCTTGCAATTGAATATTTTTTGTAAGGATGCTATCAATTTAATTATATTTGTGAGATTAATTCGATCATTAAACTTTTTTTATAAATAAAAAATAATATTATGTGTCTTATTAAAAATCGTAAATCTAATAAGAGAAAATGAGTGCACATAGTATTACGAAACAACGAGAATTCAAAAGACTCATAAGACATACAAATATGCTTCCTAAAACCACATGAAATTGCAACCCAGTAACACGCCCGGGGAAACATCCTTGTGCAATCCTCATGAGCCAAGCACCACATGAAATTGCAATATGCTGCACAATACTCGGCAAGGCCCAATTCGATCATTAAACTTTAACGACATTTGATTAAACACAAATAAAGCACTAATATATATTAGGGTAAACTACAAGAGAGGTCACTCAATTATGAGTAAGGTTATATTTGGATCACCCAATTTTAAAAGTTATATTTGTGTCACTCAATTATGTGTAAGGTTACATTTGAGTCACCCAGTTATTAAATGTTAAACTCGAGTTACTCAATTATGGGTAATGTTACATTTGGGTCACCCTTCATATTTAAAAAAATACATCAACTTAGTTATTTTTTCTTCTAAATCACTTGTATACCCTCGTTAATACTAGAGTAATTTATTTGAAATCATTAATTAATCTAATACACAAATCGAGTGACCCAAGTGTAAACTTTATTCATATTTGAGTGACCCAAATATAACTTTTAATAATTAGATAACCTAAATGTAACCTTACAAATAATTTAGTTACCTTGTTGTAGTTTAACCTAAATATTACCATATAATTGATCAGAAATACGAGATCCAACAAAGATATGATACATATATGACATTTTAATTAGACACAAAATAAGTTGAATTATCAAACATGAATTACGTAACAAATACTTCAATTTGGTGTAGAGATGGTTAAGGGGTGTTTTGTCGTCAAGCCCCACCATAATTAGGGCGAGTAAAATTTAACTTGACTCGAAGTAAAAAAAAAATTTAACTCGTTTTAATTTAATTCAAAATTATATAAATTTGATTAGACTTGATAAAATTTCAAATAAATTTTAAGTTTTAAAATAAAAACTCAAAAAACTAGATTGTGGTCCATTAGTGTTTAGTTTACTAGAAATATTTTTGGGTGAATAGTTGACTAGATTTCTTTTTAAGTTATTGTACTTTAGTTTAATAATATTTTGGTTCCTTAAATCCAGCCTTTTTACTCGTATATAAGTGCTATGATGCCACCATTGTAAGACACGTCTTGAATTCTCAAAATATTAGTTTAATAATATTGTCACTATTTTTTATTTTTTGTAATTTTATCTTTAAAATCAGTTAATTGCAGTAATATTGTCTTTTGACCGATGTTGACTATTAAAGTGCCAACGTGACAATTAACAGTAAAGTCATTCATGCAATTTTGCCCTCGAAGTCATTTAATTGCAGCAATTTTGCTCTCGATTTATTTAGTTTTTGAATAAAATTGGATAAACAATTTAGTTTTTCGAGTTGAACTTTTACAAACAGAATATATAAAAAATCGATTAACAAGTTGGTGTAAGTATCTTTGGGTCTCTGGTAATTTTAAAAATAAGGAAAGTGAGAACTCTCACAAAAAATCAAAATATTCTTCATTTTTTAAAAAAAAAATCCATAAACTTAATAAAAGTAAATAAACTATTCAAAAAAATATTAAAAATAAAAACTAATATAAAAATTAAAATGTATTAGAAATTATAAAATGATAAAATATGAATTTAAAAATATTTATAAAGTATTAAAAATTGAACAATTTCATCACATGATAAAAATATAAATATAAAAAAAATCAAAAAACCAAAATATTTATAAAAACTATTAAAAAAATATTCGATTGTTTCTGGTTATGCTAAGCCAGCTAATATTCTTGAACATATTTTTAATGGAATCATCCTTCCACTAGAGTAGTAATAAAAAGGGTAACGTTGCTGCAATTGACTGACTTTGAGGGCAAAATTACGAAAAATAAAAAGTAGGGGCAACATTGCTGATTTCGGATTACTATAGGGGCAAATTTGACCCTTTATCCTAATAATAAATATGTTATTTTTTAAGTAACAAATTCAATCACTCAATTATAGGTTTAGGAACACATAGGTCATTCAATTAAAATTTTGTGACAAACAAGTCATTCTAGCGTTAAAACTGAAACAAGAACTTCGTTTAATAACAAGACATTCTGTCATTAAAATTGAAACAAGAACTTTAAGGTCTGTTTGGTTCTAGAGAATGAAGTTTGTTTTCATTTTCATTTTTTTGAAAAATAAAAACGGTAAAGAAAACGTGTTCGATTATAAAATTAGAAAATAATTTTCAAAAAATAAAACATAAAAAATATTTTCATTGTTTTCCTTGAAAATGTTTTGGGAAATTAGAAAATATGAAAACAATAGTTTTTTAATTTTAACTCGGGTTCGAATTCTTTTGATGTCATTTTTAAAGTTTTGGTATATTTACTAATATTTTATTTATTATTATTATATTTTCTAATTATATTTTATTTTAATTATTTAATAATTACTTTTCATTTTTGTTTTAGAAAACTAATATCAAACATATTTTCACTATCTTCGTTTTTTAAAACAAGTTTCATCCATATTAACCAATAATGTTTTTTTAATTTTTAAAAAAATAAAAATGAAAATTATTTTCTAAAAATAAAAATAAAAAACGGAAATAGAAAATATTTTTTTTTTGAAACTAAACGGATTAATTATTTTGTAATCCTTCACTCTCTTGCTTGCTTCCAAGTTCCAAAGAGGTTTCATGGACGTTTAATGACAGAGATTATTTTTTCTTTTTGATAAAACTGAAACAAAGCAACAAATGCTAAACATTTTTGGTTTGCTTAGGTTAGTAACAATCCACTCCTGCAAATTCAAAGACATGAAATTGTGGAGCATATTAGAAGGAATCAAACGTAGCCAAATAGATTTAGCCTTAGAACACTTCCTGCGAATATGGTCGGCATCTTCAACGTCGTTCCGATAAATTTAACATATGTTCGTATCGGACATATACCGTCTCATACGTTCCGCGTTAGTTAACAAAGTTTCGCGCATAGCAAGCCATAGAAAGACCCGGACTCGTTGAGGCACTTAAGATTTCCAAACTATTTTTAATTTTTAATTTAAGCTTTATGCCCACTCTTTTTTATTTTACGTGAACCCAATAAGTGTTTTAGTATGAAGATTATATTCAATTAAACATTAGTAGAAGTTACAAGAAGTTTTCTCTATTATTATTTAAAGGTCTTCTTCTTCGTTGTATATTTTCAACGTCGGTTGCGGCCTTCAACTGTTTTTGCATATAAATAAAACTTATTTTTGTTGATGAATATTTTATTTTTAAATTTTTTTCGTGTTTTTTATTTTATTTTGACATATTCATATCGTTATCTTTTTTGATGGTTGTCTTTTCATCTGATTTGATAGATGTCTTTTCGTTAAATTTTATGGCGATTTTTTCGTCTGCTTTTATAGTAGTTCTAGTCTATCTTGTTGACAGTTGTCTGTCTTTTGACAGTTTAATATTCGTGTGACAAGTATCAGCGATCGCTTTTGTAAAAGAATGATGGCGGTCTGTTTATACTTATGATGCTTTTTGTGGTTTTGGCAATATGTCAAAAACAAACATCGAAAGATTTTGCTTTCTTCATAGAGCACTCTGATCAAAATAGTTAATTGCTGAATTTCATTCAGAAAATTGTTTAAGTTTTTTTTTCTGAAAGTGATGGGTTTTTTTTATATGTCTTTCACACATTTTAGATTTTATTGTATTTATTTTTTCGCATTGAGTTTTCAATGTCTGCGATGTAATTTTTTTGTAATATTTTCACTTTAAATATAATTCAATATATTTCTCTTGTTAAAAAAAATTAACATACTTTTTGTAAAGTGCTAACACGTACATCCCATTTATAGGCGAGCAAAATTCGCTACGGCTTGGGAATTTTGTATTTTTTGTTCGATTAAACGTGAAAAAAAATTGATTTATTTTGACTCAAATTATAATTTTATAAACTCGAACCAACTCAAAAAAAATTGAATAAAATTTGATCTATAAAATGAGACTCAAACAACTCAAAATTTTTATTAATTAGTGAATCGATTTTTAAGTTTGAGTCGAATCTCTCAACTCGATCTAGTATGTAACACCTTAGACTCGATCCGAAAGTTCCGGTGAATCAAAGAATCACATGAGTGACCCACAACTTAAAATCCCAACAATTTAATTTTTTTTGTTAAGACAATCCGAAATCATAAGTATTAAAACAACTTAAATATGAACCAAATTAAAATATCTATAAAAGCTGGACATTTATAAACAGAATTATCTCAAACGTTTTAGGGGCTCTCAACGAAAACTAAAAAATAATCCCCCATAAAACGAAAATATATTCTATTACTTTAAACAATTAATTTAATATTTCATTGATAAATCATAGAAACATAATTAAAATTATCAAATACATTATTTTTATTATTTTTATTTAAAAAAATACTATAAATACAACTAAAAAACAAAACAAAAGACAACCACTAAATTACTAAAGTATCACTGTAACACCCGGGTTTAGGGGTCGGGTGAAAATAATGTTTTAATATTATTTCGGGTTCGGTTTTGCAATTTAAATAATAAAATATTTTTACGGGCCTCGGGATTTCAAAATATTCGAGACTATGTCGGGCCTATCTCTTGGGTCCAAAATCCATGGACTTTGGGGGATGGTAGCCATAGCCATTCATTAATGGCATTTTTTGTAATAAAGTGCACTTCATTTTAAAAAGCCCCATTTTTAATTAAAACCCCCATTTTGTCATCTTTTTCACTATTCATCTTCTCCATTAGAACGACCAAGAAGAGCTCCCTCCCCCTTTCACTATTCCATCTCCTTTCTCCCCCATTTTGGCTCGGTTTTGAAAGGTAATTACGTTTTTGACTTCCCCTCAACTCCCTCTCTTTAAAAGTACCACTTATTTTCATTTTCATGGAAGTTTTGGAAAATAGAGTTTTGAAAGATTTTGATTAAAAGTGGAAACTTTATGTTGTTAAGCTTAATGTTTTGATTTAATATGGTTAGTAATGATGTATAGAAGTTAAATGGTATAACATATGTGAATTTTGAATGATTTTGAGATATTTTCGTATTTGGGTTTTGGAGGGGTTTTAGGAGGGTTTAGAAGTGAGTTTTAGGGCTGCTTTATGTTGGAAAATGAGGGTTGATGGTTGTATGATAGTTAAGGGTTGTTTTGGAAGTTATTAGGTGTGTTAAAAGAGTTGGAATCATCGGTTTTGGACTGTGCAAAGGGGCTGCTCGGGAATGGCTTTTTGGGGGTTGTTCTTGGTTCGAAAAACAAGTGTTTAATGTTTGAATTGTATTCCGAGTTTGCTATGTTGTGTTGTGGACTGATTCGAGGTTAATTCACTTGTGTTGAGGCGATTAGAAGCAAGGAATTGCGTTGGTAAAGCTTTGGGATCGAATCCGGAAGTGAGGAGGCTTGATTTGGCTTTGCTTGTTTTGCTTAAGGAAATGAGGTGAGTGGTTAAAATGTTTTAAATGGCTTTGATCAATTGGTTCGAGCATGTGAATCTGGAAAGGTTTTCAAGTAACATTTGGTTCAAAGTTGGTTTTGAAGAAGTTTAGTTTTGAGCTTGAAAAGTCAATTTTAAACTCAAAGAGTAAGTGATGTGAAATGCCTCTTTAAATTTCCCCCTTTATCATTGTTTTTCATCTCTTGAAATGATATTTTGTTATACATGAAATTCCAATACTTTGGGAAGAAGCTTGTTGCTATTTATTATATCGTTGCTCATGTATTATGGTAATAATGTGGATGTTGATATGCCTTGTAAGGTGTGAGTAAGTTGGTGCAAGTTGTGCACGAAAATGGTGAGTAAGACCATTTGTGACCGGTAAGATTCCAAGTAGTAAGTGATGCCTAATTGTGGATTTTGTTACATCTTGATTTGATTGTGCATGATATAGTGAGTACATGTCGTATGTTAGTGATTGTATATTGTGTTGCATGGTTGGTGTCGAACCTCACGTGATGGTTGTCGTTGCTCCGGTGATGTGTAGTCCCGCCGGTAGCAAGTGGTATAAGACTCCGGTGATGTGTAGCCCCACCGGTAGTGACTAGTAGAAGAGTACTTTGATGTGTAGTCCCATTGGAAAACTACTAGTCGAAACGGTGATGTGTAGTCCCACCGTGTGTGTTTGGTTATGCTTGTGCATACCATGTGTTGTTCATGTGTATCTCACTATATCATTCTCTTTTATGGTTTTGCTTTAATCTAAGATCATACCTTTATGCATACTATGAAGTGTAATGCTATGATAAATGCCTATATTGTTGAATTGTGGTTGAACTCGGATGACAGTAGAAGGATTATGTAGTTGGTTGATTTGTATGCGTTGACCTTTGTTTTAAAGAAAGCTTTGAACCCTGCATTGTCGTAGTTATGTTTTAGAGCTCCGCTCACTATGCTTTATGCTTACGCTCTCCTTTTTCTGACAATGCAGATCTTTAGCTTGGAGTTAGCAAGGAGCAAGATAAGGGCGTCCAAGCATGTGGTGGTTTGCTCAAGTATGTTTAATTAAATAATGTAATAGTCTAGCAATGGGAAGTGTTACGTGTTTTAGGAGCTTGTATCTAGACTCCTTTGTATTGGCCACATGTTGTTAATGTCTTATGTTGTTGTATTGGTTTGATTATGGTTTATAACGCATGATATGCTATGATGAATGTGGTGTGTGTAGGCATGTCTTTTGGTGTTTAGGTTGCCTTGTTAGAGAGGGCCAAACCTCATATGTTTTCCTTGTGCCTTTTAGGGCCTTTGAGTTCCATGTGTGACTTGTATGCCTAATTGCCCTTGTTGGAATGTTAAGTATGGATGCCTCGATTCATGTTAATTGCTATGTATGGCTCATGTATGATTGCTTGAATGATTGTATGTACGAGTCTTGTGAGTGTTAATTCATGCCTTTGGTCCCTTTCGAGCTTCTACATATGTCTATGCATGATCTTAGTGTTTTACATAGTTAGGGAGTCCTTAAGTTGGGCAGTAAGTGATCCCCTGCACTAAGGTTTCGAAACCATGGGTAAGGTTTCGAAACCTTTGCAGAAATATTGGTTCCAGGGGTCACTGCCAGCCAAAGTTTCGAAACCTTTGGGGTAGGTTTCGAAACTATGGTCAAAGGCTTCGAAACCTTCCCCAAGGTTTCGAAACCTTTGGTGAAAATTGGCTCCAGGGGTCTCTGCCAGCAAAAGTTTCGAAGCCCTTGGTAAAGGTTTCGAAACTTCTGCTTAAAACTACACTGTTTGACCCTTTTTGGCCTGTTTGAAGAGAAAAACACTTAGGTGCTAAGATGCCTTTAGTAAAGACTAAAATTGGGGGCTTGAATGTTGTCTCGTGTGATATGTTCCGCTGTTTGATCTCTTAGAATTTAATACTCGAATGTGACAAGATTAAAATGAAAAAATTAGGGTTGCTAACCGAGGGGGAACCTTAACGGGTTTCGCTTCGGTTTTCCCCGTGTAGCTCACTCGGACCGGTCATCCGGCCAGACCGGGACGAGGGGGTTACATTTATTGGTATCAGAGCCTGAGGTTTCTGAGACCTCGGGTAGGTAAGTGAGGTAAGTTTGATCTGTTATGTTATTGTTATGTCTCGGTGAATGTTTTGCCATGTATGTTTAATGTTTGCTTGTTAGTACGGTGTTAGAAAGCATGTGTTAGCATGATGCTTGTGTTGAAGCGTAGTGTCGAGTTCCCATTGCTACTATTACTTATTTAAAAAGATTTTTGTAAAGGAATATACTTGAGCACATTGGACCCTTGCTCTTGCTAACCCTACTTATTCTTGTTTGTGTGTTTTGTTTATTATTGTATTGTTGTCCTTGGTAATTGGAGGCCGAGGCGTGGGCCTAGGGCTGGTAATCGTGAATCCGAGATTTTGGAGGGTGTGAATGATGAGAAAGTTCATCGCTTAAGTTCAGGGTAGTATGACCGTACCAGAGTTTGGAGTGCAGTTTGTTTGTTTGGGTCAGCAGGCACATGAGTTGGTTTCTGTTAAGGGAGAACAATGTGACCGATCTTGATATGAGTGATGATAGAAGTGAAAACTTAAGAGTTGGCTTCGGAAGGATGTCGATGTTGTAGCAAGTAATTCCTCGATAAAGTCATTGAGCTTGTTTTCTGATTAATTCTGGATCTACGTGTCCGTGCATTTTGAGTGAGTTTGCGAAGCTGTGGAAATCCACCTTGTGAGGTACTAGAGGTAGGTGTTGGTGTTGCTAGCTCCTTCGGGGATACAGTCGTGGTCAGAAAAATGTACAAGGGATGTCCGTTGATGGTTCAGTGGCACGTGTTTTCAGTGATGCGCTGAAATTACTTCTTACGGTTTGATGTGAAACTATGCGTGGATTAGCTTGTAGAACATAGAGTTAGGGTAGACTTTGAGACAATGGGAGTTTTCTTAAAGCTTACGGATGACTATGAGATTGTAATGGTAGGTGGGAATGTGGATTTCGTATCGAATGTTGATCCAGCCTTAGAGGTCAAAGATTGGTTAAGTTGGTTGACAGGCTTGCCTAGCCAATGTGATGGATTCGATTTTGAAGGAGGATTAGACCGCAGAATGTTAGAATAGTTTGTGTTTTCCTAAAAGTGTTTGGAAGAATTTTTCGGTTTGTCTCCCGTTAGAGAAGAAGAGTTTGTTTTTGCGATCGTCTTCGAGCTCGCTCCCGTTTTGATTGCTCTATATCTTGTGATTTCCGAAAGAATTGAGAATGTTGAAGAACCAACTTTGAGATTTGTTAAATCTTAGACTCGTTTGGCTTATTACGTCATCTTAGAATATGATAGTACCATTTGTGAAGAAGAAAGAGTGACAGTACGAGAATGTGTTTAGAATTCAGACAGTTGAAACAATTGACAATGAATAATTAGTATCCGTTTCCGAGTGTCAGTGATTTGTTGATCAGTTGGTGTGTGCTTCAGTCTTTTCGAAGATTAGTTTGAGATCCGTCTACTACCAGTTGAAAGTGAGAGAGGTTGAAGTACCGAAGACAGCTTTTGGGGCAGATGTGGACACTTTGAGTTTTGGGTTATGCTATTTTGTTTGACTAGTGTGTTAGCTACTTTTATAGAGATGTTGAGCAGAATGTTTTCCTAAGTCCTTGATCAGTTTGTAGTAGCTCTTTTAGATGACACACGGGTGTATTCACGTATCAAAGAAGACCATGACAAGCTTGAAGTTAGTGTTGTAGATCCTTTTTAGACAATCAGTTGTATGCCAGGTTGAGCAAACGGGAACTCCGAGTTGAGGAAGATGTCCTCCTAAGACATGTAGATTAGCCGAGTGTATTAGGGTAAATCTCAAGTAGGCAAAAGAAGATATGAGTTGGAAGAAATTGAAGACTGTGAGAGGTATCTATAGTTCCTAGGTCTAGCATTGTTACTATCGAAGGGTTGTAAATGATCATTTGAAGATGGCTGCTCCTTGACAGATTGTTACAGAAGAATGTTTAGTTTGTGTGGTTAGATGCGAGGCAATGAGCCCTTGAGAAACTTAAAGAGACTTTGAAGAGAGCTTCGACCTTGAATCAGCTTATATCAAAGAAAGAATTTGTGAACCATAGTGATGTGTTACATGTACAGTTAGGTTGTGTGCTTATGCAAGACAGAAGATCGTGGCTTGTTCATCAAGATAGTTGAAAGACCGCGAGAAGAGTTATCCGATATGAGACATAGAGTTAACTACAGTTGTATTTGCTTCGAAGACTTAGAGACAAAGCTTGTATAGTAAGAAATGCACAGTGTATATGTACGTATCATCAGAACTTGAAATATTTGAAGACTTAGGAAGGGTTGAAACTTGAACAGCATAAGTGTTAGAAACGCTTGAAGACTGTAATATCAAGATTGAGTACCATCCGAAGATAACCAACGTAGCAACCGATGTTCAGAGTTGTAATTGTTGTTAGGTTAGTAGTCGAGTTGCGAGTTGTAATTGCTGCATTTCATGTTGAACCTACATGGAGTCAGAATGTTTGAAGAGAAACAGTTGCAAGATAGATTCTTGGCACCTCACGTGCAAGGCATATCAGAAAGAAAACCTTCAGAGTACAGTTTCAGATATGATAGAGTTTTGTGTTTCATAGACAGAATAGTTGTGCCGACTGACCTAGTGTTTTGAGACGTATTGTGTTGGCCGAGACATACGACAGTTTATTTGTATGGCATCAGAATAGTATGAAGAGGTATTGTGGGCCGAAGATGAGTACTTCTGGGTTGAGTTGATGAAAGATGTGGCTCAGTATGCGAGTAAGTGTATAGTTTGCCTGTGTGTTAAGATCGAGCATCAGTTTCTTCTAGTTTGTTACATCTGTGGGAGATTCGTAATGAAAGTGGGAAATAGATTTGAGGGACTTTGTGTCCGGTTCGCCTTTGATTTCTCACGAGAGAGTTTAGCCGAGTAAGAAATGATAGTTACATCGAGTGTGCTCATTTTATACATGTTCAAGCTACTTGTACCGTGGGTAAGATGGTGGAGTTGTGCCTTAGCAAGATCGTGAAATGTACAGTGTCTTGAGATCAATAGTGGCCGATAGAGATTCGAGTTTTCTGCTAGATTTTGAAGACGTCTGCGTAGTGTTTGGTTACCTGTTGAAGTCAGATGGTCAGCTAGAGAAGGTTATGGGTCAAGAATTCAAGCAGTGTTGTATGAGATTGTGAATCGGGCTAGTTCTGTTATTTATTTGTTGGAGTTACCGCCATAGTTAAAAGGAGGTATGTAATGTGTTCTGTGTATCTATGATTCAGAAGTGTGAGCCAGTTTTGTCCCGTGTTATGTTGATAAAGAGACTGAGTTGAGTTTAAAATGGTCATGCATTGAAGGATCCGTTGAGACCTTGACATCAGATAGCTAATATTGTGTGGTGAGTCTACCAAGTTGGTGAGTACGTTGTGGTGAGAGAAAGTGTGGAGGGGCATGTGCCAGTGACTCTTTCTGTCTGATAAATTTTGGGGACGAAATTTCCTTAAGTAGGGGAGAATTGTAACACCCGGGTTTAGGGGTCGGGTGAAAATAATGTTTTAATATTATTTCGGGTTCGGTTTTGCAATTTAAATAATAAAATATTTTTACGGGCCTCTGGATTTCAAAATATTCGAGACTATGTCGGGCCTATCTCTTGGGTCCAAAATCCATGGACTTTGGGGGATGGTAGCCATAGCCATCCATTAATGGCATTTTTTGTAATAAAGTGCACTTCATTTTAAAAAGCCCCATTTTTAATTAAAACCCCCATTTTGTCATCTTTTCCACTATTCATCTTCTCCATTAGAACGACCAAGAAGAGCTCCCTCCCCCTTTCACTATTCCATCTCCTTTCTCCCCCATTTTGGCTCGATTTTGAAAGGTAATTACGTTTTTGACTTCCCCTCAACTCCCTCTCTTTAAAAGTACCACTTATTTTCATTTTCATGGAAGTTTTGGAAAATAGAGTTTTGAAAGATTTTGATTAAAAGTGGAAACTTTATGTTGTTAAGCTTAATGTTTTGATTTAATATGGTTAGTAATGATGTATAGAAGTTAAATGGTATAACATATGTGAATTTTGAATGATTTTGAGATATTTTCGTATTTGGGTTTTGGAGGGGTTTTAGGAGGGTTTAGAAGTGAGTTTTAGGGCTGCTTTATGTTGGAAAATGAGGGTTGATGGTTGTATGATAGTTAAGGGTTGTTTTGGAAGTTATTAGGTGTGTTAAAAGAGTTGGAATCATCGGTTTTGGACTGTGCAAAGGGGCTGCTCGGGAATGGCTTTTTGGGGGTTGTTCTTGGTTCGAAAAACAAGTGTTTAATGTTTGAATTGTATTCCGAGTTTGCTATGTTGTGTTGTGGACTGATTCGAGGTTAATTCACTTGTGTTGAGGCGATTAGAAGCAAGGAATTGCGTTGGTAAAGCTTTGGGATCGAATCCGGAAGTGAGGAGGCTTGATTTGGCTTTGCTTGTTTTGCTTAAGGAAATGAGGTGAGTGGTTAAAATGTTTTAAATGGCTTTGATCAATTGGTTCGAGCATGTGAATGTGGAAAGGTTTTCAAGTAACATTTGGTTCAAAGTTGGTTTTGAAGAAGTTTAGTTTTGAGCTTGAAAAGTCAATTTTAAACTCAAAGAGTAAGTGATGTGAAATGCCTCTTTAAATTTCCCCCTTTATCATTGTTTTTCATCTCTTGAAATGATATTTTGTTATACATGAAATTCCAATACTTTGGGAAGAAGCTTGTTGCTATTTATTATATCGTTGCTCATGTATTATGGTAATAATGTGGATGTTGATATGCCTTGTAAGGTGTGAGTAAGTTGGTGCAAGTTGTGCACGAAAATGGTGAGTAAGACCATTTGTGACCGGTAAGATTCCAAGTAGTAAGCGATGCCTAATTGTGGATTTTGTTACATCTTGATTTGATTGTGCATGATATAGTGAGTACATGTCGTATGTTAGTGATTGTATATTGTGTTGCATGGTTGGTGTCGAACCTCACGTGATGGTTGTCGTTGCTCCGGTGATGTGTAGTCCCGCCGGTAGCAAGTGGTATAAGACTCCGGTGATGTGTAGTCCCATTGGAAAACTACTAGTCGAAACGGTGATGTGTAGTCCCACCGTGTGTGTTTGGTTATGCTTGTGCATACCATGTGTTGTTCATGTGTATCTCACTATATCATTCTCTTTTATGGTTTTGCTTTAATCTAAGATCATACCTTTATGCATACTATGAAGTGTAATGCTATGATAAATGCCTATATTGTTGAATTGTGGTTGAACTCGGATGATAGTAGAAGGATTAGGTAGTTGGTTGATTTGTATGCGTTGACCTTTGTTTTAAAGAAAGCTTTGAACCCTGCATTGTCGTAGTTATGTTTTAGAGCTCCGCTCACTAAGCTTTATGCTTACGCTCTCCTTTTTCCGATAATGCAGATCTTTAGCTTGGAGTTAGCAAGGAGCAAGATAAGGGCGTCCAAGCGTGTGGTGGTTTGCTCAAGTATGGTTTAATTAAATAATGTAATAGTCTAGCAATGGGAAGTGTTACGTGTTTTAGGAGCTTGTATCTAGACTCCTTTGTATTGGCCACATGTTGTTAATGTCTTATGTTGTTGTATTGGTTTGATTATGGTTTATAACGCATGATATGCTATGATGAATGTGGTGTGTGTAGGCATGTCTTTTGGTGTTTAGGTTGCCTTGTTAGAGAGGGCCAAACCTCATATGTTTTCCTTGTGCCTTTTAGGGCCTTTGAGTTCCATGTGTGACTTGTATGCCTAATTGCCCTTGTTGGAATGTTAAGTATGGATGCCTCGATTCATGTTAATTGCTATGTATGGCTCATGTATGATTGCTTGAATGATTGTATGTACGAGTCTTGTGAGTGTTAATTCATGCCTTTGGTCCCTTTCGAGCTTCTACATATGTCTATGCATGATCTTAGTGTTTTACATAGTTAGGGAGTCCTTAAGTTGGGCAGTAAGTGATCCCCTGCACTAAGGTTTCGAAACCTTTGCAGAAAATTTGGTTCCAGGGGTCACTGTCAGCCAAAGTTTCGAAACCTTTGGGGTAGGTTTCGAAACTATGGTCAAAGGTTTCGAAACCTTCCCCAAGGTTTCGAAACCTTTGGTGAAAATTGGTTCCAGGGGTCTCTGCCAGCAAAAGTTTCGAAACCCTTGGTAAAGGTTTCGAAACTTCTGCTTAAAACTGCACTGTTTGACCCTTTTTGGCCTGTTTGAAGAGAAAAACACTTAGGTGCTAAGATGCCTTTAGTAAAGACTAAAATTGGGGGCTTGAATGTTGTCTCGTGTGATATGTTCCGCTGTTTGATCTCTTAGAATTTAATACTCGAATGTGACAAGATTAAAATGAAAAAATTAGGGTTGCTAACCGAGGGGGAACCTTAACGGGTTTCGCTTCGGTTTTCTCCGTGTAGCTCACTCGGACCGGTCATCCGGCCAGACCGGGATGAGGAGGTTATAATCACTTAAAAATCTATAAAGTTACAACGATAGAAGATGCAATAATATAGTAATTAATTTTGTTATAATGATTTTATACTTCGTAATTTTATTTAAAACAATTGAAAATCACCATATAATAATTCAAATGAGATTAAGTGATTTGTATTAAACATTTTACCTAAATGGTTCTTTTTTCAAAATAAAAATACAGCATAATAAAACTACAAGAAATTATTAGATAACCACGGTGCACCAAAATTTACTTATTTTATTTTTTTTTCAACATGAATTTCATTGTTTTTCTACTACATATAAATAAGAGAATACAAATCTTTTATTTATTTTGGTGTTCTTTTTATGGCCAACATTATAATAAATATATTTTATGTAATAACTTTAAATTTTAAATCTTAAATCTCACCTTTTAAAAAATACACGTTATTCTAAATTCATAAACCATAAATATTAATCCAAACCGTAAAATTTAACTCAAAACCTAATTTTTTAAAGTAAAGTGATAAATAGAGACACCATAAGAGAATTTTTTTAAGTAAGAACAAAAATTTTCTCCTCCTATTCATGCTCCTTTTATGGCTCACACTCAAAAGCACTTAAAAATTAAATTTTAAATTCAAACCCTAATTTTTACATTTTAAATCTTAAACTTTAAACTCTAAAAAAATATATAGTACCCTTAATTTTTTAAACCCTAAACCCTAAACTTATTTTTCTAAAATGGAGCACCAAAAATAATATAATTTGAGGGCAAACAATTTTCATCTTTTAAATAACGGATAATAACTATTTTGATATGAATAAATTTTAGGGTAAACTAACCTAATGACCACCATACTATGGTAAATGTATTAAAATGACTACATTAAAAAAATCGACTCAATTGACCACCCAAACTATTGAAATTGGATCAATGTGACCACCAGCCGTTAATGGGCTAACAAAATGTCACGTGGCAGTTAAAAAATTAAAGGTATAATTACACATTTGGTCTTTACTATTTACACACTCTTTCAATTTAGTCCTAATTTTAAACTAATAAAATAAATTAATTAGGTGGTGACACGTGTCAACACCTTATTGGAGGAATTTAATTATTTATATTTGATATAATAAATTATTTTCCTCCTCCAATCAGGTGGTGACACGTGTCACCACCTATTTAGAGGAGAAAAATAAATTCAACCACATATGCTATCCAGGAGAATCGAACCTGGGTAATGAAGGTGCAAAGGCATGGCTTAGCCACCTAATTAATTTATTTTATTAGTTTAAAATTAAAACTAAATTGAAAGAATGTGTAAATAGTAAAGACCAAATGTATAATTATACCGTTAATTTTTTAACTGCCACATCACCTTCCGTTAGCCCATTAACAGCCGGTGGTCACATTGATCCAATTTCAATAGTTTGGATGGTCAACTGAGTCGATTTTTTTAATGTGGTCATTTTAATACATTTAGCATAATATAGTGGTCATTGGTTAATTTACCCTAAATTTTATTTGCCGTGACCACAAATAACTTGAAAAATCCATTTAATAGTTTCTTATAAAAGTAGTTTTTATTTGTGTCAACTACCTCTCTTCCAATACCTCCATCTTCCCAACGAACACTCTTCATCCTCCACCTGCCTTTCTCCTGTCAATCAATCCTCCCATTTTCAACCCTTTGGAGCTTCAATGTCAGATCACAACCCCAAAGAGCCCAACATCAATACCCTCAGCACCGATCTAACAGAGCTCATACTCTCTTCCCTCCCAATCCCTCCCCTCCTCCGAGCTTCCTCCGTTTGCAAGCTTTGGCACTCTCTCATTTCCTCCCCCACTTTCACTCCCCCTTCTCTTTCCCACCCCTGGTTCTTCCTCTTCGGCCTCCACAACACTTCTTCCAGAAACAACCAGTCTTTTGCCTTCGACCCTTTATCCAATTCCTGGTTTCGTCTCCCTCCCCTCGATCACTCCTCTTCCTCCTCTTTCTTGGGTTCCACCGGCTTCCTTTTCACTACCACCCCTAAATTCAGCTACACCCCGGTTCTCAAATCGTCTTGGCGTTTAACCTCGCCCTTGAAGTACACCAGGGTTAATCCTCTTCTGGGTGTTTTCCACGACGGTTCCTCCGGTGTCCACGGCTTCAAATTCATCGTCGTTGGTGGGGTCAGGTTTATTGGTGGCTTGGTCGATATTGAAGATAGGTTGGCTGTTGAAATTTACGACCCCAATCACGATTCTTGGGAGCTTTGCCCTGCTTTGCCGGCCGATTTCAGGTCAGGGAACTCCAGCCAGTCCCTTTCATCAGCTCTGCTCAAAGGGAAATTCTATGTCTTTGGGATCTACTCTTGCTTTCTTTCTTCTTTCGATTTGCAAAAACACGTTTGGAGCGAGGTTCAAACTCTGAGGCCACCTGGGGTCATTTTTTCCTTTATGATTTCGTGCAATGACATGCTTGTTTTGGCCGGGATGTGCAATGCGCCGAGTGGGCCGTCGTTTAATCTATGGAGAATCGATGAAACGACGATGGAATTCAGTGAGATTTCCCTCATGCCTCAGAGCCTGTTATACAGTTTAGTGGATGACGAGGAAGAGGACAAATTTGCGAGCTTGAAATGCGTGGGGATGAGTAATCTTATATATGTTTTCAATGAAGAGTATCACCAAAGGTACCCTGCTTGTCTTTGTGAAATCAGTGCTGATAATGGCAAGTGCAGCTGGAGGAGACTGCCTCAATTGCCATCACCCGTTAACAAGTTCCATAAAGTCATTAGCTTTTGTTCAACCGTTTCATTGACTCGTATATTCCACCGCGAACACGATGTCGGTCCGCCGCCGCGACCTATGTATGATTGACTCATTTCCTGGATTACTTGGACTTTGGTAAGTTTGAACCTTGAATTGCCTTCCCCTGAGCTTCTTGATGCTTGAGGGAGTGTTATTTGCATTAGCTTTGTTATTTGAGTGTGTTCTTGAATGAATCTGTGCATAGGAATGTATGTTCTAGCAACTAATTGCAGGTTTGGCTTGGTAACATGCATAACAAAATCAAATATGAATGTTTGTCATTTTAAATAAAACTGAATTTGGTCAGATTCTGGTTAATTCATTTCTCATTCTCAGGGTGACCGAGCTGAATGTTAAGTTATGAATATTAATTACTCTATGGTTTCTCATACTCTAGACTTAATTGAGCCTTCCCACCTCATTCATGACCAGTTGACTTCATGGTTGTTTCATTTATGTATCAATCTACTTAAGATGTTTCTGTGTTTTCCATTTAAGGTTAAGGTGTCGCCATTTTTCATCTTTCATTTCCTACAATACCTTGGTAGGTGCAAATCTAAGGTACCTATTGAACCTGCAACCATGCATCTAATTACTAGAGATAAAGACAAGGATGCTTGTGCAAATAGATTATCCGAAAATGTTTGATGATCAATTAGCTGCTTTACTTCTAGAAATGAGTTTCTTCACTGTAGTAAAAGAGTAAAAACAATACAGGGTAAAAGATATATGTATGGCATTTGATTGACTGTGTCAATTACCAAATCTATAGCCTTGAGAAATCTTTCTTGTTTCTCTGAATGCTTTTGGAACTTTAGGCTGTTCGAATAGTTGATGTTACCGACGTTTCATCTTTTGACAGCTTGCTCGATAGGAGCTTCAACAACGAGTCTCCAAGAATCCAATATGGTGGCTGCGAAACTTTTAGCGTTTATGAAGAGGAGACGAGATTGCAGATGCTGCTAGCCTGCTACTGTATACTTGTTCACCTGTCAACCCTTGCATGTTAATATTTATAGAACATTGTGAGCTTTACTTGCAGAGTCTCACAAGGAAACAAAGAGTCTTCTTTGATTGATCATCCTTTGGGGATTGGTCCTCTTATTACAGTTAATCATGTTGGTGTCTGTTTGTATTATTAAAGACTTGGAGTTATTCTCAGATCCTTAAGAACATCAGTTGAGTAACATCTGCATAGGGTTCATATTCAGAACTGATGATATAAACAATCAATGGTGCAACCAGATGTTTAAATAGAACTGAATTTAAACATTAAATAAATTTCACACATATTAATAGTATTGCTTTTTATGAATTGAAAATTAAAAAAAAATAATGTTGGGTGAACAGTCCAAATGGAAGAAAGACATTTCTGAAACATTTTCTTGTTTCTTTTCTTGACTTCCAAGAATAACATTCTACTGAAAAAATGAAACAAAGAAGAGAAAAGGAAGGAGAGCTGTTGTGTATGGTGGTCGGGTAGTGGTTATGAAAGAGGTAGAGGTGGAGCCGAGGCCGTGGAAGGACACGTGGTGGTCGTTCAAGGGGTGGTGGCTACTGAAGCTTATTCAACGGCTGAAACTCCTGTCCTTTTCCCTTTAGCTTAAATGCTTTGAAATTATTGCAGCATTGTTTTTAATAGTGTGAGATTTTCTATTGCAGCATTATTAAGCAGTGGTTTTATGTTTCTTTCTGCATTATATGGATATGAGCAAGGTTGGTTTATTGGTGTTTTTGCATTTAATTGAAGGGCAAGTGAAGTGGATGGGTTATGATACTGATGTAATTCAATTTAGGGTAAAATACCAAAATAGTCACTAAACTTTGTTGAAAAAACAAAACAATAACCAAACTTTCAAATGTTACAAAATGATAATTAAATTTTATGTTTCATAACAAAATAGTAACTCAGCCGTTAGAGTGCTGGCTGCTGGACGAGACCCCGCGATGGATGATGCCGATAGTGATGCAGGATGCTGTTGATGCACAGCTTCCCTTTGATGGAGGCTAGGTGTTTGTGGGTGTTCTTTAATGTGTGACCTTTGTGGTCGTGAATGGCCTTGATGTCGTTTCATGTTTGCGGCTACTCGATTGTAAATAATATCATATGCACTCTTTTTACTTCTGCCTAGGCTTAGTGATAGTTTTTTAACGAGGCATATGATATTATTCTTGTTCTCATCTTAATAAAAAAACAGTAACCAAACTTCAAATGTTACAAAACGGTAATTAAACTTAATGTTTTGCAATAAAATGGTAACTCAGCCGCCAAAAGCTGTTAATGGGGTACCATTGCAATTATAAAAATTTAGATAATAACACACTTAATCTTCTATATTTATATATTTAATCAATTTAGTCCTAATTAAAAAACAATAAATTTAATCTTTTCCTCTTTCGTCATCTTTGTCTTCTCAATCATTTATGGGTAAAGAAATCTTTAAGAAACGGAAAGTAGCAGATGTAGCATACAAATTGATTAGCAAAACGGACCGCATATGAATCGAATTTCGAAGGTATATTAGCATGGAACTTACAATACGATCTTCCCCGTACAGTTTCTGCAGCTGTTTCAGAATTTCTTGAGTCCCATTATCCACAATAATTATTTTAAAAATCTACATCACTACTCCAGACATGAGAGGTTACAACAGCTTATGTATCAGAAGAGTAACCCTACCTATCTTAAACCTTATCCACCGAGTGTTATGTAGTTACGTTGCTACTCATTTTGATGGATATAAATCCTTATAAATCAGAAAATGTTTTCCCTTCCACCAGGATCCATAAATTTAAAAATGAGAGTTCCATAAATTTTTTTTCTCAAATAAGATACAGAATTTTATTTTTTTTTCTCAATTTACACACTAAATTTATTTTTTTTCAAAAAAAACAAAAACAAAAAAGAAGTTTCCCCAAAAAAGGGGTGCTATTGCAACCTCCAAGGCCATATGGCTCCGCCACCACTTTCTATGATGTCAATTCAATTTCAGTGAAAATTCAGTTTACACAAACACAATTTTATGATCATGTTTTTTTTTGAAGATTTCTTTATGCATTGATTGAGAAGGCGGAGATGATAAGGAGGAAAAGGGGTTAGATTTATTTATTTATAATTAAGAATAAATTAATTGAATATATAAATATATAGGACTAAATGGGTTATTATCTAAATTTTCATAATTGTAATGTTACTCCTTTAACGGCTGAGTTATATTTTGTTATAAAACGTAAAGTTTAATTGTCATTTTGTAACATTTAAAAAATTGGTTACTATTTTGTTTTTTAACAAAGTTCAATGACCATTTTGGTACTTACCCTTCAATTTAACACTTAATGATGTTTTTGCATTTGTTTTTATGATCACCCCTTTTTTGAACGTGGGTACACTAGTTTTGTTAAAAGAGAAAAAATCTAAAATACAATGAGATTTTACAACTCATGTAAATAAATTCGATCTAGACATATTGCTATAAATACGAAAATTAGGGTCTCTAGATCATAACCATGACCATACAAAGAAAGAGCAAAACCCTAACTCAATGACTCAAAACAAAATAGATACAAACATCACTAACGCTCGACGATGAAAGGCACGTTGACACGGTTATTACTACAACTCAATCGCGTATAAGAACGGTGATTGTGAGCTCGTATCCAAATTCTGTTCGGGGTCCAAAATAGGGAGATCAACATGATAATTAAAGAGCGTCATCTTGATCAGCCGTGACGACGTCAAATTCAACCCTAATAAGAAATTAAAGAAAAAAGAAGCGGTCAAACGACTGAATCAGAAAATAAAAGGTGCCAAAAAAATAAAAAATACAGAAAAAAATGTGTTAAAAGAAAATTTATTAAAATTAAAAATGAAAACATTTTATGAATCTTCCCACACACATAATTCAACATTAATAGTCGCGTCACTTTATAATGGGATAAAAATAAAAACTATATATATATGGATTTTGGTTAAATATATATTATAATATATGAATTTTAATTTGAATCAATGTTTAACATCGCACATTTGTAAAGTGAGTAAAATTGAATTTTCTTATAAAAAATAAAATTGAATTTTGATATATGAATCTTGTTCCATTTATAATTATTTGTGTATACAGTATTTTTATTTTGAATGGTCTATGTACACAATGTTTAAATGTAAAGTGTTCCTATGTTGATATCAGTTTTAATAATTTTGTAAAAGTAAATAAAATTAAAACTTAATGTACACAATTATACAAAATCAAACTTCATGTATAACATTATCGTTTAACCAAAGTTCATTTGTAGCTTTGATATTTATCTCTTCTATAACTAAACCTTTACATTTTCAAACATTCCATTATTACTGTTTCGAATAGTCAAAATTAAAGTCTTACCCCACAAAATATAGGGCTCAATAACTACTTTAGCACCTCTATTTTAGAAAATTTTCACTTTGACCCATTTATTTTTCGGTCAATTTGATCCTTCTACTTGCATTTTGTCAATAGTTAACTTCTCACTAGTTTCCGTTAAAAAAATAATTTGGTTCAATCAGGTTTTGTCGCAAGATATTTTTGTAAAAAAATAAAAAATAGCTAAACCTTCAAATAAAATAAAAAGTAAAAAAAATCCCCAAAAATTGTAAAAAAAAAATCAGAATACATGTTTTAATTTTTTTGATAAAATGAGATTACTCTCATATGCCTCATTAAAAAAACTACCTAAACCAAAATAGATGAAAAAGAGTACACATGGAAGTAATTACAATCAAACGTCTAAAATATATAGAGTATATTTTAAATTTTAATCATAATCAATTTTATTTTATTTTAAAATTTAAAAAACATTATATATATATATATCAAATTTCCAGTTCTTTTCATTAAATCCATATTTTTTTTTATGATTTTATTATTTTCCTCTCTTTTTAAAATCTTTCAGTTTCTTTAGTTTCTTAAAATATCATGTGGCAACACCATATATTGTCATATCATAACTTATTAACGAAAATTGGTGTGGAGCTAACGGTGGTGACGAATTGATCGTAGAAAGATCAAATTAATCGAAAAAATAAACAGGTCAAAGTGAGAATTTTCTTAAAGTAGAAGGACTAAAGTAGGTATGGAATCAAATATAATTATATACTCATTCTTTTACAACTTTTAGTTTTTGAGTAATTCAGAATGCTCCATGTTTCACCAACAATATGATGATGTTTATGCACTTATCTAACATTAAGTCAAATATTTATTAAATGCAATAGAAAATTTATATTGTTTCAATATGGTAACTTATAATTACGGTAGCTTACAATTGATGTTTATACGTTTCTTTCCAGAAGTAAATTTAGTTTCAACTTTGAATTATAATTTTGCAATGTTAAACTTTGACTTAAATTATGTAATGGGTAAACTACGCCATATATCCTTAAACTATAACGTCTGACTCGTTTATGTCACCAATTTTTTTATTGGTCTAATTTTACTACTAAACTTTATTTTTGGACTCGTTTATGCCACCGTGCCGTTAGCTCCTTAATGAGGCGATGACATGGCGCACAACGTGATGACTTGGATGCTAGACCAAAACGATGTGTGATATTATTTTGATACTAAATGGCCCAAAACAGGGTTGTTCTGTTAGATGAAAATGTGAAAAAATATGTGCACTCAATGAGATTTGAACCTATAACCTTCAGTATAAAAAATAAACTTTTAACCACCAAGACAACTTAACATTTTTTATTTTTTCTTACTCAAATAATATATATGTCAATTTGTTGTTTATCATATAAATAATATTACTCTATATAAATAATATAAATATATTAGAACTAATATTAGTATAAATATATTAATATATAAATAATAAATAAAACATTTATATATAAATAAAAGATATATTATAAATATTATTAAATATATAAATAAATAATATATTATTATAAAAACTAAAAGATTAATTTTTAAACCCTAAATTTCTAAAAAAAACCCAAAACCTTAAACATTGACCTTAAATTATAACCTTAAACCTTAACATTTATTTATAAACAAATGATTTTAAAATATATAAACAAATAATATATTGTTATAAAAACTAAAAAATCTGATTTTAAAAAATCTGAAATTTCCAAAATTTACAAATCCCTAAATTCACCAAAACCTTAAACTCCAAATCCATTTATTTTTGCTACTAATAAGTTTATAGTTTTAAGGTTTAGGATTTATAATTTAATGTTTTAGGATTTCTATGTTAGAGTTTAATGTTTTGGTGGATTTTGGGCTTTTTGAAATTTTAAATTTTTTTGGGTTTTTTTAAAAACTAATTTTTTAGTTTTTATAATAATTATTATTTATTTATATATTTATATATTTAATATTATTTACAATATAAACCTTTTTTATTTACTATAATTTTTTTATTAGTTATATATATTAATATATGCATATTAATATTAATTTTAATCTATTGTATATAGTACTATTATTTATATATTAAACTAAATTGATTTTAACTGTATTTTGAAATATATATTATTTGTGCTAGAAACCAAACAAAGATGTTAAGTTGTTTTTCGATTAATCTCATTAAGTGCATATTTTCTCACATTTCTCTCCAGCAAAACAATGTCATTTTTGGCCATTTAGCATTAAAATAGCGACACCAAAACAACTTAACATCTAAGTCATCACGTCGCGCGTCATGTCATCTTCTCTTTAAGGACTTAAGAGGTGTGGCATAAACGAGTCGAAAAATAAATTTTAGTAATAAAATTAGACCAATTAAAAGATTGGCGACAAAAACGAGCTAATGCTATGATTTGATGATACCTAATATAGTTTATCATTACGTAATTTGTAATTATGGTAACTTATAATTGATGTATACACGTTTCTATATATATAAAAACAATAGTTATTTAACTTTGATTTTTTCAATTGAAATCTACTAGTTTTATTGGATGAATATATTTAAAATTATAATGAAAGTTTATAATTTAGTAAACAAAAACACTTAATTAAGGCACATTCTTATAACTATTGAAACAAGAAATCAATGTCTCAAAATCAAAACAAAAGTATACAAGGGAAAGATAAAAACTCGATCCGAAAATTATATATAGAGATGAAAATCGAGTTGAATCAATTTAAGTTTGAATTACATTCAATTTAAGTTTAATTTGTCGGAACGAAATCTTATGAGTTATGACATAATTGGTCCACTATGGAATGGTATCGGTTTGAACCTAGGCGTTAAAGTGGCCACATTCGCATGCTCAACTTTCTTTCTCTTCATCATATTATTTACATGGGTCACATTATTCATTATTGTACGTGTTTTTTTTAATATTTATGCCAAACAACTTGTGAAATTGAACGTATAAAAAAGTATAATTTTTTGAATGATTTATCATTTTAAAAAATAGATATGTATACTAATTATTTAGACTTGTGATTTGGGTCACTTTTTTTCTTGAAATTTAATTAATCAATTACTTAAATGATTTTTTTTTTGAAATTTAGGAACTTTTATTAGAATCAAACACTACTTTGGACCTCGTTAAAAAACCTCCCTATACCTAGATTGGAGGAAAAAGAGTGTCCGAAAGTAGTGCGTTACAACCAATTGCCATAAATCACAGTGTCAACACCGGCAAAACTAAAACTCAAAAAAACAGCACTGCCACATTGCAATCAACCTTACTGCAGCAAGCCAAATAACCATCTGAAACAAAAAACAAGATGCCACTATGCCACAATCGAAATTTTAGGACATAACAGGACCCAATGCGCGCCCCCTGCAAATACAGCTTACTGCGTCAGACCGAAGATCCAAATACAGGCCAATGATCCTCGATTTTTGCCTTCCTCTAGGCATTCAACCCAGCCACTGAGCCTATACACCTTTGTTCCCAAAGCATAGGCGACAGTCTGGAGATCCCTGCTTTGGCTAATTTATCAGCTGTACCGTTCATCTCTCGGGGAATCCCGTGAATACTCCAGCCAAACTTTCGGCAGAACTCTGCACACTCGTCCACCAACAACCTGAAAATTCCGGGAGCTACAACAGGCTTATTAATCCAGTCCACGATACTGCAACAATCAGATTCTATTACTAGCTTAGTTCTACCAAACCAAGGTGAGGAATGAAACAACCGACACGCTTCTAAAACAGCCAATAATTCAGCAGTAGAAGCATCAATCAAACCTGCAGATTTCGAAAACTGAATCATAATAGCATTCTTATGATTTAAACAAACACCTCCTATTCTCGCCTTACCGAAACCACCCTCCACCGCTCCATCAACCTGAAATTTGAAGGTACCAACCTCCGGAGCAAGCCATTTACTGATCCCAGTTTTGTTTCTGCAGACAACAACTTCTTTGAAAAGAAGAGGGTTCTGAAATAAGTCAGAAGTGGAGGGGGAATTCAACGGCCATTTTGCCTTGCACCATAAACTAAGGCGAACTAAGTAGATTTCCAATAAAGAGTTCACCGATGCAACGGACCCATTAAACACCACGTCATTTCGTAACATCCAAATAGACCAAACCATGCATTGAAAAGCCAGCATCCATACATCATTGCTCTTAAACCGACTTTCCAACACTAACCAACAAGACATCAGCTCCTTGAAATTACCTGGGCAAACAAAATTGATATCCCAAAGAGCGAACCACCGTTGCCAAACCAACCAAGAGAAGTGACATTTGCAGAATAGATGATTCAGAGATTCCTCCACTTTCTTACATAACGGACATAGTAGATCACCCGAAATTTGAACTCCCCTTTTAACTAGCTGATCCTTAGTCGGAATTCTCCCGTGAATGACGCTCCAGATAAAAACTTCGACTTTTGGAGGGGCTAAGCTGACCCAAACCTTCTTCCAGACTTCATCCTGCACAAGACTGCCACTCACTGATAACTCACAAAAGGACCTAGTCGAGTAGAGGCCATTAGCCGAAGCAGACCAACGAATGCTATCCTTATGTAAACAACCAGGGCACACACTATTAATCTTCTGTAAAAAAATCAGCCCAAACATCCTTCTCCCAATCAAACAAGCTGCGACGAAGAGAAATATTCCATACCCAACACCCATTTTCAATAGCGCCAAAATCGGCTATGGGGCCAGACTGCTTAACTGCCAAGAAGTAAATGCGCGGAAATGCCTGCTTCAGGGGACCACAACCGGACCAATTATCAAACCAGAATGAAATGTTTTTCCCATCCCCAACAATCATCTTAATGTTGCTAAGAAAGATATTGCTGGGATCCAAAAGAGGAGCAGTGATTCCTCTCCAAATCCAGGATTTGTTTGCAGACCTAACATTGGAAGGTAACAGAGAAGAGGAACCTCTTTCGTATTTAGCCGAAATAATCCTTCGCCAATAACTTTTTGACTCCGTTCCGAAGCGCCAGATCCATTTGTTTAGAAGCGCTCTATTTTTCATGCTAAAATTGAATAAACCCAGTTCACCTAAATGTTTTGGTAAGCACAACACCTCCCATCTAATCCAATGGATCTTCTTCTTATCTTTCTGATTCCATAAGAAGTTGACAACCAATCTAGTTAGTTCAGCGCTAATAGATTTAGGCATAGGAAGCAAAGAGATGAAATATATCGGAAGGTTAGCCAAAGCAGCTTTAACCAACGTTATCCTCCCGGCAAAGGATAAGAATTTGGAAGACATGGTAGAAATTTTCGACCTCACATTCATAACAATCGGCTCCCAAAGCTGAGCAGAATTCTTGCCTGCTCCAAGCGGAAGCCCAAGATATGAGCACGGGAAATTACCCCTACTACACCTTAGATGCGCAGCCCAGTTATCCAAAGTTGCATTTTCAACATTAATGCCGAAAAGAGAGGACTTCTTCAAATTAAGTTTCAGCCCCGAAGCAACTTCGAAGCCCTTTAAAATTCTCACCACATTCTTAATTTGAGACTCACTAGCACCGCAAAATAGAATGAGGTCGTCAGCAAATTGCAAATGAGAGACCTCGATCGGTTCTAGACCAATCTTCACACCTTCAAAGAAACCAAAGGAGACTGCTTTGGATAAAAAAGCGCTTAAGGCTTCAGCCACCAAATTAAACAACATAGGGGACAAAGGACACCCTTGTCTAAGGCCCCTACTGATAGAGAAAGGTTCCGAGGGGGAACCATTAACAAGTACGGAGATGGAAGCCGAAGAAATGCAAGATAGGATCCAATCACAGAACCGCTCACCGAAACCCATAGACTTCATAACAAAAATCAGAAAGTTCCAATCTATTGAATCATAAGCCTTCCGAAAATCCGCCTTGAAAACTACACTTTGCAGACCTTGTCTTCTGGAATAATCTATGACCTCATTTGCTATTAGAGAGCAATCCAGAATTTTTCGACCAGCACAAAAAGCAAATTGGCTATCACCAATGATGCTAGGGAGGACAGCTTTAAGCCTTATAGAGAGGGTCTTGGCCAACAACTTGTAAACAGAACCCACAAGACTGATTGGTCTATAGTCATTGACAAAGGCAGGGGTTTTTACCTTGGGGATGAGTTGAATGAAAGAACGATTAAAGGAAAAGTCTGTAACTTTTCCACAATGAAACTGCTCAAAAAAATGAAGAATTTCCCCTTTCAGAGGCGGCCAGAATTGTTTGAAAAAATTCATATTAAAGCCATCGGGGCCAGGGGCGCGCGAGCCATCCATAGAAGATAACGCATCCCAAATTTCTGAAGAGAGAAAGGTTTTTCAAGCAGCCCCACTTCGGAGGGACATAGACGCTTCAACTCACACTCGAACTTCTTAATAGGTAAAGTTTTTGAGGAGTTAAACCCAGATTTGAAGAATTCAGCTATAAGACCTTTTATAGCCGAGGGGTTAGTAGCCACATTCTTCTCATCGGATATTTTGTCAATGTAGTTTCTACATCTTCTCGAAGAAGCGATAGAATGAAAATACTTAGTATTTTTGTCACCCAGTTCAAACCACTTGAGGCGCGACTTCTGTAACCAATCTCTTTCATTTTTCCGAAAAATCTTCCACAGTAGAGCCTTGGTTGCTTTAAGATCAGGAACAAGTTGAGTATCCCCATTAGATATGGCTTCCTCTAAAACTGCACATTTTTTTTCCAGTGAATCGGTCGAAGCATTGACAATCTCCCCCTTAGAGGCTGCCCAGCTTTTAGTTGCTTTCTTACAGTCTCCAAGCAACAACATGATGTTTTTCTTCGAGGAGCTTTTACATACATGTTGAATCTGCTCGACATAATCCTCAAATTCCATTGCGGATTCGAACCATTTAAAAGGACGTGGGCCCTAGCACTCCCCTAAAATAGCTAAAGAGACCGGATTATGATCCGAAAGGGATTTCGGAAGAACCTGTTGATATAGATCAGACCACAGCTCCAAAATATCATCCGACACCAAAAATCTATCCAGCCTACTAAAGGAAGGATTGTCTCTAAAGTTTGACCAAGTGAAGGAACTACCGTGAAGAGGCAAATCCGATAAGCCCATGACTTCAATAAAATCCTCAAATTCTTCGGAAGCCTTCTTATTAAAACAGATACCAATTCTTTCCGAGCGATCTCTTACCACATTAAAATCCCCACCAATGATTAAGGACGATTTCACTCCGACAAGCATCACCTTCAGTTTATCAAAGATTTCTTTTCTCTCAGCATCTGCACACGGGGCATAGATATTTACTAGAACACATTTGTGCCCTGAAGCAACAAATTTCCCAAACAAAGCTATGAAGGATTTATCTTTCCGAGAAAAATCACATTCAAAAAAATTGAAATCCCACAGAGAAATTAAACCTCCTGCAGCTCCAACCGACGCAGAAAACTCAAATTTGTAATTCATAAAGTTTCCACTTAACAAAATTAAAGTTCTGTCATTAACTTCCTGTAATTTAGATTCCTGAAGAAACAAAACTGATGGTTTAAAGTTTCGTATCACTCGCTTCACTGCCGCCTTCTTATCAAATCTCCCTAAACCCCGAATGTTTCAAGAAATAAAGAGGTTTTTCTTCATAATAAAGAAAGCTCAATAACCGATCAATCAGACAAAACACAACAATCTCTACTGATATCTAAAATTCAATCTCTATCCCCGCTGTCAATTTCCATCAAACGACTAACAACAACTTCACGACTGGGTTTAAAAGACAAGCCGATTGTTTCGCATACCTCTAAAGTAGCTAGGGCTTCAAGCTCATCAACCCCAACTTGAGGACCGGATTTCGAAGACAATGCAGGAGAGCAATTCCCCGGAGGCAAGCTTGGAGGAGCCTTCGAGCAATTTTGGCTTTGTACCTCACCGCCGGTAGCCCCTTTACCAGCTGGAACTGACCCCGACGGAGAACCCAAAGAAGGAAGCTGATTCTCCAAATTTGGTCTGAGAACCAACGCTAAGGAGCCATTATTGAGGTGCTTAACAAGCTTAGGCTTGATGATAAAGAGGCCCGAATTAGAGTCAATATTGGGCTCGCCACAAGTGCTGTTTTCAGAATACTCAGCGGGGCCCGGATCGTTTTTTATAGGAACTTCAAAAAGGTTAATATTCTCAGAAATGACCAGGCTCCCTTTAGGCCCAATATATTGACCATCAAAAGACCCATCCGCCAACGATTCCATTGCATGCATGGAACCCCCCTCCCCCGCCAAGGGACTGTTTACGTGGGAGCCATCGCATGCAGTCTCGGGAATCAACGACGCCGCCGCATTAACATTCTCCTGACAATGCACCTCCCCCTGCCAAGAACAAAATCCATCTTCCTGACCCTTCACCTGCTCATCATCTAACCAGCGCCGGTCATCCTCATACTCTGCCGTGGACAATCGAATAGAGAAAACCTCTCCAAACGCCGACACTGATATAAACGGAGGGACTTCGGAGAGACAACCAACAGCAACAAGAACCCTAGCAACATCTAATCTCGATCGCTTGGAAGTGTCTTCTTCGATTTTAATGACATGACCAATCCTACTGCCAATCAACGAGAAAACCGAATCTTGCCAAATGGAGAGCGGAACTCCTTCCATACAAACCCAGACCTTAAGCTTCTTACTTTCTTTAAAATTTTGAAGATGATCAATGTCGTTGAACCAGGTCTTTAAAAGAGACTCTCGCAAATCCCAAAATATCGAAATCTGTTCTTCCTCTTCAAATTTTATCACCGCATAGAACCCAGACCAAGTACACACCTCCACCTTGAACCCATCCGCGCGCAGTGCTTGTTGGACGCACCCCGCGTCATACATATCTTTGATTTGTCCAACCAGACACCGTTTAAGCCAATCTTCTGAAGAAGCAATCTCAAGGTTCAGAGGTAGCAATTGACAAGGAGGAAACCCGGCCACAACCTCAACCTTCCCCTTGCCAATCCCGCAAGCTGGCTCGCTAGGCCCAGAAGGAAGCTTAGCCCCAGTCAGCGGCTGAGGCATAGCTAGTAACGCTTCTTTGTACGAACGGTTATCCCGAGCCCTGGAAAGACCCAAGCGACCGTTAGGCTTAGCACCACCCCAACCTGTCTCTTTCCGGCCCTTAGGGACATGCTCGAAAGGACCATTGGTAGCTGAAGGTGACTTCAAGCCTTTATTCTCCAAAAAGACCTTAACGTTAAAGCCATCCAAACGTCGGTTATTCCCAAACTTGACTGCATTCAAAGCTTCAGTTTTTTTTTTTCAAAACGAACGAAAGCAAAAGTAGACACCGACTTGATTCTTCTTAGATTGCGATAAGCAATAAAGACACTGATTACCTTACCATAGTCGGAGAAAGCCAACCGAAGAGCAGAATGGTGGATCCTCTTACTGACGAAATTCACAAAAACGGCGAAACCATTCCTGAGATTGGAAGCAGACCGATGGGCACCATCCTTCTCAAAACGACGACCATCAAAACTAGGACTCCCTCGAACACCCTCGCTTCTAAACTTAAAACGTCGAGTAAAAACCCTACGACTCACATTCCTTCTCTCGCTCTCAAGACTGGCCAGTTTCCTACGGCCGCCGAAACTCCGACTCACTCTCACTCTCTCTCTACCTCTCTCTCTCTCCATCACCTCTGATGAGTATAATTACTTAAATGATTTTAACTTGAAACATATGTAATTACAATTATTTTCAAGTTACAACAAGGTAAATAAATATTTTAATATCTGAAATTGGTTTTCTACCAATTCAAACAAAAATTATAAACTTTTGAAGTCAAATTCAAGTATTTTCTTGGATTAAAAATTTTGGAGACCAAATTGAACATTAAAACAAAATTTGAATATCCAATTGGGTGAAAAAAATTAAAAAACCAAAAACTTGAAGTGAAATTCAAATACTTATATATGAACCCTTAGAACAAATGATAATACCAACCATATATTCTAGATTCAAACAAGCTATTGGTAAATGGTACTTATTGTTGTTTGTTTAAAATCTCAAGTTATATTTTAAGTCAAATTTCAATAAATAATGATTTGTCCCTTGATTGTGTACATATGCAAGCCCACCAATGTAACTTTGACACGTCAACTAAGAAATTTCATGAAACATTATCGTTGGCATGCGGCATGCCATGTCTTTGTCGTCACCCCCTCCCCAAAAAAACAAAGTTGTAGCTTTGATCCTTTCTCTCTGTATATATATTTTCAATCTTAGGTTCCTTTCACGGGTGAGTCTAAAGTACAGTTAAAAAAAATAAATTTTAAAAAGTTTTTAAAAAATAAAATTAAACTTTTTTATAATATTTTAGGATGATTTTTTTTGTAATTTTTTATAAGTTCTGAAACTTAAAAAAAAATAACTTTTGAAACTTAAAAAACAAAAAATTAGTTTTTTATAACATTTTAGGCTGATGATTTTTTAACAAGTTTTAAATTTTGTTGTAAACAAATCAATCTAAAATAATATAAAAATATATTTTAAATTGTTTGAACAAATTTCAAAATTTTTTAATATTTTAACCTTAAATTAGACCGTCGTATTTTAGACTCACTCTTTCACACTCTTCTTCTTCTCCTAAGAAAACCTAGGACTACTTCTTAAGTGCATATCTCATCACATTTTTCAAAAAAAAAGAAAAGAAGAAGCATATCTCATCACAAAACAGTCAATTTTTTTCTCATTATGTTTGGTCAAAACTCAAACAAATGTAAGTAAAAAGTCATAGTTTTTCAATAAGGAAAAGGAAAAATCCAACCCACAACTTAAATTTAATATTTGGTAAGTCTTTCGGTTATAATTAGTTTTTATTTTTTTTAATTTTATATTAACTAATTATACTATCATGTAATATTAAAAAAAGGTCAAAGGAGAATGGAAATAGTATCGTCCTTACGTATGTGTTAGATGGGAAACAGAAACAGTGACGTGGTGAGAAAGAGAGAGATGTGAGAGTAGAAATGGGCATTTTATCCAGATTCGACGGATTTTGACCCGATTCGATCGAATCGGAACAGTTTTTTTTAATGAATGAGTCGGATAGGGTCGAGTTTTTGTTAAGAGTAAACCCGGGTCGGGTTTATGGTAGAAAATATTCGACCTGACCCGGGACTAATAGTATAATTTTTTCCTAAATATTTTAGGGATATTTATAATAATACCCCTCTCTCTATATATATATATTATAATTAAGTCCTTAAAATTGAATTTTTATTTAGAATTTAGTCCTTGAAGTTATATTTTTTACAATTAAGTCCCTTAAAATTATTTTTTTACAAATTGATCCCTAAAATTAATTTATTTTATATAGGTCGGGTCGGGTCGGATTTAGTATATTTATTTTCGTGTCGAGTTTATTAAAGAATAATGTAAGGTCAGATCGGGAATAGTTTTAGAGTGTTTATTTTCGGGTCAAGTTCGGGTGGGCCAAAAACCCGACTCGTGCCCATCCCTATGAGAGATAAATAAATGTAGAACATGGACGCAATGTCGTCCGGATTCATGCATGTTTATTGGGTTTTGAACTATATATAATACCTTATATTATTTGCTTTGCTGTGAACTGCTCACCTCTTTAAGAAAGCGTAGAGAAGAAGAAGCTGAGGCGTTTGTCCTTGGGAAGGAAAGATGAGCAGCAAAGACCAACTATTTCATGTTATTCATAAAGTTCCTCAGGGTCATACTCCCTATGTTAAGGCCAAACATGCTCAGGTATCGAATTAATTAGTCAATAAATTAGATACCAATAATTATAGAAAAACAATTTTCCTACATTTAGTGTTTAAACACATATGTATTATACTTTTATTAACACATAAATGTGTTGTCATTGTTACAAGTTTATTATATCAAAAGACATGTTTAATAGGATGTGTAATGTTGTTTTTATACTTCATGGTCTCATTACTTTACGTCGTGGTATTAAACTACGTAATATTTTCCTCACTCAATTTCGTGACGTTCTCCTCATGACTCACAGTCACAAATGTTTATTTTGTTTATTTATTTACCGGAACACTTATCGAAAATCGAATAATTAAAAGATTGTTTTGATACCATTTGTCACGAAATCTTTACATTCTTGAATTGATGTAGTTGGTAGAAAAGGATCCGGAAGCAGCAATAGTACTGTTTTGGAAGGCGATAAATGCGGGGGATAGAGTAGAGAGTGCACTGAAAGATATGGCGGTGGTGATGAAGCAGCTCAACCGATGTGAACAAGCGATTGAGGCCATCAAGTCTTTCAGAGGCCGTTGCCCCAAACAATCTCAGGAATCACTCGACAATCTTCTCATCGACTTATACAAGGTTCTTTTCAAGCTCAGGATTCAACTCCATTAATTTGAATTCAAGTTTTAATTATTCATAAAAACTTCATACTTTGAATTCATGGCAGAAATGTGGGAGAGTAGACGAGCAGATTGACTTAATAAAACGAAAGCTAAGATTAATATACCAGGGAGAAATCTTCAATGGAAAACCCACCAAGACCGCACGCTCCCATGGCAAGAAGTTTCAAGTCTCTGTTCAGCAAGAAATTTCAAGATTATTGGTATGGTTTTCACTTTTCATTTCCCCCCATTTTCCATGTCTTTTCTTTCTCAATGGAAACTTCAATGGCGGGATATCATAACCACAGGGGAATTTGGGGTGGGCTTACATGCAAAAATCAAACTACCTGACAGCCGAGGTGGTGTATCGAAAAGCGCAGATGATCGACCCGGATGCCAACAAAGCCTGCAACTTGGGTCTTTGCTTGATTAAACAAGGCAGATACGATGATGCACGCAAAGTGCTCGAAGAAATACCGAAACGAAAAGTTCCAGGCTCGGAAGACATTAGAGCCAGGAACAGAGCTGCGGAATTGTTGATGGGAATCAAAGCATTTGAGCCACCGGCATCGGGAATATCAGATATTCTGGGCCTTGATGATGATTTGGTTAATGGGCTAGAACAGTTGATGAATGAATGGGCACCGGTTAGATCAAAGAGATTACCCATTTTTGAAGAGATCTCCTCATTTAGAGATCAGTTGGCTTGCTAATACTATTAATACTATTTGTTCTTTTGGTTATGCAAATGTATGGTTTAATGTATTTATGGTTGGATTAGTGCTTTTAGATGCGTAGGAATAAGGTGTGTTGTAAATAATGCTACCATTTATTTCCAAAAACATATTTGCTTTTTTTTTATCAAAATTTATCACATATGTACTTATTAGATCTTACTAATTAATTAATAATCTCCAACTAATTATATTAAGAGTTTTTATTTTACGCAAGAGTATCAAAAAATATTTCACAGGCAGAATTATTTTTTAACCTTAAATTTTAAACATTAACTCTAAATCTTAAACTTTAAACCATAAGATACAACAACACAAACATTATTCTATTTGTGAAAAAAAATCACCACCTACATTAAATAATCGTATTGGTCTAATGGGACTAAACACTAGATCAATCATGATATCGTAAAATCTAACCCTGAAAAAATATAAAATAAAAAGAACGATAAAAAAAGAAGACAAAAAATGTGTCAAGAGGAGATAGAAAAAAACATATCATAAATACATAGTCATTCTTATTAAAAATTGTATTAAAAAGAAAAAAATTAACGACCAACATCAAATTTTGTGTCGCTGTTGACTAGACATAATTAAAGAAGAAAAAGTTACAATGATCTATAGAGAGTGGCACAAACCTTAAAAAAACAAAGGAAAAAGTTAAATGATTGCGGTTTTTTTGGCTAAAGAAAAATAAATTACGTTAAATAAAGTCATTTTATGTCAACCGAACATAAAATGAAAATGAGGAAAATGTTTTTAAAATTAATTATAGGAAACAATGATAAGACTAAATAAATATTTTGTACTTATATATACCACTAATCATATGTACTAATATGTATCTTTAACTATTTTAATATTTTTTTAAATCACAAAGATCTAAAAGATAATTATTATTTTTTAGAATAAAATATATTAAAACATTTTTAAACCACTTCTTCATATTTTTTTATTTTTAATTCAAAAATAATAAAATTATTAAAATAAAAGTGGACATAAACGCAACAAAAATTTATGTGCCCAGAATCCCGAATACAAATGCAATGTGTATTAAACATGTCACGCAAATCGTGACTATTAAAAATGCCGTGTTCTTGCCATGTATGCATGTTATATGAATTCTAGTATATTCAAACCAAACAGAATAGATGTTGAACAAGAGTGCTTATAAAATTCTAACTTGCATCCATACTACATGTGAGATCAAAATTCGGTTTCAAAAAGATGGACGATGAATATCTACACATCAACGAACTTAACGCAATCAAACGAATCCAAAAATACAAATCTGTAAATATACAGCACATGGTCTTCTGATTTACACAACAGAAAAGAAAAAAGCACCTGTAATCAGGAAATGTGTAACTAGACGAGCATGAATATAGTTGAGACTGCAACAATACCAATCTATGAATCCATACCAGAGCAGATGGTGGTATTCTTCAGCAATTGAAGCCACCGCAAATGGACAGTACGATGATGAGAATCAAGGCGATCAGGATTCCGAGAACTATCAGCTTCACCTTCATGTTCTGCAGCCACATCTTTCTCCTCATCCGAGTTCCTTGCTGCCTGAAATCTTGCGCCTATAATTCCCAACCAAAAAACACCCTTGTTATAATAATAAAAAAAAAAGATGTGTAAACTAAGGCAAACACCCCAAATCCTTATTATAAGCTTTGCAGTTTTAGAGAACACTGCCCATATTATGCGACAATATGTTGCTGACCTGAGAGCGAAGGTCTTCTGTTTTGTCTACCAGAATCTCAATTTTCACACCACGGTCCAGAACCTGTAAAATAAATTTGTTAATGAAGAAAATAAAATGAAAAGGTCCCAATAAATTTGTCAAGCGGACTCCTAGCCACATAAAGCCTTTAATTGCACTCCATTTATGTAAGGCAAACTATGAAAATACCAACCTTTTCAATGTTTTCAATCATTACTCCTTTGACTTCTGAAACTTGGGCTTTCACCTTGGCAATCTTACTAATTTCCTCCGGATGATCAATGCAATATTGCATTTGCTCCTTTAATTTTGGCCTACATCAATGGTAGTAAATACATTATACATAGCATCAATGTACTTGATAGTTGATAACAAACAAGGCAATGTAGTTGGTGGTGGTCAAGAATAGAAAATACCCAAACTCCTTGCTCAGGCTGTTTGCAGAAGCAGTTGCGGCTTTTCCTCCACCATATCTCTTGGTGAAATCCTCCTTAATTCTCTCAAGAAAGGCAATTGGGACCTGTCGGCCAGCAGACTCAACAGCAACCACGCAGTAGGCTGCAAAGAGGAAGGAAGAAGGCTTAATTCAAGAAAGGAATGGTGTAGCCTTGTTTCGTAGTAGAGGGTGCAAAACAACTTGTGAAGTAATAGGAAACATCATGCAAGCACCAAAAGGAAATCAACAAATGTTAACCATGACTCTTCCTCTACAACTATACGGTTATGCGTAGGGACGGACGCAAAATTTTATGTTAGGAGGCAAATCTATAAAATTCTAAGAGAGGCGAACTTATAAAACTTTAGGGGTGGTAAAAATAAATTTTCTAGGAAATATATAAAAAATTTCTAAATTATATAAGAATTTCAAATTTTTAGGGGGGCGACTACCCTTCCCGCTCCCCCTCTAGGTCCATACCTAGGTGTGAGTGACCAAAGGACATTAACCATTTGCTAAAGTTATGCATTTACATACACTCGAGTGAAATTGAAAAATGGCAAACATGATTATACTCTGTTATGACTACAAGATTTTGTGATGCAAGTAAATTAAGAATATGGATGTTCTAGAATTAATGTTTTTTTTTTTGTCAAAGTAAAAAGATGTACAACAGGTGGCTTTTTAACATATCAGAATTTGAGCAAAAGCAAATTCAGGGGAAATCATGGACCTAAAAGGATGAATCCAAACCATGCAAGGTTATAACCATTATAAGCTCCAGTTCTTGTTGGTTCTTTAGAGATTATGCATCATAGTTATGAAGAGGCATACAAAAGACAACAGACTATAAAATGACAAAGGGGTAAAAGAAAATAAAAAAAAAACAATAGCAGAGAATTTCATATAGGCTTGATTACTACTCACTTTTGAGATCAAAAGTAAACGGTAAGTAAAATATTATTTTATAAGAATAAGAATGATCAAGTGATTAAATTATGAAACATGTACATATATGAAAGAAAAATATGCATTTCGGTAGTTAAAAAAAATTACATTTTATTTTAATTATTTAGAATATAATGAATATGCTTTTGTATCAAAATGGCTTTAATTCAGATTTAATTCGTTAAAATCGGCCAAACATTTAGGTCTTGTTTGGCAATTAGCGGATAGCTGATTGCATTAGCTGATTTGACTAGCAGATTGTATTAGCTGATTGTATAAAAGTGTGATAAATTTAACTGATAGTTGATAGTTGTTCGATTATTTAAATAAGCAAAATGACATATAAGTACAAATTATATTCAATACTTATTTGAATAGTTTATTAGTTATCAATATTTTGTATCTATTAATATTAATTAGATTATAAAAAATAATTTTTAATATAATATTACTAAGCATATTTGAAGGATCTATATATATTAATTTATAATATATATTCAATACAATTTAATTAATTATTATATTTAAATACAAATATAAATGTGTGATAATAAAAAGAAAAAAAGAAAAAGTATTAGTTAAATGTAGGTTATTTGGAGATTTTTTTATAATTATTAAGGGTATTTATAACACTTATTTAAAAATCTCTAATTTAAAAAGCTCCTATTAGCAGTTTTTTCAAAATTAGAGGTTTCACCTAATCCGTTATTTCAATCTGCTCTTTACCAAACATCCAAATTAACATATTTGACCCATCAAATCTCTAATTTTAACTCAAACCTTTAATTTTAGCTCAAATCTCTCCTTACCAAACAGTACCTCTATCTTTGACTTTTTATTCAAGTCAATTTTGAAAAGTTTCTTGTACAACAAGTTAAATTAACCATCACTTTACATTTCATTAACTTCCCAAATTAAATATCACAGCAATAGATGCATACTTCATTTATCCTACAATCATAACATGTTCTTTTCTTAAAATTGAAAGAATCCAAAACTGAATCTATCTCTTTGGCAAATCACTTGAAATAGCCAAATAAAAAGCATGTAGTAAACAGCAAAAAAAAAAAAAACGCGCGAGCAGCGAAGAAAAATCGATCATCAACAACAACGAGAACAAATACAGAAACAACTCCGTCGTTCGATAAAATAAAATAAGCAGTAACAAGGCAGATCAGAGAGAGAAATAAACGAAATGAGAAAAAATCCGAGAGAGAGAGAGGGGAAAGGAGATTACCATAGCCGTTATCGACGAGATAGTTAAAGGTGTGGCCATCGCAGTTGTACGTGAACTTGTTGTTGGTAGCAGGAAGTTTCTGGAGGCACTGAGAAGCTATAGCGGTGAAGTTGCCGGTGAATTCGGTGTAGTCGGCTATCACCACCGTGCCCCGCGCCACGAAGGCGTAGATCAGCGATTGTTGCCCCATCTCAATGACTCCTTAACAGTTAACCCTCTTTCTATGTGATTGAAACAAAGGTTTATGTATTGTTATTAAACAGAGGATTTTGCTTTGAGGGAGGGAAAGAAATTGAAAGGATTTTATTGCGAAAGAAAGGAAGGCGAGTTTCCTTGACTTTTTCTTTCTTTGCTTTTCAAATTTTGTTTTCCCAACTGGCCGGGGCGGCCATGCCACGGAGTCTCATCTTTGAAATTGAAATACTATATATTTTCAAATTGAAATATGTAAGCGTGTGGTTTATTTCAGGTTTTGGTCCCTTGTCTGTGCTTACATTTATAATATAGTCATTATATTTAATTTTACATAATTTTATCGTTTTATTTTGGCTTAAGGGTAAAAAAGTCCTCAGAAAAAAATAAAAAAAAAATCAATTGATTACTCGGGTAAAATTCGGAATCAATTTAACTCTTATGTTAGTAAAAAATATAAATTAGACCACTCCATTAATGATTTTTATTAATTGATCAAGTTTCATCATTAATTAACAAATGATCAATGAGATAGCGACACATGACACACTCTAGAAACAAGAAACATAATGCCATAAAATTGTAAAAATTATTAAAAATATAAAAAATAAATAAATTAAATAATTATTTAGAAACATTAAATAATTATGAAAATTATAAAAATACTAAAATATAAAAATGTATGATATATATAGTTATAAAAATTATCAAAAATCATAAAAATTATAAAAATCAGAAAACTATATAGAACTATAAAAATAACAAGGTTTAAGAAAATGAATAAAAATATTAAAATTCAAAAAATATAAAATTTTATTAAAAAACATGAATTGTAACATTTTTGGAATGTAACATTACTTGAAAATAGTCCTATCTAAGAATGTGAATATTTTCAATATCTATACAAATGTGGGTTGTTTTGATGAAATTTTTCATATAATATTTTTAACTACGATAGTTAAAAGTACTAACTATTTGAATAAACTAATAACTTTATAAAACAGGTGTTGTTAAACGAAGTACAATTCTAGGAGGACTAATATCATAATTTGACCTAAAATAAAGGAAAATTAGCTTTGGGTTTGTGTTGTGTGTTTCTAGAATACGTGGGGTGTTTTCATTCTTTGCTTTCGTTTCTTCTTACATTTTGATCTATTCCCGTTTGAAAAGTTTCATGTTTACGGCTACGACCCTTTCTTTATTTTTATTATGTTTTTAATTCCAACAATAAGGAAAAGTCAAAATAAAGCATTAATATTGGCCTTTTTTATTGCTTTAGTTAAAACAAAGAATTCTAAATCGATTCCAACATTATTAGCCACAGTTTTGCAAAAGATAAAATGAATAACACATAGCACTCAACAACAATGATTGAACCAACCAAAAGAGGAAAAAAAACAATTAAGCTAAATGGTCGTTTTCCCCCATAAAAATACAACTAATGAATTTTTTTTAAAGTAATAAAACTAACGATTTCTTTTTTTTCTTCTTAATGGTAAAATTCGGATTACAATGTAAGTTTTGTCTATACATATTATTAATTTTTTGACAATGCGCATATAATTTGTAGACAAAGCGATTTGAACTCGTGTATCCTAAAATGAGCATTAAATTTGACTAATGAATTAATTATTATACACCAATGGATTGGACCAACCATTTTTATTCCATGGGTTAGTGTTGCGTACATGTCTAATGTTGTAAACAAAAACTGGAATGGGTCAGTTAGTAACATAGTGTCAATTTTGATATTGGGCAATGGGCCGGATGACACAATGAAATAAAAAGGGAAAAATAACGCTATGGGCCTGGTGACAATGAAATAAAAATCAAATAAAATAAACGCTAGAAGGAGGGCTTGAACCTCCGACCTTGTGGTTAACAGCCACACGCTCTAACCAACTGAGCTATTCCAGCAATTGAAATTGTTTAATAATAAAACTAATTATTCTGATTTAAACGCAATTTTATATGGCATGTTGCTAGCAAACCACTGGCACCTTCTGGCAATGCCGCTGGTGGATCTGTGTATAGTTTTTAACTTTTATGTATTATTCGTTAAATTCTTTTAATCTTTATAAATTATTTCCGCAGTCAGATTTTGAGGTGTTATGTGTTATTTTTGTAAAAGCACGCTGATTGACATTTAATATTTAATGTTCAAACTAATTATTATATTTACAAAAAGACCTGATTAAAATGATATTTATAAATTAAAGATTTAAGTAAAATATTTAAAAATTAATTTAAAATTCAAGCATGGTATACAACTAATTTGAAAAACATATTATCTGGTTGAGGCCCATGGATATGTGGTAGAGCCGTAGGGGAGGGTTGTTCATCAGCATCCAAAACAAATGCTCGAAGCCCAGTGAATTGGATTTAAACCCCCAAACCCAAACCCATTTTTATTGCAAGAAAATCTACCAGATTGATGGCAGACAAAGGAGGTACATAAATATCAAATATGGAAGCTGAAATCTAAGAACTCAGAAACAAAGAACAGACCATTACCAAAAGAAAAGGGAAGAAAGAACAGACAGTAGCAAGTTAGAGAGAATAATCATGACCGGTCTAGCTTCAGCTCCAATACCCACTTCTGCTTTCCCCTCTATTCAACAATCTAAGATTCAAAGCAGGCGTTGTTTCAATCCCTGCAACTCTGTCGTGATTCCCAGTACCAAGCTATGTTCCTCCGATCTCAGCCGTACGAGTTTTAGCTTTGGTGGCACCAGAGTGATTCAGAGAAGCAGTGTTATCTCCAGAAGTAGCACCGGACCTGGAGCTCCTGGCCCAGGTGAAGTTCCCTTTTTGTTTCTTGCTGTAAATCCCCTTTTTATTCTTTTTCTTTCGTGTTCAAATCCATCACTGTGATGTAGGTTTTGGGATTACAAACCTGGGTTTATCTTGTGTTTGGTTCATTATGTATATTAACATAATGATTGATAATTTGGTATTCTTTGATTTCTTGAGTTGAAATTGGATTCGTATACCCCTATTTTTTGTTATTTACAAATTGAAAACATCGACGAATTCGTCAAGGTAGCATCATTAAGCTCGCTATAATCAAAGTAATAAAGCAAAAAAATTATCTTGCTGGACAAATAAGTAGGAAAATAAGTAGTGGTTCTAACATGGTTACTGGGATGTATAAATTGAGTATTTTTTGAGAAAAAGTACTGAATTCAACCCCTTATCCACTGTAGCTGTGTGCGTTTTGTTTTTCTTACTTTCTTTTATGCGCAACTGAGTGAGATACTTGGTGTTGCAGGTGATAATGAAAGCCGGAATGTGCTGGATGCTTTTTTCTTGGGAAAGGCTCTAGCTGAAGCATTGAATGAGAGAGTCGAGTCCACTATCGGGGAGTTTTTGAGTGTAGTTGGTAGGTTGCAGGCCGAGCAACAGAAGCAAGTGCAGGATTTCCAGGTAACGGGACTTTGTTCTTGAATCTAATACTTGATAACTGCATGGTTTATGTCAAGGGTTTAGTGTCTTTTAATTTTCACTTTCCTGGATTCATTTCAAAGCATTTGGAATAATAAGCTTATTTGCTAATACACAAGTTCCACCAGTGGAGGGTTTTTTGAATTTGAGATTTGGCTTTATGCACTTGTGTTCTGCTGAGCCTTTATACATGTTTCTGCTTCATAGTGTTATGGTGCTCATATCATTTACAAATGGAAACTTAATGGGAAAAAATGACAACAAAATTGCTGTCTTCATTTGTCCTAATTGGTTTCTTATGCTGGTATATGGTTTCCTTCTCTTACAAGGAAGCATTAAATGTCGATGTGAGAAACCTTTTTTTAGGAAAATTATCACGTTCATGTTCTCGAATATAATGTATCAATGGCATTTTCGATAACCTTGTAGCTCTTCTCTACCTTGACCTCATGGATAATATCTCATGGTGAAGTGCATGGCCATGGTTTCAATCCAACTTTGCATCTTAGGGATCTATTGTTATTTCCAAAGTAAATACAATAACAAATTGGGTATCAATATTTTCTTCTTTTCTGGAGATTGAATTTGTACATCTGCAAGTTTGCTCCATTTTACCACCCGGGATACGTTTTGATAGTTCATTAAATATGACATCCCTTAATTCATGCACACAGGAAGAGGTGTTTGAAAGGGCAAAAAGAGCCAAAGAGAAAGCAGCACGCGAGGCATTGGAGGCACAAGGGCTGATTCCCAAGTCTACTACTGGTACAACATCGGTAGCCGATGGCGCTGCGCACAATGGTGCTGCATCTAAAGTTTCACCCTCAACCACCAATGATGGCGCTTCTACAAACTCATCATCATACAATCCCTCCACACCTGCTGCCAATACAGACCCTGGTCCTGAATCCTACTAGAAAGGAATGATGCCAATTGCCAAGTTTCTACATTTGTATCTCCTACTTTTTATCTGATACAATACAATATATTTATATACCACAAAATAAATATCCAGGGTTTTTAATCCCTATGATCCTTTTCTATTGAACCAATTTCTGCTCCCTTCATACTCAACAAAAACTGAACTGGACCATTTTTATTAAATTTATATGTTAAATCTGTGAAAACAACTTAAAATGCTCTTTGAAAAGCTGTTGAACCAAATCATTCCAAAACGAATTGATAAGATAAACCCATTATCAAAGAAATTGTACTACTTAAACAAAATTTCTCACATCCTGCATGAATCAATTGCATTCAGTGTTTACGTTCTGAACAAATATAAAAGGAAAGAATTACAAGCATAACACAATTTCTAGGCATGTTTAATTCTCATCACTCGTCAACTTCAACACCTGACATCGGCACCACTCCAGTAGTTTGATCCTTTCCCTTGACATAATCCACACCGAAGTCGTAATCATCATCATCATCCATGGCATCATCCCCCGAGGTTAATTTATTTTTGGCTTTTCTCCTTTTCTTATTCTCTGCTCTTTTCATCTTTGTGTTGAGCATACCTTCTACTGCATATAGTTTCTCATTTTGCCTGCTTCTAGCAGATTTCGACTTTGCTTTTTCAGCATCTTCTTCAGAAGCCATGAGTTCATCATTACCACCCTCATCTAATGTTTCTTCTTGCTTTTCATTACCTTCAGTTGATGGCAAGGGTGGGCCATTATCCTGAGGTGCACAAAATACCCAACAGATAAAAACAAAAAACCATAAATACAAGCTATTCCATGTATTAACATGCAAAACTAAGATTAACCACAAGAGAGTCCAAAAACAGCAATTACAAACCTCTAGCATAGTCTCACCAAACTTGAGAGGGTGACTAGAAGGAACTTCATTGGAATGGAAATCATCGGTTGACTTGAGACTTCCAATGAACGAAGATTCTGTGTTATAAACCTCATCAACGTTGAACTCCTTCCCAAGTTCTGTAACAATCCTCGCCTCTGAAGGTTCTTCTTGATTTCTAACCGGAGGCATGGTGTAATATGGAATTTTACCTGAAGTGCGCCAAATACATAGCAATGTATTAACTTGGTATAAAAATCTACTTCCCCGAGCAATTAATTTTTTCATCATTTGGATATTCTAAGAAAGCTAAGGGAGGTAAAACAGCCCCCACAAATAAAGTATTGACATGCATTACCTTCATTCCAATCATGCAAAATGATCCTTGCTGCAGCTTCAACATCCACAATACCACCCTTTTTTAGCTTACCCCTTACAGTGGCAACATTCTGAAGGAATTCATCTACTGATTGAAAACCTGGAATCTTGTATATTGTTACCAAAAGTCTTTCTGGACAGAGCTTGAGAATCTCTTTCACTGTGTTTTAGACAAAACAAGAATTACTAATTAGTACTGCTAGCACATATTTTCAAGATAAGTTAAGATATTGCCATTAGTTGTAATCAAGCGATCTCCTAGTCAAGGATTCCAGCCTACACAAGCAATACACTTGAATTTCAGTTGACATGTCACAAACATATTTCATGAGACAATCTTAATATATTAGGAGGATTGGATGACAGTGTAAAGCAACAACCAATTCAAACTCTCGGCTGCCTAACTTTGGACCTAAGTCTATTTATTTCTCCTATGTTGCCTCTTCTCAAGAGTATTAGACCTAGTTTTACAGCTTCACAACATAGCAATTCTCTACATCACACCCACATCATAATCAATTTTATTCATCTTCTACAAAATGAATGCATTAGAAAAGATATATCAATTTCAAAATCTTTCCCATTAAGATATGCATTGGAGAAAGTCTAGCCTGTAGTTCTTTTAAAAAATATATAATAATTTGTAGGCTCTCCACCACAATTATCCAATTTCTGAATTAGCCAGTCATTGCAAAAAAGCAGTTCTCCAACTAAGCTCACATCAATAAATTACGCATTAATCCCATGTTAGTTGCAGTCAGCTATCTGAAACACAAAATTCACTGGTTGAAATACCTGGACCAACTGGATCATCCAGCTTCTCAATTCTTTTGCAGTTTCGAAGAGCTATTGATGAATCATTGCCTTCAGATCGAAGCATAACAACACCAGGACAATCCAATAATTTTACATTCTTATCCAATTGAACTTCTTGCATTGATCTTGTCAACCCTGGAGTAGAACCAACATTGACCACATGGCATCTTTTCAAGCTGTTAATTAGGCTACTCTTGCCAACATTAGGCAGGCCAATAACACCGACAGTAATGGACTTCTTTATCTGCAAAAACAAGTTACAAAAAGAAATTGATATTCATATTAAATCAAGGGACGAGACTTGAACATGCAGATAACCAGACAAGCATCAAATATAGAGGACAGAATTACGACTAAGGATCAATGAAGAGAAAATCGTATTGCAGTCCAGAAACAGCAACTAAATGTACCTCGTGACTTCTTGAGTAATTTTTTAGTAATTTAAGGAGAGTTTCTGCTCCAAGACAATCACTAGTTTGCAGAAGATTGCTAGGCTTTGCTGCCTTTGAAGAAGACTTCCACCCTAAGTTCGATCTCTGCTCTTGAGTGCTGCACTTAAAGGCAACAGCCGGCAACTCTTCCCTAAGATATTTGAGCCACTTTTCAACAGCTTCTCGAGGAACAAGATCTGAAATGCAAGTTTCTCTAAAACTTGAGATATTCCTTATACAAGGAAAAATGTTGAGTAGACTGGGAAGTGAAATAAAGGATTTACCAATCTTATTCAAAAGCAACACCAGGTGCTTTTCAGGGCCCGCTTTCATCACCATCTTTTCCATATCAACACACCGGGTACCAAGGGGATCTCTCGCATCAAGGACTTCCAATATGACATCTGATGCTTCAATTACTTTAGCCAACTCCTTGTAGAAAGCTCTATCCGAGTTATCTGCAAATAATACATGTCAAAAATATGAACCATCCACTTATCAATCATCTACCTTAAAATCAACTTACCTCGGGCTTTCGGAATTCCAGTGGAATCTTTAATGCTCTTTCCCTCTTCAATACTTTGTTCTTTTTCATCATCCTCTAGTAAACCCATCTTCCTTTTCTTTGCCTAAAAATCATAAAGATTCAATAGATGTAAAGTAAACAATAGAAACTTCATTGAAAAACTTGGAATATAAAAAACTCATCAGAAAAGCTTGATATCCGAACTAGAAGGCATTGTAAGCTAATGAAAACAAAAACTCTAAAGTAAACTTCCTAACAATTCACCTCAGCATGAAACTCATTCCATCAATATACCACTATCAATGAAGATTTTTCAATTTAAAACACAACCCCAAAACCAAAAACAACAGTAAAACCAATAAAGAAAGCAGTTTTTTTATTTAACAACAAAAAAGATATTGAAGCAATACCCTCTCCTTTCGGGCAGCTTTCTTTTGCTCCAATTCCTCGATCGCCCGAGCTCGACGAACCTCGAGAGCCTTGAGCTCTTGCTCCTTGAAAGGCCAATCATTGGGGATACCAGGGTCTTTCTCCACCTTGCTCTTACGATTCAATCCCAATTTCTTCGCTTCCTTAGCTTTCTTCTTGTGATGCTCCTTTACTTTTCTTATAACCTTGTACTTTTGCTTCAGTGAAACCCTCTTGCTCTTGCTCTCTACGAAATCATATTGATATAATCATAGCTTTAATACCAACAATTAAAACAAGAGGGAGAAAGCAAACATAAAACTAAGAGAATAGCGATTTACTTACTTTTGCTCCTTTTCACCATTGTTGTTTTCTCGTAGGTTTTTAGGGTTTGGGGGAAAGAAGACGAATGAAATGTATTTTTCTCAAAATTTATTTAGGGTTTTGGAAAAGTGGGTCGGTGCTGTTTGACCCGTTTTCACTAACAGGAGTGAATTAAACCCAACTAAATTGACCGACTAGTTTATAGGAGATGGTTTATGTTTTCTAAGTGTTAATTATACATTGGTCACTGAATTATGAATTATTTTTTCATTATAATCACCGAATTATGAATTATTTTTCATTATAATCACCGTATTTTGAAAAATAAAACAAACAAACACTGTTTGATCACTAAAACCCTTAAATTAAATTTAATACTAAAAAGTAATCTAATTATTAATAAATGTTGTAAAATGATACATTTATCAAAAATTACTTAGAAATAATCATATTGGAGTGGTAAAAGGATTTGTATATAAGTTTATTAGTCACATGTTTTTTTACCTAAATAATAATTTTTAGTTGCTTTATTTCAATATATGTATAACTATAAAAATGAAAATACCCCTTATAATAATTTTAATTATCATTTATAAAAATCTTTTTTTCTATCATTTTCCATCTGAGTTTGTGCCACCAACTCGTCATACTTTTGTTTGAAATATAATTAAATCATTTTATAGAATGTTTGACTCGTGTGTAATGGTTATACACTCAAAATTGAATTATTTAACAACTTCCCTCAAAGCTCCACTAAGTTAAATTAATGACCAAACTGAAATTATATTTTTAATGTGTGTGTTAGTCCAAGGAACTTACATATTAATTGGATATGCTTTCATGTTTTTACTTAGTTATTTTGTGGATTATCCATATTTGGTACGATAAATAAGAAAATAGTTATCAAATATTCAAACTTAAGAGTAAATGTAAACTTAGTAGTTCACCAATCAACAATAAATAAATAAAACATTCACCAAATAATGCAAAGTTAATACCCCTATTTGACAATTAGAGGATGACTGATAGCAGATTACATTAACTGATAGCGAATAGTTGATTGCATTAGCTGATTTGACTAGCGGATTGCATTAGCTGATTGTTTAAAACTGTTTGGTAAAATTAAATGATAGTTGATAGTTGTTTGATTATTTAAACAATCAAAATGACATACAAGGACCACAATTATATTAACATTTGTTTGAATAGTTTATTAGTTATTAATATTTTATTATTATTATTTATTAGATTGTAAAATTAAATTTTTTAATATAATATTTGAAACATTACATATAATTATTTTTAATACAGTTTAATTAATTATTAAATTTAAATGGTAATTGAAGTAAAAAAAATAGAGATTTAAATGAGAAAAATAAAAAACAGCGAAAGTTAAATTTACGGTGAAAAAATATTGAATCAAATTTAAATAATTAATTATTCAATACTAGTTGTAGAATACGTTAGGGTGAAAAAAAATGAAAACTAGTAAAAATTAAATTAAGGTTATCTGGAAAAAAAATGTAATTGTTAAGGGTAAAAAGTATTTATAACTTTTATATCAAAACTTCTAAATTTAAAAAGCTTCTCGAAACAATTTTTTTCAAAATGAGAGGTTTTATCCTAATGACCTAATCCGCTATTCTAATCATCTCTTCACCAAGCATCTACATTAGCAATTTTAACTGATCAACCCTCTAAAAATAGCTCAAACCGCTAATTTTATCTTAAAACAATATTTACCAAACATGACCGATACAGAAAAAAAGATTGTACCTTGAAGATTCTTTCTTTCTTTTTAGTATATAAATGTTATGGGACCATTTTATAAATAAATAAAATGGTGTCTTTTGGGCTAATAAAGTCATCAGCTAAGTAGTCTTATTATTATTAGCCTGGATTCTGATGATATCTAATCAAACCAAGGCCCTTTTCATTTCCACACTGTAATTTGCTTGCCAGCCAGTTGCCATCAAACGAGGCACTAGGCACATTGGACATGAATCAATGGTTGGTCAAACTCAAAGCTAGTAAGCAAGGGTTGGTCATCCATGCTTGCATTGTGCATGCTATAGGCACATTGGATAAAAGTTGTTGGATTATTCATATTGTCAAATTGTAGGACATGAGAAGCTTTATTGGGGTAAAGCTGGAACTGATAATACTGCATTCTACGCAAAATTTATGTGAAGAAATGCAAACTGTTAGGGAGATATATTAGAAATTTAAGGATGCTAAATTATAAAATTTTAGAGTGTGTGAATTTAGACATATAAACTATATGAAAGTTTAAAATTTTCAGGGATGCCTTTGAAAGCAACGTAGCGTTGCACATGCTGTTGAGATATTAATAATTAATTGCCATTCATCCTTAAAGCTAAGCATTTAAACCATTAAAACTTTCAAATAAAAAAGGAAATCGGAGACTCTTATTTTATTCAAGTGAATGTGCATTGAGATATTCTTATTCCATAATCATACAATAATATTCGATACTACTAATTAATACAAATATTTATAATTTATATATTTATTAGAATGAGTTAAAATGTTCCGAGAAAGATCAACAAATTTATATGAATTCAACCCCAGAAAATTGTTGAAATATATAAAAACAAGAGGTTTTGGACCCAGAAAAACATACTAATAACTAGTTGGATCAGAAAAGCAAATGATTGGGTAACTTTTTTTTATTCAACAAGAGGGAAAATAAATGACACAGTAATAATGATCAAATCATGACTTTGGCATCTCGACTTTCTTGAATTACGTGTATCGTAATCGCAGGAAGACAAAAGCAATTTCCCAAACGACTGACCAAATAATTTTCAGACAAAACAAAAGAAAAAGGTTGTTCTGATCATCTCTTCTTCAGTTCACTGTGTTACACAATTCTTCTGACAAGCGCTGCCCCCATTTTGGCCCAGCAGACCAGATTCCTCTCTTTCCTCCCTCTATGTATGGTTTCAACACAAGGGGGAAGGAAATCCATGCACTGCTCCCTCACAAAAACCATGCTAAATCCATTTTTGTTAAATTCAATAAAATAAACTTGGATTTCCCACTGGATTTCAAGGGTCTTGTTATATATAGAGATAGATCCGTTTACACAGTGTAAAACATTTTAAGTTTTACACGTTTTTAGATCATTGGATGAGTGAAACGAATGAATGAGATTAATAGTAAACATGTGAAGATTATCACTTGAAAAAATAGAGAGTAAGTAGATAATCTGAGTCATCCATTCTCCTCATCAAACGATCCATAAAACGTGTAAAACTTAAAGAGTTTTACATTGTGTAAGTTGATCCTAACTCTCTATATATATAGTGCCGGAACCAACTCAAGATTTCCCAAAATGATAAGCAAAAGAGGTTGCAGAGATTTGAATCCCAAAACGATGCAGAAAATATGTAAAACTTAAAGATTTTTACATTGTGTAAGTTAATCTTAACTATATATATTTCAAGATTTCCAAAAATATAAGCAAAAGAGGTTGCAGAGATTTGAATCCCTAATCTAATACTGCCGGAACCAACTTGTTTTGCTTGTAATTAGAAGGGCTAAAAGGAGATTATTAGTCATAAATATCCCACCCATGACCCATGGAATCATATAGAAAAGGGGAATTACAATTTACAAACACCAAAAGAAGTGTATAAATAAACCATACTATAATTGTCTATATATGAAACAAACAGCGTACATGCAAGTAGAAAAATATAGAGTATTTATCTTCCTATACATTTCTAGTTCAAAAAAGAAACAAGTAATATGGTAGAGACGATGGCGATGACAACAAAGGTAACAACAAGCTCCTCTCATAGCGAACAAACAGTACTCATATAATAAAACACATGACAAAAAAACAAAGTAACAGTAATCTTTTCATCGTCTTCAACCCCGCAAATCAAAGCTCACCTGTTGGAAATAGGGTTCGGGCCGCTCGGAACTTCGTGAGCTTCGGCTCCGAACTCCCGACGCGACGATTTAGACGAAGACGCGCGTTGCCTTGAGTGCAAGTTCATGGTCGATGATTTTGATGAATTTTGTAACAGTAGGAGCCTCTTGAAAGGGATTAAAGGGGTGGCATTAGATGAGTCGATGGGATTTGTAGAGGGGTTAGAGAGTAGAAGCAAAACGAAGAAAAGAGTGAGGAGGAGAAGGGGGAAATGGGGTTTTTCGTAGGCGTGAGTGAGTGCTGATGCAGGTGCCATACAATCGTAGAAACAAAGAAAAAACCACCCCCCAAGAGTCCACAAGGGTTCAATATCCATGAACCAGCAGCACCAAGGCTAATAGGTTAGAAGAAGGGAAGGTGAGAATAAGAGAAAAAGATGTGAAAGAAAGAAGGCTCAGCAAAGGTGAATGGAAAGTAAGTTTTGAAATTCGATACACATACACATTTGTTGAGGAACCGAGTTAAAGAAAAGGGGGGAACCAGCTTAACATGGAAGTTTATATGAAAGGTGTATTGGAATTTGGTTTGATGAATTCACCAAATAGCCCTTTGTTAATTATTAACAAGTTTATGATACTATTCAGTGAGGATAGGCTGAAAATACTATGCTCGTTTTTGGTGCCTTATTTGTGTCCTCATGTTAAAAATTAAGTTTGGAGTTTAGGGTTTAGTGTTTTAAGTTAGGGTTTATGATTAGGGCTTAGAGAATTTAAAGTATGATGTATTTTAGGGTATATGATGTAGGTTTTAAGATTTATACTATAAACTTATTTTTTTTGGTACGAAGTACGAATAGAAAAATAAAAAAAATTAGAATATTTATATTCTTAGTTTGGAGGGGTACATGGGGATTACTTTTATGGGTTTTTAAATGACTGTAATGCCCTTATAGCTTGTTTTAGACTTTTTTTTATGAATCATGCATGGACTAATGATTACGTACAACCAAAAACCCAAATCATAAATCCCGTTTTGCATTGAAAGCACAAATTGTTGCTATCTTATCATATCAACTCAAAATTCAAACTATTTATAGGTCATTTCAGGCCTACATGCATGCAGTCCTACTTAATTTCTTTTCATTCGTTGTTGGTAAGATATTTTATAACCTAAAATTTGAAAAGCTCAATTATTTAATTCCAAACTTTGCAACAACAAAAAAAGGGTTTTGAAGAGCAATGATGTGTTAAAATTAAATAAGTTCAGTTGTCCAAGCATTTTTATTTTAATATCTTGAAAAGAAAATACAAATATAATTCTTTCATTTAAAAAAGAAGAAGACAGATTTTATTAATAAAGAAAATTTGCATGAAGCAGTAGCAGTACATAGAAGGAATTTAAACACTCGTATATGACGACACCTAATAATCAAATCTTAAAATTGAAACACAAACCTTTCATATATATATATATATATATATATATATGTGTGTGTGTGTGTGTGTTTTAGAAGCAAACCTTTCATATACAATATAAAAGGTTGAAGCTTAATTTCACTAATTTCAAACTGACATGTCCTAAAATATAATTCAACCAGAAAAATTAGGGACATGACTTAATTTCATTAACTTTAAAATTAGTAGATCCTTTAAAATTAATTAAACAAGAAACTTTTAAGAGAGACCAAAACTTAATTTTAATATTTTAAAATTTTAAAGAGCTTAGAATCCAATTAAACTATAAAAATTGGAGTGAATTATGTCCCCTTTGACCCATGATGTTGCACCATGAAATTTTTAAGTCAAAACAATATGAAATTCAGGTCATAAACCCAACAAAATTCCACAAAGAGAACTAACTACTTTTGTATTTATGCCAAAGAGGATGGTGCGATACAACAAAAGGCAATGAAATAGAAAGAAAAGGAGGTGGTGGTGGCGGTGGCGGAGGTTATGGCGGTGGCTTTGTTGCTTGGTCGGTTCCCTCAAGAAATGTTTCTTTGGAATGGTGAACCCTAAAGTGGGGAAAACATACCAATGATCTTTGTTCCTGGCTTGGCTTTTGTCTGCAAAAGATGAGGGGTTTCCTCTTCTTTTCAGCGCGTGAACACACTTAATACATGCGTTATTGGTTTTATTTTCTTTGAAGAAATTACATATAAACCTATTAGAAAATTAAATATAAACCGAAAAGGTCCAGTCTACTTTCTAATACATATTAATAGATTATTCGGAAGTATCTTTTTAATTTCTTATAATTTAAATAATGTATATATTAATTTCTTATTTATGGAAGTATCTTTTTTAATATAATTTTTTATTAATTATTAAATTTAAATGATTTTGAAGCATATGTATTAATTTCATCTATTTGAAGAGAAAATAATTATTTAAATTATATAGGAGAATATGTTTTACTTTAAAAAAGAACATATGTTATTCAAATCTAGATTATTTGGAGAACCCTCCTCATAATTGTCAAACCAAAAAAGTCTTTACAACTCTTATATACAAATCTCTAAACCTAAAATATTGATCTTAATAACTTTTTCAATTTTAGAAGATATAATTGAACATACATATCATACATATCCTAATTAATATAACCATAATCAATTATTATAAAATACAATTGAACATACATATCATAGTAAATTATGACAATTCCCACACACGTAATGAAATTTTAAATAAATATGAAAAAATATACAAACAAACTAGAGTGAGACTCGATTATTAAACTTTAAGATTTTATTTAAATCGAAGCGTCAGATAGCTACTCTTTAAGTATAAAAATAATTATTAACCTAATTAAAAAGAGAGACTTACAAACGAATTTGTCGATCAGATTCTACTTTCAAAGGGCTGCATAAAAGTAAATACAATAATTTTGGTTGTTTTGTGAATTTTTGATGAATCAAAATTTAAAAGCAAACACTCAAAGTAATTTGATTGGAAGCAAAAGGGAAAGTGGTATTTTGATATACCAAAAAGGAAACTAAAGTGATGAATGATATGATGATGGAAACCACTACAACTTTTTTTTTTGCTCAGCATATTTTATTTATTTATTAAGTAGCCTTGATCATATGCCTCGTTAAAAACCTCCCTATCCTAGATTGGAGGAAAAGAATACATATAATCAAGGGGAAAAACCAGATACAAATCGAACAGCTTACAAACATAGCTTATCCCCAAACTGACCACTCAACAAATTTCATATCCGAAGACAGAACCACTTATCAAAATGAAAACAAGAAACAGAGTTAGCCAGATAAGCAAAATGAGTTACCACCATGCTTTAAAACAATTTGCTCTCTTTGCACCTTCCTTTGCTAAGCCTTCGATCAAGTCTGGAAAGCTCGGGTTTGTTTTCAAGAGTTTTATTCCCCCAATTCTTTTGACTAAGCGATCAATTTGAACTAATTCCTGCCACCAACACCAAGGGCGAGTCATTGGATCGTTGATCCATTTTAAAATTAGTTCTGAATTCACATAAATTAACAGCCCAAATTTTCCTGACAAGTCTGCTTCAATAAACACTTCCATAGCAGTTATAATCGCTGATATAGTAGCGAAGTTCAAACCCAATTTCTGAACTGGTCCAAAAAACAAGGCTCGAATAATTAAAGCCCCTCCACATCCAGTAGCATCCTCCCAAATACATCCTGATACAGTGAAAGTTAACAAACTAGTTGACAATGAGAACGGACCAGCTAAACTCTCAAGGGAAGGCTTTGATAAGAAACACTGCAAAGGATCTGCCCACCACCAATTAAGATCAATATCAGCTCCCTCCTTTGAAGACTTGAACCACATCAATGCTCTAAGCTTTGTATAAAATATAAGATCCTTCAAACCCGATTTTTTACCGTTGAAAACCAAGTCATTGCGAGCCAGCCATAAACTCCATAATCCTGTTGCAGCAACAATCATCCAAACTGTTTTCTGTCTTCCTGTGAATGGTGCCGAGAAACAAAACTCAAAAAAATCATCAATAGTCCTGCAACCTTGCCAAGACAGACCCCACCACCTGCAAATCTCCTTCCAAAAACAGTCGGAATAGCTGCAGACCACAAACAAGTGATTCGAGTCTTCTAAACCGAACCTGCAAAACTCGCAAATGCAATGACAATCTTCTATATCCACTCCTCTTTTCTGCAAAAATACTTTAGAAGGAATCCTGTCTAATTTCAACATCCATAGAAAACTTCTTACTTTAGGAGGTACTTTTAATTTCCATAGTAAATCAAAGTTAAAATCGGGCTCCAACATCTCAACATTAATCAACAACTCTGATAATTTTTTTACTGAAAAAACCCCAGCTTTATCGTGAACCCATATTAATCTATCTTTCAGCTCTAAAGAAAGATTCACATTTTTTATCACTCCCTCTATTTGCTTAATCTGCGCAGTTTCACGATCTCTTAGAGGTCTAGAAAACCAATCAGCCCATACAATCCCGTCAAGAGAGCCTTCCACTGCCAACTCTGCCACCACAACTCCTTTCCTTGCAACCACTCTGTATAATCTAGGGAACATGTCCCTCAAAGATCTCTTTTCGCACCAAATATCTTCCCAAAACAAAGCTGTTTTACCATTTCCAATTTTCCATTTGAAATTTTCGATTCCCATCAAGCTTCTCACCTCGTCTTTCTTCAAGTTGTTGATGATTCCTTTCCAAATTATCGACATTCTTTTAGCGTTTTCTAACTTCAAAGCCCAGCTAAGATTATGGCATCCATACTTAGAGCAAATTACCTTCCTCCAAAGAGCTTGCTTTTCATTTGCGAAGCGCCAGCCCCATTTTGCCAACAGGGATTTATTCTTTGCGTGAAGGTCTACGACACCCGCACCACCTCTGTTTTTTGGTAGACATATCCTCCCCCAACATACTCTTGCCATCTTCCTCTTTCCATTTTGAGTTCCCCATAGAAAACCTTTTCTTATTGTCTCAATCTTTTGAATTACTGTCTTCGGAATTTCAAAAATAGACATGAAATATAAAGGTAAAGTTGACAGCACTGAATTAATTAAAACAACTCTCCCAGCAAAAGAAAGTGAATTACTCTTCCAGCCCGCAAGTTTGGTTTGAAATCTTTCCAATACAGGCTCCCAAGTCACTATTTTTCTAGGATCCGCGCCTAGTGGAATTCCCAAATACGACAACGGTAAGCTCCCGATTTGACAGCCACAAATTCTTGCTAATGAATTTACCAACTCCGGCTCCACACCAACTCCAACTATACAAGACTTCCCGAAATTTATGCTTAGACCAGAACAAGCTTCATAACTTCTGAGAATTCTCTTCAAATTATGTATAAATTCCTCAACTGGCTGAATAAATAACACTGTGTCATCTGCGAATTGTAAGTGAGAAATTGATCTTTCGGGAATGATTCCCTTAATTCCTCCAAAATTTTCTTGAAGCTCCGCCTCGACAAGCAGTAAGTGAAGTGCTTCAGTAACCATTATGAAAAGGAAAGGGGAGAGTGGATCACCTTGTCGTAATCCCCTTTTCATTCGAAACTCCCTTGTTGGAGAACCATTCACTAGAACCGACACCTTCGGGGATGATATGCACTCACGTATCCAGCCCCTCCACTTCTCTTTAAAGCCCATTTTTTCCATAATCATCTCTAGAAACTCCCATCTAACGCAATCGTATGCTTTTGAGAAATCCAGTTTCAAGATCACACCACCACCCTCCTTCCCACCAGTGGACATAGAATGAATTACCTCATTAGCGATAAGAATACCGTCAAAGATTTGTCTCCCATGGATGAACGCACATTGAGTTTCACCTATTAACTTGTCTATCACAGTCCTTAATCTCCGCGAAAGTATTTTAGCAATGATTTTATAGACTGAACCAACTAGGCTAATTGGTCTGAAGTCTGAGATCACAGATGGATTGTTCTTCTTCGGAATAAGCGTAATAAAAGTTGAGTTCATCGAGTGCTTTAGTTTACCACTTCTGTAAAAATTTTCAGCTACTTCCCGAAGATCATCCTTCAAAATCTCCCAACAATTTTTAAAGAAGCTGATGTTAAATCCGTCACTCGACAACTTCTTTATTTTCCCTTTGAAAACATAATCCAATGGCCATAAAGTTGATGTGATTAAAATCCGATGGCTATGAAACTAAGGAGGTTGTTAAAAAATTAAGAATGAGAATATAGAGTAAAGAAGGTTAGTTCAGGTTGTAAGCAATTTGATATTAGTTAAACATGTCTCGAACTTAAAGTTATGTATATGCAAAAAAATTTATTGAAAGACTGATCTACCAAGATCATATTTATGACCCGAATCGATCCAGATCAGACAGGGCACACGGAAAGCAAAGTAATGGATCGTATTATCTTAATTGCTTTGATTTTTATGGTGGAAGGAAGGGAGAGAGGAGGGACAGTTCTCTCTAGCATTGCAAAGCCGATGTCTGTGAATGTCAATGATGCGTTTTTTTTGTTGATTTGCTTAATCAAATGCCTCATTGTCTTGTTTTTGGTTCTTTAAACAACATATAATATTCAAAGGTTGATAGTTATATCTATATAATATTCCAATCGGGGATAAAATTCGTCTGCTCCTTTTCGGTGCCCCTACATATGCCCCAACACTAAAAAACACTATAAAATTAAAATCTAAGCCCTAACCCTAAATTCTAAATCCTAAACCCTACACCCTATACCCTAAAAAATATACCCTACCCTAAATTCCCTAAACCCTAACCACAACCCCTAACCTAAAACCCTAAATCCTAAACCCTAAAGTTAATTTTGAGCGTGGGAGCATATGTAGGGGCACCGAAAAGGGGTAGAGGAATTTCATCCTTCCAATCGGTAAGAAATAATTGGTTTTTTTAGAAATTGTTTTAAGTTTTAACCATTAAATGAGTGATTAAATTATAAATTTTTTTTTCTAAATATGTGCCTAAATAATTTGTTGGGTCCAAGTAATTGTTTAACGTTTCATTTCGTAATTATTTTATGATTTTTCATCAACGGTTTAAAAATTTTTTCGCTAACCAATCATTGCACGACACGTGGCCTATTTGTTAATTTTCATTTAGTTTTTGTTTAAAAAACAAAAAAAAAACCATTGAATTTTTCAACCCAAAAACTTAAATGTTTTTTTTTTTAAAACCCAACTCCCTAAATCTCCCTTTACCACCGTGGAACACCTTGTTTTTGTAACCACAGTGAGGTCTTCTCATCTCGTCGCACGAGTGTCAAAGCCCAGTTCATCGTTTATCCATTAATCATTCGTCGTTAAATTAAAGATTTAACGTTCGACGTTCATGGTTTATTTGGCAGCTCGTTCGTCGATTTTTGACGATGTAAGATTAAAATTATTAATTGTGGGATCGACGAAAGAAGAAAAAGATAATGATAGTTGAACTGATGGTTGGATGAGAAAAATTTGGATTATGGATTGTGAGATTTTTTTAAAGAAATTATATAAAAAAATTGCATGAAATATACAGTATAGGCGTGATGTTACGCCAATAAATTTGAAAGATAACAATTTGTCGTTTTCAAGTTAGAGGAAAATTCGACTATTTGTAAAGTATGATAATCAAATTCAACTCACAAACACGATGAAGGCTGAAATAAATAACTTATAAATATTAAGGGTAAAATCATATATATATATATATATATATATATATGCCTTTTGTCAAATTTACAAACTAAATAAATAAATAAAAACAGCATGTGCATGGGATGCAAGGATGGCAAAAGTCAATGAACGGAGCTTTGAAAAGCCTTTATTTGCTGTTTAGGTGGCAATAAATCAGGAATTATTTCACCATCTTTTTAAGACAAGACGGGTTCTATTTATGAATGCATCTTTTTCTTGTGTTAGGTGAGCAATATTGCTGGTTTTGCAGCAAATCCGAGATCATACTATTCTCACCAAATCTGTCAACTAATTGAGGTAAGCTCTCAAGAATAGAAATCTTTTATTTTTTTTAGTGTATTATTATCTCCTATACTAAGAATTAGGCTTAGAGTTTGAAGATCAGGATTTATGGTTAAAGTTTATAGTTAGGGTTTAAGGCATTTGAGATAGAGTATATTTTTGGGTAGTTCTGCGGTAAGGCGGTTAGGCTAATATACGGCATAACCGGTTAGAAAGGTGACCGGTAAACATAACATATTCGGTAAAATTACCTATTTTGTTGATAAGAGTATCAATATATTCGGTAAAATTACCTATTTTGTTGATAAGAGTATCAACATATTCGGTAAAATTACCTATTTTGTTGATAAGAGTATCAACATATCAAGTAAAATTACCTATTTTGTTGATACTTCGAAAGTATCCATACTTTTTTTAAAAGTATCGATATTTTTTTTTAAAAAGCAATGTAACCGGTTGCAATGTGGCTCGAAAGTATCGATACTTTTAAAAAAGTATCAACAAAAAGTATCGATACTTTAATACTGCCGAATATGTTGATACTCTTATCAACAAAATAAATAAAATTTTACATATTTTGTTATACTATGCTTTTTTTTAAAAAGTATGGATACTTTTAAAAAACTATGGATACTTTCGAATGCCACATCAGCAGCTTAAACTTTAATAACAAAATAGGTAAAGCGCTACCGAATATATTGATATTTGGATCAATAAAATAAGTAATTTTACCGATTTTGTTATCTTTTTTAAAAAAAGTATGGATACTTTCGAAGGCCCCATCAGCTTAAACTTTAATAACAAAATAGGTAAAGCGCTACCGAATATATTGATATTCGGATCAACAAAATAGTTAATTTTACCGATTTTGTTATCTTTGACCGATAACTTAAATTTGCCGGTTACCTATTTTTTTCATTTTTTTCATGTTTTTTTACAGGATACATTATATCATATCAACATATCCGGTAGCGCTTTACCAGATACATTATTTATCTTATAATGTTTCCGGTAACGCCGTTTCTTAGCCGTATATTAGGCGGCCACTACTAGAATTGTCCTGTATTTTTAGGGTGTAGGGTTTATAATTTAGGATTAAAACTTAAAATTTAATTTTTAGTGTTATTTTAGTGTTGAGGCATAGAAAGAGATACCGAAAAAGGTAGAGTAACCCCTCTTCGTACCTTTATTTTTTTGTCTTGATTTTTTATTATTACTAAAGTTTCATTATAATTTTAGTTTTTAGATATATTATTGTTCAATAACACTAGTCGGTTTCAAATAAAAAAAAGTGTTTAGATCGTATTAATATCAAATATTCATGACATATATGCATTTCATGTTGTATTTATATTGTTCAATGAATAATTACGTATTAGTTTTAGTTTTTTTTAATATTAGTGGTAAGTGGTAACAAATTGATGCTATTTCCCTCTTTTTGCAGCCAACCGGTGAATAGAAATCTCGTTCCTATCATTAAAATAAATATTGTATAAGGAATCATTTTCACAAACATAAAATAAATGTTTTCTTATATTCTTTTCCCACTTATTATTTTGTCATGAGCTCGATGGCAAATGAAATAATAGACTGCAAAATTCCAAAAGATTTTTGTTGACTTTCTTGTAGAATGACTTTTAATAAAGTCAACATCCATGTATCTTGTTTGCATATATTATAGTTTTATAATTTTTTATAGAATATTTTTTATGGTTTTTATTTTTGAATTACATGGATCTCTTTTATATGTAAAAAATAACTTAATTCAAGAAAAAAAATGTTTATTGTTTTAGTTGGTAATATGACTGCACACCATTAATCCTTTTTCTAGTCTATTAATTGTTTTATTATTATTTTACTTTTTACTTTTTCAGGTGCCACATATTTTTGATTTTCCAATTAATGAAAGCCTTGTAAATGTAATAATCAGAAAGAGCAAAATATAACGTTTTTGTTTTGAGGGTGGGGAGGAGAAATTTGTTCATAATAGGTACAAAGAGAGAGAAGGATTTTAAGGAAAGTAACTGAGAGTTTTAACCATATATTTTAAAAATTGTTGACAAAATATAATGTTTCTGAATGCAAACATTTAATAAAACTTTTGGCATAATTTATCTTATGGGTAAACTACACCAAATACCACTAAACTTTAAGCTTAGCATCTATTATATCACTAAATTAAAATTTGATATTTGATATTATTTTAGTCTTGAACTTTAGTTTAAGCTCCAATTTAATTGGCCCATTCAAATCAATAATGTGGACGACATTCGATGACATGGAGGGGTTTTGACAACTCTGTGACATAATTAAAGCTTAAACTAAAATTCAGTGCTAAAATGACATCGATTTTTAGTTTAGCGGTGCAGTGATATTTGTTGTAATTTACCCATTTACCTTAATCACATGTATCGGACAAGAAGATATCGTTTTCATTTGCCTTCTTATATTTTAAAGCTAAAACATCAATTTTGGCTTTTGCTTGCAAAGTATAAGAATCCACCTGCATTCATACTTCAAAATAATCTAGACTCAAGTATATTAACCCAAGGTGACTTGATCCAAAAAGATCTGATTAAAAAATTTAATGATCTGAATCTAAAACGACCAGAACTTAAAACTAATTCAAATCCAAAACGATTTAATCATATTCAATTTGATTTGATTTTTCTTTTCTCTAACCTCCAAAGGTGTTTTTCTTCTTTTCTTTCTTTACTTAATTTCTGGGTGCGTGGGCCAAGTTCTGCATCATCTCCAGGCTCCTATGTAACATGGTCAAAATCTCAGCAGAAAGGAAAAGCATTATGACATGGCTGCTTTAACTTTGGATAAGTTTTCTTTCCATTGATTCTTCTATTGCAATGCAAATTCAATATATTATATAATATATTATATCAAATGTAAAGCTATATGGAAAAAAGTTGTAAGACCACGTACGTATGTATACATACATACATACATACATACATACATACATACATACATACATACATACATACATACATACATACATACATACATACATACATACATACATACATACATACATACATACATACATACATACATACATACATACATACATACATACATACTATTGAAGATACACCTGCGTGGGAATGATGAAGAGCTGATTGCGCGGGAAAAGTTGTTGCACCAGCTCAAGCCCATGCAGCCCATGCAGCTGTAAAATCTCCACAGCTGGCAGAAGCTGTTGCTGGCTAACAGAATTGGTTTTGGATTCCTTCTAGTCAATTCCTTTAGCTCTATAAATTGGAATGTTGTAAACATCTTTCTTTTATGAATTACATCAATGAAATCCAACAATTATTCTCTCTCATTTCTCTGTTAAAGTTCTTATTCACTTTCTCAATATGGTATCTTTCGCCGGCGTCCTGGCCCTCTTCTCTCGCTGATTCCCTCTTCCTCTTGCTCCAATGCCTGATGATACTGTCTCTCCTTCCTCCGATTCGACTGGCTTGTCCAAAAATGGCAAGACCTTCACTAACAAGAAGGTTAATATCGTTCTCGACGAGATGAACTTTCTCCTTTGGAAGCAACAAGTGCTCCTTACGGTTCGAAGTCACCGTCTCGAACGCCTTCTCACTGGCAAGGTCAAGGCTCCTCCGGAAACTGTCCCCGATTCGTCTGGGCAAATGGTCCTCAATGAGGATTATGAAGACTTTGTAGCACAGGACAGTGCCCTGGCATCTTGGTTGCTCTCCACCATCAGCTCCAACCTGCTTCCTCAGTTTGTTGGTGCTGAAACAACGTCTGAAGTTTGGTCCACCGTTGTGCAATTCTTTGCCAATCGTTCTACAACCTCTGCGATGAGTCTCCACTGTAAGCTGCGTTCACTGCGTAAAGGAGATGACACCATGCGCTCGTATCTCACGCAAGTCAAGGAGGTTACTGATGCCTTAGCTGCTTGTGGTAGTTCCATTTCTGAAATGGAACAGATTGCAACAATTCTCAATGGCCTCCCTCCTGAATACCAACCGTTCATGGCGGTTATCACTGCCAGCAAAGATCCTTATACCCTGGATGGTGTCAAAACTGTACTGGTGGATGCTGAAACTCAGATCCGTGGATTTCATCATCAGCTTCAATTACCAATGAGTGTCAATGTTGCTTGCTATCATGATACATCGTCCTTACCTTCATCACCTGGATCTCGTTCTGGCCGTCCTCCACAGTTTCAGGGAGGAAGAAATGGTGCTCGTGGTAGAGGTCAACCACGCCTTCATTGTCAGATCTGTGGCAAACCTGGCCACTCAGCTGATCGATGTTGGCATCGTTTCGATCAGGCCTTTGGTAGCTCCTCCTCTGCATCTCCTCCCAAGGATTCCTCGAATGCTCTTATCACAGTGATGGATACACCTACCACTTGTCTCACTTGCCCCCTACTCAAGGGTCGAATGCTTCAGCTGAACCAGAACCATGAGTTGTTGATTCCGGTGCTACGCACCATGTCACGCATGATAGCACCAAGCTTGTGCAGGGGTCTGACTTCACAGGACCAGGTATGTTAATGGTTGGCAGTGGTCAAAATTTGAATATCTGCAAGACTGGTACATCTTATATTCAGACTTCCTCTCGTACATTGTTGATAAATGAACTTCTTCATGTTCCTTCCGTAACTAAGAACCTCTTGTCTGTGTCCAAGCTTGCTAGAGATAATCAAGTTTACTTTGAATTCCATGCTTCCAATTGTCTTGTTCGAGATGAAGATAGTGGTGCAATTCTGTTACGAGGAGAGGTGCGTGATGGTCTCTATCAGTTTCAAGAAGGTGAACCAGTTGACTCTTCAAGCAAGTGTGAAGTTAATATAGTGAGTAGATCAAGTCAGTTGGTTGAGCTATGGCACAAGCGACTAGGGCATCCTGCTCAGTCGACCTTAGTGCAAATTTGTAACCAACTCAAAATTGTACTTCCTTTGCAAAGCAATAACAACTTGTTCACTGAACTTTTTGAAGCTTGTAGAATGGGTAAAAGTCATAAATTACCATTCGAACATTCCACTATTGAGTATCTAACCCCGTTTACATTAGTGTTCACTGACCTATGGGGTCCTGCACAAGTTACGTCTAATGGACATCGCTATTACGTTTCGTTTGTTGACTCTACAACAAGGCACTGCTGGCTTTACCTACTGAAAATAAAGGATCAAGCGTGCTTAGCGTTTCAGTTGTTTGCTAAGCTTGTTCAAAATTCAGTTTGGATTGCCCATCAAGGAGGTGCAAAGTGATTGGGGTGGTGAATTTTGCACTTTATCCACAGTTCCCAGCTCTTTGGGCATTCGACATAGGCTCACTTGTCCACACACATCGGAACAAAATGGTGTGGTGGAGCGCAAGCATCGACACATTGTCGAGCTTGCCCTTGTTCTTCTAGCTCAGACGTCTCTCCCCTTCAGGTTCTGGTCCTATGCTGTCAGCACTGTCGTACATCTGATTAATCGTCTACCTACAAAGGTTCTCTCTGGTCTATCACCCTTTGAAAAGCTTCACAACAAACTCCAGACTACAGTTTCCTCAAAGTATTTGGATGTTGCTGTTACCCTCATTTGCGACCATACCAACATCATAAGCTTAGCTTCAGATCACAAGCTTGCACGTTCTTGGGATACAGTACTCAACATAAAGGCTATGTGTGCATGGCAAAAGATGGTCATGTTTATGTATCTCGACACGTGGTATTTGATGAACATAGGTTTCTCTATGCAGGTGATGAGTCATTGTCTCAGGCTCCTTCTAATTCCAACACTCGGTGTCCAATCTCCTTTCCTACATCATGTACACCTTCACCACCTACTGTTGCTGAGGCTCGAGTTCAATCTGATGACAATCTGACCACTCCACATTAGCCTTCTTCTCCATATGATCCTATGGTCAGTCCAACTACCTCTAATGATGTTACTCCATGTGCTGAAACAACTGAAAGCAATTCAACTGGTCCCACTCAGGTCCCAATCACCCCCTCAACTCCTATTACTACCCCTTGCTCACAACATGATATTAATACTGTTGCAACAAATGTTTCTTATGATCTTGAATCTGATCGTCATGGCCATAGTTCGACTCATGATTATAACATTGAGCCACCTATGCCACATGCTGAGATTTTTGCACCAAATGATGAGACTCGTACCACACCTCCTCTAAGTCAACAACACACTAAGGGGCATCATATGATCACCAGAAGCAAGTTGGGTATTTCAAGCCCAAACTGTATCTCACAAGTCTCCCTCACCTCGATGATGAACCTTCCACAATTCAAGCTGCATTGGCAAGTCCAAATTGGAAAGAAGCTGTTCATGCTGAAATTACTGCCTTAAGAAACAACAACACCTGGTCCTTGGTCCCTCTTCCAGCGGGCAGATCTCTTGTTGGGTGTAAATGGCTCTTTCGAGTGAAGAGAAATGCGGATGGAACTGTGCACAGATACAAGGCAAGGCTCGTGGCAAAGGGGTTCTCACAGGTCCCTGGTCAGGACTTTCAACATACCTTTAGCCCTGTGGTTAAACCATCCACAATCAACATTGTAATCAGTCTGGCAGTGAACAACAGGTGGCCCTTGAGGCAAGTGGATGTCAATAACGCCTTCTTGAACGGGGAACTTCATGAAGATGTCTTCATGCAACAACCTCCTGGCTTTGAATAAACTTCACCTGATGGCACACGGCTTGTATGCGAACTTCAAAAGGCATTGTATGGTCTGAGACAAGCACCCAGGAACTGGTACTCGAAGCTCAAGCAATATCTCCTTGATGCAGGGTTTAGAGGCTCTCAAGCAGATACCTCCCTGTTCATCCACAACACAAATGCATGCACCACGTATGTCCTTGTGTATGTCGATGACATAATAGTCACAGGCTCCTCAACTGATGCAATCAATCGTGTCATTCAACAACTTGGTGCCACATTCTCGTTAAAAGACCTTGGTGAACTAAGTTACTTTCTTGGAATTCAGATTACACGTATGGGTGATGTTCTAATGTTGAATCAAAAGAAGTTCATCCTGGAGATTCTCACAAAGTCAAACATGGTCAATGCGAAGTCAGTGCCTACACCCATGGTCTCCTCCTTGAAACTTACACAAGACTCTGGAAACTTGCTTGATAATGCTCAAGAATATCGCAGTCTGGTTGGAGCGCTTCTATATGCTTGTCATTCGAGACCAGACATTACCTTCAGCGTAAACAAGTTGGCCCAATTCATGCATGCCCCATGTGAATCACACCTTTCTGCAGCAAGAAGAGTTTTGAGGTACCTAAATGTTACACTCGATCATGGTCTTATCTTCACACGATCATCTAACCCCTGTCAAATTGTAGCTTTCTCCGATGCGGACTGGGCAGGCAACACAGATGATAGGAGGTCGATATCTGGTAACTGTGTTTACCTTGGTGGAAACTTAGTTCAGTGGAGCTCCAGAAAGCATAAAACAGTTTCAAGATCAACGACGGAAGCCGAATATAGGAGTCTGGCTGATGTTGCTTCAGAAATAACTTGGATGAAAACTCTTCTGTAAGAAATGTGTATTCCAATACCATCCAATCCAGTCATCTGGTGCGATAACTCAGGAGCTATAGCAATGAGTGCAAACCCTGTATATCACTCGAAAAGCAAACACGTTGAACTAGATGTTCACTTTATAAGGGAGAAGGTGGCAGCAAATGAACTCAGTGTCAATTATGTGCCTGCAACAGATCAAGTAGCTGATGGATTCACTAAATCTCTCTCGAAGTGTTACTTTCAAATGTTTCGACAGAAACTTGGGGTCTTGTCAGCTGAAGAAATTCAACAACCTAAAGAGCAGGGAGCATATTGAAGATACACCTGCGCGGGAATGATGAAGAGCTGATTGCGCGGGAAAAGCTGTTGCACCAGCTCAAGCCCATGCAGCTGTAAAATCTCCACAGCTGGCAGAAGCTGTTGCTGGCTAACATAATTGGTTTTGGATTCCTTCTAGTCAATTCCTTTAGCTCTATAAATTGGAATGTTGTAAACATCTTTCTTTTATGAATTACATCAATGAAATCCAACAATTATTCTCCCTCATTTCTCTGTTAAAGTTCTTATTCACTTTCTCAATACATACATACATATATATAACTTCAAAATTGAATCCCCTTGCTCATCTTTGGCAGTCTTTTCTTCTAAAGTAAATATGCAGCCTTGTGCACAATGAATTGCAGCAAGTTTGGAAGCTCTATTATGAAACTTTAATTATTGAAAGTGAATAAAAAGATTTGAAACCACATATCACGTGATTCATGTCAATCAAACAAACAAAAGGGGTGAAGGGGACGCCAATGCATGTGTTTTCAAATTATGGAATTCAATTGCTAGGCTAAAATTAGACTGTACTTTTGTTTTCTTCTTCAGAGAAACGTATGCATAAAGAAATCCAGTTTAAAGGCTCCATGCATAATGCATGTAAAAGTAAAGAAGATTTGAGTGGTAAAGTTGGATAATAAGATAATAATAATACGCAAGACAATCCAACAATATACATACATGATACACGTGTTGAGATAAATATTGGGACACTAAAAAGGAACAGAGAAACATATTAAAAGGAAAACATTGTTTCTGAAAACCAAGGGAGGCAAAAGGCCTTACTGTTGGAGTTGTGAACTCCATTCACAATAATTCAAACATTGTAGGGCACAAAGATTATCTTCTGAAATGTACTTCTGCTTTTCAAAAGTATTATAGGCCGCCTGCGTACCCGTCACTTTCACATGTCTGCGTTCCCACCATTTTCTTCATGAATTTTAAGATAATTCAACACACATGCAAAACCAACCACAACCAATCAAGAAACTATGATGCGATTAAAAACACTAATATTATTTGTTAAATATATATACAAATAAATACAGCAGTGAAAAAGACTGCACCTGGGCAGACAAAGTAAGGTTTTAGTGTGTAACAATGCAAAACTCACACCCCTAAGACTGCAACATAAAAAATGTAGGGAAAACTACCCAAATATTACCCCAGCTATTGCCGAAATATCGTTTTAGTACTTCAGTTATTTTTTTTTTGACAAAATGATACCCAACGCTATGTTTCGTTTTCAAAATGGTATCTCGCCGTTAAATCTTAACAACACACTGACTAGGAGAGAGAAAATCACACATGATAGTCTGCCACGTCATTTTCTCTCTCCTAGTTAGCATGCCATGTGTGTTTTTTTATGATTTCAGTCGACGTGGCATGCTGACTAAGAGAGAAAGTGATGTGGCAGTCTGCCACATGTGATTTTCTCTCTCCTAGTCAGCACACAGTTAACTTTTTAACGGTATGGTACCAAAATGAAAACAAAACGTAGCGTTAGGTACTATTTTGTCAAAAAAAAATTGGGTACTAAAATGATATTTAAGCAATAGTAAGGGTATTATTTAAGTAGTTTTCCAAGAATATATATAGAGGTTTATGATGTAAAACTTGTATCGCCCAATTGGATGTGATGCGGAGCGAAACCCCATTAAACTCACCCTGATTGACATCCCTATATACCATATTAAGTCTGGATTAATATAGAACGAACAACACACACTTCACTATACATTGTTATACATTATTATTATTATTTAAATAAATATTAAAATTTTAGGGGCTCGACATGCAATCAACTACAAATTGATATTTACTAATATAAGAGGTAGAATAATCAATTCCATAAAACAAATAAGATTTATAAGATTATATTTTGTATAATTTGTGTCTTGCTGTAAATTATTTGAAGTTGTGCTTTCAGAATCGATTATTTGCCATGTTTATATTCCTTTGTAGAAAAGGTTAAGATAGAAGATTAAGTGATTGGTATAGCATATAAGTTTTCGCAGACAAAAAATGGTGAACGACAGTAGTGATCATTGGCTGCTGTGGCGATTACGAGAAAAGAAGGGTTTAGTGTTTGTGGAGTATGGAAATTTAATATTAATATTTTAAATTAAATATTAAAAATACTAAAAAAGGAAGGGTTATTCAATTTAAATTTGAACCTTATTTTAAAATATGGTTAATTGCATGTTGATTTCTTAAAAAATTTAATATTTATTTAAAAGTCATAAAAATTAATGGTAAAGTGGTTTGTGTCGCCAGTCCTAAAATTTTCCATTAAATCTTAACCGTGTATCTAGTTTATTCGTATCCATTTACATAACAATTGAAATCTCTAAATTTCAAAATCAAAACTCCCAAATGGAAGATGGGAATATCCATTAAAATGAAACTAATTAAGAATATCAATGGAAGATGGGAATATCCATTTGGTTTTTGTTTTTGTTTTTGTGTGAATTAAATTCCTCACATTAGCCCAGGGCACGTTATAAGCAATTACAGCCTCCAATAATCATGAAATGAAATGAAATGCTAGCCACTCTTCTTGCTTCAATTAAACCTTTGAAATCTTAATGAAATCCCCACAAAGATAGGATTTTTCCCACATTTCCAAGCTGAATTTTCGTTTCAATTCTAAGCCAACAATATTAACTTGCTTGTCGGTTCCAAATATAAGGCGAAAATTTTCCTTGTCAGCTTAGTGTTCCTTCCATGGGTCTGGGATTTGGGTTTTCTCCCTCGAAACCTCCTGAATCTTGTTGTTAGGTCATTTCTCTTACGTTGAATAATAGTTACGCCATTGCCCAAACCAGGCCGAGTTAAAGAGGAGCACTTTGTTTGGATTAGGTTTACAAGTTTTGAGCAAAAAGGTTGAAACCCTAAACAAGAGATGAGGTGTTTTTCATGTTTCTATTCCTCAACCAAATCAAACCCTAGCTCCCCAACAAAAGCCACTCTTCTCCACGAACCTTCTCCCGGTAATCTCACTTTCTCTATAAAAAACCTTTCTTTGCCTCATTTTAACACAATTACAAACATGTTTTTGTTTCGAATTTCCAAATCAACAGATGATACTAGTGTTCCAAAACCAAAGGCCTCAGAACCTGAACCTCCAAAGATTTCTGATGGCTCTAAAGACAACCGCAGCGGCACCGCCACCGCCACCAACAACAAGAATATTGCGGCACAAACTTTCACCTTCCTTGAATTGGCCACCGCGACCAACAACTTCAGACGAGAATGTTTGATAGGGGAAGGTGGATTCGGGCGGGTTTACAAGGGAAAACTTGAGAAAACTGGCCAGGTAAACCATAACATTTCCCTTTAAACTTGAGAAAACTTTAAAGGGTATTTTACATCTTTTCATTTTTAGGTTGTAGCAGTAAAGCAGCTTGATCGAAATGGATTGCAAGGAAATAGAGAGTTTCTCATTGAGGTGCTGATGCTAAGCCTCTTGCACCACCCGAACCTTGTCAACCTTATCGGCTATTGTGCCGAAGGAGATCAAAGGCTTCTGGTTTATGAATATATGCCATTGGGATCTTTAGACGACCATTTACTTGGTACATTTCGTTTACATTTATTATATTTATAATAACATTAAGCTGAGTATTATAAAGCAATAAATATCTGACTGGTGTGTAAAATTTCAGATATTAGACCACATCGAAAGCCATTAGATTGGTATACAAGAATGAAGATAGCATTAGGTGCTTCTACAGGTTTAGAATATTTGCACGACAAGGCTAGCTCCCCCGTCATCTATCGGGATTTGAAGTCTTCCAATATCTTGCTGGATGAAGAGTACAATGCTAGACTCTCCGATTTCGGGTTAGCCAAGCTAGGTCCGGTCGGAGACAACACGCATGTGTCTTCCAGGATCATGGGGACGTACGGATATTGTGCCCCGGAATACCTGAGAACCGGACGTTTGACGGTGAAATCCGATGTTTACAGTTTCGGAGTTGTTTTGTTGGAGTTGATCACCGGACGGAGAGTCATCGACACCACAAGACCAAACAAGGAGCAAAATCTAGTTGCATGGGTATGCCATTTTCGAGCGCTTCTTCTTTCCCCTTTCTACTGTTTCTAAAATAAATTCAATACTTACTCTAAATTCTAAATCCTAAAACCTACACTTTATACCCTAAAAATACACCCTAAACCCTAAATTCACTAAACCATAACCATAACTCCTAACCTAAAATCATAAACCCTAAATCTAATTTTGAGTGTAAGGCATAAGTAGGGTACCGAAAAGGGTAGAGAATTTCCATCCAATTCAGCATAAAAAGTTCAACATTTATTTTTTCGGCACTTAATACTTCAATTTATTAAACAACATATAATTCTACATATTAATATTAATATTAAACCCTAAACACCTACATTCATACCTTAAACCTTAATTCCTAAATTTTTAACTCTAACCATTTATTGTTGAAATCGAACTGGACTGGTCGGTTGGAGCAATTGAACTGGAAACCGATTGTCCAACTAGTTGCACCAATGGGATTGAATCGAGTATAATGTAAACTACTTATGACTGCAGGCTGAACCAATGTTCAAGGACCGGGGAAGGTCCCTGCTACTTGCCGATCCACTTCTTAAAGGAGATTACCCTCAGAATGGCTTGCGTCAAGCAATTGCAGTCGCGGCCATGTGTTTGCAAGAGGAAGCAACCGTACGTCCACTGATGAGCGACGTTGTCAGTGCTCTAAGTTTCCTCGGAAAGGGTGCATTGGTGGTTGCAACCACCACCGGTGCCTCCTCATCGGATCATTAGAATCTGACCACTTACTTGCAATGGGGGAAAGTTATGTTGAAGATTGCCAACTGAATGCCAATCAATGGGATTCAAGTACTTCCAAGCACACTTAATTACAAACTCATAGCACGATGATGCCTTCTCCTTGCACCATCAAATTATACAGTGAAGAATCTTGAGATTAGGTTTGGGGGGCCTAATTAATTTTATTTTAAAATTTTGGAGACTTAATTATTTTTTTTAAAAAAATTGAGTGGTTTAACGAGAATTTTAAAAAAAATGGAAGTCCAATTAAATTTTTCAATGATTTTAAGGGTTTAATGGGAGTTTTCAAAATATTTGTAGGGGTCTAATTAAAAATATTGAAAGTTTTGAGAGACTTACTAAAATTTTCCAAAATCTTAGGGGACCTATTTGTGATCTTGACAAGCTCCATTATATATACCTGTTTTATGAAAGTTGTCCCAAATAAAATGCTCCATTTAGTTTCGAAGATTTAGCTTTAACAATTGATAAATAGAATTAAATGGGTTTGATTTTTTGGGGTGTTTTGGTGGAGGAGAAAAAATGAAAAATGAGGGAAATAAGAGGGAGAAAATCAATACCTTTGTTTTTTTGTTGTTGTTATATATGACTTTATGTTACCTTCTCATCCCTTAATTGTGTTTAAAATGTCATGATTTACATAAACTTGTTGTGGTAATTAAAAAATTATTGGGTCATAGTTGTATTATAATTTCTATTCTAATATTTAATTACTTTTTGTTGTTCATGATAATTAAAAAATTATTAATAACGAGTCATCTCGACACAAAGACACTTTTATTATAAAAAAAATATCGGATAACACCTTGTAAAAACAAGGACCTTTAAAATCAACTTGTAAATAGACGCTATTAGTAATATATAAAATATTGTTAATTTTTATCGATATTAAATTGAATTTTGGATTCGGTTATTATTTTTACGGTGTATTCAGTTATTAGTTTTTTCCTGGCTTGAGATTTGGGATACAATGAGCTTATTTGAGTTTTGGTAATAATGGTTGTGTTGTTTTATTTTTGAAATCGGATAATATATTTGGATTTAAATTTCAAAATGATAGTAATTAAAAACATGGGTTTGAGTTAAATTTAAAATATAAATATTGAGTTTACAAGTTTAATAAAATGTTATCCCATTGCAGGCGATAGCTTAAATCTTAATTGAACATTTTGTATGCATAATTTTGAGTCAAATAATCTATAGTGTTAAAGATTTTTAATAGGGGTAATTATGGTAGGGGAAATTAGATAATTAGAGGGGGGGGGGGGGGGGTACTTCACTTTATTAGAATTAAAATGAAATTAATAGTTGTGTTGCAAAGCATTAATTTGTTAGTTGTTTTAAATCATGTGATCTTTTTGTAATATTTTTATAATTGCCAGATTTAATAAAAGAAATCTTATAATTGGAGTACTATTTATATATTTTACTTAAAAATATATTTTTAATATGTTTTGAGAAAGATTTGACCCCATGTTACTTAAGCCTTATTTATAAATTTTCAAAATAACTTTAATGAAAAATATTTTTTTATGTTTTCATATTTTTTTACTTATTTTTATTTTATTTTCTAGATGTCATTTCCTGTTTTTACAACCAAACATGTTTTCTACAGTATTTTCTATTTTTAAAAAAATAAAAATAAAAATAGTCTTTTATATCCTAGAATCAAACGAGCCCTAACTTAATTTGCAGAAATTATTTTTCAAAATCTGTTTTCATTGTATCAAACGGACCCTAATCATACCAATACAATCAAGTATATAGGCCCATTATGGCATAAATTTATTGGCGCTTGTTACATACGGCAATACATCCGACCGCACTAAATCACGCTACTAAACAAAGAGCAATCTTCTTGCTAATAAACCCTAGCAAATTTATCGTCATTAGTATATAAATCATCTTTTCTCTTCACTTAGCGGCTCTTTCAGAGAGAGAGAGGGAGGAAGCACCTTTAAGGTAAAGACAATGGTGTCCGGTTCAGGACTATGCGCGAAGAAAGTGGTGGTCGATGCCCGCCACCACATGCTGGGGCGTTTGGCTTCGATCGTGGCCAAGGAGCTGCTCAACGGCCAGAAAGTCGTTGTTGTCAGATGCGAGGAAATCTGCATGTCCGGCGGACTCGTTCGCCAGAAGATGAAGTACATGAGATTCCTCCGTAAGCGCATGAACACCAAGCCTTCACATGGCCCCATCCACTTCCGTGCCCCCGCCAAGATCTTCTGGCGCACCGTTCGTGGGTCAGTCTTTTTAACCCCTTTTTAAAAATTTATTTAGGGTTTGATTTTATAATGCCAGCAGCTAAGATGAAATGGGTTTGCCGAAATTTATGATTTGTTGAATCATGCGGAGAAATGAACTAGACCCAAATAGTCAAATGCTTGCCTTTTCAACATTTGAATAGTGAAATGCTTTCATTTGCAGAATGATACCGCATAAGACTAAGCGCGGTGCGGCTGCCCTTGCTCGTTTGAAGGCTTATGAGGGTGTTCCATCCCCATATGACAAGATTAAGAGGATGGTCATCCCTGATGCACTTAAGTAAGTTTGTAGATTACACTTTTTTTTCTTCATTTCCATTGTAATCCTGTGAATTTGATCTAATGTTTTCTACTATTATCTTTTGTAAATGTAATTAGGGTCTTGAGGCTTCAGAAAGGGCACAAGTATTGCTTGTTGGGCCGCTTGTCATCGGAGGTCGGGTGGAATCAGTACGACACCATAAGGGTGAGTTTATCTTGTCATTCAGTGATTTGCCATTTCTTGTTCTTTAATCAATCTATTATTTGATTGTTTAGTTTTTGAGGCATACATACATCAATTAATTTTTCCATTAACTCGGACACCGATATTTTCAACGAAAAGCTGTATGAATTGAGTTTGGTTCTCTAATTAAACTCTCTCCTGTATTGTTGAAAATTATCTGGAATCCTACCCTGTATACTCTAGCCCTGTGACACGCAAATTATTATGCATTGCAAATTTTCCATTTTAGGGATGTGATCATTGGGTTTGATTTTATCTTCCTTTTGAATAATCTTCTTACTTGTAAGTGATGCAAGTCTTGCGAGTACTGATATCAATGCACAAACAACAAAGCCAATCTTATGCATATTGAATTGTCAATACATGTGATGGAAGACAGTTGTGTTTAAATTTAATGATTCCCTTTCTTTATCCGGATCGAACTAAAGAGATGTTGGGAGTCGGGACATCAAGTATCCATCTTGTTTGTACTTTGGATACATATATAACCATCAAAGATTTTTGAACTTTTTGTTTCTAATTATAATATTGACTTTAGGAGCTGGAGAAGAAGAGGAAGGAGAGGGCTCAGGTTGCATATGAGAGGAAGAAGCAGCTGAATAAGCTTAGGGTAAAGGCCGAAAATACCGCCGAGGAAAAACTTGGTTCTCAATTAGACATCCTTGTCCCTGTTAAGTACTGAACTTCTAGTGGCTAACTAGTTTCTTACAATTTTGTTGAGGTTCTCTCTATGGATTTGCTTTACTGTTTATTTTTGTGCGAAATGGGCTGAAAATTAAATCCGATGAATCTTGAGTTATCTTGTTTTTCTTTTAAAGGCTGCAGGATCTTTTGAATGTATTTCACATATGTTTATTATTGTGATCGCTGTGCATGTTATTTCTCTGTTCGAGGTGAGGGTTAGTTTAGCATGTTATTGTAAGTGTTTATCATTGTCAAATGGTTTTAAATAGATAAAAGCTCTATTTTAGACATTCTTGACAACAATGATTGATAAATGGATATATATATATTAAGACATTATAGTGAAAATATTATAAATGGATAAAATAATGGTTTAAAAATAAGATGTGATGGAATGGATAAGGGACGGAGTTAGGAATCAAGATCAGGTAAAGTATAATTAATTAATTTTTTTTTGAGGAAAAGGTAAAGTATAATTAATCATACAAATTGGAGGGACAAAATTCAAATAAATTGAAAATTGTAGGTCTAAATAGACTGAAAAATATTATATATGTTAGTAAATTTTTTGGATAATATAGATACTGAATGAATAATAATTATCATAATTAACACTTTTTCAACAACAAAAAATTACAATTCTCCCATTCAAAGCGGAGCGTTGTAAAATCTATGGAACGGTTCAAGTGTTGCAATCCTTACATTTTGGTCTTTATGGTATTTTGACAGTTTGTATTACCAACTGTCAAAATCTATCAAAATGACCTTTTCCATCCGATGTGAAACTACATGTTTGGATTCAATTTCACTCGTCTCCGATTCATTTTTTTTCATAATTTTTAAATCTATCGTGACACATGACATTATGCTCATATATGAATTATTAAAGGATTAAACAATTTTCTAAATTTCATTTTACAAAGTACGCCGAGAAGAAGAACAAAAGTGCCTCAACAAATTTCAAATGTTAGCAGGGGAATTTCATCTACTCGGAAAGAAAAAAGACACCCTAGAGATTCAAAGGAACATAGCAAGTGAAGTGATATTAGTTAAGGGTTAAATACATCTTACGTCACTCATTTATGTGTTTGGTTTCAAACGAGTCACTTTTTTCTCTCTAAAAGTTACACTTTAGTCATTCAATTTTAATATTTGTTATAAACAAGTCACTTTGTTATTAAAATTGAAACAAACGTCTAACATGACTTGGTATAATGATAATTTTAATCCTCTAAATTTATACATTCTATTAACTTGGTCCTTATTTGAAATAATTCAATAAATTTTACCCTTCATATTTAAAATTCCATTAGTGAGATGATTGTATCTACTAACATGCAACTTTAGAATCATAATGGTCTTTTCCATTAGTTTGTTAGTTTCCCAATAGTGAAGTGAGTTTGTCTGTCGAGCTATCACATATGTTAGCTAAAAAGCTTATGGACAATAGCAGAGAGCGTGATATGTGGTTGAAGAGTGTGTTAGGAGCAATGGCGAAGCCAAGAATTAAAACTTAAGGGGGCCGGAAAAAAAAGTATAAGGATATAAAAAAGCCATTGAACTTAAAAAAAAATCAATTAAGCCTCTAAATTTTTTACACCCAATTAAGCCCTTGAATAAATTTTAAACATTAAATCTTGATATTTTTTTTTGGATCTGTTGGTGCAGTGCGTTGTGTAATAGTGTCTCGACTTGAATTTTTTAAAATATAATTTGATTTAAAAATTGTTTATAAATTCTAAAAAATCTAAAAAACATATAAATATAAAAAAACATTTTTTTGAAGAAATCTGTAAATGCAACATTATAAATTATAGTCTATCCTTTGTCAGTAATATCTAAAGAAAAAATTGCCAAGATTTAATGGTCAAAGAGCTTAATTAATTCAACTTTTTGGTTTAAGAGCTTAATTGAGTGCAAAAAAAAAAAATCAGCGGCGTAATTGATTTTTTTTCAAAAGTTTAAGGGCTTTTTACACCTAAGCTCTAAAAATAATAAAAGACTGAAAAACGTCATCAATCAGATTTGATTCACTAACTTCAAGTAAAATAAATTTAATTTCATGTACACACTCTCACCAAGATAACATTCACTCTATAATATTAAAACAAGTAAAATATAATATAATTTAAAATTCTACGAGGGACAAATTATAAAAAGAATAGACCGTAAGGGTAAACCACCGGGCATGACCCATGCCATCCCCCCATGTGGCTTCGCTTATGGTTTGAAGGATACAATGTCATAATTTTTTAATATGAATGGTTAAATTTATTGAATTACAATCAAATTGGTGGAATGCATAATTTTGGAGGACTAAAAAAATTTATTATATTAAGTCATGTTTTAACGACCCAATGACATGTTTGTAACAAAATTTTAATTCAGTGATTAAATTGTAACTTTTAGGAAGAAAAATATCTGTTTGTAATCAACCACACAATTGAGTGATCTAGAGTGTATTTTACTCTTTAGTTAAAAGGGTAATCTGTGCTACAGATCCAAGTGTTAACTGTCAAAATGTAATTTTAGGAAAATATTAGGTATCTAATTGTATCGAAAGTAAATGTCGAGTACCAAAAATTATATTAACCCAAATCTTAAAAATATATTAGTATCGTTAATTTGTTGGATTTGCAAGGTTTAAATTCAAATTGTGATGTTTTTGGAGGAACATGACCAGTTTGGCTGCTGGACACTGCAACGATAACTTGTCACTGACACCAAAACCTTCTCATGTCTATGACCTTTGCTTTTCTTAAAAAGGAAGAAAATGAAAGCGTCGACAGCAGGGTTCGAACCTGCGCGGGCAGTGCCCAACAGATTTCAAGTCTGTCTCCTTAACCACTCGGACATATCGACTGTTGTGGATACAGGAAAACAGAAATCTTTAGTAATATACCTAGTTCATACTTTTAATTTTGTCATTCAGTTAAGGGTCAAATACATTTTAGATCACTCTTTTATGTGTTTGGTTTCAAACAGGTCACTTTTTTCTTCAAAAACTTATAATTTAGTCACTCAATTATAAATTTGTCATAAACATGTCACTCTATTATTAAATTTAAAATAGTCGTCTAGCGTGGCCTGGTATAATGAAACTTCTACTCCCCAAAACTTGTACTTCTTTTTTATTAGTCTATCAGTTGTCCAGTAGTGAAGAGACTTTGTTTGTCGAGCTACCACATATGTTACTTACAGTCTACAGAGTAGATGGTCAATAGCAGAGATTGCGACATGTGGTTGAAGGGTGTGCTAGGTGGGGGCAATGTTAGAATTTTTTTAATATAAGTGGTTAAATTTACTGAATTAGAATAAAATTGATGGAATGTATAATTTTCGAGACTAAAACTATTATTATATTAGGTCATATTTCAATTTTAAAGGCCCAATGATATGCATGTAACAAAATTTAATTGAATGACTAAATTATAACTTAAAAATGATATTTTTGTAACCGAACACAAAATTGAGTGATCTAGTGTGTATTTTTCCTTTAGTTAAAATGGTAATATATGTTATAGATACAAAAGTTAAGTGTTAAAATTTTAAGTATAACCACGTGTAATTTAAAAGGGGTAATTTTCACCGGTAATTCCTTTTGTTTATGGCGCGTTTTATTTTGGTCACCAAATTTGAAAAAGTATTGTTTTGGTCACTTATATTTTCGACGTTTATCGTTCGATTACCCAACCGTTAGCCTCCACTAACCCGTTAATACAATGACGTGACACGTTAATGAAAAAAACTAGTTTTAAATTTGACCCCTCAAACATTTTAATTTTTTTTTTTGCAAAAAGGAGCAAACCCAGGATGTATAAGCTAAAAACGAGTGAAAAAAACATCAAATTTCTCGCTAAATCAATTGAATATAAGGACATACAGCAAGAAAAATGAGGCAGAAAAACAGATTATTTCCAGCTCAATGCATCGTATCATGAAGAGTCGGTTATCTCCAGAGTAGAGGTGGTGGTGGGCAGAGACTCGCACAAATAGCAACATCATACACAACATAAATGTTTTTAGCGAGAACTTTTGCCTCCTTGTGAAAGATGATAAAAAAGTAAATTTTTAAAAGTTTGAGGGTCAAATTTAAACTAACTTTTTTTATTAACGTATCAAGTCATTGTATTAACAGGGTTAACAAAAGCTAACGGTCGGGTGACCAAAATGATAAACGTCAAAAACAAAAGTGACCAAAACAAAAAAAATTCAAATTTAGTGACCAAAATAAAATACGCTCTAAACAAAAAGGACTATTAGTGAATATTATATTAAAAAAAGTTAAATAACTAATTGTATATATAAAAAAGTAAAAGTCAAGTACAAAAATATATATCAACCCAAAACTTAAAAAATATATTTAGAATAGTTAATTCGATGGTTTTTGCTAGGTTTATAAATAAACAAATTATGATGTCAACATTGACCAGTTTGGCTGCTGGACACTACAACGAAACACTGAGAGAAAATAAAAACGTCGACAGCAGGGTTCGAACCTGCGCGGGCAATGCCCAACAGATTTCAAGTCTGTCTCCTTAACCACTCGGACATATCGACCAATGTGCATGCTGAAAAACAGATAATTATATTTATTTAATTTTAATTTGATTACAGCCTTTGTAGGTTGTAACTAACTACCAAAATGAACATGGATTTTATGTTGTGTTTACATTTATGTCGAGACTCTTCATCTATTGAAATTAATTGAATGTTTCCCTAAAATCATTGTAGTCTTTCTTCACTTATTCTAAATCGAATTTAAATTTAGTACTAAAATGCGTTAACTTGATAGTTTTACGTTAACTAAACACTGTAGAATACAAAAAAATGAATTATGAAATTAGTTTTACGCTAATAAACACAACCTTAGTTTATGTTTATATAATTTGTAGAAATGAGCTTTGAAAATCAGCAACCAGATTTGGGTTTGTCCTTTTACAAACTTTAGAACCTAATCGCGGCAAGGATTGAATCACATACGTTTTAGTGACATGGATTTTTAGCTAACTTGATGAACAATAAACATGCCTTGAAGTGAGCTAGACCAAAAAATCGGCCGAGATAGATGAGTGCAAGAATCCGATATTCACAAATTAGTATATCTCAATTCTCAAGTCAAGGCTACCGTTAAAAAAACATTTTGCATGTATCGAGCAGCCCCTCTACTAGTTCCTTATTGATGTGCTCTACCTTAAGAAGCCTTCCAAACAGGAACAGCCCAACATGTTGCATTCAAAATGTATGGGGGGCATTGTTTTTTATAGGTTCCTCTAAAACTGTCAAATTATTGAGTCTGGTTTTCTTTAACAAGAAGATACATTTGTGGGAGTGGGAAATTAATTTGCAAGCAAAGCTGAAATCACCCACTGCCCACTTATTGTGAGTGCACTCATGCGGGTCCGCCAAGCATCCTTTGCATTACATATCAACCCATTTAAATTAATTAAACATTTCAACGTGACCACACAATATGATACAAAGATTAACTTAAATGGGTTATATTTTTTTTTTTTGGTTTTTTTGAGATATTTCTCGGGGAGAAATTATATTATGGGTCCTTTCGACCACGTTATTCATGAGACCAACTAATAAAATGCATATATTTTAATAACTTTTTCTATCTCATCTGGTAAAAATTGTTTCTAATTTTAATTTAAAGTAGATATGAGTGAAGATTCACTTGGTAAAAAGATGAGATGAAAAAAATTAATAAAATGAATGTATTTTATTAGTTGGTCACATGAACGACGTGATGAGAATGACCCATAATATAATTTATCTTTCTTGCGAGTAATTTAGTTTAGAGTTTATATAATATAATTTTAATAATTTTAAAAGCTATGGTGATTACATGTAATATATGTTTTGAATGTACTCTTAACAATTTGACAATGTATGCTCAATCACCTTACTGCAGCTGCTAGTGCTCGAACCTGTAACCTCTAAGAACAACAATATCCCTTAACCACTGAGGCAAGTTAATTCATACTACTTTAATCATTTTAAACCGAATTATCATTCGGTTAATAATAATATAAAATTAATCAAAAATTTAATAATAATATTGAATAAATATAACAAGAATTAAAAAAAAAAAACGAAACAAAATAATAAAAAATAAAGTAATATAAATTTGAAGGTACATCTTTCGTTACTCTTTAATCTTTGTATGCCCTTTTGTTCCCCTTCCCATTTCAGTTCAATCGAAGTCGAGTGTTCTGCCCAAAACAAAACTATACCAAAAGCCAATGGCAGAAATAGGAATATAGCTGCAGGAAGATAATAACATGACCCAGTTTCAGTTCGTTTATTTGATCCCAAAAAATAGTTTCAGTTCGTTTAACTAACATCATTTTCAAGTTGAAGATTTAACGACTTTGTTCCACACATGGAAGGAGAGGGAGAAAGAAGAGTTCGCCTCTGTTTTTTTAGGCTGCATTTCAACTACTGCTACAGTCGCAATGATGGTGATTTGTAGTTACTAGTTAGTAGATATATATATATATATATATATATATATATATACATACATATCACCAAACCAGAACCATAATAATGAATGCCATTGTTGTCAAACTTAACCATCATCACATGTCTCTTTAATCCCTGCAATGATACAAATTCAATGATTACCCTTTAATCCCAATCCATTAAGGGTTTTAAGGGACTCTACTCTGTTTTTACTAACATTTTCTTTTCATTTTAGCTTGCTAGTTTGTTCTATGGCCCTGAAGTTCTTCTGGGTCTGCTTCACTTTGTTCTTTGGCTTTTGGGTTGTTGCTTTCTGCGGTCAAGATGGTATGTGTAATCTGTTTCAATTACGGTGTTTAAAATTTACAATTCAAGTTCTTGTTTTTAGCAAATCTCTATGGAACAGCATGATCTAACGAAATGTCATAATACAGGATGCTGTAGCTTTGAATTTGTTGAAATGATGTTTAGTTCTTCCATTTGATTTTCCCTGAGACAGGTTTCTTGAGTTTATCTTGTGGAGGGAAAAAGAGTTATGTTGATTCATACAAGATTAAATGGGTCTCGGATGATAGTTTCGTAGCCACAGGCCGTACAACTACAATTGAGTATGTTGAAGGTACCTCCTCTTCCAGCATTCCAATTCGATTTTTCCCCGAATCTCGAGGCCGCATTTGCTATAAGTTACCAGTAGAGAATATATCATCCATTGTTCTTGTGAGGGCCCAATTTGTGTATAAGAACTATGACAAACATCGGAAACCTCCAGCTTTCTCGGTTTCTCTTGGCACAGCTATTGTTAGTATGGTGAACCTAACCGATAAAGATCCATGGATTGATGAGTTCATATGGCCAGTGACTAAGGATACACTCTCATTTTGCTTGCAAGCTATCCCAGATGGTGGATCTCCTGTTATTTCATCACTTGAAGTTCGACCACTTCCTCGAGGGGCTTATCAAACTAGCCTGGAAGATTTCCGGCATAAGTCCCTTCGTAAATGTTATCGAATTAATAGTGGTTACACCAATGGATCACTGAGGTAAAAGTATTGAACATTGCTTATCTGTATGTGGCTTCTGTTGTATATCAAGATGTCTGTGACTAACCTCAGTTCAACAGGTATCCTATAGATTCATTTGATCGCATTTGGGATGCTGATCAACGTTACACACCCTTCCATGCCTCGCCTGCATTCAACATTCTTCTTAGCTTCAATTTGTCGAGTCAAAAGGAGAGCCCTCCTTTGGATGTTTTGCAGACTGCTCGAGTTCTCGCACGAGAGGATGTGTTACATTATAACTTACCTCTAGATAAGTTGGGGGACTACTACATTGTCCTCTACTTTGCTGGCATCCTTCCTGTTTCTGCTTCTTTTGATATACTAATCAATGGGGATCTTCTACTATCAGAATTCACAGTAAGAACCTCAGAAGCCAGTACACTATATTTTAAGCAGAAGGGAATTACAAGTCTGGATATTGCACTTAGAAGCATCATATTCTACCCTCAAATCAATGCGCTTGAGGTTTACGAAATTGTTGATATTCCACCCGATACTTCGTCAACTACAGGTGGCAAGGCATTGTCTTGTGTGAATCTGAAGAGTTTTTAATGCTGACTAATGCTGACTCCATTCTTCATGAACTTCCAGTTTCAGCACTTCAAGTTATCGAGCAGTCTACCGGTTTTGATCTCGGGTGGCAAGATGATCCATGCTTTCCAACTCCATGGGATCATATTGAATGTGAAGGAAGTACAGTAACATCATTGTATGTGCTTAGTAACTGTTTACTTTGTAATTTTCTGTCTTACCTTAGAGACTACTCATCCGGGGTTTTCGTTTCCTCTTAGGGACCTTTCGGACATCAACTTGAGGTCAATTAGTCCAACATTTGGTGACTTGTTGGGTCTTAAAATACTGTAATGCCTTTCGGTGCAAAACAAGTTTCTGTATCCTCAAAATAGAACTTTGTGCTAATCTTTGTGATTTGGTTTTCAGGAATTTGCATAACACATCACTTTCTGGAGCAATAAAAAATCTGGGCAGCCTGCAGCATCTTGAGAAACTGTAATGTCTGTTGATGTATTCACACTTTTAGTATCTTCACGTAGCAGGACTAATAATATGATCTTGACTGAATTCTCAGGAATCTGAGTTTCAATCAACTTACATCCTTTGGTTCCGATTTAGACAGCTTGGTTAACCTTCGAGTTCTGTAAGTTGTAATCTTCTCCGATTATCAGTTGAGATTTACTCTTGAAGTGTTCACTTATGTTACCACACAATAATTTCTTTAATGAATTCATAGTTAGAAGTATGTCACTTTTATTTCATGAAGGGAATCTGATACATGATAATTGAATTAATACTGCATTATTATTGTTTTTCTTCATGGAGGGACTTGCATAATAACAGTTTAAAAGGAATTGTTCCAGACAGCTTAGGAGAGTTAAAGAATCTACATCTACTGTAAGTGACTTCGATAATTATACAGTTTCTTTGTCCTAGCGACACCCCGTGTATCACCGGATAAAAAACTGTGTTCTCCATTCTTCAGGAATCTGGAGAACAACAAACTTCAAGGCACTCTCCCCCTATCTTTGAATCGAGAAAGTTTGGAAGTTAGGTATGGCATTTGTATTCTCGGTTTTTTTTTCTCTAGCTACTTATTCAGTATCCTGATATATAAACTTTCATGCAGAACATCGGGAAACTTGTGCCTTTCCTTCTCGACGTTGGTGTGCAATGATGTCTCGTCGAATCCTTCAATTGAGACACCACAAGTTACAATTGTTACCGATAGGAAGCACAAACGACATAGGCTGTTAGCAATTATTCTTGGTGCAGCTGGGGGAACCTTATTTGCTCTACTACTCATTTCTCTTTTGGTATTATTGTACATAAATAAGAGGAAAGCTGAAGCCACATATACTACAAGTATGTAACAGTTATTTACATTGTTGTTACATTGGAAATTGACAACATGGTTCTTATGTGCACATTGTTCTTATATTCAGGGGCAGCGGTTGATATGCGGAACTGGAATGCAGCAAGAATCTTTTCCTACAAAGAAATAAAAGCAGCTACACACAACTTTAAGGAAGTTATAGGCCGTGGTAGCTTTGGATCCGTCTACCTCGGAAAGCTATCAGATGGTAAACTGGTAGCTGTAAAAGTGCGGTATGATAAAACTCAATTGGGCGCCGATTCTTTTATTAACGAGGTTTATCGTCTATGAACTCATTTTTTCATGATCTAGGATGAGCTTTTGTTCTGTGCTGTTATGTACTTATGTTCATAGGGATGGCATGCAGGTTCATCTCTTGTCACAAATTCATCATCAAAATCTTGTTAGCTTGGAAGGATTTTGTCATGAACCGAAGCAACAAATACTAGTCTATGAGTATCTACCGGGTGGATCCCTGTCCGATCACCTGTATGGTATGTTTTCCAGAATCCAAGATTTAACATTTTCGTTTTGCAGTTTTCAAGGCGAATCCTTTAAATCTGTCCTTCTCATTTAACTGTTATAGCTTGTGTTCGATGTTTGTTTCAGGTCCAAAGAGTCAAAAGGTTTCTTTAAGCTGGATTCGGAGACTGAAAATAGCTATTGATGCTGCAAAAGGTATGTCTAAATGTCTAGTATTCTGTTTCCACCCTCATATAAAATTACTAAGCATTTAGCCTTGTATGTTTCAAAGGGCTGGACTATTTGCATAACGGGAGTGATCCGAGAATCATACACCGGGATATCAAGTGTAGTAACATCCTTTTGGATTGTCAGATGAACGCCAAGGTCTGTGATTTCGGCCTCTCTAAGCAAGTAACTCGGGAAGATGCAACTCATGTGACCACCGTTGTCAAGGGCACTGCTGGCTATCTAGATCCCGAGTAAGTGTCTGTTAAGTTTATTAAATTGTGCCATTTCTGCAGTGGCACACACGATCATTGATGTCGTAATCGTTCATTAATGACCGGTTTCAACTGCAGGTATTATTCCACCCAACAGCTGACTGAGAAAAGTGATGTCTACAGTTTCGGAGTTGTTCTTTTAGAGCTCATATGTGGAAGAGAACCCCTGACTCATTCTGGAACTCCAGATTCCTTCAATTTAGTGCTATGGGTAGCCAAAATTTTCTTCTTCTTTTATCTTTCTTCAGTTTGTTCTGTATTCTGCATGAGGAGCATGAAGGTGCCTCACATATCTGTTTCTGATCTCTCGTGAGTGCCCACAATGTCGATCGCCGATCGGTTTACCTTTGATGATGCATACGACTCACATAAACATACCCGTCTCGGCATTTGTCAACCAGTAGTTTAAGTTGTTGCATATGTTCCTGCAAGTTTCATAGTTTAGTTGCCGGAGAATCATGGATTTAAGAAGGCAAATTAGTTTAAACATGTTAATATAAATTCTTAAAACAGTTGTATGATACCTCTATTTCAATACTTAGCTCTAAACAAGTGGTTCACATATGATTTAAATGCAGGCAAAGCCGTACTTGCAGGCCGGTGCACTCGAGATTGTGGATGACAGCTTAAAGGGAACCTTCGACGTCGAGAGCATGAGAAAGGCAGCCTTAATCACTGTAAGGTCCGTAGAAAGAGATGCATCTCGGAGACCGACTATTGCTGAAGTGTTGGCAGAGCTGAAAGAAGCCTACAGTCTTCAGCTATCATATCTTGCATCCTTGGGACACACAGGTTAAGCTAGCAAAATGCAAGATCAATAGATTGTTCGTATTTATATTCGAATATTGAAAACATTTCGAGCTGAGTATTTAAAGATAGAGTTGGTTTTGGCGAGGTGAGGTATATAATTGTTTCGAAAAAAGGCCTCATATGTGAGAAAGGAGAGTAGGTTATAGTAGAGTGTATTTATAACACTGCATATGTATCTATTCCGTCATTGGCAAGCAATAACAGTGCCTAATAGTTGAGTAATTTGCCAAACCTTCCAACATGGAAGTTGAAGCAGCCACAAAAGTAACAGGAAAAAGGCATGCTTAATATATGTAGCATAACAACAGAAACAGTATTAGAGATATATTTAGGTTGTTAGCTGTTAAAGAAAATAAAGAAGCTGTTAGTTAGTTATTAGGTGGTTTTCTTATTATATAAATGCTATTGTATTATTTGGAATATTGATTTACTCAATTTCTCATTAATAAAGAATTTAGCACGTTTTCTTTTTCTCTCCTATTCACGGGTACAAACCCTAAATCCCTCTTTTCCTTTTCTCTCTCCCGCATCTGAAATTTCCTAAAGTCGAAACCCTAGGTTTTAACATGGTATCAGTCGATTCGGTATCCGCCGGCCGTTCTTCTTCTTCCACCGACGGTTCCTTCCGCAATGATGATCCTTCCGGGGAGTATTACATCCACCCCAACAAAAACCCAGCCTTGATTCTCACCTCTTCTCTTCTTGACGACGCAAATTACCACAGTTGGGCTCAGAGTATGAAGATGTCCCTCATCTCCAAAAACAAGTGGAGTTTTGTCGATGGCTCCATTGAAGAACTTGAGAAAGATTCGTCCACATATAAGGCTTGGCTTAAATGCAACAATCTGGTCCTTTCGTGGTTGCAACGAGCTTTGACGCCGGAAATTGCCCAAAGTGTCTTGTGGTTTGACACCGCGTATGATTTGTGGAGAGATCTCTTTGAGAGATTTAACCAAGGCGATTTGGTAAGGGTTTCAGATCTGTTACAAGAATTTTATTCTTGTCAGCAAGGTAATATTTCTGTTACCTCATATTATACTCAATTAAAAGTCCTTTGGGACGAAATCTGCAATTTTTGACCTTTAAAGTCTTGTACCTGTTCCGCCATTAAATACTGAAATCAAGATTTCTTGATTTGGTTCCTTAGGGGTCTAAATGAGAGTTTTTCTGTACCCAAATCTCAATTGTTGATGATGAAGCCCACCCCCTCTATTAGTGATGCTTTTGCAGTTGTTGTTCAGCACGAGAGGTCTTTGGCTTCTGTTGTTTTGCCTGAGTCGAATATTTTTTTAACAGATAGGATTTTTGGGAAAAATCTTGAGCATAGTAGGCCTGATAGTAGGTCTTTCAATAAAAAGTTCAATAATTCAAATTCGGTCAAAAGGCCTTTGTGCACTTTTTGTGGCTTGTATGGTCATACCCTAGAAAAATGTTACCGCAAACATGGTTTTCCACCAGGGTACAAAAATCGAAATCAGTCTAGGGTTAATCAAGTAGGAAATCTGGCTCCACCTGGTTTTGAAGGGTCTTCTGATGTTAATCAAAATCTTCAAGATTCTAGTTCTTCTGTTGTTTTTACTAAGCAACAGTATGATAATCTGTTAAGCATGTTGCAAGACAGAAATGTTTCTGTTCGAGGTCCTTCTAATGTGCAAAATTCTACTGCTACTACTGATTCCAAAGTTAATGTCCTTATTGCTGCATTTGATGCTCCTTCTTCTAATGAAGTTGTTGATTCTGGTAATGCACAATCTTTATCCTTTTGTTGTTCAAGTTTTCATTCATGTTTTAATATAACTTGGATTTTGGATTCGGGAGCAACAGATCATATATGTAATGATTTGAGCTGTTTTGATTCTTATTCTCATGTTTTAGATAAATTTATTAGACTGTTGAATAATTCTTTAATCAAAGTATCTCATGTGGGAACAGTTAGGATAAACAAGTCTTTAATTCTGGAAAATGTTTGTTATATATCTGATTTTGCTTTCAATATTGTTTCTGTTTCTCAACTTACTAAAGCTTCTGTTGCCTGTTTGTTTTCTGCTGATTTTTGCTTTATTCAGGACATATCCAGTTCGAGGAGGATTGGTTTAGCTAAGAGCATCAATGGTCTATATCATCTTGTTTCTGCTGATACAAGTAACTCAGATCCTAGTTGTTCTTTAATTTCTTTTAATACTGGTTCTGTTTTTGATGCAAATATTGCTGATTATGTTTCTTGTGATGCAAGTCAATCTTTGCCTTCTGTTTGTATCTCTTCTGTTGAATCTTTTAGGCTCTGGCACTCTAGGTTAGGCCATCCTTCTGTCAGGAGAATGAAATTTTTTGATGATGTAAATAAAGATTGTTCTTCCTTTCCTAAGATGTTTGAATGTGAAATCTGTCATTTGGTAAAGCAGAAAAGGTTACCTTTTCCTATAAGCAATAGTGTATCTGATTCTGTTTTTGATCTTATTCATATTGATGTGTGGGGTCCCTTTTCTGTTCAAAGCATCTATGGTCATTTGTATTTCTTAACCATTGTAGATGATAAGAGTAGATATGTTTGGATTTATCCTTTAAAAGTAAAATCTGAAGTTAAATCTGTCCTAATTAACTTCTATAATTTTGTTGAGACACAATTTTCTAAGAAAATAAAATGTATACGGTCTGATAATGCAAAGGAGTTTGATTTGATAAATTTCTTTCATTCTAAGGGTATAGTGCATCAGAATTCTTGTACATATACTCCACAACAAAATAGTGTTGTGGAGCGTAAACATCAACATCTTTTAGCTGTTGCTCGTACTCTTAGAATACAAGTTGTTTTCCCTTTGTTCTTTTGGATTGACTGCATTATTCATGCTGCGTATCTGATAAATTTTACTCCTACGCCTCTTTTGAATAATAAAACCCCTTATGAGCTTCTTTATGGTTCACCTCCTAAATTGAGTCATTTAAAGGTTTTTGGCTGCACTGGTTTTGCTTCTGTTTTACCAAAACCTAAGACAAAAATGGACCCTAGAGCTGTTAAGTGTGTTTTCATAGGATTTCCTAAAAATGTAAAGGGTTATAAGCTTTATGATATAGAAGTTAAGACTGTTTTTATTTCAAGAGATGTGGTGTTTTCTGAATCTGATTTTTACTTCAAATCTGCCATTACAAATCAGATTGTTTTGCCTGTTCATGATAATGATATTTCAACTGATGAGGATAATGCTTACTTTCCTGAAAATTCTCTTCCAACTTCTTCTGATAATTCTGAGCATATTCAGATTGATTTCCCTGAATCTGTTCAACCAAATTCTGGTTTACAACAGCCTAGTATTTTATCTCAGCCATCTGTTCCTTCTATTTTTCGGCCACGCAGAAATGTTTGTTTGCCCTCTAAATTCAGAGATTATGAAGTTTCTGTTCCTGGTCATAAATCATCACCACGTAACATAAATAATGTTTCTTGTTTTGATAATTTGTCCAATTCTCATAATGCTTATATTAATAGTATGGACATTCTTGCTGAACCTACTTCTTATTCTCAAGCTGTTAAACATGAGTGTTGGAAAGCTGCTATGGCAGATGAGATTAAAGTTTTAGAGATTAATAAAACATGGGAGCTAGTTCCTCTTCCCCCAGGAAAGAAAACTATAGGCTGTAAATGAGTTTTTAAAACTAAATTAAAGTCTGATGGTTCTTTAGAGCGGTATAAAGCCCGTCTTGTGGCAAAAGGATACACACAGCAATCCGGGGTAGATTTTTTAGACACCTTTAGTCCTGTTGCTCGAATAACCACCATTCGAACCCTGCTTGCTGTTTCATCTTCTAAAAATTGGTTTTTACATCAACTGGACATTAATAATGCTTTTCTTCATGGTTTTTTGGATGAGGAAGTCTATATGGACTTACCTCTTGGTTTTAAAACTGATAAATCTAATGTTGTTTGTAAGCTCACTAAAAGCCTATATGGTCTTAAGCAAGCCAGTAGGCAGTGGAATGAGAGGCTTACTTCAGCTTTAATTCAACAAGGATTCAAGCAAGCTTCTGCAGATACATCCCTTTTTCTAAAAAGAACATGTATGAACTTTATTGCCCTAGCAGTCTATGTTGATGATATAGTCTTGGCTAGTCCTAATGAACAAGAAATAGCTACAATCAAGGAATATTTGCATGATTGTTTCAAAATTAAAGATCTTGGTCAGCTTAAGTATTTTCTAGGACTTGAGGTAGCTAGGTCTGTTAAAGGTATCAATTTATCTCAAAGAAAATATACTCTAGATTTGCTTAAGGAAACTGATTTCTTAGATTCAAAACCTGTTTCCACACCTTTACTTGCTAAGGCTAAGCTTTCTAAAAATGAGGGGATTCCTTTAAAAGATTTTACTTCTTATAGAAGGTTGATAGGGAAGCTTCTGTATTTAACAAATACTAGACTAGATATCTGTTTTGCTGTTCATCAATTGTCACAGTATGTTTCAGCACCTACTGATATTCATATGCAGGCTGCTCATAGAATATTAAGGTACCTTAAAGGCACCCTTGGACAAGGGCTTTTCTTTCCTGCTAATAATTCTCTTAAGATAAATGCTTTTTGTGATTCGGATTGGGCCTCATGCCCCGATTCAAGAAAATCAGTTACTGGTTTTTGTATTTTTCTTGGCACAGCTTTGATTTCTTGGCGTTCGAAGAAGCAGCAAACCATATCTCGGTCATCCAGTGAGGCGGAATATAGGGCATTAGCTTCTGTTTCTTGCGAAATTCAGTGGCTGAATTATTTGCTTTCTGATTTACAAGTTCAAATTCTTACTCCTACAAATTTGTATTGTGACAATTTGTCCGCTATTCGTATTGCAGAGAATTCTGTTTATCATGAGCGGACGAAGCACATTGAAATCGATTGTCACCTCATCAGGGAAAAGCTTCATCAAGGGCTTATCACTCTTCTTCCTGTTTCTACTGAGCATCAGTTAGCAAACTGTTTTACAAAGGCGTTGCAACCTTCTCCTTTTCAAACTGCCATTTCCAAGTTGGGCATACTTGATATATATGCTCCAACTTGAGGGGGGCTATTAAAGATATATTTAGGTTGTTAGCTGTTAAAGAAAATAAAGAAGCTGTTAGTTAGTTATTAGGTGATTTTCTTATTATATAAATGCTATTGTATTATTTGGAATATTGATTTACTCAATTTCTCATTAATAAAGAATTTAGTACGTTTTTTTTTCTCTCCTATTCACGGGTACAAACCCTAAATCCCTCTTTTCCTTTTCTCTCTCACGCATCTGAAATTTCCTAAAGCCGAAACCCTAGGTTTCAACAAACAGGCTTCTGAATTTTAAAGTTCAGTGAGGTCCGATAGCTACTTTTGACTATCGGAAATCGCCTCTGACATTGTTGTCTGGCCATTTTAGATCATAAAAAGACTCATACGGGGAATGATCGAAAAATGTTTTCTGATTTTCCACTAGTATTTTCTCACACAACTTACTAACAATTCAGATGCCTTTACATCATTCCTTTGAACTTACTTCAGGTACTGCTTTTTAGGTAGTATGGATAAGTTTTAAGGTCTGATGCTAATATCAACAAGTGTGGTGTCCTTCTCCATAGGAAACTATCACAAATATTTTTCACTAGTCGGTTTGCATCATGAACTTTTTAAACTAACTAAATCAAAATTCGGGTCTCAAATATAAGAAACTTATTTGAATATTTTAGCATTTCATTTTTCGGGTTATTATCAAGGTAATATCTGGTTTTTTATTGTCAAAATGACTCCAAAGTCAACTAGAACGTTTGCTGTTAAGATAATGTTAAGGGCTGCTTTTTCATTTGAAGGTCATTCATAAAATAAAAAAGTTGTTGCATTGGTGAATAGAAAGCGGCCAATCATATGAGTTAATGCAGCTGAGTAATGTAAAGGATTAATAGTCAGAAAGGTAACAACTTATATTTTTTTCAGTTTAGTGACTAAAATTTTTTCGGGCTACTTTAATGTCTAACGTTTCATTCTATAATTCAGATTGAGTTTTTTCGTGACGAATGCTAAAAAAATTTCGTTATCCAATAAAAATACGACACATTACATATTCTAGAATTTTCTATCATTTTTATTTTTCTAAAAATTATAAAATAGTATTTAATTTTATAAAAAACATAAAATTTTTAATTTTTCTAAAACCCCAAATTCAAACCCTAGATCCTTAAATTCCTCCCCTTCCACCACCGACGACCCTTGCCTTTGTTGCCCCCCACTACCGAAACCCCATCATCCCACCGTCGAAAATCGGCAATTGTTTCGTCAATGAACATTCAAAAATGAAGAAAAATAGACTAATTGGGATTTTAATCGACTACTAGAGGGCGGGGATGTTGAACGGTGAGGTAAGGTACCTGACGCTTGAGGTGGTGAACGATAAACCGCTGGCGTGTGGGAGATGTCAAACGGCTAGGGATGTGATTTGAGGGTTTGATTGAAAGAAATTAAAATTTTAGAGTTTTTTAAGAAGATTATATTTTTAAAGAAATTCAGAAATTAAATAAATAGATAAAATAGGCCGTGTGGTATATTTTTATTGCATAACGGAAAAATTTAACGGTCGCTGACGGAAAAATAAAATATGAGTTACGGAATGAAACGTAAGGCACCAAAGTGGCCTAAAAAAACGTTAGACACTAAATTTAAAAAAAAAAGTATAGATTAGGCACCTTTTTAATTATTAAGCCAAATATAAACTATGTTTATGTTAAGAGTTTATAAGTGAAAAAGTAAAGAAAGCCGGATTAACATACAATAATACACACACAAGAAACAAGATTTAATATATCTCATAACCCATTATATAAATCTATTTTTTTTAATAAAAACTGTTAATCACTTTGAATCATACATGAAAAAAAAGTTAAAAATTTAACCAAAAAACTCGAATAAAAATAAATACAAATAAATTTGACGACGTCTACAAACGAACCAAATCTTACGTTTTACAATGAGGTTCGTCTCCGGTCCCTTTTGAGTTAGTTCGTAATTTGCGGATAGAATCCGTTAATGTCCATAGAAATTAGCTGTAGAAATCAGTTGTTGTGTGTCTGTATGTAAACCTTTTTAAATATTTTTTACTTTGAATCGAATTAGAGTAACTTCAAAGTTCTCTCTAGTTGACCCCTCAAATGTTGGTGTCCCCACCTCATAAATAAATAATCAAAGGCCCAACTTTGATCACTTGCTTATCATCTTTCCTCGAGTTAGGCCGAGGGGCTGCCTGTGGATGTAATTATTGTTTGAAAATGAAATATTATATATATAAAAAAAGGTTGACATTATGTGCTCACCATCTTCTTTATGATTAGAGGAATGTACTTGGAAGTTATGACCACCGGTTTTCTCACATTCCCCGGTTGGCTTTGTTTATCTACGGTGGAGATAGTTGGATGATTCTAACACTAACTATTTAATATATTAGTGTGATTATATAGTATTATTTGTTTACGTTCTTATATTATGGGTTGTTTGGGTCGGGTTAATTTTCAATTTGAGTTGTTTTCGGTTTAGGTTTAATTTTGGTTGGGTCTGGTCTGGTTCGGATTTCATTCGAGTCCACGTTATTTCGGGTCGGGTATCAGATCGGGTTGATAGATTTTCGATTTGGGTCGGGTATCAAATCGGGACAGTATTGGTTCATTAATTTTCAGGCTGGGTCAATGTCATATTAGTTGGATTTTCGGGTCAAGTTAATATCAGACTGGATGATTTTCGATTCGGGTCAATATCAGATCAGTTGATTTTCAATTCGAGTCAACATCAGATTTGTTGCTTCTTTGAGTCGGGTCAATATCAGATCGAACAATTTTTTATTTGAGTCAGAATATGAAAATGATCTTTTTAAATGAAAAAAGATGATATTAAACCATTGAACTATTACTAAAGGTTTTTAATTAGCAATACAATATAAAAGGAGAATAAAACATACATATTTGAGCAAATTAAATTCGGATTGCTTTCGATTCAAATTGTATTTTGGTTTGAGTTGCTTTCAGTTCTGGTTATTTTCGACTCGGGCTGATTTTCGTTTCAACTAAAATTCGGTTCGATTTTGGTTCAGTCCGATTTGCTTCGTGTTCTGATCAATTTTGGAACATCAAGTTCGAGTCTATATCGGGTCTCAGGTCGGGTAAATCAATTCAGGTCTCGGATCAAGTTGATCGGGTTTGTTTTTAACTATTTGATAATTTATACACCTTGCATACACAAATATTCGAACTCAATTTTTTTAGAATGAAGATGATTTTTTTTCCTACGGGGAGTAATTAGTTGGGTTCCATGAATTAAATCCTAAATTGCAATGATAAATGTTAAAATATAACACAATCTAAAAGTACATAAAAGATGGCCAGGATTTAGGTAATAATTATTGTTGAATGGGCTCTTCCTTTTGATCATGTGCCTGAAACTAACACATGAATCATCATCCTTTGCTTGTCCCGCACCCAACCACGCACGATGATGCCTTACCCTAAAGGTCTTAGCTTTCGGTATTTAACAACCCACCTTTTCTCCCCTCATAAACATCACAAGGTGGCCTGCCGTCAATGCCAATTGTTCTCGCCATGATAAATAGAATATTTCGTACCAAAGTATTGTATGGCTTTTTATAGGAAAAACTTCGGATTATTATTAGTTTAAGAAAATTATTTTTTCAATTTATTAATAAAACTTTATAAACATTTATTATAGTCGTAATGATTTCTGTCATGACCCCTCTGCATTAAGTCTTCCCCTGGTTAAAATATTTAGAGATAACTTTCTAAAATTATTCATATGACCATGACCAATGGACACTCGTCAAAGGGGCTTTCAGAGTAAAATACACCAGATATCTTCCAATTAATCTCATCTTAAAACTATACTAACCTCGACGAGACATACATCAAGTCCATTGACCCACTAGGCATTAGCTAAACTTATCAACTGCAAGCAAGGCTACTATGCTTTATCCATAATATTTTATGGGGACTAGACTTGACACCGTCGTTAAACCTCCTCAATATATATAAACACGCATGCGCAATGAAAGCCATCAGTTTCTCACAAGCTGAACCCCATATAGTGGTCTATCAGACCTTATTTCTCCATTTCTTCTTCATCTTTATCGTCTCGATAGTCCGCAGCTCTTCACCTTGACCTCTCTAGATGAATTGCTTGAAAATCTACCATCACCATCATTTTTTGATCATTAGCAATACTAATATAAAAATAAATTTGAATAATAAAATATGTTTTTGGCAAATTAAAAACATAAATAATTATTGAACCTAAAGAATGTATTAGCGAAGGAATATTGTTCTTTTTCGAAGATTTGAGTTCAAATAATTTTGTTTGTAAGATGTACATAAATTTATTCATTTTTCGTTTCTCTTCGTATCTTTAGGTTAATATTTTTGTTTTATGTATAAGTTTTTGGTGACTATTATCCTCATTTCTCTCTCTATACTAGGTGCGATGTAATTTTGATTACTTTCATTGGTTTTATTAATAAAAAATAGTTGTCATTATATATAGAGGGGGAAGGATCCTCTTACTCTATGTAAAATTTAAAAGTTTTACACTTTTTTGGACCGTTGGATGAAAGTAAATAGATGGATAAGATTAACAATAGAAAATGTGAAGATTATCACTTGAAAAAAAATAAGAAAATAATCTTATTCATTTATTATTATCATCCAACGGTCCAAAAATATATAAAATTAATTGAGTTTTACACGATATAAATGGATCTAACCTATATATATTATGAAAGATCGATTTTTAGGAAAATCACGTGGTAAGTGATTCAACTATAAAAATTAAGAGATAACACAATGTTGAAATCCAATAGCAAGTATTTAATAATCTCTAATAATTATTCATGTGTTTGCACCTCAAAAACGTATCTGAATTTATGTCCCTTTTCTTTTATATCTAAGGAAAAACATATTGAAAAACTTGCATTATTATTCAAAAAGTGTATTACGATTTACAAAATATGAGTGAATTTAACCCAACAAGTAACTTTAATGGAAAACGAATAATGTTTATCCTATAAAATTTGAATTTAATCGGTTTGTTTATAAAATATATATATTGTTGAAGGGTTAAAAATATGTACAAACATATACTACATTCTAATCACCATTAGACTATTAAAAAGATGCGAGTGAATGTAAAAATATAACATAATAAATCTTTCCTAAAAACAATTATTTACCTCAAACAAATACATTAACTAAAAAACAATTAAACAAATAAAAAATGGTATTTAATTGATTTGATGGAATTAGAATATTTAAAAAAAATCATAAATTATTAGTCTAAAAGAGTAAGACATTACATAAAAATACAAATTTTTATTCAATAATATTAAAATAATAGTCAACAAATATCGAAAGAAGTGGTTAAGCTTCTGTTGACACTTTCTTCCCCTCTCTGGGTTATGGATTCATTACCTAGTAGGAGTATTTTCTTCTTCTCCCTTCTATAAGTTGTAAGCATTGTTCAAAAATAATAATACTACAATAATATTCTCAAGATAAATGATGAATTTAAACAACACAGGGTGAGTAACAAATGAGAATCAATGACCATTAGACAAATTAATATATCTCATAAAAATACATTTTTTGCTCCAAAATACTATAAAATGTTTAATTAAAAACTCAATTCATAATTAACGGGGTTGGTCTAAGTGGTAAGTAGTTTAACATCGCTTAAGCAGATCTTAAGTTCGAAATCTTGTGTATGTAAAAGTCCCCGTTAAAAAAAATTATCTATTAAAATCATTATATAACGTGAATAGTTCCTGCCTTTCTGATTAATCAGGACAAAACCCTAAAAATATACATGAAAAGAAAACTCAATTCATAAGTAGTCTTTCATTTGAAAATTTGGCAATAAATTTCGGGGAAAAAATATGTACTCCTAATTTGATTTCCTTTTCATTTATCATCATTTCTATTTATATCTCAATAATTTATTATTGATAATCTGTTCGTACTGTCTTTTAAGGCATATGTCAATTATAATCTCCATTATTATATGCGACAATGGTAGCACAAAATATTGAACCAATTCCATATATATACTCAATATCAATATCAATGTCATCCAAAATTCATATTGAATTTTTTTGTTTAAAAAAACATATTGTTTTAACAAATAGGGTTGGTCCAAGTGATAAGTAATATGATATTGCTTAAGTAGGTCTTTGACTCTTGAGTTCGACACATTATATATGTAGAAAATCCCCGCTGAGAAGTTTACCCACCAAAATTAAGTGTGCGATCTGGATTAGTCAGGACGAAGCCTTAGAAACCGAAAGACAACAAAAAAAAGCCATATTAATTTACACTCATTGTTTTTTGTTCGAGTTATTTTTGAATAATTTAGTTCGAGTTTATTTTAAGCGCGCATCAATTTGAAATCGAGTTATTTTGATTTCAGATCATTCGAATTTTAAATTTTAATTTTCAAATAAGATTATTGTAGATTCAAATCATTTAAATTTCGATATTTTAAGTTCAAATCGATTTAATAGATTTAAATCACTTACATTTTATGATTAAATAAGTTTAATTACATAGTTTCAAATTGATAAATTCAGATCGAGATTCACACATCTACCGTCTACTTACATCCAATGCAATATTTCATTGATCATATAACTGAATAAATTATTTCACGCAAATTAATTATAAAAGTTTATAGTTCAATTTTTTATATGTATATAAAATATCGGATTTTTATATTTAAACCCTCTTCGATACCTTGTGGTAGTCTTATTGTAAGCGCACTTTCTGTCGATTCCGTAGTCCCACCAGCCAACCAATATCCACGTGGCAGAACCTTAATGGTATCTGACGTGGAACATTACCAAACACTTTTTTGTATTAAAAAAATTTAAAAGTAAATAAACAATATAGTAAAATTCTAGATTGCTATTGGCTTGCACCGTGTAGCTTTTAAGGGTACCCTGGACTCCGCCGTACCTAATAATCTCTGATAACGGCAGTCAACGTCGAAACCCCGCTCCCGCCTTGGAGGAAAAAGGGATTAATAAACCCAAAGCAACGGACAAAAAATCGTTAACCGTTGACGGGAACCACCGTCGCTTGATGAGTAGCTGAAGCGGCGGTCTCACGCTATGTTTCGATTTCGAACTCCGAAAGCGAGTTTATCTTTTTTATTTATATAAAAAATAAATTAAATTAAAAATAAACGCTTTTTGACAAGGACACGCCTAAGTAACTGGCCTGGCCTGGAATGTTATTTTATTTAATTTTTTTATTATTCTAGAAACAATAGAGAGAGAGAAGAAAAGCCCGCCTCGCAACCTAAAGCAAAACTAGCTTTTTTGGTTTTATTCTCATTGCTTAGCTCTGGCTTCGATTATTTATTAATATATGTGGAAATAGCGAGAGAAATCGAAAATTCAATCTCCCGTTATTCCGTGAGTATTAACCTCGTTCAATTCGTGTGGAGTGAATGCGGTATTTTTTTCAAGGTATATTTACAACATACGTTTTCTATTTTTGGTATCGTTTTTATATTGTTATTTATTGATGCATTAATACTGTAATTGAAGGTTTTTTTATCTTTTAATTGTGTTTGTTTGATCTTCATTTTGGATCTGACGCCATTTCATTTCGGTTTTTTTGCTTTGCCTTCTTCTGACCAGTAATACTATATTTTTCTGCTGATGCCGATTCATTTCTTTTTTGTCCATTTCTGGTAAACTCTTTTTTGTTTTCTACAGCAACCAGCTGTAATAGAGAATCGCACAGATCTGTAAGATTTGTTGATAAATAAAAGTGATAGCATCTCGTCATTTCTCAGATTTTCTGTGTCCGTTTGGTTGCAGAGACAAGTTTGATCACGATTTCAGATACATATTACAATGCCTGGTAAATTATGGCCAAGTTTACTCAATTTTGATCCGTATCTAGATCGAAAATTGTACTTCGTGGATTTTTTTGTTGATCTGTTTTTAATAATATCAGGGGAGTTAATAGCATTTCAAGAAAATGAGAGGTTTAGAAAGGAAGGGAGTTTGGATTTCGAGACGTCTGAGGACGAGAGAAGAAGATCAGCGCGAGGGAGATCTCTGAAGAAGAAAGCGATGACTGCTTCGACGAAGCTAACGCACGGTATAAGGAAGCGTGGCAAACGCGTGGCTGACTGCAAATTCGCGGCAATTTCTATCGAGGATGTGAGGGATGCGGAGGAGGAAAAGGCGGTCAGAGCATTGCGCCAGGCATTGCTTGCCAAAGATCAGCTCCCCTCACGTCATGATGATTACCACACTTTGTTAAGGTAATTTAACTATCCTGTTGATTTATATTACATGTTTTTGTAGAAAGATATGGAATCTATTTTCGTGGCTAGTTCATATTAAACTATGTTGATAAGACGATGAGATCATTGATCATTCCATGGACACATATCTGCTCTGTTTTATTTTCTGGATAAGTTTCCCTTTTTATTATCCAAGAAAGCAGTTAAAGAAACTGTACAGATCTTGGGCGGCCATCCCCTTAGGGAATTCCCCAAGCCTCCCTAAGTGTGTTACTTACAGTAGTTGTCCGTATATCTTTACTTTGAATACGTATACGCACAGTATCCTTGATACAATTCACTAAGCTATTACAATCACGAGTACAATTCCTAAATTTCCTGCGGTTGCGTTCCTCCCAAATGTGGTAAACGAAAGAGTTCCAAGCAAGCTTACATATGATCACAATCACAGCCTTGCCCTTCAAGCGCGTGTAGAGCCAGGTCAATTCAGCATCCCACTCCAACACAGCTCTATCAATCTCGCAAAGCCTTAAGATATCTGCCCATACTTATTTCGAATAGGTGCAGCCAGAAAATAGGCGATTCCTAGACTCCTGTTCTTCCCCACACAACAAACATAAGATGTCCACATTAAGCCCCATGTGTTGAAGCCTATCCAAAGTTGGCAACCGATTTAAGATGGCCATCCACAAATCTGCTCTGTTTTAGCTTTCTACTAATCTGTTCTGTTTTGGCTTTCCATAAATCTCAAGCTTTGAATTGTTTACAATTTAGTGTGACTTTGAGGAAGAATTATTTCGTGCTTGGAATGATGACTTCCCATTTGTTCTATAATTTTCTAAATTTTCTCGTCTTTTCTTATAACTCCGTAAATATCTCTAAACTAGACGGTTTTAGATTGTTTATTTTAGTATGACATGTATAGGATGTGTAGGTTTCCAGAAACAAATTCATTAGAATTTTAGAATAAAGTATAAGAATTCTTTCTTGATTTCTTACTGAATGGTTTAGCTATTTCATTTCATGGACTGTAACTGCCCCTTTTATTGAGATTTGGTCTTTGTACTAGTTTTCACTTTTCATCGTCGCATATTTAGAGGCAAGAACTTGACAAGTATATCTCTAAAGTGAACTATTCAAATTCTACTGCCTAACTCAAATGTTTTAATGGTAGCCTCTTCTTATAAAAATCAAATTTTTACTTGAAATTTTCTGCAGCTTTATAAACATAATGCAATTTTCTTTGCTGGAACTTGTAGTGTAGCATGAGATTCTGAGTTTGCTTTTGAATATAAGTTATTGAGCGGTGGATAGGGGGGAATTGAGTGGGGAATATCCGAAAACTATGGGATCCAAATCGACGGGTATGAGGAATAACCGGGGATGGGACGAGGAAGTTTTATCATTGAAGCTCAAATGAGAATGGGGACGGGATTGCTTTATCCGAACCGTAACCGTATAAATAACTGTGGGATTCCAAAAAATATTCTCAAGGATCCCGAGATTTTACAAGATTTTTAAAAAAAATATATATTTATTTATATACACCTAATATTTTTGGGCATGAGGATTCCAAAAACTGTGGGGATCCGCACGGAGAGGATACGAGTACGAAAAAATCCCCGAAACATTTAATAAGGATTCTTCGAAACTATAACCGCAAGTGTTGGGGACGGAATGTGGAATGTAAAATCGTCCCCCCCCCCATTCCCACCCCTAGCGGTGGAGTCACCTTTAGTCTTTGATTTCACGCTAGGCTAAGACTTCAGAACCATTAGACTTGGAAGTGGAAACTGTGCTTCATATCAAGTTATATTTTTAAAAAATACTCATGCCAACTTATACAAGAAAAAAATATGAATCCTTGCATTCGACTATATTCTTCACTTAAAAAGCTGGATCTGTCATCGCAGATTTTTGAAAGCAAGGAAATTTGACCTCGATAAAACTGTCCAGATGTGGGAAGATATGTTGAACTGGAGGAAAGAGTATGGAATAGATACTATTATACAGGTAAAATGTGCTACTCTTGTCATATTTAACTTGGCTTAGATATCTACCATACCACTTATGATTATACAACATATATAAGCAACTGTGTTTATATCGTTGTTTATGGAAGATGTGCTATTGTCTGTCATTTTTATTAGAATGATTTTAGTTTTCATGGTTTTAACAGATGCTCTGATGTATATGCAGGATTTTGTGTATGATGAATACCAAGAAGTTCAGCACTGTTACCCCCATGGTTACCACGGTGTAGACAAACAGGGTCGCCCTGTTTATATTGAAAGACTTGGTAAAATTGACCCTACCAAGCTGATGAAGGTTACTACAGTGGACAGATTTTTGAAATATCACGTGCAGGGCTTTGAGAAGGCTTTTTTGGAGAAGTTTCCTGCCTGTTCTATTGCTGCCAAGAGGCATATAGATTGTACAACCACAATATTAGATGTGCAGGGGTTGGTTAGTGTTCATAAATTACCCAATACATACAATTCATGAAACATCATGTTTCTCAGCATTATTTCTTTATGCAGAACTGGATGAGCTTTGGCAAGGTTGCACATGATCTCGTAATGCGCATGCAGAAAATTGATGGAGACAACTATCCTGAGGTGGGTTCATTGTCTCATTAAGCTGTACTAACACACACACTGACACACACACATATATATATATATATATATGTTATTCATGCATATGTCCTAAACTGTTACTAATAACAGCATTCTCTCTACAGACTTTACATCAAATGTACATAGTTAATGCTGGAAATGGATTCAAACTACTATGGAACACAGCAAAAGGCTTTCTTGATCCTAGGACTACAGCAAAGATTCATGTACAAGAATTTTGGAACATATATATGCCTTTTTCGACTATTGAGGGTTGGGTTTCAACTAATCAACTAGTATTCTTTGATTATACAGGTCCTTGGGAACAAATTTCATAATAAATTATTGGAGATTATTGATCCAAGGTTGTGACTTCTTCTGTACTGTTACTGAAATGTCTTACTGCCTTCTTGTTTTTGATCTTTCTTACTAAACTTGTTTGATAAAATTCCCAAACAGCCAATTGCCAGCGTTTCTTGGTGGAACATGCTCATGCCCTAATGATGGCGGATGTCTTAGATCTGACAAGGGACCCTGGAATAATCCAGAAATAATGAAGGTATGATCCTTGTCTGTATTCAAAAGGAAAATGAATAAATAATTTTAGCCTTTGGCAACACTCTTCTCTGTTCACGCATATTGATGTCTAAGAAAACCTCTGATTATTATTTTATGCCCAATCTAAAAGCCACTGCTTGTATTTTGTTTGCAGTTGGTACTGTCAGGAGATGCCTTGTATTTGAGGAAAAGTGAAAGTTCTTCTGACAATGACAATTTGGAAGCCAAACTCTTATCTACTAAGGTTTCTCCAACTGCCTTTTTTCGTTGATCAAGTTCACTTATCTACTGTCAATTTATCATTATTTAGCTGTGCATCTTGTTCAATTTTAAATGGGTCTTTGGCAGGTTGCAAGTAGTGAAATATCTTATGCTTCTGATATGAGGCCAGATAATTCTGATTTCATGCAGTTAGTGTCACTTTCCGAAAAAGTAAGTTTTTCAAAGTAATTGGCTTTGCCTCACCACCATTCTGGCTTCTCTTTTAACTACAAGAGTTTAATTGTTAGCCTTTGAATCCATGTTTCTCTTCTGCTACTCTGCAAAATTATTATTTAATCTTTTTTAATCCTTGTGTCAGGAAAGGCTGAGTGCTCTTAATTCAATGCATGACATTATTGAACCAGAAAATACTGCAAGAACTGAAGAAGCCAATTCAACAAGTGAGTGATCACTCAGTTATCCTTAATGAACATTGTATTTGTGTTTATGTTCTCCCTTTGAATCAGATAAGTCAATTCGTTATCAGTGCATGCTGTGGTAGTCTTCTAACATGTTCTCGTGATATAGATATTCCGACTATATCATAGTAAACCATCATAAAGACCGATAAAGAGGGAAGTAAAGCATAATTAGTCTTTCAAAGGTAAAGGAAAATTGTGGCCATCGTCCAATCAAATTTTGAAGTGTGGCTCTGACTCTTTTAACAGATATAGTTGGTCCTACATCATAGTAAATAACTACCCTGTAGTCCAACAAGGGCAGCATCAAATCAAAACTAGTAACCCTTATGTTTACTGCCATGTGTAGGATACACTATGTTCAATCAGCCATGCTTGATTAAGATATCGAAGCTTGTAGTTCTCTATCTGTTTTCAATGCTATTCCGGGTTTGAACTATTCACGTCAAAATTTAAGGTTGACACTGTTTAAGAAGCTGACTTGTCATTATTGCATTAGAACATTATCTCCGTTTTCTCAGCACTAGAACTTCATATTGGATACGCTAAGTTTTCTCTCCTACTATAGCTTTTACATTATCTGTTGCTGTTGGCAGATGATGCAACCAGTGGTATTACTCCAAGAAATCCAAGAAAGAAGTTTGTCCTCCATGTAATAGATTTTGTGGCTTACCTTGTACTCAAATTTTTGGCATGTATATTTTTCTTTGCCCCTGGACTGGGAAGATTTTCGGAAGCACAAGATTTAAACCCACAAGTAGGAAACCAGTCTAATCACCAGCTGGCAGATTCAGGGTCTCTAGAAAACAGTACTTTGACTGAAGCAAAAGAGGACTCGCTCCATCCATGTTGGCAGAGGCTACAAAATTTAGAAACCTTGGTAACTGAGCTTTGTAACAAACCCACAAAAATTCCTGCTGAAAAGGAAGACATGCTTCGTGATTCATTAAGTCGTATTAAATCAATCGAACAAGATTTACAGAAAACAAAGAAAGTATGACTTCTTTCTACAATAAGTCTTTATTGCAACCAGTTTTTGTATCTTTGTATGTTCTGGTCACTAAACACCGACTTAATTTTGTAGGCATTGCTTGCAACTGCATCAAAGCAAGTGGAGCTTGCTGAGTCCTTGGAACATTTAAAAGACAACAGCTTACCTGTAAGTTTCTGTTTTTTCAGAGAAGAAAATATAAAACTGGCAACTAGGGAGATAAAAATGGATTTAAACAGTTAATTAAGGAAAACTAAATTGGTGATGGTAGACTGATCCGATTGCTTCCCTAAGGCTTTGCTTGGTATGAAGGATGTAAAATTAGTTAATCAAATGGTTAAAATTCAAAGTAAGAAAGTGGTTATAAATCTCAACCATCTGATTAACTAATTTTCCATCCTTCATACCAAGCAAGGGCTAAGTGCTGCCAGTCCATTTAGATGGCAAGGACGTAAGGTGTAAACCAATCTGATGGACATTTGGACTTGTAATAATATTTTTTTTTTAAAAAGGACGGGTGGGAAATAAGGTTTAACAAAAAGCTATCCCAGATTAATTGATTATGATCGATCTATGTGTTATTAATAGGTTTGGCACTTGCTTGAGTAACTAAACTTGATTTATCCGTTTCTTATATCTGAAAGAATTCGGGATATAAGCATAGTTGTTTCTCAACAAAAAGGATGTTGGACATTATCACCTAGTCATAAAGCTGGTGATTTTGAAGGCATGGTTCTGAATTAATGTATACACCTGCTTTGATACAGAAAACTAATTGATCTCCCCTTTCAAAACTGTTTCTAGATTCATGAACTTTTCTTTTGAGTTTACCATTATCTCTAGAATATGTATTCTCATTCATGGAAATATGCTGTTTCCGGTACTCAATGTATTTTTAGTTCAAATTCTTTTGTATTTTTCCTCTAACAAAAAGTAGAGAATTTACCATGAGTTTGAGTGCCTTTGGATATCTTAGAATAAAGTGCATAATCTGATGGTATTAGGTATGGCATTTGCAGGTGACGTACTCGTGTTGGCGAAGGAACTACAAACCTTTGAATCCAGGAAGATGAATTTGCTGAGGTATCCAATTATGCAATTTCTATTTGTCAAATCAACAATGCTATAGTGGCAAGATATGCAAATCTCTGGTGTGATTTGAGCAAGCAGCAGCAGGTTGTCGAACTATTTTACATTGTTTTCGGTTCTAATCTTAATTCTGAAGAACTCTATCTCATGTCTGTTACTGTTTCGAATTTGGCAGTCCAGGTGGCGCAACAGATATTTCAGGTTAATGGAGAATAGTAGTATCTGCTAGTTCATGGGAATAAAACCTATTTTTCCGACAACCAGAATAGTTGTTACAGTCTTACAGAGACAGTTGTGCATACAGTTTTCAAGCTTCTGTACATAACAAAGTATGATTTCCCCCCATATTTTTTTATGCCTTTGTTTTCTCAGGCTGTTATAAAGAAGTAAAGAACAACAATATTTGAGCTCACATACAACAGTTTGATATGCATATTGAGAAGAGATTATCTCAGTTTTTTCCTTTCTTTTTTGTTTGATATACATAGGTGAACAGATGCAAGAAATTTATGGTTTAAGTTTGTTTCTGTAATTTAGTTTGTTATAATTAACTTGCGTTAATCTATTGAGGTTTGATAGGCATGGTAGTTGTTTTGGTTTGTTTAATCTTGGTTTTTGGAAGGCCAATAAAGACCTTCACCACTGTATCTTTATTCTGTTGTATCCTTCTAATTTCAAGAGAAAAAATGTCATTTCGAAATTTTTTATTGAAAAGCTGGAAATTTTGTTAGAAAGTAATCACTTGTCACAACGTCATTATCTTATTTAAAAAAATATATTTTACACTTTTTCTCAAAAGACTTGTAATTCAGTAATTACTGAATTGATGTGATAAAGGTTTCTAATTATACTCTTCACTTTTTAAGGGGAGGGTGAGGATTGGAGTAATTATATTGTAGGTGCTTAATATAATGCATGGGCTTAATTGATATTTTGGAATAAGTTTAAAAAATTATCCCAAGAAAAGAATTAAAAATTGTAAAAAAAAATCAATATTATATTTAAAAAATTTAAAACTTTAAAAATATTTAAAATTTAAAATTAATTTAAATATTATTAAAAATTCAAAAGATTTAAAAAAGTTTGAATAATCAATTTGTCGAAATAAAATTCCAAACACTATAATTAGGGGAATAATGTTAAGAAATAAAATAAAATAAAGGAATTGGTGATGGTGAGTTACTTTTGTTGGAAATTTTTATTTTTAAAAAATTAGCAAAGTTGACATCTAATATTGGACTTTGTTAGGATTTTCTAAACTATTCGATTTCAAAAAAAACTTAGCAAAGTCACCATCTAAAATAGACGACTTTGTTGGTCTTTAAAGGCAATTTATATTTTAAATTACTAAATTTAATATCTGCTTTTATTTATAGTATGAACTTTTAGTTTAATCAAATAATTTTATTTTATTTAATATCTGCTTTTATTTATAGTATGAACTTTGTTAGGATTTATAGGAAATTAAGTTGTTTATTTAATTTATTTAAATGAAATGTTTCATAAATTCTCACAGAAAAATACTAAAATTAGTAATTAAACATTATTTGATAATGATTAGTGTAAAATATGTTAAGTAAAAGTATTAATTTTAATTTTTTTATTAAAATTCTTTACCAATACTATTATAAGTGACTTAATTTATTAATAATAAATTAAAAATGAATATTAAATTTAATGATTTAAAACGTAAATTACTTATCTTTAAATATCACGATTTTTTTAAATGGTCAAAAATTATTTTTAAATCGTCAAAAGAAGCGATTGTTGGTATAAACAAACAATGAACTATTTGAACAAAACCAATGATCACTTATTTGTTCAATAAAGCTGTGTTTTCAAAATCATTTCTTTACTCTATCGGCACTTATAATCACCCTTAACTGAGTCATCGTGTTTTAAAAATTTATATTTATGTCATTCAATTAATAGATTATAACAATTAGGCCATGGTGTTATTAAATCTCAAACAAACTGTTACTTTTTGAGGTAAATTTATATTTTGATCATTCAACTATGAGTAATTTTACATTTTGGCCACTCAACTTTCAGTTACGCGTTATATTTTTAGATTTTCTTTTCTAATTTCTTACAAGTTGGTGTAAGATCAATTCCTCATTATCTTGGTGTTCTTCTTGGACAATATTTCTTTGATGCTTGTATACTTCATCAATCTATAAATGAAAAACAATAAGAATATTTACTGTTTGAATTATTGCATTACCATCTATCCATTGATTCTTAATTTGGAAAGAAGTTTTTGGTTGCACCATTAGTGAAGTATAAACGCATAAAAGAATTTTTGTCTGAAAAGAAAACTCAAGCCAATGAGGAATTGATCTTGTACCAACCTATTAGAAATCGGTAAAGAACCCCTTTAAAAAATTACTCGCAATCGAAAATTGAGTGAACAAAATATAAACTTGCCCTAAAAAAATTAACATTAGTTCAAAATTTAACGACACAATAACATAATTATTATAATTCGATTACTGAACCGCTCGGTTGTGACTTTTGAAATACGATCAACCAATTATAATCTTATTAAACATGGCTACGTAGAGAAATGGAATAAAAGAATACTTTAAACTAACAATTTCCTTTTAATTTCCGGAAACCAAGGAGATTAAAAAAAGAAAAGAAAAGGCCCCTCCCTTAATTTCCCCATAAGACTCGCTCCATAGAGAAATCCAATCCAACACAGACAGAAAACGGAAAACCAAACCATTCGTTGAGACAATGGATATTTCCTTACATTATTATTCTTCGTTTTAAAAGAAAAGCTGAGAAAATACGATTGGTTTGGTTATGAAAAAACAATCATACGTACTTGTATTTTACATGTGAAGAATTGAAGGCTGTCTGTGAATCGAGACTGGTTCTGTTTCTGCAAACGTAAATCCCCGCAACCAATCTTGTTTATGTTTTTTTCATTTCCATGAAATCCTACAACTTAACGCTTTTGTTTCTTCTTTTAATTCTAATGTAATAGAAAGCGGTAATAGGAGGCTTACGCTTTTTGAGCAGATGTCAGCGGCTGACAGTGGCCGGAATAATCCGGTTCGGAACCGGATGCTTCTGGATATCATACGAGACGACAGGTCCATCAAGGACAAGAAGAGTTGGAAAACGTTTCGGGATAAGCTACGTCTCAAGCGAGCCGGCTCTGCCTGGACCTCCTCGGTCCATGTCCCGACTTCCGATGTTAATGTTCAAAGTAGCAGACCCCGGTCCTCCGGCCGCGGTGAGGATAGGGTTGAACGTGTCCCGGCTTCTTCTAACCCGCCGGTTTCCAACTCCAAGACGCAATCGGATGATTCTGCCGATGCAACAATGAAGAGCGAAGCTCCACGCTCGAAAAGCCTCAAGCCACCACGGATGGTACGTCATGCATCAATTCGAATATCCTCCGTGAACGCCGATGAAGACGACGAAGTTGACGACAGCGAGGACGATGACTATGGATCTTCGGGGTCGGAAGATGGATCAGAAACACCGGTGGAGGCATTGACACAGGAGAGGTCAATGTCAGCGAGGGAAGCAGTGGCGGCACAGGAAGCAGCAGAAGCGGCGGCTGCAGCGGCAACAGGAACAGAGGAGCCGGTGAAGATGTCGTTGATGGACTTGTTGGGGGAGACAGGGTATGTGATGGGCGAAGAGGAAAACGACGACGACGAAGAAGAGGAAGATGAAGACATTGTAGTCTCATCCCGAGGTGGGATGGAATATACGTGCTGCGTTTGCATGGTTAGGCATAAAGGCTCGGCCTTCATTCCATGCGCGCATACGTTCTGCCGGCTCTGTTCCCGGGAGCTCATGGTTCAGCGAGGGAACTGCCCGCTTTGCCGCGGCTACATCTTGGAAATTCTTGATATATTTTGAGTTCTTTTCATTTGAAAAGGACATTCTAATACGTTACCAATTTCTTCTTTTGAGATGATAAATAATTAAGCAAAAAAGATTGCAATGAAAGGTTTAAAAGTGGTTTAACAAGCTTATGCTTTCATTACACATACCATGTGAATATACAACTGCTGCTTAGCATATGTTTTGATTAGGCCTTTTCCGAAACAACGAAACATAGTGGTTCCCGGTCGCATATAGAAACAACTATATTCGACACATACAAAAAGATAGAGTGACATCAAAGGGCCATAAAAGAAAGTTCACGAGAACACTTATCTGCTCAGCCTTTGGTTCTCATAATGGTGATGCTGCCTTTTCCTCCTTCAGTACGAATTTTAGTTTTGCCGACAACAGGCTTCCCGGAAAAAGCAGAAGTGGGGAAAGCAGCAGCAAGATCTTCATTGCTTTGCTCTGATTTTGATGGTGGTGGAGTTCGGATTCGCTGGTTTATGTCCTTCAGGGTAACATCTCCATGGAAATCACAGGGTTTAACGAAAGCAAATGGGTAGGCAACAGAAGATGCTATCTTCGGGGCAGCGTGTATGAAGGAATTCCTACCTAAATGAGCAAAATCCAATTAGATAGTGTTGATCTTACTTGGAGTAATCAAATTTTAATTTAAAATGATGATAGTTCCTTATGGAGATAGAACATGACAAAACATAACAAAAGAAGGAAAATGAGAATAAATATATTACCTTTGTAAACAACATTTAGTGGAGTTTGAATTGCTTGCTTTGGAACAGCATCAACCCGAGACTCGGGTTGGACATTGCACAACTCTATGAACAGAGAATCAAGTTTCATCACAAAGTTAAGCTAAATGAAAATGACAAAAGACCTTATTCAGAAGAAGAGGATTTGTGTACCTGAAATATCAATATGAACATCATTCGTGCCACTAAGATTCCTGAATCTCACATTATGGAGAAATCAGAATATATTAATATCATGATCAAACAAAAAAATGTCGAATGTGTATCGAATCATACATATCATCAGAGCAAAGAAGCATCTCTGCATCATTAAAATATTCAGCAAGCAAGCCTTCACACGACTGGTCTAGACCCTCATAACTGGAAGCTGATGCATCCTCTGAAATATTTTGTCAAAGTTAAAAAAACCAAGCATGTATTTTATTCAACTCGAACATTGTTTGTATGAAATGGACTTGCAAGGGAAACCTGAAAATCCAGCAATCCACTGAGATGAATCAGGTAAAACCTCTTCAGTTGAATCATCCCTCTCCTAATCGCGGAAAGAAACAAACAAATGAGCAAAAAAAAGGGACACACAAGGTAAACATAAACCAGTATTGCATAAAATGATGTAGAACTCCAGAACTTGTTCTTCAGACAATAGATTAATAGCATACAAGGTTGTCTGGTGCAAACAGGTTGTAGATGGATGCAGAAAATGATATAGATGATAGGTTTTTCCTTCCCTTTAATATAAAACAACCAATGTTTTCTAACATCACATTCCGCATCTAGACAGTCCAAGTCAATTTTTCAGAACATAAATGAAAGATATGCTTTTACTTCTTGGCAACAAAAATGTAATCCAGCACTCACCCTTGATTTTAGGAATGCAGATGGCATCTCTTCACAGACAAGGGAAGAATCCATTACATGAGTGTCAAATTGAAGCATTCTTCGCCTTTTAGCTTGAGAAGAGGCCTCTCTCTTCTCCTCTGGTTCCTTGCTCATATTATCTGAAATTGAAGGTCTAATTACTTTTAAAGGAAAGAGAAGACCAACCATTATAAAAACAAGAAAGTTTCAAAGAATACATTATCAAACATCAAGGTTTACCATTAGCGTAATGTCGTAGATCCCCGCATTCCTTAACCGGGGTTGCTTCATCAAACATATAGGAAAGGTCCTCCTCATTCAGAGTCACTTGAGCGCATGCACCGCGGGAGGCATCTGCTCAGATGCCATTCAGACATCACTAATCACAGTTCTTAAATCTTTTTACTCACTAGGGAACTTCGAACATATTGACTTAAAACAAGTCATCATCTGAGCTAATAACATACCAAAACTGTAGTTCTTTTGAGTATCAAGATTCTCCCCATGGCAAATCCAAGGCTCCCTGCCACGAATCAAACAATCGACATAGAAAATATAGTGTTCAGGCCAAACCAAGCTACATTAGACCACATTATGCAAAATCCAAAACAGGGTTTCAACAAATAAGAATAAAATCACCAGCAGAATCCATAAAACTACATAGGTATAGTGGGGGAGTAATGGAATACAATCTTCAATAAAACAACAGCAAACACTAAACATTTGCTCTTCTTCATAATTAAAACAGGGAAAAGGAAACTAAAACTGCAGCATTGGATCCAAATTCCTATAACAGTGACCCCAACAAACACCACATGTAGAATAATAAAAGGGGTATGTACCATTTGGATCTAGCAACAGGGATGTATGTTTTTATCCATAAAATATATGAATAAATCCAGCAGAAACCCTTTTGAGAAAAAAAAACCCAGCATTCATCACCCAAATAAGTTGTCATAAAAATTAAATAAAAGCAAATGATATCAAAGAGAAATTTACTGGTCGTTTCTGTAATTCATTTCTTTTTCTTCTTCTTCTTCTTCCCCTCAGAACTGAACCAAATCCCCCCTTTTTTTAATCTTAGTTTCTCGGTCCTCACTTCTTCAAGAACACAATCAAAAGTAGCCGTTACAGAGAAATCCACTACCCCCAACACGAATGCGTTTACAAATAATATTATAAAGCAGTAGTTCAAGCAGCAGAACCTTCGCTGCCTTTGCTCTTTTGGCCTTTACTTGAGATATGTGCTGTAATAATATCTGTGCTTCAGAGTTCAGACAAAAATGTATTTTCTCTCTCTTCTTATTTAATTTTTTAATGGGTTTTCTAATGGGATAAAGCAACTTTTAGCCCTTAACTTAGCAAGTTTTTCTAAATTAGTCCCACATTAGTCTTTGAACTTATAATTTTTTCTCAAATTAATCACTGGATTTGATAAAAAAAAATATTTTAGTTTGATGATGTGTCACTATGATATTGTGACACATCATCAAAATTCAAGTTTAATGACTAATATGAACGAAAAAAAATATTCAGAGTCCAAATCAGACAACAACATTACTAAATACAATACTAAAATTGTTTTATCTCTTCTCTATTACTTTCCTCAGTGTTTGTCTAAGCACAGAAAGCATTTTTAGACGTTATTACCTAACCTTTTTATGATTTTATCATTAATTAAATTAGATTTCCTACCAAAATGACAACCGGCGTACGAATTGGAGTAGAGTTTGAGAAATTATATTATAGGTCCGATTCACCACATCATTCACGATTTAATTAATAAAAATTATTAATTTTATTAATTTCTTATGTTATCTTTTTACTAAGTAAATTAAATATTTTTAAATTTTTTTATATAAAATTAAAACTTTCTCAATTTTAAAAATAGAAATTAAAGAAAATAATATAAATAAGCCACATGTCATGTTCTAATTGAATAACATAAAATTTTTAGCAGTCATTGTAGAACTAATGTTTTGATATAATAATTGAAAAATGTTTTGGACTGATTTGAAAAGTATTTAAAACAATTTCCAAAGTCCTAATAACTTGAAACTATGTTTAGGGACATTTTCAAAGGTTTTTACATGCTTTTAAAGGCCAAACTACACAAAACCTTCCAGGCGTTTCGAAACACCTTAGGGTGTTTCGATACGGTGTATTCCAGTAGTTAAAATGTTTCGATACTAGTATCGAAACGAGCTTTCCCTGGATGAGAATTTTGCCCAGCGTTTCGAAAAGGGCTCTGCCGTTTCGATACGCCCACGTGGCATCGACCACAATGGTCACAAAACCCCAACAGCTATTTTCCAACTAACTCTTAAATGCAAGACGTTTCGATACGGGGACAGGCGTTTCGATACGGGTTTCGAGATGGCCAAGAGCGTTTCGATACGGGTCCTACATCAGACTGCAATGGCTCTTTCTACTTGAAGAGTGTTTCGAAACGGGTTCGAGCCTTTCGAAACGGTGAGCTGCAGAACTGCATTTATGATGGGAATTAAAGTCCTCAACGGCTCCAATTCAATCCCAACGGCTAGTAACGGCTACAAACTCATCAAGGAGTATAAAAGGGACCTCCAAGCATCAAACAAAGGCTAATACTCATATTGTCAATCAACAAATGATCAAATATTGTCTTAGTGCCTAAATTGTCAATTCTTGTATAGACAAACACTAGTGAGCCAAAATTGTCAAATTTGCTTAAGTGTTTTAGGTTTTGGGTGAGTGCTTTAATTGTGCAAACAAACACCTATTAGAGGGATTTGTGTTTGCTTCTATTATCTCTTTGTAAAAGAGGGTTTGATCAAGGCTTTGGGTAGAAAGCTTGATCGGTTTATAAGAGTTTCCTCCTAAGCCTAGAAAAGAGGACGAATCAATAGTGAATTGATTGGAAATCCTTAGTGGGGAGCTAAGGTAGTGGATGTAGACCTTGGTTAGAAGGTTGAACCACTATAAATCATTGTGTCAATTATCTTTTTAGCTTCCACAACCCTTCCACCCAAAAATCCACCTCTCCACCACTTGGTGAGTCATATCAGTTGAACGAATCGAGCTCCTCACAACTCAACATCCATGATAAAAAACTTTATTTGAGTAACGGAATGAAAACATTAAGCATCATTTTAGTCCAGAAAATAGTTTATGCACCTAACTGGAAATAATATGTATATGCCTTTTAAAAAAGAAACGGTAAAATATACTACAAGTCATTTAATTATATGTTTGATTATAAATATGTATTTTTGTTCACAAAATTATAATTTGCTCACTCAATTAATTCATGTTATAAACATGTCATTCTATTGTTAAATTGAAACATAATTTGGTATAATAATAATTTTAATTTCTAAAACTTATATATTCTATCAATCTGGTCCTAATTCAAAATAATTCGATAAATTTAACCCTTCATATTTCAAAATTTTAACATTGTTTCCTCCGACCACTTCTGTACTCCTTGATATTATCCATCAACTTAATAACCGACAGATGAGATCGCTCGATAACCGACACAACTACTACACCATTAGATAGCTAATAGACTAATGGAACATACCCATTATGATCCTAGAGCCACAAAATAATACACACAATCACTTCACTAATAAATTTTTTAAATATGCAAGTTAAATCTACTAAATTATTTAGAAGTATGACCAAATTAATAAAATTTGTAAGTTTTGAGGACTAAAATTATTATTATATCAAGCCAAAGTAGACATTGGAGTGACTTGTTCATAACAAGACTTTAAGTAAGTGATTAAATTGAAACTTTAAAAATACTCATCCGTAGCCAAACATATAATTGAGTGACCTAGATGTATTTTACCCACAAGAAAGCTGAAAGAAAAGGAAAAATGCTTATATTACAAATAAGTACTTAAAGAATACCAACCTTTTTTATTTAGGTACCTAAAACATTTTTCTGTCAAAATAATTAGTTAAAGTATACGTTTTAGTCAAAATAAGTACCTAAATTATTTTTGTTCAAAATAAGTACTTAAAGTGTATATATTTTTCATCTAAATTCCTAAAAGTTATCTTGTGACATTTATTAAAAAATACATTAAGTACCTATTTTAACAAAAAATATATTTTAGGTATCTACTCTGACAAAAAAAAATTTAAATACTTATTTCAACTAAAAAATATACTTTAAGTTTACATTTTGACCAAAAAATTAAGTACTTATCTTAACAAAAAAAATACTTTAAGTAACTAAATAAAAAATTAATATACTTTAGATCTTATTTGTAATATAAGCAAAAGAACAACATAAAAAGGGCAAAAACTTGGAAACTACAAGATCTAAAGCACAAACCACACTCTGAAAAAGAGGCCGTTGAAAACATTTCGGCATCATCTATTTAGGAGTTCAGATTAATTTAGGGTTTTGGATCTGATCTAGCGAAAATGAATTTATTCAGATTAGCTGGTGATATGACTCACCTGGCCAGCGTTCTCGTCTTGCTTCTCAAGATCCACACCATCAAATCTTGCGCCGGTAACCATTTTTCTTTCCTTTCTCCTGATATTGCTTTTCTGAGGTTTCAGGTTTCAGTTTTCGATTCTTCTGGACTGGCACAGGTGTTTCTTTGAAGACGCAGGAACTTTACGCCATCGTTTTTGCTAGCCGTTACTTGGACATTTTTACTGATTTTATCTCCCTTTACAACACCTTGATGAAATTGATATTTTTGGGAAGCTCCTTTTCGATTGTTTGGTACATCCGTAGCCATAACGTTGTTCGAAGGTCTTATGATAAATCCCAAGACACTTTCCGCCATTATTTCCTGCTATTGCCTTGCTTGCTCTTGGCCCTTCTCGTTCATGAGAAATTCACCTTCAAGGAGGTCTCTTATTTTTGTTTATTTATACTTTTATTAAAAAATATGGTTCTTTTTTATTTTACTTATGGAAAATTGGGTTCCAGGTAATGTGGACCTTTTCGTTGTATCTAGAAGCTGTTGCTATACTTCCCCAGCTTGTGCTCCTGCAAAGGACTAGAAACATTGACAATTTGACTGGCCAATATGTGTTTCTTCTTGGGTATGCTTTAATCCAATGTTCTTAAACTAATGTATATTTAATTTGTTGACTATCTTAGATCTTTTGCTTTGTTTGCCTCATTTTATGTCGGTGTATTTGTTGTTTGAATTGGTTCTGCCTTATGTTTTAACATTTAATGATTTGTTAAACCTCGACAATTTTCAGTTAACAATCTGTAGTTTGAACCAGAGGCTTTTCAGTTCCCGGTCTCCGTATCAAAACTTTGGGCTTTCCTTTGTGTTATATTTGAGATGCCATTGTTTAGGACTTGATGAAGTTTGTTATTTTTGTGAGTTTGAAATTTCCCAACCTTGTGAAGGTTTATGTTTGAAGTTTCAAGCGATAATGACTTGGGATTTTTGCTGCTTATAATATGATAATGTTACTCTTCTTTATGCTTAGATATCCGTTGTGTCGTAGGACCAAAAGAGAAAAGAAAAATAGGTGTATGATTCCAAAATATAAACCTTATATTTTAGACTGTTATCTAGCTAGATAAAAGTAATTTTTTGGCAAACTAAAATTATGAATTTTAGGCTATTGTCTGCATATGATTCCAAAATGCCCTGGTATTATTATATGCAGTATAGTTGCTAAAAATACGCTCTTTGACCATAATATGTGGGTTTGAATTTTAAAAAAATGAGGTATTTATATAAAATATTTACTTGATGTCTTCCTAGATATGTAAAGGATCAAGTTGTCATTCTGTTAAGCAGCTCGGGTGTGCGTGATTTGTGTGTTATGGACGGATTTGCTTATCTTTCTCTTATATTGCAGTGCATATCGAGGATTATACATTCTTAACTGGGTTTATCGGTACTTCACTGAACCACACTATGTCCACTGGATTCGTAAGTCTTTCTCTCTTTATTTGTGTCTTACTGAGCTTGTATTCTGTTAATGTTCTACATTTCTCACACTTATAAAATAGTTTATGATTCAACTTTTAAGCTTTTGCATTGTAAAAGCTGCAAAGAGTGTCTTTGTTCTCTTTCCTTTTTCTGCCTCTATTCTTTACAATGTCGGCGGAAAGGTGAGCAAATTTAACAGTTCATCTCTTTGTAGATGTTTTAGAGCCATGTACCTTCACATCCAGTTGAAACATAGCCAGATATTTGAATTTTATCTATTTAAGCTTGATATTGAAGTTACTTTTCATGTTTTATTTTTATTGTTGGGATTTCTAGGACCTATTTGTCTGCCAGTAGTGGTTTTTACTTCTTACATCATTAAAAAAATTTAAAACTAAGTTTCTACAATATGAATTCATGTCTGCAATATACATATGTCAATACAGTTGCCCCATTTTTGTTGTAAAATACTGCAATTTTCTCTTGGTATCTAGTACCAAAAGTAACTGTAATAGTAATTCAAATGGCAATTAGGTTGCATGGTTGTTAATTGCACAGTTGGCTCCGGACTTAGTGTTTTCTCCCTGCCTTGCACATTAATTGGGTATATGCCCAAAAGCCCTCTTCCATTTCCAATGTGAGATGGAAGTGCCCTGCTTACCCCTAAAGCACATGGTTTGATAATTACCCTCACCTAGTCTTGTGAAGCCCCCATAACAAGCTAGCTCACCCTGTATACCCCACATAAGGCGCTCTGCGTGGCTTGTCATGGCTGTTTGCCTGGTCTATCCTGCCTATCCCCTGTTGGGGCTCTTGGCATGGGGTCAGGCAGTCAAGATTTAGATTCATACCACTTGTCAAGCGCCTATTACCCTCTCCTGCTATCCCTGAAAACTGGCTTGTTGGGTTTGCAAACCTTCTTTTCTTTTCTGGTGAGAGATTGACGCATCTTGCATACTCTTGATAGAGCATATGGGGTGACTGCTGACTAGTGGTATAACAGCCAGTTGTCCTTGTATATGTGGTCTTCTGCCTTCATTTTTTGGCCCTCTTTTGTGCATACGACCATTTCTTTTTAACCGGTTGTTTTATGGATCTTTCAGCTTGGATTTCTGGGATTGTCCAGACACTCCTTTATGCAGACTTTTTCTACTACTACTTCGACAGGTGAGAAGTCTTGAAGTTTTGTTTCTGTTTGAATGAGTCTGAATTCTGAATGTGTCTCATTTATATCTGTATGGTTGCAGCTGGAAGAATAACAAAAAGCTCCAGTTGCCAGCTTGATTCCTCATGCAAAGGATTACAAGTGTCTGAAACGTTTGTTTATTTTTTGTTTTTGATGAACCTTCATCCCATTTAGTGATGTACCTTCTTAGATAAAAACAAAAAAGTTAATTGATTTTGAATGAAATGTTTAATCCAGTTGGTTCATGCAATTGCAATTAGCTATAAGTCTGAAGTTTGAATATATCCCAATCCTTTTTTATACATATAATCAAGCTGCATCTGAATTGGAACCTGTTCATTTTAATGTATATAGAATCTGTTTTTTTTTTTGGGTAAACCACAACGGAGGTAACTTAATTATGGGTAAGATTACATTTCAGTCATCCAATTATTAAAAACTACATTTGAGTCACTCAATTATGGATAAAGTTACATTTGGGTCATTCAATTATCAAAAGTTATATTTGGATCACTCAATTATGGGTAAGGTTACGTTTGGGTTACCCTTCATATTTAAAAAAAGTACATCAATATGGTCATTTTTTTCTAAATCACTTGTATACTGTCGTTAACATTAGAGTACTTCAATTGAAATCATTAATTAATCTAATACAAAAATTGATATACTTTTTTAAAATATGAAAAGTGACCAAAATGTAGCTTTACACATAATTGAGTGATTCAATTGTAACTTTTGATAATTGGGTGACTCAAATATAGCATTACTCATAATTGAGTTATTTCCGTTGTAGTTTATTCTTTTTTATTAAGTAATGTCAAAATAATATTTCTAAAGTAAATATTGGGGTTTGAATTTTGAACCCACACAAGAGGTGAAGTGGACCAACATCTGTGACCACTAGTTCAATGAGTGGATTTCAAAATCTAATTTAAAAATCTAAAATGTTAAACAATTCGCTTAATAATTAAAACGAACAGTTTTAGGTGACCAAGAGAGTAGTTTATTATTAATGTTGCTAGGGGTTTAATGATTGAATAACTAAAATGAACAATTTCATTAATAGTGATGACTAAATTAAGAGGATTTTTTAGGTAATCAAAACAAAAGTGCTTTAAAAATAGATGACTGTTTCGATAGTTTGCCTAGATCTTATTAGACATATGTTCAATCCTTAATCATATGATATTTAATTATTTTATTTTAATATTATACAAAAACATGAAAAGATAAAATAACCACTATAATAATAGTATTAATAATTCAAAAGAAAAAAATGTATTTTAATATTTTTTTATTAAATTAATGTTATGAATATGCCAAGTTGACTTGTGACACTAAATCAATAGAATATTTTATTTCATTACTAGTATAAATGAGATAATTTAAACACTCATTTATCACCTTTCAACTGTTCAAAAAATATATAAAACTAAATAAATTTTACATCGTGTTTAAATAATTTTTTTTTACAGAAAACAATTTGTAAAATAAATTGATTATTAGGTCCTTAATAAAATCAAATGGGCTCAGAAAGCCCAATTCACTATCCAAGAACATCTTCTACGATTCGCCAGGGAAAGGGGAAAAAAATGAAAAAGCTCTTCGCTCGTCAGGTGATTTCTTTTAAAGCTCCGTGGACTGGATGCTTCAATGGCGGATTCTCTATGCCTCCTAGCGTAGTTCCAGTTTGTTAAGAAAACCCAGTAATGGCCCTTCTTCGTAGACCACTTCTCGTGCTCCTTCTTGTAGTAACTCATCAATTCTTGCAATTATGGATTGTTTTCGGATCGGTCAATGAAGAAGGCCAAAAACAAGAAGAATTCTACGAGGAGCTGCTATTGAAGCCATTGCCAGATCGCAAACTGTTAACCCATTTCCATTTTCAGAGCTCTGCCCCTCCTTCTTCCTCGAATGGCCGTCATCACCACTTGTTTCCAAAAGCCATTTCTCAGCTGGTACTTTCCGTTTTCTTCTTTATTTTGTTTTTCTTTTGGGTCACTAGGAAATCTTGTTGTTTAGGAAGCATAAATTTTTCCCTGGTATTGGTTTTTTTTTTTTTTGTTGTTGCTTTTGTTTGAATGGTGTTAGAGAAGTTAGCTTGGGTTAGTTAAGTGGATTTCTTTAGTTTCTGAATTGATATTGTACCGCTGTGTGCTATAAGGTTTGGGGTTTGCTTGCTTTTACCTGGATCTTGAATTTGTATTTAAGGTTCGAGATCAGGTGAAAGAAGTGCTATGGAATTGTCAGTTCAGGCTGAGTCAATTTATAGTTATTAGACTGCATCAAGTTACCAGACAAATCAGGGTTTAGATTTTAGAAGTTCAATTTATTAGCTTTTGTTCCATAATGAAAAATAGATGCAATGTATTTTGGGGTTAAATCTACTCATTATCTCAGGGGCATTCGGCTTGGCGTAGTCAAGAAAATTCATAAGGGTGCTTTGTTTTCCGTAAAGACCTTCATATTAACTTGTACTGTTAAAAATGTCATTCAACCTGTCTCTGCTATTTTCCGAAGCAAGATATTTTTATTTCATTATTCTCAGGATTCATAAGTTTACATGAGGATGACATGGTCCTCACTTATACAATGTTTTCTGCAATGTTATGCCTAACATGAAGTGTAAACTTGGCTACAAGTTTACCTGAAAAATATTATGTACTGATTGTATATGTGTTGCTGTAATTTGTATTTATCTGTGTTAGGAGAAGACAATAGTTTTGATAAATAGTTTTTCGATTACTCTAGTTTTTTTTTTATAGGCCCACTTCCCTTCCCTTGCACCAAAGAAGAATAACGGATGAATAGTTAAGTCTTTGCGGTATTTGAAAACAGTGGATAATTATGAAAATCTTTGAACAGGTTCAGAAATTTCGAGTTAAGGAAATGGAGCTGTCTTTCACACAAGGGCGCTGGAACTATGAAAGCTGGGGTGGATTTGATTCCATACCAAGCAGCAATGCAAAGCCCCCTGGGGTTGAGTTATGGGCCGTCTTTGATGTCCCACAACATCTGATTGATGCTTTGTGGAAGAACTTAACACACACTCTTTCTGGTCTTTTCTGTGCCTCAATCAATTTCCTAGAGTCTAGCACAGCTTATTCTGCCCCAGAGTGGAGTTTTCCACCTGCTTCAGGCAATCTGAGGTATGGTACATTGCCCCGTGAAGCTGTTTGCACAGAGAATCTAACTCCATGGCTGAAGCTGCTTCCTTGTCGGGACAAAGCTGGGATTTCCATGTTACTAGATAGGCCATCAATTTACAGAGGATTTTACCATTCTCAGAGGTTGCATCTTACCTCAACTGGATCTGGTTCTGAGGGGCTGGACCCAGGTATCATATTAGAACAAACACTTACAGTTGTCCTCCTGCCTAATAGTCAAAGGGCCAGTCTGGCCCGTGCTAGTGAAAAACATATTCAACCAAGCTGGTCTCTTAGATCAATTTTTGGGAAAGAAGTTAGTGGAAAATGTGTTCTTGCAGAGACTAGTAACGTGTACCTTCTACTTGACAGGGGCTTAGTTGCTGAACTAAAACAACTACATAAAGAAGATGAGGAGTTGGCGGAAAAAGTTTTGGCATCTGAGAATTATTGGACTAATCCCATCTTTGAGTTGTCTGCTAAACCAGACAGGATATTTATAGAAGAAAGCAGTTTGCTTAGCAAGAATTCTTCCATTTTGTACAAGTTCGAAGTTGAGAAATACAGTGAATCCGAGCCATTTGATCTTGGCCTTACATGGAAGATTCCTGTAGTTTGGTTGTGTCAACAAGCACCATTACATGCTAGCAGGTTCTTGATGGGAAGTGGAAATGAGAGGGGTGCCATTGCTATTTCCCTAAAATCTACACAATCATGTGAGGGCTTCACGGGTGCTAATTTTGATGATGAAAGGTGTGAATTGCGGGTTGATGTTTTTCAAGTTGTGCCTTGGTATGTCAAGGTATATTTCCATTCTCTGCAAGTGTTTGTTGATCAACAACCTAAGGCTGTTTCAGATATTATTGAGAAGATACATGTTTCTCCTTCCAAAGACAAAGTATCTCCTGGTGTGATGGAGTTAGTTCTGAAACTTCCTTGCAGCGTGAGCTCAGCTGCATTAACAATAGAGTTTGATAAGGTGTGCTTTCCATTATCCTTATTTAGCTATTAGTAGATCTAGTTCTATAAATTCTATTTGTCAAATACAAGTTATTTGTTTTTACCTGAGAAGTGAATTCATTACTAAGGAAAAACTGAGTATGGTGAGTGTTTCTGCTGCTGCATTGGAGTCCAATATTTTAGCTTTAGATGGAAAAACTGTTTTTTGTAAAAGCTATTTCTGATGAAGCAGCCATATAAGTTGGCAATTTGAATGTTGCAAGTATGCCTGATATTAACAATAGATATTTTTTAACACAGACCTAGACCAATCTCTATATTCTCAACCCACTGATTTCTCTTTGAGCTGGATGCATATGATGGAACTTATCAATTCCTTAAAATTAGATAATCTATGTCTAAACAAATGATAAATTACCGAAGGTTGCACCCATCACCCTCACAAGAATAATATTTCATCTAATTAGTTATCTAGTTATATATATTTCATTTCAATGTTAGAAAACCTGTTGGCGCAGAAATTGATTTTTTTTAGAAAATCGGTGCAGAAATTGATGCTTCAGTAGAAATTGGACAGGTAGCTGCTGACCATATATACCACTATCGGTCTAAGGCATTCTCTGTTTTTGGATTATGACCATCTAATTTTGATAAAGTTAACAATTTTGAACTGAAAGAAGAATGGCATGCTTCTTGCATGATGGAACAAACTATAGTATGATTTCTGCTTCTTGTTTTGTTGTTGATTATTTGATTATCTTTATGGATTTGTCTGAATAGGGTTTTTTACATATTGATGAGTACCCCCCTGATGCTAATCAAGGATTTGACATACCATCAGCTATTGTAAGCTTTCCCAATTTCCATGCAAGCATGGTTTTCCTTGAAAATGACTCTTTGAACAAGTCACCCTTGCTGTCAAAGTTTCAGGTATTAGCCTCTCGAGATTTCTGGTCTTAAACCTGATCAATTTGTATTCTTCTCATTTGGCATTTGTTTGATCTATCATGCAGGAAAAGAGTCCTGTCATGTCTTACACAGAAGTATTATTGGTACCTTTGACAACCCCTGATTTTAGCATGCCTTACAACGTTATCACAATCACATGCACAGTGTTTGCATTGTATTTTGGATCGTTGCTCAATGCACTACGAAGGCGTGTTGCCGAGGAGGAGAGATTTCTTAAAGACAAAGGTAAGTTTACCTCATGGAATAGGTCATATCTGTGCTTTCACAATGTGGTTTTAGTAATTATTGTTTTAAATCTTAACATTCATCTCCTACAATATCATGGCAATAGCCCCTTCTGTGTAGTTGGTCAAGACCACAAAAGTCCATTTTGAAAAGTTCTATGCAATCTTTGGCAACATCTTCTAAAGGTCATGTATATCCATTTAATTAAGTACATAGTCCATGGTCAGATGAGTAGGTTTGGAGATGAACCTGAGTTGAAAAGTGTAGACTTCACTCGTAGCAATCATCCTTAAATTTTATGGCCCTTTTAAGTTGTTTGACAACATAATAACAATGGCTTCTTTCTTGTTCTGATCTGTGTATCTGTCTATGTTTCTTGTTGGGGAATAGGGATGCTGTTTCTCTCTGATTATTCTTTGACATGTTTTTAGAACTTCAATTTCTTTGGAGATTGCACCTCTCTTGTATAATTTATAGTTGTAAAAGGTCTGAAAGATTGCATTCATGGTGGTGTTCAAGGATCAAACTTAGTAAAAACAACATGAAATAAAAGAAACATAAAAAAAGGAGAAAGAAAACAACAATTTATTTTATTGCCGTAGCCGAGTTCATCTCTACACTGCATGCCGTTGCTTTGCCTTGAATGGTCCAATACCTTCTAAGCACCCATCATCTTCATTATTTTCATCTCCCGACTATATCTGAAGAATTTTGGTTTGAAAGGTAATTAAAGGGAGATCACAAGCAGCCACCGTAAACCCTTTTTTTTATGGTTTGGTAAACCAGTATTCATGTTGTGATTGCAGCTTTTTGATTGTTCAACTATCTCATCTTCCTCTGTCTGATGTTTGCCTTTTATTTATTGGCTTGCAGCTGCCAAGAAAAGTGGTCGGTTACCTCTGCTGCTATCAAAGTTGTCAGCCAAGCTTAGAGGTAGACATTTGGAACCTCCTCATTCGACCCCAGGTTCATCATCCCTCGTTAACTCTAAATTAGTATTCAAGGTCATACTCGTAGCTGGCCTCGCCGTATGTTGGCAATACTATTTTTCATGAAGATATAGAAGTTTCCGTGTACAATATGAGCAAAATGAAAGAATAGTGTACCTCAGATTTAGTGGAAAAGGATTTTGTATCATTTCGAGTTATTGATTATTTTGTTTTAGTTTTTGATACTTTGAATCATTTATATCTTTCCTGAAAATGTGAAGATTTTAACTAAACTTTGTTCTAAAAAACCATGCTCATTTGCATCAAGTCATTGAATGTAAGGGATTGTAGGGTTGGATCAAGAAAATTGATAAGATTTTCGAATCTGGCATGTTTTGCTATGATTGGATTCGAGATGAGTATTGGATATGGATATCGAATATGTATTCGATACGAGTAGTTTATTTGGAGAATCATACACCTCTTACATTTGTACCAATGTGTTAATGTATGTTGGAAATAGATATTTGAAGGAAAATGAAAGTTAGATGAACTGAACTAGACTTTGGACCGGATTTGCCACGATTCATTAAAGCTAGTAGTCATTGGATCGGACCGAATTGACTGGTTGTATAGGGAATCTGTGGTTCATCAGGTTGGTATGTATCATTCAGCGTTTAGACTTCAGTAACGTGAAAAAATATTATTATTTAAGTTTTAAAATAATTTATTATAACATTAATAAGAACTGATATATGTATCTAAATTCAATATTAAAAATTCAAGTAATAAGTTTTTTAAACTAAATCATATAAATGATTGGAAATTATCAAGTGGCTCATGTTCTAAACCATGGATAATAAATATCATATATAAATTAAGGATATATATTTTATACACAGATAGTGGAAACTGAAAGTTTCCACAAGCGCAGGGTTTAGGTGAAGGGTGTTAGATTTTAGGGATAGTTGTTTCAATTTAAGGTGTTAAAACCTAAATTCTAACATATTACCCTAAAAACTAAACTCTAACATATAAACCCTAAATTATAATCCTAAACCTTAAATTAAAACAACTATACTTAAATTCTAAACTCTTACCCCTAAACTCATAAACCCTAAACTAACTCTCTATACCGTAAAACTAAGGCGTTTGTAGAAATTTTCAGTTTTACCTCGGTTGATATTACTAAAATCTCCCCAACAGGCCCTGGGCGTTGCTCGATTTTTCACTTAAAAATCCGAAAGCCCAAAAATAGATTTAGCAGAAAGACCTTGAAATTCGTGATACAAAAAATAACATGATCCACTCCAGCCCCTTGTTTTCTTCTCTTTTGTCTTCCCCACGTTACCTACATTTTCAATCTTGGAAAAGCCATCTTTCTTCGTCTTCGTCTATTATTTTTATTTCTCGCAGGTTAGGGTTAGGGTTTCTCTCTCTCTTCTTTTTATATATAGCGGGTAGAGATGTATGCGGATCAAGTTGAGGCTGCTGGGAAAAGGTCGGTAAAGGAGAGACTCAATGTCAACTCCTTCGACAACTCCATTCCCCGGCGTCAAATCACCGGCAAGAGGTTGGGGTTTCTCTTCTTTCTCTTTTTGTTTCTTCAGGGATGATTGGGAATGAAAACGGGGTTTATGGGAATTTCCCTTTTCATTTATTTGCTCTACTGTGTTGAAATTTTTGGATGTTGAATAAATTTTGCAGCTGGATTTGTTTACGCTGTTTCATTTTAATTTTCTTTGAAGAATTTGAGATACTGTTCACAATTGCATCGGAGTTAAAGATCATCTGAGCAATAACAACAATACTAATTTAAAATCATTAAGTTCAAGAGTTAAATTTGTCTTGTTCCTTTGCTGGATCTTTAAAATTAAGTATGATGCATTGAGAAAGGGGTTGGGAGCAGATTGTTATAGGTAATTCGGAACGGGAGAGCTTTTCTTTTCTTTTTCCACGAATTTTAGCTTTCAAAATATGTTTGTTGCACTGTGCATTAGTTGAATTTGGTTTTGTCACTTTTGCAGGCAGAGGCAGGATGAGAGGTGGGAACATGATCTTCACCAAGATGTACCTCAAGTTTCAAGTATGGATTGCCTGACACAATCACATGCAACTAAAATATTGCCTACTATTGTTGTTTGCAACTGAGTTATCTGTATTTGTTTATAACTGTGTGTTAATAATGGCTAGTGAAGATCGCAAAGTCGATGCTCGAGATCTTCGATTGAAGCTCCAAAGGAAAAGTCTTCAACAGGTTTCTCAAAGTGGAAGGGGTGCTCTCTCAGGTGTGCGTGATCTTCGTGACAAATTATCTGGAACAATGAATCCGCAGCCAGTAAATGCCGATCCACCAAAATTAAAATCAAATGCTGCCAAACCAGCCAGAAGAAGTGTAGCTGTTGAAACATCTGAACCAGAGCCCAAAAAGGCTGCAACTACGACGGGAAGGAAGAAGGCTCAGCAAAAGGTATAGAACTTCCTCACTTATTGTTGTCTTATCTTACCATCTTTTAGCTCTTAGGGACATCACCAACCCAACCCACCTCACCCCCTCCTTTCAATCCTGTGAAAGTACATGTTAGATCCCTCTATTATATGGACTGGTTTAAGTTAGCCCCTCTATTATTAAATGGGTCAATTTAATCTATTTACTAGTTAAAAGAATCAAGTAAGGGTAAATTTAACAGAGTTAACATTTGTGTTTAAAAAACGACATAAAAAATATTTCTCCCTGTTTGCAGTTCAACTCCAAAAACAGATTTCATTTGTAGAACAATAAAAGCTTCAAAAAAATTAACTCTTAAACAATGATTGACATTTTTTAAACATTATAATTGTAACTCTAAAACTTTTTCCTTGTTTGATTCTTTTTACTACTACAAGGGGTTATTTGATCCATTTAATAGTAGAGGGACTAATTTAACCCAGTCCCTATAATAGACGGTCCTTTCAAACTTTTACTCTTTTTCACTTAAGAGCCATTACCCCCATCATGTTTTCTTACCAACACATGAGGTGGTTATATTTTAGTGTCTAAGCTGTGTAATTTCTTATGCAGGCTGATGCATCAGTGGAGGGCTTCCTTCAGTCTTTGGGTCTTGAAAAATATGTGATTACTTTTCAAGTTGAGGAAGTATGTAGTTTTATGCTTTCTTTTGTATTCTGTATCACTCCCCCCTTTCATATTTTAAACCATTGCCTAAACTATATCTATAAGACACGAGCCTCCTTCTGCAGGTTGATATGACAGCTCTTGTACACATGACTGATGATGATCTGAAAGCATTAGGCATACCAATGGTAACTTCAAGCGAACCCTCAACATGTGAATTCACAATTTTCATATATTCAATTTGCTATACAACTAAGCTGTACTTGATGAATCTTATATTCTGGGTTCAGAACCAAGAAACTGTTATGTTACTTTACCTCTTGTTTTCTCCAGTTTTCCCATTTGTCTAGTTTAAAAATGTAAAGGCATGCCCTGCTTAACCTATGAAAATATTATTATTTTTGCTGACCAAGAAAATGCCTTATTTTTGCTTTGTTTCTTCCTGATCAGATGGTATTTTTGGATTTAATATATATTTGGACTTGATAGATCAATTGCTTTTAGAAGTGTAAAATGGAATTTTTGGTACGTACAGATGGAGTCATAGAAAATCTTTAATTTGTGTCTGAGTAAATTTGAAATTATATGCTACTTCCTTCACTTACTCTGCAACCCATGTTTTCTCTCTCCCTTTTTGTGTCATAGGCATGTACAGGACCTGGGAAGTAATCTATTTTCCCATCTCCTTGTTTTTCTTCTCTTCATGCACTTTGTTTTCAGGAAGTTTTTCTGGTTTACTTCCAGGGCCCAAGAAAGAAGATAATTCTGGCATTGGAATCAAGAGGCTGACGTTCAGAGGTAGCAAATGGTTGTTGCTGGTCTGGAGATTCTTACTAGATTAGCAGGCTGTGATTTGGCTTATAAGGCCACGCATGTAACGATTCTTCTTGGTACCTTTCCCCCCTTGTTCAGCTTTATTGACAAAAAAAAATATGGCTTCGCGGGCTTGTTATTGAAATCAGAGGTTGGAGTAGCGTTAGGTTGGCATGTAAGTAGGATCCCTTTTTCCCTTTAAGAGCTTCAGATAGAAACTTTAAGCTGCTGTTATGTGGTGCATTTTCTTAATCAAGTAATTGTTTTGGATGAAGTGTAAAGGGAGATTGAGTCATGTGTGTGTGATGCAATTGCAAAGCCCTCTTGCTTTATATGTAAATGCTGAGGAATAGCAACCAGTGTGTTTGCTTCAAGCTTCTCAGCTCAGTTGATCATCATCTTTCTGATTTCTTCAAACAACTTGAAGGGATTGATTTAAATAATACACTGGAATTTTGGCATGAAACTTTCCATCCTTCATACCAAGGAAAGCCTTAAAAGTGGTTTTTATTTGTTATTTTAAAGATTATATAGAAAATATAAAAATATGAAAATCTGTCATAATATTAATTATTGTAATTTTGTAAAATTTCAATCAGTTGAAGACAAATTCAATCACTTAGTTTAACAAAGGGAAAACTACATCGGTGGTCCCCAAACTATTACGGTTTTCTTATTTTGGTCCCTAAACTATGTTTTTCGGCAAAATCGTCTCTTCTGTTACATAGTTCTCCTGTTTTGGTCCCCCGACGTTAAATAGCTAATTGTTTTGCTAACTTGGCATTTTTTAAATATTTTTTAATCATTTCTCTCCCCTCTTAAAAAAATATCACGTCAGCAAAATTGTTAGCTATTTAACGTCGGTAACCAAAATATGAGAACTATGTAACAGAAGGGACGATTTTGACGAAAAATATAATTTGAGGACCAAAATAGTAATAATTTACGGACCACCGATGTAGTTTTCCCTTTAACAAAACTCAGTAAAAAAAATTATGGAGGCGAATAATTAACTTGTCTCGATGATTTTTATTTCTTCTAAATTTAGTCAAAAAAAAAAGAGTACACGCTATTTAAGAGTACAAACTATAATAATTAAAGAGTCAAATTTGACTTTAAGGTCCGTTTAATTGACTGAAAATAGATTTTGGAAAACAATTTTCGTAAAATGAATACTAATTTAAACCTTCAGTTTATAGAATTTTCGTAAAGACTTTTAGGTGTTTATGCTCTAGAGTAAAAAATTAAAAAAATATTTTACAAAAAATTATTATTTCATACATAGTCGGTGATTTTTTTTTTGTTTCTATAAGTACTTAACTTTTAAGGTTTAAAATTTTAGTTGAAGGGTTTAGTGTATGGGTTTTAAATTTAAAGTTTAAGGTCAGGGTTTAAATTTTAAAGTAATATAATTAGGGATTTAAGTTTTAACCTATAAATTCTAAATTTTAACCTAAACCTAAAATTCTTTTTAATATCCTTAAATTCAAGGCTACCAAACTTAAACTCATAAGTCTCTAAAAGATAAAACAAAGATATATGTATAAAACAAAATTTTCACAAGTGTGGTTGTAAACAAAATTTCTAGAGGTATTTGTGCATGAAATAATTACCCTTTATGAAATATTAGATTACCACGTGGCGACAAACGATTTCCAGGTTTGTGCCTTGCAGTTTCTTTCCATTTCCTCACACTCGAAAATCTTTGTCCTGTTTAAAAACCCTAGATACAGAAGATCTTCGCTAGGTTTCTTAGCTTCGCTCGCCTCTTTCTTCAATTTCCTTTTTTTTTCTGGGAAAAATTGAGTTCTGAAAGACTTTTTGATTTCGGCATGATTTCAAGGTGCGATTTTTTTACGTCTCATAATCTATCTTGTTCCGTTAGTTTCAATCAATGCATTATTGTCCTGATTCGTGTTCATCTGCTGCAATTTGGGGATTTGGGCTACATTTGTCTCATTGTTTGATGTGTTTTCTTAAACTAAATTTGATCAAATGTCATAAAGTTCAAACTTTTATTCGATTATGGGTTGATTATACATCATTGGTTGTGGGCTTTTTGTCTGGCGATCGGTTCTAATTTGAACCTTGATTAAGTTTATCCCCTTTTTTAGAAAACAAATGATTTTATGTCTATTGGTTGTTCCTTATCCCGTAGTTTTACCTGAATATACTTACTGAACAATATCGAACTGGAAATATGTTGTTCAACTCATTTGTTGCTGTTTGGGTTCTGAAGGAAGCGTAGTCTGTGAGCAAGATCATCCCCCAAAACACTATTCAAATTATGATTCACATGTCACTTTTTTTTGTTAAGAAAAGTTTTTGAAGATTGAAGTGTCTGTTTGTGCATTAGCTGGACCTTTTTGAGTTCTAATTCGCATTTTTTTGGGTGTTTCTGTTGAGATTTAACTTAGTGATCAGTGAGTTCCTTATCAAGTGGTTAAATCAAGTGAGAGAATTTGTTGCGTTCTGTGAAAATTTGATGTTGAAATCTATGGTGAACGCATCTCAGGAGGCTTTATTATTGTTGTTATTTTCAATTTAGGTTACATTAAGGTTGTCTGTTTGGATACTGCATAGATAAAATCATAAGCTGAACATGAGCACTCGAGAAGCAAGGGGCCCTTATCTTAGAGGGTACCGACGAAGGAAGGCAGTGCTGGATCTAAATGTTCCTCCCAGTGAAATCAGGGAACAGGAGGGTACTTCCCAGTCCCAGCTGGCTGGATCTGAGGAACTGACCGATCTGCCTGTACAGCCTGCACCACCTGCAACTATTGATGTTGAAGCTATTGATGATGATGTAATCGAATCTTCTGCTATCGCATTTGCAGAGGTAAGCATCTCTTGTACAATAATATTTTGTTTTCAGATGAGCTGTACATGAAATCTGTCTTTATGGATTCAATTGCATCCTTGGGGTTTTATGTCAGGCTAAAAACAATTCAAGGAGAAGCCGTGGGAGGATTGTCGTAGATGTAGATTCAGGTAAGAGGGATAGATGTCAATGAGACTTTTCATTTTCATTATTTTATTGAGTTATATGGTCTTTAGGAAAAATTAAGCATACCCTTTATTTGTTAAAACATAAGGTACTCTTTATTTAGTTGTATGTGATAAAATTACCAAATGATAAAATAAAAGAAGATTAATAATGATATGAGAGGAACCAGGATGTACTCTCTTCAGGTGACTTTTCTGAAATGGCAATTAGAAGCATTACAAACACAATCAATTAACCAAAAACAATTTTTTGCAAGTGGAAATCTAGGTGACATTATGTGCATTGTAATTCATTAGAAGAAGCCGATGAATCAAATATTTCTCTTTTTATTTTTGATGATTGCATTAAGACAGATATAAAGCAAGAGGTGGTCTTTCCTCGATTTATATATCTTTGAGTTTGCAGAACATCATTTTCTTTGTGGTTGCTTTAGATTAAGAATTGATGACCACTGATCAATATGTGTAATATTCTACTAATATTTGATAACTCTAGTCTATATTAGTTTGTTGAGGGGATTGTAGTATATACACACATTTCTGTGGTTTTTGAAGTTATCTGTTTGCCCTTATTTAGGGACTGTGGTGAACTGGTCTAGTTCAGTCTCATATTTCTTGTGAGAATGGGCAGATCAATCAACTTGGAGTCTGGTGATTCCTTATTTACTTAATTTATTATTTTCTAGTTGAAGTGTTGAACTCTAGTTACTAGGTATTTGAAGTTGTTGTAGCTCACATCTCTCCTTCCAGGGTGGCCTGCTCGGTCAACTAATAATAACCAGAACAGGTGCAGAAGACTTCTTCTAAGCCCAACAGTTATCAATTGTGATCATTATATCAATTTGGAGAGTACACCGCAGTCTACGGTAAGAACTCATTTCTTGGTGTTTTCAAAAGATGACAGGTAGATATTTTCAAAGGCAGAATGTACATATTTGGCTCACCATCCGATCTTAAGATATTATGAATGGACATCTATATTTGTTTCCATGCACATGCTCTCATGCAGTTGCACCTCTGGATTTTTATTAAAGTTATGAGTGCTTAAGGCTTAGTAACTAATTGATTGGCAGGTCAAGGAAATTACAAAACCACAGCCAGCTCCGAAGGAGCCAACATTCAGTTGTCCAATTTGCATGGGTTCATTAAATGAGGAGATGTCAACAAGGTGTGGGCACATTTTCTGCAAGGCATGCATTAAAGCAGCAATAGCAGCCCAGGGAAAATGCCCAACATGCAGGAAAAGAGTGACTGTGAAGGAACTAATTAGGGTCTTCCTTCCATCAGCCAGCTGAATACGAGCGTCATGCCCAATTAGTGACGTAATCTGCTATTCTATATATGTGTGTTTGTGCGTGTGTGCGTGTGTGCATGTGTGTGTTTTGTTTAATAATATCTATTACAAAAAGAAAATGAAATCAAAGGTTGTCAAAGTGAATATTATATATAATATATATATATATATAATATAATATATTATATATATATATTGTTACCCTGCCATTTTTTCTAGGCATTTTATTTACTGTCATAGTATGGGGCTTCAAGATCTTTCTAACTCTGGCAGTTTTTCGATTGATATTATTCATTCTTTCAAATTACGTTCTGATGATTATTACTGTTTATTTCAGGGATAATACAAACTGCCATTGAGAAGTGAGAGAAACAATGTAGTCGGCGCATCAATGGAACTATGAATTTTAGAATCTCCAAGATGTGCTGCTTTATACTATGGTTTAGAAGATAATCTTTTAGATAAGTTATCTGAGCGTGCTTTATTTGCTTTCTTAGATGCATGCAAATCTGCCTGTTGATAACTTGTTCACCTCAGCTTCATTACTACTCGAATTAAACCTAGACTTGACAAACTGCTTTTTTATGTACAGTAAAAGAAATCAAAATCAATGAATTTAGGTTGCTTGTGTTTCTGTACTTCTTTATGTTGCACCGCATGCTTAGGTCCATGAACCTATCAGTCTCGGTTGTTAGCCTGTTTTGCTGGAAAAAGGTCAATTGCATTAGGCATGTTTGAAAGGTGGTAGCCTAACTTGTCTATGCTGAGCTTAAATGATTCCATGGCACCTTCAGAAACATGCAATTCATGAGCCATTGGACCGAGTTAGGCTGAATTACCTATATTAGCTTTTTCATCGTTTGGAATCCTTCACATATTTAGAGATCTCTCTTAGTTATTTGTTGACAGTTGATATCATAAGGGAAAGAACACTAGAAGCTTGTGAACTTTCCATTGATTCAAGTACTAAAGGTACAAAACATAGTTCCTACTCAAACTAGGTTGTACGATTACATTAAACCATAAGGTGTCAAGCCCCGGATTTCGGCACTCTTTATTGACGGCTACAGTGAAACCGGTGGCTGTGAACACTGCAGTGGCTAGAAACTCTTACAGGTGGATCATGGCGATGGGTCAATGACATTGCCATTGCCATCAGCCTTGGTGGGCTTATTGAGGGGTGCCCCAGCTTTAGGTGTCCCAAGGAATGGGAACAGGCCTCCAAGTCCAAGCCATGGTGGCCTAAGGAGGGGAAGTGGCAAGCCAAACAAAGGAAGGCCCCAAGGACCGAGGAGACCTTCGGGGCTGTAAACTTTGTCCTTCACCGGCACATCCCTTGCTCCTTCACTAAGGATAATGGCCATGAGAAGAAGGAATGCCGTTGCCTTGGCCATTTTCTTCTTCATGTTGGTGTTGCTAGCTCTATTACCTCTCATGTCATGGGAAATCGTCCCCCATTCCGGCCTGGTTTTATAGTGAAATTAAGAAGCAGAGGTGACTATATTTGAGAGGTACAATTACTGCGTTATGCAACGGAAAGCTTGGCCTTTTTAGAAACCTGCAAATGGTTCATGGTTGTCCAGTGGTCGTGGCTGGTACTGTTTGCTGATAAACTATTTTACCGGATTTTAGATGAACAATTTTATTAGATTTCCTTTTATACAATGTTTAAGCTACTCATAATACCTCCAAATTTGATACTTCCGTCCCACTAAAGATGTTTCTTATTGAGTTTTTAAACTTTGACCATAATTATTTTAAATATTATAAATAATTCTATTTTATAAAATATATATTTTAAAATTACTCGATTGAAGGTTTTTAAAATATATCTTTTTATATTTTTATCCATAATAAATTTTAAATAATAAAAAGTCAAAGTATAAAAAATTGACAAAAAATTAATAAGAGATAAATTTAATGGGACGAAGGGGGTTAAGACACTTTAACAGCACATCTAGAGTAAGATTTAGTCGGTTTATTGGATTTTAAATGAATGAATGTAGGACGTGTTTGATATTGAATCCATATTTTGTTTTAAAAATATACATTGAGTGTATTAAAATGTTTAGTCTTAGGTTGTTGTGGCAATGGTAGATGAAAAATTTAAGCATCCTATTTGTTGAAGATTGATGTGTAGGGGCGATTGGTGTATGTAAATATGTACTACTTCCATTTCAATTTCATTATCTCTGAATCCTTCTTACGTCTAAAGTTGGTATAGTAATATACTCTGGGTAATAAACACAATTGGTAGACTGTGTACCTCAATCACTGCCACGAGGCCCACGACCATTTCAATTTAAGCATACATGGCATGCTGACAAAGAAAGAGAAAATTACACGTCCTTCTGAGTTCTGTGTCTATAGACTTCAGGTCTGTTGGTGCATCAATGCGCATGCACCTTGTAGACAAAGCGATTTGAATTCGTGTCTTTTAAGATGAATATCATCCACTTTTTCACTAGAATACTTGTTATGTTCTAGTATCTGATTTCTCTTTGTTCTTATGCTTCCTTTTATGAATGAATCTCCATTTGTGTAAAAAAAATTACTACAAATTAAAATAAAAGCAAATATGTATAAACAGGATTTACATGTAAGCTGGTTTATTAATGTGCGACTACGAATAAATTGGGTTTTTTAAATATATATAATTTCTAAATAAGAGTTGCTCTAATATCAATGATCAATTGTTTCAAATTTAATTCATCATTTTTTTGAAAATTCTGTGTGAACTAATTTAACAAAATTTAATTATTAAATACAACACAATTCTGTGTATTACACGAATAAAGAGTTTGTTACAGAACAATTGTCGATTTCAATATTGTAGACAATATGTATTACACGAATAAAGAGTTTGTTACAGAACAATTGTCGATTTCAATATTGTAGACAATATGAATCAGATGTGTAGAAATTAGAATACCTATTAATGTGTGGCGCAGTCAAGGTTTTCAATTGCTTTGAGTGGAGAGCTGGAGGGATCTTTTGCAGGGAAAAAAATAAGTGTTAGGCAAGGTGATTTATTTTCCTCTCAATTAATTTGGTGAGCAAAACTTAATTCAAAAAAAATAAAATGTTTTAATTAAATATAAAAAAGTATGACTCTATTTGAATCGAACTGTAACTTCATAAACTCGACTCGAAAATAATTTCAAATAAAGTTTGAGTTATGAAATGGAACTTTAAAAACTTGAAAATTAAGTATTTAGTGGATTGATTTTTAAGTTCGAGTCGAGTCCCTCAACTCTGCTTAATATATATATAAAGATAGGAGTTACGATGGCCCCGCCTTTCTCAGACTCAACCTCTTCACGAGACCATTATCCTATTCTCTAAGGGTAACTCTGATAGATTGATACCATTTCTTACGAGACCATTACACTATTCTGATAGAATATATCACTATTTATGTATCTAAAGACCTCTTTTTCTTTTTCAATATATGATTAATGACCCGCCTTTTCTACAAAATCTTCAACCGAAAGCAAAAAGCTAGTGTGTCTTGTCATTCTTCATTAGGTTACAAAGCCGCGTTGAGTTGGGGGTTACTGATTAATGGAATTAGTTGGTTAGATAGAATTTATATTCCATAATATGGGTTTCTAACATTGCATTCAACAACTTTCAACACACGTAACATACATTTCAACATGTAACTTCAGTGGAAAGGAGGGCTAATCTCTCTGTGTTTGCTATTACAATTCCAGTGTTAAAGATAACTATCAAACAATGAGTGTTGGGAATTTGGGGTTGAGGAAAGAAAAGGAGTGGAAAAGGACATTGGCATGCAAGCTATTCGAGGAGAGACGCTCGGACGATGCCGATGGAGATGAAGGGATGGATTTGCTTTGGGAAACGTATGAAACCAATTCCAACAAGGCACAACTCAAAAGTAGCTCGAAGAAGGGCGGCGGCGGGTATGAACACGGGGAAGAGTTGGTTGGTCAGTTATGCTGCTTACGGGCTCTTAAGTTGTCGGCCGGGAAGATGAATTTGGGAATGGGAAGGTCTAACATTGTTAAGATCTCTAAGGCCCTGAAAGGGTTTGGATGGTTGCAGCATGTTAGCAACTTGCATGGCAAGAAAAGGTACCTACTGAATTAGAATTTCCTTTTTCTTAAGATCGCCAAGTATATATGTTGTTTGATTTCACATGAAATGGAACTTTGTATTGGGTTTATGAGTGAGACCAAACACAATTGCTGGTGCTGGAATTACCGGCTTTGCCGAATTGGTCATTTTGTTATTGTAAACAAACGATTTCCTTCTTGGTTGGTGCAACTCACATATATACATGAGAAGTAAATAGAGCACTCTAACAATCTTTTTCAACGGTTGTTAGACCTTTGATTGAGCTTTATTCTAATATTAATTATTGAGTTCGAATAGATCAACCGGAGGTAAGAGGAAATGAATTGACTTTTAAAAAATTTTGTGGAAGCAATCTAAAAGAACAAACAATTTGCACAAATTTAGAGTGGTTCGACTTATAAATCAAGTCTATATCCACTATCTTAATTATTCACATTAATTTTTCTTTCATAAATGTATTAATTTGTCTTTTTTTAAAGATAAAAAATAACCTTTAAGGTTTATACCAAAAATTGAGTTACATTCTCCCAAAGAGAAATATGTGTTTGTACAATTTAAAGTTTTCATCTAAAGAACACTTTAAGCAAGAATAAAAATAAATGCTCACAAGTATTTTATAAGAATGAATACAACAATTGAGCACTCCAAAACTCTTTCATGTTGGTAGTTTCGTTCTAATATATTTGTTGTTGTTATTGAGATACTTTAACCTAGTCGTTAAAAAAACAATACACAATTTCATCAAAGAGAATTACTTAAAAAAACAATAATTTCATAGCGATTGAACCCATATTTCTTAAAAAGAACATCATTCGTTTTTTACTAAAATCACATATTAAGTTCGACAACTTCAATTATTAATTATTTTTAATGATTTAATTATTTCAAATTATCTAATCTTCCCAGTTGATTAATTAAATTATAAAATATAACAGTTATACCAATTATATTACAATTAACAAATTAATTTGTACACTAATAGAGGTTCTGGATTCAATTTAAACCTCTCGTGTAAATAATGTACATGTTTTCTTTCATTTATTCCCCAATAATGTAGTGACGCATAAACCTAGCTCTTAACATTAAGTCTTAACCACAAGTGGCCTATTATCAACGGCCGCTTTAAACTTCAACAAAACCCGCCTGTTCCAACTTCCCTCTCTTCTCAACAAACAGTTTCATGGAGATTTTCTCAGTGAAAATACTTCACTTTCCATTCTACTTTATCTCCTTTCCCTAATCTCTCTCCCCTTCTTGTTGGGCATGTTTCTCAGAAAAAGCACCGCCAAACTCCACCGCAGATCTCCTGCCCGCGACTCGGCTTCTTTCATTTCCTCTTACCATCAAACTGGAAAACCAACCCCACAAGATATTGCTCACCGAGCTTCCTCTTTAATCAACCAACCCAACTGGAAAACCAACGACACCCTCAAATCCTTAGTTTCCCACATGAACCCCAGCGTTGCTGCCCAGGTTATCCTCCTCCAAAACCACCAACCCACACTCGCTTTCCGATTTTTCCAATGGGTTTGTCAGCACTCCACTTATTGCTACGATACAACCAGTAGAATCCGCCTCTTGGAATTACTTATATCCTCCAATTCATTTCGAATCGCTCATAAAGCGGTGATTGAACTGATTAAAAGTTGCAGTGACAACGAAAACGATCTTTTGAAGCTAATGCAAGCTCTTGATGAGATGAGGAAGACCGGTTTTCGCTTAAATTACCCTTGTTATAGCATTCTTTTGATGTCTATAGCAAAGTTAAGTCTGGGGTTTTTGGCATTTTCGGTTTATAAAAGAATGGTGGCTGAAGGCTTTGCTCTTGCTGCCATTGATTATGGAACGATGATCAATGCTTTCTCCAAAGTTGGGTTTGTTTTTCAAGCTGAAATGTTCATGTCCCAAGCTTTGAAGCTTGGGTTTGGATTGGGAACTCATATATGTACTTCTTTAGTGTTGGGATATTGTCGAAACAAGGATCTCTGGGAAGCCTTCCGGGTGCTTGATGTAATGTCGGAATCAGATGATTGTGGAGCGAATTCAGTTACTTACTCGATTTTAATACATGGTTTATGCGAGATTGGGAGGGTTGAAGAAGCATTTGATTTAAAAGAAGGGATGAAAGAGAAGGGTTTCGAGCCGAGTACTCGGACTTACACTGTATTAATAAAGGCTTTGTGTGATGATGGATTGATTGGTAAGGCTTTGGATTTGGTTAATGAAATGATCGAAAAAGGGTGTAAGCCTAATGTTTATACTTATACTGTTTTGATTGATGGGTTATGCAGGGAAGGGAAGATTGAGGAGGGTAATGGGATGTTCAGGCAGATGGTAAAAGAGGGTGTTTATCCAGGGGTTGTAACGTACAATGCACTGATTAATGGATACTGTAAGGAAGGGAAGATTGTTTCTGCTTTCGAGCTTCTTAGTTTGATGGAGAAACGTAATTGCAGGCCTAATATCCGTACCTATAACGAGCTTATTGAAGGACTGTGTATAGTTAACAAACCTTATAAGGCAATGCTCCTTCTCGGAAGGATTGTTAACAATGGCTTATTGCCTAACCGAGTAAGTTATAATATTCTAATTTATGGGTTCTGCAGAGAAGGCCATTTCAACATGGCTTCCAAGATATTTGAATTGATCAACTCATTCGGGGTTGATACCGATGCTTATAGTTTCACTGCTATGATCGATGGACTGTGCAAGCAAGGGAGACTGGAACTCGCAAATGGGCTGTTGGGTAAGATGATAAAGAAGGGGATAGAGCCGGATGAAGTAACATTTACTGCACTTATGGATGGCTTTTGCAAGATAGGTAATACTGGAGATGCATTAAAGCTCTTGAAGATGATGGTTGAAATTGGTTGTTTGACGACTTGTCATGCCTTCAATTCAATTCTTCATGTTCTCAGCAAAGAATGTGAATTGAGAAAAGAATATGCATTGTTTGGGAAGATTCTAAAGCATGGTTTAGTTCCTTCTGTTGTGACTTACACAATATTAGTAGGTGCGCTTTTTCGAGCAGGCAAGGTTGACCAGTCCTTGGACTTGATGGAGTTAATGAAACAAGTTGGCTGCCCTCCTGGTGTGTACACATACAATGTCATGGTTTATGGCTTGTGTCAAATTGGAAGAGTCGAGGATGCCGAGAGGATCTTGCATAGCATGTCTGATTTAGGAGTATCTCCAAATCATGTTACATACACTATATTGGTTAGAGCTCATGTTTATGCTGGTAGGTTAGACCGTGCCCTTGAAATTTTGTCAGTTATGGTTAGAAACGGATTTCAACCCGATAGCCGTGTCTATTATGCACTACTTGTAGGAGTCATTTCATCAAACAAGACCGTGACAGAGGCAAACACCAGTTTTATCTGTCCCCTAGATGTTCAACCACCATCTGCTGCAGAAAATTATGATGAATGTGTTTCCAGTAACGTTCTAAAGGAAATGGATCTTGAGCATGCGTACAAGCTCCGAGTTGAAATCGAGAAATCCGGTGGGTCTGTTTTGGATTTCTACAATTTTCTAATTGCAGGTTTATGTGAAGTCGGAAGAATAGTAGATGCTGAACATCTTACCAAAGAGCTATTAAAACAAGGTTTATATCCTGACAAGGCATGTTTTTCTGTCATTGATTGGCACTCAAAGAACAGCAACTGCAATGAGTGCCTTGAGTTCTTGGATCTCATTCTCAGTCATGGTTTCCTTCCATCTTTTGCATCATATTCGTCCATGATCCACCGTACGCGTGCCAAAGGAAACATCAAAGAAGCTGAAAGACTGCTTTCTGACCTCATGAACTACAATAATATTGGGGATGCAAAAGCTGTTTTACCTCATATTGAGTTCCTAGTAAACAGAGATGAACCTGAAAAATGCATAGATCTTCTAAAACTGATCGAGCAAATCGTTAACCGGGAGAGACCAATCATCTAATTATGCTTCATTGTCCTTCACCCTTGACATCATTGCTTCTAGTCAGGATCTCCCAGATTAGCTAGAGGAAAAACACATTTACTGTTCGGCTCCTGATTTTTTGGATAGCTTGTGACCGACTCGTAATGAGAACCGGACTCGAGCACAGCAGTAATACCAGGTAAAATCCACTTCATACTCAGGTAAATCCGGATCAATGTAGAAAGCTTACCCTAGGGTCTTTGTAAAGTGAAGCCTTGTGTAGAAGAGGACTGAGGACTGTTGAAGGGTAAAAATTTTGTTACCAATAGAACACATTTTAGTCATTGCTCTCACCCTTAGTTTTACTTTTAAGTACCATTTTCGATTTTCATACCCGAAACCTATTCGGATATAAGTACGAAAACATGATACTCCAAATACATGAAAAATTTGAATGATCGTATCCAATAATCAAGCTGTAGGTTATAAACTGTTAACTTGCATGACATCATTTTCGATTGTTTCCGGTTCATCGGATGCATGTACTTGTGAGATTACTACGACTCGAAACATGAAACTATCTCTTAGGTATTTGTTGATTATTCCATCTTCATTTAGCCAATACCCCAAGCATTTTGTCTATTCAATTCCTAATTGCGGTTAAGGGATGACAAGGAAGTTAAGAAAATGTGTATAATTGCACATTTAATCCTCTATATTTGTACATTCTATCAATTTAATTCTAATTCAAAAAAAGAAATATTAAATGTATTATTATAAGGATAAATATTCTATACACAGGCGGTGGAAACTGAAATTTTCCACAAACGCCTTAGTTTTAGGGTATAGGGAGTTAGTTTAGGGTATAGAGTTTAAGGGTTTAGGTGTAGGGGGTTAGAATTTAGGGATAGTTGTTTCAATTTAAGGTTTAGGGTTATAATTTAAGGTTTATAGGTTAAAACCTAAATCCTCACCATATTACCCTAAAAACTAAACCCTAAATTATAACCCTAAACCTTAAATTGAAACAACTATCCCTAAATTCTAAACCCCTATATCTAAACCCCTAAACCATATACCCTAAATTAATTCCATATATTCTAAAACTAAGGCACTTGTAGAAACTTTCAATTTTCACCGCCTATGTATAAGATATTAATCCTTATTATAAGTGTTTTCTTAATTGTTATGTTACCTCTTAGCTTTAGTTAAAGGCTCAATAATCACTTTACAATAAAAACTATAATTTAATACTAATTATATAACATTCGAAAGTTTAAATATCATTTTATAATAGGAAAATACTTTGATGCACAAGCTGTGTAAACTTTAGTTTACACAAGCCCTTTAATTTTAGGGTTTAGGGTTTTATGTTAGGGTTTAGGGGTTTAGTATGTAGGGTATATAATTTAAGGTTTATGGTTCGAATTTAGAGTTTAGAGTTTAAGGTTTAGGGTTTAGGTTGCTAGGGTTTGTGATTTAGATTTTAAATTTTATAAAAGGATTGTGTAAAAAAAATTTACACAGATTGTGCATCAAAATAAAACCCTTTATAATATTTAAAATAATTTATTCAAAATGACCTACTTCCCTAAGGAAATCGGGATGACCTAAACCCCAAATGTCTTTTTATTTAATTTTCCTAATATTTACCTAAATAGTCCTCGTTCTTTTACTTAGGTTTTTGATTCCTAAAAAAATCCCTCATAAATAACAGCCATGTCCATTTTGCTTAAAAAATGGACAGTTATCTGACACTGTTGTGACGCGGTTTATCCGATGAATGCCATGTGCACTCGCCTATCCAAACCCAAACCGACACGCCTTCATATGGTTGTGTATTTCTTCGACCCTAAGCTTGTCCCACCATAAATTCCTCCCCACCCGAAACCCCAACTAATTGAAACCGATCACAGCAACTAAAGCACCAACATCTTCCCATGTCTTCTTCTCCTCCAAAACAACCCCTGTATCCGCAGGTCGACCTTTCAAACCCACACGCCGCTTCTTCAGCTCCTTCATCTTCATCTTCTTTGTACCCTTCCTTGGACATGAAAGATTTAGCCGAAAATCTCTTCCCAGAAGACTCCACCCCCCTAGATTCCGAAGAACAACTCCTCCTCAAGCTCCCTGGTGTCATCGTCCACCTTATCGAACCTCAAACCAGCGTAGAGCTCGCTTGCGGTGACCTCTCTCTCGTTAGCCTCCTCCAAGGAGGCAACGTTGTTGCCGTTTTTGCTCGTGTCGGTGATGATATTCAATGGCCTTTAGCTAAAGACGAGCCCGTTGTTAAGCTTGACACTTCCCACTATTTCTTTACTCTTCGGGTCCCCTCCGATGAAGCTGCCAAAGATTCTAAACAAACCGACGAGGTTTTGAACTATGGCCTGACGATTGCTGCAAAAGGGCAAGAGCGTTTGCTGAAGGATCTGGACAGAATCTTGGAGAATTACAGTTGTTTCTCGGTGCAAGAAGTGAAAGGGATTGAGAACTGGAATCTTGTGGACACTAGAAATGTGGCGCCTGAAGAGTTGGATAGAAAGGACAAAAGGGACTTGATCGTGGGAAGTTCAATGGCATATTGGACAACTCTGGCGCCCAACGTTGAAGACTATAGTGGATCTATAGCAAGGGCAATTGCTTCGGGGTCAGGGTACATTGTGAAGGGAGTTTTGTGGTGCGGTGATGTCACTGTTAATAGGTTGAAATGGGGCAATGAGTTCTTGAGTAAGAGGATGAAGCCAGGTTCAACCTCAGAGATCAGTCCAGAGGCCTTGAGAAGGGTGAAAAGGTTCGTTTTTTGGTTCTAATTCTAAGCTGCTGAACTTTTGGTCCTACCCGTCTGTTTATGTAGGACAAATTTGAGCATACCCCTTTTGTTCATTCGGTGATATTATTCTGATTTCAGGGTTAAGAAGTTAACAAAGATGTCGGAGAAAGTGGCCACCGGAATTCTTTCCGGAGTGGTTAAAGTGTCCGGATTCTTCACAGGTTCAATCATCAACTCCAAAGCTGGCAAGAAATTTTTCAGCCTGCTGCCTGGGGAAATCGTTCTTGCTTCCTTGGATGGATTTAGTAAGTTGTTTCCTCTCATCTTCTTTATGAGGTGGGATTAAATTGATCTTGTAGCTGCATAACATTGTGCATTTGTATAGGAACTGCAACATGTTTTCTTACCCTTTTCCCCCTTGTACCTTGTATGTCAAACTTAGATAAGGTTTGCGATGCTGTTGAAGTAGCCGGAAGGAATGTCATGTCTACCTCATCTGTTGTGACAACCGGACTTGTTTCACAAAGGTGTGTTCTTTATTAAAACTAAAACTCGATGGTTTGGGCATCGGACTTTGTCGTCGTCGTGTTTACATGTTTCAGTGATGTAGGTATGGAGAGAAGGCCGGAGAGGTTACAAATGAAGGGCTTGATGCCGCAGGGCACGCGATCGGGACTGCTTGGGCAGTGTTCAAGATAAGAAAGGCTCTTAACCCCAAGAGTGTTTTCAAACCTACAACAATTGCGAAGGCTGCTGCAGAAGCTAATGCTACTGAACTGAAGGCCAAAAATAAGAAGTAAAACACAATACATAATCATGTGATAAAAATAGTTTCAGGACTGCAGTTTTCCCAAGTTTGAGCTGTTCCTTAGAATTCAACAAGTGAAGTATGTGTATGATTTTCTTGTGCTATTTTTGGTGGATGTTTGTTTGTTCCATTATTCATTGAAATGAAACATTAGGAGTCAAGTCCTGTATTACTCTCTTCCAAGATATGTAGGCACGTAAACGAACCAAACGAATACGAACGAGGGTGTGTTCATGTTCGTTCAATTAACCGAACAAATGAACGAACACGAACATAAACGAACACAAATTTTTTTGTTCGTGTTCGTTCATTAAGGAAAGTAGCTTGTTCGTGTTCGTTCGTTTAAATGGTAAACGAACACTATGTTCGAACACAAACAAACATATATAATTTGTTAAATATTTAATATTTTTGGTTAGTTCGATTAATTCAGTTAATTAACTGATTTTAATCATTAGTCGAAACTTAAAATTATCTATTAGATTAACCAATTTTGTTTTTATTCGGTCGGTTAGTTCGGTTTAATCAAATAATGAACACCCCTAGACATAGGAGTGATAACGAGCCGAGCAGATCTCGAGCCTGGCCAGGCTCGACTCGAAATGAAATTTTTTGCTATAGTTTTTTATATAAAATATTCGTTAAAAATCTATTTCATAATCAACACTAAAACGAAATTCAATGACCGGAAATGAAAAAATGTGCCAAAAATTAGATTAATCCAAATAATTAATAAGTATTCTTATAATACAAACACATAATTAAAGAAAATACAGAATCAAACAACAATCAACTAATGAAAGAAAATACAAACACATAATTTATTTTAGTGTATATGTAGATTTCGAGCCTGTTCACGAGCTTTTCGAGTCGAGCCTGGGTAGGCTCGGCTCGGCTCGGCTTGTTAAGGTTTCGAGCCGAGCCCGAGTCGTGCTCACTCGAGCCGAGCTTTGACCGAGCCGAGCTCGAGTAGCTCGCGAGTCGGTCAGGCTCATTATCACCCCTACCTAGACATATGTGAATAAATTTAAATGAACATAAACGAAAGAACATAAACGAACATAAATAAACGGATTACCGAACGTTCACGAACATAAATGAACGAACAAGTCCTTTATTCGTGTTTGTTCATTTAATTAAACGAACAAAAAATCTTGTTCATGTTCGTTCGTTTAATAAATAAATGAACATAAATGAACTTCCCGCCGAACGGTTCATGAATGGTTCGCTGAACGTTCGGTTAGTTTACCGCCTAAAAAAATGCATATGAGTGGCCCAGTATGTCTCGTCAATGGTTTTCCTTCTACTTGGATCAAAAGTTAACCCAACAAGATATGGGCCGTGACGAGACCAAGACATAGACGTATAACAAAACCGTGGGTACACCAACAAAGCTCAGGCACAACCAAATATGGCGAATGTACAAGAATAATTAGGTCCATCTTGTATGTGACATTTACTAGTCCCGGGTCTAAATGTCTCTCTCTGTCCTTTTTCTACCACTTCGTGATAATAAGTTCCACGCCACTGCCCCACGCCCCCACCCACCGTCACTGTTTAGCATTATTGCGATACATAAATATCAGCAGCATCAGCTAAAGATTATGAAATATGAACCATACATCTCTCTTTCTTCCTGTATTTACTTCCATCATTCTTTGTTTCTTCAATATAAAAATTTCAAGGACTCTTGATTAGTTTTATCCTGCTGTATCTCTTCTCTTGCTGTGAGCCTGTAATATATATCATGGTGATGGATTTCTCTTGATTAGTTTTAGGATTGTTGACTTTATTAATTCACATTTATTTGGGTACATCTATTGAAATTAATTGAATGTCACCCAAAAATCAATGTGGTCCTTCTTCACTTATTGTCAATGGAAATTGAATTTAGTACTTAATTAGTTTATATTTGTATAATTTATTAAAATAAACTTTTAAATATCACTATTTTGATATGGATTTCTTTTACACACTTTTGACCCTAACCGCAGGGAGTAATTCCACATCTGTTTTAATGACATGGATTTTAACCAACTTGATAAACAATAAACATGCCTTGAATCGTGTACAACAAAAATTAGACCAAGAAATCGGCATCTACAAAAAATTAGATCTTTGTTGACTTTATTTACATTTATGTTGAGGCACATTTATTGAAATTAATTGAATGCTACCTAAAAATTGATGTGGTCCTTCTTCACTTATTGTCAATCGAATTTAAATTTAGTATTTAGTTTTTTTTTGTATACTTCTTTAAAAAGAACTTTTGAAAATTCACTATTTTTATCTGAGTTTATTTTTTTATACATTTTAGACTCTAATAGCAGCAGGGAGTGATTCCACATCCGCTTCAATGACATGGATTTTAGCCAACTTGATGAACAACAAACATGCCTTAAAGCGTGCACAACAAGAGCTAGAACGAGAAATCGGTTGTGATAGATGGGTACAGGAATCTGATATTGACAAATTAGTGTATCTGAAGGCCATCGTTAAGGAAACATTTCGCCTGCATCCAGCAGCCCCTCTATTAGTTCCTCACGAGGCAATGGAAGACTGTTCTGTTAGTGGTTACCACATCCCTAAGGGCACTCGTTTACTCGTTAACATGTGGAAGTTGCACCGAAACCCTCGAGTATGGTCTAACCCGGAGGAGTTTCAGCCCGAAAGATTTCTCACTACCCATAAAAAAGTGGAGATTTCAGGCCAATGTTTCGAGCTAATCCCATTCGGTTCCGGTCGACGGTCTTGCCCCGGGATGACTTTGGCATTGCAAGTCATACACTTGACGATTGCTAGCCTGCTTCAAGGATTCGAGTTAACCACACCTTTGAATGCGCCGGTGGATATGAGCGAAGGAACAGGAGCGGTCATGCCCAAGACCACTCCTCTTGAACTTGTCCTCACTCCTCGCCTTCCTCCTCATCTCTATCAACTCCAAATGTAGTACATGTGATGCCATTATTCCACGAGTAAAGTAAAATTTGAATAAATGATGGCCAGTGCTTGTCTCATGTGTATCTAATAATTTATATGTATACCAAAATTATTTGAAACACATATGAAGAACTAATATTTTGTTATAATAATTGAAAAATAGTTTTGGACTAAGTTGAAAAGATTTTAATTTTGTTTTTAAGTCTAAATATCTTGAAAATACGTTTAAATTATTTTAAAGGGGTTTTTAAAGTCAAACGTTGAAAAACTACCCAGGTGTTTCGAAACGCCCCTAGGTGTTTCGATATAGGACTTCACAGAGACAAAGTGTTTCGATACATCCTTGTCTGTTTCGAAACGGGGATTGATCTGGGTGAGAATTTTGCATAGCGTTTCGATAAGACCACTCCCGTTTCGATACGCCTATGTGACAATGACCTCAACGGTCAAAACCCTCAACCACTATTTCCCAACGACCTTTTAAATTGCAGGGCGTTTCGATACGAGAATCAATGTTTCGATACCACCGTTTCGATACGGCCAAGGTTGTTCCGAAACGGGTACTGCATCAGACTGCAACGGCTCTTTCTATTTCAGGGATGTTTCGAAACAGGGTCAAGTGTTTCGAAACCGGAAATATGAAAGAAATATATGCCACATATTTAAAATATGATGAAATATATATGCATATCTTATATGATTAGAGAAAGTCGTTTAAATTAGAATCAAATTATATTATAACATGATAAATAATTACAATTAAATTTATATAAGAACTCAGAAATTTGAGTTGACTCGAACTCGACTCGAATTTTATAAACTTGACTCAAATTGAAAAAATTTCAAATAAAGATTGAGTTGTAAAATATGATGTGTCAACTCGAATAACTCAATTTTTTTTACTCGATTTGACTTGACTCAACGCTCACCCCTAGTTAAAGTCACCGCTAATTTTGGTAATTTGTAAAAGAAAATAAAAGAATGTCATTGTCAAGTGATCGAATATTGTGATGCCCAGTGGTGAATCTAGAATATTTTTTTAAGGGTTGGCACATGTCAAAATATTTATGAGGCTGGCACAAGTCATAGAAAATAAAGATCAATTCATAAAAATTATGAAAACCAAAGCTAAATCTGTGAATTTTGAAAAGTTTAAAGTGAGCACAGGCCCACCCAACTCTTAACGTAGGTACTCCACTGGTGATGTCAACTATATTAGAGAATGGAGATTATAAAACACGACAACCGATAATTGAATTCATCTTTAGCCTTAGCCTTAGATCTGGAGCAATATTGTGGTACAATAAAAGATAATCAACGATATCATTATCAACTATCAAGCACGAAAGCGGCATATAGATAAACAATATTAACATCACAAGAGAGTACTTGGTCGAAACAATTAATGAAAATTTTCATCAGCCAACAGACCATTTTCATGCAAGGACAATAGATTATCACCATGTTCACGAGAAGATTCTTTGAAGGAGAGATTAAAATAGTGCCAATAAATACATATGAACAAGTTGTAAACATTTTTCACAAGAGTCTAGGTAAATTGAAGTTTGAAAAGTTCAAAGAAACACTTAAAATAATCTGTAAATCATATGTAGAGAAAAGTTATCGGAGAGAAAATAATCATCATCTTCTTTATTTTTAGAGAGTTCCTAATAATTATCTAGATATTTATTATTAAAATAATACTAATAGAATATGTCTAGAAACATTCATAAAATAAATATTTATATTATGTCAAAAATAATCCTAGAAGAACCTAGATATTTATAAAATTAATGGCTAAGATGTTGACATGTGTCAATAATCAATGACCACTAATCTTTATAAGTAGAGGTAGAAACTTTTATTTTTGCTAGTTTTGTAATAACTTCTTTCTCTTCTGTAACATCAAACCCTAATATTTTTCTGAGAGTCTACGCTTTTTTACTGGCAATAAAAAATCCAACTAAATATGTTTAATGATCTAATTTGAGTCTGTCGATTCATGGTTCTTTAATATTTTAAATGAAAAAAAACGATTCATTAAAGTTTTGTTGATATTTTAAATATAATTCCAATCTTACCTAGAGAGGAAAAGAGATTCTAGGAGAATTCAACAATTCATTGAATTGAATCGAATCGATGATGGTGAAATTATTTTTAATGGTATATGATTTAGGGTATAAGTTTAAGAGTTTAAGGGATTAAGGTTTAATAGTTTAGGGTTTTAGGTTGATGGTTAAGGGTTAAATTATTTTTTATAAAGAATAGGGTCAAATTAAAATAATATTTAAATAATGAGGGTTCAATAGAAATACGAAAATATGTGAGGTACTAAATATATAGTTTACCCTTATTAAAAAAATAAAATTTTAATATATATAAAAAATAATTTAATTGAATTTTTAAAAATAATTCTTTATTGTATTATGGGTCCTTAATCTTTATTAATTAATTTAATGATATTCATCGGTGTTCATCATTAGTAGTGTTCGTTGCACGTGGTAGACTCATCCAAAATATAAACGGAAAACTTTTTAAAAAACTAAACGGACTTGAGGAAATCTTATGATTTCAATGACATGATTAATCATAGCCAAAGATGATGTGCATCCAACGGCCCCAAGTGCACTTCAAAAAGTCAAATCCCATTTTCATAATTAGAGTTAAATTATCAATCAAAGCGATGATTTACTGCAATTCATGTCCACCACTCATTCTCCTTTTTATAACAAACTTGCATTAAGCACACTTTTACCACATATTTTGCAACCCTTACAATTTAATCTGATATGCCAACTCAAGCATTTCAAAACTCGTTATCGAAATTCCGTTGAACCTTTAGTACCTAAGATTTTGTTGAACATTTCAATTAAGTCCTCATTTTTATTTGCAAAGTTCTTTAACCTATGTGACCCATTAGGCTTTCAATTATATTGACAACAAGTATAATCTAATTTAGGAACTTTTAGTTTCAGATGAGCTAAATACGGGCCAAGAGTATATAAGATATATCCCTTCATGGTGGATGAGTCAATGCCACAAGTCTAAGAATTAGTGTAGAATATAATAAAAATATTTTAATTATTTCTATAAAATAATTAAATTATTTTACTATTTTGGCCATCGTTTATTCAGATTTTTTTTCATTACTCGTGGCATTACATGTGCTAGTACTACATTTGGAGTTGATAGAGATGAGGAGGAAGGCGAGGAGTGAGGACAAGTTCAAGAGGAGTGGTCTTGGGCATGACCGCTCCTGTTCCTTCGCTCATATCCACCGGCGCATTCAAAGGTGTGGTTAACTCGAATCCTTGAAGCAGGCTAGCAATCGTCAAGTGTATGACTTGCAATGCCAAAGTCATCCCGGGGCAAGACCGTCGACCGGAACCGAATGGGATTAGCTCGAAACATTGGCCTGAAATCTCCACTTTTTCATGGGTAGTGAGAAATCTTTCGGGCTGAAACTCCTCCGGGTTAGACCATACTCGAGGGTCTCGATGCAACTTCCACATGTTAACGAGTAAACGAGTGCCCTTAGGGATGTGGTAACCACTAACAGAACAGTCTTCCATTGCCTCGTGAGGAACTAATAGAGGTGATGCTGGATACAAGCGAAATGTTTCCTTAATAATGGCCTTGAGATACACTAGTTTATGAATATCGGGTTCTTGCACCCATCTGTCTCGGCCAATTTCTCGGTCTAGCTCTTGTTGTGCACGATTCAAAGCATGTTTATTGTTCATCAAGTTGGCTAAAATCCATGTCATTGAAACGGATGTCGAATCACTCCCTGCTGCGATTAGGGTCTAAAATGTGTAAAAGAATAAACTCATATTAGAATAGTAATTTTTCAAAAGTTCTTTTTAAAGATGTATACAAATAAAAACTAAATACTAAATTTAAATTCAATTGACAATAAGTGAAGAACGACCACATCAATTTTTAGGTAACATTCAATTAATTTCAATAGATGTGCCCAACATAAATGTAAATAAAGTCAACAAAGATCTAATTTTTTATAGATATGGGAAAATTTGACTTTAACGGTTACAACACGTGTGGATGGTACTAAGTCTTGAGTTCAAAACATTAAAAATAAGGGTGTTCTTAGTTATATCCTATATATTTAGTAACAAACCCTAATTTTCTTTTAAAAACAACAATTTAATAATTCAAATATAAGTTTATGAATAAATATGTTATTTTTCTTCTGAAAGTAACAATTCAGTCACTCAATTATAGATTAAGAATAAACAAATCACTCAATTAAAATTTTATTTTAGAAAAAAAATTGAATTATTTGTTCTTACGCTTATAGTTGAATTAGGAAAGAGACAAAGCTAAAATGATTGAAATTTGAGTTCTAAATAATAATAAAAATAGTTGAATTAGGAAGGCCACAGCCCCTCAGAGACCATGTCCTCCGTCCCCGGGAGAAACCACCACCAAAATTAAAGAACTAAAGAGTGGGAAAACATACCGTTGCTGTTGCCTTGATAACCTTGTCGCGTGTATGGCCGAAAACCATCTCATCATCCATCGCAGATAGCATCACGTCTATGAAATCTTGGTCTTGGTACGATCCAATTTCAACCCTTTTTGCTGTATGTTCATCCACCCAGCTTTCAACAAGATGGTTCATCTCTTTGGCAGCAAACTTCATGGCTTTCACTTGCCAGCTCCACTTGTCCATCCATTTCAGGAACGGAACCACTTCTGAAATCGCATTAACTCCCATCAAATACGAGAATTGTTTGTAAATCTTCATCACACGACCTGCTTCCTCATCCTCAACACCCTCGGCGTCCGAGAAATACCTCTTCCCTGCAACTAATCTCAGAATCATGTTTAAGGTGAAAACTCCCAGCTTTTCACCCATTGAGATCTTTTGGTTTGGTTTCTTGGAAAAAGTGTACAAATTCAACATTAATGCGTTCACCTCCGAGACCCTGACATGCATTAACTTTGCTAACTTATGGGTGGAGAGAAGTTCAACCATGGTGAACTTACGGATCTCACGCCAGAATGGTCCGTAGGGAGCAAAGCCAAAGCCTGCGTGGTCGTACGCCATGTATTTTCCTGCATACGATGGTGGACGAGTGGCTAAGACACGGTCGTTGGTGGTTAAACATTCTTTTACAGCTTCGTGATTGCTAACCACAAGGGTTGGGAATAGGCCGAATCGGATTGTGAAAACAGGTCCATACTTATCGGCCATAGCCGCGAGGGTTCGAGCAAGGGTTGGTTGGGCACCGAGCAGGTGAAGGTGGCCTATGATGGGCAAAGCTCCTGACACTTCCGGGGCTAGTAGTTTACCCTCATGCCTCCGCCGCCATATGAAGTAAGCTATTACTATTAGTACCAATCCTAAAAAGCTCCCAAAGATTGCTGGAAGAGAAGACCGCAAATCCATCACCATGATATCTATTACAGCAGGAGAAGAGATTCCGGAACTGAATAAATAAAGCAATGCTGAAGACCAGAAATCCATTATTTGACTGTTGCCTTGCTGTATCTCTCAATAATGCTAACAGTGAAGGAGAAAGACAAAATGATTTTTCTTTTTACTACGCCGCGTGCCAAACGTTTAATTGGAGGGATACACTTATAAACGCAAAAAAGGTGTATGAAGATTTTTATTAGGAGCGGTGGCGTGGAACTTATTACCACAAACTGCTTGAAAAATGATAGAGAAAGTCGATTCAAATCCCAGTCTTCTAGAAGTGAATTAAAAAGGAGTGGCTCTGAGGTTCCCTTTTTTCAACAAGCTGCCAATTATTAGATGGCTGAACAAAAAGCGTCCATTATTATATGGATGAATAAATTAAAGTGTAGGAGTAGGAGTTCGAATAGGGGAATAGAAATCTACTATTTTTTTGGTGTTTTATTGATGCTCTAACTAAAAATTAGGTTGAGGGTTTAATGTTAAAGTTTATGGACAAGTTTTAGAGAATTTAAGATAAAGTGTATTTTTAGAGTTTAAGATTTAAAATTTAGAGTTAGGGCTATAATTTAAATTTTTAGTGTTAGAGCATAGAATGGGGCAGCTAATTTTTATCTATGAGTAGGGATGTAAAAATTTATCCGATCCGAAACTCGCCTAATTTGAATTAATTGTGGTTTGGGGTGATAAGGATTTGAACTCGACTCAAGTATAATTTTGTGTTGATCCGAACCCAACCAACACCTAACTTGAGAATAATTTGAGCCTGAATTAAACTTGATAATGTGATATTCTAACCCGAACCCGGAATTAACCCGAACTTAACTTGAAATTAATCGAGATCTAATTTTACTCGACATGTAATTGACCTTTGCTAATTTACCTGAGTTGTAATTGGCACGAACTAATATTAACTCAATATGTAATTAATTGACTTAAAACGATTGAATAATTGAATTAATGTATTATTTTTAAGTTTTACTAAGTATTCGTTTTAATCGAAAAATCCAACATTTTCACTTCACTACTACGACAAGATATTAATTGTTAAAAATTTTTAAATTTATTTTTTTATAATTATTCTAAGAATTCTACGAAATTAATTGTTGTATAATGTGTGCAAGGCTACGCATAAACAAATAAAATAATACGTAAAATAACAAAATACATACAAACTTGAAGATAAAATAATTCATGATCAAATGAAAGCTGTGCCTTCAAGAAGATGCCCTCCTTGTAGGGAGGATCTGCTGTATGGAACTTTCAGATGGAGTAAAAAAAATTTGCCCTTTAACTATGCATTCTTATATGTCCCTATTAAAAAATACTTAAAAATTTAATTCTAAGCTTTAACCCTAATTTTTATATCTTAAACCCTAAGCACTAAATCCTAAAAAATATATACTACCCTTAATTCTCTACACCCTAACCCTAAACTCCTACCTTAAACCCTAAATCATAAACTCGTTATTTTAAAATGAAGGCATCAATGGGAGCATAGTTAGGGGTAGAAGAATTTTTTCCCTTAAAATGCGGCTAAATTAAAGTTGTCTCAAATCTAAATTCTTACCTATTACTAAAAACCTAAATTATAACATACATTCTTACCTAGGGTAATCTAACTTAAAACCTTACCAACTTAAAAAATTTAGGTTATAACATAAATTTAATTTAATTAACTTTTGAAACACATGAATCTTGACATGAAAAAATTTAGTTACTACAATGCAACTGAAAAATTAAAACATATAAAAATAAATTCCACTGAAGGCCAGTGATTAATTTTGTCACATTCATATCATACAAAAATAGTTTATTAAAGACTTAATACCTCAAACAAGGTTGGCTGGTATCCTATCCTAATCTTTTTTTCTTCTTCTGTTTTTAAACTATTACTGAAATTGATTAGACTTTCTCTTTTCATTAAAAAAAAACAATTAGTAATCATTCAATCGTTTAACTTTAAATTTTACACCATAAAATATATAAGTTTATGCAAATTAAATTTTACATAGTATGTTGTTGGGATGTATGATGCTCGATTTCCTTCAACCGATGTGTTTGCCAAGTTCGAAGAAGATTGAATTTTTAAGTGATTCGGTGGAAGCTAAAAATAAGAGATAAACACAAAGATTTAAAGTGGTTTCGGCTTTCTAACTCAAATCCTACATCCACTACCTTAGCTTCCTACTAAAGATTTTCAAACAAATTCACTAAGAATTTCGTCCCCTTTTCTCGGCTTAGGAGGAAACCGTCACACCGATCAAAGTTTCTACCCAAAACTTGATCAAACACTCTCTTACACAAGAAAGGCTTAACAAACTAGAAATCCCTCTAGAAGATATATGTTTGCAAAATTAAAGCTCTCACTCAAAACCTAAACATTTGAGCAAATTTGACAATTAAGCTCACAAGTGTTGTCTATACAAGAAATTGAACAATAAAGCCCTAAGAAAAATTTATTATCATAATGTTGTTGACAATTGAAACATTAGTCTTCTCTTAATGCTTGGAGGTCCCTTTTATACTCCTAATTGAGTTTGTAGTCGATACTAGCCGTTAGGGTTGAATTGGAGCCATTGGAGACTTTATTTCTCACCATAAATGCAGTTCTGTTATTTTTTTATATTGGTATATATATATATATATCAGGAAAATTTGAGGGACTCAACTCGAACTTAAAAAACAATCAACTAATTATTAAAAATTTCGAGTTATTCGAATTTCTATTTTACAACTCAAACTTTATTTAGAAAAAAAAATTCGAGTCGAGTTTTGCTCACCCCTAACTTTAACATATCTCAAGATGCTCCGTACTGCATCGACTTGCTGTCTCCAACTGCATTTGATCAACTTAAAGTGAGATAGATAAAAGACTTCCGATCAGATGTCGATACATGTCCAAGAAAATGTTTTGATATACATACAAACACTATTATTAGTTTTCCTCGACTTGCTTTCACAAATAAACTATAATATGAAAGAACAACTGTAAAATCACTTTGTATTAAGAATTCACTGTATAGTATTTGTGCCTATTTGGTGTTGAATTTGTTGCCATTGTAAGCAATGAAGACCCCCGCATGTAAAATAGTTAGAGAGGGTTTTACCCTGCAAATTGGCTGAGTATATGTTGCTGTAAAGTTATCAAATTCCAAATGCAAATAAGAGTAAAAAATTCTATCATTTTTCTTAGGCCTTTCTCATTGTCCCACCTGCACCAACACTGCATAAGCCTAGTTATCCTTGTCAGCATTGAACATATGGAAAGAGCTATTCTTGTCAGCATGATGTGTCTTTACACGTGGGCGAACGCGTCGGCTTTGCACGTGGGAGGAACAATTTTGACGATATGTGACATGTGAGTAAAATGAAAATACTGAGGTGTCATGGTCACTGCTGTCATGTTGGGGAGAACAGATATTGGAATGAAATGAAGCACCTTTTACTATTGTCTTTGAACTCTGGCTCAATTTTGTTCCATTCTTTGGACTCATTGAAAACAACTACATTCAAGACAATGAACGAGTTCCAAATTTATTGTCAATTCAATCTTAGTTCGTCTCAATTGGTTCATGTAATCCCCTTTTGAATCCGAACATCTATTCCGAAAATTAACAGCCTCCGTATCTAAATAACATCATCCCCTCGTAATACTTAGTTGCGAGGGACGGAGGTGTTAAGGGGGTGGGAGGGACCATGCCTATAATCCCCCAATTTTCTTTTACCTTTGTTACATATAAACACAGATATGGGTGTGGGGTTCACAACTATGCTAGCAGGCTGGAGTGCTTCAAATGCAAGGCACCAAGGGACTTCGGCTGTAATATCAAATCCCTTATATTTAATTTAATAAAAGGGTAACCTACATAAATTACCACCATGTTATTGGTAGAGCACCTTATTTTTTGAAACAATTAAGCCATACTATTAATTTAGACTCAATTTGGCCACCTGCCGTTAGGGTGACGTGGCAATTGAAAAAAAAGTATAATTACACATTTGGTCCTTGCTATTTACACATTCTTTTAATTTAGTCTTAATTTTAAATTAATAAAATAAATTAATTAGGTGATGACACGTGTCACCAACTAATGGATGAGGAAAATAAAATCAAGGAACATGGCTTGAGTAGAATTCGAACACGAGTAAAGTGCATGCTTTAGCCACTATGCTAAGCACAAATCTATACTATAAATTAATAACTTTAATATATGTCTTATTTCAGTCATGGATAAGGAAAACTTATGGCTCGATCAAAACCCATCGCTCCAAGCTAAAAGCGCATTGCTTCCTTTCTCTGATTCATCTTCAAACACCAACCGATTCAAAAGGCAAGATGTCACATCACCTAAAACAGAGAGACACAAGAAACATGTACTACTTAAACAAGGATAATATGCAGTTTCACTGTAATTTCAGGTCAAAAAACCAAAAACTTAAAGGCTTTGATATGAGCCTGACATTACAATTCTCATGCTGTTGAAGTTCAAAGAAGGGAATTGATTGATAGTGGAGATTAACAAGTCAAGAGCAAAATCGAATGGACACCAACCTGAAATGATTTTCTTAAGAGGAAAAAGTGGAGCCTCAGGGTCATATGGCATGCTAAGGCATCTTTCATAGAAAAGCAGCAAATGTAGTGAAAGGGTGTCCTTGAGCATCATTTACATCCCACGGTTCATAAAGTAAATCAGAATTGAAAGATCGAACTGCTACACCATGGGATATAAATACCTCATTTGGCCAATGATCTCTAACCAGTGATATAGGATCTGAAAAAATAGTAAATTTCCACTAATATGTTAAACATAGAGCTTTCTTCTATGCTTTCCTAATAGTAAATTTCCACTAATATGTTAAACATGGGATCTGAATAAAGTAAATTTTCCCAATGATTGGACAATTAATATGCAAACTCAAGGTCAAAGAAGACAAAATTTAACATTTCTGGAAAAACAAAATTGCAAAGGTCTATTTGTAAAACAATTGATCTCACAATCATAAGCAATTGGAGAACAGTAAATCACTCAATCAGGAGGAAAAAAATGGAAGCTTTGCCTAGTGAATGACGAGAATCAATATCGACTGAAGCAAATCTCATAAGAATCGGCTATTATATTAGAAATGGATATATGAAGCAGCAACTGCAGGGATGGATTCATTCCCTCTTGTTTTACAGCTTGAAGTGATAGGTTTTGATCAGCCATGTGTTTTCCTCATTCATAGCTGAAATAAGATATATATCAAAGTTAGTAATTTATAGCATAGATTTGTGCTTAGCACAGTGGCTAAAGAGTGTATTTTATGCCTTACTTGGGTTTGAATCACACCCAGGTCATATTAAAAATTAGAATTAAATTGAAAGAATGTGCAAATAGCAGGGACTAAGTATGTAATTATACCCTTTTTAACATCTAGATTCTAACGGCATGTGGTCAAGTTGAATCCAAATTAATAGTATGGTGGCTTAGTTGCTTCCAAAAAAAATAAGGTGGTCATTTACGTAGTTTACCCTTAATAAAAATTATTTTTCCACCGATATGTAGTGACACATGTCACAGGTCGGGTCAATTATAGATCAAGATGATAACAGGTCGGTTTAAATCAGATCTCTTGTCGTTTTAAATCGGGTTATATAAGATATTTACAAGGTTAATTTTGGGTTCGAATTCATATCAAATCAGGTATCTGGTCGAGTTTGGTTATCACATTATCGAGTTCAAGTCGGGTTTAGTTCCAAAATAATTAGGTCCAACTCAAATTCAGGTCAACATCATGTCACACTCGGGTCGAGTTTGGGTCATCATCACCTCGGGTCACAGCCAATTCAGACTCGAATCGGTTTCAGTTGGATTCTTAAGTTGTCAGTTTTTTACCCCCTCTAATACAATGCCTCGGAAGTTAATGACTCTTGATGCATTTGGAAAGAAGAAGGTTGCAGATAGGAAGAGTTGAAGCTTTGAAAAGGCCCGAAGACAAGGATTTTGAGTCCATGCAGCTTATTGGGAAAAACAAAGAGCTCAGCCAGGCAGAAGCCGCATGGTTTTGACATTGAGCACGTGGCATGTGGTTTGAGAAAGAAACAAAAGAGGTAATAAACGTAGGAGGAGCAAGTTGGTTATGAATGCGTTGGCAGATTGTTGTACTCAGAATTCAGAAATGGTGGATTCAAAGGAGTTAGAAGATACACGTAATTGGTTTTAGGATGACATTAAAATAAGAAAGAAGAGCATGTGCTGAATCATAATCCAAGCATATATTAGAATAATAATAATAATACTTGATAGCCAATAGCCATTGGCCCTTTCCCTTTCAAGAGATGAAGAGGCAAAGGCAAGGGCAACCTCAGGCTTTGGTCACCGTCTCACGCCCACCCTCCATCATAACTCATCTGCTCTACGTGTCACCTCATCCCCACCAACCAATTAAAATGAAATGCCTCATCAAATCGCATCCCCCACTTAGGTCTCATTGGATATATATAATCCTTGTATTCTTTAAAAAAAAACATACACATTTATTTTAGTATTTTTATATACATTTTGGGTAAAAATTATACAAATTTATATATGTGTTAATTATAAAAATTTAAAGCACTAATCTTAAAAGCTTATTAAGTAAATTCAGTTGCAGAACTCAACATTTATCGAGTGAACTATTTAAAAATGCTTAAATTTAGGAAGCTAAAAATATAAAACATATATTTTAAACGAATAAAATATAATTTTACCATTATTATACTTAAAATTTTCTTTTTTCTTAAATGGGGGGCCTCCACTGGTGTCTCTTGAGTACATTTTTTTGTTGTCCTTCTAGTTCTACAAGGCTTTACCCTAACTAATATGAACCGACCTATGTCGCACATATAGTTGTGGCGGGAGAATCACCCAACATGACTTTTTTTGAATACATAAAGCCTCAAACTGGAGACATACTTAAGCGATATCAAGTTGATTGCCACTTGGATCAACTCCGTTAGTTATTTTTAATGAACTTAAAAAATTATTGGGCCTTTTTGCGTAATTTTTTAAATAATTTCATGATTCTTATTATTGTTTTCCCCAGTTGCTTATTTATAATTGTTTTTTAATGAACACCAAGAAATATTTATGGGGTAAAATATGCAAATAATTTTTTATTGAGATTTTTATTAAGTCTTCTAATTAATTACGACTACAAACTAAACCCACTACTTTAAAAAGTATTGAGTGATGACATGGCAATTAATAAAATTAGTATAATAATAAATTTTGTCATTAAATTTTTTTATTGGCAAACAACGTATGCTTTTATTGAATAGAATCATACAATGTTGTCACATTCAAAGGTCTCATTAAAATCTTCCTAAGCCTAATTAGAAGAAAAAAGTATCAATGAATGTGATAAAGAAAGTCAAACACCCATAAAACCAACTAATAACAAAACACGCAAACATGCAGAAAGATCAAAACCCCACAACTCATGCCATCATTCGAATTCAAGAGGAACGATCGACATCACCCTTAGCAAGAATATCGGCCAAACTATTTGCTTCCTAGTAAATATTAATAAAGCACACGCATTACAAAGATTTACACGTTTTATCAATTTGTGAAACCATCGCCAAAACATCCATGGTCCACGTTCAGTACACAAAATCCACGACACAGCCACCATTGTTTAGTTATTAAATTTTACATAAAGTTATAATTTATTTATAAACAATATTTTCTTTACATTTATTTATAAACATTATTTTGTTATGTATAGTCGAGGAATTATATAGGGATTAGTGCGGTCATGGTTTCACAAAATACTAAAAATTAGAAGAAAAAATTATGGTAAATTACTCTTTGAGCTCCAAAAATATATAATTTATTATTATCCCTTTAATTCTATTTTTTTAAAAAGATAATTTCAAAATAAATAATGTTGAGTTCTAACATTGAATATGTATTCTTTATCTTATATAAAATATATAAAAAAATGAAAAGCATATGTCATATTCACCTGTACATAATTTTAGAATATATATTTAGTGCATATATCGACTTATTTATCTATATATCGTCATTAAAAAGATTAAATTGTTTTCGTATATAACACATTCGTAATTATTTGTGAAATTGGCATACAACACGCTCTAACGAAAGATTATATGTTGATAAATAATGTGTTAAAAAATACAACACTTCTTATTATACAATTTAATTCATAATCCTAAATTATAAACCATAAGACCTGAACATTTTAGACCCTAAATTTTAAGCCATGAATTTTAAATTATAAACAGTAAGACCTAAAACCTAAACTAAACTTATAAACTCTAAATTTGACAAGCTTGTGTAAACACTTTTTAATTAAGTATACAAATTATTACATTTTCAAAAGCAAGTGTCAAGTTTCAAACTCATATAAGATGAGACAACATGATAATCCTTTAGTTTATACAACTTATGTATCAAAAAATTTCTCGTATAATAATAATCCTTTGATTTTGGGTTCAATCCGTAATCTTATAATAAATAAATGTTTTTATTATAACATATGAATACACATTATTGTAATCTTATTAAGTCTATTTTGTTAAGCAAGCACATTTAGTCGATTGGCCAAGATGTTCATCTTTGTTATTTCATATCTCTTAGGTCATGGGTTAGAGTCTCTACCCCTCATTTCTAGGTATGATTAAGATCAGAATTAAGAATTGTCAAAAAATATATTTTATTAAAAAATATATTTTTTTATAAATAAATGATCCCATGTTAAAGTCTCAAGTAATGTAATTTTTTATTTCTAATTTTGATTTTAATTAACCATTACTTCATTTGCATAGAAACTAAAATATGTTTTTAATAGAAATATAATATGAACGCATTCTCTATAATAGGCTTAATTAAAAAAATAAGTTTCTAAATTATTATCTTTTTATTTTAGTTGTCTAATATTTATATTGTTATTAATTTAAGTGTTTAACATTACATTCTGTTAATATTTTATGATTGGTCCGTTAAAAATTCATCAAACAGTCATTACTTGAAATTAAAACCTCGGTCATGTGTCAAGTAATGTCTGGTTGATGAATTTTAAAAGATTTGAGGAGGGTGGGTTAGGGATTTGGGTGTTTAAGAAAAAAAAGTATTTTGTGATTTTTTAAGAATCTTTTTATGATTTTATTTTAAAAAATTAAGTGAAATTAAAAAATAAGCCATGTGTCATACATTCATTGGAAGAAGATTTTTTTTAATGTCAAACATTTAAAATTAACAAAATAAAATATTTTGAACATATTTTGACAAAAAATTAGACACATAAAGTAAAAAGGATGTATAGTTTGTAATCTTATTTTTAGTTAACCCTTTTTAATATTATAAATAAATTAGTTAATAAAAATATAAAAATACTTTAATATGTATATAAATAAAATAGTTATTAATTTAATTTAAAATAAAATAAACATATTAATTTTAATGGGATTTGAACACCAAATCTCTCTTTTATTAAAATAAATTTTTAACGTATTCATATTATATATAATAATAATTTTTATTTTAATAATCTAAAAATAATTACAGTATAATATATGTCCATAGATAATCTTAACCATTTGACAATACATAAACGCTTTGCAGATATTGCATTGGGTCTTCTAAGATGAACATCATCCGTTTTCCTATGAATATCACTTGTTGGGTTTATATTTTATAATATTTTAAGTTAATGAGATTGAATAAAATAAAATTGTTTATTGGCTCGAATTTAAGAAAATAGGTCAAAAGAATATTATTCAACCAACAAAATCACATTGTGTTAACCATAGGAGAAACCTATTTAATTTTAAGTATTTATAATTAAAAAAGAATAACAAATGTGTAGTAAAGTTTGAACAAAAAAACATAATACTTGTTTATACAAGCTTTAACTACCTAAAGATCATGCCATTATTTAATATAAAAAAATAAAAACAAGTCTGACCTGGCGTGTTTTTCTACTTATGTGATAGAGTTGAGTGTCATTTTTATAAATATTCAAAAAAATATATGTTGTTTTCAAAAATATTTGTTTAATCTCCCCCTATCGTGCCATTCAAAATAAATATTTGTTTAATAATTATGTTTGAATAAATAAATTGTATGTATCAACTAAAATTATAAAAGATGATACATAAATATCATGTTTTACAATTAACGAATAACTGATAGCGTATATATTAGCTGATAGCTGGTTACATTAGTTAATTTGACTAGCAGATTATATTAGATGATTGTATAAAAGTGTTTGGTAAAATTAACTAATAGTTGATAATTGTTTGATTATTTAAACAAGCAAAATGACGTATAAGAACATGATTATATTCGATATTTGTTTAAATAATTTATTAGTTATTAATATTTTGTATCTATTAATATTAATTAGATTGTGAAAATATTTTTTAATATAACATTACTAAGCATATTTGAATGATCTATATATTAATTTATTATTTATATATTTAATTTAATTAATTAATTATTAAATTTAAATACAAATATAAATGTGTGAGAATAAAAAGAAAAAAATATTAGTAAACAAATGCCACAATGTAAATATGTAAGAGTGAAGAATTAAAATTAATAAGATTAAATTTAGGTTATTTGGAGATTTTTTATAATTGTTAAGAGTAAAATGCTCTTTATAATCCTTACATCAAAACCTCTAATTTTAAAATTAGAGGTTTCACCCTAAACTGCTATTTCAATATGCTATTGATCAAACATTCAAATTAGCGGATTTGACCTGTTATTGTCAAGCCTCTAATTTTAGCTCAAACCTTTATTCACTTATGGAATTGCTCTAATTTTTTTCATCACTAAATTTATGAAGACGATATTTATTATTCAGATACGTGATATAATTATACAAATTTAAATTAATATAGTAAATAAAAACTTAAATCAATATAGTAAAATTAACATTTAACATCATAATTATATTTAGAATAATGAAAATCCTTCAACGATATTTTAATTTAAGGATTCAATTGTAAAATTGAATTGTCAGGTTTAGAGAATTCTAACGCAATTAAACCCTAATAATATTATATAGTGCGGTTTGAGGTTTATTTATTTTTATAAAGAAATTAAACCTCGTTAAAAAACTGCATGATCAGGTTCAAAAAAGGGTGCAAACCAGAAAATACAAAAGCATGGGAAAGCTTCAATACAAAATTATACCTTACGTAGCTACGTGTACCAAATAAGAGGTGTTTTCTAAATAATTTCTGGAGAGAGTATTTGTCCAAATAATTTCTCAAAAATAAATATTCATCCGAATTTCCCCTCGAGCTGGCGGTTTGAGATTTATAATATACCCTTCAACTCCTTGAATCCCTAAATAGTAAATACTAATGGATGGAAGATGATATTGTGTCTTATCTTACTCAAACTCAAAATCTATAACCTCCGAAAAATTACAATCATGTCAATACCAAAGGGACTAATATGCATCAATACTTTAAAATTTAAAGTAAGTTTTTTTTTTTTGAAAATCACTTGAATTTTTTTTCACATATAAAATGAAAATGATTGAATCTATGAGTAGTCTCAATAATAGCGAGTTGACGGATTTTTAGGTGATTAGAATTTGAACAATTTTATCTGTAATATGTGCTCGAATTTTTTTAAGTGTTAAAAATTAAATATATACTATCATGTGATCAAATTAAGAATGCTAAAAAAATTAAAATATTACAAATTTAAAGATAAAGCTTTACATGTACTTATCCATTTAATCTAGTATCATAAAATAGGGGTGAGCAAAACATGATTTGTCTCGACTCAAATTTTATAAGCTTGATAGGACTCGAAAATTTTTAAATAAAACTTTAGTGATAAGATAGGACTTTGCCAAGTCGAATAATTGAAATATTTAATAATTAATAAATCAATTTTAGAGTTCAAGTCAATCTCTTAACTCTGCACAAAAGTTTTTTTTTAACTCCTCCTTCGTAATATATATGTAACTTCAATTACATTTTTGAAAACAAGCTTCTTCTTTTTGAAATTCAATCTTAACTTTATATTTCTCAACTCTTTCCAAATTATTTCTTTCCGTTAATTTCGTGACTTACTTATACTTTCATCAATATATTTCCCCAAAAAATACTTCTTTATAAATATTTTAATAAATATATTATGTAATTTTGGATGATATTTAATTTATTAATATTACAAAAATTATTTACAGTTGTGAAAAATATGAAAACTTTTATGAATTTTATAAAGTGATATTAAAAGTCATCTAAATTAAAATTAATTAATATCATAATATTATAAAATTTTATAATTAAATTTAAATAAAATTTAGAATAAATTTATTCAACTTAAAAATATATTAAGTAAAATTTAAATAATAAAATATAACTTGAAAAATTGACTCACCCCTCTGCACAGATCAAAAGACGCAACCTGATTTGATTCAAAAACGGCAATTTATTGGAATATTCGACGTAAAATTCCTTTCCTCTTAAATATAATTTATTCTTTTCTCCCCAAAAAATAAAATAAAATAAGGATCGGTGCCTTTTATAAGTTCCTCGCATATCCCTTTCTTCTTCCCCTTCTCTCTATTTAGCTCAAACTAATCCAAACCAAAGAAACAAGCCTTTGTCCAGTTGTCCTATACACATGCATTAATGGCTGCTTCTGGGAGAAGAATCAAACGAGTTACTGATCCGCTCGACGACCGAGTCAAGGCTCGACTCGTTGGCGCCAGTTACGAAAGCAGCGGAAGCGAACACTCTGCCGCCGCCGTTGAAGACGATTCGCCTTGCCTCTCGGAGCTAGTTCACGGTTTTCTAGAAGACGGCCACGATGCTGCAGAAAAAACGGGTTACAACTCAGACTCCGACCGAGTCGACTCAAGCCTTGACATTAGCGATTCGCTCCAGATCCTCGTCAAGTCAAACTCTCTTAGCAACACGGATTCTTACAGGAATCTTCTTATGGCTCACGTTTTGAGAGCAATGGAAATGCTTTCCTTTTTCAAAACGGATAAAGCTATTTTCCGGCGTAATGTAATGGCTTATCTTCGCGAGTTAGGCCACAATGCGGCGATCTGCAAGACCAAATGGAGCTCCTCGGGAAACCTAACCGCCGGAAACTACGAATTCATCGACGTGGTGCAATCGGCATCTCCCACTCGGCAAAACCGGTACTTCGTCGACCTCGATTTCGCCTCCGAGTTCGAGATCGCGAGGCCGACGGCCGAGTACTCGCGGCTATTACAACATTTACCTAGGGTTTTCGTAGGAAAAGACGAGGAATTGAAAAACACGGTCAAGGTGATGAGTGACTCGGTAAAAAAATCGTTAAAGAGCAAAGAACTAACTCTCCCTCCTTGGAGGAAAAACCGTTACATGCAGAACAAATGGTTGGGTCCGTACCGTAGGACGGCGAACACCAGCAGCACATTGACGATCCGTCCCGTCAACATCGTGCAATGCCGATACGTGGGGTTCGAGGACGCCGTGAACGGCGGTCTGTTTGTCCGGACGAGATGATAATTGGTTGATGTGGACAGAGAGAGAAGAAATAAAACAGGAATAGATAATAATGCGGGGAATATCTGTAACCTAATCTTTACTTAATCAAACACTACTCCTATTCATTTTTCTTATTCCTATTCATTTTGTGTGTATCACTAAAAGACGATTAAAAAACACAAAACAGTGTAACGCGGCAAATACACATTGCGTTTGGACCACGTAATCTGAGATTTCAACAGAATAGATCCTGGCCATCCAAAGTTTCGTAGAGATGAGCGCCCCCTGATCAAATAGAACACGTGTTGGAGTGAGTTGGCAGTAGTATGTTTGGATGCGACCGTGTGGAGGGTGTTGTTTTTTAGCTATAACTTTTAAAAAAAAAATTATACAAATTAGTATATGATAAATTAATATTTATCTCAAATTAGTAACTGAGCTAGAAAAGAAATCTTAAATTAATACTTGAATATGGAAAAAATCTAAAGTTTGTTCTTAACGTAGATATGATATTCCAACAAATAATCCGGCTGTTATACACATTGCGATAGAAATTATATTATAAATCTAACTCATCATATTATTTATAGTCTCAACTAATAAAATTTATTTATTTTATTAATTTTTTCATGTTATATTTTTAATAAGTAAATCTTTACTTGATAAAAAAATATTTTTAAATTTAATTTACAGTAAATGTGATTGAAGATTTACTTGGTAAAAAATTTAACATGAAAAAAATTAATGAAATGAATGAATTTTATTGGTTGGGATCATAAATGACGTGACAAGCAGAGCCTATAATATAATTTCTCCTCATTAAATATTTTGAAATTATCCATCTGATCATGCTCAATGTGCATTGACCAAGTGGACCTCTAATCTAGAGTATGATATACTAATGTCTTCAGAAATTTATTCAGAAATAATGCTAACTTTCATAAGATAAACGTTATGTTCACTAACTCATCATCGAACTTATTAACCGAAAAGCATGATTATTCTGTCTCTTTCATCGTATTAAGAAAAAAATTGATATTGTTGTTAAACCTCCCAAACTTCGTTTCTCTCTTCATCTCCTCATCAATATTGATTGCGGTTTTCTAACTACATCAACTTGAAGATCTCTACGACCATCATCTTATTCAGTTCATCAACAAATATCATATTAAAAAATTAATTAATTATTAAAATATCAAATCATTTAATTTTGAAAAACAAAGTAATAAATTAATTTAAGAAAGATTCATCAAATCTGTAGGGTAAATTGCAACGATATATTTCAAACTTTGGGTGCTTTACTTTTTATTTCTTAATCTATGATAATTCTTATCAAATTAATTGATTAACCAATGATTTTTAATGAATTAACATGCAATGGTTATTGCATGTGGCCTGAAGTAGACATACTTTCATAACGAATTTTTCTTTATTCTATTAACGTCGGTACATAATCCTGATGACTTTCCTTGAAATTGATATATAATTTTAAAGACTTTATCTGATATTATAATAATAAAATAAAACATAAAATAAAAAATACCTAAACGGACTGTGATGGGGGAGTGAGCACGTCGATATGAGTGATGTTGATACGGAAGGGATGCGGGATGGAATGGTTGCTTCGGCTGATGTAGTGATTGTTGCGGAGTCTTCACTTCCGTCCGCGAACCATACGGCGGTGAGGGTGGTTGAGGATGATGGACGACAATTATTGCGAGATTTGAATGGCCGAACTAATCCAGGAGGTAACCGTGTGAGTACAAACAAAGGTGGTAGTCGGAATAAATTAGCGCCTAAAGGAATGGCGTTAAAAGGAATCAAAGCGAAGAAGTCCGATAGCGCTGGATTATCGCAAGTTGCGGTTAAGGATTGGGCCAAGGAATTATCCAAGTCCTTAACAGTGGCGAAAAAAGGTGTTCCACATCCTGCAAAGGAAGGTCGGAGTAATAGAGGGGAGAGTAGAGATTTAGTCCAGTGGATTAGGAATGAAACCTTTGAGAGGCCGTCGTCGGGTACGCCTCAATGATCTTTCTTTTTTCTTAAATCTTATTATGGTTAAGTTAATTGTGTGAAATGCTCAGGGCGCTCTTGGCCTTGATTTTAACCGTTATTTTAGAGTGGTGGATAGATTGTATTGTCCGGATATGTTTGCTATTGTCGAACCACGTATCAGTGGTGCTGCGGTGGATGCTTTTATTCGTCGCGCTGGTTATGACTTTTCATACAGGGTTGAAGCCAATGGTTTATCTAGTGATATTTGGGTTCTGTGGAGACTGGAGAGATAAAATGCAGTTTGATGTGCTGGCTGTATCGAATCAGTTTGTTCATGGATGGTGCAGGGATTTGGAGTCCAATGTGAGCTTTTTTCTTACTTTTGTTTATGCTAGCCCTAATCTGAGGGGAAGACGGTTACTTTGGGACCAACTTCGTGCGTTGGAGATGGACAGTGAAGTCCCATGGGTGTTAGGTGGGGATTTCAACGCCATCTATTCTGCAGATGATAGACAAGGAGGATCTCAACGACGGATGGGTGTATGTCGTCTTTTTGGTGATTTTATGTTCAAGTCGGGGTTGCACGATATGGGCTTCAATGGACCTCAGTTTACTTGGAAACGGGGGGACCTCCATCAACGGCTTGATAGATTGATTTGTTCTAGTGCTTGGTATGGCGCTTTTCCCCTATCGGAAGTGTTTCACCTTCAACGCTTGGGCTCGGATCATAGGCCAATTTTGTTATCTACCGATCGCTTGCAAAAGAATCAGGGGGCTCGGCCGTTTCGTTTCATCGCAGCATGGAATGATCATCCGGAATTTGCATCTTTATTGAGTGATAGTTGGACTATGGAGAAGGGGGTTTTTGAGAACTTAGCCGAATTTCAGACTAGTAGCCGGCGATGGAACAGAGAGGTTTTCGGGCATATCGGGCAAAGGAAAAAGCAGCTGTTAGCCCGTATCCGTGGGGTAGAGATAGCTATTGAACGAAATCAAACGCCGTTTCTTTTGGAGCTAGAGAGGAGCTTAAAAGGGGAGTTGTCTGAGGTGCTTAAGCAGGAAGAGAGTCTTTGGTTTCAGAAATCTCGCAGTCAGTGGATTGAACAGGGAGATCGGAACACGAAATATTTTCATGCTAAAACCTTGAGCCGTCGCCGGAGAAATTCTATTAAAATGCTTCGTTTGGATAATGGTGATTGGTGTGATGATCTGGTGGTACTAAAGGAACATGCCGTTGAGTATTTCTTGTCCCTTTTCACGTCGGAGCCGTGTCGTGAACCGCCTGAGCTGGTTTCGAGGGGTTTTCCGCGGGTCCCTAGGGAGGCTATGCAGGGTTTGTTACAGAATGTGACTTTTGAAGAGGTTACTGAGGTTGTCTTTAGTATGAGCCCTCTCAAGGCTCCGGGTGCGGATGGTTTTCACGCTACTTTCTTTCAAAAGAATTGGAATACGGTGGGTGAGTCGATTTTTCGGTTTGTTTCTGATTTTTTTGACCATGGATATCTCCATGATGATGCAAACCAAACGTTGCTAGTGCTGATCCCGAAAATTCAGAACCCGACTAAGATAAGTCAATACCGCCCTATTAGTCTTTGTACTGTACTTTATAAAGTTATTACAAAGATACTGGTGAATAGACTTAAACCGCTGTTGTCTGATTTGGTGAGTCAAAACCAGGAGAGCTTTGTCCCTGGTCGTCAAATTACTGATAATATCATTTTGGCCCAGGAAATTATTCATTCAATGGCAAATAAGACTGGGGCAAAAGCTTGGATGGCGGTTAAGGTGGATCTAGAGAAAGCGTATGATCGATTAGAATGGGGGTTCATTGAGTCCACACTGATGGAGATTGGCTTGCCGGCGAGGTTTGTTTCTTGGGTCATGCTCTGTGTTAGTTCTGTGCAAACTCGGATTATCATGAATGGCGAGCTTACCCCTAGTTTTCGGCCTTCGCGTGGTATCCGGCAAGGGGATCCTCTTTCCCCGCTGTTCGTGCTCTGTATGGAACAATTGTCTCATGCGATTAGTAGGATGGTGGATGAGGGGAGGTGGAAGAATATTGTCATGTCTAAGCATGGGCCTAGCATATCTCACCTTTTCTTTGCAGATGACTTGGTTCTGTTTGCGGAAGCGAACGTTGAGCAGATGCGGCTGGTGAATGAGATCTTATCCATGTTCTGTGCATGTTCGGGGCACCGCGTAAGTACAGCTAAAACCACTGTGTGCTTTTCTAGGAATGTACGTAAGGAAAAGGGTATCGCCTTGGCAGAAATTGGGGGCTTTCAACTTGTCGAGGACTTGGGTATGTATCTCGGAGTTCCTTTATTGCATAAGCGTGTCACTGCTGCTACGTATAGTTTCCTCTTAGATAAAATTGAGAGTAAATTAACTAGTTGGGCGGCGCGCACGTTATCATTAGCTGGGCGTATCACTTTGGCTAAGGCGGTGCTTCAGGTCATTCCTACATATGTTATGCAAACTGTGTGGCTTTCGAAAGGTATTTGTTCGGCTATGGAACACATTATTCGTCGTTTTATCTGGGGCTCTTCGAGTGGCTCCAAAGGAATTTCGTTGGTGCGATGGGATACTATTTCATCAGAGGTTCGAGAGGGTGGTCTTGGTCTGCGCCATCTTGAGCGTCAGAACCAAGCGCTTCTTATGAAGGTTGGGTATCGGTTAATTACTGATCAGAACAAGCTTTGGGTACAAGTTCTTCGCCATAAGTATAAGTGGGATACTCCTATTCCTTTGTATATTTATCGGGCTGGTTGTTCGCGTCTATGGAGAGGTTTGAGTCAAATATGGGACCATGTTCGTAACGGAATTTGTTGGAAGATCCGCGATGGGTGGAGCGCCAGTTTCTGGACTGATCAGTGGCTAGACGGTGCAGGCGTTTTGACTGAGAAGTGCACTGTTGGTCACACGGATCAGAGATCACCGGTAGCGGCTTGGATCGACGCGAAAGGTGAGTGGAATTGGGGAAAGCTAGAGAGTGTTTTGCCGGCTGATGTCATTCAGCAAATTCATGCTGTTCCTCCTCCGCATGCTGCCTTGGGATCGAATACAGTGGCTTGGAAATGGGAGCCGTCGCGTACCTTCTCTACGGCATCGGCGTATAGGGCGTTGGGTAGTGGGAGTGTGCCGGCTTGTCCGAAGCGATGGTTGAACATCTGGAAGATCAAAGTTCCCCAACGTATTAAGGCGTTTATGTGGTTGGTGGCACATGGAAAACTTTTGACGAATGTGGAGCGAGGGAGACGGCACTTGACAACGTCATTGGACTGTAGTGTGTGTATTGGTGTTATGGAGGACCTGGATCACGTCCTTCGCGTGTGTCCACGAGCGTGGAACCAATGGGCGAAGATTGTCGCTCCATCTCGGTTGCAGGAGTTCCGGGAGATGCCTTTTGAGACGTGGTTTTGGGAGAATGTTGCTGGACAGATGCAGGATGTCGAGTGGACCATGCTGTTTGCGATTGTCCTCTGGTTGATATGGAAAGAACGTTGTACGCGTGTGTTGGGCGATACTGCTGCCGTTCCGCGCGACTTGGTGACTGCTGCTGTTCGTTTGAGGGTGGAGTACGCCACAGCTTTTCATCCCACCGGTGCTGCGGCTTCGATGGGGCGGGGTGCTGGAGGGTCCAGACGTGGCGTAGCTTCATCGCACTGGTCTTGCCCGGATAGGGGGAGGGTCAAAGTTAACGCGGATGGCTCAGTTAGGGGACCGGTACAGATGGCGGCTATTGGTGCCGCTATTCGGGACGAGACGGGGAGTTGGTTATTCGGATTTGGGAGATGTGTTGGGCGTTGTTCGATTATTGTGTGCGAACTTTGGGCGGCTTATGAGGCACTCAAGCATGCATGGGATCTTGGTTACCGCTCTGTCGATTTTGAGACGGACAATTCTACGGTGGCGGATATGTTGAACGGTAAAAAGGAAATTTTGTGTGAGCATGGTTTAACTAGCAAGTTAATTGAGATTAGGAAGCGCGACTGGGATTTATCTATTCGGCATATATCTCGGGACTCCAATACGGTTGCTGATAAAATGGCTTCGCTGGCCTTTGATTGGTCGTTTGGTGGACGAATATGGCGCAGTCCCCCCCGGAAGTGGTGGAGTTGATTTTAGTCGATAGAAATTTAGTGGTCTAGTCCGTTGTTTTCGCTTTTTTTATGATATTCTGTACGTAACAACACATGTACTCTTTCCCCCCATCTAGGCTTAGGGGGTTTTTAACGAGGCATGTGTTGTTACCCCTCTTTTCAATCAAAAAAATTTTCAACAACAATATTAGTATAACTCATCTGAAAATTGTATATTGATTTGTTTATAGTTTTTTTTTTTTTAAAAAGAGAGGTCTTGGAGAAGGGGGGGCAACAGCTGGGAAAGCAGAGGGCTAATAATGAGGGGACAGGAGTGAAAAGGAAAGATGGTGAAACGGATAAGGTATTTTATTTGTTTATTGGGGGATTAGAGAGAGAGAAAGGAGATAAAGATGGGAAAGTTTGGCTCAACGCTGAAGTGGATGGCCACTTTTGATTTGGCATGAATTTTGCTTCTTCTTCTTTTAACTTTCTTTTTCGGCCACACCGTTGGCCTTTGCTTTCTTAGGCTCATAATATCTTGTTCCTCTTAATCTTATCTCGTCTTCAAATATTACAAACACATAAATAATTAGGAATTAACCATTTATATATTAAAATATTAGTATATCTTTCAGATTTGAAGCTTTTTTATGTAATATATATATATGATTTGTGAACAAAACTAGAGGGTTATAGTTTTGTTTAGTAATTAGCGGATAATTGATAGTGAATAATGTTAGTTGATTGTATTAGTTGATTTAATTAGCGGATTATATTAGTTGATTGTATAAAAGTCTTTGATAAAATTAACTGGTAGCTGATAGATGTTTGATTATTTAAACAAGCAAAACGACATATAAGGACATGATTATATTCAATACTTATTTGAATAGTTTATTAATTATCAATATTTTGTATCTATTTATATTAATTTAATTACGAAAAATAATTTGTTTTAATATAACATTACTAAGCATATTTGAAGGATCTATATATTAATTTATTGTTTATATAATTTATTTTAATACAATTTAATTAATAATTAAATTTAAATACAAATATGAATGTGTGAGAATAAACAGAAAAAAATATTAATTTACAAATGTCAAAATGTAAATATGTGAAGTTGAAGAATTAAAATAAAAAATGTTAAATTTAGGTTATTTGGAGATTTTTATAATTGTTAAGAGTAAAAGAGTCTTTATAACTCTTATGTCAAAATCTCTAATTTTAAAAAGCTCGTATTAGTAATGTTTTCAAAATTAGAGGTTTCACTCTCAATTCGTTATTCACTAAACATCTAAATTAGTGAATTTAACCGGTCTAATTTTAGCTCAAATCGCTATTTATCAACCAGGCCTATATCAATTTTGGAAGATTTTCAATTATATCCGTTAATTTGATTATAAAGGGTTACACAAATAACCTAAACCTAAATAATTCACACATGTTTTTAAAGAAAAATATATCTCCATATATAATTTAAATAATTATATTTTAGATAAATAAAATTAATACATATACATCAAAATTAATAATAAGATATATTTTTAATACATATACTTCAAAAATTATTTAGATTGTTACATAAATTTTATTAAATATTAAAATTGAACAAATATTATAATACACCGCATTAAAAATGCTAAAAAAAACTGAAAGGAATCAATTGCCTAATCTGTATTGCAGATGAGAAAATAATGTTAAATAAACAAATACACTTAAATATTCTAAGATTAAAATATTTCATAAAAATAGGTTTTATTGATACTGTCGACTAGTGTCAAGATTGTTCTAGATATATTTTCAAATAGCTATGAGCTCTGGTGCAGATGAATCGAATGATAGACGCATTTATTTAATGATTGGCCAACATGTATTCGTTCATTTATATTTTAAAACTGCTTTTTATTTTAAATAATAGTTTTATTTTATATATAATCTTCCTTTTTTTATCAAGTAACATAAAGAATAGTGTTTAACATATTACATATATATAACTGGCACAAATCACGTGATATAATATGATATCAAGATAGATTTGTCAAATCTTTTATACAAATTAAATTTATAGGAGATGTGTCCGATGAATTATTTTTATTTATTTGTTTATGTTTATTTATTAAGTTAAATGAAATAAGTATGTTTGTTTATTAAATGAACGAATTTAAAAAGAACGTGTTCGGTTAATTTATGTTCACGAATAAACTTATTTATTAGTTCGTTTATAAGCTTGTTTATTTAAGTATGATATTTCCTGAACCCAACAAGCTAGGGATGGATCTAGAAGGGGCTGAAGGGGGCGGTCCCCTGTTAAAAATTTGAAATTCTTATATGATTTAGAAAATTTTTAGAGATTTTCTATGTATTTTTCATTGAAAATTAATTTTTGCCCCGTTAAAAATTTAGAAGTTCGACCTTCTAGAATTTTATAGCTTCGCCCCCCAAACATGAAGTTCGGCTTCCGTCCCTGCAACAAACAGTCCCAGTAGAAAAGAGGATGTTGTTCATCCATATAAGACTCTAGTTCAGATCGTTTTGTCTGCAAAGTGTGTTCGCATTGTCAAATGGTCAAAATATGTATGAACATATATTATCTTGTATTCACTTAATACTATTAAAAGAATATATAATATTTCATATAAAATGTACTTAAAATTTTATTTTTATTTATATTCTATTATTAATATTTGAGTTTAATTACATATTATATATAATTTGATTTATGTTCATATATGGTTTGTTTGTTCATTATTCATGAATAGATTTTCAATTGTTCGTAAACACGTTCAATTATATATTCATGAACGTATTCGAAAACATATTTTTTTAGTTTTCGTGAAAATTGAACGAACGAATATGAACACAATATTATTTTTAAAGTAAATTATTATGAATATAATTCTGAATTTCTTAACAATACTAACCAAATATGAACAAACTTTAAAAATGAATAAAGAAACATGAATAAATGTCTACTCGTTGAAGCTTAGTTTATTTAATTTGATCTTATAATAATATCCATACATCTTTCTTATGTCTATTATGTATACAGTATACTATTTGAGGCATGGTGTCGACACCACAACAAGCATGCATATTAAACCCTTCTAGAGTAGGTAGTGGCCACTGACTTGAGGTGGTATGGGATTTGGTGTCGACACCATATATGTGATATCGATATTTTTTTTTCATAACATGCATGTCTGTTTTATGGTCTATATTTAAGGTGCGTGACTGTTCTTTTCAACAATGTCGTCTCTAAAATTTGAACTCGTGTACTCTTTTTAGAAGTGCAATGTGCCTTACCAATGCACTCAATACTTTTTGATCATGTGATATCGATATTAAACCATCAAAATCATTTTAAAATAATTTAAAAAACTTTTTGATAACTGAAAGCCACGGTTACTTATTAAATCATTTTGGGAACATGTTTTTGAGTGGATGGAAATCCTCTACTATTTTTCGTGTTCTTATTCATATCACACACTCAAAATTAAGTTTAGGGTTTAAGGTTTATAGTTAGAGTTTAGGAAATTTAAAATATGGTGTATTTTTAAAGTATATGGTGTATGGTTTAAAATTTAGAATTTAAGGTTAGGACATCTAATTTATTCGTTAATATTATTTTAGTGTTGAGACATATAAATAACACTGAAAATGACAGAAAATTTTATCCTTTTTGAGTATTATGACACTGAAATTATATTTGAAAACTTTTACCAAAAGATAAAAGTAAAGTTTCAATTATATCAAAACTGTAAAAAAAAAAACTAAATATATCTCCCTTTTGGAATGACAACTTTTAGAAGATTTAATTGAAAATTCTCCTATGAATCAAATACTGGATTTTATTAAAAGAAAAAAGAAATATAGCAAATATAATACATCCAAACAAGAAATTAATACACGAAAAAAAGGGTGATAAAATATAAAAACAAAATTATCAGTCTATCGACTCCTTACTTCAATACGCATTGAAAATCAATATCCAATATCGAAATATTGTTTGTCTCTGTCCAACTAAACACACAAGTATTGACATAACAATGGTGATCGAGAGATGTCAAAATTTTGGATCAACCTCGGAAGGCTCACAACAAAGAGCTGAGATCAAATAGTTCCTTTTGAAAATAATAGGGATAAATTTGCAAATCGTTCTGCCGTCAATTCTGACTACATCAAGACTTCGTAAACCAATATCAAAACACAACATGTCATTAACTTTTATGAATAGGCGAAACGATTTGCAAAAAGAGTAAAATATTTTGGATTATTAGTGAAAGTATGTTACTTGAATGACAAACTGTTATAAAGACAGACGAAAAAATTGTAAGAAAAAAATGAAACATGTTAGATTATTAGCGAGAATAAAAGAAGAAAAATAAAACAGAAAACTATCCGACGGCACTAAGAATTGAATTGTTAGATAGATGATACCTTAACTCCTATCTTAGTTAAAAGAATCTTAAAGTATCAAAGTGGAAAAACTATAATACTATGAGGACCAATTCAGGTAATAAGCCGTTTAGTTTACCCACATGTGGACTAGGGTGGAATACCAAGATTTCTTAGGGCTCAAAAAGTGTACTTTTGCCTTGCACGGCTACCCTATGATACCCCTCTCATGGGCTGTTATTTGGGTGTTAGAACCTAACTTCACTATGCAATGGGCCTCTTATTCGTACCCATTTAGCCTCATGACTTTATCATACATTCATGCCATGGACTATCGATTCTAGCCCAAAAAACAAAGCATGCGATTATTATAAATCGAGCTAATTGCACCCCACGTCATCAAACTATGATCCATTTTAGATTGATCTTTAAAGATTCAAATGTTTTAAATTCATCTCTAAGCTATGGGTCTCATTTAAAATTGGTCCAAAATGTTTGAACGTTCCAATTTCAATCTTAAACTATGACCATTATTCTAAATTGGTCTCTCAAACTTTTGAATATTCAAATTTCATCTTAAAATTGTTGTTTATGTCACACCATATTATTACATAATGGACTATATATCAATGTTTACATGAAAGTTAACAATTTTTATAATGATTTTATTAACATGAGATTTGGTTAGCATATATTGATAATTTGTGGATGAAATTAGAATGTTTAAAAACTCGAAGACCAATTTAGAATATCATACAATCTAGTGATTTTGATGTTTCTTTGAAGACTTTTTTTGTCATAAAATCAATTACTAGAAAGTGTGAACTTTCATTTTTTTAATTATATATATTTTTATACTTTTACCGTAACCGAACAATTATTAAATTTAATATTTATAATAACAAAGATAAAAAAAACATTAACTAAATCAAATCAAACTAAACATTTTGATTAATTAGTCAATCAATTTAGCATAAAAGACTAAATAAATTAAATTTACCGATTAACAGAAATAATTTATCAAGGGTTAATCCAACCCGTTTTGCACACCCCTAAAGTCTACACAACAACTACTCTACAAAATGTTGAGGGCATGGTCCCTCTCATTGCATTTTCAGATATCTAATCAGAACCGATTTAGAAAAATAAAATATATAATTTTTTAGATTGATAAAATATTGAATCATACTTGACCTAAAAAATAGAATATCTGAATTTTTAATATGAAACAATAAGTCATTATATCAAATTAGCCTATAGTCAAAAGAGTAAGAACCAAAATAACAATTAACCTTAATATAATAAATTAATTTTTTTCTCTAAATTTTCAAAAATTTAAAAATTAATTATTATTATTTGTATCCGATCCAGCCCTACCTTCCATCGCATAGTGAATGTAATTCGGTCCGTGAGATTAGGCTCGACATGCATTGGAAACATCTCTCAAACGACACGTGGACGACAACAAAGCGGCCCCCGCGTTTAGGGGAATCCACGAAAAAAAAATGAAAGGCATGGGGTATCATAATTCATAAGGACTCACATCCACCTCATTCTCAATAAAAAAACCAAATTCAACGACGGATTATCTGCTTCAAAGACGTCATTCTCTATGCATTTAACTTTAATTTTTTGAATTATCTATATATAATTTATTAATCAATTAGTTTGAATCTGTATTGTATAGATATTACCACAATTATTTTATTTGAAATGTTAAAAATTTAATTTTTAACATTACTTAAAGTATTTAATATTTCATTTCAGTAGCCTAAATGATAATTGGCAACTTTAGTTTTTTTTTGACCAATCATAATTTTCCATATTTGAAATATATGTAGTAATAATAGTTTATCTCTTAACTTTTATATTTATGTTAATTTGAGCCGGTTATTTTTTAAGTTCAACTTGACTCTCAATTTCTTTTTCTAGTTAAATTATTGTGTTTTTAATAAAAGTATAACTAAATCATTATTTTTCTTTCACAATATGGATGTGATAACGGTGAACCACCTTACACAAATTGAAAAATAAATTATCTGTTATAATATTAAAATTAGTCGCATCAACAACAAAATATTCGTCGACTACCATGTAAAATAACTTTCTAGCACCGTAAAAAATTAACTATACGATATTTTTTTAAGTTGAAATCACAGTAATTTAACTAAAAATGAATTATCAAGTTAAATTAAATTCTAAAAAATAATAGGAATCAAATTGGTAAAATAAATGAATATTTTTTTAATATGTTGGTGTGATGCAAGGGTAGCATTAGGGGTGTGCAAAATAAACCGTAATCGTTAACCGGTATAACCGTTCATTTTATAGGTTAATTAACCTAACCGTTAAGGTTAAACGGTTTCGGTTAACCGAACCGCTAAAAAAGACAGTTAATGATTAACCTATAGGTACTTTATTTTAACTAAGTGTCAAGTTTGTGTTTAAAATTTCTCTATTTAAGTTAATTTTTTTAAAAAATAATACAATATTTATCAGAGAGATATATTTATTATTCTAAAAAAGAAATAATTAACATTTAAAAAGAAAATCGTAATAGGTTACAGGTTAACCTGTAACCAACCGTTTAAGCTAAACGGTACGGTTAACCTACCATGAACACCTCTAGGTAGTAGTATTTGTTCAACTTTCTTAGTCCCAACATGATTACTAGTGCTCGAACCCAGGTCCCAAGAGATAATGAACATTTACCTTTACCACCAAGACACAAGGGAATAAGCTAAAATAAATGAATATTAATTTAAAGCTAAATCTATCATTATAAAAATATATTAATTAGTGTATAAATTATTGTATAAGATTGAGACGGGTATGGGAGTGGCGACAAACAAACGCTCATTTTTTTTTGGATATTATTTTTAGATTCGTCCTATATAGTAGTATTTCTTTTTTTTTTTTAAAGTTCTGTTGATAAATTTTTTTAAAATAAAAAATAATACATTATTTGATGATATGTCAACTAACATATGCTTTTTAGTGTTGTTTTCATGTTATAAAAGCTGTGTTTTGTAGTTTTTTTTAATCAAAAAAGCTGTACTTTGTAGTTGAGATGTAGCAACTAACCCTTTTAAATTTGAGTTTAGTGGTTTGATTGGTATGTATATACACACATACATGTGATGGACCTATTTTTGCAAGATGACTTGGAGTATCATGTTGAATCAAAATCAATTTTTGTGTATGCAATTTTTTTAATTGTCTGATGCGAATACAAGATAGTATAATATTTTTAATAACATACACATACTGTGCAAACAAACTGCTCCAATATAAATTATCTAAGAATAACATTATTTATTTATTTTTTCTTGGAACTACTTGATGGGTTCATCGGTGTATGTAATCTTACTTTCCATAGTTTAATTTTGTTTAAGTTTCCTAGTTTGGGTGTCCTACAAACCGCATAATATTGTGAATATTTGATTATCAATTAGCAAGATGTATACATGATGGACCGAGGGTGCTGGAGGGGGACAATCACACCTCCATCAAATTTTTAAATTCTTAAATAGTTTATATTTTTTTTGCATATTTTCTTTGTATTTTGTATCGATTATCTAAATTCGTCTTTAAAATTTCATAATTTCGCTAAATTTATAATAGAACTCTCTAACGATTCATACTCCTAATTTAAAATTATACGTCTGTCCTCCATGTATAGAACTCGATGGAAAATCTAAACCATTACTAGATTATGGAAAAGTCTAAGTCCTATTTCTAAGTTCTAACCAAACTTAATTAGAAAGTCGAGGGTTTAATTATGACCATAAACATAAATACTTTGGAGAAAAGAGATACTTCTACGTAATAAATTGGAGTTAGTTTAGGTAGTTTCAACATACCCATCATTGATGCATGATTTTTATTTTAGAGTGTTCCATAAGATTCTCCAACTTAAGAAAAATTCTGCCACGTTTGACGAGCACCGATAAATACTATTAACGACGAGTATTGATGAGCACTGTTAGATGTCATTACAACCGCGTATGAGCGGCGATATATACGCAGTTGAAGGCCTCACATGATTAACACCTAACTACATCAGGAGTTTGAACTTTGAAACCATTGTCCATGGACAATTGGAATATCCCCTCGCTAGAGAAAGTCCATCCGTGAATCTTTTGAAATCGCATTGCTATTGTACTGGATTTTGATTTAAAGTACTGGAATTTTAGAACAATAAAAATGCTACATTTTCAAATCTCAACAACATACGAGCGGTAGCGGCGGCAGTAACGGTAGTGGCGATTTAAATTTCAAATGAACAAAAATTAAAATTTTATAATTTAGGGGGTAAATAAGTATATTGATCTATGTTTAAAAGAAAATTAAAAATAAAATAATATATTTTAATTAATTTATCTTTTAATTTTTAAATAATTTATAATTATACTGTGAGTCCTTTAGATTTTTAATCTTTATAAATTAAATAAAATAGTGTTCATCGGTACTCATCGTTAGTTGTGTTAATCAGTACTTGTCGAACGTAAAACAATATTCTTTATCACCGTCTTTAAAAAGCTTTAAAAGTAAATATTTTTAATTAACAATATTTTTATTTTTTAAAAAACAAGAATAGAAATTGATTATAAATATAAGAGATTAAAAAATATTTTACGCTTTTTTTATAATAGTCAGGTCAACAAGAAACAATAAAATTAAAAGAAAAAAATATTTTATGCACCGACTATAAGTGTGTAGTTTTCAAGGTTTAATGTTAGAGTTTTAATATTTGGGGTAAAATTTTAAAGTTTAAGAATGAATTTTGTGGTTTAAAGTTTATAATTATGGTTAAGATTTAAGTCCCTAAAAAGACATACAATAGCTTTCAAAATTGTAAAAGAAGTTCTCACTTCGATCCATTAAATTTGCCCACTTCATGTTTCAAAATTGTTTTATAAAAATTATCTCATTGCAAAACTCAAACAATTTTTACAAATTACATTTTCTTTTCTAACCGTTTTTATATTCTCAAAAAATATAACTTTTTTTTTAAAAAAATATTATTTTACATCACATATTTTATAAAATATTCTTAAAATTATGTGATAGTCAACGTAAAACATAATTTATAAGTCGGATGAGTAAATTTTCAAATATATAGAAGCGTGTCTACATGCGGAAGGTTACGGTGCGACTACAATGCGACACCAACTGAAAATGTTATCAAAATTAGAATATGAAACTAAAAATGTTACACCGTTTGATAATTTTTTCGGTTGGTGATAAGTATCAAAACTTTAACTTTGAGTATCAAAATTTTCATCTCTTCTGATAACATTTTAAATTTTTATAAGTACGAGCGTGTGAGGACGACCTGGTGGTTAGAGCACGCTCACCCGCTCCACTCCTTTCCCCTTAGGTCCTGGGTTCAAAACCCTTCAGAAGCGTTACCTTCACCTAGATTTCGCCCTTCTCCCTCTAGGTAAAAGTAAAATAAGATTGTAATAATAAAATATTTTTATAAGTATCAAAAATATTATCAAACAATGTAACATTTTTAATTTTATAATATTTTCAATTGATGTCACAAAGTAGTATATGTCGCAAAGTAGTATGTCGTATTGCATAACTAGCCAAGGAGCCCAATATATATACCTCCCCATTTAAACCATAAATGATTGGTGCTGGGGCCTGAGTGTGTTGGTGTTCTGAGGACCACCTTATAGTTTCTTCAACCCCATCCCCCACGTGTCCATGCTGTCATCAGCTCTATGGACTATGAGACATTCTTTCCACAAGTTTATGCCACGTTCCCAATTCATTCATTTTTTTTTTGAATAATTCCAAATTCATTCACTTTCAAACAAAATGGCTTTTTAATAGTAACGGGTTGGCTAACTTTTGGTTTTTAATGAACAAAACAAGTAGGCTAATTTCAAATAATAATAATAATAATAATAAGTTGAACACATAATTTATCTTATGACTCAATTTAAAATAAAATTGAGTGGTTGATTGGGTATATTACGTGTGGATTATTTTCTCATCATTTAGCATATTATTGGTTTTAATGGAACTTTTAATAATTTAAAATTAACCTTGCTATTATTGGTTGCACTTCATAATTATTTATTTCATTTTCAATAATAATTGACAAAAAATAATGAAACTATGTTTTTCTAAGTATCTAATTTATTTTTTTATTTTAAAAAATAACTATTCAAGTGATTATTCTATAATCATTTAACTATTTAAATTATTTTTTATCAAAATAAATTTACAAATTATCTATTTTTGTTTTAAACATCTATTTTTTGATTAAATATAGAGGAATTATATTCACATATTAAGATTCGAACTCATACAAGATGAGACAATATGAACATCCTCAACTTTGTAACATATCAACGTTTTATTGGCTGATTATTATACGATAACTATCAAACTTAAAATAGTTTCGAAATAATAGTTTCGACTAAAATAATTTAGATCTCGAAAGTAAAATTATATATGCCATGTTTGACAATTAGCGGATAGCTGATTGCATTAACTGATTTGAATAGCGAGTTGTATTTTCTGAATGCATAAAAGTGTTTGGTAAAATTAACTGATGCCTGATAGTTGTTTGATTATTTAAAGAAACAAAATGACATATAAGGACATGATTATATACGATACTTATTTGAATAGTTTATTAGTTATCAATATTTTTGTATCTATTAATATTAATTATATTATGAAAAATAATTTTTAATATAACATTACTAAGCATATTTGAAAGATATATTAATTTATTATTTATATAATAATTATTTATATAATTTAATTAATTATTAAATATAAATATAAATATAAATGTGTGAGAATAAAAAGAAAAAAATAAAAAGTTTTAGTTTACAATTGTCACAATGTAAATACATGACGTTGAAGAATTAAAATAAAAATAGTTAAATTTAAGTTAATTGAAGATTTTTTATAATTGTTAATGGCAAAAGGGTTTTTATAACTCTTATGTTAAAACCTCTAATTTCAAAAGGCTTCAATTAGCAGTTTTTTTTTCACAATTAGAGGTTTCACCCGAATCCGTTCTTTACCAAATATTTAAATTAGCGAATTTAACCGGTAAAACCTCTAATTTTAGCTCAAACCTCTTTTTACCAAATAGCGCCATAAATTACATATTTACTTTATACCATAAGAAATTTTGGATCCAATGATATGTGGGCCCATTCAGGATATTATTATTTATTAGTACACTACTAGACATTTTAGGTAAAAAAAACAATATTCTATTAAAAAAGTTAAAAAAAATAAGGGCAAGATTAAGGTGTGACACTCTTATAGTGCGACTAACATAAATTCTTACAAATAGAATTTATGTAATTCTTACTAAAAGAATTTATGTAAGACTTAGTAATGATTTCGATAGAACTGAATTTTTACCAATTAAGTAAAAAATTGTAAAAATTATCTTAAATAAACTTTTTGTAACTATACAAATTCTTATATTATAACGTAAATTCTTACTCAAATAATAAAAAATTGTGTAAATTTTACCATTTAAATAAAAATTTATATAAAAATATATCTCATTTTAACTACACCCTAAAAGCCTCACCCTATAACTACCCAACAAACAACGTCCCACTGCGAATGCAATCTTTGAATGAACTAATAGAAATAAAATTATTTATGTGGTTAAGATGGATTTAAAGTTAAAAAAAGAATTTTATAATTTGGGAACCGACTTTTGAATTAGACAGTTTTATTATCATTATACCCTTAATTTTCAAGCATATATTTTTAAATTAAATTATTGTTTTTTTACAAAAAGTAGAAAATGCTTAAATATTTGTAAAAAAACACATTTTTACTACTAGCAGGTTGAGGTAGCTTTGAGTCTCAGCTAATAATATTTGATTCTATAATTAATGTATGTTTTATTTGTGCCGATTTGTAATTCAACTTATGTCTTATTGGGAAGTAAATTACTTTTTTTTTTAGAAAATAATCTAAATAGTATACTTTGCAAATTAATTATAACTATGATCTAAAATGCGTTATGATTTAAATGTTTAAATTAAAAAAAAAAACGTGATGCATGTCCACGAGATTCACTGTTGTTTCTCTTGTTCGTTTTACCTTTTTCCCTCTAACCCTTATCGTCGCAGTTTTTTGATTCCTTTGATTCTTTAATCGGTAATCAACAACTAATTTTAATATTGATTATGTACTATTGAGTCCATTATTTACTTGTTTGTTTATCTATATTTTTAATAAGAATCATTGTCTTTGTAGCACGTGTTTCCTCTGCTTTTGTGGCAAGCTTTTATTTTTTGTTTTTAATGGCTCATTTCATTTGTCATTTTGACATATTTTAGCATATCTTATCGTCGTTTGGTGCTCCTACAGAGATCTTCACGACGTTAATTTTTTATTATGATTCTGTCGGTGGTCATAAAAAGATAGATTCTCACTCGGTTGATGGTTGTTTGCCGATGTAATCAGACCTAGGTAGCGGAACAATCTACCTGATAGTTTGGTTTGCTCATCACTTCTTTTCACCCTGTAAAGTGTCTCATTTGGTTATAGACAATGAGATTCAGGAAGACTTCTGAATTTTAACGACATGCTATCTCTATGGAAGTATTTACTTTTCTTTGCACCTTTGAATTTTTGTATGAGATTTTGGTGGACTAGTCTTCATTATTTTCCCTTCTAGATGTGTAGACGCGTTGTATTTATAATATTTTTAATGATTTTTAATAAAAATTCAGTGGTCATTTGTCAAAAAAAAGTGATGCATTGGCAACATTTTATAGAGCAAGTAGTTCAAAGCTTTCGGTACACACCTTCCTCTTTCCCGAGGTTGTGAGTTCTAAATCCATTAACAACAAATTATATTCCATATTTAAAGGGCATATTTAAAAATATAACATAATATAATGTGTAAACTATCTAAATTTCCCATAAATTTGTTACTTATCGATTTTTTTTCATTTTTTTGACTTTTTATTACTTCAAATTTATTATTGATAAAAAATTAAAAAATATTTTAAGTAATTTTCAAATAATTATGACCATTGTTTAAATTTTTTACTTTTTATAAAACAAATAAATGTTTATATTTTTAAGATAAATGTTGACATTTGAACCTATATAAAGCAACATGAACATCCTTAATCATTCAATCAATTAATAAATTCGTTAAAATTTTAACTTTTAACAAGTTAATGGCTTAATGCTCGAATAAATTGAGTGAAATGGACCAAACGGGGGATTATGTATTTTCAATTATAGTATCAGTATGTAATTAAAGATTATATTGTAAATTAATGCTGTGATTCCGTTTTCTATCTGCACACCATCGTCAGCAAAAGCGTAACAAGATTTAAGAATTTAATAAATACTTTTTGATCTATTAATTTTCTTATATATCTTACAAATACATACACATTAATTAAATTTATTAAAAGCAATCCCTCAAAAATGAAATTACATGCCACCTAATAGATGTCATTTTCTGTAATTTAAGGATGATAAAGCAATAAAACTTTTTTTTTCAACGTCGGTGGTATTGGATTCAAATTACAATAAATTGTTCTTTTTCTATATCCAATCTCATTATAATAAAAATTAAATTAAAATTTCAAAAAACTAACTTGACAAAAATGTAAAGTTTTAAAGATAATTTAATAAAAAAAAGTTAACTTCAAGTGTCGATTGGTAAAAAAACAGTTTAATGTTAAATTGTCAAATTCATGAACTAATTTGATAAAAAAAATTAAGAGTCAAATTAAACAAAAAATAATTTCGGGATCAATGTATATATAGACCTTGTTTGGTAAACAAATTTTTGAGGTAAAATTAGAGGTTTAAAACATTTTTAGAAGTTTGACCAGTCAAATTCGTTAATTTGAATGTTTGGTAAATAAAGGATTATAATAGCGGATTGAAGTGAAACCTCTCATTTTCTTTTATAGGAATTGATGGCCTCGTTAAAAACCTCCTTCATAGAAACCGACGTTCCAAGTAGGACCATCAGTTCTAGCGCAAACCTCTCATTTTGAAAAACTCCTAAAATGAGTTTTTTGAGTTAGAGGTTTGAATAAAAAATTTGTAAAGACTATTTTGTCCTTGATAATTATAAAAAATTTCTCTAAATAATATAAATTTTGTTATGAATATTTATTTATGTGGATGTCTATCATGATTAGAACTTTATCAAAGGAGTTTGATTTATTTATTATTAGGAATATTATCTCTATGAATTAGAGTTTAATGTATTATGTACTTCTTATGCCTATAAATAGATGATTCATTGAAGGCATTGTATACAATTCTATATTTTGAGAATAATACAAATCTCCCTCTTTCTCTCATCTCTTTGTTCTTCTTGTTCTTATTCTTGTTCTTCTTTATTTTATTCACAACACGTTATCAGCACGATTTTGCTCAACTATCATGGTTCTTGTTGGTGATTCTCTAAAAAGATTTCAACTTGGTATTGGTGACTGCATCTACTATTTATTCAAGTTAGTTTGAAAAAAAAATTGGTATGTTTTTGCTTATTTATATATTGTTATATTGATTAGTTAATTATTCTAAAATTAAGGTTAGTATATTTCGATTCATTATTTGGTTATTATTTTATTCTGATATTCGTACTTCCTCTTGAAACATATTTCCTCTTAATTAATTATTTTATTTTTATAGCATACTAATTTATAGACGCCTTTCGCGTTTACATGGAGCTTTCAAGATTAAAAAAAAAACATATCTTCGAAAAATATATTTTTAAGCAGGAGTGTTGAAATTGGTAATCATGGGAAAGTAATTTTGAAGGTATGTTTTCTCCATAAGAATTTATGTTATTAAATCTATATTTACCATGTTTATATGCGCTAACATTAAAATATGGAAGAAAACCTATAATCTATGTTTGTGCGCTAACATTAAAATTGAAATTATTTTCCCACCCTCAGTCTACGCATAATCAAATGGCGTTTGGTAAGTAGTTTGGTCCTAAATAGCGTTTTTTTATTTATAATTCAATCATATCACTGATGCTTATGTTTAGTTTATTTTAGCTCATGACTTATTTTATACATTTTAATCTGACTTTAAATAGTCGTTATTTTATGTTATTTCATTGATGAGAATTGACATTTTTCGTGTTTTGAGTTTTATATTATTTAAATGGCTTGGAAAGAGACGTGGTATAAAGGGATTATGAGAAGCTATCTCGACTATCTCTTCATCGTCATCGAGAGGAAAAATATTATCAGTAAACTCTATTTTATTTTATTTTCCCTTAAACTGTAATTTTAAAGTGCGATAAATCATGATGATTTTGGATTTACAAGAAGATTATTATAAAGTCTATATTTGCTTGAAAGCAATATTTCTTCTTCGTCGAAAAACTCGACCATAGACTTCTCCCAATTTCAAGTAACAAAAATTCGTCTTGATCCAAAAAGTTTTATGGGAGGCATTCCTTGAAGTGAATGCAAAGCATGATGTTTATTCCATGCGATTATCAATGATGGGGCATTCCCTGAAGTGAATGCAAGCATGATGTTTATTCCATGCAATTATCAATGATGGGGCATTCCCTGAAGTGAATGCAAGCATGATGTTTATTCCATGCAATTATTGAATCTGTTTCATTCCCTGAAGTGAATGCAAACATGGTAAATCATTATTCAATTAGAGACATAATTTTGATATAATCCAAGTATAATTGGCTGGACATCCCGTTCTGCGAGGCTACTGGTCTCAAAGGAGGTTTTTAAAGGACCTTGTGGACAGGTTTAACAATGCCGCGTACGAGGATTAAATCTTTGTTCTCTGTAATAAGGATATGTGAAAAAGGTTTTAAAGGCCCACTGGCTCTACTCCATTTCCTGAAGTGAATGTGAGATTATATTATGGAAGGAATAAAAAAATCACATTAAAAGTTGTGGTCGTGGTCGAGGCTACGAATATACACATGAAAAATATAATCGTTTTAAGGATACTTCTACCCGCTGGTAGCGAAGTTATAAGGATGACAAGAGTGATAAAGATCATTCTAAGGAAGTGAAATCCTTTTACCAATGTGATGTTATAAACCATTGGTTTCGTACTTGTCAAACGCCAAAGTATTATGGACTTTATCCATAATCATGAATGATAAATGAAATAAAATATAAACAAATTTTGTTTATGGCGTTATTGGTCCAACTCATTTGGATATTGTTAATTTTCTCATAACCCTTGAAGGGAATAATTTACCATTTATTTTATTTCCCTTATAACCTCTAACATGAATAATTGGTTTTTCTTATGTTAATTCATTTTATTTATTATTTATTTATGTTGGTTTGATTTATGTTTATTTATTTCACATATTATTTATTTACGATTTATGTTAATTTATTATTTGAAGAATATGATTACTTCCGGAATAAAATGAATTGTGGCTATTTATGCATAGCAGATAATGCAAGTACTCATATTGTACTTAAGCATAAGAAATATTTTTCCCATTTAAATGCAAGGGGAAATATGAGTAGTATTTCTCAAAGTACTAAAATATCAATACTTTGGAAGAGCACTTGAAAGTTTATCTCTGATAGATAATCGACTTGATATGATGTGCTATATTTTATATTTTTCATTCCTCGAAGTGAATGATACAAAGTACATATTTTCATTACATGAAGTAAATGAAACAAAGCACATTTTGAAAGGTGCACAATTATGCATTCCTCGATTAAAATGCAAGGGAATAATGTGAGTACTATATCCGGAAGTACTAATATCACAAAAGGCTTTGGTTGAGCAAATATGTTATTGTCAAATGGAACTTTATTCCATATTCACAGTGCGTTATACTCGTCAAAGTCATAAAGAGAGCAATATGAGTTCGCAAACTATCCCTTTGGGAATTATTGATAACATATGTTATCAATTGGCATTTGAAATAAGCCAATATGGATATAAGTTCTGGTAGTCAAAAAGTCAGTTGAAAGCTCTACAAGAGCTATATATTGCTACCAAAAGATAATTTCAATTGAAAGCTACGAAAGAGCTAAATATATTCCTATTTAAAGGAACAATTTTGATGGCCGTACTAGACATGTACGAGTGAGATTGAATTACATGTTATGGTAAACAAGGAGTTTACAAATTCAGAGATATATACACACATATATATAGTTGGCATGATCGGTTAGACCATCCTGATCAATGGTGCAAAAATTATTGAGATTTACATGCACATGTATTAAAAGAACCTGTAGTTCTTGTGGTGCTTATTCTCAAAGGAATGGATTAAATTCCACTTATTAAAGAACGTGAAGTTCTTGTGTTGCTTAAAGGAATTGATTAAATTCCACTTACTAAAAGAACCTGAAGTTCTTGTGTTGTTTGTTCTCAAAGGATATAGATGATCTCACTTACCAAAAGAATTAGAACTTAAAGTTCTTGTATTGAAGTTGAGACTGTATGTCTTGCATATCTAAACGAAATATGGGCCCATATATCCACAAATGTGGAAAGTTTTATATGATTTTAGTAGATGCATCTACATTGTTTTATCGACTTACAACCAGAAGTTTGTGAGATTGATTCTAAAAATATTCAGATTATGCAGTTAGACTATTCGTCTTGAAAAGCTAGTGGATTTATATTTTAGGCTATATCAGTTGTTACAAAGCCTATTGATTATGAAAAATATAGTTTAGCAAAATTTCAATTGGATGCCTCCTATTTAATAGCTAAACTATGAGAACAAAAGAGTTATTATTTATATGGTGTTTCCATATAGCAACACTTATACGCATCAAGCCAACGAGTTATAATAAACTCCCCGTTATGATTGGTTTTTGGTCAGAAACCATACATTTCCCATTTTATGATTTTTGAATGTGCGATATGAATTGCTCCACCACAACGCACAAAATGGGTAAATAAAAAGGGTTGAGAATATATATTGAGTACGAGTCTCCTTTTATGTTTAAATTCTTAAACATTAATTGGAGAATCATTTATGACATGATTTTTCTCAACATCAGGGGGAGACAATAATCAGCTGGATAGAGGAAAATGAATTATCATTATCTAGATCCTCGTATATGAACTAAAAGTTCATAAGATAATTCATGTTATTACATGTCAACTGCCAGACATATTTACTGACCCAATGAGAGTAATTAAGTCTCATATACCAGCTGAAATGCTCTAAGTTTAAATTACATGTTAGAGCGAGAGAATGTAAATCATGCCTGAAGCATGATAGTTGAAATGGTTCCAATGATCAAAATTCTCGTAAATAGAAAGTAATATGAGATGGTCATATATTGGAGGCGGGTGCTCCTGAAGAGACCCAAGACATAACAAATAATAAAACTCTATAAGAGTTTCAGGTACCTGAAATAAAGATTGAAATCTTGAAGAGATCTCGATGAGTTATGTCATTACGAGAATGGAACCAGAAAATTGGAAAGTTGTCGACAACGATTTTACAAACAATTTTACATAAAATACTTCTATAGAAGTAAAGAAAGAAATCGAGGATCTTGTATAAAATCTATCCGGAAGTATAGATATTGAATTGGCCAATGTTGAAAGACGCTTTGAACTTCTAAAGTAGAAGTATTTGGACAAGCAGTCCAAACACCTAAAGGTGTAATGCAAGTGAGGCACAAATAAGTAGTCGTAAATACGACTTGAACTATGATTTATGAAAAGCTTTAATTACTTCATGGTGGATGCAATTACTTTGGCAGTTTTGAAAATTTTACATGCGTCTAATTATTTGTGGATCCATATTTATCCTTGAAGGATCTAAAATGCTATAAGCATTTGGAAATTTCTGAGGAAATTTATTTAGACATATCTCATGAATATTTTAGCGCAATTGGTATAATTGCCGTAGTGAATACTAATTGAGAAAATACTATAAGAATGATCAGATTTTCTTATGTATTTGATAAAGGAGTTTGGATCAAGATCTATTATGATAATTTTAGAACTCCTAAAGAGCTTCAAATTGGAAACTCATGAAGTACTTTCAATACAAGTACTTGAATCTTGACATCAAGTTTATCTCGACCTGAAGATCGAGCATTTTTATATATTTCTTTTGTCTATGAATAGACATAAGCTAAAAGAATCTTAAAGAAGATTCAATATGAATAGAACATATCTATTGAGTATCCCAATAGTTGTAAGATTGTTGGATGTGAATAAAGATAATTATATATTTTCTTGCTCTTGAAGCACTATATATTAGTTGGTCAAGAAATATCTATGAATATACAAAGACCATTACATTTAGATCTTCAAACATTCATTGATGCCTCCTCAAATGTCGTAGAAATAATTATGCACGAGGCAAGCCAAAAAAAATGTGTTTGGCTAAGATTATTGACCCAACATATCCAAAAGATATGTGGATTTACTTTTACAAGATATGATAAAAGCTATCTTGTGTGAAGATAAATCAAGATGTATATCTCAGTTTGAAAGTTGATACATCATGGAACATATTACTCCAAAGTTTCATCCCTCGCGATCTTTAGAAAATGATATTCAAGATTAAATTATGAAGATTCAAAGATCTTCTGTGATGTTTTCATGAGGGGGAGTAAATACGTGTTGCACTCTTTTTCCCTTAACCGAGGTTTTGTCCCAATGGGTTTTCCTGGTAAGGTTTTTAATGAGGCAACAAGTTATGCGTATCAAAGATGTGTGTACTCTTTTTCCTTCACTAAAGATTTTTTTTTCCACTGGGTTTTTATCTTAGTAAGGTTTTAACGAGGCACATTATCTTCATAGACATCCAAGGGGGAGTGTTATGAATATTTATTTATGTGGATGTCTATCATGATTAGAACTTTATCAAAGGAGTTTGATTTATTTATTATTAGGAATATTATCTCTATGAATTAGAGTTTAATGTATTATGTACTTCTTATGCCTATAAATAGATGATTCATTAAAGGCATTGTATACAATTCTATATTTTGAGAATAATACAAATCTCCCTCTTTCTCTCATCTCTTTGTTCTTCTTGTTCTTATTCTTGTTCTTCTTTATTTTATTCACAACAAATTTCATTAACTAATAAAATTTAAAAATAATTTTATAAATAAGAAATTAATATATAAATTAATAAATATATATATATTTAATAATTAATAAAATTATTTGAATATAATTTTATAAATAAAAAATTAATATATACATCTAAATTTAATAATTATTAAAATTATATTAAAAAATATAATTTCACAAATAAAAATTTACATGTACATCCTCATATATGTTCAGTAATAATATTAAAAAATTAATTTTCATAATCTAATTGATATTAATAAATACAAAATATTAATAACTAATAAATTATTTCAACAAATATCAAATATAAGCATGTCTGTGTACGTCATTTTGCTTGTTCAAATAATCAAACAGCTATCAGTTAATTTTACTAAACACTTTTATACATTCAACTAATATAATCTGCTAGTCAAACCAATAATACAATCAACTATCTGCTATAAGCTAATGTAATCCGCTATCTGCTATCCGCTAATTGTCAAACAGGCCATAACCTTTAACTTCATATTTATTTAATATTTCTAAAAAAAATCAGCTCCTAATGTTAACCTTTAACTTCATATTTATTTAATATTTCTAAAAAAAATCAGCTTCTAATGTTTTTCCTTTTTGTGTTTTGTGTAATGACGTGGTGGAATCATGGCCTTGGATTGAAACCAATGGTCCTTTCAAATAAAAACAGAAGGGTGAGATGGCCCGAAACTCATTAGGCGACGTGTTTCGAAAGAACAAACAGCTTTCTTACAACTTTTTTTTTTAAAAAAGAAAAAGAGAACAGAAAGTGGTAGTAATTTGACAAGTTTGAATTTGTCGTTGCTGGTTCTATGGTTTCCCTCACTCACCCCAAATTCAACTGAAAAAAAAAACATAGTAAAAAACAGTGTTCTCATTGTCGGATTTTCTCTTTTCTGATAATAATAATAATAAAGCGTCCCTGATTTTGATTTTGATTTTTTTTTTTACTTTTTTGCTGCTGGGGAAGATTGAAGAATCAGATGGCGAAGACGGGGTTGTTGAGTTCTGATCCGACGCTTAGAGCGAGAGCGGTGGAATTGAAGAAAGAGCTGCAAAGGCTGGTCAGGACCATCGTCGACGATGAGGATTACACCGTCCACTCCGTCGATCTAGCTAAAGATACTCTGTGTGCTTTGAGACAACTTAAGCTCAATAAACAATCCACGGCGGCCACCGCCGCCACCACCACTACGACGTCGTCCTTCAAGTTACATGAAGCCGTGTCGTGTCCCGACGAGTTTAAATGTCCTCTTTCTAAAGAGCTTATGAGAGATCCTGTCATTTTAGCTTCCGGCCAGGTAATCAGCTCTGTTTCTTTTCATTTATGAATTTTTCTAATTTGTTAATTGAAAATTGAAAGGAATTGAATGTTAGATAATTGAGTTGAGATTTATTTGTATATTTGTTTCTCGTCAATTTATATCAGTTAAATTGAATTTCTTTTTATGCATATATGTTTCAAGTAGAAATTTATCATCATTTAAGAGTGATTCTGTTGTAATTAATTGAAATTGAAGATTTCAAAGTGCAGTGTCAATATTTATACCAGTTTCTCAGCCATTTAAAGATTACAACTCTTTTAAGGAATGTGATTTGTATTGTTTTTACTTAATTCTCTTTGTATTTTAATTGAAAACTGTGTTGTCTTTCAGCATTGTGGATGTTGTTGGCTTGTTGCTTCATTATTCTGTGTTATAGATTCGAATGATTTGGAAAAATGAATGAAAATTGCATCATTTTGAATGTTATCTAATGGATAAATTGCAAAATCTTTTAAGATGATTGTTTTTACTAGTTTTCTATGTCCATGGATTTGAGTTCCCCTGGTAGACCGGTTGTTCGAGTTTGCGTTAAGCTTCGACTAATTCTCTTGCTTTGTGCATCTTGATTCCTGATTTGGTGTCATTTTTTCTATGTGCAGACATATGACAGACCCTTTATACAGAAATGGCTGAATGCGGGCAACAGGACTTGCCCTCGGACACAACAGGTTCTTTCACACACGCTTCTCACCCCGAATCATCTTATTTTGGATATGATATCGCAGTGGTGCAAGAGTCAGGGGATAGAGGTTCCAAACCCTGTTATGAATGGCAAAGAGGAGGGGATCACGGGAGCGGAACGTGATCATTTCTTTTCTTTGCTCGAGAAGTTGACTGCTGCCCTTCCTGAACAGAAGAAAGCAGCAAAGGAGCTTCGGATGTTGACGAAAAAGATGCCTTCATTCCGGGCTCTTTTTGGTGAATCCGTCGATGCCATTCCTCAATTGCTCACCCCAATCACCGGCAGCGAATCTCAAGGTGTTCACCCTGACCTCCAGGAAGATGTGATCACAACACTCTTGAACCTATCAATCCATGACAGCAATAAGAAGCTTGTTGCCGAAACTCCAGCTGTTATTCCTCTTCTTATGGAAGCACTGAGATCCGAAACGATTGAAATAAGGAGCAATGCAGCTGCGGCGCTTTTCACTCTATCTGCTCTTGATTCGAACAAGGCACTTATTGGTAAATCAGGTGCCTTGAAACCTCTGATTGACCTTCTCGACGAAGGTCATCCATTAGCTATGAAAGATGTTGCTTCTGCGATATTTAACCTATGCATTATTCACGAGAATAAGGCAAGAGCCGTGAGGGATGGTGCGGTAAGTGTCATTTTAAAAAAGATTATGGACGGTGTTCTTGTTGATGAGTTATTGGCTATCCTTGCAATGCTTTCAACCCATCAAAGGGCTATCGAGGAAATCGGGGAGCTTGGAGGTGTCCCATTCTTGCTTCGGATTATCAGGGAGAGCACTTGCGAACGCAACAAGGAAAATTGCATTGCAATCCTCCACACCGTATGTCTTAACGATCGAACCAAGTGGAAGTCGTTAAAGGAAGAAGAGAGTACCCATGGAACAATATCAAAACTTGCTCAAGATGGAACTTCTAGAGCCAAAAGAAAAGCTAGTGGCATTCTCGAGAGACTTAGGCGGGCTGTTAATATTACTCATACTGCATGAAGACATTACTCGATGCATAACTACCGAATGCATCATTTGTAGATTCTGTCTCCTACACCCAGTGAGTGATCAGGGTGGCTTATCATCGCTCCGGTTTTGTAAATTCTTGTGCCTCATCAGAGTTTTTACTCTCAGTTTTTCGAGTTAGCTGCTGTTAATAAACACTTTGGAAGCCTATGTTTATAAGATTTCTCTTTTGTTTTGGTCCAATACTGCCGGCATTTTGGCGTTTACAGGTAACGGAATCTTGGCTCGGGTCTGTATTCAGATTTCAGTGGTACTGGTGCATCAGTTTCTTTTGTTTCGAATCGAACCAATAGTTCATGCACAGTATCACATGGCCCTTTTTTAGCAGCTACTTGAATTTTACTTGCCATATGCATAACTTTATTCCATTGCATCTCCCTTAGAATATTTGTAGCAATAGCAAAAGCTTTTTATCACACCATGGATGATTCATAATGAATCCAAAAGGCTAAGAAAGTGTCGATATTTCTGGTGTTGTGGTCCATCCAATTTGCTGCCTGCCCCATTCCTCGGTTCATCCCGATCCCAAAAGTCTTCATTATAACAGTTTACTGCTGTGCTGTGCCTACTCGGAGTCACAAGAATACTTATTTATTCTTTGAAAAGTTCTTGAAGTATCGTATCTCCATGTGTTATGCTCGGATGCTACTTTAAAATAATAATGGAGTCAAGGGCAAACATAGGCTTACCCAGGTACGGTTCAAGAATTTAAGAGACTTTGTGCGATTTATTAAAATAATTTTTTTAATTTATAATATGAAAGAAATATATGATTTTTTTTAATACAAAAAATGTTAGATTACTCTATTGAGCGGCATAAATTACTTACAAACATAGAAGATCTAATATTTTCACTTAAAAGTTAAAAGTGTTCTTCTTCTTGCATATTTCGAATAAAAAATCATATGCAATGCTTTCAATAACAACTTCTTTCAAAAAATCACTCTCAATTACTGTCAAAGCAAGTCAATTGAGCCTTTGTTGCAACATAGTAGTCCATAAGTATGACTTCACAAACTACAACTTCAAAAATTTTCGTTCAAAAACATGAATAGTCATTAACACCCTATACGCAATTTTCACATTTTAAAAATAATTAAAACGTTTAGAAAAGTTTAATAAATCTATTGTTCATATTTTTTCTTAGATAAAAACTCTCTAAGTAACTTAATAAAAAGCTCATTTCCCTCAACATCATGTAACTCACATTTTTAAGCGCATTTTTAAAATTATTACAATAAGATTTGATATTAACATCATCCAATAAATGTAATTTATAAGAATAAAATAAGAAGCCAAAAACATTCTTACATGACTTTTAAGGTTAACTTTTAATTTTTATATTCTACTTTTTAATCTTGTCGTCAAAAAATCAACAGAACTAAATTGCCCTAACCACAATTAATGTTTTATATAAAAAAAATTAATTTTTTTTTACAACCCTGTGCGGTCGTACTTATTAAACATGTCAAAGAATCACCCTCTGGGTTTACGGATTACCTGCCCTTCAAAGGAGGAGCTTATTTTCTTCTTCTCCTACTCATCTTAAAGCTAAGATTAGCAAATATTACTAGTATCCTTTAAACTCCATTATGGAAGTGACTTATTTATACCCATACTGTACACGTGTTTTTTTTTTTACCAAACCCTAGTGAGAATTGACGTGTGATTTGTGGGGATAATTTACCATTCTAAATAACAACTGCGTACCAAACATTCCACCAGCGCATTTCATTGCGTTGTTTTGAAAAAGCGTGTTGGTTTTGCAGCCTGAGATTTGGGTGCCCCAGGCTTCCATGTTCACGGCTTTGCCTAATTCGTTAATGTAACCTAACTTTAATTAATTATGATTCCAAAATAATACATATAATATTTTATATAGGATCGGTCCAATATATTTAATACATATTATATATTTGTTTATGCTATAAAAACAGTCTCCAAACAAACCCAACAAGTGTCTCAGTAAAAAAACCCGAATGATTTTCATATTAAGAGACACGGGTTCAAATCGCTTGGTCTACAAGGTATACATGCATTATCAAAGAGTTAAGAATGTGTATAAACACATACTACCTTCTAATTATTTTTAAACTATTTAAAAAAAACGGCATCCAAAAACTGTCCACCTTTTTAATTTTATCAATTTAGTCTTCAAACTTCTGAAGTGTATTAATCTCATCCTTTGATTGTCATTGACCGGCATAGCCGTTAAATTTTGTGCACGTTATAACCATACCAATGTAAGAATATTATACTCCTTTCTAGTTCCATGGAACCCTTGGATGAATTAGTTTTGATAAATATGTACAAGCTTAATTCTTATGACAATAACTGTACAATTTCAAAGGATTGCAGGTCCTCCACATGCACCCGGGGTCAATTGCATGGCATTCTACATATTTAGCTTAAACCAAACATCAACGATTCATACCAGAAACAGACATGCACACTCTGACCAATTCACTTTGTGCTGCTAAATACGGGCATTCCCAGCAAAATCGTCAAATATTTCACGATTTAGTCCGCTTTGTAAGCCCAACTGTGTGTATCTAAATATGCTTGGACTGCTTCCTTTATTGCCAAGTTCGGTACAAGCTGGGATTGATCGAGCGGCTCCCGTGTGATTGGATCAAATTTACCAACCTGATTTCCAGCAAGAAAATTATTATGTTTAGCATGAAAAGGAAGAGAAAAGATATCTAAACAACAGCCCATATTCCCAAAGCAAGTTACCTTCTGAAGATGGTCAAGGATCACTGCTCTCTCATACGTAACTCCACTCGGAGTAATAACAGGATCACGGAAAATATCAAGTGTGATTTTACAACACAAGTAATCCGGCACCTGAAATTTTCCATCATGAATCCAAAAGAATACAAAATGGCATGTATATATAACAAAAAAAAAACGTATTCTTACCTCGCCGGGGATGTCATCTTCACCAGCTTTCCTAAAAACTTGTCTCAGAGCATCCAGTTGTTTCGTATGAGAAATACTAGCGTCATCCAAGAAACCTACTGGTTGAGAATCATCAAGGAAATGTTTCTCTCTAAGAGCAGTTTCACAAGCCTCCCTGCAAAACAGAGGAAATAATAGCATGAAGCAGAAATAAACGTAATGAACAATTCTCCACCGAAAACTTGGAAGGAGGTAATCATTCCCCTCGAATCAAACGTCTAAACTCACAGGGATGACATACTTCAAACTTTGCAAATCCCATGAACGCTTGGAAGATGCATGCTCCCATAGCAAGTACTTTGCTTTTGCAAGCTCCTGCCAAATCTCATCCACCATATAACCCTTTGGATTTGCACCCCTTCCAAGATCCAATGCCTACACAGGCAAATTAGCTTTTTAAGTGAATATGATGCTACTAGCATTAGGAAATGTTACACTCAACAAAGATTCATATATATATATATATATATATATAATACAAGGCATGAAAACCCAACACAACTCAATAATTCGTTGAACAAAATTTCCTTTTAGCGAACATCAAAAGTGAAGAAACTCTGGAATCTATATAAACTGCTGGTCCAATATGGATTTCCAAAAAATGGAAGAAAAAAATAATTGAGAACTTCCACATTAAGGGAAGTAGAGAAAAATTTCCTTCTGGGGTATTCCGAAGGTGTAACCTAGGCAACGAAAAAGGGGCCCGATACTTCAACTAGAGGAGCGACCAGTTGGTTCACCAAACCCCGACCCAGCATCACGCGTTCTCAGGGTCCAAAGGGATCCAGTGCCCAATCACCGACTCCTCCCGGAATTGTGTTATCGGAGCCGAGCCAGGAATGGCCGTTAGTGGACACCCACCACTTTTCACCGGTTAGAGAGGCCCTCTTTAATATACATTAAGAAAAGATGTTCACAGGGGCCAAAAAGACTCGGTCATAGGAACTTAGACCAATGCCTAAAATATTAGGAACACAAACAATAATCAGACTTCAAATGCCAATGCCTAGTTTATTAGCTTAAACCTTATAGGAAAATCATCAAAACTGACTAAAGTAAATACAAAACAACCTGGCCATGTATTGCAAGGCACCTGCTTAAATCGGCAATAGTTGAGTCTATCGATAGCATTCATCAACTCATAAACCAACATCTATGCAACAGCAAAAGCTAATAGCACGGGCTAATAAGACCTGCTCAATATATTATTCACAAAACTGACCACATTGAAAGCAACAGTATGCACTAATACTAGAACCACTTTTCAACATTCATAACATAATGCCAACTATGGTTTACATAGTAGACCTCAAATTCATCCACTTAACCTCTATGTTCCATTATCTAAGTCTAAGGTTGAGAAATGCAAAAGCAAATAAAGGATATCTAAAACATCTGGCAAGACGATGTTTCCTGTGCAAAATATAACACTGACAAATATCTTCCTCATGAGATGATATTTTTCTCTTCAAAGCTCCGACCAGATCTCAAATCTCCAAAAGAAAAGGTCTCAGATGCATCCCATATCAAAAATGCATTTTCAGTTATATTTTTCTTGCCCATCACCATCGACACCCTGACCAAATCTTAAATCTTTTTGTCAAAGATCCAAGTCTATATGATAAACTATACCAAATGAAGCCATCGTAGAAGACAAAAGTCAAACAAAAAAACTTCTATTTCTTATATGACTGGGGGTTCCGATATCCATTAAAAGTACCACAGATCATGAAAAAAAAAACACAACACGCATCAGAATGAAGATGCATAAGACATTTACATTGAAGATAATGCCCAGAAACTGCCCTGCAACTGTATGAGAAGAAAATAACAGGGACATCAATAAAATGAACACATGCATACTATATGTGATGGCGAACAAACCACAAAAAAAAAGTGTTGCAAGTACTGACTTCAACAATTTCAAGTAAATGAAACCAAGCGTGCAAAATGCAATCCTAACAAATTAAAGGGTTTCAAGCATATAATTCCTGATTTTAAATAAACAGAGAGAATCATCACGTCATCTGTACCTTTTGTAGTTCCTTGACCCCTTCATCTAATTCTTGCTTCTTAAGCAAGGCAAGTCCCAACATGTAGTGTGCCTATCAAGTAACCAAATGTAAGTGTACCCCGATAGTAGCAATAGTAAAAGATAAGGTGTGTATAAAGCATAAACAAAGCCAAACTACAGTTCTACGTTATTAAGTGAGGAAAAAATGAAAATGAACATAACTACAAAGTTAAAGCCTGCAGTAAAAAGGAGGAGGTTACATGTGAAACCTTTATGTAATAAAATGAAAACTTCTAACCCATTTGTTCCTATAAGCAGGACTTAAACCAGCATTATGCCCCACATTGAAAAATCAAATTTCAGTCACTTAGAAAATAAAAATGCTAGAAAAAATATTGCTATTTAGATTCTGCATTGGAAATTAAGTTAAATAGCCAAAGACACGAGATTATCTCAAGAGTTTCAAACCAAATTTGAATTGCTAAGACTAACATACTGTAGCGTCCTTAATTTTGTTTTCAAGTTTCCAACCGATTCAGACAGATTTCAAATTTCCTTAAATCCTTACAAAATAATTAGAGTATGAGTTAAAACTCAATGTCAGGCTGGCCTGAGACCTACAGATTGTTCCGGTGAAAAACAATTAGGCGCACACCATACTCTAAGAATCGGCATAAGGGAACAATAAATGACCGGAGATTACCTTGACAGAACTGCAATCGAGCTGAATAGCTCGCCGGCAATCTTCTTCCACTTTCAACCAATCACTGCGTGATACCAATAACCAAAGGAGACAAATTCAAAAACTTTTTTCCCCTTTAAAAAAAGCAGCTTTATATAAAATTACATACAAAAGGATTGAATACATACTTGCGCTTGCGATGGCAAAGAGCGCGATTCGTCCAATATACAGGAACATTAGGGCAAAAAGTAATAGCCTTTAACCCCAAAAAAATACAGAAAATTAAGGGAATTGTATGATAAGCAGTAACAAATTAAGGGGGGAAAGGGGGGAAATATTTGAAACCTCGGTATAAGCATCGATGGCAGCCCCGAAACGATGTTTCTTAAAATAAAGGTTGCCGTCTTTCCTCAATTGTTCAGCTTGTTTGGCTTCGGAACCTGACACCATTTCCTTCTATTTCTTTCCTTGACGAGTATTACGTTCACCTTAAAGCAGTAGGCTGCTTCGAACAGGATTCAAGATCGTTCCAAGTTAAACCAACCTCAAAACGCAGGCAGAACCCTCTCCAGTTTTTTCCTCTCTTTTTACTTTGTCTAACCTATGCATTTGGTCATAGATAATACTAATTAAATAAATTACTAAATAATTAAATAATCCTCTCAAATAACATTTTTATTAAAAATTTCGTATTAAATACAATAATGTTATGAATATTTATCTATGCTTTATGAAGGAGATTTGAAAATAATATAAATTTTATATGCATTTGAGCATAGATAATATCATGTACTTTTTATGTCTATAAATAAATAAATTACTGAAGTCATTATATACAAGTCTATATTTAAAAATAATATAAATATTCTTTTTCACTTATTTTTTTTTATTTTTTGTTATTTTATTCATAACAAATAATAATTTTTTATATATAATTCTTAAATTTTCTTCTTGTCTTTCATTTTGAATTTGGGAAGTTAAAAGCGTCCCTTATTGTGAATACACAATATCTCACATCCAAATCTGGTTGGGAGATACATATTTTAATGTGATGACATGAACGAATTTTAATAGTATAAAGTTTAAATTAAAATAATATTAATTTTTAATTTAATAATATAATCGATATTAAATTTATAGTTTTAGTGAGATTATGAATGATCATGGGTCAAGTTTTTTGTCGATCTACACTCTACTTGAAAATTTAACATCTTCATTCAAAACCAATCCGACCCGACATTTTATAATGTTCTACACGAACACAAATTTTATAGTAAAAATCCGAAACCGACCCGACACAAATAAAAAATTGTCAATTTTTATTATTATTCGATAAAATAGAGAGCTAATTGAAAAAATACAAATAGATAAAGTATTATAATAATTATTCCATTTTTATTAGATAAAATAGGGAAATAATTGAAACATAAATATATATAGAGAGAGGGGGAGAACATGGTAACAATTATACTTAAATATTTGAAATAAAATTAACCTATTATTTTGGGTCGGGTATGATACTTTTTATCTTAGACCCAAAAACATATCAGATACAACTTCATCCTCAAAAAGTCGGATCCAAACTCAATTTTTTCTTTAAAAATTTTAACCTAATCTTATAAGATCGGGCCAAAACCCGTCGGATATAAGTAAATGGTCATCCTAAGTGAGATGTGATGTAGGTTACCCTTTTAGTTATTCCATTAAGCTTTGGTTTATTATTTTAATGTTTTTAGTTCAATAAATATTTGGTTTAATATTTCCATTAAGCCCAGTTGCGTGGCTTTGCATTGTTTTGTATGGACTAATTGCATGTTGGAGCGCTATTAGTTTTGCATGCTTTTTATCTGCATCCTACTCCTTAAATTGAAACTTAAATATATTACTTCAAATTGTTAAAAATTATATTAATTATCTTTAAATCGTGCGCGAAGTATTTAAAGTAAAAAAAAACACATTCTACAATCATTTAAGTTATTTATCTACAATAATCATAATTTATTACATGTAATATGAATATATATATATTATAAAATTTTCCCATAATATATACCTTTAAGTATTTGAATTTTGGTTTCAATAGTAAACATGCTGTCAAAATTTATTGAATAAAAAAAATTTCTTCAATGTTATTTCATTGTTAAAAATATAAAAATGGAGTCCTTCAAAAGCATAAAATAGAAAATATTTTAATAATATTTAATTTCATTTAATTGTATAATTTATTTTTAAAAATTATGAAAGAATATTTAGATTTAAATTATAGGTTATTGTAAAATGATTATTTTGTAGGTGTTAGTGTCTAATTTCGTCCGGGTTAAGTCCAACTCCCATAACCTGGCCTGGTTCAAAACCGAAACCCCAACTGGCAAATTAACCAAGTCAGACCCATTTCAACCCAAATTAGACATGCCCCAACCACAAGCCCAAATTGGGCCTAAATGTGCCTTAATATATAGTTTTAATTAATTAAAAATGTTGTGACTACTTTCTAATTAATTAAAACTATATGGGTCACTTAAACATTAACTAAATCTTTAGGCTCATATTATGGCTATACAAGATACAATACTAACATAAAATTGGACACGAATGTACCAATATTATTCAACTTAATATGCATGTATAATGAGATATAAGGAAAATATATAATGTACACACATAAATATCCAAACTAAATTCATCGAGAGCCATTTATTAGAAATAATTTTAATGTGTATAAATTATTTCACCCAATAATGTATAAGTTATATTTTGATACACAGTCTGTATAAAATAAACTTACAGAATCCTGTCAACAATTAGTTGATTTAGCAGAGTGATACGCTAATTCTCTTAAACAATGTTAGAAATTAAAATTCTTGAATTGTGAATGGAACAAATTGGAATGGGGTCAACCTTATTATGGGTCACTGTAGTGTCCAATTCAGATTAGTCAACCAATAAATTTTATATTGATCTTTATACCAAAAAAATTTACTCGATCTTCTTATTTAAACTATCAAATCTAAAATCTTAATTTATAACTTTAAATTAAACTCATAAACCCTAAAGTAGATAGACTTGTTTAAACAAATTGGCTAACTAATCCATACATGGTACTGTAGAGACCCGTTATGAACTTATGAGGACGACCCTCCCAATCTAATTTTCTTCATACACAACACTAGAATTCAAACATTTGACACTGTTTAAAAAGTCTAGCACATAATCTCGCTAGACCAATTGATCCTCGATAACTTTATAATAAATTAATAATAATTACATTAAAACTCAAAAAATTTAAAAAATAATTTCTCGTTTTGGTTGTCTTCAACCTCCATTTGTTCCGTCAGACCCATTTACGTCCTGATTTTTACTCGAATAGAAAATGTGGTCGTATTTTTCACATCCGATGCTGAAATTGCGTATTATATATCAAAATTCTCATAAACAAATTTTCTAATGATTTTTATTACCAATTTCTATGAAATACAACTAAATCAACGTTATAAAATCAAAGTTTTCAACGGAATGTATTCGTACATAAATAAAAAGAGTCAACAGCAAGAACAATAAGACATGCAAAATAAACTGTTGATACCAAATGCCGACTCTAATACTGATTTAGATTAAAGTTCGTATCTACTTTCAAAAAAAAAAAGGATTAAAGTTCGTATCTCTAACCATTGCCGCAAGATATCACTCAGACGTGATCCGTGGTGACGAAGTCAGAAATTAATTATAAAATAAAGGAACAAAGTTTAGATGAATTGAAATTAAGAGTTCAAATAGATAAAAAGATTTATTGTGGTTTTTAGTATTTGTTGATATTTTTTCTTAACCATTTGAAAATACACACATACTTTGCACACGTAAGTATTCGAATCCGAAGCTCCATAGACCAAATAACATAATTAGGGAAACAATTATTGTTTTCAACGACTACATATGCATATAGTTCATACTTTCTACGTTCATCCAGATCCAGGGACTGTATATGAATCACAACAGTTCCCAATCCTGGAAATGCTATATGCTTCAGTTTCACCAACTGTACACCAAACACATGATTCCCTCCACATCTCAAATTCCCCATTTGACCCCCACCAAAATATCATTGTAATTCAACGCTTGGTGTCCTTCAACGAAAGGGCAATGGGCACTTTTGTTACTTCACAACTCTGCATGATTGGTTTTGCGTTTGGAGTTTAAAATTTCCAATTGAACGGGAAAATATGTCTCTCGGTTATTGTGCCAACATGTTTGGATCTGAGAATCCAAACGTAATTTTAAGAAAAGCAAGGTAGAAATAATTTTTGTGTTTTATCGTGATTTTTATACTATATTTTTACACGATCGTAATTTTTAAGAAAAAAAACTCTCAAACATAAATCACATTACTTTAAAATCAATTATACACAAAATCAATTCTACAAAATCACGATGATCTAAAATCAATTCTACCACCGCAAAATCAAACACACTTCCGAGGTGTTTGGAGACCTCTCTTAGGTCTTATGGTTAAGAATGGACCAAAGGGTACCGGGACAATCACATTCTTTTGAAATTTAAAATTGTCATATAATTTATATATATATATTATTTTTTTATCGACGATCTAAGTTTATATTCCTTAAAATTTTATAATTAACTTCGTCTCTAATATTTTTAATATAACTATTGATATAAAATTATGTATCCATCTTGTCTCATCGTCATCAATTCACAACTGTTCTTTTATATATTCTCTCTCATTTATCCTTTTATATATAAATATATATGACCTAAAACTTGATGTATACCACTTTCTAAACTTTGCTGAATCTATAACCAAATTAGGGAGCATGTCCAACATAAAACAAGGCCATTCACTTTTGCTACTCTTCACTTTCTTCCTTGCTGCACAAGGTCATAACTCTTAATCCCCTCACCAGATTCCTAAGCTCTTAAATTGTAGTATAAAACATGAATTTTCTTCCATTTTTGCAGGATCTAGAACTCAAGTATTGCTTCCGTTCCGACACGGGGCCTCTCGTTTACCTCCATTAAATTTGCAGGTAAAAGCATTCCCAATTCAGTTTAGCTTCATTTTCTCATTACAAACCCTTTACTTCCTCGTTACAGGCCAGCAGCAACGAAGCCGAAACGAACAAAAATTCGAGGAGAATGATGATTGGATCCACATTGCCTATGTGCACTTATAATGAATGTAGAGGATGCAAACACAAATGTAGAGCCGAGCAAGTTCCGGTCGAAGGGGACGACCCAATCAATAGTGCATATCACTACAGATGTGTTTGCCATAGGTCATAAATCCACTAAGTTGTAAGTTGGACCGGACATGTGTTGTTCAAAACAAGAAGATGTTAGAAACTAGATTTCCAAATACTGTTTTGTTTCTCCAAATATGTGGAATCTGAGGAGTGTTCTCCAGTTTACCTGTTCTGCTTTGCTTGCAATCTTCTAGGGGAAAAAAAAGTTATCGTCGTGTGTTTGGTTCGGATGTAAGACTCAGAAAATGATTTACTTAATTTGATTTCACAATAATACTTATTTATATACTTAACTCACCATTTTTTAAATTAAGAGGTATGTGTGTTGACAATCTTATACATGTACAATATTTATAATGGCTATTTCAATTTTAGATGAAAATCATTTGCCCCTAAAGTATGCCTCCATTTGTGCCCCACTTTAAAATAGTGGGTTTAGGGTTTAGGTTTTGGGGTTTAAGGTTGGGGCTTAGGGTTAGGGTGTAGGAATTAGAGGTATGATGTATTTTTTAAGGTTTAGGGTTTATGATATGAAAATTAAGGTTATGGGGCAATATTTAATTTTTAAGTATTTTAGGCAGGGAGCATAAAAGGAGACATGATTAGGGGCAAGAGATTTTTACTCTTCAATTTTATGTATAAGTGAAAATTATGGCAAATGATACTAGTGAGTATTTAATGGTTAGTCGAACATATTATACTTGTGTAATTGCATGCAGTTTCATGTAAATCCATACACACCTTTAATTTTTCTTTATATATAAAATAAAATTTAAATCCGTTGATTAGGAGAAAAAATTCATTTTATTTGTAATCTTAATATTATATATAATGTTCTCTAAAGCAAATTAAAATAGTAAAATTACGCTTTCGACTGCTCAGCTCATAAGGTATTTTATTATAAAAAAAGTATTTAGACAAAAAAAAATTGTCTTTTTTTTTTATCTCTTTAGGTCTCTGTATAAAAAAAATTAAATTTTGAGCCTTAATATTAAATTTTAAACCCTAACCTTAAGAATATATCATACACCTAATAGTTTAAACCTTAATTCTAATCCTTAACTCTAAATCTACTTTTTAGTATTGGAGCAGACACTAAAAAAATAATTTCTTATCTATTATATTTAGATACTAAGAGACTTGAAACCTTTATAACTTTTTTTATAAAAACTGAAGTTCACAACTTTTATTTTGATTAAGCACTATAAAAATAGTTGAACCCACCACCACTAACAGCCTTATTTCGTGAGTTTTATTTTAATATTTCACCTATACTTGGCTTCATCCTTAAATCAAAGGAAGTTCGGTCACGTAGTACGGTGCGACTAAAATGAAGTGATTATATATAAATTTTTATTTTTTAGTAAAAAAAATTATGTAATTACACAAATTCTTACCTAAATAGTAGAATTTATGTTATAATGTAAGAATTTGTTTGTAATTACACAAATTTTTACCTAAGGCAAAATTTACATAAATTCTTACCAGTTAGTATCGGTTCTGACTATATAAATTCTTGCCAAAATAATAATTTTTTTTGTAGAGCTGCATTTTAACCGCACATTAGCATGTCACTAAATCAAAGCTATAAAAAAATAAGAATGATTTGAATGGGTTTGAAACCAAGAGTGAAGGTTGATGAAATGCTAGCTCGGGCAGGCGCATTAATTCACAAGAAGATGAAGAAACAGAAAGAGAGAAAGACGGAAATGGGTGGATAGATCTGAGAAAAATTATTATAATATTTGGACGTAAAACACAAGATTGAATGGACACCCTGAAAATGAAAGGTGATACCTCCTTAGTACAAGGACATTGTTCCTGGGAAAGGCAGCAAGGCTGATATTCAGAAATGGCGACCCTTCAGCCAATTTAAGCCTGCCAAAGAAAAGACCACTCCAAAACATTGAGCCTGCCCACTGCCCTCACCTTTTCTACTCCAGAACAATCCTCCAATCATTATAGTTTCAAGAGATTATTTAAACTCAAATATCTAATATTTAAATTTACAAATACATAAATTATTATTAGTCTAAAATATCAGGAATCGGGAAATTCTTTAATATTACAATATATGAAATATATCAAATTAAATTGTGATAAAAATATAAAAAAAATATTCTTATCAATAAATAAATATTTGTTTAACAATTATGTATGTTGCATGATAATATATAAATTTTAAAATATTCTTTAACTAAAAAAATTAACAAGAAAACATGTAAAATTTTTAGTAATAAATAATTTATTAATCATATAATTATATCTTGGTAAAAAAATTATAAACTTATAAAATAAACACATTATAAAAAAGCAAATGAAGATCAAAACTATAATTTGGCTCCCAAAACACTTCTCCAAACTAAGCTGGAGTTGAAAAATACTTTTCAAACACTTTTTTCTCCAAATATTATCTGTTTAGCATTGATTATGGCTCCAAAAATACATTTACCTAAAAAATACTTTTCAAAAACAATGGTAAACAGGCTTTAGTGTCTTGGCAAATTCTCAAGTTCAAAAGTCTTACGTCCGTTCCATTCAAGTAGTGTACCACCAAGCCCATACAAAGTTCAGGGAGATCTAAACTACAACTATAAAATGCAGACAACTATTTGCCTCAAAACGCTACATGCAGATCCTGCTAAGCATTCAAAATAGAACCTAGAGTTACTATATACCCAAATTCAAGCAATTGCACTAGACTTGAACTCGAACGAGCTATTTTTTCCCAAAGTACGAAAACAGTGTTGGTTGCTTATCTCCACCACTCTTGATGTTTCCCTTTTTCCTTGCGGGACTTACTTCGATCTCTTCTTTAGATGGTTTTGTACCGGCTAAAAACTCCTTGTACTCTCTCTTTGTTTGGCTCTTCTCTACATCCCAGAAGGATGGGGCAGGAACATTTGACTTTGAATCATGGTACACCTTATCTGTTGAGGATGGAAGCTCATCATCTGTTCTTTTCGGTTCCTTCTTTACGTTCTTCGGCGAATTCATTTTGACAGATTCACTGCACAAACTTTGGTCCATATTTGATTCTAGTTCCTTTTTAACTTCCCTTGTTGAGAAAAACTTTGAGATCAAATTATTTTCCTGTGTCTTCAATGGTACCTACAAACATTGTTGAAGGTAGTTAGCGGATTTCTTGGAAATAAACTCTGGAACCAGATTTTTCGAGTTAAGTGCAACTTTTCTCCAATCTTAACAAAGCTAAGTAGAACAAGACAATGAATCCAAGTTGACAATCATGGAAAATTTCTACAATTAGTGGCTAATTCTTCCCAGCTGCTTAACATGACTGACCAAGGATATTATTCAGAAACTTCATATTCATGGTGTTGAAATTTTTATCCATGGTGTTGTATCAGCTATATAATTGTTGTGAATCAGAACAGTCAGTCTGGTTTTTTTCATCAATGGTGTTGTATCAGACCAATGATCTGGACTGTCAACTGATGAATCCCCAGACTATGAAACCAAATAACGTAAATTCCAACATGCCCCTACCTCTTTAACACACTCAGGTCCTTCAAAAGACAGTTTACCAATTGAAGGGGTCACCGGATACCATACCTGAAAGTTGAATTTTAGCATGTAAGAAACACAAACTCATAACTTCGTTATCATTCAACATATCTAAAAGGCAGATGTATCCTTGTAATTACTCAGATTCACAAGGCTCTTACCAAATCTGGATTTTCGTATGGTTTAAGCAATGTATCAACTTTAGAACCATTTAACCACGTATCTATTGATCCCTTATCACCCAAAATTACTGGCATCCTGTCTACATAGAGACATTAATTGAATATGCATTAGTATAAGGCTTCCTTAAATGTGGCTATGGTGGGAATGGCAGGAATATCTAATTATTCGAGAACAATATCATAAAGGGAAATAGACAAACAAGGCCAAAACGCTAGAGTAGTAACCTGCATCTCAAAAGTGATCCCACAACCATTTTTATTCACCGTGTCATTAACATATATTATAGTTGTCACGTTATTGTGGATGAGTCATAAGCATATAGTCCCCAATTAGGTGATGATGGTAGCTAAGTGAAATATATTATGAACACATAGAAAGAAGACATGTTCCTATGACTTAACAATACTTCTCATGCATTGCTTATCCTAATGTTGACACACTGGTTCAGAAAAAAAATTGAGTATAACTTCACAGCTCCAACTCACTACCACAAACCTTAACATAAAAATTGCACTCCTAAAAGTGGACCACCTCATATTTTTTTAAAATGAACAGAGCCCATATAACTTTAGAGTTTAGTAATACTGCAATGCTGAAACTAACAAACAAATAATTCCGCAAACAAGTTTTCTAATTAGAAAGGATTTGATTACATGGATCATAACTTGATTGTTGCTATATTTAGAATCATATCCTCATTAAGAAATAAATAAATAAAGAAGAATGACTCACCATGAAGCCACTGCAAAGCTGGTGAAGCAGAAGTAGTAAGAATAGTAAAAGTGTAAAGTTTCTCCCCTGCAGGATGAAATACACTAATGCGTCATTCACTCAAATGGATTATTTTAAGAGATAAATACCAAATCTTGGATTTAACAGAGGTATATTATTTCATCAATTAACAAATTCATATCAGTATAACCCATAGTAAATCATTGGCTAATCTAACTGAATAAAGCAGGGGACCCATAAATTTAGTACAGATAATATAGCTAGGAGTGGAGAAATTTAATTACTGAACATTCCAAAGATGTGAATTTGAAGAAAGGGTGTCACCTTCAGAGTTCTCCCAAGAATCATAAAGTGCAGCAAACACTAGAGGCCTACTGTCCTCGAAATGAATGTAGTAAGGCTGTTTTCTCGACCCATCTTTCTTCCACTCATAGAACCTGAATGTATAAACAAGATAGAAATTATCAAGACAATGATGTGAAGAATGAACGAGAAAGTGATTCTGGTAAGTTTTCCTATACAGCTAAAAGAAATTAGCCTACAAAATAGAGCAACTCAATGGAGAAAACAGCACAACAATAATTGTTCATCAAGATATCATAGACGCAAATTCTATCCTCTCTATCATCTACTATTAATTCTCAGTTCAATTTTAGACACCAGGGAAACATTTCTTTAAAAGCGCGAAAGGTATTATTGCATTTTTCAGGCTTGAGCTATAGCATCTTCATATATAAATCAAAATGCTTCAAAATTCAATTTTCCGTAGTGTAAGAACAACTGCAGCAACAGAAAATGTGAATTTTTCATAAATAGATCAATATACCATCCTTAGTTCCATACCCTTCAACTGCCACCAAGCACCGGCTTTTAGGAAGGAGGCGTCGGAAAGAAGCCTTTTCGGATACTGACTCAGATCGAGCATTGAACTGTGGATATGCAAAACCGCTAACATTAGAAAAGATTTTTCCACTTTATGATGTCGAAAGGTATGTGTGTATAACTGTGTTTAGTTAAAGCTGATACAGAGTTTGGAGCTATGATAGAACTGTAAAGTCAAATTTAACTCCTATGATTTACATAAGCTACTGAAGATTTTGCTAAACATGTTTACAAGGCTTTGTTTGGTTGTTTCTTTTATTTCTTTTTTATATATACTTCTTCAAAGGTATTGAAAACTAAAAGTAGAATCATATTTGATTGAAATGAGTAAAATACAAAAATATAACATACATTAAATCACATTTATTTCTTCAAAATGAAAGCCCTAAGTAGGGGAAATAAACTGCCAACAGATTCAATAAGGGGATTTAAACTGAAGACTATACAGAGCAGAATAAAGGAAGCTTAAATAAAAGGATTACCATCTTGAAAAAGTCCGGCTTGTCGGTTTTCTTAGTGAAACTAGGAATTAGTCCCCATTTCATGCAGTGGAGAACAACACCTGCTCCGTCGGGATTAGATCCATCGTCTCGTCGAACAACAGGCAAATTCATTCCCGGGCCAGCATTATACGAAGGACGGTACCTATATGATTTTCAAATCAAATTCAAAAATCTGGAAAACAAAAAGAAAAGACAAGACGCGCGAGAGGTAAAATTCAAAATAGTGAAATGGATTAACTTTACCGGTCCATGTTAACATGGCGAGTCGGGCCATTGTTGCGATGGCAAGCTCTGGGGATGTCATCGGCGCGAAGCGTACAACGAGCTCTTCCGCACATCTCCTTTGGCTTTGAATCGAGTTTTGTGAAGTAACGAATTGACTGATAATACTTTTTATCATTTTATGGGCGGGAAGCAAGTGCGGGAGTGGTGTCTTTTCTTCTTTTTGGTGCTTCGCGTTGGAGAAACCTTGTCCCAGCCGTTGGATCTCAGAATGCCTGGAGATCTGTGGTTCTAGTCTACTCAAATTCCCATATCTTTTCTATTTTTTTTTAGGGTAAAGTACACAGATGGTCACTGAACTTTGATATAAAAAATAAAATGGTAATCAACCTTTCAAAAATCACGAAGTAGCAATTAAACTTTAGATTTTGAAACAAAATGGTAATTGGGGCGTCAAACCCCGTTAAACCCTAACGAAAATCTGATTGGGTATGCCACATCCCCACCCAGTTTTCCACGTCATATATAAAAAATAATAAAATTATATTCTACGTCATAATTAAAAATTAAATATAAATTATTTTTAATCACGTTTAAAAAAATAAAAATAAAAAACCCAAATAATTTCCTTATATTGTCTGAATCTTCGCCTTACTTGGAAATCCCTTGCATACAAGAACGAACAGGGGAAAAGTTTACCATTATAAGCCTCTGATTCAATAATTTTCCGAAACAACAAGCCAGCTAGCTGGTCTTGGTTTTTCGTTAGCGATCCCGAACACTTCTTCTCCCTCAGACGTTCGACAAGGCTCCATCGATCTTCCCTCCATGCACTCTCAAACCGGCTACAAATCTCTCGAGGGATCAAGTACTGCTTTCTGAACCGAAACTGAAAAAGTCTGGGATCAATCTATTCAACATCATACTTCCTTGCAAGTGTGACTCTCCTTCTCTGTATCTCATCCCGGTTGAGCCCTGCAATCTCCCCGGCCATCTCGATCGCCTCGAGGACTGCCGAGAAATGACAAAGCATATTGTGGATGTGATTATCAATGGAGTCCTTGTTTTGATGGAGATTTATTGCCTTAACCCACTAATTTCTCTTGTCCATACTTGTCTCACATACAATTCGCCTTCCTTAAAGATCTTTTGAAGCTCTCGCAAAGGGTTTTCGAGGGGATTCCATTTTGAGTTCTTTTCTTCGAGTTTAAGGTTCAGCCTGATCTCTTTGGCGATTACATCGAAAGCCAGACAGAAAACATCCAACAACAGACAACATTGTCGTCGATTGATTTGAAACTCGTCTTGTAAGACAATGAGAGCTCTTAAACTTCCCAACACCTCACCGATGTGCCTGAATTCCTCCATTGCTATAAAAAGTTTCGAAAAACATAAATGGTGTTGTCCGAATTCTGAAGATTAAGACATCAGAATCAAACAGCCCCAAATCTCTTTTGATCTGCAAACATCATTTTGTAAACAAAATTGTTCGGATTGTTGTCATTGAGAACATTAATCAAACGCATAATCGGTTCGAAAACAGATATGAAGAAATGTTTTAGCTTAATACAAAATAAAAACCTGTTGTTGATAAATTTCTATATCCAATGCCAACCCAATTCAGACAACCACGATAGAAATTATTCATTTGGATTCTTACAATCCAAACACTTCGATTTTATCTATGAAAAAAAACCCATCTTTATTCCCTAGAAAAAATAACATAAAACAAACAATTAACAATGACAAAAAGAAAAAGAAAAAAAAATAGAAAATGAAAATAAAGCTGGCCGTTTCAAGCCAAGAACACAGAATCCAGAGTTTTCGGAACATAACGGTTTAAGCTCTACCGTATACACCGCGCACCCAAATCGAAATCCCTCAGTCGCTTGTCTTTGTGGAACCAAAACCTTTCCCCTTCTTCAAACCAAAAACCCATCCCGAAAAGCTTGCTACCTCCACCTCCCAGTGCTATCTCGTGCGTCTTCCCCTACTGAGCTTCTCCTTCTGTCTGTCTTTCCCCTTCCTTTACTCCCAATTTCGTGCGCCGCCTCACTGTAACCGAAAAACCACTTCAAAACGCTAACAGTGGTTATTTGGGTTTTTATTTATTTTTTTAAACGTGATTAAAAATAATTTATATTTAATCTTTAATTATGACGTGGAATATAGTTTTATTATTTTTTATATATGACGTGGAAAACTAGGTGGGGATGTGGCATACCCAGTCAGATTTCTGTTAGGGGTTAACGGGGTTTAACGCCCCAGTTACCATTTTGTTTCAAAGTCTAAAGTTTAATTGCTACTTCGTGATTTTTGAAAGGTTGGTTACCATTTTGTTTTTTGCATCAAAGTTCAGTGACCGTCTGTGTACTTTACCTTTTTTTTATTGTGTTGGATTAAGGGTGTATGACTTTGGTATGGCCTAAAAAAGATTTTTTTTTGTTTGTATAAGTACTTTTACACCCATAAATAATGTCCAAAATTATTTGTAATATCATGGTTAAAAAAATATTTTCCATCCAATCTCAATTTATGGTGGAAAAGTATTTTTGAGGTGAAGTTACATTTTTACCTTTGATTATATAATTCAAATTGATTGTTACACAAATGAATTATATATTATGTAAATATAATAATACAAAAATAATATAATAGATTGTATTTTTATATAAAAATTACTAATGAATTGTCATATTTTTTTATAATTTTAACTGATTTATTTCAGATATAATAATATTAATAAAATTTATGATAGTAAATTTGAACATCACTTACATTAATTTATTTTTACTTTATAATATTATCTATAAAATGAACAATTCATCTTATTTTTATAATATTTATTCATACATAATTTTAATTATTTGATAAAATACACACGCCTTGCATGTAAAGTAATTAAACTGAAGTCTCTCAAAGTGAACATCATTCGTTTTTGATTTAGTTCGTGCTAGTATGATATTGCCAAGCATATTACTGTGATTTTTTATTTATTTGTTGAACCAATCATATTTATGGGAAATAAAAACAATGAGACTTCTATCGAGATTGCGTCCAAGAGGCAAAAAGGGATGAACTCAAATTTTGTGGATCTAGTCGTAATCGGTAATAGTGGTAAGCGGTGGCTAACAACGAGTTGGTCTAATTCTGAGGTCAATTTGATATTTTATCTCAAATTCAAAGTTAAATTAATATTTTATTTAAAATTTAAGGATTAAATTGTAAATTTATCATTTTGTTAACATGTCATAATATTAAAATAACTTATTAACAATTTAGTGCTGCATTTTTTTGAATAGTTCTGATTTGATTATAAAATAGTATTTGTTTATAATTTTTTAAATTTTTAATAAAATTTTATAGACAAAATTATTAAAACCTAAATTTCTTAAAATGAATATTATAGCATTTTTAATAGATCACTTCTTGAGTTTAATAACAACATAATACAAATGATAAAAATTTAACATTTTTTCATTAATTTTTTAAGATGAATATTATACTATTTTTAATAGATCATTTCGATCGAGTATTTGGATGGATTTAGAACTTTTTTATGTATAGTTCATGTCTGATTTAAAGTTACTACTTTTAGGAGGTAGTCTAAATTATGTATTCAGTCTACAGTGATAGTTTGTAAACTCTTAATATAATTTTGAGTATTTTCTCATTAATAAAATTAGTGACTTATTTAAAAAAAAGACAGAACGAAAATAAAATAAAATTGGTGTAGTATACTAAAAACAAAATGCTTTTTCATTTATTTATGATTTTAATTTCCTTTTCGTATTATTTTCAATGAGCCGGCGCCAAAATAACCCCTTTCTCTCTCTCCCCAGTTCGTCTCAAAAGGAAAGATAGGAATTCGAAAATTTTAAAATGAAGATAAAGATCTGAGAAGGAGAAAGGTGAAGAATGAGTGGAGCGAAACTCTGCGCATTGCTATGGGAATTGGGATACGAAGGTGCACAGAAATTGGACCCCGATAGCTTCGAGTGGCCTTTCCAATACGACGATACCCGCCCCATCCTCGACTGGATCTGCTCCTCCCTCCGCCCCTCCAACGTCCTCTCCCTCTCCGAACTCTCCCAGTCAGTTCCCTCTCCATTTCTCATATTTTTTATTTAGGAAACATCATCGATAGATTAAACCCTCTATTTAGGTTATCATTGATGGAATCAATCTAAATTTGTGCAGCTATGAGCAAATCGTACAGGAAGGGAAGCTGTTAGAGGTAAATTTTGCTTTATTACGTGTTATTTTGCTGCAATTTTTTGGTGTAGTGTAGGGCATTAGTATCTGTGTTTTGTTTGATTAAAATAGGGGGAAGACTTGGACTTTGCTTACGATAGCATTTCGGCATTCTCCTCGAGGAGGGACAACCAGGAGGCAGTTTTTGGAGCTGAAGAAGGATTAAAAGATATTAGGTATTTCTATTGCTTTCTGTCTCTGTACACCATACGCACCTGACATTGTGTCGTTATTGGCGTTTCCTTTAATATATTTTTTTTTCTTGCTATATGAAGAAATTAAGCATAATACAACTCAAGCTTAAGCTGATAACCCTGAAGACATTTAGCTAAGGGGTAGCGTAGGTGTGATATTTTTAGATAGCCCGAATGCATCTTTCTTGATGTAACATTTTCAGAGAGGATTATATATCTGTAGTGTACTCCAGAATAGCTTGTTATACTGATGGATTTCTTTTTGTCTGTAGGGATGCAACTGTAGCGTATAAAGCTGAAGCCTTAGAGCTTCAGAAACAACTTAAGCATTTGCAGTCTCAGTTTGATATGCTTACGGGTCAGGCTTCAGCTTTGATCCAAGGCAGACGGGCACGAGTTGCTGCAACATCTACTGCTAATGGACACCTTACAACCATAGATGATAGTCTCTCGGGAAGGAACTTGCAGGTACGTAAATCTGGGCTAGTCACTTTAAATATTTGAAATATTTTATGGTCAAATTTGATCAAACTGAGATGGAATGTATATCTCTGAGTTGTTGTTTATGCTGTGTGACATGGTTTTTCAGCACAGATTATAAAAGGAATAAAATGAATTTAATCTTGAAAGCTAGCTTTTCGTTTTATTTTTTGTATGTAGCTTTCTTCTCAGAGGAAACTGTTTATATGCTTGAACATTTAAGAAGTACTTGTCCTTATTTTTTTTCTTTTGTGATTTAGATGAATGAAGTTCTTGGGAAAATAGCATCTACAGCACAAGAGTTGGCGCATTACCATTCCGGAGATGGTACTGTTTTCGTTTTTTTATTATGTTAAGTTCTATGCTGTTATGTTCATTTCAAAATGATGCATTTGATTTTGACCCAGTCGTGTAAGATGCTGAGTTTGGTTTGGGTTTGACTTGGGTCAATGAAGACTCACCCTAACCCTGCCTAGTTTATAATGCCCTTCCTCACCCTTATACCCATTTTAGAAGTCTATCAGTTTGCGTGTGTTATTTTGAATCTCATTGGCCCGCTGCATTGCGCTTGTAACTTTTTGTGTGTATTTGGTTCTTCTCATGGTGATAAATGAAGGTTTATGACGTAGCAGCCGTTGTTGGTTCTCAAAAACTATGTCAAATACCAACTGGATATAGGAGCGTGAAGTTTTGTGTGCCTAACCTTAGGGAATGTAAGAATAGAGGGAAACTTTTCTTAGTTGCATGCTTCTTCTTGATAAACTTTTATTCATGATGTGTACATGCAGAGGAAGGCATCTACTTGGCTTATTCCGACTTCCATCCGTACTTGGTTGGAGATTCATCCTGCATAATGGAGTTAAATCAGTGGTTTGCCAAGCAACTAGACACGGTATGATCTGGATATTTGGGTTGAGTTATTTCATATTTGTTTATTTAATTTCATATTTAGATTAAATTAATTAATTGGGTAAATTAATTATTTGGTCAATCTAATTGGGTTTATATTTTGAGTTTAGTGGGGTTGGGTTCTATATGGGTGTTGGATTTTATTTTTATGACAATGGGTATTGGATATTTGAAAATTGGGATGGGTATGAATATGAGTTTAGGGTTTATTTATTAATTAAAAAATAATCGTTTTATTTGCTTTGGATATTCAAAACTGATAACTAACTAAACACACCAATGAAGCTTACTAAGTAAATCGAAAAACCAAATAAACCGACTTATTTTGGTTAAATCAGTTTTGGTTTGTTTGGTTAATCCGGTTTAACCAACTTTTTGCTCATCCCTAGGGGGGAGAATATAAGAATATGAAGCGGAAAAAGAAATCCATCCCCAAAGGAGAGTAACAAAATGAAGCATTTCAATTTAAGCAGATTGTATACCATGTAATTACCATATTATTTAGTTGTATCTAATAGTTTTCTGAAGCTGTTCACTTTACGGAAAGTATAAACATGGGACTATGCTAAGTGCCCTAGTCAATATCTGATTATCCTCATTTCTTATGTTCTGTTGTGACGATGTTAATTTCAATTCCTCTAATTCATAAATATGGGCACTACTCTATAAAGTTATGTAGTTTGGGCAGCTCATAAACTGGAACACGTGCATATAGATTACCATCAGCCTCTTATCTCCATATGGCAATAGATGTTCTAGTGCGTATTTTAGACTGTCTTTATTTCTGGTCGCCTAAATATATGATGTGTCCATACCATTAACACTTGTGCCAAAATAGTTCCGGTTATCTTCTTGTTTCCGAAGTGTCTGCACAAGGAGTAAACATAAGGCAATGCATCAGTTGGTAATTTATAGGAGTTTTAATTTCTTAGAATACATCATTCAATCTTATGTGCTGGTGCTGGTCAGAGGGCATAAAAGCTGATGACAGTTTTAATTATTTTTGGTCTTTGAGGTCATATAAGTTAAAATGTGGCAAGTCAAAGGTTTTTGCCTTGAACACTTTTCTTTAATACATACGAGATATGTATTTTTATTGTATTAATTTTGTTGACTCAATTAGTAATTACACTCAGGTTCCTTTTCGGTTAGTTGCTGAAGAGGGTAAATCAAAATGCTCGTGGGTTAGTCTTGACGATGTCTCAAACAGCTTAGTAAGAGGTATTTCACTATGTTGCTCTTAGAGTAAAGCTCTGTGGTTTCCTTTTAGCAATGGTATGCTTTAGATTCAAGGAATAAGTATTTCTTTTGCTTATTGTTATATCTGCATGACTGCTATTTCATTATTTTATGGTTGAATGAGTCTTCACCAGAACCTATTCCGAGATTATCTTTCTAGTGGAATACGGGAAAGTCCATTTTTCTCGTCTTGTTGTGCCTTTATTCTTAATTTCTCTCTGTCCTTGTCCTCTTGCTCCTTTTATCTTTTCCCATCTTTTCTTTTTGCAATTGCTGTATTTTCTTAGTATTTATTTGAAATGATGAAGTATATGCTTTTTCTGTTTAAAAGACTAATGTTTAAAATGAGCATCAGCTGCTGCTTTTTTAGAGCCTCTTAGAGTGGTGAAGCTAAAAGTATCTCATTATAAAACAAGCAAAATCATCACACAAACAGTAACAACTGGCTTTGTGCAATGATTTACTTATTTCTAAAAGTAGGTGGGGTTAACTATGTATTTTAAGTACCTACCTTCTTGAAATTTTCCTTTGGTTATAGGTTTCTATTAGAGGAATATGAGTCGTTGAAAGCATATTTATTTGTTATGTTGAAGATCTGGTTTGTTTGTTGTAAATTATTCCCTTTGCTACTCATCTAAGGTGAATATTTGGAAGGCCTTTCCATTGTCGTACACATGGTTCTTTGCAAAAGCTTAAGTGAAGGACGAATTTGATAGTCTTCTTTATGTGCTTTGCAAGTCTTACCAAATGTGCTACTTATGTTTTTAAATTGTATTTTTAACTTTTATAGATGTTATAGCCTTATAGGCCCATCTGCCAATGATGTAGGTGCTAAGGTATGAAGAAAAATGATGTCGTGCACACATACTATATGTTAAAGATAGTCGAATATTGACTTAAACGTAGCTCTGCCAGATTATATGGTCCTAGTTTTGTGTAGTGGCACATCAACTGATAAACTTACATTTGTTCTTTTTTTTTTTTTGGGGGGGGGGGGGTTCTCTTATTATCTAAATGCAGCAGATTTAGAGAAGTCACACCATCAACGTGTATCTGAATTGCAGCGGCTTCGCTCCATGTATGTTTTTTTAATCTTTACAACTTTCTAAATATTCTTTTTTAATCTTGATTTTTAACCTGTTTACAATAAAAAATGTTGAATGATTATTGCTACAAATTGCTTTCTTACACATCAAGTTATATATAGGTTAAGAAAAACAAATAGATAAAACAAGTTTTGTCAGAACAATTGCGATTATTTCTTCAGTTGCATGTCATATGATGTGGCAGTGACATTTAATTTAAATTTATTGGTCATGATTTGACAGATTTGGAACAAGTGAAAGACAATGGGTAGAAGCCCAGGTTGAGAATGCCAAGCAGCAAGCAATTCTCATGGCACTTAAATCTCAAATATCATCAGATGAAGCTCATATTCATCTTGATCTTCATTCCCTTAGGTAACATTTTACAACTCATTTTGTTATTATAAGAACTCAGCGTACAAGACTTTGTGTTCTTATTAACTAATTTCCTGATTAATGCACCCAACTAGCTGTTTAACTGATCTTGTAAAGTAACACCTTTGTTGTCTTCAATTGAACTTTGCTGTAATGGGGATTGCCTTTGATCTTCTTTTATGGAATCCAGATGCTGGTCTCAGCAAGATATGGTAAAAAAAACATTTAAGAAGAAATTTTGATAAAAAAATATCCACCCAACCACAATATTATAATCAAATGTTTATATAGACTTAATTAGCATTTAATTATCATAAGACTAAGAAATGTTTTACTCTTAAAAATTAACTTCAAAAAAGGCCCAAGTTTCTTAAGGCTGTGGTTGCCATTCCTGGAAATACCTATAGAAATCTTCCTACTTATTATGATTGTTACATACTCATTTATAATTTGCAGAAGAAAGCATGCTGAATTGGTTGGAGAAGTTTCAAACCTTTATCACAAAGAAGAGAAGTTATTATCCGAGGTTTGTTTGTGTATTTTCTTTCCGTCTTTTGCATTTCCTGGTGTTACCCAAATCTTCTACATAAGTAGTTGTTCCATGCCATATCTGTGTTCCAGAATGAATAACTTGTCTGGATACATTTTTGTTCACTTTCAGATAGCTTTATTCCAATTTCAAAATATAAATTCTGAATTATTTTCTTTCTTGATGCTGATAACAGAATTTTTGAATTTATTAAGATATTTATTAGCATTTTGTCAAGGACCTTCTTGTCGGATTGTTTAATCATGCTGCTTTCCTGAGCACACACAAAATATAAATTTGTGGTTTGGTGTCATAAATCCATTGAACACTTCGCCTGTTGCTTGTTGTTGTTTTATGACTGTGTTATCTGCCATCACTTACTTTTTGGGCTGGTTGTGGCTTTATCTTCAAGTTTGAAAACTTCGCCTGTTGCCTGTCGGTATTATTTTGATGCTTAACAATAAAAAAGGAGTAAATTATACAGACTGGAATGTTGTGTGATATTGGTGCCCCATTTGAGATGTGCCAGAACATGACCTAAATACAACAGTGTAATGGTAAAAAGGGATATGATGTTCATCAATTATTATGCTTCTACATGTACTACTCCTTTTTTTGGAGTTCAGGGATTTACTTAAGCTGACTATTTTTTCATTTCCACCTCTTTTCCAGACTATTCCAGATCTTTGCTGGGAGTTAGCGCAACTCCAGGACACGTACATTTTGCAAGGTATAGTTTCCTTTCTTTTCTTTTTGGGAACTAAAAGTAGGTCAACAGTTATGTCAGTGATCATATTGTAAATTTATCTGCTTTTAGGTGATTATGATCTAAAGGTTATGCGGCAAGAGTTCTATATTAGCAGACAAAAAGCGGTATGTTTGGCTACTATTCAAAAGTTCTAATTTAATTACATCTTGCTTGGGTTTCTTTTCTTTCCCTTTTTCCCATAAAAAGCATAACCATAACCTATATTTTTATGGCCATAGAGCTTTTGCTTAGTTTTTATTGGAGATATAATGCACAGGCTGTAAGTTATCCGAGAAGTATTAGAGCTTGAGGGGGAGTGTAAGTTGACGAGGAGTGTGTTAGAGTTTTTATTTAATGTGTAATTAGAGTTTATTCCTAATCAGTAGTTTAGATTTAATAGAAGTCTTATTTAAATTAAGAATAAGTATTATTTAAATTAAAGATAAAAGTATAGTTTTAGTTATATTAGAACTCTATATCAGCCTATTTAAAGGCTTACTCTGTATACATTTGAATAATTAAGAATAATAAGAAAATACAGAGAAACACATTGTTTTCTCTGGAAAATATCCTTTTCATCTTCTTCAAACAACAAATACCTAACCACCGATCACACACACACAAACCACCATCATTAATTGCATCTCCGGCCACCATGGCCCCTTTCTCACATGGTATCGAAGAGTGAGGACAGAACCATGATGTTCTTGCGCAGCAATTGTCGATGGCATGCAGTTCCTAATTGAAAGGTCTGATGCGAACGATGTAAAAAGTGATCACATGAATCTACACTCCCCCTCAAGCTTGTAGTTACACAGACTAGAGTTCCAGCTTGGATCTTTGATGTAGAATCCCTTGAAAAAATATTATCTAGTTTTTAAGGTTAAACTAGAACCTCTTCTTCTATCTTTTAGAATGGATGGTTAAGATAGAACCAAATAGTTTTTAAGGCTAAACTATAACCTTTTCATCTATTTTTTTGATTGGCTAAGATAGAACCATTAAATAGAGAAGAAAACAGCAAAATTAAACGAGTAGAAATTTCTCTAGAGATGTAAGATTCCAACGAGGGAGAAGCCAAGGAACGAGTGTGGCCTAATGACAGCAGCGAAAAAAAAAACAATGTGCATCTGAAAAATCAGATCATGGTCAATCTGTTTCAGATTAGAGATGGCAGCAGTGGTGACGACATCAAGACCGTTGTTGGCTCATGTTCCTTGGTCATTAGGGTCCAAGCCAAAATGGACAGTCCCAGCAGTCTTAAGGAACTCCTTCACAGTGTCAACTGACGTAGCAGACACATCATTCCCCTTGAGGTCATTAAGTAAGTTCATCCAGTTTATAGCGGAGCGTTTGGCTATTTCGGGGGACATGCCTAGACTATCACCACGATTGAAGTTGTGGACATAATGTGCAAGCTCATGTAGGTAATTGTCTATGGTGCCTGGCTGAGTGACAGGGTGTTCCCCAGTGTAGTATGCTGAGCCTATGTGGGATCTTGCTTCATTGCTTAGAACTCAATTGGGTTGGAATACACTGTCAACGGATTTACACTAGTCATTATGCAAAGTTATAGCTCTAGTAGTAGGAAACATATCATGTCTCGGAGAGCGGGCGGCATTGCAGATCTCAATGCCCTCACTCCGAAGTCCGGTGACCTCGACGTCGAGCAGGCGCTTGTCGTCGGAGTTTATAAGGTAAACTACTTGCACCAGGTGGGCATTGCCGCTGCAACTGAGGTAGGCCTCTCTGCTCAGAGGTTTCCTATTAGGGTGATCCTTCTTCAGAACCCTGCCACCGCAGTAGCTCAGGCAACCGAGACTGTCTGCTCATACTGGAAGGTCCTCACTGCTTCGAACGAACCAGTCCCGTTCTCGAGGAAACCCCTAGCCAATGACCTGCCAATTAAGAACCTCTACAAGTTAGTGGACAGCCTAGATGAGGTCTTGTGGAGCTGCTACAAAGATGTCATAACCACTGGGAGGAGTGCGTCAGCTGGCTTGAAGAGGGACAGATCTCCTGAAGTAGATGCACTATCCGACGCCATTTTTAGCGTTATCAGCTTACCTGCAGCCACCGACGAGTAGAAGAGGATCTGCAGGGAGAACGTGGACAAGGTACTCGCTGACTGCAGGACAAATGCCAGGATCCCGTACTTTAAGATTGCTGATAACAGGTTCATTGTTGGAGAACCTCATGGTGTTGTGCACAAAAAGCAGGGTGCACTCTCTGGCAGCAAAACCTCTCTGTATGAGACCTTAGCATGCATCAAGATCAACTATACTGCCCTAAGACTTAGGTACCCCACTCTTGAGGAGGGTCTTGTCACAGTGTGTGCTTATGCAATCGGGGCTATGTTCAGGCACGGCATGAATGAGTGCTACGAGCACAAGGAGTACTTCACTGTGTATGCCACCCCGTCGGCTACTAATGAGAAGCAAATGGTGGTCCACAGCATCATAGCTCCACAAGGCTATGAACCACCTGCTGGGATTGTGCCTGGCTCCATGATAGATATCTCTGATATGAAGGTCGACACCAAGGCTGTAGAGTTAGCTAATCTCCTTGTTATGTCTTCTGGCCTTATGCATTACCTGTTCAATCACACAACGGGTGGAACCATGGTTACTGGTGTCCTCCTCACCATCCTCTCAATGTATGGGCTAATTCACAGTGGCATGCCTGACGAAGCGCAGGTTCTCATAACCTCCCTCCTTTATGAGGCTCTCCACCCCACAAATAAACGCGCCATAGCAAACCTAATGTTCAAGAACTCGGGCGTCACTACACATGGTAGGTGTACCAGCTCCCCTAGATATGAGCAATTTGCTTAACTCATTTGTCTAGATACGCGTTAACCCTTACCCTGCTGGCTTCCATAAAGCGTTTATCTGCCTCCAAGCTCTGAAGAGGGTTTTGCAAGCTGGTCTGGCCCCTTTCCTTCCTTGGGCTGAACAGCTTAATGCCTGCATAGACATATGCAAAAACGTCCTAACCAATGGTGCAAGATCCCACATAGGCTTAGCATACTACACTGGGGAACACTCTGTCACTCAGCCAGGCACCATAGACAATTACCTACCTGAGCTTGCACATTATGTCCACACCTTCAATCGTGGTGATAGTCTAGGCATGTCCCCTCACATGTCCCCCGAAATAGCCAAATTTAAATAAGGCATAATAGAAATATGAACAGGTAATGCATAAGGCCAGAAGACATAACAAGGAGATTAGCTAACTCTACAGCCTTGGTGTCGACCTTCATATCAGAGATATCTATCATGGAGCCAGGCACAATCCCAGCAGGTGGTTCGTAGCCTTGTGGAGCTATGATGCTGTGGACCACCATTTGCTTCTCATTAGTAGCCGACGGGGTGGCTTACACAGTGAAGTACTACTTGTGCTCGTAGCACTCATTCATGCCGTGCCTGAACATAGCCCCGATTGCATAAGCACACAGTGTGACAGGACCCTCCTCAAGAGTGGGGTACCTAAGTCTCAGGGCAGTATAGTTGATCTTGATGCATGCTAAGGTCTCATACAGAGAGGTTTTGCTGCCAGAGAGTGCACCCTGCTTTTTGTGCACAACACCATGAGGTTCTCCAACAATGAACCTGTTATCAGCAATCTTAAAGTACGGGATCCTGGCATTTGTCTTGCAGTCAGCGAGTACCTTGTCCACGTTCTCCCTGCAGATCCTCTTCTACTCGTCGGTGGCTGCAGGTAAGCTGATAACGCTAAAAATGGCGTCGGATAGTGCATCTACTTCAGGAGATCTGTCCCTCTTCAAGCCAGCTGACGCACTCCTCCCAGTGGTTATGACATCTCTGTAGCAGCTCCACAAGACCTCATCTAGGCTGTCCACTAACTTGTAGAGGTTCTTAATTGGCAGGTCATTGGCTAGGGGTTTCCTCGAGAACGGGACTGGTTCGTTCGAAGCAGTGAGGACCTTCCAGTATGAGCAGACAGTCTCGGTTGCCTGAGCTACTACGGTGGCAGGGTTCTGAAGAAGGATCACCCTAATAGGAAACCTCTGAGCAGAGAGGCCTACCTCAGTTGCAGTGGCAATGCCCACCTGGAGCAAGCAGTTTACCTTATAAACTCCGACGACAAGCGCCTGCTCGACGTCGAGGTCACCAGACTTCGGAGTGAGGGCATTGAGATCTGCAATGCTGCCCGCTCTCCGAGACAGGATATGTTTCCTACTACTAGAGCTATAACTTTGCATAATGACTAGTGTAAATCCGTTGACAGTGTATTCCAACCCAATTGAGTTCAATGAAGCAAGATCCCACATAGGCTCAGCATACTACACTGGGGAACACCCTGTCACTCAGCCAGGCACCATAGACAATTACCTACATGAGCTTGCACATTATGTCCACAACTTCAATCGTGGTGATAGTCTAGGCATGTCCCCCGAAATAGCCAAACGCTCCGCTATAAACTGGATGAACTTACTTAATGACCTCAAGGGGAATGATGTGTCTGCTACGTCAGTTGACACTGTGAAGGAGTTCCTTAAGACTGCTGGGACTGTCCATTTTGGCTTGGACCCTAATGACCAAGGAACATGAGCCTACAACGGTCTTGATGTCGTCACCACTGCTGCCATCTCTAATCTGAAACAGATTGACCATGATCTGATTTTTTAGATGCACATTGTTTTTTTTCCGATGCTGTCATTAGGCCACACTCGTTCCTTGGCTTCTCACTCGTTGGAATCTTACATCTCTAGAGAAATTTCTACTCGTTTAATTTTGCTGTTTTCTTCTCTATTTAATGGTTCTATCTTAGCCAATCAAAAAAATAGATGAAAAGGTTATAGTTTAGCCTTAAAAACTATTTGGTTCTATCTTAACCATCCATCCTAAAAGATAGAAGAAGAGGTTCTAGTTTAACCTTAAAAACTAGATAATATTTTTTCAAGGGATTCTACATCAAAGATCCAAGCTGGAACTCTAGTCTGTGTAACTACCAGCTTGAGGGGGAGTGTAGATTCATGTGATCACTTTTTACATCGTTCGCATCAGACCTTTCAGTTAGGAACTGCATGCCACCGACAATTGCTGCGCAAGAACATCATGGTTCTGTCCTCACTCTTCAAATCAAAGACTCCCGAAAATAGGGAGCATTTTTTTTTTCAGCAGAAGAAATATGAGTAGGATATCACATCCAAGATCCAAGCTGGTGCTCTATTACGTTTGCTCACCAGCTTGAGGGGGAGTGTAAGTTATCCGAGAAGTATTAGAGCTTGAGGGGGAGTGTAAGTTGACGAGGAGTGTGTTAGAGTTTTTATTTAATGTGTAATTAGAGTTTATTCCTAATCAGTAGTTTAGATTTAATAGAAGTCTTATTTAAATTAGGAATAAGTATTATTTAAATTAAAGATAAAAGTATAGTTTTAGTTATATTAGAACTATATATCAGCCTATTTAAAGGCTTACTCTGTATACATTTGAATAATTAAGAAAATACAGAGAAACACATTGTTTTCTCTGGAAAATATCCTTTTCATCTTCTTCAAACAACAAATACCTAACCACCGATCACACACACACAAACCACCATCATTAATTGCATCTCCGGCCACCATGGCCCCTTTCTCACACAGGCATGTGGAATAATCACTATTTTACGGTACCTGTTAACAAAAGAAAATGTCCCTTTGTCATGTCAGTTGTATTCAATCATGTCTACTGTTGGTTACACTTGATGCTTCCTTGTAAGAAAACATGGAAGTTCTGTGAAAATATGGAAGTTGGATAACTGTTCCAGTTAAGTAATTCGTATTTTATAGCACACTCTGATTAAATATGTTTGACATGTTACTGTGATCAAGGACAAGTGTAACATTCAGATTTTTACTAGCATCAGAACCACTTGAAGTAACAGTCATGAGTTGTTTAAAGTTGCCCCGTCTTCTCTCTAGTTATACACTGCCATACTAAGAGTTATCCATTTCTTTTTACAGTTTATCAATCATCTGATCAATCATCTTGCAAGGCATCAGCTCTTAAAAATAGCTTGTCAATTGGAAAAGAAGAATATGCTTGGAGCATATTCATTGCTTAAAGTTATTGAGTCAGAGCTTCGGGCATATCTGTCAGCAACCAAAGGCCGGGTGGTATGTTGGATCTTTTATGTGCATCCTTATAGTTCTATCAGTGTGTCTTTTTCTATGATGTCCAAAGGGACATTAATACATTTGTCACTTCTAACTTGCCAGTTGCTGCTCTCCTATTTTGAAATTGTATGAATTGGTGATGTTGCACATTTTTGTTTTGGCTCTCTGTTTGTGATATGGTCCATGTTATTGTCTAAGCTTTGAATATTAGAGGTTGAATTGAAATCTCTATTTGTGGGTTCTTTAGGGGGTTGAAATTCTACTGACAGGGTAAGTTAGTTTTTTACTTGTACTGATATTAAAAAGAATAAGGCAAAGAGCACTATCAAATTCAAGTTATTTACCATTGTTTTAAAGATGGAAGTAAGGGAAAAAAAAGATGTTTCAATAAAATTCCTATAGGTCTTTAGTTCTTTGATATTAAATCTGGAGTCTGTTCTTTCTGAAGTGCTTCTTGGATCCTTTTTCTTTTACATCTTGGTTCAATTCTATGTGAGATAGTAGTCTTTCAGGAGACCGTTTCCGATTTCCTTGGAAATCCCTACATTAAAATCTGTTTATATTATCATTTAGGGGCGTTGCTTGGCACTAATTCAAGCTGCATCTGAAGTCCAAGAGCAAGGTGCAGTGGATGATCGAGACACTTTTCTGCATGGTGTTAGAGACCTTTTAAGTATCCATTCAAGTAATGTCCCCACTGTTACATATTTGGACCTGGTTATTGTTTCTATATGAGGTTTTTGTTTAGCTGAAGGATGATTTGTGGTTGCTTTTGGAATTTCCTTTAGATGCACAGGTTGGTTTATCCACATACGTATCTGCTCCTGGCATTGTGCAACAAATATCTGGTCTGCATTCAGAATTGATGGCTCTTCAATCCGATCTCGAGAATTCTCTTCCCGAGGACAGAAATAGATGCATCAATGAGCTGTGAGTTTTCTATTTTGCTTGTATTTTAGAAACTTTCTTCAACATTACTATTGGAAACACAGTTAATACTTTCTGAGTTAGAATTGTGTTTGATGAATTTTGAGTATCTGGTATTTCCTTATTGTGCCAGGTGCACTCTGATTCAAAGTTTGCAGCAACTATTGTTTGCATCTTCAACGACTGCACAACCAATATTGACACCTCGGGTATGTCCAACTGTTTGTGCAAAGCTGTGTCGATTTTTCCCTTCATTTCCACTTGAAGCATGATTCTGTTAATTATCATGGCCTCATTACTCGCTTTTCTTTTACATGATAAAATTAACACGTTTTGCTGACATTTTGATGCCCCCGTTTAGCCTCTAATGAAAGAGCTGGATGAAATGGAAAAGATCAATGCAAAACTCTCTGCTGCAGTTGAGGAGGTTACACTTGAGCATTGCAAGAAAAACGAGGTAATCGGAGTTATTAAAACAGCTTCCGTCATGGATGAAGTCTTGCATATCACTTCATATGATTACAACCATTTTTCAGTTCCCATTCCAGTATACTCAAGAACATGTATCACAGTTGAACATTTATACCAGATAATCTTTTGAGAAGTCCTCTTAGCTAGTGGTCTAAAGATTTTTCAGCTGGCATGAAAAAACAATCGAATTGCTTGTGTGATTGCATCGCGTATGCAAAAATGTTGAAAATCGAAGCTGTTTTCTAAAATCAATTATATTGAGCTCTGAAAATTTTGGTATCATATGCAGATCGTAAAACATCATTCGCAAGAGGTTGGTCTTCAGAGGCGGGTGTTTGTGGACTTCTTCTGCAACCCGGAACGATTGAGGAGCCAAGTAAGGGAATTGACTGCTCGTGTTCGAGCTTTGCAAGATTCCTAATCCTTTCTGTCTGGTATATGATGAAAAATATTCGTTTTTTATGTGTTAATTGGTGAAAAATCTGATTTCAATCTTTAGTTGATGTTTGGTTGTACCTTTTGGTTTGTATTTTATCACCACAATTAAAAGAAAACAGGTAGTATCTGTAAAATTATATTTGATTTATAGTTACTTTCATTATATAACGTAAGCAGCAAGGCTTTTAACTTCAACAAAGATTTACTAATAAGATAACAAATCTATTTTTTAAAAAGAAGTTAAAATTATATATTTTTACATTTTTAAACAGGATCATACAAATAAAATGTGAAATCGTTAATATAAAGGTTTGAAACCAAATAGATACGTTACTAAAGTTCGATGATAAAAGGTAAAATTCAGTAATAAATAATATTAAAAAATACAAATTATAATAATATGATATGTTAAACTATTATTCTCACAATTCAATCACGAACAAGAGTGGTAATTGTGAGGTTGTATGTAAATCCAGTTTATGGATCCAAAATAAAGAGATCAACATGATTAAAAGAGTGATATTTTGATCAATTGTGGCGACGTAAAACTTAATCTTGGTAGAAAATTAAATAAAAAAGAAGCGGTCAAACGACTGATCAAAAGAAAAAAAAGTATACCAAAAGGCAGAAGATACGTACTAAAAAATATAAAAAATTGTAAAATTTAATTAAATTAAAAAATAAAGAATAAAATAAAAAAAATTACTTACGGTCAATAATCGGTATCAAACTGATGTCATTGTCAGACCACATAAAATTAAAAGGTTTACAATTATCTGTGGCTAGAGTATTAAAATTTGTAGACTTATCTTATTAGAACCATGAATTGAAGATGAAACCTAAAATTTTAATTTAATAATTAGAACAATGATATGTATGAACAAATAATAATTTACAATTACTTTTAAATTATTTAAAATTGTCAAAGAAATAAATCGCGTGATGTCTCATAATATGTGATAATGGCCCAGTTTGACAATTAGCGGATAGCTGATAGCAATAGTTGATTTGACTAGCAAATTATATTAGCTGATTGTATAAAAGTGTTTGATAAAATTAACTGATAGCTGATAGCTGTTTGATTATTTGAACAAGCAAAATGACATATAAGGACATGATTATATTTGATACTTGTTTGAATAATTTATTAGTTATTAACATTTTGTACCTATTAATATTAATTAGATTATGAAAATTAATTTTTTAATATCATTGCTGAGCATATATGAAGATGTACATATTAATTTTTTTATTTGTGAAATTATCTTTTTAATTTAATTTTAATAATTATTAAATTTAGATATATAATGTAATTTTTTATCTATGAAATTATATTTTGAATATAATTTTATTGATTATTAGATTTACATTTATTTATTAATTTCTTATTTATGAAATTATTTTTTTAATTTTATTAGTTAATCAAATTTATGTTATTTAGAGAAATTTTTATAATTATCAAGGACAAAATAATATTTATAAGTCTTTTATCCAGATCTCTAACTCAAAAAGCTCCTAAAAGAAACTTTTTCAAAATGAGAGGTTTCACCTCAATCCGTTATTACAATCCTCTATTTACCAAACATATAAATTAGCGAATTTAACTGGTCAAACCTCTAAACATGCTTCAAACCTATAATTTTAGCTCAAAACAGGGTCAATATATATTAATTTTTTTTAAAAAAAAGGGTAAACTATCTGTTTGACCATCAATCTATTGTAAAAGTTTTAAAATGACCACCATAGAAAAAAACGCGTCATTTGACTACCCAAACTATTAAAATGAGATCAATTTGGCCACCGGCCGTTAATGGGCTAACGGAAGGTGACGCGGCAGTTAAAAAATTAAAGGTATAATCACACATTTGGTCCTTACTATTTACACATTTTTTCAATTTAGTCCTAATTTTAAACTAATAAAATAAATTAGTTAGGTGGTGACACGTGTCAACACCTTATTGGAGAAATTTAATTAATTATTTATAATTGATTAATAAATTATTTTCTTCCTCTAAATAGGCGGTGACAAAGTTAAGCACAAAAGGTGGTGTAGGTGCAAAAGTAGTGGCTAAGCCACTGCACCAGGCATATCATCGTTGTCAACTTCTTCCTCGGATTTTTCTTTATCACAAGGACTGCTGCTGTTGTCAACATCAGTATCAACCTTCTTCGGTTCAGGATGTGCACCTGAGGGTAATGCTGTACAGTACTCTTCTTGAAAAAATTGCTCAAAATCTGGTGATTCATTCACTGGACCCTCATCTAACATGTTCATGCTCAAATCAGAGCGGTTAGAACTCGAGTTTGAAACATCACTGGTTCCGTTGCTATTTGGAAACTGAACCTCTTTTGCAACAGTTCTTCCACCAGATAGAGAGCCACTTGTTAAGGATGACATACAATTAGTTGAGTTACTATCTTCAATGTGACAAACACCCCCTTTAGATTGATTAAAAGAAACTGAATCAGCATCTTTGTTAAGAGTGCTCTGGTTAAGCACAGCTGATGCAAAACCAGAATTCTGTCCTTTTACCCCACCACCATCATTTCCAGATTGAATGCTGGAAGGATAAGAATTCCTCGTTGATCCTGATAGAAACACAAAGCATTAAACGAGTTGGATCCATAAGTATTTTGGATGATATCTAAAATTCGAAATATTTCCATACCACCATCTGAGTTTTCAACCGAGCTAGGTGCCATCAACTTAGAGTGAGAAATAACAGTGACTTGGGAGAATCTTGTTTTCGCTTCTTCAGAAGACATTTGATATTTTTCTCCACCAAATCCCCTTGGGGAAAAAAAGAATATAGTGAAGGTAAATTCATTCAGTGATACAATATAACTACCATTCTGCATTATGTAAGACCATCCTAAACCTCTCTTCCATATGAAAAAGAAGGGATGAGAATAGTCAAAACCAGAAGGCACAATGTAAAAGGATGTAGAAATTACCTGTTGTTCCATTCAGGTCGAAGCCTGTGAAAATACTCAAAAACCGATATTAGATATATATTGAATTTGGTGTTTTAAAGCACAAAATTATGCTTGGTGTAGTGGCTTAGCCATTGCTTTTGCTCCTACACCACCCAGGTTCGATTCCCTTAGATGACATTTGTGCTTAACTTTGTTTTTCTCCTCTAAATAGGTGGTAACACGTGTCACCACTTGATTGGAAGAGGAAAATAATTTATTAATCAAATATAAATAATTAAATTCCTCCACCTAACTCATTTATTTTATTAGTTTAAAATTAGGACTAAATTGAAAAAATGTATAAATAATAAGGACCAAATGTGTGATTATACCTTTAATTTTTTAACTGCCACGTCACCTTCCGTTAGCCCATTAACGGCCGGTGGCCAAATTGATCCTATTTTAATAGTTTGGGTAGTCAAATGACGCGTTTTTTTTCTATGGTGGTCATTTTAAAACTTTTTCAATAGATTGGTGGTCAAACAGATAGTTTACCCTAAAAAAATTTACTTCCTCAACGGTCAAGGTGTCTCTCAATCTAATTGCTAAAATAGGATAAGTAGGTATAATTATTTTACAAGCATTTGAAAACGGTATGCAAAACACCACTTCCTCATATGTTTGCATGTATTTTCTCTTTCCTTCTATTTCCATTAATTGCATTAATTTCAAAGTTCAAAAAAATAAATCCAGATTTTCTATTTTCATGGTAAGATATTTTTAAAAAAATAAAAAAGTTTTTCTCAAATATTTTTTAAGCGTGTCGTTTTTTACAATGGTCTTAACTTAGCGTCAACATCTGACTTTTTTTATTTTATTTTTGATTTTAGTCTCAAATAAAAATCATGTTTATTTTGAATTCATTCTTTTCGCCCATCTTTATTATCTTTTTACTTTTATTTTCGTATGCTTGTACCACAATTTTTGTCTATCTTAATAGTAATATGACATTGGTGCAGTGATCATTATGATACACTCTTTAATAAGAGAAAGTCAACCTCTAATATGATTAATTTATCTTTTGTGGTAATTTGATGATACAAACAGAACCATTAATAAAGTGACTTTTAAGATTAATTTGTTCAATTTTCGCTCATACATCAACACAACATCTAGTTAAAAAAAAGAAAGAATTTTTTTTATAAAATTGCTGAGATTTTTATAAAAGATACATAGTGTATTTAAAGAAAGGTTCATTTTTTTCACGCTCTTTTAAGTTTACATGTTTTAATTTTAAGAGATTTTTAGTGAATTTAGTCTTTTTGTATGATATGAGTGTGTTGTCTAGAAAAAATGTAATTTGACTAGAAAAAAAAATTTCTACCTGATAATAAATAGAGACGGGCCGTAAATTGTAATAGAGTTTAAGAGATTTGGTCTCCAAGATTTTAAAAAATAAACATTTAGTCTAATTTTTTAAAATAATTTGTCCTCTCTAAAAATTTTAAAATTTTTATTATAATTTTATTTATTCTCTTTTAAATTTTTAAAACTTTTCATTAAGTGTTAAATATTTTTAAAAGTTTAGTTAAAACTCCATTTTTAAATAAATAAATAAATAAAACTATTCGAGTATTTGAAATTTTAGGTCAGTTTTTAAAACTTTCATAAATTTTAATTTTAAGTAAGCTTTCCAAATTGTTTTGTCAAGATCTATCAATAATACAATAACAATAATCACTATATTGATTATCTTCTTAACCAAATAATCTCCCTAATATACAAAGGGAAAGGTTAAGCACTACAAATCCCATGCCTTATCGCCCTTCACTCTTCTCCAACTCCTTCAAACTATATTTACATAATTATATATAGCAATGGCGGGAGCTTCACAATACACAAGTTGGCACCAAGCATCTCGACAAGAAACTCAATCCTCTTTTCTGCATCAGAATAAAGTGCAAGTTATTTAGATGGGAATATGAGATGGAGGACACAAGTTAATTCTGATTCGAATCTAAAAATATAATTCGAATCATAATTTATACATGACCATGGGCGGAGCCAGTAAGGTGATTGGGGTGTCCGATGACACCCCAAACTTTTTTGGAAATCGTATTTTTTTATATAATTTGTATATGAAAAAATTAAAAAATATATAATTGACACTCATTTATAAATAAAATGACACCCTTAATAAATAAAAAGACAACTCTTTATAAATAATTAACCTCTTTTAAATACCGTTAAAAAAATGACACCCCTTAAAAAAATTCTTAGCTCCGCCACTGTACATGACCTAACCCAATTTCATAATAAAAAGATCAAATATTCAAACTTAAAGTGACCTAAACTCAGAATGATTTGAGTTTATAAAGATAATCTTAAAGACGCGAACTCAAAATAACTCAAACTTGACTAATTTGAGAGACCGCTAACGAATGTGGGTTATAGGTTATAAAGCTTTATTTGTAATCATCGACATTTTATCAGTTTATTGATTAATCCATATCAAGTATTGTATAGATTTGTCATGAGAGCAACTTTTGCAACTCAGCAGGGACGGAGCTAGGACCAAATATTAGGAGGCACAAGAGTCTATTAAATTATTGAATCTGAACATTAGGAGGGATAAATATCTTATTTAATTAATATTTAAACTGAAAAAGACCTAAATTGCAGTTATATCAAAATTTTTGAGAGAGTAGCATCTCCCATTCCCTATTACCTCCGTCCCTACAACTCAGCTCGTTTATTCACAATATTATAATCTAAACTTGACAACTGTTTAACGTATCTGGTGTCTTATCTCGTCAGACCAACTAATAATCAGTTAAACTAAAAAATAATAATCTACCTTTTTGGGTTTAGCGTAGAGGAGGTCGGGTGAGATTTTATAGAGATCTTCATCAACGGGTTTGGGCGTTGGTCTTGGCCTTGGATTTGGTGCTTCTTCCCACCTTTGTTTTTTAGTATCTTCTTTGATATGCGATTCTCTGACTCTGCCCTGCAAAATTTCCACTCATTTTTACCCAAAACAAAACCCAGGTTTTTGAAATAAGAAAGGGTTATTAATGGAATCCAGTCGCATTAAATTGAGAAAGAATTTGGTCCCCCCGGAAAAGCAGTTTTCTGACTCTCACTTTATTTGGAGACCTTCTTTCTTGACTATGCTAATTGTTATTATAATAGTATTAAATTAACGCAAAAGTAAGCTTCTTTCTATGATTCTTCTTCTTCCGTTTTGACATTTTGGAACCTATGCAAACAAACAAACCCAAACCACCAGCTTAGACTAAAAGGAAAAGAAAACGGAATTGAAGAATTGTTAGAATAGTAAGGGTTACCCTTGTGCGAGGAACCACGATCATGGCAGGGGCGAGGACGTGGTTATCATAGAGGTCGCCGGCGACGTATAAATCCCGATCCCGAGAGTAGGTGTAACGAAGCAAGCCGGCTTGTCGAGCTGATTCAAAACACTGAGTGAAAGGGAGGTCGGCGTCGCTGTTCCAATCCCAGCTTCCAAAAGCTGGAACATGCCTCCTTCTGTAGTATTCCTGAAACCCACCACAAAATCCATAACCATTCCATCACTGCAAAGCAAAACCCAAATAAAGAACAAACATGAAATGAAACCCAATTCACTTACATTTACATGAACATCCATATTGGGATAGAAATGGAACTCAGAGGATTGACCTGCCTTTTTTCAAAGGGTGAAGACTGAAAGAGAGATGATTTTTGAGTTTTTCTCTTTTCCTGGTTTGTTTGTTGAGTGGGAGCGGAGCCATTTAAAAGCCCAAAGGAGTATCTATGAAAGCAATAAAACCTTTCCTTGGCGTTACATCAAAAAAAGAATTTATTATATAAATTAGTACTTGAATTTGACAACTATTTTATATCAGTATCTCAACTTGTTAAAAAAATTCAAATCGGTACATATTTTGACTTGGCATTTCAACAAACATTGACCGGTCATTTTGATGGTATTATTAAGTATCATGTGTCAGGGACAGAGACAAGATTTGAAGTTGAGGGGGGCAAAACATAAATTTTGAAAGGTAGGGGGGAAAATTTACAATTATCCCAATTTTTCAGAAAAAATATAAAAAATCAAAGGGTAAAAAAAATTCCCCTGGTAGGAGGGGCACAGCTACTCCCATTGAAGCTGTAGCTTCGTCCCTGTCATGTGTCACATCATGATTGATTGTTGAAAGGCCATATCAGCACTAAACATCAATTTGGGAGTTTTTTTTTTTTTACAAATCCAGCTACCAACTAACCAAATCTTTCAAAGTTAAAAAAATTCAGGTATTAGATTGAAAAAAATTGTAAATTCAAGTGTCAATTGTGTAATAAGCCAAAAGAAAATAACCCACACAACCAAGATTCACTGTTCACAGTAAGAAACGCTGGGACAAAGAAGTAAAAGACAAAGCTAAGAGAAAAGGTAAAAGCCAAGGTTAGGTTGCTTTTGATTTGGGTTTTTAAAATTATTCTTTATATCTTCTGACTTTAAGAGAGAAAGAGAAAGAAAAAAAAAAACCTTAAGTCCTGGCTTGTCGCTGATCAAATGTATATCCCGTTGCTTTGAATCTTGTTTTTTATTCTTTTGGTTTAATTTGATTTTAATCCTTTTAATATGCCAAGATTTGTAATTTAATCCCTCCGACTTCGCTTAATCTGTTCTATCTGCCTTTATAATGTTACAAGCAGGTACACATTTAAAAACAATTAAAGTGATGATTTGAATTGTGCTTATTGTTATTCGATCACATAATCAATGACACATTAAAATTTAATCAACTGTATATAATAAATAATAAATTATATGTCAACGGAGCATGGGGTATGTATACTAACAACAACAACAACAAAAATTTCACTCGAAATGAAGTCATGATTAACCCCGGGTGTTGGGCTCCATTATCCTTTAACTTTCAAAGAACAAATAATTATTTACATGTTCATCTAAATACTTGGACGGACACAGAAGTGTTGGGGACAATTGCACTCTTTAAAAATTTTAAGTTCTCTAATGTTTTATATATTTTCGTTGTATTTTCTATTGGTAATCTAATTTTCCACCCCTAAAATTTTATAGTTTTGTATCCCCTACATTTTTAATATAGCTTCTTTATAATTCGAACCCCTTACATGAAATCTTGCGTTCGTCCTGTATGAATATAGTAATAACATTACAATAGAGAGATCAAATTAAAGTAAATGAATTCAATATCAAATTTCAACACAACAGTGGTCAGAGGGACTTGAACCATAGTTAGACCAATTTTGAAAAAGAATGAAAAAGTTCAAAATTGAACCAAAAAAATTGTACATGTTTTATTTTAAATTTGGTTAATGACAATGAAGTTAGTACAAACACTCTGTGGAGAGGATACTTGGATGATACATGGTTAGAATTAAATATTTAATAATTTATATCGCTAATTGAGTTGATATAACGAGTCACGACATTAATTTTGTTTAAAAAAATCTAAAATTTATTTTTGAAAGAAAATAAATTCGATGATACTTGAATTTTTTATACATTTATATAATTTTTAAATAAAACAACTAAAAATTATTATTATCAAATGCTGAGAGGATCAAACACGAGATTTAGTACAAACCCTTTACAGAAATTATAAATTTTTTAAGTAAATGTCTGAATAATTTATATCATAATCATATTTATGTAAAGCAACAGAGACCATACGAAAGTGTAGGTTATGGAAGGTAACAGTGTTACAGTTAAAACTGCAGAACACAAAGTGAAAAAGAATACTCATAAATCTTGTAGCAGTTTAATAGAAAAGGACATGTGCATTGTGCACACAAGATGTAGCCCTTTGCTTTTTTTATTATTATTAATTTTATTTCTTTTTTTAAAAATACTAACCTTTTTGTTTTCCTGTCATAATTTAGGGAAGACCTTAATAAATAATAATTACCATTGGTTTTCACTCTATTATTTACCCATGGTGAAAAAAATACCCTTTTCCTTAAACCATAAGAGGATAAAAGAGAAAAGGAAAGTATATATGGGGTGTAGATTTGAACCAATAGCCGCTTACAGAAATTTTCTTTTTCATGACATTTATACCAAACTTTAAGAATCAGAATTTTATATGTTCTCATACTCGTCTATCTAGAGCAGGGATTGTGTAAAACCGGGTTCGGTTAATCGTTAAAAAATTATTTTGAATAACCGGTAAATTCGAGTTGTTTAATTCGCAACCCTAAAACTTAAATATTAAACCGGTTAACCGAAATATTCAGTTTGGTTCACTTTTGTTCTGATAATGATTTATTAATTTTCCTTATTAAAAATATCAAATATAATAACATAGTAAAAAATAAGCTAGAGTTTGAATTCTAAAATATTTTAAGAAGAAAAGTATTAATGTATGAAACTGAGAATAAGAAATAATTGACAATTAAAGTTGAATTTTTTACTTCCCAAATTAAACTAAATCCGCTAATATTTGTGAGGGAAATATATTAAAAACTACCGCTAATTTTTTACTTCTCATTCATAATATTTTTTATGGGTTATATTTTGATACACAAACATTATATAAAAAATTTACACAACCCTTCATATTTAAGCTATAAAATTTAAAACATAAAACCCTAGCCCTAACAACCTAAAACCTAAACTTTAAATCTTAAACTCAAAACTTGAATTCTAACCATAAACCTTAAATCCTACACCCTACACACTAAACCCATACACCCTAAAATTAAAAGGCTTGTGTAAACTTTCCACAACCCTTCATATTTAAACTATAAAATATAAAACCTAAATCCCTAATTCTAACATCCTAAACCTAAAACCTTGAACTCTAAATTCTAACAATAAATCTTAAATTCAACACCCTACAACCTAAACCCTGACATAAAGCTCTAAACCCTAACATTGAAAGGCTTATGTAAACTAAAGATTTACACAAGCTTGTATATCAAAGTATTTTTCTTATTTTATATAGATAAAATTTTGATACACAAACTATGTAAAATCCATAACCGTATATTTTGAAAAATTAAACCTTAAATTCTAAATCATATACCGTAAATTATAAACACTAACATTAAATTCCACACTCTAAAACTTAAACTTTAAACCCTAAACTATATCTTTAACCCTTAAAACTAAAAAATTTGTGTAAACTTTAGTTTACGGTATCAATTTTTTTTATATCGGTATGAAAAAGTAGTAAAGAATGAGATAATGTAGAAACAACCAAACAAATAAGCACATTGTGTTGTGAATTGTGACAAGAGAAGAGCACACCGTTGGCCAGGAAACAAAAAAAAGATGGAAGGAATAAGTGGGCCACCAGCTCTTGTTTACATCAATTTCTTGCTTTATTCCTTTTATTTTGTCTTTCATTCCATTCTATGCTATGCTTCATTCTACTGTCATCAATGCACCATCTCCGGTAACGAATAAAAATTATGTCTTTTTTAGTATTTTTATTTATATCTCAATACTAAAAAATTAAACTCTAAATCTTAAATCTTGAATGTTAATCTTTAAAACTTAAAAAATAAACTTTGCACCTTATACTCTACACCGTAATTTAAACTCTAACCCTAAATTTTAATCTTAAATTCAAAATCTATTTTTTTATACTAGGGCAAAGGTAAGCCAAAAAAAAGGACAAGATTTCTGTTCCTCCCATGACCCATAACCTAACATGGATTGCAACTATCACCATCCTTTGCATTTTTCTAATACCTTATTTATTTGTTTTGTTTCTTATTTGTCTCACAGTTTCTTCAAGAAGAAAAAACAACAAAAACTTTGATACATTAATAGTGTTTGGGAACTTGACGTACGATAATGTAAATTGAATAATTATTTATTTCATAAGTTGTATCATAAACCCCATGTTTTATGCATGGAGGTTGAGTTATTTATTTATACATCATTCGATGATTGAACGTGAATAAGGGTGGAAATCGGCTACATTTTATTTAAGTTTTTTTTTATGTTATCACATTAAAATATTGAGTTTAAAGTAAGGGTGTATAAAATAAATCGTAACCGTTAACCGATATAATCATTAAAATTTACCGTTAATTAACCTACAATTAAAGCTTAAACGGTTACGGTTAACTAACCGTTAAAAATGATGGTTAATATTTAACCGTTTGGGTAACTGTTATGAAATTATTTAGACATAAAATAAAGTTTGTGATTAATTTTTTTTATTTAAATATTTTTTCTTAGAAATTTTAATATAATATTTATCAGAGAGATAATTTTATTATTCTCAAAAGAATTAGTGAACATTTGAAAAAAAAAATTATAATAAGTTACATGTTAACCTGTAACCGCCGTCAAGTAGCGGTTAACCGCTATAATGGTTAACCGTTTAAAAATTTAATGGGTAACCGTTTCTTAAATCTTAATGGTTAGGTTACGGTTTAATAACTGCTATAACGGTTTACCAACCGTTTATACTAAATGCTACGGTTAACCTATTAAACATCCCTAGTTTAGGGTTATGATTTATAGTTTAAAGTTAAGATTTATGTTTAGGGTTTAACAAATTAGGGTAAAGTTTTATTTGTAAGGTATATGGTTTAGGAAGTAAAATTTAAGATTAAAATTTATAATTTTATTATTTTTAATCTGAGACGTAGAAAGAAACAGAGTTAAGAACAAAGGATTTTTTGTTCGTGAATAAGCCATTTGTTTTTATTTCATTTCGTTACTTGGAACAATGCATACCCCTAAGATCCCGAGGTATCTATTTTTCCTAATCCCAATAATAATAAAATAAGGAAAATAGATTCACTCAGTCTCTTGTCAATTGTGATGGAGAACCCAGCAAAAGAAAAAAAAAGTGTAAACAACACTGGTCCCTTTTTATGATTTATTTGATTTTGGTAAGTAATTTTTTAAAAGAATTATATTTTGATCATTTATATTATCGATTTATTATTGTTTTGATAATTGGGTCATTAGCTCTCGTAAGATCGATAATGTAACATGTTAAGAAAATGATTAATTTTTAATTTTTTTTCGAACTTTAGATAAAATATCAATTTGACCCTAAACTTTAAACAAAATAATAATATTATTTTTTTATAAATATATATAATTAAAATATATTAATAATATATTAATTGTGATTAATAATTTAAAATTATTAGTAACTTATTAATAAATATACAGTAATAATCATTTTTTCTAAATATTATATTAATATTAAATAAATAAAAATATTAATAATGTATTATATATTAAATATTTTATAAAAACAATAAATATTATAAATTATATTAATATTTGATTATATATTATTAATATAAGAATATAATATTATGGTATTAATAGTTATTAATTGTAGTTTAATTCATATATAATATGTTGTTATTTCTTTCTATTTTTTGTTTTGCTTTGTTTTTCACCGATCAAAATTTATTAATGGATTAAATTTGTTGAATTAAATTAAAATATTGATAAATACATAGAATGTGAAGTTGGAAAAACTAAATATGTAATTATATAAATTTACTAAACTATCGTGTGATCATTTTCATCAAAAGTTAATTATTATAATGAGATATTTAAACCATGTGAAAACAATCTCCTTCTTCTCAAAGAAACGCAAGGTTCCATAAATACAACTGTTTAGATCTTTATATATTCCCTATAGTTTGTCCTGTATTGTTCTGACATGCTTTTTTTTGTTTACACATTCCCTCCCATCTCATCTCCTATAACTTTTCAGGGTTGGTATATAGTATATACTGCCATCACCTTTTACTTGTCTGCATTCCCCAGATTTCACTGCTTTGTTCTTACGGTGGCCTGGCTCAACCAATCAATAAATTAATATCAGATTTGTAGATCATTTTCATTCATATCAATTCAACTCAATTTTAAGTTCAGGTTGTTTCAGTCTTTTAAGATTAACTTAAGCTTAGGTTCAATTTATCTTAAGTTTTTCAGGTTCGGATCAATTCTGATTCACCCATTTTAAGTTTGGTTTATGTTCGGTTATTTGTTCATGTCATTTGGACTTTGGTTATCCCCAAGTCTGGATCGGTTTGAGTTCAGATTGAACAAATTTTGATTATTAATATTTGGTTCAGGGGTCATTTTGTTCGAAGTAAACTTAAAATTACTAATGTTGTTTCTACTTTTTAATTACATTAATTTTACCTTTGAAGTTATTCAATTGCATCAATTTTGTCCTTTGATGAAGTTAACCATTATGGTGTTGACGTGGATTGACTGAATTTTTACTAAATCGAATAATAATTAAAGTTATATCAAATCAATTTATAATTAGACTTGTTTGACTGAATAATATGGAATTGAATTTGTACTGAATCTACTCGTTGTTGTAGGATCTGATTCTGTTGGACAAAATGACCATGGTAAGAGGATATCTTAATAGGTTGTGCGGCTTTGTTTATATCCAGGGGCGGAGCTACATTAATTCTTTTTATAAGTAGTATAGGATTAGAGGGGCTATTTAAGGAGGCTTACCCCTGCCTCATTATTTGCTTTTTGTCTTAGTTTTCGAATTGCTTTAAGCTTTGTTAGGTTTCAGCCTTTATTTCCATTCAATCAAATAAAACTTTAGGGGGCTTCGCCCAAACTATCTCGTGTTCCCTTTCTTGCCGCCAACATCTCGTTTCCGCACCGATCTAAGCATTCTAGCTTAGATCCGTCAGGCTAACCTAGGCGCCGCACCATCTCACGAGCACCTAGAGCCGCACGTCTCGGTTACAAAGTCCAGGGGCGTGACAAGTGGTATCAGAGCTACGGTAATTGCTCGTTATGGCAAAGAAAGACGAGATCAGTTCAGCACCAAAGGGCGTGGAGGCCCAGACCACCGACAAGGTTCCCGAGAAGGTTCCCGACAAAGTTGCGGACAAAGGCCACGATAAGAAAAGAGCTGCTTCGAAGGATCGTTTTACATCGCTCGAAGATAAAATAGAGCGTCTCGAGGTCAATGCCAAAGGGACGGTTGAGTCGCTCGACTCTGTTAATGATCGCTTGGAAGAGCTGGAAAAAAGGTTTGTTCCTCTCAAAGACGAACTCAAAGAAGGGGTTCAAAGTCTCCTTGACTCTTCATACGAGAAGCTGAACCAACAGGACGTCTCCCTTCAAGTTGCAATGGAGGCAATGAGGGGGGAATTGTTGGGGGAGATCGAAAAGCTCAATGCCGAGCTGACCCTCTACAAGAATGTCGTATTGTCCGGCATGGTGGGCAAGACAATGGATGTCAAACCCGAGATCGATGTGCCAAAACCGAAGGAGTTCAAAGGGGCAAGGGACGCCCAAGAAGTGGACAACTTCATATGGGGGTTGGAGCAGTACTTCCGACTCACGGGCATCGATGACGAGAACACCAAGGTAAACACCGCTTCTGTCTACTTGGTTGATGCCGCACTACTATGGTGGCGACATAGTTGTTCTCAATCGAGGGATGGGACGATTCCCATCAAAACGTGGAAGGAGTTTCAGTTTCAGTTCAAGGAACACTTCTATCCAAAGAATGCTCAAGAGGAAGCTCGCGAGAAGCTTTACCAGCTAAAGCATGACGGCGGGATCCGGGAATATGTCAACAAGTTCACTGAACTTAGGCTTCAAATCCGAGGTATGAGTGAAGCCGATGCCCTCTTTGCCTTCAAAAACGGACTACAACGTTGGGCAAAGATGGAACTACACCGAGCAGGAGTCCAAGAACTTGCCAAAGCATTAGAGGTAGTCGACTCCCTTGCAGAATTTGAATATCGGAAGTCAGACACTCCGAAACAAAAACCGAAGCACAAGAGCAACGGTGGAAAGGGTAAATAAGTGGTTACCAAGGACGGAAATAGGAAGGCAGCAAATGGAGACTTCAAATTCCGAAAGCCCTGGGAAAAGAACACCAACTTTAGTTGCTACAATTGCGGGGGTAATCACATGAAAAGGGACTGTCCCCAGCTCGAAAAAGCGGCAACCATCCAAGTGGAAGACTCCGAGGATGTCGAGGATGAGAAGGAGGTCCCCAAACTAAATTCCATCATCAGTTCCATGGAAATTAAGAAGGGCTCCAAGAAAAAGGGGCTGATGTTCGTGGACATCACCGTGGCGGGCCGAAAACTAAGCGCGTTAGTAGACATCGGCGCCTCCGACTTGTTTATGTCAGAACAAACTGCCAAGAGACTTGGCCTTACCGTTGAAAAGGCAGGAGGATTCATTAAAACCGTAAATTCCAAGGAGACTCCAATTGCCGGGGTAGCAAAAGGAATCAAGCTTGTCATAGGTGAATGGACCGGTAAAGAAGCAATCAAGGTAATTCCCCTTGACGACTTTGATTTAGTAATGGGCATTAGTTTTCTTGATCGGGTTAAGGCATTCCCCGTCCCTTTTGCAAATTGCTTGTGCATACTAGACCCAGCACACTCTTGTATGGTCCCAATGAACCGACAAACAGGAGTTAATGCCAAAGTAGTGTCAGCCATACAATTCAACAAGGGGATGCGTAAGGAAGAACCCGCATACTTAGCATCGTTGGTGCACAAGGAGCCACCCCTAGCCCAGAGGGTCCCCGACGAGGTCAAAACAGTGCTAGCCGAGTTTAGGAATGTTATGCCCCCAGAACTGCCCAAAACTCTCCCACCAAAGCGGGAAGTGGACCACAAAATTGAGCTTGTTCCAAATGCAAAGCCACCAGCCCGGGCTCCTTATCGGATGGCTCCACCCGAGCTTGAGGAGTTACGTCGCCAACTAAAAGAACTCCTCGATTCAGGATACATCCGACCCTCTAAAGCACCCTACGGTGCGCCAGTACTCTTTCAACGGAAACAAGACGGGACCCTACGAATGTGCATCGACTATCGGGCATTGAACAAGCTCACCGTCAAGAATAAATATCCGATTCCCTTAATAGCCGATTTGTTCGACCAGCTTGGTGATGCGAGGTGGTTCACCAAGCTAGACTTGCGGTCCGGATATTATCAAGTAAGGATCGCCGAAGGAGACGAACCAAAGACAGCTTGTGTGACACGCTACGGTTCGTATGAATTCTTAGTGATGCCTTTCGGCCTCACAAACGCTCCCGCCACATTCTGCACACTTATGAATAAGGTACTACAACCCTTTCTTGATCGATTCGTTGTAGTTTACCTTGATGATATCGTGATCTATAGCAAGACCATCGAGGAGCATGTTGAACACTTGCGGAAGGTGTTCGAAGTCCTACGGCAAAACGAGCTATATGTCAAGGAAGAAAAGTGCTCGTTTGCCCAGGAAGAAGTTCCATTCCTTGGCCATATTGTCGGAGGAGGGAAAATCCGAATGGATGTAGCCAAAATTCAAGCCATTGTGGACTGGGAACCGCCAACCAAAGTAACGGAGTTAAGGTCCTTTTTGGGGCTAGCCAATTATTATCGGAAGTTCGTCAAAGACTATTCTAAAATCGCCACACCCTTGACCAATTTGCTGAAAAAGGACAAGGCATGGGATTGGAACCAAGACTGCAAGCGAGCCTTTGAGAACTTGAAACAAGCCATGGCAAGTGAACTAGTGCTGGCGTTACCAAATCACAACAAACCCTTCGAGGTTCACACCGATGCATCCGACGTAGCCATCGGAGGGGTCCTTATGCAAGAAGGACATCCAGTCGCATATGAAAGCCGAAAGCTAAATGACACCGAGAAGAGATACTCGGTTCATGAGAAGGAGATGACCGCAGTAGTACACTGTCTACGCACTTGGCGACACTACATACTTGGGTCTCGGTTCGTTGTTTACACAGACAACGTCGCTAACAGCTACTTTCAGACCCAGAAAAAGCTGTCCTCAAAGCAAGCTCGTTGGCAAGAGTTCCTTGCCGAATTCGATTTTACCTTGGAATACAAATCGGGAAAAATCAACTTAGTTGTTGATGTCTTAAGTCGAAGGTATGCCATAGAGTTTGTAAGCTCGCCAAACGGACAATTACTAGATCGCATCAAGGAAGGGCTACCCCACGACCCAACCGCCAAAATGCTCATCAACTATGCAAAAGAAGGCAAACCCCGAAGATTCTGGCTCGAGGAAGACTTACTTTATGCCCGAGGTCACCGCCTCTACATTCCTCAATTCGGTGAGCTACGCAAAGAAATCATAAAGGAATGCCACGATTCAAAATGGGCTGGACACCCAGGGATGGACCGAACATTGGCCCTGATTAGCGAACAGTACTATTGGCCACACATGAGCGAGGATGTGGGGACTTATGTGAAGACTTGTCTTGTATGCCAACAAGACAAGATCGAGATGAAAAAACCCGCAGGATTGCTACAACCACTGCCCATTCCCGAGAGACCATGGGAAAGCATATCCATGGACTTCATAGTCGGCTTGCCCAACACCGACGGCCTGTCTAGCATCATGGTAGTTGTGGACAGGTTTTCCAAGTACGGCACATTTATCCCAGCATCGAAAGTATGCCCAGCCGAAGAAGCAGCCCGCCTCTTCTTCAAATACGTGGTAAAGTATTGGGGATTGCCCAAGACAATCATTAGTGACCGAGACACACGGTTCACAGGAAGATTCTGGTCGGAATTGTTCAAACTCATGGGGTCAAGTTTGAACTTTTCAACAAGTGTCCACCCCCAAACCGACGGACAAACCGAACGGGTGAACGCCTTGTTGGAAATCTATCTCAGACACTACGTGAACATCAACCAGCGCAACTGGCCAAAATTATTAGACGTGGCCCAATTCTCCTACAATCTTCAGCGAAGTGAAGCAACCAACCAAAGCCCATTCGAAATCGTGACGGGACAACAACCGCTCACACCTCACACGGTTGCAACCAAATACGACGGGCCAAATCCAGCAGCACACAAGTTCACCACGGAGTGGCATGAACATCATGAACTAGCCCGAGCTTGTTTACACAAGGCGGGAAAACGAACCAAGAAGTGGGCAGATACAAAGCGTCGAGACGTAAACTTTCAAGAAGGGGATTTAGTCCTTGCCAAATTAACCGGGATTTTGCGCAATCCCACAGTACACAAGGGACTTGTGCGAAGGTATGAAGGGCCATTCAAAGTTGTCAAGCGAATAGGCACTATGACCTATCGACTAGAGTTACCGGCGACGATCCGAGCCCATCCGGTGTTTCATGTAAGTTTACTCAAACCCTTCCATCAAGACGAGTCAGACCCAGATCGAGCCCAATCACATCGAGCACCAGTTGGAGTAAAAGTCTCCTACGACAATGAAGTTCGGGACATCCAAGCGGAAAGATTCATTCGACGAGTGGGCCATCCACCGAGACACGAGTACTTTGTCCTTTGGAAAGGGCTTCCCGACAGTGAAGGGAGTTGGGAACCCGCCTTGGATCTATGGCAATTCAAGGACCAAATAAATCGATATCACCTTAGCCGAGCGACGAGGGCGTCGCCAGAACCAGTGGGGGAGAATGTCACGGACCGCACCCTACGGCCCGATCTCACCGCACACCAGGGGGCTAGAAGCAGCGCACGCCCAAGAAACAAGCAAACCGAGGGGCCCGACAGCAGCCCAATCACAAGCACCGTGCAGGCCGATCCCGCTGCACACCAGGGGCCCGATCCAACCGACCACGCCGCACCCTAGGGTGCGACAGCAGCGCGCGCGGAAGAACCGGACAAGACCGCCCAACCGCACCCCACGGGCCCAAGCACGGTCCGCACACAAGCTTGGGCCTGCCTTCCGCGCACCCAAGGCTTCCCTTAGGGTTTTAGGGACTTAGAATCCATTTAGGACTAGGATAACTTCTCCTTTAAGGACAAGTATACTAGCCATCCTAATTAGAGTAGGATTAGGATTAGAGGGGCTATTTAAGGAGGCTTACCCCTGCCTCATTAATTATTAAAGTTATATCGAATCAATTTATAATTAGACTTGTTTGACTGAATAATATGGAATTGAATTTGTACTGAATCTACTCGTTGTTGTAGGATCTGATTCTGTTGGACAAAATGACCATGGTAAGAGGATATCTTAATAGGTTGTGCGGCTTTGTTTATATCCAGGGGCGGAGCTACATTAATTCTTTTTATAAGTAGTATATGTTTTAAATATATTCTCAACCATTTGACAATGAACGCTCAATCATCCTGCTGCAGCTGTTGGTGTTCGAACCCATGACCTCTAAGAACAACAACTGTTCTCTTAACCACTGAGGCAAGTTGGTTCGTACCTATCAATAATTAATTATTAAACGGGTGTTTACTCATATTTTTAACGGATAAAATTCGTCTGACCCTTTTCGGTGCCCCTACATATGCCTCAACACTAAAAAACACTACAAAATTAAAATCTAAGCCCTAACCCTAAATTCTAAATCCTAAACCCTACACCCTATACCCTAAAAAATACACCCTACCCTAATTTCCCTAAACCCTAACCACAACCCCTAACCTAAAACCCTAAAATTAATTTTGAGCGTGGGGGCATATGTAGGGGCACCGAAAAGGGGCAGGGGAATTTCATCCATTTTTAACGTTAAAACGGACGTTTGTTAACATCTAGATTTTTTAACTTTTGAAAACGATCGTTGCATCCCCAACGTAAATTTGGGCGCAGCAATATGAAAAACGAAGTCTTAGTACTCTCTAATCAACAAACAGACTATGTTTGGTGTTTGGGCTCTAATGGGTTTAAATTTTCTATGGTTACCGATCTACTTTTGTATGAGATTATATAAACTTTAGATTATACAAATAAGCTTATTTTAGGGGCTATAAGTTTATTTTAAGGTTTATTATTCAAAAAAGTTTATTTTAAGATTTAGGTTTAGTGGTTTATTTTTTAGTATTTTAGATTTCGAGTTTGTGTTAGAATTTAATGTTTAAATTTTAAGATTTATAATTTAAAGATTTAGGGTTAGGATTTTTTATCTTTTAAGTTTTAAAGCTTAAATAATGGTATTTGTGGGGAAAAAATTACAGTTAGAGCATGAAATATTTTCTTTGCCACAAAATGAATATCGGGTTGGCTTTGAATAATTGTGATTTCTTTTTTCAGTGAAGAAGGTGAAGAAAGGGCGTAATCTGCATTCAGGCCCAAAGTATATTTATCTTGGTCCTCTTGACTTGGATGAAAAAGGGTTTTAATACTTACACATGCAAGTCTATTTCAAACCCATGGATTTCAACTTTCATAAGGTGGTCATGAATTACGTCCAATTTTATTAGTTAGTTATGGTGGAAGTTTAATCTCGGGTGAGCATAATTTTATTCGACTCAAAAAAATCAAGCTTTCAATTCAATTTAATGTAAAAGTTTAACTCAATTCGAATTTTTAGTTTGGCGTGAAAAAATTTAATTCGAAAACAATTTAAATAAAAGTTTAGTTATAAAATTTTAAACAAATTTCCTATTGTAGCCGTCGACTTGCAGTGGACTTGAAGGTTTTTGTTCCCTTTTGTAATGAAGGCATAAGAGAAGATGACCTTAAACCCTAAACTTTAAAGATTTTTTCACTTCTTTTATTTTCTCTGTTTTGATAGCCTTGTTCTGTTTTTTTATTATTTTATTTCTCGTTCTCTAGTGGAAGTCCGTTGGTTAGATTTTTTCGGCTATGCTTCTTACTTGACCATCAGACATTAGCGCCCCATGCATATTGTGGCCATCAGTGGCAGAGCCACGTATTGTTTAGAGGTTAATTAATTTCATTTAATTAGTTGTGGCCTGTGACTTTTAAAGAGTTATATTTTTTAAAGAATTAGTATAATTTTTTATTAAATATTTAAATTTATCTCACTTAATTTGTTTGGATATGAAATTAACTATATTTATATTATAATTGTATGAAAATCTTCGTATTTTAAAATTTACTATGATCACACTATATAAAAATCTTGACTCTGCCACTTATCGCGATGTTTGGTTGATGGTGTTTTCACTGCATTATTCCTCAATTTTTATTTTTAGATGCACTGCGATTCAGCGTGCAGAAGAAGATTGTTGTTGCTAACCCTGCTTTACTTGGATTTTTCATGTTCTCTTATTTGCTTGTGTTTCCTCTGTTCGTCTTTAATTTGTGTTCCCAAGTTTGGTTATCTCCCTTGCTCATGTTGCCGTGTTTTGTGGGATTGTTTGATCCCATCTTCTATTTTTTTTATTTTAATTCAATGTAGTAGACATTTCTTATTAAAAAAGCTAAAAAAAAAAACAACATCATGGGATATTGAGTAAAAAATCTTCTGTTCCTAATCATGACTCTTTATATCCTCTTACTAAAAAATACTTAAAAATTAAATTATAAACTCTAACCTTAATTTTTATATCTTAAACCTTAAATTTTTAAAAAATACACACTAATCCTAAACTTCAACCTTAAACTCCAAACACTAAATTTTAAACCCACTATTTTAAAATGAATAAACCAATAGATAGAGAAAATTTACATCCAATCATGTCTTTTAAGTTTTAACCATGTGTTTGTGAGTTCAATTTCTAAAAGGATATTTGTTTTCAAACAAAATCCAGATTTCAGACGTATCATTTTATTTTATCCCCTAGTATTTCTCCAAAACCCCAAGGTAGAAAATGTTGCAGAGCAGTGTATTCTTCATATTCCCTAGCTGTTCATCTCCAAATCTTCCTTCACTCTTCTTCCCCACCTCGATTCCCTTCAACCTCTCTCATCACCACTTTCATTATCAACTAAAACAACCAAAGCAACTCTTCTGCCGCGTGTCCTCCAGCTATGAAGTTGGTGGCGGCTACCCTGATGAAGAATTTGACACAACGCATAAAACCCGGAACCAACATGTTCAGGACACTCAAAAACTCGATTACTCTCAGCATGATGATTTACTTAAGGGAGGAGACCAAGTCATTTCTGTTCTTGAAGAAATTATTACCCTTGTAAGCCCCCACTCTTCTTTTCTTATTTTCCCAGACCATATTTCGCAGGATAATTTGATTGTTCTCGATGGGATGCTTGTTTTAATGGCGTTAATAGCAATACCCAGAAATTTCCAGTCAAAAGTTTGCTACTTTTCAGCTCAGGCTTTTGGCTATGAACCAATCAGTCACATAGCTAATAATCTTTAGAAAATTGAACCCCTCTTCTTTTTCTTCTCAAATACTTTACTGATTAGTGGATTGCATCTTTTTGTTGACTATCTGATGTGCAACGTTGGTTCAGCTGGAAGATATGAACATGGATGAGGCTTCCGAGGAGGTGGCTGTTGAATTAGCTGCACAGGGAGTAATTGGCAAAAGGGTGGACGAAATGGAATCAGGGTTCATGATGGCTCTTGATTACATGATCCAAGTTGCTGAAAAGGACCAGGATGACAAGGTACTGCAACTTTAATTGTGCTCAATATTTCTTTTGGGAAATAAATCTTGTAAGCTTTTGGTGCAGTTGTTAAGGTTTTGGATTCGTTCACAATTCGAGTCTTTCAGTTGTGTGTTTTGGGATGTAAGGTGACTAAAATGCTGAAACTTTACTGAAAATAAGAATTTTAGCACGAGTTAGTAAAACTTGATTTGAAGAATAATTGAACTTGATGATTGCTTATTCCATGAACCATTCTTCTGTCAACCTTATCTTGTTTGTATCCAAGACCAGATTGTAGTGTTTCAATGTTGCCAATTTATGTGTTGTTTGCAGAACCATGTAGTATTACTCGCCATTGTGGTAATTTGGCTCTTTTTATGGAATTTCTAACATCATTTAAAATTAGTTGAAGGTGCCATCTCCCTTCTTTCTAGTCCTTTCCCGTGATATGGAATTTCGAAATTAATAGTAGCTTAGGATTGCTTCTAGTTACCAATAGTGTTTCATTTAAATTTATCCGGATCGTTTAAATCTTCATGTAGTTTTTTGCCATGTGTTTTGGTTGTTGGTTTGAGGTCTGACATGGTTTGAGCTTGCTACCCCTCTTTTGCTAGTTGTTGTGCATCATTGTTCATCTGTTTACAGTTAATTCTTTTTTTCATATGAATACATTCCAAATGGACTTTTTTTTCAGAGAAAGTCACTGCTTGAGGTGATTAAGGAGACAGTGCTAGCACATCTCACAAAAAAATGTCCCCCACATGTAAGGAAGTCCCCTGAGGCCCAATCCGGCTACTCCCGATTCAACTCTAGCACAAAGTTAGTCATATACTAATATGAACTAGATGCTAAGTTATTTTTCTCTCGCTTTTCCTTGCTCTCCAGGTTCAAGTGATTGGACTTCTCTGTAGAACACCCCTGAAAGATAGCAGGCATGAGCTACTACGTCGAGTTGCTGCTGGCAGTGGTGCTTTCCAAAGTGAAAACGGCACCAAAGTTCATCTTCCTGGAGCAAATCTAAATGATATAGCAAACCAGGCTGATGATCTGCTAGAGGTACATATACGGAAATCTTATAATGAATCATGCTTTTAGATGTTTTTTTTTTTTGTGAATTTGTATAAGTTAATAGATGCTAGAGCTTCGAGGAATTGTTCATCTCCATAAGCATTTATGGGTACTGATTGAGTGTATTTAATTTGTAAATCAAGTTGCTGCTGTGGATTATTTGCCTATGATATTCCATACACTGACATAGTCACATAGGTCAGCTCTATATAGGCTAACAAACGGACTGTAATAGTTTATGCATTTTAGTATAGTTTTATTTTCTTTGAGATAGTATTATGTTTAAAAAGTAGCCATTCACAGTATAAGCTCATTGGATCTACGTGCAAAATTATGTTGCATGTAGCTTCATATATGACTCAATGAACTATAAATCACACATTACTTTCTTTAATATCAACCTGAAAGTTTTTTGTTTCACTATTTATGAATTTAAAGTTTTCAACCTTCATTGCAGTCATTGCTGCTTTTGATATGAAAATTTCCAAGTTAACTTTGGTTTCGGTTTGTTTTTTGGTAGATAATCCAACTTTACCTGGTTGACTGGCTTGGCATTGGGCTATCACCTAGGTGAAGGAGCACATTAAGTGAACCGTAAAGGGGATATGTCAAAAACTTTAGCCTGCGAACTTAGATATTTCCCTAATTGTTATATAAAAAAGGAGGGCAAGATACCTTTTTGACTAATACTTTGTTTAAATAAAAAAGAAATGAAGAAAATGAAAAAATATTCTAAACTTAAGGTGGGAAATGATAAGATTCTGCTCACAGCTACAATTATGAAACCATTACTTTTGGAGCCTTTCCATTACCTTTGCATGGGCTTTAGGATATATAATAAAATGTTGAAAAACATATGTTTCCTGTTGCCATCTTTTTAGTTATCCTGCTTTTGTTAGACCACAACTGGGTGGGGTTTATTTCTGTTAGTTTTTTTTATTGCATTTGCGAGGCTTGCCATGTTTCTTAGTATTTAAAAGTATTTTGCATTATCAATGGTTTTTCAGACAATGGAGACTCGGCCAGTTGTTCCAGATCGGAAACTACTTGCAAGACTTGTATTGATCAGAGAGGAAGCTCGAAATATGATGGGAGGTGGAATACTCGATGAAAGAAATGACCGTGGTTTTAGTACTCTTCCTGAATCAGAGGTGTGCATGATTGCATTTATGAAAACTAAAATTGATTAAATTATGCGAAACTGCAACCTTAAAAAGCGATCGACATTTGTTGGCATTTCAATGATCATTGGCATGATTCAGATCTTATCAATGCAGGTTAACTTCTTAACAAAACTTGTAGCGCTGAAACCTGGGAAAACTGTCCAGGAAATGATAAAAAATGTAATGCTAGGGAAAGATGAAGGTGCAGACAACTCTGACACTGATGAAGAAGCTAATGCCGGTAGAACTAGACTTCAAGGAGTTGCAGGAAGGGTTAGTTTTACGTTCATTATATACCTTTTCATTTGTTGATTAAAATATGGCTGGAATGGCTGCCGTGTATGCAAAGTCATCGGAATTCTAGTTTATTCACTCTCTTCTTGTCATGGTAACCAGGGCAGTGTTACAGGGAGAAAACCGCTTCCTGTTCGCCCCGGCATGTTTCTTGAGACTGTCACAAAGGTATTATTTCCAATACACTTTTAGGCAACACGGTTTTCACTTAATCGAAGGATCTCATTGCATGCAAAGAGGTGATTACCTTTTTGCTACTTGCAAGATCAACAGTAATAGAAACTGTTTGTTTGCGCTTGTAGGTCTTGGGTGGTATATACAAAGGAAATGTCTCTGGCATAACAGCACAACATTTAGAATGGGTAAGTTATCTTTTACCTTCCCTTCTTGGTAACTCCTGAAAATAGATCCCATCTGTTTGATTCGACCGCAGAAATCGTTAACATCTGCTGTTTGTCTTTTCTTACAATCTTTTATTCTTTTCTTCCGAACTCTTATCGACAGTTTGGCTAGAGTGCATTCATGTGATTATAATACCTTTGCATACTATACATTTGCATCCTTTATGGAACAGGTGTTCGGTAACTGATTGCGAACTTTGAAGTAAAACGTATTCATATATTAACATATCACCATACGGTTATTCCTATTTCGAAATGAGCTAGAATTTGCTTCTTCTCAGCAAGGACTTTGTGCACTTAAGCTTGTAGTGTTGTAAAAACATAATAGATATGAAACTTAAAATCCAGGATCTATCATGTTAAATCATCAAGAACAATAAACTGAATAAACTGAGTGCGGAAGCGTACCTGAATTTATTGATAGATTGAAAATCTTGAATCTTGATGTTGAAATCCCAAATCTTTGGTATTGATCTTCCAAGAAGATAGGTTATCTCTTGAAGTAAAACTCTCTGACGGGGAAGGAGAGAAAAACAAATTAACATATTTCTTGGGGACCACTACCTCTTTATATATAAAGAGTTGATTTATTAAATCAACTATTAAATATTTATAACTCTGACCCTCATTGAATTATAAATATATCTTACGGTATCTACACTTTTATTTCCATGACATTTTAATACCTATGACACGCTTAACTTAATTGGTCACTTTATTTTGTGTCATACTTTATAATAGCAACATACATTTTACATATGTGCCCACAATTGCGGATTTTAATCCAACATGTAGAACCGGTTTAATTTTTAACCACCCATATTCATCACCGTTTCTACGAGGTTCAGTTTATTTCTTTTCAATCCAGGTTCATCAGAAAACACTTCAAGTTCTGCAGGAAATTGCATTCTAATTCTTCGAGCAGCATGTACCAGAAGTCGTATTACATCGAAGGGGGAGAGATGATATCATAAGTAGAGGTTAGAAAACACCATTCTCAACTATGAAAATATCTGTGAAATTATGTCAGTGAGAAATTTAGCAATGTTGCATGCACATTTGTTAGAAGAGCTGCACTTTACTATTTTTCATTATCGTAGCCTTTGCGGCCGAAAGTTGGGGGCGAGTTCTTGTTTTCCTTCTGAATGTATATATCTATCTATGTATCTATCCATCTTGATCGCAGAAAATGGTCTGCTTTGACATTATTCTTTCCTGGTCAGTCATATAAAACTTCAACTTCCAACAGAACTAGATGCATAGGTTTTTTAATTAGGCTCTACATTAATGAATTATTATTTTCTTTTTCTGTCAACTATTGCGAGTGCCCTTTATTTTTTTTCCTGCAACTTTAGGACCAGACCAAATTGTAAGAAAATGAAAGTCCATGGACGAAAATGAAACTTTTCTGAAATTCCCCTTTAAGTGAAACAACGAGTTTTAAGTAAATTAATAGGACCAATATTTTGTTTAGACTATTATTATATTACAAAAGTTTCAAAGGAAATTAAAATTATAAAGACCTAAAATAATATTTTTAGAAAGTTTAAAATGAAAATTGTACATTTAGCTTAGTAAAAAGTATATAATGTCTGTTTGTTTTTAATTCACCGTCAACATTATTGGGGTTGGTGGCAGCTGCCGATAAGTTTGGTTTAGTTACAATTTTATTTTCCACAAACCGTGAAGAAAATTAAAATTACAAGGATTAAAATAAGAATTTTCAGAAATTTTACAATAAAACAAGTTTCGAATCTTACAAATACTGATATATTTATGTACAAAAAATAAAAAAAATTAAGTATAAAAGATAATGAAGTTAAGGATATTATCGATAACAACTGAAATTTTAAAATTAAAGTCAAATGTTTTTTGGGGATGAAAACAAGTCCTACGGTGTCTTGTTAGTGGTTAGTGCGATCTTTTGCACGTGTGACTAAAATGAAAAAATAAAACTAGAGGAAATAAATTGAAAATTATTAAAGGGCACAAAAATAAGATTTCAGTGAGTAAATTGAATGTTTTAAAATTTTAAAATTTTGACATTGTTTAAGGAATCTAGTTAGAGTCGTCTCAGATATTTTTGAGGCTAAGCAAAAATTTAAAAATGAGCCCTTATATAACAAAAAGTATATATCACCACTTTGAATAATTAATTTAATATTTTATTAATAAGCCATAAAAACATGATCAAACTTTGTCAAAAACATTATTTTTATTGTTTTGTTAAGAAATTATTTTAAATACAAGTGAAACAATAAAATACAACCACTAACTTATAAGATTGTGAGAAACTACTAAAGATGTGAATGTAGAAATGAAGGTCTCGGATAGATGCTCATGTTGGTCTTCCTTTTAAAAAAAAACTGAACCTAACATTTTATCTCGTTAAATCAACGGATTATTAATATTGAAACAATTCTCAAATAATAATCCTTAAAAAAAGAAATCTTAAAAACACTTATCATGGTACCAAGGAATATATAATTGTGCAAGCGAAGTCGCATAGTGGAGACATTTATTTCTGCCCTCCATTAAACTAATAGTACGTTTAAAGCCTTCATAATTCCACATTTATTTTTACAGATACACTTTCCCTGATAGTTTAAATGTGAAGCACCTAACCTTTGTAAATTGTAAGTGATCATAATTCCACATTTATTTCGACAGATCCACTTTCCTGCCACTTTAAATGCCAAGCACCTAACCTTTGAGGACAAGTGCTTGTTATTTGCAAGTCATTATCATGCCATGAATACAGTAAATTCACAGTTGTTTACATATCATTAAAATAATTAATCTCTAAATCAACACTAATTTTAATTAATTTTTAAAATGATATTTTTTTGACGCATAAAGTAATGATAGATTGAGCCAGTCACGTATTTTAAAAGACACATTACAAGAAATATCTTTATCTTACGTGACAGCCTAATCAGTAAGTTTCGAAAGATACAACGAATTACATGAAAAATGTGATTCGTAAATTGTGTCTTTTAATGACTTGAAAATAAATATTTAAGTGAAATTGTGCGTTTTAAAAAAATAAATCATGTTGTTTGAACCATAAGTATGTGGAAAAACTTTAAAAGATCACTTGTATTGAAGTGTCCGATTAAAAATATTTAAAATCGTGATGTTAAAGATTTAAAATTACAAATAAATATTAAAACTAAAGGTTAAAACTAGGTTTTTAGGATGAAAACAGTGACAAGGTTACATGAACCATGAAGAGTTACCTGGATTTTTTCAATGTTTTTATCTTAAAAACATCGTTTTAACCTTTAGTTTTGATTTTTTAATATTTATTTATAATTTTAAATCTTTAACATCGACCTTTTTAATCCGTTAAACTTAAAAAATGATTTTTCTATAAAAAAATATCATTATTTACAAGAATTCGGTATGTATAATTTTACTGTTTTCTTATTTTTTTCGGTCATTGTGGTGGGGAAAAATTTGTTACAAAGATGCGCTGTGAAAAATTTTGATTTTTTTTTTTCAAATCCTTAATAGGTATTAGGTGGGGTTGATAAAGTACGTATTTCACATAATACTTTGAGAAATGTGTTGATTAAACTGCCATGTAGAATAAATGTGCGGCTAGCAAGACATGCCTTTACTCTATGCATAAAAAATAATTGTCATCTCTTTAAACCGAACAAGTGTTCCAGTGGAAAAACGGATAATTTTTCTCCTAGAAGACATAATTTTAATCGCTCCGTTTATAAGGTATATACGCATTGTCAAAGGGTTAAGAATATGTATGAACAAATACGGATACAAATCGCTTGCCCCCTTTCGGTGCCCCTACTTGTGAATCAACACTAAAAAACACTACAAAATTAAATTCCAAACCCTAACCCTAAATCCTGAACCCTACCCCATATACCCTAAAAAATACACCCTACCCTAAATTCCCTAAACCCTAATCATAAACCATAACCTAAAATTCTAAATCCTAAATCTAATTTTAAGAGTAGGAGCATAAGTAAGAGCACCGAAAATGGGCAGAGGATTTCCATCCAATAAATACTACCTTGTAATCACTTTTAGACCATTAAAAAAATAATTTTAAAATGATATATTCTGATAATAGTGCCAAATTGTGTATTATTATTACTAGGGTAGACTCCATTGGTCCCAATTTTGTGTTTTTTTTTTTGAAAAAGAAAGACACAAGCTTGACATGAATCACAATAAACATTATACAATTAGAAACTCATTCAATATTATAAAGTTCGAAGTTCCATTATATATATATATATACACACTTGTAGGGCGAAGACAAATTGTGAGCCTTAAAGAAATTAACCATGGCAAGCAATGATGCCGAAGTGAAAGTTTTGGGAACATGGTCGAGTCCATTTGTGATGAGGGCAAGGATTGCCCTTAACATCAAATCTGTGAACCATGATTTCCTTCAGGAGAGGCTATGGGAAGGTAAAAGCCAGCTCCTTCTCAATTCAAACCCTGTTCACAAAAAGGTCCCTGTCCTCATCCATGGCCACCACACTATCTGCGAGTCTCTCATTATTGTCCAATACATCGATGAGGTCTGGTCTTCTGCTCCCTCCATTCTTCCTTCCGAGCCCTATGAACGTGCCACGGCTCGTTTCTGGGCCGCCTATCTCGACGATAAGGTATATGCACTTTAATTTAAAAACTTTGATTACTGTCAAGGTTGTCTAATCTTGTATGAGTTTGAATCTCGACATGTTTATTACCGGTGTATTGAATAAGAACCCTTTTTGGGGTTGAATTGTTTGGTGTGAACTATAGTGGTTCCCTTCCATGAGAGCAATTGGTATGGCTGAAGGCGAGGATGAGAGGAGAGCGGCAATAGGGCAAGTGGAGGAAGGGCTGGTGCTGTTGGAGGAGGCATTTGGTGAGTGCAGCAAAGGGGGGCCGTTCTTCGGAGGGGATCGAATCGGATATCTCGACATCGCATTCGGGTGCTTTCTAGGGTGGCTAAGAGTGACAGAAAAGATGAGCGGGATCAAGCTGCTTAATGAAACCAACACTCCTCGTCTGCTTAAATGGGCTCACGGATTCTGCTCGGATGATGCCGTTAAGGATGTGATGCCTGAGACTGAAAAGCTTGCGGAGTTTGCCAGGATGATTAAGGGCAGAGTGAAAGGAGCTACTCCTCGTGCATGAAAATCTTGAGTTGGTTGGCATATTTACCGGCTCTCTACCATATGTACTTCCCATTTTTCTAAATAAATATTCAAGCTAGCTATAATAGTTTGAAAGACCTTTTTAAGTTTATTAATTTTGTATTACCCTGCTTTTGTTTTAAAAAGTTCAATGGGTAAAAATCCAATACAGGAGGGATAAAGTTGTTTAATTTAGATCTGATAATTATCCAGTTCAAAATTTGAGAGGAACAATTAGAGGTATTTAAAAATATTCGACCCGAACTTTCTCGCCGTTGACCTGTCGATTCAGTGAAAAATAACCGGGTACCTGACCCAAAATTTTTAATTTATTTTTTATTCTAGGAATTGATGTTTATTTACGTATGATTAAGAAAGATGGAGTAAAAATAATTTGGTTTATTAAGAAAAAGAATAAAGATGTTAGAATAATTATATAAAGAAAATAAAAATTTTGCAAATTTATTTTTTAATATACTTTTTTGAACTATAAGTTTGGCTAGTAATATTTCGATAGGAGATTTTGAAAATTTTAATGTAGACGAAAATATGTATTTATATTTAATGTGCCACCTACACACAAATATAAACATTGACATTGTACTCTTGTGATACCACTTGTTAAAAAGTTTAATTATTTTATTTGCTTTTATATGCTACCCTTTTTTTCTAAAATATTTTTATTTTAGATTAAGTTTTTATTCTCGTAACACTCATACTTTTATTTTTGGGTAAAATACATAAATGGTCACTAAACTATATTTAAAAAAATAAAATGGTAACTAAATTTTCAAAAACTACAAAATGATAATTAAACTTTACATTTTGTTACAAAATAGTAACTGTGTCGTTAAAGAGGTAACGTGACTGTTAATTTTTTTTGTATAATAGCATGTTTAGTCCTCTATAGTTACACATTCAATCAATTTAGTCATAATTTAAATAAATTTAATAAATTTAACCCTCAATTCTTACACATTGTTATAATTTAGATATTATTTGGAATAAAACTACCAAAAATTCAAAGGAATCTAACTTGCAGCTTTCCTAAGACAAAACAAATCTAAATAGCCATTCAAACTAAGCAAGGATAAAGTTTCTTCAAGACACTTACTATATCAACAATACAAACAACAACAAACCTCAGAAAATAAATTAAAAGTTAAAATATTCACAAATTCTCTTATGACTATAGAGATAGAATAATCAGAGAAAAAAAAGGGATTAAGAAAGAAACTTGAAATCTCTTCTTATCTATAAAATTAAGAAACGTGCAGAACAAAAGAGTACCATGTGTTAATACCCAACAAAACAATCTTAAAAACTTACAAACACTAAAACCTCAACTGAAGGGAGACTGATGTTAATGTGGAACATGGGATCTGCCCTGAAAAAACCCCATTTTTGTCTGTTATTTCTAAGCCCGCAAGAGCCTAAAATGATCAAGTGGAAGTGCTCTGGTGAGTCAAGCATCAAAGGACCCGGTTCAACTCATACTTCTAATCTCGCTCAGAGCAGAATAATGAGTAAAGTGTCACTTACTAATAATATTTTGCATAAAAAACACAGAACAACTAAAGTAAAAATAAATTAAAGAAAAAAGAACCAACTTGCTGCGGCTTAGTTAGCTTCTACAACACAATTTCTCAGTGTTCTACTTTTTTGCAACTAGAAGCTACGAGTAATTTTGAAATATCAAAGGTTAATTTTATAAAATTGGGACTAAATTATAACAATGTGTAAAAATTGAGGGTTAAATTTATTAGATTTCTTCGAATTATGACTGAATTGATTGAATGTGTAACTATAGAGGGCTAAACATGCTATTATACAAAAAAAATTAACAGCCACATTACCTCTTTAACGACATAGTTACCATTTTGTAACAAAACATAAAGTTTAATTTCTATTTTGTAGTTTTTGAAAGTTTGGTTACCATTTTATTTTTTCGGGTATAGTTTAATGACCATTTGCGTACTTTACCCTTTATTTTTTTATGTTTTTTATATAAAAAAACCCGACCCTATAGGGTCGATTAGGTTGGAACCCGTCAGGTTCGAATCCCCACCTAAAAATATAAACTTTCTACTCGAATTCGATTGAACTGAATATGGGGGGATTTTTCACCCGACCTAAAATTTAAGATTAAAACTTGACTTGATCTAACCTGACCCAAAATAAATAAAATATATATTTTTCATTTATATTAAAAATAAAGGGAGATAATAAGGAAAATATATATGGAGAGGAGTATTTATAGAAATTATCCATATTCTTCTCCCTCTTTATTTGGAAAAATTAAAAAATTGATTGAAAAAAAACTATATAAAATGAGGGACATTCTAATAATTATCGCTAAATATATGAAAGTGTTGTACAAATATATCGATTCGGGCTGAGTTGAATTTTTTCACTATAAATCCAAATCGACCCAACATTTAATATATTCTATCTCACCCAACCCAAAATCGCTCTTTTTAATAAGAAAACCTAACCTTATAAAATCGGTCAGGTCAGAACTCGTTGGGTTCTGGTTCCCTACCCATCCCAGGTATAAACACCAAAATCATTGCATAAGACTTGTTATATTGTTGATCAAATTAATATTAGGTTAAATTCCGGTTAAAATTATTTATGTTTTTAGAAATTTTAAAATATTAATTATATATTTTGATTTTTTTAAAATATTTTTTCAGAGATATACTTAACTTTCAAAAAAACACCAAAAAAGCCCATTTTGCAAAACCAAAAAGGCTTTACATTAAAGTAATTGAGAGGTACTGCCCGTTTAAACAAGGACTAGGAAGTAATAAATTAAAATATCTCATTAACCTACTTAGAACTGCCCTTACGAAGGTTATATATACATCACCATCCTTATTAAGGGTTTCCAAAAACCATACATTGCTTTCTTTCCGTCCAAGAAGGTTTGATTATCATATGAAGATCACCACAATGGAATCAAGGCCAGGAATACCCATATGTGTTGGGCAGTACCTGCAATTTGTCATACTGAAGAATCTTGGGCAAGAAACCTATGGAGTTGTCAACCTAGTGAAGACGATGAAGCCTATTCCGAAGTTAAATCTTCGTTTCGAAAGAAATACGAAATTCTTGGACGCTTTCTTGGTTGTACAATATGATTCAATGTGGAGGCGGAATAGGCTTTATCATCTTCAATAGGTCAACAATCCCATAGGTTACTTACCAAGATTCTTCAGCTTGACAAATGATAGGTTCTGATCAATACATATCGGTATCCTTTGTATCGATACTATTGCGGTGCTCTTTCTATAATAATCAATCCTTTCTTGGACTGAAAAAGAAAAAGAAAAAGAAAAGTTTAGGTTTAGGAAACTCTGAATGAGAATGGTCAGGATTGATTATTATGTAGGTTAATGGAATCAAGGGTTGGTTTTAAGTAGGTTAATGGAATATTTTAATTTATTAATTTTTAGTAAATTTAAATCTAAAGATGATTATAAACCTAAGGTAGTATATGTCTATACATATTTTTAATCTTTTAATAAAACACACACTTTACGGATAAAGTAATTGAACATGAGTCTTTCATGAACATTATCCGTTTTTTCATTAGGATCCCCTGTTGGGTTCATATGTTATTAAAATATAGATAAGTATGTTTAATAATATTAGAAAATAACCCTATTTTCTGTTGACAGATAAGTATCTAATTTAGTTTAGGGTAAAGCACACATATAGTCACCGAACTTTTAGGGCACTTTCATTTTGGTTATCAAATTTTTAAAATTTTTATCGGGGTCACTCAACTTTTATTTCACTTTTGTTTTAGTCCTTTCCGTTATCTTCCGTTAGAAAATGCTGATGTGGCAATTATCTTCTTCAACCTCTTTCTTCGTCTGCTCTATTTATTCCTCCATAAACACAAGAACTTACAAAAGTATGACCTTTAATTTCCTGATTTTCTTCATTTATTATTCTACCCTTATTAACAAGTTTTTTACAAACTCAATAACACTGATGATCTGAAAAGTCATAAACTTTTTTTTATCGCCCCTAACCAAAGGGTTAATTTTTTAAGGTTAGAAAATTCCAATGAGACGTTTTTTTTTTAACTTTAACTAAAAAACAATCTAAGCTATTTCATAGAAATGACCGAATTTGAACATTTATCTTGGGAATGTAATATCTCTCTGCTTAATCAAAAAAATAACACAGACCTGCTGTATATTTTCAAAACCTCCAACTTATTATGCTGACCATGCTTCATTTTCTTTACACCTATGAACTGAACCACACGCCTTTCTTCACTCGCATCTCCTCAAAGCAGCTGTGCTTATCGGAATGAAACCAGCAGGAGAAACAAGAGCATCCACGGGAATGTCAAAGGGAGTAACTGGTATTGCTCCTTCCTCGATAATTTGAACCGAATACGACAGTGCAACTGCAACCAAATGATAGTCGAGCAAACTTTTAAAACAGTATAACACATTGTGCAAATTATGTCCTGGCTGCAATCAGGTCTTTCAAGCATGTATTATGGCTATGACAATTGAGTGAAGATCCGGCATCGGTGGCACTTACCGAGGAGGGGCTGCTTCCATCTATTCTTCTTTGTGAGCTCTTGGTAGTTCTTCAGGAACAAATCATAGTAACTTCCAGATAATATCATGAATTGACATGAAGGGGAAATGTAAGCAAGGATGATTGAAGACAATATAATCAAAATCAGAATGAAGTAAATTAAAGTACTTTTTTTTACCAAAAAAGTAAATTAAAGTACGAATAGAAACATATAAGTTTTGTAAATAACTTCTTTGGGAAACACCTCATGGTCATGTGCGAGCAGTCATATTGAATATAATAATCACATATTTATGGATGAAAACAAGAACCATAAAAACCAATATAGCAAATAGAACCATACTGACTGTAATTAATAGGATTGTTAATAATGCTATTAAAAATGAATAACAATAAACCAGAAAATTGAAGAGCGTTAACCCACCCCCCACTTCGGCCGAGACGGCTTCCGGATTTGTCAAATGCAAGCCCTGATAGAAACGGAAATAAAGTGAGTTTTTTCATGCAATCCCGGCAGAAAGAGAAATGAAGCACGATAAAAAAAAGTGAGATGTGTATATATAGGCACTCCATGGTTTGCTTCTTCCATTCTCCATTATATGTGGATATTGAGAATGTTAATTTCCCCCTCTTTTCATGCTGTTTTTGAGGGAGTGGTATTGGCAAGTAGAAATATGAAAGCTACAACATAGATTAAAAAAGTTGTATCAAATTCTTCAATGTATAGGAAGCATCAAACGGGAGAATGAAGACAATTACCGGGTAGTATAAACAAGTCGACTGGATCACTTGCCTGCATAACTGCACAGGGGAATTCAAAATAGTTAGCAGCCTTTCTAATGCCAAAAAAAGTTATATGCAGCATTTTCCATTAAGTAAACTAAGAAACATGCTTGGGGACCATAAACCAGGTTATGTTGAAAGATTATATGCAGGTAATAATTTGAGAATAAAATGGCAAAGAACTACTACTGCCTAGAGTGGAAACTCAAAAGGTAACAAAATATTTTACTACTTTTTTTTTCATTAGAACATGGAGAAGCTGGGCTTCCTGAAGACAGAAAAGCATCAACTTAAATTGTCTACGTTAAATCCACAAGGTGATGTGGTGTTAAGAATATTAACCATCATATGTTGCTGCAATGGCTGAAAATAAAGCAAATATGGTTTATCAGTCTGAAATACGTCTGTCCTTATAAACAATCAGCACGAGCCATTGATAAAAAAAAGACAGCAACACAAGTAGATGCTTCAAGTCCTTAATCCAACTATAGAACTCTGTACCAAAATATTGAATTTGACTGATTAAACATAGAAAGGCAACAAGAGCCAACTGATGGCGAAGTGCATAATAATACACGCTAGGTAACAAAATCGGTTAGCAAAATAATTTGAAGAAGAAATAGCAATGCAGTGTCTTAGGCTTAGCTTCCCAGCCCACTTCCAATCTTAAATACCAATGCACGGCACGCACCCAAAGAAATGACGATCAGACAAGTATCTTTAAGCATACAAACTAGTTAATGGACCAGACAGCTATGGAACATGAAACAGTTGATGTTATGGACCTAGGGAAGGGAAGAAACACCAATTTAACAAATAATAATAATAAAGGAAAAGCAAATAAGGAGAGGAGAGCACCATCTTCACGTTGGATCCCATCAGAATCTACTAAGGCTGGTTCCAAAATGTTCATTGATTTCTCAATAAGATCGTCAACACTGGATATCATCAGCATTTTCATGTTGCTATTCCTGTCTTCCACCCGTGGAACATAAAGTCTCTTCCTTTCTTCAAAATTCAATACGAAACAATAAATAAATCAGCAATCAAAATCTAAAACTTAACCCAGGAAAAGAAAAACAAGAAACAAAACCTTTAGCAGGACTTGACAAAACTTCCGAGATAATCCTTGAGGTATCGACTTCGAGTAAAGCAGGAGAATTTATGAAAGCACATACGCTCTTACTATTTTTGAACCAGGAAGATTCTACAACAGTATTCTGAATAGCATTATCTGAAGCCCAAGGCAGAGAAATCCCCCGATGAGACAAATGAACAAACACTTAGAATGCAATCAAGAGTAGAACCTGAATTCAAACATCTAAACAAATATTATATAGCTACCTTCTTGAGATCTCTGGATTGGGTCCATGTTTTTTAGAGCTTTGCGTACTTTGGATCTAAGAGATCGCTTATGTTGGAATATGGGTTCGAGATCTTGGGAATCGACTCCAATGCCGTCCTTGCTCATGGAGGACATTGTGCGGCTTACGTTAGCGGCGGAGCAGCGGATGGTTGGGGATGGTATGATGTGGGCGACCTGATTTGCCTTGGAAAAGAGATGAGTGGCTTTGCGGGGAAGGAACATGGTTTGCAGTTTGGAGTTTGGATAGAAATGGATGGCGCCCATTTCTAATCGTTATTCGTTAGTGGGGGCGCTGTCCGTTGGTTGATGGTGATGTAAATTGTAATGTAATGTTGCTAATTCAATGTGCTTGGTGTTGGAATGGGGAAAATATTATATACATCGGTAATGGAAAAGTTAATTTTTATAAGCAAATTTAATTTAGAGTTTAAAAATATAGATGGTAGGGTATATAAGTTTAGGGTTAGAATTTAAGTTTTAATTTTAGAGTTACAATTTAAAATTTTAACTTATGGTTCATTTTTTAGATTCGTAGTTTTCCCTCTCATTAATATCGTTTCTAAGGTTGAAATTTGAGTTTTTCCTTGAGAGAATAATGTGTCTTGTTATTGTACGAAACACTTATTGATTTTGTTTCTACTAAAATGAATATTATTCTCCTTTCCACGAGAGAAATTGGTTTGGTTCATTAACTCAAATTTATTTAGTAGTGAATCAGTTTTTAAGTTCGAGACAAGTCTCTTAATATATATATATATATATATATATATGAAAAACTTTTATAGATAACCATTTAAATTGAAATTCATTAGTACTATAACATTATAAATGTTTATTATTAAATTTGAATAGAAACTCGTACAACTAGATTCGAATTTCACATATGATACCTTAAATAACTTCAAACATGACAAAATTAACCTTGTAAAATTGGAGTATTTTATTTGTTTGTTTAGGTCAAATATATGCTTCTACTACCATTAATCCAAGCACCCCATTTAATCGTGGGACAACAAGTATTTTAAGGTATATATATTTATAGGATAAATATTTTCTGGCATTTTTCGGTGTTTTTTCTATATTCCAATTCTAAAAAGTATTAAAAATAAATTTTGAACTTTAACCCTATATTCTAAATCCTAAACACTACAGTATATACCTAAAATACACATTACCTTAAATATATAAAAATTCTAAATTTAAATTTTTAGTGTAAGGATGTAAATAGAAACACAAAAAAATATAAAGGGAAAACTACACCGGTGGTCCCCAAACTATTACCGTTTTTCTATTTTGGTCCCTAAACTATGTTTTTCGGCAAAACCGTCCCTTCTGTTACATAGTTCTCCTGTTTTGGTCCCCGACGTTAAATAGCTAACGGTTTTGCTGACGTGGCATTTTTTAAGAGGAGAGAGAAATGATTAAAAATATTTAAAAAATGCCACGTCAGCAAAACCGTTAGCTATTTAACGCCGGGGACCAAAACAGGAGAACTATGTAACAGAAGGGACGGTTTTACCAAAAAATATAATTTAGGGACTAAAATAGAAAAACAGTAATAGTTTGAGGACCACCGGTGTAGTTTTCCCAAACATAAAATTCCTGTTCGATATTTATACTAGTTTTGTTTTGTTTAGGGTAAACTATACCATTGACCACCGAACAAATTAGAGATTCCTATTTTGACCACTGAACTAACGAACTCGTCAATCAGACCACCGAACTTATTAAATTAACCTATTTTGGCCACCGCCGTTAAAAAATTAACAGAGGACTGACGGAGTGATGATGTGGCAGTTAACAAACTTTATAAAATTACACATTTGATCCTTGCTATTTACACATTTTTTCAATTTAGTTCTCTTCCAAAATATAACTATTTTGGTCACCACTTGGTTGAATGAAAATTAAGCAAATATTGAAGAGTGGGGGTGGGGTGGATCGAACCTGCGTCCTGTGGGTTGCAAACCCTCCCCCTGACCACTGCTCCAAACCTCTATTAATGATACGAGTTGTGCTATTTAATATATATCTTATAATGCAGTAAATGTTAAGGGAAAAAAGTAAAAATGATTGAAAGGGGATTCGAACCTACACGACTTGGGATGTGTATCACACAAATATTCGATTTAAAATATTCGAATATTTTTTTATATTTAAATTAATTCGAATACTTATTTAAATATTTCAAATCAAATATTTTAAAAATATTTTTTTTCTTCTTTTTCATACTTTAAATACTCGTTTTAATTTAAATATTTAAATATTCGAATATTTTTTCTTTATATACTTGATTTTAAAGTATTTAAATATTCGATTTAATGCATTATAACATATTTAAAGTATATAAAGAAAAAATATTCGAATATTTAAATATTTAAATTAAAACGAGTATTTAAAGTATGAAAAAGAAGAAAAAAATATTTTTAAAATATTTGATTTAAAATATTTAATTATGTATTCGAATTAATTTAAATATAAAAAAATATTCGAATATTTTAAATCGAATGTTTGTGTGATACACATCCCAAGTGGTCTAGGTTCGAATCCCCTTTCAATCATTTTTTACTTTTTCCCCTTAATTGCATTATAACATATATATTAAATAGCACAACTTGTATCATTAACAAAGGTTTGGAGCAGTGGTCAGGGGGAGGTTTTGAAAGCCACAAGACGCAGGTTCGATCCACCCCACCCCCACTCTTCAATATTTGCTTAATTTTCATTCAACCAAGTGGTGACACGTGTCACCACTTGATTGGAAGAGAAAAATAAATTTATAAAATCAAATATAAATAATTAAATCCTCCAATAAGGTGTTGACACGTGTCATCACTTAATTAAATAATTAATTTATTTTATTAATTTAAAATTAGGACTAAATTGAAAGAATGTGTAAATAGCAAGGATCAAATGTGTAAATAGCAAGGATCAAATGTGTAATTTTATAAAAGTTTGTTAACTGCCACGTCATCACTCCGTCAGTCCTCTGTTAATTTTTTAACGGCGGTGGCCAAAATTGGTTAATTTAATAAGTTCGGTGGTCTGATTGACGAGTTCGTTAGTTCGGTGGTCAAAATAAGAATCCCCAATTTGTTCGGTGGTCAATGTTATAGTTTACCCTTTTGTTTATTTATTGCGAAGAAAAGCAGAGTCATTATTTGGAAAGGGAGAGGAATCTCAAAGCAAGGACGAGAGAAAAACAAAAAGCTGATAACAATGGCTATGTCCGTTCCCATTTTAGCCCTCATCACTTCCCTCCATCTCATCGCCTTCGTCTTCGCCGTCGGCGCCGAACGCCGCCGTAGCTCCGTATTCTCTTCCTCTCCACACTATTCTCTCTCTCTCTCTCTCACTTAAAAACTGTAATTTCCATTTGTTGTTGTTGTTTTAACATAACTTTGAGTTGGTTCTGTGAAGGCTAAGGTGGTGGCCGATCAGTACGACGAGAGGACCTACTGCGTCTACACTACTGACGCCTCGACGGTGTACGGACTATGCGCTTTCGGTCTCCTCTTACTTAGCCAAACCGTCGTTAACGGCGTTACTCGATGTCTCTGCTGTGGGAAAGGCCTTGTCTCTGGCTCTTCATCCACCACTTGCGCCATCGTTTTCTTCGTTATCTCCTGGTAATTTAACCCTAATCGATCTGATATCCTTGCAAACGCCTTTGAAATTCGAAACACAACCCACCGACAAGTTTCAGAGGTGAATTTCCAAGTAATATATTATGTTTAGTTGATGATTCTTCTTTTATGTCGGCGGATTTCAATGTTTTTAACTGTTGAAGAAACTTGGGGACGGCTACCGTAGGTTTACGTTTTCATGTAGTTTAGGGATTAGTAGAATTATGCCTCTTTTCTGCTGTACATGTAGGATTTAAGTAGCCGTTGTCGCCGTGTTTTCGATCGCGTTATGTTTATTGTGGTCGTAGACATTGAAATGTTATTGCAGTCATTGCTGGTGTTGAATTTGAATTTTTTAACAGCAGATGTTATTACAGATATAACAGTTGTGGATATCGCAGTTTTATATAGTATTCTAAGCAAGAATTGTTGGTTTTATGGAATCAGGATAAGTTTTTTAGGAGCGGAGGCATGTTTACTGGCGGGATCGGCACGGAATGCATATCACACCAGGTACCGAGGGATCTTCGGCGGAGACGACTTATCGTGTGCTACGCTAAGGAAAGGTGTGTTTGCTGGTGGAGCTGCTCTAACCCTGTTGTCATTGCTGGGGTCGATCTTCTTTTACTGGGCTCACTCCAGAGCTGATACCGGCGGATGGCAGAAACATGAGAACGAAGGCCTGGGAATGACGTCTTCTGCTTATGCACAGCAGCCTCCTGAGTTCCGGAAGGTCCAACTCTGATCCTCTGCTTTAATTAGTTAGCTTGTTTGATTTCCACGATTTGTGCATGGATAGATCAAACGCCAAATGAGTTGTTTAAACACAAATTAAGCGAACCCTACAAAGATACCATGGCTATCGCTTGTTAATTATTTATGAGACGGTAAAGGGCGACGTGTTCTCGTGGCGACTCAAATTTGAGTAAGTTATTGATGTGTGTATGTGACTTTTATTCAAGACTAAAAAGCAAAATATATATATTATTCTTAAATCATATTAAGAATGTTAAAAAAAAATTATTTACCAATTTCAAGGCCTTTGTTTTTATGATCCATCACACCTGCTTTCTTTCTCCCAATTTCCGTTCTCAATATTGCTCGTTAATCACTCTATAAAGTCCTTTTTGTTCAATATTAATCATTAGAATGTGTATTGAATAATAACTCTATTAGTTAAAATAAAATAAAGAAAAGGATTATAAACTTTCCTCCCTTTTATCTAACCCTTTCAATTTTCATACATCCGTCTTATTTTTCTTATAAATAAAAAATTATTATTGTGTGTCTCGTTAAAAATTACCTAAACTTAATCAGAATAAAAAATATACATAGTAGTAAGAAACAAAAACAAAGCAAGTCTATGCTGATATTTTTTAATAAATAAAAAGTTACCACTATATGTCTCCTTAAAAACTCTTAGTAAGTCAAGAGCATCCTTATTATCACTTTCCACCACAACACGCGGAATATCCATGTCCTAGGCCAAATTTAGCAAACAGTATTTTAAGATAAAATAAAAAATAAATAAATTATTTTATAATTTTGACCAATTAAATTCATTAAATTGATCGTTTACTAGACAAAGGATTACAACAACAAATTAGACAAAACCTTTAAACTAAACAACCTTTCAAAACCAACCACAGCCGGCCACAGCTAGGGGTGTTCATATCCGGGTACCCGGATTTTTGGGTACCCTAAATTTTAGGTACCTAAAATTTTTGGTACCTAAAAGTCGGCCTGTGACCCGGCCTATAAGAACTGGGTACCCGTAAATCGGGTACCCGGTTTATTTTTTTATATTTTTTAAATCTAATTTTTTAAAAAAAATACATAAGAAACACATAAAATTTCATGATATATATTCCAAACACTAAAATTATTGATTTGTGGTTAGTTTTAAGAGAGAAATATTTGGATATATATGTATATATATTAAAGTTTATCGACAAAAGAAGGTATTAAAAATATTAATCTCGACCATGATTTTTTTCGACTCAAATATTCACAAATTAATATAAATATTTTAAAAAAGTTATAAACTTAAAAGTATATAATACAAGTATAAAAAGAAGTTAGGGGTTTAAAATTAATTTTTAAGGAAAAATAATAAGAAACATAAAATGAAAATAGAATTTAAAATATAAAATATATAAATATTAAAATTAGCGGGTCGGGTCGGGTACCCGGTTATAAAAGTTTTTTTGGCCCTGACTCGGCCCAACTACCCGGAAAAAATTGCGGGTCGGGTACCCGGCCCGAAATAATCGGATACTTTAATATAAATACCCGGTAAAATTAAATCCGGTAGACGGGTCGGCGGATCGGGTAGACGGGTCGGCGGATCGGGTAATTCGGGCCGGGTATTTTTTAACACCTCTAGCCACAGCCCAACATCTCCTTAACCTGGTTTCAAAGATTTAATCTTTTTCATTACAGTTTTAATCATGAGCTGATGATATACCTCCCGTCGAATAGTCTGAAAGTGATTACAAGGTAGTATATATTCAGGGACGAAGTCAGGAATTGAAATTGGGGGGCAAACTATAAATGTTTAAAAGTGGGAGGGGCAAATTCATATATAAATTAATTTTTAAAGAAATTTAAATAAGGGGACAAAGGTGGAAAAAAATCTCGTGCTCTTTCTCGGTGTCATTTTCTATGTCTCGATATTAAAAAAAATTAAGTTTAGAGTTAAAATTTAAGGTTATGATTTATGGAATTAGGGGTGTAATGTATTTTTTAATTTTTAAGATTTAAAGTTTATAGTTTAAAATTTAAAGTTATGACTTATAATTAATTTTTTTTATGTTAAGCATAAAAAATTGAAAAAAATGACAAAAAAAATTGTTTTTTTGTCGGGTCAAAAGACAAATTCGTATCACAAATCTCAAGATGAATTCAGAGTGGATGAAATAAAATTAATTTTTGGAGCTGGTCGAAGTAGGATGGAATATGTACAATTTCAGATCTAACGGGCCAAAAATCCAACCACCCACCCGTTACTATCCATAATTAAATCAGGTGTTGTTGTACTGGATCAACTCCTAACTTCCTTCCCAGTTCCCACCTCCTATCACCCAATATTTATATCATGGTTAGAATACGCCGACAATTACTTTATTTTTTAGGGTAAACTATACAAATGACCACTCAACTATGGGGTTGGTGTCAATCTGACCACTATATTTTCAATTGCGTTAAATAAACCACCTAACTATTTAAGTGGTTCCAATGTTGCCACATGCCGTTAAAAAATAGACGGCACAGCTGATGTGGAATATTTTGCTTATTTATTTTCCACGTTGGATATATAAAATAAATATTTATATGCCACCTCAACATTTATAATAAAATAGACGTTGGGTTTTGTCTATTTAAAGAAACCCTAATCCCTAATGTCTGAATTTTCACCCTTTCTTACGATTTCACCAAGAAAAAAATTTGTTCAAGGTTGTAGCGGGTTATGGAGGCAGAGATGAACCGGGTATGCTATTGTGGAGTTCGTTCTACGCTAACAACAGGTTGAACTGATGAAAATCTAGGTAGGAGGTTTTGGGGTTGTGGAAATTATAAAAAAGGCGTTAAGGGCTGTAAGTTTTTTTGCTGGTATGATCCACAGTGAATGCTAGGTTGAAAGCTGCCATTGTTGGTCTTCGTAGAAGGATTGTTGCTATGGAGAATCAAAGGAAGAAAGAAAGAATTCTGGGCATTTTGAGTTTTCTTGTTGTGTTTTTTGTTGGATTTTTTTTGGAACATTATTCTCTTAATTGGAATTCTGGAAATTCTCTTAAGTTTGGGTATTGGTGTTGTGGGAATTCTGGGAATTTTAGGTCTTGGTATAATGTAAATCCAGATTATAGTAACTGGATTTAGTTTTTTTTCTTCTTCCGAATTTAGGTAACTGTATTTTGTGTTTAGGTTATGTAAAATGATCCTACTTGTGCAATGAAAAAATCAGTTTGATGAATGCATTATTGACCATTCATTAGTAAGTGAAGTAAATCAGTTTGATGGATTTAATAACTGATAATTAGTAAGTGAAGTAAATCAGTTTGATGAATGCATTATTGATCCTACTTGTGCAATGAAAAAATCAGTTTAATGGATTTAATAACTAATAATTACATAATGTAAGTGAATATATTGACCATTCATATATGTATATCTAAAGTTTAAAATGAAGTATGTCAAACAAAAATAATGTAAATAATTGCTACAATATAAAGAAGAATACATAATTGCATTAACCATTATGTTTGGAATGTAATCCATACATCACATAATTTTTGACCAATACATGTGTTTGAGCATGTAATTCATACATCACTCCAAAAATTAACCTAGTAAAGCAAGTCAAACAAAATACATGTGATATTTGTTTTCACAACAATATAACCTAGTTTGGTCAAATGTTTGCAATACACAAAAAAGAACAAAAAGAATCTGTTGTGAACAGACTCAATGATCAACCCTTGGAGATGGTTGACTTGCACTACTTTCCTGGCTCATATGTGTAGTGGGGGGGTAGGCATCCATCTAACAGTATGGACTTGTGGAGTTGATCTTGGAGTTGAGGTACCAACATGACTGGTTGTTGTTGGGGTAGTTTTAGTATGGCTTGTTGTTGGAGTTGTTCCAGGTCTTTTAATCTGCAAAAAAATGACAAATTCTTCAACCAAGTAAACCCCAAAAAATGAAATTATGCATTTGATTTAAAAAAATAAATCTTACTGGCAGTTTTGAAATTCTGAGAGCTCTTGCAGAAGATGAGGATGCTTGTCTTCTGATATTGCCACCAACCTTCCCCTTACAAGTTTTAATATTATGTCCACTTCCTTTATTTTTTTACAGTAAATTTTGACACCCCTCTTTGACAGCTTACCAGGCTGAGATGGTGGTTCATCAGCCTCTCTTCTTCTTTTCTTGTGTCGTCTTTCTGGAGGTCTTCTAAATGTAGGTGGTATGGTAGGCTCCAATGTTTGTTCACTACTCCATTGTTTCTCACCTCTCACTGGACTTATCAAGTGAGAATAAATAGCCCTTTGAGTCTCCACAAAATAACAAGGATGAACATACTTTTCTGGCCTAGTTGGAAGTGATAAAATGACAGAAAGTGCATGCACACAAGGAATGCCTGCATGAAACAAATATTAAATTAACAAAGAGTATTCTACTATTGTATAAATCAGTCCAAATAAAACACATGCTTAACTATACTAAAAAATCAGTCCAAATAAAAAAAGGTAACAGAATATTAAAACTCAGTCCAAATAAAACAAATGCTTAACTATACTAATAAATCAGTCCAAATAAAACACATGCTTAACTATACTAATAAGTCAGTCCAAATAAAACACATGCTTAACTATACTAAAAAATCAGTCCAAATATTAAAAATCAGTCCAAATACCACATTTTCTACTTATACCTGTTAGTTCCCATTTTCTGCAAGAGCATGTCCAAGCTTGAATGTTAACAGAATGTTGAGTTGAAGGACCACATGACACTTGGTACATGTGTCCACCAGCATAAATAGGCCAACAACTGCAATAAAAATGAAAAGTTAGCACAACTTAAACAAAAAATAAATATTATTTTAAGTAACTAATTATACCTATGTGCTAGTGATGTTGCATGGTCAAGCTTCTTTTGAATTTTAGGGCACAGAACTCCAGTCCATTTTTCAGCCAGATCTTTTCTTTTAGCTAACCTTTGCATCATTTTTGTTCTGATTACCTCCACCAATGTGATAATTGGTTTGTCTCTAGCTTCAACAATTAACTGATCATACAAAACAGTACAAAGTTAGTACAAAATTATTTGTATATTTGTAAATAACTAATTTACAGTAAGAAAAAATACCTTATTGAAACATTCACAGTTGTTATTCAGAAGCATGTCTGACTTGCATGTGATAGAAAAGTGTGACTTGGACCACATCCTTGGGTCTTTAGGTGCCAACCATTTCCAAGCTTTTTCTGACAAACCCTACAAAAAGTGAAAGTTAGTATTCATATATAATTCAGTAAAATGTAAAAATAATTTTAAAATTCAAATAATATACCTTCAATTCAGCCATGGCAGATTTAAACTCCCTAGGATATGCTGCCTTTGCAGCTTTCCATAGTTGATCCTTAAGTGCTTTTCCAACAAAACCATTAGTTTTAGAGTTAGAGTACAAATGCCTAACACAGGTTCTGTGTCCAGAATAAGGGAACAGTTCTGACACAGCTTCCATTAGCCCCTGTACATTACAAAATAAAAAGTTAATTAACAAAATTAAACTGCAAAATATAATTAACAAAATAAATAAATAAAAGTAACCATACCTTTTGTCTATCAGTCATGAAGGTGAACCTATGAGAATTGTTTATTTCTAAATTAGTGGCTAATATTTCCAGAAACCAACACCAAGATGATTGACACTCACTCTCCACAACAGCAAATGCAATTGGATAAATTGAATCATCTGCATCTGTCCCAATAGCTGTCAGCAGTTGACCATGATAATACCCCTTTAAGTGGCATCCATCCAAACCAATAATATGCCTACAACCAGCCTTGAATCCATCCTTCATTGCTTGCATACAAAAATATAGTCTCTCAAATTTCCTCTCATCTAACTTACAAATTACTGTTGTCCCTGGATTTGAGTACTTCAATTCACCAATGTAATCATACAGTTTAGCATACTGGTCATGAAAATTCTCATGCAATTTTTCTAGAGCTAAATGTTTTGCCCTAACACACTTACTCTTGTGTACTGTAATCCCCCAATCTTGGTGAACAACTTATTTCAAAGAGTTAATTGAAAAAGTAGGATCAACATAAAAATTGTTGAAGTACTTCTCGGCTATCCACTTAGCAGTTACATTAGGATTCAGAAACTCCCTAAGACAATTATGTTCACCATGCACTGACTTAATCTGCCAAGTACCTAAAGAAGGGTCTTCACCATTAATTGGAGTTGCCCATAAAACCCATGGACACCCTCCCTTACATGTTACTTGGATCCTTTTATTATCATTTCTTTTCAACTTCACATTGTACCTATTTTTAATACTATACATCTTAATTGCTTCTTTCAATACAGCCTTACTTGCAAATATCAAACCAACCTTCAGTGTAGGGTTAGACATATCTGACATACTATTAAACTCAGGAAACCTAAGTTTTTTTGGTGAACCATCTGAATCTGACTCATCTACACTGTGTAGTGAGTCAGAATGTTCACTGTCACTTTCAACCCCTACTTCATCAGTGTCTAACCCTACATTCACATTATACACTTCATCCTCTGAACTAATATATTCATTTTCACTGTCAGAAAACTCAGACACATCAGTGGTTGACTCAGATTGAGCAGCAACAAATTTTTCATCTTTCGAGTCAGACTCAGATTCAGTTTCTATCCTAACCTCAGACTCAAAAACATCATTATCAGCATCAGCAAAAGTCATTTCAGGTTCAGGCTGAACATGTTCTACAACTTCTTCTAAGTACATGTGAACATAATGATCTCTAGGTAATTTACTAACCATTTCCATCACATCAGCATCAGTTTTCAATTGTTTTACTTCTAGTGGATTATCTGCTAATTTTCAAAAGACCTTAACTGCACAACTAATCTTTAATGCTTCAATCATACCAGTAACTTCAAACATAGACATTTTATCAACATTGCAGTAGTCAAAATAATTCACTAATTTCTCGGTATGTTTAACCCTAGGCCTCCTAACAATAAAGCCACCATGATGTATTACAATGCTGAACATGTCTGAATTGACCCCTGTTAATTAAAACAATTTAAAACATGTTCAGTTTTTGTTCAAATAATCCTACTATGTATACACCAAAATACAGACATATAACCATCATTAATCATTCAAAAAAGCATGCATTTCATTCAAAATAGTAGCCCTAAACCCTAAACCAAATCAAAGAGACAAACCAATTAACATAATAGATAAGCATCATGTTTGTATTATACAAGCCCTAAACCAATATTATATCAAGCAATAACTTTGTAAATAAGTTAAGGTCAACTAAACATTAAAGATGAATACAAGCCCTAAACCAATATTATATTAAGCTTTAGAAGAACATGTTCTGTTTTATGTCTACTAAACCAAAAAAAAACCCACCATTCTGTCTGTATTATGTCTACTAGAAGACAAATAGAGAAGCAAAACAACAGACATTTATGTCTGAGAGATCTCCTACAACAACCAAAAAATGACCCTACCATTATTATACAATCTAATTTACTACTAGTGAAAGCACGTGCAAACCATAACAGGACCACAAATCAGTTTCTTTTTTTTTTTAATGTTGACTTCAACCACGGTTTATATTAATCCTAAACAATCAAAGATGCAAATTAAACACATTTTAACCCATTTATTAACCTATATATTAACACTAAAGTATTTACTCTTGAATCGTTTATAAACCCATAAACTGAAATATTAAACCTAAACCCATATTTCAACTATTAACCCTAATTTGAAACATAACTTTAGTATTAACGCTAATCCCTAAACTATTAACCCATAATTTTAGTATTAACGCTAAATTTGAATATTAAACCCAGATTATGAACCCTAATCCCAAATCAGACAAACAACATAACAATAAGAAGAAGATTACTTATCGTATATCGGATTGGGTTCATCTTTTTCGCGAAGAACTTCATTCATTTTCAACTTCTCCCACAGATTTCTTCAGAGATGAATCGTCCTTGAAAAGTTTTGCTGATTTTCTCCAATCGTCAAATTTTTTTGGGTTTGAAAGTAAAAGTCAGATTAATGACTTTGTCGAGAAGTATAATGACTTTGTTTGTGTCGTTTTGGGTTTTTTTCCAACGTGGAAATTTTATAATTTTAAAATACACATCATTCATTCCATTACTCAGTTAACAGCCACATCAGCTGTGCCGTCTATTTTTTAACGGCAGGTGGCAACATTGGAACCACTTAAATAGTTAGGTGGTTTATTTAACGCAATTGAAAATATAGTGGTCAGATCGACACCAACCCATAGTTGAGTGGTTATTTGTATAGTTTACCCTACTTTTTTAAAAAAATGAGATATAATCCTTATACTTGAAAATTTGAAATAATTAAAATTTTATTTTTGAATTTAAAAATCCTATTTCAATCACTAGAATTTTTAATTTGAAAATATACGAGGACTTGATTTTTAATTTTTGAAAGTACATAGAGTAGGTCTTAAATTTCTCCCAAGTGAGATACAAGAAGCACAAGTGTTTATTGTCGGGTATCCGGTTCATCCGAGTACTTACTTTACCGGCCCGTTATATCCGGATACCCATGAAACCCGGATACCAAAAATATTTTTTATTTTTTAATTCTAAAAATTAAAAAAATTCACATATTAAACACAATTTTTTTTTTAAAAAATTTAAATTTAAAATTTAAAAGTATAAAATACAAACATAGAAAGAATTTAAAAATTTAAATTTAGTTTTAGAATAAAATATTAAAAAATTTAAAATAAAAATATAATTTAAAATATTAAAATTTATAGTGTTGAGTCGGGTACCCGATAAGAAAAAACTTTCGGCCCGTGTCTCAAAAAAATTACTGGGTCGGGTAATATTTTATAAGATTACCCGTCATTTCCAAGTTCGGGTCGTCGGGTCGGCTATTTTTTAACACCTCTAACAAGATTTGCAATGCAAGCATATTTTGACCTTGAATAATCGACCATTTAAAAGACAGATAGCAGATAACAAAAACATAACTGCAATATGATTATAAATTACTGATCATAATTAGCAATTACAAACACATTAAGGGATATCTCTAAGCCGGAACTCCAACAACCAACATTCCAAAATCCCCTTTTTAATGCCAAGTAAAGCATGAAATCTTACATTTTCATCATCAGGACACCAAACAGAAGGGCCTGTTTTTTTTTTCTCTCAACTTATCCATAATTCCAAATAGAAACAGGGAAAAGAAAATGAAGGTCAGCTGAAACTAACATATCCTCGGACAAAGGAAAACCACCTTCCCACTGGGGATCGAGCTCGGCACAAGATCTGCTTCTGATGTTGAAATTTTCTCCCTTCACGTCCTTTAAAGCCTTATTTCAAAAGCTTTACTTCACTTCCGTCCCGAAGTAATCTGTGTCATTCATTTTTTTTCAGTTCTTTTTTAAAACATGACAGCCCCAGATTGCACTTTTGAATCTGACCTCCAAAACTGAGGTATTATAATTTGTAGGTAATGTTCGATGAGTAACGATTGCACTTCCCCTCTGGTATTTATAGGTATACTACCATTATGGGGAAATCTGAATGTCACCTACGGCAGAAAAATGTGAAATCTGGCTGATTGACCTGAAGAAGCCTCAACCAATTGACTGCAGCCTGAAAGAGGTTGTTCGCCAAGTGGCTATCACTTGTTCCATTGGGTGTCCACAATGAAGCCTTAAACTTGTACCAAGCAAGACCGAAAACAGGCAACGACATCTTTGGAAGACCATCCATGTCATCGGAACATGTCATAGCCAGTGCCTGAGCACTTTGTCCACCTGAAATATGACAAGTTACATAAAAGAAACCAGACAAAGATTTCTTTGCCAATACATGGATGCTACCAAAATTTAAACAAGCACAAACTATTTCTGATTAACAGTATGTCTATGAAACACAAGCTTATTCAGCTGCAAAATGTTGCTATAAACGGCATTCCTATCTACTAAGAAATGAAAAGAAAATACAATTGAGTTCAAACAGAGCAAGATTTTCAGTAAGCAGTAAACTTTTGAGGAAATGTGATGATGATACAGCTAGTAAAACATTTAGAACCACTTCTCGAATTTTACAAGTAGTTAGATACATATTATGAGAGACTTGACACCATTGGACACAATAGTTCACAAAACTTGTTAGAGGTGAAAAAGATTCACAACTACAAGCAAAGCCGGAAAAGATCGCTCAACAAGAAAGCCTGGCATCATTTCCACGTCAACACACATAGGGAAAATGTTCTAAAAAGAAATTTTATATTACCTCCTACGGGTGTATGAAGATAATGATAAGTCAGAAAGCAAGCATCTAGATCTTTTAATGTAGGTCCAGTAGGTATTCTGTAAATTGGATACCTACAAAAATTTCAAAATAACAGATATCATATATGAAAAAACAAAACTGAAAATAAACGTAATGTCAAGAAAAAAAAGATAACGATACCATGCCACAGAAATCCAGCTGGAAGATAATAAATCACAGCTTCTTAGTGTCTTCAATTCGGGGAATCGGAAAGCTAGATCTGCGATCTGTTCCCACAGATAAGGTTAGGAGCTGACCAAAAGCGAGAAGCATTGATCTGGACACTAAAAACCTCCTGCGGTAGAAAAGAGAGAGGTGAGAAATGCACACTAACCTTGTTGGCTAAAGGTTCGCGGCTATAAGGAGTGTCTTGTTCAAAATACTCAAAAATCAGACGACTTCGAGAGTTGACAGATTCACCCTCGTCGCTAGAAAAGTCTTCTTGAAGTATCTGCTGGTCTCCCATGAACAATCTGTCCATCCTACGAGACATCTCACTGGCCATGTGGTGATTTATTTTTTCTCTCGAAATATTTGCCCCTCTTTCAAGTTCACAATCACTACTACCATCACTGCTCGAGTCCCTAAAGTCACTATCACTGTCCTCGCCCGGTGGCCTATATTAAAGCAAACCACAATATTACAGAATATAATAAAAAATTCAAAATTATTTTAATGCAAGAACCAAAATGTTAACAACCACTGACATACTAAGCAAAAAAAAAAGGTGGGTCCTCTGTGTATGTGTGTTTTTCTTGGGGGGGAGTGTTAATGGACAAAACTAAGAGAAGAATTTTTAGTAGAGCAGAGATAGAAGAGAAGCAGATTAAGATCAGAGAAAGGAGAATAGGGGAAAGACTAGAGATTCATTCACAATTTCGATAGCCTCCAATACATCTCAAGCCTAACAATAAAAACCCTACTGTTCATAAAACGACCCCGTTTTATCTATAAACAATGGATCCCAAAACGTAGCGTATCATTAAAACCTTAACGGCTAACTAAAACAATTAAAATAAACCATTTGAACTCCAACTGAAAACAGACTTGAAAAACTTCCCTTTACAGGGAGGTGAATTGACATCAAATTCAGTTGCTTGAACCAGAAAAGAGAGGAAGCAAACAAAGAAAAAGAATACAGAAGTTATATACAGAAGTGTTCACCATTTCAACTCCATACACAACCTTTTCATTGAAAAATTCTAAACAGAATACAAATTATTGTGTTGATATCCCAAAAAAAAATACTGGAGTGCATAATTTTTACTCTGCATCACCCATGGTAATTTTACATTAAATAGGAACAGGGACACAATAAAAAGGATTTTGCAGTGGGAAGGATGAGATAGGGCCCATCAAGTCAATAACTTAGCTTCACTTTTGCAAAAAAAAAATGCTATAAAAGAAGTTAAAAAAAATAAAAATACTCCCATCATCCTTAACACAAGGGGAAGAAAGGCTTAATTCTTAACCCAAAAGAACAACAAAATCCAGATAATGCAGCACATGAAACTTGGGATAATGTGAGCATAAGAACCAAACTTAAAGAGTTACAGATTGCAGTTAATTACATTCCAAGAAGAGAATCATGCTTTAACTGAATAGATTGGAACGGTATTATTTCTGTTCAAAGCAAGCAATAAGCCCTCAACATAGGAATATAGCAAAGAGACATCGGAAAATCAGGGGACTTCATCAAAATTCACAGTAAGAACAATACCCTACACTAAAATTAATAATAAGATACAATGTAGTCTAACCAAAGAGAATGAAAGACCAAATACACAAATAAAATGCAACTATATAAGCATACTAATATCACACAACTTCGAAGTGTACTCGGAATAAACTTCAATCATAGCAATGCATAGTTTACCTTGAATTGGCGGACATCTTCACCGGATCGGCGTATAATTGAATACCGGATAAATAAGGTACATAGTACTGAACAACAGAATCACAGTCATTCAATATCAGTGGGACACCTACTCCATATGCACTCCACTCTTTGAACGACTCCCATAAATCACCTAACACAAAATATGGCTCAAACTCATCGGTACGCGTCCGCCACACTCTCATCTTCGTCTGCCGCATCCAATATTCAAAAATCAATCACAGTTTTTACACAAAAATACTTAATCTCCTAAAAAAATACACCATTCGTTTTTATATTTCACGTTTTCGAGTTCACTTTCAGTTTCACTACTTGATAAACAGAATCAAAATAAAACATTCCCGTTTTTACTTAAAAAATTCTATAAGGAGAGCTAATTCAAACGTAAGAAATACAAAACCAATTAAACAAACCAGAAAATATCATCACATTGAGATTGAATAAACCTTAGAGAGATGGAGCGCAGGGACGGAAGGCATGACCGACTCCAAAAACCGCTCTAAATTACTCAAAGGAGAAACAATCGGTTCGGAAGAAGGAATCGAGACCGGTTTGGGACCAATCTCCTTCTCAGACTCCCGGTTCACATGAGTGACGACGGGTTTATCCTTTGATTGGCTGGCGGAAACATCGGTTTGATCACTCCATGGCTGATCGTTCTGCTGATTCCGGTTCTCTCTTCTGGCTCTAGGCGGATTGTAAAACCGATCTTCGCCTCGGATTCTCCTGAATTCCAATCCTGTCCCCAACATAACTAATAAAACAGAAATCCCTTTCCGAAGCGATAATCTGAAGTGCGGATCAAAGAAAAAGGATTGCAGAGAAGTTAAAAAGGGATCTATCAAACTGGGAGGAAGATGAAGGGTAAGATGGTCAACGCAATAAAGGAACAACACAAAAGGTAGATTGAGAGTTGCAGGGTGGAGATGTGCTTTAAAAAGAGGCAACCAAGGAATGGGATAATTACAGATCAGGGCTGCGTATCCACAATTTCTATTGTTTTAGTCACATCACGGACCTATTTATTAGTGATTCGAATTGATTTGATTGATATCAGATTTGATTTTGATTTGCCACATTTTCACAATTAAATTTGTTTTTTTTCTTCCTAAATTACATTTTTACTTGCCATCTATAGACACTCCACATTACAGTTCTAATCTTTTGTAGAGTGTTTGATCAAAAAAAAAAAATCTTTGTAGAGTGTACGTGTATTTGAAGATAATTGTACTTTTGAGTACGTACGTACATATATTATCATGTTTAATGCAATCTCTTCATACTGGTTTCAAGTTCAAAATTAAACTATACTTTTGTTAAATTATTAAAATTAATGTTCGAATTCTGACATTGTAAATGGACTAAATTAAATTAAGAGTATCGTTTCTATGAGAACATCTGTAATACATATTCTGAATTAGTCCGGTAATGAATTAAATGCAGGTAGTTATACAAAAAAGAATACTTTTATTGGATTAGGCTTTATTCGAGTTAGCAAAGGTTAAGTCCAAAATCTAATATTTTCAGGCTCAGATATTGAGTCTAATGTATATCGATTGAAACATTATGATTTTTTTTTTTTACATTATGATTCTTCAATTTATTGTTTGAAATGATTAATTCTAATGTTTAACTATAGTTATTCAGATGGTTACTAGACTCTAAAGTATATTGATTGTAACTTTTAAAAAAAGAAGTTAAACTGTACTTTTCATTAGGAGTTCACTGAAATGATTATCTAGTTATTATATGCATTTACATTATTTTGAACCATAAGTTTAGACTATTTCAATTAACGAAGGTTCAAACAACCATATTCCGTTTCACAATTTTTAATTACCAACCAGATATGGTCAAATTAAGCTTGAACTTGTGATAGAAAAAAATTAAGATTGAACTCGAGCTTGAGTAAAAGAGTTTAATCAATTCTAATCAAGCAATTCGACTTTTTCTATCGAAAATCAAACTCAAGCTTTAAATTAAACTAGAAACTCAACTTAAAATGATATACGAGAAGAAAATACAAAATACATAGTTGCTGCGGGAACATGACTCTTAAATAGCATTTAAGAATAAATTGGTAAATTCTTACTCTTTGTCGAAAAGTTTCGTGAAAAGATATCTAAAAGAAGTGTGCAACGATATTATTTTTATATTTATGAACTTTTTTTTCTTCGATGTGGGATAATGTTTCTCACCTCTCCAAGGCGCAAGACATCAATAAGAAAGGTAAGGAGTTCACATTTGTGACGTACCAATTTTGTAACGAAGCCGAGTGGGCAAATGAGTTTAAACACATTCAATATCTGACTCTAACTATATGGTTGGTTTTTGAAGAATGAAGTGGGATGTAAAACAGAAAATTTGAAATTTGTATATAATTTAATTTTTTTGTATATAGTTTAAATTTTTTGTATTTTTTATTAAAAATTTATTTTTGTCTCTTTAAAATTTTGTATGTTTGTCCCCTAACTTAAAATTTTACATTCGTTCTTGAAAGCCATAACTTACAAATTCACAGCTCTCACAAAAATTCTTAGTTAAAGTTGTGTGAGGTTGGCATTGATTGAGGAACAAGTGTTGTGGGTAAAGCTAAAGGGTTATTTTATGCTAATGGTCTAAGGGAAAACTTCAAAGAGAAAAGTATGTTCATTTCTTGATTGAACTTGACGACGAAGAGACTAGAAAGCCAATGGAAGAAAATAAGTGGTCTTGGTTGGGCCAATGGCTATCAAATATCCATCCTTGGTCCCCCAGAATTCAATCCTCGTGTCGTGATACAGTGGTTTATTTAAAATTTATCAGAATTCCATTTTTATAATCCTCTAAATTTTTAGCATTATAATTCAGTCCAGACGATGCTGCGTTCGATAAAATTTAAAAAGTGGATCCCCCAATTTGTATATTTTAAATACTGGACCAACTCAAAGTGGAATGATTCAATTAAAAGTTCCAAAGGGATAAATTAGATTCCTTTATAACTTTTTAAATCAATTTGTTAATTCAATTAAACTCGAACAACACAAAATTAAAAAAATAGTTTTTTTTTTAAATGGAGTCGAGTTATACTTGCAATAACTTTTGAGATAAACTACATAAATAATCACCGAACTTCTAGAGCGAATTTGTTTTAATTACCATACTTTTAAAATATTCGATAAAATAACCAAACAAGTACAGTAATACATCCAAAATAGTTCACCCATCAGTTTGTATGATGGAGCAAGACCCTAGGCGGACGATGGTAACCCCACGATCAATGTCCTCCACTACCGCGTAGCTTTTTGTTGGCTTTAATAAACTTGTTACAAAAAAGTAGTCATACATAAGCATGCTTTTCAGCCTCACATTACACGTTCACGAGACTTGTGAGGAAAATACCACCCACATACACAAACCAAACTGATGTAGAAAAGGCTAAAATTAGACGTCATAATCCGTATACAAATTATTTTTGATCATATATGAAATGTATTCATCTTTTTTTTTTTGTTGGCAGACTAGTTAAGCTGAAACACTTTTACATTGATCTTGAAAAGAAAACGAGTTTATAATAGAAGAAAGCTCAGCTCAGAATATTTCTTCCCCAAAGTGAGAAAAAGAGAGCAAATAATAATGGCGGACGGTAGTAATAAAGAAGCAGTTGTAAATAACAAATATCGTTTAGTGTATAAAAAAAGCCATGGATTTTAAGGAAAAATATTGTTGAGTGTATAAAACAATCAAGGAATTGATGAAAGAAAAAATTTAAAAAAATACATTTGAATTATCAAATTGAATAAAATGTAAAGTTGCATGATTAAATTGCAAAAAGAATAAATTTGTTGTTAGAAATATGAATCAAAGCTACATTGACATTCGATAGTAGTAGTAGTGCATGTGGTTCAAATTTGATCAAAAATTAACTTAAAACGAAGAAGAAAATGAAGAAATTATGAAATCATACAAAGTTGAAGGATAAAATTGTAAAAAGATATTTTGTTTTCAAAAAAAGAGGAATCGAGGATTCATGGTACTCTACATTAGGTTAAGGGCATGTGGTTCAAACTTGGTCAAAATGAATTTAAAATGAAGGATAAGTTGAAGAAATGAGGGAATTATAGGCTAAATCGTAAAACAATAAAATTTAATTTTTCGAATTGACAAAGTTTAAACTCGGTTCGAACTCAAAAACCGATTCATTAATTCAAATTGACTCAAATAACTACAAACTAAAAAAAACAGTTTTTTCCAATCAAGTTGAATCACTAACTTTTATTCCATTAAAAATATGGTTATATTTTGATACACAAATTATGTAAAAAATTTACACAACCTTTTATATTTAAACTAAGAAATTTAAAACATAAAAAACTATTTCTAATACCATAAATTCTAAACTCTAATCATAAACATCAAATTCTACACTTTACAAACTAAACTTCTTAACCCTAACTAAACTTTTAAACTTAAAATAAATGATTTATATAAATTAAAATTTACACGAAATTATGTATTAAAGTATTTTTCTAACAAATAATCCGTAGCGTAATACATCCAAAATAGTCTGAGCTATTTGTTGGCTTTAAATTTTAATAAACTTCTTGCAAAAAACTTGTCAGACATAAACATGCTCCTCAGCCACACATTACACGTTCGGTAGGTTTGCGGTATAGTTACGATACGGTACTAACTAAAATGTTATAAAATATATAATTTAAAATGTTATTTATTAACGTAAAATGTTATACTGTTTAATAATATTGGAAGTAAGTAATCGCACGAAAAACATCAATACTTACAATCAAGTTTTGATTTATAAAAATTTAAAATATTATAAAAAGTTATAAAATATCAATACCCAAAATTAAATTTTTATACTTAACCATCAACTTAAAGTATTATTAAAAATATAATATTTTTTATTTTAATTTTTATATTTTATAATATTTTCAGTTAGTGCCGCATCCTGACCTGCCGCACTTTAGATTCCACGTACACGTTCATTAGACTTATGAGGAAAATACCACTCTTATACGCAATCAAACTAAGGTACAGAAAGCTAAAATTAGAAGTGATAATCCGTATTGAAATTATTTTTTGATCATATATTAAATGTATTCATCTTTTTCTTTTGTTGGCAGCTAGGTCAAGCTGAAACACTTTTACATTGATCTTGAAAAAAAAACGAGTTTATAAATTATAATAGAAGAAAGCTCGAGAGAGAGAGCAGATAACAATGGCGGATAGCAGTGATAAAGAAGCAGTTGTAAGCAACAAACAGGTGATATTCAAGGATTATATTACTGGGTTTCCATCGGAATCAGACATGGCCACCATCACTGCCGGGAATCTAAAACTCAAAGTGCCGGCCGGTTCCAAAGACATCGTTGTGAAGAATCTTTACTTATCATGTGATCCTTATATGCGGCTCCTCATGAAAACCAGTTCTGGAATTTTCAGTCCCTATACCCCTGGCTCTGTAAATCTCTTTTTCTTGTCAATCTCTTTTGATTCATTGCCATTCCCGATCAAAACTAACATTTATTGCAGCCAATAACTGGGTTCGGAGTGGGAAAAGTTATGGATTCAGGAAATCCAGAGTTCAAAGCAGGCGACCTGGTTTGGGGCATAACAGGATGGGAACAGTATTCTCTGCTGAAACCAAACAATTTACTCTTCAAAATTCAGCACACTGATGTGCCACTTTCCTACTATACTGGAATTCTTGGTAACGCCTTGGAATTCAATTATGCCTTTGTATTTTTCATCATATGTTATATTCAACTCTTGTAACACAGGCATGCCTGGTGTGACTGCTTATGCCGGCTTCTATGAGGTTTGTAGTCCAAAGAAAGGGGAATATGTGTTTGTATCGGCTGCATCTGGTGCCGTTGGGCAGCTTGTTGGCCAATTTGCAAAGCTCCTGGGTTGTTATGTTGTTGGCAGTGCTGGGACTCCACAAAAGGTTACATTCACACATCTGTTAATCTTAACTTCTCATGCTATTTTTGTAGTTTAATCTTTCTATTTGCACTTACATATATATCTGATATGGTCATTGAACTTGCCATGAATAAATCAAAAAATATATAAATATGTTGATGATAAGAATGAGATTGTGACGGTTTTAGATGATTTATTTTTTCTGATTTAGACGGAAAGCCGCAGGGTGACTGAATGGGGTGAAGATGAAAAAAAGAGGAAATGATGGTTAAAATTAGGGATGGGCACGGCACTCGGACTCGACGGGTTCCGACCCAACCCGGCCCGATCGGGTCGGGTATTTTTATGAAAAAATCGGGTTCGAGTCGGGTCGGTCAGATTTTTGTGTATGGTGAGGTCGGGTCGGGTGGGTATTAGGGTGAAAAAACCCGACCCGAGACTAATAGTGTAAATTTCTTCTAAATTTTTTAGGAATATTTGTAATAATACCCCCTATATATATATTTATAATTAGGTCCTTAAAATTAATTTTTTATTTACATTTTAGTCATTAAAATTATTATTTTTTTATAATTATGCCTCTTAAAATTATTTTTTTACAATTAGGTCTCTAAAATTAATTTTTTTTCTATAGGTCGGGTCGGGTTGAGTTGGATTTTTTTAAAAATTGGATCGGGTCGAGTCGGGTCGATTTTAAGATAATTAGTTTTGGGTCGGGTTCAGGTGAGCCAAAAACCCGACCAGTACCCGTCCCGACCCGAGATGGGATTCGATCCCGAGAGAAGGGGGATCGATGTTGTGTGTCTGATCTAGGTTGCTTGGGATCTTTCTTTGTGGTTATATTAGTGTTATACTGACAAGCGTGTTAGGTCTAGAGTTGATAGGTTATGATGGCTTGACAATGTAGTTATGACTGTCGTTAAGTAGAGCTGATTGTGCGTGTTTGTTTCCGCAGTGGAAGGGCTAAAATCCCGTTTAATCGGGATTTTGTGTCTCGAACGCCGTGCCTATATGTTTGGATGTAAAAATCTAAAATTAATTCTGAGCACCAAACGTGATTTTGAGAAAAGTTACATGATAATAGCTTTTGCGTTTCGTCGTGATTTTTACATTATATTTTTACTCAATCGTGAGAAAAAAATTCTCAAACATAAATCACGTTACTTTAAAATCAATCTTTACATGAATTGTTTTGGATTTATGGATCTAAACTCATCTTTCTGTTGCTTCTGATAACCAAGGTTGAATTGTTGAAGAACAAACTCCGGTTCGACGATGCTTTCAATTACAAGGAAGAACCTGATCTTAATGCAGCTTTGAAGAGGTCAGTCTTGGTAACTAAATAAGATGTACTATAATATAATGCTGATGAACATTAACAAGATAAATACAATCTCCAGGTGTTTTCCCCAAGGCATTGACATATACTTTGAAAACGTTGGAGGCAAAATGCTGGATGCTGTGCTTCTCAACATGAGAATCCACGGCCGCATTGCGGTGTGCGGGTTCGTATCGCAATACAATCTTGCTGAACCGGAAGGGGTGCACAATCTAATGTCGATCGTCTACAAAAGAGTCCGAGTCCAAGGATTTGCGGCATCCGATTACTATCCACAGTATTCTAAGTTCTTGGACTTTATGTTGCCTTGCATTAGAGAAGGGAAGATTAAGTATGTGGAAGACATTGTTGAAGGCTTGGAGAAGGGACCTGAAGCATTGATAGGATTGTTTAGCGGTCGCAATGTGGGCAAACAGGTTGTTGCTGTTGCTCCAGAGTGACTGAATCGGCAGTCTTTCGTGGCTAGTTTATAGCTAAATATTGAATAATGTAAGAAATGAAAAGACTTGTAAAACAAAGAGTTAACAATGGTAATAAAAAGTTGTAGGAAAATAAGAAATAGTTATTCAATATTTAGCTACAAATTTTTGTTGTTGTAAATCACATGCTTCCCTTTTCCTTTTCATTTGAGTAGCTTAATTAATTCTATTTCGCAGTGAAGAGTTTAGTATGATGAAAAAAAATCAATAAATCAACTCAAATGAAAACAAACCATTTTCTCAAAAGAATCTTTAAAAAGTTATATATAATATTTTAAAAAGAAAATCATACAAAAAAATATTTTTTTATATAATATAATTACAAAGTATATAAAATTTAAAAGAAAATCTCATTATAAAATTAAAAATAGAGTAAACTTAGATTAAATATTGAAGCATAGATCAAAGGATGTCGCGACAATTTTCATACCGTCGACTGATTTTTAATTTTTAAGTTGATTGTATATCAATAAGCTTTATCTTTTTATGAGTGTTTGTGTGTTTTCTTTCAAAAAATTTAGTTTTTTTATGTTTTATATGCTTTTATGTCAATATTTTCGTTTGTTTTTGTGGCAGTTTTTTCATCTGCTTTGATAGCAGATTTAGTATGTCGGTGTGCTACGTTTTCTGTCTTTGTGATAACTTCTCGTTTGAGATCATCGGTGGTCTCTTCAAATTTTGATGCCCTTTTGAGGTCGTTTGTCGAAGTGTCAAGATTTTACAATGAAAAATATTGCATAATTATCGGAAGCACTCGGGTTGAAGTTGTTGGTTACTAAATTTTATTTTGAAAATTGTGTAACTTCTTTACAAAGTGATGAATTTTCCTTTTCCTGCTTTCACATCCTTTAATTTTGATGTATATTTTTTTATATACTCCATGATTATTCATGTTAAGTATTATTATTATTATTATTATTATTATTATTATTATTATTATTATTATTATTATTATTATTATTATTATTATTATGACGTTTTTAACTTTTTTTATATTTACATATATATTCTTGTTTTGGTTTAACCAGTTTTCGACCCACTGGCTAACTAATTTAGGTCGGATTTTATAGGTCCACAATGACAGCAATTCTCCCAACCTAATTTTTTTCGTTCACAACGCTAAGATTCAAACTTCTATCCTTGCTAAAGATATTTAGTGCCTCATCTCACTACAACAACTAGAATGATAGAATCTGATATGGCTGATTCAAAGTCTTCAATAAATATAATTAGCTATCTCGACCGTGTAATGGCCTCTGAGCACCAATCCCAAACAGGGACGTCAACCATTAAAATAAGAACCTAAACACAAACCATTAGAATGATAGAATCTGATATGGCTGATTCAAAGTCTTCAATGCAGTTCTTATAAAATAAAGATACAACAAAGATAACTCATAAGTTGATAAACAACATAAAGCACAAGTTCAGCTACAACAAGGAGAAGACCACAGTTTTTCTCTCTTAACTTACTACTTTAGATACTTACCAGACTGCCAACATGAACAACCATTTTATGCCAGTTCAGTTCCCCTTCAAACACGAGATCCTCGAATGTTTCATGAACCGGATCATAGAGAAGGAAGCTTGTTCTTTTACGTTCCAGTAAGATCTTCCCACTTCTGAAACTGCATACAACTCGAAAATCTGATCTAAAGAAAGGGATTCTTCCATTCATACTTGGAAACTCCTCTGGCAGGGAACCTCCAATGATAAACTCTTTGACCCAAGACTCTTTCACATTATATTCCTTCATAACCCAGATGTCTAATCCACAGCTAGCATTAGAAGCGGCGATACAAAGATGGCCTCGGAGAACCACTAGTTCAAAAAACCGGCTGTCTAAAATAACATTATCAGGTTGAGGAACCACCTGGAATTGCTCAGCTGTTAGGTCAAATGATATGATCCGGTTATCCATAAAGATATTTTCAGGTTGAGCGATCCAATGAAGTCTCCCACTGACTGTAACTTGTGACTGTCCTTGAACAAATTGGTATGGTACCATCCCTAAACTTCTCCATTGGGAGTCACCAACAGTTAAAATTCGAACCTGGGATTGAAATGGATTAGATGCTGCAAGATGGGACTCGAATCTAAACCTTTTTCTTCGACAAATAATCTCAACCACTTTATATTCCTTTTTCGATGGAATGAAATCAAATCCTAAAATTACCATTTCTCCATATTCCCTTGATATCTTCGGCAGCTCTACGAAGTCCCTGGTCAAAGGATTGCAAATGTGGATTACTGAATAACTGCAGAGGCATAGCAGGCCATTCGATGAAGCAACCAATCTAGCATGCATTGTTGAAACCGAAATTTTCTTTAAGCTCTTGTTTCCTTCACTGTAACAAGCAAAATCTACGAAGTAGTATTGGTCCGGGATGGGCCGTTGACTTTGAAAGATGATGCAGGGATCATTCTCAGCAGTATATAACAGATGCTTGTTAGCAAGTACTGAGCCTTGTATTATGCTTCGCCAGGAAGGGCATACAGCCTTTGATTGCACCAAAGTTGTTATAGGAAGTCTTGATAGTATTTCAAGGATGACGTCTGGAGGAAGACGCTCCATCCTTGTAGTAGGTCTGCATTACAAATTTGTTCCTTCTCTTAAAATGCTTCTTAGGAAGTACATTAATAGGTACAGATGCAGCAGGTATAATATATGCAAACGCTTGATAATGATGATGCAAAGAAGAATGCAATTGAACATAATGCACTTGACATCAACGTGTCAATTAAAATGAGAAACACGACAAAATCGTACTGTACAGAAGTACAGGATCCGAACAAAAACCGTCCGAGTCGAACAAACTAATCAATGATCAGTCATTAATGCTGTCTCTTGTACTAAAAACGAAACGTTTGGCCGTTAACTTCCATAACGAATATCATCTGCTGATTAATAGGTACAGATTCAGCAGGTATAATATATGCAAACACTTGGTGATGCAAAGAAGGATGCAATTGAACATAATGCACTTGACACCAACGTGTCGATTAAAAAGAGAAACACAACAAAATCGTACTGTACGGAAGTACAGGAGCTGAACAAAAACTATCCGAGTCAAACAAACTAATCAATGATCAGTCATTAATGCTGTCTCTTGTATTAAAAACGAAACATTTGGCCGTTAACTTCCATAACGACAATCATCTGCTGATCTGATTCATATGTATTTTTTTACCAATTATTGCAGTTCACCAGTACTCAATATATGTTGTATTCTGACATCTAACAATGCTTATGTTTAAAGCCTATATCACTTAAGAGTGTTGGATATACAAGTTAACATAGATAACAATCTACAGGAGCAGTATAAAGTATAAACTAACAAGAAATAATATGAAATAGTAATTAATTAGCATTTAATGCCTGGAAGACTGACCCGACAATCTATGCATGTAACTGTAGTTTTTTGGTTTCACCCCCCAGACCATGAGAAAATTCATCTTTTCAATCCATGCAGTTTTGAAGATCTGATTAAAAACACCTATTGACAGATTACTTCATCAGAAAATTATGATGAAGCGGTTCATCTACATGTTTAGCTGTTCAAATCCAGTTACTAGCTTTTGAACATTCATCTGAAAGTTCAATTTATATTTTAATCTAAACCCAGTTTTAGTTTACAGAAAAAAAAAAACAAGCAAACAAGAGTTTTGTTTCCAAACAATTTTCCAACAACAAACTAGAAAGTAAGTATCAAATAAAAAAGATGGCAAAGATCAGTTAGAGTGAATGAAAATCAATTGATAAAGATACCTACTTGGAGAAAACAAGAACACCCCCGATCAGAAGAAGGCAAAGAAAACTGACATGAATTATGGTTTCCTTGGGAAAGTTGAGCTTTTGTATTTTCCCAGGTGAGTAGTGAAAGTAACGGAAATAAAATGGGATTCAACTTCTAGAGGAGAGGGACTAATTAAACTTTGTAGTATAGGAATCAGAATTCGTATTTTGGGCCAATAAACTTTTCTTTCAAAGGCCTTTTAAATTGTAAATTTGTACCATAATAAATTTGGATCGAAAATTCATACTTGATTTACCCATGATAAAACTCAAAGAAAAATATGAAGGTTTCTTTTGGTTTCTGAAAATATTTTATGTTTTCATTTTTAAAACTTATTTTTTTTTTAATTTTTGATAATTAAAAAACATTTATGGAAAATAAAAATAAAATTTATAGCTTTTAAGCCTTGGAGAGAATTTCCTAAAACCCTAAAATTGAATTAATTTCATGCATGTGCAATGTAAGCAAAAATTTGAGAAGCTTGGATGTTATCTTGTCAATTTGGTATGGTTGATTCAAGGTTATTAACTGTAGTATTAATTTATTGTTTGCGCATTCTTGAAGTTCAAGGAAGTGAAGGAACCTCCAAGGTTAGAGGGAAAAGAGGTTAATCGAGTGAACCAACATCTGAGACATATCATAATCTTGAATTAGGTGAGTTTGGTCGATATCTAATTCGTTTTTGTATGTGTGTTATGTGAATTTTGGTTGGTGGAGGTAAATTATATAAAATGCTTAAATTGTGGTTTCGGCTCTAAAATGAGCATCGACTAGCATGATTATGTTCTAAGGTATGATACAATATGATTTCGATATGAATTCTTATGTTTTGGAAGGTTTGAGCATGCTAGCTAAAGTGTTGTGCTAAATGAATGTGATATCAATACGAATTCATGTTGGTTGTTATATATGAATATTGAAAACTCGTGTTATTTGATGATTTGAATGTGTGTTTGAATATGAATTTGCTATGAATGTGAAGCGTATATGCGTGATAGGTAGAGTGGAAGTATGTCATGTACCTTGTGAAGCTCTATGATGTGCCATTGATATGTGTGTGTGTGTGTGTGTGTCAAAGTTTTGAAATAAGACATATGCTTAAACCGAGCCCATGTCATCCTAGCATTGTTCCGAAAGTTAGAAAGTCTGCTTAGGTTCTTAGACACATTGTATAAGTAGCAAAGACCACACTAAGTGTTGTTAGCGATTAGTCCCATCGTTGAGTTACAAGATCGGGTGAAGTGTCGTCATAAGTTAAATTGTGGTTTCGGCTCTAAAATGCTTAAATTGTTAGCGATTAGTCCCATCGATGAGTTACATGGCAGAGAGAATGAATTAAGGGAAGTTGGTCTATTCGTGTGGGACTGTAGAATTGTAGATAGTTGTTAGGCCTAAGCTCAGGAGTCGGGCTCGAACGGAACCACCACCACCACCACCAAGATGGGGTTAAAATAACAGCATTCCATAAAAGACAGGCACACTGATTTATGGCAAAATGAGGGAGACATGTTTAAGGCAGTAAAGGTGTTTTATGACAAAGCTTAGAGGTACAGATAGCACTTATTAGAAAAGTTTGTTCAATAGTGCCAGGGTAGACTACAGAAGAAAAGGATGGAAACAATCAAGGTGTCTTTATTCCTATATAATATCAGAAGGGGAAGGTATCGATGGCTTACTAAAAAGAATAAGGTCAAATTCTACCTAAAGGCCGGAAGTTATGGTGCGCCACATGTACATGTAGACATATATGCATGTATTACATGCAAACCAAGCATAAAATAATACATCAAATGTTGACACCAAAACTCAAGCAAAACAAGCAACAATGCTGGAAATAACTAGAATGCTTACATGAAGTGTGGCCACTGGGGAAACTTTTGTTTCCTTCCATATTGACACTCTTTAATCCTGTACACAAAACATCTTTTGTCAAACAAGACTCTTGATTATGTAAACTTTAAATGACCAAAGGAAATAAAAGTAAAATTAGGGGAAATAGGAGACTGACCCCTTTTCCATCAGCGAAACAATGCCAAAGGAAGTCTGGATGAGGTCGACCGACAGCATCTTTAATAGCATCCGTTATAACACCAGTTATAAGCACAGAAAACAGAAGGCCTGAATATTGATTAAACATACCAACTGTTACTGGATGCAGTTACAAACAGATAAAAGGTGATTAATTTTCAGAATCTTAGGGGAGAAGTTGTTTTACCCAGTATGGCATGGTGTAGACTGCAGATCATAAACATCCCTTCTGATGAGACAAAAGATGGAAGTATTATCGCGAGCATCTGTTTCAAGGAAGAACACAACATTATACTTTAGTGTTTTCATTCAATGAATCTGAACAAAATCTCTTGCCATAAAGTGATTCCAGTATGACAGAAAATCTCGAAGGCGGAACATACAGGAACTGCCCAAAACGGAACAGTGTTGTCTTTCGAGGGGCATTCCAGTGACATTTAAGATGACCAGTATCACCACCAGTCATGCATGTGAATCCTCGCAACTTTAGCCCCATGGGACCTTAAAGTATGAGCACCCAACTGTATCTCTGGTATTTTCTCTGGTTTTAAAAAAATGTGAAAACATCATTCATGATAACTACAGGGATTAGGAGCACAAGCAGTCAGAAAATAGCAAACCATAAATTTGAGACGACCACAGCAACATAAAATGCTAATTTTGAAGGAATTAAAGGACAAATAATATAAGAAAATCCACTAGAATCCTATAACAAACAATATATGCATTGGAAATGTATAAAGGACCAAAAATCATAATCTACGGCGCAAAGAGGGTTAACATAGTGGAAAAGAAAAAGAAAACTAAGCAAAACTACTGATTTAAATCAGGGGGTTAGAAGAAAAATAAAGATATCATGGATTTAAGTAATTTTAATTCTAACAGAAAGTTCAGACTCAGTTTTAGTCCGAGCATCAAAAGGACGATTGCCTTGCAATTTAATCGATTGAATACAAACTCCGCGAAAATAGCATAAATCAAAGAAGTTGCTGAAGCAATTGTTTTTAATAGTAGAAAAATGCAGAAAAGAAAAGGAAACAAAAAAGAGAAACAAATTATCGCATTCAACCATGGTCAATCTGGTTAAGTAAAACAAAGAGAACTCCATTTTTGGTTTTTACCCATCTCTTTTCTCGTATTCGCCTTCAATTTTTCAGAATAACCAAACAAAAACCACCAAAATCAAAAGAGAAACTGTGACTGAATATGAACTTACCTGTCGAGAATTTACAAGTTCAAATGAAGCAATAAACGGGTGGAATTTCAGTTAACAGCAAACTAAAGAGCGCGTTTATGTGTGTTTTCGATTAAGAAAGGGAGATTTTGAAGTTGATTCATAGTGTGGAGTTAGTGACTGAGCCTGTCGGTCTCCACCCAAATAGAAATGGATTGAAAGAGAAAAAAGCAAACCAAAATCTGAAAAGTCGTTGTTAGTAAGAAAACTAATGCACCATTTCATTAATCAAACCATCCCTATGTCAAAAAGAAAACATATAATTAATTAATTTGATTTATTAATTGATCGAGTTTTAAGAACATTTATGTTGTTTTTATTATGCATGGATTAAAATCTCATATTTTTTTAGAAATATAGTATGTCTTTACTTAATAAAAGGACATATATTAATTGTTAAATAAATAATTTTAAATTTATTGATAATAAAAATCTATATATACCACTAACTTTGTTCGGTATTAATTTAATGGGTAAACTACATTGGTAGTCATCGAACTTTTAAGGCTCTTTTAATAAGGTCACCGGACTTTTAAAATTTTCATTACAGTCACCCAACTTTTAATTCGCTTTTAATAAGGTCACTGCCGTCAACCACCGTTAAAAAAGCTGACGTGGCATGTTAAATGTAAAGGTAAAATACAATGTTAGTCATTGAATTTTTAAAAGGCTTTTAATATGGTCACTGAACTTTTAAAAATTTCATTACTATCACTCAACTTTTAATTCGCTTTCATTATCGTTAAAAAAATGTGATGTGACATGTTAAGTTTAAAAATAAACGTTTTCTCACCATATTTTCTCTCCCCTCTTATTTTCTTCCATCTAAATATGTCTCTTTCTTCCATATGAATCAAATTGTAATTTTTTGTGAAAGACGTTACTTCTCTAGTAGCACATTAAGGAAAATATTAATGTATCTAGACATGCATGCAACATGTGTGAGAACAAAAAAAATATTGGGAGACATCCGATGATGGAATGATAAAGAATAACTAAAATTTTGCTCATAAAAATCCTCTTTATGCTTCAGGCCCGACATTTACTGAGTCATGCACTGGATAATGAGGAGTTCAAAGGAAAATATTAATGTATCTAAAAGATAGACATGTTTGGATGAAAAAATAAGACATGGAGATAAATAGGGTGGGAAAAAGTTTATTTTTAACTTGAACGTGTCACATCAGCTTTTTTTAACGGTAATGAAAGCGAATTAAAAGTTGAGTGATGATAATGAAAGTTTTAAAAGTTCGGTGACCATATTGAAAGTCTCTTAAAAGTTCAGTGACTAACAGTGTATTTTACCCTTACATTTAACGTGTCACGTCAGCTTTTTTAACGGTGGTTGACGGCAGTGACCTTATTGGAAGCGAATTAAAAGTTGGGTGACTGTAATGAAAGTTTTAAAAGTTCGGTGAACTTATTGAAAGCGCCCTACAAGTTCGGTGACTACCAGTGTAATTTACCCTAACTTATTTTTTTTAAAAAAATAATTTTACCTCGTCCTTTAAATTTATTAATAATAAAAATATAAAAAATATGTTTTAAAACCTTCCAACAAATAGTTTAAATATATATTTTTTACAAAATTTAATTAATTAATATATTTAAAATAACTATTGTCAAATTTTAAAATTTTCCTATCATTATATGGAATTTCAGTGTAGTTAAAGATCTCAAAAACTTAATTGATCAACCAAAATATATCAAGAGAGATGAATTGATTTTTTAAAAAGTGTGGAAGTAATTAAAAATAAAAATAATTTTGTACAACGACTTATAATAGTTCAATTTTTAAATTAAGTCTATTACTTTATTTTAATCATCAAACTAAGGATTCCCCCCCCCCCCCCCCCCCCCCCCCCAAATCCACTATATTTGCAAAACATAAAGACAATGTATAATCTTATAATTTTCTCTTAAGGTTTTGTCAACTCTTCCAAGTAAAATTACAAAAACAAAAGTTACAAGAAAAATGTGTGTACACAAACTAAGTAGAGAGGCCATTTACATATATACTTATACATAATATTTGATTTCTAAGATATATATATATATATATTTTATTCAAAAAAAAAGATATATATTTTTTTGTTATCCTCCGCTTAATATTTTTAAGGATTAATATCCTATACACTGGCGGTGGAAAGTTTTTATTTCCACAAGCGCCTCAATTATAGGGTTTAGGGTTAGTGTTTAGGGTTTAGAGTTTAGGGGTTTTAGTGTAAAGGTTTAAAATTTAGGGTTCATGTTTAGAATTTAGGATTTAGGGTTAGAATTTAGGGTTTAGGGTTAGGGTTTAGTTTTAGGGTAATATGGGTGAGGATTTAGGTTTTAACCTATAAACCCTAAATTTTAACCCTAAACCCAAAATTTTATCAACAATCCCTAAATTCAAAACTACTACACTTATACCCCTAAATTTTAAACCCTAAACGAAGTCCCTAACCCCTAAAACTAAGGCGCTTGTGTAAAAAAGTTTCCACAAGCGCTTGTGTATAGAACAATTACCCTATTTTTAATAGAACATACTTAAATTATTATATAATATTTATATACAAATATTTCATTAACTCGAATAAATTAATTTTTATTGATTTACTAACTATAAGTATAACCTCATACAAGAGTGGAGTGTAGCCATCGAGCAGACTTGTTTTTACAATTTAGATTAGATTTTTAATTAAGATTTAAGCCGGTGAAGAAATGCATCTCATGGCCGAAGCTCCCCAATCATTACCAACGCAATTCCTAAGAAAATACACAGCACGGGGAAATCAATCTCTCTGAAACTTCTTTTAATTTTGCTTAGGCCTAAAATTCCTTCCACTTTCCCCATTAATATTCTTTCCTGTTCAGAACAAAAGTCACCCATTCAACTTCAATTCCAACTTTTTAACCAAAGACTCCTTCAAAGAATAACTAAAAGTGACATTTTTGGTCCCGCTCTTATCCCTTCAAACAAGCTAAAACCCAGAAAATTTTCAAAGAAACAGGGGAGGGGAGGGTTTCAGGCAGATGCTATATATATATACAGATCTTTGATGGGTTTTTTTTCCATATATGTTTTTCTTTTTTTTAAATTCATTGTAAGATTCTTTTAAGGCGTTTGAAGATGAGTAATGGTGGAGGCGGCCGATCTTATCATCCTCAAAGTATAAGCATCCGGGAATTTATCTGCCATGGGGGCGCTGGTGCCACTGCAGGTAAGGCTTTTGTTTTGGTTCTTTGATTTATTCTTTTAGGGTTTCTTTTATCAGTTCTTGCGAAGGAATTGAAAATTTTGAGGACTTTTTTGTTTGGAATAAGGGTTTGTAGGTTGATCTTTTGATTATGAATGCCACGAAACACAATTGAACATATGAGTTTCACTTTTAATTTGATCGGAATTTCGGATTTATTGATGTTCTTGGTTTTAAATTTGAAGGTGCAATTGCAGCTACCTTTGTGTGCCCTTTAGATGTAATCAAGACAAGGTTACAAGTACATGGACTCCCTCAAGCTTCACAATCTGGTGTTAGAGGTATTGTAGATTCTGAGCTTTTGAAACTGGTTTTTATCTGCGAATTGCGATGCATGGTTTAGCATAAGCACTCGTATTGAATTGATTACTTGTATGGTACTGGATTGTTGAATAAGCTGGAAATAGTAATTGAGGTTGGGATTCAGGTTTTCTTTCATCAATTATTTTGTTAGGAGATATTTCGAATTCAAAAGTCTTGCTTTGTACCTAAAATTTATGTCTCTGCAAATTTTTGTTTCTAAGAGCGATTATTTTATAATATGGAGTACAGTTTTCTTTCTAGGCCAAGAATGTTTGATTTTACGCATTATGTGAAATTGTTTGGATTTATGATAGATGGTGTTTATTGTTATCATTGATGATGAGCAACTCTTCTGCTTGCCTTGTTTCTTATCTATACTCAGGCGGTGTCATTATAACAAGTCTACAAAATATAATAAGAAATGAAGGGTTGAAGGGGATGTATCGTGGACTTTCACCAACAATAATTGCACTACTTCCAAACTGGGCGGTAAGTAACCTTTCACCCTTAAACCAATTAATTGGAAGCTACTTATTGGAGTGGTGGATTTTTTTCTCTCCATTATAGTTTATGATTCAGAGTTCTAGTTTCTCTTCGAGTTTTTGACATGTTAATGATCTATGTTAGATGGACTGGTGACAGGCTTTATGGTTTTGGAAATTTTTAAGATTAATTTTTAGAATCAAAGGGCCATACCTGTATGAATACTGAAGTTCTAAGAGGTGTCAGACATGGATATGTTAGGATAAGCAATAAACTGAGGACTCTGGGTCACATAACTTTTGATGTAATACTGATGTAAATGCTACTGCATGACGCCATGACCATACTTTTCTCCCCTTATCCTGCAAGCTCCAAAGGGAAACTTTATCCCTTTCATCTATGATCTCCCCCTTTTATTTGAAGCCAGCTTTAAGCCAATCTTTGTAACTAAATTTCTTAATATGCCATGGAAAAAGGATTGTGTGAGATTTATTGCCAGTGTATTTAACCTATTATTATATTTGTAGAAGGAAAGTTAAGTAATCTGCTACCATGTTCATAAACCATTAGGTTTTGGGAAAGTTATTGATTCCAACTACAAAGCAAAATAATTATTTGATATGATTTGTCTTCTGCAAAGTAACTGAAACTCTCATTTCATATGTAGGTGTATTTTCCACTTTATGAGCAACTAAAAGGCCTACTCAGTTCATATGGTTGGTTCTTGTAATTTTCTATAGAGTTTGCACTCGACATGTGTTCTACATAATCCAGCTTCAGTTGTTTTAATTTCTACTAAAGTTGTACATTGTGAGGTTGCAGCTGATAACAGTGGGCAACTCACAATTGGGGCGAATATGGCAGCTGCTGCTGGGGCTGGGGCTGCCACAGCCATCACAACAAATCCATTATGGGTTGTAAAGACAAGACTCCAAGTAAGTTCGTTGTTATGCATGATGGCTCTTCTGAAAGTTATCTGCGGTTTGGGAATTGGGTCACATTTTGTTCTCGTCACTTAAAGCATGATAATCCATTAGTAAGACATAGACAGTTATATGACCTTGATATTGATGCACACATATACTTATAATTCAGAGTTAAGCGGCTCTAGTTAGTACTTAGTTTTGGTTATTGGAGTACATTCTCTTGTTGCAGCTGAATATGCTTCCATATGTTGTCTTCTGGATCTGGAGGTACCCAAACCAATGTAATGACTAGGGTTTGGAAGGTCAAATTCCTTACCAATGCTCTTACAGAAGCATGATCAAACAGACGTATTGTTTGAACCATAAAAGTAATCCTTTCTGGACTAGTGGATGAGAGTGATCAGTTCTGATTTTATATCAGAGCATTTAACTTTCTTTGAAGTTTCGATCCTGCAAGTACATGGATTGTACCCTGCGATAAAACTGGACAAGTAATTTATTTTCTATCATTTGGTCAGGGTGAAGACTGATTTGGTTTTGTAGTTTCTTTGTGAGTTGGGGCAGTATTATTTCACGTGAACTAGGCCAATTTCCGCTGGCCTGGTTACCCCAACCATTGAGAATTTAGAGATCCAATCAGTTTTGATTGCTAATCAGTTTAATATCATATAATTTGCTGATATCCACATGAAAAACATGTTTGCAAAAGGGTTGTGTTTTATACTTTTCAGTCGTAGGGCATGATCTTCCCTGTTTTCGTGTCAATACCTAAATTAATATGAAAAGTAATATTACGTTTTTTTGTTGTGTTTATGTGATACTGCCATTGCCTTGCTGAAGTTTCCTTAGATGCTCTAAAACATACAAAATAAATTGCACTCCTTCCTACCCAGACAAAGTTCTGAAGTGGAAAAATGAAAAAAATGATGCCGAAAATTAAGATGTGCTTAGTTTTGGAGTAATTTATGCAAGTGCTGCCAGCAGATAATTTTTTCAATTTTTTATCCTCAGGACTGCTAGGATGAATTTCCTGATTCATGTCTGAATGTTGGATTTAATACCTCAAATTCAGTGATAAAAATATTTTGGTAGTAAACAATTTGTTTACCTAGACTTACCTTGATATTGTATTTATTAGATATCATTGTGGATTTATAAGTATGATCATTCTTTATGCATTCATTCTCATTCTTTTTCGGTTTTGGTCTGTGTAGACGCAGGGAATGAGGACAGGTGTGGTTCCCTATACAGGTGTACTTTCTGCTTTAAGAAGAATTGTACATGAGGAAGGCTTTCGAGGGCTGTATAGGTCAGTGATTGGGTTTCACTCTTGCTTGGATTAATTTTTGAGATCATTTGCACCAATTGCGATCTTGAAACAAATTTCCATTTACCATTTCATTGTATTTTAAACAGTGGAGTTTTGCCTTCTTTGGCCGGGATTAGTCATGTTGCGATTCAGTTTCCAGCATATGAAAAGATCAAATCGTATATGGCAAAAAAGGGTAAACGAGTTAATTTTATTTCTTCTTGTGTAATTTCCAGGTTGTATATAATTTATTTCGTTGGTGGTTCTTGTCGTATTAATTTTTCATCTCTCTCCCTCTCTCTCGATCGACAGGAAATACAACTGTTGACCATCTAAGTCCTGTTGATGTTGCAATTGCCTCGTCAATATCAAAAGTGTTTGCCTCTATTATGACTTACCCACATGAGGTGTGTTTTTGTTGGTCTTTGATATATGTGTACTCAACTGCTATGGGGATCACTGTCATTGAAGGAACTCTCTTGTTTCATCGATCACGTTGTGGCTATTTTTCTCCTTACTTTTTCAATTTTGTATCATCAGGTTATTCGATCAAGGCTTCAAGAGCAAGGGCAGGCGAGGAACACTCAGGTGCAGTATGCCGGGGCGATTGATTGCATTAGAAAGGTATTCCGGAAGGAAGGTGTTTCAGGCTTTTACCGTGGCTGTGCAACCAATCTCCTGAGAACAACACCATCAGCTGTCATCACATTTACCAGTTACGAGATGATCCGACGATTTCTGAACCAGGTTTTACCTCCGGAAGCTAAGAATTCGGAGGTCGGTCGTAGGTCTGATGGCCATGTCAAGCCCTGGCCAAATAATAGAGGAAATGTGGAAGACAATAAATTATCACAAACTCACTCAAATAAAGATTATACCATAAAATCCCACTAGATGCTTTGTTAGGGGTCAAATAACAGCCGGAAAGTGTGTACTCAGATTTTTTGCCGGTGAAATTTTTGCATAAATGTAATTGAAAGTTTGTACTCAAATGTCAAAAGTGTAGTACTTTTTATTGTTTTATTTATTAATGTAGATGCCCAACTTGTTCAATACTTGTTGGGGAATAAAGCAATGAATTTTGATTTTATCCTTTCTGAGTTACAATCTGTTTAGATTAAAGGGCAAGGTAACCCAAGACATCACTATTCCCCTACCTTCTTGAAAATATTATGATGCGAATATTACGTTGCGAATGTAAGTTAATATTAATATTGCTTAATATTTTCCTTTTGATTAATACTATTATATTGATGAAATTGTCGGTGTTATCCGTATGTATTAGTGGTCTCAACGGCGGACGCAAGTGTGAGCTTGGGTGGGCCCGTGCTCATCTTAAACTTTTTAAAGTTCACACGTTTCGCTTTAATTTTTAAAATTTTATGAATTAATCTTTATTTTTTTTAATTTTTATAACCTGAGCTGAGCTCATCCTGAAATTTTTACATTTTTTTACTTGTGCTCACCCTTAAAAATGTTTTAACTTGTGCCTAACCTGAAAAATATTTTTAGATCCTTGAGTGATCTAGTAATGAAAAAGATAGAGGTCGGACAATGTTAGATTGGCTTGTGATTTAGTAAAATGACCATAACTTAGCTACTCCTAGTCTCCTCCTATCATGAACCTGCATAAAGAGGAGAGATGAAAACAAAAACATTATAATGAGATTTAAACCTAGGACACTAATTGAACTAAGGCCTCATTGTTAAGAATTGATTACACCAATGATAAAATGTTCTAATAATCTATGCAAGTAAATAATGGTTTATGTTATGTTCAAAAAAAGTAAATAATGGTTTATATAATTAGATAAAACATGAATAATATTTTGATATATGTGTATAAAAATTATACAAATCAACATATTTAAAAAATATAATTTAAATTTTTAACCTTAAAATATAATCTCTAAACCCTAAATTCTAATCATAAACACTACACTCTAAACCTTCAAACTATAGCCATGTTCCTAGACCCTAAACTAAATTCTTAATCCTAAAACAAAAATGGTTGTGTAGTATAAAATAATTTCCCAAAAACATTACCAAATTGTTATAATTTATGTATTTTCCCTACCCTAACTTTATTTTAAGCTTCCTTTTCTCTTAAGTACCCATGAATTTAATTAAGGTGATGCAAGAAGAACATCTGAACTGCTTTAAACTGACGAGTACTTTCAGACTGTCTCTTTATCTCAAAAGCAAACAGCCATGCTTACCCGTAGGGGTAAACAGCAAATCAAAATCCAAAAATGTTACTGCTATGTTTGCTGCAGTACCAATAAACAACAAGAACAAGTCGACGAAGACGTTCATAAAGTTGTTTTCATTTTCCAGAAATAAGCAGAAGAAGAAAGGGAGAGAACTCAGCAAATCAAGCATTTTGATCGTTTCCCAGCATAGCTTCCTTCAGCAATTCGCAGAATCGTTCAACCTCAGCTGGATGTGGTTCGATGGCGGAACCTACATAATCATCCGTCTCCTCATCCAGAACTTTCAGCAAATCAACCAACCTTTCTGTTTGTTTTCTGTTCCATTTTTCTGGAACTGTTGCTGCTCTACTGTCCATCTCGGTCTGGGATTTATCTGCCCCTCGTGTTGGTTGACTCCAAATATGGTTCTGGATCTGATTTCCCAAATTTCCAGTTGGCTCAGGCATGGTTGGGAATTGTAGAGTTCGGTTCATTGAACTGATGGGATCAAAACGTAGACCATAATTCAGCTTCTGCTGCCACGGTTGATTCTGGTTAAAACAACCAACCGAAGCTGTTGATCCTAGGCCAAATTGTGGCGTTTGAGGCATGAAGAACAATCCCCGCTTGGGAAAAAGGCTTGTGGATGCATTCATAAAATTCGAGGCTGAATTTCTGGGGCTAGCTCCGGACATACGCTTCATTTGTGCCTTATGTTTCTGATTTAGAAAAAATGGAAAACAAGGGCGGTTAACTAGGGGTGCTAATTGAGTTGAACAGCTCGAATTTTAGCTTGATTCGTAATTTTAATGAGTCGAGTCGAGGAATGTCCAACTCGACTCGAGATCATAAACGAGTTGAATAAAGTAATGTCCAACTCGACTCGATAAGTTTGCGAGCATTTCGTTAATTTATTTTATAAAAAATTATGATTTTTTGGTGGCTACGAAGTCTGAATGCTAGTTGAAAACTTTAAAAAAATTCAGTTGCTAAGTGGAGTAACTTACACATAAAATCTTTGGGGTTCAAAATTTTCAGAACTTTATGTATTTACCAAGCTAAACAAGCAACGAGTTAAACAAAATTTCATTGAGCTTATCGAGTATCGATTCGAATACGAATAGTTTACTAAGTGATAGAAAGGAACCTGCAGATGGCTAGCAACCTGGCGATGTGTCAAATTAGGCTCGTTCATCATCTTCAGTATTTGCATCGGACGAGCTTCTGTATCCATGACAAAAAAAAAAATATATACGTCAAATATTATTAATCTAACAATTTTTAAAGTAGATAATCTGTTACGATCCGTCCCGTGAATCGGGACGGATAATAACATAATAAATAAATAAAATAGATTAATTTCATGGAGACTAAGAAATGTGATGTTTAGTTGTTACTGTCATCGCCTAGTGCATTAATGGCTGCCGCAAACTTATGGTGGAGCTCTTTACTCCAAACAAGACGCGATTTCCTCGCCCTGGGACCGAATGGCCGATTCGGGTCCAATGCAACACCATTTTCATTGCCATTTTCAGTGCCCTCTTCATCTCGGTACGGTGTCTTCATCTTGGATCCTCCAGCTCCATGTTTTTCGCCTTCTCCCCCAGCGGCCACCGCTAGCATCCGTCGATCATCGGTCGGAATAACTTCCTTGTTCTTCCCCTTTGGATCCAAACCAATGCCACGCAAATATGCTTCTCTTTTAGCGACGGAGACTCGAGGCCTCCGATACACATGTTGCCAGAGGTATTTAACATCATTCAGGGAAATCGGTTTCTGAAGATATGAACAGGCTCCATAACCAATTACTTTCTCGGCAAATGCATGGCTTCTTTCATTGGACATTACTGCTTGTATAAAAAAGATAATTCACTTAGCAAATTATGATAAACGGACAGATTTTATATGATTTTGAAGTAAAAAAGAAAAAGAAAACACTCACAAATGACGGGGATTTTTGACATAACCGATATGCGCAACAGTGCAAGGCTGTTGGCTTCATCCATGTTGATATCAGCAATGACAAGTCTGAATCTTTCGTTTCCTCCCCGTCTTCCCCGTATCATGGAAATTGCAACCGATGCTAGTTCAGTTGTCGTCACTGCAAAAAAAAAAACATTGTGTAAGAATCGAATATATGATGCATTGGCGGCGGAAATATTTTGTTTCCATAAGCAGCCTATTTTTAAGGGGTTAGAAATTTAGTTTAGGGTTTAAAAGGAGAAGTTGTGGTTAAAATTTAGAGTTTATGGGTTAGAATTTAGAGATAAAATTAGTACGCTTGTAGAAATAAAATTTCACCACCGTCCACCAGTGAATCGTATAATTACCTTTAATTTTCTCTCTCTTTTACATTTTTTCCTTTTCAATATTTATTTATTTACTTCTTTTCCTTTTTAATATTTTTTCTTCAATTTTGTTAAATTTAACTTGAATATAAAACTATATTCTTATGTGATAACATATGATCATTTTAAATGATAGGTTCTTATGTGAATTATAATCTTCTTATGTGAGTGGGTGATCATTGGTATTTTTAATTCCGTAGTACAATGTTATAATAATATTTTTAAGATAAATATTGAGATTCGAACTCACACGAGGTGTGAAGTAGATGAATATATATCCATAATCACTAGGCTAGATCCCACAACTTAAGAAAGAAGGAGGAATGTCAACTGAGAGCTTTTAACCAACTGCTCTAGAGATTGTTGACATTAGTATTTTCTTTATGATATGAATTTTCTTAATAAAATTTTACTTTTTTTTCATAAAATTTATATAAAAATATTAAAATAACACACCGACTCTTATTAAATGCCGATAAAATCAAACTATAAAAACTAATAGGTTTTAATAGAATTATATAATCTCACTAGTTAATTAGAGTTTAATTACGTCAAAGGTTACGATCGACCGGCCAGAGCATTCAGAGGAAAAATTATAATATAAACTCGACTTACATGTCATACTTAGAGAGTGTGATATAGATTTTAAAACCACTCAAATCTTTTTCAATAATAAAAAAAGAATGAGATGAAAAAGAAGAAAAAAAACGATGTATATGAAAAAGTATGGAAATGGAATTACCATAGTAGGAACACTGTTCCAGCAGGGAAGCGAGGTACATGAGAGCTGTCGTGTCTTGATCCACCACCAGTACGGAAAGGCCGCCGCCGCATCTGCTCAACTGCTCCATCTCCGTGGCTCTCCACATGGCTGCCGCCGCCGCCGCCGCCACAAAATGACCAGACAGAAAGAACTGGCGACGGAAGATGGGAGGAAAAGCAAAGACTGGACTCAAACTAGAGTAGCACCTTGCACTGTACACGAGTATTAAATAGCTAGAGTGCATGCACCCTGCTGTGAAAACGCACTCGAACGACAACGCATTCCATTTTTTTGTGGTTGTTGTGGGGGCAGATCTAGCAGCCAATAGTCGAGCAACACGTGGAGAAATCAGCCAAAGAAAACGTCTGGGGCTGTGATTTTAGCATGATGGGGAAATCTAGTACGCAGTGTGAGTGTAGGTGTTGACTGGTTTAATAAGCAGGTGGCCACGTAAATGGAAAGAAAAGTTGATACCATTTATGGACGAGGATTTTTGTTACATTGAATTTACAAGCTAGACTTTCATGTTTCATTGGAAAATAAATTACTTGCTTTAATTTAAAAGGGTGGTTAATGTCACCATTCAATTTGTTATTATTACTAAACAAGTAAATTTTTAGGGTCATTTAAGTTTTGACCCTTATTAGAACTTACTGTTAATGTCACCATTGAATTTGTTATCATTACTAAACAATGTGTTTTAGGGATGTTGGTAGACAACATCTTGCTGTGGTTGAAGGCGAAATAAAACTCGATTCTTTAATTGTCCGGTTATAATTTGAAGAAAGATTTAAGCTTCAAAAATGGTCGATTTTTAAATAAGAGGAGGGTGATTGTTTTATATTCTTTGTAAAATGACACGCGACAACCAATTATAGGACGATCGAAATTGATGATTATCAATATGTTATTTAAGGTTATCTTGAGATTCACGTGTCACTTGTCTAACAGATTTGTCAAGTGAAAAAATGACAAGATAATATAGATTAATCGATCGTCATATTTATCAATTACTAGGTCAATGATTATCAGAGGCTTCTATTATAAAATTTTATTGTCGTGGTATCTTGAGTCATGTAGCATAAATTTGATAGTGAGAAAACCTATAGTGACGGTGCCTGTTGAAGAAATGTTTTGGAATTATATTTTTGGAGAGTGTGAAACTCTCTTAAGTCGAGACATTAATTTTGAAAGCATGTTTGTGATATTAAAACTTCATAATAATAAAACAATATCTTCATAACAATACTTTTAAGACTTGTAAGTGTAAATATAACAATGTCGAAACTCTATAGTAATCAAACAATGTCTTCAAAATGCTATTTTAAGAAAAATAAAAGTGTGGGTATAATAAGGGACAACACATAAATAAAAGCTCACTTTCTGGAAAAAAAAAATACACACTCTAAATCTGTATTATATCCTTGATCATTTTTCTCTCATATTTCATTATTTTGATTTTCTTATGGTTTTTATTAAATCTAACTTCTTCTTCTTTTTTTTGTATTGAGAGGGGAACAAGTGCCAAATTAACCCCATAACTTGATTAAACCATAGTTCAACCAAAACAGGGAGAAAGAGAGTCTCTAAAATTATGAGTAAACTATATAAATGATCACTAAACTTTTAGGCTGCTTTTATTTTGATCGCTGAAGTTTTAAAACTTACAATATAATCATTAAATTTTTAAAATAATCACCGCTGTCAACTACCATTTAAAAATACTGATGTGACAATTAACTTTTTCGGCTCAACTCTGTAGGGTGGGAATTGTCGGGTACCCAATTTATCCGGGTACCTCATTAGGCGGCCCGTGTCCCGGCCCATTATAGTACTCGAGATTCGGGTACCCGTAAAATTCGGGTACCCGATTCCTATTTTTTTTTAATTTTTTAATTCTAAAATTAAAAAAAAATCACATGTTAAACACAAAAATATTTTAAAAAAACTAAACTTAAAACTTAAAAGAATATAATACAAACATAGAAAAAATGTAGGGATTTAAACTTAATTTTAGAGTGAAAATATTAAGAAACATAAAATAAAAATATAATTTTAAATATAAAAAATATATATTAATTTTTATCGGGTCGGGTCGGGTACCCGGTAAGAGAAAACTTTCGGCCCGTGTCCCGGTAAATTTGTCGAGTCGAGTAATTTTTTTTCGAGAATTACCTACCATTTTAAGTTCGGGTCGTCGGATTTTCGAGTCGGGTCAATCGGGTCGAGTATTTTTATCCGCCCCTACAACTCTGTTACCCTCTTTCCCCTCTCTTTATTTCTTCTCATTCTTTTTCTCCATCCCAACCTGCATTCTCATTGTTGAGTGTTGCCTTCTGCATTCTCATTTTGCTTGCTTTAATTCATTCATTCCCTGTAAAAATTACTAACTCTAACATATATATATATATATATAGGATTAATATCCTATACACTGGCGGTGGAAACTGAAAGTTTCCACAAGCACCTTAGTTTTAGGGTATAGGGTGTTAGTTTAGGGTATATGGCTTAGGGGTTTAAGTGTAGGGGTTTAGAATTTAGGGATAGTTGTTTCAATTTAAAGTTTAGGGTTATAATTTAGGGTTTATAGGTTAGGGTTTAGTTTTTAGTGTAATATAGTGAGGATTTAGGTTTTAACCTATAAACCCTAAATTATAACCCTAAACTTTAAATTGAAACAACTATCCCTAAATTCTAAACCCTTACACCTAAACCCCTAAACCCTATACCCTAAACTAACACCCTATACCCTAAAACTAAGGCGCTTGTGGAAACTTTCAGTTTCCACCGCCTGTGTATAGGATATTTATCCATATATATATATATATATATATATATATATATATATATATATATATATATATTAAATAAGCCTATTTTTTACTTCAAATTAAAAGCAACACAATCACCATCATCGTACTTGGTTTCAGACAAAGTTGCAAGTTTTCATCCATATAAACAATAATCAAACAGCCCATTCTTTAGAAACTAAAGAGAAGTAATAATGAAACATCAACAAGAGAGCTAAATATGAGTCCATGTCTACTATTATCGAGGTGTGTCAACCGCTCAAGTCTCAGAAATTTTATAGTGTATTATACTTATAAAAATATTTTTATATTAAATATAAAGCCCAATTATTTTTAATATATGTTATTAGAGGTTTAATTTTTTCTAATATTTATTATTAGAATCTAATTTTTTCTCAAAATTTATTATTAGGGGCCTATTCTTATAAATTATTTTTTAATATTTGTTATTAAGTGCCTAATTTCCCGCAATGTTTTTTATTTTGGACACTTTAATTTTTTTTTCTATTACTTATTATTATGAGCCCATTTTTTTCAATTCTTGTTATTAGGGGACCAATTTATTTTTAGGGGCGTACTCTTAAAATTTAATTTTTTTCTAATATTTATTTGTTATTAGGAGTGCAATTTTTTTCAACACTTGTTATTAAGGACGATGATTTAAATAACGCTTCACAACAGTTTTATCAACAATAACATATGTTATTAACAATTCACAACTACGATACTCGCAATGACCAAAATAACATCAATTGTGTCTGCAATCACAATAAACCAACACGACCGAGAACATGACCACAACCGTAATTTAAATCCTTGATCATGCGCCTAAAATCTCAGAAACCTGATTGCTTTATACACCGGATGTGGTACCCGCGTCCACAGCAAAGCTACACCATTACTTCATTTGTTTCCTACTCCTCCCGACAAATGTTGCACTTGTTATCCACATGCACGGGGTTAAATCAGTTTTTGGACAGTTTAGTGTATACAATTCTGGAATTCCAATAAAGAAAAGGAGGTTTGCTTTAATTTGACCACGTACCGAAGATTCAGCAATTGTATTGTAAGTTTTAATAGTCTGATGAGCAAAACGAAAACGTTTTAAGGGTTCAATGACTATTTATATAGTTCAATCAATTTCTTTTTATCAAACCAATTTCTTTTTCTCTTTATATATATTTCTCTTATTTGTTCATTTTTGTATTTCGCGGCAAGTTGCCTCCAACGTTCTATATCATAAATATCGTACAGCTTGTTTTCATAAAATAACCCAAAATAAAACTCCACACAGATTGATATTAAAAATATACACTTGATATAAATAGGAGAAAGTTCTGTGAAGATTTGGTGTGTGATTCAGCCCCTTTTAACACGACACAACTCGCCCAAAAAGAAAGAAATATGTTGCCTCTATGTACTGCCCCTGGAATACAAAAAGTATAGAAACAAAAAAATGCACCATTTCTACAGATAGCGCGAACAACGTTTTGAAAGGTGGCCTCACAAATCGGGAGGGAAATTGCTGATTTGCCCTTCTTCCAATACATCTTTGTCGTTAGTCTTGTAAGCTATCCTTATGCGCATCACCAACGATTTCTGAATGCCAACAAGATACAGTAACAAAGCCTCTATTAAAACATTGCTCGATATAAAGGATGAAAACGTCTTTCTAATCCAACGGCTACGGTCTTACTTTGTAACTTAACCATCTTCACACTTTGTATGTTTCCTACCAATGAGCTAATAAGAATAATTAATTGTTAAAGGTACTAACATCTTTCTTCCCTTCACTTTTTGAAGAAACCCCCAACTAGTAAACAATCTCTAATGCCATACCAGAGTAAGAAATGGCCGAATCGAGTGAGACAATATTGCTACTTCAGATTTTATCAACAAAGGTTTTCCTAGCTTTATAAGCACAAATTTTCGTACATGTTAAATAGCAATGAAAATGCCCAAATCATTGATAAAGAGTAGAGCAAGTCTATGTACACTTCGGTTCTACCAAACGGATAAACCCGCTATGATAAAAAAGTTACAAAACAGCATCATAGAAAAGCTAAAAGCGGAGAGTGCCACTTAGGATAGAGACCACCACCACTATCATTTTTTTGGAGTAATTTTAACCTATGTAGCTCGGATGAAGTTCGGGTGTCGAGTATTGATACGTGTCTAGATGTCTGACTAATTACATATTAGATGTTTTAATATATATAATACAATTAGTATTTTATCTAAATACACTGTTTTTTAGTTTAGAATTTCTTATTTGGCCAAACATTCATAGAGGTGGTAGTGATTTTCAATATTATATCTCCATAGAGGAGCAGGGTGGGTGGTGAAGAAAGCGTGCCAACTATAGAGCAATAATGGATGTGTCAAAAAGGATGACTCCGAGCAACATAGATTTTAACTAACTAAAACTAGATATATGAAATAATTTACCAAAGCTTTTCCTTTGCTAAATCATGAGATTCAAAAAGAGTGACATAAGAAGAGTCAAACTCAGTATACATACCTTCCCATGTTGGGTATTAGTGATTTTCAAAGATTGTGTGATGGACCCATTACCGCTTGCAGGCAAAATATTGCCACTAGCAGGATCCAAATGCAGCTGAAGAAACTGCAGAGTTTAAATGCAACAGCTTTATCAGCATCACACACATTAAAAAGAGAAAAATGAAAAATTCCATACGATAAGACAAACTTTGATGGTTACTTTCTGTAGATTGTAGCCGCACAGTGTACTTTGTATTATACATTTTATCTAATTAAGAGATTAGATTTATATTCCTATTGTATCTTCTTTGTAAATCTGCCTATATAAGGCCTAACCTATGTAATCAATTTCAAGAGAAAAGAAAATACAAAGAACTAAACTTCTTCTCTGTTCCAAAACCCTTTTCTCTAATTCTACACTTTCAAGGAACATGAAAATACTATAAATTTTGTGAATTTAATGAAGACTCGATTGTAGGAACCCTGCAAACAAAGCTAGATTAAAGGAGTACTCTCGAGGCAAATAAATAACTACTAGTAAGAACATGCTTTAAGTTGCAAATGACAATGTTTCTGGATGTTCACAAAAATCCATGAAAAAGAAAGCAAAAAAGAGCCTAGGAACTTTGAGATCTCAAGTGTAGTCACACCATACATAAATATCATGTGTGGATTTTCAGTCAAGATTCATTCTGGTTCAAGTCCCACTATATCTGAACCATGTGCAGATTTATTCTGGTCTAAGTCCCATATATATTCCAGTTACTGCTCTATTTGTTTGTACATTGTAATGATTGATTTTGGTCATAGTTATACGGATGTATTGATTGTAATTGTAATTTCGTTTGTATATTGTACCAATTGATTCTGATTGTAATAATGAGAATGTATTGATGGTAACTATAATTGTAACTAAAAACAAAAGCAATAAATAGGATTGATAATGAAATACCTACCTTTAGTAGATGGCAAAGAAATCAATTATAAATTTATAAACCAAGCTAAATAATGACAATATCGAGTTACCTTTGGGACTGCAGCCTGGAAAATAAAATCATTAAAAACATTAGGTGACAGATTTGTAAAAGTAGCCTGGATGAATGTTGTTTGTGGGTTTCCTGGTTGCTTAGAGAAGTCGAATGTCACCCTCAAGGAGCTGCTCTCATATGCAACTATGGATGGATAAGCTGGACCATTTTCCTCTGCTCACAGAAAAAAAAACCATAACTAGGCTACAACGATCCGACAAACAGAGTTCCAAACCTAAAATTTACCATGCTTTTGAGGAATAGGGCCAAACACATCCAATAAACCCATCATTCCAGCAGAACTTGCAGGAGAAGTGGCATTTGCGGGAAGTGAGGAAAGTGATGCAAGACTATTTAAATTGGCAAGTTGTGCTTTGTCGTCCTGACTAGAGGGTACTATGTCTAATGCGGATGAGCTGCTTTCAGAAAGAGCTGGCAGTCCTATTGACAAAAGATCCAGCAGAACATCTGTACCAGCTTTTGGAGGCTGACTTGTGCCTTAAAAGTCCAAAATAAGAAAATCAGACTGTTTTAATCAGCAGGACAGAAGCAAACAGGCACCGAAAGTAGTTCACTTTTAAAGAAGCATTTAAGATTTTTACAGCGATGCAAAACAAAGTTCTCTTAGGAAAAAATATGACAATGAAAATGACATAACATTTTCTTTCAACATTATTACACTTTCAAAAATGTCAACTTAAGCTATTATGCAATGCTATCACCATTACAACCATTAAAACTGCAGGGTATGGGTTAGAGTGAGATGGAGAGAAATTAGAGGGACAAGACAGGAAAATGAAAAAAATGATTTCAGCACCAAACAGGGCGCATAGGCAATGTACAAGAGAGGGGGGGGGGGGGGGGGGGGGGGGAATGAGACTTTAAGCATACAATGTATTTTAAATGAGTTTTTATATTTTTTATCCGTGGAGTTTAAGAAGTGCACAGTGTAGCACAATAAAGAAAACTAATATTTGGATATTTTATATTTTTATCTTTAATTATTTAATTCATATAAACTAATGAGTATATTTAATAACTTCTAATGTTATATAAAGTATTGATATTTATAACTATACTGAGTATGTGTAGAAAAAAAACATATATTTTATCAGCGTATCCATGGATTTCGTTTTTTAGAAATGTCCATGTTGCTTGCTGTGTCTGTGCTTCATATATCAAACCATAAGCAGATGCTTGAAAAAATAAATTTCACTCAAATGCTTCTAGGAGACGCACCAGTATTCATCCGAACTAACCTGATGGTGCATCAGCTGGGGATAAAACAATACCAAGGAGATCCGGAAGAAAATCACCACCAGAAGTGATAGGTGCATGGACATCATCAGAACTTAGGTCAAGTAAGTCTCCAATAGGAGCTGCAGCTGGTTCAGCAACTCCATTAGGAAGATTACATGGTGTGATGGCGGAAGTTGAAACAGCTGTTGGCAAGGAGCCACCTTTCCTTCCGCTTAAAGTAGACTCATCCAAAACTGGCATTCTTTCAAGGAGAGTAGATCTGTATGGATTCATCTATCAGCTTTGTACTTCACAACAGTGGTACAATGCTGGAAACCTTCTAAAAGGTAGTGACATAAACCATTATAATAATAATAATAATCATACCTAATTTTCTGGTGCTTCTGAAGAATACAATTAAATTCAATAGATCGTTGCTGCAATTCAAGCACGAGGCTTCGTTTATTCTGGACAATTATATCCTTGATCCTCCTGGACACATCAATCATTAAAATTTCTTTTTCTTTTTCATGACATATTGACAAATAGTAAGAAATTTCACAATAATTAGGATGGCTAAACCAAATTGCCAAGAAACTAATTCAACTTAGGTCATGCTTAGATAGAGTTTGTAACCTGTAGATCAAGCAAAGCCGGTAGAAATGTATAACCATGGGGAAGGAGAGGTAATGAATGATAAAAATATCCACTTACTCTGAACAAGCAGGAAATCGAGAAGAGAGCTTAAACAGAGCAATCAAAGCCATTGCTTTAGTAGTGAGATCCAATCTATTATGCTTAATAGCAACCTCTATGGCATCCACAGCCTCAGATTCTGTTACCTGCTTAGGAGTTAAAAAAAAAACAGAAATTTTTCCAAACAGCAGTAGAAGAAGTAGAGTGATAAATCTAAGCATTCACAGAGGACACTGAGATAAAGGACTTTCAGCACATCATATACAAGGTTAGAATCTCCTTGATCTAAAAATCATATGATCCCACGAGAAAACCATACATTGAATGGCATCCGTTATTTCGTCTATGCAAATAATTTCAAACTATGTTACTCAGACTCAAGTGTGAGTGTCAGATACGGTTAGGTGCCCACCATAGATATGGTTAGATTTTTTAAGCTTCTCCATGTATTACAAGGATCCTTGGACGTCATAATCCCATATCATTGTATCGGACATGGGTGCTTCAAAAAAAACAAAGGGTCGGGACAACATAGATCTCAAATTATTTCAACACAAATCATTAAGTAAAAAACTTGTGATCTTTGGAGAAAGGGATCCTAATCAACTTTGACCAATTAGAAGCTTCCCCTATGCAAACTCAGGTTCATATAAAACAGACCATTGCCTGCTGTTTTACCTCTTTTTCTGAAGATAAAGAAATGCAAAACGACTATAGGAAGTGCAAGCAAACTATAATCTATGGACAAGGATGCACTTACTGTTATTGGTTCTTCAATGTCAAGCATCCCAACATTATTCACCAACATGTCGCCATATTCACCAATACACCAAACTGCCACTCGAACAAGGGATTCCTTGTGAAAAAACAATTTGCATTTAATAATTAAACAGATACAAAATCAAATTCTGACAAAAACCAAAATCAACCTAAGAATACCTGTTCTGTTGATGCCTGGAAAGCTCTGTACAATGCCCTGACTGAATATCCATGGAGTTCAGAAGCATTACTTATGACAACAATAAGCGCATGCCAGACTTCATCCTTTACAAAATTTCCAGCCTACTAAGTGAAGGATAGATATCAGTACTCTTGGAACATAATAATTAATAGAAACATTGGAAGAGCTAAGAAGATAAATAACAAATGTATTATCTTTCCTTTGAAAGAATTTATACACAAGGTCATATGTTCTAGAAAGAAACTTGGTAATAAAAATAAAATAAAGTTAAAAAAAAGGTTTTACAACATTATTTAATGGACTCGCGTACAAAAATTTGGATAAAACCAAAGATTGAAATAATCACATCAATGATCTGAAACAAAAATTAATGCTCTGAAACACCTATAAGGAACGAAGAGTGCAGTGGATGCAACTCAAACAATAGAAAATAGTAGCGGAACAGAAACGAGGACAGGGATGAATTTAGTAGAATTTGAGAAATATTTTTTTTTGATAAGAGAATTTGAGAAATAATGCATCTTCACTCCAATCATACAACAATGATATGTATACTACATATACCTCAGAAAGAACCTTGAGCATCTGATCAATGTACCAAATTTTCTCAGGGGAAAACCTGAGGCAATGGAAATGATTGTTAATTCACTAAATAATGTTGCATAGAAATTACAAATGAATCTTTCAGCATCCTTCCCCCTGCCAACATAAAAAAGTTAATCTGATAAACCAGAAGAAAATATTCCAACATAAGAGAAAGATAAAAGGAATTTCAATCATTAATAAAGGAAGCAGTCCATTAAAATAGATCATATTAAATCAATTGTATGATATAATCATATAACTGCCTTCTCCAAGAGTGATAACAAGTCCTTTTATTTCCTAAAAATGGGCATGGAGGAAGGATTATATGCAGCTAGATAGATCCAAAGCACAAACATGAAAATATTGAGCAAAAATGACAAAGCATACGAGGCAACTGTAAATAATATAACATACACAAGGAAAGATAAAGTAGCACTTCTTATTAATTAACAAATAGCACAACTTACTTTTCAACAAGGGAGCATATCTTGGCAGTAATATCTCCCTTAAATTCTTGATCACTTACTTCCAAAAATTCAATTAGCTCTTTCGTCAAAGACTTTACATTGCTTTCATTCACTAGCAAGTATACAAGTTCAAGTGCCCTTTTCTGAATTGAAGCATCTGAATCCTGGAAAAAGAAAATGTTGAATCAAAAACTTCTTCAGATGCAGAAAACTTATATTTTGACAATAATGCCATTTCAGTCTACATTAAAAGCAACAAAGAAAAAGCTGGAAACATCTTTTTTTATTGGTAGAGTACAAAGGCTCAAATTTAGGATATCTACCCAATTCCTACTCCACTCTACCCCTGATTCAAGCCCAAGAAACAATGCTGGGAATTATTATATCTTCAAATGAATCCCTATGCATCTGTCCAAGTGTCAATCAAAACACAAGTAAACAACCAAAAAAATCATAAGAGTGGCATGTAAGACAATTGAGGGTTCTCTAAAGAAAAGAGAGATGACTACTGAATCTTTATCCTTAAGGGAAACATAAAAGATCAAGTGATATCTAAAGTGAGAAATCCTCTCTGCAGCTAGTAATAAGTGTCTTATTCCCACATATATGGGGTTCACCAAAAGTAATAAACAAATAACATAACAGAGAAATAGGGTAGCCAAAAGGAGAGCAAAAGCAAAACTCCATAAGTGTAGAAAGAATAGAAAACAGAAAGTTGTTTCTGTTATTTCACGTTAAAAGAAATACAACATAAGACTCCTTTTATAGAGTCTTTTTAGGAGTTAAACTAGGATAAGGACTCCTAGTACTACAAAACTTCTAACTCTTACAAGACTTAGGATTATTTAGGAGTTTTAATCCTAATCTATTTACATAAAATAATAAGTGTAGTTAACTACTAACTCTTAGGAATTTAATCCTAAATTAATACCAACGACAATATCCTACACTCCCCCTCAAGCTGGTGAGTATACATTGTATAGTCCCAGCTTGAATAGAAAATCATCAAAAACTGTTTTGGATAAGGCTTTCGTGAGAACATCTGCTAGTTGACCTTCTGTAGGAATATATGACAAAATAGCTACCCCATTGGTAATTTTTTCCGAAATAAAATGCTTGTCTATCTCAACATGTTTTGTTCTATCATGTTGAACTGGATTCTTTGCAATCTGAATTGCTGATTGATTATCGCACAGGACCTCGAACTTGTCTTCTTGGTCAGTATGTAATTCTTTAAGCAACTTGAGTAGCCAAATTCCTTCACACATTCCTAGTGCTAAAGCTCGAAATTCTGCTTCAGCACTGCTTCTGGATACCACAGATTGCTTCTTGCTTCTCCGCTTCAGAGAGCAAATCAAGGACATATTTCCTTTGATTAATCACCAGTCCTTTACTTGACCTAGCAACCTCCATACCAAGAAAGTATCGAAGCTGCCCCAAATCCTTTATTTCAAATTCTCTATGTAGAAGATTTTTTAAACATCCGATTTCCTCCTCCTCATCTCCTGTTACAATTATATCATCTACATAAACAATTAAGATAACTCTTTTGTTATCTTTTGTTTTTAGAGGTTACCTTAATGAAGAGAGTATGATCCGCCAAAGATTGTTTGTATCCATCTTTCAAAATAACTTTGGTGAATCTATCAAACCAAGCTCGAGGGGATTGTTTCAGACCATACAATGACCTGTTGAGCTTGCAAACTTTCTGATCTCCTTCGATTGGTCTCAAACCAGGTGGGATCTTCATATAAACCTCCTCTTCCAACTTTCCATTAAGGAATGCATTCTTCACATCAAGTTGATGCAGCTTCCAATCAGAATTGACAGCTAGACTGAGTAATACCCGAACAGTGTTGAGTTTTGCTACTGGAGCAAAAGTCTCTGTGTAGTCGATCCCATAAGTTTGTGTATAGCCTTTAGCCACAAGCCTCGCTTTATATCTCTGGACACTACCATCAGAGTTATATTTTACAGAAAAAACCCACTTAGAGCCAACAGGTTTTTTACCTTGGGGAAGATCTGTTATTGTCCAGGTTTCATTTTTCTCAAGGGCACTGATTTCTTCTTCAACAGCTCTTCTCCACTTAGGATGCTTTAGTGCCTCATCAATAGTTGAAGGGATCTGTTCTTCATTTAGACTTGTTGTAAAGGCTTTGAAAGATGGCCTCAAAGAACTGTAACCAGCAAACTTCTGAATGGGATGTTTAGTACATTTTCTAACCCCTTTTCTAATTGCAATAGGAAAATCATCAAGGTTAGGAATAGTGGACTCTTTGATTGTATTACCTTCATCCTCCATGTCGACAAATGGACTCAATTCTAACTCACGGCGAGTGTCAGATTGCAAAATAGCCTCTGGTATAGTTTTCTTTTTCCTTACATAGGTTAAAATTTGTTTAGGAGGAGGTGTAGGTGTTTTTGAAGAGTTTTGAGGAGTTTTGGAAGGGGTGGATGCGTCTTGAATAGGTGTAGGTGTTGATGTAGGTTCTGATAATGGTGAATTAGTGGGTTCAAGATTTGATAGTATAGAAATATTTGGAGAGATTACCTGGGGTTGAGGAGGATACTGAAAAGAAGATTGAAAAGGTGAAGGCTGAAAGTCATCCCACGTCTCCCCCTGAATTGCAGCCTGAGGAAAGTAAGGGTCCTGCTCAAAGAATGTAAGATCCATAGTAACAAAAAATCGGTGAGAAGGAGGATGATAACATTTATAGCCCTTCTTGAGTGAAGAATAACCAACTAGTACACACTTCAAAGACCTAGGATCTAACTTGGACTTATTAGGGGTTGAATTATGAATGAAGACAGTACAACCAAAAATTTTAAGAGGTAAAACAGTCGAAATAGGTTTAAAGTGTGGATAACTCTCCAAGAAAACAAATTGAGGTGTTTGAAAGTTCAAGACCTTACTGGGCATGCGGTTGATTAAATATGTGGCAGTTAACAAGGCCTCACCCCACAAGTATTTAGGGACATTACTAGTAAACAAGAGAGAGCGAGTAACTTCAAGTAGGTGTCTGTTTTTTCTTTCTGCAATTCCATTCTGTTGTGGAGTGTCTACACAAGAACTAAGTTGGATTATTCCTTGCTTTTGAAAGAAAGCACTCAAGGATTTAGCAAAAAATTCACTCCCATTATCAGACTTAAACAATTGAATTTTAGTGTGGAATTGAGTAAGAACCATGTTATAAAACCTTTCAAAGATTCTCTCAGTTTCAGATTTGTCTTTCATTAAATAAGTCCAAGTAATCCTACTATGATCATCAATAAAGGTAATGAACCACTTACTGCCATCAGCATTCTTCACTCGAGAAGGACCCCAAATATCACTGTGGATCAAAGAAAAAGGGTGAGATGGTTTATAAGTAGATGGAAGATAAGATGCTTTAGTTTGTTTAGCAAGCGGACAAATATGGCATTTAAATAAACTGGGCTTTTTATTGATAAACAAAGAAGGATTTAGTTTTGACATATATTGAAAACTAGGATGGCCTAACCTAAAATGCCATAATAAAACATCATCTAATTGTCCTAAAGCAGTAAAAGAGTAAGAAGAGGAATTTTTAGAAGATGGTGAGGAGCCAGGGAGGACATAGAGGCCATTGTGCAAACTAGCATTGCCAATCGTCTTCTTCGAGTCCATTGCCTGTAAAACACAACCAGAGTTATCAAAACTTGTAGAACACTTCAAGGCTGTCGAAAGTTTACTAACAGAGATAAGATTGCATGCTAGATTTGGAACAAATAAAACATCTTCTAGCACAAGATCTCTATTGATACGAATGGAACCAAATCCCTTAATTTGAGAAAGAGAACCATCAGCAGTTCGAATTGATCTATCAGAAGAGGATGCGGAGTAATTGAGGAACAAGTCTTTGTTACCAGTCATGTGATCAGAGGCCCCAGAGTCGATTATCCAAGGTTCATTAAGCTGTGTAGATAAGAGGGCTGTAGAAAAGGGATTACCTTCAGGTTCTTTTATGGCCAGAGTTGCTGCATTAGGACTCACCATCTTTCCAAACAGTTTCTGAAGGTCTGCAATCTGTTCTGGAGTAAAACTAGTGAAACTGGAGGTAGCAGCAAAGTTGGACTGAGCATCTCGAGAAGATTTTGGCTTCCAATCAGCAGGTTTTCCATGAAGTTTCCAGCACTTTTCCTTAGAGTGACCTGGTTTCTTACAGTGATCACACCAGGGCCTTCCCTTCTTAGTTGGACCAGAACTTTTTTGAGTGACTAGTGCAGACCCTTCAGGTGGAGAGGAATCATGAAGCATCAATGTGCGCCTACTTTCTTCCTTCTTTACTGTGGAAAAAACTTCTCGGATAGAGGGAAGAGGGGACTGGCCAAGGATACGACCACGAACTTCATCTAGTTCTTTGTTCAACCCATGAAGAAATTGAAAAATTCTTCTCTGGATGGTAATCTTTTTTGTATAAGGCAGCATCGGTTGGTGTCTCCCAATCATTCTGTTCAAAAAGATCAATTTGTTGCCAAAGAGCATTTAGAGTATTATAGTAGAGAGTTACTGACATGCCTTCTTGTTTGAGAGCAGAAGCTTGTCCTTCGATCCCATATAATTCTGAGATGTTATCGGTGCTGGAATATGTCTCCTTGACAGCCTCCCAGATTTCAGCAGCTGTTGTGTAGAGTAGGAAGTTTCTGCCGACACTGGGGGCCATGGAATTGAGAAGCCAGGACATCACACGGCTGTTTTCCTGCATCCATGTCGCAAATCCAGCAGCAGCAGCAGCAGGTTTTTCAATTTCTCCAGTGAGATAGCCCAATTTTCCTCGCCCCGAAATAAAAATTTTGACAGATTGAGACCATTCCAAATAATTATTACCAGTCAATCTATGACAGGTAATAGTGAGACTAGAAGAGTCATTGAGATCGTCAAAACCAGAAACAAATCCTGGTGGAGAGGTGATATCGGAGGTTGAAGAAGAAGAAGAAGCAGCCATCAAGAGAAAAGAGTTAGGAATCGACTAGGGTTGAGGAATCGAAACCCAAACTGATACCATGTAGAAAGAATAGAAAACAGAAAGTTGTTTCTGTTATTTCACGTTAAAAGAAATACAACATAAGACTCCTTTTATAGAGTCTTTTTAGGAGTTAAACTAGGATAAGGACTCCTAGTACTACAAAACTTCTAACTCTTACAAGACTTAGGATTATTTAGGAGTTTTAATCCTAATCTATTTACATAAAATAATAAGTGTAGTTAACTACTAACTCTTAGGAATTTAATCCTAAATTAATACCAACGACAATATCCTACAATAAGATTCTTAAGCAAGAACTAAATAAGAAACCTATTGAAATCATCAAAGAAGAAATTAGATATCTTGAGGCAGCACCTTTACACACTCCAAAATCGTTGCCCTATGCCTCTGCACTGCTTTAGCATCCACCACAATAGCCTTCATAAGCATGTTCAATCCAACATATCTGAAAAACATGCCGGTTAAGTTCCATAATATAGTAGAGGAGCACAGAAATAATGTAGAAAGGGATACAGGAAATCAAGATAGGATTTGAAAGTAAAATACCTGATATTGTTGTCACGATTTGACAAGAATCTTCCCAGGATATTAATAGCAAGCACACGTAAGCCTCCATTATCTTCAATGCTCATGATGGTTTCAACACATTCATAAAGAATAGCATTTCCTGCATTTTTGTTTGACTCGGTTCTTGATGCCACCTAAAAAGATTGTGACCATATAGAAAAACAAGTAAAAGAGAAACCCATAACCTCACTAAGAGATGAAATATTGTTGAAAACCATGAAAGGAGTTTTCTAACAATTTTAGCATCTACTTTGATTTCTATAGATAAGCTTTGGAAGCAATATCCAATATACCCAAAATAGTGATCTTTCAAGTAACATACTCCAAGCAATTTCATAAATGTTTTTATCATGTCAAGGAGCAACATTTCAATGGAATACCCAGTTTATTTTCTTCCAAGACCAGAACTTTTATTTTTCATCATACAGTAGTATTTTAAATCACAAAATGAAAGAACATAACTCACTCCTTAATTAAGCAATCATTTTTTTCCTTTTTATAAAAGTTTTTTTTTTAAAGAATTTAATGAAGAAAATCTGGTTTTCCGCATATGATGAGCAAGCACATAAAATTTACAGCAAAAGAGAGACAGAAATAAATAATAATAATAATAATAATAATATAAAAGGCTTATCGGTTTAAAAGTCCCTTATAAAATGCAACAAAAAAAACCAAACGAGTCCTTAGTACATAAAAAAATCCAATTGAGCCCTTGTGAACCAACAAATACAACAAATTAGGCATTTCCATCACAGTTGACCAACGTTGATCGCTAGTAGACAAACGGAACAATCAAATGAGACATTTGGCTGTCTATGGAGCTACACATCATCAAACAGTTAAAAGCATAAAAACTAATGAAAATTTCAGAAATATAAAAACTAGAATAAATATAAAAATCATAAAAAATATTTTAAAAAATATAAAATTATAAAATAAAAATTGTTAAAATATAAAAATCATAAAAAACATTAAAAAGTATTTTTTAAAAAAATCTATTTTTATTTTTAAATTATAAAATTTATGAAACTAAAATTTTTAAAAAAATCATACAAAATATTATAAAATTATAAAAATCATATAAAAAATATAAAAGTGTAAGAAAATAGGCACCAAAAGCAGAAAAAAAAAAACTTTGAAATTTGAACTAATAAACTGCCCAACGTATATGAATATGAATCCAAGAGAAGCCGATTCAAATACCTAGAATGTTGTTGTAGTGAACTCAACATTGATAGTGGATTTTGATTACAAACAAAAACTCATTTCGACCCGTGTTGCACACCTGGCTTTGGTGGGTGAGTTTCTCAACAGGGATTTTCTACATACACAATGCCTCGAACTCGAGACCTGCTTAAGCAATACCAAGTTGCTTACCACTTTGACCAATCCCCGTTGGTAATATTTTTTTTTATTTTATATGTTTTTTATGGTTTTTTATATTTTATGATTTTATATGTTTCCTTCAAATTAAATTTTTTTCTGAATTTTTATATCAAGATTTTTTTTTCAAAAAAAATGATTTTTCTGAAATTTTAATGTATTTTAAATGGTTTTAACTGTTTTGCAAACGTGGCAACTCCATCACATGCCGTCACCTGATTAGCTCGTTTGTTTATTAATGATCAATGTAACGGAAAGACCTAATTGGTTTTTTTGTTGGTTCATAAGGGCTCAATTGGGTTTTTTCTGTACTAAGGGCTCAATTGGTCTCTCTTTTTTTTTACATTTTATAATGTCCTTTGAAACCAATAAGTCCAAAAAAAAACCTATGATGTAATTGATAATTGGTGAGATAAACAATATATGTCATACGCATCATACTTGATACTTCTTTCAGGACTGCATATTACAAATGAAAGAGAGAGGTCACCAGAAAAGCTTCACATGTTCAGAACTGACCTGGGCGAGTATGTCAGTCATACAGTCACTAGCATCAGCATCTCCCTCGCCCAATAACCGAAGAAGTTTAAGCAATCTTACATGAAGGAAAGGATCTGTAATGCCAGCAATGTCATACTCAGGTGAATAAGGACTGTTTGCGATCTCCCTCAGAGTTTTGACCAAACCTTCAATACAGTTCTGGATTGATGATAAAAGAAGCTATTATCTTTTCACTGGTATAGAACATAATCATATAACACTAGCAGGAAACGAGGAACAAAATATTTAAAAGAAATTCTACTCATTACATCTTCTTTTCATAGTCACAGCTCTTGTTAGGTAGAGAATTACATTGAAATGAAAAAAAAAATGCTAATAAAGCCATGGCCAATTACCTCTCTAAAATATTCAAGGGCTTCAGAACTGACTTTACAAAGATCTGTACAGAGTTGAACTCCAGTTATTAGAACTCCATGATGCTTTTCTTTAAGTAGTGAAGAAGCAGGATACATAAAGTTTTCAGCCAGATCCGGAACTTTCTTTATGATCCGTATGGAGCACAGTGCTGCCTACAAACAACAGATAGAGTCAAGAGGAGTAAAAGATTGCAGTCAGAATACTAAGAAATTAGAGATAACCAAAAACCTATGCGCATGATGAGAATTCATAAACAAACAGCCAATTGGCAGGGGGGAAGAAAATAACAGCAGGAAACCTGTTTAATCAAACCAATCCAACAACAGTAATATGAGTAATTTTAGATGAACCCATTTAGTACATAAAAAATGACTTCGCGGAATAGCTGGCAACAGTCAATAGATGTATTTCCCTCAAATCATCAAACACGAAAGAGTTTCTTAGAGTCAATAACACATCAGAATTCAGACTCAAGGTCAATCATATATTGTCATTTTCCCCTTGAGCGATTACATGCAGTAAATTCTTCTGAATAAGATAAATGGTAAAAATATCCTGATTTCATAAAAGTACAGGCCATACAAAGGTCAAGGAACATCTTTAAACAAAATATCACACTTTCATGAAGTAGGAACATAATTACTTGTTACAATTGAGATCTCAGTCATGAGGCATGCAGTACTTGCATAATGGATTCACATGGTGCTTTTAACATTTGTATTGACAAATTACAAAGGCATTATTGAAAACAAATAAAGAAGAAAAGCCATGATACTAGAAGAGTCCAACAAAAAAGCACAAAACTTTCCAACTCCTGTAGAAGAAAGGAGGATGGAGAAGTTGATATCTTCTAAGAGGGATAATCAGCATTGTTCTAGAGTAAGAAATTCACAAATCCTAGAATAGACTTCCCTTACCCCCTTTACTTGGCATATCATTGAAATCAGAATATGCAGCCAACAGGCACTTGGATAAAGATAGGACGCACTTACTTTCTTCCGGATATTTGGATCTCTAAACTGCAGCAATCTTTCTACATCTGGCGCAAGATCACGGGCCATTTCTGCAGAACTAATATTTCCCAGAGCACAAAGAGCAAGCCCTACGATATACTGGTTTGAGTGGTTGAGATCTCTGCATATAAGTTAAGGTTCCTGCAAAGTAAAGTATATCTCCCCTTTTCTTATTTCTACCCTTTGTAACACCAGCATATCAGGGGCAAAGTTATTCATCCAGAAAAGAAATGATAAAGGAGAAAGAAAATAGGAAGAAATTAAGGTTGAGAAAATTTTACATGCAGGATACTGCTTTAATGAATTTGTTACCAACATCAGCACTTCTTGTCTTTCATCTAGAAGCAACATTAGACCAAGATATCCGATCCTCTTCTCTGGAAATCCAGCTGATGCAATCAACTTTAGGCACTCCATTTGGCCAAAATGAGTGGGATATCCAAGCATGTGAATGAACATAAGCTTTGCTAGGTTACGGTGCCTATAATCTTGACCATTCTCATTAATTGCAGCACGAATAGCAGCACACTCTTTTCTTACAACAGCCCGTTCTTCAGCAGCAGTTTTGCATGCACGTATAGATCGTATCATGTCCCTACATCAATTAATATCCATATGAACTATAGTCAAGTCATTAATTTCTATTGAAGAATATTACCTAGGACAAAAAATAAATTCCTACCCGCTGATAAATCATTTAAGAAAAAGCAAAAGTATTCTTAGAAACCAGCCATAGGTCCTAACTGAGAAGAAACTTTTCAAACTATCAAAGCATCCAACCTAAAATTAATTGGCAATAGGTGAAGGGCTTAACTTTCAATATAGTCGCCATATTCACATAGGTTAGGCAAGAAGAACAACATCACCAAGCATTTAACGCAAAGGGAGTATCACCGGTTGATATTCCCCATTCATGTGTAGCTTACAAGGCCTATGTGTGGACAAACTCACTCAGGGTTAGGTAGGAAGAATGTAACACACTTGGCCTTTGATACCATGTTAAGCAATCAACCTACAACCATTTAGCAATAAATGAAAGGGACCAAACTTTAATATAAGACTGCAAAGAACCTAGTACGTAACAGACGTGAGATAACTAGACTTAATAATCCCCTTCAAGCATTATAGATGTAAGATGCTAGAACCCTTATATTGACTTTTGCACAAGGTGGAAAAAGGAAGTGCTAACCAGAGTGAAATAAGGTACAATATGTATATGTGTATAATAAGCTTAAGATATATAATTATGACTGAACCCTAAAAAAATGTCCAGATTATCTACAAAACATGTAATTTTTTGGCAGCCAACATGCATAATTTCTTTATGTTCCATCTATTGTTGATACCCTTTCTTACTAGTAAAGGTACATCTAATGAAAAAAGTAAGCAATAAAAGAAACTATAAAGAGAACTCCAATCAAGTTACTTTTTTATGCTTGTCAGCTAATAAAAAGTGCACGCTTAGGTGCACCAGGCATGTGCTTGCTTGATAGGGTTTGAGGAGCTTTTGGTGCTTAACTCCAAGGTGCAAGGCATAGATGCATCTAGTTACGCGCTTTGACACTCCCATCCCTCACATGTGATTCACAAGGCCTACAGATGGACAACCTCTCGAGGGTTCATCAACCTCAGTTGGAGTTGGGCAAAAGAACAACATAATAGAACCTAAGCTCTAGTACCGTGTTAAAGCACCTAACCAATAGACAAAAAGGTGAAGGTTCCAACTTTAACATAAAATCAACAAATGTTGGATAACACAACTTAACAAAAGCTACAGGATGTGAGATCCATAGTCCCTTTTTCGATTTCCATCTAATGTTACATAAAACTAAAAGATAACTTTCTCCATTTCCATTGTATATAATCAGTTCTTGTCAACAATCTAGTGAGATACAAATATTCACCTATGCTTAAGAGAGAGGAGACCAAATGTTCCGACTTACCAATTTGTTCCTTAAAAGCAGCACCCAAAACTGATCACTCCATAGAGGGAGCACCTCAAAATAAAGTTATCTAACGGATAAAGACAAGGAGATTGAGACCTTCACACTAATAAAATATAGACAAAACTTAGTAACTAATTCAGAGAACGGAGAATGCCCATGACAAGGTAGATTAAGCTACTCTTAAACCAATTACTAAATGGGTATGCTAGGGATTTCTACATTTGCATCCATAGGTGCATGCAACTAACTCAAGCATATATAAAAAAGGGGGAAAAGTAACTAGAATAGCCAAATTGTGAAACCAGAAAAGCTAACAATCTCCACTTTGGATCTAAATTCCGACGTAATCATCTTTTTAAGTAGCACAGACTAAAATCGAACTCCCAAATTTCAGTCATGGCAATAAAAAACATCCGCAATTTCGAATAGGGCGAAAGGCAGCTGTTTCCATAAGAAAAAACCATTCTAATAAGAAAATCACATGTTCTTGATCGGATTTTCAAATTAAAAGGGAAAGGCAGAACTAAAATAAGAAATCGGTAACACTGAGAATCGATGCTCACCGTAGACGAGTACCAGACGAGAAAGGATTCATTGTTGCGTACAAGGTTCAAACTGATGTAGAGAGCTCAAAGCGGATCCAAAACAAATCAAATGCTGCAATTAAATCAACCCAGCCAATTAGCGCGCTTATTTGGAATGAAATCGAATTGTATTCACAAATCAAAGAATCAGAAATTTAAGATCCAAATGTTGGAATTCGGAGATCAAAGAAATGCAACCAAACAGATTGAGAAAACGAAGTATCTGCTCTTTTTGAAAAAAGAAAAAAGAAAAGGGAACGAACCGGGAACTGGCAAAGGAAAAACAAGAAACGGGAGCACTCAATTCTTCATTTTGCAATGCAATGCTGAGTGGCTCAACTCAACCGCGGGTAACATGAAATGGGTTAAGTTTCCAAAATGGATCGTACGGCTTCTTGCTGTTACGTGTGAAGGCGCGATTTCAATGGCAAGAGAGAGATTTTTAAATAACGGCGAGGGAAGGGAGTCTACGTCCGCTTATTAAACGGTTTAACAATTTATTACTAACCGGCATTCGGTCTTGTCAATGTATCGAGCCGTTTCTAGGCAAAACTCAAAAACCGAATTTATCTGACTCCACTCTATTTTTTTAATAGAAAATACTTAAAATTACAATAACATTTTACAATTATTATTGTAAACTAAATACATAATTTAAATATTTTTTTTTTAAACTAGTCACTTTAGATTATACAAAGACCATATATGAAAAAGTTAGAAACTCATCCAAAAGACTCGATCGGAAAATAAAAAACAAACAAATCTAACTGCATCGACAAACGAACTACAAAAGGGGATTACGCTATTGAAAGACCATCGAGAACCACAAATCAAAACCGAGCATCGTAGAAAACTATACACAAGCGCAAACCGCGTATCCATATTCAAATCGAGGGTCTAGAGTAGAAAAGATTATTGTGATTACGAATAAGTGTCATCTTGATCAGTTGTGGCGTCGTCAGATCCAATCTTAATAAAAAATAAACAAAAAGAAAAAACGTACCAAACGGTGGAATAGATCGTGCCACAAGAGCAGAATCATTTATTGAAAACTAAAAAAATAAAACAAACGAAACGAAAGATTCTGGTGGTCGACAACCAGTATTAAAATCGGTGCCGTCGTCGGTGTTTATAAAAAAAGGGAACAAGAGAAAGCGGCGACTACACTATTGATAGAAAGAAAAAAAGAACAAACCACATTACACATTAGTAATGTCGTGACTCCACTCTACTTAACTAACTTAGATCGTAATTTCATAAATTTGATACGATTTAAAAATAATATATATTTGAGTTATAAAGTAAAAATTCGAATGACTCAAAAAATTTACTAATTAGCATATTAGTTTTCAAGTTCAATCTCACAACTTTGTTTAATATATGTATGAGTAATTATTTAATACAAAGGCGGTGGAAACAAAAAGTTTCCACAAGCGCCTTAGTTTTAAGGTTTATGGTTAGATTTTAGGGTTTAAAGGTTAGAAGTTTAGGTTTAGTGAGTTAGAATTGATGGATTGTGGTTAGAATGTAAGGATTGTGGTTATAATTTAGGGTTTATAGGTTAAAACCTAAATCTCTGTCATATTACATTAACGTTTAAACCCTAAATTCTAACCCTAAACCAAAATTTTTAAACACGGCCCCTAAATTCTAAACCCATAAACATAAATTCCCAACATTTGAACCCTAAAATCTAACCATAAACACTAAAAATAAGATACTTGTGGAAACGTTTTGTTTACGCCGCTTGTGTATTGGATATAAATCGATATGATGGTGAAGAAATATATATATATATATATATATGGTAATTATTTAATACACTGACGGTGGAAACTAAAAGTTTCCACAAGCGCCTTAGTTTTAGGGTTTATGGACTTAGTTTAGGGGGTATGGTTTATGGATTTAGGTGTATGGGTTTTGAATTTAGGGATAATGGTTGAAATTTATAATTTAGGGTTATAATTTAAGGTTTATAGATTAAAACCTAAATCCTCACCATATTACTCTAAAAACTAAACTCTAACTTCTAAACCCTAAATTCTAATCATTGTCTCCAAATTTTAAATCTTATGCCTAAACTCCTAAACTCTACACCCTAAAACTAAGGTACTTTTGAAAACTTTTAGTTTACACACCACCTGTGTATAAAATATTTATTCATATATATAATATGATTATAGAAAAAAAATTTAGAAAAAAACTTGGTGTCATAATTTTTTTCTGTTCACATCACCCGGAACTTGCCAACTTTCTTAATTTGGTCTATAAACTTGTATTTTCAAACTTTTAACAAATAAGTTACTAACATCTTTTTTTAACAAAAACCTTCCGATATTCGATAATTATATTAAATTTTGAGTCAATAACAATATCCATAGTCGGTATGCACTAAAACCCTCAACTCTCAATATAGTTTTTAACCTCCATTAGACTCTAACCCAAAATCTTACTTAAAAAATACCAAATTTCTTCCACTTGACCTAATAGACATCGATAACAAATTATTAACACTGTAAACCAGTATAAACCAGAAAATCAATTTTTTAAAAATGAAAAAAATTGAAAAGTTGTTGAGTGGTAGTGTTAGTGACAGTGCAGGGCACATGAGGGAGTGGGATTATGTTTATGGAAAGGGAGGGGGGAATAATATTAGGAAAGTTTGGAAATGTGGGTAAGAAGAAGTCGCAACAAAACAGAAGGTGTGAAACATAAGATGACAAAAAGACAAAACACACATGACTTCACGGGTTTGGCTTGTTCATCATCTAAAAAGGTAAAAGAAATAAAAAAAAGGGTTGAGCAAAGTTCACGGGTTCCCTTTACATTCATTTCATCTCCCTCTCCACCCAACTCCTCCATTTTCAAAAAGCTTCTTCTTCTTCTTCATAATGTCTGCTGGTTCTGGTTATTGGATCCGAGGGCTGATAACGGTGGTGTGGCTGTTGAGTTGGAAGAACATTGGGGCGGCCAACGTCAAAGTGCAAGGCAACATCTCCAAAGTAGAAGATGCACAAAACTACCATATCTACTATGGTCAGACTTTCAAGGTCATCAAGAATGGCGTTGATGGCAAGAGTTATCTTCTCATCCAGGTACCTCTGCTGTCTCTTTCTTTCTTTCTCATTCTCATTTCATTATCAAAGATTTAAATTGCAGTTACAGTTACATTTTCGGTCTCAATGTTTTATCGTTATTGTGGACATTATTCTTTAACTGATGTCATTACCGATATTACTTTTTACATACATCTATTTTTGACAATAACAATTTCTGAGGATACCACTACTATTATATAGCGACCACTATTACAGTAACGGACCGCTATTTAAATTCATGATGTTAATTGGTTGACCAAATGACTGAAGTTCTAATATACAGAGTGATACGAGGATGGCCGGAAGGACAAGATATTGCACACCGAGGATTAAGTCTTTTGTCATCCCACTCTCTAATTTTTCAGCCGATACCACCAATATTTTTCCAGGTATTTTGCTCACCGTCTTCTGTTTTAGTTCAATAATTAAAAGAGTTGTTCGCGGCGGTGGAACTTGGAGTAAGAGTTTGAGGTAATTTAAATTTTTTAAAAAATTTGGGTTTGAACAAAAATTTTCAATAATTTTAAGTGAAATTGGTTTAGTGTTAACTCAGGTACTAAAACACAAGAAATAGATAGCACTCTTACCAAATGTATAATTGCATTTTTACTTTAGCACCCTAAATATGAAATTAAACTCTCACCAATTAATTTTTTTATATTTTAAATTTGGTCTCAAAGTAGTATTTATTTCTTTAGCCCTTAATAAAACTCATGCACACTCTGTTAATGGGCTATCGTTTTTTTTCAATGGGACCTCATGACAACATCCTAAAACCTTATGTTCTTATAAAAATAATTATACATCTATTTATTTAAAAATTGACTATAATCCTAAAATTAATTCAATAATATTTAATTTAGATTATATATTTTGAATTCATTCAAATAATAATGCATAGATCTCAAATAAAAATGGATGGTTGTAGTAACTAGAAAGCTAAATGAATATTTATTTTAATGGTTAATATTTATGTATATAAATTGTTTATCTTAAGTAGTAATGTTATAAATTGTTGTAGATTGTATTCTTTCATTGTCACCAATTATTTCATGATATGAATAAACATACCATTATTAATCTTATTACCAATATTTATTTCTAACAAATTTCTTGTCTTGTGTCTTATGTTCTCGGCTCTCAGTTTCATTTTTCGAGGTAAGATTTGTTGTACATGGTTGACATATGCGGTTTGATTCGATTTTCATTATGCAAATATTGATTTAACTATGAAAATCATTCGTTTAATGGTAATGTTAAGAATTTCAAAAAAATAGATAAAAATCTTATATTCAAGTGTCATTGTATATAAATATAATTTGTGAATTTTCACTGCAAATTTTATTCTTTTCATTGTTAGTCAACCACGAATCTAATTATGTTTTAAAATAGTTAATCGTAAACATACTTTCTACTCCAATTATGTTAATTAATTTTTAACTTTTTTAAAAATAATAATCATCAATCAAAATATTGAAATAAGTATTTATAATTTAATCATTACTTGCGATATGCCGGTTGAGTACAAATCAATTGACATTGTTATCGGTATAATATACATGAGGACATGAGATTAAACATCTTAAGCACTCAATATCTCTAATTTATGAGTGGGAGGGGTCTGGGTAGTATATGCATTTTACACTAAATGTTAAAAAAACTATTATACGAACAACTAGTTTGTCTAACGAGAAGATGTGTTAAGTCCATTAAGCAATGTCAAAGTTCGAATCATAACATTGTGAATGAATAAACTGAATTGAAAGAGTATCCCTATAATGAGCCTCTGAAAAACTCAATTCAAATTAATCCGTCAATAGATCAAATACCGATGATTATCTATATAAAAAACTATTATATGCAATACATAATCAGGGAAAAAAACTATTATATGCGATACATAATCAGGGATCACTCTCGGCAGAGAGGGCTCAAAATAGAATTTTATTGGTTTAGTCTCTTCAGAAATAGTAAATTTACAATCTGGACCTCTTAAAATGTTAATTTTAAGGTTTGACCCTTTAAAAATTTAAATTCTTTGTTCCCAAAAGTATTTTCTTTCTTCGTCACTGTGTATAATGTGTAATAAATATAGTATATAGTGTGTGTATATATCAGTTTTACATTTGACCATAGTTTTATTTGAATCATTCATATAAATTCTCGAATATCAGTTAATTCGTAACATCAATTTAAATAAATAATAAATGTTATGAATGCAGCTTTTGGGATTAGTGGGAAGCATGAAGGGGATAACATCCAACTCCGTGGCCTCAGAGTGCGTGTTGAAATGGGTTGGAGAAGGGGAAATAAGTATGATCAACGGCACTGAGCCTCAACAGCTGGCTCCATTCGCAGCACATTTTGTTTCTAACGTCGATCAATTCCAAGCTTGCAATTTTGCTAACTTTGCCGCCACCGGAGAGAACACTCCTTTACAAGTAATTCTATTTCTTTTTAAAATAGTCACATACAGTGATTCACACGTAATTTTATGTTACGAGAAGTAAATATTTATACTTAGTAAAATTATATAAAGATTTAAAAATGGATATCAATATAAAATATAAAAAAATTCTAAAATATTTGTTTTATGATGATAGAGAGCAGAATGGATCAAGTTCTTGGGGGCTTTTGCAAATTTGGAAAATAGAGCAAATCAAGTCTACAAGACGGTTAGTGTTTTCTTTCATTAAAATAATACTGTTAATTTGAACTCTTCAATTTGTTACTTTCTTAATAAATATTTTATATAAATGTGAAAATATAATAAAATTCTTGAAATAATATGTGTTAGTCTTTAATAAATGAGACCAATTTGATCAATTTTCAATTGAATTGATGTCGAGTTAACCCGTGAACTAACTCAAACGATAGATTTAATAAATAATATACATGATACTGTTTTTGAGATTACAAAATAAATGAACATAAATTTTAGTTTTACTCTTTGTAATTTTAATTATTTGCAGGTAAAAGACAATTATTTATGCCTAACCAAAGTTGCAGGGGCCAAGGAAAAATCATTCAAACCAATAGTGGCATGGATGGAATACCAGAATGTAGGTAGAGACTAGACAACATTACCATTGGCCATGCAAGCATGCATAATTACATACATACATATATACATGCATACATACATACATGATTTATAATTTGCATACTTAAATTAACTCACGTTTTGCAATTTGCATGCATGAATGCAGGGCATATGGTCTTTCACAAATGAATTATATAAGTTAAAGGTATTCAATAACTTATTCAATTAATTATGTAATTTATATTTTTAAGTAATATTTAATTTTAATTTAATGTTAAAACAGTATGTAGAAGATGCAGGAGGAGAAAATGTAGACGCCTCCATTAGCAAGATTACATATAACATCTCCAATCCTGATGATATTGAAGACTTGCATGCTATCCTATGTGTAAGTTATTTATTACTATGTTTTTTTATCATTCCGATGTGATTACATGGTAGTATTTGTTTCTTAATCTTAGTCATTTGATAACGTATGTGCACACCGTGTAGACAAACTGCTCGATCACTCGATGAGTTTAATTATTTATTAATTTATTGTTGTTGTCGTTATAACGACTTTATTAATTGATAATATTTATTTCAGACCGTGGATGTTGTAATAGATGAAACATACAGTTCGGATGCGGTTGGATACAATGAGGCAACATTCCTCCAAAACATAAACATAGAAGATCATTCTTGTTTTGGATTTGTTACAAACCAAAGCTTATGGAGATATGATAAGAGAATCCAAAATTCAACTGCCCTTGGTAATATTTTTATTTATAAATACATATTTTTTTCTCATTTATTTTTATAATAGTAGTAATTTTACTCTCTTTTTTCGTGTTTACATGTAAATAAAAATGTATTAAAGATTGGTTTGATGGTGCTGTCTCTCAACCCCAACTGGTATTAGCTGATCTTATAGAGATTCTTTTCCCTACTGGAAACTACAACACCACATACTTTAGAAATCTTGCAAAGGTACATTTTTCTTTCTTTCTTTCTTTCTTTCTTTTTATTAATTTATATAAGAGGCGTTATTTGATATATTGTCAGAAGAATTATTTATGAGAATATATTTTATGTATTTACGGTAAAAAATTACTTTTTATAAATAGATATAATATAAGGTTTAATTTAGGGTTTAAGGATTTATGTTTTATGCTTTCAAATTTAGGGTTTAATTATAATTTATGGTTTATAGTTTAGGGGTTATGATTTAAAGTTAGAGATTTATATTTTATATTATAGAATTTAAATAAGTATGCTTGTAAAAAAATTTACATTGTTTGTGCATTTAACTCATTATTTACATGAATTATTATTTGATACACACAAGTGTAAAAGAATGTGTTCCATAAGTGCTACTAAGACGGTGTCAAGTGTATTTTAAGTATATTTAGATAGTTATTATTTGATGTATTGTTAGTGTAAATTTTTTTATGTAAACATGCCTATTGAAACTTTAAAATTTAAAATCTTGATCCTTAACCCTAAATAGTTAAATTCAAAATCTTAAAATCCCTAAACTCTAAACATTAAATTAAAACTCTTACCTTAAAATAAACATACTTTGTGAAAAAAAAACTCCACCACCAATGAATCAATTTTTTCATATTTAAAATTCTAAAAAAAAAAACACCTAACATCATCTGAACATCGCATGTGAAATTATTTTTCCTCTGCCGTGTGTTAAATAATAAACTTCATATATTTTCATTTTGTTATTTATTTGTGAACCTAACATTGGTTGAAATATAGGGAGAAGGTGTTGTAAGCATTGAGCCCAACATGTGCCAAAGGGATATGTCTACACCATTGGATCCCACAGTTCTACCTTGCCCATGATTTGTTTGTTTCATTATCAATTTTGTTCCTCTCCTTTGTGGTTATGATAATTTATCTGATCTGTTCGATCTTCAATATGAAAGGCTTAGATTTAAATAAATTAGTACTTGGATTCTTTAGGATGGTTTCGGTTTTATTTTTATTTAAAATTTATTGATATTGTTAATGTACATAGCTGTTATTCTAATTGTTTTATTATTAAATAAAAATATATTATATTTCAAGATAAATATCGAGATCCAAATTTATATAAAATGTGATAATATAGACATTACTTTATCACTCAAATCAATACAATGAGTATCAGTTTCATTTATGGACAGTTTCTAACGTGTAATCATTCTTACCCTTTAGGCTAAATTACTTTTTTGTCATTTAATTTTTATGTATTTCTACTCCTATCATTCAACTTTAAAAATGTCCAATTTCATTGCTAAACCTTTAAATTTTGCTCGTTTTGGTCACTCACCAGTTAAGTTTCTAACATGTTGATTGAGTTGCCTATAATTTTCAGTTGCTTCCAAAAAAATTTTATTAATCAATTCACCCTCTCTTGTCATATTTTGATTGATCGATCGAGCTAACATAACCCCAACACCAAAACGTTGTGTCTTTAGGCTTTTATTTTTTTTTTGATATTTTTCTAAAATATTAACTTTCTTCTCAATGGTCAGAATTATTCTCCACTACCGTTCGACCATTGTTGACAATCGTTTGTGACATAACCGTACCAAAATGTTCTCCTATCTCTCCTCTATTCTTTTTAGTTTAGTTTTCCTATAAATCGACAAAACTCAAGTCAAAGCTTCAACCTTTTCTTGGTACGATATGCAATTTTCATTATCTAATTAGCGTATAATTAAAATATATTGTCTTTCTCCTCCTTTTCGGCCTCTCTACTTTTCAAATTTGAAAAACAAATACTTTAACGCTAGTGAATCAAAGGAGGACCGACATTTTGGATTTGAGAGGATACTTTTAAAAGTTATTTTTTTTGTATAAATTTACCAAAAAATAAACAACTTTAGTAACTTAATGAATGAGTGACCAAACGAGCGAAATTTGAAAGTGAAGTGTTGGATTATCGGCTAGAATGGACAATCTGAGCTACAAAAGCTGGTCTTGAAGATTATTTAAATATTTCTAGGTAAATTATGGAATTTAATTAGGTACATTTCTGTTCATTGTAAGGAATTCCATCAGAGTGCATTTCGTTGAGTTTTTTTTTCTTGAATATTTTTTTTTTTGCGGTTATAGCCAAAAACAAATTTAAAATAGTTATAAAGCCGCATATGTTTATATATTTTTTAAATTTTTTTAACAAGGCATAGTTTTATAGACAAAATTATTTGAACTTAAATTTTGTTAAGATGAACATCTATATATTTTTACTATGACTATTTGTTGGTTCTATTTTGTTGGCTTTTGTGTGTTTAGTTTTCTACATTCAGAGTTACAGCTTCTCCAACTAACTTTTAATTGCCGAATGAAAAAACTGTACCGAACTATTAAAGTGAGCAATTTAAACAATTTTATTATATCTAATTTGATCTTAAGCGGGTACTTTGAAAAAATTGGAAGTTTTCAACTTCCCCAAACAAACATAGACCTAAGTTGTTATTTGAGAAGTTATACTTAAAGGAAACCTCATTATGTAAGGTGAATATTAAGAGTGAGTTCATATGAACGTATAAGAGTGAGATTGTAGAATTTCTGAGTGGTTTTAGTAAAAAAAAAAGAATTATGATTTTTAAATTATTTGAGCTCAAAAAATTTGTTTATTAAAGGTAAAAGGCTAAAAAACATGCTCGCCAAATACTAAGAGTTGTTTAGTTTTAAAGAACGAAGTTCGCTTTTGTTTTTTAATTTATATTTTTAAAAAATAAAAATTAATGAAGAAAACAATGCTTGGTTGTAGAATTAAAAAATATTTTTTTTAAAAATAAAAATAAGTGAAAATTTAAAAACATAAAAAAGATAGTTTCATTATTTTTATTGAAAATGTATTTGGGAATGTGGAAAATATGAAAACAAGAGTTTTTTAATTTTAATTTTATTTTAATTCAAGTTCGAATTCTTTTAATACCATTTTTCAAATTTTAGTTTATTAACTCATATTTTATTGATTTATTATTATATTTTCTAACTATATTTTATTTTAATTATTTATTAATTATTTTTATTTCTATTTTAAAAAGCGAGATACTAATACATTTTTACTATTTTTATTTTTGAAAACAAGTTTTCATCTAAATGTAAAATTTAGAATGAAAATTATTTTCTTTTAAAAAAACAAAAAACATTTTCTAAAACACACTAATTTTTCGGTTATTACCTAAAACAAGACCCGAGTGTCAGGTCGTGGGCGGATCCTAGGTTAGGGCGGGGCAAGTTAAATCCAATCCAATTCATGGTTGTCGGGAATGGGAAGATGAATCTCTCGTCGGAGGCAGAGGAAGGAGGTTTGAAAAGGTTGCTAAAATGGGCGGCTGAGCATGGAGTTGAGGTTTCAGAGTCGTATTCTAGCCTGGGACTGGGTCATTCTCTGGGTGTCTCTTCCTTCCCCGGCGCCGGAGGAAGAGGCGTGGCTGCTCTCCGTCCTATCACCAAGGGAGATTTGCTTCTTAAAGTCCCAAAATCTGCCCTAATCACCACTCGCTCTCTTCTTTCCAGAGATGAAACTTTGTCTGTTGCACTCAAACCCCATCCTTCTCTCTCTCCTACCCAGGTTTGAATTTGGTTTTGATTTCGAGTTTCAGTTCTTGCTGCGTGTTTTATTTTGCATTTCAGCCAAACCCAGAGATTATACTAAACCAATTTGCTCATTTCATTTGCAAAGGCAGGTACTCACTGTTTGTTTGTTGTATGAAATCAATAAAGGAAAAGCTTCACCATGGCACCCTTACTTTCTGCACTTACCTCGTAGTTATTCCATTCTCGCCGCTTTCGGTGAACTCGAAACGCAAGCCTTGCAAGTTCTGTCTCTGATTTTACCTCTTTTGCTTTTGCATTCCCACATTTACTTCACTTGTATTTCTTGATTTTCTTTCTAACATTGCTAGCTATCTTGTTTTTAGGTGGATTATGCCATCTGGGCTGCTCAGAAAGCTATCACAAAAGCTAAATATGAGTGGAAACAGGCTTCCACCCTCATGAAGGAACTTAAGCTTAAGCCTCCACTCCTCTCTTTCAGGGCTTGGATTTGGGCTACTGGAACTGTTAGTTGACAGTGTTTATGATTCATTTTTGTTTGTTTTTGGTTTTATATATGTTGGACAACTTCAGCTTAAACTGTTATACGCAACGCACACGTATATGCATAAATGTCTGAATGTACATGCAACTTGTGTTGTATACTTCTTATAATCTTACATTCTCTATGCTTTGTTTCTTTTTGGCCTTTTTTCTTTCTTACATCTTTTCATGTTGAAGATCTCCTCTAGGACGTTACATGTACCTTGGGATGAAGCTGGATGCTTGTGTCCTGTGGGAGACTTGTTTAATTATGCTGCACCAACTGAAGAATCAGACAGCTTTGAAGATGTAGAGAACTGGAAAAATGAATATGCAAAAGATGATTTAGATATGCATCATTCGCAGAGATTAACTGATGGTGGATATGAGGAAGATGCAGCTGCATATTGCTTCTATGCTAAAAAAAACTATAATGTGGGGGAGCAGGTACATGGAATTCTTTCATTTTACTCAGACCAATTAAAATGTATTGTTCAATTAATTGCATTATTATTCACATTTAGTTTCATCTTTTCTTTTTCTTTTTTGATGTAGTCATAATCTTGCATGAAATTCTGACGCATTTCCCCCCAGTAAATCATAGTTCCGATGCCTAACAAAATGAGACAGGTAGAATTAGCATACACTGATATGAGAAATTTAGTTTGTTTTGTCCGCAAATCATATGCTGCTAGCTAATATTGCCCCTATCATGTCCCAATTGGTAGAAAATGCTTTTATCTGCAGTCCTTGATCCTTACCTTCCCTGGTAGGATGCAATTCAATTTAATAATAATTTTCCTAAAGCAACTTTCTTATCTATTTGAAAATTCTGATATTTCTTGTGGACCATTATCTTTTACACTCGCTGCAGTCTAAGCTAACCAATTCACCTTTCTGTGTCGCCATTGTTGTTGAAAATGTGCTTTTCTATTGAATTTATTCATTTGTTGAGTTTAAAATGAAACCATCTTTTGTGGTTGGATCTCACACCAAGTACCATGTCAATCTTTGGAAATCTTTAGCTACTTTAAATTGAGAAGAATCCTTCCTGGTAGATATCTGCCTCATTTTTTAAATTATGCATAGCCTAATGTGTTTAATCAGTTGTCTAACGGGCTGCAAATGAAAGTCATTCACCATGGATCTTCTTATTCTTTGTATTAGGCCTCAACTCCATTGATTTACCAAGTCTAGCATGATATATACATATAAAGCTCATCACCTTTTTTTCACCCAAAATATCTTCCATTAATAGCATGACTTATTGGGTTCGTTGGGATTTTGCAATCCTTGTCTAGGGAGAATTTGTTGGTTTTCTGGGTTTTGTCATGTCTTTTAGGTGCCTAGTTTAGCATTCAAGACAATTGAAGCCCATTAGTGCAATGTCTTGCTTGAACAATGCAGTACTCTCAAAGTAAAAGTGTTTCATAATTATTTGTCGTGGTGCAAGTATCCCGCCATAACTTGAGAATATAAGGTTGCTAGATGTCAAAACCACTTGCCTTTTTGAAACATGGAAAATAACACCGTCAATGGCCCGAGTTTCATTCTTTTCTTGATTATGTGCACCCTTTGAACAGTGCTTGCTATGTTGGTTGACCATGTACTTGCAATGCTAATCATCTTTTATGTAGGTTCTCTTGAGTTATGGAACATACACAAATTTGGAGCTTCTTGAACACTATGGATTTCTTCTAGAGGATAATCCAAATGAGAAGGTGTTTATTCCACTGGAGCTTGACATGCATAGCTTAAGTTGTTGGCCGAAAGAGTCGCTATACATCCATCAAAATGGGAGACCATCTTTCGCTTTGATGTGTGCTTTGCGCTTGTGGGCAACTCCACTGTATCAGCGGAAATCTATTGGACACCTAGCTTATTCGGGTTGTCAGATCTCCAAGGGCAATGAAATATGTGTGATGAAATGGATAGCTAAGAAATGTGATGCTGTGTTGAAGGAAATGCCGACAGCAGTCGAAGAAGACAAGTCGTTGGTTCATTTGATAGACAAAATGGAGGAGTATGAGAACCCGTGGGAGTGGGTGAAGGAAGCGAGTGCAGCATTTGGAGGTGAGTATGGCAATGATAATATTTTGAAAGCAGCATGTGTTGTGGGAAGAGATGAGGAGCCGTCCACTGCATTAGTGAGGACTAAAATGTTGATAGATAGGTGGAAATTAGCAGTCCAATGGAGGCTTGTGTATAAAACAGTTGTTGCTCGTTGTCTTTCCTACTGTACTGACATAATCAATTCTTTATCTGTTCAATAACTTCATTATAAGGGTAAACTACCATAATGATCACTTTTGGTCACAAATTTCAAAAAATTAACGTTTTGATCACTTATATTTTCGTTTTTTAAACATTTTGTCACTCAGGTGTTAATTTCCGTTAAACAATTAACGGCGCGTTGACTTGGCACATTAAGAAGAATGATAAATTATCTAGATAGTCATTAAACCATCACTTTACTCTTATATATGACATAATTTTAATTCATCCAATACCTTTTGGAGTTGGATTGCGATCTTTTTGTATATATGTAAACTATATTCTTTTTATTTAATATAATTTATTTCTATAATATTTCAATACATTCCATGGTACTTTTTATATATGTTATATATGAATCCTTACTCTTTCCTGTAATATATTCTTCATAAACAAAAGCGAAGTGTTGCCGTTCTCGAAATTTGTCCTGGGATAAACTCATCACACCCTTTCTCCTCGAGTATCTTTCCGGGAACTATTTATTAATAAAAGGAATCAATATTTTTTTTGTTGATCTCACCATCTTCTCATCAAAACATATGATTCAAACACATTTTAGTTCACAAACTGTACTAGACAGTGAGCTTCAAAATCTTCTTCAAATGGGATTCGACTCGAGTTCAGCCATGGACGGTTTGAGACAAATATGTATTTTATTCATTCATGTATGGGAGTTAAATTTTATATTCATGTTTTAAACTTGAGTCGATATCATTTTCAGGTCGGTTAAAATTCAGGCTTTGACATGCGGAAAAAGTTCAAGTAAAAACGCAAAGTTTCTCCTAACCAAGAATTGAAATGTTTCAAGTTGACTGGACATGCAAATTAAAAGGATTATTCAGAGCTCTGTAGAATTGAAATGTTTCAACTTCACATAAATGTTATAATGGCCATAAATATGTTCTTTCCAAAATGGTGTGGACAGCCTCGATCCATGCCAAGTTTCACTAAATGACGTGAACATGTATAAACAAAGACAATAGTTTTCACATGTTTCCATCTATTGGTTGCTAAGACATTTCACGAAACCTAGCAAGTGCTTTCTTATGAATCACCGTTTTGTAACTATCACCAGCTTGCACCTCGAGGCTTGGGTCTAGCTTCTTTGTCTGACTTCCGAGTCCTGCTCTACCGTCTGTCGCCTGCGCTTGTACTGGTTCTTTCATTCCACTTCCATCCTTCCCCAATCCCTTTTTTTATAAAACAACAAAACAAAGCAAAGCATTCCCCAATATTTATAGGAAAAGAAAATTTTGTTAGAACTTTCTGCTTCAAACATGCAAAAAAAATGTTCCATTTCAAGCATGCAAAATAGCAACTTATGTAACCACTTAAATTCATCTCTCAATTTTACCTACAGTTAAGAAAAAAGTAAAGACAGTCGCAATGTAACCAGTACTGACAATTAAACTCCTACATCTACATTCTCTTTGTATGCTTATCACCTTTTTACCTTACAATAGAAAGAATGCAAAGGGTTTGAGTCCTTGTTGCTTAAGCTTGGGAACAAGTGTTCCAATAGAACAAAATCAAAGGATTTTGGGTACTACTGTTACTTGGACTTGGAACAAAGTGTTATGTAGGGGTCCTATGTCTTGGAAGAAGTTTTTCCATATAGTTTGAGGGTTCTTTCAAAAGGACATGTAGATCCATCTAATGTCTTGTAAATGGGTATTAGAGGGGAAAATAAATAAGTTACCGTATTATGCATGAGAAAGTTGGAAATTCACTTCTTTTTCCTTTTGAGGGAGGATAAAAGCAGATACAAAGCAAAACAAGCAACTAAATAGCACTTGGCAGTTGGCAAACAAAAAACCAACAGCTATAAAGTAAAGGAGTGAACGGTACCAATCCTTCATGCCAACCCATACTGCGGAGCATTTGGTTTCCCACATTTTTCTCATCAATTGCTTTCTCTGCTGTGATCACCTCATAGCTTTGAACATCATCTAGCACAACCCCACGCCCACCACCAACACCAGGTGGGAAAGGCATTGGATCTGAGGAGAATTTTTTGAATGCCATATCTCGATCTTGAAACAGAATTTCTCACAAATTAATAGAAAATTTTATAAATAAAAAAATGAAGCCATCAGGTTATATAGCCAAGGCCTTTGAATAAGCAATACTTAGAAGATATATTAGGCCTATTTTCGAGATGATTAACATTCAATACTGATAAAGAAGCTTACTTGAAGTCCTGGGCTCCTGGTCAGGCAGATCCTCTCCAGTGGAAGATGACGAACCATACAAGCTCCTCCTTTCAGCCGCACGGTCTCTATAACCAGTTTGAGACTGCTCCTTGTTGGTAGTAGAAGGCACTGGTGTTTCCGAAAACCTTCTTTTACCAGTTGCAGATACAGCCGAAGGTGTATAAGAACCCAATGCAGATACATCAGTCCTGAAGGGAGTCATAACTGTGGGCATATCTGAATTAGTTGATGAACCTTCAGCACTTCCAATAACAGATGAAGTGGAAACTCCAGCAGATGATCCAGAGTATGGAGTATCAGATTTCACCACCCCTCTAGCCGAGCCTCTTATTACTCCCATTAAAGTACCCCCTGAGCTGTTGCTTACAGGCCTTGCCTTTACTGGAGCTTCCAAACCCCCTGTCAATACAGTTTGGGCAGTTGTATTGACTCCCGAATTTAATGTATTACTCTCCTTCAGGCCCATCACATCAAATTTAACTTTGCTCTTGGCATGTTGTCCAGATGGCATAGGTCTATCCTCAGATGCAGACAAGTGATTTTCATCAAGAGTTAAACGGGTTGCCTGCCCTTCATGACTCCTCTGTTTCCACATTGTCAACACATTATTCATTTTCTTCTTATTAGCCAGTATACTGCTTTTCGAAGCAAGTTTTATCTCTTTTGCTTTTTCCTTCTCTTTCTTCTCTGCAGCTAGTGCTGCTGCAGCAGCAGCTTGAACAGCATCAGGTAAAGAGGCTGCCTTCTCAACTGAAGTGACAGTAGCAGCCGGTGCAGATATTACTACCTTCTTACCATCAGTTCCCTTGGAAGACTCAGACTGCTTATTAGGTATTTTGTTGTCATTCTGATCACAAGGGATGTACTGCTGAGATTGGTTATCGTACGAATACCAGATCCCGCTGTTACCATCATAATAAAAACCTGCATGTTGAACAACTGAAAGAAGTTAGGTCTAAACTTGCAACAATAGAGCATTATCACATACTGGGCTCCAAAAGTACAGAACTTAAGAACAAAATACAAAATTTTTCCTGTATGTTTGCATTGACATAGAAACATTTCACCTTTTTCCTCCATATAAGAATAAAAGTTGTTCTGCTACTAGTAGTTAATAGTTCGGTGGCATGTTGGCAGCTTAGTTAGATAAATGTTAAGCTGAATTAGTTCAAGTATTTCAGTAACCATTAGGTCATAGTCTAATTATATATTAGCAACTTCTGTTACTGTTTGCAGCACTTTGAACTGCCACGAAGCCATCTTCTATGGTTTATTAATGCATATAGCAGAACTTTTTGTAATCTCAAAACCTACATATCATCCAACTTTCTCCTTAAATCCCATCAAAAATGATTTCCGAACTCTTAAAAAACTGCTCACAGAAATATGCACCCTCCACTACATCTTCCAGCTACTCTGTTGTTAACACGTGCCAATAAGTCAAACCATAATTCACTCCAAAATCCTAACCCTACTTGCGACCAAATATAATGTTTGCCAACTTAACCAATGAGCAAAAAAGCTGAATTAATCTACAGCTCACTTTTGATCATAATTTGTCACGCATAAGCATATAGCTTCATGTCTGTCTCTAATATAGACACCATGAAAATATATCCTTTTACCAACAAAGATTGATTCCCGAGTTCTATTTAGAGTTAACCATCTATCTGTTCTTGGTAAGGATTGAAGCTACGACTCAACCTAACCACACCCCACCAGTGACAACTTGAGCTGGGGACCATGCACACTTAGAATTTTATGAGCAAGAAAGCAGTTGCAAACAATAGATGGACCCCCAATTAATGCAACTGCTAATGATATAGTAGTTCCATTCCCCTATTAGAAAATTTATGATAATTTTTTTTAAAAAAAAATCTAAAACTCAAGGATCCTAATTTTGATTTCTTATGTGCCAAAAAAATAGAGAAGAAAAAGGCTGTCGTGGAAAGCTAGAAGAAAATGCAAAAATAAACCTGTATTTCCATCGTAGTAAAACCCAGAAGCAGCATCAAAGTAGTAACCAGAGGCTTCATCCCACACAAATCCAGAATGCAAGGCTGAACCATCTTGTTGAACTGGAACTGAACCAACAACTTCCTCCTGCCAGCTAGTAGACTGTTTGTCATCTGGGTTATATTCCTTTGGTGTCCATCCAACAGCATCATACTAAAAGGATAAATGACAATACTGAGTACAAAAAGCATTTGGAACTAAGATGAACTAGGAAATAAACTGTGCACTGTGTAATTACATAAAATTTAGAAAAGCTTAAAAAAGAGCACCTGCAAGGAATCATCACTAGACCTGGCACATGACGTATTATATAAGCTAAAAAAAGAAGGAAACAAATATGCAAATCATTGAAAACTAATTACGAACATTTCTGGGATGGGTTTCTAGCTTGGGATTAAAGTAGGTTCTGTACAAAAGTAGACTCAACATACAAAACCGAATCAAGAAAATGAAGGCACCCGTCTGATGATGTCACTATGAACAACACTAGCCACAACTCTAGTAGGTTCTGTTCTAGCATTTCACCTCCATTAGTTACACAATACAAGACTCGATATTCAAAACCATTTTTTTTCCTTTTTTTGAAGAAAGGCACCAAGTCTAATGATGCCGGTATGGAGATCAACGTTAATTAAACTATAGAGGATTATTATGGTTGCAATAGAGCATACCTGCTCAGATAATGTTCCAGAAGTATTCAGCAAGAAACTCAAGGGTGTTTACATGCCAAACTTTTAGGACCCTTGCTAAATTGTACACACCATGAATTGCAACAGAAGAAAAGCAACTAACCATATAAAATACATGAAAATTTTAATATATTAGAATACACAACTGATCAATCAGTCATATTTAATGGTCTTGCTACATTTTAATTGATTAATTCTTCACATCGAAAACTATAAGTCAATAACATCAATAACAAATAGACTTTTTTACTATGGGGACCCAAATATTCATGAATCTTATATCTCGTATACTTCTAAAACCAAGGGGATAATGTGAGAAAGGGGCCATGGTGGCTGGAGATGCAATGAATAATGGTGGTTTGGGTGTTATCGGTGGTTAGAGATTTGTTGTTTGAAGAAGATGAACATGATATTTTCCAAAGAGAACAATCTGTTTCTCTGTATTTTCTTATTATTCTTAATTACCAAATGTATACAGAGTATGCCTTTAAATAGGCTGATATAATGTTTTAATATAACTAAAACTATACTTTTATCTTTAATTTAAATAATACTTATTCCTAATTTAAATAAGACTTCTAGTAAATCTAAACTACCGATTAGGAATAAACTCTAATTACACATTAAATAAAAACTCTAACACTCCTCGTCAACTTACAGATAAATGTTAATAAAATTATTAAAAAAGATAATACATACTTTGCTCAGTTTTCCTACAATAGAGAAGATGAAATACTGTGAAAGCAATTGTATTGTCAACAAAGTAGGGTGTCTATGGTTTCCTAATCTGTGGAACTACATTCTGATTGCTTCTTTTAAGATTCAAGAACACCAAATAGTAGAAATATGCCACAAGTGAAAAGATTATCCAGCCTAGAAGCTAACCCAGCAAGCTGAGGTCCAGTGATAACCCCTTTCTGAAAAAGGGGGAAAATCTGGCTTTAAATGACACCTTATAACGACACATTTTACAAGAAACAGCTTCTTCAATTTTCTCATTTGATTTGTACTTCCCACTTCATTTAGGGCTTTTATCAGATATGGTGCCTTCCCTCTAATCTTGAGGTTTTAGATCTTGCGCTAGGATTAAAAATTCATTTATAAACCTAGTATAAATAAGCTGTAAAAATATTTACAGCCGCATTATTCTTTATTATTTTCTAGAATTAGTAGAAAGAAACAGAGGTTTTATAACCTTAAGTTTTTGAATGTTCCATAGTCTTTCTTACTCGTTTTTCAGCCATAATTCTATCGATTAACTACTATCCCCCCCTTAAGCACATCAATGTGCTTGCTGTACTCTTCTCATTTCCTTAAGAAAATTAAGAGCGCCTTATGCTCTTAGTTTACTTTGCAGAAATCTGCTACAGTAACCATTTTTCCCCGAAAGGACTCCTTGATACAATACATTCTAAAATGGGAGAAATAAATGTAAAGCATCATGCTGAAGAGATAACCAAACACTAAAATGCATTTAGTAAACACATGATTGAGGTTAGAGGTTTCACCCAAATGCTCCTACACTACATGGCAGCTAATATGAATATGATTTTCTAAACAAAAATATCATAGCTGACATCTTCATTAAAGCTAAAGAGACCATCAAACACCTGTTGAGAAAATGCTGCAGCCTCGATCGCAGCAGCTGCAAGGCTGCTTGATTGTGAAGCTCCTGATGCCCCTGATCCAGGCCCAAGAATGCTCTTTGCATATGCTACTCTTAGGATTTGCCCATTCTTCTCAAGCGTTGTTCCATTTGTAGCTTCTAGAGCTTTTGTGGCATCACCAACCTACATGATATCAAACATGTTCAATCATGCTTATATGTTAAAACTAAGTTTGCCAACCAAAATCGCTATATATTTTTTTCTTTTTTTACCCTTCTGGCAATTTATTATAATTATAGCAAAACATCCTATAGAGGAAAACAATAAAGGCAGAAAAATATAAGTCAACCATAGCATTCACACATCTTGTAACAGAGCACAAAGTTACAAGCATTGTATAGTACCGGCAACCCCATGATGCAGTCTGCAATGTGTCAAATAATGCTGTTCTGCTTTATTTTAAGACCTTTAGTTACAAGTAGAATTAATGAAACAAGAACAGTAGAAGCAACCTACAGCTGCAGATATTTTCTCTCCATTGCCTAAAGATAAGCTGCTCTGTTCACTTATGCAAGAAACAAGGAGAGTTGATAACATTCTTCATAAGTAAGATTGATGAAGTAAAATAGTTTTGAAAAGAGACCACTATTTTAATAGAATAATCTCCTATTCCATTTTTATGATATTCATTGTGAAATAAATGCACAAAAACCCATTATCTGAAAAAATGTACAAAACACTAAAATGTTAATTGTTTGTTGTAAAAAAAAAGAGCTCTTTGAAGGCGTGCAACATTTGTACCTACACGGCTACACGTGCAATAAATATGATAAATATTAAATGTTAGCAACAAATTGGATACTTATTAAAGCCAGCTTTATTTATAAGTCATTGATATTTACAGCTTTTATAGGAAAACAATGCCATAAAGAAGCAAGATATACCGAATGAAAATGAACAAAAGCAAACCCCCTTGACACATGGGTGAACTTGTCTCTAACAAGGCGGAGATCCTGCAGATTAATTCCATAAGATTTTGTAGCTGCTATAAAAGAGAGTTTACTGTCAAATGAGAATTATAATAAAAACATAAACCTTAATTGGAGCATGTTTAGAGAACTCATAACGGAGCATTTCCTCATCAGCATTTTCATCCAACCCACGAACAACAAGTACATGAGTAGGACCTAATTACATGTCAACTTAATAAGTTGGGGCAATTACACAAACAATTATACAAGCCTACTCAAAATAACAGCAACTACCAACCTGGCTCAGTTCCTTTCTTTCCAAAGGATGTTGAATGTGATAAAGATATGTCAGCTGCTGGAGCATCATCCGTGCGTGGCTCATTACACTACACAAAAGGGCAAGAGAAAGGACACGTCAATGGCTCAGCATAACCACAGCAAAAGAGCAAATTTACACTACACCAAATGCACCACCAAGTAAAAGATATAGATTAACAATAATTGGATTTAGCAATTAAACTTGGGTACATAATATCAAGTTTTCAAGAGCCAATATAAAGTGCATTGCAACTTTTATCATCTGCAACCCATGAGCATCCATAGCCTAGCTTCTAGCAACGTAAAGCTAACAAATTATACCTACCTCTTCTTGACCTAGTGATGTGAAATAGCAAACGTAAATGTATGATGCATCACTGACTCCACTCTAAACAGTTAAATTTTATAACAACAATATCAGAAAGAGTGGGAATGAAAAACCGACCTGAAAACATGAAGTTCGCCGTGCAAAATTGACACATCCACATATGGTGCACATCCAATCACAAGGTACTGTGATGCCCCTGTGATTAGAATGGCCCAACTTCACAGCATTATCATTACCAAAAGATCCACCAGTTCCTCCAGTTGGCTTACTACTGCAACAGAACAGATTTCAATGTATTTCATATGCAAACTCACAGTTGAAAAATCAAAAATGTTTCATATAATAGAGAGCTTCCTTTCTTTTTCCTTCATCAGAAATTCAGAAAAAAGAACAAAAATAGAGAGAAAGAATGTTTCATTAAATTTAGGACCATATCAATTCATCAAGGTGCAGAAGCTTTAGATAGTGTGTGTGTGTGTGTCACTCAATAAGCAATAGGAATGAGTGGTCCCAATTTAAAAAGGTGCATATAGACATCTAAGGTTTTCTAAGGGGCAAAATATAAGCAATTTCATATTTCCATTGCATGGGGTCTCATAACTTATAAATCCAAAGTCCAGACCTCACTTATATATTCAAATCAAGTAATCAACTCTCTAATTCAGTTTACATTTTAAGAATTACAGTTGATAAGAAGCATTCCAGCAACTAAATAAAAGACTTTGTCAGGTCTCAGAGGATTTTGAGTTCTCTGTTTGCTGCTTTGCAGATATCTTGAACTATCCATCAATGATCAAAATACTTTGAAGCAACCATGTTGCCCTCAAATTAACCTGTTTTCTACTATCAAACTGACAAAGGAATGCAAAAAGGACAGTAAAATATTTCCCCTTAAACCTAGCATCAATATAAGAATATTTAATAAAAATTGGTCCCGCATGGAAAACTTCAATCATGATTGTAGAATGAAAATTTACCTGTACTCGAAGAAAAGCTTCCGACCATCAACAACAAGACCATCATCACCAATCCTCTCCATCATAGTGCTTGCTGCCCCCTGTTCCAGAAGCAATTTCCCTCATAAGACATTCAACAAAACTGAATGGAAAGCATTGACTAGTTAAACAGGATGTGTACCACAGAAGGAAAATCAATGAAAGCAAATCCACGAGAAATTCCAGAATGTCTCTCTTTGATGACTCGTACATGGCGCAGTGGCCCCCATTCAGCCTGATGGCCACAAAATTGAGAAACATTACTTATATATTGTGACAATAAGAACATTCAACCGAAACAAAGAGCAAAATATTACAAGAATCTGGTATAGATCTTCTTCGGTGGTTTTTTGTGAGAGACCCTTTACAACAACAGTTGCAGATGGTGCCTGAGAAAAAGCAAAACTTTTACTCAAATTCACAACTTAAAAAATTCAGCAGCAGAAGCACAAAGAACAAGGAAAATGAAGCAGACCACAGAGTAATGTTCATGTTGATATTTCTCTTCACGGTCCCTTCGCTTCTCAGTCTTATCATTCCGACCATCATCATAGCTGTCCTCACGATGGCTTCGCCCATGGTTTCGACCTCGAGGTGACCTTGATCTAGGACGATCATCACGTCCACGAGATCGTGAACGAGACCTCTCATGTCTTTTATGTGGACTCTGATCTCTCTCTCTACTCAAGCGATCTCGATCACGCGATTCACGTCTCCTCCAATTGCCCTCTCTTCGACTGCCTCTTTCATAATCAGAATCATAACTATGTCGGCCATATTCATAATCCCTCTCACGGCTGTTGTCCCTGCTCTGATGAGAAATACGTGGCCTATAGTCATAATCGTCATTTGAGCTATCTCGTTCTCGTCCCCCAAACCTAGAGGGCCTGTCAAATTCATGATCACGAAAGTTGTCAACACCACGATATCCATCCCGAAACTTATCAAAATCTTGAAATTGAGTGATCTCAGGATCACGAAATGTATCCATGTCACTATATGAATCAGCATAAGGCTTCTGGTGACGCCTAGAATCCCGATTGTGGGGATAATCTTCCTCATAAGTTGTCCTCCTTGATTGAGACCAGATACCAGAAGCTGCAGGAGGAGCGGATTGGTTATCCCTCTCGGGAAAATCTCTGTGGTAGGAACTTCTGAAATACACATTATCCCTTGAGTATCTTTCATCTAGATATCTCCTCTCATCATATGAACCACTGACCCTGTTACAGTAAGAAAGAGAGTGGAAGAGGAAAGATAAAATGTGATATAATGAAGGAAAATCTGGGTATAAATAAGTAATTCAAATATCAGGATGAAATCAGAGAACTGGTAGTAACAGCATTAAAGCAACAGGGAAACACAAAATAGGGTAATTTCAACAAATAACTTGTGAACCATGTACCTGTATAGGGAAGCACAAAAAAGAAATAAATTCAATGTTAAATTTTACCGTGGAGACGATGAAAGGGCAGTGGGCGAGCACTCACCGGTAATTGTGGTCAAGAACACCAGGAAAACCCTCAAGAGCCTGTGGATTGAAGAGAGAAGCTATGTCAATGAGAGAAAGTAATATGAATTAGGCAAATGGAGAGTCCATATCCTGAGTGCTGCAGGGCTTTGTTTCATATGTGTATAAGGGGATGAGAGAATGATCCCAACCCCATATAGGTGATTTGATTATAAAAGAGGAAACCACAATTACGCTGTTATTATCCCATCCATGTCCTTGTTGAACAGGGTAGCGACCGGGGTCCATTTTCTTTCTTTCTTTCTTTCGCTGAAGAGATTTTCGTATAATTTCCTGATATAAACGCACAAACATAGAAAACAAACACAAAGAAACAGAGGGTGTTATGCCATTATACGAATCAATCGAAGCAGCAGAAATCCCCTACGATTTTGGCCTGGGAATCCCCTTTTCCACCTTCCTTTTTCCACATTGATGAATGATGAGAGCAGTCAAACAAATCAAAACAACAAAATTCCTCATTTACAAAGTCAAAGTCCCACTATCTGCATTTCATTTTTGTTTACCTGCCTAAGGCTGAGGCTGAGGCTCAATTTGAAACTTGAATCAAATCTTCATCCGCACTTCCAATCTCCGGCTTTCCGCCTTCCTTCCGATTTCCCTTTCAATCTACCAACGAAAACCTAAATCCTTTTGAGAGACTTTACTATTCAGTATTCTCGTTATTATTTTTATTCTTACTATATTATAGTACAAATTTATTTACTACAGAGGGATTTTAGGGGATGGTTTGGGTCGGGTCGGGTTTGCTAAACAAACCAAAAAGACGGGGTCCGCTGGCTGCCAGCCTGAAAATGAAATTGAAACAATTTCTCAAAACCCTAGACGCTTAAAATTACAATTTGATATTTTATTTAAATAATAATAATTTGATTCATACAAGCTGAATGGAAGAGTCTAAAATAAAACACAAATGAGTAGTCCGTCAAAAGTTTCATTCATTTTCCTACAAGTGTTGCGCAGTAAAATAACAATTTGATTTATTTGTCAAAAAAATAACAATTTGATTCATATAAGCTGATTGTGTGTTTAATTTTGCGGTGATAGAATTGATTTTGGATCATCGTGATTTTATATAATTGATTTTGTGAATATTTGATTTTAAAGTAACGCGATTTATGTTTGGAGTTTTTTCTTAAAAATCACGATTGTGTAAAAATATAGTGTAAAAATTACGATAAAACACAAAAGCTACTTTCTACCTTGTTTTTTTTTCTAAAATCACATTTGAATTTTTAGATCCAAACATGTTGGCACGATGACCAAAATATTTGGTCCCGTTCAATCGAAATTTTTGGACCCAAACACAAAACTAAACATGCAATTGTTTTTTTTTAGTTTTGTTTAGTAGGCCATAACATCAATTTTAATGTTAGTCGTCTACCATTGATTTTTTTCTCTTTATTTTATTTATTTTTAATAAGAATAATTTTTTTAGTATGTTTTCCTTAACTTTTGTGGTACCTATATCTATGTCTTTTAGTACATTTTTCGTCTCTTTTCTCGATCGTTTGATCATTCTTTTTATTTTATGTTTTTTTCAAGGTTGGTTTTGACAACGCCACGATTGATTAAAATGTCGCTTATTTGTAATCACGTTGGTCCTTCCTACTCTAGACTTTTAATATTGGAGTTCAAGCCTAATCTATTTTGCAAACAGATATATATTTTTGTCCAAACTCATTTTTCAAACCAAAATTTATCAAAACCTTCTCAATTATTGACTAGACCTTTGGTCTTTGATTCAATCATTGGTATATGATTATCATTGCTCAAAAGAATAGCATGCCTAATCTTCTTGCAAGGCAATGCTGGTGTAGTCTTAGCATCATATTGTAGTCTTCTTCATTGAGATTCTTAGCTTAATCATATTTTCAACCATTTTGACAAAAAACATATTTACAGATAGTAATTGCTTCAATATATTAGCTAGAGATCTCAAACATCATGCTTCTTCAACCTGTCTGTATGTCTGTCTGGCTCCAAAACACGCTTCAACCAGTTGAACTTTAACTTCATTCTCATTTTTCGACATGTCTTGTATTCGTATTTTCACCGAGCATGTTCTTCACTGCAAACTTCTGTCTCGAAAGTTAACCATGTATATGGCAACTATGGTGACAACGGCACCAACCAGTTGCAAGGGTGAGAAGGTCTCGCCAAGGTATAAAAACCTGTGGTTTGGAATCAAAACATTAGCAGTGAACCAAACTACAAAACACCAGAAAATTTTGTTTTATGTCGGAGAATATGCAAGTAATCAGCTCCCATTTTTATTATTTGTTTATGATGCATCTATGGATGTTACTTCTTCAGATCAGCAATATTAACCCTTTAACAGTAGAATCCTACAGTGAACCTTGTGCGATATGCAATATCTTACCCGAAAATTGAAGCGAACATAGGCGTCAAGAAGGTCAGGGAGCTGAGTTTCGTCAAACTACCTGAAATCCATTGGTAAACCCAAATCAAATTAAAGCAGGGGGACAACTTCGTGCGATCAAGAGAAAACACACATAGATTGGATTTGAGCAAAACTTAACCTTTTGTTGCACTATAGAAGAATACACCATAGCTTATGGCACTTCCAAAGATTGATGTATAAAATAGTGCCAAGAAATCATTGACAGAAAGCTCCTGAAAGCTCCCACTAAAAATAGGATCACAACTGAGAATAGAAATTCCAAGAAGAGGAAGACCACCGATTATCATATGCTGCAATAAGACCACACATTATATGTTAGTCTTCGATTTCCATCTATCATAGAGGTTGTCTAGTTATCATTCACAAAAAATATTTCCTGTTCCAGTCATGCAATCAACGATCTAACATCAGCAATCAATTCACTAGCAGCCAGATATTATGACACCACTAATACCAATGGGTGAAAATGCTGGATTCTAAACAGGATAGGATGATAACTACGAGGATCGAAGTGCAATCAGATTAGTCATCCTCTTAGTATAGGACTCGATCCTCGTAGTGAAAAAAAAAATGAAAGGTATTTATGGGGGGGGGGGGGGGACTAGACACTTTTAGAAGTCTTCGAGAAGCATCAGTAAAAATCACAGATAAATAACAAGCTTATGATAGAGAAAAATGGGATGCCTACCCATCCGGTTGCCATTATAGGATCAGAGTATTTGGAAACCCAGCGCACCATTACTGTTCCAACGGCCATGCTCTGAGCAGCAAGGAGCATCCACCACTCTCCACTTCCCCATAGTGAAAAATTACTTTTATCAAAATCAAGTGCTGGTACCTGAAAAAATACAGCTCATTTAGTACTAAAGAAAATATGAACAAGCTTATTTGCTTATGCCAAAGCCCAAAGCCACTAAATTATCCTTATATCACAACTAATTATAATATACAGCATTAAACAACAAACATATCTTTTATAACATACTTGCACATAGCACTGCACTAAAAATCAACAATAGTCAATAGTGATAGCTGTTCAAAGAAATGAACTTGGGTCTCACACGTACGGAAACAAATTGAAGAAATCGGGGTTCACAATGAATAAAGAAAATGGCTGTTAGTTCAAAACAAAGTGTTACATAGGTCAACAACTAGCGCCCCAAAAGTTCTAAAATGGTCTACAAATTTCTGAACTTTTATGAGGCAAATATGCAAACAAGACCATTCTTTCATGATTGAAAGTTCATGAGTTCTATTCACTACGCAATATCCAAATGGTGAGCGATCATGTCAACCCCAAAATGTCACTCGCTGATGGATAACAATCAAGAGATTTGATATCATTCATTCGCATAAACCCATCTTGAAATGCAAACCCACCCTAGTAGCACGAACCACTCCTTGAAGAACAAAGCATTGAACACATCTTGGTATGCAAGCAAATCATCCGAAACAAAATATTGGTGATATTTTGACACTGCATATTTATAATCATGAAAATTTTAGGTGCTAATTTGTTAAGTGCAAATCTTTGAGGTGCTAACTTACAATATCAGGAATCGCTGAGGTTTTTACTTGAAAATATGGAAACAAATGGAATAAGTTCAAATTTATTGTAAGATCGGGTTGTAAGCTTGATAATATTTTGAAGGTTAAAATATGCTCTAAATCCCTTTACTTTATGGATTTAAAAATTAAAGTCCAATTGTTAAAATCATTAAAAAATTCTATTAAATTCAGGTTCAGTACAACGCCATTTTTTGGGTTACATGGATGTCAAGGTAGTAATTTTTTATTTCAAAATGTTGCATGGCAAATTTAACATAGAAATCTTACTAATTTTAACAATTGGAATTAATCTGAAAAATAAGGGGACTAAATTCCAATTGTACGAATAGTATAGGGGCTTGGTGCATATTTTAACTTATTTTGAAACCCCCAAGGGTACAAGTTATTACTTAGTGCTAGCCGAGAACAAGCATTATTGGACAAGAAACCTAAAGTTTGATATATATACAAGATTAAAACACTGAACAAGGAGTGGTTAAGGAAAGTAATTTTTTTATAAATTTTCTGAAATTTTCTACAATTTTCATATTTTTTTAATTTTATAAATTGTATTATGACTTTCGATAATTTTAGTAGCTTATATGATTTTAATCTATTTTAAAAATATTTTTATAATTTGCACACTTAACATCAAAGAGAATAATTAATTACCAACGAGTGTTAGGTGCATTAGTAAGACACATTGCATATTACCATGTCATGTTGGCTACGTCAGTGTTAGTTAACAATTTGACCCATAAAACAGTTTCGTAACAGAAGAGTTTAATTAATTTTTTACTATAGTGTTAAGGGCTTAATTAGTTTTTATAATTTTCAGCCAGGGCTTTTTAACCCTTGATGCAAAAAAGAAGAAGAAAAACATATTAATTTAATCATCATTTCTCTCCAAGAGAAAAATAAGCTTGAGTAGTCACATGTGGATATACTGATAGAAGAAAATAACATAACTGCAAACAAGACCATGCATTCAATTATTTAATGGATTAATATCTTATACACAGGCGGTGGAAACTTTCACTTTCCACAAGCGCCTTAGTTTTAGGATATAAAGAGTTAGTTTAGGGTATAGTGTTTATCCTTATTTAATCAAACCAGTAGAAAGCAGTTTTAATTTGAATAATCAAACTTCTCAAATTGCCATAACAAAATTGCCAATACCTAGCATTTAATGACAATCGATTAATCATCAACTTCCGTTTAAAACTTTACACTTATTTGTCCGAGCATGCCAAGTTTGTGTAACGGGTTAAGTGTTTAGCAGAGTGGAATCAACCCAAAACACACCAAGAGCAAATCAGCAAACCAGAAATCATCAAATTTTCCTTCAAGTGCTTGTTTATCACTAAATGCTTTTGGTTGAAGATATTTCTAAGAAGAATATGAGCCATAGCTTGAAGACTGATAATAGATTGGGGTTTATGGTTTACCTCCAGAAGAAGAAGCCCAGCAACCCCAAGGACTAGTCCAGCAGCTCCTACTAAGCTAATGGATTCATCGAATAAAAACGAAGCAAGAACAGCCACTGTCAATGGCTGAGAGTCAATTATCACCTGCATCAAATCATCAAACAAAATGACTCCATCACTAACAAATCATAGTACTGGAGAGAAAATAATAGAAAAGAAATGGAAAAAACATACACTGCCCAGACCTGCAGATGTCCTCTCCAATCCTTGAGCAAGAAAACCCTGGAGATTACCTCAACAAGTATTAACATTTCCATATACAACCAGACCATGTTTTCCCTGCTCGGGAAGAAATGAAATAAGGACATGCGAAAGCAAAGACCTGGAAAAAAGTGGCGTCCACGAGAGCGAAGAGCGCAATGGAAAGCCACGCAGTGAATCCAGAGGGCAAAGGCTTGCCCTTGGACTTGGCAAACGCCACCAATAACAACCCCGCCGGAATCAAACGAAAGGAAGCCACAAAGAAAGGGCCTGCCTTGGGCAACACCTCCTTCATTGCCACCATAGCCGTGCCCCAGAAGAAGAATGGGGAAACCAGCACCGCCCACTCTAAGAAAATGTTGTTTTCCACTTTTTCGACAGTTTCTGGTTCCGATTGTTGGGGTTCGTTTTGAGAGGCGACGCACTCGACGTCCAGGCCCGTTCCTACGCACTCCAAAACATCGGAATCTTTGGGTTTGCAATTAGTTCTGAAACGAGTGGATTTGGCATTGACGATATGAGTTAGTTTCAAAGAGCAATTTTGGGAGGCTGATAAGAATGACCATGATAGAGAAGAAGAAGAAGAAGAAGAAGAAGAAGAAGAGAGGCGAATATTATTGTGATGATAAAAGGAGAAAATTGGAGGGGAAGAAGTCAAGGTGAAGCAGGTGCAGCCACCCATTTTTTTTCCCGGTGCTTGCTGATAACAGCTATGGCTTCACGCTTTAATTTTCCAACTTTCAATGTCATACTCCTAATTTCTTACAATTATCAATATATACAATAAATCTCGGACATAAAAATATAGTTCCCAAAAAGATATAACCGGTATTTTACTAAGATATTGATTTTGGATTTTTTTGATAAATTTTAAACTATCCTAATTCTACTTAGATGAGATGAAAAAAAAATTAAGAGAAAAAATATGCTTTTAGTGGCTCTAAAACTCATAATCTAAAAGAATATAAAGAAAAAATGAACAGATTAGTGAACCGGCCAAATATGTTTACTCAATGATAAGATATTATTTCGTGAAATAGCGAAATTTGAACAGTAATATGAAAGTCTTCAGGTATACATGAGAAGACAAGTCGTCTAACAATTTCAGCAACTTTAAAAAAATATTAAAAATATTTATCGTTACTATTCAAACATATTCACTTCGTGAAATAAAGTAACATTCATCATATTTCATGAAATAAACAAATCTCATAACATTATCTGAACAATATTCTCAACTATAATTAAAATTTTATAATTTATTCTTATTACGTCTTATGATAATTTTTTTTCAAAATAAATATTTTTGTGATGATTTTTTTAGCTTAAAAGGTGATCCAAGCCCATAGTTATGTCTTATTTATGCAGACTCCATTCTTTTCTAGTATGACAAGTAATTTCAATTCTGGAAATAGGAATTCAATGGAACTTGGTGTATGTGATTGCATGAAAAAGGCATGTAGAGTAAAACGAGTTATGTGCTAGTTGAATTCTTTATAGTTTTATTCAAATAATAAAATAGCCAACACGTGTCAAAAAATTGAATAAATAAGCAAATATAAAGTTAAAAATATAAATTTTGTATTATATTTAAAAGGAATACACATGGAAAACACATAGTAGAATAACATTTTTTGAGACCATTCTTTAGGTTCAAATACATCAAAGATTGAAAGAGAAAAATGCAAGTATTATAACCTTTCATACAGTGGCCGATGCACCCAGCCACAGTGGGATGGGTCCCCATCCCATTTTTGATTTTTTTTAATAGATTTAATTTAGTGTTATTTTTTTGAAAAAAAATAATAATTTTGTTTAGTTTGTAAAGAAAATTTTCATTCTTACATACCCATTTGAGAAAAAAAATTTAACCTACATCCTTGGATTTCTAGATCCGCCACTGCTGTCACATCCACATTTTAATATTACACATACCTATAAATACACAACTTTAAGGACCAAAATACTCAGTAGGTTAATTAAACTTGAAGAAACATAAAAAAAAAAAGATATCTCCTCCCCAAATATAAACACATGTCATGTGTCCTACTCAAGGAATGCACTGCACTAAATACAACACCTTTGTCAACCCCGCATATGAAGTCCTCCCCGACGACGAAGAGAACCTGATAAACCACGCTGCCTTCCCCCCTACATTATATCATATTAGAGGCTTAGGTACTTGCAAACAAAACCAGAATAAATTAAACAAAACAAAACACAAACCTTTTCACTGTTAAACATGTCATCCGCAATGGCATCCATTTTCTTTCTCTTTTTTTCCTCCTTAACAGACTCAGCCAACTCCCCACTTCCAAACTCGTTATCCCTATGATCCGGAAAATGAAACACAATCATGCGCACAGATATAAAATACATTACAAGAATATACAAACCAAACGGTTAAACATAATGTGGAATCCATATAGAGCTATGAACTAGTATCTTACTTGTAAGGATATTTTGAAAATGGAACAAGACTGCTGAAGCTATTTCCTGACTGAATGCTTGCCTATATAGATTCACCAATAATAATAATTGAACAGTTAATACTCCAACCATACACACATGAGAGTAGAATTAATTCTAAATGAACCCTAATTTTCCAACTTATATGTACTTGGCGAGGAATTCCTAGTAGAATAATTAGATGTGGCAACATAGTGATGACATGAGAAATCAGTATCAAAAATAAAACTCGATTTAACAGTCTGATCCAAGTCCCAAGTGTCAATGTCTCAACTAAACCCGGGAGAATTAGCAACATAAAATCATTATGACATGATAAAAGAATAAAACTTAATGCATGCACAAAAGTTGTTACCTTGCGAAACCGCTTGTAGTTTATAACTCCGCTGTCAGCTTCGAAGCTATTTTTTGAACTTACATTTACATCTCTAACTATTAGAACTTGGCTATAAACAATATTAGAACTTCCATATTCAGCCTCGTCAGCCTTATCTCTTCTTGCTGTCAAACAACAATTATCATCTTTGGAGGTTACTAGGCCATCCTCCAATTTACTAGTATCGAGACGTGTAGAAACTTCTGCTTTGCTCACAAAGCTAGGGGCTTCCATGGAAATTCCTTCTCTATTCACACAAGTCCTATCTCCTTCGTTTTGAATAGTAGCATTTGCATTAACTGATGTAGCTGTTTCATTTTCCTCATCAGAATCAGCTACTACAGTTTCATCAGTGGAGCAAGAAGAAGAAACAGGAACTGCAAAGAGATAACTCATTAAACTTAACCTTTATATCCATAAATTACAAGTAAATGATATTTCAATGAAACAGAAAGACGGAAAATAGGAGGAATCAGTTCAAAAATAAAAGTTAAGAGATTCAACTGAGTCCATAATACAAATACTACAGAGAAAAACAGCATCGTAGGATATTTTAGTATATAGGCATCATTTACAAACTTTAGGATATTTTAGTATATAGGCATCGTTTACAAACTTTTACAGCTAAAGAACCTTCGATTAAGCAGAAAAAGAGAAGTTTATCCTAAAGCAAACCTCAAAAGTCATCTTAATCCAAATTTTATGCATCTTAATCAAAATCTATATCTAACATCTCCTTTCCATCCTCCAGACAGTACAATCGTTGCATGGATTTTAAATGTCTTTGCTTCCATTAATATTTTTTTATTATTAATCTGAAAATTTTCCATCCAAATATATCATATCCTATTTTTTACCAAACTATAGTGAAATTGTCAATTTCATACTCAAAGAAAAACATTCCCACTTAAGTATTAAAACATTCTTTATGTTTATGCAGATTGTACACCTTACTAACGCCATTAGATAAAAAAGTGAAGTACAAAACACTCAATAGGAATATGACATGTCGTTTTTTTAATTTATGTTTCTAAATTGCTTAAAATTTTGAATTACAATTTTTCAAAAAAAAAAAGCATTCAGAAATTTTATTTTTTTTAAAAAAATTAAAGAGAGAAATTTGGGAGACTGAAGAGAAGGAAGAGGGTTGGCCGGTGCTATTTTGGCCAACCCGACGCAGTAGATAATCTTCAGGATAGATCAATGCTATGTGCCCGGCATGATGCACTCTCCCCCTTCCACTCTATTTTCTCTCCTTCCCCCCTCACCCCCACAATTTTTCTATCCCTGTTTTTTGTTTTTAATTTTCTTTTTTTTACTTCAGTTTCTTTAATTTATAAGTGCTTTATCAATTTAAAAATAAAATATTTTTATGGACAAAAAATCAGATATGCACTTATCTGGAGTATAACATGGATACTTACCTGATGATGATATCAATATAGAGTTATCCAATTTTCCAGATAAAAGAGCACGAAGTAATGCCATCTCATCCACTCTATATGACAAACCAAGTTTATCTAAGTGATCAAACTTGTCTACTGATCTTCCAGGGACGACATACGTAAGACAAGTATTTTCTCCACGCTCAAAAGCCTATAAGAAAAATGTTCATTAGAAGGCTACATGCAGATAATGAATTTGCAGGGTTATACTTGAAGCCTAACCAATAAATCAACAGTAAAATGCAGAATTAATATTTTAATAATTAATTATCAGAAAACATTATATTGGCAAAATAAGGGTAGCATTTATCAAATAAATTCAAGAACTTGCCTCACTGACACTGTTATTAATTTAGCTTCCGCATAACACAGGAGACTTGATACTACAGATGCTTGCAGTCTGTCATTCGTGTTAGCCAGCTTTCTTGCAGCATCACCTGAATGCCACAAGCACTAGTTGTCTTGCCCCAAAAATTCCTCCCTAATCATTTTATTACTTTAGGCATGATATGCGGGAAATACCTAGAGTTTATTTACTTCCTAATCGATTTTCCTAGAATTTTTTTTCTCATTCCTTCGATATTCACCGCAGTAACAGCCTGCTTGTGGCCTTGACTGCCGCACTTTTCCTTCTTCTCCATCAGTTTTTTTCTTGCATCGGTCCCAAAGCCTTCATTGTTGCAACCCTTATCTTTAACAACCATCTGTTTCGCTGCAACACTATTTTTTCTTTCTCAACAGTAAACCAGTCCTTTCCATACAGTTTTTGAAAACCTTCATTGTCTACCATCATGTCAGGAAGCACCAAAACCAACCAGCAGAAGAACAAATTTCTCGCCCTAGTAGTCAGCTCTAGAATATACATGCATCCTATCGACTCAACGGTCCAAATTACCTCAAGTGTTCTAAACTGGTTCAAACTTTTCTAAAGGGTAAAGGCAAGTTGAGTCATTTGACAGAATCTAGTCCTCGCCAGGATAAAGCAGGTTTCACAACTTGGGATTAGGAAGATTGCATGATTATGTCTTGGTTGTAGAATTCATGGTGCCTGAAATTAGTGACAATTCAAATCCTTGGTCGGGCCGAATTAATGTCCCTTAATGAAACTATTTTTCTGATTTGGGCTGAAGAGAGCTGAAGGGGAGTTATGAGTCCCACCTAGTTGATGGACATGCACTTGTCGCATCTTGTTCCAAGCCATCCAAAGAAAATCACAGTAAGCCCAAGGAGTCGAAAGGCACCAATCCTGATGATTTTTTTTGTGTACGTTTTCTAACAAGCCAAGACATACAGAAGATTGATGTTGGAAACGGTATGGTAAACCTCTTAGTCGTGAGTGGGGGGACAAAAGGGGACTAGTCAAAGCGAGAAGGGTAGACTCATATGAAAGGACAGTCTAATCAAGATCAGACACAATCTCTTAGACGGTTGAACAGTGCTGAGATTGGAGAAATGCAAACCTTACTGGGTGATCTTGAGCAACCTTCTCTAAGTACATGTTCATTGGCTCTTTCAGGCACACTTGTTTGGCTTCCTTTCTAATAATTTGCTTTTTAATTCATGGATTTTAAACTCGGGAGCAACTGACCATATGACCTATACATCAAACTTGTTCACCACTTACCCCATCTTAGTAATTAAAAAATATACTGTTGCAGATGGTAACGAAGCACCGTAGCCAGCATAGGAAATATTTCTATCGCACTCACTTTTGTCCTTCAAAAGGTTCTCCATTTTCCTAAATCCTACCTTATCTACTAATCTTGTTTCTATTCACAAACTCACAAGAGACTAACATTGTGATGTTAAGTTAGGAAATATTTCTATCACACTCACATTGTTCATATTCGTAATCAAGGAAAATTATATCTAGAGGCATTAAATGTGTTTCACCATTACTCATCTATATAAAAGGGCTACAAATGTTTTCATCCACCAACTAGAAAATTGTATGTTCATATGATGAACATTGAAAACTATTAGAGCACTGCAAGGTTTCTCTATCAAATTTTCAGATTCTACAGGATATACTTCCTCTAAGAGATAGATTCTCTTCTTGCTCCTCATTATTCAGAAAATACTTCAATTGACCCAAATCTTTCGTGTGAAAATAGGTGCGTAGGAAAGACTTGAGAGACAATTCCTCCATCATCATCACTTATAATCAAAATATCATCAACGTATAATACAAGGGGAAAATGCCCGTTGCCGATTGTCTATGAAAGATTGAATGGTCACATTTGCTCTTTTTCAGCCCAAACTCTTGTAGGGACCAATTGTGAGATGACGCTAAGGAGATAAACAAATGAATAGAAGAAAGTTTGGTTACAAGACATGAAGTGTCCGGATAATCCAGACCATAAGTTCGAGCATAGCCTGTACGGAAGTACAGGATCTGAACAAAAACTGTCTGTGTCGAACAAACTAATCAATGATCAGTCATTAATGCTGTCTCTAGTATTAAAAACGAAACATTTGGCCGTTAATACAATAATCTGCTGATTCATATGTATTTCTTACCAATTATTGCAGTTCATCAGCACTCAATATATGTTGTATTCTGACATCTAACAATGCTTATGTTTAATAAAACCTATATTACTTAAGAGTGTTGGATATACGATCTAACACAGATAACAATCTACAGGAGCAGTATAAACTAACGAGATAATATAAAATAGTAATTAATTGAGAAAATTCATCATACTCCTCAACTGACTGTAACAGTCATTGGACTCATTGCAAAAGAGTTGGAAGTAGCAACATTGGCAATCTAAACCCTCTGACTGAGATTCTTCAATTTCTTGCAATATCACTCTGAATGATCGGGTTCATTGAAGTAAGAACAAACAATTTCGCTGTTACTGGAAAAAAAATTCTCCCTCTATTATTTTTCTCCAAACATCATTCTCTCCTTTAGCAATTGAATACTAGGGGTACTAAACATATGCAAAATTCTCAGTGCAAACTAACCTATTGAACACCTGGAGAGGTGATTTCAAAACTGGACAAGATCTAAGACTTGTCAGTCTAGGCTTTTGATGGAAGACTGCTGGTGAACTCATAATTGTTATTTCTTCTAGTTGAGCTTGCAACACTGACTCTGAGTCACTGACATCAGAACTATATGACAAAAGCATATTCAACTCTTTATAAGTTCTCTTCTATTCCATAAAATGGGCTGTGAGAGATTTACCCTCATTTTCAACAAGATAAAAGCATTTTCATACCTCATACATACGAGATAAATTCCTTTTTCTAGAATATAGGAATTACAAATACACCATCAATTCTTTAACACAATCACAATGTGTGATTAAACTAATTACCTCACCATCAACTGAATTTTAGATCTACATGATTAATCCAACATCCTGCCTCAGCTAGAGTTTTTGACTTCCGTTAGTTGGAGGATCATGGGTCACATGATCATCCTTATCTAGACTTTGTAAATAGATCCACACTGTTTTGCTCCAGTCTAGATAGTTGGATCCCATTAATTGGTGCTCAGTGATTCGAGACATTATTGGAATCATCACTTACCATAACTTTGGATTCAGTCATGATTAGTCAAATAATAACTTGATAAAACCAGAACAATTAAATGTCCCACTAGCATGACTAAAAAATTAGCCCACGAAAATAATACTTGGAACCCAATTTTAGTGAAAAAAGGACATCATATATGTATCAACTTAAGTGGTACCCACCAATTGAAAATCAACAAAAAACCTTCATGTACCAGAATGCGAAAACCAACAACACCACTAGTGAATAAAAGCAACCAAAAATGTCAACCTCAGTAGAAAATGACCAGCAGGGTCTGGTTGGAATCCTAATAAGGCATCGAAGAAGGAAATTGTTGTCGAAAAACCTTCATGCAGCGCTCGTCAAGAATTCCGTCACCAACTTTTAACAACCGACAAGAAAAGAGACTGCGCACCCACCCCAGGTGGTAGTGATACCAAGAAAGGCACCGAAGATGGTGACCTTGGCTTGGAAGAGAAGAAAAAAAAACTAACGGCAAAAGTCTCCTAGGAAAAAAAAGTCATTGGTTCAAATGCAAATACCATTTCTACACATCCTGTTTAAATTTAGCCAAGAGATCTGGTTCAAATGATCAAATCTATGTTTAGATCCGAAAGCTTTGTTAAGGGTCATGGGGGACTCATGGCTAGCATGATTGAAAGAACAAAAGTATAAAATTCTAGGCTAAAACTTATGCACAAGGTGTCAGATGCTTTTAATTCTAGGTGTTACCAAACAGTATGGATATTCTATGTTAAACCACAAAAATGAACAATCAACAATTGAATAATGTTTTCCATGAACTTGTACAATACAACAACAAAAAACCCAAATACAATGAAACAAGCCATAAAGAATACTTATGTCACAACAATGATATTATGCAACTTCTTCAGGATGACGTATTCTACAATGCCAATACAATTGATGGCTTGTTGGGAAGAAAATAATGAACAAGAAGACACGGGACATGAAAGGTACCTTATTTGAACAAATGTCTTTAACCCAGATAACCCTTGAGCCACTCACTTCCAGTAGCGACTGCAATCTATCGCCAAAATTGTACTGCATCAGACAAGGGAACATAAAAATCTATAGTAGGCATTTTAGTTCAAAGTTCCAAGATACCAACTAATCTTAGGAACAAGCATTAAAGTTTAGCGACTTTTGTTTCACTAATTTTATTAATCCAAGAGATTCAGCAATAAAAGTTGGCATAAGATAAAAGGATATGTAGGTAAGGACATGCATTTCAAATTTTGAAATTAAGATGGAATGCAACATATGGCAACTCCATAGAACTCTAGAGCAAATGGACCCAACTATATGCATGAGCTTTTATTAACAATAAAACTATAGTTCAACTAAATCTTTAAGAGCTCACAAGTGACAAGAAAAATTGTGGGACTGTGGATTTTATTCATTGATTTATTTCCTTGTACAACATGACCAGGTGAAGCACATTGAAGCTGATATATGGTTTATCAAAGAGACATTGGAGAGTGGATTGATATGTGTCCACACATAGAAACTTGCTGATGTTCTTACCAAAGGGTTGAGTTGCTCAGTTTTCCAAACTATTGTATCCAAGTTGTGAACAGAGAAAACCAATTCACCAGCTGGAGAGGAAGAGTGGGAAAATCGTGAAAGTAAATCCTAAAATATAGGGACTTGATTCACTAATTCATTCCTTGTAATCAAGGATTTGATTAGTACAGACTTAGGAGAAACTGACGGCAATCTTTTATGAGAATTAGTAAATTTTTTGGAGAGATTTTATTAATTATACATATTTAGTCTGTTCCCCTAATTAGCCTAGATTGTGTCCTATAGAGAGGCATCATTCTTTACTCTTCAAATATACAGTTTCTGACATCTTTTCAGTTTACAACAAAAAATCATAAGCAAGAAATCTTATTATATTTATAACAATTTAGGTGCAAGCATACCACTTCAGTTTCTCGATTCACTAATTTATTCCTTTAATTGCCAACACAGTGTGCATATGTGTCACATCCTCAATTTTAAAATAAGCTAATATAGCAACAAACTGTCCAGAAAGCCTATATAAAATGGATACTGAAAAAATCAAATATTTTTCACAGGTGATAAGCACGGGCACCCAACATCAACATGTGCGTGTGAGAACCAGTGAACATAAAGCAAAACCACCAGAACCAGTGAACATAAAGCAAAACCACCAAAGCAAAAGATGAATATATAAATGGCATCAACTTTCTTCTTTCCCTCCCCTCATTTATGGACTGTGGACACGAGAAAATAAAACCTTCAGAGCAATTACGAATATGAAAATATTACCACATGTGTAGATTCTAACAAAAAGGTGTATCCTCCCAAACAGTTTTCACGCGTTTTTGGGTCTGCAACTTCAACAGATACTCCATCCACCATTATATTTGGAACATGGCTGAAGGTGAAAACATAAATCACTACCTTTATAGAGGAAAAACTTCATGTGTAAAACTAACCCAAAAGATACAGCAGTGAAATAATACTTACGACTGGCAGTCAGGAAACTCAGTATGGATACCTTTGTCAGCTACAAGCTAAATAAAGTACAGAGGTAAGTACAATTAGAGATAATAAGTAAACATCACCAATCATCATTTTGAATTTGACCTTAAAAAAAGAAGAAAAACAGTCGTATTAATTTGATCAACAAAAATATTATTCACCATGCAAAAAGAGCAACGCAACTCCACAATCAATCTACTTGTATTAGCATTGGTAGCAAATATTACACTCCACGTTTAATAATAATTGGTTGAGAAAATTATAACCTTAATAAATCAACTTGGCAAGTTAAACAGTTATTTTACTTGATTTCTAGCTAACAAAAGTTTAAGCCTTCCGATTTTATTTCACTTCTTTGCATAGAAGGCAAAAAATCAAGCCATCTGAGTTCAGAGGATGTTTACTACATTCTGTTTCAGTATTTTAGCCTTAAATGCCTGTCGTTACAAAGTGACCGTTTTTGAAGAACAAGTATAGAGAATGAATGTCGGTGCCATTCAACAAATAATAAGTTAATAATCTACGAGTTAAAAATTGATGCACTGCCAGTCTAAATTTTTTACACAAGCACGCCTATTTAAACTCCACAATATAAAATCTAAATCTCTAACCCTAAACTTTAAAATCCTAAACCCTAACCCCCTAACTCTGGAACCTAAATTCTAAACTTAAGCCCTAAATTCAAAACCCTAAAACATAAACCCTAGATTAATTTACATTTTTTCCTTGAAAAAAATAGAACAATTTACGAGCATTACATAAATAAGTTAGGCTTGTCTATTCAAGACACAAAAATATAGAACAATTTATAAAAATTACTTAAATAAGCTGCTTTGATTCATAGACGTTTATCTCCATTTGTAACAAAAAAAAGAGAGGCTCTATTTCAAAACCTAGCCAAACATACTAAAATTGTCTAGGAAGTGGTGGAGAAACCCTCACTAAACGCTCTGATCATTCAAGTTGTTAGGTACATTTATATAACCTAAGGAGCAGTGAGAAAATACAGGAAATAAGCACCTTCTCGAGGATTTTTTCCTAGCTGGTTGACTAGTGGCAAAATGTAAAATGATGATTTCAGACTTAGAGGCCAGCACAGCAATTCTTTCCTTTAGTTGCTCTTTACTTAAATTACTTGGGTAGTGTTTCCTAATTATTTCTGGGCTGTCTTAAAGTAATCTCCTTTTTCCCCAAATTGAAAGTATTTCAATCTTGCCTTTCATCAAATTCAGACTTTAGGAGAAACCACTAACTTCTACGAAACTTCAAGGTTAAAAATGTTGTACAGTAAGGAACAAAATACCTCATTCTTAAACCTTTGTGAGATCAAAGGACTGAAACTTTCTAATTAGGTTTGGCAGCTTGAATTGCAATAAAAATATCAAACTGTTATCATTAACTCGGTAAACATCAGGTAGGAATAAGATCCTGATGTTTGGAGTTTGGAAATACTGCAGTCAGTCAATAATGTCTCGATAGACAGGATCAATAACAAAAATAAGTACAATTCTAAAAGCTTCAAACAAAGAGATTTATGAAACAAGTACGGTATTTTGTAATTAAGCATTCTCATCCAATCAGAATTACATGCCAACATAAATATTAGTTTTGGCTAAACAACTTAACATCACCATTACCATTAAAGGAGATAAGATGGGGTTTTTTACCAATCTATACCTCAAGCCAACTAGTACGTAAAAGCAGTTTCTTAGCCACAACTGCATCAAGTACATCCCTTTTCAGGGGCATGTGTTGATCAACAATCACATGTGTACAATCTTCACTGAAGACATGAATAAGACGAGCACCTTCATGACATGGAAATGATAAAGTTAGCCAAAAAATATAGAATAAAATTGGAGTTATAACAAAAAGAACTTTCCTCTCCTCCGAAAGCAAACAGTGCCTAATGCAAATCAATAATTAAATTTCTACATATAGAAGGTAAAGAATTGAAGATTATGATTCTAAGACTTTCACCACTCTACCCGATTTCCCTAAGGTAAATAACTGAAGATTATGATTCTAAGCCTTTCACCACTCCACCCTATTTCCTAGTAAACAATTTTTTTCCTGGCAACCCAACAGCCATCCAAGTAATGTAGTGCCCGCCTTATTTGGTCAAGCCTGCGGAGTTGAACTCTAAGACTCAAATAGTGATCTTTACAATGATAATCACATGAATACAATCCTATTCTTTTAGCTAATTTTTCCTTTGAAAACATGTTCCTCCCGTTCAGTGTTGCAAATTCTACAGTTAATTTCAACCTCAATGCACCTAGTCTTGAGAGAAGTTGATTGTCTGTGTAGCATTCTAGTTGTTTATTGCTCATAACAAGGAAATAATGACAACCTTTTCAAACACCCAGATGATAGCAGCATGATAAGCAAAATGCTTGAGTAGAACAAAAGAACTCCAGATTCAGGTTCCATCAAGTTTAAGTATCAATTTTTGTTTTCGTCCCTTAATTCTAGAGGCAACATTAAAATTTTCTGAATGCGGATAAAAGGATTAAAAAGAAGAATTAAGTTTTAAAGGTGAAATTAAGACAAAAAGCTTTGTGAAGTTTGAAGCCAAAATGATATATTTTAACTAACCAATGGATGAAACTTTGTCTTGAAGGTGATGACTCATCTGGGAGGCCTCAGCACAGCAGATGTAGAATACAAGCGGCACATAAGAGAATCTAAACAGATACAAGGGGCAGAGGATTTAGACAGACTGATACGAAATCACTGAATTCATTGAAATAAAGAAATCATTAAATTGGCAGTACTTTAAGGTTGCATTTCCAGTTCCAAAAGAAAGAAGGTCCCCATCTTCTAAAGAGGTCTGTTTATTAGGAAAGTGATGAACTTTCTTGTTAGAAGTGAGATTCTTGTTAATGAATGTCCCGTACTTCGACAAATCTTTGATTGTAACTTGAGATGATTGAGTCATTTCATCAACCAGTATATGAGCATGGATTCTGGACACTCCCTTGTCTTTGTGAATGATGACATCACACCCTTCAACAAATCAAAACACAAAGAGCAAACCCCAATAGCAGAAGGAAACAATAATTAGCATTTAACAATTTCCTCACAGAGAAACAAAAGAAAGAAAGCAAATTAGATCACCTTTTCGACCCACAGAATAGGTTCCCTTCTTGAAAATATAGTACTTATCTTCTTCTCCTAGTTCTTCAGCTGACCAAAGGGAATAGGGTTTCAGTATTGAGAATAATGCAATGCAAAAATGAAGCAATAGTAACACTTCAATTAAGCTTTACTTGCCTGACGAAGGATCGACGGGAAGCAAAGCCCAAACCATTGCTTACTACCTATTCGATTCTATTAATTTAAATTTAAACCAATTTTTTTCTGCAAACTCCAAACACTAAAATCTCTGTGGTTAATTGCTATAATAATTCTGGATTTGACGGATGAAGCGAAAAAGAAGAGATATCGTCGGGCTCAGAGCTGCTGCTGCACCCCGTCCTCCCTTTTATCGTATATTGATAATAGGGTAAACTACATAAATGACCACCATACTATTGGTAAAATCGCGATTTGACCACCTTACTTTTTTTCGAAGCAATAAAACCACCAAATTATTTAATTGGTTGCAATGTGACCTCCAGCCGTTAAAAACTGACAGTAGGAGTGACGTTGCGGTTAATAAAATTGGTATAATTATACATTTGGTCCACGCTATTTGTACATTTTATCAATTTGGTCTTAATTTTAATAAATAAAATAATTTTATTATTTAATTAGGCTACGACACGTGTTACCGTATTATTAGATGACTTTATTTGTATATTTTTAATTTAATAATTTTTATTTTGCTCCTCCAATCAGGTGGTAACACGTGTCACCAGATTGAAGGAGCAAAATTAAAGAGACAAGCACCTTGCCTCCGGAAGGATTCAAACCCAGGTCAGTTGAGTTAAGATTGAGCGCGCTTACTACTAAGCCAAAGTCATTCTTATAATGCATTGTACAACATCTAATATATGTCTTAAATTGTTGTTTGCTCGAATGAAGAAGCAAATCGATTATTTATGTTCCTTACAAAAGTTGTCCTCTGATTGTTTGCTTGACAGTGATATAACTACTTTAGCGAAGGATAGAGCTTATGCACAGATTCATCTCGATGAAATGAGTATTCATCAGGTAATTGGAAAACATCATTTATGCATGCAATGCTACTACCTGTTTGCTTAAATGCAAGTAGAAAAAAGAGCTTTGCTTACTAGCGAAAATGATCTTGCAGGCCTTGCAACTGTGTCAAGATGCAAGTTCTTTCAATGGACAAAGATGTCAGATGTGTCTACGATCCGATACCTTGCACAAAGTGATGGAGCAGTTGGCAAATGCGGGTATCCTTTTCACCCATTCTCTTTTATTCTCGTTTGATTATCTTGAAAAAGCAAGCTTCCTTTTCGTCTGTTTGTCCAATGTGTCCTACTCTATACTGCATTGTTGTTTGTATTCTCACAGGGGCTAGGAGACTTGTGATTGTGGAGGCAGGCAGCAAGCGAGTAGAAGGAATCATTTCATTGAGTGACGTGTTTAAGTTCTTGCTTGGTGTTTAGCTCGGAAAGATCGAGCTTTACTAAGGTGGGATTGAGTAAGATCCATTAATTTCAGTGAACTCCAGATTTTCCCCTCTGCTCCTCCATCTCCTCTGTCCGGCAATCGCATGCTGAGTGGTCTTATTTGTTACTCTTAAGTCGTTTGATTGGTAGGGTTCGTCACTCTAAAAGCCCCAACCATTTTTAGGATAGGAATTTAAAAGAGCAAAGCATGATCATGATCTGTTGTAAATTGTGAGTATTTGGGTTTCCGCCCTTCATTCGAGCAAACAACAAACTAAGATATATATTATAATTTGTACAATCCATCATAAGAATGGCTTTGGCTTAGTGGTAAGCGCGCTCAATCTTAACCCAATTGATCTGGGTTCAAATCCTTCCAGAGGCAAGGTGCTTGTCTCTTTAATTTGGTGACACGTGTCACCACCTGATTGGAGGAGCAAAATAAAAATTATTAAATTAAAAATATATAAATAAAGTCATCCAATAATACGGTGACACGTCTCGTAGCCTAATTAAATAATAAAATTATTTTATTTATTAAAATTAGGACCAAATTAATAAAATGTACAAATAGCGGGGACCAAATGTATAATTAAACCAATTTTATTAACTGCAACGTCACTCCTACCGTCAGTTTTTAACGGCTGGTGGTCACATTGCAACCAATTAAATAATTTGGTGGTTCTATTGCTTCGAAAAAAATAAAGTGGTCAAATCGCGACTTTACCAATAGTATGGTGGTCATTTATATAGTTTTTACCCTTGATAATATATAATTTCGGCTCGTACCCTTGTATATTTGATATTTGGCTTAATAGTAAAAATATATCAATTTATACCAATTTTTTTAATGTTGTGTTTAATGCTTTTTCGGGTATTTTTTGTGCTTAATATTTTATTTCGTAATTTAGATTAGTTATTTTCGTCGACAGCAGTTAAAAAAAATTCGTTAACCACTAAAAATACTATTTATTTTTTGAATTTCTTTAAAAATATAAACTTCTCTCTCATCGTTAACCACAAAATTTTAATTTTTTTCAACCAAACGCTCAAAACACATCTCTCTCATCGTTTTGCACCCTCCACACATCGGCGGTGCACAGTTCACCACCCAAACACCGGATACCTCACCGTTCAACATTCTCCACTCTCTAGTTGTCGATTAGATGCATAATCGATCTCTTTTTGTTTATTGTTAGATGTTCATCGACAAAGCAATCACCAAATCATTTCGTCGGTTTTCAACGACGTGATGATAGAGTTTTTAGTAGTGAGGGCTGATGAAGGCAAAGGTGGGCGATAGTGGTTGAATCGGTGGTGGGAGGAGAATAATTTAGAGATTAGGGTTTGTGTTTGATATTTTTTAGAGAAATTATAAATTTTATTTTTTATAAAATTAAATTTTTTTTGATAATAAATAAAAAAATACCATGCCACATGGCCATTTTTTATCGGATAACGGCGAAATATTAAAATGGTTATTACGGTGAAACTTAGTATGAATAAAAGAATGAATATTATGCACTAAAATAGCTCGAAAATAATGTTAGACACCAAACTAAAATAATATATGCTAAGCAACTTTTTAACTATTAAACTTTGATATTTCAACATGAATAAACAGGGTAATTTTTACTCAATGAAACCATTACATTAACGTCTCATTTAATTGGATAGTAATTCGAATTGTATTATTTAACATGCATATTTTACTAAACTCACAAATAATCATGTGGAAGTTAAAAAAAAAATTGTATAATAATATATTTAGTCATTTATATTTGTACATCTAATTAATTTAGTCCTAATTCAAAAAAATTCAATAAACTTAAGACTCATTATTTATGCATTCTATCAATTTAATTAAAAATAATTTAATTATTAATATTTTAATAAATTAAATTATTTCTAATTAAAAATAACTAAAATAATAAAATGCATAAATAACAAGGTTAAATTTATTGAAAATTTTAAATAAGACTAAATTAATTAAACGTGTAAACATAAAGAGCTAAATTTATTATCATACACCTTTTCTTGTCACATCATCCCCTACTCAATGATCAGTTTGTAACAGAAATTAAATTATTTTGTAATTTTTAAAAATTAAGTGACCGAAATGAATATTTGTGCAATTTACCCATTTCATTAATTCATCAGACTCATAAAAGCCTAAAACAAATTGGGGTTTTAACCCACAACAAAAGGACACAATATAGGCTACTAATAAAGCAACACCGTTCTATTTACTAACAAATGGGCCCATATCAGTTTCTACAGTCAGGTAGTGATGTTATGGGATCGGTTCGGAAACAATGTATTTGGGCTCAGCTTAGGTTTGAGGCTCGTGGAGCTCAGAATTTTAGGCTCAAGCTCGACTCAAGCTCGAAGCTCATCAAGTTCGGCTCGGTTTCAAATGAAAAAAATTTATATAGTTTTTTTAATAAAAGATTCATTAAAAGTCTCTTTCATAACCAACACTGAAACAAATTCAATGACCGAAAAGGGAGAAAATGTCAAAATTAGATTAATCCAAATAACCAACAAATATTCTTATAATACAAACACATAATTAAAGAAAATATAAAATCAAACAACAACCAACTAAAGAAAATGATTTATTTTAGTTAATTTACTTTTAATAGATTTTTCTAATTTATTTTATTACTTTTCTTTTGCTAAAGATATTATTTTTAGTGCATATGTAGATTCCAAGACTGTTCACAAGCTTTTCAAGCCGAGCCTGGGTAGGCTAGACTCGTTAAGGTTTCGATTTGATCCCGAGCCCGAGTCAAGCTTTGACCGAGCCGTGCCCGAGTAGCTCGCATGAATCAGCTGCGCATCGCCCGGTGACTCGATCCAGACTCAATTTTGCAATAACAAGCTTGCATTGTCGGTCTCGATCAGAAAGTTCCCCACAACATTTCTGATGACTACAATTAGTCTAATGTTGTCCCAGGAGCAATCCGGAGAAAGCTAACTATCACTAATTTTAGATCAAAAGAATCAAAATGCTAAACTCACATGATGTCATTCGAAAGATAAAGAGTACATAATCAGTAGCCGACAATCAGAAGGATGCAATGATCTTCTGGATCCTTGCTTGTGCTCGTTCCTTCTCTTCGGCTCCATCTAGGTCACCGATATTGTCATGATATTCCTGTGTAAAATAAGATACCAAAGAAAGAGCAAAGCAAATATAAGACACTGCACATATCGAACTGTTAGCCATCTGCAGCAACCACGTTTTCCTCAACCATATAATGGAAAGAAAAGCCAATATAGAGAAGTCTCATTTTATATGGAAATTAAGAATAGAAATCCTCTGCACCTTTTCGGTGCCCCTATTTATGCCCCTTACACTAAAAATTAGGTTTAGTGTTTAGGGTTTAAGGTTAAGATTTAGGAAATTTAGTGTTTAGGGTTTATCCGGAAAGTAAACAAAATAAAATCAAACTACGTCTAATGAACAGTTTTCTAGTTCTTTGCAGTGATTCTCAAGGTTATTTTTTGGTGATATGGTCAGACTTTGTCCAACGACACGGTAATATACCCAAGTCCCTACCCATCACCACTTGTCATTAGGTTATCAACCTGAACTATTATTTTTCTTTTCTGTTTTCAATTGATAGATGGGCATTAAGAAAAGTTACAGCTTGAGATTGCAAAAGAATGTCGATGCCTCTTATTATACCTGTGCAATAAACTCATGCTTTACAATCAAGAAAACAGAAACTAGAAAACAAAAGAGTTAACTGATGGAACATCCACAACTATAGAGAAATAAATCGGAAAGCTGAAAAGCCCACAAAGCATGAAAAACCTAAACGTGAGCCGAAGCTCAAACTGCCAAGGAAGAGGTCGCAGTACATGCTTAAAAGATGATACATAAAGGAAAAAAGAAAAGAAAGGAATTGCATGCTTCCAAGGAGTAACTATGCAGCTAAAACTGAAAAGAGGTCAGCAGACTGATATCATTTGTTTTATACACACACACACACACAAGATAATGGCAGACTTATGCAACATATATACATCATGATTGTTGGAATGATCTACCAAGCACAACCACCATCAGCTTTGCTTAGTTTCAAGGATGAGTGAAGATGGAAAGTTTGTTGATCAAATGGTTAACATTCATAACCACTTTCCTACTTTGTAGCCTAACCATTAGATTAGCAAAAGTCATTAGAAAGTGTAGCTCCCTTCCTATCTCTGCACCTTCTCCCCGATCTTTCCTCTAATTATTTTCCATTTCTTGATATTCCCTCTATATTTTCCCTCTTTCTACCACGTTTTCTAATTTCTCTCTCATCATAACAAGTCTTTTTTTTTCAGAGTTGGCTAAGAAGAATCCTCATAGTGCATGACTATATGTAATAACGTAAGTATACTTCCTATTTCCATCTTGGACATATAATGAATCATTGCTATACAGTCAAAGTATTTCTTTGACACGGTTTCAAAATTTAACTCCATTCTTGTGATCAAACTTGTCACTCCAAGGTGGGTTCCTACATTGTACAGCTGTGGTGCTCTCTTTAGGATTGTATGAAGTAATGTCTAACGGTCTAACCTTGTATCAAGCCTCTAGGATCATGGTATGAGGGCATGTAAATCTAGGTGTAAGTGTACCCCTGGATCTTTGTACTTCGAAATTTTTATATTCTAAAACCTGTTTGAAAGTTACAAAACCAGCCCCAAGGCATTTCCATAAACCCTGGGGGTAATCTTGCAAGACCTTAAAAAATCCACATTAATATAATCTAAACGAGTCAACCACAAACCCTATATCATTGTTCACATCATTCACTGTCCAGAGAAGCAACATGTTGATGTTTATTCATTTCTGTTTGTTTTTCCCATCTCAAAACCAAAGCTTTTCAACCAAACAAAGTTATCTTCTCAAACCAATTTAACACTAAAAAGAATAGTTCTTACCCAGCAAGGAACCAGATTTTTTGAACTTCTTACACTACATCATCAACTTATCACCAATGCACATACAGTCAGTCTCAGTCATACAAGAGTTCATTTGTTAGAAAACTAGAAGAAACACATAAGATTGAAACTGTGCAATGCCGTTAATCTAATGGTTAAGTTACAAAGTAAGAAAGTGGTTATGGGTCTTAACCATTTGATTAACAAATTTCCATCTTTCATGCCAAGCAAAGCCTTAAAGATTTTCTTTATCAACAAGCTGGCATGTAACTGATTTCTTTCTACAAATCGTATAGCTTGAATACAGTTTTGAAGGGGGAAAATTACCTGAAGTATATCCTTGATATCATTTTTAGTAAGCTTCTGTTGCTTGAGTAGTAATTCAATTCTTGCCTTCATTTGAGGGTGTCTGCACAGTATTCAATAAACTCAATTGAACAAAGTTTAAAAAGAACAAAGACTACAAACCAAAAAACAAAATAAATAGACATGGCTGAGAAAAAAAGGTGCAAAAGCTTACTCAGAGCACCAAAGATGACCTAGAATAACAGCAATCAACTGCAATCCAAAACAGTATAAGGTCAAAACCAATAATAAACAAACACATCAGTTAATAACTGCAGAAATTACATTGGTTAAAAAGATTCTATTAAGAAGAATAATTAATTCAGAGTTGAAGATGACAGCTATGTATGTTGTCTAACGGACAACTGAATTTTCATTCAAATGAAATATTATACAACTTAGACATGAACTCATTGTAGCCACCTGGCCTTTTTGCAGTATTTATACTGATTCTCCAACCATGAACTCATTGTACTTGCTCACTCTTAGAATATAGGACCCTTTTAAGAACTTATATTTCCAGGTTTTAATCATGAATGACCTGACAATTATAACCTAATCAGTGTTGTCAAGGGCACAAATCCACTCTAGGTGCTAGAATAATTATATTGCAGAAGATGTGGGGCACGAAAAAGGCACTTGCCCAAGCAAAGTGAGGTGTAATATGCATACAAAAAATTCTGTATGTAATATGTCAACGAATATATGTATGATACAAGCTTAAGATATATAATCCTGATAATAAACTCTAAAGATGTGGTCCAGTTTATCTTAAAAAATGCAACAACAAAAAAAAAACATAGCTCTTTTGTTGTTGAATACTCAAAAATTGTTGATATGTATAGACTCCTAAACCAGACAACCTTTAGTATGACGAGAGTAAAGACTTTGACTGACTTAAAACCAATCAGATGCATGATGCATCAAGGATGCTAAGACTTGAAACAAAACCTAAACAATATATATTCAAAACACAATAAGTGAAACCAAAAATATGTTTGGCCTAGGGGTAATTTACTTAACCCTTTTTCTGTTCTATTTGATGCAATCAAGCCTTCTCATACTACCATTTTGGTGCAATCAAACCCAAAATGGGACGGAAAATGCTAATGTCAGCAACAGCATTCTTAACTCCTGTGTTGCATCCGGTTAATGGTACGATGATTGATTATACATACAAATATAATTTGATTTGTGTCACCTATGGTCAGAAAATAAAATTAAAAATTTTAGTTTATTTTATTGAAATTTTAATCAATTAAAACTTATTTAAAACCAATATCCATCAGACTATTGCTCACTCTTCTTTGGTATCCTCCTCAGCATCCCATATGCCGAATGCTCCCGTTTCTTCGTTTTCCCTCTCTCTGTCTTTCATTTGCTTCCAGCCAAGACTCCCCCTTTTCCTCTATCACTTATCTTCTTCTACCCACACATCTCCACAGCTATGCTCCACACTGTCAACCTATCCTCAAAATATCTAGAACCCAACAAGAATCTGATTTTTCAAATCCTTCAAAACATCTGAATCTTAAGCATTTCAGATTAATATCATCATAAATCTTATCCCACAATGCAGTCCTACACGAATAACTACCACAAGAAAGCAAACCAAAAGAAAGAAAGCCAAATAGCATATCTGTTGGTACAAGTGGAAACAAAAACTAAAGAATCTTGGACATCTATGTCAAAAATGTATGCCATGCCTGTTTAATTGCCAAATTCAAAATAAATATACATAGTCTTTGCAGCAGCATACATGCAAACCACTTAAGAAGAATCAACTAATTCCACCACAAACATCCACAAAACAGGCCTGACAAGCTATAAAAATCTCCCCTCATCAGGCACTCAAAAAGCAGAGAGATAGAGAGAGAGAGAGACCTGAAGAGTGTAAAGTCCAGATTCAAGTCTCCTATTGTACTTTTCCTCTTCATCCATCTGCAAAATGCAAGCCATGTTGTAGAGGAAGTAATCTCAAAGTTCAATGCAGACTAAAAGGTTCATGGATTACCTCCAAATCATCAAGTTCCAGTTGTTCCAGTCGTTGTGTCTCTGCTTTAACTCTGTCAGAATATCTGCATCATTTAATCGAACATAAGTCGTAGAAGAAAATCTCTATCCAACCCTTCTTCAAAATGACCGCTGCAACTGTGGCCTATCTGGTCAATAAGAAGAGAAACCCTTTTTCCGGGTACTAGAAATACCCCACCCCCTGCCCTCACATGAGGAAGAATTTTCTTGGCATATTAATGCCAACAGTAGTAGAAATTCAAACTTAATCCTATAATTTTGTGAAGTTAAAATAAACAAAACAAGTGAAATAAGCCAATACCTTATATATAGTTCCATAAGGCGGTCTATCTTCTCACATTCATTCTCAACAAATTTACTTAACAACCTTTCCCTTCTAGAACCTCTAAAAATTCCACCTGGAAATAAGACCACAAACATGAACATGTGGCTGACTATTATTTGAACTATAAGGCTCAGCAGTTGAGAAATGTGTTCCATTATGTTGCTAAAAAGGTTCGTAATTAATTGGTAATCATCTGCAGAAGCGACATGCTTATGTGAGGTCAGTGCTCTGACAGGCACATCATCAATATCCAGGTTTAGACCATATCAAATGTCCAACAGGAATCCAAAATAAGACCACTTGAAGAACGCGGTACTAATGTCATGCTTATACAAAGGCACTTACCAAACAATGATGCAATTAGTGATACAAGGCGCTCTTCCAACTCCTCTTGGTAGCTTTCCTTCTTGTTCTTCTTACTTACAGGAATCTAAAAAATGCAGGAGCAAAAGAGTAAAGACATAGTATTAGTACTGAATGCAATTAGACATGGATAAGTGCTCAAGAAAATAAAGACATACTTGCCTTACCCATGAAAGCAGCAAAGGCAGTCTTCAATCCCAAAACATCCACAAATCGCTCACAAGCAGGTGGATACTTGGTAATGGAAAAATCAAGTGCCCTGATGGCAGAGGCATAAGCAGATTTCTTTTGCTTCATAATGATGATCATCAACTCCACTCCTTCGGCCTTAACGAACCTCTCCTTGTTCTCCAATGGCATCAATAAACAACACAAGCAATCGAACAAATTCTCCAGCATTTCCTCTTCATCTGATGTCTTGGGATCCTTCGATTTATACATAGCCACCGCCTGCAAAACCACATCCACGCCGTTCATCTGTCCCAATCTCTTCTGATTGGCAGGGCTGTTTTGAAGCAATATGCCCAATATCTCCGAGGCGTACTGCTTGTTACTATCGAATTCCCTCACTTTAATCTTCCCCAACAACCATCTCAACAACTTGGTCCTCTCGCAGACCAATTCAGCCACGGCGGGCTTCACCTCTATCATGTTCTCAATGCTGGCCAGGGTGTTGTAAATAGCACTCATCTCATCAGGGTCCTTGTCCGATAAGCGTTGCAGATTCTGGACCAGCAGCTCCAACACATTGTTCTCAATAAGGGAATCCACCAGAATCTTGGCGGGCTCGTCGTTGTCCTCCAGAACATCCTCGTCCGTCAAGTCCTCTAACAAATGCACAACGTCGATGGCAATGTCGGTGTTGTCGTGGGACAAGAGGTTGAGAATGGAAGGGATGGCGTTGAGATTGACCAGCTCAGGGTACAACTCAGGGGCTCCAGCGAGAATCTTTAGCTTCTCCAGCTCCTCGTGAAGCTCCACTTCCGAGTCGGCGAACCGCTCCGGTTGGTCCGGGTACTTGAGGCGGGCCTCGATGTTCTCCTTTAAGCGGCGCTCGAAGGAAAGGACTAGCTTCTTGAGGGTGCGGAGGTCGAGTAAATCGACGGCGCTTTGGGATTTCTCGAGGGCTTCGAGGAGTGAAAGGTCGACCTCCGCCTCCATCTGATTGTCTCCGTCGTACCGCCTTCGTTTAAGAGCGTTGGAAACTTCCATGGTAGAATTCCACCGCCTGCTTGCGGAAATCTGCCGAGTTTCAGTTACGCCGTGAAGCGTTTTTTTGTTCTCTCCTGGGGGGCGGCCTCACTTCATCTCCTTGGGCAGTTGGGATGCCAAATTAATCGATTACTGCAAAATTTAAAATTTGATTCCAATTAATTGATTGCTAGTAGTTAAACAAAAAATACTATTACAAACCTATCATTTTTATTTGGTATTATAATATTTTTAGTCCCTAAAATTTACATATTCTATTAATTCGAAATAATTTAATAAATTTAATTATTTATATTTTAAAAAAATATTATTAATTTAAATTTTTGTTATATCGTCAAAGCAAACTCGTCGTATCAAATCAATATTTCGATAATTATATTATGTCATAGAGTAGCAATAAGTTATTGATAAATTATTTTTATGCCATAAAAGTAACATAAAAGTAAATAACATTATTTGATAAGAAAAAGTAATTTGAGAAGACTAAAGATTAAAATGACGAAAATTTTAAATATTAAGCGTCAGATTGAATTGTTTTAAATTATAATTTTTTTATAAATATTTTAAACTATGATAAAATTAATAGATTGTATAAAATTTAGGACTAAAAATATTATTATATTATTAGTTGGGTGATCGGTTTGTAATAATTTTATTTCATATAACTTTGTTACTGGCTTTCTACTTGTATTATAGGTCACGAAAAATTCTAGAATTGGTGACATGCACCGCTATATTCTGTCAATGCTACACATCACTATTTTATTAACACAATTAATTATCATTAATTACACATTTAATTAAAGATTAATATTTTATACATTGGCGGTGGAAACTGAAAGTTTACGCGTCTTAGTTTTAGGGTATATGGTTCAGTTCAGTTTACGCGTCTTAGTTTTAGGGTATATGGTTCAGGTGTTTAGGTGTAAGTGTTTAGAATTTATGGATATTTGTTTCAGTTTAAGGTTATAATTTAGGGTTTATATGTTAGGGTTTAGTTTTTAGGGTAATCTGATGAGGATTTAGGTTTTAACCTATAAACCCTAAATTATAAGTTTCCACCGCCTGTGTATAAGATATGTATCCTTTAATTAATTCAATCTTAATTCAAAATAATTTAACTAATTAAACCATCAATCTTTAAAATTTTTATCGCTTGATCATAATTTTAAATAACTCAACAAAAACAACTATTCAAATTGACAAATTTTATCAATTTAATCACTATTTTTAAAAATAATTTAGTCCATATTTACAAACCATATGCAACATCGAAAAAAAATAAATAATAATTTTATCAACATAGTTGGCCCCCATTTGAGACAAAAGCCGAGAAATTTGAAATAAATATTCGGGTTTGGAGGAAAAATTGTTAGCTGTACCGGCTCACCACGTCACCTGTGGTCTCAGCCAATAAGGTCCGGTCCATCCACTTTAAAATAATATTAACATGTAAGAAAAATGTGATGATTCACCTTAGAAAAAATAAGATGGATAGAACTTATTGGCTAAGACCACAGATGACGTGGCGAACCGGTTTATCTAATAATTTTTCGGTTTTGAGGCACTATGGTTGGAAGCTCTTGCAGACAGAGGCGGATGCATGCGGTTCCGGGGGTCCTTAATGTTGCAAACCTGCAAAACATTGTTTGATTCAGAACTTACAGTGCATCCCAAAGCTAAGGTACCCTTTTGTACTTGGCTTTACATACATACAGTTATTAGATTAACACTTAAAGCACAAAACTCAAACAGATAAACCTTATAAGAAACCAATGTTATCTCTTTTTAAAAACATAAATAGTATCTGATACTTCAATTGGTATTCATGAAGGAATCTAAATGCTACAAGGGCCGTCAGCGCCGATATTGATTGGCATCGTCATGTTAGTCCTACTGCAGTAACTGCACTACCTCCATTCATTGAAGAATCATGGGATTCGAGTAATATCGTCTGCAACTTTAAATGCTTAGCCAAAGAGGAGGCAACTCATGATCTTCCATGTTCCTTTGTCATATGGATCCGGAGAGCCCTTGTAACGGTTCCGAAGATTCTGGTATGTTGTCTGCTTCCATTATTGGTAGAAATTATGACATGAATCTGGTATAATGAATGATGTAAATAAATATGAGTCGCACAGATACATGTGTGAGCTGAACATATCAGAATGCTCTTGCTACCTGTGAACAACTTGTATTTCTACCAATAATCCCCACAAGAACAAACTCCATCCTTAAAATGATGAAAACGGTTTGCATCCCTCACAATTATTTCCCTGTTAACAAGTTTTGAGATAAGCTTAGTGGCTGAATGGCAATTAATACATGCCCGCAGATTCTTTGTTATCCTAAGTGTAGTTCCTTGTGCTGTACTTATTAGCCCGAACGCAATTGCTAGCCTTTCACTGTGATTGCAAAGGGTTTCCTCCATCTCTTCATCATTCAAATCATGCAAGGAAGAATATGTATCTGGAACAAATCCAGCTAGCTTCAACCTCCTCTCCAGTGACTCAAGTTCCTCGTAAATCTCCTTTGATCGCGGGTGTGACTTGTCTCCTACACGGAATGCTTCAAGTTTCCCATTGATCTCGATTAAACTATACCCCAGGTCCTTGCTCAGTCCCTTCTCTCTCATCAAAACTCGTACCTTTGTAACACGATCCCACATTCTTGCAGATGCATAGAGATTGGAAAGCTGCACGTAATGCCCTGTATTATAAGATTCGAGTGAGAAAAGCCGTTCCGCGGCATATTCTCCGAGTGTCACATGGCGATGAATCTTGCAAGCACTTAGAAGTGCACCCCATACTGATACACCTGGTTCTATTGGCATGTTCATAATAAAATCATAAGCTTGATCTAGATAACCAGAACGTCCGAGAAGATCAACCACACATGCATAATGCTGGTGACGGGGCTCGATTCCATAGTTTTTCATACAGTGGAAAAGTTTCCATCCATCCTCCACAAGACCTGAATGGTTGCAAGCTGTGAGAAGTCCAAGAAAAGTCACATCATTAGGATGGACACCAGCATGATTCATCAACTGATAAAGGTCTAAGGCTTCTCGTCCCCTACCGTGCAATCCGTATCCCACAATCATGGCGCTCCACACAACAACATCCTTATCAAGTGTTCTATCGAAGACTATACGGGCCATATCAACATTTCCACATTTTGCGTACATATCAATGAGAGCCGAGTTGACAAAAATATCATCTCTGTGCTCACTTTTCCTAATATAATTGTCCATCCATCTAGCTAACTCAAAAGAACCAACTTGTGCACAAGCTAAAACAGCAGACCTGGCTGTTATGGAATCAGTTCTGATATTGCGGGAAATCATATCACGAAAAAGTTTGACAGCTTCATCAGCATAACCATTCTTGGCATAACCAGAGATCATGGCATTCCACAAAATCAAATTAGGAACCTTCATTTGATTAAAAAGGGATCTTGCAACCATTACTTGCCCACATTTTGCATACATAGCAGTCAATGCAATGAGCAAGTCAGACTCCAGTTCAAGCCCCATCTTAATCACAAAACTATGAATAGATTTCCCATGTTCCAAATCTTCTACATCTGTATGCGCCCTAATAACACTAACAAGAGCAATCCAATCTGGCATTACACCCGTTTCACGCATTTCATCAAAAATCCTCAAAGCCTCTATAGGCTGTCCATTCTGAGCATACCCTGAAATCATGGAAGTCCAAGAAACGACATTCCTAATCTCTAACCTCTCAAAAACAACCTTGGCACTCGCGATTTTTCCACATTTTGCATAAAATGCAACAACCCCATTCTGCACAAATACATCCTTTTCAAACCCAAGCCTAAATATCTGCCCATGAACTTGTTGCCCCATTTTGAGACAGGGTAATCCACCACAAGCTTTAAGAACATGAGGGAGGGTATAACCATCAGGACTGACCCATAAAACCTGCATTCTGGAGTACAATTCAATAGCACCAGCAAATAAATTATACTTAGAATAACCTCTAATGATAGCATTCCATACAAAAACATCAGGGTCAGAAAATTCATCGAACACTTTACGTGCATAGCCGATTTCCCCAAGGTTGACAGCCGCATTTATTAATTTTGTGATTAAAAACCCGCGTTGGTGGACACCGAGGAGGAAAAACTTAGCATGAACTTGTTCTAATTTGTTTTTTTGGGAAGAGTTGTCGATTAAATTGGCGAAAAAGGAATCGAAATTGAAGTTGTGAAAAATAGTTGAATCAGCATTTGAAGAGAAGTTTTTGAGAAAATTGAATGATTGGACGGTTGCGAAGTCGAACAGTGTGGTTTTTGTGGGATAAAGAGAAGAAAGCGAATGAAAAGGGTGTGAAATTTTTGTGAGAACTGAAGGACTTGAAGCCATGGATCGATAAGAACAGGAGCAGGGGCGCTGCCATGCACTAGCAGTCTGCGAAACAGCATGCAATATGATTACGGCTTTTACACGTATCACCACTTAATTAAATAATTTATTATTTTATTAATTTAAAATTAAAACTAAAATGAAAGAATGTGTAAATAATAGGGGTCAAATGTATAATTTTTAAATTTTTCCGTCAATTGCCAGTTTTGTCACCCTATCGTTAGAATTTTTAATGGTCAAAATAGGTTGTATAATTTAAAATTAACGTTTTCTATAGTTCGGTGATCCAAATATGTATTCTCAATTTGTTTGGTGGTCAGTGGGGTAGTTTTCTCTTTCTTTAATAAAAAAAACTGAGAGACTCAGGTGATAGAGAGAATCCTTTAAAAGATGAGTAGCTGACCAACCTCTATATTTTTTTTTTGGCTTAAACGTTAGATAGGTGCCCAAACTATACCTTTTTTCCAGTTAGGTGCCTAACGTTTGTTTCGGGCCACTTAGGTGCCTAACGTTTCATTCCGTAACCCATTTTAGGTTTTACATTAAAATTTTTCGTTAAGTGACACGTTACATGTTTTTAGATTTTCTAATATTAAAAATAATAATAAAATAAAATAAATTAATAAAATCCCTTCTTCCCCATCAAACCGCCCCTCCCCCTTCCCCTGTTCTTCTTCCCTTTCCTCTTCACCATTGAATCACATTTCCCCTGTTCTTCTTCCCTCTCCTCTTCACCATTGAATCATATTTCCTTTTGTCACATTCCTGCCCCATGATACTCAATGTGAAGGTGAGGATTAATAGAAAAGAAAAATGAACAACAAAATCTGTTTAAAACATTAAAAAAACACCCAAGACAGATCAATGAGTATCTTTGATATCTTATCCAGTAAATCCCCTAAGACGTGTCTGTGGGATATTTTATTGAGAAGTACGAGAGAATGGGTGTCGGAAACATGCCTCCATCAACTTCCCGAGATCGAATTTGGGAGCCTTCAAAATTTTGACTTTACGAATGAAGACATTCTGCAAAGGATAGATGCTAGATGTTGCCTTCTCGATTCCTTTTCCAATCATCTCGGGAATGAATTTCTGAACCAATTCCTTCAGAATTCAGATCACAAGATGTTGCTTGAGCAGTCATGATCTCCCTCATCTTTCGGCGAATCTGCAGAACAATAAGAAACTTCCCTCAGTCATCATAGGATTGACGTGTTTGCAAGTCAAGAAAATTCAGTAACAATTACTTAAAATGCTTTGCAGTAAATAAGGGTAGATTACCTGTCTAATCTGGCTAGACTGTGCATAACAAGTCCTCTTAACCTGGTTCGGGCATCTCTTAGTAAATCTAATGCAGAACATTCTCAGCGTGTAGTTGTCAGTTGTCTTCACATCCACATAAATTTCAATCAAGGTTTGCCATTTGCGCACTAAAGACCTCAATTTGTCGGTGGTAAAGTTCATTCCCTAAAAATTGAAAAGGAAAACAAATCAAAACTTTTAATTTCTATTGCTATAACAGCTGAGATAATGTAGTGAATAAGGCCATATATAGTTGCATACCCAGAAGTTGGTCAAAACATTTTTTCCTTGAACATCTTCAGCTCTCAAACGGATCTTTCTATAGGAAGAAAAACAGGGGAAGGGGGAGGGGCAGTTTGATGGGGAAGAAGGGATTTTATTAATTTATTTTAATTTTTTATTATTTTTAATATCAGAAAATCTAAAAACATGTCACGTGTCACTTAACGGAAAATTTTAACGTCCGTCACGGCTAAAACCTAAAATGGGTTACAGAATGAAACGTTAGGCACCTAAGTGGCCCGAAACAAACGTTAGGCACCTAACTGGAAAAAAAGGTATAGTTTGGGCACCTATCTGACGTTTAAGCCCTTTTTTTTCGCAGGAAAAAATATGAGGTTTTCCACCCCGTTCTTCTCCCTTAACACAAGAACAATGTTTGAAAAAACTACAACACGTTAACTTTAATATCACAGATGTAACTAGTACAAAAAAAAAACATCTTTAAAAGCAAAATACAATTTTATGTAGACACCTAAGAGATCTGCAGATTGGGCGAGCATAATTAGATATCCAAGTCATCATCTGGGTCCTCATCGGAATCAGGCATCTCATCATCTGAATCACGGTAATAAATAATTTCACCCCTGCCACCGTCCTCGTTTGTCTCCACATTTTCCACTGCAACAACATGTTTGCTATCCACCAGAGATCTCCGGCCATCATAAATTTGTAAGGGTTTACCATTACCTAAACCGAACAAAAGTCAATCCAAATGATATAGAGAGATTGAGAGTGAGAGAGACTCCAATGCCATAGAAGTCATCGAATGATGTAAAACGAAACCTAAGACGGCAAATAAAAGCTAAAGTTCAAGAACATAATTATATTCTACCCACATGCCTACCTTGGTGTTCAAAAGGAAGTACTACATTAGCCTTATCAATTCGTTCTTTCTCTGACAACTGCAAATTGAACTGTACCTGTAAAACAAACAGTAATTCATCCCCAAATGACACCACCAGACTGAACTTAACCTATAAAACTGAAATTTGATAAATGGAGATCCGAATTCTAGTTTTGCCAGAACATGAAATTATAAGCTATGCCACTATCTTTCTACATCTTGAGTATGCTAATTTGTTGAGCAAAGGGAAGGATTCTAGCAGGTATTAGTGTACCCTCACATATTAAAAAAAAAAGATGAAAAGGCAGAGAGAGAGAGAGAGAGCTATGACCTTAGGCACAAGACCCTGATTAATTGCTCCTTCAGATGACAATGGTGTAAAGTTGATGCCTGAATGCTCAATGTGAACTTCTTCTGACTACATATAGGTTTCAAATAATCATGTCAGTCTGCTGCAATCTTAATCAGTAGAGAATGGTCCACACACGGAGAGAAGGGAAGTTACCATCATACGGACCCGTCCATTTCTCTTCTTAAATCTAACATGAAACTTTCCTTTCTTGGAGTTATGCTCAATCAAAGAGAAATTTTCCAAATCACCTCTCTGTCCATTTGCAAGTTGATGTGATGGTTCTAAACTCGCCACCATAGATGACAAATATTCCAGAACAGCTGTAACTCTGGCCTTGTGAAGGTCTGAATGTAATACCCAAAAGATGCTGGAAATCTGATCTGCAGCCATAAAATAACATTAAGAAAGCATCCCAAAGTACTCACTACAGGTATCAATTATACCATTCATCAATTTCAAAAGTTTCCACTAAAATCCGGGAAGATGTCCTTTTAAAATCAAGAAAGGTATGTGTTAAAAACATAGGATTTTGCAGCCAGAACTGAAAACTATATGGGGAAAAGCAATAAAACACCAACCACTATTCTAAGAGAACTGAAGGCAAACCACATAATGGGTAAAGTTGAGAAATTTCAAAGAACTGAACAATTCCAGGGAGAAGGATTATAGCAGAAAAAGTATAAACATACCATGGCTACGGAGATTGCTTAACAGGCGTGCAACTGATGACACAGATGCCCGTCTCAACATTTCATCTACCTGGTAGAGATAGGTGAATGAAATACAATCAGAAAAAGAAGAAACAACAGAAGGTGGGAAATTGGAGTTGAAAATTTCTAAAAGCATGAATTCAGCACAAACTCAACTCAAAGCTAATTTCAGAGTAGTTGATTTTTGACAACCAACAAGAATCTATTCTTCAATTTAACCCAGCCTATAGCACTTAAAATAATAAATATTTTGTATTATAATAATAAAAAAACATGCAAGATCAACTTAATAAGAAATATACAGAAATGAATGAACATAGACATTACTATTTTTTTTCTACTTCTGTCAAATCCTTTAGATTTTCATATAGTAAATGAAACATGATATTAAATCTTTATCTCATTCTAGTACAACACCAAAAATTGTCAGCCCATCCAAAGTTCCTCTCTTTTTTTTTCTTTAAGCTTTAAGGCCATTCTATCTGCACGAGCAGCAACTCAACATTCAATACATTTTAGAACAGAGTAATGAGCATTAACCAAGAGATTGCAACGTTCAATCAGTGTTGTCAAGGTGTAAGCCTAGGCAATGCACCTTAGCACCAAACAAATAAAAGTGTCGTAGAACCTTTAAGGTAAAGTACACTTGATCAGGCATGCACACCTGGTGTGCCTGGGTGCATATTTCTGAAATGCGACAGGCGCCAAAAACAACACCTAACTGAAGTTCCTTTAAATTTCCATTTTTTAAAATTTTCTTCTATTAATGTACATGTACAAGTAAGAGGGAATCATATACTTCTCAATATTTGTAAATTATACATATAGATAGACACGTATATTGCACCTTACTTCAATTAGGCAAGCTTTTCCTCTTCTTCCCTTGGACCTCAGGAAATATAAGAATTCTAGAACCTAGAGTGTGCATTCTTCCCTTGACAATACTAGACAAAACGAAACTCCAAATTTCTTGATTGCACTCCGTTGCAAGCTAGAAAAATTCCAAGCTAGATATTGACAAGATATTTTGAAAGAAATACTAATCATACAAAGGCCGGTATGCTTGTACGGACTGTCTATACTTCACTATTTTTTTCCTTTTCCCTACTTTGCTTATATAATTCCAGTAGTTAAAGTTCAAACTCCATTCAATCAAATATTAGCAAACACAATAGAGAGGATTACCGAGTCTATGGCAATAGAAAACCGGATTTTTCCGCCTCCTACTAGTCCTACAAACAATCAAAAGTAACAATCAAAACAACTCACAAAAACCTATAAATGAATTTACTAAACAAACAATTGAAACCTTATGTTAATCTTTCAAACATGAAAAGGATTTACCTCTGCCAAGTTCAATAATTGAATTGAACAACTTATCCATATGTTTCACTTCACGAAAAACAGTAACGGCACTCGAAATCAAAGCTTCATGAGAAGGAGCCCTGAAGTTTCCACTCTCGACTAACTGATCTTTCCAACCAAGAGGATCATTGTAACAATCTAAAATTTGAATTCTGAAATGTCCCAAAAAAATCAATTTTAAAGAAGAAAAATAGCAAAACTCGTGCAGTTTTATAGCTTTAATTTATCAAAAAATGTAATTAAGTTTCGTTTGTTCATTTAGAAACAAAATAAAAATAATTTAGAGAAAAATTTTATTCACCTCTTATCTGATGAGGCGACACTAATTCCTTTGCTTTTCAGCAACTCCAAATAAAACGATGGACTCCGGGAAAATGAAACAACGATAAGACCTCTGCAGCAAATTAATAATCAAACAATTATCCTAATTTCAAGATAGTAACGATTAATTAAACGGTTTCTGAGAGAGGAAAAAAAGAAAAGCGAACCTTGACGGCGATTTTCCTGCCAAAATGGAGGAGAAGAGCTGACAAAGCACGTGATCGAACACTTGGAAACCAAAGGGAGAAGCGACGGAGTCTTTGATGGTGAGCGCAGGCGCCAGCTCTCCTTCTAGAGCTCCTTCTCTTAGTGCTACGCAAATTGATTTCGCCATTGCAACTGAGTTGGAATTTTTCCAGTGTGTTGAGAACCCTAGAGAAAAATATTAAAGGGGTTTTACAATAGGGAGTGGGGGCGCGATTGGTTCAAGGGACGATGATGGTTTCGAAGAACGACGGTGCAGGTGTGGTCGGCTCAGGTGGCGCGGTGATGCGCGACGGGAGTGCGTTTGCGTTTCAGATTAAAGAGCACTGATGCATTCGCGAACAATATTAGAGAAAAGAATCGAAGAATAAGCAGATTGAAGGAGATGAAATAGCAGAGAAAGAGAGGAAGGCAACTGAAACGAAACTCATACCATATTCACGATAAAGAACCCTACACAGTTATGAGGTTTTAACCCATTAAAGGAAACGACGCCGTTTACAAATGATAAAAAAACATAATGAGAACGTCGCCGTTTTGTTGACTCTAAAAGTGGGCCGCATCAGTACTCGGTACTCCATCGCTCAGAAAAACTAACAAATGATACAAATATATTGTTGTTTCAAAAAAAAATGAGTTTAAAATTAAAATAAGTTATAATTGGAAGAGAGAGTTACCCATCACTATAAAATAAATATATACTATATAAAAAAAACAATTTCTTTTGCCTTCGAAGTTAACCTATCAACAATTTTATTATTCATAGTCTCTTTGCAATTCACAAACTCCTATAAATTCTCAAAAATCGAATCGATAAGTCGTCCACTAATATATGATACAATTGAGAACGGGTGCAACGATATCCCGACATACAAAGCACGATAAATATAATTTATTTTTTCCGTTTACCCTTAATTTCAACTTGTGATGGTAGGATGCTAGAACTTTTAAACTTAAATAATTTGAAGAGAAAACTTGTTGGTTCCTATTAATCATTTGAATAGTTTGTCACATGATATACATAATATTGCAAAAGTTCTATGGAACAAGATATACAATTGTAATTTTATGATTCAAATCTCATCTTTACCAATTGAAAATGTTTTGAAGTCCCTAAAAATATCATTTTTTTCAACCGTTCTTTCTTCGGGGTAGCGTGATCCTATTCAACAAATTTTATTCCAAAATAATGTTAAAAACGCATTTTCCTTTTCTTTTTAAATCTAGGAAGATACTAGCTCTTAGATATTCTTATTTCGGTGTCCCCCAAACACCTCCAATTCAACTACGTCTTGAGATCTTATTTTGCTTTAAACAATGGTATCATTTGCTTGGAATAGGTTAAAAAACCAGTTTTGATTCTGGGTTTGAATTTATGATTTCAGGTTTCACTTCCAATATTAGGCTTAGTTTGTGGTTGCTTTTAAAAAGTGCGGTGAAAAAAGTAATTTTCAAACTAGCTGTTGAAAAGTAGTTTTGAAAAGCTGGTTAGTGTTTGTCATTGATGTCAAAAAGTGATTTTGAGGAGATAAAATGTCTATTTTAGACATGATATTGAAAAGTAAAATTAAATTTGGGTGATTGTTCAAATTAATTAATGTTATGATTTATGAAATAAATCAATTTCAATTATAATAAAAAATTATTTTTTTATAAAATTTAATTTGAAAATATAAACTACATTCTAAATTATATACGGGCATACCATTTACACATTAATAATAAATATAAAATAAAGTACAAATAAAACAATTTTATTTTCAATATAAATATTATAAAATATATATTATTTTACAATTATGTATGCATAAACATTATTTTAACAATAAATTATAATAAAATAATAAGGATAAAAAAGTAATTTTATTTTCAAACTAGTTTTTCCATCCAAGAAACTATAAAATCCAGCTTCTTGGTTTGGGTTGAAAAGCTGGGTTTAAAAGCAACCAAAAACAGTATGTTTTAACTAAAAACACTTAAAAAAGTGATTTTTGGTTGCCAAACGCAACCAAAAACAGGCCCTTAATCTTGCACCTGGAACTATAATATTATTATAAATATAGATGTTTATTTGTGAAACCAATGAAAGTCAATGCTGCTTATTTGTTAGAAAAGTCTTGGCACGTCTAAAATATAGATGTTTTAATACGCCACGTTGCTAGTATTCATTAATATAATTAAAAAAACATAAAATTATAATTTTGAAAAATATTTTTATAGTTTTTAGGAATAAATATTAAATTTTCATATACTTTTAAAATTTTTCTAAATTTTCAATCTTTTAAAATTATTGCTTAATAATATTGAAAAATACTTAAATGAAATTTTATTTACTATTTAGCGGTCAAATAAATATTGCTCGTTGATTTTAAATGTTAGCCGCAATAATTATTTTATAACAAAATTAAAAATTCAATGACTATTTTATATCTTTTTAAATGGCAGTGAGTAAAAAATTAGTTTTGCTTAATTTAGGAACTATAAATTTACTTTGCCCTTGATTTTTTTTTTCATTTTTAGGTAAGGGCTTTCCTTTACCCTTAGCTTTTGTATTTATTTTATCTTGAGACTCGAGTTTAGGTGTGTGTATTGTCAAAGAGTTAAAAATATGAATGAACAGATATTATATTATAATCACTTTAAAATTATTAAAAATAATTTAATTCTAAGTACAATTCCAAAAAAATTATAATTTAAGCTCAACATTATTTTTTCCATTTATCAAGCAACACTTAATCTTCAATAGATTTATAAAAAAAACTAAAAATTTGATAAATATTCAAAGGTTAGCTAAATAATTAAAATGGTTAAACATAACATTTAACACTTTGAAACACAACCAAAGGCCCAACCATTTCCAAACTTGATAAATCGATCGCACGTGAAATACTTATTAATAAAATTCTAAATAGGATATTCTGTTTCGATTGCTTTTTCAATGGCTCATTCATTACAAATACATAAATTTGGCAAACCCACTAAAACATGAATAAATAATGGCATCCTCCACATGTCCATGGCGTTTTCTATAGAAAGATATTGAATGAAGATGTGACAAACGAATCGATTTCAATTGAATTACTTCCAAATTTAGAATTATTTCAAAATTTTAGATAATCTCAATTCAGATAATTTCAAATGACTTTGAATCATTTTTTCTTCATATCTGCAAGATCTATTTAATTCTAACTTTATTTGTATATATTTATATTTATATTTGAAGTAGGATCTCTTATCAAATGTAAAGTTTTTAAGGTTTATATTTTTCGAATCGTTAGATGAGAGTAAATAGATGATTGAGATAAATAGTAAGAAATTAATTTTTTATGAAAAAACAACATGGGATAATCTCAGCTATCCATTTTACCCTCATCTAATAATACACGAAATATATAAAACTAAATAAATTTTACATAAGATAAGTAAATCTTTGGGATGCCGGTGGGGTGGGTTTCATGAGGATCCGCTCCATTAACACTTAATTGGGTGAGGATGGGTACAAGTCTGGCGAGTGGTGCAACAGGACGAAGACAAAAATTAGACACGTCATGGATAGTGAAGCATGTGTAGGTATGACTTTATACTCGCCTCATCCCTGCCTGCCGCACATGATCCCCACCCATATGGTTTACATAATAAGAATATTTTAAAAAAATTCATCAATCCACCTAATTTTTAACCGACTCTCAAATCTAACTTTTTCGGTTCGTCAATTTATCCTTTTTACATGATACCATAAAACTACTCGCTATTGTCAAATTCCTTCAGTTTCTCACTCGTTTTATTTACTGAATTTTTTGAACTTGTATTGAAGTCATATTTTAATTTACTAATTAAAGGATTGCAATGACTTATTATTATTATTGTTGTTGTTAAATGTTGTTTTTTAGAGTAATTACATATACGAGGGAAGTTTAGTGGACAAATATTTTATATATATTCTATAAAAAAGTTTATATTTATTTAATTAATACTTGTAAATATATTATATAAGGTGATAGAGCATGAGTGATTTTAGTCATGTGGATCATAGAACATAGAAGATTTTAATTATACTCACAACAATACACAGGACAATATAAAACTTCTTTTAAAAAAACAAATATAGAGAAAACAGTATCTGCGTCCACCCCACCGGATAGAAATTTTCTATCTCTATTTATGCCTCCATACTCAAAAATAGATTTAGAGTTTAGAATTTAAGATTTATGGTTATGGTTTAGTGAATTTAGGGTATGGTGTATTTTTTAGGTCATATGGTGTAAGGTTTAGGATTTAAAATTTAAAGTTAAAGCTTAAAATTTATTTTTTTAATTTTTTAGTGTTGAACATATATAAGCGCATCGAAAAGGGGCAAAAAAATTTTATCCCCACCCCACCCAATTAACTTCTGTAGTAAATCCTAACTAGATATATCTCCATATACTTTCCTTCCGTATATCAATTCATTACAATTACAATTACATAAATTTGCAAAACCCACCCCAACTAGGGTAGATTGCATCCACCACATGTTCAAGCAGGGGCGGACCCTATGTGGGCTGGAAGGAGCTTTGGCCCCTCCAAAAGTTTAGAAAATTAGTATCTCGTCTTTTAAAATTTTAAGAAATTTAATTTGATTCCTTTAAAAAAATTTAAAAATTTTTATTATATTTTAAAACTTTTGAATATTTCTAATTAAGTCTCTGTCTAGAATTTTTAAAAATTCTAATTAAATCTTAATTTTTTTAAAAAAAATTAGTCCAACCCCAATTTTTTTTAAAAAATTTAAATTAAACACTTAAAAAAATTTAATAAACCCCCTCAAACTCCGTTATCAAGATCTACCCATGTGTTCAAAGTCTTTTTTTTCTTTAAAAAAATGAAATGAATGAATAAACGAAATAGAGTTTGTGTATCTGATACGTGTCAAAGTCTAGTTGGACAACAAAAACAAAAGTACACCAATGATTTATCCATGCACCCAATAATATGGATGAAAATCTTCTACCCCTTTTCGGTGCCCCTACATATGCCCTCATGCTCAAAAATAACTTTGGGGTTTAGGGTTTAGAGTTTTAGGTTAGGGGTTGTGGTTAGGGTTTAGGGAATTTAGGGTATGGTATATTTTTTAAGGTATAGGGTGTAGGGTTTAGGATTTAAAATTTAGGGTTAGGGCTTAAAATTTAATTTTGTAGTGATTTTTAGTGTTGGGGCATATGTAGGGGCACTGAAAAGGGTCAGACGAATTTTATCCCAATAATATAATATAGACAAACAATTGCAATTTTGAGAAAGAGACAACACATGCTTCAAAGCTAACCCACTCTATCATCTCCTCGTTTTAGGCTCTAAATTTCCGAAGATTAGACGTTAGAGTGTATTAGCGTACTTGTATTGATTTCGAAAATTTTACTTCCTGTCTTTTTACTAAAATCCATTACATATAATAATAAGGTTAAATACTCACGTATGACCCCACGTGTGACATGCAGTGAAAATTAAATTTAATTAGCGTACTCTTATCGACGTTGTTTGCTTGCGTCTCCCCTGGTCTTATCGACGTTGTTTGCTTGCGTCTCCCCTGGTGTTTGTTTTTTCGGTTTCGTGTTTTTCTTTATTGTATGAATGTGCAAAGTGTTTTGTGTTTTATGCATTGTTTTTCGCCGCGCGATTTACCTGATTCGATTTTGTTTTTCAACTTCCGTTTTCTGATGACCTATTTATCTGATTCGGTTGTAATCGATTTGTTGTTGTCTTGCTTGTTCATCGTTTATATTTGTATTTCGTTATCAGTTTGTATCTCGTTTATATTTAGATGCAAGTTGATCTTTCGTTAGTTAGCATTTTATGGAAAAATTAAATCAACCCTCCCAACTTTACATATTTTTACATATCAACAAATAAATAGTTAGTTAGCATTTTAAATTATTTTTTAAGCTTTACTATAACTAAATTATTAGAAAAACAGTGTTTCAATTGTGCAAGTATGAAATTGTATATAATTGAATCGATTTTTTCAAAACTTTTCTAAATTATAAATTTCTAATCTAACACGGAATTGAACAAGTGGAAAGAAAAGTTTGTTCATTTCTTCTGTACTTGATTTTATCGGGGAAATAAAATTGAACCAATTGATTATGTTTTTGTTCTTACACGATTAAAAAATTATTTTTTTAGCAACTAGTGTGAGAAAAGCCTAAAGAAAATATTTAAAATAACAGTTAGATATTAATTTGTTGACATGTAAAAAATATGGGAATTGGGAGTGTTGATTCAAATTTTTCTGTTAAATATTTGGCGATGTCAGAATAATTTATTTAATTTGTTAATAATCAGTTCAATTTAGGATATACAACGTATACCACTAAAATTTAAGTGATATATCGTTTATATTGTTAAACTTTTAATTTATTCAATTATAGTATTAAACTTTGATTTTGACTTCAGTTATACCATTAGATCATTAATTCAATAACGGCATGATGATGTAGACGACGGTTATCAACGTGGCCAAAATGACGTCATTTTGATGTGGCTATTGATGTCAAAAACAAATTTATTTTAGCCACTGAACTTTAGGGGTGTATCGATTTTACCACTAATATCTAAAGGGTAAACTACACCATGTCACTAAACTATTAGCGTTAACTTGTTTTTGCCATCGAACTTCTAATTGGTCTAATTTTAACACTAAAATTTTACGTTTCAACTCGTTTATGTTACTCCATCGTTAAATCTATAACTGCATTTGACGTGACTATTGGTGGCTGATGTAGACGTCGAACCAGAACAACATCGTTTTAATAGGTTATTTAGATGCCCATATCGCCTAAAACTATATCATTTTGTAAGAAAAAATATAGAATTTTGCACAAGGGAATTTGAACCCATTTAAGCACCCTAATCTAGTGCAAAACAGATTATTATTAAGACTTTCTATTTTGTATGTTCATAACATCCAAAGTAAACCAAAATAAAAATGCTTCTTCAACCAAATATCAAGTCAAAGTTAAAACAATTAAGTCAACAATATTACAAAAGTTTTTTGAAATATTTTGGTTACTCAATAGAGAGATTCTAGTGGTTTAATCGACGTAAAAGGAGTTTTTAATTACTGATTTTAAAAAAAGAGTTTAATGGAGAAAAAAGAGAACATAAAAAGAAGAAGAAAAAGAAGAAAAAAAAAAGAAGAAGAAAGTTAACGGGCACGACTACATCAGCATTTTAACGATAGTTAACATGAGTGACCTCAATGAAAAAAAATTAAAAGTTAGTTGATTATATTGCAAGTTTCAAAAGTTTGATGATTAAAATGAAAGTATCTAAAAGTTTGATGACTATTTATGTAGTTTACCATTAACTAAATAATAACATGTGACTGTGAGTGTGATTCACTTAAATAATTTTGAAAGTGCACGTGGAATCACGCAATGGTTGTAGCCTTCCAGCTGGATTTGGTCGGTATAATGGTATTTTGAATGATTAATTTTCCACTAAATCATATTCACATGAATAAATGGAGTGTAAAGTTCATAACCGGTTATTAAATTAACTTAAATAGTTATTTTACTTATTAAAATTTCAAAAATATTAAAATACACATTAGATTTTATTATAAATTAAACATTGTACCGTTAAATGTCTTTAGTCTAACGTGAACCGACTGAACAACTAAAACAATATATTAGTTGTTACAAAATGAACATTAAATTTATAAATGTTACAAAACAATCAATGAACTATATAATTATTGTATAATAGTAAATTATTATTATTTTTTACAAAACAATTATTGAATTATTTAATTGTTACTAAATAGTTGGTTAATACAAGTTATACTTCAAGTTTTTCACTGAATTTCAAGAGAAATTAATTTTAGAAATATTTGAAATGAATGAATGAAAGAGTTTTTTTTTTAATATTTCAATGAAAAGAATTAAAAGTTATTTATTTTCAGATTTTTTAAATTAAACGAATCAAAGGATTTTTTCTTTCAAGAAAAATTTCTGAACATTAAAAATCACTCTATTCAATCATTTGAAACATTTTTGAAAATAAAGTCTTTTGAAATAAAAAAAATAATTATTTTGTAACAATTAAATAATTCAATGATCATTTGTAACAACTAAATAGTTTATTGATCATCTTGTAGCAATTAATAGTGAATTTACTACTTTGTAATAGTTAAACAGTTCAATAAACATTATGTAACATTTACAAAGTTCAAATGACTATTTTATTTTAATTGACCAATTAATTTGTCTTTAGACGGTTTAATATTATCTAATTACCTAGTAGCCATTTTATAACAAAATAAAAATTTTAAGGACCTTTTGAAAATTCAATGGTTAAAATAATTATGTTTAGATAATTTAGTGACCATTAGTAAATTTTATTATTATTATTAAATTGTAGTACAATAATTATTAAGATATTATTACATTATCCTTTTTTTTTAAATAAATTCTTCAAACTTTGCAATGTCTCTTTCCTTCCTCTTTTGCCGGTCTTAGTGGAATTTCTCGCCAAAGTCCAAACCATTACCGAACTCACCATTTTAATCCCATCACCTTTTTAAAGTTCTTGTTGTAGTAGTGCTCTAATTGCCAACTATCAGGCAATAGCGTCCTCTATAAAGCTCATGAAGAAGCCATTATTGTTGGTTTTGTTAAAGGGCTTTTCAGTTTTTCAGCAACCATGTTCTTGTCTTCTTGCATTTCCCATCCTCTAATCTCACCCAAGGTTTGCTTTCCTTCTTTTGTTTTGGTTATATGTTCTTTGTCTTACTTTTTTCCTAAAAACAAAACCCTTTTGAGGTTTCTGAAGCTTTTGATTGGTTTCTTAATCTGTGTGTTGCTGAAAGTTTCTGTCTTTTGTTGTTTAATCTGTGGTTTGCTGAAAGTTTCTGTCTTTTGTTGTTTAATCTGTGGTTTGCTGAAAGCTTCTGTTGGGACAACCAATTTGGCGATTTCATAGGCACATTTCAGTCTAGTTTCTGCTAAATCGAGATGTGGGTTTTGGCTTTGTATTGTGGAGAGTTTGTCTTGTTGGAAAAGAATTAAGACTCTGGGTATCAGATATGAAATTAAGGGACTTCTGCTAATCTGAATGACACACATAACTTTTTCACTATTTTTTTGCTTGCTCAATTGACATATTAGAATTTTGATTGTACTGAAGCATACTGAAAACTGCAGTTAGGCTTTCAAAATGATCATATTTTTCATGTAAAATTCTTATTCTGAAGTCTATGCTTTCCCTTGTACCTGGTTCCTTCTGTTGGTTTCTCTAAATTTTCAAATTTTCTTGTGTCATTTTCAACTTAAACTGATAATGCATACGTCAAGTAATCAATAGGCTGGAGTAGTATCCCTCAATGAATTTTATGAGAAAAAGAAGTGTATAATTGAGCATAATATGGGGGAATATTATGAGTTAAAACTGAAAATATATGGTCTGCTTTCTTTCATTACTTGTCTAACATGTTATTAATTACCAGGGCATGTTAACGGTTAAAGAACATGAGTTATGATGAGCCATGTAGTGGACTTTGTGAATTTGTGTAATTGTGCTTCTTATTAACATGTTGACATTTTGCTGTTTAACCTTAAGGCTAAAGAGGTATCCTTAAATTTGGGGTTTCTTTCTTTTAGATTAGTCACTTTGGGCAGCCAAGTAATCTTCGCCGTAATGTGGAAGTGGACAAGAGATTCACTTCTGCTCTCGAAACCAGGTCCACAGATCATCCCAGCCAGCAAGCAAGAATTGGAGCTGGCTTACTTGGTGAATGGAGTTTTGCTAGAGGAACAAGACTTGTTATTAGACCAAAAGTTTCAACATTTATTCCCTTTAGAAAAAGCTTTGAAGTACAAGCTTCATGTAATTCTTTTTAGCACTTACTTTTCAGTAGAATTTCGCGTACCGCTTTTCATTTCCTGTAATTGTTTCCTAGTTTTCATGCATGTCACATGGTCAGCATTGTGTGAATCATCCACTATCTTGAAACAGGAGGTGCACCTTCTTAGAGAGTCTCTTGCATCTTCTCTGCAGCTCACCATGGTCCTTCTAAAGCTCGTTTATCTTAACGTAATTTCACGTCGAGGATTTCTATGAATATACTATTTTGGCTGTTAAAATCGTACCTCTCTTGCACCTAGTAGAACTTTTGGTCAATTCCTAGTATTTATCTGTTAGCAAAGTTTATCTGCATTAGGTCCTTCCTGCTATTACTTTTTGGCTCCTCACTTATAGTCTGTAGCAGAAACCAGTATTTTACTAGAAAAAAGAAAACGAAAATCATTGACCATGTGCTGAAAGAGTGAAGAAAACGAAATTGATATGCTTTTGACATTCGCTGCTAAATGAAAAGTCTCGCATATTCTAGAGGCATGTTCCACATGTTTTTATTTCCTATATAAATTATTGCTGCTCAAAGGTTGTGAAAGGTCTAAATCAGATAGTTCCATTACTGTTTCCTTTGTTCTGCCTGTGCTGATTTGTGCTTGGCTGTTGGACCAGTTATTTCCTTTTGCTGCTGCCTTGATGCCTACTAATGTCCCACTTGCACCCATCAGTGGTTTACACCAAGTATGCTTATGCTGAAGTGCACTTTAAATGTCCTTATTTTGTAGCATGTACGCAACATATCCTCTTAATTGCCATATAGTCTTGAGTATTGGTTGAATATTGTTAGAAGTCGACATTGCTAAGCATTTTCTTTCATTCTTCCTAACCGGTACGTATGCCAACACTTTTACAGGGTTGACAACTTCTCAAATCGCCAGCAACATGTTTACCTTGGGAACGGCAGCGGTTCTTCCATTCTATACTCTCATGGTTTTTGCTCCGAAAGCTGAATTGGTAAGTTTCTAATCACTACTAGGGAAATCTCACTTATCATTAGTCTCTTCTACTGATTTCCAAGTTCCTCTTCACCATTTATAGCTCCGCAATCTGAACTTTATGTTGGTGCAAATTCTGTTAGAACCAAGTTTTCCATTCAATTTTTCCTTGTCGGGGACATTGTTTGTGTTTTCTATGACAAAACCATTTCAATATATTCCATGATGGTTTTAAACCTTTATGGAGAGAGAAGTTTTAAACCTTGAGATATGGTGATTTATATATATATATATATATTGACACACATTCCTAGGAGTCAGCTTTTGCTTATGCTGTCTTATAGTCTTAAAAATCTTATCTTTGTTTCAATGATCCATGTAAAATATTTTGGGCCGTGCTACATTTCTAGGGGAATTCATGTGTTTGGCTTGCATAATTATGAATGCAGACTAAAAAGACAATGGAAAGTGGTGTCCCCTTTATCGTGCTTGGGCTTATCTATGCGTATCTGCTATACCTGTCGTGGACGCCTGAAACATTAAGGCTGATGTTTGCTAGTAAATACTTGCTGCCAGAGGTACATGTTTACCGGCACTTACATTATAAGACCTCTATTCTGTTTGTTTTAGATGCATACGATTGTCGATGATAACTGCAACTCGTGTGCTCACTTTTACATGTGTTTTCTGCTCACCCTGAGTTTTAGCTATCTGGTATGGCCAAAATGTTCTCTAGTGAAATGACGTTAGCTTCTGCATGGATTCATTTATTGGCTGTAGATCTCTTTGCTGCAAGGTATCCATCTCCCATTCTGTTTCTCTCTTGATTCCACGCTCACGCGCATAAACAGTTCGAACTTCTGAGTTCTGACCATTTCGCTTCATTGTTCAATTCCAGGCAGGTTTTCCACGACGGACTGCAAAATCAAATCGAGACTCGGCATTCGGTTTCTCTTTGCCTGCTGTTTTGTCCCATTGGAATTGCTACTCATTTTGTTACCAAGGCCCTTGCAGAAACTGCTGCAGGTGACAGACATAGAATGCCCTGAGATTTACTGTGTTTCAGTAACATTCAACTACTAATCCTTCTGTATGGAACAAATTGTGTTGTCTCTCTAATTTCACTTGGAACATAATTAAAATCTATCAATTTCTCATGTTTTTTTTCATGTTTATCAAAGCAATTCATTACTGGTTACCTTTCCCTTTTCAACAAAATCTAAGACAGCTTTTAGAAAACAGAAAAGACAAGCTCTTCATGTCTTGAAACGGTGTTGATCAGTGGACAACGTAACATTTTTAGATTAAAATCCGTCACAAATTAACCTTAGGTTAGGGTGCCACACAACTGAACTACCGATAAATTCAAGATAAACCATTGTTAAATGAATTAAAATAAATTCAAATGTCAGTAATTTTACATAAAATTATATGAATAATTGCATATTTTATATATGGATTATTATTTATATGCATGTATTACATTATTTATCTAATAATTTTCTGATTACAAATAAGAAAAAATAAAATTGCATGAAATTAATATTTTTACAACTCGAATAAAAGTAGGTTTATTAAGTTTCACCCTCTTCAAATGTCCTTCCGTTTTGTGTCTAGAACATAACAAATTCTTTCCTTTCCACACCAAAGCTCCAACACACTTACAATAGTTATTGACACATGTTTTGGTACTTAACTTCTTTTGAGTCTATTGACATTGGTTTCATTTTTTTTATCGTTATTAGGTATCCATTTAGCAAGAATGTTCTTATTTTTTAGGTAATAATTCCTCTTAGCACTCACACTTTTAATCATTTTTTTCTTTCAAAAATTAGGGATGACTACTTTGCCTATTAAAAAGTTTGATTCAACAAATAAGAGGGGATATTGAACACTTAAACATATTCAATTTCACGTCTTCTATATATTGTACCTACAACAATGCCAGCTATACTCAATTGGCAAATATAATTTTAATGTTTTTGCTTAATGGAGTCTTTTCTCGTTCAAAATTACCAATTTATCGATAAGGTGTGTATACCTTATCAAAGAGTGGTCTCAAGGGATGACAGGAAAATAAATCACCAGCATTTAACAATGAGTGATCTTGCAAGGTGAATGAAGATCGTATAGCAGCAATACTATCACATAAAACAGATTCATACAAACCATATATACTTTTTTTCACAAGCCACGCCGCGAGCCATCGAGCCAACATTCCAAAACAAAGTCCATGAGACATCATAGTTTAATGCAGGTGGAATCTTATGTATCAACAGACTCTAAGCACGGAACAATTTTTCATCAATTAGCAAAAACCGTCCGGGATAAAAAAGTAGATCAGCCTGTGTCTAACACCAATAAAATATTAAATGTAATCAGTTAAACCCTTCAAGGGCAAGCACAAGCATAATCTTTCCGGTGGGTAGCTGTAAACTATAACAGAAAGGTAATTTTGAAAGAATATTACAACCTTGGAACCTGTTAAATGTCTACACTAGGGTCAAATATCTAAATTTGCTTTAGCATTTCATCGATTGGCTCGGATGTTAAACCACTTTGACAATAAAGAATTCAGACGGGATTACCTGGCTGGAAACTGATTAAAGCAATGGAATTTTACTACCCATCATGCCCCATAACTAAGGGTAAACAGAATCAACATCTTCACAATAAATGCTGCAAGAAAATTGCATGTTGACGCATAAAACCTATGTTGCCACTGCACAAAAAGGTAGAATTGCCAGCAAAAAAACAATCACTACCACAGAAAAGAGGATGAATGCTCTTCAAATACCTAACAACCACTATCTCTCTTTCCCTCCCCGTGTATGTGTAATTTTCCAGTGCTACCCTGGTGATTTCTTGGGAATGTTTCCACGGCTTAGAGGCCAAGTCTTATTCACCTCTTCCCCAAAAACATTTTAACCGATTTTAAAAATGTCAAGGACAAATCTATGGCTGGCTACTTAAGTTTCCCAAATTATATTCAGCTAACCTTGATAGTCTATATCCTTGTTTTTAAATTAGTAAAAAATTACTCCAGAAAACAGAAAATATTTTACCGAAATGACCTGCCTCCCCACACCATCATTGTGCAGTTTCAAGTGTCAGAATGAAATGGTCATTAATCGATATAATTCCCTTCATACTACCCACCAAAATCCCAGCCATGCAGTATTATGCTTCCAAAACCACAGGGAATAGAAAGACGAGGAGTTTGACATGTACACAACAACATTCTTCACATACCAGAACTGCACAAATTAAGTCGGAAGAGAAGGCATCTCAAGTTCATCATCCAACATCCCATTTGATATATCTGCTTTTTGAAGAGAATCTTTCCTACCACGTTCCAAGGTAGTTGCTTCATATATACCTACAAAGTTATGGAGAATCAAAGATAAGATCTCTTGAGATTTAGGCACAAAAACATTGCCTTGCATTGAAGCTTTTTGCAGCATTTCCAGAAATTTCAGTAATGAGTCAAGAAAACCAAATTTTACAGCAAAGCAAACATGAGAAAGAGCTTCTTCATAGAATTTATGAAAAGTGATAAGATGGAAGGGGAGCATAATAAGATTTCATTATCGTCTAATATGTTTTGAAATAGATATAATAGTGTACATTCCTCCTGTTGATATATTTGCTTGGCAAGATGTGCTAGATCCAACTTCTTAATTTTTTTCACAAATAACAGACAAGGTCCATGATATAACATAATGATTAATGAAAACAAAACTTCGATATACAATTCCTTCGATGTATTTACAGTTTTTTGGGGACATCCTATGTGTTAGAGTTGAATGCAACAATATTTAGATCAAAAGGGGAAAAAGATACCCCCAAAGAAAATGCAGCCTTCTTTATCCATGGCTCATTCACTTAAAAAAAATGAATAAAAAGTTATACGTACCAATTCCTAATATAGAGGAACAGATTAAAAAGCCTGCCAAGGAGAAGTCCATTTTGTACGCAATCTCCATGACACTTATGCATCCTCCAGCTGCCATTAAATGTCTTGGAGAAGAGAAAACCATATGCAACCTATGAACAGATGAAGTAGCTGCAGTTATTTACAAGTCTAACATTGTGTTTAGTCAAAAAGATTAAAGCTGAAATAAATGGAAGTTATCCGAGCAAAATTACAATCAACAAAATAACACCCCTTCAATCTTTTTGTTTAAAAAAAAGAAAACGATTACTTGAATTAGAGTATGCACTATGCAGAACCTACAGGGGAAAAAAGGATGCAAAGGAATGTAGAACGAGGGTTCTGGTACATTATATATGCGCAAGTCTGAATATTTTGATGAAATAATGCAACAGGTTCTTTAAAACTAGAAAAATTATAAAAGCCATAGCAATGCTTTAGCTACTTTCATACTTCTCCTCTGCGATGCTGTCAACGTAGAATATCAATATTATTCCAAAGAGAATGGTACTCAGAAAAGGCCAGGCAGAAAATGGCAGTTCCACACTGCTATCAGAGGATCCCTGAAGTGTTCAATTTACACAGAGGAAAGAACAAAAATTTGTCAAACGAGATAAGATCCATAAAGATGAAACTAAACATGTACACTCAATGAAATTACAACAATGGATAGGAATAGCAGAACCCTTACTATGATAAAGTCCCACATGGCAACAGGGAATAGAAAAGATGTTGCAGAAGCAATGGTTATTGCATGAAGCCGCCTTTTGAGTTGATTCTAAATCCAGAAAATGACAACAATGCGGAATTATGTTAGTATTGAGGGGGTTGGAGGCTAGTAGCTGATGCCTTTCAGTTGGCAAAGAGGCTAGAAGATACTACAGAAGCATTAATATCAATACCTTGAGTGAAACCCGCCTAGCAATCACCCTTCTCAGAGCTGATAAGATCCCAGCCAAGATGGGAACTATCATTTGACTCATGCCCAATACTTGTTCAGTCTGAACCTCTGAATCGAGGCTGTCTTTGAATGGTATTTTATAGTTAAGTTTATCAAATCAAACTTGAATAATCAGAACAAGAAAATGAAGATAACTGTCTAGAGATTACAGAGAAAAATCAAATAAGATTATACTAAACAGCGAGCCTGATGGCCTGTAATATCCTAGGGACCGAAATTTGAGGAAAGCCTATTATAGGATATAGAATGGAGAAAGTGTTGCAACAGCCCAGCCTTGAGATAAGAAATAAAAAGATGCCAACATCGCAATAAGCCCACCAACCTGGTAAACCATAAGAAAAAAATATCAATTATCAGATATTTCATCCATTAATGTTGACACTGAGGACATATTAAGTTTGACCCTAATAGCACCACTGATCTCAATTCTAAACCAATAAGGCAACAAGACCAATGTGATGTCCAAATACTTCTCAAGTATGACAGCCCCAGACTATGGAGGCACAAATCTCTTCTACATGAATATATATAACGAATTAGCTATAGGTGTTTACCTTTTTCCAGACATGGCCTTTTCTACCATATAATACTGCTGATAATACTCCAAGAACAGCACCAGAATACTCTGCCAATATAGCTCTAGAGAAAAACAAAAAATGAAAATTAATGTATCCATGGAAACCATTAAAAGTTTCATATGGGTTAAAGACCATGACAAGATTGAACACAAAGAAGAATATGGGTATGGAAGAGAGCAGAAACAAAAACAAAAATGCTTCAAAAACCCAAAGTCTGCAACTGAGCTAATTTGATGTAAGAAATGTTAAATATATGCAATATTAAAAATAAAGTATGTTTAGTTAAGTATATAAATATCAGTATATATTTGTAAACTTAATTTATATTACAAATTAATTTTTTTCATAAAATTTATAAATTTATTTTAACAAATGTATATGATAGTGATGATATGGCGCATCAACTGTCCAATGTTCTTCAGCTGTTGACAGCTTCCTCTTTCTCTTCCTGGGGATAATATTAGGAGGAATGCCCAAAGGGGCTCCAACTCAAGAAGACCACAAATAAGCAACAGACCTTCCAAAAATGTATGTGCAGTACTAGTATGTATGTTTGAGAGAGAGAGAGAGAGAGTTCAATATAGAGCCTAAGAGATCATAAATTAATGTTGTGTCATACATCTGGCCTAAAACAAATAGAGAGAGAGTTCAATAGAAGAAATTTTGCACAGGTCAAATTAAAACAAAGTGCATTATGTTGTGTCATACATCTGGCCTAAAACAAATAGCCTATAAGTGGTGAGTCACAACCTAACATAAGGCCTATTGAGTAATCCAAGGAGATGAGGAAACCCAAATTATCAAGTGCATGCTTGCCAGTATTCGGAACAAGTTCTCTTAAGGCTTGGACTTGGGGTTTAGGAATTTGTGAAAGTTGCAATTTTCGAATAACAGATCAAATAGGGTTCATTGCTGGAACTGTCCAAGCAAGGACAAGAGGTTTGACACTATAATAAGACATTTGCATGCATTTTGCACAAATGTAAATAATTAAAAAGGAAAAAGTAAATTTCAGGATTCCTAAAATGTAGGAAGTTGAAAGCATAAGGATTTCTCATAAACTCAACAGATTAATATTTACAAGTCTGCATATGCTATTAATTCTAACATAGCAGAAACGGGAAAGGAAAATATAATGGCACTGTTTCTATAGCAAAGTTATATTGTGTTTATAAATCATTACAAATTTTCAAAGATAACAACATCATCTTATATGCTCAATCTAACTAAACTAAGTATGTTTGAGACATGTAAACAGAAATACGAAAGAATTTCTAATGCACCAGAAAGGTACCTAAGTGGTCCACATGATTTAAGACCCTTTCCCCACAAGATGAAGTATAAAGCTGTTATTGCTCCATTAATTACAGAAGGAACAACCTGCAAGTTAACAAATAACAACTTCAAAAAGGAGCAGATTAAGGAAATTATAGGAGTTAACACTCTTTCTTCCAACTGTTATTATCTTTCTCATGAAAAGAAGCAGTTCTACTACACCTGTGTATTTGAGAGTGATCTTCCCTTCCAAGGCTTTTGTAAGAGTAAAAATAAGATAGATGATGGAACCAGACAACTGAAGATAAAAAGCATCACTGAAGCTCCAGTCTGGTTCAGGTACCGATACATGGTGTAAACTGACCATATTCTCAATAAGTTCCCAACAATGTGGATTATCTGCAGAGGAGTTTGCCTACAAGTAAAAACAATTAAGGGTAAAATCATCTATGCACTAGCAAACTAAAATATAATACAACTAATCCATATCCAAGTATATGAGCACGTTCTTTTGTAACAGTGTTTTTAAATTAATTTTAGTATTTACATTTATAAATGAAAGAAAACATTTATTTTAATCTCTAAATAAATAATTAATTATTAAAAGTTTAATACCTCGATCATACTTGAGCTGCACTTTATGCTTTTGCCTTTCAAAACATTACTTTAACTAAACTAAGCTAAATTCTCTGATAAATTACATAGTAGTACTCAACACTGGTAAAGATAATTCTTCAGTCAAGTTTCTAACAAATTATTTCTTCGAGGGGAATATTCTCTTAGCCTAAGCTCTCAACCAACATTATGCCAAGCAGACAATTTAAAGAATAGTAAGTCAAGAACCTTTAGTTGTTTACTTCTTGAATCAAGCAAATTGATAAGCTACAGTATTCGATTCAGTAATGCTAAACACGCTGGTCGCTAAAACAAGGTAAGCCACTGTTTGGTTGCCAAGAAAATGCCGGAAAAACGGAAAGTTAAACAAATTTACAGGAACTTCATAACACATCATAAAAAAATCAGTTGACCTAAAATCTGCAAAATAAACATAAGATTCGAACTTCTCATTCCTCCACAATTTGCTTTTCCCCCTATATAACCAAACAGAAAAACTAGGGTTCTAAAAACATAAAATTAAAAAAAAAAAAGAATGAGATTTGTTTTATTTTAATACATACCTGAAATGAGGCGATCCACGAACCTCAGAGATTGGTCTTGGGGACATCATCTTCAAAGAGAGAGAAAAATGGAAACGAGTTTCGTATCTGAAAAGGAGAATATTTATAGCTTATTATGAGACAGTGGTCTAATTTGGATTAGACAAAGCTTAAACGGAGATTAATTACTGATAAACAGTGTTTAACAAGCAAAAGTGAATTGATAGAAAGGAAAAAGAAAAATTAGACAATACATATGACCCAACTGATATCTATTGTCTTGGGCTGGGCTACGTTGGAGGATTGGGCTTCAACTGTTCCATTTCTTCTTGCTTTTCTTTATGGCTACACCGCGCTTAATTTAATTTTAAATTTTTTAAAAAAAATTCTGCCACGTTCGAGGAGTACCGATGAGTACTATTGCTGCCACCACCATCATTATTGCCGCCATCGCCGCCGCCACTACCATTGATGTCGCCGCCGCTGCCAAAAAAATAATCCTTAAACCTACAACCTAAATTCTAACCACTATCCTAAATTTTAAATCTTTAAACCTAGACCCTACAACCTAAAACTAAGGTATTTGTATGAACTTTTAATTTCTACCGCCAGTGCATAGAATAATAATCATTAAACTATAGATATTCAACTTTAAGCATTACAATGGCCCATTTTATTGGATATATAATCTTGTTAGAGGAGCCTACCAAAAGAAAATTGAGGATTAGAAAATGAAATCTCATGGGACTCCCATGTGTTCTTAGTTTTACTTGATTGACAAGCAACAACAAAATAACTTAGATACCCTTATGATTTGGACATCCTAATAGCCCCTTATTCATGCATGGACTGTCCTTTCACATAATTACAGCCTATCTCAATTGTTTGTGAGATTGGTTTTTCCTTAAACGTTAATCAATACAAGTCACCTCGTATCTATATAACACTACATAAGTTGAGGTCTTTTAAAACTTACTGTCCGGAGATGAATTCAACTCCAATGGAGAATTTCATCATTGCAGATTTCTCTCTACAAACCTTACTGTCCCGCCAACTTCCTGAATTCCCACCAATCTCCGCCGATCGCACCGTGCTTGACGCCGGCAGCCCTACTGCAATACCAGAGGCTCGGACTGCCATGGCCGATGGAACCAAGAAGAGAAAAGCAATGGAACAACATACCTGCAAATCCCAAATCATTTCTCTAGCGGTTTCCACTACTGAATCAGGGGTAAACACTAGTGTATGTATGTATGATGATGATGATCCAACTCCAGTTTTTCCGACAAATTCCAATCCTCTTGTTGATTTCGGGTTTTAAAACATTGCTATGTTTCAGAGATTAGGCAAAGGGAAGAAAGCAAGAGAAGCAGAGGAAATAATTCATGTTAGAGCAAGAAGAGGCCAAGCTACTGATAGTCACAGTTTAGCAGAAAGGGTATCTGTTTTGACCGTAATAATATTCGTTATGCCTGCAACCGCGATAAAATACAGCGACCAAAAACACAGCTACACCCGCAATTTAAATCTCTGGCCTAATATTGATCCCTCTTGTTTTTCAGGTTAGAAGAGAGAAAATAAATGAGTTGCTTGAAAGGCCTTGTTCCGGGATGCCACAAGGTAAACTTGTTACCATCTTCTTGCTTGATCTAGAAAGAATCGTATGTAAACATGAAAAACATGAGTTTTTTACTGGATTCAACAGACCATGGGAATGGCAGTTATGCTGGAGGAGATAATAAATTATGTCCATTCATTACAGAATCAAGTGGAGGTAAATTCTCTGTCATGAAATCCCCTACCAACATCAAATCTTGTACTAATTTTTGCTGCTTCTTTATCAGTTTCTTTCAATGGAGCTTGCGGCAGCTACTTCTTATGACTCCAACTTCGAAACACAAGGGATCCAAAGGCCACAGGTACAGATTAACTCGTTTTTGAGTAATTTTTTGGCACGGTTAAGCTACCATGAACACCCCAAGAAACAAAAGAATTTCATACCCCAAGCATAGCAAGATTGTTTATTATCATAATTACTGCACTTAAAAGAATGAGAAGCATAAAAATCATGGTATTATCCAAGAGCACAATCTTGAGAAAAACAAAGTCGTATTGTTGAAATGAGTGGTTGTGGTTGGCAGGAGGGAACATATTCGCAAGTGGCACAACGACAACAGATGGGGAAATGGGGAATAGGAGAAGGAGAACAGCATTGGTTCCATTCGACATGGCCACTTTGACTGCACTTTTGGCCCCTTTTTATCGTTTTTTTTCCTCTAGTTTGCTATAATATTACAAAGCACATGAATTGTCGTAATGCAAATCAAATGAAATCTTGTTTCCAGATACCATGGAAAATGTTTCATCTGCTTTCTTGCATGTTACATATATTTCCACTGAGGTACTGTACCTGACGCACAACTTTATGTTAGGAGGATAAACTTATAAAATTTTAAAAGGGACAAACTTATACAATTTTAAGAGGTTGCGAAAATAGATTTTCAATAGTAAATACATATAAATTTTCTTAAAAAATTTAAATCAGAATTTCAAATTTTTAAGGGAGCGATCGCCCCTCCAGCCCTCCTCTAAGTCCACCCCTGTTTCCACTTACATGTCTTTTCTTCGATACAAATTTATCACTATTTCAGCACTGGGTTGAGTCCAAAATTCATACTCTCACTTATCTAAATCAATGAATTTTTATTATGGTAAGTTACACTAATAGTTATTCAATAATTAGAAGGGTTATTATTTTGGCCATCAAACTACACAAATTTCATCACTAACATTTCAATCAGCTCTATTTTAGTCGCCCTCCTCTAAATTGTTAACAAAACTAATGTTGTAATCTTTTTTTAATTAGTATAATAAAATATTTAACTCTCAATATTTATATATTAAATTAATTTGATCCCAATTCCAAATAGATCAATAAAATAATCCTTCTAAATTTATATATTTTGTCAATTTTACCATAACATGTACCCTGACTAATGCAAAAAAGGTGTGGTACATTTACCAAAAATAATATTTACATTTAACCCTCGCTAAATTGTTAACAAAAATTTATGTTGTAGTCTTTTTTATTTCGTATAATAAAATATTTAACCTTCAATATTTACATATCATATCAATCTAATTTTTTATCAAAATCATATCACTAATTTTAGTCCTAAATAAATTACTAATAAAAGTAGAAATTATTTCATAGATTCTTCTCACCACATTATTTATGATTCTTACAAATTAAATAATTGTGTATTAAATTGTTTTTCATGCCATTTATATACTAGCATTAATTCTTTCAAATCATCTTCCCCTGATTTTTTTGGTTTAACCACATATATCTGACATTTTGATTCAATTAATTAATTTGGATCAGATATTATAGACACCTAATATTAGAAAGACGCTATTTTTAATTATATCTTTTTAGTGCAAATAGATGTGTGTAAAACTCATTTTTTCACATTCTAATACGCTTGCATTCCTTTGTTTTCCTCCGCTTGATTTAGCCCACCAATCCAAACATAGGATAAGAGCATTTTTATTACTCAACCAAAAGAGAGAAAAAAAATCCAGAGTAGAATTGCATAAACCATGATTCCAGGATACATCAAATTTAATGCACAGATAAATAGAGGATGCAGCTCGTAATAGGAAAATATGTTTAATTTATTTATATATTCTAATAGACATGAATGGTATTATTACTTTTGACTATATATATGCAAGTCCTAAAATTAAATTATAATGGCAGGATAAAAACTGATTGCATAAATACATGCAAAAATATACTTAAACAAACTATTTACTCCCTAAGTCTGCTGAGGGCTATGGCTGCGGTTCAGTTCTAAACTCTCAAGGCAGCAAGAATGAACCTGCTGTTGACTCCTGCCCTGTATAGCTGCAGTTCAGATGTAGTTGCGGTAATTATAATCTCCGTGTTGGACGGTGCAAACAGCACATCTCCTTCTTTGACTACGTCTTCCCGTGAACTAGTGCGCAGTGTTCCCTTCCCAACAAACACAAGGAAAATAGATGGGCCCGGGATGGCTGGAAAAAGTGCCAGTGCTCCTTTCGGAAGAGTGCAGCGGTCAACTTCAAACTCGTCAAACGGTGGGAGATACCTTGTTATGTATTGACTCAATTGAAACCCTTTCAGGATGTCGGGATAGCCCTGGAAAGGAAACAATAAAGAATCAAAATTGAAAATGCAGAACTTCAGTTACCTTCTAATTCATATAACCGATACAAAAGTCAAGTAACACCGAAACAAAAAGTTCGTTGTAAATTAGGTAGGCCAAGGTTCAGTATCAACAACAAATAGACACCTCTGCTGGAGTCGTTATTCGTATAGCACAGGCACAAGAACTCAAGTTTACAAGATTTCCATGAAAACTTATTAAACAAGCCTTGGGGTAATTGTCCCCGTCAAGAGACAAACACATGTTGCAAATCCGTCACAGAAATAAACATAAGCCAGTAACATCGTGTAATCAAAGTTCGTAGAGAAAGAAATGAGTTTAGCAAAACAAAAGAAGTGTAGAGGTATTACTCTACCCCGCACACAAGCAGGCAGCATTATGAATGATTTTAATCTCAAATTGTCAAAACCTTGATTAAATACTTGTACCTGTTTATATGTTAGCATGGAACAGAGAGTTTGGATATCACGGTGCTTGGGAGTAAGACCAGCTCGGACAACATTGTCTGATGTTGCCATGCATTCGATGCAATCACCACTTAAGTATGCATGGGGCTCATTTGCCCCAAGATACAATGCTTCACCAGGATTAAGTTTCACATCATTGAAGAAAAAGGCTGATATAACACCTATGTCACCTGGGTATTGCTTTTCCAAGTGCAACACCAACTGTTCCTTCTCTGTCAGACACCGTAACTGATGCCAACGAAAAAAGAAACAAAGTGTAAAGGTCAAGAATATGCACACAAGACACCATTAACAACTTTAAAAGCTGGAACGAAAAAGTTACTACAATAATAAACAAAATTAATTTATAATCCAGCCTTCAGAACAGCCACTTTATGAAGGAACACTAAAGGGAAGGACCACATCATTTTTCTAAGGAACACAACCAGGTGATGAGCCTTGACCTTTACTGGTTTCATGCCTCTATGCAGTAAAGAAAAGAATTTTATAAACCTGACTTTCTACTTGCAGCCGACTTTTCAGGTTTGATATTGCTTTCGTTGCCATATCCTTGCTAGCTGACATAAGTTGCGTAAAAACCGACCGTAGAGCATATTTTACTTTCTCTGCCCCATCATGCTTTTCAATATCTAAGACTTGTTTTGCCGATGCAGTGCCAACCAATTCTACAATCTCAGGCACATCTACAAGCACACCCTTAAGCTCCTACAAAGAAGATAGATACTTCTACGTCAAAAAAAGGAAGATAGATACTTGCTTCAAATACCTGAAAATGTTAAATACAAGCAAGAAGCATCCTTCAGCTAAAACCAAACTACATAAAGACAACCTGCAATCCTCAAGTTATTTCAGACATAATTTGGAAATAACGGAAAATAAGCAGTACAGCAAAAAGAAATGCTTAAAAATAAACTTGAATATTTATCTCTTTGCTTAAATAAGCTCTATGAAATTGTTAGATTAGGTATCAACCTTCTATAATGTGATGGTACCTGTCCTGAAGCATCATAATATATACAGAAAATAAGTTCAAAAAATATTAATAACCCTCTAATATCAATAGACATGAGAACTGGCAGTGTGACATTAAATTTATCTAGAGATAGCAAATATAATACTTATGCCCCTGCCGTTTAGGCAAAGCAAGACCAACCAGAGACGGTTGCAGCGGATTCACAGAAAGTCAAGATCAGTTATCTTATGTCTCAATTCCAGATGTGATTCCGCCACAAAGTTTCATCGTGCATATCATTCTATAAACATGACTTGACAGCATAAATGACAAATATAGTTGCAAAATGTGATTACCAAGAATTTTAGCAAACCTAAAGGCAAGAGTTATTCACTCGAAGAGGACAACCAGCAAAGGGAATTTCCATCAAAAACCGAGCATGATTCGTGTGTTACCTCAAGAGTAATGAACCCACAAAGGGCCCTGAACTCTGTTATGGCCAAAGCCATCTCAGGCTTGTGATTAGCATCCCTGTAGAGATTTGGCTTCAACTTATGCAATTCTTTGGCCAATTCTTTATCCGGATGTGCCTGTATGGAAAGGGCTTTTGCCACTGAAAGTACCTATATGCATATGAACCACAGAACCATGTTAGGATTTTACTTATAAAAAAATAGGTATCAGAAGAAGAAGAAATGCTCATATTGTAGTTAAAGTTGTGTTGAATTCCATATTTAACTCTCAAGTTAAATTCTTTGCCATTAACTTATCCAAGATCCACTCCAGTTTCCCAATTGCTATATTCATCGTTTTGATCTAAACTTCAAATCAAACGAAAACAACCCAGAAAGTAAAAATGGAAATTTTAGAATGGTGAGAATTCAATTTCCATGAATACTGAAGCAGAAGTTCCGGCCATTACCATTAAAAAGAAAACTCATTAACCCAATTCCAAACACAAAATAAAAAAGAAATCAAAATTCAATTTCCCAGTAATCAAAGGAAAACCCCAGAAAGAAAGTATAGAAAAGAACAAACCTTGAACAGAAAAGGAAGATCAGGCCCCCATTTTTCCAAAACCTTGTGACCAAGCACATTAGGATTCTTCCAAATCCAATCTTTTAAACCCACATCTCCATTACCATCAGCCAAAAAACACGGCCCCGAGTCATGGGTTCCCATCCAAAACTCAGCATATGGCCTCTCAGGTTTAATCTCAGCCCCAGAATTCAAAGCCAATAGCCTAGCCACCTGTGCCTCCGTCCCACATCTTCCCCAATCATAGTTTTGCACCCAAGCCCTTAACCGCTTCACCTTGTCGACGTTATCCTTTGCCATTGTTGAACAGAACCCCCAGAAACGAAACAAAGGGAGTTAGTTTAGAAGAAAAGAGAAGAAAAGAAAAAGGGCTAGAGGAGAATGATAACGCGGAAGGGAAGGGGCATTTTTTGCTGGTATTTGAAGAGTTTGAAAGGGTATGTAGAAAGAGGGAAACAGATTGGAAAAAGAGACTAAAAAGAAGTGAAGATGAAGATTTCAATAGAGAAAGCTTGGAAGAAAACGATTTGTATTTGTGGGGTTTCATTTAACTACGACTGTTTTGCTTTGGTTTTCTGTTTGCAGTTTTCTTAAGATCTTATCTCTCCGCTTCTGCACGAAATTTCCATGCCCTTTTTATTATTATTATTATATTTTTCATTTCTCCTCTATATATTAAAATCTCAAATAAAATTTGTTGAGAAATTTTCAATTATAGGCTGTTATTTTAATTTTTAAAGAAAATAATAATTAATATTTTCCTTTTTTTTAACATCTCAAGTAGACTCGAATAAAAAATATTTCATCCTCATAATATTTTATATAAATTAGTTGATCAAAAAATTTCATGTCAATGATTAAAAAAATACAAAATTTTGTGAAAATGTTTTAAAATATAATACAATGTTATTTTTAATTAAAAATATATTCTTATTTATTTGAATTTTTTACATTAAAGTGGTTTTTTGAGTATGATGTTAATTTTTATCAAAAACGAAATTCTATTTCATTCGAAGGAAATAACAAAAAAAAAGGTTTTACTTTGATACACAAGCTGTGTAAATTTTTTTTACACAATCCTTTTATAAAATTTAAAATTTAAATCACAAACCCTAGCAACCTAAACCCTAAGCCCTAAACTCTAAACTCTAAATTCTAACCATAAACCTTAAATTATATACCCTACATACTAAACCCCTAAACCCTAACATAAAACCCTAAACCTTAAAATTAAAGGGCTTGTGTAAACTAAAGTTTACACAGCTTGTGCATCAAAGTATTTTCCAAAAAAAAAACTCAAACGGAAATATGGAGATCAAACCGAAACACAAAAGAAGGCACAATAAAATAGAAAAACAAAGAAACTGTAAAGAAGGTTTTTAAACTGCATCTGATCCTTCGAAACTGAAACTCCTCGATAATGCATAATAAAAGAAAGAAAAATTAAAATTAAATTAAATTACATTGCTTTTATAATAAAGGGTGAAATGGTATTTAAAATGAAATTTAATTGGTTTAGTTAATATTAACTTTTAAAATATTCACATGAAAAGTATTATCTATTACTTTTTCATAATTTTAATTTTTTTTAAATATATTGGTGTGATACAAGGGTAGCATATGTTCTATTTTTTAATTTTTTTAAAAAATAGTATTTTAAATTCTCTTTCACCTAATAGTAAGTGTGCTAAATTTTAGATTTTTCTTAACATACATCTACTTTAATTTTTATACAAAATTCATTTTAAATCTTAATCTTAATCTTAAATTAAATTTTAAATTTTATGAAAAAGTTTATGGTTTAAGATATAGAATTTAGAGTTAAATCTTAATCTTAAATTAAATTTTAAGTTTTAACCTTAAATTCTCTAAACCTTAACCATGAACTTTAAATCTATTTTTTTAATGTAAGAACATAAATAGAGACACTAAAAATGGGCATGAAATTATTAGGTATGCTACTATAATAATTATCAATTGAATTTGATTTTATTATTTAACTCATATCAATTCAATCAATGAATTGAAACAAAGTTTATAATTTTTCTACATTTTATTAAGCAATGAGAATTAGTTAGACAGAGCCATAGAATTAAAAGATTCTGCTTTCGTATCAAGCATTGCATCAGTTGATTACTGAGATGCTAATCCGTACAAACCTTTGATTCTGAGGTACAAATTAAAAGAATACAACATTGCATTGTCCTCCACAGCGTCCCACTTTCCCTCTTAAAAATATAAAATATGAATTAATTTAATATTTTTAGAAATTATTTTTTATGTTTATTTATAAGATAAAAAAGGAGTTAGGGGTAGATTGAAAATATGAGGGTGAAGGGTTCTAGACTAGATTTGTAGAGTACAAAATATTTTTTTAGTGAAACGGACATCAAAATCGCATTCAAAATGTCTGAAATGGTGAGTTAAAAATTTTGGGGTCCAACAATTATTATCGACAATGGATGGGGATGGTGGTAAGAGACGATCGGTGGAGGATGACTTTGACCGAATCTTAGGTTTGAGAGTTTTTAGATTTTGTTAAAAAGGTGAAAATGAATGAAATAAAAGTTTAGGGATTAAATTGATATGTTATTTAAAGTTTAAGAATTAAATTAAAAATTAATCATATATTAATATTTCACATCATCAAAGTAACTGTAGTTAACGAACGAGTTACCCAATTATAACAAATTAACAATGTAAGTGAACAAAATATATATATATATATATATATATATATATATATATATATATATATATATATATATATATATATATATATATATATATATATATAATTTGGTGATCGGAACTGAACAAAGTTGAAACAGAGGTAATTAGACATTTAAACTTTTTTGAACAATTCTTTTTTACTTATGAGAGGGGAAGGCAAAATTTGCTAACGCATACACATGGTGCTCGAACTCGAGTCACCTAAATAAAATATATCATATTTTATTATTAGGACCACTCCACGGGTTCATGTAAAATTATTTTTAAATATAATTTAATAATTATATTTTAAAAATAATATTAATATATTTTCTTTCACGTACTTACTAACTCACGTGAGTATAATAAAATTTAGTATTTGTTTTTCTAAAGTGGAGCGAAGACTATTTTCTAATAATCCTAAATACAAACACAATCTTTAATGGGTTAATATTTTAAGCTTTAAACCTATCATCTAAAATTTTAATTCTAAAACCTTAAATATTAAGCTTTGAATCTTAAACTCAAAACTCTAAATTCAAAACACTAAAATAAAACTCTTAAACTCTAAATCTTAAACTAAACATCTAACCCACAACAAGTTTAATTATGTAAACCGAAATTTACACTAACACTAACGGTGCACTAAATTTTTTTTCATCTTTAATTATGTAAAAGGTCATTTAGTTATCACTATCCAAAAAATAATAAAGTTATCAAAAATATGGGTGAGAATTGGGTAGAGAATATCTGAAAATTGTAGGAAAGTTTTATCACTGAAGTTCAAATGGCGATGGGCACGAGAATTGCTATATCTGAATCGTAGGAATAATTGAACCGTAACCGTATAAATAATCGTGGGATCACAAAAAATATTCGCAAGAATCTCCGTATTTTACAATATTTTAAAAATATATGTACTTATTTATCTATATACCCTTAATATACATTTTCATAAAAAAAACCCTAACTATATTATTCTCAACTTTCTCTCAAACATAGCAACACTCAAGTTTCTCAACATGTTTATATCTTATTTTTAGATATAAGCTAAAACACTCGCCTAAATCTTCCCAACACAACACTCTTTCAATCTTCATCATTTCGTAATTGCTTTCAATCGAAGTATCAAAACTTTATATTTTAAACTGAATTGACCATTTATTTTGGTCAATAAAATAGTAATTTTTGTTTTTTTGTATGGAGATTACTTGAAAACTGCAGGGATCCGCACGGGGAGGGTATGAGGACGAAAAAAACCCCTAAAGCATTTAATGAGATTCTCCAAAACCGTAATCGCAAGTGCTGAGGACGGAATAGGGAATGCAAAGTCATCCTCGCCCCGCCCGATTCTCACCCCTAGTCAAAAATAGTCATTAACGTTTAATTGAATGGTTACTTTCATTTTTATTTCTTTTTTTAACCATTTTATCCCTCAATATTTTAATTTTAGTCAAAATAACCATTTTGGATGAGAATGGTTTAGTTGACTAACGGTCAACACCTTATCATAATGTGACAATATGTCATGTCAGCCAAAAAAAAAATATTACTTGTCACGTCGTATTAAGATCAAATTGACAATATTGTATAAGTTTTGAGGCATTAATAAAAAATAATATGTTTATAACAATTTATTAATTGAGTGGTATATTTGTAACAATTTTTTAATTAGACGATACATTTTAATTTATTTTTTAAATAACTTATTTGTTACCGGATTCATAGTTCAGTTACTTTAGATATAGTTAACCCATAATTATTTAACTGCAAGTTAAAAAATTGGTTTGTAGTGGTTACGAAACAAAGCGATATCACCTAACCACCCAAATCATCCTCGGGAAATTAAAAAGTAAAAGTACACAAAGAATAAAGTAAACGTGGAATTTAACTGCAACTTTATTTTTGAATTTAAAATTAGAAAGTTGATAATATCAAATAATTCGATTTTATATTATTTACATAAAGTCAAACTTTAGTTGGCTTAGTTCCAATTTGGCCAATTTCATTCCACTAACTAAACTTTATTCATGGATAAATAACGCTATTGATCGCTAAGTTATTCTCGTTTTTTGTTATAGTCATTGAGCTATTTATTTTATGTAAATATATCACTAATGTTATATGATATATGATCGACGATAACCGACGGACCAAGAAAGTGGAGCTAGAGAGCCAAGTCATCAAACTTCCGTCAATGAAAATGCGAGATTTCAAACCACCACTAAAAAGTCGATATCTTGCAACACTAAGGACAAACCATAGCAAGAACCAACAAAAAGTCACCTTAAAATTATAAAACATGTTTGGTTAATAGAGATGAAAAGTTATTTTCAAAATTAAAAATAGTAAAAATGTGTTTGGTTTATAGTATTTCAACATAGAAATAAAAAATAATTATAAAATAATTGAAATAAAATATAGTTAGAAATTATTATTATTATTATTATAATAATAATAAATACAATAAGAGTAAATGATCTTTCAAAAAAAATATGAGTAAATAAACAAAATTTTAAAAAGTGGCATTAGAAGGATTTGAACTCAAGTTAAAATTAAAAAATATATATTATTTTCATATTTTTCATTTACTTAAAACATTTTCAATGAAAACGTCTGTTTTTAAATTTTTACTTATTTTTATTTACATTTTTTAAAAATTATTTTCTATTTTTCAAACCAAACACGTTTTCTTTATCATTTTCCATTTTTCAAAGAAAATGAAATCAAACTTCATTTTTAAAACTAAACGCACCATTAATTTTTCTAAAATAAGATAAAATCTTTGTAAAAGAAAACATGGCAACGTATATAAATGACGACTAAACGAAATAGAAATTATACTTTAATCATTAAATTTTTAAAAATTACAAAATGATCATCAAATTTACGTAATTATTTTAAAATATCCATCGATTTTTTCTCAAATAATTATAAAATAATCATTAAAACTTATCAAACTATAAGAAAATGATCCTTAAGCTTATCAAAAGTGATCGTTATTTTATAACATGTAAGTATCATTTATACATTCAAAAATTCAAGTAACAAAAAATCCAATTTTACTTAATTTAATTATGTTTTTTATGTAAATAAAATCAACTTTTAGAGTGAGTTTGGAGTGTAGCAGGTTTAGGGTGTGACTAAAAATAATAAATTTTAAAATATCTCTAAAAATTCTAAAATGTTAACATTTTAGATTAATTTTTTCATAATTTTAACAAATTTTAATATTTACAAAAATAAATTTTTTATATTTATTTTATAAGATTTTAGGTTCTTAGACATGAAAACTTCGAGAAGAGGGAAAAAGTATTGAGACGATGGTTACTGCAAACGCCTAGGAAACGTCACCAACAGATAGACACGGCGTTATAATCAATGAATGACGTTGTCGGTGGCGGTCATTTATTTTCTTAGAATTTCTTACAGCTTTGTTTGGGACCCCACATTTTCATGTGGTCTACACCTAAAAGAACGCCATAGGATTAGTTAGTTTCATTTTCGATCAAGATTTTGAGCTAACTGCCATCATTCCATGTGGCAGGTTTCTGCTATCTTACGTGGCATGTAGACTTTCATCTAAATATTTAAACAAATTGTGGTGGAAGTAAAGGGGGAAGAAAAGAAAGTGCTGAAAAATTTGAGGCGCACGTGAAGCATGGGGATTTCCACGTTCTGCATCTGTCCGATCACTCACGCTTCTATTAAAAGATTTCCTTTCTGAATTAATAATTATTTAAGGATTAATATCTATACAGTCGGTGGAAACTGAAAGTTTCTACAAGCGCCTTAATTTTAGGGTATTGAGAGTTAGTTTAATGTATATGATTTAGGAGTTTAGGTGTATGAGTTTAGAATTTAGGGATAATTATTTCAATTTAAGGTTTAATGTTATAATATAGAGTTTATAGGTTAGAGTAATATAGTGAGGATTTAAGTTTTAACCTATTAACTCTAAATTATAATCATAAACCTTAAATTTAAACAACTACCCTTAAATTCTAACCCTCTACACCTAAACCTTTAAACCTTATACCCTAAAACTTAGGCGCTTGTAAAAACTTTTGGTTTCACCACCTGTGTATAGAATATTTATACATTATTTAATTAGGAATATATATATATATATATATATATATATATATATATATATATATATATATATAACTATGATGATATTTTTATTAACGTGAAAGGTAATTACATTCGGGGGCGTCTTTTGGTAACTCAATTTGAGAGGGCCTATTCAAAATTTTTTAAAATTATTAGATGGTTAAATTAAAATTTAAAAAGCCATGAGAAACTTTAAAAATTTTGGGGACTTAAATAACTTATTAAAAAATTTTGGGTACCGAAGGGGAGTCATGTTAAGTGGCGACTACTTCCCTAGGGGGAACCGCTGACAGTTATCAGTTATTTTGGGCCAATTTGTTTTTTTATTTTAGGGGACTAAAATAAATATACTTAAATTTAGAGGGATTAAACTATTTTTTTAAAATAACACAAGTTTACCGTATTGTGCAATTATAGTACATTTGAAAACTGTGTAATCTTATTGCATTCTGAAACATTTCATTTCGGTCTCATGGTAAAATTACATGAATTGAATTGAAAGAAAATTAAAACTGCAAGGACCAAAATAAAAATATTTACAATGCAAGAAAAGTAGACATATCAAATATATATAGAGAGAGAGATCGAAGTTTTAATCCCAACGGGTTAACAAAGTTCAAAGTTTCGATACAAAACTGAAAATTCAAAATTGAAGGCCAAAATCACCTCAATAGAACATTCAAACACAATTATACCCTTTTAAATTTTTGGACTCACCTTATGTTGAAAAACAAAATATTTAATTTAATTGTGTCTCCCAAAATATGGTGAGTTTTGTGTCAATTTTTTAAAAGTTTTATTTTAGTCATCTGATGACACTATAAAATCTCTATTGAGATATTCACCCACAAAATCTATGTGTGCAACGTGTATCAGTTTGAAATAAACCCTAAAGAGCCGAAAGAATAAAAAATAAATATCTATATTTATACAAATACTCGTATTGTATAACTTTTATTGTTATCTAAACAAAATACTTATAAAATGCCTTAGCATTATGAAATGTTAACCACTTTTACTATTTCGTTTTTTTTCTCTCTTAAATTTTCCGTTTTTAGATTCTTTTAAGTATTCTGATTTATTTACAATATAGTGTCGTAGTCTGATATAAAATTTAAATAAATTTACGATATTTACATACTACGTTGCTCGAACTTAAATAATCTAAGAGAAACATGTTATTTTTTACCACTGTAACCACTCAATGAGTTCAAATTGTATTTTTTTATGGTTACAATACAAAAAAATGAGAAATAAGTTCAAAATAACGTTGCAAAAACACTATATGAACACACAAATATATCATATATATATATATATATAATATTTTCAAGTATACAACACTTTAGTCAACAATCTTTAAAACATATGGTTAAAATTCCTTAATTGACACCCTCGCGTTTCACTCAAGTTGTGAGTGCAATACTTATTAGGTGCAAATTTTCCCTCCTCTTTAAAGAAGAATTGTTAAAAAAAAGTATGCAACACCTTAAACATAATTATAACATAAAAAACACAATGAATGACTCCAGTACAATAGAGACCGATATTTATCATATAAGATTTATATTCGAACACATGTGTACAGTGTACACAAGATAATACCAATTGGGTTGCACCTAAAAGAAACGTGTGGTTATGGTGGTGAGTAGGAAACTTGGGAATAATTCTTAATTCTACAGCCCAATTGCATGGGTATATTCCAATTGGGTTCCAATTCATTCCCTTTTCATTTTCTTAATTAATTTTTTTTGAAAATCCTATTCTACTTCTACCTAGAGGGGATGGGGAAATCTAGGTGAAGGTAATGCTCCTAAGGGATCTTGAACCCGGGACCTAAGGGGAAAGGAGTGGAGCAGGTGAGCGTGCTCTGACCACCAGACCATCATCGCATGCTCTTTTCTTAATTAATTTTTTAACATCTTATATTAGTCATATTTTTTTGAATGGATTATATTAGTCATATTCCTTTTCTATTTCTTATATATAATATTATTTAAATTTTGATCACTGAAAAATAACAAGTCACTCTATATCATTAAAACCATTTATTAAGTTCTCCTTCTTTTTATTCAAATCAATATTTTTTAGAATAAAAAAATCAATATTAATGCTGCGTTCGATCAATAATAATCATTTCCCCTTCAAAATACTAGCTAACAGTATTTTTTCCCTTTTTATCTTAAAATTTGATATGTATGTTTTTACGTGTTTGAGTCCGTGTCGAGTTTGATGAAAACTGATTTTATAAAACATGGTATACATTTATTTAAAGAATTATGTTAATGCAGTGATATTGTATAAAATTTATACATTATAAGTGAATTAAACGATAAACACCGCTATAAAATTTAAAATTCAATTCAATTAAATATTTTTTAAGTAAAATACATGTTCATTTAATAATCAATATTCAAGATTTATGACTTTTTCTCCCAATAATATCGTCTCTAAAATTTGAACTTAAATTCTCTCATTGTTACTTGTTAAAGCAATATACATTATCATTGCACTTACATTATTAATCATTTTTTATTATATCGTAATTCGTTTACTAATCATACATAAAAAGACATTAATGCATGCATGGAACTGCAGCGCTGCCGACAATTTCAAAAGTATCATCGTTATTTTACTCCATTTATGTGAAGAAGACAAGACTTTTGAGACATTTTCGGGTGTCTTAAAATATGATTTGGGCTTCAACTCTCGGATTGGCACGTGGAAATGGAACACAAAATTTTTTATTTATCGGTATATTATAAGTCTAAAACGGTGTTCTATATTGAGATATAGGGGTGGTTAAAAAGACAAAAATCATACTCTTTCTATATCCTAACATTAAATAATTAAATTATAATTTATAATTTTAAATTTTAAGACTTAAAAAATACACCTACTCTTATTTTTTAAACTCTAATCTTAAACCTTAAACTTAAAACTTAAACATGAACTCTAAACTTAATTTTTTTTAATGTGTGGCATACATAGAGGCACCGAAAAGGGACAAGTGGTTTCTATTCTGATTAAAACCAGTGAAAGAATCGATTTTTTAATTTTAAGTTATTTGATTTAAACTGAATAATTTGAGTGAATTTCTAGTTCGAGTCGAGTTTGATTTTCCTGACTCAAAAAAATTGAAAAATTGAATTTTAATGTTTTACAATTTAGTCTATGATTTTTTTCTTCAATTCCTCTCATTTTAAGTTCATTTTGACCAAATTTGAACCACATGCTCCTAAATCACTGTAGAATATCTATTAAGATTCAATTCATATTTTTAAAAATATTTTTTTTTAAATTTAGCCCCTCAACTTTATACAATTTTCTCATTTATTTAAAATATTAACATGTAATTACGTGACCTGGCCTATGAATATCAGATATTAAAAATATTGGCTCATGACCCGAGCCATGAATACCGAGCACCTGCAAGTCGGGTACCCATACTTTCGGGTCAAGGGTACCCAAATTTAGTTTATAAGTTTTCATCAAGTTAGGGTTTTTTTGAGATCAAAATCAGAATTTATTCAATTTATTTATTAAGGAAAGTAAATTACCATTGATAATCATGGTAGTAGTCTAGCAGAGATACAATTATACATTTTCATTTATTTTTTTAACTGTTCCTTTTTTATGTTTCATTGTTTTCAAATAGTACATTTTCATTTAATTTTGGTTTTTTCAAATTAGTTATTGCTTCTCATTTTGTACAGGGATTCAAACTAGTGAAGATTACAGGTTCTATGTTATTTCAACCGAGTTACCAGAAGTAAATGAAGATATAAGATTCTAGTGTTCCGGTTTTCTGTCGAGAGTTAAGATCTAAGAGCATTACTTTAATATTATTAATAATTTAAAAAATAAAATAAAATAGATAATCGGACCGAATATTTTAAAATTACAGTCCGAACTCGACTGGTGATCCTGTGAAATTTAGCGAGACAGGTACACGGTTCAAATTTTCTTAAAATGAAAAAGTACCCGTTTATTTTGTATCGGGTCGGGATATGACATCTTTGAATTCCCCTAAACCCCATTAATCTCTATAATTCCGTCATTGCATACTATTAAATTAAATTTTAAACCGAAAAAATACATAAAAATAAGAAAATTTAATTTAAAACTTATACAATCCGTACATTAAATGATTTTCTTTTCTTTAAAACACGTCGTTTGAAATCTATATGAGATAGACCAAAATTAAACGTAATAAAAGAGATAAGGATCGAACGCATATTTTTTTCTCTATTAAAAGGATATAATAAGACATCGTTGTCTGCAATTATATTTATCCTTGGGTAATCAAACTCAAACATTAACTTTCAAATATCAAGCCATTACTTTCTTAAAAATTAAAATTAATATCAAGACCAAATTTTAGTATTACCTGGAGAGAAAAGAGAGGGAAACAAGGATAGTGGAGAGCCAAAAAGGACTAATAATAATAGATGTTCATTATTCTTTGGGATTCGGGTTCGAGCACTAGCAATGCATATTGTGTGTGCCGTTTTTAAAAAGACTAAAAAAATTAAACATATGCTACTCTTACATCACACCAATATATTAAAAAAAGGACTAATAATAAATAATTAAACGATTTAATCTCAATCATTAATAAAAAATTATTTAATCTCAACCACTGATTTATTGTAATCCAAGGGACATAAAATGCTACTCCCTTCGTCCCACTAAAACTGTCACAAGTTGACATTTTTCTGGTCAAATTTTTTCAACTTTGACTATAATTTGTTTAAATATTTTAATTAATTAAAAATTATAAAAAATATATTTAAAAACTAGTTGATTCAAAGTTTTTAAATATAGTTTTTCATATTTTTATCAATAATAAATTTTAAATTATAAGAGGTCAAAGTTGAAAAATTTTGACCCAAAAAAAGTCAACATGTGACAGTTTTAGTGGGACAGAGGGAGTATAAAACTTACTAGTTTTTTCCTCTAATTCTAATCCTCATCATACTTAAAGGGGACGAGAAGGGAAAACTCTAAAGGAAAGGAAGAGAATGTACTAAATAGATCTAGAACTTATGATCTAAGAAAATATGACGGAACAAAGATGGACAGCTTGACCAACTAGTCAAATGTGTTTGCTCTATAAAACTTATTAGTTTTACTTTTTCATAACTATAATAATACATAATATATTTGTGTAGGCGGCGAAGTAAAGAAAGGAAGACGAAAAGAAAACCGAAATCGAAAATTTTGAGAAATTATATTATAGGTCCGTCCCATCACGTTATTTATGGTCTTTTTATTCATTTTATTAATTTTTTTATATCACTATAAACCAAATTTTAAAAACAATTTTTACCATGCAAATTTTCACTTGGTAAAAAGATGATATAAAAAAATAATTTTTATTTATTAGAATCATGAATGATATGACGAGACGAGCTTATAATATAATTTCTCGAAAATTTGCCATGAACTTGAGCTCTTTTTTTTTATTATGCATTGGACCCATTAGCTAACTTGGACTATTTGGGCTATTTGACCTTCACCAAGTATTGGTCTTGAAATATTGGTCTATTTGGACCGCCCAAACCAAGCACTTGGACATTCAAACGAGCCAATCAAAGTCCAAGCAAATACAAAGAGAAATTCACCGCAGGAGGCATAAACACCAAACATAGGCAGACCGCAGACTAAACACAGAATCACGTCTAGACCGATGTACCTGATTTAGAAGCTACCAAACTGTGATTTTCGAGTCCGATTCAAATATAATCAAAGGAACATTTCTCCACCGAGATTGTAGCAGTGTTTCCAAGGCGTAGGCAATCGCTCTCAATTTCGCTTCATTTGACTTTAATATTTTCTTTTACACAATTGAGTTGTAATAATGACCGTTTTATTAACGTGTCTGAAGTGTTATATGTATTTTCTAATGTTAGTATTGATAATTTTATTCTTTAATATCGATTATTAGTGTTGTTAGTATCTATCTATTTTTTGTTCGAGTGAATATATTTTTAACACTATTCTTATGTGGTCTTTGTATGAGCTCAAGTGATTAACTTCTTGTTTTAAAGGTTATACGATAATGTTTAAATTATGCATTTAATTTATGTTTATGGTTGTAAATTTTTATTAAAGGTTATACGAAAATGTTATGTTTATGGTTGTAAATTTTTATTTATAATATATTTAATAAAACTAGTTGCTTTTATTTTAAAAAATATAACCACTATTTATCATGTACTTGTTCGCAAGCTGTTTAGAGAAATGTTCAAAATATTTGAACATGTTTTAAAATTTTGGCTAAAGGGGTACTTTTTCCCCTGAGATCGACCTAAAAATGTAATTTCGCCCTTATCGAAAGTGCAGTCAATTTGGCTCTCCAGTCTATGAAATCGATCAAATTGACCATTTGACCGACGTTGATCATTATGGTGCTGACGTGGCAGTTAACGGTGATGGTGTGGCAGTCCATGATGCTGACATGGTGCTCAACGGTGCTGACGTGACAGTACATGTGGGATGATGACGTGGCAGGAGGGGCTGAATTGATTATTTTAACCGAATTCGATGGCATAATTGATTTTTCCACGTGTTTAGGGGCGTAATTAAAAGTTCAATAACTTATTTAATCTTTAAACTAAAAAATAAAAAACTATTAATATTTAAATATTCATAAGATATTATAAATATATAAAACACCATAATGAATTAAATATAAAAACATTAAAGTTATAAAATATAAAAAATTAAAAAATATTTATAAACCATTGGAGAATCTTTCGATTGTTTCTCGTTATACTACGCGTACTAATGTTACTTGAACATATTTTCAATTGAGACATCCTTGTATTAAGTATTATTTTTTTGTTAATACAGTAAAGGAGCAGCAAAGGTTAACTTCTCCGCTCAGCATCCACAATGCCCTGCACCCCACACGGAGGTGCCAACAACCACGCATCACCACGTTGCTGGCCGGTAAACATCCGGGAAAGGAAGTCTGCCACCTTGTTTCCCTCACGTCTAATATGTTGGATCCGCACCTCCCATTCCCGGCACAAAAAGCCAAAAATTAGATCGACCACCACATCCACATGTAACGCTGAGGATTCATTCATAAGAATCTGAATCACCTCCATATTATTCGACTCAAGATACACCTTATTGAACCCCAACCTTCATGCATGAAATAAGGCATCATATATCGCTCATAATTCCGCCATTAGCACCGAACAACTACCAATCTTACGCGCGTAACCAAACATCCATTTTCTCGACCAATCTCGGATAACTCCCCCTATCGCAGCAGCTCTCTGCTGGCCATGCACCGAGCCATCAACATTCACCTTCGTTCACCCAACTAGAGGCCGCTGTCATCGATCCTTCACCTCAACCAGCCGGCTTGGAACAACAGCAGTGGAAGGCACGCTGTCGAACTCTCCAGCTAGCTGCAAACAATGTGAAACAATGTCCCCTTGCGCAATATAAGTCTCGGGTTGAGGTTGACGATGTTAGAACCTGAAATTAGGGGAAGGCAGGAGGGTTCGAGTGGTAAGTACATTTTGTACTTAGTGAGGAAACCCTATTCTAACCGGTTTTCAATTAATATAGTGATCAAACAAATTTAATCCCACTTTGCACATTAATTCATTCGAATAAGCCAAGCAATTAGGCCACAACATTATCAATAATCAACATCAACCATTCGAACATGTATACAAAGAATTCAAGTAATTCCAATCGAATGAACCAAGTACAATGAGTCACCATATAATCCATAACAATATTAATCATTTGATCATATATATATCACAAATTCAATAATCTTCCATTCGAATACATGTCTCAAATATACAATATTCATAAGTCAAAACACATACAAGCCATGAAACCTAATTTAACTTCTAAGTATCATATTATCATAAATCAAGTCATAGCATATCAAACATAACAAAATCACCAAGCTTAGCATGTCATTCGAATGCTTCTATAATTAATTTCATTAATTTCCTCAATTTCAGATTTTCAATTAATCAAATCGCAATGCCTTGGATAGTATAGTTTGATAGGTAATCAAGTCTCGTGTAACAGAGGTTGTGAATCAAATTCACCATGTTAAGGTACCACGTACCAAATCGTATTACATGTAACGTATTAAAATGTCCGCAGACATTTACAAGTAGGTACACTTACGTACCACAATATCGAGTACACTAACGTACCGATTTTCTTATTGGGCTCAGACTCTAGGCTAGCCGTACTACCTAAACAGACTGTACACACCAAGAGCTTTGCATTTAAATCCTTAATTTAATCAGATATAATATCAATCGAATTTCAGAATTTCTTAATTAATCCTTTCGATTAATTATTCAAGATTCCAATTTCATTAACATGTCATCATACAAGATCATATACAATGGTACATGCTCAATTCGCATACTTCAATCAAAACTCATAAAATTCCATGATCATATCACAAAAATCAGATTCACATTTCATGGTTCAACACTCAATTGAACATATCAATCTTAAGCATACATGGAATTGTCATCATATAGTCATGTTACATAATTCAATGTCATGATATCCACCTAGATAATTCATAACAATCAAAAATCAGCATTGCCAAGTTCATATATGTAGCAACTCAATTAACAATGAACAATTTCAGATTCAAGTATAGCAATCACCAATTAATTTCAATCACATAGGCATCAACATCGCATATCACAAGCACAAAGTCTGAATTCCATTTTTCCTTCTTCCCATTACTAAATCCAATAATTAATTAATCAATTTCATGCTTATCATAATCAAAAATCAGAATGAGTAGTTGGAACTCTAATTCCAACTCTAAGGTTCGTTTCACTCACAAATCGCCGAGCTAGTTCGTAATCCGTACGCCTTTTGCCCGATCCGTATTCGATCCCGGAGTAGCCTCTTCTTCTACCCTTTCACTTCTAAGATCTAGAGCACTCAATACAAACAAATAACACAATTTCAGAATGCAATTTATGCAATTTAAGACTGAATTTCTCAATTTAATCGAAACAGTCCCTAAATTATTTAATCCAATTCGACAATTTGCTAATTACTCTAATTCTTTTAATTAACTCTTTAAACCTTCAAATTGACCTTTGATTTTACTAGATTTCATATCCTTCAACATAAAGTTCGACTTAACAATACCTATTAAGCTTTAATTTGGCCAATTTTACCGATTTCAAAACCACTTTTCTCACTTTTCCAATTTTGTTCATTTCTGACCACCAAACTTGACACCCTTCGTTCTCCTTGTATACAACTCCAAATTAAGTGCCGTTTGTTTCTAATTACAGATTATACATCCAATTTCAACATACTAAAAATTCAGATCGAACCGCTTAGTATATTATTTTCTACAGATTTTCCAAAGTTCACTGTCCAGCTCGAATTAAGGCTGGACAGTTTTGCATGCTTCCATATCTTACATTTCCAGATTTTTCTACAGTCTTCAAAACTCCCTTTTATAATTTTTCTACCATTTTAAACATGTCAAGGTAGAACATCTCAAAAATTCAGACTCAGACTCTCATCATAGAATTTTTTATGATTTTCTAAAGTTGCATGTTATAAACTTTGCAAATCTGCCAACAATCTTTGCATGCATGTTCTTATTATTTAATGACTCTTAACTCTTAAGAATTCATATAGATTTCCAGATCTCCAGCAACCACACTCAAGAACATTATCTTTAATATTTTCTAATCACCTTATAACACATGATTTCTTAAACCAAATACCATAATCGGATTGAGAAGAGAAGGATCTACTTACTTCCAATTTTCTTCTTAATTTTCTAGAAACATTTCAATGCCATGCAAGCTCTTCTTCCTCACCACCGAAAGCTCCCAAATTTTCTCTCAAATTTTGTGTTTGTGATTTTGGTGTGAATGAACAAATGACTTAGGTGGTTTTGGTTTGGTGTAACCGGTTAAGGAAAGAAAAGAGAGAGAAGGGAGACAATTTTAATGAGATATGACCAAGGGTCATGTCTCCAACTAACCCTTCTAGTTAATCACTTGATAATTTCACCAATTTACACATATAAAGTCTCCAATTAGACTATGATTTCAGCTTATAATTAGTAGAAATCCTCATACTTTCATTTTAACATGCAAGCACTTAGTTTCCATCCTTATTCGGATTGGTCACTAAGTAATTTAACCGAATTCTACCTATACAATTGCTCTCATTTTTAATTTGATCCATAAGTACCGATTTTCAATTCGAATATTAAGGAATCTAATCTAATCATTTACTTAATAATTAAATTAGATCTCTAATTCTTCTAGGCTAATTTTTGGGATGTTACATTTCTCCCCCCCTTAAGAAAAGAATTCGTCCCCGAATTCTTACCTGATTCGAACAATTGAGGGTATTGGTTTCGCATCGTTTCCTCAGGTTCCCATGTTGCTTCTTCCATCTTGTGATTTCTCCACAAGACTTTAACAAGTGCAACATTTTTGTTCCGAAGTCTCTTAATTTCTCTATCCAGAATCTGAACCGGTTCCTCTTCGTAGGACAAATTAGGATTCAGTTCTACATCTTCCGGCTCTAAGATGTGAGAAGGATCGGATCTATACTTTCTGAGCATTGACACATGGAAAACATTGTGGATTTTATCAAACTCACTAGGGAGTGCAAGTCGATAGGCCACTGGGCCAATTCTTTCAGTGATCTCGAAAGGTCCAATAAAGCGAGGACTGAGCTTTCCCCTCTTTCCGAACCGAAATACTTTCTTCCATGGAGAGACTTTAAGAAAGACTTTATCTCCCACATTATGCTGAATATCTCTTCGTTTCAGATCAGCATAAGCCTTCTGTCTATCAAAGGCTTGCTTTAGACGAGAATGAATGATTTGAACTTTCTCTTCTGTTTCTCTGAGCAATTGGGGTCCCAAAACTTTATTTTCACCAAGTTCGGACCAACACAAAGGTGTTCTGCATTTTCTGCCATACAATGCTTCAAAAGGAGCCATCTGAATAGACGACTGATAGCTATTGTTGTAGGCAAATTCAACTAAGGGTAGGGATTTCTCCCAATTCTTCCCAAAGTCAATTATGCAAGCTCTAAGCATATCTTCAAGAATCTGAATCACTCGTTCAGACTGACCATCAGTTTGCGGATGGAAAGCTGTACTTAGATTCAATTTTGTTCCCATAGCTCTCTGTAATGTTCTCCAAAATCTAGAAGTAAATCGTGGATCACGATCAGAGACAATGGAGATAGGAATTCCATGTAGCCGGATTATTTCCTGAATGTACAGATTGGCCAAGGTCTCCAAACTGTAGTTAATGCGAATAGGAATGAAATGTGCTGATTTGGTGAATCGGTCAACAATCACCCAGATAGCATCATATTTTCTGGGAGAACAGGGAAGACCAGTTACGAAGTCCATAGTAATTCGTTCCCATTTCCACTGTGGCAGTACAAGTGGTTGGAGTAGTCCGGTGGGAACTCTATGTTCAGCTTTGACTTTCTGACAGTTTAGACATCTGGATACGAAATCATTGATAGCCGCTTTCATACCAGACCACCAATACAAAGATTTGAGATCTTTATACATCTTAACCGATCCAGGGTGGACCGAGAAAGAGCTCTGGTGTGCTTCTTCCAAAAGATCTCTTTTCAGATTTTCATCATTTGGAATACAGATTCTATCTTTGAAGTAAAGGAGACCGTTTGTATGGATACGGAATCCTTCACCAGACTTTGTATCCAGCTTGGAAATAATATCCTGAAGTTCTGGATCAGCTTTCTGAAGATTTTCAATCCTTGAGATTAAACTGGATTGAATTTGAAGTTCGGACAGAAATCCTTGCTTCTGATATACTCGAAGATGAGCATTGATAGCAGTTGGAACTACAAGAATAAATACCACTTTTTAATCAAATTCTTATTATAACATTTAAAATTTTAGGATTCAGAGATTAAGGACTTTACCCAATGTCGGTTTTCGACTCAAGGCGTCAGCAACTACATTGGCTTTTCCTGGATGATAGTCAATGACTAAGTCATAGTCTTTCAATAACTCCATCCATCGGCGTTGTCTCAAATTCAAATCTTTTTGAGTTAGGAGATACTTTAGGCTCTTGTGATCAGTGAACAGATAACACTTTTCACCGTACAAGTAGTGTCTCCAGATTTTGAGAGCAAACACAATCGCAGCAAGTTCGAGATCATGCGTTGGATAGTTCAATTCATGAGATTTCAATTGGCGTGAAGCATAAGCAATCACATTATCACCTTGCATTAGAACACATCCAAGACCCGCATGTGAAGCATCACTGTACACAGTATAATCTTTGCCCGGTTCTAGTTAGATCAAAACTGGGGCATGAGTCAAGGCTGCTTTAAGTTGGTCGAAGCTTCTCTGTTGCTTTTCAGACCACTCAAATGGTTGGTCTTTACGAAGGAGTTTAGTCAAAGGTAAGGCTATAGAGGAAAACCCTTTGACAAACCTTCTGTAATAACCAGCAAGACCAAGGAAACTTCGTATTTCACTGACATTTCTGGGAGGTCGCCAATCCATGATTGACTGAATTTTCTTCGGATCAACTTTAATTCCTTCTGAAGAAATTACATGACCAAGAAAAGATACTTCCGATAACCAGAACTCGCACTTGGAAAATTTTGCGAATAACTGGCGTTCCCGGAGAGTTCGCAAAACAATGCGGAGATGATCAACATGTTCTTCTTTGTTGCGAGAATAGATCAAAATGTCATCAATGAAGACGACGACAAATTTATCAAGATAGGGCTTGAATACTCTGTTCATGAGATCCATGAATGCTGCCGGGGCATTTGTCAACCCGAAAGGCATGACCAGAAATTCATAGTGGCCATAACGAGTTCGGAAGGCTGTCTTGGACACATCCTCCTCTTTGACTCTCATTTGATAATATCCAGATCGCAGGTCGATCTTTGAGAATACCGAAGCATCCCTAAGTTGATCAAACAGATCTTCTATTCTTGGGAGCGGATATCGGTTCTTGATTGTGATCTTGTTCAATTGACGGTAGTCAATGCAAAGACGCATCGCTCCATCTTTCTTCTTTACGAACAAAACAGGTGCACCCCAAGGAGAAGTGCTGGGTCGAATGAAACCCTTGTCTTGAAGTTCTTGAAGTTGCTTTTGCAATTCTTTTAACTCAAGAGGTGCCATCCGGTACGGAGTGATAGACACCGGATTTGAGCCAGGTTGTACTTCAATCCCGAATTCCACTTCTCTAGTCGGAGGAAGACCAGGTAGTTTCTCGGGAAATACATCAATGAATTCAGAAACAACAGGCATTTCAGACATTCCAAATTCAATTTGATCACGTAAGACCATGGATGCAAAAATGGAAGTGGGCTTTTTATCAATTAGGAGTATGGATTCCTTTCCTAAACCCTGAAGATACAATCTTTTATTCTGACAATCTACCCAAGCCTCATGCTTACTTAACCAATCTAAACCCAGAATTAGATCAAATTCACAGGAGGGTAATATGTAAAGATCAATAAGAAATGGCAGATTGCTAATATGCAATGAACAATTTCTACATATTAGGTTTATGTTCGAAGTTCCTCCTAAAGGGTTTGAGACTATCAGACTTGTTTTTACATTTTCATATTCTAATTTCAACCTTTTTACAACAGATAGACATGTGAATGAATGAGTAGATCCCGAATCTATTAAGGCATAAACAGGATGTGAGTTTAGCTCAACAGTACCTGCAATCACTTCAGGAGACTCTTCATCATCTCTACCACGAATGTGGTAAACTCTAGCAGGTGCTCGAGATTCCTGATGAGTGGTAGCATTAGAATGAGTACCCTTGCCTTTCTTCTGATAACTCGGCTGGGCTGACTTGGCATTCCTATTCCGATTAGAGGATGTCGGACTAGGAACTGCAGTGTTACGAGCTGGCATAGGTCCAAGCTTTTGAGGACAGTCTTTAATGTAGTGATCATCACCACCACAAGCATAACAAAGATTTGCTTGAAGTCTGCACTGACCTCGATGTGGTTTCTGACAGAACTTGCAAGGAGACATCTTTTCAGAATTTCCCGTACTATTAACAGACATAGTAGGTACTGAGGATCTGATCACTGTAGCTGGTTTAGAAGTGTAATTGCTCCTCGGAGCAGAAGTGAAATTAGAAGACCCTTCTTTCTGAAATTTGGGCTTCTTGAACTGCCATTGAGACTTGTCATCTCGTTTCTGCTTTTTGTCAGGCTTGTTGCCCCCTTTTCGCTTTTCAGCAGCTTTCATTCTGGCTTCGGTTGCAATAGCCCGATTAACAAGATTCTGGAAATCATTGATTCCCAAAGCAGTAAAGATTGGACTTAGTTCATCATTCATGCCTTCAATGAACATTCGGCATTTATCAGCTTCAGTTTTGATGTACTCTGCACCGTATTTGCAATACTTGCAAAAGTCTGCAACGTACTGCTCAATGGGACGGTTGGCTTGTTTAAGGTGCAAGAACTTCTTTCTTCTTTCAGCTAAGTACTGTTCACTGATGTACTTCTTTTTGAACTCTTCGAGGAAGAATTCCCATGTCACCAGTTCATCCGGAACAGTAAGAATAGTGGTTTCCCACCAATTCATAGCTTCGTCAGCTAACAGGGCTACAGCACACTCCAATTTGTGGTCATCGGAGCACTGTAATTGTCTGGTTACCACTTTGATGGTATTTTCAAGCCAGTACTCTGCATCTTCTGGCCTTTCTTCATTAGCACCAGTAAAGGTATAAGCTCGATGCTGAGAAAGCTTATCTATCGGAGCTCTGCTAGGTGCAGTAGGGACAGAAACAGCAAGTTGCTCTTGTTTCAGATTTGTCAGGAGTTGGTTGAACATCTCCTTCATGCTGAGGAGACATTCTCTTTGAGCAGACTGAACCATAGGGTTCTCAGGTGGAGGTTGTTCGGTGTTCTGAACAGGTTCTTTATCAGGTTGCTCAATGTTCTGAACAGGTTCAGTGACTTGAGCAGGCTTTTTAGCAACTTGCTCGGAAGTCTGAGCAGGCTCTTTGTTTCTCTCCTTTCTCGGAGTTTCAGTTCGAGTAGGAGAATGATCACCTAATCTCACACTTTCACCTTCGCTAGAAGATTCGTGCGAGCTCCCATTCTTTGGGTCCTTTGGGTCCGTCATATTCTATCATTCAGTTAAACACAGAAGGTCAGGAAGCTCAGTAACAGATATCTTGTCATACAATACATGGGTGGCAAACCTAAATGATGCAGATGTATGCAGACTCGATTAAAGTTTTTAGGACTTAACCTAAAAAGCTCTGATTACCACTTTATATAACACCCCTCACCCGGATTAGGGGCAAGGAGCGTTATATTAACTTATAACAGATTCGTATTAGGCAGCGGAAGGGGTTTATCAAAATCGTGTAATATTTTTTTTTATAACACATCCGAATACATCATGTATTCTTAACTAATTTATACCCAAACAATACACATCGAAATCCATATACAAACATTCTCAATCACAATATAACATATACTCATTTTAGTTTGGCTTATACCATTCGGCCATTATCCAAGAATTCACAATCCATTCTAATTATAATTATCTTTAACATCATGTATCAACTTACACATGTGAACCATTTCTTTAACTTCTAAGTTCAATAGCTATGCATATTTGGATAGCTTAGCATATTTTCTATCGGGTTGATATTCATTCTTATAAACTAATTATTCTAAATACAACTATGTCACAAGTGATGTACTAATTAACTAAGGTCAATTTATAATTTCCATTTCATTCGGTTATCATATGATCATTGCCATTTAACTCATACAAATTTCTAATTGCTATTCTTTCCAATTTAATCAATCGAATACAAACATACAATCCAAAGCATACATAACCGAACATACTTCATAATTATATATAATTTAAGCATAGTAATCGGTTCATACAATCCATATAATTTAGTTTCCCTTTACAAAATAACCGGGGTATAAAACGGCTAACCTAATGGTTGCCTAAACAAAACGTGACTATCGACAAAAAGAATCGAGCCCTAACATATAAAAGGGCTATCTATACCCCATATTTACCCCATTACTTACATAACAAAATGTAGGGAAACATTTAAAAGTCTACATAGATCCGAAATAGTAGTTCATAAACAAAAACAATAAGCCGAATTGCACTAACATGCCAATTGCTAAGCCACCCACCATGAGTATGACAAAGACAGGGAATATCATACTTAATCTGAGTACGGTAAAGTCTCGGGTTGAGGTTGACGATGTTAGAACCTGAAATTAGGGGAAGGCGGGAGGGTTCGAGTGGTAAGTACATTTTGTACTTAGTGAGGAAACCCTATTCTAACCGGTTTCCAATTAATATAGTGATCAAACAAATTTAATCCCACTTTGCACATTAATTCATTCGAATAAGCCAAGCAATTAGGCCACAACATTATCAATAATCAACATCAACCATTCAAACATGTATACAAAGAATTCAAGTAATTCCAATCGAATGAACCAAGTACAATGAGTCACCATATAATCCATAACAATATTAATCATTTGATCATATATATATATCACAAATTCAATAATCTTCCATTCGAATACATGTCTCAAATATACAATATTCATAAGTCAAAACACATACAAGCCATGAAACCTAATTTAACTTCTAAGTATCATATTATCATAAATCAAGTCATAGCATATCAAACATAACAAAATCACCAAGCTTAGCATGTCATTCGAATGCTTCTATAATTAATTTCATTAATTTCCTCAATTTCAGATTTTCAATTAATCAAATCGCAATGCCTTGGATAGTATAGTTTGATAGGTAATCAAGTCTCGTGTAACAGAGGTTGTGAATCAAATTCACCATGTTAAGGTACCACGTACCAAATCGTATTACATGTAACGTATTAAAATGTCCGCAGACATTTACAAGTAGGTACACTTACGTACCACAATATCGAGTACACTAACGTACCGATTTTCTTATTGAGCTCAGACTCTAGGCTAGCCGTACTACCTAAACAGACTGTACACACCAAGGGCTTTGCATTTAAATCCTTAATTTAATCAGATATAATATCAATCGAATTTCAGAATTTCTTAATTAATCCTTTCGATTAATTATTCAAGATTCCAATTTCATTAACATGTCATCATACAAGATCATATACAATGGTACATGCTCAATTCGCATACTTCAATCAAAACTCATAAAATTCCATGATCATATCACAAAAATCAGATTCACATTTCATGGTTCAACACTCAATTGAACATATCAATCTTAAGCATACATGGAATTGTCATCATATAGTCATGTTACATAATTCAATGTCATGATATCCACCTAGATAATTCATAACAATCAAAAATCAGCATTGCCAAGTTCATATATGTAGCAACTCAATTAACAATGAACAATTTCAGATTCAAGTATAGCAATCACCAATTAATTTCAATCACATAGGCATCAACATCGCATATCACAAGCACAAAGTCCGAATTCCATTTTTCCTTCTTCCCATTACTAAATCCAATAATTAATTAATCAATTTCATGCTTATCATAATCAAAAATCAAAATGAGTAGTTGGAACTCTAATTCCAACTCTAAGGTTCGTTTCACTCACAAATCGCCGAGCTAGTTCGTAATCCGTACGCCTTTTGCCCGATCCGTATTCGATCCCGGAGTAGCCTCTTCTTCTACCCTTTCACTTCTAAGATCTAGAGCACTCAATACAAACAAATAACACAATTTCAGAATGCAATTTATGCAATTTAAGACTGAATTTCTCAATTTAATCGAAACAGTCCCTAAATTATTTAATCCAATTCGACAATTTGCTAATTACTCTAATTCTTTTAATTAACTCTTTAAACCTTCAAATTGACCTTTGATTTTACTAGATTTCATATCCTTCAACATAAAGTTCGACTTAACAATACCTATTAAGCTTTAATTTGGCCAATTTTACCGATTTCAAAACCACTTTTCTCACTTTTCTAATTTTGTTCATTTCTGACCACCAAACTTGACACCCTTCGTTCTCCTTGTATACAACTCCAAATTAAGTGCCGTTTGTTTCTAATTACAGATTATACATCTAATTTCAACATACTAAAAATTCAGATCGAACCGCTTAGTATATTATTTTCTACAGATTTTCCAAAGTTCACTGTCCAGCTCGAATTAAGGCTGGACAGTTTTGCATGCTTCCATATCTTACATTTCCAGATTTTTCTACAGTCATCAAAACTCCCTTTTATAATTTTTCTACCATTTTAAACATGTCAAGGTAGAACATCTCAAAAATTCAGACTCAGACTCTCATCATATAATTTCTTATGATTTTCCAAAGTTGCATGTTATAAACTTTGCAAATCTGCCAACAATCTTTGCATGCATGTTCTTATTATTTAATGACTCTTAACTCTTAAGAATTCATATAGATTTCCAGATCTCCAGCAACCACACTCAAGAACATTATCTTTAATATTTTCTAATCACCTTATAACACATGATTTCTTAAACCAAATACCATAATCGGATTGAGAAGAGAAGGATCTACTTATTTCCAATTTTCTTCTTAATTTTCTAGAAACATTTCAATGCCATGCAAGCTCTTCTTCCTCACCACCGAAAGCTCCCAAATTTTCTCTCAAATTTTGTGTTTGTGATTTTGGTGTGAATGAACAAATGACTTAGGTGGTTTTGGTTTGGTGTAACCGGTTAAGGAAAGAAAAGAGAGAGAAGGGAGACAATTTTAATGAGATATGACCAAGGGTCATGTCTCCAACTAACCCTTCTAGTTAATCACTTGATAATTTCACCAATTTACACATATAAAGTCTCCAATTAGACTATGATTTCAGCTTATAATTAGTAGAAATCCTCATACTTTCATTTTAGCATGCAAGCACTTAGTTTCCATCCTTATTCGAATTGGTCACTAAGTAATTTAACCGAATTCTACCTATACAATTGCTCTCATTTTTAATTTGATCCATAAGTACCGATTTTCAATTCGAATATTAAGGAATCTAATCTAATCATTTACTTAATAATTAAATTAGATCTCTAATTCTTCTAGGCTAATTTTTGGGATGTTACAATGTGTCATACCAAAAATCCGTACGCTCCCCATTTCTAACATTCCGACAAATACTACCCCGAACATCCTCCCAAACCTTACTCAACCCCTTCCAAAGGCGTGAACACCGACTTCGATTAATACATACCGAAATCTCCTCTTGCCAGCCATATTTCTCTTCAATAACTCGAACCCAAAGCTTACTTGGTTGAGTTAACAGTTCGAACACCACCTTCATTAGGAATGCATTATTCTGAATTGACAAATCCTTAAAACGCATACCCCTATTCGCTAGCGGCTGCCGCATAACCTCCCAATTAACTAACGATATGCTGCGATGAGCACTAGTTCCACCCCACACAAATCGTCTAATAATCCTTTCCATCTTCCGGCACAGACTTTTCAGTAACAAAGTCGTTTGCATTACATACGACGGAATGGCTTGTAACACCGCCTTAGCCAATGTCATCCGCCTCGCTAGTGAACGTGATTTCGCTATCCAACCGGATAAGCATCTCTCCATACGATCCAGTAGGTAAGCATATGTAGCCTTGGTTATCCGTTTATGCAACAAGGGCACAAAATTTGATGAGAGTAATACTTAAAGTGACGAAGTCGAATTTTTTTCTATAAAAGTGTTTGTTTTTTTAATACTTTATAAAGAAATTTATTAAGTTTTTACAATAAAATTTATTATTTTTAATTTATAATATATTTTAATTTTTTATATAATTTTTATTTTCAGTAACTTTTAAAATATTTTATTTATTTATATTAAATTTATGGATTTTTATAAAATAAATTGAAGAATGTTTTGATCTTTTGAGAGTCTTCACTTTGTTTTTTTTAAATTATCATCACTTAATAAAATTATTTTTCTAATTTTAATATTTTAAACTTTTAATAATTTCATACATTCTTATTTTTTAACTTAAATATTAAATAAGTTATCAAAATTTTAATTAAAATCAATTATGCAATTGAATTCGGTTAAAATAATCAATTCAGCCCTTACTGCCACATCATCATCTCACGTGTACTGTTATATCAGCACTGTTGACCACCACATCAGCATCATGGATTACCACGTCATCACTGTTAACTACCACGTCAGCACCGTAACGGTCAACGTCGGTCAAAGGGTCAATTTGATCGATTTCATGGACTGAAGGGCCACATTGAGTGCACTTTTCGGCGATGGGTGAAATTGCATTTTAGGTCGAACTCAGAGGCAAAAGTACCCCTTTAGCCTAAATTTTTTTTGAAAGCTAAGGTGATTACAAATAGTATCTGTTCTAAATATACTCTCAACCATTTGACGATGAATGCTCAATCACCCTGCTGCAGCTGCTGGTGCTCGAACCCGTGACCTCTAGGAACAACAACCGTTCTCTTAACCACTGAAGCAAGTTGGTTCGTGCCTTTTAGCCTAAAATTTTAAATTATAATATTAATAATATAGTATATATATTTAAAAAAAATTAAAAAGTTACCAACAAATTTTGAGTATGTTGGTAAGACACATTGCACTCTCAAATTTTGAGTATGCTCAATCTCCCATTGTTTTGAACTTCAATTCAGTAGGCTGGTTTTTGAATTTTTTTTTAAGTTGGAAATTTTGTCAACTTTTTTTTCTTTTCACTTTGGAATGATGATTAGCAGTTCATTTAAGCTAAATGGTGATTATAATTTGCATTTTAGAATGACGACTTAGCAGAATTCATGTAAACCACATTGGAACTATCTTCTCCTTCTGCTTACATAAAGGGGGAAAAAAGAGAGAAGAATTTACAAACAACTCTTCTATGTAAAATAAACAAAAGCCGAGAACGAGCCGCCAAAACTGGGAATAAAACCACCCATTTAAGCCGCAGGATAGTTAAGCCCCAGCTCCACCTTACACGTTGTTTGGCTATCCTCCAACGCCTCCACTCTCCTTTTCTTTACTGGCACCACCGCGTGGCAAGCACGCGATACCACCGGCTTAAACCCCAGCGTCAACTCCAGCCCAATCTCCCCGCTTCCCTCCACCGTCCTTTCTCCCGACACCCTGCCTCGGAACTCTGGCCCCGTCGGGAACAGCCGCGAAGCCGTCACTGTTTCCTCTGAGATCATACTCTCCGTTTCTTTACTTTCCCCATCCATAACAGCCAACTCAGACTGGTGACTCAGAGACGACTCGTGACTCGTCGACCGGTTCCCCTCGAACCCTTCTTCCGCACAAGACCGTTGTTCGGGTTGTTCGCAGTTGCGGTTCTCCTCCTCTAAGACCGGCTTATTCTCCTTGGGCTTCACAGTTCTCTTAACTCGACAGCGAGTCTTAACTCGTTGGACATCGTTGGAGGCTGCGGAGTTCTCATCTTTGGAGACATGCCGAATGTCGTACGCTTTCAGCGGCGGCCCCTGACCATTCGCAGCGGCTTCAGAAGCAATCGGTGTGATGGGAGCACCTTTTAGCACAGCTTCCACGGCGACTTGACAAAGCTGCCAGCTTCCGGACCATAACAACCCGACAGAACCGTAAATCGGATTCACAATCCGTCCACAAGCCTCGTATAACAATGACCTAAAAATAGCTGAAAAATCCAAAAACCCAAAAAAACTCAGTTTCACAATCTAAAAAAACCCGGTAAATTGAAATGCAAACAAATCATTATAAAAAAAAACCCCATAATGAAAATAGAACTGACCAGGGCGAAGGTGTTCGGGGCCGGCGTTGATGAGGTTCATGAGACCGGCACGGCCATAAAACTTGGCGAGAAAAACGGTAGCGTTTGCTTGAGATTCAGGGCTTTTGATCCACTGTAAACACGGCCTAATGCTACAATTTTCACTGCATCCTTTACGAAGAATCCGGCATCCATTACAACTCATACGCATTTTGAAATGATGGAGAAAAAGAAAGGGAAATAGTTGTTTTAGAAGAGAGTAAAGTAATCTGGGAGATTGAAGGAAAGGGGAAGGCAACGTATTTAAAGTAAATATAAATATTATTAATTTTTAATAGTAAAAAAAGGCCGCAGTTGTTTTAATTTGCATTCCAAAATGCTGGTTTTCCACATTCAAGGAGGTTGGCTTATAAATAATATAAAAAATTATGCTACTATGTTTTGAGTAAGTTTCGATAATTCCCTACTCTCACTTCCCGCTCGTGCAATTCACGCCCAGTTACGGAATCCAATTTCGCATCCCCATTGGAGGCGTACTTAAGGTACTGTCCCTTCTGCGTAGGACAACCTAAACATTTACGGAACCAATGCAGGACCTCGTTTTTACTAAACTAAACCTGGTTGATTTCAATTAATTACCGCTTTTTAATGGCGGTGCTGCCAAAAGGTAAGGGTAAAATGGACATTTGAATAGAAGGACAGGTGGTGAAAAAGGCAAGGGATGCCATGCAAATGGGTCCAAATTCTGAGAGAGGAAGAGAGCAGCGCGTGGCAGACACGTACAGGTATCAGAGTGCGGTCGAATCGCCACATATGAGGCAGAGGGTCTGTGAAGTGGGGGCCACCGGAAACTCCCATGTTTTTTTAAAAAATAAAATAAAATAGAATAGAAAAAAGTTCCTGGTTTTCGGGAAGTTCGCGTTGGTTCAAAAACCACTTTAAAAGAGGGGGATGCCAAAACCGGTAACCGGTTTCCGGATTTGAAATATGGGACTGTGGGCGCACTACAAGACCCATCAACCAACGGTTTTGCAGGCCTTTTCTCTCTTTATTTTATATTATTTTTCTTTTGTAAAATTTGCATTAATCTCGTGCTTATCATTACACTAGATTAAATAAAGAAATATTAGAAAAACTAACTTATGTTTATTTTCTATTAAAAAAACATATTTCCTTTGTTTTTAGGCGTCCAATAAAAAATATGTATCTAACATTGCATCTCATAATTACTTTTATATTGACCATTATTGATGAGTTCTTTGAACTTTGTAACGTTTTACCAATCGTACAAGAGAAATTGAAATGTTTTGAAACTAATTTTTGAAAGTAGAATCTCGAATTCACTTTCGCATAGACGAATATTCATAAAGAAATATTTATTAACAATTTTTTGGATTTATCATTTTCGCATAGATGAATATTTATAAAGAAGTGTTTTCTGAATAATTTTTTGGGATGTATGGGTTTATTTTATAAATAGAATGAGGAGGCATAGATCAAAATTGATGCATCGAAAATTAAGGGTGTTCATTTTCGGGTACTCAAAAAATTAGGTATTCAATTCTTCCGGGTACTACATATGTCAGTCCGTGTCCCTGCCCGCTTAAGCCGGGTACCCAAAGATCGGATAACGGGTAGTCGGTTCACATGTTTTTTTTAAATTAAAAAAGTTTAAAAAATGACATAATAAACATATAAAATTTAAAAGTTTATAATACATATCCAAACACAAAAATAGTGATTTAAAGTTAGTTTTAAGATGAATAATTATATATATATATCAATATTTATCACTAAAAAGACATTAAAAATATTAATATCTCTTTTTCTTTTTGAATATTGTATTAACAAATTAATAAAAAAAAATATTTAAAAAAAATTAATAATACATAATACAAATATAGAAATAATTTAGAGATTTGAATTTAGTTTCAAGTAAAAATATTATGGAACCTAAAATAAAAACATAATTTACAACTAAAAAATAAATATATTAAAAGTATTGGGTCGGGTGCCCGGTTATCAAAAAAATCCGGCCCAGACCCGTCCCAATTACCCGTGGAAATCTCGGGTCGAGTAATTTTTTTAAATAAAATATCCATTTTTTTCGTTTCGAGTCGTCTGGTAGTTGAGTCGGGTCAACCGGGTCGAGTAACTTTGAACACCCTATTAAAAATTTATGTCTTCTCAAAATAAAAGTGTTTGAGATTTAGGGTGTTTCTAAAAAAATTCAAAATTCCACCATATTTTTATGTTTGCTTCCTAAAAAATTTAAGGGAGAAATGAAGAATTTGAACAAATGTTATAGGTCAACATTCATTAAAGAATTTTTAAAAGAATGCGAAAAGGAATCTTCATTGTTAGGTTAAAATGAATTAAACGAATAAAATAAAAATAATATGTTTTGAAATTTTGCTTTTTGTTAAAATCAACTTCTAAGATTTAAACGCCGCCCTAAAGCCACATATGCTTAGAAGTGTCCAAAAAATAAAGTTCTTTTGTATGTTAGTTACATACAATTAGGGCCGTAAATGAACCGAACGTTCAGTGAACTGTTCGTGAATCGTTCGGCGGGAAATTCGTTTATGTTCGTTTATTTATTAAACGAACGAACATGAACAAGATTTTTTGTTCGTTTAATTAAATGAACGAACACGAACAAAGGGCTTGTTCCTTCATTTATGTTCGTGAACGTTCAGTAATTTGTTCGTTTATGTTCGTTTAAGTTTATTCACATATGTCTAGGGGTGTTCATTGTTCGATTAAACCGAACTAATCGACCGAACCAAAACAAAATTGGTTAATCTATTAGATAATTTTAGGTTTCGGTTAATGATTCAGAGTTTTTTCAATTTTCAATTATCGATTAATTTGGTTTAAAATCGGTTAATTAACTGAATTAATCGAACTAACTCAAAATATTAAATATTTAATACATTTTATATGTTCGTTTGTGTTCATTTGTGTTCGTTTATCATTTAAATGAACGAACATGAACGAACACGAACAAGCTACATTCCTTAATAAACGAACACGAACAAGAAATTTTGTGTTCGTTTATGTTCGCGTTCATTTATTTGTTCAGTTACAGTTAAATGAACGAACATGAACACACCCTCGTTCGTCTTCGTTCGGTTCGTTTACAAGCCTACATACAACGCGTTATAAAACTTTATCTCTTTGTTCGAAATCGTCTTCAAAACTACATTTTTCTTTCCTTTGATCTTGAACGTTATATCGTTGTCCATGTAGAACTTCTCTACGTTCTCACTAGGAATCAACTCAACAAAAGAGTCCCCGTTCTCCTCCTCTTCAAACAAATGATTTTACCAAACATGAGTTGGGCGGCAACACAGATTTACAATAATATCTAAACTAAAATGTATGGACTGAAAAATGAAGAAGCATTACTTAATTAGCCATATCTCTTAATTGGTTTTGGTATTGACTCTTAACCCTAATGTTCTCAATAATCAATTCCAAGCCAATTGCCTATAATAAATTATTAATTCTGTTTTAATTAATAAAAAAACCCAACTCGCGGAATATTTATTCAATTAATCAAAAAATTATTAATATTCTTGTACTAATAACCTAATTATTTAATCCCGGGTTTGCTTAGGTTCATCCCCCAAGGAATATAATTATAATTGAGCTAATCAAGGTACTAAATTGTGTAGTCAGTTTTGAGAATCTAGTGGCCTCTTCCAATTGGGTCCCATTAGTTGTTGGACTATATAGTTAAAATATTTTCTAACAAAGTAAATGTTTATTTTATAATTTATATTCGAAAATTATAGATCTCCTTTGAATAATATCAAATATTATTAAAGCAAGTAGTGTATTATCTTGATGAAAGTGGGAAAGACAAACTCTTAATTTGTCCACCTTTTCTTTAATCCTTTATAAATATGATTGCTAAAGAATCATTTTGCATGTCCTATTCGAGACCCTAATACAATAATAATTCGAATTAAAATTAAGATAATTTACATTTGAGGTTTTAATTTTTTGTGGTGCATATTCTCCTATTTCCATCTATTTGTTCATTTTTTTTTGAAATGTGAGATTTTATTAAGCTTTAGCTTAATCCCGGTGCCTCGTTAAAAAACCTCCCTAGCCTAGATTGGAGGAAAAAGAGTGCATACGGGATTAAGTCAACATGATACATTGAGAGAACACGCTATCTTAGTTACACATAACAAATACACTTTAACTATATAGGGGTTAATCATATCCCCCTTATGTTCATAGATTCATCACTACCAAGAGTGTGATGTTTCCCAAACACCGGTACTATTCACGAACCAAATTGTAAGGTCAACTCCACTTTGTTACCTTCCGCAAGTCCGCAACTGCCCGACGAATCTTGATTGTCTCTACGCCTTTATGGACCCAGACACGATTCCCCCTTCCCGTCATGTGTGATAAATTCTGACCAAGTTCCCACTCCTGTTTGCCCCCTTAGCCGCAAGGTTGTGTGCAGTTTTATTGGCTTCTCTATAAACAAATTGGAACTTCCAGCCATTTTGCGTCTTATACTGCAGACAATTGTTGATGCTTTTTTCAAATACCAACAGACAATTACCTGGATATTCAATCCACTTTATGACATGCTCACAGTCGGATTCAATTATAAGAGGATGCGGCACCGACCATCTCATTGCTTTGAAAATTCTGCATGCTTCCAGAATAGCCCTTATCTCTGCTCCAGTTGGGTCTGAAGGGCCAATAGGACATGAGAAATACGCGAGTTGAGTGCCCTGATGATTTCGAAGGACACCACCGATTCCTGCGGCTCCGAAACTCCCCCTCGTGGAAGCATCGACGTTAAACTTTAAGGTCCCATTTGGCGGTGGGTTCCAAGCGGCGCATTGTAACCTCGGAGTTGGCCGATTGAGTAGGATGCAGTTTCGGGGTTGGCACAGAAGCTCATAGGCCTTGAAGTTTGCAGACGGCCATTTGGCTTTGAGCCAAAACCATAGCCTTAGTATCGCAGTTTCATATACTTGATTCACATCCGGGACCACTCCCTTAAAGATCTTTTCATTCCTACCACACCACAGGGTCCACACTATAGCAAAGAAAGCAGTGTTCCAAATTATTTTCATTTGCCCCGATACCTGTTGCGAGTTCCATACTGTAAAGAACTCCTTGAAGGAATTCGGAGTCGTGATGTGGAAGCTCCAGGTTTTTGCCCATTTTTGTCATACGTTCCAGGAAAAAATACAAGAGCAGAAGAGGTGTTTAATACTTTCCTGCTCCTTATCGCATAAGACACATAGAGAGTTTGAGAGCGAAGTGATACCTCTTTTGGCGAGTTCCTCAAATGTTGGCAGTCTCCCCGACATTGCTCTCCAAACCAATACTTCAACCTTGGGCGGTGCGAGGCTTGACCAAACCCCTTTCCAACAGGGATCTTCAGAGTTTTCACTTGCCGCTGCTCGAGCACAGAAATCTTTGGGTCTATAAGCACCATTCGTCGAGCCTGTCCACCTAACTTCATCATTTTCTCTGCCACATCTTGCCGCGTTGTTTAGAGCTAGTAAGAACTCATCCCATTGATTCAGCTCCCAATCAAAAAAACATCTACGTAGAGGGATGGTCCATTCCCAGCAACCCCCGATCTTTGCTCCAAATTCACAAACTTTCCCCTCTTTGCGCGTAGAGATCGCGAAGACTCTTGGGAATGCAACACGGAGGGATTGATGTTCGGTCCAATGGTCTTCCCAAAAATTTATAGATTTGCCGTCTCCAAGAAGGAACTTCATATTTGCAGTGAAAGGATCTTCATTTAGGTGTAATGGTTTAGCAATGCATTTCAAGATCCACGACGCCTTTCTTCTAGATGTACCAATAGGGAGCAGATTGTCTTTTTTTACTTCGTATTTGGCCGCGATAACCTTGCGCCATAAAGTGTTCTCCTCACTGCAATAACGCCAGAGTCATTTGTTTAAAAGGGCTCGATTTTTAGCCTTTAAGTTGATCACACCTAGTCCCCCACACTCCTTAGGCCGACATATATTGTCCCATTTCACCCAGTGTATAGGCTTCTCCTTATCAGCTCCCCAAATAAACTTCGCCATCATTTTGTTAAGTTTATTTATAATCGATGCTGGCGCGCCAAAAATTGAAAAATAGTAGACAGGGAGATTGCTCAGCACTGCCTTCAGAAGAATTATTCTTCCAGCCATTGTCAGCAAGGACCCCTTCCATCCGGTTAGTTTGCTTTGGACTTTGTCCAATATCGGCTTCCATAAAGACTTCGAATTCCTAGCATGACCAAGTGGCAATCCCAAATAGCTTGACGGCAATGTTTCAGTTTTGCAGCCCAGCTCTTTAGCCCAATCAGCCAGCACATTGTCGTTGACATTTATACCAAACAAAGTGGTCTTCCTCAAGTTTAACTGTAGCCCCGATAGCACTTCGACTACCCTTAGAATCCTGGCAACACATTTGACGTTTTCCAGATCTGCTTTGAGAAACAATATGAGATCATCTGCAAATTGCAGATGCGATATAGCTAATCCAGTGTTACCCACTGTTATCCCTGATAAAAATTTCAATTCGATCGCTTTTCTGATGAGGGCACTGAGGGCTTCGCCAATTAAGTTAAATAGGAGAGGTGACATAGGGCATCCTTGCATTAACCCTCTGCTGATAGAGAATTTGCCGGATGCAACACCATTGACGAGGATTGAGATTGATGCTGATGATAGACACGCAGCCATCCATTTTCGCCACTTTTCTCCAAATCCCATAATTTTCATCACGGTGTCGAGAAAGCTCCAATCGACTGAATCATAAGCTTTACAAAAGTCGGCTTTGAAGACAATCGCTTCAACTTTCCTTTTTCTCAAGTCATCAATAATTTCATTCGCAATTAGGCAACAATCAGTAATTTGTTTCCCGGGCGTGAAGGCGAACTGTGTCTCGCTCACCACTTCTCCAATACACAGCGAAAGTCTCCTAGACAGCACTCTGGCTAGGATTTTATAAAGACTGCTAACCAGTGATATAGGCCTAAAATCCTCCATCGAAGAGGGGTTTTCTTTCTTGGGTATTAGCGCCATATACGAGTAATTAGAGCTCTCCTTTAGTATTCCTTGGCTGTGGAAATCTTCAAAAAACCCTAAGATTTTACCTTTGAATGACTGCCAGTAAACCTTGTAAAAGTCGAGGTTGAAGCCATCGTGGCCGGGAGCTCGGTTGCCATCCGTCGACTTGATCGCAGCCCATATTTCTTCCTCAGAGAATTTGGATTCAAGAAAATCTGACGATACCTTTTTTAACTTGCTCAAGTTGCATCCAAAATCTTTTAGGGGAATTGTACCTTTTTTTATTGAAGTGCTCACTGAAATGATCCACGAAAGCTCTTGCAATGCTTCCCGGATTTTCCACTACTGAATCACCAATTTTTAAAGAGGATATAAGGTTTTTGTTGCGCCGAATAGAGGCTGTTATGTGGAAGAATTTACTGTTTTTGTCACCGTAATTTAGCCAGCGGATCCTGGATTTTTGCGCCCATTCTCTCTCATCTCTCCTGTGTTTAGCCCATAAGGCGGCTTTTAGCGCGTTCAATTCCTTCGATCTTTCTGCCGTTACCCCTGTTGCGGTAATCTCTTCTTCGAGCGAGTTTATCCGACTTTCAATGCCTTCCAGCTCTCTTTCTTCATTCTTCCTGAAATTCTTTACCCAATTCTTGGTCACCTTGCTTACTGAAGATAAAACCTCTCCCACTTGCTTGCCTTCATCCCTCTCTATCGTATTCTTTATGAGTTCCGAATACTCCTCATTTTCAGCCCAATGGGAGAACCATTTGAAGGGCCTATTCACTCTCTCGACTGCCCTCTCCTTCAAGGTTATGCTCTTATGATCAGAGAGCCCTTTCGATCCAGCTTCTTGAAATAACCTTGGCCACCAGCAAATAATGTCAGGTGAAACTAGGAATCTGTCCAACTTACTTGCCTCTTCACTAACGCCTCCTCTATACCAGGTGAATGAACTACCCTCCATCGGCAAATCAATAAGACCATTTCTATCAATGAAGACTTGAAAATCTTCGCTTGCACTGATGTTAAAATCACGACCGTTTCTTTCTTCGGGTGCCACCACAGCGTTGAAATCTCCCCCAAGTATGACTGGTAAAGCGAGTGAGCTGATAGATTCTGAAATCTTTTCGAAGAATTCCTTTCTCGCCAACTGGTTATTGGGAGCGTATATATTTAGGACAGCACATTTGTTTTTGGTTCGCCTGAACAGACCAACAATTATGGTTACTCTCTCCATCACTTCAACAGTTTCCACAATGAACGAATCCTTGTTCTACATCGTAATTTGACCACCAGCAGCGCCAACTGCTAGGGCGAAAACAAACCCCAAATTTCGTCTTCCTTTTAGCCTTCTTTCCAGCCCTAATTTTTGATGTTGCAGTTTGGTTTCTTGCAACAAAATGAAATCTGCCTTAGCTTGAGTGAGCACTTTTACCACCGATTGGATTTTTCCAGATCTTCCAAGCCCCCTTAAATTCCAAGATAGACATATTGTATTCATTTAGAAAACAAATTCCAACAGTACACCAACATCGAGAGGACCAAACCTGCACATTCTGCAATTTCTCCCTTCGAACAATCTCATGAATCTGAGCAAGGACTTCATCCCTGTTAGCGTCGAAATTTACCCCCAAAGCAGTAGCTAGCTTCACCGACGCCATGGCTTCTTCTTCGATGCTTCCTTGGCTATTTCTTCGGTCCTCTTTTTGCAAAATTGGTGTAGCCGATTTTGTCATTATGGGATTAAGAGAGCCTGATGTTGCCAATCTATTTGGCGATGCCAAATTCAAGTTTCTGATGAATATGGGCCTTACCACAAAAAGCCCAGACTTTTTGTCCAAAGTGGGTAAGGCATAGCCCATAGACTGGCTTGATGAAGAGATAGAATCCTCTTTGTAGTCCACCCTAATGTCAACAAGTTGGTCCCCAATTAAATGCCCATCTCCACGATCCATATCACTGACCGACTTACCCCTCTCTAACACGCCAGCCGGCTGACTCAAGGGAACATTCTCTGGGTTTGTCAGCTCATCATTGCTGTCCCTATTCTTGGGGCTACCGCCTTCAGCAGCCATGCAATTACTCACGTGCCTAAAGTCTTTGACTCTACAGCTTCCAGCTTCGTCGGCTGAACTGTACCGGGGCGAATCTGCCGGAGGGCGGTCATTGTAGTTTTCCTGAGCATCATCGTCAATCCAGCACCGCTCATCTTCATAGTCTTCGACAGATACCTTTAATCCCATTTGTACTCCGTTGACGAACACATGGATGAACTGAGGAATGTCCGACTTCCAACCCACACTAATCAGAATCCTTGCTTTGTCTAAACTGATCCCATTATGGGTATCTTCATCTACTTTGATGACTGTACCCCATCGGCTTGCAATGGCTCGGAAGAGTTTTTCATTCCATCCCAGTACTGGAACATTTTCCAGGTTGACCCATACTTTAAGTTTCTTTCTAGATATGAAATCCTCAACATCATCTACGTCTTCTAGGCACGCTGCAAGCAGGGAAGGTTTTAAATCCCAAAAGATTGGGATCTGCTCCTCCTCCTCAAAGCGAATGAGGGTGAAAGGGCCAGATATAGTGCTAGCTTTGACCCAGAATCCTTCCGACCTGAGATACTCCTGAACAAAAGAAGCATCATACATCCCTTTTATCGTGACAATAACGCATCTCTTTATCCACTCTAATTCATTTGGAGGGATGGTAAAATGGAAAGGTTCAACGACCGCCGTCGAGGATGACTGGGGCGCACTGGGAGAGTCGGTTCTCGTCCCCAAAATCGGTCCCACGTGGTCACTGGTTTTATTTAGGACGACGGCTTTATAAGACCTACCATCCGTGAACTTCCATGGTATCTTGCTACCTAAAGTTCCCCTTCTGGCTCTCGCTTCAGCAATATTCGTTTGCTGTTTGCTTTGTTCTTTGGCCTTTTCCATAGCCAGAAAAACTTTCACAAACCTTCCATCCATCTTCCGCCCAGACCCAGCTCCACCGCCTTAGCTGCCTCTTCGCGAGACGAATAGGTTACGAAAGCAAATGTGTCACCGCTCGCACGTCTTTTGGGGTTGTTGTAAGCCACATAGATCTTACGCACCACTCCGTAAGTTGAGAAAGCCACTTTCAAAGCTGACCAGTGGATCCTTTTACTAACGTGATTGATGAAGACGGTTCTGCCGTCTTTGTTCCTCCACCCTGGATGCCTGCCTGAATCAGAGCGATCACCCCCGAACTCCGCGCACCCTCTTCCACCGCCTTTGCCTTCGTAGCTGCCTCCGACGGGCCTTGGGACCCATCTTCTCCCTACGCGACTTTTCGCCTGCTCACCCCTGCTCACTCCTCCCATTGAGTTATCTATTTGTTCATTTCATTTAATATATCACATATTTTCTTATCTGTTGTTGAGATTTCAGGTTCAAATCTTACTAATATATATTATGCCTGATTTATTTAAAAAACATTATGATTTATTCTTATTGTGCATGGAATTCTATTTACATATGCTTTAATTTTCCATCCAATTCTGCATCATAACATTGATTCATGGAATATATATTTATAATTATATTTGTAGCTCCTTAAAATGTTTGTTATTAATATAGTGTAGTTTTTTTATAATTATATCTATAAATATTGCGTTTAATTGTAAGACATGTGACACCATCAAATAGAACACCTAAATTAAAAACTTAAAGATAATATTATTAAATGTATTTTAAGTTAAAGTCCCGCTATTTATATATTTTTTGACAGATTTCAAATTTAATCTTAATCCTACCTAGAGAAGAGAGGAAATGGAACTTTAAAAATATAAATAAGAGTACTTCTAGTAAGTCTTGAACCCATAACTTACGGTAATATAGTAAATAAAAATGAGCATGCTATTTATAATTAAATGTGTGGTTCTCTCTAAATTAATTTTAGATACAAGTTCCACAATGGCATGCTCTGTTTAAACTTATTTTATTATTTTTTGACATAAAATTCTATTTTATCCAAAGTCATGATATATACATGATTTTAATTTATCTGCACTTGATATTAATTTGATTATAATTATAAGTATTTGTATATTTTTTATTATACCTATAATATATTTTTTAGATAAATGTACCTATAATAGTTTTATTTTGCAGAGAAGCAGAAGAAAAGTAGCGATAATTCCAAAGAATGCAAGTTTGGGAAAGAGTCCAAAAGCACATGCAGAAAGGAGAGGAAGCGCGTGGAAGCCACATTGTGGCGCAAAAGTGGGACTAGATCGCCACGTGGGCATCATGCAGCTCCATGTTTTTAGGAGAGTTCCCACTAGATTTGATGAAAACCGCTGGCGGTGGCTCAGCTGTCGCTGGTTTCGGCTTCGGCTTCGGCTTGTTCTCTATGTTGATCTTCGAATTTAGTAAAAATGTTTGGGATTTGGGAGTTGGAACTGGTTTTACAATTATTTAATCAACTATTTCACGTCAGATTATTCCTTTCCAGACACTCCTGACCTTCTTAATTTAGATTATTTTAAAATTTACCAAATTCGTTTTTAGTTCTTTATATTCTTCTACGTTTTTTAATTGTACTTTACACAAAATTTTCAATTTTAATATTTAGAATTTAAGGTTTATAATTTTAGTTTAGAATTTAGGGTTTAAGATTTAAATTTTAGGGTGTTAGTGCTTGAGATTTAAGTTTTAAATTTTATACTTTAAATATGAAGGGTTATGTAATTTTTTTTACACAAATTATGTATAAAAAATATAATCCTACCTTTGATTTGATACTTTTTGGAAGAAAAAAGAATATTTTAATTCATTTTGAAAAGATTTTTTTTTTTTGTAATAATTTCAGGAGTATTCAACTTACATTGATTGTCGATCGTTATTGATATCTTCTGGAATTGTTCTCTATTTACAAACAAGGCATTCAACATCAAACTAGTTTTATGTATATTATTCGACACTTCAATTCTATTACATATAATTAGATTATAAAATTTTCATTAGATTGATTTTAATTTGAATTAGATCAGTTAAAGAGTGGAAAAAGCGTAATCAATAAGGTTTGAAGTTGGCCAAGTAACAGATATACACAAAACCAAATTCTCTACGTACATGCAGTGGCGAATCCAGGAAAATAATATTGGATGGGCCGGTATATAAAACACAAAGCTAATATAACATGACTTATATATATATATATATATATATATATTCAAAAATAATATGATTACATAGTTCAAAAACATACAAATCAAAATATGTTATCTTCATTGATTAAGTTGAACTCTCCTCCTTTTCATAGAATCAAAATCATCTATGATCGAGTCAATGGTAAATTTTTCAGCAATTTCTTTTTCAATGTACACAGTTAAGTAATCCGAAAGAAAGTCATCTTCCATCTTGTTTCGTAGACTTGTTTTGACGATTTTCATTGCTGAAAAGGCTCTTTCAGTTGTTGCAGTACTAACAGGAAGAGTCAAAATAAGTCGAATCAATCTATCAACAAGGGGATATGAAAATGATTTCCCACTTTCTGACAAACTTCGACATAATTGAGTTATGGTGCTCAAATTCTTCATCTCTACGTGATTAGGAACATCATGAAAAAATAGCTCAAGTTCATACTTCAAATGATGTTTTTCATGTTCAGAAAAGTCTTTGGGATAGTATTTCTCTGCAAGATGACAAATTTTTTCCACATTGAAGTGCTTATAACCACATGAAGGATTCAAATTCATACTCAAAATAAGCAGCTCTGTCGTTTGCTCACTAAAACGACTATTTAGTTCATGCAATTGTTGATCCATAGTGACTGTAAACACATCCACTCTATAGTGATGCTCCACTGAAACAATGTCTTTATTACGTCGAGACCGAATTATATCAGAATAAGTAGCATTCATATCAGAAACCAGAGTGAGAGTGTCATGCTTACTACAAAATAAGAGTACTTTCTGTAGAAGACCTTCCCAACCACTATCTCTAAATTCCTGAATTGAAGACTTTGTGGCAGCAACTAAATCCATTGCATTTAGAATATCCTGTGACTTGTATTGCAAAGCTCGGCAAAGTGCATCTGTGTATCCCATAAGTCCCTGCATCATATGTAAAATGAATACAAAATCAAAAGTCAACAACTTTTTAAGAGCAGAATTAGCATCCCCACGTTGAGAGTATGTGGCTCGACGATCAATGGCTATTTTCTCAAGGACGGAACGAGTCGCATTGTACATTCTTAAGACACTGCAAATTGACTTGTAATGAGAACTCCACCTAGTATCTCCAGGACGTTGCAAAGTGCCAATTTGGTTTAACCCCGTTCCAGTCTCTATTTCTTCAATTTCAATTAAGTGCTCCAATTCGGCTATTTGGCTATCTTGTAATTCATCATGACGCTTAGAAGAAGAACTGGCAACATTCACAATAAAAATTAAATCTTTGAAAAAATCATGAACTTCAGATACTTCTCTTGTAGCGGCAATGAGAGCTAACTGCAGTTGATGTGCTTGGCAATGCACATAATAGGCATATGGACAATCTTTCATGAATAGAGCTTGTAAACCATTCCATTCACCTCGCATATTACTTGCTCCATCATATCCTTGACCTCGAAGATTTGCAATGCTCAACTCATGGTTAGATAAAACTGTAAAAATATCTTCTTTGAGAGTTTTTGATGTTGTGTCTTTGACATGTACTAACTGTAAAAACCGTTCTCGCACAATACCATCTCCATCAACAAATCTCAAGACTATAGCCATTTGTTCTCTTTTAGATATGTCTCGAGATTCATCGATAATTATACAAAATTTTGAATCATTGATCTCCTTGCGAATTTCTTTTTGCACTTTTTGAGCAAAGATGTGCAAAATTTCATTTTGAATGGATGAAGCTATATATTTTGCATTTTGTGGAGCATTTTCTAGCACAACATCTCGTATCTCCTTATTATAAGAAGCAAAGAGTTTCAACATCTCTAAAAAATTTCCTTGATTTTTCGACTTAGCACTCTCATCATGCCCCCTAAATGCACATTTTTGAAATGTGAGCCACCGTACAACTTCTATTGAAGCACCTAACCGTAAACGGTTATCAGCATTTTGTTTTGGAGTTAGATTTTCAAGTAAAGTATCAATATGACTTTTTGGGTTCTTGAAATCTTTCCAACATTGCACAGAATATCCATGAGCTGAGTTAATATCTTTTCCCATATGCGTTTCAAATGCACAATTTTTCCCTCCAATCCTCTTCCAATTTTTGAATCCTTGTGTTGTAAAAGTATCTGAACCGAATTTTCCAAATGGTTTCTTTTCAAAAAGAAAGCACGGAAACAATAAGCAGCATCAGTAGTCAGTGAATACTCCAGCCAATTAAAGGTTTTGAACCATTTGGATTGAAATCGTCGAGGATGATCATCTGGACCAGATTTAGGATACTCGGGCATAAGAATTTGATAAGGTCCATAATTTATGAATTTCTCTATAATTTCTTCTCGCTCTTCTGACGAATAACTATTAATTGGCTTACGCAAAGCTGGATCACGCATAAAAGGAGTATCAATATTAATTGTAGACCTATCGCTACATGTTTTTGAAGGTTCCTCATCTAAAACCTGAGTAGATGTCCCTTGAGTTGCATCAACAACTGTTTCAGTAGGAGCATTAACGTTTGATTCTGGAGTGGGTTTCAGTTTTGAAAAATAAGAATCTATTGTCTTTCTCTTCATATTTCAACCTAGACAAAATAAGCAAGATAATCAAGGTTCATACCTAACATCCTATTTTCAACCCTAACAAAGAACCATGATAACAAAGGCACAATAAAAATATAAATTATAGTCCATAATTTAGAAGAAACTAAGAACAACAATCATATGGTTAATTTTATTGTCATTTAACAGCAACACTTTCATTTTAGAAAGATAATTTTGATATTTTTCTATTCCTACGATAAAGTTAATTTTTATAACTAATTCTAAATTAGAATTGCAGTTTTAATCATAGAAACAACAAGCAATGGTACCTTAATGAAGCCTCAAAAATTTCCAAAAACAATTCTACTTCTACAAATCCCCTTTGAATAAAGGGCAGTTCCATTATTAAGGAGCAATTAACCAGCGCATACAAACATGAACCAAAATTAGAATTTCTAATTCAACTATTTAAGTAAATAAATTGTATCATAAAACTATCTTTTAATATATAAATATATATATATATATATATAATTCAAAACCAGTATCCAAATTTGCCAATCACAGAATCACTAATTTAGATGAATGGAAATCTTGGATTATTAGGAGTTTGATGCACCCATTCACACACCAAGAATGTTATGTTCCTGTATATTAAAGCTTCTGCATTGTGAATGAAAATTCCATCTACATGAAGAGTTCATATTTTTATTAATTTAGATGAATTCTAGTTTATTTTGGCACAAATTTGACTTTTACAAACATTCCCTTTACAAATTTAGATTAATTTAGATAAATTCCATCACAGAATCACTAATGTTATAATAATTAATTTCAATTGGCTTTATGAATAATCACAGATGAATTCCAACCAAATCATATATAAAATCGAAATTAAAAAGGGGGAAAACTTAACAAAAACTAGAACAAAATTAGAAGAATAAATAGAAAACTTACTTGATTGAAACGATTAGAAGGAGTGTTAAGAGCCCTCACTTTTCAGCTTGAGAACATAAACATAAAAACTGAAAAAAGAACAGAAGCATGAAAACATAACAAAAATTAGAGATTGTTTTTCACCGTACCAAATCACATCTAAAAACTAAATTAAAAAAGGAGAAGACTTAACAAAAATTAGAACAAAATTAGAAGAAAAAAATTTGAAAGCTTACCCGATTGAATGAAAAGGAACGATAAAACCCCTTACTTTTCAGTTTGATTTTGTGAACAAGAGTTTGAAAACTGAAGAAAAATAAGAAACGATAAAACCCCTGATTTTTCACTCTGATTTTGAGAACAAGAAATTAAAAACTAAAAAAAATAACGATACAAAATACTTTAGATTTTTACTTTTTAATCTTCTTATAAAATTTAAAATTGGGATAGGGCGGGCCAAGGCCTGTATACGCCCCTGCGTACATGATTTCAATTAACTATTTTTATTAGTTCATCCACAACGTACAGTAAGAGATCGGGCACTTTCAAACCTTTGTATAATTTATATATAAAAAATAAAAATTTATATAAATGACACCCCTCAATAAATAATTAATTTCTTTAAATACTGTTATAAAAAAGATACCTTTAAATAAATTTTTAGTTTGGCCCTGAATGGAGAGCAAGGGAATGAGCTTGTAAATGACAACGGTAGAGAGTTTTGATTATTATTTTTCTTTTTAAATGATGATGGGCTTTGTTGTTAGAATATAATGGACTATGGAATTTTCTTTTGGACTGAGGTTGCTGATGTCCATTTTTGGAGTTCAGTTGTTCCTAAAGGCATTATATAAAAAGACTCAATTTCAAGGCTTATAGATGTTCACCGGCAAGGGCCTGATCAGAAGGGTTCTTGGATCTCGGGTTTTCAGAAAACGACGGATGTAATTTATGAGTTTGAGAGTTAAATTAATAAAATAAAATAAAAAATGTAACATAGTTAATTTTGGAAGACCAATAGATTAAATTGTTGCAATTAAAAGAGAGCGTCAATATTACTGATTTAGGATTATTACAAAACAAAATTACTCCTTAAGCCAGTAATCGTTTTGTAACTTTTTATAATTGGAATTTAACAAAATTTGTCATATAATCGAAACACTATTTATATATTTTACTCAAACTTTAGTTGCTCTAACGGTTATAATCATATAATCGCTTCAATTGTATTAAATTCATATTAGTGGTACATATTAATGTGTAACATTTACTCATAATAATCCCTAATTTAAACAATAAAAAGAAAAGATTGTTTTTATTCAATCCGGTTAGTCAAATCTATAAACTTTCCATTTATCTATTCTGTACAATAAAGAGAAGCACAAAGAGATTTTTTTTAATCGAAAAGACAATCTGTTAAAGAGATAAGCATAAAAATATAGGATAAGCAGAAAAGATGTATAGCGTAAAGTTTATAAAGTCTATCTCCTTTAGGTTTAGAGATTTAATTTATGGTTTAGGTTTAACAATAAAAGATTAGTTTTATAGTTTTAATATAGAGGATTACCTAATTTTTTTTACATAACTCGTGTATTAAAATATAAGTCTTATATATTATTAAGATATATTATTATTGTACAATTATTTTATTACACTCAAAATAAATATTAACCTTATCATGACAACGACCGGAGCTTGGCGGTAACTCTCTGAAATGCTGAAGCTAAACCGTGAGATCAACATGGATAATATGATCTTAGCTTCCATCATGGCGAAAGATTGGCCGATGCAATTTCGAGGGCCGGCGGCAAAGGGCATGAAATGCCGAGTGGAGGCGAAGGGTCTAGAATTGAACCTATCCAGATTGAATTCATTTACACAATCTTTTTGACTTTGTATTATCTCCATCCTCCATCTTCAGGGACTTCATTTTTCTGTTATATTTTGTTGGCAAAAACCTGAAAAACATTATGTACATTTTTCCTTTCATTTCATTCTACGTTGAAAGAACCGGAAAAATCATACGAAAAGAAAGATTACTCACCGGCTTCCCGGAAAGCACAAGTGCCTGCTTGCTTGAGCGCAAAGGTGTTGCAGTGATGTTAAATGATTGAATATTTGTTTCCCTTTCTCATAACTGCTATCGAATTCCGTTCTTGCGATTGTATCGGCCGTAAGCCGAGACATGTATTCTCCGATTTCAAACTCCCTTTGGCCGGAATTGACTGCATTCTGCAGTGACTGGATCATCTGCCTAGTGCAGTCCACCATGTGTCCGGAATAACTCTGTCGAGAAAGAAAATTCAATAGGATGATGGTATCAAGTCAAGTATATAAAGTCACCATGTATATAAATCTTTTCCCTGTCCAAAAATTCCCAGAAGAAAAACCATAGGACTGTAACCAAAACACCTCTGTTCAAGTATTAAGTCACCATGTATGGTAAGATTAGTTAAAGATACACATACACATATACATACCATATGAATTGGACCATTTGACATAATGCGGCAAAAGCCGGCCAACGATGTCGTGGTTGATGGTATCCATGTCTTTCGAGGTAGCTTGGGATGTTAGATTGAACATTTCGAGTATGTTGCCGGTTACTCCGCAGGGTTTCGGGCCATGCACTCCTTGTTTCTCCATAGTTTTTCTTATACGTCTGGGAATCAGTAGGTAACATGAGATGGTGTTGAACACAAGTTTAAACAGGGAAATCGTAAATAGAACCAAATGGGCAGTCAAACACAGCAGCACAGCAGCCATGGTGGTGATCTCAGTTATTCAACAAATATAAGTTTTTCTGTTTGTTTGTTTATAAATCAAATTAGTGTGAAGAAAGGAAAATACTCTTGGTTGGTTCACTAATGGCTGCTACTGCTAGGAAACAAGCAATTTATAGTAGAACTAAAAGGGCTTTTCTTACCACCATTACACACTAAATTAAATTAACTTTTGAAGATAAAAGTAACACTAATAAGAGTTGTTTTTTTTCTTTCAAATATTGGAGATGCATATGCTCCCACCCCTACTACTAGAGACCATAGATAAAGGGTTGAAAAGTATTTGTATAATAATTTCTCTCACATGTAAAATTCTGCATCAGCACTATTGAATAGCCACAAAAACATAAACGGATACAACTTTTAAGTTCAGTTCAAGTTCTCAATTGAGTAAGATTTTCATGGACCAAGCTTAATTAAAAATGTTCTAGATATGTATACTCCTTAATTCAAGTTTTAATCATTATTATCAACATAAACAATTTTTAATTATAATTTACTTTAATATTTGCTATAAATTGGTGGCATGATGTTGTTTTTTACATAACATTGAATTTTATTGAAGATACGAAAAGGAAGCAAATATAATACGGGTGATAAAAGAATTTTTGAAATAAAGCTAAGAAACCAATAAATTCATAGAATATAAAATTTTAAAATAAATATTATATCTTTCCTGAATTCTTCATCATCATTCATAAAATTTAACGACATGGTTTAATTTTGAAATGCTACTGTGAAGAGTTTTGTTGTTAGTTTGGATTATAAAGAGGTTTTATTAAACTAATTTTTAAGCATGACATGTCACTAATTATCCTTAAACAGAATACGCACGTGTCATAGAAACAAACAGAAAAACGAGTTAAAGTGACAAACAAAAAACTCACCAAAACAACATAAAAAATGACAATAACAATAAGAAACAAAGAAAATAAAGTAAATGAACTCCTGCCAACCACAATAAAATCATTAACCGAGACAACTCAACTAAGAATATTAGGATAACAAAATTTTGGAAGTAATTAACTTAAAGGAAGTAAAAACGCTGAAACTTAAAAAGTATTATTGTTGTCGTACTTAACCTCACCGTAATAATATTTAAGGTGGTCGTCGAAATTAATTTCAATATTTTAATAATAGAAGGTAAGATACGTTAATTTGATAAGTTCTTTTGTTTATCCAAGTGGCAAAAGTAAAATAACTTGTACAAATTAAAGGAAAAATTGACTGAACATAAATCTTTGAATGTTTGCATTGTTCAATTCTATATTCAACGTTGAATTTATTGAATGAGTCAACTTAATATCTCCCATTCAAAATATCCATGTTATGAATCAGTCAACTTAATATTTCACATTTCATTATATTTTATTTTGGGTAAACTATAACGAATATCACTCAATTATGAGTAAGATTATATTTGGGTCACTCAATTGTTAAAAGTTACGTTTAGGTCACTCAATTATGGGTAAGGTTACATTTAGATCACTCAATCATAGGCAATGTTACATTTGGGTCACCTGTTTGGTTTCTAGATTAATTTTGTTTATTAATTTGAAAATGTACCAAATTGCAAATATTTTGCAACAATTGCAGAGACAGAGAGATCAATGGAACCTCTGCAATAAGTAAAACATGATTACATTCACATCTTTACAATAGAAACCAATATGAGAATTCAGATACACTCTGTAAAAACAAGTAATTAAAACAAATCCAAATGAAGAAAAAGAAACAGAATCAAACAAAGTGAATTTCAAACTGGTGTTTGCTTTCAACCACTAATCTTCCGTGCTCTGTTTTCATGATTAATAGCAGCATTAGCTGCAGAGGATGAAACCCGTTTCAATTCTTCAATACTCCCACAACTCTTCCTTGTTATCATCAACTTTCCTTTCCTTGACCAATTCTTTCCTGGTGGTGTTAATTCAATCGTGCCGGTGACCGGCGGCTTCCGATTTTCTTTCCTCAACGTTGCGGAAAATTCGGGCACTGATGGAGCCAAAACAGAGGACCCTTTCCTAGAAATCCCCAAACTTGAACTGGATTTCACTAGTTTCTTTTTTTGGGGTTGCTTGAATTCGATTTCTTCCCTTTCTTGTTGCTTCCCACACTTGATTCTCAGCCTTGCTTCTCGTAACTCAGCATATGCTCTGTATCTGGGACCTCTTTCCATTATATAACTGTCTGTTGTGAGCCTTAAAGGAATGGGGCTACTGGGGCTTGAATTCCTTGTCCCTGCCATTTTTGGTGTATCTTTAAGGTCCTCTCTGTTTCTTGTTCTGTTTTTGCAGAAATATAATCGATTGTCAAGGAAAACAAATGTTGAATTTTAAAAATTATTCTTTTATCGAAGGTTTTTATAAGTAATGAAATTTTAAAAGTAGTACCATTTCGTATTTTATTATTATATCTTAGAAGTTATGTACTTTGTTTTTTTTTTAACTTGGTCACTCTCCTTTCTCTTTGTTCTTGATTTCTTTTCTTTTAATTGACTGTGACGGTGTTAATTTTAATATTGGCCACCGATCGTTAGTGACTCATATTTCTTTTTATTTTCTTATATCACATATTATTTTTTTCACTTTATTATTTTCAGATTTTAATAAGTATCTCTTTGTTTTATTTTTATTATTTGCTTATCTTACTGAATTTTTTTTATGTCTTTGAGACTCATTTTCTTTACCTTTATTGTGCGTCTTTATCTTACGCTAATTTTTGATTTGGGGTTGCCTTTAATTACGTTAACTTGGTCATCTTTTATAGTTGTTTGCCGATATAATCATAATCGTGTTGCGGAGTAGCCTGCAAATTTACTTGTTTAGCTCACTTTCTCATAAATCACCTCTTATGCTTTTCGTTGGATAGAGACAAAGAGATTTTATAACAATTGATGGGTTTCTATGATCTCAAGAAAAGGTCTCGATATTCTTTGCATCTTTGAGTTTTATGAATTTTTTGATGAGCATTATCTTTGAATCTCCCGTTATATTTAAGTATGTTGTATTTGTTGGACCTCCTATTATTTATAATAAAACTCAATTACTCATGCTAAAAAAAATTATGTACTTTTGTTAATTGTTCTACTGAGAATTTTTTTTTGAGCTAAATATTATTTTGATATCTAAAGTTATACCTCATTATCACTTTGGTATTTAAAAAAAAATAGTCCATCTTGTCCTAGAACTTTCAAACCATAATGCATGTTATCCCTTCCATTTTTCCATGACAAAAAAAATTACTTTACACTCTAAACACACCACAACTCGTATATAATATAATAAATTTAAAATTTTCAATAAAAATCATAAAAAATTTAAAGTCTAAAAAATTCACACTTTGATTTATCAATTTGTTCAATTTTTTTTATTAAAGTTGTTTAAGGAATTTTATGATTTACTTTTAATTTAACATATATTATATGTCACGTGACACATTCCTAGAACGTCATATGATTTTTTAAACAGAAAAATAGACTATAATAAGTTGGGTTGAGTGTTAGATAGTTTATAGGTTAAATTGAATAAAATAAATTTTCAAAAACTAAAATGACAACGGGGTACGGTTTAAGGGACAAAATGCCATTTTTTTTGAATTAGTTGTATATATAATTATATGATCAAAATCAAATATCGCACCACGTAATCCAACTGAAAATCAAAATATATCCGAGTAAATCATATATTTAACGAGATTTGAGCTATACACATCACACATGAGGCATTTCTTTTTAAAATGTATTTAGTCATTTATTTACAAATAAATAAATAAAATAGAAAAAAATGCCCTTTTTCATTCATTTATGATGGGTGTGGAATCCACAAAATTAAATTCTTAAGTAAAAGACAGATTAAAATCAGTATATAGGGAATTTGTACTAGAAAACAAAAAAAGGAAGGCCTAACTAGCCGCTCTTCTTTTCTCTTTTAGGGTTTTAGTGTCGCTGTTCTTTATTTTTGTTTGACCAGGTTGACGACAACAATAATTTTAAGATTATTTATCGATCGCCGGTTACCTTTTTTTATCTATTTGTTTTATTTTTATTTTTTAATTTAATAAATTTATTTTTATGACACGCTTTTCTTTACCGTTTAATAAGTTTTTCTGCTTTTTGACACGCTTTTCTAGCTCTTGGCACGCTTTTTTGTTATTTATTTTCTATTAGGGTTGGATCTGACGCCGCCACGACTGATCAAGATGGTGCTCCTTTCATTATGATTTGATCTCCCTATCTTGGGCCCTTGAATCATATTACTTCTACCGTTTATTCGCGATTGAGTTGCGGTAATGATCTTATAGAATTTAAGGGTTAGAGTTAGTGTGTAGGTTCAGGGTAATATTGTTAGGAATTTATGTTTTAACCTACAAATCTTAGACTTTAACCCTAACCCCTAAATTGTATCAACATCTACTAAATTTAAAATTAGTATATTTAAACTCTTAAATCCTAAACAAAATTCATAAACACTAAACTAAAATATTTGTATAAAAAAATTTCTACAAATATTTGTGCATAAAATAATTACTCATAATTATATAGTAATAGTACTCTAAATCTAGGCTTTTTTTATCTTAATTCCTTTCTCCTGAATTTATTTTATATTATTCGGTATAAGATAATTCAATTTAGTTATTTGTTTCTACATTAATTTTTTTTGACTGTTTGGATGCTATTTTTGACCGAATGCTTTTGTTAATAGATTTTAGGTTTTATTTTGTTAAATTTTAGAAGAAAATCATACATATTTCTTAAAAAATATCTTTCCTTTTCAACTTAATTTAATCTACTTGTGACTTTAGAATTTGAATCTCGAATATATTTAAAAATTGATTAAACTATTTATTAAAATGATAATAAAACAATCAATAATTTTGGTTAGGAGTGGGCAAAACTCGACTCGATTAAAAAAATTGAATTATTTGACTCGACTCGAGGCGAAAAAAACATACTCGTTTTGACTCGACTCGTAATTTTATAAACTCGACTCGAAAAAATTTCAAATAAAGTTTGAGTTATGAAATGAAAATTCGAATAACTTGAAATTTTTAGTAATTAGTTGATCAATTTTTATAGTCGAGTTTAGTCAGTCAATTCTGCATAATATATTATGTATATCACATGTGAAAATATGAAGATATATATATATATATATATTGTATACATGGACGGAGCCATGTTTCCCATGGGAGGGGCTCTAAATTTTTTTGGTATAATTGCATTTGAGGTCACTTAGTTTAAATAGTAGTAAAATAAGATTTTTTTCCTAGTTTGATCCTATGTTTGATCCTAGCTCCATCCCTAATCATATATGCATATAAAAAGTCGTTAAAACTGAAAGCAATATGTGCACTGCCCGGCCCTAAGCATATATATATATATATGCACCGCTACATATATGCATATAAAAACATATATTAAGAAATATACATGTACAATTAAATTTGTACTGGAACTCGAAAACTCGATTCGATTCGAAAAAATTTCAAGTAAAATTCGAATCGTAAAATATGACTTGCAAACTCAAATAACTTAAAAAAAATTTACTCGACTCGATCCGATCAAACGCCCGACCTTAATCCTGGTATAGTAATTTAAGTTATTTTATCTTTTATAATAAAGTATTTTTTTTACCTCACAAAAGAAAATAAATGAAAAACATCTCGACAAAAGTAGTCTTCCAATAGCGGCAATTTGAAGGCGTTACATTTGGATCCAAATGGTGAATCCCACTTGGCCTAATTTCACTCCATTAAATAGTTTCCTCCTCGTCATCTATTAGTTTTCTCTCTTTAAAATGCAAGTGGAATAAATATTATACCCTTAAATGAAAAATAGGTGTTTAAATTATATAACTTTTTGAACTTTAGGTGTTTAAAGTATTTTTTATAAAAATATGTGTCTAAAATTTCAACCGTTATATTTTTAAGTGTTCGATAATTAATTGCCGTTAAAAAAATCTATTAACCAATAAAAATTTGACACGTGTCCTATTTTAATTTATAATTTCTTTTAATTCATGTTTGTTTTTAATAATTTAAAAATTAAAAAAAATCTTTAAATTCTGAATTTTTTTAAAATAGTCCCAAAATTTATAAATCCTCGAATCTTCACCGTTGTCGTCGCTGGACTCAGCTGACCATTTCTTCCAATGTGCCGTCACCAGAACCCGACGAACAATATGTCAGTCGAACATTGAACGACGAATGTTACATAGTCGATCGATTGGCACACCGTTCACCGATTTTCGGTGACGACATATTGGGAAAAATAGATGACTGGGTTATGCGACCAAAATGGTGGGGTCGGCGACGGCAACGACATCGGTGAAGATTTGGGGACTAGTTATTTTTAAGGATTTAGGGACTGATTTGAAGATTTTATAAAATTTTGAGATTTTTTTAAGTTTTAAAGTATTTTTCTTCAAAAAACTGAAAATTTTAATACTCATACCGCGTGTTTTGTTTTGATTGAACAATAATTTTTTTAAAACGGTCATTAATGGATGGACACTTAAAATTGTAACGGTTAAAATTTTAGCTTCGTGGTTCAAAGCTAGATATCCAGACATTAAAGTTTCCTTCGAAGATTTAATGGCCAATCCATGTATTGCGGATACTCTTAATCTTCTGTCCAAGGCGTCCTCAAAGCTTCATGTCTGGAACCCTCCTCCGTTGGGTTTTCTAAAAATGAATGTGGATGGTGCTTCACTGAGGAACGGCAATGGAGGAGGCATAGGTGGAATTCTTAGAGATTCGGAGGGGAAGACTCTTATGACATTTTCGGAACCTACTGGCCCCGGTCTTCCAATACGAGCGGAGCTTCTTGCAATTAAGTTCGGCCTCTCCATCTTCAGTTCACTCTTCCCAGGTAATAATCATCGCCTGATTCTTGAGAGCGATTGTCAAACAGCAGTGAGTTGGATTTCCAATCCAATTCTCTGCCCCCAGGTCTTCAAAGAATTGGTTTTGGATATAGGAAGGCTTAGCGAGATTGGAGTTCGGAAAATCAGGTCCATCCCAAGAGCTAGCAATGTAGACGCTGATCTTCTAGCTAAGAAAGGAATTGGTTAATTGGTTGTAATTTACTTAGACTCTTTGTACTACTCGATTTATGCAATAATAACCGGGTACTCTTTTCCTCCTTCCACTGTTGATGTCCGACCCTCCTGGGTTGGAGATCGACATGAAGGGGGTTTTTAATGAGACCCTCAATTCTTATAAAAAAAAAAAATTTTAGGCACTCATAATTCAATAAATATAGTTTGGGCACTTATTTTTAATTTAAGCTAATATTATATGATTTATATATATTTTGTTATTTATGTTAGGTTTTATTCTTATACCTTTTAATAATGTCATCTTCAAGATACAAATATAGATATCTCCATATAAAACACCCAACACTGATTTGTAATTTTTGTAACTGGATTTTTTAATAGATCTTACATATATATTAGTAAATTTCGACGGTAATTTTTTTCTTTAATATTATAATGCATATTAATGAATTTTTTTAAAGTAATAAGTAAAAATATTTAAATATTTGAAGGGGCCTAATGAAATTTTTAAAATTCCCAACGGGCTAAATGATGAACTTTCAAAATTTTAGGGGGTTATTCAAATTTTTGAAGGGGCTTAATTATATTTTTAGAAAACTTAAAGGGCCAAATGATCAACTTTTAAAATTTTGGGGCCATGACACCTACCCATCCCCACCAAATTTCTCTCATGTACATGTCTCTTGTAAACAAAATTAGTCGAATTATTTTTTTTTAAGATTATCTTCTTTTTCACCAGAATTATATGTTGAGTTCATTTATCTAATAAACATATTTTTTTCATATTTAATGTTTTACTCGATCAAAATATTGTGGCTGGAATATAAAATCATTTGTGAATAGTCGGATCCGTGGAGTAGGCTCTGCCTCCATGGCTTTTAGGTAAAAAGCAATGTCACCAAACCCATGAATAAAGGGATGTAAGGTTACCACCGCATTTGAGACATGATTTATATCAATTTTAGGTGTACGATACAAATCTGGATCTTCATTTTTACCTTTTCTTAATCATTATTATTACATCTTTTGTTTCCCTATTAAAACATTTTATCACTAATTATCGCATGGGTTTTCCTTCTCAACATATTGAGTTAGAGTCCTACGGTGATAGAGGTTGGGTCAGAAAATTTAATCCTGGTGTTAAAATTTTAGATATTAATTTATATTTTATTAAATATGAGTGAAATTAAATAATGAGCGTCATTTTTTTAAAAGATCTCAATATTTTTTAAATCGGTGTTAATTTCTTTTTAAAATGGTATCAATTTTTTTCTACATATTATATTTATAAAATATACAATTATAGAAAAAAAATCTTAAATTTTTTTGGTAAAGACATTGCATTGCTAAAGAGATGACATGAGTTCAAACTTTAGAAACAATATTATTAAGAGGGATAATATTGTACCGCAAATATAGACTGTGAAACGGACATGTATATAACAAAGGAAAATTAATATATATATATATACATATGCACTAGAATATGCATTCATTTTGTTTTGAAAAATTAACATAGTATTCATGGGAGAATGTAGGTCTAGACATACCTAGGTCATGACCAGCCAGCCCCATGCTAAAAGAAATGAATACAAACCCAACCCAAATACACAGACAAAATCTTTTCAAAACATGAGATTGAGACTTGTCCTCTTTTGACCTAGTTAGACCATGGTCTGTCTCGTGCCCAAAAAATTGAATACGCATCGACACAGATTGAAAGTTTTTCTTTCTTCAAACTCATATAAACTTAAATTGTGAGTTGTCTTTTCTTTCGCATTAACTCATCCAACGTTTTTGAAACCCACATCATTTGAGACAAATTTTTCAAAATTTTAAAATGTAATTAGATTGAACATAACTTATGGATTATAATTTGATGCTAAATTAGTATATGATAACTAAAATTGTTGTCAATCATGCCAATCTTGTTCGAGTGTTTTTATGGAAGTGCTTCGCTAGAAATTAGCCGTTAAAATAGTCCTAGGTAACATCTGAATGTGTTACAATATTTTAATACTTTCATACTTGTTTAATATGTTATAAACAAATAACTATATAAGTTGTATTGTGTCACGTTGTAGCATTCAGCTAAAGTTCAAACTAGCTATTAAAAGAAAATCAACAGTTGTGAACAGAGTTGATTTTTGCTATTGGTGCTACTCTCTTGCCCTTAAGGCTTTACTTTTTGTTGCGCGTTGCAATTCTTTTCGTCTGAACGAGCGTTTCTCTATTTAAATTTAACGTCTGAACGAGCGTTTCTCCACAACTAAAATTTTCAGCCTTTACTCAAACGCCCATTGCAGCCAATGCCCGTTTCCCCACATCAACTTAAATTGTGGGTATAAACTGTATTGAAACTAGCAGCTGAAAATCTGCTTTGCTGCGAGCTGCAATAATCAGTCTAATTGTACAATTTTTAATTATTTTTGTTCGAAAACAACAATAGTAATTGAACATTGTTCAGGTAATGTGGTACATTAGAAAAATGTTTAAGAAACAGTAGCTTAAGTGCACTAATGCGCAGCAATAAACTTGCTCTGTTTTGCCATCCTAATGTAGGGTAAAGTATTGGTGTAATTAGCCAAATTTGCAGCAAAAATAATAGTCTAATAAAATGTTCTGTTTAGGGAATGTTCTATCAAATTTCAAGTCATGTAGGTGTTGTAATATTTGATTTGCTTGCTCTCAGAACATTTAATTTTGTTCAAGATTAGGTTGTTAGAGATGAAACTTAATTATCTTGTTTATTTTATCTAGGTTGAGGGATCGGGAACATGACAGGTGCAACACATTTTGGAATTACTTGACCGGCGATGGGAAGTTCATCTGGTATTGGTGAGTCGGGAAAGGAATAAGGTGGCAGATGCGTTAGCTCGTTTAGCATGGAACTTTCCGTTTGGTTTTCATGAGTTTGTTGATCCTCGTCTGTAATTTCAAATTTAATTTCTCTTAATACTACTGGTTAGATTATGCCTTTGTTAATTAGTATTACTTAGTGCATTCTTTTTCTTTTAATTAAGTTTAAAGAGATTATTTAACGAGGCCTAGATAATACTTCCATTAGTAATAAAAAAAATTACGATTTTTTACCGTTAAAGAAATATTTTTTTAAAAAATAAAATAAAATGTGGGTGTATTTATTTACAATTATCCTTATCCTTAAATAAATTAAATGGTCATTACTAGTCTTATCATTTCCGACCATCTGATGGCATGTTTCTCAACTTTAATATTCAATAGATAATATATTCATATATAAAACTAATCTAAATTTAAGTGCAGGGCATCAGCCAGATCAGCCAGCCACAACCTTCACCACATCATGCCTAATCCTAATCCAGCCCCAATTTTTGGCTCCCCAATGTTTTTTTTGGCTCCGAGTTATTAATTCAAACCGTTCTGTGTAGTACATTTAATTTTGGTGAGTGAACTTCCCGACAATAAATTTTTTTATATATAAAACATCAAATTCGATACTTACTTAAACAATAGTGGTTAAATAAAGGGAAAAAAAGAAAATTAGTTTTTAATGGATTTAGAACCCATAACTTGTAAAGAGATAAAAGTGTCAACTGAAAGTACTAATCACTTGTTTTAAAAAAATATTGACAAAAACATGTTGCATTTTAAAATTTATTAAACCCATTTTATTAGTCAATTAAGGACAGCCACAATTTCCCTTCCGAACCTAGGCATTCAAATCAAAATACCAAACTAATTAAACCTGTCTATCCAAAATATTTAAAATCAGTTTGTCCTTATTCCTTAATATAATGTAAGTTTACGCATACTTTAAACCTGATTATGATGCAGCCAAGAAATTAGTTTTAATGACAAGACTATTTTTTTACTTAAATTTAAATATATAACATGTGGTGTGCTAAAGTGTGCCCGTTTATCACGAAGGAATAGCTTGGCAGATGCATTTGTCAAAGGAGGAATCGATCATCAGTCATAGTTTTACGTGGTGCTGATTTGGGCGGACATTATATTAATTATTAATGGCTGATTTTTCAAATATATATATATATATATATATATATATATATATATATATATATATATATATATATATATATTTCCAGTTTAGTGTCGGCGTGATTTGTTGTTGTATGGCACTGTGTTCTTATTTTGATATTCTACTTCTTCTTAAGAGAAATTATATCATACATTATTTTTACTACGTTATCTATGAGATCAACTAATAAAATATATTTATTTTATTATTTTTTTTATTTTATTTTTTATCATGTGAATCTTCACCCATATTTACTTTAAATAAAATTTTAAAACAGTTTTTACCAAATAAAGATTCACTTGGTAGAAAGATAAGATGAAAAAATTAATGAAATGGATGCATTTTATTAATTGGTCCTATGAACAGGGACGGACCCAGAACTTTAGGTTAGGGGGGGCGAACCTATAAATTTCTAGGGGGGGGCGAACTTATAGAAGTTTAGGGGGGGCGAAAATAGATTTTTAATAGAAAATACATAGAAGAATTCTAAAATTTTTCTAAATCATATATGATTTTTAAAATTTTAGGGGGGGCGGTTGCCCCCCTCAGCACCCCCCTCGGTCCATCCCTGCCTATGAATGACGTGATTAAAAAGACACATAATATAATACCTCCTTTTTTAGGCTTCTTCCTTTTTAGTCATTAATAATACCTATTTCTGCTGAGCAAAAACTAGTAAATATTTATTACTTTAAATTATTTACTTTCTAAATATAAAAATAATTTTATTACCATATTAAAATTTAAGTAGAAAAAATCCAATAATTTTTTTAATGATCTAAAAACTAAAGAAATAAAAGTATATAGTTAAAAGTAAAAATAATTTTTTAATAAAAATAATTAAACACACAAATCTGCATACAGCACATATAACACAAGGGACAAGTAACCTTTAAATAAATAAGTAAAATCACACTTCTAAAATCAATTTTATGTTTAATACAATCTATGTATACATCTTTTACTACTGAATTAATAATATTTGCTGATAAAATTTTAAAAAATATAATATTTTATATAATTTTTTCACTAATCTGATGAGTCTCAACGACAACAATAATATAAGACATTGCACGAAGAGAAATAAATGGAAAGAGTAGTTGTGAATGTAAACAAGAGTGTGTAGTTCCTTTGTAGGTGAGGGACTTTTTAGCGAATTTTGTACTTCAAAAAAGTTAATCTTTGACAAAGAATAGAGCAAAGAAATTAAATTATCTTTAAACCTTTGATTAAAAGGTTATATCCTGTCATTATTTTAAATTATAATTAATGTTATTATAAGGACGATCTTAAATAATAACTAATATTACTCTAGGGTGATTTTTCTCTTTTATTATTTTGATATAGTACATTTTAAATAAAATTATTAAATATGGGATTTGAAAATTGAAACATGAGACAAATCAATTCCTATGAAATTCTCCTAAACTATCCATGAATAATAATCTATTATTTTTACATAAAACATTTTTCATTCATTCACATTATAAGTTATATGTATAATAAAATTTAGGTATATATAAAATGAAGGATTGAATTTGGTGTCACATAACTTAATGCAGTTAACTTAATTTTGAAAATATACAAATTAAAATATAACATTTTCTTTAATACTTTTATTTTGACTAAAGGGATACTTTTTCCCCTGAATTCGACCCAAAAATGTAATTTCGCCCATCGCCGAAAAGTGTATTCAATGTGGCCCTCTAGTCCAAGAAATCGATCGAATTGACCATTTGACCGACGTTGACTGTTATGGTGCTGACATGAGAGTTAACAGTGATGATGTGGCAATCTATGATGCTGACGTGGTGGTCAATAGTGCTGACGTGGCAGTACACGTGGGATGATGACATGGCAGGAGGGGCTGAATTGATTATTTTAACCGAATTCGAGGGCATAATTGATTTTTTCTTGAGTTTAGAGGCATAATTAATTTTAATTAAAAGTTCGATAACTTATTTAATATTTAAGTTGAAAAATAAGAATTTATGAAATTATTAAAATTTTAAAATATTAAAACTAGATAAATAATTTTATTAAGTGGGGATAATTAAAAAAAACAAAATGAAGACTCTCACAGAAGATCAAAATATTCTTCAATTTATTTTATAAAAATCCATAAAGTTAATAAAAATAAATAAAATATTCTAAAACTTACTAAAAATAAAAATTATATAAAAATTAAAATATAATATAAATTAAAAATAATAAAATTTAATGTAAAAACTTAATAATTTTTTTTATAAAGTATTACAAATTAAACACTTTTATAGAAAAAAATTTGACTTCGTCACTTTGAGTATTACTATTATTTAAAAAGAAATTAGTGGAATCAACATTGTACTATAATAACAATAAAATTCGGTTTTTTCTGTTTTTTTACATCAAATTGATGCTCATTAATATTTGATGTAGAGAGATAAAAGAGAATTTTGGCTTTATTAATACTTTAATACAAGGATGTCTCAATTGAAAATATGTTCAAGGAACATTAGTACGCGTAGCATAACGAAAAACAATCAAAAAATTCTGCAATGGTTTATAAATATTTTTAATTTTTTTATATTTATAACTTTAATGTTTTTACTTATATTCAATTCATTATGATATTTTTATATTTTTAATATTTCATGAATATTTAAATATTATTAAAATATTAATAGTTTTTATTTTTTAGCTTAAAGATTAAATAAGTTATTGAATTTTTAATTACGCTCCTAAACTCAGGAAAAAAATCAATTATGTCCTCGAATTCGGTTAAAATAATTAATTTAGCCCCTCATGCCATGTCATCATCCCACGTGTACTGCCACGTCAGCACCGTCGACAACCACGTCAGCGTCATGGACTGCCACGTCAGCACCGTAACGGTCAACATCGGTCAAAGGGTCAATTTGATCGATTTTATGGACTGAAGGGCCACATTAAGTGCACTATTCGACGAGGGACAAAATTGCATTTTTAGGTTGAACTCATGGCAAAAGTACCCCTTTAGCCAATATGAGAAAAACAAAAATAATTTTTTATAAGGGTAATTATTTGATGCAATGTATAGTGTAATTTTTTTTCACAAGCAAGCTTCTAATGCTGAAGCTGTATTATATCTCTTTTAGAGGTTTTAATTTTAACTCTTAAATTTTAAACTCTAAACTATAAAATATATTCGTAAATTTTAAACTTTAACCACAAACACTAAATGTTTGTAGACAAAATTTACCATTTGTACAAAAACATTTTTTTTATAATTAAATTAAACAAAAGTTTATTTTTAATGGAATTGATGTTAATTTTTTTAAATACTTTAAAGATAATTACAATGTAGTATCTATTCATAAATATTCTTAATCCTTTAACAATATACACACCTTGCAAACATTGTTATTGAACTCGGGTCTCTTAAGATGAATATAATTTACTTTTCTATTGAAAGCACTTATTGAATTCGAATTGATGTTAGTTTAACGCAAGACTATAATTTTCAATTGGATAGATATTAGATTAAGGCTCTGTTCATCAACTTCGAAAAAACGCCCGCTTGGGCACTAAACTCTGTAGAAAAACGTTGAAAATGTACATTTAAGGTATCTGTTCAGCATTGTTTCTCTGGTTGGTAATCCAAACAACCGTTCCATAAGCCTTGCTGAACGGGCCCTAATTGTGATTACCAATAAAATGGAAGGTTTAGCCATTTATTAATTATATTTTCCTCCGTTGATGCAATTTTAGAATTCCAAAGTAGTGAGTAGAGTCGTGTCAAATCAGGCTTAAACATTGGAAATTAGGGTCGCACGCGGCGCCGGGGCTCTGCTCATCTCTCTTATTTTAATCTCTCCCTCCTTCTCCATAATACCTCTCTACCACCATTCTATTCAACCAAAACCTCTAATCCATCCCTATAAATATCCCTTCAAACCCAAACAAACACCAAAAACATATCCACTCTCCATATATTTACATGGCTCTCAACAATGATCTCTCCGTCATCCTCCCTCGTGTTCTTATTGTCTCTAGACGTAGCGTTCGCAAGAACAAATTTGTAGATTTTGTTGGTAAGCTTTTTCACATCTCTAACAATGGGGATTCCCTTTTTTTTTCCTATGGAATTTTTCATTTTTGGGTGTTGAAATTTGCAGGTGAATATCATCTTGATCTTATAGTCACCTACGGTGCAGTTCCGGTGATTGTGCCACGAGTTAATGGTGTTCATATGTTGTTGGACAGTTTCGAGCCAATCCATGGTGTTCTTCTTTGTGAAGGAGAAGATATCGACCCATCTTTATACGAAGCCGAAATATCCGGCCTTTCGCCTGAAGAAATTGAAGAAATCAGGAGACTGCATGCAAGTGATACGGCCGTCGATAAAGAGAAAGATTCAATCGAGTTAAGGCTGGCAAAGCTTTGCCTTGAGAGGAACATTCCTTATCTGGGAATTTGCAGGGGTTCTCAGGTTTTAAACGTTGCTTGTGGTGGTACCCTTTATCAAGATATCGGCAAAGAATTGACAAGAAAATTGCCAGAAATTCAAACAGTGGTGCACATGGACTATGATAATTACGATGGGCATAGACATTTGGTGAAAATAGTGGAGAATACTCCTTTACAGTCCTGGTTTAATGATTCTTTGGAAGGAGGGAAAATGGAGATTTTGGTGAATAGTTATCACCATCAAGGTGTAAAGCGATTGGCACAACGGTTCGTGCCAATGGCTTTCGCACCGGACGGATTGATCGAAGGGTTTTACGATCCGGATGCTTATAATCCAGAAGAGGGTAAGTTTATAATGGGACTTCAATTTCATCCGGAGAGAATGAGGCGAACCGAGTCCGAAGAGTTTGATTATCCAGGATGTCCATCTGCTTATCAGGTTTGCCAAATTTCACCCATTATTGTTTCGATTTCGGGTTTCGATTGAATCTGGCATTTTGGTGCAGGAATTTGTGAAGGCTGTAATTGCTTATCAGAAGAAACTTAATAGCTCCACATCTTTGCCAAAGCCATTGAAGCTTAACAAGGAAATGGAGAACAAGAGGAAAGTCATAGTCCGAAGCTTCTCACTTGCAAAGAATTTATACGCTGCAGGCAACGAGATGCATCCTTCTAAACAATCTGAACTTGAAGCCGGTGCAGAATTTTTGGAGGTATATATTCGATATCGAATTTCTTATCACTCGAATCAAAATCCAAAATGTCTTGGTATAGTTGATTAGATTTAGATTTGTTGTTGCAGTCAAACACAGCTCTGAGTGTGCAGCAAGAGAAAAGGCTGAAGCAGATGGGAGCAACAGTGAGAAACGGGAGCCATTACATTGAGAAACTGAAGCTAAACGAAGAGAGGGAGAAATTGGCAAGAAATGTAATGGGGAAGATGTCGGTTGAACAACTGTCGGATCTAATGTCGTTCTACCACATGATGGGGCAGATCTGTTCTGAAATTTTGGAAAGGAAACTAAATGGCATCGTAAATGACAGTGGCTGCTAATTGGTAGGGGTAGCACTGTAGCAGCATATGCTTTTGTTGTCAATAAAAATATGTGGTTTTAGCATCCTTGTAAAAGACTCACAGGAAACATGGGTTTGTTAATGTCTGATGGGGTTCCTGTGTTTTGTCTTATTTGTTTCATTTCATGTGAATTTGTGATTTAATCAAGTTTGATGTACCCACTAGGCACTAACTTAATTTTGTCTACATTCATTTCTTTACTTAGGAAAAAAAGAGAGGCAGTGCTCTATATTTCCAGCCGGAATCTTAATTTTGTTCTTTTTCGGTATCCTTCCGAACAATAAAATATTAAATTCTAAATTATAACCTTAAATTTTAAGTCCAAACCCTTAAGCTCCAAACTTTAAAAATACATATTAGTTTGAATTCTATAAACTCTCTTAAACCCTGAATCTAAATTAACAAATTTTAATAGGGAAACATAAACGGGGACATAAAAAAAAGGTTAAAATGACCCTAAAATTTCATTATATTACGATATCGTATTGAAATTTTAATTACGATGCTTTGTATTAATATATAATAGTTATAATTGTTTTTTCAAATATTTAAATGTAAAATTGATTTGAGTACTATAATAGATTATGCTGCAAAATATGAATTGAATTAAGACGTCATATTAAAATTTGTGAGAAATTCAGAAAACAATATAATATAAAGTAGGAATAGCTTAGGTTAAAGAACATCGGAGAAGTCATATGTTTTAGATACCAATAAAATAATGACATTATTTTTTAAAGATATATATATATATATATATATATATATTAAAGAGATAAAATTTTATTATATGGGCAGAACACGTGGAGTGGTCCATAAAGGATGATACATTTTATTTAGGTGATTCAAGTTTCAGTACCATGTGTGCACGATGTGTGTGCGTTATTAAATGACTAAAAAAATTGATCAGATATTATTTTTTAATCACACCAACATATAAAAAAAATTACTATCTGGGCATATATATATATAATTTATTTTTTTAAGTCTCTCTTTTTTATCCTCATTTTCCTTAGTTACTTTATGTTATCAGCGACAACATTAGTTATGTGTTGGTTGTTGATTACTGATGACCTTTGTTATTTTTTTATTTTTTAATAAAAAAAATATTTTGAATTTTTTATTTTTGTACATCTTGCTGCGCTTGTTTCGCCTGCCTATGTAACACAATTTTTTTTGTCTTGTGACACGATTTCATCTATCTTTGTGGTAATTTTGCGTATGTGTAGCGATCATCATGACGCACGTCCCTGATCAGGGAAGGTAAACGATCTAGTATGGCTAGATCTCTTTTTGCGGCAAGTTGTCAACGTAATTAGAACTATTAGCGGAACAAATATGCAAAATTGATGTTGTCCATCGCCTCTCCTACATCACTATATAAGCATCTAGTTGGATAGAAAAAAAAGAAGATTTTGAAGATGATTGTTAGATTTCTAAGGAAGTTGAAGGTCATGTTTCAAGAGAATGTATTGTCTTATTCATGTATTTTTGGTTTTCATGTCTTATTTTTCATGTATTCTTGTCTGAGTGTGTTTTATTGTTATATTTTTTTATCTGGATAAAAATTCTCTGTCCCTTTTTGGTGTCCCTACTTATGCCCTAATATTAAAAAATACTATAAATTGAATTTTAAGCCATAACCTTAAATTTTAAATCCTAAACCCTATACCTTAAAAAATACACCATACCCTAAATTCCCTAAACCCTAACACTAATCTTAAACCTAATTCTAAACGTGGAGGCATAAATATAGACACCGAAAAAGGACAGAGAATTCACTTCATTCTTATCTTTAATAAAATCCAACTCTTGTCTAAAAAAAAATTAGCTTTTAACTTGAAACATGCTTAATAATCCATTGAAAATTAATAATTTCAACGTTTTAATATTTTAAGTATGTTTGGTAATCTAAAATTAAAATTATTTATTCGATTTATTCAATTTAAAATTAAATATTGGATATAATTAAATTGTTTGGTTAATGCAAATTTTAAAAGATAATATAGTTAAAAGAAATTAAATAAAAATAAAAAGCGTTGAAAACATTATCAATTAAGTTGATAAGTAGTCTTTGTTTTTTTAATAGAAATAAGTAGTCTTGTTCACTTAATATACTTCATACTTTTTCAATGAAAATAAATAAATAAACGATAGTGTTCGTCCCCTTGTGTCTTGGTGACAAAGGTAGATGTTTATCATCCCTTGGGACCCGGGTTCGAGCACCAGTTATGCCATGCTGTGTGTGCCGTCTTTGAAAAGACTAAGAAAGTTGAACAAATACTACCCTTGCATCGCACCAGTATATTAAAAAAAAATAAACGATAGTTTTAATTTTAGATTATCAAACATGCTTAAAATATTGAATCATCGCCGAAACTCCTAATTTTCGATACGTTACCAAACAAATTTTTATTTTTTTCAATATTTAAATTTTCTAGTATATCAAAACAACATTTTGATTCTAACATTACAATATTTTAGTATAATATAGAAAAAAATCATTAACAATAACAAGTGTTTGGTGCATTGATAAGACATGTTGCACTCACAATGAGAGAACACGAATTCAAAATTTAAAAATAACATTATTAAAAAGAATAGTTTCATACCCAAAAGTTAAACCGTAAGACGAACATACATATTATAAAAAAACTATCAACAATCAAGTTTGAGTTGTATAAAAGAGAATTGTTTTATGTTATAGATCTATCCATTTAATATGTTTTATGCTATTCTTGATAAACCAAATTGTGTGAATAAAAAAATTGGGATGCTCCCAAAATCGAAATCAGTTTCCTTAATTTAGTGGACTTATTAATTCCTCCATCATTTATCTTTGAGAATTTTTTTTTCTGCATGTTGGTTTTAATTATCTTATACATGTATCGGTTGTTCAAAGTTAAACTAACATTTATGCTTTATCTAGAAAATAAATAAATTCTAATGATAGGAACTGTTATAGTCAAATATTAAATTTTTTATTCATTTTCTGAATCATATATCCAAATCCAAATCATAAGAGGTGGTTGAGAAAGCTAATTTCAACTATGTTTGTTCATTTGTTCCGTTTTAGATAGGTTTTCAGCTGTCTATTTTAGTTATGTCTGTTTATGTTTACTATTTCTTTTGCTAATTCAATCTATATTATATATAAAAAAAAGTCGATCCATACCAACAACTAGTTGGTTTAGTGTGATGAGATATCAGATTCCTTAAACAAGGAAAAGGTTCGAATCCTAGTTAGGGTGGGCAAAATTCGACTCGACTCGAAAAATTTAAATTTTTTTGACTCGAGGCAAAAAAAATCGACTCGTTTTGACTCAAATTGAAATTGCATAAACTCAACTCGAAAAAATTTCAAATAAAGTTTGAGTTGAAAAATGAAAATTTGAATAACTCAATTTTTTATTAATTAGCGACGGCGGCTTGAATTTCAAATGAACACAAATTAGGGTTTTGTAATTCAAGGGTAGATAGATATTTTAATCTATGTTTAAAAGAAAATTAAAAATAAAATAATATGTTTTAATTGATTTATCTTTTAATTTTTAAATAATTTATAATTATACGGTGAGTCATTTGAATTTTTAATATTTATAAATTGAATTAATGGTGTTCATCGGTGCTCGTCGTTAGTAGTGCTCGTCAAACATGGAAAACTCTCCCAAAAAATAGATTGTTATTTTGCTAAAAAAGATAGATTGTTATGAATTCGAACATTTTACTTTTCGGTTTGCATTGTCTTGATATCTACAAAATTGATATAAATAAATAAATTATAGAGTATTGTAATGAAAGATGAATAAGAATATAATTCAATACATATTGACCACGAAGAAACGTGACATAGAGGTTTGAATTTTGACCACGAAGTTGAATAACCTTGAAGCCACCGCCCACCGGTGGGGGAATGGCGAAGCATGCATGTTCTCCTTTAGTCTTACGTTAGATAGAGGAAAATATGGCAGCTTAAATAATTAATAGACACATGGTCAGTTACATCATGGTCGGTTAATGGCTGTGTTTATTACAAGATTTCGGTGGTGGACATTGGACAACACGAAAGAAACTAGTTCATTTTTTCCCATGAGAAAGGGGCTAATGAAACGTGGCTTGGGAGTGATATGCGTCTCAATTTCAAATCCCATTTTCACAAAGCTATGGTCGGTGCACTAATGAAGCGAGTATATATATAAAGAGGCCCAAATAATTTTAAAAAAAATATAAAGAAAATTTTAATTTTTTAATATATTAATGTGATTATATAATTGTATTTATTCATAATTTTTTGACAAACGTACATATACATATCTTGCACATACATATGTTCGAACAAGGGCAGAGACTTCGGCATGACCAGTGAGGGCCATGGCCTCTCTTAAATTTTAAAAAATTGTCAAAAAGGCCTTTGAAATTTTAATTGTTTTTTATTTGCCCCCTAAAGATTTTTAAAAATTCATATTGAGTTTTAAATTTTCAAATAATTTTAATTAAATACATTATCGTAATTTTTTGAAGTAGTTATTAAATCTCTCAAAATTATTTAAAAATTTAGTTAAACCCTCAAAAATTCTAAAAATTTTAATCTAAGCCTCCATTTTTTTAAAAGAAATTAAGTTGCCCACAAACTCTTACTCTAAATTTTACCATTGAACAAGGGTCTCTTAAGATAAATATCATATTTTTTCACTAGAGTTGTTGGGTTCTCAATTTTTATATGTGTACATAGATTGTTATAATATACCCAAAATGTCATAAATATCGTAATAATTTATATAATATCAAATAAAGTTGTATACATCAAATTTAATGGCTAACAAGCCCCACACCAGTTCGACAGGAAGCCAGTATCAGTTTTATATAGCAACAATTTTATCTACATGAGGAACGTAGATGAGATGGGTTTATCTGTGGATCGGGATTTGGGGGTCCAATGGTTGTGGGCTGCTGAGGATGTAAGTTTTATGGGCTTGGCTCTCATGGCTACATGTGAAGCTTCTTAGGCTCAACAAGTTTATTAAATTCATTTATAGACGGAGTCCAATAATAACAATAGGTACGATTATCATAATTCATAGTGCTTCAGATAGGGGTGACAATCATGCGGGAATAATCGAAAATTATAAGAATTCGAATACATAAGATAAAGGATAATTGGAATTTTCATTCACAAGGATGAGGGTGGGGAATTTTACCCTTAAAGTTCAAATGAGGATAAAAATGAAGATTGTTATTTTCGCACTATGGAAATTCATGAACTAAACATATATAAATTTATGTGGAGATCTTCGAAAAATATCTATAAAAATAATTAATATTTTATAATTTAAAAAAACACACTTACCTTTCATTTATTTATATATATATATACCTCTGACACACACATATATTAACGAAAAAACATAACTACACTATTTTCATTTTAGCTCTCTCCCTGGTCTAAATGCACGGCGGGACAATCAAGGAAGAAAGCCGATCTACTGTGTAAGTGGACTGCAATATTAATAATGTATACAAATCTCAAAGAACTCACTGACCAGAATTTATTACCGCATCAATCTAAATGCTCAATAAATTAGATAAATATCTCCATAAGATTTGACTTGAAAATGTTATATCAGTAAAAAGCTTAATCTTGTTATTCATTTAAGATGTTAGAAAAAAAGTATAGGAATCAAAGCTTGATTTTGTTATTCAACTTTAGCCATCTTCCTTAAATCTAACACAATTCTTAAATTCAATTATTGCTATGAAAATCCTTGGTGATCCTAACTTTCATAAAAATAAGTGCACAAAAATCCCACATTATCTCCGGGGAAAATGTAAATGATGAAGTATATGTATGTCACGTAGGGGTGTTCATATCCGGGTACCCTAAATTTTGGGTACTCGGAATTTTCGGGTACCTAAAAGTCGGCCCGTGACTCGGCCCATAAGAACCGGGTACCCGTAAATTGGGTACCCGCAAAATTTGGGTACCCGTAAAATTAGGTACCGGGTACCCGGTTTATTTTTTATATATATTTTTTAAATCTAATTTAAAAAAAAAATACATAAGAAACACATAAAATTTCATGATATATATTTCAAACACTAAAATTATTGATTTGTGGTTAGTTTTAAGAGAGAAATATTAGGATATATAGGTATATATATTAAAGTTTATCGAAAAAAGAAGGTATTAAAAATATTAATCTCGACCATGATTTTGTTCGACTCTAATATTGACAAATTAATATAAATATTTTTGAAAGTTATAAACTTAAAAGTATATAATACAAGTATAAAAAGAAGTTAGGGGGGTTTAAAATTAATTTTTAAGGAAAAATAATAAGAAACATAAAATGAAAATAGAATTTAAAATATAAAATATATAAATATTAAAATTAGCGGGTCGGGTCGGGTACCCGGTTATAAAAAATTTTTGGCCCTGACCCGGCCCAATTACCCGGAAAAATTTGCGGGTCGGGTACCCGGCCCGAAAAAATCGGGTACTTTAATATAAATACCCGATAAAATTAAATCGGGTAGTTCGGGCCGGATATTTTTGAACACCCCTAATGTCACGTACCGCGAGTTAGGGTGAATCACATGTGTAGCACGCTACCCAAAAAGTTTGGAGGAAGATTCTGAGCTTGAAAGGCCACCAGACTGGCTTAATTTGTAGAAAATTCTAGAAGACTTATCCATTCACAATTATGTGAACATATGAGATATTTTCCTTAGGTAGAGATTGGAATCTTGAGAATATGCTAATTTTGTACTAATTGTGGTTGGTAGGTTTTAATCTAGGTTGTCGATGTAAATCATTAGGAACCGTCGGATGTAAGGGGACTCAAGTATAAAAATAGGCTCCCCACCTCATTTGTAAAGCATCTTATTCATCCACTCATCGAGTAATACAAGGCATATACTCTAAGAAAGCTCTCTATTGTTCTTTGTGTTCTTTCAATTGTTCTTGTTTGCTTTCTCGTTTGTTTTCTTCGAACAAAATTCTCTGCCCCTAATCATGTCTCCTTCTATGCCCTACACTAAAAAACACTTAAAATTTATATTCTAAACCCTAACCCTAATTTTCACATCCTAAATCTTAAACCTTAAAATCTAAAAAATACACAATACTCATAATTCTCTAATGCCTAACCACAACCCCTAACCATAAACCTAAAACCCTAAACCCTAAACCTTTTTTAAAGTAAAAGCACCAAAAGAGGCATAGTTTGAGTGCATTTGTTAAAACTTAAAAGCTTCCAATCTCTAATCATAAAAGCATTGCATGATAACACAAACTAGTTTAATTGCAAGTTAAAATTTAAAAGTTAGTGTAAAATTTAGAGAAAACTGTTGAAATCAAAGGAAAAAGACACGATCAGTACTGCAGACGCAACATGATCCGATGATCGGTCAAATTAGATTGAACAATTTTGAGTATCAAAATAGATGATAAAAGGTTATCATACAAGTTTGTGTTTGTCAACAGAGAAGGTTCACAAGCGTCACACCCCGCCATTTTGCCCTAAAATCCAAACCGAGGTTCTTGCCACTCCTTGGGCACTTTGGAGGCAAGCTAGCACCAAGGAAGGCACTATAAAGGCCTAGGACAGCCATGAAGACTCTAGAGACTAGACACACCCGGAAGGACCCAGAAGGCCCGGGAAGACTCGGGATAGCTCCGGAAGACCTTGGAACTCTCTAGAACCTTTTGGATACATGTAGATATGTATACACATATGTAGAACTCTCTAGAATAGTGTAGTCTCTTAGGAGATATTTTGGGAGGCAACATTTGGACCGTTGGATCAAATCAATCACAACCATCCATTCAGGAGGTGAGAGCCTATAAATAGGGCCACCCCCTTCATTTTGTAATCACTCAAGCAATAAGCCACTTAAGCATACTTTGTAAAGCTCTTGTAAATCTTCCTTCTTAGTTCAATACAAGTCTTTTACTTGTAAACTATCTTGCCTTCTCTTGTGTTTCTAGTTTGGCCATCGCGTTGCGTGAAGGATCAAGGCTGGTTAGCACCATCAAGACTTGCTAACGCCGCACGGATCGGGTTTGAGAGAATTAGTCCATGATAGATGGTACCAGAGCCAGTCTGTGTGCTAGCTGTGAGCTTACCAAGCGCTCCATGTGTTGCGTGTAGCGAGTCAAGTGGACGAGCGTTTGTCTCGCACCCGGTAAGGGGTGTTCGCGAGTGGGGCCTCTGAGACGAGGTCGGTTAGGCAGGAAGCTACAACGAAAGTTCGCCAAGCACTCGCAGAACCTTGGTAATGAGGGCGAGCAGGCAGGGAATTGCACACTAGATCCCAGCTAATTAAAAAGAAGAGGGTAAAGAGCTTACTCCCCATGCACGAGGGCGTGCATGACTCAAGTGGGGGAGTTTGTCACGGTCCTATTCGCGTGATGCTCGAGACCGTAACAAATGCTTGCTGGTTGTGCTTAATGCGGGATGCGGGATAGCAATAAGGGTGTAGTACGTGCCATATAGTCGTTCAGTCCCTTAGGACGGGGCGTGCTGGTAGGCACCACACTGGTCGGGAGCTGTCCCCGCTTCCCTGATGAGCCCATGGGAGGGCGAAACCAGTAAGCATCGAGCGGATAAGGCTGAGCCCCGGGCTGGTAAGAGCCCTGGGTTGCTGCACGGGGGCTATGTCCCTGCGCCAAGACTCTGACCCCGTGACACAAGGGTGGTGAAAATTAAAACAAAAGGGTTTAGGGTTGAAGGTAGGGTTTATAAAAGATGGAATATTTAATTGTAAAATTTTAATGAAAAATATTATAAAGTAAAAATGAAAGATTTATTAAATTTAAGTTTAAGTTTTCTTTTGTAATAATTTTAATAGCAAGTCTAATTTTTGAGATTTTTAATAATAATTTAAAATTCATTATAAATTTAATAGTGTGCAATAATATGTTACGTTAGTGGTGTGCAATGATGTGTGTCGTTTGTTCTAGACTTATCCTTTAAAGATACCATAAAATCACTGAGAATTTTTGTTAATTCTTTTTGTTTATATATATATATATTTATTTTATATCTTTCGTATCCTAGCTATACTCGTTAGGGTGGGCAAAAAACTTGGTTCAGGTGCTGGACTCAGTGGATCTTTACTCGAAACTGGTTTTGGTGGGACCGGGACCAGATCCAAAATTTAGATCTTAGTTGCGACCAGGACTGGATTCTGATTTCTTGGACCCGGTACCCGTTGAATATCCGATATTGTTTTGTTAGGACCACTTTAGCTGATGTTTTGGTAGGTGTAGACTTAGGAGTTATTTAGTTTATTTTTTCTCTATATGTATGAATATTATGAGTATGACTCGTTTTAAAACTTCAACCTTCAAGCCTACTATATTCTGACTTTGTTATTTGATATCCCTGCTGCTCAATTTTTTTTAATAGTAGACTAATTGATCATGTACCAAGTACTAGTATCGATTTCCACTAGTACAAGGATCATTTCCTAAAATCTGGAACTCGGTTTGATCGGGACTGGTTTCAGTTTTCAAGAACTGTTAGCTATTAGGACCGAAACTAATTTTAAACAAACTAACCGGGTACCCAGTCTTGCCCACCCTTAATACTCGTACTCTATAATTTTAAAAAGTATCTTTTTTTATCCTCGCATTTGTATCTATATCAGTGCAACATAATATAATAGTAAGATTTATGTTTCTTAATCATTTAATTTATCCAGATATCAAATCATTTTAGAACAATTAATTGTTATACTATTCTATATTTATCAACCAAAAAAATTAATAAATATTCAAAACTTAATGATTCTAGAAGCATTTGAATATATCATTTCAGAGCAGTTAACAAGTTAACATTTTATTTGTAATTTTCCTTTGTTTAAAATATAAGTCCAGCCCCTTCTTTCAAAACAACCCCTTTTCAACAATTTTGTCTGATTTAGTCCCGTCCGCAGCTTAAAATTCCAAAAAACTCCCCATTGCCTTCCACGTGTCGTGAGAATGAAATTTACCGAAAAGGCCCAAACAGATAGAGATAATCACCATCCCACTATCCGTTTCCAAACAAATCAAAAAGCACCTCTTTTTCCACTTTTCCTATCTTATTCTATTATTCTATTCTTTCTATTTTTTAATTAATAAGTATAAATTTAGAAATATACATCACTGTTTCCTTTCTCTTTGTCTTTAGATCTCACTCTTTTTTAATTTTTTATTTTCAATCTGTGAATCCGCCGAGCTTTCCACACAGAGAAAATGGCGACTCTTCACAAATTCAAGCTTTTGGCAACACAGTGCGCCGTCGCCGGTAGCCCTGGTCGTAGTCCTACAACCAGCCCCGTTGTTCATCTCCGCCGTCGCAGAACCCTTCGCATGCTCCTCAACCGCTCTTCTGCCAACGGTCGCCGTCGCTTCCACCGAGATCATGAAGACGGAAACTTCGATCTTCCTCCTCCACCTCCGGCGCCGCCAACTACTTCCAACTCCGACAGCAAGAAAAACTCCAACGGGAAAAAAAGCAGGCGAAAATTGAAGGAACTCTTCGTGGCGTCGCCGCCGTTTGAAGAAAGAGAGAGTAGCAATAAAAGCCGTGAAGAAGAAACGGAAGATCTGTTGCCGGTTACCGTAAATTCCGGTGATCAGCTTTTGAGTCGGGGCTCCGGTTCTCTGAGAGCTGTAACGGCGTCGTTCCGGTACAGGTTATTAAGGAGAGCTTGGCGACCGATGCTGGTTACTATTCCAGAGTAAAATTAAACTACATATATAATTTTAAATTTTGGATTAAAATTGAATATGTGCAAAAGAATGCAGCTATTTTTATAATTGAATTTCTGGTGCTTGTAATTTCCAATTTTGATTTTTTTTCTTGAGCTAAATTGGATTGAATACTATAAAATAGAATTGAAATTTGATTAGTTCTGATTTGGAGAAGAAACTATGCTCGTCGATGATGCTAAAGTAAGCCTGCCAGTGGTTTTGGAACAACTGTAAATCACATCAAGAAGCAATAAAGCGCCTTTCTTTTAGATTTAGTAAAAAAAATAAAAATAAAAAAGGTTTTTCTTTCTTTTCCATTATCACAACACTTTATACAAAATTATGAACCTTTGTCTAAAGAAAATGCATGATCGGAAATATTCTTTTAGTAAAAACTGGATTTCGGGATAAGTCCATCAAGAATATTTTTAAAAATAAAATAAAATATGTAACCTAAGGTACAGGATAAGTCCATCAAGAATATTTTTTAAAAATAAAATAAAATATGTAACCTAAGGTTAGAGGTGTCCAAAACAAAGCCTGGTCTGAAAATTTGATATTTTATTTGATTTTTATTTTTCAGATAATTTATATCGTATATTTAAAATTTTCAAATCGAATATGAATAGTTATTTGGCATTCGGAGTGAATATTTGAAAATTTAAATTTTTTATGGATATAAATCTTGTTATATTCAATAATTTTACTTGTTATATATGAATAATTGAAATTATTTATGGATACAAATATTGTTGTGTTCAATAGTTTGTTGCTTGTTATATTTGAAATCCAAAATTTTCATGGATAAGACCGCCAAATTAAGAAAAACTTAAATCAAGTCATAAGTTTCGATATTCGATCCAAAAATTCGATATTTAAAAAAATTGATATTCTACTTTTTTTCAGATCAGATACAAATCGCTAATTCCCCTATCCAAAATCTAAAATGCTCACCCCAAGGCCCTAATCTAAATGACTCAAAGAAAAAAGATTGAACTTTAAATATGACATTCATTTTATCTAGAAAAATCCAATAAGGCAATAACCATCATGAAAATTTTCACGTCTCTTTGAACTAGATGCTATATTGATGTATGAATGCAGATTAAGAAAATAAATCTTTCAAATTACTCCGCTAACAGTTCTGACTGCATCAACAAACTAAAACAAAAGGAGGTATAATCATATTGGACTGTCAATTTTTTTATCAAAGAATATATTATGATGATTGTTACATAAACACTAAACTACTATAAAAATAAAAATAAAATCATGCCACAAGATATACGAAAATCACACCATAAAAGTGGACAAAAAAACCCAATAAAAGTGCGAAAGGAAGAATTCAAAGCAAATTCAGACTTATTTAGTAGCTTATTTCGTTTATTACTCAAACAATACTCTTTTTAATTATCTAACGAAATAACACAAAAAAATTATTTATGAAAATGACACTTTTTTCTCCAAATCAAATATGTCACCTAGCATAAATATGTACCATGTTAAATGTGGTTTTTGAAAGTTTTGTAGATTAGAAGTGTCTTAGTCTTATGTGTGACTGTCACACAGATAATTAAAAAATAAACTATTTAATCTGGATAAAGGATATACGTTGACTTCAACGTAACAAAATTGTTTTTTTTTTGTGAATTAATTCAATTTAAAACAAAAATATTTGAAAGTTAAAAAGTAACATTTAATTTATTTTTTAAAAAAGATCGAGAACCAAAAATATTATTATCATTCATACTTAATTTGGGTCGCGAAAGCATGAATTTATGGGAATGAGACATGGGGGAAATGATCATTAAGAAGTGTTAGAAATCATGAAGACAGGCATAAGACAAAGATATTTGGAAATTGATAAATTTAATGAAAAGAAGTGGCTTTCCGATTGCAGCTTCCATGTGTTGAAATTTCTCTCTCCGATGTGATAAATTTGGTCATTATTAATGAATATATTTTTTGAATTTTAAAATTTCGATTTTAATTTAAGCCATACAAAAATAAAAATTAAAGAATTAAGTAATCAAGGGTCATTGGCTCAAATGATAAGTAGTTTGGTATCGCTTAAGCAAATCTCGAGTTCGAGGGCTTGTGTATGATAAAAATTTTCGCTGGAAAATTCACCCAGCAAAACTAAGTGTGCAACACAAATCGATCCAGATTAATCAAGGTAAAGGCCTAAGAATCATGAGATCAACTAGAAAAAAATAATAATTAAATCTGTGATTTATGTATAGTATATAGATTTCATAATATAATTTCATATTTGTTTAATCTCTTTATTATTAAATGAAATTTCACTTTTCTATAAAAAAATATAATTTGATATAATATATGTAATGACCAACAATAATCATATCCGAAGATATTTTTTGCATTAATATAATTCGTTGGGGTGTAATTTTTTTTTATAATGACAGAATTAATATCGTGATTATTGTGTTTCAAATATTAAAATTATCAAGTATCAAATTTTGAATTCTAATAATTATATACCATCGACAATTAAATTTTAAATTTATTATCGGAATACATTTTTATAATGTTATCTTTATGGCATATAATTAATACTATGGATAGAAACCAATTTTTTATTTATATATGTGCACATTAATACATTATATTTATATCTTTATTGGAGTTTTAAAATCATGATGTTTAGCACTTGTGCTGCATGATAATCATGAATTTTTCAGGTTTAAGTGACCATGCTTGTCTACATGACTACATCCATATTTTTGGGAATAAGTAAACAATATACATAAGTCTACTTTGAAATTTAATTTGGAATTCATTGAATAAATTCTTCTAAATGTTATTGAATGTATCTTTAATTATTACATGTATTGCCTTGTCTGGTAATTTACATTGTTAATAATTTGAAATGGTTGCTTAGTTTAATATAACATTAATCTTGAATTGATTGTAACATTTATTTATTTTATTTACTTTACATGTGATCCTTGCAGTATTGTGTTCTTTACAAACTCCAACGGGTTTGATTGCATAATTTGAATGTGTTATGAGTACAATTATAACAAAATTTGAATTGAGCTACTTTTGAACTTTAATATTTTTACATATTATCTCATTTTGTAAGAGTTTACGGTAATGATACCATGTTGTGACACTTTACGCAAGAACGACGATTCGAAAATATAACGCATATCTCTTAATGGTCAAGGATAGCGTTTAACAATTCGAGTCACTTCTCAATCTAATTCGAATAATTGTTTCGCACCATTTGATAGGTTTACCCGTTATGAATCAAAGAGCGATGAGAATGTGTTCTTTAACAGAATGAAACCTTCTTGAACATAACTTATATTTATTTCAAGGCTTAACCATCAAATAGGTGCTCAAACTATTTTTTGGGCAAACTAGGTGCCTAACATTTCATTTTGTAACTCATTTAAGGTTCGCCGTTTATTTTTTCCGTTAAAAGACACGTGTCAACTCCAGAAAATTCAAAAATTATATTAAAAATAAATAAAATTAATTAATTTTCAAAAAAAATATTTAAAATTTTCAGATTTTACAAAATAACCCACAAATTCCAAAATCCCTAAACCCCAAAATCTAAATTCCGATTTAGGTTGATTCCGCCGTTGATTACCACGCCACCGCCCACCAAATCGGTTGTTGGACCATCACGACCATTTCCCCCACCACGTTGTCACTGGAAATCAACCGACGTCGTGCGAATATACGAAATTGTCTAATGGTTCTTTCGAACAATTCACAACGAACAGCGTGAGATTGTTTGGTGAGGGGAGGGTGCTTCATTTCGTCGCCAGCAACGTGGCCAACGGTGGCGGAAGTGGTCGAATTTGGGGGGTTTAAGGATATGGGGACTATTTTGAGAAAGTTTGAAACTTTCATGACACTTTTTTATTTATTTTTAATATAATTTTAGATTTTTCTAGATGTGACACGTGTCTTTTAACGGAAATAATTAACGGCGAACTTTAAATGAGTTACGAAATGAAATATTAAACACCTAATTGACCCGAAAAATAATTTGAGCACCTAACTGAAAAAAAGGTATAGTCTGTACACTTATTTCACGGTTAAGACTTACTTCAATAGATTTCGTGGTCGGGTAATTATGAAATGCTTAAAGATGTTTTATAGTCCTAATTGCTTGTGCACTATAATAATAACTATGCTGGTTAGGAGGTTTTGTCCTAATATTATAATCCTTACTTCCCGTATTCATGCAGAGTGATTTGTATATAAATTTCAAATTTCCTTTCTCTTTTGACAAAGGTTCATTTTAATAGCAATATTTCACCTTTTCTAAATTGGACTGAGTAATAATTCCCATCTATTATTCCGTAACAACTGTATTGCTTTTAATTCAAACTTATAATAAATAGATTATTGTCTCGTACAGAAGCAGTAAAAACTTTTAAAGTTTATAATTTTAGTTTATGAGTTTTATTGTAGGGGTAAGAATTTATGGTTCATGGTTTAGAGTTTAAAGTTTAGGATAATATGATTAGACATTTAGATTTTAACCTATAAACCCTAAATGTTAACCTTAAATTTAAAATTCTATCCACGATCCCTAAATTCAAAACTATTACACTAAAACTCCTAAAACCTAAATAGGACGCATAAACCCTAAAACTAAAACATTTGTATAAACAAAATTTCCACAAGCGCTTGTGCATGAAATAATTACCCATAATAATTTAGAATTATATACAAAATACAATTGCAATGTGTTGACGTGTTTAAGATTCAGCAGAACCCACAGCCATGAAGGAGAATTCATAAAAGTGGGAAGCAAGTGGTTCTGGCCCTTTTATTTATTTTATTGGAAAATAGTGAAGTAAATTAAAAATATGAACAGAAAAATCAAAGAAAAAGGATACAGAAGATAAAAAAATGGCATATTTTGTTAAATTGTATTATAGCATGTCGTTAAATTGCTGCTTACATACATACATATATTATATATTCTTATGATCGGAATATTTCGTTGAGCAAATCACTCTAAAGAAATAAGAATTCATCTATATAATTAAGAGAGAAAAAAGATTGATTTTTTTTTTAATTTTTACTTATTTGAATTAACTCGAACTAACGAGTCGATTTTTAAATTTAAATCGAGTTCGGATTTGTCAACTCGAAAACTAAGGATATGTTTTGTTCTAAAAAAATATTTTATATTTTCATTCTTAAAAAATAATTTTTATTTTCAGTTTTTCAAATGTTAAAAACTCGATTGGTTAATAGAAAGAAAATTTTGGTTTAAAAAATGAGAATATTGAAAATTGATACAAATTCCCATCTATTATAATTTCTTCAACGTGCTTCGAATAGTTTGTATCGACACAATAATCACACATAAACCAATTAATTAGGATTATTATTCTATCCATTGTGGGTAGAGTTTTTAAATTCTACAAGCATAATTAAATCAATGGTGTGTTTGTTTGAATTTTTTTTAAATCTTTAAAAATTCACATCATGATGAATTAATTTTTTATTTTACTCGTGGAATTATTAGGAAAAAAACTAATTTAACCCATCAACTGACCTAAAATACTAAACGGGAGAGGCCTAAAACATACGTGTAAAATAAACCGAACCGAATGAATAATTTAGCCCATCAACTGACTCAAATATTAAATCGAAGCCCAAACATTAATTTAAAAAAATAAACAGTTGGAGAATCCATAGAGACCCCTTTTATATACAAGTAACCAACATTATTTTAAAAATATATATTTTTTAATATTTTCTAAAATATTTAAAATAGTTTCATAATTTTTTATTTGTAAATGGTTTTTATTCTTAAATAAAAAATCATGTATTTTTAAAATTTTAATTTATTTACCGACATGATATATAAGAAAAAAATAATATTCATTGTTAGCGATGATGTGGAAGAAAAAAACACAAAGTAAATTACATAGTTCAAATTGCGCGGGATCTGTAATTCCTAAAGATTTACGGTTACAGAATTTGCTTACAAAACTACCAACTCCTTACGAATTTGTAAGAATTTTCATAATTCCTAAAGCTTTATTGTTGTTACAAAATAACTCATAAAACAAATAAGTTCCTTATAGTGTTCAAAGGAAATTCTAAATTCTTGAGCTTTATTATTATGTTTAAGAGTAAAAAATGCCCAAATAAAAATAAGGGTAAACTATACATGTGACCATCGAACTATTTGAGGATATTTATTTTAACTACCGAACTAGGTAACTCGTCAATTAGACAACCAAATTTTTAAATTGATCTTATTTTGACCATCATCGTTAAAAAACTAATCGAATGGTGACGTGACAGTTAACAAAAAAATTTAAAATCACATCACATTTGGTCCTAATTTTAATTTAATTAAATAAAATTAACTAACCACCCAGATGACAATACAAAACACCACCCAATTTGACAAATTTACTCCAATTTTTAATTTATTGGAGCCTGCAAACCCACTAGTTCATGCAGTTTTGGGCAACCAATCTATTGGGGTGATGCAGAGGCTCAACTTAATTCTTTCTTTAGACAGATTGACGCTAGATGATTTTATTTAAGATCTTTCATTGTCAATGCTAGTAAATTTTTTCTTTTATTTTCTAATAAATAACGATATTTTTATCATATGATATTAATTGGTTTTAAAATTTTATTTAGAACCAGCCGGTATTCTATCCATATAAACACAATCAATCAAGTGATTATTCCATACAAATGAAGGGGAAGAGAACAAAAGGGGAAAAGCTTGCTTAAGGTCTCACGTTGTGAGATAATAGCGAGGTTGAAAGAGTTTAGAGGTTAAATTAATATTTTGTTTAAAGTTTAAGGGTCAAATTAAAAATTAACCATGTTGACTAACGTGTCACGTCATCAAACTAACACGTGTTAATGGCACAATAATCAAAATAAGACAGATCGAAAACATAAGCAAAAATAACTTATTTTCAAAATAACCGATAAAATTTACCCTAATTAAAAATATTAAAAATCAAAACCTTCATCATCTACAAATCCTAGTCTCAACCCAAACATTTTTTTAGCAGCCGCCGTAGTTCATTCCCGACATATCATGTCTTCCATCCACGTTTTATTTTTCGTTTCCTATGCAAATTGCATATATTGCTCCATTAGCTTCTATTTGAGATTTTATTCATTAACTTCGCTATGTTAATCCACTGCTTCTGTTTATCGTGCAAGCTCATAGAAGGGTCAACGACAGTAGCAGCAGCGGCGACGGAAAAAATGATTTGTGGTTGAAATTAAAGTTTATAGATGATAAAGAATTTGATTCTAACATTTTAAATTAAAAAAAAATATTATGAATGAATATGAATGACTTATTAAATTAAAATTTTAATTTCGTTTTAAAATAATTTTAATTTTATGTTCAATCATTGAGATTTTTAATAATAATTTAAGAATTATTAAATTTTTTTACGATGTATTGTATTAGTGGTGTGCATTGCTCGTTTTAAAATTTTTCATAAAAAATATTAAAAAATAAAACAAGAACAAAATTAAGCATATTTTCACAAGAAACATTAATCAATAGTCTAATTATTATATCATTATAAAAAAGTAACATGTTTACTTAATTATATGTAATACCTCCTGGTAATTAATCTTTTATTTATGATAGTACCTGACAGCAAAGACAACCCCATCTGCTGTCGGTTGATTGTAGATACACAGATTAAGCAAGATTCAACACTTGGGGTATGTGACTTTGCAGTTGGAAGCAACACTTTTAGCATTGGGGCTGTTGACATACGGTTTAAGAGATGGGTTCTTAAGGTACCCACAAAGGCATGGCTGCTGCTCCTTCAGCTTGCTGCAACAACTGGCTGTTGGAGGTGTCGACGACGTGAACGCCGGTAAGCAGGAGCTAAGCTCCGTGGGACTACATGTCGCTGCCTCCGCCCTGCCTGAAAACATCACCACCGCCACTGCCACCACACATAAGGCAACAAAGGAAATCCTCCTCATCTTCCGTTTTCTTCTCTTGTACTAAAATGGTATTCTGTGGGTCTTGGGGCATGAGTTGTGCCACTATTTATAGGAGTTGGGAAAGGTATTGGTAACCATGGGTGGAGCCACCAATAGAACTTATGAAACCCCAAAAATTTTAGAGAAAAAAAAATCCCCTACAAATTGAATATAAAAATATTAAAAATAAAATTAATACAAATTTAAATAAATATTGACACCTCTTAAAAAGAAATTTGATACCCTTAAAATAAGATTGACACCCATTATTTTTTTCTAATCTAATTAAAAAATTCATTCATATAAATTTTGAATTATGACACCTCAAATTAAAAATTCTGCCCCTATTAGTCACTGAGACTTTATAGTTTACGGTTACACCATGATTCATTGTTGTTTGTTTATCATTAGTCAAGTTACCAAAATGTGGGTCTTTGTAGAATTGAAGGAGGTAAGTCCCACCATATTAAATTGTGGCCGCATTGTAACGGTTTTAAAGTTATCATAACACAATGAAGGAACAATGCCACAACTTTTACGATCTAAAACTGATATATAACACCGTAACATGTCATATATTGGGTCGTAATACCGCAATACTGCATTAAACTTTCAAATGATATGAAATATAAAACTTCATAAATAAAGTACTCGGATATTTTTAAATTTGACAATCAATCATACAATGTAATATCGATTGACCTCGTGAACTAGGATGATACGGCGTTGTGCACTGATGTATCTTATTTTATATTTGTTGTTATGGTATCGAAATGTTGGTTGTGCTTGTTTTATACTTTTTTTTTTTGCAAATATTGTTAATAACATTTTTATTATAAGTGATCTCAGTTATTGATGTTAGGAAGTATTGAGAATGTCTGAATGTGATTTAATTATTCCCTATTTTTGTAATCACTTTTATGGGGTCTTAATTGGTATTGATAAAAATTTAATTTGCTTTGCAAAAATATTAACCTCGTGAATTTAAAAAACATTTATATATGTATGGTGTAACTTAAAGTCTTGCATGTATAGTCTTTTCTTAAGTTATGTAAAATATATTTTTCATGTTAAAATATAACAGTATTTAGTATTTATATTTTTTAGCATGATATTATTTATACGTTATTCATTAGAACTATGGTTGTTATTATTTAGTCTTATAATGTTTGTATAGTTTATAATTTTTTCTATAAATTAAAATTTTATTTTTCTAAATTAAAATAAAACACATGAAAGAGTATATTAATATTAGAACATTAAAATATAGTTACAAAGTATATATAATTTTTTATAAAAACTGTGATTTTTTTAAAAAACAAATTTGATCTCAACTACCATTACGTGTTACGTAATGTCCACAACGTCTACAACCGCAACAAAAATGGGAACCACAATTTAATACAATGGGTTCCACCATTTAGAAATTTGGTGTCACGCGTAGGTCTCATCATTTATTTAGAGATTAAATCCTAAGTTAGGTGTCACATTCTCGTAAATGCATTAACTCATTAAAATATACAAAAAATCCTAAATAACGTGTAGGTTAATTTTGAATTTGTTGAGCGATCTCAATTCTATAATATGGTATTGGTCTTCTTAAGTGATTTGTGATTTGGGTTCGTGTAGCGTAGTCTGCATAATCTCTATGTCATTTTAAAAAATAAAAAAAATAACATATACTAATTACACCAAAATATTAAAAAACACATTTTAAGTAAAATTTGACACTAAAGTATATTACATAAAATAATTTTATAAAAATTTAATGAGATTTAAACCTTAATTATTAAATACTAAAAATTTAAACCATAAATACTCATATTTCTTTTTTGAATAGAAATACTCATATTTTTTAATTCTAAACCTTAATCGTATATTTTATTAACACTAAACCCTAACTAACCTTTAAAAATAAAATTTAAACCGCTAAATTTAAAATGTTCGATTTTAACCCTAAATTCTATATTCCCATCCGCAGTTGTTACGCTGATTTTATTTTTATCCCACCCAAGTAAATCTCACTATTCGTGTAAATCAACCTTAATTTTTCATTATTGATGAATTGATTCACCGCTGAGCAAATATTATACGAACATTCATATAAAAATATCTCAAATTGGACGCTCACAGTTTCTAGTTAGCCTTTCACATTAAAAGCCTCATTAATGCAAAAGCAGGTTACTTACTAACTAACATATTAATTATAATATATATATATATATATATTTGAACCGAGATTCACTAACTGATCGAGTAACCAAAAATGTTCATATTGCTTCATCTTGTGTGAGTTCAAATCCTGACATTTAACTTTGAAATGTAAATATATCTCTACTAAATAAATTATAAAATTAGAATTTGAACCGTTTAAGAGGCTTCACCAGTCAAACCTGCTAAATTGAATGTTTGGTAAATATAAGATTATAACAGCGGATTGATGTGAAAATTCTAAATTTGAAAAAACTCGTTTTAAGTGTTTTTGAGTTAATGATTAATGAAATAGTTGCAAAGATCTTTTTGTCCATGACGTTTACAAATTTCTTTTTCTAAATAACAGATTTAAATGACTAACAAAATTTAAAAAAATATTTCATAAATAAGAAAATAATATATGAATTTAAATTTATTAATTAATAACAATATATTTAAAATGTAATTTTATAAATATAAAATTAATATATACATCTAAATTTAATCGTTATTAAAATTATATTAAAAATAATTATATATACATCATTCATATATATTTCAATTTGATATTTAAAAATAATTTTCATAATCTAACAAATATTAATAGATTACAAAATATTAATAACTAATAAATGATTCAAACAAATATTGAATGTAACAATGTCCTTATATGTTGTTTTGCTTGTTCAAATAATAAATAGCTATTAGCTATCAATTAATTTTAGCATATAATTTTATACAATCAGCTAATGCAATTTGTTAGTCAAATAAGTTAATACTATCAGTTATTAACTAATATAGTATGTTATAAGCTATCTGCTAATTGTCAAACATAATCATATATATATATGATCAGTAAAATTTCAACAATATTGTGTTGAGATTTTTTAATTTCAAATATATGATCCCAAACAAATTATTTCCCATAATATTGTGGTTTAATGTTCAAATCAATAACAAAGTGGATTTCATCCTGTCTTTGAACAATGATAACCAAAAAAATAATAAAAAATTCCCCTATGAATTACCCCGTCTTTGAATAGTACCAAAAAAGGGTTTTGGTTCACCGTCCGTCTTCAAATAGGGATGCATATCCCCTACGGCCTACACCTGTCACGTGGTAGCTCATTGGAGGGTGGTAGGGTATTTAATTTTTTTTATATAAATTTGGTTTGTTTTTATTATTAATGTAGTATAGTTGGCAAAAATAATATATAAAGTAAATTATGGTTTAAATTAATTATAATTATTTTAAGAATTATAGTAACTATACTATAAAACATAAAATTTTATAATGATATGTTATTATTATTTTATAATGATATAAGGTAAATTAATTATGGTTCAAGTTAATTATGGATCTCAATATATATTAGTTATTTAATAATTATTTAATTTTTAATAAGTATTAAATTTTATAATGATATGTTCTTATTATTTTTCATAAACAACAATTATTTTCAATACATTTATAAATTTTAAAGTGTTCATTTTATTTGATGCAATATAAGTTTATGTTGTTTGAAATTTAATTGTTTTGTTCAAATAATGAATATTGTAAGTCGGTTTGAATTTTTTTTCGAACATACAGAGAAAATGAACAACAATAGTTTCGTGGCGATTGTCCATTATAATGGACAAATTATGAAAACCGATGTGGGTATTGTATTTGAATTTGAAATACCTATGAAAATGAGATTTAAAAAAAAATTCTCTTCGTTTGTTTATTCAAAATTAGATTATCAGATTATTGTATTACTTAACACATTACTAGAAATTTATAGTGAAAAATAAAAAACAACAACATTCAAATTCAAAAATCAATTCATGATAAATCATTACACAAAATACATATAAAAAATATTTTTTCTTTTGCATCCTCCTACGTAATTTCTGACAATGAGCAGATATGGTCGAAAAATAAGTGCGTCTCAAAATCCTCTTACGTGGTTGTGGCCTCTTTTCTGGCTCGGGATTCTCTTCAACATCCTGCTCTTTAGCAGCCTCTTCAGTGTAGCTCACCTCCTCAGTCTCTAAGGGCATTAGAGACGATATAGTGAACATGCCTATGTAACCGCTCAGCCCTCCAATAATCTCTGGTGAATTCAGGACATTTTGTATTTTCTGAAAATTCATGCTCGGTCTAAAGTTCGAGTACCAAGGTGACTGTAGAGGAATAAACTTGGGTCTGTATAAAATATCATCAAACCTGTGAGTTTCTGAGGAGCTCGGGCCCACTTCTAGTTGTACATATGTTGAAGTCGGTCCTACTTCTAGTTGTACATATGTTACAGCCGGTTCCTCTCTCTATCCCCATGTAACTGGCGAGCCCACTTGTGGATGTTCCCAAATGATTGTCCAACCAATGGAATTTTTACTCTAAACGAATTTTTTTGATGTGTCCGCTGCTGCACTCTTAGAGGATTCACCCTTATCACTGAATTTTTTTATAATATTTTTGACATTCTTCTCATTCAATGACCGAAGTTAAGTGCGACATTTCATTACTAAAAAAATAGATCAGGAAATCTGACCTCTAAAAATCAAAATCATTATCTTGGATGGTGCCCAAAACGATATCGTCGAAGCTCTGTCGTTCCACAAATTAATATACTCGGTGTGTTTGACTTCCCAATTTACTTATGTCCTACCGCATCCATAAAAAAATGTGCAAATAATTTTCATCGGTCCTTAATAAATACGGAATGGGCTGGTGCAAGCCAAACTGCCTCATCACCCTGTCGGCAAAGTGAAACTCGACAATTGCAAAATGGATCAACGGTACAACACTACACCACTCATGAGAATTCTTCAGCAGCTCATCCAGTACACAAATGCGATCACAGTAATTGTTGTAGGGCATCCAAATAAACTACAATATAAGGATTATTATAATAAGACATCTAACTATAATGTAAATAATCAACTGTAAATATCCATCTAATTAATTTTAAATAATACAGTTAATCAAATACCTACTCTTGACAATACAAATCAATCTCCGTTCTAAATACTTTCAAGTAGTTGTTCGTCAATCTCGTGTGCGTTTTTTCACGCACCACTTGCATAAAAATCACAAATAATATTTTAATAATAAATAAAAATTAATTTTAAATTTTAACTAAAAAAACAAGATAGTTACTTGGCGATAAAAAGAAACAGTATCAGTGTTCGAGTTAAGGGTGTCCAAAACAAAAGTCGCTGCTAAGCCCACGCTTGCAGCAACAACAAACATCCACCAATACTCTGAACCATATGACCATCTTCTATTTTAGCGCCCTTGCACAACTCACGATACAAGAACGCTAATACGGTCGATCCCTAACTATATTGGACATGTTGCCACATATACTTCAAAAAGCATAGATATCGTGTATGAACAACATTGTCAGATTTATCTGGCATCAGTTTTTCTCTAATGAGTTACAGAATATAAGCTCGCCTGACATTATAAACCGCAACAATCGAACTATATTCACCGACTTTAAATTCTTTTTCCAACCAACTCAATTTCGTACGGGATCCTTTCAAATTTGATTTTTTCGATACCTTCCCAAGGTAGAATGCACAAAGTGTTTCAGGTGTAGCTTTCGTCTCGTCGATCGACCGGTCCCCGAGCAATGGTTCCCTGATCAATGGTGCCCTGTTTACTAGGAGCCCGATAAGAATGACCATGTCTTCAAGTGTGATCATACATTCTCCACGCGACATATGAAACATATGTGTTTTTGGCCTCTAACGCTCAACCAGAGCGGAAATCAACCTCGGGCACCAACTTGTAGCCCCGAAGAAATGTCGCATAATAAAATCCAGATTGTTGCAACCATTTATTGATTCAATCGGTTTTAGGACTTTTGGAATGGTCAGATGATGCTTAAACGTATCCTCAAAATCCTGTAATTAACACATAATTTCTCATATTAATAAATAAACTAAATATTATTAACATAATTGAATTTCTAATAAATAAATTAATAATAAATTTGTACCATCTCGGGAACCGGCAGACTACTAATGTGTTGATCTTGTAACCGCAATAGAGGACCTTACTTCGCTATCCTACACGACACATAAGAATATACTACAACCCGAAACTAAATCTACTACATTAAAAATTAATTTACAATAAACATATTCAATTAAAGTATACAAACAAAATTTATAATATCTTCAGTTTTGTTTTTTATTTGTTATAATTCTATGAAATTTAAATTTGGTTTAAATTTCAATTCAAATACACTACTAAATTAAAAAGACTAATAACATCTATATTTTACTACATGCAATTTAAAAAATAAAACATTAACAAAACTAGTCACTAAGTTACTAACTTGTTAATTTGTTAATTTTTATAATTTTTACAAACTAGTCACTAATTTACTAATTTTCCTTCATAACCCTTCAATTTTAATATTTTTATAAACTAATCAATAATATACTAATTTCCCTTCATAACCCTTCAATTTTGAGATTTTTACAAACTACTCAGTATTTAACTAAATTGCCTTCAAAACCCATCATTTTTAAAAATTTTAGAAACTACTCACTACTACCAACGCTACTACCACTATCACTACCTCTACCACCACCACCACCACCACCACCACTACTACTACCATTACCACCACCACCACTACTCCCACTCCCACTCCCACTACCACCACTACCACAACTACCACTACTATCACCACTACCACTACTAAGTATTATAAATAAATTATAATAAATCATTTATTAAACAATACAAATATTCAAACATAAAATTTTAAACATCAATTTAAAAAATTAAGAAATTAATCTCTTCACAAATTTAAAAAATGCAACCATCAACTTAAAATTTTTGACATACTTATTATATTTCTTCAAATATTCCTTTCTTTACTCAATCTCTTCAAAAAAATTCCCCCTTTCCAACCACATATTTAAGAAAAAATTTTAAAATATCAAAAAAATCAAAATAGTACAAACAAAATTTTTTAAAAATATAACGATATAAAATTTAACAAAAAAATTTAATACAAATTCGTAACTAAAAATTATTCATACATTACAAATAAAACTACTTAAAACAATTTTTTAAAAATAAAATACATAAATATTTCACTACAAATCATTCCAACCTTCTCAACCCCTATTTAACCACTCAACCCGCCTAACATTCATCCGATCAAAATTAAAATAAAAAATAAAAAAGCTAAATCAACTCAAATCATCACGTGAAGACCAGCCCTGCCACCCTCCAATGAGCTGCCACGTGGCAGGTGTCGGGGGATATGCATCCCTATTTGAAGACGGACGGTGAACCATTTGGTTCATTCATTTTTATTTTTATTTTTTGGGTACTATTCAATGACAGGGGGTAATCTATAGACTATAGGGGGATTTTTTTTTTGGTTATTACTATTCAAAGACGGGATGAAAATTGAAATCCCCTTTGTTACTGATTTGAACAGTAAATTATAATATTGTGGAAAATAATTTGTTTGGAACCATATATTTAGAATTAAAAAATCTCAACACAATATTGTTGGAATTTTGCCTATATGATACTCATACACATTGTAAAACTTAAAATTTTATATCTTTTTCGAACTGTTAGATGAAGGTAAATGGATGACTAAGATTAACAGTAACAAATGATAAGTTTATCACAAGAAAAAAGATAATAAAACAATCTTAATTATTTATTTACTCTCAACGGTTCAAAAAATGTATAAATGTAATTGAATTTTACCATGTAAAATGATCATAACCATATATAATAGGGTAAATTACGTAAATTATCACTAAACTTTACTCTCAAACCTATTTTGGTCATTGAATTTTCAAAACGTTCAATTTACTCACTAAAGTTTAAAGATTGACCATTTTTGTCACTCTTTCGTTAATTTTTTGACGACGTTCATTTACCGGTGAACGGAGGAACTTCTCTAAGATCCAAACGATAGAAACTTTATTGGTACGAGAGAAATAATATACTGAGAACTGGACACCATCCGACAACCGAGATGGAGATCAACAAGAGAGAATCCAAAATTTTTTTTTCCGATTCATGAAACTCACGACACTTTTCGGTGAAATGGAGGTTGACTTCGGACTTAGGAGGCGAGACGAAACGACTGAAAAAATTTGGTACCCAACGACAACTATTTTTGGTGCTCATCTGACGACGGTGAAAGATGGAGTGGCCAAAACATTCAATGTCTAAACTTCAATGACTAAAAACATTTAACATCTAAACATCAGTGAATAAATTGACGTTTGGATGAGTGAAATGGATGAATAAGATTAAACACTTATCTCTCGTTTTCCTTAAGAATCTCATCATTTTCAACTTTTAATCTTATCCATCTATTTTGCTCATCTATCAATCATAATATAATGTAAAACTAATTGGGTGTTCAAGTGAAAACCGATATTATATATATGAATTATTTTAATTAGTTTTGTTGTAAAATATTATAATATTTTTATAATAAGTCACTTGAAATGCAATTGGAAAAATTTTAAAATATGGAGAAAATATATTTGTTTTCTATTGGTATTATATTTTCTATTTTTAATTCATTTGTATTTTGATTTTAAATTTTATGTTATTGCAATATAATAAGGACTGTTTTAATTATATTTTAACAAATATTACATCAATTTAGGAAATTATGAATTGATAATATTACTCTTATAGTACGTGTCACTGAAATTTGGTATGATCACATGTACTCATTCTATTGGTTAATTAATTTAAATTGGGTACTGTAGATGCTAATGAGAGTTACTCTCCCAATTTAATTTACTCTACTTATAATATCAAGATTTGAACATCTAATCTTACTCAAGGAATTTAGCACTTCAATTCACTATCAACATTTATTGTCATTATATATAGAATATTTAGGTTTATTGGTGATCTTTGAATTTAAGGCGTAATTTTTATAATAGTCTAAAGATGATTACAATGTAGTATATGTTTATACACATTCTTTACCTTTTGACAATGTGCACACATACAGTGACGGAACTTGGTGAAAGAGTTGGGGGCAACTTAATTATTTTTAAAAAAATTAGAGGCTTAAATTAAAATTTTCAAAACTTTGAGGGTTTAACTAAAATTTTAATAATTTTGAGAGATTTAATAACAACTTTTAAAAGTTATATGAGAGGTTTTAATTAAAAATATTTAAAATTTTAAAGTTTAATTTGAATTTTTAAAAATTTGAGGAGGCGAATTAAAATTATTAAAAATTTTAAGGGTCAAAATCTAATTTTCTAAAATTAGGAGGGGGCATGGTCCCCACAAGCGTTCGCCCCTGCACACATACTTTGTGGACAGAGCGATTGAACTCAGGTCTTCTAGGATGAACATCATCCTAAATACATAATTTATAATTATGGTATGTAGAATAAAATACTAAAATTTATTCGTATGAGTTCGGGCTTAGGTTTAAAATTTTACGTTGAAAGATGAGTCTTCAAAATTTTAACGGTAATTATTTCATGCACATGCAGTGAAAACAAAAAGTTTCCACAAGCGTCTAAGCTTTAGAGTTTATGGACTCTATTTAGGGTTGAATGTTATGAGTTTTGAATTTAATGGTGTGATTAGAATTTAGGGCTTATGGTTAACTTTTAGGTTTTATAGGTTAAAAGCTAAATCTATCACCATATTACCATAAAACATAAGCCCTAAATTTCAAATCATGCATTTAACCCTCTAAACCCTAAAACTAAGGACATAATTTTTTTTTTTAAATTTGAAGGGTCGAAGTATGTTTAGGTATTCATCTTGAATAAGACTCGAGGGTTTCAAAACCTCGTTCTCATCTCTACTAATGCTGCATGCATTCCAGTTCCTCGACCGTCAAGTCTCTCCTTTCATTCTCCTCTTTCCCAAAGCCGATGAATCCAATTATTATATTCGTTACAAAGAAACCTAAATATTAAGGCGGCAAAGGCCCATGGCAACTGATGGGCAAACATAGGACGGAGATGCAACTGATATTACCCTAAATATGAATCTTTGTTTTATACAAGTATTTCACTTTTTTTTTTCATGTTGGAACAGATGGGCAAACATAGGACGGAGATGCAACTGATAGAGGATCGAAAGGCTCATGGCAAGGTTTTCGAAAAAAGAAGGAAGAATTTGTTGAAGAAGGCAAACGACGAAGCCGAACGAATCATCGAGCGGTTCAAGCAGCAGCGTGCTGGCAAAAAGGCTCTTCATTCTTTTACATGTAAGAAGATCAGATTTGGCAACAAGTTTGGTATATCAGATCACAGTAATATGATCAATCAGTACTCTGAGAATCAACTTAGAAACTTGATTTCTGATTTGTATGCTAAGATTGCTGCTGTTGACAACCTAATTCAGTCGAAACATGTTCAAGTATGTCGGGTGACCCAACAGTACCCGAGGTTCAAGTATTACTATCATTGTTGGGCGAATCTCTTTTGTTGGACTGTATTATATAGATGAAAAATTTATTATGAAACTCAGCAACGTTAGCTCAAGATACTTGCATTGTGTAGACATTATATCAAACACCTGGGCTGCAACTCTGAAGAAAACCGTAGATTGCTTGTTCAAAATCATTTGAAAGACATTAGGTTCAACTAGAGTTTGAAAAGAACAACATACTCGACATAATTGAAACATAGCAGCATTGTTTTGTTTCCTATGAAATTAAAAAATTTCTGTTGGAATCTGAACTGTCTTTAGAGAAGTTGGATTCTAACGAATCTAAACTAAAACCATAACCAATACCTTGTCCAAATCCAAGCCCAAAGCCAACACCGCAACCAGCTCCAACCCCAAACGCAAGCTTCAGATGGTTCCAAGGCCAGCCACCGTACCCAATTCCCCCAACCAAGCCGAAACCAACTCCGATGCCACAGCCAATCCCAGCACCGATGCCAGGGCCTAAAGCGTTCTCCTCCACTTTCTGGCGGGTTTCACGGAGGAATTCTGACACTGGGAATTGCTTGTCACTCTTTTTCTTGTTCATGTTTCCTTTCCATTTCCATAAGGAATTTGAGTGTTTGGATCTGGTTTTCATGTGATTGGGCAAAGGGAAACTAGTGGAGGTTGGGTTGGGAACGGGGGCTGCTTGAAATTGAGAACTTTATCAATTGTAGGTAGTGGATAATATGAAAGGAAATCGTATAATTGGTAACATAAGAGTTTTAGAAATTCTAACTTTTTTAATTTATAAAAAATATTTTAAAAAATATATATTATAAATGTCCCATAAAACTGTAATGTATCATGCGTCAATAATATACAAAGAAAAAAATATTAAAATTTAATGATCAAAATTGGTCGAATAATTTAATTCGTTCAATTTTTTGATTCAAAGTCTTAATTAGATGTAAAAAATTAGGGACTTAATTATTTTTTTTAGAAGTTCAAAAGCATTTTACACATTAAATCAAAACATAAAGTCTCTATTAGCCTCTAAACTTTACCACTTGTACCGAGTTGTCCCCTAAAGTTCCTTCTGAGACGTTTTGCCCTTAACTTTTAATTGTTATTTTCATTTTTCTATATTTTTATATTAAAAAAATTCGTTAACCAATCAAAGGGTGTCACATACAATTAAAAAATTAATTGCTTTAATAAAAAGGGATAAATTGCATATTAAATCTGTTAGGTTTAATTTTTATTTAATTTAGTCCTACAAAATTTATTTAATCTAAAATTGATCTCTATTTGTCTCTATTTTTTTTATAATTTTAGTCAATATTTTTAATATAATAATATTTTTGTTAAATTTAGCCCCTAAATATTTTATTTATCTAAAATCAACCCCTATTTATTTTTAATTTTTATAATTTAGTCCAATAATTTTAATATGATAAAATGTTTGTCCACTTTAGTCTAATTTTCTTAGGAATTTGTCTGATTGGTTCAAGGACTATGAGCAAGGCCAAGCCAAGTATTTGTCTTTTGAAAATGATTAATGCTGTGAAATTTTTATTGAATATCTGTCTAATTCTTGAGAATTAGTTTGGTAGATATCATGGCGACAATGAGCATGTGTGGGTTTATCATTTATGTTCAAGGCTCGATGTTCTTTTAGTAAACAAGGTCCGGTGTTTAAAGTGGAATAGGGCAGATTTTGTTGATGTTATTGCAAAGATACAATCTTGGCATATTACCAAAAGTATCCATAATATTTGACTAGATTATCATTTTAATTTCAAAAGTTTCATTGAAGACCGAAATAGCCAACCCGTAGATGAAATTATTAGTCTACTAACGGTAAATAATTTGAAATGACGTCACAAACTTACATGATAATTTAGTCAAATATTAAAATGATAATTTTAATACATGTTATTTAGTGTAGGCTTGTGAGTCTCGATGTAAATATTAATGAGTCTCAGTGTTATACTTAAAAATTTAATGATAATTTAGTTTTTTCTAATATTTGATTTTAGGGATTCATTTTTTTTCAATACATGTTGTTTATAGCTCATTTTTTGTAATACTTGTTATTAGTCGCTCAATTTTTTTCTCAATATAAGTTATTAGGGGCTTACTCTTAAAATTTATTTTTTCAACATTTGTTATTATGGGTCTTAAATTGTTCAATACTTGTTATTTGTGGTTCAAATTTTTCAATACTTGTCATTAAAGGCTATTTTTTTCAAATATTTGTTATTAGATGCATACTCTTAAAATTTATTTTTCAATTTTTTTTATTCGGCCAAAATTTTTAAATAATTGTTATTAGAGGTGAATTTTCCCCCCAATATTTATTATTAGAGACTTATTCTTTAAATTCAAAATTTTTAAATATTTGTTATTATGAGCGTACTCTTAAAATTTATTATTTTTCAATATTTATTATTAGAGACATACTTTTAAAATTAATTTTTATCAACACTTATTGTTATGAGCCTAATTTTTCGATTTGTACCGGGACTTAAAAACTCAAGAGGGCAGCCTCCAAAAGAAATTCTAACCTCACCCTTACTACCTTGTACAATCCAATACATTGCATGTAAAATGGACCGACCGAATCTCAAACAATTGCAGGGAATCATAAATTGACTACATCCGAATGGATTTCTCGTGCGATAGTTTGGATATCTACGGATTAATTTTCAACATCTTAAAAACTTGATTTCACTATAAAAACTGCATTTATTGAAACCAGATACTTAACTTACTCAGCAAATCAACAACTTTCCACACTACATTAATAAATGTAGGAAAACAAGGAATTAAAAAAGAACTGCTCTTTAACTGCTTCTGGTTTCACCGCACACGGGGTTGAAATCCTAGCTGCAACCAAACTTACATAGAAAAGCAAACAGGTTTTGGAGTTTTTAAGGATGCTAAACTTTTATAAAACTCCTTAAACTCAAGTTTATTCAAACAACATCTCATTAACCAGACTAGAAAAAAGAAAAACCTGCACTGCTGGTAATAGATACTATGAAACTATTACAGTGTTCGAAACCAACTCTTAGACCGAATGCTAAGAGATTGGTGTCGCTTAAGTAAATTCTCGATCTCAAATATTGTAAACGGAGAAAATAGACACGGGAAGAGTTATATTAAGAATTAGGATTCGACACGACTTGACTCAAACCGAAATACTAGTGGCCCTCATTGGCTTGTTTTGCCTCCACATCATTAAAACATGTATTTCAACTTTCTAATTATAAAACTAGCACAAGATTACTACAAACTTAATGTGAATTCCACAGCCTGCAATAAAAGCTACTGCTGTCTGCTGATTTCCTAAGTTTTCACTCACTTTTCGCTTTATCTTTCATCTATATATTCAAAGAAGCATCAATCCTTGAGTGTTGACATGAATAGGCCTACGGTAGAAAGGTTAATCATGGACTTGAATCAATCTATGGAGTTCACAACCTCTTCACCACAGTTTCACAACTTCATGCCGATGCCGATGCCGATGCCGATGACTTCTTTCATGCTACCATTCCACCAGCCTTCTCATGAGGTTGCCTTTTTTCCTATATGAAAATCATATTTTCTTTATGTTTATATACTGTCCACATTTTTAATTTTAATCTTTCTTATGTGTTTGTGAAGAACGGTGAAGAACTGAAGCAATTGCGTCTTCTGGCTCAGAAGCGCCATCTAGAGTTGTTTTGGTACCAACAAATGATGGAAATTCATAACATTTCAGGTCCCTCAATAATTATATTGCTTTGAATAATTATATTTACCATTTTCCTTTCTCATTTCTTCTGCTATTTTGCTGTTTACTGATTGCTGTGTCACTGTGTGCATTTATACTGAATTAAAGCTTTCAAGAGCCAACATCAGCTACCTCTGGCAAGGATCAAGAGGATTATGAAATCTGATAAAAATGTGAAGGTTAAATCAAAAGTAAATTTAATTTTGTTATATTTTTTTCAATCTGTGGGCTATGTTACTTATATTTCATATGTTGCACTAGATGATCAGTGCAGACACTCCAATCTTGTTCTCCAAGGCATGTGAGCTCTTCATTCTGGAGCTCACCCTCCGTGCGTGGCTCAAAACTGAAGAAGGCAAACGCCGAACCCTGCAGCGTTGCGACATTGCCAGGGCGATAAGGCAAGAGAGAGCACTTCATTTCTTGGTTAATGCTGTCCCGTTGAGTAACCATAAGGTCCTTTTTCCCTTTCTTTTACTCTGTATAGTATTAGAAAACCCTACATTATAGAGTAGGTATAAGATTATGAGGTCTTGTTCGAGTTCGTTTTCACCGTTTCAGTACTGTGAATTTTTCTAGGATGATGACGGAAAATTTCTCGAGGAAAATGTGTATCACCCTGTTAACCAACTGCAGTTTCCTCTGTTGGACATGAATTCTGTGAGATTTACAAGAGCTTAATATTGTTTTTTTGATTTGTTGTTCATTTCCTATTGATGTTAGAAAATTGATGTATAATTTTACTGTTTTTTTTTTTATAATTTGTTTTGTAGGAGCTGGTTATGAGGAACCATGAAGCTCAGCAATTCATGATTAAGCCCCCTATGTCCTCTCATGATTTCAATTAAGGTATAAGATAACATTCGGACAACTTAGTCTTGCTTCAAAATGTAAGAAAATCAGAATCTTGAGTTTGAATTAACTATAATTAGGTTTCAAAAGGGTCTAATTAAAGAAGCTAAAAAAAGATATTTTTCTGTGATGGTATACATTATATTTTTAGTTTATATAATGCTTATGAAAATGTCATATAATGGAATGTAGATTTAACCAAATATAAAATCATATATTTTTAGTTTGAATTAACTTATTGGCTTTGTTTATGCAGTGAATGAGCTGCTGGAACACATAAACAAAGGACAATCATATATGGAATGTGGAAGCAGCAGCCTTTACCAGAGAAAAATGAAATCAGCAGCTAGTGTTTTTTTTTTTAAAATTAATAACATTAGATTGTCTTTTTTTGTAATAATAAATGAATAAATCTAAACTTGTCTTTTTTACTAGACGATTTTTTTTTATTTCGTAGAAAATTTCCAGATTTTACATGAATTCAAAAAATTTGCATAACAAGAATATTACCTAAATATAATATGAGCATTTGACGCACCATCAGTAATTTTTTTTTCTTCAAGTGCGTTTTCTAAAGCTGCCAATATTATTTTTAAGGGCATAATCCTTAAATTTTAAACTTTAAACATATTTTATAATTTATGGGTTTATAAAACTTCGTACTTTACTTAATGTAGTTACCCTTTGCTATATGTTGGTTGTTATTAGTTTGTGTTTAACTCAAACCACTATAGAAATGTATGGTTACATTTGACATGCCTTAATAGAATAAAATTGATTTCAACACCACAATTAATAAAAGTTATCGCCTGGTTATGTCACGAGACACTTGAGGTTTAATTAGAATAGTTGTACCAACATTTGAATGGATGGATGTAGTAACAGGCTATGTCAAGTGACATAGTGTAGCTAGCTTAGATGTATCTATTTGTGCCCTCGAAAGACCATTACAACTGCAATAAAATATCTAATGTAAACATTAGTACTAAAATATCCAAACATTAGTACGACTATGTTGCGTTAGATATTTTACCGTTTAGATCACAACTGCTTGATTGTTTCTAGATGTATCTAATCTATTTTTTCATATATATGAATTTTTTTTTATTTCTGTTCTATATTACTAAACCATGTCAATCTTATTAAGCTGTTACAAGCAATAACATTAGATAATCGTTGTGTTGAAACTGATTGTAGTTAGCATCTTTTGTACAGCTACTTTTCTGTTAATCTGTTAGGAATTGGTTGTATTAGTTTGTATATAAACCAGAGTTATGAATAAGATTATACACATGAATGAATTTATTCATATTCACTTGTTAACATGGTATCAGCTTAGCCATATTTTTTGGGCTTTTTGCCGTTTTGAGTTCTTGGGCCTCTCTTTGGTCTGCTACGCACCGTTTCATTTTTTTCTCTCTTTGCCGTTTTGTTGTTTGGTGTTTTTCTTCGTTATTCTCCGTTTTCCCAAATTTCCCCAAATTCCCAATATTCTCAGCTTCGTTTCTAGGGTTTGTTCATCATGCCTGAGGCGGAAATCGATTTCAATCACCCACTTTACCTTCATCCGTCTGATACGCCGGGGACATTACTGGTTTCGCATCAACTTTCTGGTCCTGAGTCTTACAGTATCTAGAGCCGGTCGATGAAGATTGCGTTGTTGGCGAAAAATAAGTTGGGGCTTGTTGATGGTAGTTGTCGTCGGGAGAGTTATCCGGCCACTCAATCTGCTCAGTGGGATCGTTGTAATGCCATTGTTTTGTCATGGCTTCTCAACACGATCAGTCGTGATCTTTCTGCCGGTGTGGTTTTTCCCTCCAGTGCTGCTTTGGTATGGAAGGATCTGAATGAGAGATTCGATAAAGTGGATGGTGCCAGGATTTTTTTCTTGCACCGAGAGATTGCGACGGTTGCTCAAGGAGATTCAAGTATATCTTTTTACTTCACCCGTTTAAAGTTGCTCTGGGACGAGTATGGTACACTTGTTCCGTTTTCTTGCGAGTGTGAGAGTTTTGCTGATAACCTCAAGCATATTACTCAGCACAAATTATTTCAATTTCTGATGGGTCTTAACGAGTCTTATTCTGCGATTCAGAGTCAACTGTTGTTGACGACGCCTTTGCCCAGTGTTAATCAAGCATATTCGATGCTTCTTCAAGAAGAATCTCAACGGGCGCAGCTTTCTCTTCTTCCTTTTGGTCTGGATTCTAGGGTTCTATATTCTCAGAGTTCGGGTTCTGGTTCTTCAGATCGTCGAAGGTTTTCTGGTGTTTGTGACCACTGCAAAATCAAAGGTCACAAACGTGAGAGCTGTCACAAACTCATTGGCTTTCCACCTGAGTTCAAGTTCAATAAGAAGCGTCATCCTCATGCTGCTATGGTTACTACCCCATCTGGTGATGGTTCTACTGTTTCATCTGGTTCGTCTGATGATGTTGCTGTTTCTTCAGCCTCTGTTTCTTCATCTTGTTGTGTTGTTTTTACTCCGGACCAGCATGCTCAGATCTTGGCTCTTTTGAGCAAATCTACATCAACTGATTCCGTAGTGAATCTTGCAGGTATTGATTCTTTTTGTTTTTCTGCTTCATCTAATTCACTTTCTTGGATTATGGACACAGGGGCTACTGACCACATAGTATCTGACTTTCGAAGCTTGGTATCTCCTATTTCTTGCCTTTCTCGTTTTGTTCATCTTCCTGATGGTGAGACCGTACCTATTACCCATACTGGTTCTTGTTTTTTAACCTCTGACTTACATCTTGATAATGTTCTTTTCGTTCCCACCTTTAAACACAATTTGCTTTCCATTTCTAAACTTACCCGTGATCTTCGATGTTCAGTAACTTTTTATCCCTCTTTTTGCCTTATACATGATCTTTGCACTGGAAGGATGAGGGGGATTGGTAGGGAGCTTCGAGGTCTATATTTTTTTGAGTTTGTTGACTTTGGTTCTTTTCTTGGTCAGGTTCAGTCTTCTGTTTTTTCTTCAACTTCCTTTGTTGATAATTATGTTTGTTCTGAGTTGTTTTTTCCTAAGATGGTCTTTAATATTTCTGCAAATGTATGGCATACTCGATTGGGTCATGCTGCAATTTCTACTATGAATAAAATTAGTGATTTGCCTTCTTTTAAATTTGATGTTGATTGCCTTAAAAATTGTTCTGTGTGTCCTCTTGCTAAGCAGACTAAACTACATTTTCCTCTAAGTCAGACTATTTCTTCTGCTCCTTTTGATCTTGTTCATTTAGATTTATGGGGCCCTTATAGGGTCTCTACACATTCTGGTCAACGTTTTTTTTTACAATAGTGGATGATTGCACATGTGTAACTTGGATATATTTGCTGAAACTTAAGAGTGACACTATTCTTTTTCTTAGGTAGTTTCTCTTTATGGTTTCTACTCAATTCTCTGCTCATATTAAGGTTTTTTGTAGTGATAATGGCACTGAATTTTTTAATTCAGCTTGCTCTGAGTTGTTTTCTTCCTTAGGAATCATTCATCAAAATTCTTGTGTTTCTACTCCTCAGTAGAATGGCATAGCTGAGAGGAAACATAGGCATATCTTAGAAATTGCTAGGGCTTTACGTTTTCAGTCCAATGTTCCTATAAAATTCTGGGGAGAGTGTGTGGTCACTGCCTGTTATCTTGTTAATAGATTGCCCTCTAGTGTTTTACAGTGGAAATCCCCTTTTGAGGCTTTGTATCATAGACCACCTAATCTTAGTCACTTAAGGTCCTTTGGATGTCTCTGTTATGCTTCTCAACCTCACTATTCTGATAAATTTTCCCCTAAGGCTATTCCTTCAGTCTTTATAGGGTATTCTTCTACTCAAAAGGGTTACATACTTTTTTCTCTTTCTTCTAAGTCTTTTTTTGTTAGTCGAGATGTTGTATTCCATGAAAATGTCTTTCATTTTTGTTTTTCTATTCCTAATACTTCTGCTTTTTTTCCCTTCACATCCCTTCATTCCTGACTCAGAGTTTTTGGTTTCTTCTCCTTAGAACTCTTCTACTACTTCTGTTCCTAGTTCTCCTACTCATGTTTCTGATTTTTCTTCTGGTTTAGTGGATATATCTGATGTACTTGTTGTTGCAATTAACCCTATTGAATCTGTTGTTTCTGAAGGTCCTATTCTTCATTCTGAGTCTGTTTTTGAGTCTGAGTTTGTTGAACCTATTGGTTCTAGCCCTCATGTTTTTGTTGAACATGTTATTCCTCATGTTTCTGTTGAACCTGTTATTCCTCGTAAGTCTTCTCGTGTTACAAAACCTCCTTCTTGGTTAAAAGATTTTGCTTGTCCCTATCAATCTGCTTCACCTTCAGGTCAGTATCCTCTTTCCAACCATGTTTCTTATTCTCACCTTCCTTTGCATACACAATCCTTCTTGTCCTCTACTTCCATTTCAGAGCCTGTTTCTTATCACCAAGCTAGTCTTGATTCTCGATGGGTTCAGGCTATGAAAGAAGAGATTCAGGCTTTGCAGTCAAATAATACGTGGTCACTGGTTCCTTTGCCTACTGGGAAGGTTCCTATTAGATGTAAGTGGGTCTACAAGGTCAAATATCGTGCTTCGGGTGAGGTTGAAAGATTTAAAGCCCGATTAGTTGCAAAGGGGTATAATCAACAACAAGGTGTTGATTATGTTGAGACTTTTTCTCCTGTTGCGAAGATGATTACAGTACGTCTTCTTCTTGCTCTAGCATCCATGTTTGGTTGGTCATTGTATCAAATGGATGTTTACAATGCGTTTTTACAAGGGGACTTACTTGAAGAGGTTTACATGGTCTTGCCCGAGGGGTTTTGTAGCCAGGGGAGAATTTGGTGTGTAGGCTACAAAAGTCTCTTTATGGGTTGAAGCAGGCTTCTCGTCAGTGGAATGTTAAACTCACTGAAGCTCTTCTAACAGCTGGTTTTCATCAAAGTAAGCTTGACTATTCCTTGTTTGTTAAGCAAGATAAAAGCAAGATAGTAGTGGTTCTTGTTTATGTGGATGATCTGTTGATCTCAGGAAATGATAATACTATGATAGAAGAATTGAAGTCAGTGTTGAATCATAACTTCAAAATGAAGGACTTGGGGGAATCAAAGTATTTTCTTGGTTTGGAGTTGTTAAGATCAAAGAATGGTATAGTTTTGAACTAGAGGAAATATGCCTTGGAATTAATCAAGGACATAGGGGTTACAGAAGGGAAACCAGCTTCAACGCCTTTGGAACAGAATGTCAAGTTGACTTATGTTGGATGTGGTAGGAGTTAAGATGATAGTGAAGAGTTGGTGGACAAGTCTGTATATCAGAGGCTTGCCGGAAGGTTGATTTACCTCACTCATACTAGACCTAACATTATGTACACTGTACATTTGCTGAGTCAATTTATGCATCAACCAAGTAAAAGTCATATGGATGCAGCTTTAAGAGTAATTCGTTACTTAAAGAAGAATCATGAACGAGGTATTTTACTGTATGCTTCAGGTTCTTGTAAATTAACTGCTTTTTGTGATTCAGATTGGGCTTCTTGCCCAATGTCAAGAATCATGGACGAGGTATTTTACTGTATGCTTCCGATATTTTACTGTATGCTTCAGCTGGGTAATTCTCTGATCTCTTGGAAGTCCAAGAAACAAAGCACTGTGGCAAGATCTTCAGCAGAAGCAGAGTACAAAAGTATGGCCACTGTTTCTGCAGAATTAGTTTGGATCAATGGGCTGTTGTCAGAATTGGGAGTTAAAAGGAAACAACCAATAACGCTTTTCTGTGACAGTAAACCAGCATTGCAAATAGCTTCTAACCTAGTGTTTCATGAGAGAACTAAGCACATAGAAATCGACTGCCATTTTGTTCGAGAGAAGATTCAAGAAGGTCTTACACATGCAGAACACGTTTCAACAAAGGAGCAGTTAGCAGATATAATGACCAAAGCACTAGGGATAATTCAACATGAATATTTGTTAAACAAGTTGGGTGTAAAAGATGTTATGAATATAAACCAGAGTATTAGTTAGCATCTTTTGTACAGTTACTTTTCTGTTTGGTTGTATTAGTTTGTATATAAACCAGAGTTATGAATAAAATTATACACATGAATGAATTTATTCATATTTACTTGTTAACACGTTGCACATTCTTCGTGAGCACTAATTATCCGTACTCAAACCACCAATTATCAATATGGATATTTTACCATAATATTATTTCAGTTTTTATAAATAAAAAATTATAAAATGCAATAAATTTCTTTAATAAAAAGTATTTAAAATGAGCATATATGACTGTAGCTAGAATTGTTAATGTTATATAAATAAATTGTGGAAATAAAATCTTTTCGCAATTTGTTATTTTAAATCTCTGGTTCAAGTTCATAGAAAAGTAACTATATATAATTCAAATTCAAAAAATAAGATGTATTGGAATTTTTTTTCCTTCAGAAATTCAATAAAAGAATACACTTATAGACAAAGAAACATGATCCCCAAAACATATTTTCTTAAAGAATCTGCACATCAAATCTTTGCTTTGCTGCACAGATCCCAAAACAAATTTTCCCCAAGAAGCTCACAACTTGCACATAATACCACAAATTGAAGCTCCATACCCAGATTTTCCCCACCAAAATCTATAGTTTCTCCGATAGATTGCCGTTAATTAGAAGGCACATCATCTGCAGTTAACAGGCTCTTCAGCTATGGTTTCAAGCAATGGTTTCTTAGATCTCGACATCGATAACCTATGCCTGAACTCCGGAGTTGAAAACTCTTCAATATCATCCAAATTAAGCTTCGGCTTTGATATTTTCTCCTCACTTTCCAATGAAACGCCCCGGAAATTATCATCCTCGGCAGCTTCGGGCAAGATCCTTACCTTTCCACCAAAACCCTTTTTGGCAGCCGAGTTTGCAGCAAGAAACAAAGCTCCCAAGTCACCAGGCGTGACCGAGGAGTTCAATCTCTTCATCGGGAACATGGCGTAGGCGTTGGCCAACTCCAAGTCTTCGTCTGCATTGAGAGGGCAAAACCTACGGCCGAGCTTCAGAGATTGAGTGTTGACAAGGAAGAAGTTTGGTGTTTCGAGCATGAGCTCGGCGGCTTTGATGGGTGCATTGAATTGCCTGATTTCACCGGTCGGGAGGATCACTTTTATTGATCTCGACGATTTGCCTAATGGGGATGATAGAGTGCAAGAAACATGGTTTCCCATATCGAATTTCAACACGAAATATAAATTTGTCTGTTCTTTTTCTGCGCTAATCAACCTTGTAGGGCTGTAAATTTGTTCGGAAGAGATATGAGTTATGAGAAGAGCGATGGGATTTGTGGGGGATTTATATATAAGGTGGATGGTCAAATAATTAAAGCTAAATACGTGTAATAATTGTTTATTTGAAGAAAGTAAGATGAGAATGAGGAGACAGTTGTTAGTTTGAGATGGAAGGGTTTTGAGTTTTGACAATATTTTACTATGCGCCCCCGCGTTAGGAGAAAGATAGCCGCGCCAGCACATCATGAAATGAAACCCACACATTTCCAAGCCATTCAATTTGTTTCTTTTTTAATGTGAACTCAAACCATATCTGTTAAATGCGCGTGGACCCGTTGTTGGAAACTTCAGATTTCATAATGGGATTAAACTTGTTTGAGTCAAAGAAGAGAGGATTAAACTAATTATGTAACAAAGAGGATTATTACATCATAATTTAATTATATAAAAGTAAATAAGTCTTTTTGTTAAATAACTTTAATTCAGTTGACTTGTAAGGCTGTAACCTCTAGGAACAACAATCGTTCCATTTATTATAGAGGTAAATTGATTCGTGCAATAAATGTTAAAATTTGACTCATATAACTTAAAATAATACGAGTATTTTTTACCATACAGTTAATTAGTTAATCTCATTGAATACACTACCTTTATTTCATTTAAAAAGTAATACATCGAAATTTGTTGTCTAACCTAATAGTGAATATGTGTTCACTTTCAATTTAAATTAAGAATTGGATTCGAATTATTAAATCGACAATACGATATGAATAGAATCATTTTAATGATGGAGCATTCTGTAAAGATTGTTTACTTAGTTCTTTTTTTCTTTTTTTAATAAATCATTCTTATTGAATTAAAAAAATATGTATCAATTATACTGACTTTTGTTTATAATGTATTGTCTTAACTAATAGTTCTTTTCCATAAAAAAATGTTTTAAAATCCTAATTTTCAAACAAAAGTTTTTATACTTATTTCTAAAAACAGTATTTTTTTTAATTCAAATAACCATTAAAAAGTCAACTAAGCACTTATCTTCACATTTCTTTCAAATTTCTCTTTTAAATTTTTTTCCAAATATATTTTATACTTTTTTATCCAAACAATACATATAAATAAATAGATAGTTGACATTTTATCGTACGTTACCGATATTTTTTTGTGGTATTATGCCTAAGTTAAATATGAAATATATTTGGAAGAGTAAGAGTAGAGGATAGGAAAGCAGGAGATATGGCAGGGGAGTCGAGGGGTCAGAGAAAGTTTTGGCCGGGAGAACCAAGCGCAAGGAAGGAAGATTGGTCGGTCTTCGTGGACAACCTCAGTAGAAGGGCAACTAGGGGTGCTTTATGGGAGATTTTCGGTTATCACGGCAAAGTAGTGAGGGTTTTCATTCATTTGGTGAATAACAAACCGAGATACAGGGAGTGTACTTTCGCCTTCATTCATTTCGCTGATGAGAGGGGGATGAGGAGGGCGATAGAGAGGGTGAACAACACGCTCATTGAGGGCAGGAGAGTCTCGGTGTCCATCCCGAGATTTAAGAAGGATCTGAACGTGGGTAAGAGAACCGGTGAATGGAGGAGGCGCTCTCCTAGGGCTGAGCGTCAAATCAACAAGAATACTCAAGCTACATCCAACCATAAGGATGACAGATCCTTTAGAGACGTGCTACTAGACGGGAAGGCTTCGAAAGATACAACTCCTTCGGGGCAGAATCCGGCGAGGACATATACGGAAGTAGATGAGGGCACTTTAAGGAAGGATATGCCACAGATTCCAAGCGTTAATCTGGATTGGATTAAGAACTCGGTGATGGGCATTATTAAACCGGGTTTTGACATAGAATTTATTCAGAAGGCTTTAGCTAGTGATGGTATGGTAGTAAAAGTAGTGAAATGGGGTTGTTTCCAGGAATCGTGTTTGGTGACCTTTAGTTCGAAAGAAGCTAAACTTGAAGCATGGAGAAAGAAGTTCGATGAACTCTCTTTTTGGTTTTCGCACATTGATGAAGAGGTTATGATTGAATGCATTCCGTACATGTATATCCCAATACTTTTAACTGGCGTTCCCATTCATTGTTGGTCGCCGGAGTTTTTTACCTTTTTGGCGAACAAGTGGGGAATCCTGGTTAAGATTAGCGATGAAACTACACACAAATTAGATATGGTGACTGCTAAGTTGTTAATTCGGGCCCCAAATCAGCATGTTATACCTCAGTTCATCAACTTTTCGGTCAATAATAAAGTATTCAGAGTTGCTGTCAATACGGGACCTTGGTATGTTGATAATGGTTCTGGAGTGGAGTCAAATTCAGATTTTCAAGCAGATGCTGCTTTCTAATACAGGCAGGAGGTGGAGAACGAGGAGTGTGTTAACCGGAGTGGGCTTCCGGAGAAAGATCCGGCGGGGGAAGATGTAGAGACCAGTTTTGATTCATCAAATGAAGGGAATGTTAATGTCTCTTTGGGAATCCCACCGATGAATATTCCCAATGATTGCGGCGTTGATGATACAGTTTTCAGGGCTCAGCCGCCTCATTGTGGGGTCCCTTTTCGTGACATGGCGGTTGATGACAGGGGGGAGGAAGTCTATTCCACATCAGAGAATCCATTGTCTATGGGTCGGGCCAACGGGCCAACTATGGCAGGCTGCGGTGTGTCTAGGGGTGTGCAAAAAAACCGAAAAACCGAAACCGAAACCCGAAAAAACCGAACCGAAAAATTCGGTTTCGGTTTGGGTTTTTATTTTTTAAAAAGAAACCGGTTCGGTTACGGTTTACGGTTTTGGGATAAACCGGGTAACCGAACCGACCGATTATATAATATATATTATTATATTATATGTTATTTTATTATTTTATATTTAAAAAATTAAATTTTATTTTATTTTCTCATTCCCCAAAAGTAAAACCATAATTTTATTTTATCAAGTTTAAGTGTTTAACTTGCTAATATTAGAAAAGATAATAATATCATGTGTCGATTTTAAAATGTATGTACTTTTTTCTAACATATTATTAAAATTTATATTTTTAATAAACAAAATAAAAAACCGTTACCCGAACCGAACCGAACCGAATTTTTCGGTTAACCGACTAAACGGTTAACCGGTTGAATGGATACGGTTTAGGGTCGAGAATTTAGTGACCCGAACTTATCGGTTAACCGAAATAATTTGCTAATGGTTAACCGAACCCGGTTTTGCACACCCCTAGGTGTGTCTCACATTCAGGCCCATCCGTTTGTGGAGCCTTGTTTGGATAATAACATAGAGTTAAATGGTTTAGGCAAAGTAAATGAAGCTATGTCGGTTAACTCCTTGCTGAACAACATCGGTGGCTCTTAGTCTCCATTCGATGATGAAATAGTGCAAGATTCTCTAGAGAAACTTATGGTTTTGTCTCAGCATCTCCAACCCAATGTAGCCGAGTCGGCCCCCGCCTCTCTTCACCGAAATGCTTCGGGATGCGTTGCTCTTGACTGCCCACTGTCTCCAGTCACAGGGGAGGTGGATTTTTTTCAGGCTAGCCACAGGCGTTTCATTCGCAGAAGGGTGCGTGACTCAATCGAGGGCGATAATAGTGCGGCCAGTAAAGATTCGATTAATTCTAACGGATCTATTCATCTGAGTTACATTGAGGAGGCTTTGCATGTGTGGGGGGTGAGCAAAATCTTAGGGATCTCTTTTAAAGGCGGAAAGGAGGCGTTCGTAGAAAGGGTCAAGGAAATTGAGGCGGAGATCTAATTTCCCTGTGATCGTTTACTTACGTACGGGTAATTATCCCATTTACTATGGAATTTAAAATAGTGTCATGGAATATCAGTGGATTGGGGAGGAAGGAGAAGGTGAGAGCAGTCAGAAACTTGGTTAGGGAAAAAAGACCACAAATAGTTTTCATCCAGGAATCAAAGTTGGGTGAAATATCTCAGTATATTCTCAGGGGCATGGGCTGCGATAATGGTTTTGAATGTATATATGCTCCGGCAGAGGGTGCATCAGGAGGCTTGGTATGTTTGTGGGATTCCAGCAAATTCGATATGTCCGCATCTTGGGTTTTCAGGCGGGTCACTGTTATTATTGGTAAATTCAGAGGGTTTAATTTGTTATGTGGTATGATGAACGTCTATGGGCCGGATACGGATGTAGAAAGGAAGGATTTTTTTCAAGAGGTCCTGGAAATTCTGGTTAAACACAAAGTGGCGTGGTGCATCGGTGGCGATTTCAACGCCATCTTAGGACGCGAGGAAAAAATGGGGAAGTCATGGAACTTTGCGGCAATGGAGGATTTCAGGAATTTTGTTCAGGCGGCAAACCTGATAAATCTACCGTTGATTGGGGGTTCTTACACTTGGTCGAACAACATGGACCCCCCCACTTTCGTCCGTTTGGACAGGTTCTTGATCGATGGTGAGTTTCTGGATGAGTTTCCATGTATCAATCAGTTTCTTCTTTCGAAGGCTATCTCGGATCACCATGCTATATTGCTGGAAAATAGAAGGAGGGATAATGGTCATAGGCCTTTTCGACTTTATAATTATATCATGGAGGAAGCTGGTTTTGGCGAGATGTTGGCTAGGAGTATTGAGAATCTCCATGACCAAAACTCTTCCTTGGATGCTTGCGGGCTTATCAAAATGATCAAAGGACCAATTAAGAAATGGTCTAGTAAAGCGAGACAGGCTTCGAACCAAAACTCAGGCGATATAGAGAAGAGAATTGGAGCAATTGAGAATAAATTCATCCTGGGGACTATTACGGATTCAGATAAATCCGAGCTTGTGAGGTTGAAGGATAGTATTTGGAAACTGCTACGTAGAGAAGAAAGCATATGGTTACAGCATTCCAGAGTCAGATGGTTTCAGGAGGGTGACAGGAACACGAGGTATTTTCACTCGATAGCTTCGATCCGGCTAAAAGCTAACACAATCTACATGATCAAATGCAATGGTGTGATGATATCAGAAGCGTCACAAGTAAGGCAGTGTATTTACAATCATTTTATGGCTTCATTTAATTCAAGTCATGCGCTGGAGGTGGAAGAGTGGAATACATATTTTCGGAAACTGAACTGTGAACAATCCACTGGTCTTGAAGTGCCGTTTTCGGAAGGGGAGGTGTAGAACGCGATATCTTCATTCGATAGCTCCCGCGCCCCGGGCCCCGACGGATTCAACATGGGGTTTTTTAAAAAATACTGGCATCTAATGAAGAAGGAAATTTTACAATTCTTTGCTGATTTTTATGAAGGCAAATCATGGGACAATGAGGTCAATTATTCTTATATCGTCCTAATTCCAAAAAATAGCAATCCGGAAGCTATTGAGGACTATCGGCCAATCAGTCTAGTAGGAGGCCTTTACAAAATACTTTCGAAGGTGCTTTCCATCAGATTAAGAGGTGTAATGGATTCTGTAATAAGCAAATCTCAGTTCGCTTTCATTCTAGGGAGACACATTACAGACTGCTCTTTCATTGCTAACGAGGGAATCGATTATATGAGGAAGATGGGGTTGAAAGGAGCGATCTTTAAGATCGATTTTCAGCGTGCTTACGACTCTGTCGATTGGTCCTTCTTGATGAAAACTCTGAGTTACATGGGGTTTGGAGAAAGATGGTGCAAGTGGATTTATACATGCATATCTACTGTTTCTATCTCGATTTTAATAAATGGTTGTCCGAGCCCCAAATTTTCGGTGATCAAAGGTTTAAGACAGGGATGTTCGTTATCACCTCTGCTATTTAATGTAGTGGGAGAGGCTTTGCATATTATGATAGAAAAGGGAGTTGCAAATGGTTTATTTTCCGGTTGGCAGATCGGTAGGAAGGATAATGTTTTTCAGCTTAGTCATCTGCAATTTGCAGATGACTTAACTATATTTTGCGGAGCATCATTGAGAGAGGTAGTGAACGTGAGAAGAATACTTCGAGTTTTTGAACTCGCCTCAGGATTTAAATTGAATCTCTCCAAAAGCAGCCTGTTTGGTATACATATTGAAGACCGGATCATTGAGAGTTGGGCGAACAAGGTTAATTGTGCTAAGGGAAGCTTTCCTACCGTTTACCTTGGCCTGCCTTTGGGACCCAAGAGCAATTCGATGATGTTATGGGACCTCATAATTGCCAAGTTCTATGGCCATCTTTCGAAATGGAAATCAAAACAACTGTCCTTCAGCGGCCGTTTGATCCTTATAAGGTTAGTTCTTTCGTCCCTCCCTTTGTATTTCATGTCACTCTTTCGGATGCCAACTACTGTCGTAAACAAGATCAATAGTATTATGGCGGGTTTTTTATGGGGTGATGATGATAATCAAAAGAAGACGCATTGGAATAATTGGAAATCGATTTGTCAACCTCTTGATTCGGGGGGCCTCAATATTAAAGATATTGCAATTCAAAATAGAGCTTTATTGGGAAAGTGGAAGTGGAAATTCGCCACTGATCACTCCAGCCCGTGGAAAGCAATGATGTGCTCCAAATATAATCTGGATATCTCCTCTTTTTTCTTTGAAGACAAACCGAATAGGTTAGCGTCATGGCAGTGGAAGGGGGTTTTAAAGTCGGTGGGTGCGCAGGATTTTTTTAGTGAAAGTGTCCGAAACAACTTGTGTCTACAAGTGGGCGATGGATCCTTAATTCATTTCTGGACTGACATTTGGATTGGGAACGCGTCTTTAAAATGCTCTTTCCCCCGCATACACGCACTGGCTGTCAATAGATCAGGCATGGTATCGGAGTTTGGCACGAAAGGAACTTCGGGCTGGTCTTGGAATGTCATTTTGCGTAGACCACCTTTTGATTGGGAGACGAACCAATGGGAGGACTTCCTTTCATGTCTAAATAATTTTCGAAATGTTGGTCTCTCGCATGACAATGGCTTTTGGAAAGGATCGGGCGAGGGGGTTTATTCAGTTAAGTCTTGCTACAAACTTTGTTCTAGGCATAATCCTGTTGATAAATTTTGGAAGGTGTGTATATGGAATGGGCTGGCACCCCCGCGGGTCGAATTCTTCATGTGGCAAGTCGCGCTAAAGAAACTAGCTGTGAAAAGCGAATTGATTAAACGTAAGATTGGGGGAATGGTGTCCGATCTCTGTCTTTTTTGTGCGAATCACTCCGAAACAGTGGATCATTTGTTTATCCTTTGTCCAGTTGCAGCCAATGCGTGGAGAACTGCAACGGGTTGGTGGGAGGTTGTCTTTTCCCCACCAGCGGATATCAAAGAGTTGCTCAGCCAGTGGTTTGCCAACCCGCCTAACAACCAAGGGAAATCACTATGGTTTTTAACCCCTGCAGCGATATTGTGGACCATCTAGAACACTAGGAATGGGGTGGTTTTCAGGGAACGCAGGTTTGATGCAATCCACTTGATCTTTCTAATAAAGACGCGCATGGTCAGCTGGTTCATGGCAAGAAATCCAGGAATTATGGTATCGAAAGCGGACCTTTTCAATAACATCAGTATTGCAGATGGGATAACGGTTTCTCGCACGATAGCTCAGCACGGATTATGGCTTCCTCCCCCCATCGGTTTTGTCAAAATTAACGTGGATGGAGCTATGAAGATGGATATGAGCAAGGGTGGAGTTGGTGGTCTCGCAAGGGACTCAAAAGGAAACATTATTTTCAGCTTCTCGGAGGCATGTGGCCCTGGGCCGCCGATTCTTGCGGAATTGCTTGCAATTCGAAGGGGATTGGCCATTTTTATGGAAGACGCAAAGTGCAAAGATGGGCGACCAATAGTGGAAAGCGACAGCTCCGTGGCGTTAGCTTGGATCAACAACTCAGGTAATTACCCGTCAATGTTCAAGGATATCATTCATGAGATAATCGCTTTAGGCAAGCCTAGGGGATGTTGTTTTCGCTTCATCAGCAGATCAGGGAATACAGAAGCCGATAGGCTAGCCAAACAGGGTATTGGTTAAGCCTCCTTTGGAGAGTCTGTTGTGTATTGTGTTTTCTTGATTAGCAGATGTTGTGTCTATTTTTTGTATAAGGTTGATACTTCGAGGTCATGTCTTGTATCGAACTTTATGGGTTTTATTAATAAATTGGCACTCTTTTCCCCCTTCCGCTGCTACTCGGTCGATTCCGATTGAGTGGTATGAGGGGGGTTTTTAACGAGGCCACTCATTATAAAAAAAATATATATTTGGAAAAAATACTTTACGGGTATTTCTTCAAACTATTTAGTCATAGTTATGGGTATTTCTTGAAACTATTTAGTCATAGTTATGGGAATTCTTTTTTATTTATATATGGATCATTTTGACCAAAATAAAATTTTAAGAGTTAAATTATTTTTAAAAAAATAAAGCTAAAATAACTATTTAATCATACGTTATGAGTATTTTTTTTTGGTATTATGCATAAGTTAAATATGAAATATATTCATGAACGAGTATTGACTTGAGATGAACTTCTTGGTAAATCATACTCCCACATTGAATTAAATATGAAATATTTTTTTTAATTAAAAAAGAACCAAGTTTCCTCCTCCGAAAGTTAAATGGTTGACTTAATACATTTGGAATAAGTGGCTTAAAATAAAAGATCAGATCATCCATAATAATTAACTCATAGAAGCGAAAGGAAAAAAGCATGTGAAGCCTAGGTTTGACTTGTATTTAATAGTCAACCATAGTGAATATTTCCTTAACAATAGAAGATGGAACACGATGGCGGTGGCAGTGGCGGTGGCCCGTTGTCACGTTCTTCCCTCTAATCATATCTTTCGTTCCTACTTCTGCCACAAAGGATTTTTGGCGCCTCATTCCATGCAGCTTCCTCGCCTAATTCCTTTTTACTCAACTCTTATTTAATTTTTACAGCATCATGTAAAAAAATTACACCATTATTATCGTTCGTAAAAATTGCACAAAATAGCATATAGATATAAACACGAAATCATTACATGTTTTTTTATTGAATCATTGTAAATGGAAGCAAGGTTTGTTGTTGAAATTTTGGTGGTACAAAGAAGAATATAAAAATTAGACTCCTATAATAAGTATATTTTTAATAATAAATATTAAGAAAATTAGACCCTTAATAATAAATATTGAAAAAAAATTGAACCAAAATAACAAGTATTGAAAAAAATTGGGGTCATAATAACAAGTATTGAAAAAATTGGACATCTAATAACAAACATTGAGAAAAAATGATCCCAATAACAAATATTGAAAAAAAAATGAGTCCCTAATAACAAATATTAAAAAATTAGACCCTGATAATAAATATTGTAAATATTAAATTTTAAGAGCAAATTCTTAATAATAAGTATTGAAAAAATTAAACTTAATATTAAATATTAAAAAAATCAAGCCTCACGCAGGTGCCCCTTTTGCCCATGCCTAAGGACAACCCTGATTAAAATTATTAATGATGATTAAATTTATAGTTTTCATTAATGCAAAGTGTGCTTACAATGGTTTAATCATTTAATTAATTAATTGAAGTGTCTTTCATAACGGTTTTTTTATAAAATTCGATTCGAATTAATTAATCAATAAATTAGATATTAATAGTTATATAATGAAAAATAATCGAAGATTGTTGCATCCTTAGCCTATTGTATTATCTCCATCTTACGCTTGCGGATTCATTCCCCAAACTAAAATAATAATGCCCTCTACAAGACATTGACAGCCAATTATTATTTATAAAACCATCATTAAATGGAATACGTTATTTAGTTATTGCATGTTTAATTATTTTTCTAATCATTCCAGTCACAACGCAAATAATAAAAATAATTTCTGAATTAATTAAAAATAGGGTAAATCATACTCGTCCAAGCTAAGTTACATGATTGTTTGTGCTGGAATGCACTACAACATCTGTATCCTTCACCCCACACACAGCTTTTCCCTTAAAGAAAAAAAGACATCAGTTTTGGTGTGTTTTCTAATTAATCCTAAAATTGTGGTTTCTTTTGCTATTTCTGTTTCTACGATGTTGTTGTTTTTTATTTATTTGGTATCTCGATAATATATTTTCTTCATTTGCTTGTTTAATTGTCCAGTTTACAAGTCGAAAAAACCCCACACTTTTTTTTATGTTTTTCTCTTTTACATTGTAAATTTTAAAATCTTAAATTCTCTATTAAGGCAGGAAGATCGTGTAACAATGACAATTTCAATCAACTCAACAAAATGATTTGTTTTTAATGATTAGTATGTTTTTATAATTAAATGTAGATCGTTAATTATAATTTTTATTTGTATTTTTAATATATTGAAGAATAAACTTTTGAGATTGACATAATTTAAATTTTCAGAACCGATGAAGGACCATTTTGGATTTAAAGAACTGCTAGAGATAAGTATAGATAATGCTTATATTAATATCTAGAATACTAACAACGAGTTGGTTCAAGTAGCAAGTGGTAAGTAATTTGATATTGTTTAAGCATGTTTTAAGTTCGAGGTCTTATATATGCATAAAATTTCTGTTAGGAGACTCACCCAGCAAAGATATGTGTACGATATAGGTCGGTTCATACTAGTCAAGGTAAAGCACCAGAGAACCAGGAGGACAAAAAAATTGTAAAATACTATGAAGTTTAGATAATTTTTTTCTTCATTTAATCCAATTAATATGATGGATATTTAAACATCCATTATTTGATTTTGAGCCAAATTTATTTGTCAAGAATTGCAAGATCCAATTCTAATGTTAGATTTAAGTACTATTGGTCGAAAAGCCCACGTTCGAATTCCGGCCCAGGTTTGTTTTAAGGTCCTAAAGCCTAAATGAAAGCCCCATTTTATCCCAAGCATTGCAAGTAAGGACTTTATTATTATTATTATTATTATTATTATTATTATTATTATTATTATTTAGTCAACAATGATTGAGGGCCGGGAATAAATACGAAAAAGAAATGGTTGTGAATTTTGAAAAAGGAATATGGAGAGGATCAAGTAATGAAAGCCCTTATTGTGAGTATTTTAAATTAGTGAAAGCAAAAGCCACAAATTCAAAGTGAAGATACAAATACTTTATTATAATTTTACCCCATCGGCCTCTCAAATCAACAATTAAGCAGTGTAGCCCCCCGGCCCCCGCTATGAGCTTTAGGCACATATGCATTTTTGCAATTATTTATTTCTAAATACCTTTATTTTTTAGACCCTACCTTTTCAAGGCGCATACAATTCTTTTATTTTTTATAGACAAAAGTAGTTCCTTATTATTAATTAACAATTAACAAAAGGATCTGTTCTAAATATTATTTAAAAAAAAACAATTCTGAGCCTGTATAAATTCCAAAGTCTTAGTAAACCAATTCTCGTGTGTTGTGTTTTGGTCTACCCTAAGCTTTGTGGTAAAGAAAAATTAGCAAAAATGGGGGCTCTTGATTATATTGCAAACTTTTGTACTGTCTCCGGCACAAGGAGCAAACACAAACCAATGCAGGTACTTATAATCATTACACCTCCTTTCCCTCTCTTTCTCTTTAGTCTTTACTTTCCTCTATTCCCTTCTTTGCTTTATATGTTTTTGCAATGAACAATCAAAGATGGTGAATGTGTTTTTACCACTCAGACGGTTGAAATCAAGGTTAAAATGGACTGTGACGGCTGTGAAAGAAGAGTGAGAAATGCTGTTAATTTCATAGAAGGTTGGTTAATGCCAACCCCTCTCTCTCTACGTATATAATTTCGTTCATAAATTGGCTGAGGAGCCAAAGATACTCATGTTGTCTCATCTTGTATGAATTCAAATATCAATATTTATTTTGAAACCGTAATATCTGGCTACTTAATATTGACCAAATGATAGCTTGTCTTGTCTAATTCAAAGAAAGAGATATAGTACTATTAACTTTTCTCTTCAACCTTTGTCATATGGAATGAAAGATAAAAAGTAAAACTTTCATCTTTTCTTCCTTATTTCATAAACCCAATCAATTAGTTCATGTTCTAACACTATTTCCTCTTAACCCAACACCCTAAATAGGTATAAAAAGTGTTGAAGTGAATCGGAAACAAAACCTGGTGACCGTAACGGGCAATGTTGACCCGGACAAGGTTTTAAAGAGAGTGAAGAGCACCGGGAAGAATGCAGAATTCTGGCCATATATCCCTCAGCAGCTAGTTCATTATCCTCATGCTGCAGGTGCCTATGACAAAAGAGCACCTTCCGGCTTCGTGCGAAATGTGGTGCAAGCTTCCTCCAACAGTGTACCGGAGGAGTATTTTGCATCTTTGTTCAGCGATGATAATGTTCATGCATGCTCAGTGATGTAACCACTTCATATAATTTTCATTTCGAGTATTTTTTTAATAATTTAAAGGTTATTACAAGGTAAAATAAATTCCAATGGTGAGTTATATTGATATTATCAATATGTAATGTTTTTGTTGTATTGGTTTTGGAGTAATAATAATCTCTTTTCATCCCTAATAAAAAGTTACCCTCTATTATATTTCTATTTTTATCCCTTCTAAAAGGAAATTTAAACAAGTATCATTTGGGGTCAAGAAGTAACTTGTCCGACATATGGTTGAGTTATTTGTCTAAATCCGAAGGTCTATTTAAAATTTAAGAAATTTTAGATGAAAGCATTATGTCTGAAAAACGAGCTTGGACAACAGATCAATCATTGATTTCAAATAGGGAGATATAGAAAATTGTTTAGGACTGATAAAAGAAGATTCAAAGAGGGGGATTTTAATTTGAATAAATACGGTTGAATGTTTGGCATATCACAAATAATTCATATTTTTTAAAAGGCTTAACTACAAAATAAGTGTTCAAACTATGTATCTTTTTTAATTGATATAGGTGCCTAAAATATTTTTTTGTTGATATAGGTCTTAAAATTTCATTTCTGGTTGAAATAGGTTCTTAAAATTTTATTTTTGGTTGAAATAGGTGTCTCAATTGACTTTAAAACAAGCAAAAAAATAAAACTTTAGGCTCCTATTATAGCCAAAAAAATATTTTAGGCACCTATTTCAGATAAAATGAAATTTTAGGCAACTATTTCATCTAAAAAATACTTTAAACACCTATTACAAAAAATATATATAATTTAGGCACTTATTTTTGTAGTTAAGCCTTCTTAAAATTTAGAAGATACAACTTAATTTACATAGTTTAGAAAGTTTTAAAAGCTTAAAATACAATTAAATTTAAAATTTGGGGACCATGCCCCTCCCACGGTAAACATGGCTTCATAACTGCATGTAAATAGATTGTTAGGAATTTCTTAAAAATAAAAAGATGAAAAATTCTATTTTGACTTGCTATATATTATTTAATCATTATAGATTCCTAAGAAAAGGGACATATTTTCAGGATGGGAGGATTTGGAGGAGCTTAGTGAAGCATAGGATTCTTGCTTCCCACCTCAAACGGATGGAAATAAGACAATATGCACCTGGTGCTGTCCAAATGTTTCTTCGCTTTACAAAATCTAAAATAATTCAGATTATGTCCCAAACCCTAAACCAAATCAAATAATAATAATAATAATTTTATGGGTAAACTACACTGGTGGTACCTTAACTATGCCTGTAATCCTACTTTGGTCCCACAATTATGTTTTTCGGCAAAAAGGTCCCTTCCGTCACATAGTTTTCCTATTTTGGTCCCTCGACGTTAAAACCTTAACGTTTTTGCTGACTTGGCTTATTTTATATTTTCCCCAAAGCTCCCCAGACTCGTCAGTCTGCTTCAACAAGTCTCCTGAGACAGCATATGACTCGATTACAGGATCACAAACAACAGGAGCTTTGGATGAAGTTGGAGTTTTGGAAGATTGGGATTTCTTAACTCGGTTAAGTTTATTGGAAACAGAATCGGAGAAAGCATTTTCCTTCATGAAACGGAATGGTTTGGAGTGAGGAAGACGCAAAACGTGAGCTGATTTCGGCGTTCTGGTGTGACATCGACGATTCAAAGCAGTTTTATGAGTACTACGAGTGATAGCAGCAGCAGAATAAGAAGAAGATGAACAGTGCGAGAGCAAGAGCTTGAGACAACCCTTTGGTGCTTCAATTGAAGAAGAAGAAGATGGTGATGAAAGATGACTGTTGCTGCCATGGATAGTGTTTTCAACATCTTGGAAAGCTCTTCTAGAACCCTGTCAAAGGGGGGAAAAAAAGACGCCGTATAAATTACTCATATTTTCCAAGGAGCCAATTCCAGGATCTCATTGTAGCTAAAATACTGATTCTAGTAAGCGGATTAGAACTCACGGGACACTTATTTGACTGGATATTAGACACATTAGAAGGACGTTCTTGCTGTTTGGCATTCGACAGCAGCTGTTCAGATTTAGAAACTCCATTTTTCCCTCTTGTTTGAGCAGGTTTTGTCTAAGAAATGAGATAAAAACAAATATACACATGCAGATCAATGATCTAGTCTAGCTTACTGAACTAATCGAAATCTCGAATAAAAGCTAGGCGGCGGCCGAGGAGGAGGATATACCTGAAGCATCCCAGGGGACGGGGGAGGAGGAGGGAAGAACATCATGTGACTTTGGTGTTGCGGCTGAGGCATAGAGCGAGTAAAGCACAACTCCGGCGGCGGTGCGACAGGTGGATCTGAAGATTGCGGCGGCGAGGGTGTAGAGTTTCCGATCTACGCCAGTGGTTGGGAAGGGTAGGGCGGGCTAAAATTTCAAACTTTTGGAACCGGTTGGTAACTGGACATACATTACCCGTTGGTCTATAGTATTTTTTTCCTTTTTCATATGGTTTTATTTTATTAATAAATGAGGTGGAAATTGGGGAAAATATAAAATAAGCCAAGTCAGCAAAAACGTTAGGGTTTTAACGTCGAGGGACCAAAATAGGAAAACTATGTGACGGAAGGGACCTTTTTGCCGAAAAACATAATTGTGGGACCAAAGTAGGATTACAGGCATAGTTAAGGTACCACCAGTGTAGTTTACCCTAATTTTATATTAGTTGTAGGGTGAATTATATTATTTAATTCGATGCATGAAGAAACGAAAATTTCATAAAATAACATGTTAGTTAATCTGGATTTCATTAATTAACGTGATTTTCTTAATTGAGAATCAAAATCTTAAATTTGGACCCTTCATATTACTCTTGGTTTTGCTTAAATGTACCCCCCAAAAGAAAAGTAAGAACAAATCATGAGCATTTCGAAGCAATATCTTCATTAGCGATAAAGTTCTTAGAAGCTTCACTTTCCATCCTCAAGTTGGATGTTCTGTTTTATTTTTATTAAATATAAATTATATTTTAATGTTGAGATTCGAACTTATATAAAATAAAATAATATAAGTATTTTTAGCCATTAGACCAATATATATATATATATATATCCACTTAGTGTAAAACTCATTTAGTTTTACACAAGTTCATGGCCATTGGGTGAGTGGAATGGATGAATGAGATGATAAGTTGAAAATGATGAGATTTTAAGGAGAGAAAAAAAAAGAGTGTTTAATCTCATCAATCCATTCCATTCATATCAATTGCCATGGATAAGTATACAACTAAATGAGTTTTACACCATATAAGTAGATCTCATCTCATATATATAGTGAATCCAATCCATATATGTGTTACCAGGGCCGATCCTGAATTTTTGGTGGCCAGGGCGAATATAAAATATGGGCCACAGATTAAAATTTTAAATTGTGGTTCCCGTCGTATTTATAGTCATGTTAGGTTTTATTGTGGTTGCAGGCATTATATATTCTATTTCGGTCACTGCAAGTATCGTGGTTGTGAAATCTCTTAATAACATATGTTATTGTGGACATAAAAATTGCAAGTAACGCGGTTTTAGATGGTGCCGCTACCCATGGGCGGATGTAGCATATAAATTGGGGTGCAATTGACCCTACTTCATTTGTTGTGGCAGAAGACTTTTAAGGAGGTAATATAGATTTTTTCATAAGAAATATTAGATTTGACTCCCACTTAATTTGTTGGGGTATGCGGTCAACAATGCTTATTCTAGTGATATAGAAATTCTCAATACCTCATACTTCACTCATGACCCCACTACAAGAAAATTCTAGCTCCGCCACTACCACTATCGTCATGTAACAGTCGTTGCGGTTGCATACTATTATTTAAATCTATGTCCCTAATAACAAGTAATGAAGAAGAAAATAATTTTAAGAGTAAGTCCATAATAACAAGTATTGAAAAATTGTGCTCCTAATAACAATAATTGAAAAAAATGAATTTTAAGAGTATGCCCAAAATAGCAAATATTAAAAAAAACGGGCCCCTAATAACAAGTATTAGAAAAAGTTGAATTTTAAGAGTATGCCCCTAATAATAAATATTGGGAAAAATTAAATTTCTATTAATAAATATTAAAAAAATTGCCCCATAATAACAAGTATTAAAAAAATTAGACTATTAGAAACAAATACAATTCTAATAAAATTATAAACATGTAACTTCCTTGTTGCCCCTGCCCAGGGCCGGGCCTGTGTATTGCTTTCGGGTTGGGTTACTTTCGGTTTAGTTGGTTTTTCGTTCTGGTTGTTTTCATTTAAGCTATTTTGGTTAGGGTTTCTTTTATTTAAACTTAAATTCGGGTTGATTTTGGTTTGATTTGGTTTATTTTAAGTTTAAATTAAATTTGGACAATCATGTTTAAGTTTATATGGAATTAAATAAATAGATTAGGGTTTTGAGCCAAATTTACCGAGTCTATGTAAAACCCACAGTCAGACCATAATTTAAACAGATCTAATATTTTTATTCAAATCTATTATTAAAGTTTAATATTTTATTTAGTCTCAAAATTAAAACTGAGTTTCGAGTTTATACAGGTGGTTTCGACTCATCAACAAGTCTCGTAAGTGGCGGCATTGCTAATTGAAATTGGGCTCAAATACTAAACTCATCTTGAGTTGAAACTAAACAGGGCAGTCCCAATACAAAATATCCATGCCCAACAATTTCCCAATAAAAACTTCATCTAATCCTAATTTCCTACCATAAATATCATTTAAGAACCTAAATCTCTAAACCCTAATATTAACATAAATCTCGTATTCCACTCGTGTGTCGGCCATGGCAGCAGATACAAATGCGTGTAGAGGGATGATTCAGTGGTTTAGATGATTATAAACACCCCCAAATTTCCAAAGTTCGAGTCCATATTTAATCCTTTTTATTTCTTTTTTACTTGTTATTAACAACAATTTAGAATATATATATATATATAAACTTTATTTGGATTGTTGTGTTTAGCTTAGTGGTACAAACCTTCTTTCTCTCTTTCATTTATTTTCAATTAATAAGCGATGGCATGCGTCACTATCTAATTGGTTAAAAATAAATTTATTTAATTTAAAAAGTAAAAATAAAATTAAAAAATTGATATAAACATATAAGTAATGAGGACTAAATGTATAATTATAAAAATTTTCATTAACCATTATGTCACCCTTCCGTTAAATTTTAACCACGTATAATTTTTAATTAGAGTAAAGTCCACAAACGATCACTAAACTATGTGTTCGGTTAGAAGGATTGGCTCCCATTTTTTAATTAGGGTAAATTTTAATCACCAACTGTGTGCCGACTAGTGCATCTCTACACCCAAGCTCGGGAGTAGAACATCCTCGCCATGAATTCAAGACTCCAACATTAGGACAAGGTACTGATTGCATTGATCTTCCAATTGCTTATAGCATCATTTAATGATTATTAATTATCATTTTAAGTTATATGTATCGGTTTATGGTTTAAAATTTATGATGTAAATTGTTTTAACTCTAAACTTTAAATTTTAATCATAGAACTTAAATGATCTAAACTCTTAAACTATAAACTTTAAATTGGATTCTTATCCCTTAAAATTAGGGCGCTTGTAGAAACAAGTTGTTTCTAACGCCGGTGCATCATATATTTTCCCATATATATATAAGTTAGGATTTACGTACACCATGATCATTGAATGAATGAAATGGATAGATAAGATTAAATACTTCTCTTTTTTTTCTTTAAAAGTCTTTTTATTTTCAACTTTTAATTTTATTCATTTATTTCACTATCTAATTTTTTTTTCTTTTGATAAAAGGAATCTAAATTCTAAATCTTAAATTCTAGACCTTAAACTTTAAATTTTAAATTTTAACCATAAACACTAAACAATATGACTAAATTCTTTAGTCTTAAAATAATCTTTGCACCCCGGTATATAATATAATGATCCTATTGTGAATCATTTTTATTCCGATAATATTGACCTCTTAATGAAATTATAACGTGACATATTGACTTGAGGTAATGTTTCATTTGGTTTCTCAATCTTAATTAAAATGGATAAATATCCTATACACAGGCGGTGGAAACTGAAAGTTTCCACAAGCGCCTTAGTTTTAGGGTATAGAGTGTTAGTTTAGGGTATAGGGTTTAGGGGTTTAGGTGTAGGGGTTTAGAATTTAGGGATAGTTGTTTCAATTTAAAGTTTAGAGTTATAATTTAGGGTTTATAGGTTAAAACCTAAATCCTCACTATATTACACTAAAAACTAAACCCTAACCTATAAACCCTAAATTATAACCCTAAACTTTAAATTGAAACAACTATCCCTAAATTCTAAACCCCTACACTTAAACCCCTAAGCCATATACCCTAAACTAACACCCTATACCCTAAAACTAAGGTGCTTGTGGAAACTTTCAGTTTCCACCGCCAGTGTATAGGATATTAATCTAATTAAAATATTAATTTATACTTTGTTTTCAATATTTTTATCGATAAATTCAAAAAAAATTACGGAAAATGTTAAAAAAATTTAAAATATCATAATTTATTTTTTAAAAATTTAAAATATTTTTAAAATTATAATTATGAATATTTTATTAAAAAAATATAAAATTCTAAAAGAATAATATTTAAAATTTGAAGAAAAAAAATCTAAATGATAAATTATTTACATGTGAAACCATTTATTGATCATCGTAAGGATTGCTTCCATAGGCATCAATGACTTGGGAATTTTTAGAGTGAAACTTAAAAGAAAATGAATTAAAATTAAAATATTATAATATATTATTTTCGACCTAATCGTAAGATTGCTTTCAAAGTATTTGAAAAGCATCAAAATATTTATTATTTTCGACCTAATTAAGCTTGTGATGGATAGAAATTAGTTGAATATCTAATTTTTGTCGTATCGAAAATTCAAAGTTCAATTTAATGTAATCATATGTTTTTCAAGGTTTCATTGGCTAGTGCAATAAAATAAGAAAAGAAAAAAAGTAATGATGTTTAGTTCAAGATATTTCATTTTGCGGTAATTGAGAGTTTTTTAGCATTGGTAATTTAGGGTTTAAAAAAATCATATACAATTTATAAAAAAAATAACATTGTTAATAAAATGTCAAAGAAAGGATATAGAAGGTGTTATTATCACCATCATGCGAATCTTCATTATACAAATACTCAAATGTACAAATAATTATCAGAAGACAAGTGTTATTGTCATTACTATGAGAACTTTTATTATATAAACTTTCAGACATGCGAACGATTGTCAGTGATCACGCGTTCTTATCTACGATATCAATAAATATATTTTACGGACAATCATAAATAACCACGTGTTGGTACATGTGGACTTATATAATGAATAAATCAACCCAAAGACATCACTTTATAGGACATTCAATTACAATGCCGCGACAACTTTCTGTTGACACTTGTCCAAATATTTATAAGAAATCACCTAATAGACAGTAAAAGTTACGACTTTTTTTAAGATCTAATCAAACAAAAACCCTAAAAAAGATAATCAAAATTCTTTTATCATTATCGTTCTCGACTGTTTTCTAGCGTAGTTCATTTTACTGGTCAAAAGAAAATAAATTCTGTGCAAAAGAAATGTCTTTTTTAAAGAAGAAGAAGAAGAAGAAGAAGAAGAAGAAGAAGAAGAAGAAGAAGAAGAAGAAGAAGAAGAAGAAGAAGAAGTGAAAACATTCAAATTGGTCGAGTTGTAGGGGAGGGAAAGCTTTTCTAGATTATATCAAATTTAAACAACAACACAGTTTCATCGCAATAATGAAGGAGCGGTGACTAGGTTGTTTTTAAAGAACAATTTTTTTTACTAAAAAATTTAGAAAACGAAATGATGGAGAAGATAAAATTAGGTCTGCAATTTTCTAAGTTTTAAAATTGGGTCAAATTTTAAATCTAGATTGATTGAATATGTAAATATAAAGAATTAAATGTGCTATTATACAAAAAAAAATAACTATCATGTTTTTTTTAATCACAGTTAACGATTCAATAATTATTTTATAACATTTAAAAATTGAATAATCATTTTATAATTTTTAGAAGGGTACAATGACCATTTTTACTTTATCCAAAGTTGAAGAAGATGTGGGTCTCAGGTCTCTCCCTTTGTGGAAAGTACAAACCTAACATCATGGTCCCAAATCCCAATAAACTTCAACCAGCTGGCCTGGATTATCCAAATTAAACCATAAAATAAATGATAAGACACTGACAACCTTACCAATAGTAATGATATGTTTTTAAATATAAAAGTTTAACGTCTAAAATATGTCTTTTTTTTCAATAGTTGAAATATGTGCTTAAATATGTGCTTAAAATTTTATTTTTAGTTGAAATAAGTACTTAAAATTTTATTTTAGGCTGAAATAAGTACCTAAAGTATTTTTTAGCTGAAATATGTATCTAAAATTTCATTTTTAATTAAAATAAGTGCTCAAGTAGATGTCTTAATTTTAAAACAAGCTAAAAATAAAATTTTAAAATTTAAGCATTTATTTCAACCAAAATAAAACTTTAAACACATATTAAAAAAAACATAATTTATACATTTATTTTATAATTTAGCCGAATATAAAACAAGAATCTTGTTTGTATTGAATGTAACCGGGTTAATAAGAAAAAGAAAATAAGAGTTCCAAATGATGTTCCAAAGTAGGGCCTAATTTGGTAGCAAATCCTAGCGGTCTGGCACAGGTGTGAAGTCCAAAATCCATGCATTATTATCTTTAATTTGACCAATCAAAATCAATATTTTAAAAGTAACCAACCTTACCAGAACCCAATATTGTTGGTCTTCAAAAGAATCCTGCACCAAATCAAGTCCCACTCACGTTGGAATTAATTTGTGGTTCCAAATAATTTAGCTCTAGTTTTTGCCTGCTTCTGTCCTTAGGCATGCATATGTTGTCATCTATAAAAAAAAATTGGTATTTAAAATATTCAAAGAAATGTATTTTTTTTCATCTTATTGTTTTATAAATTCAATGGATTAAGCTATTTTGTGAATGAAAATGTTACAAAGATAAGAATTCCTTGGCCCTTACAAATATTATCAATTAATTAATAAACACGCAAAATAAATATACAGTTTTTTAATAGTCTAAAGGTGATTACAATATAATATTTGTTTGTAAATATTCTTAATTCTTTGATAAAGTACACACACCTTGCAAACATTGTGATTAAGCCTGGGTCTCTTAGAATGAACATCATCCATTTTTTTACTGAGACCACTTGTTGGTTCAAAGAAATATATAATTAAGGGAAATTCAACATAAAATAAAATAAAATAAAACTAAACTTATGTACAGTAATGGTGGGAACATCAAACCTAACATTAATTAAAATGTCTTTTTATCTTTCTATTAAAATTTAATGTTGCAGTGGGTTGTGTATATAAATTATCTGTTTTCCTTTAACTAAGAAATCATGAAAACTACTTTTCACTTCAATTTTGTTTTCTTTTGCAAAAGAGATTGCAACCTAACATAAGAGAAAAGTTATACATCCAAATCCTAAAAGTTTAAGATATTATTTATATGTACTAATTGAGCTAACCCCTAATTCATATATTTTAAATCGAGTATTTCAGATGTTCATTATGGGGACGATTCATTTAACTCAATTTATTTTACTCATTATGTTAAAATTCGAACATCTTATCTTACTTAAGAGACTTAACACTTCATTATCCATTGACAGTTGGTAGCATTTTATTATTTATTTTAACCCTTTTCTATTTTTTTATATTTTCAAAATTTTAAAAAGTAATAAAAATATCCATTGTAGAATGTGTTTTAATGGAACTTTCCAAATTACTAGAAGAAGTAATTGGTGTAACTTGTTTTCTTTGTACATGCATTCTTAAAAAAAATACTGAGTATGGTTTTCTGGTTTTTTCCCCAAATTTAGCTTAGCATAGTGTCACGCCCCGCCAGATCGCGACACAGCCAACCGAGGGGCACACCCGCCAGGGTGCATCGAGCAGCACCGAGGTGTGCCACCCAAGTGCGCAACACACGCCCATAGAGCTTCATCCAAGGGCACTCGGGCCAACAAGGAGGAAATGAGGTGCCTTAGAGATTTTAAGGCCAAGCTTGATCCCAAAGAAGGATCTAGAACGACCCGGGATGCTCCAAACGTTTCCACACCCACCCGAGGGGTTCCAGAAGGTTCTACATCAATCTAGGCTCACCCGAAGGAACCTAGAAGACCCGAGAAAGATCAAGAGGGCTCGAGACAAGTCCGGAAGGCTCGGGACAACTCTGGACATCTCCGGAATAATCTAGAAACCTATAGATATGTATAGAACTATAGGAGTACTCTAGAATATTAGAGATGTATATGGATAAGCATAGAGTTCTCTAGAAATATCTAGGCTTAGTAGATATTTTGGGAGGCAAACTCTCAACCGTTGGATTAAGTAAATCCTAGCCGTCCATTGAGGAGGTTGGTGCCTATAAATAGCCCACCCCTCTCATTTGTAAATCATCCAAGAAGTAGCCAATCAAGCTCTTGTAAAGCTCTTGTAATAGCTTCCGTTGCTTAATACAAGGTTCCTTTCCTTGTAAATCTCTCTTGCTCCTTTCGTTTGCCATAGCGTTGCGACATAAAGGCTTACTAGCATCGTGCCGAGTGTGCTAGTGCCGCACGGATTTGAGCCGAAGAAATAAGTCCGTGACAGTTGGTATCAGAGCAAGTTCCGATCGCTCGGGAGCATGGCCAAGACCAACAAAACTCAAGCCGCTAGCCCGTCCGAGACCGAGGTCATGCACGACCAAGGAGGGCTTGAAGTAAAGGCCGACCTAGCCGAAGGAAGGCCTCGTTCCAAATCCAAGGATGTACTCTCTAGCTTGGAGTCGCGCCTAACTCGCGTGGAGGAAGGCGTATCGAGCATGGGTGCCCAAGTGGACGACCTTCATGAGCGGATTGAAGGCCTTGAGGTGGAGGATGCCGAGATCCACACAGCCGTGAGGGCCATGAAGATCAAGCTAGAAGAGACCCTGCGCGCGGAAATGGGTGAAGTACGCGACGCACTCTTGGGAGAGCTCACCAAGGTACGTGAGTCTTTCCAACGTGAACTTACCAACATGTATGATCAACTAGAAGCATTGCAAGGCGACCTTGCCTTGTGCAAACGTGCTTTGGCAGCCGGGCCAAGCACCACCGTGGAGGCTAGGAGGGTCGAGGTGCCCAAGCCTCAATCGTTTTCAGGGACACGCAACGCAAAAGAAGTCGACAACTTCTTGTATGGCTTGGAGCAATATCTAGAAGCCGTTGGCATCAGGGACGATGCCTCAAGGATCCAAACCGCAACCTTATACCTCACCGACACCGCCATACTTTGGTGGAGGAGAAGGCGTCTCGATGTCGAGAGAGGTACGTGCACCATCTCTACCTTCAATGACTTTAAAAGGGAGCTCAAAAGGCAATTCTATTCCGAGAATGCCGAGGATGAGGCAAGAGCTCGCCTACGAAGGTTGAAGCATTCAAGAAGCATCCAAGACTACGTGAGGGAGTTCACTAGTTTGGTGCTCGAGATCCCCGATCTGTCCGAGAAAGACTCGCTCTTCTACTTCTTAGATGGTCTCCAAAGTTGGGCCAAGACCGAGTTAAGGCGAAGGGGAGTCCAAACCCTTGCCGATGCAATAGCCGTGGCCGAGAGCCTTATCGACTACACGAGCCACAAGGAGACCACCCCTAAGCCGAAGGATGAGAGGAGCAGTCATGCCAAAGGTGGGGGAGACAAGGGCTATCACAAGGAGGGCCATCAGGGAGGCCACTCACCAAGGCACCGAGACTCGTCCCCTTGGAAGAGCAAGGACAAGGGTAAGTCCAAGGAACTCCAAGGTGCGAGGAAGTCACCACCGAGCAATTGCTTCATATGTGATGGAGACCATTGGACGCGTGAATGCCCAAAACGCCAAGCCCTTAACTCACTCCTAGCCAAGCACCGAGAAGGTAGTGACACCGACAGTGGCGACGAAGGTGCACAAATGGGATCCTTGCAACTGATTTCATCACTCCGATCGATTGACCACACCGAGAGGAACGAGGGAAGTTCCACTCATAAGAGGCATTGCGACGAGGGACTTAAGCCAGGGTCAAGGCTCGACGTAGAGCACAAGGGCGACCCATCATCTCCGAAGGCCGAGGGTAAGGCCAAGTCACCGACCAAGCTTGCACGGGGTAAGCAAGGTGGCGTCACCAAATACAAGCCCACGAGAGGGAATCGTGGCAATACGAAGGCTAAGTCCGCACCAAAGGCTAGCACAAGGGTGAAGTGCTATCTATGCGAAGGACCTCATGTGATGAGGTCGTGTCCGATACGAAATCGACTTGTTGCCTACATCAAGGGGGTTGATGGCAAGGCACAACCAGACATGATTACCCAGGATCGAGCTGCAAAGCCGAGGGTGAAGACGAGCGAAGCTAAGAGCCGAGGGAGGCACACCAGCACTACCCCAGCAGCTCTACCGAGACGCGACGAGGGCGTCGCGAGATCAGGTGGGGGAGGATGTCACGCCCCGCCAGGTCGCGACACAGCCAACCGAGGGGCACACCCGCCAGGGTGCACCGAGCAGCACCGAGGTGTGCCACCCAAGTGCGCAACACACGCCCATAGAGCTTCATCCAAGGGCACTCGGGCCAACAAGGAGGAAATGAGGTGCCTTAGAGATTTTAAGGCCAAGCTTGATCCCAAAGAAGGATCTAGAACGACCCGGGATGCTCCAAACGTTTCCACACCCACCCGAGGGGTTCTAGAAGGTTCTACATCAATCTAGGCTCACCCGAAGGAACCTAGAAGACCCGAGAAAGATCAAGAGGGCTCAGGACAAGTCCGGAAGGCTCGGGACAACTCTGGACATCTCCGGAATAATCTAGAAACCTATAGATATGTATAGAACTATAGGAGTACTCTAGAATATTAGAGATGTATATGGATAAGCATAGAGTTCTCTAGAAATATCTAGGCTTAGTAGATATTTTGGGAGGCAAACTCTCAACCGTTGGATTAAGTAAATCCTAGCCGTCCATTGAGGAGGTTGGTGCCTATAAATAGCCCACCCCTCTCATTTGTAAATCATCCAAGAAGTAGCCAATCAAGCTCTTGTAAAGCTCTTGTAATAGCTTCCGTTGCTTAATACAAGGTTCCTTTCCTTGTAAATCTCTCTTGCTCCTTTCGTTTGCCATAGCGTTGCGACATAAAGGCTTACTAGCATCGTGCCGAGTGTGCTAGTGCCGCACGGATTTGAGCCGAAGAAATAAGTCCGTGACAATAGGCTAAGATTAGACATGGTAATTCAAGTATGTTGTGTAATTATTTTTCATATTAATCATGCAAATATGAACACAAAACAAATGATTAAACATTGTAAAGAGAAAGATTAAACGTGTTAGAAAACAATATATATTAATTTAATGTGTGGATTGTATTTGGATTATTTATATAAAAGGTTAAGTGGTTGTGAATAAAGTAAGGGGAGGTAGTTGATGGGAGAGATTAGATGGTCTTGGATGGCCACCAAACTACATTTAATTTTGGTAAAGCATGGTTTGAGTTCATAATCAATCCTCCTTTGTCTCAAAATTATACATTAACTCCGGTTGAGTTTAGCTATGTTAGAATATTGTTGATACAATATATAAAAGGACGTGCGATCGAATATATTTAAGCACTTAATATCTTCTAATTTATAGGTGAAAAAAGATCTAAATAATATAAACATTGTATCAAACTGTATATTAAAAAAACAATGACAGTTAGGTGCATTAGTATGACATGTTGCACTCTTAAAGAGAAGTTGCGAGTTCAAACCGTAAATACGACATTGTTAGAGACTGTACGAAAAACATGCATATTACCAAAAAATATATATTATAAAAATATAAAATAACCCAAAAACCTACTCTTACAATCTTTTATCTTTTTTTCTTGGCTTCGTTCGGCATTGCTTATAAAACGGGTGTTTGCCGGAAGCTAAAATTTTTAACTTTAGCGTTTTGCAGTTTTTGAGACAAAATTAAAGTTTCAAACGGGAGTTCTTCATGTACAAAAACTTCATTCGGCGATCTTTTTTACGTTAAACAACTCAACGGCCGTTTAGGAAGCATTCTCGAACGAACCCTTAGTTGACGTTTCCTCTTCTTGCTTTGTTCTATACTGTCAGTTTCCAGAAGCATATTACTCCCATTTTGTTCACTAGTTTTTACAACAAGAATCTCTACTTTATTTATGCATATGATGAGAGCCAGAAATTCACTAAATTACCTTAAACTTAATATTCTAATAAACCAGAAGTTAGATTTAACATTCGATGATCAAATATATATAATTTGAAGTGAATAAGATATAAGCTACAACGGGAATATATATGTTTTGTAATTTTGAAAAGGATTCAAAATCCATAATTAATAACTGAAACCTTACGGAATGTAACCGCTGATTACGACTGCATGTTTTTTTTTTTAACTAAAAAAAATTCTTATTTGTCTGGTGTTCACCTTCTTTGATTTATAGTCTCAAAATTTATAGTATGTCTTTTTTCCCGGAAAAGTTTTAAATTTTAATCTTTGATTCCCTTCCATTAGCATAATTTATGTTTGCATAATTGCATTACATTGCCCCATACCCTTTATATTAGTTACCCACCTCTCTTTTTCTCTCTCCTTTTTTTTTCCTGAGAAAATTCTCCCCCACTCTTCAAGCAAAGCAGCTCTCACTTTTTTTTATTCTCAAAGACCTGACCTTTCTTTTATTTAACTTTCTCTTTCTTGTTTTTGTGGTTTCTGGGGGCATTGAGATCTGTTTCAAATCAATGGGTTTTTACGAAGAAACTGACACCAACTCTAGGACTGCAAGAAATGGCTTGATTGCTCTGTATGCAGCTACCTCAACTTCATCTGCAGGTCACCACCATAGTGATTGCAATGAGGTAAAAATCAAATCTTTTTTAACAAAAATGATTTGGGAGTTTGGTCTCGGCTGTTTTCTTCCTGGTTGTCAGAGGAAAGGTTCGGGAATGAAGCAGAAAAACAGTGGTGAAAAGAAAGGAAGCAATTTCGAGCATAACAAGGCTTGGTTGTTGGCTGAGTCGGGTGGAGGAGGAGCTGAGTTGACTAGTACTGATCCACAATCAGTTCACTCATCTTTCAGGTTTAGTTTTTGTTCTCAAGTTGAACTAGAAACCATGGCTGCAAATTCTTTGAGTTCAGCTACTGTTTTGATGGTGAATTTGGATAACGGGGTTAGTGATGATAGAGCTAGAGAATTGAAATGGAGAAGGATTGAGTCTTTGGAAAGAAGCATTTCTCCGGTGGCCAAGTCTTTGGTTCGATTCAACTATAGTGAAATTGTTTCAGCTACTAGAAATTTTTCCAAAGGTATGAACTTCATGGATTTGGTTTCTTTCCTGTGTTCAATTGTTTCTTTAATTCCTATTTCTGGTTTGGGGTTTTGATTGTTTTGTTATTGGAAAATGGTGTAGAGAGAGTTTTGGGGAGAGGAGCATTGAGCTTTGTTTTCAGAGGCAGAGTTGGAATATTGAAGACAACTGTGGCTATTAAGAGGTTGGATAAAGAAGATAAGGAATCTGCTAAGGCCTTTTGCAGAGAACTGATGATTGCTAGCTCTTTGCATCACACTAATATCGTCCCTCTTCTAGGGTTTTGCATTGATCCTGAGCAAGGCTTGTTTTTGGTGTATAAGTTTGTCTCTGGTGGAAGCTTAGAACGCCATCTCCATGGTAAAGTTTTCACTTTGATTTCTCATGGGAGTTTTCTTTGGATTTCTGATGCATTTTGAAATGATTTAGGGGATACTATTTTGCAGATAAGAAGAAGGGAGTAAAAGGACGACCTTCGACTCTTCCATGGTCCGTTAGGTATAAGGTTGCCATCGGAATTGCAGAGGCCGTTGCATATCTACACAACGGAACCGAAAGATGTGTTGTTCATAGAGACATCAAGCCCTCTAACATTCTTCTTTCTTCCAAGAAAACACCCAAGGTAAGGATCTTTGTCTGTAATTCTTTAGTAGAAAAAGAATCGAAGTCGGTCTCGTGTTTTGCAATTGGTTATATGATATTGATATCTGGAATTCTAATGGTTGCAGTTGTGTGATTTTGGATTAGCAACTTGGACATCCGCACCTTCAATTCCATTTCTTTGCAAAACTGTTAAAGGAACATTTGGGTATGATGTCAACAATTGTTTCTTATAGAAGCTAGAATATTTTGTTTTGCATCATGAAATGCTCAGTAAAGATTAGTTTTTTTCATATTTCTGGTATGTAGGTATTTGGCGCCCGAGTATTTCCAGCATGGGAAAGTATCTGATAAAACTGATGTTTATGCTTTTGGGGTTGTCTTGTTGGAGCTGATAACCGGACGGAAACCAATCGAGGCAAGACGGCCTGCAGGAGAAGAGAACTTGGTCCTATGGGTAGGTTGTACTAATTTCTACTTTGCACCAAGTTTGTGAAAGTTGAAACAATGGTTCACCTAACAGCTGTCTTTACATTGGAACTGAAAGTGATGAAAATACTTAACCTGTTATGGATGATGACCATTTGATAACGAAATTTCTTCTGAAAGTGGTCCATAGAGCCTATATGACTACTTGCTCTTTAACCATCACATCTTAAGTTTTAACAAGCACTTCTGGTGGTGACACAGCTCCATCAAGGAACATCCTTTTTCTTGTCCTCCATGGAATTCGTACACAGCTTTTCGATGATTTGGAACGTAGTCATGAAAAGCTTGTGAGCTCCTTCATAGTTAGCCGACATTATTCGGTCATTGCAACACAATTTTGTTCACCATTAACTTAGCACATACATTTTCATGATAATAGTTTGTTCTTTTAGCTGTTAATTTAAAATTGTAATCTTGAAGTTTCTTCCCATTTTCAGGCAAAGCCTCTCTTGCATAGAGGAATGGCAGCCGTTGAAGAATTACTCGACCCAAGACTCAAATGTACATTGAAAAATTCAGCTCAAATAGCACGAACGATTCAAGCTGCAGCAGCCTGCATAAGCAATGAAGAATCACGGAGACCAAGCATCGATGAAATTATCTCGATATTGAGAGGTGAAGAAGAACCGTTTTATTCATTCAGGAAGAAGTCCAATTTCTCTGGAATTGTTGACTGTTACTCCCAATTGCAACATTCGAAAAGTGAGATGAAGAGTCACTTAGCCTTGGCAATGCTAGGAGTTTCGGAGTTTGAGGACGACGATCACCTTTATTGCCGATGAAAGTTCATCTATCATTTTTTTTCATCAACCGGATTTTTCACCCACACCCTTTTCTCTGCTTGCTTGCTTGACCATAAAATTTTAGGCATTGGAACAGGAAAAATGGTGTTGGAAGTGTAAATAGGAAAAGGGGTCTGATGAAAGCTGGTTGCATGTACATACCATGATTCCCTGCCTCTGTACTCACGAAAAACTACTGATCTCCATCCGAATGCGTTCGGAGTTCCATTAAGATTGTTGAACTCTCTGTTGGTGTTAGAATTCGAGTTTCAGGTCTACTTAATGTCACCTTTAAGTATAATTGTATGAATTCAGAACTAAGTTTCGGGTTTTCTTACATTTAAATTTATTTTTTTTAATGATTTAAGGTTGAGTTGAATCAGTTTGGTAGTTTGCAGGTATGAGTTGTTAATGTGAATGATAAACAAATAATTAGTTTGGTTGGATTAGTCATTAGATAAGGTTACCCAAGTAAGCACAAAAGAAATAAGTAAAATTCTGTTCTTTCAATGGACAAGCAAAAAGGCAAACATTGAAAGCAATTAAAAGACAAGAAGTAACAGTTTAACTACCTACAGATTCTTATCATTAAAAAAGAAACAAAAACAAAAAGTTAATGTCGGATCCCTTTGGAGGATTGAATCAAGGGTAAACTATATAAATAGTCCTTGGAGTATAAGATTTTTTTTGTTGATTCCTCTAATCATGAGAAATTATAAAATGATCTCCTAATTTAAAAATAAAAGCAAAAAAAATTCCCATCTCTCAAGCTATAACTATGGTCGAATCTCCCTCTCACCATTGGGAATAAACTCACCATTCAAATTTAGGAAATGATGCTTTTAAACATGGAAACCTTTTTTTTTGCAACTTTAGGTTTTGTTTTTGTTCTTTGGATTTTGTTCGAATCTTGTTAGTTTTGTTATTAGATTACGAGAGAATATTCTATGCAATGACCGTGGAGAATTTGTTTTTCACATGGTTTAGAGGTTAAAGTTTTAGTGTTTATAGTTAGATTTTAAGCTTTGAGTGTTTTAGTAATCAAATTATTTTTTTTTCGTCCCTATATCCGTACATGTATCTATATTGGTATAAGTCTAACTTATGTATGTACAACTGTTTGTATAGAAAGATAGATATTCTTATACTTGAATCCGATGATGATATGAAATCGGGTACTCTGTGTGTTATTAACATTGATATTCCTTTAAAAATAATGACATAAAAAATCTAAATCTATATCGTAATTAAACCTAGAATTTTATGATAAAATTTTAAAGGAATATTAATGATGAATTTATTATTATGATGAATTAAACTAAAGGGTTATGGATTAGATTTGTTAAGTTCAAGTCATTATCTAGTAAAACAAACATTGGATTTGCATTCAGGAGGCTATAAGTGAGTGAATTGAAAAATATGGGATCTAACGATTATCAACAGCGATGACTGGTGGCGAACGATAATGACCGACGACGATGAAAAGTAGCTGTCAAAAGCAAAAAGACTTTGATCTATTCAAGTGTCATATTGATATTTTTCTTAAACTTTAGAGGTCGAAATGATATTTCATATAAAGTCCATGGGTCTAATTAATATTCTATTTAAGGTTTAGTGTTAAATTAAAAATTAATACATTTTACTAATGTGCCACATCATCAAACTGAAAAATGTTAATAAATTTAAACGATTACTGTCCAAAATGTAATAAATCGATAACATAAACGAATAAAATATAACCTTTTAAATTCAGTGACAAAAATAAACACTTATGAAACAAACAAAAAATCATTTGGATAATTTACCATTACTAAGAAAAACCCTAATATCGGCCTTGTTTTTTTTTTTGTAGTGTATGCAAGATTTATTATATAATGAAAGATATTGAGGAGTCCTCTCCAATATGAGCTAAGATTCCGCCATAAACCTCTTGTATTCCTTTTTGTTTTGGTAGGGCATTAGATTTTGCTTCAAGGAATTGGGTTGTCTTAATTTAGGACATCATGTTTATATAATTTCGATACCCGTTGAAACATTTAAAGATATACTGAAAATTGTATAGACTAGCCGTTTTTTTCACTTTTAGGGGTTTAATGTTGTTGTTTTTCATTTTTGTTTGAACAGATCGACGGTGGCAGTAATTTTAGAGCTGCTTGTCGACCGTTGGCCACCTTCTTTCATCTATTTGTTTTATTTTTTAATTTTATTTAATTTAATAAATTTATCTTTATGACACGCTTTTCTCTATTGTTTTGTATGTTTTTTTGTTTCTTAGCACACTTTTCTACCTCTTGGCACGTTTTTTTGTTATTTGTTTCCTATTAGAACGTCGCCACGACTGATGAAGATGACACTCATTTTATTATGTTGTTGTTCTCCCTGTCTAGGGCCCTAAAATCGGATTTGGATACGCTTTTCTACTGTCTTTTGTTTCGAGTCTTTGAATTAGGTTCTTACTTATTCCTTGTAACGAACAATGATCCTCTTATGATCTAGAGCCGCTAATTTGATTTTCTGAGCTTGTGTCAGAATTTAGGTGTTTGTTTACTCAGTGATAAACTTTCATTTTAATATCGGATATTTTCTCGTTTAATAAAATAAATGAATTCAATTTAAAATATATATATATATATATATATTAAAATTATATATTTTCATCACTAAATTTATTTTATTATTTTTAAAATTTATGGATAATCACATTCACAACCTTTTTAATTTGATTATCCTCTTAAAAAACAAAGATGATTAATAAACGAATTTCAAAGTCTAATTTGATATTGGGTTCAATATTTTTATTTGGCATCCAAGCAAAATATTTGAATTTACAAAATGAAAACAAGTTTTTCTTTTTTTGATTTGAACGAGGTCGGTTTCACTGAAGAACAAAAAGACATACAAAACACACGGAAACACAGAAGAGAGGAGGCAGAACAAACAATCATGAACAACAACACAAAACGAACAAAAAACAGAACCACACAACATCAGATAAAGGACGAAACGTTCACAAAAACAACATTGTACAAAAAAATAAATCCAGGGACCAGAAGAAACAAGGAGAGGCACAATGAGTTAAACGAAAACTAAAACATTAAGAAAGCATTCACTCGTACAATAAACTTCAGCTAAAACATAATCCATTTCCTCGGCATGTATGAACTAAGAAGTAAGTGCCGAATGGTGCCAGCTTATGACACTAAAAAATCTACCATATATGCACCACCTTATGCCTTAAATAGCCTCCCCAACAACTATAACAGCTTAAATTACTTAATCTAATATATATTACTCGAATACACTCATGTCGGAATGTATGTGAAAACACCCATCTTTTAAATTCCCCTTGAGCCAGGAACATCAATCCATTCGAGCTGAAGCTCGACTTCACCGGTCTCCACGTTCCTGAGCCTGAGGAACATGTCTTGAACAACTTTCCCATTGCTCCAAATGATGCAACTCTCTTGTGACAGACAGTTCTGCCTGCTCGGTTGGACTTTGGTGATTATGGTTCCATTGGGAAGACCCTGCAGACGCATCTTTACAGCATTTAGAAATGGCCCGATTTCGAACTCTGCATCCCCCATTTTATCATCTAAACTGAACGTGTCTTTATCATAAACCGTCTGCCAAAAAATACAATATTCACATCATCAGAAAACAAGAAAGAAATTGTGAATGAGTAGAGGTTAATGATAATGGAAATTGTGGGAATTGCTTACAAGCTTAACAGGAAGAGTAGGGTCTGCAATGGAAAGAGTCAAGTCGTCGTTCCACTCTGGATTCACATTCTTCTTTATCACGCGAGTTTTTAGTTTCTGCACTCGTCCAATTTTCAGACAGGTTAGTAAATCGGGAAGGAAAAGGTTTGTCTTTTGAGGATCAAAAGAAACAATTTTTGTGGTTCAACCTGGAACTCTAACAAAACCCAGAATCTAAAGTTCCTCAAAAAGTAGCAAGAAACTGAAACTCAGACAGCAAAGAAAAGAAGAAATCCAGAATTACCTGATGTCCCATCCGGACAACAACATAGGGATCACTGCTTACAACATCTCTGATAGCAAGATTCTCCCCTCTGTGCACATGAATTCTCAACAATCCCATCAAATTCTCCATATCTAACTTAAACCCCCTTTATTTTCAGGGAAAAAGAAAAAGAAAACCTTGGCTTAGATTAGACCTGGCTGCTGCTGCTGTTGATGATGATGATGAATGTCCTTGCAAAGAAGCTTGATATTTATATTTGAATGAAAAGTTGAAAACCCAAATAGCTTAAACACAAAGGGTATTATTGCCTCTGCCCAGTGCCCACTAAAGGATCATATTTAAGTCAAACCTTTTTAAGTTTGACTTTTCAAAATTTATTAATGATAAAAATATAAAAAATTTATATTTTAAAAATCTTGAATCAAATAGTTTTAAATATATAATTTATAAATTTTAATTAATTAAAATTTTTAAATAAATTATAGTCAAAGTTAAAATTTTTTGACAAATATATGACAGTTTAATGAGACGAAAAGAGTATTATTTTTTAACAATTTCTATATAAAAGAGAATGTGAATTTACTTGTAACGAATTTCGAAATACTGAAAACTTTAATTACTTTTTAAAAATTATTGACAAACAAATATTAAATTTAATTTAGCAATATAGATGTAAATTATATATTTTGGTGAGTCCGATGTGGACTTTTCGATATTAAAAAATGTCTAATGAGGACTGGGTAATCACTATTTGGTAAAATGGCATATACTAATCACGCGTCAATTTGCATCGTTAACAAAATACAACTTGCCAAAAAGAAAAGGACATTGTTTGACTGTGCGACACAAAAGTACTCCATTTTTTTCAAAATATTGATGATAATAATAATATCCAGCCGGATTAGACGGTAAGAATATGGATGGGCACGGCACCTGACCCGACGGATTTTGACCCGGCCCGGTCTAATTAGGTCGAGTTGGGTTCAGATTTTAAGGTAAAAATTTTTGACCCGACCCAGGGCTAATAGTGTAATTTTTTTCTAAATTTTTTAGGGATATTTGTAATAATACCCCCTCTTTATATATTTTTTATAATTAGGTCTTTAAAATTAATTTTTTTATTTACATTTTAGTCCTTAAAATTAATTTTTTATAATTATGCCTCTTAAAAATATTTTTTACAATTAGGTCCCTAAAATTATTTTTTTCTATAGGTCGGGTCGGGGTTAGAATATTTATTTTCAGGTCGGGTTGAATTTTTTAAAGAATTGGGTCGGGTCGAGTCGGGTCGGAGTCAGTTTTAGGATAATTAATTTCGGGTCGAGTTCGGGTGAGCCAAAACCCCGACCCGACCCGTGCCCATCCCTGGGTAAGAACTAACAACTTTGGATTTAGTTTTTAAAAAACTAATCAAATTGGAATATAATATGTTTGATTTTTATTGGTTAAAGTATTACAGAAGTTTATTTTAATGTATCTCTACTATAAAAATAAACGTTTTAGTTATTACACTTTTGAAAAGTTAATATTTCGGTCTAAAATATTAAAGTCGTGTTAATTTACTTAAATATTTTAATTTAAGTACATTTTGGGTCTCTTAATTTTGAACTCGAGAAATTGTTCTCTTTCATTCTAGTTTTTTGTGTGAATTTTAAGAGTTTTAGAACATTTCTAAAATTCAAATGCAAAATTAGTTCATATTGTAACTTCAAATTTTGTTATCTTCACTTACAATAATATTAATATTACAAGCTAAAACTTAAAATATATTTAAAATGTTTAACTGAAAAACGTGTACATTGAATTTTCGTAGAATTTTTAGATTTATAGTAAGAGTAAGGGTTTAATTGAAAAAAAAATACAAAAATCATAAAAAATTGAAACTTTTAAAATTATGAAAAATATTATAAAATTATAGAAATATTTCAATTTATTTTATCTAAAAATTATCCAATCACATTTGGACACATATCGTGTAGCGACGAAAATGGTCACCATCAGCATAGATTGCTCATATTTATTCACTTTTAAAATGTAAATTGGATAAATTATTTTTTTCAAGAGGGCTCAAAATTAAATGGACTTAAAGGGTGTTTAAATCAAAATTTTGAGCCAACTAAATATAATTTTAAATTTTTTGACTAAAATATTTATTTTTTAAATGTACAAGGACTAACAAATCTCTTTTATAATAAACAAATTAAAACAAACTTTTAGGTATAATATATGAATTAAAAATATGCATTTTTAATGGAGAGATTAAAACAAACATTTAGGTACAGTACATAGATTTCTTAAATTTTTCTAATTTTATTTAAAATTTTAAATTAACATAGTAATGTACACGTACATTTAAATTATAAAATGAACTCGAACATGGCTAATATCTATTTGAAGTACGAACATAGTTGATATCAAAAGCATAAGTATTCTTATTAATATATTTATTTAATTTTATAATTTTTTGCGTCTCTTCTTAATGAAAGTGGCGTCAAATTAAATTTAGGACAAAATTAAATAAGAAAATTTGAAATTGATACTACAATTTAATAAATGTATCAAAAAATTTATTGCAATAATATAAACATAATAAATATACACAAATATTAAGCACATGGGTCAAGTGTTGGAGTGACAGTAAAGGTTCTTTTTCCTTTTTTTCTTTCAAACTAGTATAATTTTATAAGTTATGTTAGTATTTGTAATTGTCTTTTCTATTATTATTATTAGGATGAGTCTACCACGTGCGACGAACATCGATGAACACCACTAATGATGAACATCGATGAATACCATTAAATTAATTAATAAAGATTTAAAATTTGAAGGACCTATCGTACAATTAATAATTATTTTAAAAAATTCAGTTAAATTATTTTACATATATATTAAAATTTTATTTCTTAATAAGGGTAAACTATATATTTAGTACCTCACTTATTTCCGTATTTATATTGAACCATCATTATTTAAATATTATTTCAATTTGACTCTATTCTTTATAAAAATAATTTAACCCTCAAACTAAAACCCTAAACTATTAAACCTTAAACCCTTAAACTCTTAAACATATACCATTAAAAATAATTTCACCATCATCGATTCAATTCAATTCAATGAATCGTTGAATTCTCCTAAAAAATTTAATTAAATTATGTTTTTATATATATATCAAAATTAATTAAACTCGAATCTCCTAGAATTAACACTATCATATTGAATATCAAAATTAATTAAATTATTATTCCCAGCTTCCGCCTCTATCAGCTCCAATTGCCTTTTTAAAAGGTGCATATACACCACCCAATCACCTTCTCTAGCAGGACTTGGCATCGGCATTACATATCCAGAATCCCCTCCCCAAGGGAAATGGTATGACCCGAACACAGGACCACCCCATCCGAAATCCACTTTCCTAACCGGGAAACGTTGCCCCGACGATACCACGAAAGTCGGTTCCTCCTCGCTCCCATTGCTGTATATCTTAGCCAGTGTCGGCTCGGGACGGTGAGCTTCCACCCAGTCAATCAGGCCCAGGAAATGTTCCTTTGTCACTGCTTGGTCTAGGAAATCATGAACCTGATTAGCCACCCAGGACAATGGTTTTTCTACCAGTTCATTTACTCTTTGCCCCCCGAACGGAATGGAAAGAACATTTCCGAAATAAGAACCCATTAGACTCGCTTTGTCCTCATTTCCGAAATGTATATGGGCACATACATTTGGTCCAGAGACAAGTCGATGCACCCCGGATGCCTCGGGTTCATCAGAGACCGGCGAAAACACGGTACCGAAGACATTGGCTTGGATCTTGCCATTTCAGCCCATGAGACTAGAAACATGTTGGCTGAGTATGCATCGGCGAAAACTCGAATGAGATAATCAATATGATAGTGTTAATTCTAGGAGATTCGAGTTTAATTAATTTTGATATATAAAAATAATAATTTAATTAAATTTTTTTAAGAGAATTCAACGATTCATTTAATTGAATTGAATCGATGATGGTGAAATTATTTTTAATGGTATATTATTTAGAGTATATGTTTAAGAGTTTAAGGTTTAATGGTTTAGGGTTTTAGGTTGAGGGTTAAATTATTTTTTTTTATAAAAAATAGGGTCAAATTGAAATAATATTTAAATAATGAGGGTCTAATAGAAATGCGAAAATAAGCGAGGTACTAAATATATAGTTTACCCTTATTAAAAAAAATAAAATTTTAATATATATAAAAAATAATTTAATTGAATTTTTAAAATAATTATTAATTGTATGATGAGTCCTTAAAATTTTAAATCTTTATTAATTAATTTAATGGTGTTCATCGGTGTTCATCATTAGTGGTGTTCATCGATGTTCGTCGCACGTCGTAGAATTTTCCTTATTATTATTATAATAATAATAAATGTTGAATTTAAATTTACAGTTTAAAATTACAATATATACTAATATACCTTATCAGTAGTGATTACTGATTAGGACGAGTTAAATGGAGGACATCAACGTTGACCAGGCGGCTTAGAGAATGAGACGACACGTGGCCCATTCTTAAGTGACTGTGATATTCTTCTTCCTGACGGCTGAATCTTTTGACACATTAAAAAAATGAAAACAACGTGTGATGGACTATTGACTAAGTCAGTCCTATTTTAAATTATTTTATTTAAACTAAAGGTGGTGAATTGAATTGATTGTTTTATGGGTAATGTTCACAAATAGTCCATTTCGTTTAGTGTTTGTTCTAGTTTGGTCACCAGATTTCAAAACAGCTTATCGTGGTCCCTTACGTTTATAATTTGTTTTATTTTAGTCACTTTTCTGTCATTCTCCGTTAGAAGAGTAACGGCCGGCTGACATGACAATTTTAAAATTAAAAAATTCCACGTGTATAATACACGTGTATTATGTTTATACACATGGACTGCACCCTCACGTGTATAATACACTTATCTTATGCTGTGATTTCCCCCCGATTTTGTTGAAATTTTCCATTTTCCCTCATCTCGTTTCGATCAGCTCTGCAGCCTGGATTAGTTGGTCGATTATTGCCTGCTGAAGCTGCTGGTTAGCCAGTTCATCGCTAACAATTTTTGGTTTCACTGTTGAAGCCATTCCTATTGTGGTTGGCCGTTGCCGAAGCATTTGGATCTGTTGTTGTTGGTGCCTTAGATAAAAAAAAAATCATCTTTCTCAAGGAACTCCCGATCAAGTGCTTTCTTTACACACCCAAATACGCCAATAAGGACTCTACATTTCAGGCCTTGTTCCTTTGATATTCAAGGCATGTGCTTCTGCTTCAGCCCAAACTTATGGGAAATCTTTGCATGCCGAGTCAATCAAATTTGGGGTATTCACCGATTTCCACATCGCCTCTTCACTGCTGAGCATGTACTCGAGATGCAGCAATTTGATTGATTCCCGGAAGGTGTTTGATGAAATGCCCGAGAGAAATGTGGTGGCATGGAACGCGATGATTGGTGGGTATTTGAAAAACGAGGATAGAGAATCTGCATTGAATTTGTTTGAAAAGATGGACATTGGAAGAAATTCAGTGACTTGGTTCGAGATGATTGATGGGTTTGCAAAGAGTGGAGATACTTTAAGAGCAAGGCAATTTTTTGATAAAGTTCCATTAGAGTTAAGTAACGTGGTGACTTGGACAGTGATGGTTGACGGGTATAATGCAAATGGAGAATTAGAAGCTGCGAGGGAGATTTTTGAAATGATGCCGGAAAGGAATTACTTTGTTTGGTCATCAATGATTTCTGGGTTTTGTAAGAGAGATGATGTTAAGTAAGCAAGGAAATTTTTCGATCGAATTCCGGTTAGGAATTTGGTGAACTGGAATTCGATGATTTCAGGGTATGCACAAAACGGATTCTGTGAGGAAGCTTTGGAAATGTTTAGGAAAATGGAAAATGAAGGTTTCAAACCCGATGAAGTTATCAAGACGAAGGGAATGAAGGCTAATCAGTTCGTTTCGAATGCATTATTGGATATGTATGCAAAATGCGGGGATTTAGGCCAAGCGAGGTCGATCTTTGAAGGAATGAGTCATAGGAAAACCGCCTGTTGGAATTCCATGATATCGGGTTTTGCCATTCATGGAAAGAGCGAAGAAGCTCTAGAGTTTTTCAAAAGAATGGAAGAGTCAAACGAGATGCCGGACGACATCACTTTCCTTTCGGTCCTATCAGCTTGTGCCCACAGAGGGTGTGTAGATGAAGGGATGGAAATTTTCTCCAAGATAGAGACTTACGGTATCGTAGCAAGCATCAAACATTACGGTTGCTTAGTCGACCTTCTGTGGCGTGCTGGACGATTGAAAGAAGCTTTCAGTTTATTCAAGAAAATGCCGGTGAAGCCGAATGATGTCGTTTGGGGGGCTCTGCTCGGCGCTTGCAGGATTCATATGGATACTAACATGCTAGAACAAGTGATGCAAGAAGTTGGTGGAGTGGACAATGACGTGTATTATACACGTGGAATTTTTTAATTTTAAAATTGCCATGTCAGCCGGCCGTTACTCCTCTAACGGAGAATGACGGAAGAGTGACTAAAATAAAACAGATTATAAACGTAAGGGACCATAATAAGCTGTTTTGAAATCTGGTGACCAAACTAGAACAAACACCGAACGAAAGGGACTATTTGTGAACATTACCCTTGTTTTATTTAAAAATTTTGTGTGTGTTTGGTTTTTCGTTTGGAGGCACAAAATCTCAATTTAACGAGAAAATATATCTCGAACGTTATTCTGGAAAAAATAAGGTAGAAGTAGCTTTTGCATTTCGTTGTAATTTTTACATTGTATTTTTATACAATTGCGATTTTTAAGAAAAAGTTTTTTCAAACATAAATCACGTTACTTTAAAATCAATTTTACACAAAATTAATTCTATAAAATCACGATAATCCAAAATTAATAACTCTTCCATAAAATTTTCGCCAATGTTAATAAAATCCAACATCATACTTAAAAGTATAGAGCGTACACCGTAAAAAGCGCATGTCATATAAACAATTATGGAGCTTAAAGAGATGAAACACCTTCGTTAAATTAGAAATTTCTAATAATCTTACATATTGTTACTCAACAAATTTCAACTACAACATGATATCTTTAAAACAAAATTTACGTGCAAAGCATACTGCCAACCGTCTCAAAATAGAATATGCACCATATTTTATACTCTCCGATCATTAACGAGCTAAAACAACAGACAAAGAATATACGAAAAAGGACAAATGAAGAACAAGACAGAAAAATATTAAAAGAAAAGAAAAGTAATAAAACCTAACTGACGACCCTAAAATATGTATTTTTTAAATTATGTATTTTTAGGGAGATTCTAGTGAACAACCCCTAATTAAAGGTTAATTTGGGGCAAAAACCCTTTTATAATAAATATATAGTATTTTGGCTCCCTCCAACAAATATTTGAGAAAATGACCCACAAACTTGCCACGTCGATAAACCTCGCGTTCTGTGGGAAGCGTGGCTTGACATCGCGTTCTGCAGACCGCGAGGTCTGTCTACGTGGCCTCGTTGTTTGAATTAACGGTTTTTCAGAAACTCGCGTTGTGCAGAACGCGAGGTCCCCGAGAATTTGAAAGGGCAGCTGAATATATCGCAAAGACCTCGCGTTATGCAGGACGCGAGGTCTGTGCAATTTTGGGTTGAAAAACTAGGAAAAACAAGGATGTGTAGGCCTGTTCGAGCCTAATTTCGAGCTTGTAAATCGTATATTTTTAGCGAACATCGAGTTTGGGGTCGTAGTACTGGAAATTCTCTATCGTATGACATCAACACGGTCAATTTCCGTCCATTCTAAAATGGTTTAAAATGGTTTCAAAAACTGTATGCTATCATCCTTTTTTGAATGAAATTGCCTTTGAACAAATGTTGATAGGCATGTTCGAGCAGAATTTCATACGTATAAATTGTAAATTCTTAGCTAACATCGAGTTTGGGGTTGTAGTACTGGAAATTCTCTATCGTATGACACCAACACGGTCAATTTCCGTCCATTCTACACTGACTTAAATTCGCTTCGAAAACGCTATCCTAACATATTTTTTTGAATGATTGAAAAATATAAGATGACCTACTTTATAAAACGAATTAGACTGATTTTATTGATTCGATAGTTATGGGCGAACTCGCATAAACAAATTACAAAGAATTCATTAAGACGAGGGGCTGAGCGATTAGGACACGTAGTCTTTGTGTGTCCAGGATTTTTACATACACTACAATGCTTCTTTTGTCTGATTTTTTCTTGATGTTCGACCATATCCTCGGCACAGTGTATTCGTGTAGACCGTGAACGTCCTCTGGCTCTTAGTAGTGCTGGATTTGGGCGTATGGTCGGTTCAGTGTCCACGACATTCGGATCAACCTCATTTCCGATTAGATGAAACTCGTTTTCATAAACCTTAAACACCGTTTTGAGTAAGTATATCGGATCAACCAGTTGCATGTATTGTATCCATTAGTTTGCGCAAGCAGCAATGGCGTGTACGCATGGGTATTTGAATGTTTGGAATATTTCACACTCGTAGGTTCTTGCCCTCAGATCTACCACGTACGCGTTGTGCTGAATGCCTTCCAACCGCCTGCAAAATTTTGAAACACGAAACTTGTGTCCTTCTCGCGAGAAGAGAGTTGCAGTCATCTATCTTGATTGGCCCAATTGAGTTTGCAGTTTTGTGCGGAAATCCGAATGGACTATGTGTCCACCTGCCATGTACTCAATTGCTTGCCTTCTCAAGGGTGCAAATAGGGTAGCCAAACGATAGTAGGTCGCTTTGACAATGGAAGTGATAGACAACTGCCACACTCCCTTTACTGATGAGTTCACTACCTCATCCAAGTTCGTGTTCATATGACCATATCGTTTACCCTCGTCATATGATCGAAGCCATTTTTCCCTCATGATTTTTTCAAGGTATTCTACGCCATCTTTGTTTCTCGCTCTCAGTTCCTCGAGCACATCCTCCACCTCTTGTTGTAGTGCGAGTTGCCTAAGGGATGACAGTTGAATAGTTATGGGCGAACAACACATGCAAAGAGGTCGTAAATGAAAGCGAGCAGCAAGTAATATAGTAAATAAAAATGACATAAAGAACGTACCCATTGTGAGCACCATTTCACGTTCATCATGGTTCTTGAATTGCTGCAGGTAGTTTGCGGCTATGTGCCGCAAGCAAAAACGGTGGTAAATGTATAAAGGCTACCAATACTCACCCAAATGTTCTAGTGCCCAAAAGAGCTTTGTGCCTCTGTCAAAAATAATATATACCCCTCATTCCTTCGCCCGTATTACAGGATCAAGGACATATTTTCGTAGGTTTCAAAGGAAGAACATCGAATACTCCAAATCCTCCAAATGTAAGCAAACTTGACTAAGGGTAAATGCTTCTCCCACGATCCTTAGAAGTCGATCACACAACAACGAAGCATATCCTCTAATACTTGTATCACTCGCTCTGATTGACCATCTACTTGCGGGTGATATGAAGTACTGAAATGCAAATGACTACCTAAAACACTATGCAAACAACTCCAGAACCTCGATGTGAATCTCGGTTCTCTGTCTGATACAATAGACTTCGAAACCCCATGCAGTCTCACAATCTCTCAGACATACAAATTTGCCAGCTTGTCTAAAGAATCTGTGGTGTTCACTGCTAAGAAATGAGAACACTTAGTAAACCTATCGACTATCACCCATACAGAATTTTTCTCCGAAGGAGACAACGGCAACTCTGACACAAAGTCTATAGTGATTTTTTCCAACTTCCATTCCGAAATTTTCAAAGGCTGTAACAAGCTTGAAGGGACCTGATGTTCTTCCTTTATTCTCTGACATAACATGCAACATCTCACATACTCGGCCACATCCTTCTTCAAACCAACCCAGGAATAATCACTCTTCAGATCTCGGTACATCTTAGTAATGCCCGGATGCATAGAAAAAGGACTCGAATGTGTTTCGCTCAGAATCATACGTCTCAACTCAACATCTGCAGGCACTATCACTCTGTCTCTGAAACACAACACATTCTCATCACTGAAACTGTACTATGTCGGTCTACCCTCTACAATGTCTTGAACATGTGAAGCTAATGATACGTCTTGCAACTGTTTCTCTCTGATCATCTGAATCAATGAAGGCTTCACTTGCAACTCTGTATTCAAACCACCGTCCTCTGATACACTCAGCCTAGCAAACATAGCTCGCAACTCAACTACAACTTTTCGGCTCAACGCATCGGCCACTACATTTGCCTTACCCGGATGATACTCAATAGTCAAATCATAGTCTTTCAACAGTTCAAGCTATCTTGTCCGTCTCAAGTACAGCTCTCTCTGAGTCATCAGATACTTTAAGTTTTTTTGATCAGTGTAAAGTGTAAACAGTGCACTTCTCACCATACAAGTAGTGTCGCCAAATCTAAGTTTAAAGTTTAGACTTAAAGTTTAAAAATTTAGGTGTATGCTGTATTTTTTAGAATTTAAAATTTATAATTAGAGTTAAATTTAATTTTTTAATATTGATGTATAAAAAGAGAAATGAAAAAAGGGCAAATGATTTGTTTTTTCCTTGGTTCCGTTATATTTTAATTCTTGAATTAATGCTGCCAAAATGTATAGCTCAAGTTCCATCACATAGTTTCCTAGGAATCAATCACTAGTATGTTGAAAAACATTACTTTATTTTTTATTTATTTCTATTCAAATCAACATGGCTTTATTTAATTCTTTACCTTTTAAATTATATATATATATTAAGATATCGTATCCATATCTGTTTTAGATATTGAATAAATATTCAATATGTTCAAAAATAAAGACGCATAGCAACTATAGACTTTTTTCAAAACCTCAACCATTTTTTTTATCAAAACCCATAGTCTTTATGTTTGGATAAATGCAAAATTATATATATAAAATTTTATGTTAGAGAGTACAAATGTTTATATTAAGTAAAATTGTATGAGAATTTGAAAATTCTAAGAGGTACAAAATTATATTATCAATATAATATAATTTTTTTAAAATATATGAGAATTGGAAACTTTAGAAGGTGTAACTTCCCTTAACACTCTCTCCATCTATCCATATCTCCATAAGTTAAATATTATATATACATAACTATAAAATAATACAACTTTAAGTTCAAGTTCTTATCGTTACATAAATGTTGGTTGGGAGACATGTCATATGTAATTAATTAATTCCTAAAATCATGTTGGATGTTTTGTCAAGAAATTAGGTGAAGTCAGCTGCTAAAACATTAGATAATCTCCATTATTTTTTCTAACAGATCCATTAATTGTTAAATAAGACTTGACAAAGGTATTAAAAATATTTGCTCCAAAACCATACATACTACTTTTAGGAAATTAAATGCTAATTATTTTTGTTACAATAATTAGGTCATAATATTCTTAAAGTTTAAGGTGTTGATGGTTATGAACAGTATAAAGATAAAACAATATAGGTCTTTTGTTGACATCTTTTATATCAGGATTCAAACGTTGCTAATATAATCCCCCTAACTTGTAATTTGTCAAAGGGGAAAAAACGATGATGGTTTTAACTTGGTTGAATTACATCTAAATTCCCAAAAAAATTGTTTACCATCCATCCTAATTTAAAAACTCCATTTACTATTTAAAATATATTAATAATTATTATTTATATTTTAATTTTTTAGTTAAGATATTTATTTATTGATTAAACACTAATTTGAATCTATTGACTTATCACAAAACTTAACTTGAACTAACAACAGTTAGATAACTGCTAAAAATGACCTTTAATTAACTAACAATTTTTTTTAATTAACTTATCACAAAACAAGTCAAGTTAGCATGACACATCAGTGTTTCGCGTTGACCTTTAATTAACTAATAGTTTTTATCTGCGAAAGACCATTTTAACTCAGAATGAAACGTTATGAATAAAAGTGGACAAAAAAAGTTAAAATGACTATTCGCTACATTTTTGACATTATACATAATAGAGACGGTTCAAAAATTTATAGAACCTTATGCGATTTATTAAAATGATGCCCTTTAGTTTATAATTTTATAGAAATATAAGATTTTTTAAAATATATTTTTATTTTAGTAAAAAATATTATGAGGCCCTAGTTATTTTTTTATTTTTTTCTTGTATTTTATTAAACCAAGATCTTTTATTTTTTCTTGTACAGATGTAATACAACTCATTTGAAGCCCATCTTTTCTTGAAGGTCATGTACGCTCGCTTATCTCGCACATATCTAAATTCCCACTAATAATAATAATAATAATAAGGGTTAACTACACCACTGACCACCGAACTAATTGGGGATTTCTATTTTGACCACCGAACTAATGAACTCGTCAATCAGACCATCGAACTTATAGAGTAAATTCATCCAATCAGGTGGTGACATGTGTCGTCAACTGGTTGGTTGGTTAATTTTATTTATTTAAATTAAAATTAGGACCAAATTGATTTAATAGGGACCAAATGTGTGATTTTAAAAATTTTCGGTAAGCTGCCACGTGGCAATTCCGTCACCCCACCGTTAGGTTTTTAACGGCAGTGGTCAAAATAGGTTGGTTTTATAAGTTTGATGGTCTGATTGACGAGTTCGTTAGTTCGGTGGTCAAAATAGGAATCCCCAATTAGTTCGGTGGTCAGGGGTGTAGTTTACCCTAATAATAATAATAATAATAATAATAATAATAATAATAATAATAATAATAACTTAAAAGACACACCACACATAGGAACGCCTTTGTAGTCCAATCATTTCAACAACACCCTCCCAAGTCCCACTAACAATAGCCGAGAAGCAGATGCGGGTCACTATGGGAGCCAGGTAGCTCTGGCCCTAAACCTTTGAAAATTTAAAGAAGTCTTTTTAAAAAAATTAAAAAATTTAAATTGGTTTCTACAAAAATTAAAAAATTCTTATTATGTTTTTAAAATTTTTGAAAGTTTTTAACTAAATCATCTTCAAAATTTTTAAATTTTTTCATTATACCTTTAATTATTTTTGAAAATTTTAAATAGACTCTCCAAATTCTATCGTTAAAATTCACCCCTCCAAACATGTGAACAATACGAGCATTCCCAATGAAGAAAACGTTGTTGCAACATCACATTTGTCCAATTCTCCCTCGAAGGCTGTTTCAAACTTCCCCTGATCAACACTGCCGTATATGAACACATCACTTCCGAAATAAAAGCATTATCTCAACTTTGCAGCCCAATCAAAATTCCAGACGCCAAATTTTAACATAGAATTGAAAACGCCTGCCAATTCAAAATGGATTTCCCAATTCCAACCTACGACGAACACCCCCGCGCACTTTACGATTAGGGGTGAGTAAAACTCGACTCGACTCGAAAAAATCGATATTTTTTTTCAATTTCGAGTTATTCGAGTCGAGTTATTCGAGTTGTTCGAGTTATTCGAGTTGTTCGAGTTATTCGAGTCAACTCGATTAACTCGAAAAAATTTCGATTTCGAGTCGGTTTGGAATTTGCCCAACTCGAAAAATTGAAAAATCGAAAAACCGAATTTTACAGTTTTACAATTTAGTCACTGATTTCATTTTTCTTCAATTCCTCCTTCATTTTAAGTCCATTTTTTTACCAAATTTGAACCACATATTCCTAAACCAGCGTAGAATACATATTTATCTTCAATTTATATTTTTAAAATAAATTTCATATTTTTTCAATTCAGCCCCTTAACTTTGTATGATTTCCTCATTTCTTCAATATCTCCTTCGTTTTAAGTCAATTTTGACCAAAATTGAACCACATGCTCCTAAACCAATGTAGAAACTAGAATACCTATTTAGCTTCAATTCATATTTTTAAATTAAATTTTCTACTTTTGTAATTTAGCCCCTCAACTTTGAATGTTTCCCATTTCTTTAATTTCTCTTTCGTTCTAAGTCTATTTTTTACCAAAATTAAACCACATGATTCACTAACACTATATAATATCTATATAACTTCAATTCATATTTTTAACAAATTTATTCTTTTTTTAATTTAGCCCTTTAACTTTATATTTTATTCAATTTGATCATTCAACCGATTTTTTTGTAATTTTTTTCTTTACATCAATTCATTGACTCATTTATACCCCCATCAGTACTTTATCCTTAAAAGTTCCTTATTTAAAAATAATATTATAAATATATTTTAGAAGTTTAGATGATATTTTTTTTATTAAATAACATTACAAATCTTACTTATGCATGTGAAAAATAATATGAAGATATATATATATATATATATATATATGCATATCTTATATGAATAGAGAAAGTAGTTTAAATTAGAATCAAATCGTACTATAACATGATAAATAATTACAATTAAATTTGTATAGAAACTCGAAAACTCGACAATATAATTCGGAACTCGAAAAAAGTTTGTTGCAATTCTCTTTTTTGAACTACTCTTATGTTTTTGTTTTTATTGGTTTGTATCTTTTGACATGTGATGTTGGATTTTCTAAACTCTACTGTTTTATTTGCTTTAGTTATTAATATATTTTAGGGTACTCTTTTCCTCCTTCCACTATCTTTGGTCTCGTCTTGGCGTTACCTAGATAAGAAGGAGGTTTTTAACGAGGCCCGTAGTTTATAATGGAAGGTTGAGTTTTCTTTTTGTTGGTTTGATTGTTACAATTGAAATTTGGACAGGTTTACCTTGTTTGATGAAAAATGTGTTCTTATTTTTGTGCTTTTAGAATCATTGTATTGTTTAGTCATAAGTCAATTTATATGTATGTAGATATAATTCAAAATCTTTTTTTACACATGTGAAAAATAATATGGAGAAATATATATGTAGATATAAATAGAAAAATGTTTAAATTAAAACCAAACTCGAAAAATCAAACTCGACTCGAACTCGCTAAAATCGACTCGAATCGAAAAAATTTCAATTTAAGTTCAAGTTGTAAAATATGACGATTGAACTCGAATAACTCAAATTTTTTTTACTCGACTCGCTCGAACGCTCACCCCTATTTACGATTACCCCACAATATGATAACTAAAATAAAAATTTCTACGTTTATATATATTTAAACCTGAGTAGTTTCATTAAGTTAAAAAAGTCTTTTTATTTTATTTTATTTTTTCAGTTATATAAATCGTTTTTAGTATAAACAATGACAACAACTTTTTATTGTTTTCTAAATTTCACATATTTTTTATAAAAAAAAATTCCAATTTTTTAAGCAAACATATTTTCTTTAATTTTCCAAGGAAATGAAAAAAGAATGACCTATATTTTTGAAATTAAATGGAGTCTTATTGTTCTGTTTTAAAAAATAATATTCACATGACATAAATCAATTTGGATGAGAAATTACGATAAACATATATATATATATTTTGAAATAGAAAAGTAATTGAAATTTATACAATAATTCTCCATAAGTTTTATTTCAGACATTGCAATCACTTATTAAAATTACATACATCAGAAATATCTATATATTATACAAGAATAACAGAACACTAACTCTAGTAGATAAAGGTAAGAAAAAAATATCCATACTACATAACTAAAGCCTGTTTTTCCACTATATTCAACCAAATGTGTCAAACATTTAATCAAAATATCCTAATAAAAAACCTTGTTGACGATGGGTCGAGCTTTACACAAAGCTTGCAAGGAGTGAGCTTTAGGCATGGTGGTTCCTTTACCTTCAATCATATCAATTTCCTTCCCATCAATCCTTTCCCATTCAAAGCATTGAATCAACGATCCTAACGCCAACCCCACCATTCGTTGAGCTAAATTTGCCCCGGGGCATGCCCTCCTTCCCAACCCAAACGGCAACAACTTGTGCGAATGCTCTATCTTCTCACCATTACCATCAAACCTCTCCGGCCTAAAGCTTTCCGGTTCATCCCATACATTCGGGTCCCGATGAATCGCCCACGCGTTCACCAACACGACCGTGCCACTCGGCACGTCGTATCCGCCTATCGTACAATCAGCGGACGGCATGTGTGGGATCAGAAGAGGGGCTGCAGGGTATAACCTAAGTGTCTCGTACATGATACTTTGAAGGTAATGTAGTTTGGGAACATCTGATTCTTCAATTAAGTTTTCTTGACCAATTAAGTTGTCTATTTCATCTCTAGCTTTCTTCAATACTTGTGGGTGATTTAACAAATTGGCCATTGCCCATTCTATTGTCACTGATGTTGTATCCGTCCCTGCAAATATGATCACCTGCATGCACACAACAATGTCAATTTGTTAATAGAGTTTTCGGATCGATACGAGAATGTGTTCGATATGGTTAAGGATTGAAACTAAGTAACTAACCATTATGAAGCCTTTGATAATTTCATCGGTGTAGTAAAGAGGATCAGATTGTTGCATGGAAAGAAGATGATGAATCATACTATTATTTTGCAGCTTCTTATTTCGGTGTTCGTCGATCAACTTTTGCAAGAACTTATCCATTCTTTTTCCAAGCTTTTTCAGCTCTTTTTCGAACCCTAAACCAAACCAGTTCAGAATAGGCAAATAATCTGCTGGATTCCCCGTCCCACTCTTCTTAAATATCTCCGCCATAAGCTCCCTAAACTCCTTCGCTTCGTCTTCGTTCGCCAGTTCGTCTCCGTAGAACCGTTTCCCCGCCACCGTCCTCATTATGCTGTTAAGTGTCAAGTCGGAAAGCATGGATTTCAGCTCCACTTTGGCAAAGTCTTCACGCGACTCATTCGATAATCTTATCAATAAGCGCCTCATTTCGTCTCTCCGAGCGTTTAAGGTGGCGTTTAGGCGAGCCGGCGAGAAGATCTCGGTGGCACCGATTCGACGTAAGTTGCGCCAATGATCACCGTATGACGAGGAGACAACGGTGGTGTAATTGTAGCCTAAATGCTTGGCGATGATGAACTTGGGTCGGTTTGCGAAAACGATGTCGTTCTTGACCAAGCATTCCTCGGCTGCGGTGGAAGATGAGAGCACGACCATGAGGCGGGAACCGAGCTTGAGGGAGAAGATTGGACCATATTTTTGAGAAAAACTATGGTGCAAACGGTGGATGGGGGGTTTTAGGAGGTGAAGGTGGCCAATTATGGGGAGGGATGGTGGGCTTGGGGGCAGGTTTTTAGGGTGTTTTCTCCATTGAAACAAGTAGCTCAAGCTAATGATGAGAAATATAAGAGAAAGAAATGAGTAAAGAATTGTTGATTCTTCCATTGTTTTGGGGCTTGCTTTTGATTTATGGTGTAAAGAATTGAAATGTAAAAGCTTTATATATAAAGGCTTAAAATGAGTGATTTCCAAGAAATCAAAATCAAGTTTGCAATTATGAGTGGTCTTGGTTTTACTTTTCAAATGGTTCGTGAAGTTTCAAAGATATAACACGACACTTTTGACCTACTTTTCAATGGGTCTAAAGATAAGACTTTTAAAATAAAGCAAATTTCAATGGGTCTGAAATCTCAAAATTTTATGGGGGTAATTTTAGGGGTAAACGAGGCGAGTTGAGTTTGAATAGTATTAAGTTCGATTTGATTTATTAAGAATTCGAGTTGAGTTTGAGTTCGACTCGAGCTTAATAGTGTTGAATTAGATTCGGCTTGTTAAGAATTTAAGTCGAATTCAAGCTCAAGTCGAGCTTTGACCAAATCGAACTCAAATAATTTGTAATCTGTCTCGTCTCATTTACAGCCCTCACCAATCTTTTTAGAGCATACATAATATATCTATGGTGGACAATATTTATTCATGACGAAATTTAAATTTATAATAATTTTTAAGATGAAAAATAATTTATATAAAATAAAATTCAAATTAGAATAATCAAACACTAAAAAATTCAACTGTCTCCAAAATCCCATCCGCAACACTTAAAATCAAAATTAATAGAAGAAACATGGTCAAATATACTTCCCCCTCACGTTCTGGATATCGTGATTCATTAGGATTAATTTCCTTGAAAGAATTGAGTTCCTCGACTATGTGTACATTTCGGAATTTTTTTAATAATTGAAATCTTGCATAAACAAAATTGAGAATTTTGGATATCAGGTTAATATTTCAGGTAATTAGCCAATGTTATTAATTTTTATTATGAAATCACTTTTAAAAGTATTTGTGGGTACTATTTTTATTTGTGCGAGTTTGAATTCGGTATTTATATTAAGTATTTGAATAAAAAGTGTTGTTTTTATTTAAATTAATTATAAAAATATGTTTTAAAGCATTGTATGAAGGGTGAATAGGGCTAATTGGCTTCGGGTGCTTGCTTGATTGTAGGGCATGGCTTTTTTGGGTGTTTTTGCTTGGTTTTGGCGAATCAAATCTTTGGAAGTTTATAAAAACGAGCAGAAGGTTATCTTTGGTAAGGCGTGGCCACGCCTTGTGACTGCTGGAAAGCTCCAGCTCCGGAGTATATTAAGCTAAATGTCGATGGTGCAAAGGATATTCAGTCGAATGCTGTCGACATGAGATTTGTTCTTCGAAACCAAACTGGTGAGGTTAATTTTGCTGCGGCTAAGCATTGGCCAGCTTCTCTGGATTCAATGTGCATCATCCAGGTTCATCTAATCAAGAACAAAGTATTCCATTCAATGTGCCTTGATTTTCAAACAATTCCAAACTGAATACTTTTGGCTTCAGCTTCCTTCTTCAACGAGATTTTGATGAACAATTAGGAGAGCGCGATGACCAAACGTGAATCTCATCAGCTACCTCCGATTTCCAGTCACTTGCAACACAGAGACGCACAGTGAGCAAGGTTTCCTGTTAGCTTCTTCCCTCGGTTTCAAATACGGATTAATCACCAATGCATTTATACATACTCTCTCTACTGCCTCATCTCGGAACGTTTTCGTCTTCCTCTGCAAGAAACTCAAGCTTGACTCGATCCACCCAGCCAAAGTCAGAGCAAAGCATCACCCTGCTACACATCCAAAATAAAAGGAACAACCAGATACATAGCATGAGACCACCAATCCATGAACAAACACTGCCGATTAACCCCTCTATCATCACCAAAGCATCGGCAAAGCAATAAGATTCATAAACATGATGACATAAGTCATCATTTCTGGTTTCAACAAACATGATATCAATATAATTGAAGAGCATCCATGATCTCCATAGCCAATTCTCATCGAGAAAGCACCATTACAAAGAAACTCAATCTGTCATTAGCAACCAGATCGTTTTCATAGACACTTTCAGAGTCGTTTAATCGCATCACCACATGACCAAACCCAGATCTTCAAGGTCAGTGAATTAATACTCAAATCAATATTCTAAAACTGGCCCTTGTTCCAGCTTTTCAGGAGATCTGAATTCTTCAATTACTCAAACAACTTCCTATCTATAGACCCTAAACAAGGAGTTGTTACCGCCATTGTCAAACAGAGAATCCTCATAAAGATGGTTGAAAATTAAGTTCTCAATCAAAGTATCAAACATAGAAAACAACATAAGAATTTGTGATGCTTTCAAATCTCACTAAATATCAAAGCATAGTTAATATCAGAATATTTATAACATGGCAATTGGCAAAGGAGTTCAACTTTTGGCCTAAATTCTCCACACAATACCACAAAACAGATGAGCAAAAGACCAGAAGACAAGAAAAGCAGACATTTTACATTCAACCAACAATTCATTTTATTTTATGACAAAACATTAAAAAAATTCTACTTATGGAGGTGGATGTTGGTAAACAGATTGTAATTTAGATTCCAACAAAGAGACATATCTATCAAGAACAGAAATCACAGCTTCAAACTCAGTCACTTGCTGTTCTATTGCATCAATCTGTTGAACATATTCATCAAAGTTGCCACTTTTGTTTCTCAGCTGTTCAACAAAGACCCTTAACCCAGATGCCACATCCCCAAATCCTTTGTATTCTTCCGCCACTCTCACATTCATCTTCTCCAATAGCTCCAAAATATTGTTGGTGCCCTGCACCAAACAAAAACATGTATGGGTCATCTTCAAAAGATTGAAAGGAAAAAAAAACCCAGCCACGTTTCTGGATTTTATTCAACCTATTGAAGTTTCAGAGAGAAAAATATATGATTTGAAACGATTTTTTTGTTGTTTGGAGGGAGGGAAACCTGGAGTTCAGATTTGACCATGGAGGAGAGGCTGGTGAAGAGATCGTTGAGCGACTCGGCAAGCTCGTCTGGAACCTCTGGTTCTTTGTCAGCCATGGCTGCGACCCAAGTAATTGTTTGTGTTTGGTTTCTTCAGCGAATCGGCAAAGGAATTTTATAAAAATAATCAAAATAAAATCTGTAAGGGTTTTATTGAATATTAAAAGAAGATTTTAATTAAATTTTATACATTTTAAAAATTAAATAAATCTAGTTATTTAGGTAAGTATAATTATTTGTATAATTTTCAAATGTCTAGAAGATATAATTAGTTCTATATGCATTAAACTGTTTTCATATTCACATATTTTGGGTATTTTAGTTATTTTAGATTTAGTTTTATTTTAGTTTAACTTGGCTCAAGTTTTCAAAATTTTGGGTTATAGATATAAATATTTTAGATTTAAATTTATTTCGTTTTAAATTGTTGTGGGGCATTTAAAATTTAGTTTTATTTTGATCTAAATTATCTCAATTTTTAACATTTTTAACTTACAAATTTAGGTTGTTTTAAATTTAACTTTATTTAGATTTAATAATCTCAAAATTTTAAATTTATGAGGTTTTGATAATTTTAAAATTGTGTTCATTCGAGTTTAGATAATTTCAAGTATATATTAACTTTAATGTAAAACATTTTAAATGTAAATCAATTTTTAATTTATTTATATTTAAACAAAACTAAATACATTTTTAAAATTCGATAAGCATTAGACAATGATTTAATTTTAAAGTTAGGAGACCTTGGTTGATTTAATTGATTAAACTTTGGATTTAACAAAAATGGATAATGATGCCCAAATTCATTTATGAAGCACTAGGACATTACATACAGTGGGATGATGTACACAGCTACATTCACTCCCCCAATGAATCTAATTCTTTTGATTTTTGAAAAAGAAGTTCATCTAATTAAACCTCCTTCGAAACCGAAACCGAGACCGAAACCCAGATACTCAAACTCGAATCCGTAAAACACGACCGTAAGTCTCAGTTTCTTGCAGTTAGATCATGCTCCTTCATTCTTCTCAAAAAATGCCAAGGCATTGCTATATATGGCCACCAGGTTTGTGAACACAGCCAGCACAATCATGACAATAGCTAACACCCTGTCCTTCTTCGTCGATATAGCATGTCGATCCCTGATAACACGAGTATGATTCGATGGTAACATCGAACATAAAACCAAAGATAAAACGGAATTTAATTAAAAGAGTGGTCGAAAATCTAACCGAAGCGTTACGGCGGCAGGAAAAATGAATCCAAGGCAAACTGCAGCGGTTGCTCCAGTGAATTGGAAGGCATCCCAAATGCTGGGAATGAAATTTGCACCCAAGAAGATCAGTATGATGAGTCCAGAGCTAATCAAAGCAAACCTCGTGTTGGACCGAGCTAAAGGTCTCGACGAAGGGAAGAAGAGGCCATCTATGTTGAGTCTAAGCGGATAGAAGATGATGGGAAATACAAGCATGAGGTGAGCTGCATAACTAACACGGACAGCATCGTTAAGTAGGGAACTATAGGGAATGCCGAGGTCAGTATCGAAGTTGGCGAGCACATCCTCCGATGTCGAATCTCCGAATAGAAGAAATCCGAAAAAGGTTATCAATATGTAGACAACCGCGCATGAAGCAAGAGAAACTCGAACAACTAGTCCCATATGGGTTGAGCCTTTGAGTTCATTAGCTATATTGTGAACTGCAAATTGTTAAACACACAAGAATATCAGCCATTCGTACTATCCTGCACATTACCATTATAGTCCGGTGTTCGATTGCGGAATCGACTTGCATACCATTATAATGGCAGATATATGCGGTGACTAGAACAGGGAATACAGTGAAGAGCTTCCAGAATGAGGTTAAATCAGTGACATCCGGTAGCAAGTTCGGCATCGTTATAGTTCCACTAACCAACTTGAAAATTGCTATTCCCAGGGTGATGACCAGAAATGCAATAGCCAGAGCAACTGATAATGCGGACGAAAATCTTAAGGAATCTGCAATATGAGAAAGTACAACAGCAAGTTAGTGTCATGCAATATCAGATAAAATTCAGCACACATTGGCACAACACGACCACTAACCGATGCGCTTAAAACATGCCAATGGAGAGAATATGCCGATTGTCGTGACGAAAAGCACAAAAGTACGCCCGCCCCACCATTGTTGGCCGAACCAACCTTCAAGGACACCGGCATGGTGAACCCCGCCCAATGATGTTCCGGAAAGCACATCACCTTCAAGAAACAACAAACCATAAGAACAATGAGATGTGCAATTTGAAGTTGAATGAAATGAAATGAAATCATACCAATAATGATCATAAACACAATGAGAACTCCAATGTTGTTGACTAAAATAGAGACTTGCAACAAGATTTTCCCATACTTTCCAAATGCATCCCCCATAAGACCTCCATAAGAAGTTGCTTTTGCAGCCTTACTAAACCTTAACAACAACTCAATCGAGGCATCGGTTAAGAACGCCATAAAGACGATAAGAGCAACCCCGAGAATTAGTCCGAGGACCTTCATCGTGGCGGGCAAGGCCATGATCCCTGCACCCACAATTGTTGTTGACAGGTTAAACACTGCCCCAGAAAAAGAAGCTCCATTAAATTCACCATGAACACCATCTTCATCTTGTTGCTTGGGCAGCAAGGGATGTTTCTCATCAGCAACATGTTTACTCGGTGTTGTATCCCCAGCTGCCATATCTAAATCACCAAAAGCTCTAAAACATTCAACTTCTAATGCAAAAACCTAAACAACCTCACAAAATCCTTTGGAGGTTGAAGAAAGAAAGAGACAAGATTGAGTCTTTGAAATAAAAAGCTTAAAATCCCAATTTAAGACTAACCCAGAAAAGAAGGACCAAAATTTGACCACACAAAGAAAGATAAACAATCAAATGTATGAGCCTTTGAAATAGAAGAATTGAAATAGACCACAGAGTTAAACAAGGAGAGTATAAAATTAGAATGTACTAATAATAAAATGATTTGGGATCTTAATACTAATAGACCAGCTTTTAGTGATATGATAGATTGATTATCTTATTTTCAAAATCGTTTTTGGATAATTATTTTTTATCTTACTTTTGAATTAATAATTTGGATTTCTATGTAACTATCTATATTTATCTCTTGAAATAAAAAAAATATTAAATAAATCATGTGGAATCTTTTTATGAACTCCACATCGTTTCAATATTTACTAACTTATGCATGGATCACGTTTCTCACAATGGGAAACCTTCAGCTACAAATAGTCAAATAGTTGAAGTTATTAAAAGAGTTAGATATGAATATTTTAGCGATAGTAAGCTTAATTATTTTTTTTTCTATTTTGACATATATATATAATAATTTAAACTCGAATTAGAGTAAGCTCTTCTTAAAATTTAACTAATAACTCATCATCATTGGTTAACATCACCCTCAAATCTGACATCGACCACTACATTAGTTTTACTCCGTAATTCAACCTAGTTACAATCATGAAACATGATTTGTCTCGATGCATACACGACCAACTCCACTTATTGAATAAGAACACATCTCAATCCATTTAAAGACTCATCGTTGAACACTACTTGATCTTTCCTCAACTTTAACTGAATTTTTTACAAAGCAACTCGAATACCATCTGGTGTAACGATGTAATCAAAAAAAGCCATGTAACATGTAACACCCCGAAAATCGATCTAGTTAAAATTAGGGTAACAAACGAAAACCCTAAATCAAAAGGGGGCCAAAATTTGATCCGATCATTTTGTTGAGTCTATGGACTTGATAATGACCCTTAATTAAATTGATTTATTGGACTTGGACCTAATTGATTAAGATAAAAACTTTTTAATGGTTAAATTGTTAAAAATAAAAGTTTGAATATAGAAACATAAACTATCAAAAGTTGAGGGGCTAACCTTGCAATTAGCCCCTCCACAAAACAATTGTCGTAGAATGCAAGAGCTTCGCCATGGGGAAAGGCCTTTCGGCCAAATTTAATAAAAGACGGGAAAAGAATATAGAAAAGCTTACCCGAAAAAAAAAGAGCAAACTTTCTTCATCTTCGTCTTTATCTTCTTCCTTGTTCAAGCACATACCTCCATTGGAGACTAAGGTTGAGTTTCATTTTTCTTTGTCTTGTCATTATCGAATCATAGCTAGCAGTGGTGGGCACATATAAAATCTTAAAATTTCAGGATGGGCACAAATCACAAATATTATAAAAATTTAAAGACTAATTCAAAAAATTAAAAAAATTGAAGACAAATGTGTGAACTTTAAAAATTTAGGGTGGGCTCGTAATTATATGCACATCCGCCACTGATAGCTAGCAATCGAGTAAGCCGTATTCCTCAATCAATCATTGAATTACGTGGATAAACCAAGTTTAATCCAAGCTAGCAATCGAGTAAGCTAGGCTTTGACTATCCATGGTTATCTTGCTAGATAATGATCAAACCAATCATAGATATTGGCTTCGATATTGAATTCGATATTGAAATATTGTCCTATTGACCTTTTTTATTTATTTTTCCTAGTTCGGGAAGTTGTTTCGGATCATCCATCGACATCCTCGAAAGCTAGGAACTAGGGCGTTGTAATCCGAGAGCCGTAACAACATCAGATTAGCTAGATAAGTGTAGTCGGAGTCTCGGGATTAGGCGAGAGGCCTACCCGAATCCTTTATCATTGATTTCAATTCTTTAGATAACTTTATCATTGTAGAAGATGCATCGGATCATTAAACTGATTCATTGGTAAGTGTCGTTAAGTTGCTATTAAGTATTGGACATAGTTGTCGACATTGTCTTTATGCATTGTCATTGTTATAGTCATTGTTATCGAAATATTGCAAATGAATCATTGAACATCGAACATTGTCATTGATGTTGTGTATCATTGTTATTGAAACATATTCTTTGGTGATGACATTGAAAAATTGATCATCGAAATCTTCAATGAGTATTGAATATGTTCATTGATAAAGAAATTTTGCATTTGAACGGACATTAAATACAATTGGCATACCATAGAATTCAACATAATTACACTAGTCTTAAAATTTAACTAATATCTCACCATCATTAGCTAACATCACTCTCAAATCTGACATCTACCACTACATTAGTCTTACTCGTTAATTCAACCTAACTACAATCATGAAACCTGATTTGTCTCGATGCATGCGCGATCAACTCCACTTCTTGAATAAGAACGCATCTCAACCCATTCAAAGACTCATCATTGAACACTACATGATCTTTCCTCGACTTTAACTGCATTTTTCTTACAAACCAACTCGAATACCATCCGGCATAACAATGTGGTCAAAGTAAGCTATGTATCACCCTTTACTCGTTCTAGTTGAGAATCGAACCAAAGATGTTAAATTAACTAATTGAAATTTAGTTTTATTCAAATCATAACTATTATGGATTAATAATCAACCAAATTATCACACATCTCCCAACTAGGGGCTAAACTAATAATATATGGAGAAACAGCATAGTTCAGTTTTGAGCCAATCCAATGGTCTAAAGAAGAGATCAAAATTATAGATTATCAAGGTTTAAAATTGATTTTAAGATTATCGAGCCTGTTTCAGTGAAAAAATAATTCAAGAAAGAAAAAGAGCAGAAAACGAGTTTTGATTTGATGTCATTTTTGTTGAAGAGATTATCAAACAAAGACGACAACAAAAAATGAACGACTTAAACTTTATTTAAGATAAAATATTTTAAAGATGATGGGATGAAATCAAACAAAATTTGAGAGAAAAAGGGTGAAATGAAAAGAAGAAAAGTTAAAAGGATAGATTTATATTTTATTTAAAGTTTATGGGTGAAATTAAAAATTAACACTTTTAGCTAACATGATAAGACTAACTGCTCAATGACTAAAATATAATAAATCGTTAACATAATTGACCAAAATGTAACTTTTCAAAACCAGCAACGAAAATAAGACATCCAAAAACAAAAGTGACCGTAGGATAGTTTACCCTTACTTAATTACTTTCCTTTTTTCATTTCCTTTATTTGTTTTGTTTATTTCACCGATGGAGTGTTTGCGTCTTTCTTAAATCTCTTTAATTCTTTTGGTTTCATCACAAATCTTCCCTTTCTTTGTTTTCTTGTTGTTCTTCTCTGCAACTTTGTCAAGCCTCCAACACCGTCCAACTTTCCAGAAGGTAACAAATTTCTCATTTTTATGCTTTTTTTGAACTTGGGTTTCTTGAGAAACTGACAGAAATCACTTTCTTTCTTTTAAAATATTTGTTTGAGTACTGTGGATGGGTATTTTAGGTTCTTGAAAGAGATGAGCTTTTTATTAATCTGCAGTTAGGCTTTTGTTATGTTCCGCATAATCATGATAATTGCAGGATAGGGATAGAAATGGGTTTGATTTATTTGATTTGATATTGAATTTTCTTGTAGAAATTAAATTACTATCACACGTTATCTTCTTTGGAGGATCACACTTTCATTTTTTCATTTCTTATGTTCAATTGATATGTCATAAATCTATAGTAAATGAGTTAGCCATAGATTTAAATCTTAGTTGTAAAAAACAATTTACAGTAAATGAGTTAGTTTTCTAGTGTGCTTATATTAATTTATACAAATTTATACTAAATGTGCTTGTATTTATTAGGCAGATTTTTTGTAGTGATCGGTTTGAGAGGATGAACAATACCATTTCGAAACATTACATGCCCATACATTTCTTTAGATTCGACTGAAAAATGTTAAATTTGTATCATAGTCTCTCATATCTCCTCTATGTAGAGGCGTTTGACTGTAAAACAGACTAAATTGTTCTGTGTTCGAGCGTGTCAAACTTGAGAGACAAATATATTGCTTTGAGTTAAATCCTAGTATGGAATTGTCAACTTTTGAAGTATAATGAAACCATCTCATGATATTATTTGACTAAGACCCTAGTTTGGTTTTCCCTCATGACATCCTCCGACCAATGTTTCGACTTTGCTAATGATATTTGGTTTTGAATTAGAGCAGCAAACAGACCCTTGATATGGATGTTGATGTCCTTCATGAAGAAGGTGTTTCTGGCGATGAATTCAATAGTATGGAACCGGAGGCAGGATCAAGTACGGCTGACATACCTGACGGGGTATCATCTGGTGGAGAGGTGAATGAAGTATTAGGAAGGGCTAGCGAGATTCTAATAAGAGTAGATTTGGATTTTGCATGTTCCTCGGAGAAATTGGTTAACTTAAGTGTACTTACAATGCACGTGGCAACTAGGGAAGCTGACTTCGAATCATTAATGTCAGATAAAGACAATATGCAAATTGAATCTATGGAGAAGGCTGTGGAATTTGATCTCTTATCCGGAATTTTAGATACAGAGGTTAAAGAACTGGATAAGTTTATGGAGCGTCTTGAAACTTACATTATTAGTTCCCGTGAAACAATATCTTCATTGAAGCACTTGGGAGAAACCTTCTCCAAAGTGGAGGAAAAGCTACTTGATTATGAAGAATCATTGAAGCAGTCACGAGATCAGGTCTCAGAAATTAAGATGCAGGCTGTTGGTTTCCACAGGATTATTTCACGTCTTCATGGAAATGATAATGGTAAGCTACAGATCTGTTACTAATTTTATATTGTGTTTATAGTTTTCCATTGATGGAATTAAAGGACTAACTCTGGGTATATGCTTTACAAGTTTATAAAATAGACTAGATGTCTTTCTTTTGGAATCTGCCTATCAAAATACAAAGGTCAAAGAGTAGGGACATTTTTGCCAATATTACTCGTATTTGTCTCTTTTGTTGCTGAACCACCTACATATCAAAGATTATGTCCAAAAGAAGGAAAATATGCTTTTGGGGCATATTCTTATTTTGACTGGCTTATTCTGCTGGATCTGGATGAAAGTTTTATGAATCTTTTCTTTTTCCGCCCTCTTAATAGGTTAAAGGATAAGGAAAAAATTATAAAAATATTTATTTTATGACTTTTCCTAATATGTGCCTATCACTAGGGAATGATGAAGATGGTGTAAACATATCCGTAGCTGATCAATCCTCAACCGACAATGCAAAGATAAAAATGCAAACTATTAAACAGCAAAGGCATATTTTGAGAATGCTTGAGAAATCTTTGGCTCGGGAAATTGACTTGGAAAAGAGGTTTGCAGAATCTAGGCAAATTGAGGAGGAGCTGAAACCAAGGGTACTCTCTTTAGAACAAGGGATGGTCAGCATGGAGGAAGAGGCAATGGATGTTTATGAAAGGTTGTTTGAAGCACAGAATGCAGCAGTGGTGTTTATGGGGATTTCAAAGGAGCTACTAGGTCGACTTCAACTTGCCCAGTTTAATTTGAATAAGTCGGTTCTTCGAGAAACTGAGACAAGATCGAAGCTTGAAAAGATTACAGAGAGGTTGAAAGCCAAAGAAAGTGCATTGCGGAAGCTTGCAAGTAGTGATACTAAAGTCAATGATTTTCTTATGGCGCAGGTAGACACCTTAAAAGCGAAGTTGGCTGAAGTTGAACATAAGTTCATTCTTGCTGATTCTGAGGCATTCACTATGCGTGAGAAGGCAGATTCATATGATAAACAACTTAAGGAATCTGAGATGAACTTGTTCAATGCAAACATTTCTCTTGATGAAAGTCGGGAACAAAATGATAATTTATGCTCTCAGCTCCAGACTTTGGAAGATGAAACTACTGATTTGAGAGAAAGATTATATGAAGCTGAGAAAAGAGCAGATAATGCTGAATCTAAATGCAAATTGTTAGGTGAGGCTAACATGGAACTTAATGAGGAGCTGAGTCTTCTTAAAGGCCAGGATGTAGCATCTGAGAAGGCGGAGTTACTTGAGAAGCTATTGAACGAATCTGAGATCCAGTTAATGAATGCTGTGGCTTCCGCTGAAGCTAGTCAGGAGAAGCAAAATATGTTGTATTCTACAATTGGAGATATGGAAAACTTAATTGAGGATCTAAAGTTAAAGGTTTCAAAAGCTGAAAATAGAGCTGATAGTGCAGAAGATAAGTGTATCATATTATCTGAAACTAATGCAGAGCTAAGTGAAGAGTTGCGTTTCTTGAGGAGTAGACTGGGTTGCTTGGAGGCATCTCTAAATCAGGCCGAGGAAATGAAAATGGAAACTGCAAGAGACATAGGCATTCGTACCAAATTGATTGCAGATTTGCTTATGCAATTGGGATTTGAAAGAGAGCGCCTACACCAGCAGGTATGCTTGCTTTTCTTCCGACATACCTTAGTTTTCATTTTCAGTGTGGATTTCTAGCTGGGACATGCCACATGTTTGCCTATCTATTGATCACTTCTATACCATCTTTTTTTCTTTCAAAAAACAAAAAAGTCTGAATGAACAACAATATGGTATGGGCTATATTAAGATTGAAAATGACTCAAAAGCATCGGTAATCCTACTTAGTTCACTTTAATCAGAATAATAAATAATGGTTATTCTACCAAACCTGCTTTAACCTTTGTGAATCAGCCAATATGGTGTGAATCCTGTGATGGCATGTGGAAGTAGTTATTCTGAGCAGAACAAAATGTTCTAGAAAGAAATATGAATAAGAATCCATTTAAGAATTCTTAATCAGATTTTACTTATTGTACCAACAAAAAATTTGAAACATGTTTGCTGAAGATAGACTGGGTTTCTGACAAGTTTTTAATTATTTTAGCACTCTTAACTGAAATACCTGTCTTGTCAAGCAGATATCTAGATTAGCCAAGGAAAATAAGATTTTGGTAGTGAAGCTGAAGCAAACAGACCATGACCCCTCTATTATTGCGGGCCATAAGGAGAACGTCAAGGATATTTTTTTCTCAAAGCAAGACTCCAGTGCTGCTTCTGCAATAGAAGCTAAGGAAGAAATAACCAAGTCGACAGCCAGTGGTTCTGAGGTAGGTTTTTCCTAATTTATCTCTCATATTAGTTGGTGAAGTTTAATATGTCTTCCCCATACGTATGGTTTTCATGTTATGCTTCATTGTTATAAAAATACTCATACGGATGATACTTAGGTTGGACATAGGTCACTTCAAATATGCATGTTTATGACCATCTGCCTCATTTGTCAATTAGATTTTGAGAGGATAGTATATGGTTGAATAATATGTTTATAAATGAACTGACATAAAGTCCCTTGTGAAGGAGTCAAGTTTATGGCTGATCTTTTAAATGCACGTGTAGGCAAAGAGGTGGAAAGTAGAAAAAAGAGAGGAAACGAGAGGTAATAACACAAGAACTAGAAGTTACTAGTAGAAAAAAAAAATCTTTAGTCTATATATTGGATTCTAGACAATCCAAAAACTGATTTGACTATTTTGCTTTTAAGTTACAAATTTTATGAGTTACCTAAAGCCCTAATGTAAAATCCCTCCTAAAATTAGATAAGGTCCTCCAACGTAATTCTTTTATTTTTGTTGGCTGTGTTTTGCAAAGGTTTCTGTTTTCCATAATTTACTCAAATTAAATGTTATTCCAGCCGGACAAGGCTGCTGAATCTGTTGGTGAGTCCGATGTGAGACCTGCAGATGCCGCATCTGAGTATGAGACTGTGAGGACAATAGATGCAAGATTGCTTAGCTTCAAGCATATTTCCTTGGCATTGCTCATCGTGCTAACTTCAGCAGCAGCAGCTTACTACTTCCAGATGCAGAAAAACCCTTTTTATTGATGAGACGTGCACTCGTCCTTTTTATTATCGAATCTTGACAGTTTTTTTTTACTCATTTCCTTTCCTATACCGAATCCGTTCGAAGGTTGGAATCTGATTTCACCGAAGCTGAAACTGCATGAAGCCTCAAACTTTTTAGTATAAGCCATCTTCACTGAAATTTTACTCTGGTTTTTCGTTTTGGGGGAAGAATCTGCATGGTTATGAGATCCATTTTTTCGTATGAGGTGTCATTATACATCAGAATTCTCGCTGCAGTTAAAGATTAGTTTTTTCATGGCTTTCCTAGATGTTCATTAAGATATTGGCTTCAAAGTACATTTTCCGGTTACTGGTAGTAAAACACTAGGCAATGAGCTTATATTAATGTCGAGGAGTATCGTAGATTTGAACGCAATGGTGTGGTGATATGTAGTAGATCATTGAAGGGTTCTTTTTCTTTTTAACATACTAATGGCATTTCCCTGTCTTTCTTGTCATACAAACATACCAGAAACTTATAAAATGTGTTCATTGTAATACTTTCTTTGAGGTGAAAAAATCTGCTTGCATCCTTCATGAAGTAAATGTGAACAACAAATCTCCATTTCAGTGTTTAATATCAAAGTCGGCCAGATGTTTTACATCTCCATAATCCTTCATCGTTAGCCTCAAGCTCTCATTCTATCATCTCCGAAAAAACGAAATAAATAATAAGGCTGTAAAGGCCAACTTCTAGCAATATTGTCACCTTAACTTGAACAACTTACGACAACGGGTGCTCGGTTGTGGTCAAGGCAGTGCCTGTCTGAAGGCCCTGGTCGGTGTCCGATGGTGTGGTTGAGACAGCACCCTGGTCGGGGATTCTCAGAAATCTGAAACTTTCTGATACTGTACACTTACTCTCCATGCAAGGCAAGAAAAGTGAAGCTAATAGTTGTTCAAAAATTACACAAGCTGATTTTCAGATCTTCTTGCCCCTGTAATTGGTTTGCCTCTTCAAGTAAAAAATCTATATCAGCCACGTGGCATCTCATTTCATCAACTAAGATACCAAGCATCTCATACATCTCTTTGCATCTTGGATGAGCCTTTTCACCAACAAGGAATGCATGAACCTCATCTTTAATTTCAATCCAACTACACCCAGGTTCCTTCTTCAGCTTATTATACCTCATCATCTTCCTCATATACGAAACCTTGTCCCACAATCCGGCATCGGCATAAATGTTTGATAGAAGAATATAAGCAGAGGAATCTTGAGGGTCCAATTGCAAAAGAGAATCTGCCACTTTCTCAGCCACCTCTACATTCCCATGGATCTTACAAATGCTAAGCAGAGTTCTCCATATAACATCATCCGGTTCGAAAGGCATGTCATTTATGAGCCTCAATGCCTCATTAATTTGGCCTGCCCTTCCCATTATATCCACCATACACGAATAGTGCTCCAATTGAGGAGCTAAACCATAGTCACTTGACATCAAGGCAAAATAATGCAATCCCTTTTCTACCAGCCCTATATGTGCACATGCTCGAAGGACTGAAACAAATGTGGCATGGTTTGGTGTCACATTATTGATAATCATATCCTCAAAATTTTGAAGGGCCTCTTCTCCGAGGCCATGTTGGGCATACCCACAAATCATGGCATTCCATGTTACAAAATCCCGATTAGTTGCTTTCTCAAATATGAGCTTGGAATCATACATGTTTCCACATTTTGAGTACATATCCACAAGGGTGCTGCATATGTATACATCCGATTGCAGTTCAAGCTTGATGATTTGAGCATGAATTTGCTTACCAAGTCCAACAGTGGCCAAATTAGCACAGGTATCAAGAACTGTTGCATAAGTGAAGTGATCTGGCTTTACCCCCATTTCCAACATTCGGGAAAAAAAATTCTGAGCTTCTTCACTTTCTTTCTGTAGAGAAAATCCGGAAATTATTGCATTCCAACAGACCATGGTTTGCTGCTCTATTCTGTCATGGATCTTTTCTGCCTCTTCCATCATCCCACATTTGCAGTACATGTCAACAAGAGCACTTCCAACGAATGAATGCAACCCTATTCCAGATTTAATTGTTCTGTTATGGATCTCCATGCCATAATTCAAGGCTTTTTGACCGGCACAAGCTTTTAAGACACTGCCATAAGTGAACTCATCAGGTTCCATCCCGGAATGCAGCATGGAAACAAAATGAGAGAGTGTAACCTCTTCATTTCCATTCTGTTCATGCGCTGCAATAACTGCATTCCAAGAAATAGCATCCCTTTTCTCCATTTCATAGAAAACACGACATGCTTCGGCTAAAGCTCCAGATTTACCGTACATGTCAAGAATAGCATTGGCCACACAAATATTCGACTCAAGAGTAGTTTTGACTGCTAATGCGTGTACTTGAACACCCTCCAAATACCCTTTAATGACTGCACAAGCACTAAATGCTCCCGATAAACTTATTTCATCAAAAACAAGATCAGACTTGAGCAAATCACGAAACAAATGCAAAGCTTGAATGGCCTGACAACTTTGGGCATAACCAATAATTATGGCATTAAAAGATTGCAAATTGCGAATTGAAAACAAGTTAAATATCTTTTGAGCTTCAATCATGCTACCACATTTTGCGTACATATCTAAAGTTGCTGTTCCTACAATCAAATCCGATGCAAAATTCGTCTTCAAGGAATGACCATGCAACTGCCTACCTAACCAAAATGCAGAGAACCCAGCACATGACCTGAAAACACTAGCATAAGTTGACTGACTAACCCCAATACCTTCCCTTTGCATCTCTTTGAACAACTCAACACCCTTAATAAACTTATCATTTTGAACACAACCTGCAATGACAGCACTCCACGAAACCCAATTCTTCTCGGGCATTTGATAAAAGAACCTAATTGAATCATCTAACCTCCTACATTTTCCATACAAATCCACCAAAGCACTTCCTGTGACGACATCTTTATCAAAAGCAACTTTAACCGCCACACCATGAACTTGTACCCCCACATCAAACTCTTCCAAAACAGCACAACATTTCAAAACAACAGCAAACGTTGTCCAATCAAACCCAACTCCCTCCTTCCTCATTTCCAGGAAAACCAAAATGGATTTCAAACACTCACCATTCTTCAGGTATCCTGAAATCAATGAATTCCACGAAATAACGTCCTTTTCAGGCATATCATCAAAATATCTCCTTGCAATCCCCATCATCCCATTACTAGCATTCCCGAAAACCATTGCATTCCAGGACACAACATCCCGTTGAGACATTTTATCGAACACTTTACTAGCATATCTCAGATGTCCACATTTAACGTACATCTGGATCAAACAATTGGCAACAAAGACTGTTGGGACAAACCCAGATATTATCATTTGACAATGAGCTTGTTTGCCTGGGTTTAAGGATGATTGGTTCGAACATTCTTGGAAAATATGGGAAAATGTTTTTTTCTTCCTGGGTATAGTTTGGGTTGTTGCTAGAGTTGAAACATAGAGAGTTTTAAAGAGATGTGCTTTGGGTGAGGGATGAGAAAAGAGGAGTTTTTGCAAGTTGAAGTGAGAAATTTTATAAGCCATGTAAAACCTTTAGCTGCTGTTGTCATGCTTTGGCGAGTGTTTGTTTCTTTGAGTTTACCCCCCTCCGGCAACGCTTTTAGAAGCGCTTTTGGGAGAAAATTGCCTTTTAAACGCAAAATCATTCCCAAAACGGATGATTCATTGGAAAGCACTTGATATCGTTTGAGAGACCATGAAGGTTTAGTTGTACATAAAAAAAAAAGTAATGTTCGATATTATTTTGTTAAAAAAATTAGTTAAAATATTATTATATTCATCGCTTTTACTTGATATCTTATTTTATGTGAGGTATATTTTTTTTATTTTCTTCAACGTAATTCATAAGTGGCTTAGAGCATTAATTTTTCAATCGTCAATTGAAAACATGACTCAAATTTTTTCACAAATCTATTTTTTCTAACAAATTATTTGTTTTCCATTTTCTCTATTTAGCTGGACAATTATTAAATTATTGTTCTTCCTTTATTAATTTTAACTATTCAAACAAAATAATTAACTATTTGTTTTCTTCAATTTTCCCTTTTCCCTTCTTTTTAATCCAAACCTATTAAAGTTTCAAATTAATATACAAACAACTTAATTAATCGATGTTGTGTAACCCCCTCATCCTGGTCTGGTCGGATGACCGATCCGAGTGGGCCACACGGGGAAAACCGAAGCGAAACCCGTTAAGGTTCCCTCTCGGTTAACGACCCAGAAAATTTCCTTTTTACTTTATCTTGTCTATAGGCATAATTAAATCCTATGTGAAGCACAACAGCGGAAAATGCAAACAATTTAACATCGACCAAACAAACGATACATTAAACAGCTCATTTTAGCCCTTTACAGCAGGCCGTATCGAAACGCCCTTAGGGTGTTCCGATACGCCTTGACTTAGTCAACAGGCCAGGGTCAACCATAGGGTGACCGTTTCAAAACAGGGGTGACCCGTATCGAAACGACCCTAACGGTCAACTTCTCGTGGTCAACGAGATTTGACCATTTCGAAACATCAAAGGCCCGTTTCGGAACGCCTTTATCTCACCAATTTCTCAAAATTTCAGTAGCAAAAATGTTTCGAAACGACCCCCATCCGTTTCGAAACGGCAGGCCAAATGCAAAGGGACCGTATCGAAACAGGGTGACCCGTTTCGATACGCCCCTGTCTGCAGACTCCATTTTGGCTGTTTTAAGGCACAAGGGTGCCCCAAAACACCACCAAAACACCCTACAACACTATAACAAATGGACCTAAGGCAACCCAACCATATTAGCATGCTTCAACATGAAACCAAAGGGCACAAATCAACCCCAGGTGATGCACAAATCATACAAGCAACTTAGCATCCAAACATGAAACAAGGCATCCATACATGACATTTCAACAAAGGCAATTTAGCATATATGGGTATACAAGCACTTAAGAATTCATGTCTTAGCAACAAAAGCATGTAATCATTCAAGGCATGCAACATAAACAATATTTACGAATCAAATGAGGCATTCAAGAACCGAGCCAACAACAACATACATCAAACTCGAATCAACAATACCTATCCCATTGCTTAACTATTACATTTTATCATTTAAAATTCATACATTGAGCTCGCCCAAAAGCAACACTTGGAACCTTTCCTTGCCCCTGCCACCCACAAGCTATTGATCTGCATTGTCGAACAAAAGAGAGCGTAAGCATAAAAGCTTAGTGAGGGTAAGCTCATAAAACAAACATTCGACAATGCAGGGTCCAAGCACGAGCTACAACCAAGATAAAATGTATGATCTTACCTCCGCTCCACAAGAGCCATAATTATAGATGATGCATGAACATATATTCAGTAACATGTCATGCTCAACATGTTTAAATCCACAACATATGAAATCACCTATATTAAACCATGTTAGCAACACATCCCAAATTACATTGGCTCACAACTAATCACATATTGGCAACATAACTACAATCTGTATTGGCACCTAGCTATGACTCGAATACGCGGATAACCGTTGGAACTCACATCCAACAACACAACCATTACCTGACGGTGGGATTACACTCATCATCGTTCACGCGGAGGGGATTCCACTCATCCTCACGCCTCATTCACGCGGAAGGGATTCCACTCATCCTCACGCCCCGTCGATGGGATTCCACTCATCATCGACTAATATAAATACAATTTCCGGGCGTACCCGTACTCCTCCTTGGTGACTCAACGCCACCAAGGCCACGCGCGAATTTAGACTCATGTGTGCACACTAACATCCTAATGATCGATCATTTGTACCCAAGCATACTAGTGCCAATACTACACATTTCATTACTCTTTCACAATATTAATCCATAACACTTCCGTGCTTAGCACGTACTCACCATGACTTACCGTCATGCACAAACCACATTTCCATGCCTAGCATGTACTCACCATGATCCTCGGATCATACAATCACCTCATAACATTATTACACATGTCAACACTACATGTATCTCAACAACACAATTATCACATCATATTTCATACATACGTATATCTCTATCACATTTATCATCAACATGCATGTAACAATGCATTAAGTCATGCCTCCACATACATGTATAACAACATAAGCATAACCACCATGAGCATGATTAAACATGAGGCATAATTCAACACTTTAAAGATCAACCAAGGTCTCTAACTAAAGATTGGGATTAGGCTACCACCCTAATCCCAACTCTAGGTGGGTCTACCAATCCCAACCTAGTTCACATGCTTGAATCAACACTTGAAAACTATTTAAAAATATTTAACCACTCACCTAAGCTTCCAAGCTCCAAGCCAAGCAAGCAACCTCCCTCAAATTTTCGGATTTCTTCCCGAGGCTTCTCCAACACAAATTCCCGCTTCTAAACAACCTCAAACACATTTCAAACAATTCCAAATCAGCCCAACATCAAAAGACCAACCCGGAACACAATTCAAATTCAATTTACAACGTTGCAAGCCATGACCAAACCCCTTATTTTGCAATCTCGGACAACCCACCTACCCCTTCCAAAATTCATGTTTCCAACATCCATTGCACCCACAAATGATCCCAAATCAACCCCTAACCATAGCACTACCATTAGCCTATCAATTATCACCTAAAACAACCCCCAAAATTCACCCAAAACCCTCCAAAAAACCCATTTATACCCAAATTCGAGAATTTATTTAAAATACTCTAAAAATTATATATGTTGGACTATTTGATTCACAAACAACATATCTAACATAAATAAACCAAAAGCCTTGATAAAAACTCATAAAGTCACAACATTTAACCAAAACTTTGAAAAACCCAAATTCTAAAACATTGATGAAAATGAAATCTATTTGTACTTCCAAGTAGAGGAAGATGAGAGCAAGATGGGGATGTATTTACCTTTCAATTTCGAGCCAAAATGAAGGAGAAAAGAAGGTTGGATAGAACTTGGAGAAACTTCCCCTCTTTGTCGTGAGAATGAAGAAGGAAGAGGGAAGAAGAGAAATTTTTTGGTGTTTTAAATTAAAAAGGGGTTTTTAATTTCTAAGGCTTGAAATTATAATAGTGCCATTAATGAGATGGCAACTCTCCCTTACTTTAAAATCCATGACATTTTAGTTTCATTTCAATTTAGTCCCAACATAAAATCTTTATTTTGAAAATAAAGAAAGACACAAGGTCCAAATAATATATAATATTATTTAATCATAAACCGAGACCCAAAATATTATTTAAATATTATTTCCACCCGACCCCAAATCCGGGTGTTACATGTTGGGTGATAAACTTTGTTGCTAAAAGATTCGTTTCCTGTCTCAGATTTAAACATTTATCATAAAAAAATGTTTTAGTGGTTGACGATATGCCAAAGCAGAAAAGAATGGAAGAAATTTTAAAACTCCATTTCGAGTTCACTGGATAATCATGATGCCAGATTTATTCATTATCCGACAAAAGAATAATTAAATATATTTTTTCTACGCCCGAATCTTCTTTACCATTACTTTAATAACAATGCCAAGTATTTTAGAGTTATGTTTAGATATATACGTAGGTTGTGTTCAAAATTTCCACACAACTTTTTTTTCGTTTGAATTATAATATTTATTTTTTAATCCTAAAAAAGGTTTAATGGTAATTATTTTTTGCAATGTAATTAGCAACCTTTCCCCCTTCTCCCACCCACGGAATGCGCATGGTAATTATATCAACTTTTAGGTTTGAGGGCCCATCTTTTTTCAGGATTTGGAATAATGTTTAGAAACCTAATTTATCGTTAGTCCTGATTATCTGCACCTAAAAGGGATCCAAGTACATAATCTTCCACATAAATTATTTTCCTTGCTTATTTATATACACAATCTGATCCGCCCAATAAATTTTTTTAGAGTAAACGACATATAATCATATGTACCGATATATATTATTATTTATTTTAATAAATTTTAAAATTATGGTGACTTAAAGCGTGATTATCTTTTTTTAAAAATAAAATATATTGAAACATTTATTGTGTTATTTTTCAGATTTTTTTATTTTTTAATTTAATAATAATAATAATGCTTTATTAAAACATTAAGATCGAAAACTAAATTTTTTGAAAAAGTGACATGAAAAGTGTTTCAACATATTTTATTCTCAAAAAAATAATCACGCTCTAAGACCCTATTATTTCAAAAATTATTAAAATAATTAATAATATTTATCAGTACATGTGACTAATAGTACATATCGGTAGGAAAACTCTTTGTTTTTTCTCGACATTTTCCCTTTCATTTCTCAATTAAAAAATTTCTTCTCCATAACCATCCTCTGTTCTTCGCGTTTTTTCAAATCTAATTTGCTTCGACGATTTTACTGTTTTATTGTGACATCTCTAGTTCAACAAATAATCTCTAACTTAACCATTTAAAATTTTATTTTTTTCAATAATAATATCCCAGCAAAAATGCACATCGCAAGCTAATCAAACGGTAAAAACAAAAGAATATAGTTGAGATTATGGAAAATATTGTAATCGCTGCAATAGAAATAAGGGTAAACTATACTAATGACCACCGAACTATGTGGTTGGTGTCGATTTGACCACTATATTTTCAATTGTGTTAAATATACCACATAACTATTTAATTGGTTCCAATGTAGCTACCTGCCGTTAAAAAAAACGAAAAAGTTAACGGGACTGTTAAAATAATTGGTATAATTACACATTTAATCCCATTTATTTGGAATTCCAAATATATTATATATTGTATAATAATGTTTCATTTAGGCAATTGATGGCCTCTGGTACATGGAATACCAGGCATGATTCCATTGTTTCCATGGCAGTGAAAGCTTGATTTCAAGCAACAACACTGACAACAATGGGGATATTAAAAAAAGGGTTCTCTTCATTTTCTGATTTTCTTGCTTCTTTCCATGAATTTTTGCACCGGAGACGATGAAGCTTCTTCCATTCAACTCAACGACGATGTTCCTGGCTTGATCGTGTTTAAATCGGATATCAAAGACCCTTCCTCTTATCTTCAATCGTGGAACGAAGATGACAAATCGCCCTGTTCCTGGAGATTCATCAAATGCAATCCGATCAACGACCGGGTTTCGGAGGTTTCTCTTGATGGGTTAGGATTATCGGGGAAGATCAGCAAAGGGATTCAAAAGTTGGAATTTTTGAAGGTATTATCACTGTCTAGTAACAATTTCAGTGGGACAATTGGTCGAACACTTGGTGTGCTTCATCGTCTTGAAAGGCTTAATCTTAGTTCTTAGTTATAATAATCTCTCAGGGTCGATTCCCAGCTCTTTTGTTAACATGAATTCCATTAGATTTCTCGATCTTTCTGGAATTTTTTTTTCAGGTTCACTCGCTGATGATTTGTTTCAATCTTGTTCATCAATGAGATCTCTTTCTTTTGCTGTGAATTCATTTGAAGGCCAACTTCCAAGCACACTATATAGATGTTCATATTTGAACAATCTTAATCTTTCCAGAAACCATTTCTCCGGTAACATAAATTTTGTGTCTGGGATTTGGTCGATGAATCGGCTTCAAGCTTTCACTGCCATGGAAACAATGGAATCATGCCTGGAATTCCATGTACCAGAGGCCATCAATTGCCAAAATCAAACATTATTATATATAATATATAATATATTTGGAATTCCAAATACCAGAAAAAACGCTTAGCCCAGTGGCAAGACCATTGCTTTATTTCTCTAATGACCCAGGTTTGATTTCCCTTGGGGCCAATTTCATTTTTCTTAATCCAATTGGTGGTGACACATGTCACCATCTGATTGGGTAAGGAAAATAAATTTAATTGAATAATTAATTTATTTTATTAGATTAAAATTAGGACTAAATTGAATGATTTTATAAATAAATGGGACTAAATGTGTAATTATACCAATTATTTTAACAGTCCCGTTAACTTTTTCGTTTTTTTTAACGGCAGGTGGCTACATTGGAACCAATTAAATAGTTATGTGATATATTTAACACAATTGAAAATATAGTGGTCAAATCGACACCAACCCCATAATTCGGTGGTCATTAGTATAGTTTACCCTAAAAATAAATAGTCATTGAAACAGAAACAAGCGACAGCAGGGCGGACAGTGTTGACTTTGAGATACGTTTTTTTTTTTTTTTTTGCACGACAAATAAAATTAAGAAGGAAAAAATTAGTCATTTTCTTAAAATAACCAAACACCATTATTTATTATCTGCAATTATTTATAAGTGGACAAAGACCTTAATCTTAGTACGTAAGCACATATAATTAACTATAATCGTGCTAGTCAGTGTTAATTAATTACCCAATTAAATATGGTTTAGTCGTCAGACCAATTAATCCATTTTTGTAACGCTGTTTCTTTTTAGATGATGTGACACTGAGAGACCCTTCATATTACTACACTTGTCATGTTTACATTTAATTTGTATAGAAAATTACAAAACCGAAAAAAAAAAACAGAAAATATTAGTAATTAAATCCGAAAAACATATATTTTAACTCTTCCCTTTTTCCTCTCAAAGAAAAAACTCATGCTCTTAATTATCATCTCGCCATTAGTGAAAATTTCAGATTTCAGATTGTCGGTTTCTTTTTAGGCTTATATAACATTTTGAGTTATTATTTAAAAATTTAGGATTAAATAAATTTTCAAACGAACCTCTTATACGTATATAAGATATTACGGTATTGAGATAATAAGTTTTCATTAGTCGTTAACATATTGACATGCTAATACTTGATTGACTAAAATTTATTATTTTAGAAACCATTAAGAATTAAAAAATTAGAAAAATTCTAAAAATTATACAAATTGTAAATAATTGTAAAATCATGAAAAAAATATTTAAAAGCCCTTAAATTGAATTTTAAGAGCAGACCCTAATAACAAATATTGAAAAAAATGGCACTTAATAACAAGTATTGAAAAAATTAGGCCCTTAATAACAAGTATTAGAAAGAAATAAATGACTTTTGAGAGTGCTCATAATAACAAGTATTGAAAGAAACTTGGACTCTTAATAATAAATATTATAAAATAAATAAAATTAAAGAGTATGCCCATAAACATTAAGAAAATTAAATCACTAATAATAAATATTAGAAACAAATTAAATCTTTAATAACAATTATTGAAAAAATTGGAGTCTATAATTAATATAAAAATATTATTTTATAAGTATAATTCATCATAAAATTTATAGACTAAGGGCGGGTGCCCCTCCTGCCTAGGCCTAGATACAATACCGAAAGTAGATTACGTCCATTATTTGATTTCGAATTCAATTATTTATTTTTATATTTAAATTTGAATTGAGACTTGTTTTAATTTTAATTAAAAATAAATTTATATTAAGCTGATGAGTTATATTCGAATACTTGCGAGCATATTTGTTTCTTCATTGATCAAAATCAAGTTGCAGTTGGATTTGTTGCTAAACATCGGCTACCAAATGAGTTATTTATTATAAATGAAGAAAATATTGCAAATAGTGACGGACGGAAGATTTTATGTCAATAAAGTAAATTTATAATATTTTAAGAGAGAATTTTATAAAATTTTGAGGGATGAAAACAAATTTTTAATTAAAAATATATATATAATATATTTATAAAACTTTTTAAATTTTATACAAATTTTAAATTTTTAAATAGACGACCGTCCATTATAAATCCCTCGATCCATTCCTAATTGCAAATATGAGACTATTAGCCTCTTTTCAAAATGAGTGCATACGACATGTTGGACCACAAGAAGTCACTACATTAATCACCCCCACCTATGTCCATAATGCACATCTCAAAAATTCTTATTATGGTTTTAAAAATGTTATTAAAAATTAATTCTTTCAAGAAATTTAAAAATCTTATTATATTTGTAAAATTTTTAATTTCTTAAATAGATTCCTCGAACCGGTAAAAAATCCAATAAAAACCGGTGGAGAAAAACAAATTCGAAAAATCACTTTTAAAATCATCTGAATAAAACCAAACCGGTTCAATTGATCTAACTAGTTAAATCAACTGAATCAATAACCAGAGGTCTCATCCTTTTTCTTGGTCTATAAGAAGAATGATTGAAGAAGAGCTCAGGCACTTCAATTTCTCCTCCTGCTCCAATAATGCATCCCGGTGAGGTTTCAAGACTCCAATCCCCACTTCCTGCAAATCCGTTCCATTTCATATATTTAGAGATCATGTATCTATACTTAGGTACTTTAAGAAAAATAAGAAGCCGGGTCATGTATCCACCATATATATGCTAGGCTAGGGCAGAGGTAAGGGTCCTATTTTATCTCCGTTATCAGTTTTTGGTTCTTCTGTTTAGATGGAAGTTAACCAGCCTATGCCTAGCTTTAAGGTGTACGAAATTAAGGAAATGACAGTGATATGTTTTCAGTATTTTATTTCGTAATCTCTCTTTCATGCCGACTCCACGGTGAAAGTTAAAATTAAGTTTATTCGAATCATATTTAAAAGACTGTGTTTTATTGTCACGGAATCTTTATCTATTCTAAAAAAGACATATCTAATAAAATGGGTAGCATCACCATTTTTATATTTCTACTCTTTTTTTTCTTTTTTTGATTTGAAGTCAATATCTCGCGTTACTCTAGGGCGTAACACTATGCTCATATTTAAAGTCGGCCACTTTTACGTTTGTAGATGGTTTTCTCACAACTCTCGGTTTCAATTTACAATTATTTAAAATTGAGTATTTTATTTCGTAATCTCTCTTCCATGCCGACTCTACGGTGAAAGTCAAAATTGTGTTTATTCAAATCATATTTAAAAGACTGTATCTTATTGTCACGGGATCATTATCTATTCTCAAAAAAATATATCTAATAAAATGTGAGTATCACTGTTTTTTATGTTTCTAAACATTTTTTTTTCTTTTTTGATCTGAAGTCAATATCTCGCGTTCCTTAGAGTGTAATACTATGCTCATATTTAAAGTCGGTCACTTTTATGTTTGTGGATGGTTCTCTCATAATGCTTGGTTTTAATTTACAATTGTCGGCGGTTTTTAAATAGTTTGATTCTCTTTTATTGTTAATTTGCTGATGCAGTTAGATCTATTTATATCTATCTTTTACTAGATAGTTATATATTTAACACGAACATTGAATATAATTTTTTTTAAATAATCTAAAAGTGAATACAAAATAATTTAAATTCATATCTCCTGAGATCAATATCATTTATTTTTTTTACTGAAACATTTTTTAAAAAAAAAAAATTAACCGAAGTAACATAACTTTAGAATAGCCTCCTTTTATTGCTCACGGGCCACGGCTGATTTGATGCAATGCATAAAACTATAATATGGTTTGTATAAATTATGTAAGAAATGAAATGGGAAATGTTAATTTGAAAATTCATAGTGATATCAAAACAAAAAATTTTGCCCTATAATCATACTCTTTTTTATGCCTCATATTAAAAAAAATTAAATTTTAAACTCTAACTTTAAATTTTACATCTTAAATTCTACACTTTAAAAATACACCACACCTCTAATTCTTTAAACCCTAACCCTAACCTCTAACCTTAAACTCTAAATCTTAAACTTTAAATTAATTTTTTAAAGTGAGAATTTTCATCTCTTTCATAACATTCTATGCCATCATAAAATTATAATATGGATTGATTATCGAGGTTTCCATTTATACGAATTTTAATTTTGGTGACGATTATAAATTCAAAAATTTATGGTTCTTTTGGAAAGAAAATTTAACGTACCACTTCAGCAGTTTTTAATGGTAGTGACTACCAATATATTTCAGTCTTTAAAAATTATGGTCATAATCCGGTTCGGGCCATAAGACATGTAACCAGGGCCCGTGATTGTGATAATCTCAGCCCGACAAAATCTAACCATCTCAACGAACAACCCCTACTCTAAATTTTCATCCATTCTTTGTTCCTTTTCTTCAGTTGATCAGTCAATTCTTAATAAATTTACAACACCCACACCGATATCAGATCTTCTAACCCTTTCATTGTCAAATCTCGCATTTCATTATTATTATTATTATTTTTAATTTTCATTAATTAGTTCAAGCGACACACAGAAACAAAGCAGTGTATATAGCTGAATTTCGATGGCTGCGGCTGTCAGGGGAGCTCGGGGTGGCGGATCCGGCGGTGTTGGAGCTGGTTTCCTTAGCTTGTTTTCTTACAGAGTCTTTGTCTCAGCCATGTTTTCGCTTCTCTTCATTGCCACTGCCACCCTTCTCCTCACTACTCGTCCTTCTGCAACTCATCACCACTCTGTAAATTTTACCTTCTTCATTCTGTTTATTCAATTCCTTTCTTCTAAATTCACTGTCTTTTGTTTTGTTTTCCCGCTTTTTCGGATACCCTTTTGTTTCTCCTAACTTGGGTTTTCTCTTTTTAGACTCAGCAACGTACCATCCATTTCTCTAATTGGCATTGTAGATAAAGTTTGGCGCTTTATAAATGGGTTTTCCTTTTATGAGCTGAGCGTTTAATACTTGAGAATCTAATCTTTATAATGGTTATTTTTGCTAGTCTTTAGGGCAGAGCCTGCACAGCTTCAAATTTCAATCTTTTTGGGTTCTTAAATACCCTTTAGGTGTTCTAACTATTTTCATTTTCTTTTAGCAGAGGCTTCAAAGTGGCGGAAACGCTTACATGCATAGAACATATGTGGCGTTGAACTCGGACCCTCTCAAAACAAGGTTAGATTTGATATACAGGCAAGCCAATGATCACATCACATTAGTGAAAGCATATGCAGCTTATGCAAGGAAGTTAAAGCTTGACATTTCAAGGCAATTGAAAATGTTTGATGATTTGGCTAAGAATTTCTCCGATATTACATCAAAACCAAGGTATAAATCCTCTTTGTTTGAAACCGATGGTAGCTTAGATGAGGATGTCTTAAGGCAGTTTGAGAAAGAAGTGAAGGATAGAGTGAAATTCGCTAGGTTGTTGATGGCTGAATCTAAAGAGAATTATGATAATCAGTTGAAAATTCAGAAGTTGAAAGATACCATTTTCGCAGTTAGTGAGTTATTAGGTAAGGCGAAAAAGAATGGAGCTTTTGCGAGCTCAATTGCTGCTAAATCAGTTCCTAAGAGTTTGCATTGCTTGGCAATGAGGCTGGTTGAGGAGAGAATTTCACATCCGGAAAAGTACGAGGAAGATTTGCCTAAATCCGAGTTTGAGGACCCCGATTTGTATCATTATGCTATATTCTCCGATAATGTGATTGCGGTTTCTGTGGTGGTGAGGTCTGTGGTGAAGAACGCTGAGGAGCCTTGGAAGCATGTATTCCATGTGGTAACTGATAGAATGAATTTGGCTGCAATGAAAGTTTGGTTCAGAATGAGACCTGTGGAAGGGGGTGCTCATGTGGAGGTGAAGGCATTAGAAGATTATAACTTCATGAATTCCGCCTATGTGCCAGTGTTGAGGCAGATTGAGTCTGCTAAGAAGAGATTTTACTTGGAGCAGAAGATGGAGAATGCAACCAAAGATGGGAATAACATGAAGTTTAGGGATCTTGAGCATACGTCAATGTTGAATCACCTTAGGTTTTATTTGCCTGAAATGTACCCTAATTTGCATAAGATTTTGTTCTTGGACGGTGATGTTGTGGTTCAGAAGGACTTGACAGGGTTGTGGAAGATAGATTTGTCCGGAAAGGTGAATGGGGCTGTTGAGACCTGCTTTGGGTCGTTTCACCGTTTCTCTCAGTATTTGAACTTTTCAAATCCTCTCATTAGGGAGAGGTTTAATCCTAAGGCTTGTGCTTGGGCTTATGGGATGAACATTTTTGATCTTGATGCTTGGAGGCGTGAGCAATGCACGGAAATGTACCACAGCTGGCAGAACTTGGTTAGTACATCATTTTCTTTTAAGTGAAGTTACTGGTTCTTTATACAAATGGAGGTAATTGTTAGCTACTACTTGTCTTTGAGATCATTTCATGACTTTAATGGAGAAGAGGAAATAATAATTTTACATGCAAAATTTAACAACACAGTGTAAGTCAAGAACGAGTCCTTGGTCTTATTAGTATTGGGGTGGATTTTGGATTGCAAATTAGAAATGATGATAAAATAAATATAGCTTTTAGGAGTGAAACCAATTAACTGTTGAAATTTCAAATACACCTCAGTTTTGCTAATGGTGTGTGAATTATGGATTGAAGTTTAGAAAGTGAATGTGTAAATAATTCTGAATTGGTCTTCTGCTCAGAATGTTGATCGGACTCTGTGGAAATCGGGTACTCTTCCACCCGGCTTGATGACCTTCTACTCATTGACAAAATCACTGGACAAATCCTGGCATGTGCTTGGGCTTGGATACAATCCAAGCATTAGCATGGATGTGATCAGCAACGCCGCGGTCATTCATTATAATGGAAACATGAAACCTTGGCTAGATATTGCTATGAACCAATACAAGAATCTGTGGACTAAATATGTGGATAATGATATGGAGTTTGTGCAGACGTGCAATTTTGGAGTCTAGTAAGTATGCAACTGCTGTTGCTTCTCTCTCAATAATCAAGTAGCAATAATACAAGTTTTAGCAATTGTTCATATCGGCTTGATATATTCGACCAAAATTTACTCTGTTCTTTAGTTTAACTGCCAGAGCTAAGCTTGATGGTTTTATTCCTAGTTCTTTTTCTTTCCCCCTTGTAGTAGAAATGCTATTTGTTAATTCACAAATTTTCTGTTTTGTTCTTGAAGATGTCGAGCACGAATTGTGCCGAACCAGATTATATATGTACACAGTTCAATGATTCTTTTGATAGTGAAATCTTTTCCATCAATAGATATGATGGCTTACAAAACTCAACATGTGTCTATTTTTATGCCAATCCAATTTTACTTTCATGTACTGTTATAGTTCTCAAGTTAGTTTGTTTGCTTCACAAGTTAGATTGAGAGTAAAGGTAACCCAAATTTGGATTTTAATTTTTTTTACACGGCCACTTTCTAGAGCGAAATAAACATTCATGTTTTGCCCACGTCACGCGGGTGCATCTAACCCCAGTGAGGTTCAACAGGCATTCAATGACTATCGAGTGAGTTGATGTATACAAATACTTTCTCTATTTGATATCCGACAATGTGAGATGTGAGTTTCTTATTTCCGTTACACAATTCACGAGCTATCTATTTTAAGCATTAATTTCTCATTCATTATTTAACTATTTTGAACATATAAAATACTGTTGTAAAGATCTCATGAAGTAGAATATGAAACCATAATGTCATAATTCGAATCTCCACCATTATCCATTGAAAATATGGCTGAAAGTTTTTAAATTATCACAAATTTTCAAAAAACATGGTGTAATATTTGGACACGTATAATCTAAATACAGCAAAAGACAAAGCAAAGAAGCAGTAACGAATTTGGAGTTGAAGAGCATTGATGGTCGGGGCTAAACGCCACAGCAAATTGCACATCAGTCATCACTCACCAAAGTCACAGTCTCGAATTTGTGGTGCAGCTGCATCCTCATCTAATACCTTCTTACGTGGGGGTTTTCTATTGGCTGGATGAATCCTCCATCTACACCCAACTCAATTCCAAATGATAATACAGCTCAGCTAATTACTTGCCTTTATCCCTATGCTTGCCATAATGGTGGAGTGTTTATATCCGGTTATTCGAATTTTCGAATATTTGAAATTTTGGATACTCGATCTTTGATAATAAAAAAATGGACTTGTGTTTTGATTCTTGAACATCAAGTACCCGTAAGTTGAATATTTGTAAAAAAAAACACTTACTCATCGCATCAGAGAGTATTTAATGGCCCTGTTTGGCAATTAGCAGATAGCTGAGAGCGGATTACATTAGCCGATAGCTGATAACGGATTGCATTAACTGATTTGACTAGCGGATTTTATTAGCTGATTGTATAAAAGTGTTTGGTAATTAACTGATAGCGAATAGCTGTTAGATTATTTAAACAAACAAAATGACATATAAGGACATGATTATATTCAATATTTCTTTGAATAGTTTATTAGTTATCAATATTTTGTATCTAATTATTATTAATTATATCTATAAAATTATATATTAATTTATTATTTATATAATTATTTTAATATAATTTAATTAATTAATAAATTTAAATACATATAAATGTGTGATAATAAAAAGAAAAAAATAAATATGATTATATTATAATTAGGTTGAGAAAATATTTAATTTAGGTTATTTTGAGATTTTTGATAACTGATAAGGATAAAAGAGTCTTTACAACTCTAATATCAAACCTCTAATCTCAAAAATATCTTATTATGAGCTTTTTCAAAATTAGTTGTTTCACCACAATCCGCTCTTTCAATCCTCTATTTACCAAACAACAATATTAGCGGATTTGACTGGTCAAGCCTCTAATTATGCCTTAAACCTCTAATTTTTGCCCAAACCTCTCTTTACTTACAAACCATGTAATTTAAAAATTCTAATGGATAAACTCAAAAAAATTTAAGTCCAAATTACATGACTAAACATAAGATCTTGAAAGCTAAACATTATCATTTGATCAGAACTTATATTATATGTTTAGATAATCTAGTATATATTATATATTGAATATATATTACTCTACTTTGCTAACTCGTGTTAGGTATATAAAAAACATATGTATAATTTCAAATGCGGATTAAGAAACCAACACACCAAAGGGCAGACCCTTGTCAATACAGAATCTTAGCAGCTCAACAGTGGACCCAAAAGCCATGCTTGACTGCCACGTGTCATCACGTAAGTTGTCGAGTGCATACAATCCCTTTCCTCTACTTGGTCTTGAAGTGGGTGGGAACCATTATTCGATAAGCCGAAGCAGAATATGTGGGTCAGGCCAGGGGGCCAACACCAAAACTAAGCTAACCACAAGATAATGCAACCACTTTTAGCATCCAATAAATTGCTTCCACGTGTCCATCGGAGGATTCTCTTCTCCTCTCCATACAGTTAAACCTCCCTTTGTCCCTTCAATGTTCTCACACTCCCAAGTTTGTAGAGTTTTGAGAGCTTGTGTTTGTGTGTAACAAATGTTGAAACAAGAGACTTGTGATGCTGGTGGTGGTGGTGGTGGTGGAAACGATTGGGCGCGTGTCTGCGACACATGCCAGTCCGCAGCTTGCACGGTGTACTGCCGAGCAGACTCGGCCTACCTATGTGCCGGATGTGATGCTCAAGTGCATGCTGCAAACCGGGTGGCCTCACGCCATGAACGTGTTTGGGTGTGCGAGGCATGTGAACGTGCCCCAGCTGCCTTCTTGTGCAAGGCAGACGCTGCATCCTTATGTGCTACATGTGATGCCGAAATCCATTCGGCCAATCCGCTTGCACGTCGCCACCAGCGTGTCCCGATTCTTCCGATTTCCGGGTGTCTATACAGCCCCTTGACCAATCAAGGCGGTCCAAAAATCGCATCCGCAACCGAGACCGAAGATGGCTTTATGTCCACAAATGGAGATGAGACAATAGCTGAGGATGAGGATGAGGCAGCTTCATGGTTACTACTGAATCCTGGGAAAAATAGCACCAACCAGAATAAAGGGTTCTTGCTTACAGGGGAGGTCGACGAGTATCTGGACCTCGTCGATTATAATTCGAGCGTCGATAATCAATTCACTGAACAGTACCAACAACAACAACAATTCGGTGTTCCGCACAAGAGTTATGGGGGTGATAGCGTTGTGCCAGTTCAATCAGGAGAAGTTAAAGACCACTTTCAGCATCAGCAGCATCAGCATCAGAGTTTTAAGTATGGCCTGGATTTCGATTCCTCGAAAGCTGCATACAGCTACAATGGTTCCATTAGCCATACCGATCAAAAGGTATTGAACCTGAAATTTTAAGCCACACTTATAATGTTCACTTTCTCAAGCTAAGAAGGTTTTCCAAGACTAGGAAATGTTTCAATGAAGTATTAGAATGATGTTTCAATTTAGAATTGGATGATGTTTTTAACATTCCTTAACCATGTCAGGTATCTCTTTCCTCTGTGGATGTCAGCATTGTGCCAGAACCGACTACGAGCGATATCTCAATCTCGCACACAAGGCTGCCTAAAGGTACAATTGACCTCTTCTGCGGACCTCCCTGTCCGATGCCAACCCAACTTGCACCAATGGAAAGGGAGGCTAGAGTCCTGAGATACAGAGAAAAGAAGAAGACAAGAAAGTTTGAAAAGACAATAAGGTATGCTTCGAGGAAAGCGTATGCAGAAATGAGGCCCCGGATTAAGGGTCGGTTCGCAAAGAGGACAGAGGCGGAAGTTGAGGTGGATCAGATGTTCTCAACAACAGTAATGACGGAAACTGGTTATGGCATTGTACCTTCATTCTAAATGAAGAAAGAAAAGGAGAGCTGATAGTAAAGCTTTAATGCAGACACTGCATCTTTTCTTAATCTAATTGGTCTGAATCAATTAGATAATATATGTTTAGTAATTCTTTTGATTATCTAAATCATGCTACTGGTGTCCTGTAAATACATGTATATCTATAATTTTGGAATTTAGTTCTTTGCAATTACAACAGGAACAATCATGGTATGCTAAACATATATTATCACATCTGAGATTCCTTGGACCAGCAACATGTCCTTCCTTAAGACTGGTAAGTTTACATTAAAGAAACTTTAGGACTGTATGGTTGATATTGCAGAATAAAGGTACGAAAAGCAACACTTTAGAGAGTAGGACCAAATACTGACTTCTGTTAGACAAATGATTAACATAAATCAAGTCGGAGGAAGGCGAGAAAAAGAAATCCCTATTCATACCAATGTACATGGTAATGAATGAACATATATTCTCATTTATGCACCATCCTGGAAAGTCCACAACATTCTGTCCTGCAGCTGGGAAAAGGGTGGAAAAGCTATCAGGAAAGAAAGAAAGAAAAGACAATACTACTCAAGAAAGAGACCTTTAATTCATGGCTGGAGTGTATAATAAGTGTTGCATTCACTCCTTTTTACTTTAACTCAAGGTCCTACACTCCTACTCCTACTCCATTCTAGAGGCCGCGGCATCCATTTCTGCAACGCCATTCGTAGATTATCATCTCTTTTGCCTAACAGTTAGCAATAATTCAACCGAGATTCTAATTTGCTAAGGATCCGTAAAATCTTTTAGTCCCCCCCACTCTATAGTGGATGGAAAGGAGTAGTGATCTTTAATAAAATGATGCTGCACTTTTATCACTTTTTGAGGGATATTCGAAAAGGGAACAAAGTTCAGCCACATGCAAAGGTCAAGTGAGCTAAAACACTAACACTAGCTGTATTTCTTCAGCTCACGTTATTCTTCTGTCAATTTCTCTAGCAAGCAAGCACTGGTTATGGTTTCGAGCTTTGTTGGTCCAAAAAGCAGACTGCACTTTGCACTTTGCACTTTTTCACACAGGAAAAGATAACAATGTTCGGCCATGCAAAGTGGAAAAGTTTGTGGAGACCATTGTTTTCAAAATATATCAATTTCTGGTTTGTCATACGTTCAGCAACATTGTTTACCCTTCACTCATTTACACACGGATTATTAGTTGTTTATTGTTTAGGCCTCTGGTCCTATGATGATTAACCAGCAGCAGTTAGTGCTTATATAAACTTGGACTTGATCTGCATTTAAGCCATTAACTGGAGTATCAACAAGTCCTGTCACACAAAAGAATGAGTCAAATGTAGAGAAAATAATAAAGTATTGGAGCATTTTTGTTAAATAAAGAAAAATGGCATTATTGTTTGGGATGAGAATATTACTTTTGTATTTAGTATTCCTAAAATATTTGGTGCACATGATGCTGGATAAGATAAGATGATTTCCCATGTTTGATGTTCCTAAGAAACAAAAATTTCATATTCCTCCTCAGAGCCCATTTTTATCTCCTAACATTAAAAAATTAAATTATAAGTTTTAAACCCTAAAAATACATCATATCTTCAATTCTCTAAACTCTAACCTTGAACCCTAATTCTAAACCTAATTTTTCTAGTATGGAGGCATAAATAGGAGGATAAAAATCCTCTGCCCCTTTTCGGTCTCCCTATTTATAACTTAAAACCCTAAACCCTAAAATTTAAACTTAATTTTAAGCGTTAGGCATAAATAGGAACACAAAAAAAAAATAGAGAATTTTTATCATAAATAAAGACACTAAAAAGAGGCATAAAATTTCTATTCGTTCCTAACAAGAGGATTAGTCATTCTCCTAGTTGTGGACGGTTCCATTCTCTCAATGAAGGGCCAAGGGAGGATTGTTTTCATTCCACGGAATTTGATAACATTCTTTGTTTTTATGCTTCTTATACTCTCCTATGTGTCAGATAAGGCGATATAATTTTGTGTTTTAAAATTTAGTTTTCAAATTGAATGATTTAATAAAATTCAGTGACCATTTATGAATTTTACCCATTATAATGATATGATTGAGAGCTAAACAAAATTGGTCCATAATGAATTGAGTGCATAACCCAATTGAAAGTGAGTCAGACGTGGAATACCCAATCAAAGCGAATGGACCGGCCGAGATAAGAATTGTGAATCGGTCCCAATGTCATGTAAAGCTACATTGTTTTAGATGTAAAATTAAAATTAACATGCACACTTAACTATTTGATGGAAAATCTTTTCTATTATTGTGGTTTTGTTCCGTTCAATGAAATTAGTTTATGTTTTTCTGATTATATTTAAGAGGGGTGGATTGATGATTAAAAAATTATCAAATGATCTATAAAATAAAAACTACAAGCGCACGCATTTATTTATACGGATTCGGTTTTTCATCAAGTCTACATTATTTTTTTTAGTTTCTTATTGATTTAAGCATTTTAACAAATCCATTAAACCGGAACAACAATTACCTTTCAAGGACAAGTTATAATCTTTACAACTCACTATCTTGGACTCGGGACAACATAGAACTAATCTACTTTGGGGGGCTAAATTAAAACATCTTATTCTTTACCATGGATGGAAAATGTAAACAAAGAATAGCTCTTATGTGGGTATTTAAAAAATTGAAAGTTTTCAAAAGAATTGATGAAAATATACCATGAGAACATATATATTTGTTAGGTTTTAAAAGCTATGAACATATTTAATAAAATATTCAATAATATTTTTGAAAATTATAAATCAAGAACTTGACATTTGTTGTCAAAAGCATTTAAATTGTATAGAAACAACTTAGACCATATATTTTTAAGGTTTTAAATACTTTAAAAACATAAGATTAAAGCTAATAGTCTTTACTTAGACAGTAAAATACCCTCCACTAAAACGTATAGTGAGATATCTAATGATCAAATTTAGAAATATCTTCCATTAATACCATATATAGTAAAAATGTTACATCTCTAACTTACTCTTTTAAGAAAGATTCAACAAATCAAAATTAGTATCGACCATTTATTCTTTTATTTAAAAATTAATAATTTCTTCTTTAAGTGTGTTGTCTTCGGCGGGATCTTAGTAGCGTCGTCTGCCTTTTTTTTTATTGGTGTTATTTTTTTGTTTTTATTTTAAATAAGTATCTCTTTATTTCGAATTCTTTCTTTTAGCACATCTTGATATGTTTATTTGTATGCCTATGTAGCATGATTTTTGTCTATCTTTATGAGAGTTTGGCTTTGTGTAGTAGCCTCCACAACGCACCCTTTGATTAGTGAAGGCCGACATTCTATTATAATTATATGTTTTTTTGTGGAAGTTTATCGATGTAGTCAGAAGCGTTAGCAGAGCAATCTGCAAGATTTATTTTCTCAATCTCTACTCATACATCAATATAGCTTCTAATTAAAAGATACATAAAAAAATTTATAATAGTTGTTGGGTTTTCTATAAAAGATAAACGACGCATTTAAGTGAAAACTCAATCATTTTTCTTCACACTCTTTGAGTAATATATTTTAATTTTCTTTCTTCAAGACTCAAGAGTATTGTTGATAGACTTGTCCCTAAGGTTCTTTTAGTAATTAGGTGCATTCTAGTTGTTGTACCTTTCCTTAAATTCATATTCTTTCTTTTCTTAAAAAAAATCAAAATTAGTATTTATCACTTATTCCTTTTATCATTAAACTAATTTTTTATACATGATGGGGGGAGAAAATAAGATTCAGATCTTAGATAAAGAGATATCAATTTTTTCCCAAAGTATTATCGAAATGATTATGGGTGTAAAATTGTTTTTTTTTTGTATAATGTTTATATTATTCAAACCTCTTTCGCTTCTAAATCCAAACGAATTTAAATACACGCTTTCTTATATATTCCAACAATAATAGTGCTAGTGAACTAAGACAACAAATATTAAGTTATTATTTTTTGAACAAAAGTATTAAGTTATTATAAACCAGTATGATTGTGAAATTTGATATTGGGTGATGGTAACAATTAAATCAACTTTATAATAAATGGCATGCATCTTTCTTTGACTATGGTCTCTACTCTCTTGTTTTGTTATTTTTCAACAAAAATCATTGGTCCCGTGGGATTTCCCTTTATCGAAAATTCTCTTTCTTCCTTCATGCTAACGCTATGATGACATACAAAATCTGAATTTAAAATAATTACATAATTTAGAAAATCTACTGAATTAATGCACACAAATACACATTTCCTTTAAACAAATATTAATCAAAGATGGAAAAAATTAAAAATGATTGTTTCCCCATTTAACTATATTGTAGTTGAGAGGCGGAGCTATTTGTAGTTTCGAATATCTAAATTAATCTATAAACCCATGATTTTCCATAAATATGGGTTTTTTTTTCAATATTAGTATATATTATTTTAAGAAAAATGTAGATAAAATTTATAATTAAAGTAGACATGTTTCTTTAATAATATGTCCGTTGAATTTATTGAAAACTAAAATAGAAAAACATTTCAAACGAAATAAAAATGTAGTTAGAAAATAATAAATTAAATTAAAAAAATGAAACATCAAACCAATAAACATGTCCAATGAGTTGCAACGACATAAATGAGATAAAATACTGAAGAAAGGAAGCATGAAACAATAATATGTCGGTTGAATTTATTGAAAACTAATATTCTTGCAGGCTTCTTCACAAAACAAAGCTGACTACATCGGTTAATGAATCACAAAAGAGGATCAAATTACTAAAAGATTATCAATAACTACAAATCAGAGCCGAATATCGTAAAATAACTATTCACGAACGTAAATCTTCCATAAAATAGAAACATACCACAAAGAAGAGAAAAAATGTGCTACAAAACTTCATTTTTGATCTTCATAACTAGACTATATTCCATAATAATAATAATAATAATAATAATAATAATAATAATAATAATAATAATAGCAGTCAAAGTCAGCAACCCTAGAGATGTAGAAACGAGAAGACTGGGAGAGTAGACTTGAAGATTTAAGCACAGACAAAACCAAAGGTCTAAAGACAACGCGAAAGACTTTATGTTCGTTACTCATATATATCTGATAGAACAACCCCACACATGTCTGCTTAAAATAGATTCGGTTGAATGCTGTAATTTTCTAATATTAAGGTTTGGTTAACTTTATGTAAGATTATTTTTAGAATAAAATTTACTGAATGTAATTTTATTTAGACAAATTATGGTTAATCTTATAAACTCCTACCAAATATTATAATCTCATGCCTATAATTTATAACTCATAAATTTTATATAAATATTTTCTTTTTAACGTCTTACACTTTTAGTATTAAATTAAAAATATTTGTATAAAAGTTCATAGAACTATATTTACATACCCTTGTTACTTTTTTAAAATATATATTTTTTGAATTGTCAAATTTTAAATGTTTAATATGTTTAATTTTTTATTATTTATGACAAATTGTTAAATAAATTAAAGCAAATAATAAAATAAATCTAAAAATAGTAAAATTGAGAAAAATAAATTAACATACTAAAACGTTTTTAGATACTAAATCATCTTATAAATCAATGAATAAAATAAATAAAATCAAGGTATAAGGATAATTTTAACCCCTAACGTTTACAGTTTTTGTCATTTTGGCCCTCATCCTTTTTTGAGGATAAATTTAGCCCTTAACTTAAAATTTAAAATAGAATTTAAAATTTAAAATATACGGGTTGAGTCAGGTACCCAATTACAAAATATTTCCGACCCAAACCCGACTACATGAAAAAAGTTCAGGTCATGTACCCGACCCAAAAATTTGAATATTTTTATTACAAATACTCAATATAACTTTTAATCAGGTCAACATATCTAGTAGTTCGATTCGTATATTTTTAAATACCCCTCCCCTAATGGTCGTGACAAAATCTAAATTTGTATTTGTACACGCATTGGGTCTATTAATTCAACAAATAACGCACCTTTGCACAATTTGCATGGAGATTTTTGGGAACAAACATCAGAAAACTACTGTTGCTGTCTTATTTGTAGAAACCATCAAGTTTACTTCCTTCTCTACGTCAGATTCCGCGTTCTACTTTCTCTCCTTATCTTCCACATTTTGGATTTTTTTTTCTTCAACTTTTTTATGGTTTGGACATTATATATCTATAAGATAAGATCCGTTTATACATTGTAAAACTCTTTAAGTTTTACACGTTTTTTGGACCGTTGGATGAGTGAAACGAATGGATGAGATTAACAGTAAATATGTGAAAATTATCATTTGAAAAAAAAAAGAGTAAAAAATTAATCTGAGCTATCCATTCCTCTCATCTAACGATCCAAAAAACGTGTAAAACTCTTTAAGTTTTACATTGTGTAAGTTGTTCCTAACTCTATATACATCGGACACCAAATGTCTAAAGAATCTAAAATAGAAAAAATTTGTCTAGAATAAGTACAATGTTGAGCCTTTGATTTAAATTGAATGGTGAACTCATACTTATTATTAAATCAAACACTAAGTGTCGTGTTTAATATTACTATGAATTAATTACTATCAGTACGATAAAATGTTATTTTTATGTGTAAATTTATTATTTATTTGTTTTTTTTCGATGTCAAAATCAAACGAACAAGAGAAACCGTGTTTCGCAAATTATTGTATTTCTGCTTGAATAAGTGTTTGACTCGTATGAACAGAATCATTTGATTTCGACGACTTTTACCGTTCAAATATAATTAATAAACTAGACGACTTTGTTTTGCAAATAAATAAATAACCTTAATGGTCAAAAAATAATTTCGGATTAAAGGAAAAGAAATACTTATTGTCTTGGAATATTAATGTGTGAGTATTCGGTCGAGTCAAGTCAAGTTAAATTTTTTGATCCAGTCGAGTTGATATACATATATCAGACAATGTTAAAAGGATCGGCTAGAACTTGAAAATGAATCTACTAATTACTAAAATTTTCGAGTAATTCGAGACTCATTTTATAATTCAAATTTTATTTAAATAAACGAAATTCAAGTTGAATTGAGCTTATGAAATTATGTTTCAAGTCTTGTCGGAAAAAAATTGATTTTTTTTCGAATAGAGTTGAGTCGGATATTTTTCACTCTAAACTCGAGCTCGATCCAAACTCACTCTTAATAAAAATTCGACTCGAACTCAATTTTTTCATTAAAAATTTTGACCCAATCGGGCCGGGTCGGGTCAGAACCCGACTAGATCGGATAAAACACTCATCCCTAATTATACGCATGCAACAAATCAAAAAATATATTTTAAAACTATTAAAAAAATCAAAATTAACCTCACATAGGATGAAGAAATCTAAATATCTCATATCCTCTTCTTTGGCATTAAACAAAGTTTTGAATAATAATGTGAAAGATTTATATTATTATTATTATTATTATTATTATTATTATTATTAGTCAAATCTATCTTAAACCAGCATACGGGACCATTGTTTACCTGATTCGAGCAGGGGAGAAACGGCCCCAATCATTACTGAAATAATTTTATTCTAAAAACATTCATACGGTTTGACTATTCAACAAGTAAACGATACTTTTATGTATATCCACCGATTATACTTTAATTTACTTATATATATATATATTATATTTAAAAAAAACTGAGATATTTTTTTTTTTTCAATTACAAAATTATAACAAAATAATTGTTTGTATGATCATTTAAATGGATAAATATTTTATACACAGACGGTGGAAACTGAAAATTTCCACAAGCGCCTTAGTTTTATGGTATATAGTTTAGGGGTTTAGGTGTAGGGGTTAGAATTTAGGAATAGTTGTTTCAATTTAAGATTTAGGGTTATAATTTAGAGTTTATATGTTAAAACCTAAATATTCATCATATCACCCTAAAAACTAAACACTAACCTATAAACCCTAAATTATAACCCTAGACCTTAAATTGAATCAACTATTCCTAAATTCTAAACCACTACACCTAAACTTTATACCCTAAACTAGCTCTCTATACCCTAAATCTAAGGCGCTTGTGAAAATGTTCAGTTTCCACCGTCAGTGTATAGGATAATCCTTATTATTATGTATATACTTTATAAGAAACCTATGGTTGATATTAGGCTGTCCTAAAATAATACACAGTTCCATGGTCCAACTCCAAACTCTATACACAACTCTTCAACATAGGCGGATTTACATGGTTTTGATGAGGAGCAATTACACTTTATTTTTACGAGAATTTTGTTAGTATTAAATTTCTTCTAAAGAATAATTTAGTACGCTTAGAAAAAAAAAATATATATATATATATATATTTGAGAGAAAAGTTTATTTTAGATTTTTATTCTTAAATTTTTAGATTCATTATTGTTCTTTAACTTGTACGTAGTTAACTTTGTTACAGTTCAATTCGATAGAAGTTGATTTAGGACAAATTTATCGCTGCTTTAAAAATTATTGTGAGACTTTTTTTTTGTGAAATCTTTAATTTTAATATTTAAGTGTCTAATATTATTGTCTGAGCACAAAGCTTTATAAAAGTAAATAAATATAACACATGTCATCGCCTTAAAATGATGGTGGAATAATTTTATTTTACCAACGTAAATCACATAATAACTTTTTCTTACTATAGATATACACTTACACTTAATATAAAATTATTCACTTACAATGAATATAAAGAACCACCAGGAACACTTATTTCCTTCTCATAAATTTTCTTTTTCTCTGAGTTTAAAATTTGTCAAAAAAAAAATTATTGTCTTTTTGTGTGTTCATATATGTGTTCGAACATTAAAAACTAAAACAATCACTCTAAACCCTACAACATAAACATTAAACCATATCCCCAAAACTTCAGTTCTTAACTCCAACTCTAGATCCAACTTTTTAACACTAGGACATACAAAGAGACACCAAAAAAGAAAAAAATATTTTTACACGTTTTTGACCATTGATCATTAATTCAACAATTGAAATAAAAATATTTTTAATTAAAAAATAACTACACATATCTTTTCTTTTAACTCTTATAATCTTCCTCAATGGTTTTCTTTATATAAATCTTAAATTTTAAGTTAATCCCCTTCAACTCTTTCTACTTAACCTTTTTTTTTCTCAGCCATGGAAATCTGATTACAGAACCACTGTAAAAAAATGGGTCACAACAATCGGGAGTGGCACTAAATACAACAATCCACAATGATGGAACTACGTGTAGTTTGGAAGGGGCTATTCTCCCGCAAAAATTATATTAATCTAGGTTAAAGTTCATAGTATTTAAAACATATTATTTTTATTATTTATTTAAATTTAATCACATTTTTTCTATATACTTATTTAATTTATTTAAATTTATAGGATATTTTCGTAATTCACTTTTAATAGCTAATATATATATATAGACAATCATTTACGTCTTATTTAGTATGAAAGATTGAATTAAGTGGCTAACGAGGGTGGAGTCTAATGGCAAAGCACATTGCTTTTTTAAAGAGAGAACACATGTTCAAATCTTAGAAATGACATTGTTGAGAGAAAGAGATATAAATCTCGAATATAGAATAAAAAATTTCTGTCTTATTATTTTTAACCATTTAATTATCAAAATTTTCCATCCATCATATCAAAGTAAAGAAGTTGGACAAATATAAGTGAGGAACAAGTCAAAATGTTGAAAACTTAAGGGTGAGAGCGAGGAATGTAAATCCTATCACTTTTTGCCCCTATTTATGCTCCCACCTCAAAAATTTAGGATTAATGTTTAAAGTTAGGCCTTAGAGTTAGAATTTAAAGAATTAGAGGTATGATATATTTTTTAAAATTTATAGTTTAAGATTTAAAATTTAGAATTACAGCTTAAAATTTAACTTTTATTAAATGTAGGGCCATAGAAAGAGACAACGAGAAGAGCAGAGAACTTATGTCCGAGAGTGAGTGGATTAATCTGGTTTTAACAAACTTATACTAAAACTGTTCCTGATGCTGCCTCAACAATAATCCCACTAAAAACATACATTGGGTAGTAGTTTAACTTGGTAGTTGGTACATAAGACCATCCGACAAAAGTAAACAAATCTTGTACATATTTAAATTAGTCGAGAAGCAATGATTTAAAAAGAAAATGTATATAAACTTATAGGTTAAATATTATTGTTGTTTTTTTTTTACCTTTACTTTTTGTATATCCCAATTCCCATGCTTGAAACCGAAGGGGGATAATATATGAAAATAAGTTTGATGAAGTAGAGGTTTACATCACACGTGTGTACGCGTTGCTTCATTGATATTCATTTATAAATAGGAAGGTGGGAAGTTGTGGTTTGTGATCAAGACTACTTCCATTCTCTTTCTCTTGTTTTGGGGAAGATGGGAAGGCAACCGTGTTGTGAGAAAGTAGGGCTGAAGAAAGGGCCATGGACTGCTGAGGAAGATAAGAAGCTCGTCACCTTCATCCTCACCAATGGCCAATGCTGCTGGCGAGCTCTTCCTAAGCTTGCTGGTTTGTTAAGGTGTGGCAAGAGTTGCAGGCTGAGATGGACTAACTATTTAAGGCCAGACCTCAAAAGAGGACTTTTATCTCAATATGAAGAACAAATGGTGATTGATCTCCATGCTCAACTTGGCAACAGGTTCTTTCATTCCCCATTTCTTTATTTTTCACCATTCATTTAAAAAATGAATGTGTGTGTAGACAAAAGAATACATGTGTGTGGTGACAGTTCTTAAAAAAATAAAAAAGCATGTAGCTTTAGAGGGATGAATGAAGCAAATTTCTTTTACATGGATATTTCTTGTGGCTACAAAAAAGTCATCCCATTTTTGTAATGGTCCCAAATTTCTACTCATTATTTTACTTTACATCATCACGCTTGCTTTCTTTTAATTAATTCATTTTTTACAATAATTTTGAGAATTCCAGATGGTCTAAGATTGCTTCTCATCTCCCTGGAAGAACTGACAATGAGATCAAGAACCACTGGAACACTCACATCAAGAAAAAGCTGAGGAAAATGGGCATTGATCCTCTCACCCACAAGCCATTATCAACAGCTGAAGAGCAGCAGGAGCAAAAGAAGCAAGTCTCCAAAGCAAAAGAGGAAGATAAGAGCACATTATTTGAGCCAATGGAGATGAACAATACTAATATTGATGGTTTCTGCACTGATGAAGTTCCATTGATTGAACCCCATGAAATCTTGCTCCCTGCTGCACCATCAACTTCTTCATCTTCATCTTCATGTTCGTCTTCATGTACAAATTCATCCAAGTTCCTTGAAGATTTGCACTACTTTCCTGCAGATTTTGAATGGCCCTCAGACTACACCACCACCGATACTGATAGCAACAACTTGAGCCTGTGGGATATTGATGATTTCAGCAGCTGGGATTTGGTAATCAATAATGATGGCGATAGTGATAGAAAGCTACATTTTGATTCATTATCATCTCCTCTATTTCAGTGCCCAACAATGGGTGTTGATCCAGATTCTTGGACATATGGACTTTTATAATTTTGTTTTCATAACAGGAAAATGAGAAGAAGAAAAAAAGAGGGAATTCCATCTCTTTATTTCTAGTTTCTCTTTTTTTTTTCTTTTTAATGTTTCCATAATACATAAATAAATTTTCATTTGTAAATGATGGATGGACTGAAGAGACGAAGTTAATGTGCTGGAGTTCAAATTGACTTTTTTTTTATCACAAAGTAAGCGTCAAATTATTTCCATAGTTTAGTTTCTAGTTTTAATTAGGATTATTAGACCTTGTTTACACGTTTTCTGGTTAAATTAAAAAAAGAAGAAGCTCATACACTTATTATTTTCAAACTACTTTACATTTCATGTTGAGGTGGAAGTTGACGTGCCAAAATGACATGATAAAAATTTTAGGTAAACTATTTCCGGTGCTATTTAATTATTGGTCTAATTCTATTTTAATCATTGAATTATGAATTTTGTCAACTAAACAATAAATTATTTCTTTAACGAGGTAGATAGAAGACAACAAGATTTATGTTTCAATTTAGGAGATGGTGGAGAGAAAATTTTAAGTTCAATAATTTAGAAATTTGATCAAACATTATGCAAAAAAAAAAAGGGCTAAAATGATTATCATGGATAAGTTGTCTTTATAGGATTGTTGAGCAATAGAGATTTTACTATTATTGTAAAATGGTGTAACCTAGATTTCAAGTTCCCTCTAGATTCATTCTAACAAAAAGATTGCGTAAAAATTTACTTCTCGACAAAGAGTTTGCCTCACTACTGATGTATGGATTTCTCGGCATAATTTTAGTTATTTGTGTCTCACATTTCATTTTATTGATAGTGAATGAAAATTGTATAAACGAATCTTGGATTTTATACACATTTTCTAGTCATTTGAGTGATGTGATAAAAAAGCATTGAAAAATACTTACTTGAGTGAGGAATGGATAAAATACTCATAATCGCGGTAAATAAAGCTAGTTCCAACGTCATTGTAATCAAATATACAAAGAAAAAGACTTAATAATTGGAAATAAAGTATTTTAGAGAGCGACTACCTTCACATATTGGTTGATAGCAACTTAAACTTGTGTTTTAAATGTTAATTAGTTTTCCTTTCTTGTCATATCTATCTAAGTAATAGAATTAGCTTAGTTGTTTAGTATTGTTGTTTATTTTATTAGTCCTAAGTTCAAATCCTATCCATTTTTTTTATTTTCTCTAATTTTCACCAACAAAGTAACCTTTAATAAAATATGTTATCAAAATATGTCACCTGGAAAGGGTTGGCCCTTCATATCACTGGTATGAAATTTCACGATGTGCAATACTCCTATTTTAGTTCTTTGTTTTGTTGGTTAAATTTATTAAAATAAAAACACTAAAATTAAGGGGGAAATAGGACATGTGTCACTATCGAATTGGTAGGTTAAATTAAAATTAAAATCAAATTGATAAAATGTGTAAGCAATGAAGACTAAATATATAATTATGTAAATTTACGTAACTTTCACATCACTATTTCCATCAGAAGTTAACGATCATTGACTTGATTGAAACTATTTAATAAATGTGTGATCGAATTGATAAAATTTATAGTTAGATGGTCAAAAAAGAATTAGATCTATAGTTGGGTGGCTATGGATGTATATTACCCTTTTAAAGATTACTGTTTTTACTTCAATTTTTATACTCTTTTTTCAATACTTTCAATTTTTACGCCTTTTCTTTTTTGATTCACGTGTTTTCATCTAATTTCTCTCTCTTTTATTTTCTCAACTTTCATCCTCTCCTCATTTCTTTAATCTTTTTGTTTCTTCCTCGTTATTTTCAATTTGTTTCATTTTGGTCTCCATTTACTTTTATTTCTCCCATCTTATCTTTTACCATCAAAAGTCGATGCTTGTTGTCCAACTCTGACAAAATCATCCTGTTATGACCGACTCTACTCTAAAAAAATTATTTGAACACAATAGATAACGTCAATTAGTAAAAAAAAAAAATTCAAAGTATCCGGATGTGATTGAATGATTTTAGAAGTGTTGGACTTAGATGCTTGAAAGAACAAAAGTGAGGGGTAGTGGGATACCTTCATTCCTCCACTGGCCGACAAACGCGTAGAGCAGCAGGACACGCAAAGGTAGCAAGGAAACAAATTGATTCGACTTAACTAGTATAAGTTTAAGCTTGACTAAACAAAAGTCAACACACTTGTGGGTAGTATTGCATTACATAATTTGGTCAAAATAATTGTTTTTGTTAATAAAAAATAATGAATCAACTGACTATAAATAATTTGAAATGATTTGACAAAATAACATGTCAACAGTAAAAATAATTTTATTATTTTTTTGACTAATATGTCATTATGTAAGGTCAACATATTTATCTATATGACACTGCTATAATAGTTTATGTAGATTTGTCACGTCATTTCAAGCTATTTAATGATAGTTAACTAATAGTTCTCATTTACGACAAGATTAAAAAAATTTTAAAAAAAAAAAACTAAAGCTCAAAATCACAATTCAATTTAGAGACATGTTTTCAGTATTATACCTATTACTATGGTTCCCTTTTTACTTTTATTTCATTGTATTTTTTTTTTCTTACCAACGCACATCACAGTCAAACCAACTATTTGGACCATATATTCTCTCTTGCCCTTTGGCCCCTCCTATGTCATACCTATTTAGTTAAGACGTACAAGGTAATTTTGAAATTTGGATCACCTCAATTCGAAATGCACATATATTTCTCTTTAAATTTAATTAAATATAAAATATTATTCTTAAATTATTTAAATAACAAACCAAGTCGAACTAAGTTCAATATGTGTTCCTTTCACAAGTAAAACTTTCTAAACTAATAAGATATAGTTGATATGTATACACACAAACTTAATATTTCTTTTGAAATTTCTCTATTTTTATTGTATATAATAAAAATAAAATAAGAAAAATTACATTTGAGAGAAACCAAAATTTCATCTTTCCTCTAAATTTCTAAATGGATAAATTGATCATTTACAGCAAATTGTATAATATTTTAATGAATGTCAAGATCTACTATTATAATTTCATTTCATTTTTGTTCCAATAAGTCACATATATCGGTAGATCCAATCAAACATTATTAGATCAATTATATGATGTCTAGTTTTTTAACTCAGCAAAATAGTTATATGCATCTGATTAAAAAAATTAATATATGATTTTTTAGATATTGAATTTTCAAATTTTTTTATCTGGATTTTCAAATTAATAGTAGTAAGATTGTTCGGATCAGAATTTTTTTTCACAACCCTACCTCCGAGAATATTGTAAAATATCTTTAATATATGATTTACATTTTTGTTCTCAAATGTGGTAAATATGCAAATAAAATTTAGGGTAAACTACATAAATGACCGTCATATTATTGGGAAAGTTACAATTTGACCACCTTACTTTTTTCTAAGCAATTAAACCATCATACTATTAAATTAGATGCAATTTGACCACCAGCCGTTAGAGGTTAAGGGTGACATGTCAATTAAAAAAATAAGGGTATAATTACACATTTGGTCCTCGTTACTTATACACTCTATCAATTTAGTCCTAATTTTAATTTAATAAAATAAATTAATTGTTTAATTAGGTGATCCTCCAATAAGGTGGTGACACGTGTCACCTAAAAGGAAAATTAAAAGTAACGAAATTAGGGCTGAGGGATTCAAACCAATGCTCTATTGGTGGAAAGAAGCATGTGATTGCCACTAGGCCAAGCTTACTTTGGTGATATGAAGTACAACATATAATATGTGTTATATTGTTGTTAATGCCTGAAAAAATGGAAGAAATGTGGTTTTAGGGAACACGACATATTTATGATGCAAAATATATATCACTCAATTAAATAAATATAATAATTAAATTAAGGTTAACAATATTTTGTATATATTTTAAAGTATAGCTAATGCACGATTTAAAATAAAAAATTAAAATTATATTAAATTCATTTAGAGAATCCAAACTCACGAACATAATTCAATATAATTTAATTTTTTATTGAATTAGATGTTTTTATAATTTTAGAATTATATTGAATTATGTTCGTTAGTTTGGATTCTCTAAATGAATTTAATATAATTTTAAATCGTACACTAACTATAATTTTAAATATATACAAAATATTGTTAACTTTAATTATTAGATTTATTTAATTGGGCTAGATGTTTTTTTTTTTTGCATCAAAAGTATGTCATGTTCGAGTTCCCTAAAACTACATTTCCTCCATTTTTTCAGACATTAACAGCAATATAAAACATATATTATATGTTGTACTTCATATCACTAAAGTAAACTTGGCTTAGTGGCAAGCACATGTTTCGTTAACTTTATGGTGGTTGAATTGCTTAGAAAAAAAAAGTAAAGTGGTCAAATCGCGACTTTTTCAATAGTATAGTGGTCATTTATATAGTTTACCCTAATAAATATACAATTCAATAATAAATGAAAAAAATTAAACATGTTAGGGATCAAAATTGAATGAAAGTAAAACTTGAAAGGGTAAAAATAGTAAGTAGTTGTGTTAAATTAGACTACAATCAAAAGAGGAAGACCAAGATAACAATTAACCTCAGTGTAACAAGGCCCATTATTTTTTATATTTTTGGATCATTTGAAATTTAAATATTGTGACTCGTATTTGATACGATTATCTGATTTTTCTTAGATATCAAATCTAAATTAATCAAAAAAAAATTAAAATAGATCAAATATCAAAATTTCAAATCAAATCATCAAATAAACAAATAAGATTGTTCGGATCAGAATTTTTTCCACAGCCCTACCTCGGAGAATGTTGTAAAATATATATAATATATGATTTACATTTTTGTTCTCAAATGTGGTAAATATGCAAATAAAATTTAGGGTAAATTATATAAATGGCCACTATTTATTAGAAAAAGCGCGATTTGACTACCTTATTTTTTTAAAAAATTAAATCATCATACTATTAAATTAGATGCAATTTGATCACCAGCCGTTAGAGGTTAACGACATGGTGACATGACAGTTAAAAAATAGGAGTATAATTACATGTTTGGTCCTCGTTACTTATACACTCTATTAATTTGGTCATAATTTTAATTTGATAAAATAAATTAATTAATTAAGTGGTGAGTCACCACCTTATTGGAGGACTTTAATTATATTTATATTATTTATTAATTTATTTTTTATCCTCCACACCAAATTAAAGGAAGAAAATAAAATGAAAGACCATCTTATCTTTAACAAGATTCAAACCAGGGTCCCCTACATGGTGTGCTACATGTTTACCATTAAGCTTAAGTAAATTTTTTTAAATACATTACAAAACTTAATATTAAGTTTTAAAATCAAAACACTTTTTGGTCGATTTTTAATTAATTTCAGATAAATTTCTCTAAATTTAATGAAAAATTATTAATCACTAGCACATTCATAATCTGTTTTCGTTCAACTCAAGAAAAAAAATAACAAAAATGAAGAAAAATAGAACATTAATTGCAAAAATGGAATGAACCCAGACCCTCTCTTCATCTTCTCAAACAGTTTCTTAAAAATGAAAAACCCAGAAAATCTTTTCTATCAATAAACAGGCTATGAAATTATGAAAGCAAAAGAACTATACAACAGCAACAAAGTCTAATTTAAATCCAGGGGAAACTAAGCAACAAAGATAACGAATCATAACCATGTAAAATTCATATTAAAGCGTACACGGTACATCCACACAAAACAAAGAAGAAACAGTTTGAACAAAAAAAAAACAAAGAAGAAACAGAGCAGAGCTAGAGATTCCAAAACCGTGACGAAAGTCCACAACACGTGGTCAACGAAGAAAAATTATATCATCTTCGAGTCCCCTTAATTCATATTTATTATCTTTTTTTCCACAAAAAATAAATTAAAATATATATTAAGTTTTGTAACATATTTCACATAGATCCTCTTGGCTTAGTGATAACTGATAAACGCGTAACACACCATGTAGGGGGACCATGATTTAAATCTTGCCAAAGGTAATATGGTCTTTGGTTTTATTTTTTTCCTCTAATCTGGTGACACGTGTCACCAGATGGTTAGAGGAGAAAAAATAAATTATTAAATCAAATAAAAATAATTAAAGTCATGCAATAATGTGGTGACACGTTTCACCACCTAATTAAATAATTAATTTATTTTATCAAATTAAAATTAGGACTAAATTGATAGAGTGTATAAGTAACGAGGACCAAATCTGTAATTATACTTCTATTTTTTAACTGCCACATCACCCTACCGTTAATCTCTAACGACTGGTGGCAAATTATATTCAAATTAATAGTATGGTGGTTTAATTGCTTAGAAAAAATAAGGTGATCAAATTGCGACTTTTCCAATAGTATAGTGGCTATTTATGTAATTTACCTTAAAATTTAAGGTTGACGTACGAAGCTAACGATGATGAGAATCACACGTAATGGGTAACCTATATAATACTAATATAAAACTATGGACAGTTTAGGGTAAAACACAGGTGTTCAGGAAAAAATATATAAAAGGTAAGGATCAAAATTAACTTTTTCAATTCTTGCTGTTGTGATGTTTCTGAAAAAGAGATACTTATGATTTACGTAAAGTAAAATTTGAATTTGTAGAATCTTAACCTTTTGTGGATCAGGCCAAAACTTATGCGTTTACTAAACTTAAATATAAATACAAATATCATAAATTTTAATTGATTTAGTGAGATAATGTCTTAGATTTTTAAAGTGGAGTTAAAAGAATTGAATTTTAATATCGTGAATGTAACAAATAAAATTGATAAAGTTGATTTCATAATAAATTTATATAGTATTTAATTTAAATTAATCGGTAAATAAATTATATATTAATGATTTTGCAAAACTCAAGATATTAATGGTCTCCCATAAAATATGGTTTAAAGTTTAGGTGTAAGGGTGTAAAAAACTGATTTAACTTGAAAATTCGACTGGAACTGATTCGAGGTGATGATGACCCGAACTCGACTGAATCTGACTTGATTGTTTTGGATCTGAACTTGACTTGAGATCGATCCGAATCTGAATTGAACGCGATAATGTGATAACCAAACTCAAACTGCATTTGACATGATATGAATTCGACCCAAAATTAACCTGGTAAATATTTGATAAAACATGACTTGAAACGACCCAAGATTCAATTTTACCTTATCTGTTATCAACCCGACATATTAATTGACCTGGCATGTAAGTGAGTAGAGTAAGTGTTACATTTTTATTCAATTTAACCCCCTAATTATTTGGGAGGAAAATTAACCAACCAATCCAAAATTATTTTTTTTCTATTTTTTTCGTATACCAAAACTCTTGATTGTTTGTGAATTACCCACTCAATTCAAAATTCATATACTCTAAACCATATAACCTTATAATATAAACCTTAAACCCCAAAATATATACCCTAAAATATATTATTATTATTATTATTATTATTATTATTATTATTATTATTTGACATTGTTGAATGTATATTTTAACTTACTGCAAATCTGAAATTGATAGAGCATACTTTTCTATTTAAGGAGATATATAATATGTGTTTATAATAATTTTTTGGCGCTGTATAATTCAAATATTATTAGTGAATAAAATGATGATATAATATCATAAAATTTAAAATTAGATCCAATCAAATTTATTCTTAATAATGTATTATTATCATGTTTTGTTATCGGTTTATAGCTTATCGAATATTCATCCATTTGCTTATTTTACTTACATATTTTTAAATAGATACTCATGGTTGAGGTTGAGGTTGAAGGGAATAAAATCACCACAAATTAAATACATAGACAACTCGGCACTATGTACATAGCGAATGCATCTCAATGTTATGAGCGATTACTAGAGGTGTACAAAAAAATCGATCCGATTGATCCGATCTGATTATCTGTTGATTCGATCCGAAATTTTAGATATTCAATTTGTTTTTTATTTTTTGGATAATTCGGATCGAATATCCGAAAATTTCGGATCAGATACGTATAGTTATTTCACATTCGGATCGAATATTTGATTATCTGATATCTGAAAATTTAATTTTTTATAGGTATTTATATTGTTATATTTGATATTTTTACTTGTTATATATGTAAAATTGAAATTTTCATGGATACAAAATATTGTTATATTTAATAATTTGTTGATTGTTATATTCGAAAACTTAAATTTTTCATGGATATGACCGTCAAATTAAAACAAAATCAAATAAAGTCATAAATTTCGGATATTTGAATATTCGAATATACGAATATCCGAATTTTCAGATATCTAATTTTTTTGTATCGGATATAAATCGTTATTTAGGCGATTCAAATTTTTCAGACATCCAAAATTTCAGATCGGATCCAATATACGAAAATGAACACCCTAGCAATTACAGAGACAACTCAACTTTTAGTTGGAAAGGCGCAACGCTTAACGATAGCGTCTAAGGCTCTTAATTGGTTCAATTAGGTTTTAACAGTTATAGAGTTTTTTGTTTAGTTGTTCTTTTATGGGGTAAAAGAAAACAATTAGACATTTGTACTTGGAGAGAAATACTCTCACAATTCAAAATATAATTTCTCTAAAATTTTCAATTAATTCATATACCCTAAAGCTTAAAAATTAATTTTCTAAACTCTATATACAATAAGTGAAAGGCATAAAATGATACATATATTACAAATTGCAATATAATAACTTAACATGATATTTAGAATGACCTGAATTTAATTTGATACCTGAAATGATCTGATCTAAAGTTTATTTGTACCTGATTAAGACTAGACTTGAAGTTCACCCAAAACTGATTGTACCCGACTCGAATTTTATCTGAAGAACCTACGTGACCCGGCCTGAACTTAACTTGATACCCGAAATGGCTCAACCCATAGTCCATCCAAACCTAAATTAATCGCTCGGAACCGAACATTTTAACTCGAATTTGATATTGACCTGACCTGAAATTAACTCGACCCAAATCCGAATTGAGTCTGAGCTGGGATTAATGCGACGTTGATTTGTACTCAAGTCGACATAAACCCTTCATGAATTGAGTCAAACTATTGACTTGATATAATATAATATGAATTCGGTTTGACCCAACCTAATTTATTTCGACCTGAAATTGATCCGAATACCTCCCTATTTGGGCGGTTGCTAAATCATGGGGCTGTCGTCCCACCCACGCGCATGTTTATTTTAGAGGTTTTTAGTGGATATGAGGGCCCTATATTTTTCTTTAAAGGGGAACTTGAAGGACTGGGTTCTGAGGCATGTGCACAGCACCCCATTTTTTTCAGTTATGAATCAAAGCTCCAATGTGTGTTTTATTCTTTCATTTCATCCCTTTCATGCTATAATTGTGGAGTGTCCAGGTTTTTTTTCTTCTTATAAAATTAACCAATGGAATTGCGACACGTCACCGTTTCTTTGTAATGCTTTTGTCATGTTAATGGACAAAGTTTTCAAAAGCTTTTTTTTCTTTTTAAAATTTCGATCATGAGCATGACTTAAGCAAGTGATGAAGATGATGTATAATGTAACCATTCATTCAAAATAAAATAGAACCTAACAAATGTTCACGTAGAAAAACGGATGATGTTCATTATAAGAAACATGAGTTCAAATCATAGTCAAAAAGTTAAGAATATATATAAACATATATTACCTTTTAATTACCTTTAAACTATTAAAAAAATAAGTAAAGCATGAATTTTGATAACTATTTCTAGGCATTCTTTAACTTGAAATAACTATATATTTGTAATTAATTTATTTATATCATAATCGATGATAAATTCAACGTAATTTTAAATATAATAAAATTGGTGTTAATAAAGCTCGTGGTACACCCGTCTCCTCAAATATAATAATAAAGATTTATATCTAATACACTAGCGGTGAAAATTTTGAGTTTCCACAAACGCCTTAGTTTTAGGATTTATGGACTTAGTTTAGGATGTAGGGTTTAGGTATTTATGTGTAGGGGTTTAAAATTTAAGGGTAATGGTTAGAATTTAGGGGTTATGATTTAGGGGTTAAAGATTATGATTTAGGTTTTAGGGTAATATGTTGAGGATTTAGGTTTTAACCTATAAACTCAAAATTTGAACCCCGAAACCCAAAATTCTATCCACAATCACTAAATTATAAATTGCTAAACCAAAACCCTTAAACCATACACTCTAAAATGAGTCATTAAACCCTAAAATTAAGGCACTTGTGAAAACTAAAAAATTTCACCGCCAGTGTATCAAATAATTATCCTAATAATAATAGGATTATTATCCTATACACTGGCGGTGAAAATTGAAAGTTTTTGTAAGCGCCTTAGTTTTAGAGTTTAGGGTGTAGGCTTTAGGATTTAGGTGTAGAGATTTAGAATTTAAGGATAGTGGTAAGAATTTAGAGTTTAGGCTTATAATTTAGGGTTTATAAGTTAAAACTTAAATCATAACCATGTTACTCTAAAAAAAAAACCTCAACCTCTAAACCCTAAATTCTAACCACCATCCCTAAATTCTAAACCCTACACCCTAAGCTAAAACTCTAAACCCTAAAACTAAAGCGCTTGTGGAAATTTTCAGTTTCCACCTCTAGTGTATAGGATATAAATCTATAATATTATATATTTCAAGAGTGTCTTAAATATTACAACTTACGACTTTATTTTTTAATCACTGATACTCAATTTATTAATAATTAGTTTGGATCAAGTGCTACATATGTCCATTATGGTGACGACATTCTAAACTCAATTTACTTAACTTACAATTTCAAAATTTGACTCTAAATATTACTTATAAAATCCATCATTTCATCTCACTAAACTTACTGATAGTTAATAACTTGTTATTCTTTTGTCGTTCTTATATCATTAGAGTTAAAGAAAAACTTTTCTATTGTATAATATAATTTATTCTTTTATATAAAATTCATATATCAAAATATAAAAAAGAATTTATCCGTATATTATTTTTAGATTTTTTTATTCTAAAAAGTAAAGAACTCATCAAATTATTTCCAGATTTAATGATGTTTACTGGGCAAAAAAGTGAAGACATGGAGACTACAACTCGTCTTTAAACAGTACCTTTCCCATGCTGGTAATGTTCAAAGTCGAATGGTAAGCCATGCATCTTAAAAACCATACTGCTACGTGGCAGAATTTGGGGTGTGCAACCACTGCTTAAAGACTGGTTTCCCACCCTCCGTTTTTCTACAATACATGGCATGTGGCTTTCCAGCCTCTGCACTAATATCGTTTATTGTTGCACTGTTCATAGACATGGGTGAGCAACCCGTTTTTAAACAGTGCACGGGTTGCCCAACAAATGACAGGTGGCATCGTGCTAAGTTGAAAGAAGGAGGATAACACCTCGTTTTTAAACAGTAGCACAACTCGAAAATCAGTTTTAAAATTGGGTTGTGATATTTCCGGCTTTAAATCTTCTACAATAATCATCTCTATTCTGGGAAATAATTTCAAGGGAACACTATTGTTGGAATAATAAAATTCAAAACTAATATTCAGGTAAAAATTCCAAATATAAAGAATAGAAAGTTGGTGTTTAGAAGAAAAACATATTTGGGACATCCTAAGAAATTGATACGAAATACGAAAGAATTTCTTTTTAGGAAAAAAAAAACTATCGGAACATTTGACAAATTATATGATGTTTTTGTAATTAAAAACAAATTTGCAAATGTTGGCAACCACATTCTCTTTCACCTTTTCCACCTATTTCTTCCAATGTAAATGGATTGTATAAAAATTCTTTCGCCACTTTGATTCAAAATATTGTTGTCTTGAACTACTTATGGATAAGGTATCTTTTACTATATTAAGTTCCACCACGAAATTAAAATCCCTAATATGCAAATGTATATGAAAAAGGATATTTTATTATCATAATATTGGGTCCAAAAATGAGTCATGCTAAGTTGCTAACACACCATGGAAATTAGAGGATATGAAGAGTATTATTATTGTCTATCATTTACATATTACTGTGAATTTCTTTTTATTTGGCTTAACTAGTAGTCTCTAATTTATTGGCTGACTAATTCGAATTGGGTACTGTAAATACCTCTTATGGAGACGACTCTCTCAACCCAATTAACTCCATTCCAATAACAGAATTCAAACCTTCAATCTTACTTAAGGGATCTAGTGCTTCATCCCACTAAATCAACCGATTGATGATTATACTGCAAATTTATTGAACATATAAAACAATATGCAAAACAACTTCAATGGGCACATTTTTTTTTAGCATGAGAACGTTCCTTTCATTTATTTGTTTTGTTTTAAGTTTGGAAATGCATTGTATCACTCAAAAAGTGATAATGAAATAAAAAAAGAAGGAAATGGCCCATCCATTTTGGTTGAAGAACCTTATCTAGTGCAATCCTAAAAGGTTGTAGATTGGAGTAAAAGTGGAGTAAGATTAAACACCGACCCACTCTGCTATAAAAACATTTCCCTTTTGCTCTTTCAAATAATCAATCACACCTCCACCTGTATCAATCATTTCTTCCCACTTATTTCTTTCAGTCTGTTAGGATTTAAAATAATAATAATCATTTTATTCATTGGGTGATTAGGTGCGAGTAAAATTAAATTAAAATTCGACTTATAATTTCATAAATTCGATTCATCTTTAAAAAAGTTTAAATAAAATTTGAGTTGTAAAAAGTGACTCGAATAACTCTAAAATTTTAGTAAATGATTATAGAAAGCCGTTTAAATTAGAACAAATTACTACAATTTATAAATCTTTATAATTAAATTTGAACAGAAACTCGAACAACTTAATTCAAGTCAAATTTCATAAACTCAACTTTTTTCTGAACAATTCCTACCTAAGAGGAGGGGGAAGAGGAAATTTGCTCCTACCGAGTTTAGAACCCACAACCTATGGGGAGAAGAGATGTCAACTAAGAGCTTTTAACCACTTACACTAGGGGTTGTTGACTCATAAACTCAACTTAAAAGTATTTCAAATAAAGTTTGTGTTGTAGAATATAATTGACAAACTTAAATTCTTATAATTTGATTTCACTCGCTCAAATATTCAACCTAATGAGTGTGATAGTTCTTTTTAAAATAAAGATTAAATCAGCAACTTTTTTTTCAAAAAGAACAAAATAGCAGATGGCCACTTGAGTTAAGTTGTCATCCATAACGTCATCAAGATTATTATTATTATTTTTTTGGTACAAAATATTTTTTTTAAAATTGCTTTTATCCTTTTGGAACTATGCTACCTATTGTTTTTGGTGAACGAACTTAGAGCACTTGGGTCGATCTCATACATTCCAAAAGAGGAAAGTGGTTGCATCATATACTTCTAATTCATACATATATTAGTGGAAGATAGACCTTAAAAAGTTTATTATTACTAATCTTTTACTGAATCTAACGTTAATGTTATTTAATATGAACGATAAAAGAAAAAAAAACATTTGTTAAAAAGATGCAAATCCAATCATCAATTACAATCTAAATATGATGGACTTGTTTGATAAACAATTTTTTAGCTAAAATTAGAAGTTTGAAGTATTTTTAGAGGTTTAACTAGTTAAATTCGTTAATTTAAATGTTTGATAAAGAGAGGATTGTAATAGCGGATTGGCGTGAAACCTCTCATTTTGAAAAAACTCTTTTTAGGAGCTTTTTGAATTAGAGGTTTGGATAAAATACTTATAAAGACTCGTCTTTAATAATTATAAGAAATTTATCTAAAAAGAATTTGAATAACTAATAAAATTAAAAAATAATTTCATAAATAAGAAATTAATATATACATATAAATTTAATAATTATTAAAAAATAATTTCACAAATACAAAATTAATATATACATTCATTCATAGTTTCTTAGAAATGATACTAAAAAAATAATTTTCATAATCTAATTAATATTGATAGATACAAAACATTAATAACTAGTAATAAATTATTCAAACAAGTATTGAATATAATTCTTTAAAAAAATATTGAATATAATCATGTCTTTATATGTCATTTTGTTTGTTCAAATAATCAAACAATTATCAGTTAATTTTATCAAACAATTTTATACAATCAGCTAATACAATCCGCTAGCTAAATAAGCTAATGCTGTCAGCTATCTGCTATCAACTAATATAATCCGCTATTAGCTCATTGTCAAACAAGACCGATGTAAAAGTTTTCTTAAAGAACCAATTAATTGATAAAATTGTATTGTAAACAATGGCATCCTACATTCAAATCTCAATTTTTTGCATTCTCTTGTTCTCAAATTCAGTCTAGTTTGGTGGTCCAGATTTATTTATTTATTTGAAGGAAGTGCTCCAAATTTATTAATACTTCTCGTATTTAATATTTTTGACTTGATTAATTCAAAAAATTTAACTCATTTCGAATCGATCAAATGCTCAGCTCTATTCATTGAGTTGTAAAACCCCCGATTGATAAGCTATTGATTCCTCAATCCAGAAACTGACTATCATCATGTTCCTTTAAAATTAAGCATCAAATCAGCCGCAAATAAATTTAATTATTATAAAATTTAACAGTTAATGTTGGTCAAATAACTTAATTGATTAAATTTATTAATTCAAACGTTAATATGATAGTCTCATCCTATAACTTAATTGATTAAATTTAACAGTTAATGTTCCTTTTCGCCTGATGTCAGTCAAATTGCTCATGCATAATAACTTCACTATTTCTTGGTTTTTTCATCCCTAGTTTACTTGCCAAATGTGCTTGTGACATTTAAGGCTTTGCTTTGTTGAATGTAAAAATTGAAATACAGAAAAATTGAGTTAAAAAAGAAGAAAAATAAATACATTTTAAGTGTTTGATAGAAAAGAAAATAAGACTGATCATTTCAATTTCGAAGGAAAATACGAAAGAAATTGTGAGAGGTTCAAGTTAATCAATAAAAGTAAAGAAAATAAATGTTTCTTTCATTGAAGTTACTGCTTCTGGAGCATACTGTCTTCCATTTTAACTTCAAATAGTCGAGGTCATCGGGCTGAATCCGTCCAAGTTTCAGAGGTTTGAGAATAAGCATGTTCGGATTCGATTCACCCTTTAATGTAATCTAGAGGTTGTCACCTGTACTTGAAGTTGATTCAATGCTGGCATATCCTTTATATATAAAGAGCAAATGCGCAACATTGGTTAATGAAATGACACAATACCATATCCAACATCTGTCCTGTTCTAACATCAACATAGAAATGTAAACCTACAAACATAAGAAAACAGTAGCCAATTGAACATACTCTCGTCGGCACTCAACTCCAAGTCTGGGTAACATTTTGACTACATATAAACAGCAAAGCAGAAAATCAAATCTACACGGCTCGTACGACCAATGTGCTACACAACATAACTAACTACACACCAATGTCAAAGGGTATTGACACATTGTACAAGCAATATGTAAATGATCATATGTCCATGTTATCAAATATTTCACCATCTTCCTCGTTACATAAGTTGTCAGCAAAAAAACCATCCGCGACCAAGTTACTGCCAGAAACAACATACGGTAATGAGGCCCTAAAGATAATCATCCAAGCTTGCAAATAGCTATAAATTATCAGGGACGTAATTAGACCCACCTCAAGCAGCAAAAGCTGAAACTCACTACTCGCTTTAGCTTCCTATTGTAGAAGAAGAAACCAAAGGACCATCTGGAAATACAAGTCCCCAACTATTAATGATCAATTATGGCCCAATGGCATGTCGCTGATGTATTAATTAAATACACACACACACTTACATAGCTCCTTTCTCTAGAAAGGGATCTGCATCGGAGTCTGGATTATAACTATAAATTTCACACTCCGAGAGTTTCACAACCTGCATAACCCGGTATTTTAAAATCGCCATCTGCTGGGACTTGCATTTAACCATTTCAAAATTACTCACCTCATCTAGAGCCTTATAAATTGTTTCCAGGAGTGAACTGCCTCCGTATGTCTCAACCCATTCCTGTCATTGATGTGAAGCAAGAAATGATGCAAGCGATTCGTATCAAGAAACTTACATGCAATGCAAAGCGACTTATTTAAGGATAAGATATCACAACAGAAAAGGTGAATGCAGCAGTAGTAACTGCAAGTTAAATCATTTGAGAAAATGCATATTCTCTCTCACAATCTTGGCTTCAAATCTTTGGAGATCCATGTCAAGTGGATTAAAGAACACTTATGCCAATACCTTTGACGCTTCAAGCATGTAGGTATCAAAAATCTGTTCAAAGGTATCCCAGCTTTCCTCGGTGAAGAACTGGTGTGCGTTGACTGCACTGGAAACCACAAAGGCACATACAATATCATGATATAAGGGAACCGTATCAAAACAGACATGAATGTCAGTATAAAGCACTCGATGGCACAAATATGACTTGAATCGGACACAAACAAACCCATACAATCAACAGGATTAGACTTGGGAAATGGAGAGAATTGAACTCTCAGCTCCTCCTAGAGCGACAGTAGACTGAACTGTCCGTCAAAACCTTTTGACAACACTCCCAAAGCAATAAAAAGAAGATTATATAGTGGGTTGTCAAGTCGCCCAATAAGCTGACAGTGGCATTACCCATAATCCTCCTTTTAAACACTCTTTGAAATGAAAATGTGCTGATCAAACATATACAGAGATATCAGATACCTGAAGTCATAATCAGGGTACATATGATAGAGGGTAAGCACCAAATAGATCAAAGTCTTCCGGCTGAAATGCACATGATAGAAATCTGGTAAAATAAATATGAATGAAAATAATCAAACCATGTAAAAATGAATATAATATTTAAAACCTTGATCTGCTCAACAGGAATTCAACTGGTGAGGAGGAGTCAGTATCTGAGGATTTCCCAAGATAGTCAAGGATCTGATATGAAACAAGCATCGGAAAACCCTCAATCCCAACAATAATAAAATTCTAAAGAAAATAGGAACCAAACACATGATATATTGTATGTTCTCAAACCTCATTCTCCAAACTGAGAGAGAGTCTTTTATCTGTTCCCGTGTGTTTGCCTAGAAGCATGGGAAAAACAGAGTTTGAATCAAATATCTCCTAAACCTTCGGGACAACTTATGCAGGAGAACTTACAAGAGTATGCTTCAAGGCTTCCTTTGATGGTACGCTCACCGAGGTTTAAATCATTCAAGAAATCATTTATTCTAGAAAATAAGATACAAATGAAGACATACATCAAATCAAAAGGCAGAAAGTGACAAAGATCATGAATCTAAGGACTAAGAAGGGGAGGAAAATCTGTTAATAGTTGAAAATTACCGGTCGAGCGGCGTGTATTCTAAGAACTTCATACTGAATCCGTTAAGACTGATACTTGGATCTTGCTGTCAAGGATGACAAAACTGGAAGGTCCTGCAAACACAAGAAAGAAAAGATTTATACAATGAAACTAGAATGTAGAAAATACTGCATGAACAACAAAGCAAACTATCACTAATACAATGCAATCAGATCAAAATACTTCAGGGTCACAAGCCGGATACATATATCAAAGCAAGTCAAACTCAAACGCCAAATAAAATTATAAAACTAAAAATAGAATTTTTAAAAAATGTTCATCATTTCTGAACAGAAACACACACCCTATTAACATAGCCCTCAATTTTGTCACTTCCCACCATAGTTTTTGTCTCATCCCTATCTATAGTCCCACTATTCCATTGTTGAGGATTTAAACATTGATTTTTTTTAAAAAAAATCAAATATAAATTATAATAAAAAAATTGCTTGCCAAGCCTTAATAAATTTGGAATTTTTCATCAGAGAGGAATTTGGGGCTTCGGATAAAAAATTTGTGTCTTTACCGTATCTTATTGAATTATCTACTACACTTTCAATTTCCATAAAAAAATGAAATTATAACTGCAAAACTTAAGGAAATCTAAATATCACGGCTAAAAATCCAACATCCGCTCCAAAACTAGACAATTTTGGCATTAATCCCCCTTTTGCTCGGAGAGGAAAAGTAAAAAGCCGCAAACTAAGCCCAAAATTTCACAGGAATTGAATAAAATAAAAATACAAATGTAGAATCTAAGTTACAAAAATAACAGAACTTTGAAACCAAATCAGAACAACAAAAAGGGGAAATTACCCTTCGCTGAACTCGATGTCAGAGGAGATAGGGAAAGCTTTCCGTTGTTTATGGCCGCCGGCCGGATATTAACGATTGGGCGACGAAGTTGGGGGGAGAGAAAGTTTTGAAGGCGAAATGAGGGAAGTCTCGGGAAAATCATAAATATAGGAAAAAGCCGAGAATTCGAAACGAAAAACGTGGCTATATTTATTTTTCATAGATATATTATAATTTGCAAGGCTGTGATTAGAAGCGGGATAATATAGAATGACTGTTTTGCCCTCTAAGTTTATCAGTTTTTGTTATTGGATAAATTGCAGAAATTGTCACTAATTTATGTTAAAATGTTATTTTTTACCACTAAACTTTCAAAAGTTATAAAATAAACACTAAATCATCACTAAGTTTTATTTTGTTACAAAATAAAAACAATGACTGATGTGACACATCAAACTAATAAGTTTCATTTGGTCTCTAACTATAACTAAAATTTTATTTTGTTAATTTTAAAAATACATATTTATTTTAAAAATTATATTTTTTTAGAAATTTCTTTACAAATCATAAAATTCTTTAATAAAACTCTGTATTTCTGGTTACTTACGTTTTTTTCACTTCCTTAAACCTATAACCTTTCAGCGCAGACTAATAAGATTGAGCGTATTATTAGGAATGTAAAACGAGATGCAAAACTAGTATACAGAAAGGAACTTAACCCAAACATTGCATTAATAAGAATAAACTTTATTTAATTTTATTGAGAATTTAATATTGTAATTATAAATTTTTGAGGAATTAAAAAATATAATTAGTTGTCTATTTGCCTGGTCCTAAATCCTAATAAAACATGTAGTACTATGTTCTAGCTACTGCCCTAAACCTTAAGCAAACTCTTGTCTGAATCAAGCATTTGCTGTAGTGCACTCCGGTAAAGGTGTAGGGTACCTACGCCGATCATCACAGTAAGAATAAAACATAAATTTTCTCCTGAAATCCTTCATCTGTTTTAATTTGTAGGGCTCTAAACCCGTGAAACTCGTAACGCCACCGGTAATTCCTTGCATGCATGATTGGATATTCTGCTGGTAACAACCACTTCCATAGATAGCGAAATCGGTATAATCCGTCGTGAACGGTGCGTATCGGTAATCAATCTTGTATTTCCCTCCTTCGGTTGCCCAATCCGAACCGTCCCATATTGTAGCGTACAACGACATCGGCTTGGAAGGGTAGTCCCCTCCCATGGCATCTACCCTATGGACTTGTCTCAAAGGGACGTCGTCCACGTAAAACACGGTCCAGTTCTTGTTCCAAATGAAGCTGTAGGTGTGGAAATCTTTTGTGGGGTCGAACCAGAGATTGTACCGCTCTTCTCGGCTCCGTTGTACGCTCCCATTGCCGAAAAAGTTTGTTTGGAGAACCCATTGTTCCCCTTGAATGTGCCCCAGGAACTCGAAGTCAAGTTCATCATGGTTGTTTTTGAAGATATCAGAGTTGGACGTGTAGAACGTGACAACGACGCCGGCCGTGTAGTTATTGGCGGGGAGTTTGATGGAAGCACTGAAGAAGGCGTCGCCGTAAAGGAGACGAGATTTGAAGCCAGAGCCAGTGAAATTTGTGAGCGATATCTGGACATCTGCACCGTTGAAACGAATGTTCTGATTACCGAAAAGGATCGAGAACGATTCATTGAACGATAAAAAGTTTAAAGGGTCGGGAAGTATGGAAGCTGAAATCGATGACAGCATGCAAACTAAGAACAACACTAGTAAAAACCCCATATTTTTTTTTACTTTTAATTGTTTTTATATAATCAACTCCGTTTGCAAATGAATATATATAATTGAATCATGACATTAAATATGGAAAGATTTATTTAGATAAAAAGTTTTTAAAAAATCATATATTTTTCCCGTTAGCTGATTTGTCTGATTTCCTTTTAAAAAAATATTTTCTGTCCATTTCTTTGTTTGGAGGGCGGGCAGCTGTGTTTAAATTGTACATGCAAACGACCAAGTTAATTAAAATAATGAAATTAAATGAATAAATAACAAAGTTTTTTTAATTATATAAATACAGTTTAGATCGACAAATTTTTATTTTCTGTTTCCTTTTTTACAACTCATACATTTTATCTTGAATAAGTCACTGCCACGTAAACAAATCCTATGACTCAAATTTACTCCATAAGTTGAGGAATGAACGTCATTGACAAATAGGCTAAGGATTAGGGTTCAAAACTATACCTTAAATTAATGTCAATCATAAAACTTAAATTATACTCAAAATATTGTTACTCAAAATAAAAACAATTATATTTGTCTCACAAAATATTTAAAGTAAATTACATAATATTAGTACTTAAGATCTTTAATTATCCTCAAATTAACCTCCTATCAACTTACATTACACGTAACAACGTGCAATATAGAATGTACCATGCGTGCTTTTATTCTATCATAGCAATTAGAGATGAGCATTCGGTTGTAGCAATTATCCTCAAGTTATAAGTTTGTATAATAGTTAAATTGTTATTTAGTCTATTAAAAATATATAATTCATTTTTTTTTATAAATAATGTCGAGTTCCGCCACTGCATTCGATCAAGTCTAGTAGAGTCTAGTGAAAAAATTTCGAGTTAATTGATTTGACGATTCTTATTTTATGAGTGAAACTTTATTTGATTTTTTTAAAATTCAAGTCGAGTTGTCGAGTTTCTGTACAAATTTAATTGTAACTATTTATTAGTAAAGATTGATTACAATTTAAACAACTTTCTCTAATCATATAAGATATACACAAATCTATTTCTTCATGTTCTTTTTCAAATTTGTAAATAAAATTTGTAAGGTTATTTAATAAAACAAATATCATCTAAAATTATAAAACATATGTATATATATATATATTTAAAACGAGTTTTGAGGACAGTGTAATGATATGAGTATAAATTATTTAAGAAATTGATGAAAAGAAATAATTTACAAAAAAAATACAGTTGAAGATCCAAATTGAATAAAATACAAAGTTAATGGACTAAATTGTAAATAAAATATTTTTTGTAAAAAAATATGAATTGAAGTTACATTGATATTATATAGTGGTAGTGAAATATGTGATTTAAATTTGGTCAAAATGGACTTAAAACGAATGAGGAATTGAAGAAATAAGAAAATCATACAAAGTTGAGAACTAAATTGTAAACGAAAAAAATTATTTTCAAAAATATGAATCGAAGTTATATATACATACCACAGTAGTTTAAGAGTACGAGGTTTATATTTGGTCTAAAATGTACTTAAAATAAAAAGAAATTGAAGGGGAAAAAAATCAAGAACCTTTTCAATTGGTCAGATACGTGCAACTTAAATTCATTCATTTTCGGTGCAATAGCTTCTAATAGTGAGTTATTAAGCACTTTATCAAGATGGATTGTTACTTTATCAAAGTAATGAGTAAAGTTTCATTTGGTCTATAACTATAACTAAAATTTTATTTTTTTTAATTTTAAAATTACATTTATTTTTAAAATTATATATTTTTTTATAAATTTCTTTACAAATCATATTTTTTTTAATAAAACTCTGTATTTCTGGTTACTTACATTTTTTCACTTCCCTAAACCTATAACCTTTCAGCGCAGACTAAAAGATTGAGCAGATGTCCAAGTTTTTCTTTTTTACAAAATGTATACTTAGACTTCACACATTGTAGCAATTTTATCTTAATTTTAAAATTTACACATTTAGGAATTCATTTCCCTTTTGGATTCATGCAATAAAGCCTTACATATTGACTTCTTTGTATATAGTTTTAAAGTGTTGTGCTTTCTGTTTTTTTCCTTTTGGATTCTTTACTTATCCAGGTAAGTCTATGGCACTTTTTAAGATGAATGGTCCGTATCGAGGATGAGCAGGGGTTGTTATACTTAAGCTACCGGAATATACTGTGATTCGATAAAATGAAGGATGATAAATCAACATGCATTTTACTTATAGAGGGAGGGGTTAGAGAATTTTTAGAGAAGATGGTGAAAATATAAAGTTTTAACGAAACCGTGCTGCTTAGTGGCAAACATGAAAAATTAAAGGATTTGCAGGCAATCTACGTGTTCATAAAGAAAGGGCCTAAAAGACTATTTAAATGCATATGCTGCATGGATCAAATGAGAAGACTATGATCATAGCATCAAACATGCCCGAAAATGACTGAATCGTTCAAGGACGGAAAAACACCAATCCGACTGATCTATCATAGTGCACTAAGCACTATTCAAGTCCTATGATAAACTGGTTCATGCATATGCAGAAATGGCATACAGACATGAGCATTTCAGCATACAGACACATGGAGAAGTAAAAATAAGGGATTTATTAACTCAAAAGTGCAACCAACTCAGATACACTGTTTGCCCTGATTAAATCTCTAAGTTATGAAAAATAAACATTAGGCTGCTTCATATCACCCCGGACAACCCTATTGACCAATCAAATTAAAAAAATGGAATGTCAAATACAACCTCAATTAGTAGACTCAGACTGATCTTTACCCCTACTCAGACGCTTGTTGTCGTAGGCCTGAAACAACCGATATTGCACAATCCAACGGATCTCATTATCTCCCCAAAACTGCAGAATTCATTCGCAACAGCCGTTAAAGCCAGTTTCTCATAAGACTCATGACATTATAACTCAAAAGAAAGGTAAAGAAATTGTGAGCATGAATTCTAACTGACCGATCAATACTGTTCCTTGCTTTCTCAGGTTGGTCAGAGCTGCTATTACATAATTTGTCCGGTCGATCAACACTCTTTCTTGACTTTTCCCTTCTCTCGGTGCTGGTTCTTGCTTTTTCTCGACGATCAGTGCTTAACTTTGGCATTTCTCTTTGGTCAGTACTGGCCCTAGTCTTTTCCCTCTGATCTGTGCTTGGCCTGGATGTCTCCCTAAAATCTGTGCTGTTACGAGGTTTCTCCGGATGATCGGGAAGTGGGGCAGGCCCGTTTCTAAGGTGAGATTTCTCAATGGCTGAAATGAATTTTTTGAGATGCTTGATGTATTGTGGATATAGTTCCAAGTCACAATGATTCCCTCCTTTAACCCATAAAGGTTCATATTTCTCTTTACAAAGTTCCCAAAGCTGCTTACCATGGGACCAATCCACAACATCATCAGCCATTCCCTGCAATACAACAAAAACAGGCGAGTAATGCTAACATTACAAGCACATCTGAGGTGACAAAACATTCCAGATTACACATTCCAATAGCATGTGCAGCGACATACAGCAATCGTTTCAAGTTTAAGTGTCACTGACTGAGTAGATATCTGCCAACTCCAACTCACAGCCTTATGGAGTTTCTAGTCACTTGTTAACAAGGTATTTGCACACTCTCGGAAAATTATGGACATAAAAGAACTTGCCAAATTGTCTGATCACATTATTTACAAATTACAAACATCACGATCCATGTGTCTGATACTTCAAGATAGACACTATTAAAGTCATCAAAAAGTTTGGCAAAATGCAGGATGAACAAGATTTTCAAAAATTGGATCAAGCAGTTGGAGTATCCAAGAGTCAAACTCATGGTATACAAAAGCCCTCAAAAATGGTAAATTTCAAGGAATTCCAGAATATATTCATATGTAAAGCATCAAAAACAGTAGGAAGCAGGAGGAAATGCAACGCCCCCTTATTTTCTGAACCACCGAAAGTCTATTATATGCTCCAAGTACACAGTTTATAACTTATAGACCAATGTAAGATGTCAAAATGAGAAGAAATAAGGGGGCGTTGCAGAAAGTATTTTTCAAACTGCTAGTCAATTATAAGCTCCAAGCACACAGTTTACAACTTATAGACCAATGTAAGGTCAAAACGAGAACAAATAAGGGGACGTTGCAGAGAGTATTTTTCGAACTGCCAGTCTAGTATAGGCTCCAAGGACGTAGTTTACAGAATATTTACCAATGTAAGATGTCAAAATGAAAGCAAACCTGTGACGAGGCAAAAACAACAAATGGGAGAGAAGCTCTTACTTAAAAGATTCCCGAATCTAATCATTGGCAACATATCTCATTTTCCATAAACACCAGAATCATCTCCAAATTCCAGTGAAATTCAACAACACTATTTATTGGTCATTTTTTCTTTTTCTTCCTCAGGATCAACAGAGCTTCCTATTTCTCTCTCCAACTCAAGACACCTATTCCATTTTCCCTTATGTCTATTAAAACATCTATGTTTCTTCAAATATCAATCAGGTTTTTTAAACAAGCAAATATCGACTGCAGCATTTCAAGGATCTGTTCTTATTGCCCATCCAAATACACCATACCTACAGGGACATGTGGTCTGTTCCTAAATTTTGATAAGGCTTCAAAAATTATTCATAGTGTTTGCATGGCTGCAACCAATAAGGGGAAACACAACTCACAAGAAGAACATAAGCTCCTATGTAATTGTTTGTTAGAATAGTACTGCATTATCAAACACATAAAATATAGGAACTAGGAATATGCAAAGCTACAAGGGAAAATAAAGAAACGTGACAGATATTTTAAAAGGAAATGTATGCGAAGCAGCCAACCGCGCTGTTTTCTCTTCTTTTCAACACCTGATTGAGCCCTATCATAGTGCCCAAACTTTTACAAATATCCAACAACTATGAAAAGTAAATATTACAAACAAATCCAGGAAATACTCACATGGATTACCAGAACAGGACAGTTGACGAATGGTATCTTGTCAATATTCTGCAACATGAACAGGAAAGACACATCAAGAAAGTATACTTTAAACCAGGTAAGTGGTGAAAGAATGAGACATTAAGTTGTATAAATTGTGAACTGAAAGTTGGCAGAACCTTATATATGTCAAACCAGTAAGTTCGCTTCACTGGATACATTACTCTCAGACCAGACAAGATTGGGCTGTGAAGAACCACAGCTCTAAGTTTAGGCAACCGAGTTGCGAGATCTAGAGTAGGCCCACTCCCGACTGATTGGCCATATAAGATAACATCTTCCTCCTTCACTCCATATTTCTCCCCAAGGCATCTATATACAGCTTCTATGTCAGCATAGGTGTTCTGCTCAGTTGGCTGTCAGGAATTGGAAAATAAGAAGAAAAAATGCTTCATTGTTAGGATTAATTCTAATTTACAATGTTCGGAACTAAGCCAAACCAAACAAGTGGAGTGAGTTATATAAAACATTGCTGTCTTTGCTGAATAATCCAAGAATAACGCTTTGTTTGAGATCATTAACTTGGGAGTATGAATTTGAACTCGTTTTCTTATAAAATTGTGTGGTGTAATTGTAAACATTTTTATGTTTAAATAAGCAAAGATTTAGCTATATCAGTATAGCTAAGATTGGGATTCACCTTTCCATTAACATATTTCCACTACTCAAAAAATCTACTTCTAGTTCTAAAACACAACCTTAAAAACAGCTAAAATATCATAAATTCCTAGAAAGTTTCCATTTTCTGACAGGTAGAAAATCAGTAAACAAATCACCAAATAAAATGTGAAGACTTTCTCAGTTACTATCCTACAGAATGAAAGATCCAGCCTGCAAAAACTTCACCCACTCTTCCCCACCAACCAAACAAATCATTCTGTGTAATTTAACAATACAAATCAATATGCAGCCATACCTTTCCACTTGACTGCCCATATCCAGAATAATCATAACTGCAAAAAAAAAAGGAAATTGATTTAAAACGAAAACAGAGATTACCCATAAATTATAAACCTCAAATAAAACGGTTTTAACTCACCCCAATAAGTTAACTCTAAGGTGTAAACTGAGTTCACTGAAAAGATCATACATTTGACCCAGATCAGCAGCATTCCCGTGTGAGTAAAGAACAGTCAACGCAGCTCCAGGGTTCTTCATATACACCGCCACCACTTGATTCCCTCTCTTAGTTCCCACCTTTAAGACATCGACGTTCTCCCTTGCAAGCACCCCATTCATTACCAGCTTCCCTCCACTCTCCACCACTGTATACGACGGCGGATTCGGTGGGAAAAATGCAAACTTGGCCGCCATGGTTGACGTCACAACTCCCATTATTGGAAAAGAAACAAAAACAAAACCAAGTCTTTATTTTGAGTTGCAAAGCATGAACATTTTTCCGGAGGAAATGAAAATAGTAATGGGTTTTCTCTGTTCGTTGTTTAAAAATATAGAAACCAATTGAACTTTATTTCCTTTTTGGTTTCTGTGGAGTGTTAGTGGTGGAGAAAAAATGATGGATTTTTTTGAAAAAAACGAAAACTTTCTTCAGTCAACAAACAAGAGCAGAAAATAATGATGGGTTAGAACTTGGAAAAGAAAGACAGATTTGGAAGTTTGTAAGAGGGTTTGGTAGTGGAGTGTTTGGGGGGAGAGAAAAACTGGGAGTATTTTAGGGTTAGAGGAGTAAACTCCGGCGAGAAAAGGAAAGACGGCACGTGTGGTGTATGGGAAATGATTAAAGAGGGAGGGGGAGGGACAGAACGATGGTGACCAATTAGGTGAGGGAGTGACACGTGTCATAGTAATGACAAGACAAAAGACTTGGGGTTCGGAGGGGGAAGCAAGATCAGGTCACTGTAGTGTTTTGCGAATGCCAGCTTTGGATTTTTCTTGGTCGGATTGGATCTTTCAAAGTGTTGTACAGTCAACATTGAATACCATGCAGTTATGTTTGAAAAATATTTTCGTATTTTTCTATTTGTTTTTTAAAATTATAAGGGGGAATAATTAATATATGAGATAATGTTTGAGTGAACCGGTCTCATGCATTATCACTAATCACAACAAATCATTTTATTAATGAATAAAAATAATGAAAGATTTTTATTTATTGAGTGATCCCATGGGAAATCGTTGTTTTTATAGGATATTCGAGTTCGAACAATTTGTGATGTGAATATTTTTAATAAATTAAAAATAAATAATAAATATTACTATCATATAATCACACAAGAAGATTCAAAAGATAACTATGATTATTGTTTTCTCATCACTAATCATCAACGTCATTCTTTAACAATTTTATATTTTTTTTCAAAATTAGTTTTAATTTTTTTTTATAATTTAAAAATAAACTGTGAATTTTTCATATACTTTAAAATATTTTTTAAAATTATTATTTTAAAATATTAAAAGTATCAAAATAAAATTTTAGTTGTGATTAAAGGGTCAAATGAAATATTATTTATTAATTTAATACATCACGTCATCTCTTTGATTATCAATTAATAACAATCAATGGAGTGATGTACATTTTGTAACAAATGAAAATTTTAGTGTTAATTTCATAACTTTTGAAAGTTAGGTGAAATAAATATTTCAAAATAATTTAATAATTATTTGTATACTTTACACCATAGTTTTGTCGCGATAACCCATCTGCTAGCATTCTAAACCAAAATAGGAGTTTGGCCCAGTTGTAGAGTGAATGACTTTTACTCTCTCATTTGCTTGGGTTCTTTTGTTGCGTTTTTTTAAGATTATAATAGTTAATTAATGAGTTAAATTTATTAATGTAAATTAAAATTAAGACTAAATCGATAAAATGTGTAAGTAAGGATAATCAAATATAATTATGTTAATTTATAATTATCACGTCATCACTTTTGCAAAAGTAAGTGGCATGTTTGAAATTATTTTAAATTTTTTTGGGAAAATTACACTGGTGGTCCTTAAACTATTATCGTTTTCTTATTTTGGTCTCCAAACTATGTTTTTCGACAAAATTATCCCTTTTGTTACATAGTTCTCCTGTTTTGGTCCCCCGACGTTAAATAGCTAACGGTTTTGTTGACGTGGTATTTTTAAATATTTTTTTAATCATTTCTCTCTCCTCTTAAAAAATGTCACGTCAGCAAAATCGTTAGCTATTTAACGTTGCAGACCAAAACATGAGAACTATGTAATAGAATGGATTATTTTGCTGAAAAACATAGTTTAAGGACCAAAATAGAAAAACGGTAATAGTTTGGGGACTACCGGTGCAGTTTTTCCAAAAAATACCCTTTAATTTTTTATGTTTTTTAGAAAAAATTGGGATAATTATGAATTTACCCCTTCTCATCTATCAGAAGTTATGTTTTGCCCCCTAACTTCAAATTTTGACTCCGTCTCTGATTGTTTGATTAATAAAATTTATAATTCAGTTGTCAAAATAAAATCAGCTTATAATTAGGTGTTCATGAGTGCACTTTATCCTCTTTCTCTTTTTTTTTTTTTTGTTCTTACTCTTTTTCTTCTTCTTCTTCTTTTTCCTTTTTCTTATACATTTCTCGTCAGTCACCAACTTCAATATAAAAATGCATCAACATGCTTAATATTCTTTAATTATGGTACGAGGGAATTAAAAAGGTTTGGTGCAGGTATACCGAAACCATTATAACTTAATTGTTCATTAGGGGCAGTTTAGAGGTTTAAGGGTTTATATACAATTTATTAAAACGAGGTTTTTTAATTTATAATCTCAAAAATATATAAAGTCTTTTTTAAAAAATATTTTTATCTTAGTAAAAAATATATTATGGGAGCCTTTTAAAACTTATTTTTTTAATTTTTTTTCTTGTAATTTATTAAACTATTTTTTATTTTCTCCATATAAACATTTAATTCAACTCATTTGAGGGTCCTCTTTTCTTAAGACCATGCGTGGCCGCTCACCTCGTATATGTCCAAAACCCCGCTGCCGTTTATTCCCATATATATATTGAAAATATTCTCTCTTTTCTTACTAAAAGCATAAATGATGAGGGTTCGTGTGTAGATGAGTTCTGAACATGTATAATAGGAGTGGTTACATATAATCTTTTAAAAAATAGTCTAAAACAAATTAAATTAAATGCTTGTAAAAGAAAGTAAAATATTAATTCTAAATTAGTAATAAAGTACATTAAAAAAATGACGTATTTCATAGATTTTAAATCGTGTTACTATACTTATTTTTTTTCAAAAATCAATCTATTACATACACAAGTCAACAATTGTTTTTTAATCGAAAGTCTCTTTTTAATAATTTGCACAAAATCTCTTAAATCTTTGAGCCTCTTTTATTAGAGTACGATAAATTAAGGGTGAAATCGAATATAATCAAGAACAAACTAGATATATTTATTATAATTAAATGAACCACTTTTATATAAAATTAAAAGAAAACATTTTACTATTTTTGTACATGTACAATATACATTTAAACGGGCATGACCTACATGATGACCCCTGCATTATCTCGCCCTTGTGGTAAATGCACCATTTATTTTTTTTAATATATTTTAACAGACATGCCATTTCATTTTTTTTTGTTTTTGGAAGATTTTGAATTTTTTTAGCATTTGAAATAATTATGCAAAAAATTTAAAATAATTACTTTTTAGGATCAACTTGAATCGACTTTCTCAAAACTGTTTTTAGATCAACAATAAATGAATTAATATTTGATTTATTAATGGTGTATTATTTCATGCACAGTTATTTAGTCAAAAAAATTCATGCACTCGATTTTCAATTTTTTTCATTTAAACTTCGAGTTTTGAAATTTTGTACTTTATTTTGACAAAATATAGTAGAATTTTATAAATTAATTATGTTGAGATCACATAATTTTAATAATTTAAAGAAATATTAATTAATCAATAAATTAATAATTTATTAATTTAAAGAGATTTTTTTCGATTCAACGAATATACATTATTCTTCATGAATAAAACATATACATTGTATTGACTAATTAAATGATGTTCGTGTACAATGTGACTAATTAAATATAATACACACTCATAGCGGCAAACAACTATTCACAATTTGTTGTTGCAGTATGAGAACGCAACACCGAAATTTTTGGATGCAACAAGGAAAGTTAGAGAAGAAATACAATTAGATTTAAATTTTAGGAAGAAGCAAACAATAATATAATGATATACTAAATTGTCTTAGTTATATTTGTATTTTTTATAAAATTATTAATTTATAATATTGAAGAGACCATAAATTTATATAAGGTTCTTTCGAAAATTTATTATCTTAATAATTTATCATAATTATTAATTTAGACCTTAGGCCCAAGTCGAGACTGAAAAAAAAATATTATTTTAGAGAGGTTATTAATTTATTGAGTATTAATTTATAGATATTCTTTTGTATCTTTTATTTTATGAATTCTAAACATTAATCGGTAAAATTTTAAGTATAATATACTTATTTTTACATTTTTTGTATTATGCATGTTTGTCTTACGGTTCATGTTTGGGGTGTGAGATTGTCCCTCCCAACAATGTCGTCTTTAATATTTGAACTCGCGTCCTCTCATTGAGAGTGCAATGTGTCCTACCAATCATACTTTTTTATATTATAATACAATTAAAATTTATTATAAATTAAATAAAAATCAAATTCAGTTCAATTCGAGTAACTATAATTTACAAACTTGTGAACATAGACCATCCAAACACTATTGTGCGGGTCACTTTCCGGTTTATTATTTTTCTTGTTCTACCTTACTGTAAGTGAACCAGAAATAAAGAATACGAAAATTTTATTAATCAAATAGTTCAAATTCAAACCAAAATATAATTATTAAAATTTAACTTTTTGATTAATAATTTTTATCATATTTCATCATGTACATTAAGTTTTAGGGTGTGAATTTTCCATGGTTGATTAATAGTTTGGAGGTATTAAATGAATATAAAATTTATCTGTAAAATTGTTCGGAGATAATATCAAGCTCTTATTTAAACATGGAAAAGCTCCACTCCAACTCCACTTCTAAATCTAACCACATTCTTAAAGAAGAAAAAGGTTAAAATGTAAGTCAAAAATATAATAATGTTGTCAATTTTCATAAGAAAAAACTCAAAATCTAATGAAAAAATTGATTGACTAGTAAGAAAGATATTATAATTGATTAAACAATAAAAAACAAAAATCTAATATAAGAGTAATTGGAACTTAAAAAAAGTATAATTGGAAGCACCTACAAGGGTACAAACAACCTTTTAATTGAAAGTAATTTCCACGATTTTTTAACCAAAAAGAATGTAAAAGTTTGGTTTAATTAATTAATTAAGGAGAGTTTGTTTGTTTTAGGAAGGACCAATATTATAAAACTAGTCAAAAATGGTATCACCCAATACAATTTGTTCGATACAATCAGAAAATTCAAAATAAAAATAAAAGAATATTTTTACACAAGGACAGTCCTTAAAAGCATGTAGCACAGTTTCCTCCTCAGTATTACACAATTTTTACAGATTTGAACCAATACCAACAACAAGTTTCTGCTCAATAAAAATATCTTTATAATTTAATCTCCAACCAAAAATTCTAATCTTAAGAAGGGTAGGGATCTTAGCAAGGAATTAACATAATTGGGGAGTTATATTAATTTCTTTAACTTTTTCATTATTATTTTTTTAAAATTTTCAATTTTAAGAAAAAAAATATATAGATTTAATGTTTTTTCAATATTTTGGTAATGTTTTCTTCGTATTTTTAATAGTCTCAAGATAGTATTTGTTATGTAGTAGTGTATGTTTATATTTTTTTCTTAATTATTTGATAAGACACACTTTACTAAAAGTGTTAAAAATATCGTACTCGGATAACTTGATCTGTTGACCCATCGACCCAAAACCCTAGAAATCGAGTATTTCTCTAAAAAGTACTCGATTAGGCTAGGTACCTGACCCATTACTTTTCCCGAGTACTCAACCCGACCCGACACTTTTAATATATATATATATATATATATTTAAATTGTACTTTTTTATTTTAGATTCATTAATATTTTTACTCTATAATTAAATTTAAATGCTTAATTATTTTCATTGTTGTATTATGTACTTTTTAAGTTTAAATAATTTTAAAAATAATTTTATTAATTTGTCAATATAAGATTTGAACAGAAAACTTATGATCGAGAGTAATACTTTTAATGTCTTATTTTGGTAATAAACTTTAATATATATATATATATCCAAATATTTTTTCATTTAAAACTAACTTCGAAACACTATTTTTTGTGTTTGTATAATGCATTATAAGCTATTAAATTTTTGGGGGAAAAACTTTAATACACAAGTTGTGTAAAAAGTTTGTTAGATTTAGGGTTTATAGTTTAGGTTTAGGTTCAAAGTTTAGTGGTTTAGTTTATAGGATCTATAATTTAGAGTGCATGGTTTAGATTTTAGGGTTTTAGGTTTAGTAATTTAGATTTTAGATTTAAAAAAGGGTCGTGTAATATTTTTTTTACACAGTTTGTGTATCAAAATATAACCCTTAAATTTTTATATTCCTTTATGTGAACTTTTTAATAAAATTGATTTAAAAAAGTCAATTGGGTATTCTTCTATCCGATTTTGTGCGTACCCAAATTATACGGGAACTCGATTAGCAAATACCCTATAAATACGGGTCGTAAATATACTACCCAAAGATTCAAACACCCAACATCTTAGATACACAGATTTGAACACCCTTACACCTTATAAAAAAATTGTTATAACTCTTATTTTCTGAAATAAACATCATCATTTTTCTTCTTCTTGAAAACTGCTTGTTGGTTATGTTTGGAACACACTTTTTTTGAACAATTCCTACCTAAGGGAATGAGAAATTTGCTCCCACAACTTAGGGGATGATGAGGTGCTAACCGAGAGCTTTTAACCACTTGCTCTTTAGGGGAAACAGCTCGTTGGTCCTGTTAGGAGCGCACTTTTTTTTGACAAATTCTAATATTAATTATACCTATAGATGAGGAGAAAGGAAAATTTTAGAGGGGAAAGAAGAGGGTACTCCTATACGGTCTAAAATCTATGATTTAAAAAAATGCTAAGGAACAAAGATTGAACAGCTTGACCAAGCAACAAAATATTTTTGACACTTTAAATTCTTTTGATACTAAATTCGTTAATAAATATAAGATAAATATTCTATACACATGCGGTGGAAACTTTCAGTTTCCACAAGCGCCTTAGTTTTAGTGTATATGGAATTAGTTTAGTGTATAGGGTTTAGAGGTTTAAATGTAGAGGTTAGAATTTAGAGATAATTGTTTCAATTTAAGGTTTAGGGTTATAATTTATGGTTTATAGGTTAAAACCTAAATATTCACTATATTACCCTAAAAACTAAACCCTAACTTACAAACCTTAAATTGTAACCATAAACTTTAAATTGAAACAACTATCCCTAAACTCTAAACGCCTAAATCTTATACCCTAAATTAACTATTTATACCCTAAAATTAAGTCGATTATGGAAACTTTCAGTTTTCGCCGATATGATATTAATCCATAAATATAAAGTAAAAGATGATAAAAAGTAGGTATATTATCTATGACATTAAAATCTGTATGGTTCAGTCATCCCACCCAATAAGATAAAATTAGCGACAAATATAACAAAGCCACCCAACCAAGACTCTTTCTTTTCAATTTTCAGTTTTTCTTTTTTTCAAGCCAAATAATAATAATAATAATAGTATAATATTAGCCTACCAGTTCTACTAATCCAACCCCATTAATGGAAATTCCTTTTCGTAACTTGCAACTTGAAAGCCTCCACCCAAGACTTTCTTTTCAACTTCAGTTTTTGTTTTCATTCCCGACTTTTGACAACGCCGAGTCTTAACCCCAATGCAAGGACTTATCATCTACTGATCATCTTCCGATAAGGTATGGGTTTCCTCATTTTTCATATCTTTGCTTAAAGTTCTCTTCTTTTTCGGTTCTTTCCATCTTTTTTTCTTCTTTATAGATTAGCTTCTGGGGTTTTTATTATATTTGTAAATAATTTGATAGAACCTGTTTAGAATCTGAAGGGTTTTCATGGTCTATGTTTATATATTCCGATCTGTCAAATTCGGTTCTGAAGAATTGGTATGTTAAAAAAGCTGGGGAGAATGATTTAGCAAGCGTCATATATGGATAGCCAAAGCTAGTTAAGGTAAACTGAAGTTTTGAATCAGAGGTTTATTGTTTAGGTCTTGTTTTTTCATAGGCCGATTTGTAGTGGCTGATAGTTGAAAAGTGTTTGATTGATTGTTTGACTCTCAAGATATTATATAAACAGAGCTTAATCTTCTAGCAATGAGAAACATAGCCAGGGTGCCCTTGATTCTGCCTTTTTAGATAGCTGGTTAAAGTTCATGTCAAACAACAATTCTCGCATTCCGGTTGTACTTTACGGTGCCTGAGTACGGTACATGTCCGTATTTCATAAGGTTTTACTTGTCTAAATGGTACAGTTTTTAGTTCATTATTGTCCTTAGATTTTATTTGCTTGCCTGCCTTCAAGATACAATTAGGGTATCAAGGCTTTCTAATTTGAAATGGATATGGTGATTTATTCATCTTATGACAGTGACCCTGCTGAATTTGTGCATTGCAAGATGTTATCATCGCCTGGATACTTAAAGAGACCAAAGCATGGTTCAGAAAGCTGACTTAGTTGTCATTGGCATCTCCGTTGGCTTGGCCCTTGGTATCTTGATAGCTTCGTTGGTGTTTTTCGGACTAAGGTGGTACAGAAATTATGTAAAACTGAGACATTCAAATGATCGTAGTGTTACGGTTCTTCCAATAAGAACAAATGGCTTTGGTACAAGCACCGACATCAGTGCATCTCTCGCGAATTCTGTAGCTGTTGAGTTACCAGAATATCACCAGAAAAGTTCTCCGAAATCTTGGTGGAGTCCTCGTAGTAAAGATCGGGTTGCGTCTGCTTCTGCTTCTGCTTCTGGCTTGCCTAAATATTCCTATAAGTAAGTTCATTTCTAATTTGAGCATACACATTATACTTAATCAAAGCCAATTCATGCTTAGAGACTTACTAATTTCACATTTCCTATAATGATAAGAAATTGATACATGAATTTCAGTTTACCGCTCCTATTTTAAGATTGTTCAATTTTTGTTTGTGAAATTATGTTTAACTTACTCATTTTGCTTTTCAGGGATGTACAGAAATCTACACAAAATTTTACAACTACTTTAGGAGAAGGATCGTTTGGTCCGGTCTATAAAGCTACGATGCCTACGGGTGGCGTAGCTGCTGTAAAGGTGCTTGCTTCTGATTCTCACCAGGGGGAGAAAGAGTTCCACACAGAGGTAAGCTGCACTAACCATGCAAAAGGACGCCTCCTACAATCTTGAGAATAGATAGTTTCCAGCAAGTATTTTTTTCTATCTTAATGGTATTGCCTGGATTATTCCGACCGTATGAAGAACTGGTCTATATTTGCAGCAAAAGATAATGTTTGACTTTGTTTTGTATGAAACTATTTCGAGCACAAGTCCATTAATGTATAGCTGATTACCTTTCAGTAGCCCGTACAAGTAGATTAAAATAACATAATAGCTTCAACCTGCATTCTGTAATAAACATTGCAATTCCATTCTTTGAATGAATTGAAAGAAATTCCTTCTGAGAATATTTTATATTATTTTACTATTACTAACTAAACATATCATGTACTTTCTTTTTACTATTAAACTTTTTTCTCTTCCTTTTTTTTAGGTTTGTCTACTAGGAAGGCTGCATCATCGGAATCTTGTGAACTTAGTAGGATATTGTGTCGATAAAGGGAAATACATGTTAATTTATGAGTTCATGAGCAATGGAAGCTTGGCAACCTTACTATATGGTACGCCATTTCTTTTTTGCAGCACTCATCTTATACTGTGCATTGTAGATGTGTGCTAGAACATGCTAATTTATGCAGAATCATACTTTTACTTTCCAGTGGCTGTAATCAAGGATCACGGCTCCGACTTGCAGTTACTGTCCCTTTCTATTTTAAACTGTAATATATAGACCGAAATCTCTCATGTTATCTTGCATTCTCTAAACACAAGGAAAACTGGAACTTCGGACTATGTTGTTATACTAGAGGCCTTTGAGTAGCCCAATGGCATGTCATCGTTCTACTGTGATTTCGTAGCACCGAGTAAAATTTTGTCAAATGTTTCCTGCGAGCAAGCTTTTGAAAGATTTTAATGTCGTTTGGACCCCAAATGGCACGGTGTTGCTAATATTGTGATTCCTTAACAATAACCAACCTGGTCTACATGTTCTCAGGTGATGGGGAACGTGGTCTAAATTGGGATGAAAGACTTCAAATTGCCCTTGATATTTCTCATGGCATAGAATATCTTCATGAAGGGGTAATGATGGAAAGATTCAAAGTTGATGTTCTCCATTATTACATAAACTTGTCGTTCGACTTACAAATCACCCATTCTTGGACAGGCAGTCCCTCCAGTAATACATCGTGATTTGAAGTCCGCCAATATATTGTTGGACGAATCGATGAGAGCCAAGGTGAGAAGCCATACAACGGCTCATGTTTTTCGAATATTCTCTTTTCACTCTATTGAAACAATCAAGATAACAATAATGGACTCTAAACGGCGTGACTTTACTACTGTTCTTTTGCTAGGTTGCTGATTTTGGGCTGTCAAAGGAAGAGGTTTTTGATGGCCGGAACTCCGGCATTAAAGGTACATATGGCTACATAGATCCGGAGTATATATCCACAAACAAGTTCACAATGAAGAGTGATGTATACAGTTTTGGCGTTATCATCTTCGAGCTAATCACGGCCATCCACCCACACCAAAACTTAATGGAATACGTAAATCTTGTGAGTCTCTTCATCCTGTGTAGTTAAATGTTGCTTGTTAGTAGTTCATACATCGATCTTTCTATAATGTAAATTCTCTTTATAAGGCCGCTATGAGTCCAGATGGTGTTGATGAAATCCTTGATAAGAAACTGGCCGGAGAATGCAATATCGAAGAAGTGAGGCATCTAGCAAAAATTGGTCATAAATGCTTGCACAAATCACCGAGGAAGCGGCCTCCGATAGGTGAAGTAACACAAGCTATCCTAAAGATAAAACAGAGGCGCCTGGGTAAAGAAGACACTATTTCCATGGCTGAAACCGATTTGTCGCAGATTATGAGCCGGATACAGGAGCAGCATTTAGAGCTGACCAAATTGGCCAGCTTGAACGAGGTTAATTGAACAACCGCAACTTCCGTTCTACTGCGTCGGGTTTACTTAACTTCTTTTTCTCCAAAGTCTAAGATTGTGGCAACTGATGCCGGAGAGAGATACATAGGAATGATGCTGATACGGGTTTCATGGCTTTATAGATAGCTCAAAGGTAGGGATTTGAATCCAACATTTTATGTTGTTTTTGACTTTTGATACGGGCTTCATTTGTTTTATGTACAATTTTACTGGTTCGGTTCCTTTTGTAGAAATTACTATTTACCTCTAAATATAATTTGCATTCTAAAGAACTCTATGGGCTAAAATTATAATATATATTTTCCATAATATTAAACCAAAAGTGGAGAAATTAATAGAAGAGAAATAGTTATAGACGTAACTGGCAACTACAGAATATGATAGAGATAATTTAACAGCATTATATAAAAACATTAATTATTTTTATTCTTGCAAATTCCTTAGTTCTATTCAAACGTTCAGCCTTCAGATTGAAGAGCAGTTCAACCAGATTATTTATATACGAGGACACCCTAGGAAAAAAAAACGAAACCAAACTGGAAATGGTGAAAGTTAAAAAGGGGGCAAAAAAAAAGGCCGGGGAAAGGTAAACAGTAGTCCTCACCTCTTCCAACCGGGCACCCCAGTTTTCAAGCTCTAGAAGTTGTAACCTCCAATAACAGGAAAATCTTCAAGTAACCTACACATTGAAAACATTAACTAACTCAAAACTTGCATGAGGTTCCGAGCCTCTGTCTCTGTTTCGGACCTACACTCCCCGACTTATGATTAGAAAGTGCCTCGCAAACCAAACGCTGGAAATTCTCGACATACTGTACCCACTCATCTTCACTCATATCAGCCAGTTTCACGAAACTGGTGCTTCCAGCTAGCTGTTCATTCACACTTCTGTTTCCAGATGAAGTACCAGACAAATAGCCATTTTTCTGAATTACATTCTCATGCCTCCAACTCTTTTCTCCAATACTGACATTTTTCATTGACATGGACGGTCTTGGAACAGTTGCAGCCTTGTCTTGAGCTGTAAAAGCATATTCATCTGACCTTGATGGTGTTATATTACCATCATCCTCTGTCCATTCGTCTACATCCTCTTCTACCTTCGAAAGTGGGTTCCGGATATTTCCACCGAGTGGCCAACAATAAGCATGCGATGCCAATTTCTTTTCCAGATTAGAAGTAAAATCGAGCCCCTCCTCGCAGTCAATTTCAAACTGAAACTCATTCTCTACAGCTCTCACATTATCATAAAGCATATTCCTTTCCTCTAAAACTCTCATTGCCTCGGTACAAATGAATTCAAATTCACTTGGCTGCTCCTCCAGGCCTTGAAACTCCCTACTCATCATCTCACCAATCTCAGCTAAACAAAGACCAGAAATTGCTGCTTCCTTGAGGAAAATTGTGCAAACAACCAAGACACGTAGACATGCCTCTCGAATCATTGGAAGCTCCATTCTAAGCAGTTCAGAGTCTCGATATGGATCCAGATGGGATATATATTCAAGCTCATCCTCTGAGAAAGGAATTGATGCCTGAGGCCAATGGATCCACTCAAAGTAGGGGTCCTCCAGGTTTTCAGGAAGGCATAGTCCATGATCAATTGGAACAAGCTCCACTTGATCAAGTCCCCCGCTTCCATCAATTTTCCTGACCAGAATATTTCCAGCATGCCTATCAGTGTTCAAAATGCGGATATCTAATATCCCTATCTTATGTACAGAAGCAACTGGAAAGCTTGAAGTCCCATAATCGCTGGCATCAAAATCATGAGGGATAAACTGCTGCAGAGAAGCAATCTTGCTAAATTCCTTTCGATCTTGATGCTTGTTTCCATTCACTCCGTCATTGATATTAAAAATCGAGTGTGTGACCTTCACAAGAGCAGTAGAGGGAACATTGGCAAAGTGATCATAATCAAGAAGATAAGCTGCTACCTCCCTAAAGCCAGTCTCCCCAACACGTACTGAGCGTTTCAGTCCTGGCTGCCCAAGGGCTTTGCCAATAAAGCCTTTTGGGTTGTTTGGAGCATAAGGTTCTTCATCAGTTGGTTTAACGATTGCACAATTTGCACCCTGGCTATTTCGAAAATAGTAGGCACCTCCTAGACCACCACAAACAGGGATGGGATCAATCCCAATTTTCATTGCTTCCAAAATTTCCCTTGCCAGTTTTTTTATCCTGGAAATGTGATCTGAACACACTAATATCTCAATGGGGCCACTCTGATCTCTCTGCTGAATATCCTTCCCAATAGGTGAGAGACATGGTGTAGATGAGCTTCTGTGGATGAAGTTTCTCATGAGAAGCAGTGGAGATCCATTTCTGACTGTACTTAGATCATTCTTCAGCACCAAATCCCCAAATATGAGAGACCTCTCCTCTATTGGAACATTAAGAGCAATCTGTAGTTTCCTTTTCACAGTATGGGCATTGTCACTCCCATCTAACTCTATACCAAGAACAGAGCCGCTTTCTGTCTGCACAAATACACGTCTTCTTCCAGAAGGTTTTGTTTCCATCCTCCTATTTCCATGACATTCACTATTAAATAGTCCCTTACATGCTGCAACAGCCATCGAGTTATAATGGGCCAGTTCAGATCAAGATATGTGAAATGAAGCGAAGTACAGGTAGAGTTCAGTGCCAGGAGTGAGGATGGCGGCGACAGAGAGCTTTTCTCTCAAGCAGACGCCAAACTCAAATGCTGGTAAAACTTGAATGGAAATAATTGTGTTGTATGTGTTCATAATCACCCAGATGAATTCAATCAGCAACTCTTTGTTTTACATTGTAACAGATTCTGTAAAGCAAAAAGCAGATATAAAATACAGTGAAACTGCTGTGCATCGTGGAAGCAAGCTGATACCAGAAACCAATGGGAAAAAAATTAGAAGAATCACAAGAAAGACTGTTTCAATTTATTAAAGAAAAAAAGGAAGTAAAACCTGAAAATTCCATACTCAAAAATCAAAAAGAAAATTCAAGGACTAAATACATCAAGGGAGTAATTTGAACCAAAAAGAAAGCACGACATTAACATCTTACTATAGTATTTATGCGGTAAACTCTACGTCTAAATTACCAACTATCTATGGAAGGCACCAAAAGAACCAAAGCTGAAGTAAACTTAATTTGCTTCATAATATTGGTTGAAATAATAGAAAACATTACCCATGCCACTTGATCTGAAAATTTTCAATTCAGTTTTAAATAAGAAACCCTTTGTGATCAAATTAAAATGTTACTTTCAATTTACAAATCTGCCCATTTATCCTCCTTAATATTATGAAGGAAAAATACAATAATAGACCACATATCCATTCCAACCTAAAAACTGCTACAGGTTTCCTCTTCAAACGTACCTTTAGTAAAACTCAGATGCCAATTAGATTTAAACTACTACACTTCCTTAGATAAAACTGAGCAAAGATGCAGCCGTGCTAGAAATTAACTGCAAAACCAGGACCGTGAATTAGAACGAAAAGAAACAGAAGTAGAAGAATATAATAAATTTTATATAAATTACTCAATTTATCATTGTAAACCATATTTTATATAGGAGTAAAATCTTTCATTTTGGTTTGCTAAAACAATTATTCATCAAAAGTATTGTTTGCTTTTCCATCCGAAAGCGTTTTCTATTTCATTTTTTTGCTTTCAAAAGAAAAAAAAACGAGGAAATGTTATCTTCAAACTCCAATAGTTTTCTGTAAGTCGATCCTAATCCATATATATAGAGGAGAATATTAACATCTCATCAACTAATTCAAAGAATTTAATGTTTTTTCTGTATAGTTCTTATGATTTACCAAAAAGAAATATTTTCCTTCACTTTTTTGGCTTCTTCAAACGCTAATTAACATCTCACTATCAACACAAAAATGGAAGAAGAAAAAAAAAAGGAGAAACAGATCGATTTTCATTCTTCAGAATTATAGAATGAATGAATAAATAAATAAATAAATAAATAAAAGAGAAAGTAATTGCATTAACATAAACAATTAAAGGGAAAGCGCGGACGAAAGACTCACCGGCGACGAAGAAATGGACGGCGGAGCAGCGATGGAGAAAGAGCTACCGCCGGTAATGAGAAAAAACGGTGAAGATTCGACGATGGGATGGGTAAACGGTAAACCAACGGCTATGATCCGATTAGTGTTTTTCTCTGTCCCGCTTTTCTTCTCTGAGATTTGTTTGTGTTTAACCTCTTTTCAGGCGAAGCGGGAGGGTAAGGGAGTTTTAACAGTTAAATAATAATAAAAATATTAAAACTTTCCAAATTTGTTAATGGACTACGTGGGTGCTTCAGATTGTGACATGTCATAGAACTGTGACGTGGCCTCATCTTGGATGGGTGGTGCAGTTAATCAATTGATCTCCAGCGTGATTGGCGAAACCTAGGATTAGTAAAAATTTTCATTTACTTGTTTATATTTGTCAATAACTAAAAAGGGATTTGGATATCAAGGAAAACAAAATGGGAAAACTATCACCAGTGGTCCACAAACTATCATCGTTTTTTATTTTGGTCCCCAAACTATTTTTTTCCGATAAAATCATCCCTTCTATTACATAGTTCTCTTGTTTTGGTCCCTCGTCATTAAAAACTAACGAAATTGCTGACGTAGAATTTTTTTTCTTATTTTTAAAATATTTTTATTTTCTCTCATATATATATATATATATATTGTTTAAATTTTTTATTCAGACTAATGTAGTGGTGACATAACAAAGAAAATAATGTGAATGTGGGAGGAGGTGAGATTTGAACCCACGTCCCCAAGCCATTAAATTAATGGGTTAACTCCAAGTATTACTATGTTTTAGTACAAATTACCTTTAAAACAATCAAATGAACCCCAAAAACTAAAAAACATAGTTGAAACAAATGACTTGCAATAAGATTCAAACCCATCTGCCATGACATAAAAAAGTCAAGCATAAACCAAATGTGCCAAAGAATTATTTTGACTAAAATTTATATTTAACGTATATTAATTTACAAACAACACAAAATAAAATATTAAACCTAGAGAGGGATTCGAACACAAAACCTTATTATAATTTAATATATGTTAAATGTAAATTTTAGTATGCATTAAATATTTTATTCGAACACAAAACCTTATTGATAATTTAATATATGTTAAATGTAAATTTTAGTATGCATTAAATATTTTATACGAACACAAAACCTTATTGATAATTTAATAGAATATACGTTAAATTTAAATATTAGTATACGTTAAATATTTTATTTGAATACAAAACCTTATTGTTAAATTAATATACCTTAAATATAAATTTTAGTATATGTTAAATATTTTATTCGAACACAAAACATTATTGATAAATTAATAGAATATATGTTAAATATAAATTTTAGCATACGTTAAATATTTTATTCGAATACAAAACCTTATTGATAAATTAATATACCTTAAAAATAAATTTTAGTATATTTTAAATATTTTATTCGAACACATAACCTTATTGATAAATTAATTGAATATATATTAAATATAAATTTTAGTATATGTTAAATATTTTATTCGAACACAAAACTCAATTGATAAATTAATGTGTGTTGTTGGTAAACTAATATACGTTAAATATAAATTTTAATCAAAATAATTTCTTAGCACATTTGGTTTATGCTTGGCATTTTTATGCCATTGCACATGGGTTTGAATCTTATTGCAAGTAATTTGTTTCAACTATTTTTTTGAGTTTTGGGGATTCATTTCATTGTTTTAAAGGTAATTTGTACTAAAATGTAATAATACTTGGAGTTTAGCCCAGCGATTAACCTATTGACTTTAGAGCTTGGGGACACGACTTTGAATCCCAACTCCCCCAATTCACATTATTTTCTTTGTTATCGTGGTGACACGTGTCACCACTACATTAGTTTGAATAAAAAATTTAAATAATATATATAGGAGAGAGAAAATAATAAAAAATAAGAAAAAAAGTTTTACGTCAGCAATTCCGTTAGTTTTTAAGGACGGGGCCAAAACAGGAAAATTATGTAACAGAAGGGACGGTTTTGTCGAAAAAAATAGTTTGGGGACCAAAATAAGAAAACGGTGATAGTTTGGGGACCAACATCGTAGTTTTCCCAAACAAAATCCTATATATATATATATATATATATATTTAAATATGTTGATGTGATAAAGAGTATCATTTATTCAACTTTCTTAGTTAGTTTTTTTTAATATATATATTATTTAATCATTCAATTAGAATACAATATATATATATATATTATGAATATACTGATGTGATATAAACGTAACATATGTTTAACTTTTTTAGTCTTTTTTAATAAGGTACACACCGTGCAAAACTAGTGTTCGAACCTAAATTATCTAAATGAATTACATCATCTTTTATCACGAAAATAACAAGGAGTGAACTATTATATATATTTTTAATCTTCCAATCATAATATAACATGAAAAAAAAAACAATCCATCCAAAACATATTTAGACCACATCATACTTTAGGTCTTGGACCTCTTTGGATAAGGATCGAATTGACAATAATCGATGTTTCGACCCTTTGAATTATTTTAAGCCATATTTCCTGAACTTATTTCAAAAACTTAAAAGAAAATCAAATTTTCTTAAAACATTGTACTTATGTGAATGACTGAAAATATATATTACCTTGATTTGATTTTTTAGCAAGAAAATAATATTGCAATGTTTGGTCTGAAGAATATAAGATTATCTAAATACATATTTTACCAAATTATCCTTGTGTATATTTTTTTATCAAATTAATTTATTAGCAAGAAAATAATTTAGTGTAACTAGTATAATTTTAACACATTGTTAATGTAACTTGTACATTAAACTTATATTTTAAATAAATTTCATTGTATAATCTGATATTATGGTTTAATTTAAAAATGTACATATTTTATATTCAACATATTTTTTGTTCAACATATGAAATATTTTTACAAAATTACACATTAATTCATTTTGATTTATTAATTATATATATACTGACACATTGCATTCATGTTCTGTGTGTCATCTCATGTATATAATATTTTCTTTATATTTGTAATACATCTTTCTCCATCAAATATTATATATATTGACACATAAATATATTCATATGCATTCATGTTCTTTGTGTGTCATCGCAGGTATATATTATTTTCAGACATATTATATATTATTTTCTTTATGTTCATCTTAAGAGATCTAGGTTCAAACAGCTTTGTCTGTAAAGCACATGTGTGTTATCAAAGTGTTAAAAAGTATGAACATATATTATCTTATAATCATCGTAAGACTATTAAAAAAAATTAAATTACTTCATAGGAAACTTTTAACAATAAGAAACTAATATAAATGTAATATTTAAAACTTTAATCTAATTCATAAATAAAAAACTTATATATTTTGGTGTGTTATCACTGGTATCCAATTTATTGGCTCACTAATTCGGATTTCGGATTAGGTATTGCAAAGATTCATTATGGGGGCGACCCTCCAACCAACAGTAACAATGCAGCTTCTAACAATAAGAAAATGCATGGAAGCCTAAACTTTTAACAATGCAGCTTCTCATATATGCATGGAAGCCTATGTCCCGAACAAGTTTTAAGTAAAAAGAATATGTAACAATTATCACCCTAAGAGAATCGATGCGACTTGACAAACCAAGCTGCATAAACATTTACATTTGGTCTTAAGACCTAATAATATGACAATGGCATAGCAAAAATGAGCACCCTAATCGACTGAATAAAGAAAATGCGAAAAAATAGACCAAGAATCATACACTAGCAGCTAGCTTTTCCCAGTTCTATGCCTCTTATAAGCCTGATCAGACTCCTCTGAGCAGTTCCAAACTCCAGTTTGTGCCATCACTTGATTGCTTATGTATTGGACTTCTCTCTCCTAGATCACAGGTGAAAAAGAAAAAGAGAATTTAGAACATGAAGCAGATAGTTTTACTGACTCATGTCCAGGCCTTCACTAAACTGGGAGGGGAATAATTGAAGACCCCGAATAATAAAATAACTTAGATAATGCTTAATTTGGCCGAGTGTTTCTTAAGATCGAAAAAGGGTTATAACTAAACCTTAGAACTGGATGGCATATAAGTCACTCCACTGGCTACTCTTTTACCAACATCAATTTTCACAGAGATGCTTGCCTGTGACATATCCACTCCTGAAGACTGTAGAGCCTGTGTCAGATAATTCAATATCCTGTTGAAAACAAAAACCGGTCTCTTTAATAGCATGTATAAAACCTATCATGAAAGGGTATCATAACTGATATCGTTAAACAGATAACACCATTAACCAAAATCTGAGAGATAAACCATGAATATGTTGACTCAGTGTACATTATGTCGGGCAAAATCGTAAGAAATACATGGCATTTGCTCACCCTTGAGAGTAAGCATTTGACAAGCCTACTGATTCATCTCTGACAGTCAAGTCGTCTTGTTCAATTGCTGAATTGTTCGGAATAACACTCTCAGTCAGACAATCTCTAATTTGCCATGACTGAAACTGGGGTTGAAGTACCATGTTCTCAGAATCAGAAGCAGACTCATGAAAAGCAATGCTACCTCTTGCATGAGTAGCAATTGCATCCGATCGTGTCTGCATGTTAACCATAGAAGTAGCTGATGCGGGAGGATGATCCAGTGCTTTAAAAACTGCCGCATCACCCATGTCAGACTCAATTGAGTTCGGCATATTCACAACCAATGACGGAATGATGCCATCATTCTCACAACCAGATCCATTCTTCATGGTTTGAGAATGGTCAATAAAATTCTCAGCAATCCCATGACGATTTCTCTGGTAAAAAACAAAATAAAATCAGTTAGCTTCCTCTTGAATTATGGAAAGTAATGTGAACAAAATTTTTATTTATAGAAGGCTCCAGTTGTTACTCATGAACCTAAAAGTTCAAAGCAAAGAGAAATAATAAACACCCTATTGCCTAAAACATATGATGCATTCATCTATTGTCAATTGAAAACTACTATTCGGTTATGCTTATCGCCAAAACAAATCCAAAATATTCACTGGAACTTCAACATCCATGCTTAAGCATTTTAAATCCTAAATAGGTAAGCCTCTCAAGCATTAATCTAAAACAATAACATACCTAGATAAAAGCAGAAAATGTTAATGCGAAATAACCACATTGGCATGGGCGTAGAAAGGCCCAAATATGAAGCATAAATAAGATTACCCATGGAATCAATTTTGTTGGCTCCTGGCTCCACCCTTGGTACGATCCCTCATACGTTTGCAACTTTTCCTGTAAAAACTGAATGTACTCTATGACCTACACATAAATTTGGTCATATTCAAAATCCATCAAAGAAGTATAAATGATTACATTAATGCATGTACATACATATCTAATGTATGCGTATAGTATATTAAAGAAAAAAACACCATTGAGTGGTGACCTCTAACAGAAAAGATGCCTTGTCTCTCTTTTGATCATTTTGAGGTATAATCTCTCTCAAAGTCTGGAACCTGGGAACACAAAAATAATCAAAGAATGCTTTGAATATGCTTCGAATAGATACACTGAACACAATCATCAAAATCCATCAAAGAAGTATAAATGATTACATTAATCTCTCTCATTTTGATCATTTTCAGATACACCAAGTTGCCCCCAAGAAAATGGCATTTAAGCAAACCATATGAGACCAGACCATACCACTGAACACAATTATTTGATATGTCGTGAAATGTCATTACAACCAAAGCCCTCTAATTTAGATACTTCTAAAAAATTCTCGCATTCATAACCCATGCATCTGAACATTTTCAATTCTGGAAATTCAATTTATACTTAATACAAAAGTAAACCCCAACGGGAAAATAAATGAACAAGAATCAATAGTTTGTTTTAAAAGGAAAAATTAAAGTTTCTACCTTTCATTAATCTTACTTCTTCTACGCTGCTCAGTCTCGGAATGCTTAGACCGATTAGTGTTCGTCTTTTGCTCACTTCCTTTCCCTTCCACTTTCACTGTTTCCCCTGTAAAGAAGAACAATTGTAATTAAGACATGATATAAATACTGGAATTCTTATAAAAGATAACACCTTTATCTTCGTAACCATCATCGTCTTCCTCTTCTTGATGATGCAGCGCCGTTGCCACGGATTTTACCATTTCGTTTCTTTGGCTTTATAAATATAAAAAACTTCTAAGAAAGCGGGGGGAGAGGGTCGGAAATGGAGGTCCAAAAGAGTAGTTCGAACGGGTCAGTTTTTGCAGAGAAAGAGGGAGAATTTTTGCCCTAAAAAGAGAAAGAAAAAAGGAAAAGGAATATTTTTAAAAAAAATGGAATCGATGGATATCGTCGTATCGATTCATCTACAAATTATTATTGGTTCGATTTCTTTCTCTCCCTCCCTCTCTCTCTCTTTTTTTTTTTTAATTTATACAAACTAAAACTAGCGTTCGGTAGTAGTGGGTGTCAGTAATGCACGCGTTTATGGTGACGTTTAGGACACTTAATTTTTTTATATATATATTTAACAGTTAAATAAGTATTTAAATTATATGTTTTTTAGACGAGTGTTTGAAATATATTTTAAACAAATAAGTGTTTAATATTTTTTTGTGACTTAAATAAGGTTTCACTCTAATAAATATTATATTTTTTCTGTTATCCAATAAAATATGAACACGTAGTATGGTTTCTCATTTTTAAATTTAAAATTTAAAAATGAGAAAAATAAAAATAATAAAATAATATTAATTAACCAAACAAAATTTAACTTCACTAAAAGTCCTTAAACCCTAACTACTAATTCACCTACCACTCTTTCTTTTATCGGACCTCCACTACCGAATACCTTATTATCTCGTCATCATAACTCGACAAATAAATCGTCGATTGTACCGTCGACAAACATTCAACAATGAAAAAAAGACGGATTGAAAAATTAAAATCAATTTATATTTATTTTAATTATTGAATTTTTATTTAACTTAGTATTTGAACTTTGAACTTTGAAATTCAATTAACTATTAAATTAAATATAGATTAAACACATATAATAGATTATGAATTGTTTTAGATGTCAAATTTGATTAAAAAAATATAGTAAACAGACCATCACTAAATTTTAGTAAAAAAACAAAATAATTACTAAACTTTTAAAAATTATAAAATGACAAATAAATTTTATGTTTTATAGTAAAATAGTAACTAGACGTTAAATCTTGTCAAGTGCATTATAAAATTTGATATAATAATACATTTAGTCCTTCATATTTATACATTCAATCAATTTAGTCTTAATTCGAAACAATTTACTAAATTTAACCATCGTTATTTACGCATTCTTTCAATTTGGTTTTTAAAGCAAAATTTCAAAATATGATAACATGATAAATAATTACAATTACATTTTTATAGGAACTAGAGTTGACTTGACTCGACTCAAATAAAAAAAATTAAATAAAGTTTGAGTTGTAAAATATGACGCGTCAACTCGAATAACTGGAATTTTTTTGACTCGATTCGATCAAACGCTCACCGCTATCTTAAGATATGACGCGTCAACTCGAATAACTCGAAATATTCGAATATTTTAAACAAAATTTTCTTTTAAAGCGAATATTTTTTAAAAATAACATTTAATATTTTCATATTTAAATCACATCGAATATTTAATAACTACTTTAAATATTAGATTTAATTTAACAATATTTAATTTTTAAAAAATAATTTAAAATATTCGAATATTTTCTTTTATCACTTGTTCATAAATTTAATAAAGGATCAATTTTCAACAGAACCAGTCGTGTCAAGCCATTGACGATTTTATTGTTTTCTTGTTTAAGATTCTACTAATAGAAAACATTATTTTCTTACCACTTGTTCATAAAAATCATAACAAAATTTAATAATTCAATGTTTTTGTATTAGAATTCACGGAAGAGATCTGGATTATGGAGTATTATTTTTATAAAACAAAAGTCATTGATAAGCAGACAAAGGGAAAGAAACCAAAGGCTCCTTAGCTTTATTTCCGCGCTTTCATAGCTTTTCTCGCCCAACAAAGCATCCAAACACAAAACTATAAACCATTTTTTTATTTGAGCTTTTAACTTCGCAGAATTCGGAGCTCTCTTAGCTTCCCTGCCCCTCTCCCATTTTCCTTTCTGGGTTTTAACTTATCTGCGCTCAATTTCCATCAATGTATGTTTTTCTTTCTCTCTTTTTTTTTCTGTTTAAGATGCTTTGATTGTTTCCTGTTGGGATGATCTAAATTGGGTATTTATCATTTCTTCAGTTCATGCAACAAATTATGTGCTTTTGAGTTGTTTCTGTTTTAGAATAATCTAAATTGGGTTTTCTTTATTTGGTTGATTCATGCTTGTTCCTGGGTTGATCTCTTGGTTTTTGGTGGTGATTTTGCCGAAAACATGAATCGTTTGTTCTACTCTTTTCTTGTTCGAATTTAAAGGGGGGGTTGAATTTTAGGTGCAATCTTTGATTCCGAATGTTGATGCTTGATTTTGTTTATTGGTTTGTTAAAACGGGTTTCCTTTATTTGGGTGATTCATGCTTGTTTTCTGGGTTGATCTCTTGGTTGTTCATGGAATTTTCCAGTTTTTATTTTGATGAAAACTTGAATCTTTGAATCGTTTTGTTCTATATTTCATTTTTCGTGGTTGAATTCGAAGGAGAATTAAATTTTAGCTGCAATATTTTATTCCTAATATTGATGATTGATTGCTTTTATTGGTATTTTCATTTCTCACTATCAAAGGAAAGAACCTTTTTGCTAATTATCAACAAATCCTTAAAGAAATTGTAATTTTGTCAGAAAACAAAGTAAATTTGGACAGTCAATTTTTTGGGAGTATTTCTTTTGCCCCCTCATTATTCTAAAGGATAGCTCATTTAGTAGCATCCTAGCTTGCTACGATGATTGTTTTGTTGGCTCCAATCTGATTTATATTTTGCCCAAAACTGACTTAAAATTTCCTTTTGTTTTTATTTGACAGCTGAAGAAGTACCTTTTAAGCTAAATTACTTAAGGGCATTCAACATTTTGTAAATAGATGAGAGAGAGGTACTGGTTCGTGGAGGTGGTTGGGCTTCTTCGAGCTTAGCGTTCTCTCTCATTGCACTTTTCTAGCTTTGGAAGTTTTGTTGTTGATGCATGTATATAATCAGAACAGTTGAGCTTTAATGATGAGGTTGTGTGGAGAGTTTTAACTGAAGGCAAAAGAATTAAAAGTTAACATTATGGGTTCTGTTTGTTGCTGCCCGCGCCCTGAGGATTTTGAGGACTATATCAATCCGAACAGTAACATCTATAGAAATTGTGTGTGCCTCAGTTGCTTTGTTCAGAACTTTGTACATGTGGTATGTTTTATGATTCTCATTATTAATCATTGGTTCTGACTCTAGTATCATTTTTCACTCTCTTTCATTGTGTCACCTGAGGTTATTAGTTATTACAATGGTGGCTTTGTTGAGTATTTCTTTCTCTTGTTTTGTGGCACTTTTAAATTTACGTTGTAAAAAATTATGCCGGGCATGTGCGGTACTTTTTATCTATTGATCAATTTTACCAAGTCGGGTAAAATTCCTTTACAACGTATTATGTTTTTGGAACTGTGATAAATTACTTAGGTGTTTGTGCAATAAGATAGATTAAGGCAACTCACGTTTCTGTGTCTAGTAACATTTCCGTTTTAAAATATCCCCTTGATTGGTTTTGGAGCAAGTGAAAACTTCTACAGTGTCCACACCGGACTTCTCAATCTAGGAAATTCCATCAGCATTTATATATTGGCTTTTAGATGAAAAGATATCTGATTAAGTTAGTTGTGGACAGTGGACCCTTAATTACCAAGTTAATTTATGAAATTATCAGTTGATTGTTTACGTTATGAAGAAAGTGTTTCATTAACAGTGCGTACATGGAAGTTTACTTGAACGAGGTTTGGTGTTACATGTTTCAACATGATCAAAAAAAAAAATATTCCATTTGATTTATGGGTTCCAGCCGTTTGATCCTTCTTTTTTTGGTTTTCTTTGTCCCTGTAATTGTAGTATACCTCATTGTTCCAAAGAGGGGAATTGTCTTCTATCCCTTCATCTATTCAAGGGACAGGATCTGTTATCTCTTCTGCGTCTCTAGACAACTCACTTTCTGACATGTACCAATCTCCTCCAAGGCCCTTGCCTTATGATGCTGACACTAGATATTTCCGCTTGCAACGTGATGGTCTTGTTTCAAGACATGAGAAGGGTTCAAGTCATTCACATGAAGAATCGGAGCCTTTAAGAGCTCAAAATGATGCAGATTCGGGATCTTTGAGTACAGAGGGCAAATGGAATGCCTTTGAACAAGGCTCGAAAGAGCATCATTCTAAATCCTCACAGAAACTCTCATCAGCAAAAGCACCAGTTGGAGTTGGGTACATCTATTCATCTGCTGAAGAAGAGGAGGACGTCTGTCCAACTTGTCTTGAAGGTAAATCTTTTTCTCAAATTTGAGTGGTTTTTATTATAGCCACTATATTATGCAGTGAAACTTTTTTAGAACTTGCTCAATGGGCTAAGATTTGCTAGAACTTCAGAAGGAGGGATGCATTCAAATACTAAATTTCTGCTATATCTTGCCTCTCTAACTTGGATACTTGTGCCTTTAATTGGACCCAGATTCTAATTAGTTGACGATTGAGCAACCTTAATATAGTAGGGGAACTTACAATTAATCTGCAATTTTAACGATAAAATAAGTCCTCCACTTGTATAGGTGTCATTTAAGCATCTTGTCTTTTGTTAGAGTCAATTCATCCTCTCAAATACTTGCCAAATGTTGCTGAATGCTCAAATATTACGAAGAATAGATATACATATTGCAGTTTACTTCACTGAAGGTAGATCTTTTCTTACGCCGTGCGCCTGTGGCAATATAAGGGTTTAAAGGCCTAGAGTGCACCTTGCGCTCTTGTCAACATTGCAAGAAATTGAATCCATTTGCCTTTTCCATGAGTGTTTCTGTAAATCAAACATCTATAAGGAGAAGGAAAAAAAGTTTAAAATTTTAAGCATTGAAGATTTTGGCGCTCAACCCCAATAAACCCAAATTCATATCCTACCTTCCTATTAAAATCACTATTCATCTTAATAAATCCTACATAAACCCATGAATCCCAATTTCCATGATTTGCAATCCTTACCCATTAACTTGTTAAACCTTGAACCAGTCATCCATCCAAAACTTGTTTCTGTGTTTGGCAAAGAAATATTATATGGAAGGCTTAATTTGCTCTAATGAAAGCAGGGGCTTGAATGATTTTTTGCTTGTATAGGTGGGGTTGCCTATTCTAATCATTAGGTACTGTTTTTGCTACATCATTTATCTTAGAAACAAGTACTGCTATAAAAAATTGATGATATTACTTATCATATTAAATTGGGCTTTTAATAGATACATTATCTTCCCTTTAATCTTATTGATATCACTCATTGTGCAGAATATACTCCAGAGAATCCCAAGATAATAACAAAATGTTCCCACCATTTCCATCTTGGTTGCATTTATGAATGGATGGAGAGAAGTGAAAACTGTCCGGTCTGTGGAAAGGTAACCTTTTTTGCACCAGTTAGCCTTTTCATCTCTATGGTCATAAACAATCAATCAACCGCATTGTGCATGCATTTTATTCAGCTTGATTAGCTGTTCCTTGTCTTTCTAGAGTTACAATTTACTAGGATGCTCATGGTTTAGAGGCTTTTTGGGTGCCTTCAATATATTTTTCTATGTTGATGTGGTAAAACTGCATACGTTTTAATTGCTTTGTTTCTACTTGTACACAGTAATGGTTGTATTTTAGTATATGTGGGTAGCTTTTTGTTGAGTTCTCTTTGAATGGATGTGCCATGTTTAGGTTTTTAATAAGAATACCATTTCTTCTTTTTTCTTGAATGAAGTACTTACTCTCTGGCTGTTAGAAAAAGTGGAGAGAAAAGCCAATGAACTGTAAGAGAACTACAGAAAATGACGTTCCTATCTTGTTCCGATGGGGATGAAGCTTTTTCTTTCCAGTTTCCTTTCTTTTTTATTGTCAAGTGGTAATCTAATTTATCCTTGAAATGTCTTCCACTTATGGGGGAGCATTTTGTTGGTTTAATCAGCTCTGCCTGATGAAATTGACAACCAAACTAACTGAGTTTACTTGAAATAACCAACCGAATTAGATTGATTAATCATAAAAAGGGAAACTGTTCTAGGTTGATTGGTTAAGTCGTTTAATTGGCTTTAACTATCTTAAAAACTATTTTATATATTATTATAAAAAAGCTAGATTATATTATATAGAATAAATGATATATACTCAAACTATCATGTAAGTTTTATTTATACTATATAAAATATAATTAAAAAAATTAGGTCTGATTAGTTTGATCTATTCATCTATCAACTTTGATGAGCAATAATTGACTGAACTAGACAAATAAATTGTTTTGCCTAACCAATTGTTACCGGAACCGAACTGAATTATCCAAATTCCATTGGTTAAATCTGATTAATGCTCTCCCCTATTCCTACTCATTGTTTTTGTTCAGAACTCCGTAGATTGGTTTATATATAAATTATTCATAAAACAAGTAAGCATAGATCAAAGAAAAATGGAAATAAGAACATAACGAATGAATTGTTGACAGTAAAATGAATTTGTCCTTTCTTCTTCTCTGAACCACTAGCAATCAAGTGCTTGCTTATCTAAACAACTACACTTAGTAATTTTCAAGTCAAACAATTATGTAATCGTTGGTTGTAGTTATGGCTTCCCATCCTCTTGATTTTTTTCTTTTGCAAACCTTGATATCTTCCATTTTCTGCTATAAACCGAGTTTCTTAGCAGGTATAATGCATCTTAGGCTTAAAAAAGTGATGTTTGCTTGGTGAGCTTCATGGTTTAGGTTGTATTCTATGATGTATATTTACTAGCAGTAGAAATGATCCTGTCGGATCAAAACCGGAATGAGAGACATTGTTTGTTATTAACTGGATGTTGATTATATATAGGTGTATGAGAGGTATTCAGAGATTATCCAACTTTGAATAAAGGTCGCACTCGCATGCATGTTAAGGCATACAGCAAAATTGGTGTCTAGCTTGAAAATATGTTCCTGCTGCTTCCTAATTCTTAACTTACCTAGCAATTTTAGTTTGTGTTCCATCTCTGCATGCATCTCTAACACGAAATCTATTTTTGTTTGCTTTTACAGGTCATGGTGTTCGATGAAACGACTTAAATCTTTGTTGGAAAGGTTGTGTTGTGGATGAAAACCAGCAGAAGACAGAGGAGGAAAAAGAAGGACATCTGATCAAATCCCGTTGTGAATAGTGCAGGGATAAAGCGTTGGCCACATCAAATGTGTGTACATATGGAAAATGTTGTGTATAAAGACTGTAAGTTGTTTCTGTTTATGAACCTGTGAGAAGGGGGAAAAGGGAGGGGGAGGTTATCATAAAACAAAAATCCTCTTCCCCTAATTATGCCCCATACTAAAAAAACCCTAAAAAAATAAATTCTAAACCTTAACCCTAAATTCCACGTCCTAAACCCTACAGCCTAAAAATACACCATATCCCTAATTCTCTAAAGCCTAATCATAAATTCTAAACCTATTTTTTTAAGTGGGGCGCCAAAAGGGCATAGTTTGGGGCATACGATTTTCATCCGTTATCATACGCATGATTGTTGGAAATTCACACTGAAGTTATATATATAAAAGCGAAATAATTTGCTTTATCAATGGGAACAAGTGTGGATGCCTATATATATTCCATGCATTATTGCTTTCAAAGTAATGTAGGAAACAAGAAAGTAGATTTTTCAGAGTTACAAATAGGAATGAAGGCAAGATGTTATTCTTGATTTTTGCATAATAGTAGGTGAATGTAGGAGGCCACTCTAAATTAACATCACAGGTGCAGAGTACGCAATAGCAAGAAAGATTCGATGTCTGTCAACCTTAAAATAATTACGGAATGAAACATTAGACACTTATTTGGACTTAAATTTTTTTAGACACTTACCTGGAAAAAAAATTAATTTAAACGCTAGTTTAATGGTTAAACCTTTTTAAAATTTGGTAGTGCATGGCCATGGCAGGTGAAAAAATTGTTTTCCAGTGATGTGTTTTTCAAGCAAACTTTCATACAGGGTCATCTAAGCCCTGTATTCGGCCCAAAAAAATTATTTTATTTTAAAGAAAATACACAGTTAAATTCTACTGGGTCGGTGGGTCAACCGGTCGAATATTTCAGTTCGGATATTTTTAAACACTCTTAGTGAAATTACCCGATCAATCGTATTTTGTGAAAAGAGTGGTATGCATAATGCATTGATAAATAAGTTTTGTTATGGATTTTCGGTACATGTATCATTTCTCATTAATGCCATGAAATATATTAATTATCAAATATTATTAATGCATGTACATTTCAATTAAATATTAATTAAATTAAATGTGAATCTTGATTCCACGATTTCATATAAAATCAATTAATTACGAAATAAAAAGCAATTAATTAAATTAAAAGTGAATCTTGGTTCCGCTATTTTATATTAAACAATTCAATTATATTAAATGTAGGTTTTGGTTATACGATTTTCGATTAAAATAATTAATTAAATTAAACGCTTGGTTGATCTACTTATTTTTGTTTCTTTAGATAATGAGTTCTAGGAACACCTCCTTTCTTCCCTTAAAGTCTCCATTCCCCTTCCCTCCGGTATAGGATTAAGACTAGAATTAAAATTTATAAAAAAAGTGTAATTTGGTTCCACAATTTCCGATTAAAACAATTAATTTAAATAAATGTAATTTTTTAATGATATGATATGATTACATAATAATATATGTTCTTTTATTCTTAGTATTTGAAAACACACACCATGCAGACAAATTATTCGAACTCGAGTGGATAGCCACACCCATTTTCTATTGTAACCACTTAATAAGTTCAATTAAATTTGAATTTTGATATCACGATTTCGTGGATTTTTTTTGATGATTATCAATTAAAATATTTAATTATATTAAATGCGGGTTTTAGTTCCACGAATTAATTAAATTATATATTTTCATAGCCTCTCATTCCAGCCCCATTACTTTTAAAGCCTCTCATTCCAGCCCCATCACTTTTAAAGTCTCTTATTTTAGCCTTTTTTCCATTCATTTTTTTGTCATTCTTTTATGAACTCTAACAACCACACCTTCATGCAGGGCAAATACGCAACAAACATGGTGAACTTTTCAGAAGTCACGGCAGATTGAGCGCGCTTTTAATCTTATGTGGTCAAAATAAGTATGATTTCCGTAATAAATCTGGAAAGATGTTATTTCGTCGAATAATTTTTAAAATTAAGTATATTGAAGTAATAAGCCCCATTACATGCAGCACAATTGAATATATATATATATATATATTAAAAATGTGTTTAAAAAATTAGAAAAAAAATGCATAAAATTTTTATACCACAAACATGTATGTATATATATATATATATATATATTAAAGTGGACAGTTTACAAGGAAAGTGAATAAAGAATGGGTAGTTATGTTTTAGAGTTTAGTGGGTAGTTGTGTAGACAAGGTGGTCAAAATGGGTTGGTTGGTTTCTTTGAAGTGTATTCTCTAGTTTGGTAACTTTTATTTTGATTATTGTGGGTTAAAGAATAATAATTTTATTTTCAGTTAATATATTTTAAATAACATAACCATCAAATTATAACTACAGCTAAAATTAACTCATTTTAATATATATTAAAAATAACCATCAGTAAAAGAAACACTGGTAAAATACAATTTTATTTTAATTTTTGAAAAAGATATGTGGCTCTTGTTAGCAATGAGCTAGCAAGGAAGTCTAACGTGCACTAATAAGAAGCTAGGGTTTATGGGGAGAAAAACCAGCAGAATAAAATTAAAAAAATAAAATAAAAATAGGGTTTCCAGTCCACTTTGTATATTCCAAGCACATATATAAACTGGATTCATTGTTTTCATGAAATTGCTGCTGTCCTATCACAAACTCTTGAACATCAAAACGAATTTCAAACCCCCACAAAAGTTATAAAAAACAGAGCAATCGAAATCTTTTCTCATCAGAAAAAAGGAACTTTGGTTTGCTATTGCATGAAATTGGAGAAACTATGTCAACAGATCTCAATGATTACACTATCATCAAGGAAGGAGAGGCTGAGATACTTATGCATGCTAAAAATGAAGTCTTTTACAACAAAACCCAGGTTCCAAATTTGCTTCTTTCATCTTTAGTTTTGATTGGTTTCATTGTTGGAATTTTGATGGGTTCTTAGTTTTAGTTGATGGGTGACTTTTGGTTTATTGAAAAAGTGTGTTCTAAGAGAATCTAATTGATGGGCGGTAAAAAATGTGTTTGAATTAATGACTTTTGTGATTACCCTTTTTTATGTTAATCTTTTAGTTGATTGTAAGCTTTTGGTTTCTTTCAAATTTTTTATATTTTTTATGATTTATTGTTGGAAAGATTTTCGGTTGTTTGATTTGATCTTAGTTATTGGCTACTAAGAAACAGTGGGAAAAGAAAGAAACTTGCAATTCTCTTAATGTAATGTTCTAATTTCATATAAGACTATTTGCAAATGCTTTGAGTAGGATATGGCGTTCGCTGTAGTATGGTTTATGGTCTTAGTTGCTTGCCTCATTGTTTGTCACTATCAGAGGAACCTAAATATTTATTATAATCATCAGGTTAACAACAGAGACATGTCCATTGCTGTTCTGAGGACATTTATATCAAGGCGCAAGCAGGAACATGAGACATTATTGTCTAAAAGAAACAAATCAGGGGCAAAGGTGTCTGAGAAGAATGGCTCTATATCTCATGTTGAAGACCAACCAGATGAGTCTGGCTTGAATAATGATATACCGAAGGAAGGATGTGATGGGCCTGAAGAGAAATCTCAAGAACCATGCAGTACATCAGAAGAAATAGTTAAGACAGATGGAAAAGTTCATAGGGAGCTGAAACCACCAAGAGTTCTAGAGGTATTTTTACAATATTCTGTTTTCCAGATGTTAATTTTAATTATTTTCCCCCATTGTTAGTCATGTCATTTTCTGAATTCTTTTTGTGGTGATTTTATAGGCCTTATCTGCATCTGGGTTAAGAGCTCTGAGATATGCTCGGGAAGTAGAAGGGATCGGTCAAGTTGTTGCTCTAGACAATGATAAAGGTATTGTAGATGTATTAATGTTATATGAAGAATCAATTTTGGTTCAAGGGATGACTTGTAGCTGTTGCCTTTCTGATTTCTTCTATATTCATGCTTTTTGTTCCTACATACAAAGACTTGCTTCTTATATGTACCAATACTGTGTTTCTACTTGCAGAGGCAGTTGAAGCTTGCCAGAGAAACATAAAGTTCAATGGTTCTGTAGCATGTTCGAAAGTGGAGTCACATCTTGCTGATGCCCGTGTCTACATGCTCACCCACCCAAAAGAATTTGATGTGGTATATGCTATTTTATTCTTTAAATTAACATCTTTTAAAGAATTTTTGATAAGCATGTATGCTCAACTGCTGCGAAGATAAGTATGTGCTAGTTAGTATTTGATGAGTAAATCAAACTTTGTAGAAAATTGCCATCTACGGGAATATTTCGTGTTATTTGTTATCTATATTTCATAATTAATTAGCAGCTTTTATTGTATGTTGGTGGCAATGTCCAAGGGGGTGCTTATGCTCCTTATGCAATATTTGTGTTTCAGGTTGATCTTGATCCTTATGGTTCACCCTCTGTGTTCCTGGACTCTGCAGTTCAATCGGTTGTTGATGGGGGCTTGCTGATGTGCACTGCTACCGATATGGCAGTCCTCTGTGGGGGTAATGGGGAGGTTTGCTATTCTAAGTAAGATTGCACTGCCTTACCTTACCTTAGTTGAACTATGGATTTGAATGTCTTATCATCTTATAATTGCTTGCGGAAACAGATATGGATCATACCCATTGAGAGGGAAATACTGCCATGAAATGGCTTTGAGGATCCTCCTAGCATGCATTGAGGTAGTTTTATGTCCTTCAGAAATCATGTTCTTTCTTCATTTAAAACAGAACGCTCTATTGTACATGAATCTTGCTCTGGTTAAAAGGAATGTGGCATCTATGATTCCTTTATACTTTCACTTGACAACTTCTAATTGATTATGGTCTTTTGATAAGATCACTTTTACTGTATCTTGTAAGCATTAATACATTGGCTTATAAATGTATTGTTTAAAATAATATACTTTCTCACACAACTTTATTTTAGAATTCAATCCAATAACAATCTTATTATGTGGCATAATTGGTCTTCTTTCTTGAATACAGAGTCATGCGAACAGGTACAAACGTTATATTGTTCCTGTGCTATCTGTCCAGATGGATTTTTATGTCCGTGTTTTTGTTCGTGTATACACGTAGGTGGCCTATTTGTTTTAATTTAGTTTATTGAAGTAAAATGGAACTATAACAAAATGATGATAGAAGAGCAACTATTTCAATGCAGTTCAGCAAGTGCGATGAAGAATACTCCCCTTAAGCTCTCATATGTTTATCAGTGCACCGGTTGTGATTCTTTTCATCTACAACCTATTGGGAGAACTGTTTCTAAGGTGTGTTTTCTGTGTTATCATGCAAATGATGCCTTTTATTTGTTATTAGCATGTACATGACTTACACCATTTGGGCATATACATAGTGGAGTAATAATTTAGGCACGCAACTGAACTTCTTGAAAGTACACTCTGAGGCCTTATTATCCATTTGCTTAATGTTTCTATTTGCGACTCATTCATGCAACTTGCAGGTTTTATGGATTTTTTTTTTTTGGGGGGGGGGCGGGTGGGAATTAACCTACTTAAATCTGATAGCATACTGCTCACCATTTTGTGTATGCCTGTGATTCTTGCAGTTATGTGCCACCTTTTATGTTATTTTCGTTAAGGATGGCAGTCTAATTTAGTTTTAGCAGATTTTCTTTATAAATGCTCCCTTATGCTTACCTCCCCTTATATCCCTGGATGCTTAACATTGACTTGTTCAACATATTGATCTACATCCACTTCTATTTCCAGAATACCAGTGTGAGGTATCTCCCAGGTTTTGCACCTGTTGTCCCTCAAGATTGTAGCGATTGTGGGAAGAAATTTAACATGGGAGGGCCTATATGGTCTGCTCCAATCCATGATCAAGAGTGGGTAACCGCCATACTAGCAGATGTGAAATCCTTAAAGGGTCGTTATCCTGCGTATGATCGCATCTCTGCTGTATTGACTACAATTTCTGAGGTATCTGTTCTGTTTACTCCTTTCCTGATTACTTTATTCTGGACATCCATTTCTCCACCATTAGAACATTGTTTCTGTTAGGTTTTATTTCAATAACAGTGAGCCATCCTATGTTCTGTGATGTTAATGCTTTATAAAATAAGGGCTCAATATGATGGACTTGACCCAAAATATTTTGGATGTGGCATGTAAGGTATTATATTGCAGAGAAACATGTCATTAGGTGTAAGATGTTATGTAAGTTTGCACGTATCAGATGTTGGCATATGACAAATATACGAGTAAACCAACCTATTAAAGAAGAGTTGTACTCTTTTTAGAGATTTCTATGTATGTTCTTTAAACTATTTGGTATATGTTTTGCAGGAATTGCCTGATGTTCCTCTCTTTTTGAGTCTGCACAACCTCTGTTCTACACTAAAATGCACTTCCCCTTCTGCAGTTATTTTCCGCTCTGCTGTGATCAATGCAGGTTATCATATTTCTGGAACTCATGTGAATCCATTGGGACTAAAATCAGATGCTCCCATGGATGTCATTTGGGACATAATGCGCTGCTGGGTAAGGACTTCATTTTAGTTGTCCTCTATTTCCTTTATTTTATATTGGCCTGCATGCTGAATATGGTTCGAACATGTTAATCTTGATTAAGTTATTGGAAATTTAACCTCACACCCCACGCAATGCATTAACTTGATTAAGATAAGTGTGCTGATGAAATGGTTTCATAAGCTTTTTTTTGCCCTCTATAGGTTAAAAATCATCCAGTGAAAGCTCAATCTGCTGATCAGCCTGGAAGTGTGATACTTGCCAAAGAACCGGTTCTTCAAGTAGTTTTTTTCTGCACTTCTCTCTGTAGTTTCATAATGATTCCCCCTGCATCCCCAGACCTGTCTACCCTTGGTTTTGTGTTTCACTTGTGAACCGAAAGCCATTGTCCAACATTAACATGTTCATATACAAGTTGAGATCTAAGGCGGGAATAGTTCTTTAAATATCCCCAACTCTGACTTATTTGTGCAGGCAAATTTTGCACGAGCTGTTGCGTCACTGAGCAAGGCACAAGCAAAGAAGGTTGCTCGCTTCCTTCCAAATCCTGAAAGGCACTGGGGGCCAAAGCTCAGAGCAGGTCGCCAAATCACCAGCAAGCATGTATCTCTTTTGGGTGAAGATGCCGTAAATGGATGTCTAAACCATCAAGATGGTGAACGTGATGCAAAACGACAAAAGATTGAAAATGCCGACGATGGTGCTGCAGATGGCATAGCATAAGCTTTTGATTTACCACCTCTGATAGTCTTTTTTTGCAGTTTCACATTTCTATTTGAAAACTGTTTAAAAATTGAAGCATTGCATTTGTTGGATATTCATTTGATCTTAATATGATTTGTTTTGTTAGGTGAAAGATTGTTTAGTAGCACTTGATGTTAAGACTAATTATATGTTGAATTTTATTTAAAATGAAAACCAATTGTTTCTTTTGAGACTGAAAGAGAGAGATTGTTTGGCTCTGTCTGAATCTTTGAACTGCTAGCATATTAAACCAATGATAGCCAAATCTATTCAAAAGGTTGAGTTTTATTATAAAATGGAAGCAATGCTAAACCAGCTAATACATTTTATTTGATAGTAATTTCATAACATAATCCATAACATACCATCCCGCCAAAAGGTAATGATGAAGAAGATGATTATATAAATAAAAGAAACAATAGAAAATGAAAGCTATCATTACTATTGTTATATCATTTTAACTGTAGCTGAAGGGGTGTTTTTTCTACTTTGCTTTGCCATTTGGCACAGCAGCTCCGGTTGGGTTGAGCTCATCCCAGGCTTCAATCCATGTGACCATGGCATCAGCCAGCTTGTCAAAGTAGGGATCAACTTTGCTAAGCTTTTCCTTCACCTGCTTTGCCAGTTCAATATAGCACTTTTGAACATTGGTGCAGTCCTTCGGAAGGACCGCCTTCTGGAAGAAAGGGATGATCTCTTCCTGCCAGTATATCCCCTTGTACTCCTTCCTTAGGTTCACAAACGGGTTGCTTGCTTTGCTGTGATAGATGTACGGCAGACCCGTTTTCACTCCCAAGCCCAAATGGTCACATATCACCTACACGATCGTTAAGCCGGTGAGGGTGAGGCAATCGACATTTCTTTCTCATACATGAACAGAGCAAATTGTAATACAAATGCATAACTAGGGTGTACCTTGATGCACCAGCCAGCCCACATATCGTCGTAGCGTCCGATCGGCTGCCCGTCACCCATGAGTCCAAAGTACATGGCAGGGCCAATCAGCTGACGGTCGAAAGCCAAATTCATTCCACACATGGGGAACAAAGTGCCCTTTGGAATTGTCATGACCGCATCCACGTACCTGATTTACCATGAGCATTACTATATTAATCACTAATGAAACCAAGAAACACCTTGCAACTTGCAAGTTGGGATCATATTCATAATTCATACCTAGTGTTCCTCTCAAGAGGCTTGACAAGTTGGGTTGGTGCGTCATAATCCGGGATGTTTAGCCAAAGGCCATGAGAAACAGCGGTTGAAACACCCTCGCGGAGACTAAATGGGTATCCACGGACGAAATCTGCACCCTCTCGGTACGGGTCGTACAAGGTGTTGAAGAAGAAGGGAGTGGACGGGGATAGCAGGTTCTTAATGTGCTGCTCCAGTGCATTGATGGCTTTGCCAGATGGGTCCTTAGCAACCTAATCATAAAAAAAACAAGACCCAAAGCTCAGATCTTGACTTGCAGATCGCTGATTCATCATGTAGCAAGAATATATAACAGCACAAACATCCAAGATTTTAGAATCTCATAGCTGTACATCGCAATGCAACCATTCACTTAATTATTGTAAGGTATATTTCCATGATTAGGCACATGCAAAGCTGCTAAAAGTGCACTCCATGTGAACCAAACTTGAATTCTATAATCAATAAGAAGCAAATAAAAGCACTTGAATTCTAAAAAGGTTTTCAAACTAAATCTGGAGCATTCATAATTTGATTTCTCATTTGCTACAACACCGACAACATAATGGGGGTAAAGAGCAGATTAAACATCCAAATCTCCATCAAAACAATAAAAGCAATCAACTTTCGACCAAAATGACAGAAACCCAGATCACTAAACCATCACAGGAATTCAAATCAAGAAAAACATATAAGCACCCAAAATTTCAAACCCAGATTCAAAAACAAAGAAAAAAAGGAACTTACAAAGCAGTCATCATCAATGGTGAAGATATACTTCTTCTTGGAGACCATGTAACCAAAGCAACGGCAAGCAGAGTCCTTGAAGGAAATGCAAGAAGCCTTAGGACCGAGGATCCTGTTGATGTCGTTCCTGTTGTAAAGCTCGTAGTCAAAGCCGTCGGGGACCTTGATGGTCTTGGAAGGATCGCCATCTTGAACGATGATGAGATGGTAAGGCTGGAAGAAAGGCCTCCACATCTCAAGAAAGTCCAAGTTCCTTATGGTTGGTATGACGATGTCGAGCTCATCTTTCAGCAGAGCCACTGCCGGTGCTGCTGCTTCTGTTGCTGTTGCAGGCTCTGCCATTTTCACTGCCAAAAAAAGGAAAACGAGAGAGAAACAGAGTTTCCTTTTCGCAGGTAAATTGCTGGTTGATTTGAGAGGGAGAGCTCCTATTCGAGCATATATAGATGTGGAGGGAGATTCAGGAGTCACGTGAGAAACGAGTGAGGCGGCACCATTGGAGGTAGAAAATTAATTACAGGGAAAGAGAGAGAAAGAGAAAACAATAAGCTTTTTTTAGGGTAAACTACACATGACCACTCAACTATTTCCTCGATTCTATTTTCATTATATAATTATAAATTTTGTCAATTAGATCACTTAATTATTTAAATGCTATCAATTTGGCCACTTGTTGTTGAAAATTAACAACATGCTGATCTGACAATTAAGTAAATTTGTATAATTTCACATTTAATCTTTTATATTTAAATAATTAATCAATCTAGTCTTAATTGTCATGTTAGGATTTTTAACGGACAATGGTTTGATTGATACTAGGGGTGGGCAAAACTCGACTCGAAATTTTTTTAAATAAAGTTTGAGTTATAAAATGGAAATTTGAATAACTTCAATTTTTTATAATTAGTTGTTCAGTTTTCAAGCTCGGGTTGAGTCTATCAATTATGTTATGTATATCACATGTGAAAATATGAAGAAATATATATGTATATTATATATGCGTGTAGAAAATCGTTAAAATTGAAATCAATATGTGCATCGTCCATCCCTAAGTATATGCACATAAAAATATATATGCACCGCTACGTATTGCATATAGAAATATATATATATATATATATATATATATATATATTTGTACAGAAACGCGAAATTCAACTTGATTCGAAAAAAATTCAAATAAAGTTTGAATGGTAAAATAGGACTTGCAAACTCGAATAACTCAAAAAAATTTGATTCGACTGATCGAACGCCTAACCTTAATTGATACCATCTAAATATTTAAGTGACAGGATTTATAGTTCAATGGTCAAAATAGATTCGATGCAGTAGTTCAGTGGTCATGGGTGTAGTTTACCTTTTTTTAACCCTCTGACAACACACGATGCAAACAAAGTTGCTCAAACTCAAGCCTACTAAAATAAATATCATTCTCTTTTCCACTGAGACCCCTTGTTAAATTTAACATTGTGTCAAATTTTATATAATTGTTTTAATTATTTAAGTTATATTCATGTTTAGAGTTCTAATGTGTTAAATTAATTATATTTTGTTTAATATATATTAAGAAATTATTATTAATAATCAAAATTAGTTTAATCATATTCATTGTCAATTGTTTACCTCTCCAAAAATACACACGACCAAAATATTGGTCACTACTATAAACGATAATACCCTGATTTCAGAAAAATAATCAGTTTAATTATATATTTAATTCAAATTTTAATCAAACTAATCACTTCCTAATCAGTTTGGTAAGAAAATAATTTACGTATATTTATTGGATCGTATAATCTACTATATGTGGTTAGGGTAAATAACATATTTGTGTTAAGTGGCTCTCAATTCAAGCACAAATAAATCAGATTTGAACATCTTAATCTTTGATTTAGATAGACGCAAACTTAATCATTTTCTTAACCGAGATTAAAAAGAAATCAAGTCGAATTTGAACATTAATTTTAGCATAAATAATAATTGAGTTAAAGTTAAACGTGATAATAAAGTTCATTTAACTTTTTTTTAATACAATATTAAAATTGTTTAGACTTTTTTTTCTCAATAATAGATCAGAATATATGTTACAATAACATATATTAAAATAAGATTCAATAATCTTAATAAATAAAAAAGTTTAATCAAATTAATTTAAAATTTTTATTTTTATTTTGAATCGAACTAGATATTTAGTGAATAAAAACCCAGTGTATTTTGAAATAAAATTGAAATTATTGGATTTGGAACCACACCCATATTCAAATTCTTTGTAACATGAAGTGGGGGGCAGTCACACTTTTCTTAAGTCTTGATAAATCGCAAGTGTCCGTTAGTCTTTAAAGAATGGAAAACGAGAATTGATTAGACGACACGGGGAATAACCCACCTTTGTTCCAACGGAAATATGAGTTATAACTAGCCCCTTTTTAAAAAAAATTTATATTATAAATTCGGCTTACCACGTCAGTTATGATTTTATAGTTTTATCCAATAAAAATTATTTATTTAATCATTATTTTTTATGTCGTTAATCTAATAATATAATAATTTAATTTTTTTTAAATAACAAGAAAAAATAGTAAAATTCATTGGTTGAAAAAAATGATGAGAGAATTAATAAAAAAGTCATGCCCATAATATAATTTTTTTATTTCTTTTAAACTAATGCCGGCTTAACAAGCTTTCACATGTATATGTTTACTCTTTCTCTTAATTTTTACATTATCAGATGTTTTTCGTTTTATATTTCACGTGAATATACATCTGAACTCAACTGAGATTAATGCGTTACATTTAAATAATTCATTAGAAAAATAATAAAAAGTAAAGCATGCAATATATGCGTGCATGCATGTCAACATACCATAGAAATCAAAATTGTTTTCTAATTTAGAAAAAAAATGATAATTAAAAGGGAATAAAATATTGCATCCTAAACCTACCATACATGGAAGATAGTCAATTAACTTATTAAATGCGAGCCATTTTGAGCATAACTTTTATTTTTTGTAAAATATTATGATTCGATCCTATACATGGAAGAAAATATTGCATCTTAATTGGATGGATTTTAAAATTATATATGTTAGAGGTTGTAATCTAAATTTCGATTTAGCTCATTCATAAAAGTTCGTGATACGATTTAATTTGTGAAAAAGAATAGAAAAAATGTGATTAAAAAAAACTTTTTGTAATCTAAAATTTCTCTCTTCAAGTCATTATCCCTATAAATATATAATATGAATAAAGGTTAAAATTCAACCTTAGTCGCATATTGATAATCCTCTTGTACTATTTGACATAATAGTGGATTTTTTTTATTAGCATTTTTATTTTTGTATATTTGTAACAATATATTAATTTGTATTATGATACATGGATTATGATTTTCAACCAAATTGTATTATTTTCAATGTTAGGTACAAATAATTGTAATTGTTTGTGTATGCAATAAAAAAAATCAATTATATCATGTATGCAATAATATTATAATATTTGAACCCATCAAGTGGTTTTAGTAGAAAATGTATAATGTTTTCTCCTAGGAGACTTGGGTTCAATCGCTTTGTCTGCAAGGTGTGTGTGCATTGTCAAAAGGTTCAAAATATTTATGAACAGATACTGCCTTATAATCACCTTTCAACTATTCAAAAAATGATAATATTATAATATTTAAAAATTGAATTAAAATCGAACCCAACAAATGATCTCATGGAAAAGCGGATAATATTTATCCTATAAGACTCGGGTTCAATTGCTTTGTCTATAAGATGTGTGTATTGTCAAAAACATCAAAATATGTATGAAAAGATACTACCTTGTAATCACCTTTAAACTATTCAAAAACTTTATGATTATATAAGATTTTACAATTTATCCTTTCATTACAGATTTGGTAAAGAAAAATGCAATAGTAATTTTCCTAATGCTTGTAAATTTGGTTAACAAAATAATAAGAGGACAATGATTTAAACTTTAAAGACGATATTGTTTTGACTAATAATCATAATATTTGAAAAAAAATTGTTATGGATTGCAAAACAAACATGGAATATACTAAAAATATATAGGATGAGTCTGCCACGCTCGACGAGCACCACTAATGATGAGCACCGATGAACACTATTAATTTAATTTATAAATATTAAAAATCTAAATATTCACCGTATAATTATAAATTATTTAAAAATCAAAAGGTAAATTAGTTAAAATATTTTATTTTATTTTTAATTTTCTTTTAAACATAGATCAAAATACTTATCTACCCCTAAATTACAAAACTCTAATTTTTGTTCATTTAAAATTTAAGTTGCCGCTGCGATTCTTCATAGTGAGGCCTAATCAACTTGTCCCTAACCCACCTCTCGCTGAATATATCACTCCCTTCTTCTCCCTTCCCCACCGCAAATGGCAACTTATAATCCTTTATTTTCTTCACAAACCTTAAACCCACCAAAACTGAGTTAAGAGACAAAAACCGAGAGGTTGAATTTAAGGACAAGGTCAAACTCACCTGGTGTTGGGAGGTAATTCGGGTCAGTTCAAGGCGGCCAAAAATGCAGACGAAGGCATCAATGACGTCGGCGGCAGCTTGAATTTCAAATGAACAAAAATTAGGGTTTTGTAATTTAAAGGTAAATATGTATTTTGATCTATGTTTAAAAGAAAATTAAAAATAAAATAATATATTTTAATTAATTTACCTTTTAACTTTTAAATAATTTATAATTATACAATGAGTATTTTACATTTTTAATCTTTATAAATTGAATTAATAGTGCTCATCGGCGATCATTGTTAATTGTGCTTATCGATGCTCGTCCAACGTAACAAAATTTTCTAAATATTTATTATATGATTTATATTGCATGTCATTGTAAGGATATCGATTAATTTTCATGTAGAAATATAATTGTAATAAGGAAATTATAATTGTAAAAACGCAATCAAGATATTCCCAATATAATATGAAGAATTGACTTTTCTGCATTACAAGTGGAGTGAGAGTAGTAGTATGTTAATGGCATGCATGTCCACATCAACGAGGAAACTTTGAAATAAAAGAGTTTAAAATATAAATTCATGTGCTACAAACTTAAAAATATATATTAATTAATTGGATTATTAAAATAAAGCTAGAAGCCAGCTATTTGGAAAACTCACAAATGCTGGCATCTACCGACTAGTTCTCACTTGCCAGGCTTCGTAATATATATGTATATTTTAATTGTTTCTAAAGCAGCTGTCTAATTAAGTTGTAATTTTTTTTATTAAACAGATAGCTATTATATTTTCGTATCAGATTTAAATTCATGCAAAATAGGATAATATAAACATCTTTAGTCACTAAATCAATCAATAAATCTAAATTAAGTTATAATTTAATATTAGTTAAATCGTACAAAAAGATATTGGATACATAACCCATAATCACTTATTCTTTAGTTAGAGGTGAACATAAAATTTTATGTATAGGAGTAAACTTTTAGGAAGATATGTTGAGAATTTAAAGGTGTAGAATTACAACATTTTAAGCATATAAAATAAAACCACCAACAGAAAATACAAAGAGAATATCTAAACTACATCTGAATTTGAAATTTTAAATGTACGATCACACCTCGACACATCTCGATTATCTTATATTTAATGGTGGTTTAGAACATCATATTGATAATATAAAAGAATTATATTCTGTTAGATGTCGTTGAAATACAACACTCTCTCAAGATTTTATTCTTATTTTGAAGAAGTTTAGGAGAGACATCTCACATCTTAAACCATGAGCAATATGAATATATAAAGTTCTTGGTAAACCCATGACTTCTATGAATAATGTTAGTTAGTCCAAACTATATAATCAGAGACAGAGCTGTTAATATGGTGGGAGCGGCTCTTGTCCTCTATTATGAATTTATTCTCGTTTTTAGACATTTATATTTTACCTCCTTAACTTCTAATTCCGACTCTACGGTACAATAAGTACCCTGTGAACCTTCTACATTCATAAAGGACATATATATGAACCATGGGAGATACGCACGTAGCTTTCTTCAAAGTAAGTACAATATTTTTAGGACGGTCTTATTCAATAACATTCAAGGAGTACAATCCTAAATAATTGGAGTAGTTTTACACATTTTTATAACATTTTATATTGTTGATGTCTTAATAAATTATTTGGTCAATTTATCAATATAGTTGTATTTGTCGTACAAGTAAATTTTCGAATCAATCTCATAACTCTATCAAATTAATCTAGAATATTGTCTTTAATAATATTTGTAATAATATACATTTTGACGGTTGAATGTATTTACATGAGAAAATAGTGATGCAACAAAGTGATAAAATAAAATGATAGCATAGAAGCCAAATTGAAAAAAAAAAGTATTACAGGGACAAACTAAGAATTCAAATAAAGTAGGCCAGGCGAGTTCCACGAGAAATGAATTGTTTATGGAAATCATCATGTAGTCTGGGCGAGTTCCAATTGTTTTCTTTTTTCAAACCTGGGAAACTTGTTAAGAAAACATGACAACTTTGCCTGATCTTGAGATGAAAATGAAAGGAAGGAAAATTTGATGGTTGGAGTGAAAAGGAAGGCAAAGTTGGGGGGCTGGAGTATCCATTCGTAGAATTTTTGAGACTATAAAAAGTGACACGCATATTTAGAAGAGAAAAAAAAAAGCACATTGTCTTAATTCTCGCAGTTAATTGTGGCAATTTTTTTTTTTTGTAGAATCCATACATAGAATTTTAGGATTTTGCTTTTCAGGACCAAAGTTGATTTGTTAACTTATGATGATGTCTTGCCACTTTCTTAAAAGGCCATTATAAAGGTTGACCCCCTTTTTTTTCTTTTTTGTTTGCTTAGGTGATTTGATTTCCACCAACCTTTTCAACACCCTTTTCTTGTAAGCCAATAATTAGAATAATAATATTTTTTATAATAATATTTAATTTATTGATCGATTAAATAAGGTCATATAGTATATAAGTTTTATTATAAAAGTGTCTCTCTTAACTCAATTTGTTTCATTTACAATATCAATATTTAAATTTTTATTTTGTTTAAAGAATCTAATAATTTATCTAGTAAACTACTAATAGTTTGTGAATAATAATTAGAATTTTGAATTAGTATGAATTTTATCTCATCAAATTGATATATATATATAAAAGATCAAGTTAAGCTCCTTAACATCTAACTTTTATAATTGTTCCATATGATCAAATTCTCGACCAAAAATTAAGGAGAGATCTTAACTATTGAGCTAGTGGTCAAGGGTTTGATTCTCACTTTGTGCATGAAATAATTTTAAAACTTGTGATTAGTGTTTATCTATGTGAGCCAACGAAGCACAAAAAATTAGTCATTGGGCTCATTTCAATAGATAACTTGAAAAATAAAAATACCAATGTCACAGATAATTTCATTGTCCTAGTAATTAAATGGTATTAACATCTCAGTCTGATCTCTATCCCTCGCCAATAAATAAATAAATAAAATCTAATGTCAATTTATAAAATAACATTCCATCATGTATTTGTATCATGTCATTCAAATAAATAAAAAGAGTATTTTTCAAAAAGCTTTATTATCCAAATAAAACAGTTCAAGAAACTATAGGTTAAGATTATAATTACAATTAAACAAACTCTTAGTTTTGCATAACAAAAGTTGAGAGATTAATTTTGGATTTGGAGATGGAGAAGTTATTCAGTGGGAAATACCAATTTTTCTTAGTATTTTGGTTTGACCATACTTTTAATTGAAAAAAGTAATATAAATATTTTTATTATGATATAAGTAAAATAGTGTATCAATGAAAATGGTTAAGAAAAGTGTGTGTGTTTTCCTTGGGATGCATGCTTGTTGAGTAGATTGTAAATTCCTTGCATTCAGGTAGGTATAAATATAAACCTCCCATGTGAAATCCCCATAGGGCCATTCAATGAAAGCTTGGTTAGGCCATAAAGCAATGTTCCCCTAGTCAAAGGAAGTTCCTTGAAAACACCTCAAATACTACCCACTTTCCACTTAGACCTATTCTCACAATCTCTAAAGAAAATCAAGATGTGTAATGGTTAAATTGTGAATTCTAGTGAAATAAGGACCAAATTCCAAAGTTTTGATCATTTGAGGTCAAAAGAGAAAAAATCTGGAAAGCTTGGTATCACTTCTGGAAACACTAGAAATTTAAGTGACTCAATTTATGATTTAGTTAATTTGTAAGAAATTATAAAATAATAGAGTTTTAAGAAATTATAAAACTAATGTTTTGAGAAAATAAAAAATAAAATAAAGTTTTAGGAAATTATAAAATATATAAATATAAATTCAAAAGAAATAATAAAAATAGAAAAAGCTAAATTTAGAAATGAAAATTTGTACTGTTTTTAAAATGCAAAAAAAAAAAATTCAAATATATTTATATTTTTAAAAATTATCTTTAAAATTTATAAAATATTGAAAAAATTTGACCAATTTTGATCAATGGTTTATAAAAATAAAGCATAAATATCACCTAAGATGAAGACAACAATACAAGCCGAACACGAATTATAATATGAAATGAACAACATAAAGAGCAACCCAAACGTGAAGGCCATAACAAAACAATCAACAGTAGATGAAGGGCCCAGCCTTAAGCAGCCAACACAAAATCAAACCCAAAGTTTACAATATCGCGAGACCAACTAATAAAATATATTTATTTTATTTTTATCTCATATTTTTTCAAAGTGAAGATTCACTTGGTAAAAAAATAACGTGAAAAACTAATGAAATAGATGCATTTTATTGGTTGGTTTTATAGATGACTTTGTGAAAAGTACTCATGATATAATTTCTTCAAAACGACCCCTCCCATCTCTTCAAAAATAAAACGTCTCCTCCCTCGTTCTAATTACATCATTAAATTGCATTTTTACAAGGCTTAGTTGTAAAAAAATTCTAAATTATATTTTTTGGATGTTTAATATAAAATAAATTTCATAACTTAAAATTATTTGACTTACTCAATCGATTGCTTAATCTAATCTCATTTGTGCTTACAAGCGTGACCCATTTCAATCCCCACCACCCATATCTGGTCTCATCCAGCAGACTATTATCTCCCTATAATTAACGCCAGAAACCAAATAATTACTAACATTTAACTCCACCTTCCTCCTTTTTCCATGCTGCCCTGGAATTGGGTTTGTCGACTCTCTAGTAATTAGGAATTCATACGTATTTAATAACCTTATCCTATACGTATAGTGATTTGGAATGTTGAATTGAGTTAATAATCAATCAATTAAAATGATTGGGTTGTAAATAAGAATACTAAAGTAATTGATTAGGAAAATTCTACGATAGGCGTCGCACACCGCTAAACACCACTAAATATTATTAATTTTTTTTAATAAAAATTAAAAATCTCAGTGATTAGACCTATAATTAAAATTATTTCAAAAGAAAATTAAAAAATTAGATTTAATAAATCTTTATATTTCTTTATAGTATTTTTAATTGATATATTAGAAGCAAATATCCCAAAATCTCCTTAATATCGAAAAATTTAAACCCTACCCCTTTATTTTTCTTCTGCCACCGTTGCTGCCACTATTTGAGACTTATACAAAAATTTTCTTAAAATTTAACACATATTTCTATAGTTATAAAAAACTGATAATTCTAAAAAACTCAGTTTCAAAACAAGGCAGTATAAATTACAAACTTAAATTATTGATAATTCTCTCAATTTCAATTTCTTTTGATTTGTAGATTACAATCTTAAATTTATAGAAATATGTGTTAAAATATACAAAAGTCGACAGAAAATGGTTAACGACGGCGGTTGAAAAAAATATTGGGTTTATGATTTTCAATATTAAAGAGATTTTGAGACTAATATGTTAATTAAAAATACTATAAAAATATAAAAGGTTTATTAAATTTAATTTTTAATTTTTTAAATAATTTTAATTATAAGTCTAGAAGATTTTTTAATCATTGTTAAAAAATTTAATGATATTCAGCGGTTTATTACGTTATTATTGTTCCGCGGTGTAGGACTCTCATGGTAGACTCATCCAATTGATTAATATTGAATATGAATATTGATTAAGAACTTTTCATTAAATCATTGTCATTTTTTATTAAACTGGTCTGATTACATGTAGTATTATTTATATTGTTTTTCATCATTTGATAACGAACATATATAACACGATGTACACACAAAAATACTTAAATTCAAGTCTCATAAAATTAATATAATCATTTTTTTTCACTAGAATCACTCGTTTATTTCATATCATCGTTGAATCAATAAACTGATTTTATATTGATTATCATATATTCACATGAAACATAGTCAGAATTGAATCAATAAACTGGTTCTTAAGAAATTTACTCAACAATTCAAACGTAAGATTAAAATCGTAAAAGATTTCAAATAAACTGATTTTATACATAAAATAATTAAAAATATTGAATCAAGTATAATGATTGTTAGACCAGCCGAAAAATACCAGAAAAAGCCTGAATAATTGTCAAACTCTGCACCAAGAATAAATGACAAATACTCTTCCCTCATCTTCATTTTTCCATACCCTAACTTCATCCGAAAAAATTAGGATAATATTTTTCCAACTTCATCCTCTTATTTTTTTAACTAAATTTTAGAGATATATTATTGAAAAAAAATAACTTCAAACCTTAAATATATACTGTAAAATAGGCATAAAAATATATTTAAAAAAACTAAGTTTATTGACTAACTTAAGCAGTAGAGAGTGTCCCGGACCACAAGTTCTGTTACCAACATGATCGGGAGCCTAATGTCTAATGGGTCATACAGGATAACGACATCTGAAATTTAAAATGAAAGGTATTGAATTGAATGGTTCAACAAAGTTTAGCAACTGAAGCTGCAATTAACCAAAACTTGGCTGATATACCTACCCTATATTTTCAATCTTAAGCGGGAATTTGATGAATTTTATTCTTAAAATCTGTCTAACACGTAAAATGAATGGAAGAAGATTTTTCTTTCTTTCTAAAATTGTCACTGTGTGTAGATAACTGTTAATGAGCTTATTTGGGTGAAAAACTTTTTTTAATAATTATATAGGTTTTTGGCTTCTTTTTAAAATTATTTAGAAAAATGACCCCTAAACATATCACGCAGTAGAATCTCGACGCAAACTCGCGTTTTGTAGAGCGCACGTTCTATCTACATGGCATCGTTGTTTGAAATAACAATTTTTCAGGAACTCGCGTTATACAAAACACGAGGTCCCCGAGAATTTGAAAAGACGGTGGAATATATCGCACAGAAATCGCTTTATGCAGAACGCGAGTTCTGTACGAATTTGGGTTGTAAAACAAGGGTAGGTAGGCCTGTTCGAGCCTAATTTCGGGCTTATAACTCGTAATTTTTAGCGAACATCAAGTTTGGGTTCGTAGTACTGGAAATTCTCTATCGTATGACACCAACACAGTCAATTTCCGCCCATTCTAAACTGGCTTAAAATGGCTTCCAAAACTCGATGTTCGCTAAAAATATACGATAGAGAATGGACAGAAATTGACCGTGTTGGTGTCATACGATAGAGAATTTCCAGTACTACAAACCCCAACTCGATCTTCGCTAAAAATATACGATTTATAAGCCTGAAATTGGGCTCGAACATGCCTACCCACCCTTGTTTTTCAACCCAGATTCGCACAGAACTCACGTTCTGCATAACGCGATTTCTAAGCAATATATTCAGCCGCATTTTTAAATTTTCGGGGAAAGAACGCGAGTTCCTGAAAATCGTTATTTCAAACAACGATGCCACGTAGATAGAACGCGCGCTTTGCAGAACGCGAGTTCGTGTCTCGCTTTCCAAAGAATGCGAAATTCCATTACGTGGCATGTTTTCATTTTTCTAAATAATGACGAGAGGAAGCCAAAATTCTATATAATTATTAAAAATGAGTTTTTCACCCAAATGTGCCCTGTTAATGACCATAAATTTAGATGGTTGTTGATATTTTTGTGTTTTTTTTTCTCCCAAGTTTCTCAGGGCATTATATTAGTTAATTCTGACCGATCTAATTTGCATATATAATTTTAAAGAAAATTCTACAACGTGCGGCGAACACCGCTGAACACTATTAAAATAATTAATAAAGATTTAAAATTTCAAGGACCCGTCATACAATTAATAATTATTTTAAAAAATTCAATTAAATTATTTTTATATATTAAAATTTTATTTTTTAATAAGGGTAAACTATATATTTAGTACCTCACATATTTTTGTATTTCTATTGAACCCTCATTATTTAAATATTATTTTAATTCGACCCTATTCTTTATAAAAAATAATTTAACCCTCAACCTAAAACCCTAAACTATTAAACCTTAAACCCTTAAACATATACCCTAAACCATATACCATAAACTAAGAAAAATTCTAAATCTGGGATGGTTTCTTTTAAAATTTAATTTACAACAAATTTAGCACTCACTAAAGTGAAGAAAAAGAACTCTATCCATGCAACCCAACATAATTTTATAAGGAAAATACTTTGATGCACAAGCTTGTGTAAACTTTAGTTTACACAAGCCCTTTAATTTTAGGGTTTAGGGTTTAGGGTTTTAGGTTATGGTTTAGGGGTTTAGTATGTAGGGTATATAATTTAAGGTTTATGGGTAGAATTTAGAATTTAGAGTTTAGGATTTAGGGCTTAGGTTTTAGGTTGCTAGGGTTTGTGATTTAGATTTTAAATTTTATAAAAGGAATGTGTAAAAAAAATTTACACAGCTTGTGCATCAAAATAAAACCCATTTTATAATCACATTAAGTTGCTACACTTGTATTTATCTTTTTCTTTCTTTACTAAACAATTCACTGAAAGAAACTAATAAAAAATAGAATTAGGATAAAAACCTTATTGATGGCTATAATCCATATCAATTCAACATCAAATGGCTAATTTAGAACCAGTCTTACAGTTAAATTAGAATCCAGCGACCACCTCAATATTATGTAAAATCAGTATCTGAAATACTTCAGCATAAGTTCCTGAAATTATGAGAGGAAACTTCATATAACACTTCTATTCATATCTATACCTGCGAATAATGCTATATAGCTCTGGCCTTTTCTTCATCCAGTCAGAAAAAACTTGTATGATCAAAGGAATTAAAACGTAGAGAAGCCATCTCGGAATGGATATATACAGCAAAGCATATTAGAAAGTAATATCTCTCACTGTACTCCACAAAAAATGAAAGTGATGATTCCCTTTTCATCTCATCCGGCTGACGAAGGATACTATTGCGATAAGTGGCAATTGCTTCTCTTAAGTTTTGTATCAACATTTAAAGAAAACATCAATGAGTTGTATGCACTATTGGATTAGGTTAACAAGCACGGGAGAATATTGATTCAGAAGGGATGATGTATTTCATTCATAACATGTGTTTAAATACACAAGCAAGGGAATGACAGCTGGTGTTGCCAGCATAGCAGTTTGTTATACAAAATAACAGAAAATTATAACAGCCAATGATTGCTAATAATTGTTGCTGCAGTGAGGTGTTGACAGCCTGCTCTTCTAGAAGGATTGCTGTAAATGTATTAACATCACTCCTACTTTTCGGTCTTCTGAAAGACTTCTTCGATTGAGACGACATTGAGCCGGCGTCGAAACAGTGTGAAGAAGGATGTGGAAAGGGGCTTGGTGAAGCCATCAGCAGTCTGAAAGGGCGCTGGGACATAGTTGACAACTAAATCCTTGGATGTCACCTTCTCGCGTATGAAATGAACGTCTAGATCGACGTGCTTTGCTTGTGCATGGAATACAGGATTAATGCTTAGGGCAATAGCACTTGTACTATCACTCCAAATGATTGGAGCTTTTGGTTGGTTGATGTCGAGATCATGCAGAAGTGTACGTAACCAGGTGATTTCTGATGCAGTGTCAGCAATACTTCGGTATTCAGCTTCCATGGTGGATCGTGAGACCACCTTTTGTTTCTTAGATGTCCAAGCAACAAGGTTATTACCAAGATAAACGCAATTGCTCGTGGTAGAACGTCGATCATCCGGGCAGCTTCCCCAGTCAGCATCTGCGAATGCAACAAGTGACGTGGGTGGAGTAGATGGTCTGAATACCAAGCCAAAATGAAGAGTAGCAGAAAGATAACGAAGGATGCGTTTCACAGTAGCAAAGTGTCTTTCACAAGGATGATGCATGTACTGGGCCACACGGTGTACACTATATGTAATGTCGGGGCGAGTGTGGCAAAGGTAGAGAAGAGAGCCAACAATACTACGATAGCCTGAGGCATCTTCAATAGGTGAGCCAGTATTTTGAGTCAAAGAATCAGAGGGAAGCATTGGTGTTGAGGCACCGTTGGCTTTGTCCATTTGTGAACGAGAGAGCAATTCAGTAGTGTACTTCTTCTGACATAGAAATAGATTGGTGGATGTTCGACTAACTTCAAGTCCAAGGAAGTACTGGAGAGCACCCAGATCCTTAAGAGAAAAATTTGTAGCAAGAAGGGACACAACATTGTCAATTGAAGCAGTCGAGCAGCTGGTGATTACTATGTCATCTACATATGTAAGAACATATGTGATAGTGTTGGCTGAATGTCGAATGTATAAAGAAGTGTCTGCACCTGAGCTTCGAAAGCCAGCATTTAATAAGCAATCGCGAAGCTTGGAATTCCAGCTGCGAGGTGCTTGGCGTAAGCCATATAGAGCCTTGTGTAATTTGCACACAAGCTTCGAGCCATCAGGAGCAAAGGACTCAAAACCTGGAGGCTGAAGCATGTAAACATCCTCTTGAAGGTCCCCATAGAGGAAGGCATTGTTGATATCAACATGTCTCAAGGGCCAGTTGTTTGTAGTGGCAACAGAAAGAATCACATTGATTGTGTGGAATTTGACCACGGGACTGAAGGTGTCAACAAAGTCAGTGCCTGAAAGTTGTGAAAAGCCTTTAGCAACAAGTCGGGCTTTATGTCTGGAGATGGAGCCATCTGCATTGTGTTTTAGTTTGAAGATCCACTTACATCCAACTGGGATGCAGTCTGGTGGTGGTGGGACAAGGGTCCAGGTGCCATGTTGTAATAAAGCATTGTACTCAGCAAGTGTGGCTTCTTTCCAATCTGGTGATGCAAGAGCCTCAGTGACTGTAGTAGGAATACCATTTGTACTGGTTTCAGTAAGGTATAACTTTGGTTTGAAGATGCCGGCTTTGCTGCGGGTTATCATGGAGTGGGATGGAAGAGAGGTGATATTGGAATCAGTGTTGGGTATAGGGGGAGTGGGGTTGGTTACAGTGGGAATGGGGTTAGGACTGGTTGTGTCAGGGTTGGTATTTATATTTGAAGGGGAGAAGAGGGGAGGAAATGAGCCAAAGGTGATGGGTGGTATGGGAGAGGTGGAATGTCTGGTTGTAGGATTAGTATGAGGGGATGAAGATGGTGAAGGATGTATACTTGGAGGAGATGGTATAGTAGTTGCAGGAGAAGATGAAGTTGGTGGAGGATCAGTATTTGTTGTAGTAGGGTCAGTGGGAGGGAAGGGTATGTCTTGGGAGGAAGAAGAAGGTGTAGTAGAGGGAGGATCTGATGAAGTGGTTGTGGGATGAAGTAGTTGATTAACAGTGGGGATAGTTGGTATGGGAAGGTGAGAATGAGGAGTATGGGTAGGTGGCTTGGGAATTAAGGCAAAGGGGAAGGTAGCTTCATCAAAGGTGACATGCCGAGAAGTATACACTTTGCCATTAGGAGCCAGACATAGATAGCCTCGATGATTTGGGCTATACCCCAAGAAAGTAGAGGGTGACGAGTGATAGTCAAGCTTGTGCTGCTGAAATGGTCTAAGGTGAGGAAAACAGAGGCATCCAAAAACACGAAGTGTGTCATAGGTGGGCTTCCTGCCAAATAGCTTCTCAAATGGGGAGAGATTGCCAAGTACCTTTGTAGGTAAGTAGTTGATTAATCAAACAGAAGTGGTGACTGCAAATGACCAATAGTTGAAGGGAATTGAAGCCTGAGCAAGGAGTGTAATAGCCAATTCAAGTATGTGTCGATGCTTTCTTTCAGCAACTCCGTTTTGTTGAGAAGTATGAGGGCAAGTTATTCGATGAAGAATACCAGAGGATTGAAGAAAGTTGGTGAAGCTTCGAAATTCACCACCCCAATCACTTTGAACAGATTTAATGGTGGTGTCAAACTGAGTCTGAATCATTTTAACAAATGCCTGGAAGGCTGGAAGGGCTTGAGACTTGGACTTAAGAAGATAAAGCCAACAGTGTCTGGAATGTACATCAATAAAGGATATGTAGTAGTGGTATCCTTGTGATGCAGTGTGAGCAGGCCCCTATAGATCGGTATATATAAGCTCAAATGGGTTCTCATAGATGCTGTCAGAGGAAGAAAATGGCAACTTGTGATGTTTGCCCATTTGACAAGCAATGCAAAGAGGTGTAGCAGAAACATCTTCATTAGATATAGGAACATTACAAGCTCGAGAAACTTTGAGCAAAGTGTCATGGGATGGATGACCCAATCTACGATGCCATAGTTGATACATGTTGCTAACTTTACTGACATGATTAACCTCAATCGGATTATTACAAACTGTAGAAATAGATGAACTAAAGCGATATAAACCGGCATCTTCAACCCCAGTAAGTAGCACAGTCCCAGTTGCTTCATCACGAACCACACATGAATGTGCATGAAACTCCAGAAAAACCTTGTTATCCTTAGCAAGCTTGGACACCGAAACCAGATTTTTTGTTATGCTAGGAACGTGCAAAACATCATTCAATAATAGAGTACGCGAGCAAGGAGAAGAATTCAATGAAGACTGACCAAGATGAGTAATAGGTAGTGAAGCACCATTACCAACCATAATCTTACCAGGGCCTGTATAATCAGAACTGTGGGTGAGAGCTGAAGCATCAGGGGAGACATGATGAGATGCACCCGAATCAGCAAACCAAGGGCTAGGTGTGGTGGTGAGATTTACTTGAGGAGCAGATCCAGGAGAAGAGGCATTGGGCGAGGGCTTAGAGCTGTAGGATGCTTGACCAGAATCAAATGTGCAGAGATTGACATTAGTAGGTTCAGGTGAGGAGGGTTTGGAGTTGTCTCTGGCTGTGACTCCTGCAAAGTTCTCATCGAATCTGTGCCAGCAGCGGTCAACTAAGTGACCAAGTTTGCCACACAATTGGCATTGAAGTCTTGGGCGTCCAAAACGACCACGACCACGAGAGGAAGATGGGGCACGATAGTTGCGATCAGCAAGGTTGGGAGAACGATTGTCACGAGAGAATTGTTGAGCCCGAGCAAGGTTGATACTGGAGGAAAAATCAGATAAGGTATTGAAGCTATGAAGTTGCGTTTCAGCATCAAAGAGGACAGAAATGGCAGCATCAAGAGTGTAGGGTTGCTGGCTAGAGGTGATTATGGTAACGAACGGTCGATAATCAGCTGGAAGGCCATTTAGGATAGTGACAATTTTCTCAAGATCCGAGATGGGGCTACCACAAGCTGCAAGGGAATTTGCAATTTCCTTGACCTGAGCAACATAGGATCTCATACTACTGTCACCCTTCTTCAAGGATCGGAGTTTGTAGTGCAGGCTCATTACAGTGGTGGTGGATCGACTGGAAAAATAACGTAAGATTGTAGCCCAGATCTCAGCAGCTGTATCAGCTTCGACGAACTCAGAGAGGAGATTTGAGCTAATGGTGGACAGTAACCAAGAGGCTAATGCACTGTCTTGGGCAATAAAAACTTCATAGGCTTCGTTTTCAGTGGTAGTTCCATTTGCAGCAGTGATGGTTGCAGGAGGAGGCTTCAAGGCACCGGTAAGGAGCTTCTCAAGACGAGAGCTGCGAACAACCAAGAGGACTTGTTGTTTCCACATAAGGAAATTAGATTCATCGAGAATGAGGTTGATACGTTTATTGGTGAACAGGGTGCTGAACTGACTGGTGTTGGATGAACCAGAGGGTGGTTCATCATCAGAGGGTGGAGGTTCAGTGGTGGAAGGCATGGCGGAAGGATTATGGGAAGATCCCAGGAAGGTTGGCGATTGATACCATATTGGATTAGGTTAACAAGCACGGGAGAATATTGATTCAGAAGGGATGATGTATTTCATTCATAACATGTGTTTAAATACACAAGCAAGGGAATGACAGCTGGTGTTGCCAGCACAGCAGTTTGTTATACAAAATAACAGAAAATTATAACAGCCAATGATTGCCCAATGATTGCTAATAATTGTTGCTGCAGTGAGGTGTTGACAGCCTGCTCTTCTAGAAGGATTGTTGTAAATGTATTAACATGCACCTGTGAAAAAAAACTTAATAGACCTTGCAGATAAAGATCATAAAATATCAACTAGGAAGGTATTACGACAATAGTATGTTGTAAGCCTTACAGATAAAGACAATAAAATATCAATTAGGAATGAATTATGACAATTGTTTGCTCATCATAAGTCAATTTATAACAAATTTAGGTGAAGAAAAAATAACTCTAACCATGCAGCCCAACATAATTTTATAATCACATTTAGTTGCTACATGTGTATTTGTCGTTTTCTTTTTTTACTAAACAAATTATTTGAAAGAAACTAATAAAAAATAGGATTGGGGTGAAAAACCTTGTTGATAGCTACAATTCATATCAATTATTTTATTAAATAAAATTATTTTTAAGGGTATATGATTTAAGGTATAGGTTTATGAGTTTAAGGGTTTAAAGTTTAATAGTTTAGAGTTTTAGGTTAATGGTTAAGGGTTAAATTATTTTTTTATAAAGAATAGGGTCAAGTTAAAATAATATTTAAATAATGAGGGTTCAATATAAATACGAAAATATGTGAAGTACTAAATATATAGTTTACTCTTATTAAAAAAATAAAATTTTAATATATATATAAAATAATTTAATTGAATATTTTAAAGTAATTATTAATTATTGATGGGTCTTTGAAATTTTAAATCTTTATTATTTAATTTAATGGTATTAAGCATTAATGGTGTTTAACGATGTTCGTCGCACGTGCTAAATTTATCCTTTAATAGGTAAATTTTCTAACAAAAATTTTAAATATAAAAAAAATTTAAACTAAAAAATTACTTAAATAATATCAATTATTTATCACTCCTAAGTCCTAAGCATTTTGTGTTATATTTACAGTTTGGGATTGAAAATCAAAAGACAAGGGTAAGGGTATCCAAACATCAGCCCGCTCCCTGTCATAATGAGCCCCCGCTTTCCCTTCTCTCTCCTCATCATCCCCTTTTGGTTTCTCTCAGCCACCGCCACCAATGACGACTACCTGAAGCTTCCCTTACTCCACAAAACACCACTCCCTTCCCCCACCCAAACCCTCCTCTCCGACATTCACCGCCTCAAAACCCGACGCCGCTTCGTCACCTCACCCGTTGTCTCCGGAGCTCCTTCAGGCTCCGGCCAGTACTTCGTCGAGCTTCGCTTAGGCTCCCCACCCCAACCCCTCCTCCTCGTCGCCGACACCGGGAGTGACCTCCTTTGGGTTACCTGCTCCGCCTGCCGCCACAACTGCTCTTCCTTCCACTCTCCGGCCTCCACATTCTTCGCCCGTCACTCCTCGTCTTTCTCTCCCCACCATTGCTTCGACTCCGCATGTCACCTCGTCCCCCACCCCGATCCCAACCCCTGCAACCGCACCCGACTCCACAGCCCTTGTCGTTACCAATATTCCTACTCTGATGGCTCCACCACCAGCGGCTTCTTCTCTAAAGACACCACCACCTTAAACACTAGCTCCGGCAGGGAGGCCAAGCTTGAGAATCTCTCTTTTGGGTGCGGGTTCCAGATCTCGGGTCCAAGCGTCACTGGCGCCAGCTTCAATGGCGCTCATGGAGTGATGGGGTTAGGTCGTGGCCTTATTTCCTTTGCTTCTCAACTTGGCCGCCGTTTCGGCAACAAGTTCTCGTATTGCCTCATGGACTACACCTTATCTCCACCTCCGACGAGCTATCTCATCATCGGCGACGAACAAAACACCATTTCAAGTAACCCCAAAATGAGCTTCACCCCATTACTTATCAACCCATTATCTCCCACATTTTACTACATTGAGATCAAAAGCGTGAAAATCAACCGCGCCAAGCTACGGATCGACCCTTCAGTATGGTCCCTGGACGAGCTCGGAAACGGTGGCACCATCGTGGACTCGGGGACCACTTTAACATTTCTACCGGAAGCAGCCTACGTTAAGATATTAGCAGCGATTAAACGAAGAGTGAAGCTACCGAGCCCAGGGAAGCTAACACCGGGTTTCGACTTGTGTTTCAATGTAACAAGGGAGCCACGGCCGAAGCTGCCAAGGCTGAGTTTGGAACTGAGCGGAGGGTCCGTGTTAAAGCCGCCGCCGAGGAATTACTTCATCGACACGGAGGAGGGGATAAAGTGCTTGGCGGTGCAGCCGGTTGGCAAAGGAATGGGGTTTTCGGTGATAGGGAATCTAATGCAACAAGGGTTTTTGTTTGAGTTTGACAGGGACAAGTCACGACTCGGGTTTTCGCGTCGTGGTTGCGCCTTTGCTTAAAATCCCCCCGTGGTTCACTGAGTGAGTCAACTCGTTTTGTTTGCTTTTATTTTATTTTATTTTTTAATGAACAATATTTTTGAGAACAGTTTACTGTTTTTGTTTGATTGTTGTATTGAAATAGTGATATTTTATAATCAATCAATATATGGGGTATTTTCGATTAAAATAATATTAAATGAACGTGGAAAAAGACAGACTGGCAGCTGTTTAATTGGTTTCATTCCGTGTTGTCTGTGATTTTCATATCATCTCTATTTATATCACGTGAACATATAATCAATATATGGGGGTATTTTCGATATATGCCCATGGGCGGAGCTTCTTTAAAATGTTTGAAAAATAAATTTTCTCATTTAAAAATATTTAAATCTAAAACTAGCATCATTTTAAAAAGATAACTGACATCAATTTAAAATATAACTGACCTTCTTTAAAAAAATGATCCTCATATTTTGTCCATATTCCGATAAAAAAAATTCTCATAGGATTTTTAAAATTTTAATATTATAATATAATTTTTTTTTATCTCAATCCTTATATATGTTAGATTAGAATAAATATATGCAATGAAATTGATTATTCATTTACCTTAATTTTAAATCATAAACACTAATTTTTAAACCCTGAAAATTAAGTGTATAAAAAAGAAAATTTAGTACCAATATATATGATAATAATCCATGTATATGGATAATATATATATATATATATATATATATATATATATATATATATATAAATAATAAACTTGTTCAAGAAACATGCTGTTCATCTAAGCCCGAAAGACCATCCGAAATTTGAGAAATTTTGAAGAAAAAAATGTGTAGATTATATAAATGATCACTATACTATATGTTTGGTTTTGATTTGACCATTATACTTTTTTCGAAGCAATTAGAACACCATACTATTAAAATGGACTTAATGTGACCACATGCCGTTAAAATCTAACGGAAGGAGTGACGTGACAGTTAGTAAAAGTTTGTATAATTATACATTTGGTCCTCATTACTTATACACTCTATTAATTTGGTCTTAATTTTAATTTAATAAAATAAATTAATTATTTAATTAAGTGATTATTGAAGGACTTTAGTTATTTATATTTGATTTAATAATTTTATTTTTTTCCTCCAATCATCTAGTGGCATGTGTCACTAGATTAGAGTAAAAACAAGGATCATCTTGCCTCTAGTGGAATTCAAACTAGGGTTACCGTGGGTGGGGTGATGCATGTTGGCCAGCCAATTGTAGCTTTGTGATATATAGTACAAAATCTAATATATATCTTAGTGTTTACTCATGCAAGAAGAAAAGATATAAATATAAATTAAGAGGAAAAAATGATACATTTGAAATGCATAAAAACATTTAACCAATAAATTTTGATCCCAGAACTCGTTCAACCTATCATAGACTGTCATTACATTCTCATTTCTAACAAGCTGCTCGGCCTGAAATCGAAAAAGTTCGACAATCAAAAACAGAGGAACACCAGCAGAGGAGAACAATTCTTGTCTCCTTACCCGATTAAAACAGTTTGTTCATAGCCAAGTTTGATGAGCTGAGCAAGATCCTCCCGCAGCTGTTTCACAATCGTGAACCTCTTGTTCTTCAACAGCTTCAGGCGACACTGAACACGCTTGACAAGCTTCTTACTGCAGGTGCAAAAACACACACATAAACAAACTGATAAAACACAATATCTGACAAGCTTCTGTTTTACCCTAAAGAGTAAGGAACATTACCATCTTGAAGCTTTTCGCCAGCTGAAAAAGATGTTAAACATGTTTCAAAAACTGTTGTAGGTTGAGTAGTGAAAAGTACAGCTTGAGTTTCTGGTTTATGGGGAGCAGAAACTCAAGCTTATTAGATTTATTTTATTAAATTAAAATAGGACTAAATTGATAGAGTGTATAAATAAAGAGGATCAAATGTATAATTATATAAACTTTCACTAACTGCCACATCACTTCCTCTCTTAGATTTTAACGGCAAGTGATCACATTGAGTTCATTTTAATAGTATGGTGATTTAATTGTTTCGAAAAAAGGACGGTGGTCAAATCAAGACCAAAATTATAATATAATGGTCATTTATATAATTTACCCAAAAAAATAGCCAAAAAATAGTTTTAGACAGAAATTTAACCCATTTAAAGCATGAGCTGAGCTCTGACTCAAACACTTAATACCCAAACCTGACCCTTATAAATTCTAGAAAATTAGTGATTGACTCCTCAAATTTTAAATAAGTTTTTAAAATAGTTTTAGACAAAAAATAGTTTTTTCTCAATATCTGCCGTTGCAAACAGACCTCTTCGTTCTAAATTTTAAAAAGAAATAAAGACTGAAAAATTTTAAGTGCCAAAAATTTATTTTATATATTATTAATAAAAATATTTAATTGCCGCCACCGATAACAAAAACTTCGGTGGCAATTCTAGTGTTATACATGTTTTCTGGTTATGCCCAAAGCTGGCATTCAGTTGAAACTCGAAACGCTTATTTGAAACCTCCTTTTTCTAATCTTTATATCATCTTCTCCACAGGTCCAGCAGAAACAGATTCTCTTCTTTGAAACCAAGACCCATCATTTTTCTTATTCTCCACTCTCAACCCATAACCCTTCAAAAAATTAAATCTTTTCTCTTCCTTTTGCTATAGAAAATGGGAGTTCCAGTGATCAAATTTCCCATATTTATGGTAATTAGAGTATTGGGAATTGCGATAACAGTTCTTATTTTCACATGGACTTTTCATTACAGAGGAGGATTGGCTCTCATCTCTGATAACAAAGATCTCATCTTTAATGTAATAATCTCTTCCTTCTTTGACTTTTTTTTGGGTTAATTATAGAAGCAACGGATTTTCTATTAATTTATTTTCCAGTTACTTAGTTTTGATATCTTTTATAGTGGGTATTTGTTATAATTTGCATAGATGATAATTTATAGAAATTAATGGCGTTGTTTAGATATAAAAAGGGGGGGGGGGGGGTGTTGTTTAGAAATTAATGATATCTTTTATATGCTGAAAAGATTTTATCTCTAAATTGATGTTTTATGATAGTCATTTCTATCTTTTTAATCAATTGCAGAAAGTTGATGATTTTTCTGTGTATTTATTGCAGGTTCATCCTGTTTTAATGGTCCTTGGACTAGTGCTCTTGAGTGGGGAAGGTGAGTGATTAACATGGTGCAATATTTTAGCTGATGTTTTTTAAACCTCATATATATACATGTGTGTGTGTGTGTAAGTATGATGCATGCATAAGCACATGTCTTTGTTTCTTCAATATTTCTGGATACTATAAGGAATGATGTTTTAATACTTTGTTATGTGATAATCTATCTTTGAGTTATTGCATCTATTTTTCCTTTGTGAGGTGTGAGTGTGGGGTTCGTAATGAGAGAACTTTGGACATTTTAACCGGCTTTCGATTTTAAACAATAATCCTATACAAGGAATTATAGGTGATATGGAACCAATAAGATAATGCAACCTCAACATTGTATCAAGCTTCTATGGAGCCTTTGTCTTGTTTTGAATTTGAGTATTCTAATCTAATCTATGGTAGTTAAAACTTCATCTTAGTTGTCTTCTATGGTAGATAAAAACCGTGTTCTCTCTATTGACAATTCGAGTCGCATTTGCAACCAACTAGGCCACATACTAGCTTGCATGGTTAAATGTTGTTTAGGTTCATTTACCCTTTTTCCATGGTTCAGGGGGCAGTAGGCAGATTGTACATAAATTATCTGCTCATAATTTTATCTTCTTTGATCTTCCATAAGCATGGGGTTATCCTTATGTTATGTCTTGTAGCCATGAAACGATGAGTCCTAAAGGAAATTTATTTCAAGAATTGTGAATGCAGAATTATTATGGAATTTTGAATGAGATTGCTTTCTTGATCCTTAACAGCCCTGCTTCTGTCACTTGTTTGGTATGATTAATGCAGCCATACTGGCATACAAGACTGTTCCGGGGACGAAAAGCTTCAAAAAGTTAGTTCATCTTACCATACAATGTGTTGCTTTTATCTTGAGTCTTATCGGTGTTTGGGCTGCTTTGAAGTTCCACAATGATAAGGGCATCGACAACTTCTACAGTCTCCACTCGTGGTTAGGCCTAGCTTGCCTTCTCTTATTTGGCATCCAGGTCTGTCTTTACACCCTTTTCCATTGCATTTTTGCTCTACTTTTATTGAAGTCGTGCAGTTGCTCAATGATGTTTGTGTTTTGCTTTCAATTTGTTATGTACAGTGGGCAGCTGGATTCGTGACCTTTTGGTATCCGGGCGGGTCAAGAAACAGCAGGGCTGCCTTGTTGCCATGGCATGTTTTCTTTGGGATGTATGCATATGCCACCGCCATCGCCACTGCTACTACTGGTATCTTAGAAAAGCTTACATTTCTTCAAACTAACCAGGTAATATCACGCTACTCCACCGAGGCTTTGCTCGTAAACTCTTTGGGTATTTTGATTGTTGTTGTGGGAGGTTTCGTGATTCTTGCTACACTCAGTCCGGTGAACAGAAAAACCGACGGGTACAGCCACGTGGAATTAATAGTGGAATAGAGTTTCCCCTGTAAAACTCAACGAGTGATGTAGTTCTTTACCTGTGAAACAATTGGAGAATGAATTAGTTGATAAGAGCAATGCATCAGAAACTAATACATGGAAGTAGAAATTATCTTTTATATCTAATGTTTACTCATCATATTTTCCTCTTTCTTTTATGAGATAAATCTTACGAAATTTTGATTCATCGTTCAATATGATATGAACTTTAGTTTGTGTATTTGTATACATTAAATTTTGATTTTAGTTCAATTTTTGCAGACCACTACACTTTCAGACACTGTGATATCATTTTAAGTCTACTTTTAATTGTACAAAAAATTATATTTATGAGATCCACTAATCATTCTTGTGGATAAGGATACTTATATTGTCCAATTTTATATGAGTTCGAATCTCGATATTAGAATGTACTACCTCTCTATTTAATAAAAAAAAAACAATTATATTTACCTGAAATGAAAATAACTAGATTTATATGAAATGAAAGTTTAGATAATCTAGATAAAATTTTGTGCGCACACAACAAAAAAGAGTGGGTTATTAAATAAAGAGGACTATGTTTTAAGAAAATTAAATTATGAATATGACTATAAATACATATTATTTGATTTGGGATTTGGATTTCATCAACTTCGTCACATAATAGGAGATTGCCAAGTTGCAAGAGAATGAGAGATTGCTTGCTTGTTCGAAGTTCAGTGGCTTTCACATACATTAAACAAGTCCTTAAAGTATTATATTTTTGATTAAGCAAACCCTTGTACTTTTCCCCCCGTCAAATAAGTCCTTATTTTATGATTTTAGCTTATGAAAGCCTTAGCAAAAGTTATACTTGGAAAAGAGAGGGTTCTTGGGATAGTGAATTGGTTATCACAATTCACAACATTGGCTGCAATGGAGAGGAGTCTAAAGGTTTTTAGTTTTATCAAGTCCTTTAGAATCTACACCGAATTTGTTAAGTCCTTTTTTTTTCAGGGATTTGTTATGTTTTCCATTTTTTAATTTTATCAAGTATAGTTTTATTAATTAATAATACTATTATTTTTAGAATCAAAGAATTGAAGTTTTAGAATCAACACCAAGTTGAAACTATATGCAATCGTTGACAACTAAATTTATTAGCACGTCAACCTTGACCAAACCTGAAAACATTAGTTAACTTTTGTAATTTTTTATAGCGGAATGACTAAAAATAAATCTAATTAAACAAATAATTTATCCAAAACATTAAAAACTATTTCATAAATTTGAACCAAACACAATAAAAAGCTGATGGTGCAAGTTTACATTAAATAAAGAAAAGAAAAACACAAGTTCAACATGTGATAACATTTATGTAGTGGGTGAAAACCTCACATAAAACTTGGGCAAACCGGTCCCTTGGAGAGACCAAGTCGGACTTCCATGCTATGGTGCAAGTCCAGTGGCCGCACACTCTCCGACTCTCGAGGATCTGCAACCAACAACCACTCATTTTGAATATCCGCTAACCCACAAAACATTCGACACAAATCTGTACAATAAAGTTACAAGGAAAAGGGAGCTTATTTGGTCATACCGTTCAGATAATCCTCAAAGCCAAATTCGTCTAAAGTTCCTGTCATCGCCTCCAACCCTAGCATTGAAGACGGGAGCAATGGCCTCTGGAACCTGCATAATTTTTCAAAGAATATACTTAAAAAGGTATTCCGCACTGAATTCTGGAAATTATTATATTGAAGTTTCAACCCTAGCTTGAATGGTTCTTGTTGTATCTTAGTTCACTCTAGGTTTTATTAGGCTTTTCTAATCAGTATGGTCGAAATACATACCCTCTCTAGAACCATTAAAGAAGAAAGAAAGTTACTATTCCAATCTATGTTCCCAAACATAAAATAAACACTAACACAACATGAAACACAAATGTGTCCAACTCTATATAACATGGATCATTAATGAGTCAATCAAATTTTCTTATAAATATGCAACACCTTAAACATGATTATAACATAGAAAAAATGAAAAGAGTAGTTAACATTTATTCTCATTCCAAATAGACGCCGAGAAATTTTCTCAAAAAAAGAAAGATGCAGAGATCTTTATGAATAAAAACCATAAGCCTTTTCTTAATTAGAGTAGACAAGAAGATCTATGCTTCTTCCACATAAGCCTTCTCTTCCATATAAGCCTTTTCTTCGTTTGGATTCATTTGTTATATTACTGTCATAGTCTCTTCATTGTACCTAAAAAGTACCGAATACCTACATTCTTGAAGTGCTAAAGAGTTTGCAAGAAATCTTTGAAATACAAGGGGCACAAGACTCTTGAGTGACTACAAATTGGGAAGAACCTTGGGTACAAAGTACTACCTAAACCTAGAAAAGGTAGGGATTCTAAAAGTTATACCTTGAATAAAAGGTAAAATTGTTAAAAAGAAAAAAAATATCAAGTTTGTGTGTTGAGCACTATGACAAGGAAAGCCACGAAACAAGGATGCAGGTGTCTAAAGAAAGGGTAGAAACTCTCTCTCTATGTACATGTATATGTATATGTATATGTATATGTATATGTATATGTATATGTATATGTATATGTGTTAGCTCTCATTGCCCTACTCTTTTACTTAATGCACTTGCCATATACTTGCATGAATTGTTTATATTTTTCATCAAGTACTTCCAAGTATTTTTCACTTGGCTGGCAATTTCACTTTATAGTTTTTTTTTTCAAGAACAATTCAAAACCTCTGGGTTTTCTTCACCACTTTGAGCTAAAAATATTTATTCAAGTTCTTTATTCTAATTGTCCATGTTTATGCCATTAAAGAAACGGAAGTGTAAAAGAGCTCATAAATTAATTTATCAGAGAAGACAAATTCTACTAATGCAGACAAGTCTAAGCAGTTTGTTAAGCGCCAACAGCTCAAAATTGGGATTAGAAGAGCAGTAATTCTTTTAAAAGAGTAAAAAATAGAGGTCATACCGCGAGAGAATTTGCCTGTCGAGATCCATCTTAAGTGGAAATGATGTTCCATAAGTATTGGCCAGGACTTTCCTCTTCATCTCCTCCTGCGTTTTCTTTGCCTACAAAAGGAAGAAAAAAACACCCACATAAGTAAATACTATTCCAATCCTAATAAAAAAACTGCTTAATTTCATAAGAATTATCTCCAGCTTCTCTTTTTTCCTTTTTCAATAATAAAAACCCTAAAACTACTTAAAAAAATTTAAATTAACAATGCTAACGCGTGCGTTCGAAATCTGAGAATTAAAAGCAAAAAGACATGTTCAAACACAAACAAGAACAATAGACTCTAATATCCCTTGTATGTATTTTCTCGGGAAACAAACAGATGGAGGGGGAGAAGATTACAGATTCGTAAGCAGATTGGAGAGGGTGAGATCCGACGAGGTCGCTCTTAACGCCGTGTAGACCGAACCGAAGAGCATCGTTCTGAACTCCTCCAATTTCGTGCTGAATCGCCTTTGATCCCTCCATCTTTCTCTCTTCTGTTGTTTTTCTTTGTTCGTTTTTCCTTTTAGAATTTTATAGACTCTGTTCCTTAGCGCAGCAGGGTTGTCTTTGCAAGCAAGAAAAGGGTAATAGAGGAAAAGCCACTCTCGGTCTATACGATGTCGTATTTAATAGTGCAGGCCGCAATCCAAATCCAATCCAAGCCCAAGTCTGGTTTTGGGTTGAACTTCTCAAATCTTTCATCTATATCCAATCGTATAAAGAATGTTATATTGGACCACCGAAACGACTCGATACGAAAATAGTAACGTAAAACGCAAGTAAATTTGTCCATACAATGACAAAATATCACTTTGTCAGGTTTAATAAGCCTACAACTGAAACCTACCGGAAGCATAATCGGTGTTCTTTCTCTTCCAATGACATAATTCGATAATTATGACAAGTTATATATCACAATAGATGTTCTCAAGCAACATAAATCAACCAATGCGACCACAAAAACATATAAACCGAGACATTAAATTTTTACGTGATTTTTTTTTAAATCGATGGCAAAAGTTACGAGATTTTAGAGTCTGACCAAAAGTTTCACTATAATTAAATGTTCAGCTATAATAATATCTAGCTAACAACGAGTATACAAGTTTAACAACGCTAATAACAAGTGATCTTTAGTAAATAAAAATATCACCACAAAATTAAAGTTAATGTAACATTTGAACTCCCGACATAATGAAACTCAAATGAAAATTCTGATCGTACAAAATAAAAACCTACAAAGTATCTGGTTGTTGTCCAAAAAAACTTAATCGAACCACGAATATGCCGATGATCGAAGAGTTTAATATAGTAGCTCAAAGCTGCAAAAGTAGCTTTTCTCATTAATTTTCTCTCAAACGTTTTGAGCTTTTTCTCGTTGTTTTAATTTGTTGCGCGGACACACACTTTGTTTCACTCATACAAAAGCCAACAATAAATAGAGATTTTAAGGGAAATAAAGTAGACTACTCTTAATTTAAATTTTTTAATCTTAACGATTAAAATCGGTTGATCCAACGATCCATAAAACGTGCACAATATTTAAATTTAATTTTATATTAAAATTAGTTAATCTAACTATCTATAAATGAGTTTTACATGGTGAAATTACTATAGATCAGGTGTGGAAAGAAAGTGGCCTATTGTTTCAATGTTGATCGGTTCAGCAAACTTGTCATCAATCTAGATTCTAGATCAACTTTAGGTTTGGGTTATTCTCTCAAATTTGAAGTTTAGTTGAAAGTTTGGAAGGATATGAGCAAAAACATGAGGTTTCTAAGGGCTCAAACTGTAATACTTAAAGCTTAAATATGTTTTGACTCGTTCATTTGATATTATTTTTTAAAGATAAGTAAGAAAACGATTTTAAAAATTGTTTTTTACGGAATTATAATTTGAGATTTTTGTAAAAAAATACTTTTAAATAGATAAAATATTTATTTTAGACGTCGATTTTGAAATTATAAAAAAATTAATCATATATATAAGGAGAAATGAACAACTTTGCTTAAAGTGCTTTTTTTTAATAATTTTTTTTGCACAAAATTCCTCATTTGCCTTTTTTCCATCTGAAAGCTAAAAATTGAAAATTTTAATGTTTGAAAAACACTTTTGGTCTTAAAAGCTATACGTTTTGTATTGTTTTTGGTCTAACAGTGGTTGTATCTTCAAAAATACTTTTAAAAAGCATTGCAGAACGAAGCTATGATTAATTCTTTTATAATTTCAAAAATTAAAAGAGTAAAAAAAAATTAATAAAATAAAAATATATAAAATAAAAACAACATAATTGTTTTTTAATAAAAAAGTAATATGGACAAGCAAAAAAACTTAGGTTTGCAATTTACAATTATGAGTGGAGTTGGTAAAACGTAAGGCCAATATTTAAAGTTAGATTAAACTTGAACCAGGGAATAATAGGGATGTAGTTGTTAAAATGGGTGGGAGGTGCCATGCCACACTCCCAATTTTTTTTCTTTGTTATGATATATATAAATGAATTAATTATAAAATTATTCGTACTTTTCAAATACTTATGTTTATTTCTTAACTTCGTTTCTAATTTGAAAAAATATAAAAAAATATATATAAATTATATTTGAATTCGATCCAACTTAATCGATCAATAGTTGCTGAATTAGAAAGTAGTAGTTTGAGGGTTATTTTTCAATAAAGAGCACCGAAACAAGTAATATATTTGGTAGTATTCAAGCACAATCAATTTTGTGGAGATGAAATTAATTAACCTACTCTACCTTGATTGTTTTGATACATCTTTATTTCTGGGTTTTCTTCTTCCTTCGATTTTTTCTTGATGGGGAAACAAATTTATTTCAGTCATTTATATGTTAGGTGAGGTTGCTGACTTTATGGGATGAATACTTTTATTTCAAGGTGTGGTTTAAATTAGTGGTTGCATCATACAAGAAAATTAATTTCACAAAATAGTTGTAAAAATTTCATTATACTTTCTTTTATATGATCGTTTTCAATCACTCATAATGACTTGATAAATATATATGTCGAAATATCATGGTGTGCATCAAAAATTGACGTAGAAATTTCATTAAGCTTCAGCTTAATTTCCTCATGTCCTTCTACTTTGTATAAGAATGTGTTTAGGGTCTTACCTTCTGCCTTGTATAAATTGTCTTTATATATTACTCGTTCTTTCGTTAATTCATTCACTTTAATTTAGAGACGTCCCTTATTGTTTTAGTTCTATTTAAAGTGTTTCATTAACAAAAGAATAAACTTAATGTGTTTGATAAATTTAAATTATATTTTATCAATTTATTTATAAAATATTAAATAAATTATTTAAAGTAATTAAATTTGCTAGAGTGAAATTAAGGTGTGATATTTAGTGAATCTAATTTTTTACCATTAAAATCTAACTTTTGAAATTCCACCCAAGAATTGTTTTTTTTTTATGAATAATGAAACAAACTTAAAGCCTAATCAAAGATCATTTTACTGATAATTGCGGAGCTTAGATGAGATGGTACAAATCTTTATTATTTTAATAAATGGTTAAGAGTTTAATCATCGCCCTGGGTATAAAGTAATTTTAAAACCTGTGTTCAGTGTATGTCTCTAATTTAAACTAATAAAAAACAAAAAATTAATTATTATGACACTATTTAAATTTTGATAAAACTTAATTTGAGAAATTGACGTTACTTATTTTATTTTTGTTCAAAAGATATGTTTTTTCAGATAATAGATACTCCATATATATTTAAGAAATTAACAGTTATGTAGTCGTAAATATTAATAGCAGCCAAGGAAGTTGACTGATGTGTAGTGCACGCGTTTATGGAGAGACTTGTGCAAAGATTCGCAATGCAAAAGTGGCAGCACAATTGTATTGGAATCACTATTTCAAACGTCAATAAAAGATGATAAATTGCTTTGATTGATATATATAATTATTATTACTGTGATATTAATTAAGAAAAAATAAATTTAAAACTGTTTTTTTTATAATATGTATTTTCGTCTTACGATTCATGTTCGAGGTGCGTGACTGTCCCTCCCAATAATATTGTCTCCAAAGTTCAAACACACATCCTCTTCTTGAGAGTGCAACGTGTCTTACCAATGCACCTAACCCTCGTTGGTAAACTGTTTTAAACCTACAATAATATCATTTGATTTAAACCACAATATATATCATATAAAAAAGAGAAAAAAAATGGTATTGATTTTATAATGAAATGTGGACAGCTAGCGCTTGTAATTGGTCAAAAAGACCGACATCTGAGCTGTAATCGCAGACATAAGAATTTCTAATAATACAGGCAGAGCAAAGCACAGAGTTTCCATCATTTACAAACAAAAACAAAAAGGAAAAGGAAAAAAAAAGGTGTTGTCGTCTCATCTTTGATCTGGTCTTAAACATCAACCGAGTTTGTAAGTTTTGATCCTATTGTGGGGCTGAAAGCGTGATGGCGAGCTTTGGAGGGACAACCCAGAAGTGCAAGGCGTGTGAGAAAACTGTTTACTGGGTTGATCAACTCACTGTTGACAACAAAGTTTATCATAGAGCTTGCTTCAGGTGCCACCATTGCAAAGGAACCCTTAAGGTATTTCTTAATTCTTATCTCTTCTTTCTCTGCTTAATTCTGGGGTTTTTTTCCCCATGATCCATGGATTCTCTGTTATCAACTTTGATCCGCCTCGTCTTTTTCGTATCAAAATAGTCGATCATCAAAATTCAAAAGCTGCCTGCAATCTGAAATGAAGTATTCAGAGAAAATCTTATAATACGATTGGATAATTAAACAATAAGGGTGTTTAATTAAGATAAACAAACACCAGAACTTATAATCAAGGACGAAGCCGAGAACATAACGTAGGAGAAGTCGAATTAAGATTATAAAATTTTATGGGGTTAAAGTTAAAGAAATTATTTTGAAATGACTTATTTTAAATAATTAGTTTTTAGGAGGACTAAAAAGATTAAAAAGTTTCAACTAAATATTTAATACTAGAGACTTAGAGAGGGATTAAAAGTGTAAAATTATCATTAACAAGGGGGCAAGGAACATGCCCGCCCTTCTTTGGTTTGGTCTCTGTTTATAGCTATGATTAAAAGCAATCCTTTGGATGGGATTACTAAAATTTGGTAGACAACTGATCAATGTTTTTAAATTTTTTTTAGAAGTAATTGGATAAACTATTTATGTTATTTATAATTTATTTTCTTTTATTTTTTCCCACATCACTATAGCATTACTCAATTTATATTTTTGTATAGTTGATTATTAGACAACTAATCAATATCTTCGGGGTTCATGTTAGGGGTAATTTAGTTATGGTAATTATTTTATATACATGAGGTAAAAATAATTTTTTTACAAGTGCCTTAGTTTTAGCGTTTAGGGTTTAAAGATTAGATGTTTTGGTTGATAAGTTGTGTTTAATTTAGGGTTTGGGATAGCATTTAGTGTTTATAGCTTAAAACATAAATCACTAACAATATTACCATAAACTCTAAATTCTTACCACAACCCCTAAGTTCTAAACCCGTAAACCTAAACTCCTAACCTCTAAACTTTAAATTCTAACCCTAAATACTCATGTTTTATCATTAAGAAAATTTTATTGAATATAGTGTTTATAGGATAATGAGTTGCATTTAAAATTTAGGGCTTGTGGAAACTTTTTATTTTTACCACATGTTATATATATGTAATTATAATGGTGTCATCATTGTATAAAATGTTATTATTATTATGGAAAATAAGTTTACACAAGGTCTTTAATTTTAGGGTTTAGGATTTTAGGTTAGGGTTTAGGGGTTTAGTATGTAGGGTATATAATTTAAGGTTTATGGTTTGAATTTAGAGTTTAGGGTTTAAGGCTTAAGGTTTAGGGTTTAGGTTGCTAGGGTTTGTGATTTAAATTTTAAATTTTATAAAAGGATTGTGTAAAAAAATTTACACAGCTTGTGCATCAAAATAAAACCCTATTATTATTATTTAATTTTGATTCTACGGTTTATTTTATCTACATTTTGGTGGATTCACACATTTATGACATATTTTATATTATTTTCATGTTGTGTCAATATATTCATATAATTTTTACACCATATCCTGCCATTGCCATGTTAATGTTTATTCATATAATTTTTACACATTTATATGACATTATGTTAAAAATTACTTGATCTCAATGAAACCTTATAGCACCTAATCTCTCAATGTAATACAGTCCTTCCACTAAACAATGACATGTTGTGCATAGATTCGGTGCAGTGTCTCATATGCAACTAGTTAAATTAGACATTATCAGTCTTTTAATTTAAATTCTTTCAACTAATTCTAATGGTTTTGGTTCAAAATAGGAAATCTAAGTGGAATAGATTTGTTGCTATACAAGTTTCCTTTATAATTGCAAGAAATATATATTGTTAAAAATACGAGTTAAAGTTACATAGATATTATATAGTGTTAGTGAATCACGTGGTCTAATTTTAATTAAAAATAGACTTAAAACGAAAGAAGAATTGAAGAAATGAGAAAACATACAAAGTTGAGGGATTAAATTGTAAAAATAAGAAATTTATTTTAAAAATATGAATTGAAGCATGTGGTTCAAATTTGGTCAAAATAGACTTAAAAGGGAGGAAAGATTGAAGAAATGAGAAAATCATACAAACTTGAGGGAGAAATTATAAAAAGATAATATATATATATATGAATTGAAGCTAAATATGTATTCTACATTGGTTCAGGAACGTGTGGTTCAAAATTGGTCAAAAGTAGACTTAAAATGAAGGAAAAAATTGAAGAAAAATAAAATTATGAACTATTCACAAAATTATAATATTCGACTTTTTGAGTTAGGCAAATTTCAACTTGACTCGAACTATTTTTTTTTTCAGTTATTAAAGTTGAATTGAATAACTCGAATAATATAAATTAAAAAAATTCAATTTTTTTAGCTAAGTTTTACTACCCGTGTTGCTAAAGATGAATGACACATTTTTCATGGTTGTGGGGCCTATTCTGCTAATAACACATGGGCTTTTAATTTGGAAACTTGAACTTGTGGCCTTATTACCCCTCGAAATGGGCGGTGAAAGCACAAGTGATGGCCGGAAAGAAACTAACTATTCAAGATTGTATAATTTGAAGATCATAATATTTATTAACCACCCGATGTTAATGTTATAATCCTAGTAGTGACGGAATTTGATGAAAAAAATATGAGGGTTCAACTTTTAAAAAAAATAAATTAAAGGTTTAGATTAAAATTTTAAATGGTTTAATTATATGTTTTAAATAATTTAGGGTCTAATTAAAATTATTAATAATTTTGAGAGATTTGATAAGGATTTTTTAAAAATTATGAGAGAGATTTAATTAAAAACATTCAAAAATTTTGAAGCTTAATAAGAATTTTTAAAATATTTGAAGGGGCTAAATTAATTTTTTTTGAAAATTTTAAAGGACCAAAATTTAACTGTTTTCAAATTTTAGTGGAGGCATCTTCTGCCCCTGAATCTTTGTTTCTATAGACTCTCTTAAAATTTTTGGTATAATAACAATTTAAATTGTTAAAAGTTCATATATAATACGAATTAAGTTTTACTCTTGGATTTTTGACTTTAAATACTTAATGACTTATAATTTTTAAAGTTATATAATTTAACATTTTCCGTTATTTGATCCTTGCTCTATCTATGCTTGTGAGACCTTTCTATTTAGAATATATTACTGGTATAAACTTATATTTACCATGGTTATTCTTAGAAGCGATTTTGATCGTATAGCGTTTATTGTAGTTGTACTCGTAATGAATGTTATCGTAATAAATTTGCAGAAAATAAAAGCATAAATATCATAGGCGAAGAAATCCAAAACTGTAAACTATAGTGACTGTAATGTTGCATGTAAATGTTGAGTTTCTTTGTTCTTGTCTTGTATTTTATACGTTGTGGGCTTATATTTTTCGTACAAATACGCAGCTGAGCAATTATTGCTCATTTGAGGGTGTCTTGTATTGCAAGCCACATTTCGACCAATTGTTTAAGAGGACAGGCAGCTTGGATAAAAGTTTTGAAGGTGCTAACTTCCTAATAAGTTTTTTTTTACCTTATCATTATTTTTTTTGAATTGTTCGATACATGTATTCTTATCCGACACTCACTTTAGATTCGAATAATATAGATTTTTATAACTTGTGTACTTTCATTTTATATATGCTACAAAAGCCTTATTGATAGGTTATTTTGTTTACTTTCTCTTTGCCAGGAACTCCAAAAACTGTTAGGGCAGACCGATCAGCAGACCAGGTACCCTCATAGTAGTAAATTGCACTATCTATTTTTCTTAAATCATTCAAAACTAAAATAATTTCAGACATGAATACGAAGATACGAATTTTCAAAAATTCCGAGTTGATAAAAAAATTAAAAATAAAATACATATACCAATATCAGACACATGCGAATTTAAATAACTGCTACCGTACTTGATCACGGAGGTGTTTTATGTACAAGTTATTTGGTTTGGATCTCTGCAGGTTACCAACACCAGACTTTCAAAGCTGTTTGCTGGAACACAAGAAAAGTGTGTGGCTTGCAAGAAAACTGTTTACCCCATTGAAAAGGTATTCTTAGCAATTGAAAAGTCTAATCAGGAATTTATATCGCGATTGTGGACATAACAAATATTATTGCGGACCGTTATTTGAATATCTGGTCGAGATGATAACTTAATCGAAGTCTGATCAGGAAGATTGTTCATCTCAGGTTGCAGTTGACGGCACTTCCTACCACAAGGCTTGTTTCAGGTGCACGCATGGAGGGTGTGTGATCAGCCCATCAAACTACGTAGCTCATGAACATCGCCCCTACTGCAGGCATCACCACAACCAACTGTTTAAGCAGAAGGGCAACTTCAGCCAATTCGATAAGCACGAACCGGTGACGCCGGTGGAGGTGGTGACCGAAGACAACACCGTGGTCTAAAGACTCGGCACAAGTGTTTTGATAAAAATAAGTTAATTTTGTGTGAGCTTTGAATTCATATATCAAGTGAATCCCAAGAAACATCCTCTTACATCTTTGATTTCATACTTAATGTGTTCCAACACTCTTATTTTCTGCATTTTGAGTGGTTTAATTTTTTTTGATCGAACAAAGTTGGAAGATTCTCGATTTGTGATGCATCCTTTCATTTGAAATTTGAGACATTCATCCGTGATTCTAGTCAAGCTCGACTAACTCAATAAAAAAATTACTTGACTCGATTAAATACCCACCCCTATGTGTAACTATGCCCCTGCAGAAAGAATTTACAGTACTTGGTGTAAAGGATTGTGAGAAATTCCTTACCATCCACAAAAGTAGATTCGCGAAGGTAACTATTTTTGAAACTAAAAAACTTAAACTCGAGTAGAATGGTTTCACTTATAGTAGTAGTTTAGCTAGAGTTCATAGCAAGCAATTTAGAATTTAATTGAGCAGTGTCATATGATTTCCTTCATAGGATGCTAACATGCATATAGTCTCTGAAATTGTTGCATATATGGATGTGGTATAGGTTCATTTCTGAATTTTCAATCTGTTCCGGTTTTAGCTTAGCAAAGAAAAAAGAGAAGAAAATGTTAGCAGATCCTTGTTACACAAGGACAGCGGAAAAGAAGCTTCTTTTTCCGATGGCCTTCCAATTACTCACTTGCCACCCTTCACCATCCTTGTATGACTCCACCTATCATCCATCCAGAGACGAATAAATATACGCAAATACGAACACGTTATAACATTTATCATTTGTGTATGGAAGATGAGGGACTAGTTACATACCTTGTCCAGAACTTCCTTATCATCCTGCAACCCCCCAATAACATGTATTTCATCTCCAATCACAACAGTGCCGAAATGTCCCCTAGAAGTGTTCATGGAGTCCACCATCATCCACGAACCAGCACGAGGATCAAAAACCTCAACTGTTGAGACCATTCTGGTTCCATCAAAGCCACCTATAGCATATCTACAAAAATATTTCCGTTTTCGTGTTCCATACAAAGGTAAGGTATTCTTTATACTGCAATGTTATTTTCTATATACTAGAGGAAAAGGAAGCAAGGATGCGATAAAGAATGTGGAAATAAATTAGGTTGCTGTAGATCACATGGAATGTTGGGTGATCGCTCCATACACAAGGGCGCATACAGGAAATAAACTTACAACTTTTCGTTGAGCACAACCAATGCATGAGATCCTCTGTTTGTGGCCATGCTATCAAGTTCTTCCCATGAACGTTCCCGAGGATCCAATCTCTCTATTGATCTGAGATAGATGAAATATAACAGTCGATAAGAATTTGGGACCATAGTAATTTACACTATAAATAAGTCCGCAAAAGAACATCATTAAAATTACTATGGCATATTAAAACACTGGACTGATCCGCTAATGATGTTCTTTTGCGGACTTATTTATAGGGTAAATTACTATGGTCTCAATCTTCACAACCCGATCAACACCAATCACAAAAAATGCCATAACTTTTTAAAAAATTAATGATTTCCATCATAGTATCCTTAAAAAACACCAAATCAAAATATTGCTCCATTAGCTTAAATATCAAAATCTCATCTTAGTTTTACTTCCACGTCAAGCAAAACCACAAGCAGCAGAAAAAGAAAAACAAAAATCAACATTCAGTACCAAGCAGAGGAAATCTTCTTGGAGCCACTTCCCTTTGACCAACAAAAATCTATCATGACACACAGCCTCATTCATATGAAGTTTTTACATGGATAATCATCAGTTTAATCACAAAGGCACGACCGTAAACATGATGAGAAAAGTACTTACTTCAAATAGCTGTTTCCATTGTATCCTCCAGAAACATAAAGTATCCCATCGACTTCTGCTGCAGCCAGAGCAGATCTCTTCAAAACAAAATGCTATTAGTTAATAAATCAGAAAAAAAAGGTTAAGATCAAGAAAGTTCTAAGAGAGGGAAGAACAAAGAGTTTTACATCTTTCCCACAATGTCTAATCAGCCTCTTCAGTGTTAGTAGGATACCAACTAATTGGCAACCCGTGGCATTGCTGTGCATATATCAGTCTATACATCCAATGATATGATATATATATATATATATATATATATACAAGCTATCGTAAGAAACTAAGAATATACCTTGTGCAATAGTGATTGAATAGGAATCCATTTTCCAATATTTGGATCAAACATTTCTGCATCTGAGAAACATTCAACTCCATTTCCACCTCCAGCGACAAACATGCTATCTTCTAAAGGAAGTAAAGCAAAGCATCCTTTCTTTTGATTTAGAGGGGGGTGACTAGTCCACTGATTGCTTCGTGGATTGTATGAAGCAACTAGGGGCAACAAAGAAAAAAAAGCATGATTACCTTGTTGAGTTAGAAATGATTGCAAAAAAAAAAAAATTAAACTAAAGATAACAATCATACCTGTGTCATACCACAAATTACAATCTACACCACCCAAAATATACAATTCATCATTGAATTTTGCTGCTGAAGAATATGAACGTAGAAAGCTCATTGAAGTCCATGTTCTCATCATGCCCTGAGAAGAAAAGTAGACGTCCAAAGCAGACAACCATGAACAACCATCAAATCCTCCCACCAGACATATGGATGCATCACAAGTTGGATGGGGTTGGTCATCCACTAATGGAAACTTCTCTTCTTCAAAATTATCCACCTTAGTACACCTTGATACAAACCCAGTCTCCAACATTCCACACTTCTTTTTCAACTGCTGAATTTCTAATCTTGATTCAACCTAAAAAGACAAGTTGCTCAACCATCAAAATTGCTATCTCCATCAAATACACCACTTAACAGACTCAGTATACATTTAGTTTTCCCAACTCCAGTTATAGTATATGCAAATATCAGGTTAAAAAACTATAACATGGTTTTTGAAACAAAAATAATAAACACCTAAATTTGGAAACCAAAAATGTATTTTTGTTATTAAAATCTGAACCCCGGCAAAATAAAAAATTCAAAGCCTGCATTTCAACATTTTCCTAATATAATCTGTAAGAAGATGCCACTTGCAAATAATAAAGTCATACTTTATAAAATGCACCAATATTGAAAAATTTTAGGGAAAAAATACATCATTGGCCTAACACCAAAAAAAAACGAAAAAGGCATCAATGGAAAATGTTGAGTAATCTGGAGATAAAAACAACAGATCATATACAGCACGGTTATGAAAAAAGAGACATAAGATACTGAACATGTTCTACAACCAAGGGTGTTGAATGCAGACATTAGATACCAATAATTGTTTTAGCCAAAGCTTGCAAAGTGTTGATATAATCATTTGAAGCATGATTTCAATGATAATAAAAGGTTCGGGCAAATTAATCAGAGCATCATGAAGGGGGCCTTGCTTCAGGGGTAAAACCAATATATATATGTGTGTGTGTGTGTGTGTGTGTGTGTATGAATGTATGTATGTATATACACAACACATATTTTGTAGGGGCAGGGGTAGGAGAATGGGGAGGGAGATATAGACCAAGGACAGCAATAAAGTAAACCTTGTGGCTTAAACAAAACAGGTTCACTTAATAAGATGGAGTTTTGCATTAAGCCCACTTGATATATGATAAAAGCTTTTAAATAGTATTTGCTTTGAGTCTTCAAGCTAACTTGAAGTAGAAAGTAAAAGATAGCAGGATTCGTTGGGAAGTTAACCTCTGCCTTACCTTCCAATAACAATGTTTGGCATTCTAGTTGCAGCTAGGACAAGAACCATGTTTAACAAGGGAAAGTCATGTTTCAAGAACATTGATAATACATATAATATGTATATCTACCACCACATAACTATCAAATACAATTATATGTAAATGTAGGAGGAAGCACAATGTTTAAAATAAAAAAGAAATAACTCTTAAGAAATCAGATATCATACCAGCTCTTTCTCTAAAGAATTGACCTTTTGAGCTTGCTTGAACTGAGACAACCTCAACTCCCCCACTTCAAATAACAACTACAAGAACATAGCACATCATGGTAAGGGTCAGTATAACTGCATAAAAATGAAACAGTTAAAGGTTCAATGTAGCGACTGAAGTACCTTTGCTACTGTAGAGTGAATGCTAGAAGAGTTCATTTCAGATGCCAATGCTAATTCTTCTGGACAAGAATGATTAGTCGACTGATCTTCAGTATCTTCTGATTGACTATGTGTTGGTACAATCTCTGTTGGCACACATGGAGACAAAGGCCAATCATCATCTGACCTGAACAATGTATCTTCCCTAGGCAATTGCAATGGGTTTTCCTTTCTAGGAATTTCCAAAAGAAGGTTCGATGTACTTGGCTCTGTCACCACAGAAGAACAAAAGGCTTCACAATTTGGTTTTGAGCTTGCAACTTCTCCACATTCTTGAACATCCTCTGGGTTTAACAGAGCTTCTTCACCTTCACTACTTTCATCCCAACAATCTGGAACACATTGAGCATCAAATTCTCCATTAAACTGATCTAAATGATTGGGATTCCCCTCTGCTGCTGGCTGATGGAATTCTTCAACTTGCTTTGTTGCATCGGGGCAAGTTTCCTCTTTGAACAAAGCACTCCACTTTTTCTGTGGACATCTCACATCACAAGATAGCCCAAAACTAGACTGAGGTTTATGAGCATCAGGAATATTCATATTTCTCACCACAGAAGAATAAGAGAGCCCAACGCTAGGACCGAAAGTGGAACCTTGAAATTTTAAAGTAGATCCCTCTCCAGAATCACAATCTTGGTTTTCATAGGGGGGCTTCAATGCTTTGAGTTGAGTACTCATCTTTTCAGTTTTCTTTGAGTGGAAAGTATTAGTCACCACAGGTGAAGAGGAAAACACAGATATCAACTTTTCTGTTTGAGCCTGATCTAGTTCAAACCAAAAAAGCTTTTCTTCGTAATAGTTATCTGCAATTATTGGTTGGAATTGACGTTCCAGCAACGGTTGGCATTGCATTCGTACTCGAATTTTCACCTGAAAACAAATGCAGAAAGACCAATTACACATAGACTGATCAAATTATCAAATCAATACACAAAAACAACATAAAGTACAGTATATCACAATTAATACCTGCGCAGCATAAGGGGTGCTCTCTGAACCATCTATGGTCCAAGCACTGGAGTTGATAGAAAGGTTTCCGAAGCTTGCAGCCTCGAAGATACCATGGAGCTTCCTGTCACTATAATTGAACAAGAATAGTGGCAACCCGGGTTCAATGTTCTTCACGTAGGAATAATGACCTGAAGGTAACCCTGTAAAAATAATTCAAACACCCCTTTTGTCATAAGATTCTGAACAAATTATCTGCATATGTTCATCAGAAAGCAGATCAATTGCCACTTAAGTGTAAGAGAAAACTAACCGAACAATTGCTTAGACAAACATTCTCCAAATGTACTATGTTTACATCCAAAGATAACACCAGCTAAATCTCTCTTCCTAAGATTCCTAGCACTTGTGCTACAATTAACTGTAAACTGCTGCTGAGCTTTTTCCCTTGCAGTGAATGTCTGTGTCTTCCTCCCAGCACCCATGCTGTTATTAAAGAACAAAAAAAAAAACATATTTAAAGCCAAAGAATCAAAACTACAGATTCAACACACAAAATCATCTACAGATTCAAAGAATATGCACACATAAATGGCAAAAATGTCTGCTTTTTATACAAATAATAAATAAATAAATAAAAATGTCATGATCGTTCCAGTGAAAGAGCTGATCCTCAAAATCAAAACTTTCCTAACATTCAAGAAATTTTTCACAGAAAAAAAATACCATCATCTATTGTAACAAAAAAAACATAAAATACATTTGGAAAAACAAGATCAAAATAGTTTCTTTAAAAAAAAAGTAAAGCTTTAGTACTGACACTCATCCACTCCAAAATAAGAAACAGAAACAAATGAGCAGAACTTGAAAAATCAAAATGAAAGTTGATGATCAGCGAGAGTGAGACCTGAACTGGACGATAAAAGAAGAATGAAAGGGGGTTTGATTTGTGAGAAAAAATGAAGGGAATTTATGGGAAATTCGTGAGAGGAGGAGAAGTAAAAACTGACAGAGCTATGAAGCGCCAAAAGGCTCTTTTTTTTCATATGGTAGAGTAGAGTTTCATTTTCAAATTACTCATTTGCCCTTTTGTGTGTGTTTTCTACTTCTTATTTTTGTTTCCCTTCCATTTTTTTATCCCACCTTGTACTCATATCATATATTCATTGGGTAAATGTTATGGCTTAAAATTTCGACACTTAGATTGCTTAAAATCTCACCATGTGTTTTGATTTTGAGATACTAATTAATGCGCATAGTGATTAAGTATGTTCATATTGTCTCGTATTAGTTCATTTTGGCCTTATTTGGCAATTAGCGGATAGTTTTTAGCGGATAGTTTATAGCGGATTGCATTAGTTGATAGCTGATAGTTGATTGCATTAGCTGATTTGACTAGCTGATTGTATAAAAGTGTTTGGTAAAATTAACTGATAGCTGATAGCTGGTAGATTATTTAAACTAGTAAAATGACATATAAGGACATGTTTATATTCAATACTTGTTTGAATAGTTTATTAGTTATCAATATTTTGTATCTAATTATTATTAATTAGATCTATAAAATTATTTTTAATATAACTTTTCTAAACATATTAAATGATTTATATATTAATTTATTATTTATATAATTATTTTAATAAAATTTAATTAATTAATAAATTTAAATACATATAAATATAAGATAATTAAAAAATAAATAGGATTAACTTATAAATAGGGTGATAAAATATTTAATTTAGGTTATTTTGAAATTTTTGGTAACTGGTAAGGGTAAAAGAGTCTTTACAACTCTAATATCAAACCTCTAATCTCAAAAATTCCTATTATGAGCTTTTTCAAAATTAGCGGTTTTACCCCAATCCGCTCTTTCAATCCGTTATTTACCAAAAAACATTATTAGCGGATTTGACTAGTCAAACCTCCCATTATGCCTCAAACCTCTAATTTTTGCCCAAACTTCTCTTTATCAAACATGCCCTTTGTATGAGTTCTAATTGCAGCATGAAAATGTAATACATCTATATTTAATTAAAAGAAAATTTGGTATTAGAAAATTCTAGAATGGGTGATCCACACCGCTAATACTATATATATGCAGTAATTCGAAATTACATATACAAATAGGCAATGACTCATGCCATGTCTTGCAAACAAAATGCTATTGGTAATTATACAAAAATATGAAGAATACAACTTCAGTCTTCATGTATATATCAAGTAAAATAAATTTGATTCTCTATCTCTTGAAAAGGATAAAATACTGTAATTAGAAATGCGGTCATAATCATAATTTAAATTTATAGTAGTGAGATATTTAGTTGTCAGGTTAGACGAGGGGTGAGTGTCGGGGTAGCCTTGAGGGATGGTGATTTCGGTTTGAGTAGCTTCAAGGGCGGAGCCACCTTTTGAATTGGGGTGTCTCATGACACCTTAAAATTTTTGGGAAACCTATTTTTTCTATATAATTTGTATATAAAAAGTTAAAAATATGGACAAGTGACACCCCTTTTATGAATAAAATGACACCCCATTATAAATAATTAATTCTCTTTAAATATCGTTAAAAAAATAGCACCCCTTAAATATATTTTTAGCTCCGCCCCTGGGTAGCTCGATGATGGTAAGGGCAAAGAGTGACAACCAATGGCAATGGTAGTCCAAGGGAATGGCAGCAACTCTTGTGTGTTTTCCTTTACAATCTTTGTACATCTATAAATTATTGTTACCACTGTGGCAAGAATGGGGATGATAATTTGTTTAGGTCTGGCTGTAGGTCGGATGAAATTGTGTGTCTACTATTATGATTCATGTGTTTTATTTCTTCTCTCAAGAATAAGGTTTAAAGAATTTTGAGCTACGTACCAAATAAGAGAACGCAAGTGTCGCCTCCTTAAAATGGTTCGTTTTTTTATTCATTGACTCAGATTAGTGGACAAATAAATTTATATCGATGAAGTTTAAAGATATTACCAAATTATTCATTCCATTAGCTCTTCATCCGGTTCTAATTTCTAAATGGAAATGGAATTGTTTCTCATAAATAGAAGCACTGCATTCATGGCTAAAGGAATTTTATATATAGTAAAACTTCTCATTGTTTTCTATATATACGATGGCTTTATGTAAAGGTCCCTACCCTAGACAATTCAAAACATATACCATCACTTTCAATAATAATAATAATAATAATAATAACTATTATTACTATTATTATTATTATTATTAAAAAATAAGTTATTAAGAGTGTAGAAATATTGATACACATAAAAGTTTGAATTTTGCAGATAAAAGTACTTTAATTAAGATCTTTTATAAATAAGTATTTGTTGTGGCAAAAAAAAATTGACACTTTTTAATTTTATTTCTTTCAACTATATTATCCATTAAAATTTATATTTACCAAAAAATCTGATTATAGGTAATTTTAAAGAAAATAAAAAATATATTTATAATTTAAATACAACACTTACTTTTTCAGTATTCAATTTTTAAGCACTTAATTTTTCAATATTAATATTTTAACACATAATTTTTCAATATTAATTTTTGAACACGTAATTTTTTAGTTTGTCAAATAACACATCATACACTTTTTTATACTTAATTTAACCAATACATTTTTTGGGTTGAAATCTTGCATAAGTGCATTTAAAAACAACTAATTATCAAATATATTGGATATTTCTTTCTATGTAAAAAGATGGTAATCTAATTAAATAAAGGGAAAACTACATATTTAGTACCCCTAACTATATTCGTGTTATTGTTTTGGTACCTCAACTATTATTTTTGGCAAAATGATACTTAACGTTTCGTTTTTTGTTCTATTTTGGTACTTTCGCGTTTAAAATTAACAAAATGGTGACACGACTTGGGTTAATAACATTTTTACTCTAAAAAGTTATACAATATATCAATTTAGTCTAAAATTCTATCAATTTAAACATTATTTTAATTTTTGGATTAAAATTATAAATTCCTCAATTTTCTTCTTCTAGTCGAACACTTTTTGGGGGTTTGGAGTTTAAAAAATATGTTAGAGACAATCAAAATTTTAAGATTCGTGGATCAATGAGGGACTAATGTGGGGTGTATTGGCGGACTCAAACTCTACAATCGGGATGCCGACGAGAATACGAGAGGGTGAGAAAGGGATAAGACAAAATTCAATCAAAATTAAGATGATGTTTTACCCCAAAACTAAGATGGTGTTTTAAATTGATAGGTTTTGGACTAAATTGATTATATACAAGTGTGTTGGACTAAAACTGTGATTATACTAAACTACGCCATCATCTCCATTAGTTTTTAACGGTCGGGTACCAAAATAGAATAAAAAAGTAATGTTAGGTACTATTGTCCCAAAAACAATAGTTAAGTTATCAAATCAATAACACGAACATAGTTATAGAACAAAATAAAGAGATTAACCAAAAAATAATCAGATCAAGATACAAACAAAACTTCAAAACAATTAAAAATAAATAAAACTTAGATCGTATGGTCTCTTCTAGTCCTCATTGACACCCACTTTTTGTTCATATGTGAATGCAAATGCTCTTCAAAATTTAAGCTTCCAGTGTTTGTCAGCTTTGAAGATTGATATCCCAACTCGCTGATTTCTTCATTTTGGATAATATCTGAGCTCAAATCATGGGGCTCTTCCCCCTGTGTCTTCTCCATATCAGCATTAAACACGACCAAAGACAGTTCTTCCTCGGCTGAAATGTCTGTACTTGAAGTGGAAAGTGTCCTTTCTATGAATAAATTTTGTTTATTCTCTTCGGTTTCGTGCAGCTCAAGGTCATTGCTAGTTTGGGTCACTGTTTCTTCTTCCGATTCCGAATCGAGCTTGTCGAATCCTATGGCATTATTTGGAAAACCAGGTTCTGGCATTGCATCAGAATCAAGTTTTGCAACTTTTTTATGACTGGAACCAGTTTGATCATCTCGGTCGGAGTATTGGGGTCCAATTCTTGAGAGCTCAACAGCTGCTCTTGCTGCTGCTGCAGCATAAGCTGCTGATTCGAAAGCCTCTTGCGCAGCATCAGCCACATCTCTGTATTTTTTCCTTGCTTTTATCGACTCTGTTAACCTTTGTTCTAGGCCTATGTCATTGGCTGAATCTTGCAATTTTGTAGTTTTATCAGCAATGGATTCATCCTGCAGACATAAAAAATGTCATTCCGGAATCGAAATTCTAACTTCGATGATCGATTTTTATTCGATCACAAGTTCCTCACCTCTACGGTCATTGCCTCCAAACGCAAGGTGATACCCTTCTCGGATGCAATCTCCTTAAGCAACTTCAATTTGGTTTCTAAGCTCGGACTTCGTGTTGAAAGCTTCTGTATCATCTGTGACAAGCACCACAGTGAATAACATATGTATAAGATATCTGTCTTAAAAAAAACAGCCTTGAGAATTACCTTGGGGTGCACACTGCAACTGTTGCGTAATTCGACCGCACGAGCGACGAATTCTTTCCCGAAAGTCGAGGATAAAACACCACGGATGTGAAGAAGCTCAGGGAAGTCTCCACATCTTGATGATGCAAACATCAAGCTTGATGTTGCCTCTTTAAGCTCATCAGGACATTCCCTATACATGGTCGAAACATGGCAAATTTTAAGTATATATCATTCGAATTCGAACAATACATAAAACCATGAAAAAATCAATCAATCTTACTTATTCTTTTGAATCAGCATGACTCTCTCGATCAACAGATTACAGTAACTTTCCATTATAGTAAATGCATCCACCTTATTCTGTTCTTTAATCAAATGCTCCACCTGCTCAAATAATGCCCCCAAAACAGTGAATTAACTAATACCAGTCGAAACTGTGAAACAGACCACTGCTTGAACTCGGAATGTTTACCCGAAAAAGGGCTTGTTCGTGGTGTCCGAGGTTTAGGAGTTCGACGACGTCGGACCGGGCGTGGGAACACCGGACTTGATGCTGGTTCTTGAGGATGCCAATCCTAGAAACAGCAAGTTTGGCCAGAGTCTTAAACTTAGAAGTCTTGACGTTTCTTCCCAACAAAGCATCCAATTTCCTCCCCATGTTTGTTCACTAGCTCGGAATGAACATAGTTTGAAGCACAAGATTCGCTTATAAATGACAACATGGTGGGCTGCGGTGCTATTTTTCGACAACAGGGAATCAGACACGTGTCAGCTTTGGGATATTTTTTAGGTTTAATATTGAAAATAAAATCTGGGGATTGGAATTTGTGAGCTTTGATTGCACTTGGTCTTTGGTTTGAATGAGCCAAAAGAGTTTGGTCAATTTGTGGAGGCTTGTGGTTTTCTTTTGTTTTTTGGTCTAGAACTTGTCCACGCGATTGTTGATGTGAAATAATCAATAGCCTCAATTAACAACTACTGCCACCTTCTGAACTTCATATATATTTTGGTGCTAAACTTTGAATTTACCATACCTATATATCTTAAAATTATTATTCAAACTTGATTTGAGGTAGTTTTATCACATTATTTCACATTTACACTTTTTTAACACCATTTTACATCTACTTATTACACAAAACAATTATATTTATCTAATATAAAAAACAATTGGATTTTATTTGTTCTTTTTTTGAAAACTTATTCTACTCCTACTTAGAGTGATAGGGAAAAAATTTAGGTGAACACAACGTTCTAGAAGGGTCTTGACTTTTGAACCCAAAATCTAAGAGAAAGTGAGTAGAGCAGGCGAGCGTGTTCTGACTACCCGACTAACTATATTATTTATGAAACTCGTCTCGCGGGACGAAATCCATCGGGTACAGATTTTTTTTTGCCATCCCTCTGATTAACTTTATTCTTGACTATTTTTATATTGTTTGCGTTATATTTACTATTTATATGTTTTTAAATTGTAGCGTCTCAAAATACGAGTTAGAAGTTTTAGATAATTTAGTAAGGAAGTAGCTTAAGTTTCGGTTAGGACTTTGGAGTAAGCCGATTAGATTAATTCTGCAGTTCTTTAAAAATATATTAGTATAATATTAATTAGGTAAAACTACTTCAATGACTACTCAACAATTGTTCGCGACTTGTTTTGACCACTCAATAATTGTTCGCGACTTGTTTTGACCACTCAACTATTTAAATATACTTATTTTGACCACCGTCCGTTAAAATCTAACTAAAAGATGACGTGTCAATTAAAGTAAAATTTATATAATTATACTTTTAGTCCATATTAACTACCTATTATATTAATTTGGTCCTAATTTTAATTTAATTAAATAAAATTAATCAAAGAGCCAAGGCTTAACCACTAGGCCAACTACTCATTAATGATGTAAAATGCATTATTCTATATATATATATCTGAGTCATTCATTCCCTCATTTAACGATCCAGAATACGTGTAAAACTCAAAGAGTTTTACACTGTGTAAACGGATCTTATCTCATATATATATGTAGGATCAACTTACACAATGTAAAACTCTTTAAGTTTTACACATTTTCTGGATCGTTAGATGGAGGAAATGGACGGCTCAGATTAATTCCTTACTCTCTTTTTTTCAAGTCAAACAATTTTTTTTGTATGAGATAAGGGGTTTTAACGAGGCATAGATAATACTCTCCTCTACATCAATAAAAATAAAAATAAAAGCAACCTAATTTTTTTTACCTTTCTTAAGTTTTTTTATGGTCTCTTATTTTTAAAGGACGAAGTTAAATGTGGGAGGGAGGGGCAATTGCCCTCCACCTACCAAAAAAATCATTTTTCACGTTTGTCATCTATATATTTTTTATAAATTTATTTATTTATGAATTTATCTCACAACCTTAAATATTGACTCAATCTCAGCTTGTTTCTCTCATCTTTCTCTCACATTTTTAATTAAAAAAAATCAGGTGTCAATAACTAAAGGCCCTAACCTCTAAAGTAGTACATATATACTACTTTACAGACGTGAGAATCGCCTTTTAATTTTAAAATATGAAATGTGTGTGTCCATCGTGAAATAAACAAAGTTGGGAGCATAGTTTTTTTTGTGCAAAATAAGTTTGGAGCATTGTTGTTGACTAAGTGAGGTCACATATAAATGTGAAACCTGATTCCCATTATATATTAGTTGAGATTTTGTCTTGCCTATTAGGTGCGTATGTTTGAAATAAATAACCCACTAAGTTTACCTAATACCATTCTTAGTATTACTTTTCACACAGTGTAGGGATTTCCTACCTTTTTCCATAAAAAGAAAAGATTTTTATTTTTATTATAATTTCCCCACTTCGCATGGGAATTTTATATGCATAGAAATTTCTTTTTGAAACTTAAAATCTTTAGTTCTTTTAAAATAAAGACGATAAAACAACGGCCTAATAGGCATTTATCTTAAATGGAGGGAAAATAGTGCAATGTTGCAAAGTCATTATAAAACAACGACCACAAACCAACAATATTAAACAGTTTATTGGCCAACAAAACTCGAAAAAATTTCAAACAAAAAATAGGATGTACATTTTTTTCATAAAGGACTCGTAATTTTCCAGCAAAAATATTATCAGGTGCTCCCTCGATTTAGCATTTATCTTAAGGATAAACGATTTCATTAGCCACCAAATTATTGGAGGTGTTCTATTTTGATCGTCAAATTAAAAATTTTGTAAATATAATCAATAACATTACAATTTCTTTTCAATTAGTTAGCGAGAATCAGTTTTTAAATTGGTATAATTATGTGTTTAGTCTTTACCACTAACAAATTCTATCAATTTTATACCAATTATAAATAATTTGATAAATTTAACACTTACATTTAAAAATTCAATCAATTTTTTTCCATATCAGAAGAAACTCTCGGGTTAATAATCCTCTTCCCCGTACCCAATGCCTTGCATTTTCTTGGTCGTTCTTTTTGCTCAAAGAACAAACATTATTAGTTTTGTAAAGCTTCTAATCCTTTTCAGACCCATTCTAGAATACCTTCTAGCATCGTCAGCTCATGGGCGAAATTAGGATGAAATTATAAGAGGGCTTAAATTGTTCATTTTTAAAACTAATAAAGTTTTGGAAGATAATCATAAAAAATAAAGGGTTGAGATTCAACTTCAGTAATTTTATATCCTAAAAAATAATTAAATCAGAAAAAAATAAGGACACAACTTAATTTCATTAACTTTAAAACTCATAATCTTAAAAAATAATTAAACTATAAAATTTTGGGAGGAACTATGATTTAATTTTAATAATTTCAAATTTTACAAAGATTTAAGATACAATTAAATTATAAAAATTGGGATAAACTATATCCCCTTATGTCCACTTAAGGTTTCGCCCCACGTCACATGATGGCCTAACTTTTGTTGTAAATGATGGATGGAAATCATCTGGCTCTTAATTAAGTCTCTTTTGGTGTACGTTATGATTTAAGGTTTAAGGTTTAAAATTATGATTTATTGTTAGGGTTTAGGGAATTAAGTGTATGATGTATTTTTAGGGTGTAGGGTTTAAGGTTTAGGACGTGGAATTTAGAGTTAGAGTTTAGAATTTAATTTTATATCATTTTTTAGTGTAGGGCATAAAAAGTGGCATACTTAAGGATATAGAAAGGGGCATACTTAAGTGACAAAATATTTTTGTTCGTAAATGATTCATCATATGATTTGAGCCAATTGCTGGGATAGTTTAATTTCATATGCAAAAATGTTGAACTTTGAGATTTATCAACTCTTGTAAAAAAAATCCAAACCCTGAAATAGTAAAACCATGTGTTGGAAGATATATAAAACAAATAAACCAACATGTCATATAGAGAAGGAAAAAAGTTCCGGTACAATATTAAGTAAGGATTGATTTATTTTGAAAATCATTGGAGAAAAAATTTATTTTGATGATTTAATGAGACAACCACCATTAAAGAGACTAAGAGAGGAACTAAAAAAGAATTTGTGAATTAATAGAATTTGTCAGGGTTGAGGACAAATTCCACAGATGTAAAGAGCCAAATTGATAGAGTTTGCAAATATGAGGGATAAATTTGTCTAATTATTTAGAATTATGATCAAATTGATAGAATATAAAAATGTGGTGCTAACTTTTTTGAATCATTTAGAATCAGGATTGAATTGATAGAATTTGTAAATGTTGAAGATTAAATGTGTAATTACACTAATTAAAAATTCGACTTATGTTATTAGTTTAACACCCAAGGACTAAACTGAAACTAAAGTGTAACGTTGGTGACTAAATTTCTAAGTTTTTTAGTTTGGTGCTCAAAATAGAACTCACCATAATTTGGGGACTAATGGGATAGTTCACCCTTTTCCTATTCCTTTGTGTTGGTTTGTTTCCTTGTCTTCCTATGTGGCTGAAGAAAAAGTTTCATGCTTTGCATCTTCGGTGGTTCGCCCCGTAGTAATATATCCAAAACTCCTTTCATTTGAATGGTAACCGTAAGTGAATTCCCTTCCATAATAACATGAAAAAAACTTTGATATATAGGCTGTGTAAACTTTAGTTTACACATATTTTTTTAATTTTAGGGGTCAGCGTTTTAATTTAGGAGTTTATGTTGTATGGTTTAGAATTTAAGATAAGTGTTTAGAATTTAAGATATAAAATTTAGGATTTAGTTTTTTCAGATAAGAGTTTAAGAATTTAGGATTTGAGTTTTATAGTATAAATATAAAAATTTATATAAAATTAATTTTACACAACTTATATATCAAAATTTTACTCTAATAACATTCCTTAAACTCAAATATTTAACAAAGCCAAGTGACTGAGAGTTAGACTTACCTAGCAATGGCTTCAATGTGAAATGGGTTTGCAACATGATCTATATGAGTATATGGTCAGGGGCAGAACTCAAGAGGGCCGATAGGAGCCACCTCCCTACATTTTAAAAATTAAAAAAAAAAGTTGAATAATAATGAAATTGTATTTTATTTCTCTAAAAATATGTAATTTATTATTTTGGCGAATATATATTTGAGCAAATTAAATAAAGGTAAATTATATTTGGTTCGTCAATTATCTCTAGAACAAGTGGTTAAAGCTTTTAATTAACATATTTTTCCCCCTAAATTGTGAGTTCGAAATCCATTAGATAAAAATTTTATTTCTCCTTCTCTTAAGTAGAAATTGTTAAAAAATTATTTGTTTGGTTCATTGTTAGTGAAAATAAAATCATGGTCACCCTTAAAACAGTAGGTCTCATATTTAATTTCAATTTAGTTTTTACATATATAAAAAACATTTGTTACTATTTAAAATGTACTAGTGGAAACTCTTTTTACACTAGTAGTGCACCAAAATAATAATACTTCAAACAAAATATATATTTTAAAAATATAATTTGTTAAAAATTTATCATCGTGTATATATAAATAAAAATAGAATAGAATATAAAATAAAAATTTATTGTGATTGAGTTTGTGTTGATTTTGTTACCAACTCTATGTTTCAGATTGGTTTTTATTGTCTTGGACTGTTGTTTCTACTTTTGTGTATTTATGTGTGCACCAGAAATTCAAATAGTGGACCGCAGTCGTGATAACGGTTATTATATAGCTGCGGCATTAACGTATGAAATTGTTATTAAAAAAATAATGGTCCGTAATAACCGTAATTTATCTGTTATTATTTGCAATCGCGTTAAAACACTGTGACTACGACCGTGATTTAAATTCTTGGTGTGCACCTCTAAACCCCATAATTGCAGGTTGTACGCCCTCCCTACGATGGAAAGAAGGATAAGTGCACTAGATTTCTCTTGTTTTGGATTAACATTGTACTTTGTTGGGCTGTGTAGTTGTTCCTTTTGGATGTTTTCAATGGTTGGCTAAGCCCGTTAGGAGAGTTTGGTATTGTGATTTTAGGGGTCGTTCGGTTAACGGAATATAAGATTATTTTTGGGTAGATTACTTTTGGGAATGAGATTACCGGAATGTTACATTACTTAACATATTACCCGAAATGTTGTATTACCTTGTTTGGTTTGTTTGGTAGGAATGTAAGATTACATTGTTTGGTTGAAGGAATATAAGATAGGAAAAATGCATGTTTTACCAAATTGTCTTTGAAATATATTTTCTTTTTTAACAGATTAAAGTCAAAATATTTACATAAAAGTTCATAGAAAATATAAAAAAAATATAATATGAAAACTTTTTTTTATGAAAATTGATCCTAAACAATAAATGTAATAAAACACATACCAATAATAAAATTTGAATCAAACACATATATAAAAAATCGAAATAAAATAAAATATTGATATATTTTTAGGGGTATTCTTGTCCAAAGGGAAGAGAATTGTCTAATACCTAAGAAAAGGGAGGGAATAACATTCCTGGGAAAAGACTCAAAAATAGCTATTGTTGGGAATATTTCATTACCCCTAGGAGGGAATGCTCTTGAACCAAACGTGGGTATGTGATTCCGAAAAAGATTATTCCTCCTGATAATGATTTTTTCTGCGAACCAAACGTCCCCTTAAGGTTTTTGTTCTTTGATCTTGGTGTTTCCCCTATATTTTTTTCATATTTTAGGCACTTTTCATTTGACATCGGTGCTAATTGTGTTAATGAGTTTTTGAAATATGTTTTTGTTAATATGGAGAATTAAAAGTGTTATCATGTTATTTTTGTTAACTATTATATAATTAACTGTTAATTTTTTAACAAGATCAATTTATTATTTTTAAAAGTATTTGGGTATTTTTTCATCAACTATTTATAATCCAAGACTAGTGACTAAGCCTAATAACGGTCCAACAATCTCAACTAACAACCATGACTCAGCTGCTTATTTGACGGATAAAAATTGAGTGCCTCTTAATTATACTCCTTTTAGTACTATCACTTTAAAAAATTTAGTTTAAAATTTAAAGTTAAGGTTTAAGGAATTAGATGTAGGGTGTAAGGTTTAGGGTTTATGATGTGGAATTTAAGGATATATTTAGAATTTAATTTTTAGTGTTTTTTATTATAGGACATAGAAAAAATTACTTAGGGGCAGATAATTTTTGTTCATAAACCACTGCTAACAAACTCAATAATTCAACTAATCTTTAACAAGTAGTCCCTAATTACGATTCTTATCTGCTCTAACACGTCAATGTTAGTATTGCACATATGGGAACGGAGGTTCGTATGGTAGTAGATTGCGACTTGATCTGTCAGTTTTCATTTCGTTAGCAGTTGTATTCGTCGATGCAAACTATTGCTTGATTCTAATAATATAAGTGTCTCGAACTCGCATCAGAGACGGAGTTAAGATTGAATAATGAGGAGCAAGATGTTTAATTTTGGAATAAACGAGATTTGATGTTTAATTTTACTACAAATTTTCATTTTTGTTTTATAATTTTAATTTATTTTCAGTTTTGGTCATTGTGGTTCAAAAAGTATGTTTTTTTTTAATTTTACTGCAAACACATAAAAGATACGACTGATGAAACACATCTTATATGTAAATCAAATTTTTAATCTACTAACTCGACTGCTATATATATATATAGGATAAAGACATCCCTTATTAAACGAGAAATTATTAGATTGATAGGTGTATTTTTCTCTGTAGGTTAGAAAAAATCGTTTCAATAATTATCTTGAAAATGTAATATTTTAATTAATAATTTTAAAATGTTATATTTTAATAATAAAAAAAGGACTCAAACTACACTAGAACATAGAAGAACCAATAATTTTCTACTTTTTAAAATTTTATTCAGCTGGCAGGCCTTTCCTCTGTGCTGAAGTAATTTCCTTTATAGTTTTTCTCATTCCCTTTTTCTTATCTTTTCAATGAAAAGCCAGTTGAATGATGGAGCAATTAACACTTACTTCGATGAATACAGTTGTTTTAGTGTCTTCACTCGTTAAAGCTTGGTGCATTATTTGACCTTTCACAAAGTTGGAAACTACAAAATTTGGAAAGAATATAATCAATTCTTATTTATAGATTCCAACGTAAGTGATGTTGCTTTTTCTTAAAGTGTGTTTAATTACTTAAGCTTGTAAAAACAATTAAAACTATAAATGAACTTTGATTAAAATAAACATTTTAATTGAAATGTTCAATTTGATATATAAATATTGATCAAAACGTTCAATTTGATATATAAATTTTGATCTAATATAATATATAAAGTTCGGTGACCTAAATGGAAGCACCTTAAAAATTCGGTGATCATTTATGTAGTTTACCCTAATATTAAATTAATCCAAACTAACTTGTATTTAACCGATATAAATGTAGTATTGATAACACATAATTGGGTATCACAATATCACTACTACATGAACGACAGAATGAGTGTCAATACTCTATGAATGAGGACCAATACTCCCCCTAATTCTTCATATTTACACTATTATACATATATTATCAATAATTTATAAATTCATCTCTCATAACTTAAAGTCATGGGTCTGTTCCTGAATATTTTACTTTTCCCCCTAAAAATCTCATGTCCAAACAAGATAAAACTAATCCCTGTGCAGCTGTATTTCAAAACAATGGAAAAATAACTCCTTTGGTCCTCCCTCGTTCATTTCTAATAAAAAAGGACCGTTTTACTCCCAACTTGACCCAACTCCTAACAAATTAAGCCCAAACTTGATCCAACGGACCATTTGCACTTTCAACATGGTTAAATAATGGCACATATTGACTCTGAATTTTGGATCATTACATACATGGTTGTTGAATTATCAATCGTCACATAGGCCATGTAGGAGAATAGTAAATTATTTTAATATATAATATGTTTAAACAACCTATGTAACTTATGAGACTAACCTGAATATAAATTGTCCAATATGATGGTTGTTGGGTATTAAATTCATTAGGATTTCAATGCCCTCCCCTCTACATTTTATTCTCACCATCAAAGAATAAGTAAAGAGAAAAAAAGAGAGGGTGAAAAAATTATTAACGTGCTACGTCGTCAAACTAACAACATTTAATGTTTCAGTGATCAAAACATTATAAATAATAACGTATGTGACCAAAACATTATAAAAGGATAGCGTAAGCGATCAAAACATTATTTTATTTAGACCAAAACGTTTATGAAAAGAAAATGACCATTGCGGTAATTTACCCCTAAAATTTAAACTAAAAACTCATTTATAATATTTAGACTGAAACTGACCATACATTGAGCGGACAAAAATCACTTGCCCTTTTTCAGTACCTCTTCTATGTCCTAACACTAAAATTTAAATTCTAAATCTTAAATCTTAAACCATAAACTTTAAAAATACACCTACTTTAAATTCTCTAAACTTTAATCCTAAAATCTAATCTTAAAAATTAACCATAAACTCTAAACCTATTTTTTTAATGTGGAGATATAAATAGAAATACCGAAGAGGGACAAAAGAATATAAAAAGCGGGGTGTATAAAAAATGAAGTTTATATTCCCACATAATTCAAAATAAATATTAGGATAAAGTACACCGGTAGTCACCAAACTTTTAGGACGCTTTCAATAAGGTCACCGAACTTTTAAAACTTTTATTACAGTCACCCAACTTTTAATTTGCTTTCAATAAGGTCACTGCCGTCAACCACCGTTAAAAAAACTGACGTGATATGTTAAATTTAAGGTTAAAATACACTATCAGTCACTGAACTTTTAAAAGGCTTTCAATATGGTCACCGAACTTTTAAAACTTTCATTACTACCACTCAACTTTTAATTCGCTTTCATTACCGTTAAAAAAAACTGATGTGACACGTTAAGTTTAAAAATAAACGTTTTCCCACCATATTTTTCCTCCCTTCTTATTTTCTTCCATCCAAACATGTCTCTTTCTTCCATATGAATTAAATTGTAATTTTTTAGTGAAGGTCGTTACTTCTCTAGTAACACATCAAGGAAAATATTAATGTATCTAGACATGCATGCGACATGTGTGAGAACAAGAAAAATATTGGGAGACATCCAATGATGGAATGATAAAGAAATAACTAAAATTTTGCTCATAAAAATCTTCTTTATGCTTCAGGCCCGACATTTACTGAGTCATGCACTAGATAATGAGGATTCAAAGGAAAATATTAATGTATCTAAAAGATAGACATGTTTGGATGGAAGAAAATAAGACATGGAGATAAAATAGGGTGGGGAAAAAAGTTTATTTTTAAACTTAACGTGTCACATCAACTTTTTTAACGGTAATGAAAGCGAATTAAAAGTTGAGTGATGGTAATGAAAGTTTTAAAAGTTCGGTGACCATATTGAAAGCCTTTTAAAAGTTCAGTGACTAATGGTGTATTTTAACCTTAAATTTAACATGCCACGTCCTCTTTTTTAACAGTGGTTGACGGCAGTGACCTTATTGAAAGCGAATTAAAAGTTGGGTGACTGTAATGAAAGTTTTAAAAGTTCGGTGACCTTATTGAAAGTGCCCTAAAAGTTCGGTGACCTTATTGAAAGTGCCCTAAAAATTCGGTGACCTTATTGAAAGTTCCCTAAAAGTTTGGTGACTACCAGTTTAGTTTACCCTAAATATTATAAAAGAAAGCGTAAATTAAGACCATGAATCCCTTTCGGTGAATCTGAGATGGCACTGCTTTTAAGTGTGGATCGATGAAGCCATTGCATTTGCATGATATCCCCTCAGTCTCCCTCCCTTAAGCAAACCGACAATGGCGACGTCTCTGCTTCCACTCTCCCTTTTCCTTCTCTTTCTCCCCATCCAAACAACACTCTCTTCTTCTACAGATGCCTTCGTCTTCGGGGGCTGCACCCAGCAAAAGTACTCTCCCGACTCACCATACGAGTCCAACCTCAACTCGCTCCTCACTTCCCTCGTTAACTCCGCCACTTACTCCTCCTACAACAACTTCACCATCATGGGTTCAAGCCCCCAAGATGTCGTCTACGGCCTTTACCAGTGCCGCGGCGATCTGTCCATGCCGGACTGCGCCACCTGCGTCGCCCGTGCAGTCACGCAAACCGGGTCCTTGTGCCCCACCGCGTGTGGCGCCGCAGTGCAGCTGCAAGGCTGCTTCGTCAAGTACGACAACGCTACGTTCCTAGGAGTTGAGGATAAGAACGTGGTGATGAAGAAGTGTGGGCCGTCGGTGGAGTATCAGAAGGAGTCGGAGATTGTGGGGCGGAGAGATGCGATGATGGCGGGGTTGATGGCCGGGGGAGGGCTTTTCAGGGTGGGCGGGTCGGGGGAAGTGCAGGGTTTGGCACAATGCGTGGGGGATCTCAGCTTGGGCGAGTGCCAGGATTGTTTGTCGGCGGCTATCCAACGGCTGAAAAGCGAATGCGGCGCCGGTGCTTACGGTGACATGTATTTAGGCAAGTGTTATGCTAGGTTCTCCAGCTCTAGCTCTGGGGATAATAATCACTATTATCCCAAATCCCATAACGGTAAAACCTCTCATGCATTACGTCTCTTATGTAAGATTAAAATTTTAAATTTTAACGTTGTAAATAGAAAAGTCCGAGTTAAAAAGATGGTCATATAAACCATTGATGAATATTGTCATTTTCATTGTAGATAAGTCCAGCAACGACGGTGAGAAGACATTTGCAATTATCATTGGATTATTGGCTGCAATCGCTCTCCTCATAATTTTCCTTGCTTTCCTAAGAAAAGTGGTGGACCGAAATGGTAAATTACTAAACTTGTTCTACTTTTCTTGAAAACAAAATTTATTAATATACTTAAATTAATTTTTCATGTCTATAAACTTGTTGATTTTAATTAAAGTAGATTTAGTAGCTGAATATGCATGCATCTTTTAATATGGTAAAGTATACTATATATTTTTACAAAAAATAGAAAATTCCATGTTTTTTATATTTGATTCAGTAATATACTGACATGATTCTTGGGATATTATAATTCTTTTAATGCAGGTAAATAATATTCCAACTTTTCCAGAATCCAGATCAAAGGGTAGAATTGATTTGCTTTTATTCTTTTTCTTTTGTTTTTCATTCATGGTGTCCAACTTTTTTCCAAAAAAAGACGTGCCCAATACAAAGTTATAAAGGAAAAAAGAGCTAAGATTCCACTCCACAAAGCTGGCTTTTTTTCGTATTGTCTTAATGTCAAGAAAACCATTTCATGTTGGTGTTGTTGTAAAGGTACAAATGGTGTTTCTTTTTTTATTTTATTTGTGCATGTATTCACCTTTTCCCTACTTTTTCCTAACTCTCCCTTAATTTATTTAATAATATCGTCTCATTGTTATTTACTTTCTTTATAAATTTGGATTTTTTAGAATAATCATTTACATTCAAATGATTAGATGATTAATTTGAATTAAGCACTAAAAATGCATTAGTGGTTCTTTCAGTCCAATTTATTCTATTAACAACGTTATTATTTGAATTTCTGACCTTACTTAAAAAATTTAGTGTCTCATCTTATTAAACCAACTAATTATTGATAATAAATATGAAATTTTAAGCTAATGTAACTATAATTGTTATTCAATTTTAAACCCATAAGAGGCTTTCTTTTTTTAATAATATACAGAGAGAACCTTAAAGAAGAATATACGTACCTAAGTTGTTTAGAGAACACTGAATATGATTCTTTTGAGATGATACGCTATTTTTTTTTGGTTACAATGCAATACAACTGCTCATTGTGTGAGTATATAAGGAAATGGTTGACGCCCGAAATTCAATAATTAACATATTGAAAATTCAATCAAACAACTCAAACAAAAAAAACACACAACGGTAATAAAAAAATAAATACTATTAACATGAACAAAAAAAATCACATCATAATGGTGACTCGTCGACAAACTATCATTATTACAATTTAATTGTGGTTTATCTTCAGGGATGAGTCTATCACGTGCGACGAACATTGATGAACACCATTAATTTTTTTTCTCAAAAATTTAAAAATCTAAAGGACTAAAATTATAATTAAAATTATCTCTTAAAAAAATAAAAATCAAATTTAATAGTTACTTTATAATATTTTTTAATAGGTTAGAATCAAATATACACAATTCTCATAAACCTTAACAAAATCAATCTCTTAACAAAAATAGAAATTAATTTATAATTTTTTTAATAGATTAGAATCAAATATATCCAATTAAAAAATATTATAAAGTAACTATTAAATTTGATTTTTATTTTTTTAAGAGATAATTTTAATTATAATTTTAGTCCTTTAGATTTTTAAAATTTCTAAAAAAAATTAATGGTGTTTATCGGTGTTTATATTAGTGGTGTTCATCAATGTTTATCGCCCGTTGTATAATTTTTCTTATCTTCAGTGATTGTAAACTTATGTGATTATAATACTCAATTTAAGTGTCCAAAGTTAAAATAAATCAACAAAATAATATAATAAATGTCATATAGAAAAGCAACGTTATATTTAGCCATAATTTTTTTTAAAAAATGCCATAAAAGTAAACAAAGAGTCAAAAGCGTGTCATAATAGAAAACAACATCATCCATTATATTCATAGGAAGGTCAAAGAGTAGAAAATTAATCAAACAAAATAAACTAACATGACTTAAAATAAAATAACATATAGATAAAGTGAGAGATGGAAGAAAAAGAAAATAATAAATGTAATGGTCTGATAGTTCGAATTTCGGTTCCTAGTTTTGAGTAACCCAAGCGTAGACCTTTAAACTTGCTGGGTTAAATTTTTGGGTTCATTTCTATTTCTTTTCTCTTCGGCCTGAATGGGTTTCCTTTTATAAAATATAGTAGCAATTGGAGCTCCAACATTTAATTTAAAGCCTTTCGTTTTTATGTTGATCAATATTGATTTTAAATTTCCTAAATTGACTTAACAAAAATTTAATATTCTGCATTTCAAAATTTAAAATTAAAATTTGAATAGTTCTCCTAATAATAAATTAAAATTTTAATTTTTAAAACAAAACAAAATAAAATGGCACAAACTCGTTCAAGAAAAACTTGAAATTGAAACTCGTTGTCTTAGATAGGCTTATTTGTTTAGGTAACTAAATTATTTTTGGTCAAAACAAGTTCTTAATGTATATTTTTAGTTAAAATATGTACTTAAATTATTTTTGGGTTAAAATTGGTTCCTAAAATATATTTTTGTCAAAATATAGACACTTAATGTATTTTTTAGTAATGTTACATGTTAACTTTTAAGAACCTTGTTTAGATATCAATTTGGAAAACCGTGCATATTTTAAGTACTCTTGAGCAAATTTTTTAAGTACTAATGTGAAAGAAGATTCTAATTTAGGTACCGATACATATTTAAGTCTATTTTAAAAAAAAAGAAATGGACCGTGGGGATCCAGAAACTTATGGAGTAAGCTTTGAAGTTTTACTGCAGTGCTTGAAAACACTCTTTCCCGATCTCCGTTGTAGTACAATTTATTTCATTTTCAAATTAATTTGTTAATTCGTTGATCAATTTCTTCTGAGAGAAGTCATTCGTATATCTTAAATCAGAATGTTAATTTTAAAAAGTAAATAAAAGGTCAAAATATTACTCCAGTTTTTACACTTTGAGATTATTGGAATTGTTAGTATTTTCATCAAATTTTGTTCATTGATTTGCTTTCTACATATCATCGGGGTTAAAAGTAGGGAAAATTACCTTTATAGTCTTGTTATATTTTCGTCAATGCCTTGATAACAAATCCGGTATTATTTTAAAAATATATTTATGTCGCACGAATCAACTTGTCTAAGTGGTTAAAGAACGATTGTTGTTCCTAGAGGTTACGAGTTTGACTTTTGAGCATAACAGTTGCGGTAGGGTGATTGAGTATGCATTGTCAAATAGTTGAGAGTATATTCAGAACAAATACTACTTGTAATCACCTTAACTTTAAAAAAATATATATATGTTCATATTTTTGGAACCCTAGTTCTGGAGCGACTCCTAGAACCTCTTGGAGTAAGCTCATTGTTAAATTAACCGAACTCAACTCTTGCCAACTCGTCAAATGTATCACCTCATGTCATTAAAGACCTTCAATCCCACATCACCAAAAAAATGTCAAAACACACACACACACATATATAAACATATATGTTGACCTAAAAGGGATATTTATTTTTTTGGACACTCTCTCCTCTCTTGAGACCAACTTTCCTTACCTGATCTTTTATTCATTATGTATGTCTCGTTTTAACTGCCGTCTTTGACTCTTCGTCCATTTTGACATGGATGAACTACCACAAATCACTATCAACTTCCTTCTTCGCTATTATCTCCACCACCTATTCAGTGTTTAACATTTTTAACATTGACAAGTCTATTTAAAAATAATGTATTTTTAAAACTATACAATTGTAAAATCATACTTCGACTATTCCAAAAATTAAGAACTTTTTTAAATAACGAAAATAAAAGAAAATCCATTTAAGGATTTGAACAAACAAGAAGCAATAAAACATGTGAAAGGTCAATGTGCATCCTAATCTTACCACACACAAATCAAAAATCCACTGTTTTTTTTTCCTGATCAACTGTCATTCGACTCTTTTCTAGCCTTCCTTAATCTGATCATCTTTCTCCAATAATACTGGCATGATTTCAAAAATTCTTTTTATATAGTATTATTATTTAGTCAAATAAAAAACTGAAATAATTTATTTTATTAAAGTTTCTAAATTATAGTTGTAATTGTATTACTTCTCAAAACTCAACGAACAAAATTACGATACGAAATTTATTAATTTTCAATTAATAACAGATTCTCCAGTTATATATATTCTATACAAGATATATTAATAATTTATATCATACAATTATTATACATTTACTATTTATGTCATATTCATATTATTTTTATATAATACTATTATTTTTCAATATCATAATTCAAAATAAATAATCATATCGTACAATTTTAACCACTTCAAACATTTGTTTAAAAAAATATCAAAAGAAAATATCTCGAAACGAAACTTTGTTCAATGATTTTTATTGCTTTACGTGTGAAACATTTTTTTTTACTTCTATCATATTTACTTTTTTTAATACCATTCATATAAAATAAGCATATTATATCATAGATCAAATTATATTATCAAAATTTTCTTATCTCGCTGTTTTTTCCTTGTATATCTTTTGCTTTAAATTTTCGTAAATATGTAATATTTTCCAAATCTTTAAATAACACATTAAAAAACTTATTATTTTGAAAACTAAAATTAAATGAATTTTGGGTGTTGCCCGTTAAACTTAATCCTAACTAAAAAAAAAAATATAAATCCTCCACTTTTCGATACTCCACACTAAAAATTAAGTTTAGAGCTTATGATTTAAGGTTTAAGGTTAGAGTTTGTGGGTAGGGTTTATGAAATTTGAGGTAAGGTGTAAATTTTAGGGTATATGATTTAAAATTTAGAGTTAGAGCTTAGAATTTATTTATTTTTGGTATTTTTTAATGTTGGAGCAACACCGAAAAAAGTAAATAATTTTTATCCCAACTAAGAAGTGTAATTTCAAAATTACGCAATAAATTATACAATTATTTCCTCCTCAAAACAAGTTTACAAATAATAAAGACAAATCCGGTGCCTTCTTTTCTTTCCTTTTCTTCTTTAAGTAGTTAATGCTCGTCAACAACTGGAACGGCAACCATTAAGTTCCTTAACTAGGATTTATTTTTCACTGAAATCAAATCAAACCAATTCCTTAAAATTCACAACTTTCCATTACCAGAACAAACCAAAAGCATAAACCTTGTAAGTTTCAACGATTCACATTTACAAAAATCCAAGGCATTGTCCACTACAAAAGTTCTCAAACAACCTCGTTAATCATCATCTTCCGAAAATCAATATCTTTTTTTTTCTTCCTTCTCAGCAACAAAAACTATGAAACTGAATTCCAACGTAATATGTTTCTCCGTGTTGTTATGGACAACATTGTTGGTCACTGCAAATTCAGATCAAGCTTCCGACAGGGCTGCCTTGTTGGCGCTTCGAGCAGCTGCGGGTGGACGCTCACTTTTATGGAATCTGTCAAGCAGCGCATGTAATTGGACCGGTGTACATTGTGTGCAAAGCAGAGTGGTGGAGTTAAGACTCCCTGGAAACGGACTGTCAGGCCAGCTTCCCATTGCTATTGCCAACTTAACCATGCTTCGTACCCTTTCGCTTCGTTTCAATGCTCTCTCGGGGCCGATACCGTCCGGCATTGCCGAGCTTACTTCGCTTCGGAACTTATATTTACAAGGGAATCAGTTTTCTGGTGACATCCCTGACTCCTTGTTCTCTTTGCAAAACTTGATTAGACTTAATCTTGCAAACAATAATTTCACAGGTACAATCCCTGGTGGCATTAACAATTTGACTAGGTTGGCTACTTTGTATTTGGAGAACAATCGCTTGTCTGGGCCAATACCAGATATTGTCTTGCCTAAACTTGTGCAGTTTAATGTTTCTTTTAATCAGTTAAATGGTTCAATCCCGAAAGGTTTATCAGGCAAGCCAAAAACTGCTTTTGAAGGGAATTTCTTATGTGGGGAGCCTTTGGTTTCTTGTAATGGAACTGGAAATAGTGACAGTAGCACTAAATTGTCACGTGGAGCCATTGCTGGTATTGTTGTTGGTGGTGTGTTTCTTGTTTTATTCATTTTGATTACTTTACTGTTCTTATGTAAAAAGAAGGGTGCTAAGAAAACGGAGACAAGGAATATTATTGTTCCTCCAAGACAGTCCGAGGTTGGAACTCCGGCTGATAAAGCAACAGGTGCTAAGAAGCTGGTTTTCTTCGGGAACACGTCGAGTGTATTCGATCTAGAAGATTTGTTGAGGGCATCGGCTGAGGTATTAGGGAAGGGGACATTCGGGACGGCCTATAAGGCCACTATGGAGATGGGGGTGGTTGTTGCAGTGAAGAGGTTGAAGGATGTGAAGGTGTCGGAGAAGGAATTCGAGGAGAAGATGGAGGTCGTCGGTGCCATGGATCACCCGAATTTGGTCCCGGTAAGGGCCTATTACTTCGGCGGGGAAGAGAAACTTCTTGTTTTTGATTACATGCCAATGGGGAGCTTGTCTGCACTTCTGCATGGTGTGTGCATTGTGTTCTGTTCTTTATTAATCTTAGTATGCCTCTATTTCAACTGGAATGCATTACAATTCATACATACTCAGATTATTGCTAATTTTGTTGTTATTAACTTATTATCATTATTGATCAGGTAACAGAGGAGCTGGTAGCACTCCATTGAATTGGAACAGAAGGTGTGCCATTGCCCTTGGGGCTGCCAGGGGCATTGCATACCTCCATTCGAAGGGACCCGGAATCGCCCACGGAAACATTAAATCGTCGAATATCCTACTCTCTACGTCCTACGATGCTCGTGTATCCGATTTTGGTCTTGTTCAGCTGACTAGCCCCACATCAACTCCCAACCGTGTCGATGGCTACCGTGCTCCGGAAGTAACTGATGCTCGTACAGTTTCCCAAAAATCCGATGTCTACAGCTTTGGCATACTACTTCTAGAGCTGCTCACTGGTAAGGCACCCACACATGCCACATTGAACGAGGAAGGAGTAGACCTTCCAAGATGGGTCCAATCCATAGTTCGAGAGGAGTGGACCGCCGAGGTGTTCGACCCAGAACTTCAGAGAAACCAGAACGTGGAGCAGGATATGGTCAAGCTTCTACAGCTTGCCGTGGATTGCACGGTTCAACATCCCGACATGCGTCCTACAATGTCCGAGACGATAACCCGAATCGAGGAGCTCCATCGCCATAGCCAGGAAAGAGAGACTGATCAAATCCATGACGCAGACGATGGCTCTTCCGAGCGGACATACTCGGTTGATGCAGGTGCTCCATCGTCTTCCGCAAAGGATTAAAAATAGCAGCAATCTTTCACTACTTAATTTTTCTATTTTCATTATTTCTTAGATGTAGGTGATTGTTTGTTTATTCTCAGGTTCATAATATTACGGCTGCACGTACCTTTCATTGCATTTCTTCCCTTATTTCCCATGTAATTTTCCGTTATTGTAATTTGTAGGAAATATTATTACATTTTCTTGCGTTTGTGTGAAAATTGAATAACTATCTTTTCCTTTCGGTTTGGATGAAGACGAATGATATATTGAACATTCAAGTTTCAAATGTTATGTTTTGATTACTTATGTTACGATTTTTCACAAAATGGTCACTCAAATGCTAACCCGTTATTTTAATGACAAGACATGTTAAATTAAGATGATTAATTTCTAACTCATCCTAAATTTTAGTTAAAATATGAATACCATGGACCTAATTGATGCAATTTGTGGGATTTTCGATTTCTCCCTTCAGTTACAAAGCTGATTTACTGTAAAGGTAAAGCTGTTAATTACATTTCCATTGTTTAGATAATTGTTTAATTAATGTCCCTCTATTGTTGTAACAACCTTTTTTAATATTAGAGCCGTTGGGTCTGTATTTGTTTTACATATAAATTTTATCCTTTTTAGGCATGGTTTTTCTAATTCAATCTTACTTTGATTAAAGGCGTAAATCTCTCTGTAAAATAAATTAACATGTCCGTTTCCGTTATAACGTACGGATAGTTTTAGTGACACGTCGGTTTCAAAGATAATAAAACTAAAATTGAATGAATTGTTTGAGTTTTTAAAAGTTGTTTCTTAAAAGTATGATTTTTTTTACAAAAAAATGTAAAAATAAGTTATTTTATTAGAAAGTACAAAAAATTAATAAAAACAATGAATCGTTGCTCAAAAGCTATTCTTTTACAATTATTTATAAAAAATGTTAAAAATTATTAGAAACAAATTCCATTAATTCAAAATGAAGTTAAAACAAAAATTATAAGTTTACCCCTAAGTCTTAACATAAGTATCGTGTCCGTCCCTAATTTTAAACCATAGAAAGTGAAGTAGTATTATCCAATTAAAAGGTTTAAATTCATTTTCCATACCCAATATTCCCTTAAGTTGCAATCATTTTTCCTTCGCATAAGGTCTCAAATCAGTTTTCTTCAATTCAAAATTTGTTTAAGATTTAGAGATTTTGTATTTGTGATTAGGTTTTAAGGTTTTGAGAGATATTTATGGTTTAAATGTTAGAATTCAAAATCCCTAAAAATGATACGTGACAACTTTAAAAGTCCGCTTATGAAAAATATTTTATCAACGATATATCAAATGATTGCCCTCACGCATGCGCACACACATATATTATTTAGAAGAATATGGAACATGACGGTTATATTAAATACATGTTAATTGTATGAAAAAATTATACAAATTTATAAAAATGAATACAAGTTTTCAATTTTCTGAACAATTTCTACTGAATTTTGAACCCACAATTTAAGGGAGAAGAAAAAGTGTCAACTACAAGCTTTAACCACTCGCTCTAGAGATTGTTGACAAATTTCTTATCTTTTATTTCTTAATCAATTGGATGAAGTCATTAACATTTATTTATTTATATGCTTTAAATTTTAGTTCGGCATAGTTTTGCTTATTATGCAAAATTGAGTTGTTGAAACTGAGTTTTAATTATAAAGTTGCTATACGAACAACCTTTGGATTTTAATGTACATTCTGCCTTTCGCTTTTGCTTTTGTTACAAACTTTGATTTCTTCAACTGAATTGTTGAGTCGGTTTAGAAGTTAGGACCATTGCTGCTATTTTTAAGTCCATTTTAATCTCCCTTATTGAGCAACGGTATGAGATTTGCGCCCCTATAGAATTATGTTCTTAAAGTAAATGTCGGAAATTTATACTCATATCAGATAAAATAATATAAATATTTTTATTATTCGATCAATTAAAAAATTTTCTAATTATCAACTTTAAAAACTATGCTGACCATAATCCATTGATGTTGATATGGATCAAGTCTTAAAACCATACATAAATTTAGATTTAATGAGTATATAAACCTTAATTTTGGATATATACAAGATTTTTTTAGTTCAGTTTTTACAACCGCTAGCCCCATTACTGACGTCATATTATTTTACATTTATTTATTGTCAGATCATTTATTACGGCGAATTAAACAAATTGACCTAGTGATGAAAGATGATGTAATTCATTCAAGTGACCCGGGTTCGAACATCAGTTTTACACGGTGTGTGTGCCTTATTAAAAAAGACTAAGTAAGTTGAATAAATGTTACTCTTGTATTACACCAGCATACTAAAAAAAATGACCCCATAATCAAAGAATTAAATTACAGTTGCGGGTGCAGTTTTAGTCGTGTTGCATTTATCATGATTGTGAATTTTTTAATAACATATATTATTGTGAACATAACGGTTATGAATATCGCGGTTTTAGACAATGTCGCTACCGCTATATAATAGCCGTTGTTGTGGTTGCAGACCGTTATTTAAATCTCTAATAACAAGTATTGAAACAAATAAGTCCATAATAACAAGTATTAAAAAAATAAATTAAACTATGTACATAATAACAAATATTGTAAAAATTAGGTTTCTAACATTAAATAGGGTTTTATTTTGATGCACAAGCTGTGTAAATTTTTTTTACACATTCCTTTTATAAAATTTAAAATCTAAATCACAAACCCTAGCAACCTAAAACCTAAGCCCTAAATCCTAAACTCTAAATTCTAAATTCTACCCATAAACCTTAAATTATATACCCTACATACTAAACCCCTAAACCCTAACTTAAAACCCTAAACCCTAAACCCTAAAATTAAAGGGCTTGTGTAAACTAAAATTTACACAAGCTTGTGCATCAAAGTATTTTCCCATTAAATATTAATTTTTTTAATTTAGGACTATATTGGGTTTAGCTCATACGTATCCCTAAGGCCTAAAGTAATGAGTTGAGTGTAATTTGGGCCCTTATACTTATGTATGAATTCATTTGCATGTTTAGCTCATTCAATGATTGGATTAATATGTTTGATTATTTTAGCTAAAGTGTAATATTATCTCAGAGAAATAATTATGTTTTGATAATCATTGGTGAAATAACTCGCCCATTCAGTCGTCTGGCCTGAGTAAGATGTGTTACATTATTAAATTTAAATTTAGTCGATTTTAGAACTAAACTGAAACATATTATATATTTTGAGTTTACATGTCATCTATGAATTTATACATGTTCAATTTATTGGCTTGCGAATTTCTTTGTACAATTTTATCCAGATGTATTTTGACTTTGGTGAGTCAGCAGATCTCAAATTGAATAGTGAATGAATTACTTTTTAATTTGATATAATGTTGAATATTCATTAATTTAAGATTCTTCTAATTTAATCAAAATTTGTTAATGAGAGATTTAGAATGTTAGGGTAAAATAATATGAGAATAAAAATAAGGGTTTTCAAAAATAAAAATTTAATCTGAAAATAAGAAACAAAGTTTTCAGGTACTCGTCTAAGCTGGATTTAGCAACCCGGTCCTAACATGAGAATCAATGAAAATGAGTAGGTCGGATACCTGACCCGAAAAATATTTTTAAGGGTGAAAAAATATAATTATTTTTTATCGGGTTGAAGGGCCAATGGATTGAGTTTATCATGTCAAATATTTTTGAACACCTTAAATTGTAACTCACGTCCATCTATATCGGAGAAATTTCTCAAATTTTTAGCCTAATATGAAAAGGTTTAAGAACTATGTTGGAAAATTGCAAAACTCATAGCCTAATTATTATTGTTTTATCCCAAATTTTAACAATTGAAGGATTTATGTTAAATTTTTTTAACAGGTTATGGATGATACATACTATTTTGAAAGATAATGGATGAAAATGAAACTTTAGTAATAGGTGATGGATGATAAAAATAATTTTGAAGGTAATAGATGAAAATTAAACATTACTAATAGGGGATAGATGATATATGAATTTTACCCTTTACTTCATATTAGCCCCTAAATTTGTTTTTTAGTCCCTCTTCCACTCTTTCAGTGTATGTGAAAAATAGCTCCTACAATTGTTAACATTATTGGTTACTGGAGATTCTATGTTATTTGTGGCAATTATTATTGATTAAATTATTTTAGTGAGTTAATATTTTTTATTAATTAAAATAAAGTTATTTTTATCTATTTTTTGAAATCAGAGACAAAAGTGGACAGAAAACAAATTTACCGATTACTATGGACAAAAAACTTCAGGGGCTAATGTAAGAATTGTAGACAAATTCAGGGACTAAATAAAACTTTATCCCTTTTTTAGTAAAAGTAAGATCGGGTTTCTCCCGAATATATTGAAAAAAGGGTTGGGCATCGGCCGGCAAATGCGAAACAGAGTTCGACTCCTACGGCGAGAAGTAGCAACTGATGGCCAACTCAGTCCGATTTACTCAAACGATTTTCGCCATTATCCTGAAGGGTCATTGGAATCATCTTTTGAAACCCAAAATTTGCAGCCAAATAAGCTCGACCACCATTAACGACCTCCTTCTCCGGCTCTCTGCTTTCAGTTCCGGTGCTTCTCTTTCTTGGTCTTTTTTTCAATGGGTAAAAAATTCTATACCCAGCTATGACCACTCTCTGCAGTCTACTTGGACAATGGTTCACGTTCTTACGAAGCACAAACATTTCAAGACTGCGCACAGTTTGCTCGACAAAATTTCCAACAAAGATTTCTTGTCGTCAAATTCCGTTTTGAATGCCTTGGTCAGTACTCATTCTGACGTTGAAGTGAATTCTCATGTTTTGAGTTGGTTGGTGATACATTATGCGAAATTGAGAATGACCCAAGATGCTTTACAGGTTTTTGAGTCAATGAGAATTCATGGTTTAATGCCTCATTTACATGCTTGCACTGTGCTTTTGAATTGTCTGGCTAAAGAAAAATTGATTGACAGTGTCTGGAAAGTTTATAAGAAAATGGTTAGACTTGGGGTTGTCGGGAATTTACACGTTTACAATGTGTTGGTTCATGCTTGTTGCAAGGGTGGTGATGTCGAAAAGGCGGAAAAAGTATTGAGTGAAATGGAATTGAAGAATGTTTTTCCAGATCGTTTCACGTTCAATACAATCATTGCTTTGTACTGTAAGAAGGGTATGCATTATGAAGCTTTGTGTGTGCAAGATAGGATGCAAAGAGCAGGGATTAGTCCGGATATTGTAACTTATAATTCACTTATTTACGGGTATTGTAGACAAGGTAGAATGCGAGAGGCTTTGAGACTCTTTAAGGAAATTAAAGGTGTTAGTCCTAACCATGTGACATACACTACTTTAATTGATGGTTATTGTAGAGTTAATGATCTAGGAGAAGCTTTAAGATTGCGGGACATGATGGAGGCTAAGGGGATTTATCCTGGAGTTGTTACTTATAATTCAATCATTCGTAAGTTGTGTGAAGAAGGTAAAATAAGGGAAGCTAATTGGATTTTGAATGAGATGAGTGAAAAGAAAGTTGAACCTGATAATGTGACCTGTAACACACTGATCAATGCGTATTGCAAGATTGGGGATATGGGGTCTGCTATAAAAGTGAAGAACAAGATGATGGAGGCTGGGTTGAAGTTGGATCAATTTACGTTCAAGGCACTGATACATGGATTTTGCAAGTTGAGAGAAATGGATAGTGCAAAAGATTACTTGTTTAACATGCTTGATGCAGGGTTTTCTCCTAGTTATTGCACCTACTCCTGGCTTGTTGATGGGTACTGCAACCAAGGCAAAGAAGAAGAAGTTATAAAGTTTCCAGATGAATTTTTGAAAAGAGGCCTTTGTGTTGATGTCTCACTGTACAGGGCACTCATAAGGAGGTTTTGTAAGCAAGAAAGGGTTGATTGTGCGGAAAGAATATTCACTTTTATGCAAGGAAAAGGTATATCAGGAGATAGTGTAATATACACTAGCCTAGCATATGCTTACTGGAAAATGGGGAAGGTGAATGCTGCTTCAGATCTATTGAATGAAATGTATAAGAGGAGGTTGATGATAACTCTCAAAATCTATCGATCTTTCACTGCTTCATATGCTGGTGACAGTAGCATTTTAGGTTTCTTTTGGAATCATGTGGTTCAGAGGGGATTAATTTCTAAGAGTATTTTGAAGGATATCAAGAAGGGGGATTTACAGTCATGAATTAACCTTCCAGGTGCCAGTTCATATACTTATTTGAGTTTGCATGCTTTAGAGTGCTCTGTTCGCTTCAAGACGCATTGCAATTAGCCTTCCATGTGATTACACTGATGTTTAGAAGTGAACTGGTTCTACGACAGTATAAATTTCTTTAAAACTTAGTTTCAAGCTCAGAACTCCAGTTTGTAATTTATGTTGACTCAAAAATGGCCAAAGGCCAAACTCGTGAGGCCAAAAACCAAATTCAGGCAAGCTTGACTTAGCTTTTCTTTTCTGTTCTTGTTTCTTAATAGTTATGTGAACATGATTATGGTTTGCGATATATACCATTGATTGTTTTGTTCTGTTTTCTTCAGGAGAAGGCTAGTAAATGGTGGACAGGAGGGTCAGTCGGTCCTACGGAAGATGCAATTATGGAAGCGTTATGCTCATTGACTTAGACTTATGTGTTTCCTTGAAATGACATAATATTCAGCCCAATTAGGGAATTGAGGTAACTATAACACTACTCTCAATTTGTACCAAAACTAGTGTTAATGCCAGATCAGGAACATATTGGAGCGACTACAGCTGAACTATTAGTTTATAAATTAGAAGTAAAAATTCTACCAGAGACTTTGATATGATTGAATTCGGTATTCGTAGGATTTGCTATAATGGATTGAATGATATCACAGAAATGTAAACTCTCTTTCTAGCTGTTACCTAACATTCTTCCACAATCTGGAAAACAATTTTAACATTCTGTAAACTACTTGATGAAGTAGGGTCTGAACTTTTAAAGGGTGGTTCTACCTAGTCCAGTAAATACTTTTTTTTTTTAAATTATACCAAGAATGGTTTCATTATGGTTGGATTTCAATCCCATGTATAGCACCTTTTAACAGTCCACTTTATTTGAAATATATGCCTGTGAAGTCCAATTTAGATTTCATTGGAAGAGCCAAATTCAGTTGAGTCTGAACTAAACCCTTTTAGATATCATGCAGGAATTTAAAACAAAATCAGGGGTGTTATTTTCTTTCTGGGGTATTTAAACATCTAAGAAGGTTCTCAGTTTTCCTGATGTTTTAGATTATTCAACTTTTATTGTGGTTTGTTTTCTGGATTCCCGCTTTGACCTGAATTATGTATAAGGTAATTTAGCTGATATTGAATAAATATTTATGACTTAAACATCATTTTAAATTGCATATGGATCAGCATTTTCGGGTGTTGGTTCCAAAAAGCTTATGTCAGTTTGAATTCTAGGTTCACTGAATCGTTTTGGTGCCGTCTATTCGTGCTTATTATTTGACAGAACCGATCAATATAAATTTTGGGTGATGCTAATGGGCTAGGTTCTTCGGAAACTTTATTTGCATATTTGATTTTCCAGAGGGGGAAATGTTTTTCTTATTAGGACTCAAGCTGTTTTTTGAGCTTAAAAGTTATTTTCCTTTTCTTTTTTCAAAATTTATTCTAAATTACAGTGATGGTCTTCTTCTTTCTTACACTAGTGCTTTGCTTATGAAGTTATATCGGCTTAGAGCAACTTGTAATTTATAATGCAGCAGCTTCTAAACTTGATATATTTTGTGGGATATGGCTTGCAGTTCCCTCTCATATGCTTTCCTTCGGAAGAAACATGGAACTGGCCAAAAGGACCCGTTATGCTTTGAAGATATATTCTGCCGATGTATTCCTCAAAAAAAAAAAAAAACTGTCAATATAGCCCGTAGACTTTGGCCAGGTTTGTCTCACATGCCTTGGCCCTCATAGATGTTGTATAAGGATATAATGTACTAGTTTCAACAAAAATGCAGGAAATGGGTTTTTTAGCATATCTTTTGCTTCTTTATATGAGAAAATCTTACGCATTTTGGTTATAGGTTGAATTATTGAAAGGAGCTGTTCATGCTCCCATGGAAAGGATTATGTCGGGTATTTCTTGGATTGAAAAATGTTAATTTACTATCTAGGAGGTTGTTAATGGTTTAATAAGGACTTGGGATAAATTCTGATATACTAGGTTCCTCATTTCCAATTTGTATGTCTTAATCCTATGTATTTGCACATTGATTACAAGGTAGTATATGTTAATACATATTCTTAACTCTTTGACAATGCACATACCACATTGCAGACAAAGCGATTTGAACTCGGGTCTCCTAGGATGAATATTATCATATTTTTCACTGGGATAAATTCTAACTGTCTTTTACTCATGAACTGACACGCGACTTGATACTAGATATACTAGGTTCCTCATAGGGGTGATAATGAGCCTGACCGGCTCGCGAGCTACTCGGGCTCGGCTCGGTCAAAGCTCGGCTCGAGTGAGCTCGACTCGGGTTCGGACTCAGCTCGAAACCTTAACAAGCCAAGCTGAGCGGGCCTACCCAAGCTCGGCTCGAAAAGCTCGTGAACAGGCTCGTAATCTACAAATGCACTAAAATAAATTATGTGTTTGTATTTTCTTTCTTTAGTTAGTTGATGTTTGATTTTGTATTTATTGATTATTTGGATTAATCTATTTTTTGGCACTTTTTTCTCCCTTTCCGGTCATTGAATTTCGTTTTAGTGTTGATTATAAAAGGGATTTTTAACGAATCTTTTATATATAGAAAAAAAACTATAGCAAAATTTTTCATTTCGAGCCGAGCCTAGCTTGACGAGCCCGAACCGAGCCTGACGAGCCCGAACCGAGCCTAGCCCAATAGTATTGTTTCTGAGCCGAGCTCGAGCTTAAAATTCCGAGCTCGGCGAGCCTCGAGCCCGAGCCAAGCCTGGCCAGGCTCGGGCTCAGCTCGGCTCGTTATCACCCCTTCCTCATTTCCAATTTGTATGTTTTAATCCTATGGTATTTGCACATTGATTAAAGGTAGTATCTGTTAATACATATTCTTAGCTCTTTGACAATGCACATACCACCTTACAGACAAAGTAATTTGAACTCGGGTCTCCTAGGATGAATATCATCATTTTTTTCACCGGGATCACTTGTTGGGTTCAAATATTTATATAAATAAAAAGGGATAGTATTGAGGTATATAAAAATAGAGTACTTATATATATATATGACTATATAAAAGTAAATAATATATGTAAATAAAAAATTATAAAATAACATATATATAAAATATATAACTAAGTATGAGATTCATTAATTGATTTAGTGGTCGAAGATGCTCAATTACTTATATTATCTTATCTTGTATGAGTTCGAATCTTGACTATTTTATTTTTAAAATGTAAAACCTCTTTACTTAATTAAAAATATAATTACGTGCAAAAATCATGATATACTATCATATATAAATATTATATATATATATATATATGAAATGAAAAAGGACTAAAATGAAATGAATGTCAGTTTATCTAGGCAAAACAACAAATAAACATTGAAACAGGGCTGCTTGAAATGAAATAAAAAGGACTAAATTAAATGTCATTGAAATGCTGAAAGGGTTAAACAACAATTTAACCAAAAATCTCTCAAATTGTACACGAATTACCTGCGACCTGGTGTGACACGTATACACTTATATAGAGGAGTGGGAAAATGAACGAGTCTATTACAATTTACAATTTACACTGCGAATCTTTGCCGCTCTATTCCTGCACCAATATTAGCGGCGATTCCCCCCCAGGTTTTCCCAAACTCCACGCCCTTCCTCTCTCTCTGTTTTTTTTTGTGTTTCAAATTATCGATGATGTTCTTGTTACTTGTTTCTAGGGTTCATCTCAAACTAAATTTAATTGAAAAAAAACATTATTAACCAGCTGAATCAGAACCCTGATACCTATTGTTTATGTTTCGAGATTTAAAAATACACAAATAATCTTGAAATTATACTTAACAGTTGGATTTGGAACGAATCTCTGAAAATTTAGCATTTCCTTTTCTGGGATTTAACTTACCTTCTCTCTTCTATGAACGAAAATGGTTTATTTGTTTTTTTATGTTATAGTTTATTTTTTATGAAGTATGAAAAATGACTAATTCAGCTAAGTGGTATTGCTATTATACATTGTTAACTGGAAAAATGAAAAGGAAAATAAATATTATGATCACTAGTTTTAGCTTCCTTTAGAATGGTGAATGTCATAAAATTGAGCCATAGAAAGATAAATATTTCATGTTTCAAAGATAAATCACCTGTTTTGTTTTTATTTAGGTTGAATGATATGATTCTTTATTAACATTTTTATCCCATACAGAGGGAAAGGATATATATATATATTTTTTATTTAGGACAGATTTGGAGAACTCCCTAGTCTTTACTCTAGAGATAAGAGTTTTAAGGCTTCGTTTAGTAGGAAGGAAGGAAAGAAAGAGGAAAAGGAAAGTCTTTTTTTGTTTTAATCTAATGGCTGAACTACTAAGCTGCACGTCTTGCTTTGTAAGCTGTAACCCAGCAATTAGTTTAAATTGTCTCCTTTCTTACCCTTTATTAAGGTTTATGGTAGGAGTTTAGGAATAGGGTTTAGGATTTAAAGAGGGCCATGGTTTTTACAAGTAGCTGAATTACAAGGAAATAAACACATGGTTTTGTTCTTGTACTGTGATTTTACCGTGAGCATTGTAGTAGTGGAGATAGAAAAAGTAGATATAAAGGTTGGAATTTTCATGACCACATATATGCCCACAATTTGTCTAAACTCAAAAATAAAACTCAATAGACCATGACTAATGCCTTGTCTAGCAAAACAGAATTAAAAACGTTCCCCTGGACAGTAAAAACTATGAATCTTTAGGTTCCTTTCCTAATACCTAATTGGTTACCAAGGACAACTTTCCTCGAGAAGACGATTTCTTTGTTGATGAACATAAATTGTGATGTGATATTATCCCTTTGTTTGCATAGAGGATGGTCTTCATCTAACCAAATTGATGTGCTAGAAGCTTCCTTCATATTTTGTATTGTCGAAATTGACTTAACTTTTATTGAGAAGCAGGGACAAGGGTGGAGGGGGGATAAAGGAGGGAAAAGCATTTGTAAAACTGTTATTGTAATCTTTAATGCTAAAGTCAAAATTAGTAATTTAACTCGAATCTTTTGATTGGCTCCTTCGAATCTACCCGTGCTGATTACACCACCATTTTTCTGCATGCAACTCCCAGACTTTCTAGAGTTTGACTTGTGGAACAAAATATTTTGGAAGATAGCTGGATATAATGGTAACTTTAAAGGCTTTATTCTGCATTGCACAAGAGGTTGAATGCTAAGACTATTGAGCTACAGTGACAATTACATTAAACACCAACAAATAAATATGTATTACATATTGGTGTTAATCATGTTCTCCACTTTTGTTATAGATAAGGGTGCTTTCATTGTCAGTTATTGAGCTTTGACTTTCCCTTTCTGGCCATTCATTTTATTTTATATGATTGACTTGATAGGTAAATGACTGTTGTTGAACAACTTTACATCCATATACTGGACATTTTGATGTTATAATGCTCTTTCAACTTGAAGTTTGCATGCAATGAACTAGGAGTCACTTTGATGATAAGTTTCAATATGCATTGAATCGTCCTTAATCTTGTTTTTTCATCGAGTTCAAATTCATCTCTGGGTTCTATTTGTATTTATTGTTCCCTGGCTGTATTGCTTTGGATGTGTATGGACAAAAGTCCCAGAGTGGTGCATCTATATCCAAATGATACTCCCATTACTTGCTACATGAGTAGTTTTCAAGTAACTTTTTTTTCAGGTAAGTCACAAGAGGAGAATGCTCTTATAAGTTGCATTTCATTGCACAGGTTGTACAGTAGCCAGTAAAAATGGGAAGCAAAGGTCGAATCCCACCCCATCATCTGAGGCGTCCTCTACCTGGCCCTGGCTTGGTACATCCTGACCCGTTTGGTCCAGGAAATTTGCCCCACCCAGGTCCTTTTCCACCTTTTGATATGCTGCCACCTCCAGAAATTTTGGAACAAAAGATTGCTGCACAGCATGTGGAGATGCAGAGACTTGGTTCAGAAAACCAGAGGATTGCTGCTACTCATGGGACATTGAGACAGGAACTTGCTGCTGCACAGCATGAGTTGCAGATACTGCATGCACAGATAGGAGCCATAACATCTGAAAGAGAGAAACAAATGCGGAGCCTTACAGAAAAAATAGATAAGATGGAAGCTGATCTGAAAGCAGCTGAACCAGTTAAGGTAGAGTTGCAGAAGTCACATGCTGAAGCTCAAAATTTGGTTTTTGCTAGGGAAGAACTTATGTCCAAAGTGCATCAATTAAGTCAAGATCTTCATAGAGCCCATGTAGATATGCAACAACTACCAGCGCTGATGGCAGAATTTGAGAGCCTCAGACAGGAATATCAGCATTGCAGGTTTTTTTCTTTTCTTTTCTTTCTGGTTGCCTTTTCCTATGGGTGTTTTGGGAGCAAAGTTGAAACTTATTAGTAGAAAGGCTGCTTATTCAACTGGAAATTAATATTTAAAACTACTCTTCCTTTTGTTTTGGAAGTTAATTGTAGATTTCTGTTTTCTAAAAACTTCTCTTCTTTTACGTCACTGAGCGCGTCTGGTTTTTCAGTTGAAAGTGTTTCAGGTTTTCCTTGGATCATTTTTTAGAAGTTCAATGCATTACATTTATGTGATCATCTATTCTTGATCATGCAGGGCTACATTTGACTATGAAAAGAAATTTTACAATGATCACCTTGAATCACTTCAGGTGATGGAGAAAAATTATATTAACATGGCTAGGGAATTGGAGAAGCTTAGAGCGGAGCTGATGAATACTACTAATGTTGACAGCAGAATTGGTATTATTTGGTTCTGATCTTGTCTTCTTGAGCTCTTTGACTTTTCCTTTTGCTCCTTTCCCCCTTCTCTGTATTAACCCAGTTGATGGCCCGTATATGGAAAGCAAATACAGTTGGGCAATATGGCAGTGCCACAGGAAACAATGAGAATGGTGCTTCTGGCCATCCAGTTGGACAAAATGCTTATGAAGTTGGTTATGGTATTCACATGGTGCGTAATCTTCCTTGATGGCTTTTCCTTAAAGTCTTCTTTCATTATTCATTTACTTGAATGCTATAGTTTCATGTCATTACATTATTCACGGATAGGGTTGAAGTTAAAACTTATAGGAAGAGAAATGGAAGTCATGATAAATCTTTTCGCTAAAGTTAATTGAAAAAGTAATGTTAAAGCTACCATGCTTTACATGGTGCATAGAATTATAGCTTGAGATCACATATTTTTCCTTATCTAAACCAATCCTGGAAGAATATATAGGGTTGCTGGCATAAATCTCTGTGCTGAAACACAAATAGGTTGTCGGTATGTATGCAACTGCTAATATGGATATCTGCACATGAAAAAAAACACGCGCACACAAAATTTAGATTTTTAACTGCAAAAACAATTGCTATTTTAGGATAAATTATGTTTTTTGATTCAATATTATGATGATTGTATTTTGAGTAAGCTAATTGTATGTTGTAGATCAATGACATTCTGCTCATTGTGCATTTCAGAGACATGGTCCTCTACCATCAGGTGCTACAGGTGAAGGTGCAGGTGTTTATGTTGGAGCTCAATCTGGACCTACTCCTACAAGGACTGGCTACGAGATGTCTAGAGGAGCTGGTTATGATGCATCAAGAGGGACTGGTTATGAATCACACAGGGTGCCCAGTTACGATGCGCAGAGAGGGCTTAGTTATGATGGTCAAAGAGGAGGCGCAAATGATGCATCCAGGAATGCAACCTTTGATGCACCAGCTAGAACTCTTGCTCCACCACATGGACAAGCTGCAGTCCCGAACAACGGACCTTATGGATCTGCTACAGCTCCTGCTCGTGCTGGAGGTGCATACGAGGCACCCCCTCAAGCTGGAAATTCTGTTAGGAGATGATCGTTATAGACCAGAGTGGTATGAATATGATCAAACTTTTCTAGAAAGTAACTACTCATACACAACTTTCTTTTTTCTCTTAGCATTCTCACGTTTACTTGTATTGAGCAAAAGATGGAAGTACTCTATCACTTTCACCAGAATCTTGTAAGATGGTGAACCGGTTTTATTTTTGGATCTGGTTCTAGGGTAAGTTTCTTATTGTAAGGTTATCATAAGCCCTCTGAAAAATAGCCTTCCAACAAAGATATTTAATGAGAATCAACCACAATGGCTCAAACTTGGCCCATAGGCTTATATACTTTAATTAAACAAACCGGTATTTGATTTATTGACCATTAATTTCGATCAGGTGTTTTCAAAAACTCAATGGCCCTGTTTGGTAAATAGCGGTTTGGGCAAAAATTAGAAGTTTGAGGTAACATTAGAGGTTTGACCAGTCAAATCCGCTAATATTGATGTTTGGTAAATAGCGGATTGAAAGAGTAGATTGATACGAAAAAGCTAATTTTGAAAAAATTACTAATAGGAGTTTTTTGAGATTAGAGGTTTGGTATTAGAGTTGTAATGACTCTTTTACCTTTAATAATTACCAAAAATTTCCAAATAACCTAAATTAAATAATAATAATTTTTAATATAAATAATAACATATTAAATACTGGACTGAGTTGTTGTTACTACTAATTTATATGGTGATATTTATAAGCTAATTTTATTTTTTTAGTATCACATATTTATATTTACATATAAAAAATTAATAATTATGTAAATAATAAATTAATATATAAATATTTCAAATATGTTTAGAAAATTTATATTAAAAATAATTTTTACAAATCTAATTAATATTTATTAGTTACAAAATATTCACAACTGATAAATTATTCAAACAAGTATTGAATATAATCATGTCCTTATATGTCATTTTACTTGTTTAAATAATTAAACAATTGTCATCTATTAGTTAATTTTACCAAACACTTTTATACAATCAACTAATACAATTCGCTAGTCAAATCAACTAATGCAATCAACTATCAACTAAGGTAATCCGCTAATTGCCAAACAAGACCAATATGAGAATGACCCTTTCAATTTATTTTTTCATTCATAATATTATGATTCGAATTCTAATGTCTTATTCTACTAGACCAAATGGTTGCCGGTAAAAATTAAAGTTTTGTTTGATGTAGTATAATGATGATATTTGGTGAAGGCAGGGGTAAAATTTTGCAATCAGCAATTGCTTTGCTCCTAAGCCACGCTTGTGTAGGTTAGCACTTAGCACTATTAGTTATTATGAAAGGCCAATTTTGACTTTGGGGTCACGACACGTTTAAAGCGAGGGCTAACATGGTGTGGCTCATGGTTTCTGTAACACTCTCATCATTGCTGCAAATAGTTCAAAACTCTTAGGTGTCCTGCTAAAAACCAATGGCTGATGCACAATTCAGATCCAAAAGGAAGTGCACCACTATATAATTATATATATAAGGCTTCTAAGGGATGAAAGAGGACAAAAAGAGATGATCTTTGTCAGATATGTATGAGTTTGAACCAAAATAAATCATGAAATGGAATGCCAATAAAATATCAGATGATTGATTTTGATTTATTTTTTCAACTCTTATCAATACTGTATACCATTAAATTTGGATTTCTTAATGAACTTTTGAACCTTCAAAAACAGTGGACAAAAACAGCTAAAGAGACTTGGTTTTACAAATACCAGTGAATCCCCATGTTTTCTTACATATACATGTAAACAGATTTAGACCAGACTTAATCTAGAGAGAATTCTTTTAAAAAGAACAAAAAGAAAAATGCATTGGGCCAAATTCATGTTATTTTGATGAATCATGATTATCAGTTAGTTGGTTCTACTCAAGCCTAACCTCAAGAACTGGTTTTAAATGAAATGTTTTTTCTTTTCAGTTCATATAACTTGAACAAATCACCCAACTTTTCTTGCCTCAGAACTTATCCACCATGAAATTTCATATCATACAACTTCCCAATGGAAAGAACTCTCATCAAAACACTTGCCTTAAACTTTTTCTTTCAACCCTTGCCCTGATTCTCACCAGTTCAATCCCTTTAGGTCTCCTTAAATCTTCCCATTCGCCATTGCCATCTCCCAAGCTTAGCAGCCTGAGAAGCATAGACTTGGATGACAAATGTGATGTGTTTAATGGAAAATGGTTGCCTCATCCACAAGGTCCTTACTACACCAATGAAACGTGCCGCCACATTATCGATCAGCACAATTGCATCAAGTTCGGGAGACCGGACTCCGAGTTCATGAAATGGAGGTGGAAGCCTATTGACTGTGAACTGCCCCTCTTCGATGCTGCTCAGTTCTTGGAGATTGTCCGAGGGAAGTCCATGGCCTTTGTTGGTGATTCAGTAGGAAGGAACCAAATGCAATCATTAATTTGCCTCTTAGCTGATGTAAGTCCCATACCATATTTTCTTGCCACCATTACAACCCTGAATCTGATCCATGTTTTGTTTTGCCTCATATATTCTGTTTCTTGCAGGTAGCATATGCAGAGGACATTCCTCATAAATTTACATCAGACATGAACTATTTCAAACGTTTGTTCTACCCTGAATACAATTTCACTCTAGCAGCATTCTGGTCACCTTTCTTGGTTAAATACAGAGATGCAGACCCTGATGGGCATTCATTCAACAGCCTAATGAGCCTTTACTTGGACGAAGCCGACGAAGCATGGGCGAACGAGATCGAGAATTTCGACTACGTGATCGTATCGGCAGGGCAATGGTTCTTCCGCCCGCTGTATTTCTACCAAAATGGTCAACTTGTTGGGTGCCACAAGTGCAATGAAAACAACATTACCAGCCTTACAAGGTATTATGGATACAAAACAGCCTTCAGAACAGCATTCAAAACCCTTCTTAGCCTTGAAAACTACAAGGGGATTACCTTTTTAAGGACATTTTCAGCATCCCATTTTGAAAATGGAGATTGGGACAAGGGGGGAAACTGTGTTAGAACAAGACCCTTTACTAGTGGAGACATGAAGTTGGAAGATTATAACATGGAGTTCTACTTAACACAAGTGGAGGAAGTAAGGAAAGCTGAGGAAAAAGGGATGAAAAAAGGGTTAAGATTTGAGCTGATAAACATCACTGAAATCATGTGGTTGAGACCAGATGGGCATCCAAATAGCTATGGACACTCCATGAATAGGAATGTCAAAGTAAACGACTGTGTTCATTGGTGCTTGCCAGGCCCCATTGACACTTGGAATGAGTTTTTGCTATATTTTATGAAGAGAGAATTCCTCCTAAGGTTAAAGCTGATGAAAAATGCCTGAAAAAAAGCATGTTTTCTGGTTCTATTTCATAATATGGAGGTGAGAAAAGAATTGCAGATGCTACATTCAATTGCTCCGGTCAATAAGAAAAAGAATCAAGCTTTTCGAGGGGATATGCATTGATCTACAAGGCCAAAACTGCAAACCACAGATTTAACTTACAATTAAAGATGTTTTATTGGTTGTGTTGCGTTTATCGCAAATGCAATACCTATCATTGTTGTTGTTATTGTTATTATATTTTTTGTATAATTTATTGTATACCATAATAATTATAACTATAATAAAAAAAATATTTCTTTATAATATTCTATATAATTTATTGTATACCATAATTTATTTACCATTGTTTCCCACCAAAGAAGATTTGCTGTCAAAACGATTAATAACTTCATTTTGAATATTTTAACAATTTTTACCTAGGAGAAAAGAGAAGGAAAGAAGGTTAACTGAAAGTAATTTTATCCATTTGCTATTTAGTCTTTTAATTTTGTATTATTTTTTTATTTCTTCTTTTATTTTAAGTCAATTTTGACCAAATATAAAGCACATGATTCATTACCACTATTTAATATCTATATAACTTTAATTTATATTTTTAACAAAAAAATTATTTTTTTTACAATTTGATCCTTTAACTTTGTATTTTAATCAATTTGATCCTTCAACTGTATTTTTTCTTCTTCTCATCAATTCCCGATTCCTTTACACCCCATCAATACTTTGTCCAAAAACATTTATAGATGTATTTTATAATTTTAGATCATATTTGTTTTTATCAAGCAACATTACAAATCTTACTTACATATGTGAAAAAGAATATGGAAAATTATATATGTATATTTTATATGATTAGAAAAAGTCATTTAAATAAGAATCAATTTGTACTATAACATTATAAATAATTACAATTAAATTTGTACAGGAACTCAAGAACTCGAATTGACAAGAATTTCATAAACTCGACTCAAATCAAAAAGATTTCAAGTAAAGTTTGAATCATAAAATAAGACTCGTCAATTCGACTAACTCGAAATTTTTTTACTCGACTTGATCAAGAAAGCACCACCAACACATTACTCATACCACAAGTGCTAAAACAATCATATGTCATGCCAACTATATTCATATTAGTGATAAATTAATTGGTAGCGATATAAAATTATAAATGTCTATGACAATACATGGGTCAATTAATCATAACTCAACACAGACCGAGACTATGTTTTAGAAATTCCAGATCAACACAAAGCTTATCGTAGCACTTAGCTCAATTAGTATAATAATTAGCACAAATAACTCAATTAACACTTTTATCTCAATCAACACATTTAGCTTAACTAAAACATTTAACTCAGTAAGTGATATGAACTGGATTCAACTAAAAATCAATATGTTTCGTAGTTAAATTTTATACATTTAACCAAAATATTAATGTATCAGAATGAAGAAGATGCGAATAAATTTATTTCTTTTTAACACGTTTTTTCTATTTTTTAACACGTTTTCTGCTTTCAGAAGAAAAAAAAAGCTCTAAAGTTCAATCCAAATTTTAAAACTTTTAACGTGCTTTTTTTGTTGCCTCCCAGATCCAAGAACTTTGTCTGAACTAATCTGGACTAACCCGCTTCATACATTTAATTTTGGTGGATGAGTCTCTCGCTCGTCGAAGATTTTCTGCAAGCACAAAATTTCAAACAAATTTTTTTAAGGCAAAGAAATGAGGGAATGTTAAAGGTTTTAGGAGGGAATATTTTTTGAAAGAAAGAATGGGTGGAATTTTATTTCTTACTTCAAGATATACGTAGAGATTGAGATGAAATAGAAAAATGTTATCAAATCTGTGATAAGAATCAGTTGAGGCTAGGGAGTGAGAGTCCATTTTATTTCAAGTTGAGAACACAGCTTTCAACTATTAAGTTCAAATAAAAGGAGGAGAACTCGAGCAAGCCTATCCGGGTATAATAGTTTTGTGCTCGTCTGGCTGTACAAAGAAGCAAATTGAAGCTACGTAATCGGATCCATCCATAGTATTAAATTACGGCCGCAACATAATATAAGAGACACTTAACGATTTTGGAGGTTACCGCGACATCGAATCGCATCCATAATCTAAAAATGTTAGAATTTTTTGTAAACAAATCAGTTCCGCAACATCCGCAACCGTGACACCGCAATATAATACTTTGGATCCATGGTAAACAGTTTGATAATCGTTACAGAAAGTTTGGGTAAAAGGAAGAAATAAACTCCGACAAAGTTGAGTTTCCCCCCAAGTGACCTAAACATTGAGATACAGATATAAACTTGGTTTCCAGTAGGCAAAGCCTCACAGTTTCAGGGTAAGGTCTGGCGCTGAACTGTCTTCCAAAGACACTGGTTCCTTAACCTCCCCGAAATTCATATTTGAACTTCCAGGCAGCACAAAACCTGGATGATCAGCCTTACTACCTGCTGCCGCCGCCGCCGCCGCCGCTGCTGAGTGAGCTATCTGACGGAAACTACCAGGCCACAACAGCTCCGCCTCATCATCTTCCATGAAGATTGGGAGACCAAGATAGCCATGTTCAACCATAGCATTGTTTCTAGTATCTTCTGTTCTTGCCGCCGGTGCAAGGCTTTGGTGTGCCGAACAGTGTGCTTTGATCCCCAATGACCTGAAACTGGAGCTCGTGCCATACAAAGGCAGAGCCGCCAGACTAAGACCGGCGTACCTGTCTGAGAAAATCCCCATTCGCATCGCCCGCTTCGCCAACGTTCTTTCTCTTTTGTGTGCGTTCTGGTGGCCGCCAAGAGCTTGGGAACTAAAGAACTTACGGTGGCAGTAGTTGCAGGAGAAAACTCGAGGGACGGCCGACGCCGTTGCGTGGTCGACGTTGCTGCTTTCACTTGTGCTTGACAACGAGAGTCCTACGGAATCTCTGCCGTCGATGTTAAAACTTAGGGTTAAATCAAGTGAACGTGGGTCTGAATCTGTATCATTTGTGGGAGCATATGAAGTTTCTTGGGTGGACAAGTTTGAAGCTACTTGGCTGCCAACATCGGACTCGGTTTCTGTGGCATCAACTTCAAGGTCAATTATGGGTTTCATGACTGAGTTGAATCGGTGGGGTTTAAGCTACTCTAGACTATATACAAGCAGTTGAGTCAGTCCAATCAACGTTCTTCATAATCCAGACCAGATGATCGATCTTCACCTGCATTTTTGTGACATGAGGAATATTTGATGTATTCTATTTCTAGTTAAACTTGAAGTCATGTAAATACAAGGTAAATATTCACTTCGAACCCAAGAGAAATGGTTATCTTTAAGAGACTCGGGTTTAAACGGTATTATCTATAATCGAACTGAACGAAACCCAAACAATCTATTTCTTGGAGAAGATGATGATGAAAAAAAAAGAGGTGAATCAGCCAATTATGTTTACTTCCAAGGAGCTTCAGTACTTTAACTAAACCTGTGAAACCCTAAAAAAATATCCTTAAAATTGAGCCTAAAACAAAAGGAATTTAAAAGCTCCAAAAACCATTTCATATTTCATTTCTATAATCTTTTACCAAGTTGTATCATTTCATATTTTTTTAAAAGGTTATAACTCTATATCTATGTTGGGATATAATCAAAACAATATCACTTGTAGAGGAAAAATAGGGGAGAAAAAGGTAGTGAATAAGTGCAAATCTCTGAAATTCCTAGCCCTCAAAACCAGTGAAAAGGAAGGCTTAATTGAGGAAAAAAAAGGGAAAAATACACCAAATCGCATTGGTCAATCAAGCTAAACAATATCACTTGTTTTAGTGCTTAAAGGTGTTAGAAAAAAAAAGAATACAAAGCAACTTTTCTGTAAGAAATGAAGAAGAAAAAACATGATAAGGAAAGAGATGTTTGAGTTCAAAGCTCAAAACCCAGAACTGAGAAAGATCATTACTCCTATATAGACTAAGAACTAAGAAGGAGACGTTGACCAGAATTTTAGATTAGGAAATAGAAACAGTGGGAAGATGAGATCCTATATCAAGTATCAACCATGGAAGTGTTACATATCAATAATTCAATATGCAATATTAGAAAGCAAAGCAAAAAGAGCATAAAATTAAGTATGAAGAGAAATAATAGTTGATTTGGTGGTGGATATGTTACCATGAGCAGCAACAAGAAGAAGATGATGATCAAAGAGTGCGCAAGTGGTTGGCTGGTTTACTGACTGCTTTGCGTCTGGAATTGGAGACATCCATTTGCTTTGAAAACAGGAGAGTGGAACTGGAAGCATAAATAAAAGATAAAACAAGGAGAGAAGAAAGGAAGTGGAAGGGGTATTTGATGTTAAATTATGGGAAAGCAGATGTAAGAGCTAGGAGTAGGCAAAACTCGTCTCAACTTAAAAAAATCAAATTATTCGACTCGACTCGATACAACGCCGAGCTCCAGTAAGAACAGTGTGGGAAAGGGAGGGGACCTTGATGGGACGTCAGACATGTCAGACACAAAACCAAATTGAAGGGGAAAAAAGGTTGTTTTGTGCTCAGATATCATAATATTATACACACCCAGAGCCACAGGCATTCATGTAAAACTAAAAGGAACAATGGCATAAATGGCCCCTCAAGTATACCAATCTTCCAATTATGGCCAATGTTGTCAAATCAGAATTAAAAAAAAAGCTTTTTTTTATTTATGTCATGCCGGGTCTAACTCGAGTTTAAATTTTTACTTTAAAATTTGAGTAGAGTATCATAAAATGTCGGGTCAGATCGAGCTCGAGTAAATGTGTTAAATTTTTTAATTAGGTGCAAATTATCCAAAAATTCAACCCAACCCGACCTATGAATGTACCTAATTGCGTTTGACTTTTAAATGATTTCATACGTAAGAGCCAAAGATTTCTTAAATTAGCAAATGATTCGTACTCACTTAAAACTATAAATAATCTTAATGAAAGAATAATTTACGAATTGATCTAGAGATTAGATATATCAACAAATCACTCGAAATTTAGCTCAAATTTATTAATGCAACTAATTTTAAGTGTAGACACGGTGCATGTGCATTTATACGGTATTTATATACTTTATGTAGTAAAAACATTTGCTTGAACCGAGACAAGAGTTAAAAATAGGACTTGTTTGAAGCGTGCATTAGACAATATCTTTAAAGATATTTTATGGTAAAATGTACTTTTTAAAATTCAACAAGCACTTATGCTAAGACGAACAACATAGAACCAAAAACAGTAAATACTCAACTACAAAATGTGTAGATTCTATGATTCCTTCAAAGATAATCTGTCAATATTCTTTAGATTGAAAAAAAAAATTCCCATCAACATGCTCCAATGTTAATTTTTTAATAAGTTTTAAAATATTATTTGTGGTTTTATAACAAGTTTCGAAACTTGTCGTAAAAACACATGACTTAAAATATTATAAAAAATAACATTTTAATTATGTTGTAACATTTTAAAATTACATATTGTATAAAATTTTAGGTTTTTTTTAATCTTAAATTAATGTGCCGCACTCTCACCAAAACTCTTAGGTTTTTATTTTTGAACTTATTTTCCATCATATTTTAAATATTTAAAAATGTATCCTTTGGGATAAAAAAAACAAGAAATCAGAAATGGGTCCATGATGAGTGGAAACTAGAAGTGATTGACATGAATGTTTTATAAGACCATGAAAGTAAGTAAAACTTGTATTGAAATGCGAACCTTCTTTTAAAAGTTTTGAATAAACTTAAATTAATTAAAAGATAAAGTAGAAGTACTAATAATGCAGAATAAAATAATATTTAACTGGGAAGGAGGGGACATGTGCCTTTGGATTTTAGTTTAGTGGGATTGTTTCAAGAAAATTCAACCCTAAAAAAAATTAACAAAACCTTTCATTTGGTACACTTTAATTTATATGTGAGACCATTTTTGTATAAATGGGTGGATGCCATATATGCATTGAGAAAAAGGAGAATTAGTTCATAAAAATGATGAATACCAGACCCCATGCACTATTGAATTATTTCAAAAACACCCTTTCCCAAAAGAATAAATATTTAAATTCTAATTTTAATATATTAAGATAAACTCAAAATTTCGTGTGTATAATTAAACTAAAATAATTGTTTTAGATATATAATTGCACCACTTCAAAATTTATATATCACATTACACATTTGACTTAAATTTATGTGTAATTTTAATATTTATCCTTTTTTAAACTTAGAAAATTTTAAAAATGTAACATGAGGGGGACAAGTTGTTCAAATCTATTTGATATAATCAATTGAATACATTCAAATGTCATTATTAATTTTCTATACTAATATGGTTAAGGTAGTTTTCAAATTGTTTACGATGTTTTTTTATCTTTTATATTTAAAGTTTGTGATTGTTCATTCTAACAATATTATTTTCAAGATTAAAATTTGATTTTTTTTAAATATAATGTGTTAACGCTCCACCAAATACTCGTTAATATTTATTTTGACATTTTGATAATGCACTCCTTATATATACATTAATTTTTTTTCAGTTCTAACTCTGGCTACTCAATAAAATATATTCATAAATCAAACTTAAAAAAAACATAATTATTCAAATCTAGCTCAACTCGGATTAAATAAACTTATAAATAACATAAATATAGGGTGGCAAATAGCAATTCTTGCGTGTTTTGGCTAAGTTATTTATGTATTTGCTGCTATCTATGACTATGAGTATGTTATTGTTTCTTGTCTCGTGGTGGAAGCAGTTGTCGGTTTTGTAACTTTTGTTGAAGTAGCTCAAATCTCAACAAAAACACTACACTAAAATTTAGAGGCTAAATTGATGTTTAAACCTAATATACTATAACATCTATAACAATTTGCCCATTAATGGTAAAAATATTTTTGCTTCGAGAGGAATTCAAACTCAAAACCTGCTAGAAAATGAGAAAAAACGCTTAAATAAATTGCACTAATCATATTTATTGCATGAGTTTTATCTCTCTCTATATAAATATAATGAAAATCATTTAGTAGTTTCGGTGAAAAAGGAACATTATTATTCCTAGAAAATTCGGGTTCAAGTACCGGCTCTTGTTCCGGCTTGTTGGCTTCGTTGTGCTTAGTTCAGAGCACACGAGCAGCATGTCCTTGGTTCGAGGGCTGGTGAGAGAGAAGAAGAGAACAAAGAGAAAGAAGCATAAAAAAATATTCGGGTTCAAGTAATTTGTCCGCACGATATATATTTTTAAAGGGCTAAGAATAAAGAACATATACTATCATGTAGTTATACCAAGGACCTTGAGTGAAAATTCAAAAATAGACGACCGTAGAATGAAAGCATATTCAATTACTTTTGAATTCATTTAATAATTCACTAACAAACCATGAATGAAAATGACCTTGACCCTATAAAATAGGGAGTTAATTGAAAAAATAAAGAGAGAGAGGAAGTTTATAATAATTATTCAATTTTTATTAGACAAAATAAAGAGATAATTGAATATGTATATATATATATATATATAATAAAATTAAACTATTATTTCGGGTCGGGTCGGATATTTTTTAATCTAAAACTTAACTTGAGCCAACCCAATCTCATCCTCAAAAAATCCAACCCAAACCCACTTCGAACCCGAAACATTCTTAAAAAAACCCTAATTCTATAAGATTAAATCGATTGGATCAAAAATCATCAGATCTAAGTCAAATAACCATCCATAAACACAATGTACAATTAATAGTGCATATCTTCTATGAACCTCTCATTGAATTGCAGTTAATCAATTAAAAAAAGAGATTAGAATAATAAATCAAAATATGGTTTCCTTCTCATCAATTTGAAAAGTATAAAATAAAATAAAAAACTTGGGGGGCATGAGGATAAGCTTCATTTTCAGCTTTAGTTAGAAGTGGAGCACTTAGATAGATTCTTCCATTTTAAATAGAAGTAGCCATAAGATACCTAATATCTTAAGGTATTAGGACCTACCCTAACCACATGTTGGAAGATGTTAAATGTTAATTCAAAAATCAGCTGTCTGGATCCAACTAATTGGCTACACCATGCTTCTTCCTCGTAACTAAACCAGATTCAACAACGAAACCTCCCTCTACATTTACCTTAACCAACTCCATCTCTTAGCACAGCTGCATGTTGTTTGTTTTGGCTGAATCTTCGATAGCTTCCATTTATACCAGTCGAATCAGAATTGAGTTATATTTTTATTATGTCGAGTCAGGGTTAGGACTTAAGATGAATACAATGTACTTAAATTTGAGATGAGGGTTTAAGCGAGTTGGAATTGAGAAAGTTGAAGGGCAGGTTTTCTGAGTGAGAAGACGCATTTGGTCTCTTGTACCTTTCTAAAATTTAATTTTAAATTCATGAATTCAAAAAGAAGTGAGTGAAAAAGAATATTTTTTATGTAAATCAATTTTTTTTTTTGATATCTACATTAGACTGTCACGTATGACAAAGACATGCTCCGTCAAACGCACCTTTCAAGATGCATGTATTTGTGATTTGTCCTACATAATAAATTTGAGTTTAATTTCAATAAATAAATCTTTAGAGAGTAATATTAAAATAAATATTTTTAAAATAATTTATTAATGATTTTGAATAAAAAATTAAAATTTATACTAAATAAATCATTAACCTCTGAAAATTGTAAAAATATAAAATAATTTTATCATCGTTATAAAATTAAAAAGAAACATGCAAACATGATAAACACGAATTAGCGTGCTAAGAAAACAAGACAGAAAAATCCCAAAGACTAAGCTCTTGTTTGCACTGCACGTAACCCAACGCTATCTGCTTAAAACTAACACGGTGGCTGTTAGTCATGGCATTTACAGACAGCTCCATGTTGGCGCCGATCGGTGCGTTTCCCCACACTCCCACTCCGGCTTTATCGATGCATCCCTCCATCGAACCATGGTCCCCCCCAGCTCCACCATGCTCGGCGCCACCACACTAAAAATATAGATCAATGTGCGTTGAGTCAGATTGATTATAGCTAAGTACAATTCGTAGGGAGAATATTGTAAAATGTCTGAAACCTCTCCAAATCTAAATGATGTTAAAATTATTTCTTAATGAATTATTATCTTAAGCGGCGAAAATATTTCGTTTTCACGAGCGCTTCAGTTTTAAGATAATTTATTGGTTTTAATGTATAGGTTTAGAATTTAGGGTTTAGTGTTAAATTTTAGAGTTTATAGTTTAGATTTTAGGATTATATAGTTAGAAATTTAAGTTTTAACATATAAACTCTAAATTATAACCCTAACCCTAAAATTCTATTGACAATCCCTAAATTTAAACTGTTACACTTAAACCCCTAAATAATTACTCTTTCATAATTATTCGATAATTAAAAATTGATGGGACATTATACACCTATAGGCAATGAAATAGATAAAATTCGTCTGCCCCTTTTCAGTGCCCCTACATATGCCTCAACACTAAAATACACTACAAAATTAAAATTTAAGCCCTAACCTTAAATTTTAAATCTTAAATCCTACACCCTACCCTAAATTCCCTATACCCTAAAAAATACATCATACCCTAAATTCCCTAAACCCTAACCACAACTCCTAACCTAAAACCCTAAAGTTAGTAGGGACATATGTAGGAGCACCGAAAAGAAGTAGAGGATTTCCATCCGAAATGAAATACTTGGGGAGGGGGGATAATAGATAGAGTAAACTATATAAATGACCACCTTACTATTGTAAAAGTTGTGATCTGACCACATTACTTTTTTTTCGTCACAATTAAACCACCAAACTATTTAAATGGTATCAATGTGACCACCAGCCGTTAAAAGTTAACGGAAGGGTGATGTGGCAGTTAAAAAAATAAGAGTATAATTATACATTTGGTCTTTATTACTTATACACTCTATCAATTTAGTCCTAATTTTAATTTAATAAAATAAATTAATTATTTAATTATTTGGTGACACGTGTCACCACCTTATTGGAAGACTTTAATTATTTTTATTTAATTTAATTAATTAATTTCCCCCTCCAATTAGGTGATGACACGTGTCACCTGATTGGGAGAAAGAAAAATCAAAGGCAAAGAAATGTCATTGTAGGGACTCAAACCTAGGTCTTTCAAGAGAAAAAGAAACATACTTACCGCTAAGCTAAACATATTTTTGAGATATAAGATAGAACGTTTAGTATATGTATTAATCTTTACACGGTAAAACAAAAATCCAATTTTGCCCGTATCTGCCTCCGAAGGAACATACCAAAATTGCAGACAGTGAAAGTGAGAGTGAAATTTATCTTCATCGAATTTCGACGTATAGGTCCTTTGCATTGCAGCCTCACAAATCCGCTACTGTTTTCTTGCTCCCGTGACGATAAAATTCTTCAAACTCATCCAAATGTGACAAATTTCAGGATAGATTTGATGAAAAAATCCACGATTTTGATGTATCTGTACGAACTAGCCACATGTAAAAATCCCAAGGTCGTTGGAGCTTGGGAACTAGTATATATGAAACATTATCCTGCAATAGAAACCAGAACCAGAAACTTTAAAACTAGAATGGATTTATAGAATGACAGGAGCTTGTCAGACTATTTAGAGCAGTGTCGTCGTCTCCATTGCCATTAAAGTAGGTATAATTTTATGCACAGTTTCTGTTGCTAGCTGCTAAAATCATGTACTCTTCATGTATGCTAGAGTTCATGTAGGAGATACTTTTCCCGCACTGAATTTTAGTAGATGTTTGATAAAATGTTACTTCAATTGATGAGCATTTCTGACTTGGTTAATGTATGCTAGAGTTCATGTAGGAGATATTTTTCCCGCACTAAATAGATAGAGTGTATAAGTAATAAGGACCAAATGTGTAATTATATCCTTATTTTTTTAACTGCCACGTTATCTTTCCGTTAATCTTTAACGGCCGGTGGTCACATTAATATCATTTAAATAATTTGGTGGTTTAATTGTGACGAAAAAAAGTAATGTGATCAGATCGCAACTTTTACAATAGTAAGGTGGTCATTTATGTAGTTTACCCTAATAGATATTTTGAGAAATAATGTTGATTGGAATACATTTTGTTATTGAATTAATGAGATAAAAAAAAGTCGTGATTTTCGTTATTGATTATCTCTAGGTTGAAATTTAAAGGAAAATTTGCAAGGGAAAGAAGTAATTAAGTTCTTATTTTTGGGATTAGAATGCGTTTTCAGATTTGATTAAAAAGAAGAACTCTACGGTTGTCCCATCCGTTTCCGTTTTGGCTTTGTTGGGAAGCCAATTAAGGGAGAGAGAAAGGACTAGACTTGCCTGAAGAACGATTGGTGAAAGGCCCAGATCTATGATTGGGGAAAGAAAAAAGGAGAGGAGGAAAAGAAGAAGATGACGCTGATGACGATGCTTGGGGCGGTGCAGCTGGGAGCGGCGGCGGCATGCGTGGTGGTCTTGATCCCGGTGCTAATGGCCGGTTGGCATCTGAGCCGAAACAGGATGTTGCTTTTCAGCGGTGTTCTTTTCATTACTCTGGCTGTTTGCGTCCATTTGACTCCCTATTTCCCTTCCGTTTCCGATTTCGTTACCTCCGTTTCTTCCGTCGTCGTCTTCGATCACCGCTCTTCTTGCATCAATTTGGTTAACGACATTTCATGGGAGGTCAAGCCCAGCGTCGCACTTCACCGTTCCAACGCCTCTTCGCCTCTCGATTTGTATAACAAGCGCTGGGATTGGTCCAAATCCCCCAAGCTCAACGCCTGCGACTTTCAGAAGTTGTCCAAATCCGATGCCTCCGACTTGTTAAACGGTTCCTGGGTAGTGATCGCAGGCGATTCCCAAGCTCGATTTTTCGCCCTCTCCTTGTTAAATTTGATTTTGGGTCCCCAATCCCAACGCATGGACTCGGTTAGAACCGAATTGTTCAAGCGGCATAGTGATTACAACATTTTTATTGATGAAATTGGTGTGACATTGGATTTTCTTTGGGCGCCTTATGTTCTGAATTTGACCAATTCGATTATGAGTTTCAAGGCTAAAAGAAGTTACCCTGATGTAATGGTGATGGGTGCTGGCCTTTGGCATCTGCTTCATGTCACCAATGCTTCGGACTACGATTTCGCCTTGCGGGTGTTGAAAACTTCCGTGGCGTCTTTGTTGCCATTTTCGCCCGAGTTAGGCACGAATGGGCCGCTCACCGGTTCCGTGTCTGTTAAGTCTCCCCATTTGTTTTGGCTGGGGATGCCGATGCTCATCAATGGCATGTTGAATACGCAGGAGAAGAGGGCGAAGATGAGCGATGCGATGTGGCATGCCTATGACCGGGCTCTTGGCGACAGTAGGCTCTTACGCCAAACCGGTGGCCCTCTGGTATTGTTGGATATCCAGTCATTGACTTGGAACTGCGGTCCGCGTTGTACATCCGACGGTATGCATTATGATGCAGCCATCTATGAGGCTGCTGTTCAGATCATGCTAAATGCGTTGCTTATTGAATCTCATCAGAGCCTTTGAAGTTGTCCATAATGGTCTTACAATTTGCTCGGCAAGCGCTTGACGCCAGACGCCCGCGCGCACACACACGAAAGCTCATTTGTCGATACCCTTTGGCTTTGGATTAACACCCAAGTAAAACTTGTCATCATTTATCAATTCTTTCATGTATCTGTTTGTTATAGTTATAAATATAAATTATATAAATTCAAATTTGAGTGTAATTTTTCTTCTTCGTATGATTGATGAAGAATGAGAAAAGAATGGGGTATGTCGAAATTATTTATTGTTTTAATTTGTTTATCTGCTGCTTTATTTTGATGTGTAAAAGCTAAATATTCACGTACATGCATACTATAGTCTGATGACACTGTATGATTCACATACAATTTTGTTCTTGGCAACATATAGCAGATGCATTGATCTTGCTGATAAGAGTGAGCAAAACTCGATTCGAAAAAAATCCTAATAATTTAACTCGACTCGAGGTGAAAATACTCGACTAAAAAAAATTCAAATAAAATTTGAGCTGTAAAATAGAAATTCGAATAACTCAAAACTTTTAGTAATTAGTGGTTTATTTTTAAGTTCGAGACAGATCTCTCAAACTAATGAGTTTGTCTCATTTAATTAGATGCAACTATAAGGTAAAAAAACAATTGCATATACCAGGTTGTCTTGTTCCTACACTTTGAAGTTGCAGTTGGAGAAGGCTGTTAACATACCTTTTCCAGCAGCACTCATTCTTCTGCGAAACCTAATCAGACATCGCTTCAACTTCTCCAGCCACACAACCATATTCGTTACCCCTGAAACATTCCAAACATTCAGCTACCCTTCCTTCTACCAATCACAACATATTATTATTATTATGAGAGAAACAAGAAGAAGAAAAATCACCTATAGCAAGCCTTAGATGAATGTATTCCATATTTCCTACCAATCTGGTATATAGGGCCACGGATTTCAAATCTGAAAATACGAGAAGATAAAAGTGATTGTATTCCTTAAATTGTGGATTAAACCAAACCCCTAAACCCTACACCCTAAACTAAGCCCCTACACCTTAAAACTAAGGCGCTTGTGGAAATTTTTAGTTTCCACCGCCGGTGTATAGGATAATAATCCTTAAAACAATATACACTGATACACAACCACATGATCAAACTCTTCCAAGATTAACCATGTTAAACGTTCATGAACATCTCTCTCTCTCACCATAAACTCGTAAATGTACAAACACAGAACAGGCACATCTGTTAGAAAACTCTCCCCTCGGCTTGTCAAGATTAACACTGAGTAAAAAAAAAATCGGAATAGATGTTTACCAGAGCATGGATTCAACTTCGGTGAGAGACCAAGTGAGGCATATTTGCCATAGGTTTGCAACCTCACCCATTTTGAAGCACCGAGCTTGCTTACTGCGGATCTCAGTAATTCACTGAAAAAAGGGACCAAAATCAGTTTAGGAGCTATTGAACTCCAAATACGCTACTGAATTTAACTTACTCTGTCCGCAATATTATGAGAAAGTCGGAAGGCAGAGATTCCATAAATGAAGATATGTCCTCCATTGTTAGAGCCTTCAAATCTTGTTTCAGCTTCTTTTGCTCTTCAACTAACATTCCCTTCTCGAGCCCAGATTTACTGCCAATCAAATTACATAAGGGGCAATTACATCGAGATCATAATTGCTAAAATGTCAGTAAGGGTCAATAAACCTTTGATCACTCTTCAGTCAACACCTCTCCAAAACACAAAAATAAAAATGGAATGATGCACCAACATATCAGGGGGATAGGAACATAAACACAGATTTATGCTTCTAGCTGTCATAAATGAGAACTACTAACTGAATACTGAATATAATTAATTATGGCACGCTGAGAAGAGAACTAGGTAAGAGTTCTGAACAAAGAAGAGAGACAGGAAAAGACAAGATGCATAAGGATGTAACTGCATTAGTTTTAGTGATTAAAGATGATCGAAAGGAAGACGCCAGTAATTAAGTCTAAAGATTTAACATAAACTTTCAAAAGTTATCCTTAAATATTTCCAAAAAAGACGCATAAAGATAAAGGGGCCTTTTTATATGCAGTATCTCTACCTATTGCCAATGGCTTCAACTTCCTCTAGGATTACATATAAAGGCGATGTACAATTTCTTTATACATTTAAAGCCACATAACTACTAATTTTTTCAAATAATCAAGTTTTGACAAGTGGGGAGGGGAACCTGGAAATTATAATCCTCCCAATGATTTACCATTTGGTTATCTTTGAAAAATGCAACCTTGAAAGATAAATCTATGGTATCCAATATCATATGAAGTATAGTAATCAAGGTGATGGTAGTTGCATTTTCCAAGTGTTACTATAAAAGAAGAGAATTCTATAATCGAAGGCAAATTATAATCATCTTCCAAGTACTGTTTCAATTCAAATTCTTAATGGAACACCTTCATCAGCATTCTACTTAATGGCTCTATAACAATTAACAATCCTTGACAAATAGCAAGATTCAAGAACAGAAATTAGAAAAGAAGAAAATGCAGATCACCTATCAATAGTTCTTCCAGAGAAAATAATGGGTAAGTATCTGTAGTACTTCCCAACACCAAACCGTTCAGCTAAAAGCTGTATCGTTTTTGAGTCTGAAAGAATCAAAGCCTTCCAAAGCTGGCAATATTCGAGCCTGAACTCTTCATCCAATTTTTTGCAGATGCCATGGTCCAGAAGAACTGCATGTTCAATCATCTCATCATAAAGTTAAGTTCCACAAATGCATATCCACGTGATTAGCAACATTCATCTCAGAAAATAAAAGATCCTAAGTGAACAATCAGAACATACCCAAAGAAAAGCCACCCTGACCTTCTGTAGACACCAATATATTACCAGGATGCGGATCTCCATGCAAGAAACCATGAACGAATATCATTTCAGCAAACACTTCCAATAACAACTTTGCAACCTTCAAAGAAAACCAAATGAAGGCAACTCGAGTAAGTGGATCTACTTCAATGCAATAGAATGAAACATGCATACAGCCATTAAAGATACTCCAGTTTGGACATGTACCAACCAAAAAACAAAACTGGTACACTGGTTTACTCACCCACCTCATAAGACAGTATTATCCAGAATTTAAGAAAATATTCACAAATAATTGCAACCGAAGAAAACTTGTCATAACAAAATTTTAGAAAATTTTCTTGAAAAAAAGAAACAAACCTTTTCTTGATTTATTCTCATTCCATTCAGAAATTCAACATCATCAACCTGAAAAATAAGTTCCCATTAATAGCACAATATTGTCAAGTCAAAAGCATAACATGCACATGATACAAGGGCAACATCAGCAAATGTACAATAGTTAGCTGTAAACATGAGAAAATCATAGCTGTAAAAATTAGAAGAAAGTGAAGAGATGAAGCCTGAATTTGAATTTGAATTTTCAGCTTGATTATCCCCTCAGGCTAGATGGGGCATTTTATACTATATGACAATATACCTTATACGAAACAAGCCTAATTTACAGATTCTATAGCTACTGTAATTTCAATAAATATGCCTATAAACAAGATCATAACAATAGCAAGCAACGCCAAAAGTAATTTCTAAAATTAGTAACCTCAGATTTGAAATTTATTATCATCAAAAGGTGGCCCAATAGTTTAGTGACTGATTTATATTACAAAGCACACACAACTTGTATCCAGAATCATCTGTTCCTTTTCCCTCTCATTGCCAATTATCAAAGCAAAATAATTCTGTTAATCCCAACATGATAAACAAGCCAAAATCACTACTCCACTTGATAAGGCACAGATAGATATTCAATTAAACAAATACTCCATCATCTTTCTTCCTAACCCCCACAAACAAAGTAATTACAATAGGACTGTTTATATTGCTTTCACTATTCAAGTAGGGATGCTACCTTGGGAAGGTCAAGAGTATAGTAAATTTGGTTCTCTTTGATAGGACACACATAGATATTGATATTCAAGTAAACAAATATCTTTTTTCTTCCTACCCCCACAAATAAAGCAATTACAATATAACTGTTTATATTGTTCTCTATTCAAGTAGGGATGCTATCTTGGGAACGTCAAGAGGAGTATAGTAGATTCGGTTCTGTTTGAAAAAGCTACATGCTAGAGACCTCAATCAATTGTCTTCTACGTACTACAATATTTAAGAAATTATTTACTAGATTTTAAAGATCTATGATAAAAAGATGCTTCAAAATAAATTGTCTTACATTTCATAACCAAGAGATTCCGTTGTTTTGCTTTGACCATGAAAGCATGCTAATGCCAGTCTTTCTGACAGATTAAGTGCTGTCTAGATCATGGTACTTAGTGACCATAAGTTAGAATCTTCTCAAGAAAGAGTCATGGTGGCTGATCAGGCTATCGAAAAGACAGCTGAACCAACTTTTAATAAGTTTACCAGCTAGCCTGATTTAAAATATCAAGCCTATCTAGGGTATTGCAGTGCATCCAAACTACCGCTAGAACCCCCTACCCCAAATCATGTTCCAAAACACATGGTTCAATGAAAGAAGTTAACAAATCGACCCCTACTAAGTAGAGATCTTGAAGATAAAGCAGAAAAACGAAGGTTCTATATTCAAGAGTTGTTCGTTGATAGGATTTGCAAATCTTAAAGCCTATAAAGGACTTCTACACATCACATGGAAGAATGAAATCCAAAAGTAAATGGTTGGTCAAATAAAAGCTTCTAATGCATTTAAAACCATTTTTTATATACCTATTCCTTTTGCAAATTCATAATACATATATTAGTGCTTGGCTGCTTGCATATTTAAATGAGTTTGTACCGAACTAACCTAAGTATTGTTCTCAAATTTAATGCATCATCTGATAACAAGCACAAGTTGATTGATCACCACACATGATTGAATATCTCAAACCTACATTGTATAAGAACCTAAGTGAAGATTCAACTTGTGACTTAGCTTGTTTAACGAATCCCATGTGATAAAAGAAGCCATGACTAGAGGGTGAAAGATGTGGACCAAGAATCTGACATCATTTACATATTGCAAGCTTAAGTGGTTTAAGTGTACTTAACACCTCTGGTTGTTAATATTGCCTTTAGGTTGAACTGTGATTCAAGCACCCCCATAACTCTCATGAAAGTCAAGGAACTGCCTTGTTCCTTTGTGCACCAGCAAGCATTTCATTCTCATGTTGGATACAGCTTAATCTTTTCCTTGGCCAAAAATTCTATATTGTTTTTTAAGCCAACCTCTAATTACAACTAAATGTCTCATTTCCATAAAGATATAATCTATTTCCAATATGAGAGAAACAGTTTCAGCGCAAGTTTGTCGTAACGGGCATATGCACCTGGTCAGACTACATGTAAATCCCGTAAAGTAATAAAAATGAACATAAAACTAGGGATGGTTTAAGAGAATAAGATATGATTCAAACAAACACTTGTATTTCATGATTTCCATTGTTTTTCCAGTTAGCTCCAAGAAAATTTGTTAGTTGTATGCCCTTACCTTGTGGCCATGACAAAACTGCATTGTGAGAACTTGCTTTGCCGTAAAATCCTGAAGAGTGGAATGTAGATCTTATATAATCCAAGCATTTTGCCATGTTTACACCAAGTTTCGAAGCATGGAATACTAAACAAAATTTATTCAATAAATGGTGAACTAGAAAAGGAAGAGTAGAACAACTATGTTATACCCAAAATATACGAGGTACTCTAACAAATTTGTTGTTTTTAAAGTTGCTGGCAATTGTCTCAGAGTTTTTTGCCTCCTGAACAAAATCTGTGGACATATAGAAGGAAAAACCAATAAATGTTGCATCCATTGAAATAAGCAACTTAAAATACTTCTACATTGCTAGAGTTTCTAAAGTTGAAAAAAAAAATTGAGAGAAGGATATCAGCTGATAACTTAGTTTGTCAAGTCCAACATTAATCTTTGAGTAAATTAGATAAAAGTCGCCGGAATAGAATTTCAACTAATCATTCTACATTTCTCAGAGTAGCACACCCTAAGTGATCTTAGTCACTGCTTCATCATTTTCACCATCCGTTGTTGAGATTATGCAAAGAATTGCTCAAGAAATCATTTCTTACTAAGATTAGGCAGCGATCAACATGCTTAGGATTACAATAGCTTAAACCAAGTACAGATTAGTTATGTTTCATTTTTTTCTTAATTTTATATACCACACATAATCTCAACTTAAAGATGCAAAAATATATTTTCAGTTGCTTGTTCAATTTCCATTGCTTCTAGATTATAATTATCGATACTATAATTTGATTGAGAATGAGGCCGAAAATGTGATTTCCAACATTAGATTGATACCTTCAGATTATTGCCCCTGTGTTATTAAAGAGAATGCTTTTTCTACATCACCCTGTTACGATCTCCAATCACAAAAGGAAAAAAATACTACTTTGCATGTGCTATGATTTAAAAGTATTTTATATTTGCTAATCCTTTTGATCATTATTCAAACCCTTATGAAGGGTAAATCTCTAATATGAAAAGCGCTATATTAGAATTATGGAATCTTGAATTTTAAGGCCATGGCCCATGTGCATACTAAAAAAATACACCAAACAATATCAAACTTAGAAGCACCAAGACTTTATTTTGACAACAACTATAACAGGACTGTTAAAGGCAACAGTATAACTCACCAAGCTCTAATGAAACTGACTCAGTAAATTCTGAGACCAACCACTGAAACCTATATTCAGGAAAAAACTAAACAAGCAAAGAGAGCAGAATAAGCGATCTAACATAAGTTCAATATGTTTATAAAATTTTAAACAGAAAAGCAGAAGGTAAAGGGAGAAAATAAAGACATCTAAGTAAGACTAGCTTAATATTGCAGACACCAAATTTGGAGTAAAAGGAACCACCATCAGAACTCCTAAGTGGTATACATTGCAAGCATCATTATTTTGAAATCAAAGCTATTGATAAGATCATGAGTACCTAGGAGGTTCTTGTACAAGTCAAAGTGTATTTCAATCCCTGTATTCCAATTTTGAGTAATTTATTCCTTGTACTTTTATATTTGCAAGTAACCAAGGAAAATCAATGAACCAAAAAAGGGTATGTTACGTATCAATAATGTGCAACTCATAGCTCACAAACTGATGACATGGAATGTAATTTTTTTGCCTTGGGTTGACATGGAAATTTTCATCTCTTACCAATTTATTTGAAATTTCATGTCAAGAATATTTTACACTCCACATCATCAATATGTCAGAAACAAACTACAAATCATGATTAAATTGCACAAAATTAGGGTATAGGGTTTAAAATATACTTTTCATTATAGTATATAGAATAGCTTAAGCAAATCCATAGAAATTAAGAACTTGACAAAAACAATCTTCTTAAGTCATAAAAACAAAGCTGATATCCTTTGACAAATATTAAGAAATTCAGTGTGTACCCATGCAACAAATTCTGAAAGGAAATACATAATTCTTGTGTCTAACTTCATTTTCTTCTCTAATCCAGGGTATTGCACCTATTCTCCACAAAAGAAAAGGTAATTTGTCATCAATAATTAAAACCATTTGAAAAATCTTAAATGAATCAAATAGTAATCGACAAGCGTCATACTAAAAGTTGGAATAAGCAATAACAACAAGAATTAGAGAATATAATAATAGTAATAATATAAAAGGAAAAAAAACAATTATTTCTTTCCTTTTGTTTTGACAAATGAACAAAACTAAAGTAACAAATGGCATAATGAAGAATGTGGCAATATATTAGTTTTACAAACTTCCATGAAAGTTTACTTTAAGTAGGTTTTCATGTACTTAAGGTATTGGTTAGATTCCAAATGCAAAGGAAGCAAATTCTGTTTTTACCCTTAAATCTTAGCATGGGAAATGTAGTAAAAATTGATAGTAAAACATGCTTTCCTAAAAAATATATATCCGCATTTAGCTTTTGTATGATAGTAGACACCAAATAAATAAGAACATGGCATAACTGAGCTCCAATACCGTGTTAAACATCCAACATTGTAGTAAGTAGAGAATCTCAAATATAAGACCACATGAAAGCCAATACTTAACAAACTGGAATAACGTCACTTATCCACTTAACAATATGCAACCTTATTTCTCATGTCTTCTTTTCTTGTTGTGACATTGCGCCATAGCCAACAAATTCCGACCTAACAACAGAACTGCCAATGAATCTTATGCTCAGTAAATTTTTTCTTTTCAATCGTGATGGGATACTAACATCGCCAATTTGTCAAGGGAAAGTAACAATAGCAACTGCCAATCTTTAAGAGTAAACTCGATTAATGCTGAAGGTAAATTCCTACTTGATTGTTAATTTGAAGTTGTTAATATCAGTCCTAATTCAAGATTTTTTTAAACAATCAAAGTATGTTGCAAGCAATTTTCAACCACCTACCATCACATATTTGAGTTGGCTCCTTATGGTAGGTAAAAGGTAAAGCATGCACAGTCCCTCTATTCTATCAAAAGGTAAATTTTCCTTGCCCAAAATTTGAATTTCTAATACTCCATACTTCAATTTTCAATTTAAACAAACAAATAAGGTAGTCAACTAATCATTGTTTATGTTGACATGCAATGACAAGGACCGTACAAGTCATTCTTGCTACCAAATTAATTACGTGACATTAATCTCATTATTTTAATTAATCTCATTAAAATACCCCATACTTGCTTTATAACATGTAAATAATTTGATTAAAAAAAGACTTTGTGGCATTTACATGTTCGCCTTTATTTTGATATCACAACTTTACTAGATTTGTTAGTAATTTTCTCAAATTGGTGTCTAGTTAACTTGTCACACCAAATCAGCTATTTGTATCTTACAATGATAACTCAAAACAACTTATTTTGTAACACAAGTGAACATGCAATCAACTGTGAGCTCATTTTTTTCTTCTCATAATTACTTCTGAAAGTCACCTAGATTCTATTATAAGGATCTAGCAAGTACTTTAATCAGTTGTGTCATTTCATGTTCAGGTACTTCTATTTCAGGTATCTTGGTGTCTGAGTTCAATGATCTTTTTCAATCAACTTAGGTGAGATACCATGTTGAAATGGCAAGTTTCGAGAGTGGTTAGATTTTTTTCCGAAACTAGATGAAATCACTTCAAAAATCTCTTTGTTTAATATACCCATCTATATATAAGATAGAGCTGGCAATATCATACACAACACGCTTACATTAAATTAATGTGACGCACAAAAAAATAAATAAATAAAACACATCACGATAAAAAAAAAGTAACATGACTGTGACACAAGTTAACAAAATTCAAAATCTCTTAAACGAATTATTAACATATCAAAATTTATAAAAAAAATACTTCAATTACGACTATGACACGGTAAAATACATGAACCACCATGGATACACGAATTGCCAGGTCTAGTATAAACAAAGGCACTTAGTTACAGCTAAACAATAGAGTACAAAAAGAAAAGAATAAATGAGTTAGCAATATTCTGCAAACTAACCTTAACTGCTACTTCTTGATGGTCTTTCAACATTGCATGATGCACTTGCCCAATGGATGCAGCAGCAATTGGTTGCTCTTTAAACCATATAAATCTAAACTTTACACAGAAATCCTCTAGTCAATAGAAAATTTAGGTAATTCATGCACAAGTCCATCCTGTTTCTATCAAATATTCCCACAAAATAAATATATACACTATTAGAAGAGCTTACCTAGTCATACCTTCAAAGACAATATGCATACGAATTGCAACTTAAAACCAAAGTAGCAACAAGTGGAGAAGCCCAACCTCAATATAAGGGCCAAAATAATGTGTCATTTTGAACTCACTTTAACCAAAAGGAAATACATTTCCCGGGGAGGCAAGAGTTTAGCCATAGTTGCAATTCCATGGGTTGGAATTTTAAATTGTTATAGATTTACATAAAGAGGTTGTTCTTTTTATAATACAAATTCTTTGAAAAATCCTTGCAATAGGTAGATACATAGTAAAAAGGACTCTTGGGTAGATTCAAGATGCATTTCACCAAAAAATAAAACAATTTAGGATACTAAAATGCTTGCAATAAAGACAGCTTATGAATTATATGTATAGTACGTGCATCTATGTTATATATATATATAGGATTTATAATTTGATTTGTAAACAATAAAGACAACTTCATTACAAAATGTAATGAGTACCAAAGATAATAATTATCATATTTAACAAGAAATTAGGACCAAAAGGCATAATGGTTCCTTTACATCCATTTTAATCAAAAAGTCGTGCATTATATGACCTAATATTTCATTGTTATAAAGAAAGTTGTCCGATTTAACTATTAAAAGAATAGCTAATGGAAGACGTTAAAAAGTAAAGAAACCAGAGGGGCACTAAGTAAAAGGTCATTTTGTATACCTTCCCACCAAAAATTTATTTAACAAAAAGGCATGTGACCTAAGGTTCCTTGCTAGGAAATGCACTTTTCTTGATTTGCACTACACCCATATTGCCTAGCCTAGGCATATGCCTTGAGAGCACTGGGTAGATAAAGTACCACCTGGACTAAATGCCAGCTCCCAGTACACATTTTTTAATTTTCAGGACAGGATCATACTAATGGAATATGGGAAACTTTGACGAAAGATATAAACAGTTATATGAGTCCAAACTATGATTAAAGAAATGCAACTTACACCTCTGACAGATCCTGACCAAGATTTCTGACTATTACTTCTTTTATGAACTTAAAATCACAAGGAACCACCTACATTATCATCGAAATAGAAATTAGAATGAGAAGACATAAGATGTGTCTCTTTCAGGATATATTGTATACAGATAAGAAATGAAATGAACTAACCTGATCCTGCAACAAGGAAAGGGTCAAAGAATATTCTTTAGGAACCTGACGCAGGGAAGAAACAAACTGACCAGCTTTCACATAAAAACCTTTATTTGTTTCACATAATTCCAGCAATCTCTTAGCTGAGCGTAAATGAACCTAGCTAGTACCAAAAAACCATATATTTAGCATAAAGTGCATTGGTCAGATCAATGTTCAACAAAGCTCAAGCTTATCTATATGCCATATTTCTGTAGAATATCCTCTTAGCGGAAAAGGAGAAACTTTATTGAGGTACTGGAAGATGATCACAGTTCCCTAACTACTGATCAGTCAGAGAAGGAAATACTAGCTTCCATTTATTTTATTTAAACCTCATTCCTACATGTTTCAATTTATTTATTAAAGGTAGACCTTGTGATGTTGGTTGCATATTTGTCGACAAGATAATGAAGCTGACACTCATATCATTGGTTGATGTCCCAGTGTCCGATTTAAATTTTTCGGTTCATGTTTTAATTCCTTGAAACAACTTTATCATGAGCACTGTGTGAGTATTTTCTGAAAGCTTGCTTTGCAAAATAAAGTGGAAATGCTACAAAAGTATGTGATGCTATGTTGGAAAACTAGGCACGTTCGCAATAACTTCTATCAAAATGGTATGGTCCTAGATTTTTCAAATGCTGACAGGTGGTGTAGTGGTTATATGGATCAATACAAAGTTGCGCATCGGCTAAGGCTTCTAAAGCTCCGCTTTTCTTGAAAGCAAGTTCAAGACTAACAGTAACAGAATTATAGGTTAGAAAGATTATTACAGAGGGTATTGAAGCTGTTTAAGGGATGGGACGGGTACATTCATTGTGGCCAGAACGTGGATATGCAAGAGTAAGGCTGATGTTCTTTGCATGGAAGTTATGACAATTTTGCTCAAGACTAAGTGGCTTTTAGAATTATAGGTTAGAAAGATTATTACAGAAAGTGATTCTCTTGCTTTGTAAGTACATTTCTGATTTATGAAAGGAAATGCATTTTAAGAGATTCATCCAAAAGGAGGTAACTCCGTTGAAGACGAAGACATCAACTAAAGGAGCTCGATTTTAATTTCCTAAATCCGCTTTTCTTGAAAGCAAGTTCAAGACTAACAGTAACAGAATATATTCACACACATACATATACATAACTAAGAAGACGTTGTTCAGCTGCAGCATCTACAGCTCCAGATGTATGCTTTCTATTATTCAGTTTTTTCTTTCTCACAAAGTTGCTAAAAAGTAAAAGAAAATAGTGAAAACTAAAATCAATTTAATTTAATGGAATATGAAAAGGAACCTCAGATAATAGATGACGGTATTCATCGCAGTCCTTTGGCAGCCCATGTAAAGAATACTTGTAGTCAGCAACGGTTATAACAATCTGCGTCAATAACAAATCAACGAATTATAATTAGAAATTTTCAAAAAGGAACAAGTCAATAGCAAGAGAGGGAGAGAGAAATCGGACGGTGCAGATTGCACGACAAGAGCGAAGGACGCCTTGGGAAACGGAAGAGTCGGAGAAGAAAGGGGGGAAATTGGCTTGATATGAGAGGCCGCCGGCTGTGATTAGGCAAAAAGCAGCCGCGGCTCTCGCCGGAAACTTAGATACTATTCGTTTGCTCATCTGCATGCCTACTGCTCACCCAATGCCTATGGCCGTTAGTGGGTGGTTCGGGTCATGGGTGCAAGTCTAGATGGCAGGGGAGGAAGGTTTTTCTCGCCAACCCACCCACCCGAATTTTACAACCCGTTTCGCTACTTTTAATGGAGGGTAAACTACCGCAATGGTGACTTTGGTTTTATAAATGTTTTCTTTTACTCACTAAATTTTAAACAACAATTTCTTGATCATATGTGTTATTATTTGTAACATTTTTTTGTTATTTATGCTATTATTTATAACGTTTTGGTCATTGAGACGTTAATTTTGTTAGTTTAATGATATAACACGTTTGTAGGCTTGTAGCAACACTAACTTGCATGCAAGAGCTTAAGCTACGGTGGTTGAACTGGTGAGAATAAATTTTAAAACGTCACTCAAGATCTTTTCAGAGAAAACTCGAACAACAACAGTACAATATTCTTTAATACAATAGAAGAAAGAGGCATCATAATTGATTTTTTTATTATCTTCTCGTTTTTTTGTGTTTTGTCATGATTGATCTTGATTGACCCACATTACACACCCGATTTTGGTGGGTGTCATGATGAGTCCAAGCCAAAAGAGGGAACAAGGGAAGAGAGAGTCCTCTCCGAATGTTGGCATCAGGAAAGTATTCGAATAGGCGTTGAGCTAGATCATGGTACATTGCAATGTGAAAAACAAATGGAAAAGAATTCTAAGACTTGAAGACCAGCATCGAGCCAAACTTCAATAGGACTTTTGAATGTGCTTTGGGAGATATATTTATTTCAAGCCCTCATAAATTCCAGAATAAGAAAATAATGATGTGAAGAGAGATCAAAAGTAGAGATTCAAAATAATTTTGATTACTATCTAAAAAAGTCTGTAAAGAATGGAAATCTTCTACTTTTCTCGGTGCCCCTACATATGTTCTCACGTTCAAAATTAATTTTAGGGTTTAGGGTTTTTGCTTAGGGGTTGTTGTTAGGGTTTAGGAAATTTAGGGTAAGATGTATTTTTAGGGTATAAGGTATAGGATGTATGGTTTAGGATTTAGAATTTAGGGTTATGGCTTAGAATTTAATTTTATAGTGTTTTTTAGTGTTAAGGGATATGTATGGGTACCGAAAAAGGGGTGACGTATTTTATCCGTCTATAAAAACCTATAAATTTTGGATAGTAGTTGCATCTCGAAGCACACAATGTAGCATGTGTAAAAGAACAAAATAAAATAAAAAAAACATGTTCAATAGATTCACTTGAATTGTCGCATCTTTTGCAAGTAGAATTGTCCTTTATGAGTCTTGGTGCAAGATTCGTGGAAAGTAGCAAGAACATTGTTGCAAAAAAATTTAGAGAAAAGATTGAATTTTTTAGAGTGATTTCACTTTTCGTATAAAAAAATAGAGAATTTTATTATTTGACATGTCATTACTCGAAGAAGGACATCTTGAAGGGCTGGTATTATTCATGATCATTTGGTATCCTAATTTGATCGTATATTGACCATTTATGTTGTCATACTAAACAAGTGAATATTGACAGTTGGTATTACCCACGAAGGATAGTTGATATTAGGGATGACAAACGGGCGGGGCATGTGCGGATACTCTTCCTCTATTTTCATTTCCACTTAAATTTTTTATATCTACCACCTATTCACATCCTAAGACGGGTACAGTTTTTAAATCCACATCCACTCACACGGGTATATTCTTAAATCTACCTCACACCCACCACCCAATTAGATACTAATTATCAATCTTGTACCTGACTATACCCGTCTATACCCGCTGACAGCAACCAATCCATACACATAAAACATAAATTCAAGAACAACCACAAAATATAAATTACAAGCAATATCTTATAAAAATTTAGGATTTATAGAATAGTTTGTGAAATTACATCTAATTTATAATGGTCCAAATTTATATGGATGGTAGTATGCGGGGCGGGCGGGTAAGGTCTTAAATCCACCACCTACTCGCTACCCGCGGCGGGTATGACTTTTTACATACGTACCCGCTCACTACCCACCAAATTTATACCCATCCATGCCACAATTGGGGCGGGTGTGTTGCGGAATCCACGAAATTATACCCGTCTGGCATCCCTAGCTGATACAGCCTCGACTTCTTATTAAGAATATAATTTTTAGAACTTCAAGCTTCATAATCAACAATTTTTAGTGCAAGTGGTTAAAAGCTCTTAGTTAATATCAGTAGCGAATGCACCTAGCTTTAGTAGGGTGCATCCGCATGCCCATTTTTTAATTTTTTTTTAAAATAAGTTTAATTTTGTGTTATTTTTTTAAAAAATAATAATTTTGTTAAGTTTGCAAAGGAGATTTTCATTTTTTTCATACCCATTTGAGAAAAAAATATATTTTGAACCTCGTTCTTGAATTTTTAGATTCGACACCGATTGATATCATCTCCTTTTCTTAGAGTTGAACGTTCGATCGAGTCGAGTAAAAAAATTCTGAATTATTCGAATTGATGCCTTATATTTTACAACTCAAACTTTATTTGAAAATTTTCAATTCGTGTCGAATTTTTGAATTCCTATATAAATTTAATTGTAATTATTTATCATATTATAGTACAATTTAATTTTAATTTATTCCCCTACTCCTTCCCTACGTAGGAATTGCTTAAAAAAACCTTGAAGCTTCCTTACGGTTGTCATAGCTTAGAGATGGTGTTGAGTGCTTCACACTCTACACGTTAGGGCACGTCTTATAGTTTTTAGACTTGTTAAATCATATTCAATGCCATCTACCTAACGCTATTCCCATTTCCCATTACCATTGTTAGGCGCTAGCTAGGATAGGAATTAGGAAGCAAGCAAAGCGCCAATAAATAAATTAATAAAAACTCCTCCACTCCTTGTACTGGTTTACCCAAATATATCACTTAGTTTTTTGTTTTCTTTTTTCCCGTTTCCTTTGCATCTGCCGCAGTTGCAATGGAGACAATAACGCTTGCCTTGGCCCTCCTCATCCTCTGCGGCGTAGCCCAAGTGAGATCCAATGCTTCTGATCATCGTTACAAAGCCGGAGATGAAGTCCCTCTCTATGCTAACAAAGTCGGTCCCTTCCACAATCCCAGGTCTGGTTTTCCTTCCGAACTTCGCAATTTCACCGCCAATTTTTGATTCATTTTGGTTAAGTTTGTTTGTTTTCCTTTGATTAACAGTGAGACATACCGTTACTTCGATTTCCCCTTCTGTTCTTCGGGTTAGTGGGTGTTTGTTTATTTGAGTAATTTTTAATCTTTAGAAGTTGTCAATTTTGTTGAGATCGAGGGTTTTTCAATTTTCTCTGCAGCTCCCGTGAAGGAGAAGAAGGAAGCTCTGGGTGAAATCTTGAATGGCGATCGTCTAGTGAGTGCTCCTTACAAACTCGACTTCTTGGGTGACAAAGAGGCTCAACTTGCTTGCAAACGGAAGCTCGCAAAGGAAGAAGTCGCCAAGTTCAGAACCGCCGTCTCGAAAGACTATTACTTCCAGATGTATTATGACGACCTTCCCATTTGGGGCTTTTTAGGGAAAGTTGATAAGGAAGGCAAGGCCGATCCCAGCGAGTACAAGTATTATCTCTTTAAGCATCTCATATTTGAGATCCTTTACAATAAAGATCGTGTTATTGAGATTACTGTTCGACCTGATACCAAAGCCCTTGTGGACCTCACCGAAGATGAACCCGTGGATGTTGATTTCCTGTACACTGTTAAATGGAAGGAAACCGAGACTCCGTTCGAGAAGCGGATGGAGAAATACTCACAATCTTCTTCCTTGCCCCACCACTTGGAAATCCACTGGTTCTCAATCATCAATTCATGTGTCACCGTTCTGTTATTGACTGGTTTCCTTGCTACCATTTTAATGCGAGTCCTGAAAAATGATTTCGTAAAGTAAGAATTGTTTCCCTCTGCATAAAAAATCCACATTTTTTCCCCAAATACTTGGTTGTATTTTTCACTTCCTATGTTACTTATTTAACAGGTATGCACATGATGAAGAATCGGCAGATGACCAGGAGGAGACTGGGTGGAAGTACATTCACGGTGATGTGTTCAGGTACCCAAAGCACAAGTCTTTGTTTTCGGCAGCTCTTGGTTCTGGCATCCAGCTCTTTACTCTGTGAGTATTATCATCCAACCTAGTCAATGTTTATTTCTAAATAAAAGGCAGAGAAGGGTTTAGCTAAATTTGGCCTTCTATTAGAAGTTACTTTTGTTCTTATTGTTTCTGAGCAATCTGTTGACTGTATTTGTTTGCATGCTTTCCAGTACAATTTTCATATTTATCCTTGCTCTAGTGGGGGTCTTTTATCCATATAATAGAGGAGCCTTGTTCACTGCTCTGGTTGTCATTTATGCCCTTACATCTGGAATTGCTGGCTACACTTCTGCTTCTTTCTATTGTCAGCTTGAAGGAACAAATTGGGTATGCAACACTGGTCTCTTTTTCTATTATTTCCTATCTACAGATTATTATTATTATTTCGGATATGAGTGAAAGAGGTTGTATCTTACATTTGGAGGACTCCTTTTCTACTTTATTATCATCGTCCTATTCGCTAAAAATAAATTGGCTCCGCTGTTCAAACCAAGTGAAATTTCTACTCAACGTGTGGGTGCGTGTGTACTTGCTTTTTTATAGTTCAGAATTGACCTAAGCTATTAGGATCCACTTACATTGTGTAAAACTCAATTATTTTTACACTTATTTGGACCGTTGGATGATGGTAATGAGAGCATTTTATGTTCCCTCAATTATTGGTTTTTGAAAGGAAAAAAAAACTGAAAACACAGAAGATTGCTGCTGAATGGTTTGTTACTATAATGTGCATCCGTCCTTAGAAAACCCGAACTGAGAAGCATGAGAGGAAATTAGTACTTAGAGATTTCAGCTTATAATCATAGATGTCAAGATAAAATTATAATATTTTTGTTAACAGGAATGAATTTTAGTTCCTTAATTACTATCGAAGTTGAATTTTCTCAAAATCTGAATTGCTAAATTATATTTGAGCCATATAAATCTCTTTCTTGAAGCTATTTTATGGTTACTATTGTCCTAATCTAAGCATCCCGCAACGTAAATTGAGCCATTCCTTATCTTAATCCTGTCTCCTCTTTCCTACTGAATCTCAATGATAGAAAGTAGGAACTTGTAACCAAAAAATGCTAGCCTACTAGTTTTAGAATGGGTAAAAAATGAAATTGTCTTGCAAGTATGTGAATATCCTTTTGATCAAATGTATTGACTATTTCTACCCTTTTCCATGAAAGGTGAGAAACTTATTACTGACGGGAAGCTTGTTCTGCGGACCTCTTTTTGTGACATTTTGCTTTCTCAACACTGTGGCAATTGCTTATCAAGCCACTGCAGCATTGCCATTTGGAACCATTGTGGTGATTTTTCTGATATGGGCTCTGGTCACATCTCCTTTATTGGTATTAGGAGGTATTGCTGGAAAGAATAGTAAAGCGGAGTTTCAAGCCCCTTGCCGCACCACTAAATATCCTAGAGAGATCCCGCCATTGCCTTGGTATCGGCAAACTCTTCCTCAGATGGCAATGGCAGGGTTCTTGCCGTTCAGTGCTATCTATATTGAACTTTACTACATATTTGCCAGTGTGTGGGGACATAGGATCTACACCATATACAGCATCCTGTTTATTGTTTTTATCATTCTCTTGATTGTCACTGCTTTTATCACCGTGGCTTTGACTTATTTTCAACTTGCTTCTGAAGACCATGAGTGGTGGTGGAGGTATGCTGGTTTTAGCTTTCAGATTTACATATATAAAGAAACACATGCATTTGCAAGTGGGCACAGACAACATACATGAACTATAGATGCATTGTTGCATGATTTTTTTTAAAAAAAAAGAACTTCTCATATTACTGTTTTGAGCTCAAGCATTTTTTTGCCTGTTAGTGCTTGTTTGGTGTGTTTTTCTTTCAGTTATAATATGCATAATTTCTTGTGATCTATTGGCTGATGGGTGATATCCATGTCATAATTGACCTTTTTCTTGTCTAGATTTCTGAATCGCATTCTCCATTTAACACTCGAAAATATGAGAAACCCAACCAAACCCTATCACGTGTAAATCTAAATGCTGCAATTGTTTCTACTCTGTGATTGGTAAGACTTTTGTAGATATGCAGTTAAACTCCTAAATACCAATGGTAAGTAGGATACGTATAAAGTCAGCCATCTTGTAATAACATTTGCATTAATCTTTGCCACATCATGTATTTTATCTGATTACTGATAATATTCTTTCTCGTCAATAGCTGCTTCTTCAGACTGAGTGAAGCCTAGATTTTGCTTTCATCAATGAATAAATTTTACTAGGAGGCTGCAAATACCTGAAATTATATAATTGACTGACATTAGGATAGCATCTAGACTCGTCTCTGTTTTGATAAGGTGGTGTTTAACTGATGTTCTCTTTGTTCTCTTAGGTCCTTCCTTTGTGGTGGGTCTACTGGGTTGTTCATATATGCCTACTGTCTGTATTATTACAATGCACGATCAGACATGTCGGGCTTCATGCAAACCTCATTCTTCTTTGGGTACATGGCTTGCATTTGCTATGGCTTCTTCCTCATGCTCGGGGCCATCGGCTTCCGTGCATCGCTGTTCTTTGTTCGTCACATTTACCGCTCTATCAAGTGCGAGTAGGAAGTTGGATAGCATCCCCTGTATACAAGAGGTAGGCACATGGTTTATTATTATTATTATTTAAATGGAAAGCATGGGAAAGATTCGGTGACTATGATTGCTGGCCTGTTGAATGAGCAGATTGGGACAACATGCGTTAGAGCAGGACCAGCAATGGAAGTGGGAGAGCTATTATTGCAGTGTTATATGAAATGTGAATCATCTAAACCAAATGATGCCGACTGAAATTTGTATTTCTCACTTCTCCATTTCTTTTAGTTTATGTTATACTATGTTTTTTAATTGGGGGAGAATCGTGCTTTGCGAACAACTTTGGCTTTCCATTTTTACACATCTTTGTCATGTTAGCTCTATAGATATTTCAGTCCCGAGTTTTGTCACACTTATGGTGCTGCGAATTGATTCAATGAACACAACATCAACACAGGTTTTTATGTTTGTCATGTTACCATTTTATTATTATACTAATTAATAAAAGTAAAAATTACATATTTAGTACCCAACTATACTTGTATTACTGTTTTGAAGCTAATAGAAATAATATTTGTGACGTGACTTGGGTTAATAATAGTTTTAGTCCAAAAACTTATATAATTTATCATTTTAGTCTAAGATTCTATTAATTTAAATATTATTTTAATTTTTAGATTAAAATTGTAAATTCTCCAAAATTAAAATGGTGTTTTAAATTGTTGGGTTTTTGACTAAATTGATCATATATATATATATATATATATATATAAGATTAAAAATGTGATTATATCAAGTCACGTCATTATTTTTATTAGTTTTTAATAGTTGAGGTATCAAAATAGAACAAAAACATTAGTTATCGTTTTGCCGAAAATAATAGTTAACGTATCAAAACAATAATTCGAGCATAATTGTGGTACTAAGTATGTAGTTTTCTCTTAATAAAATTAATATAATACTAAATTTTACAATTCTTTTTCTTCAATTTAATCTTAATTGTAAAAAAGAACCCTCAACATTTCAACATTCTACCATTTTAGCCTCTCTTTTCTATTTCTTCTCCCCTCCATTTTTGCTCGTCTTGTCCTCCATTAATAACCATTTTTAATTACATGTAGTATCTGTTCTGAATATATATTTCAACTATTTGAGAATACATGTTCAATCACCCTGCTGTAAGCTCGTAATCTCTAATAACAACAACTACTCTCTTAACCACTGAGGCAAGTTGGTTCGTACAAATAGCTCTTTTTCTAAACACTGCGTCTTTCACTAAATAAGATATCAATTATGTTTTCACGACCAGCTTAGAAGATGTTATTACTCATGTTGATGTCTCAACCGTTCTCGGTGGTTAACAAGATTTCTTCATAATTTTCAACAATTTTCGTAGAATCATGACTCTATGATATACATTTTCTTTTAGAAAAATACAATTGATGTTTAGTAATGCTGGGATGAAAATTGCATACAGTGTGGCACCAAATGTAAAGAATTATATTTGCCTGCTTGAAAGATCTGTACAAATATTTGCCTGCCTTGCATTTCAGCAACGCCAAAGGATTTGCCAAAACTTTCATCAGTTTTCCTGCTGATTTAGCCATAAACTTGGCTTTGCCATTCCTTTGTTAAACCTTGATCTTCGAGTTACTTGCTGAATATGGTTTTCGTTCCTTTGCAATAGTTCATCAAATTTAGATGATTCTGTTACTAATGGTCCTGAATAACCAACTGTTGCCTGATGATTGAAAGCAATAGAATATGTTCATGACCGGAAAAAAAAACTGAAATATTGACAAGAATTTCGGATGCTGCATCAGTTCTTACCATGTCATTATTTATAGCTATCACTTCTTCCTGATGAAATTCCACCGTATAATCACGAGGTTGGAATACACTCGCATCAAAAACATCTGACCTATTGAACTTGTTATGCCTATTCGATCTGTTTTGCGGCTGCTCCTGCTGCCCGGATGCAGTATAAACACTTCCAGGAACATCTTGTGTCTCTTGTTTCTTAAGTTTAAAGATTTTACCTGCATCTGTAGGTTGTAGTGAAGAAGAGTGATTGTAGGAAAGTGTAGAGGTTGAATCTTTCGGCTTCTTTGCCCAGGAGAAGCTGCTTGATCCTGTCAGTGGTGGTGGAGCTGTGAAAATATCACATTGAGATACACTTGTTACTTGTGAAGCCTCTGACCTCGTATCAAAGGGGAGATTCAGCTGCTCTCTATGAACTGTACCGTCATTTCCCCTCGGACTGTTTGCAGTAAAACCATAGCTCTTAGTACTGAATTGAGTATCTCCTCGTACTTCCTGCATATAAAAATGAAAGTAGCTAATCTTAGCTCGTTTTTCTAGCACACGATGAGCACACATACCTACAGAGAAAGAAAGAGAGACGGAGAGACCTCGTTCTGTGCAGTTTTACCAAAATTGATTGGTTCTAGTGAAGTAGTACAATATCTTCTTGCTCTTCTTGATGCCCCGGAATCTCGGATCCTAGATCTGGACTTCTTCCTGATATATTTATAATGAACAAAGATACAAAAATAAAGGGAATTGAGCTAATAAAACATCCGAGCATCGAGTTTTTCGTAAGTGTTTGATGCACAGAATTATCGAATATAGCATGTAGGATGTAGGATTCCTTCATGATCATTAGGTAATAGGACTAATAGGCAATAGCACTGGTTCCAGACTACTGCAGCAGATAAATGCACAACTTTCAGAACTCATAGTTACATGTGGATAAGTCGAGTCTCGAGGTTTACGGTTCAGCAATAATTGTAAGCATGCAATGGACTTTAAACTGAAACTTCAGAAACAAGGAGTGACAAGTTTACCTTCGTAATTCATCCCGCTGTTTAGCATCAATTTCTTTATTAGGTAAATATTTTGGCAAGCTTGAAGGATCACAGGCATGGGGTTTTGAGTGGAAATACTGAAAGAGAAGCAGCAGGTAAACATGGAATCAGGAAACTAAGCTCCTAGTAAAATTTCTGAACATTTATAGAATCATGTCATATTTTGGATGATATTGGAGAGAACAAAAACTGTTTATAAGCTTTGAGGAACCAAAGATATTGGTGCTGCCTGAACTGAACTGCCATTATTTTCATGGCATTACCTCAGACATTAGTGACGAAGAGGCAGTACCGCGCTTGTGGGGTTCTACCGAAAGAAGAGCTTCTAACAAGTTCAATGCAGTCGGTGGAATATCTTTGCACCTTTCGCGAAGACAACTTTGGTAAGCATGCTGAGGTTTAAACATGGTTGAATGAGGAAGCCTAATCTTCGTCCAATACTCATCAGGTGGGGAACCACATAGCTTAAAGATTTTATGCAGTTGTTCAACCTGCCAAATGGAAGAGAATCCGATCAACTTGTGTTGCCTAAGGATATAACCAAAGTGAATACGAATATTTCGGCATAACCGAAGTGATGCAATATAACCAACAGTCACCTCAGTTCTGCCTTTAAGGATAGGCTTTCCTATTAGAAGTTCTGCAAAAACACAGCCTACACTCCACAGATCCACCGAGGCTTCATAACTTGTCGATCCCATTAAAAGTTCGGGAGGACGATACCATAATGTCACCACTCGACTAGTTAACCGATGCCTGTTTTTCGAAGTAAGGATGTTTGCCAATCCAAAATCCCCCAATTTTAAAGTTCCTTCATTGTTTACCAGAATGTTAGATGCCTTAATATCTCGATGCATTATGCCTCGCGAATGGCAATGCTCAACTCCCAATAATAGCTGCTTCATATAGCATTTCACCTACACAGAAAGGTGAATCTAATTCAAACATTCCGAAAACACAACATATTGTGCTTGAGTTTCACAAGCCAAACCTGTGGCTCACTGAAATTGATATCAGGAGAAGAAGATAACCCGGCAAGATCATGCTCCATGTACTCGAAAACAAGGTAGACCGTACTCGAAAACCGGGATGTTATTACCCCTTCCAGTTTCATGATATTCGGATGGTCAAGCCTGCGCAGAATGGCGATTTCTCGTGCCATAAACCTAATACTTTCCGGCTGAGAGTTATCGAACCGCACCTTCTTCAACGCAACCATCCTCCCGGTTTCAACTTCACGTGCTTGGAATACGCTACTGTATGTGCCTTGTCCAATCTACATTAACAACATCAGGGAACAGATTCACCGGAAATAATTCATATCAAAATTAGTATTCATGCAATGGCCAAATTCGACAACACTTGACAATTAAACATACCTTGTCTAGTTTCTCGAAAGCATCGGCCTGCAAAGGCACCCAACCATGAACTGCTTCAGCAGCAGCCGAGCATAGCCAAGCAGGCCATCCGGCTGCAACCTGTTCAGCCTCTACAATCCTATGGGAAAACCCAAAATTGAAGCTGAAAGAGCCACTCCTCCTCTTTGATTTCCTCGACTCGCCGCTTCTCTTCACAATATGATGATTCATGGTTTTATTACCATTTCCATCCAACTTCTCCTCATCTCTATCAACCTCTAAACTCCCGGATTGTTGCTTTCGTGGGAAAGAAGCAACTGCTAAACCATGGCTGCTGTTGTAATGAACCGCTGAAACAGGAGATGCTGCCACAACATTGCCACCTAGCTTGGCGTTAATGCAACCCATTTTAGCTCAAAACCAAGACTGACGCAGGAATCATCGAAGGGAAAGCATTTAAGCTGGGAAACAAGATAAAAACAGGAAAGAAAAGAGGTGGAGAGAAGAAAAAACAAAAGAGAAACTAAAGTTTGGTAATGTTCTTTGTGTGTCTGGTCTGACCGACTGTCTTGGACTTTGTTTTCGAGATCTGCGGAGGGCATTGGAAGTGAAAAGAAAGAGAGAGGTTGGTGGGTCCAAAATGGCACATCTTTTGTTGTTGCTGTTGGAAGAATACAGGATTTCTTGTTCTTGCAAAAGGATGACAAGTTCCTTTGTTTCTCTGTTTTATCTTTTTCCACTTTGTTCCTTCATTTCACCAACTTCTAGTTATGAATATATTGCATCATAATTCATAACTAGAGCTGTTAAGCGTTGCCACCCGTTCAGTTTCAGTTTAGTCTGAATATTATAGTATTTTTTTATTTCATTTGCTTCCGATTATTTTATTTTTTTTATATATAAATAGTTTAAATAGGCAAGAGGTCTTGAACCAAATAAGTATTTCAATAAATAAGCGGATAATGTCTCTTTTAGAAGATACGGATTCAAATTCTTTTGTCTTATAATAAATTTTTATATTATTCGATCTAAATTAATCAACTAATGAGTTAAATATCATCGATTATAGAAAGAATAAATGAATAAAAAAAAAGGAAAATCGATCCACATCCCAACCAATGAACACTTCTGCTAATAATTTATGGAGTGAGGATTAATTTGAAGATCCATCTAAGGATTAACTTGATGGCTTTGCACATTTAAGCACGATTAATTTAATTAATACGATATAAATACTATGTATGAATCATCGAATTCAACCGTAAATGCAACTGGGTTAAAAGAATGAGTAAAAATCTCCTGCCCCCTAATCATGCCTCCTTCTATGCCCCTGCCTAAAAATATTTAAAAATTAAATCTTGCCTCATAACCCTAATTTTCATATCCTAAATTCCAAACCCCAAGCCCTAAAAAATACACCCTACCCCTAATTCCCTACACTCTAACTTTAAGCCCCAACCTTAGACCCAAAACCTAAACCTGAAACTTACTATTTTAAAATAGGGGCACAAATGAGAGCATACTTTGGGGTCAGATGATTTCCATCCTAAAAGAATGTGCTTTAAGTATGATGATTGGTACCTTATTTTTTGAATTTGAAAGATTAGGCGGTGACATGTGGCTTAAAATTCTGTGTTAAAGTTTATAAAGGATTTGTTGTAACATCTTTTAAATGGTTTATACATTTCTTTTTTTTTTCTTTTTTTTTGAACTTTAACGGAACTATTCTTTATTCTTAAGAAATCATCGCTCGAACATGTAGAGTGGTTCTAGTAATAAAAGATAATATATTTTATTTAAGAGATATATGTTCGAGCACCATGTGTGCACGGTGTGTGCGCGTTATTAAAGGGCTAATAAAATTGAACAGATATTTTCAAAAAAATCATCACCCAAATGTTGGAAAAAACGAATAATGTTCATCCTAAGAGACACGAGTTCAAATCGCTCTGTATACAAAGTATATGCGCATTGTCAAAAGGTTAAGAATACGTATGAACAAATACTACCTTGTAATTTACTTTAAACTATTAAAAAATTGTTGGGACAAGCATTTAAACATTTTTGTATTCTTCCGGAGATTTTTTTAGGGGATAATGGCATAAATGTCCCTTCAACTTTAACAAAATTTTCAATTGGAAATTTAATTTTTTTGACAAATTCTAATTTTAATTCTAATCTCACCAAGAGATGAGGGGAAAGGAGAATTTAGGAGAATGAATGGCTGCTCCTAGTGGGTCTAGAACTCATAATCTAAAAAATTTAAGGAACAAAAATAAGTAGCTTGATCAACTAACCAAATATATTTGCTTAAACACTTACACTTTTTAAATGTCTATTCGGTAGGTAGTAGATAAAGTTATAGTATATCTATGAATGAGATATGTAGCAGTCTAAGGGTGTAAACGAGCTTGAGTAGTGCTAAGCTCGACTCGACTCAGCATGTTAAGAATTCGGGCCGAGTTCAAGTTTGATTCGAGCTTGAGTATGTTGAGCTCAAGTCGAGCCCAATCGAGTCGAGTGTTGATCGAGCTTAGACTGATTCGAGCTCGAGTAGCTCGCGATCTGTCTCGTCTCGTTTACATCCCTATGTAGCACATTTTACCATATCGATCATCACTTTATTATCCTCTTCAACACTTTCAAGGGATCAAACAAATAATTTTTCCATTAAATTTCACTATTCTATAATTAATACAATTAATTAGTTAATTAATATATCCGCTATCAAATATAAACTAATTAATCTATAATAAATTATCCGTTGGTATTCAAACAGAACCTTACTCTCTTACCTTAACCAAAAGTAATTTTTTTTCTTTTACACATATTTTTTAAATTACAAAAATTCATATATGAAATGTTTTTCACTTGCAATGTGATACGATAAATTCTATAGTATTATATGTGGAAATTTTATTGATATGCGGATTGTGTTAATTTTAGCTTGTTAAAAATATATTTATTTTAGAGTTTAGGATTTTAGCTTATGAGTAGAGTTTAAAGGTTTAAGTTTTAATTTTAAATTTTATGGGTTAGAATCTATGATTTACGATGTAGGTTTAAATTTTATATTTTACATTTTAAAGATTTTTTTATGATGATATTTTAGAGTTAAAACATGCAGTTGCGTAAATTATATATATATATATATATATATATATATATATATATATATATATATATATTGCGTAATTTGAATAATTTGACACAAAAAGAAAAAAATTTTAAAAAGAAAAGTGGAGAGTGGCAGAAAGATATGTAGATTGAGGCATTTGAGCCAACCTTGTTTAACGACCAACCAATTAAGCATATGAATATGATATAGAGAGCAGAAGAAAGCTAAAGAAACAATCTTATCCGCCCATCATTCATGGCCTCCTCCGCTCTCCCTCTGCGGCTCTCCCCGCCTTCAACCGCCAGCACCGCCAACAACAACCCTTCCCATTCTCCACCCACCATCATCTCCTCCCCACCCCCTAACCCAACTCTCAAAACTCCCACCATCCGCTCCCGCCTCAGCCGGATTTGCCAACAAGGCCAACCCCACCTCGCTCGCCAACTATTCGACACAATTCCCCAACCAACAACAGTTCTTTGGAACACCATCATCATCGGTTACATTTGCAACAACATGCCCCATGAAGCCCTTTTATTCTATTCCCACATGAAGAATTCCTCCTCTCTCACCAAATGCGACCCTTATACTTACTCCTCTGTCCTCAAAGCTTGTGCTCTGTTGCAGAACTTTCACATAGGTAAAGCCGTTCATTGCCATTTCATTCGGGGTTTAACCTACCCTAGTAGGATCGTCTATAATGCTTTGTTGAATTTTTATGCTACTTGTTTGAGTTCTGTGGACAATAAGGGAATGAGTGATTATACTAAAGGCTTTGATTATTTGGAAAATGATTTGGTATGTAAAGTATTTAATGTGATGCGTAAGAGAGATGTGATTGCTTGGAATACTATGATTTCGTGGTATGTAAAGACAGAAAGATATCTGGAAGCAGTTAAGTTGTTTAGGAGTATGATGAAAACGGGGATAAAACGAAGTGCGGTTAGTTTTGTTAACGTTTTCCCGGCTATATCTGGTTTAGAGGACTGTAATAATGCCGAAGTTCTTTACGGAATGCTTCTCAAGTCGGGCAGTGAATGTGTTGATGACCCTTTTGTTGTTAGTTCGGCAATTTCCATGTTTGCAGAGCTTGGTTGCCTTGATTTTGCTAGGAAAATCTTTGACAATTGCTCGCAGAGAAATATAGAGATTTGGAACACTATGATTGGAGGGTATCTTCAAAATAATTTTCAGGTTGAAGGAATTAAGCTATTTTTTCAAGCCATGGAATCAGAAACCGGCTTTGATGATGTCACTTATCTCTCAGCAGTAATTGCTGTTTCACAGTTGCAGCGGTTGGATTTGGCACAGCAACTACATGCCTATATAGTTAAGAATGTACACAAATTGTCGGTTGTTGTGGCCAATGCAATACTTGTTATGTATTCCAGGTGTGGTTCAATTCACACATCATTTGAATTTTTCGATAAGATGTCTGAAAGAGATGCCATTTCTTGGAACACCATTGTATCTGCTTTTGTACAGAATGGGTTGGATGATGAAGGAATGTTACTTGTATATGAGATGCAAAAGCAAGGTTTCTTAGTCGATTCTGTGACTGTAACTGCCTTACTTTCAGCGGCATCAAATCTTAGAAACCAGGAAATTGGAAAACAGACCCATGCTTATCTTCTTAGGCATGGGATTCAATTTCAGGGGATGGATAGTTATATGATAGATATGTATGCTAAATCTGGTTTGATTAGGAACTCACAACTACTTTTTGGAAAAAGCAACCCTAGCAATAGAGATCAAGCCACGTGGAATGCTATGATTGCTGGTCTTGCACAGAATGGGCTTATTGAAGAAGCTATTGCTGTCTTTAGGCAAATGCTTCAGCAAAATGTAATGCCCAACGCTGTGACATTGGCATCAATTCTCCCAGCATGTAGTCTGATGGGGAATATAGATTTAGGTAAGCAACTTCATGGATTCTCTGTTCGTAATTCGTTGGACGCAAATGTCTTTGTGGGAACGGCTTTAGTTGACATGTATTCCAAATCTGGTGCCCTCAAACTTGCTGAAAACATGTTTTCTAATAACCCCAAGAAAAATTCTGCCACGTATTCCACGATGATATTGGGTTATGGTCAACACGGGATGGGCGAGAAAGCTCTCTCTTTGTTTCACTCAATGCAAGCTTCCAACATTAAGCCTGATGCCATTACCTTTGTTGCGGTCTTATCAGCTTGTGGCTATGCTGGGTTGGTTGACCAGGGCCTTCATATATTTAATTCAATGGAGAGAGAGTTCAACATCCAACCCTCTACGGAGCATTATTGTTGTGTTGCTGACATGCTAGGGAAGGTTGGGAGGGTGGAGGAAGCCTACGAGTTTGTCGAGCAATTAGGTGAAAAGGGTAATTCCTTGGAGATTTGGGGATCACTTCTTGCAGCTTGCAGGCTTCACCAAAAACCTGACCTGGGTGACGTTGTGGCCAAGAGGTTGCTTCAAATGGATACAGGAAACAATACAACAGGATATCATGTTTTGCTCTCAAATATTTATGCAGAGGAAGGAAACTGGGAAAATGTTGATAGAGTGAGAAAAGCAATGAAGGGTATGAGGAAGGATGTTGGATGTAGTTGGATTGAGGTGGCTGGTTGTGTGAACTATTTTACTTCAAAAGATGAAGAACACCCCCAATCTGATAAGTTATATGAATTGTTAGGAGGACTGCGCTAAGAGAGGAAAAGATATTGATTACTACAAGTCCTTTCAGAGTTCTTGTCTACTTGGTATTTCCAAATTTGATTACTGAAGAGGAACATAATTTGGGGACACTTACGAAACCTCGAGACTACAAATGGGGGATGAGCATGTTTTATCTCTAGATTACTCATTGTGTGATTCTCTGACCAGTTTGAGAATTTGGAGCTTTATTGATTCTGGCTAAGATGTCTGGAGCAAGGTATTAGGGGCCTGTTCGAGCAGGTTGCCATCCACTTGCTAGCAGTATCCCTTGTCATGGGTGTTTGGTATGTAGCTTGTGCATTGGAGAGCGAGTTGGTTTAGATTTAATCTGGTCTAATCATGAAAGGAGCCTCATGTTCATTGTTCAGGTATGTAACAGTCGAAACTTCTCTTTCCTTCAGACACCACCATTATAAGAACAACCTGATACGTTGGCTAGATGAGATATCTGACAAAGAAGCTTCCATTTATACTTTGATATACAATAAATGAAACCTGTAAACATTGGTTCATAGTGGTTTAAACCAATTAAATATCAGGATTTTTAGAGCCTCTGATTAGGATAGGATAAAGCACTATGGTTCATTTTAAATTATGATGTGGCCATGTGGGTGTGAAAGTTGCATTTTAAAGCCAATTTTTGTGGCATCAGAAACACTAGTGATCAAAGCACTATGGTTCATTTTAAATTATTTCTACCATGTTCTCACAATCCCATCTTCAACATTTGCAGGTCGCAAGTTCCAACCATCAAATCAAGATTTAAGTGAGAACATCAGCTGCTGTTTTTTTTCTTCTATTTAAACGAAAAGGCGAAAAGCTTGCAGTAAAGGGATGTGTGGAAATGGTTATCCCCTGTCCAAAAGGCAACCGAATCTTTCACTCAAGAAATAGCCATATATCATATGGCTCTTCATTTTCAGAGTATGACCAAAGTCCTTTGATGATATTTCCTTTTTTTAGTTTAGATTGGAACAATGAATTATTTAGTCTTCCATTGATTATAGACGGCATGGTGGATTACTTCCAATAATTAAGCCATGGTGTAAGTATATACTTTCGTTTCGGGATTCACTAATTCTTCATTTCGGGATTCACTTCTGTCTAGCTAAGTTTTAAGGACAATATATATATAAGGGTTTTAAGGACAATCTGATGCAACTTTGATAGAAAACTATGTATATATCATGGTGACAAGTATTACAAAATAACCATTGATATATACAGTTGAAGCAAATCCCAATCCAACTGAACATGATTCCCAAGAAAAGGACCGTTGTGTGGCTCAAGACAAACCAGCCATGATATTTCAAGAGTTTAAAAAGGCTCAATTACATCCTAGCTCGTTAAATATGAAAATGAGATTCAAACCAAAAAAATAACAGTGCTAACAATCAGAATGAAACCACTGACTTGGAATGTGGGGAAGGTCGCAGCCGAGACAGGGCGGTGTCGCTTTCATCGGTCTCACCAAAAGCCGCCGGTGTTCGATTAACAGGCTTACTGCAATTAAAACGGGCAGTCAGAATTGTTTTGATGCAAAGTTGGAACAGTTGGTAAATAGGCAAATAGCATTACTAATTAATTGAATTATTTCAACTTCCATCTGAAGAATAGGTGTCAGAATCTGTCAAATATGTTGGAACTTCATCTACAATATTACTATCCAGCAAAAAGGTCGCCCTCAACAAACTTGTTTAACATAAAGCCATATCTTCACTCTTTGCATTTTTCCAGCAAAGGGGTCAAAGATGTAGATATCCAACCTAAGTGTGACCCAAAAACAGTTCATATTAAAAGTAGGTAAATGCTTGAGCAACAAGGTTTGGTTATATTATAGAGGGTTATACTTTGTTTCTTTTGGAACTAGCTACAGCTAGTGTTTTAATAATTTTATAGGAATCGTGCTGAATGCATGGTACTGTAATATTTACTTCACTCTCAGACGCTTTATTGCCTGAACAGATATAATATTAGCAGTAATAATATTAAATCACGGGAACTAACCCACATTAGATATATTAATAAAATGAATCTCATTACATCGTTAGATATAGCTATGATATAAAAATCGCCTCATCCCCGACATACTTAGGAAATTAGGAGAAAAAGAGAAACAGGATTCACCTCAGCTAGAGTATGCTATGTTATCTAAAGTTCAATTAAGAGAAAGAAGATTTTGGTATTTAATCACAAAAAGTATGACTAGGCTTCCATATATTTATAAAGGGTAAACTACAATGGAGGTCACTCAATTATAAGTAAGGTTACATTTGGGTCATTCAATTATTAAAAGTTACATTTGGATCACTCAATTATGGATAAGGTTACATTTGGGTCACCCAATTATGGGTAAGGTTATGTTTGGGTCACCCTTCGTATTTAAAAAAGTACATCAATTTAGTCATTTTTTCTTCCAAATCACTTGTATACCTTCGTTAACATTAGATTATTTCATTTGAAATCATTAATTAATTTAGTATACATATTGATATACTTTTTTTTAAATATGAAGGGTGACCTAAATGTAACCTTACCCCTAATTGAGTGATCCAAATATAACCTTTAATAAATGGGTGACCCAAATATAACCTTACCCATAGGCCATAACTAAGTGATCCAAATGCAACTTTTAATAATTGAGTGACCTAAATGTAACCTTACCCATGATTGAGTGACCTCTGTTGTAGTTTACCCATTTATAAATGATGGGTTAGGCATCCATATTTCAAGTGTATAAGAAAAAGCAATTCTATACAATGAATCACGCTACTAACTAGACCAGGTACTTGGCTAGGAAGAGGCTGAGATAGTTAGAATCATAGCTGTGCTATCCATCGATTTACAAACAAAATAAAATAGCATCATAGAGAATGAATGAAGCAAGAAAAAATGATAAACATACCTCTGAGAGATGAGACTCTCGTCAGACAGTGCCTTCTCCAGCCTCTCTTCAAATGGAGTTGCATGCCAACTCACTTTCTGATCCTGAAAACAGGACGAGATCCATCAAGCCGAGGTCTAAACTGCAAGTACAATATGCATCCAGAAAAAGAATCTACCTCATTGTATTTATTAGTTGAATTTGGGATTCCATTCCCATCCCACCATTTGGGTGAGATGCGGGAAGATTCATCCTCACTCCAGTGAGCAGCAACCATACCGATGATGGGCCTGTCCACAAGGGTTTTACCAGAATGAGGGAATTTGGTAGTAGCCTGAAGGTTTCTAATATGATCATCAATGGAATACTGTTTTGGCTTGAACCAAGAAGACAAACTTCCTTCCTCTTCTGACTCTTTCATCGGAGAAGTTTGTTTTACTCCAACTTCTACCTTCGGCGTGGCTTCTTCCGGTCGTTCATGAGATTCCTTAAGCTCACCCAATATCTCTTTGGATGTGGCATTCTCAACTGGATTCATAACCGGATGAACATCTCCCGACCTGATCCGAATCTTCCCGTTCGAGGGAAAAACTGTTCCAGGGGTTTGCATTTCATCAGAAAGTTTTAATGGGGTTGTATTTGGCGAGGGCTTCGATGCACTTTGAGAACCTAGTAATTCAAGTTTGTTTGTATTTTGATCATCATATTTAGAAGAAGATGCATCAAATTCGCATTCAAAGCGTACAGACTTGTTCCTCCCGTTAGCTGAAGTTGGTTCAACATCAATCTTAACAGTTTTATCAACCGTAGTACTCTCACTGCCTTCAGTAGAACCAATGGAGAAACTCCCAGTGTTTGCGGCATTCGATATACAGCTACAACAGAACAGCACCAGTCAATTGTCAGGCAGACTCACAGGATCAAACAATTAATTGAAGGCGGAATTAATTCAATTCAATCAACAAAAATACCCAAAACAGTTGCACATTCTTTAAGAAAGTCAATAACAAGTTTGCATTTGTGGATTAGATTTTAATGCCAGAAGTTAAAACTTATAACCTGTTTGGCATATTGTCCGGAGAACCTGACCTCCTCACCAAGGCCTCGGAAAGTTTGATAGGAGTAGGCGGCTGGTGCGGTTTATCCAGCTGAAACTTATCAGTGGATATGTTTGAAAGCGAAGATTGACATTTTACCTACGAGAGGGGGGAAATTTCGAGTTGGCAGGCACTAGCATGAACATACAAAACCAAAATAACCAATATATATCAAAAAGCTCCATGAACACACCTCATCCTTGAGATCTTTATCAATTTGTGGTGACCTCAAATCATGGGATGGATAATCTCCTCTGTCTTTTAAAACATCAAACAAGGGAAAATCAAATTTGAGCGGAAAATGTGTTGAAATTAGCTAAATTCCACTAATGAGCTACACAATTGTTTAAGTATATTTTACCTTCGTCAAGAAAGAGAGACGATAATCGGTTTCGTGAAACTGAATGTTCCTGCTTAGCCAAACAAACAAAAAGAAATGCAAAAAAGAGCTTTGTTCAAGCTTCCTTCACTTCCGAAATATATAAAGCTAGGAAAGAAAGCGTTCTTTGAGCTGAATTTTCGCAGGAACCAAACAGAAGAGCGAGAAAAGTGAAAAAACGTACGGATGGTTTGGAAGAGGGGGAGACGAGGTGAGGGCGGGAGCCATCGTCTCTGACGCGAAGGCAGCCGAAGAAACATCCCATGGCTCTGCAAAGAAGCGTCGGATCAAGAAATCTGAGCACAAACTCTTGTTGAATCGGGAAATGGCATAGCAATTACTTGGATTTTTGGTTACCTGCTTTTTTAGAGATTTAACAGGGAAAGAGAAGGGGGGACGGGAGACGGGAGAGTTGTTGGGTCGCTTTTTTTGAATTTTGAAATACAGAAATACGAGGGAAATATTATTTATTTATTATTACGCCTCTAAATTCATTACCATATTATCTTCTCTAATGTATTTGATAATCGCGATTTGAGAGTGACACGTCTGAAAATGTAAAATCTGTTGGTATAAATTAAATTACGCAATGGCTCTCCGTTGGCTGAGTTTTCAAGAAAAGGGGTGAACGGTAGAGAGTAGAATCTTGGTTGGAAGGAATATCTGTTCATTACCATTTTTGTACTTCTCGGTCATAATGTTTTTTTTTTTCACTTTTTCTAATTTGTCTTTATTAATTATTCGTAATTTTGTTTCATGGTTTTTTAAGGTTAAATGACAAAAAAAAAATGCACACAATGTTTGTATATTTTGTCATTAACCTCTTTTTTATCTAGATATGTCTTCAATGTTTTAATTTGGTCCAAATATGCCCCCAACATTTCAAATTTGGTTCAAATATGCTTTCGTTGGATGAAAACTATCACTCAACTAACAGTCAACGACTGATGCTGACTGTACTTGCTACGTGTTAAGATCTGCTGATGTCACGTCAGATTTTTAAAAGAAAATTGCTATACCTTTCTTTATGGTGACATGCGGCTGACTATCATACTGACACGTGACTGAATCTAATGACGATACATGACAAATATAATGCTGATACGTCAACAAATCTTAACACGCGACAAGTCCAGTTAATATAAGTCGTTGACCGTCAGTTGACTGACATATTACATCCAACAGGGGCATATTTAAATCAAATTAAAATGTTATGGCATATTTAGACAAAAAAAAAACAATAGAGGCAAATGAAAAAACATGCAAACGTTGGGGCATCTTTTGTCATTTTACGTTTTTTATTGGATAAAGTTTAAAAATATTATACGTTTTTAAAACACTAAAAGTAAATAACATATATTATCATATAATCACATTAAAGTGTTTAAAAATTATTGTTAAATTATATAAAAATATTTATTTTAGTCATCTAATTTTTATATATTATATATTAGACATTAAACTTTATATTTTGTTACAAAATAATCACAACATTGTTTATTGTTGATTAGGAGTGATGTGTCAATTAAGAAAAGTCGTATAATAGTAAATTTAATTTTTTATATTTGCACATTTAAATAATTTAGTCTTAATTCGAAAAAAATTCAATAAACTTAAGCGGTAATTTTACCCTTGTAGAAATCTTAAATCAACATTTTTACTCCTCATTTTAATTTCATCAAATTAACCTTCGTAGTCTTCCAAAATCAACAATGTTGCCCTAATTTTTAATTTCATCAATTTAATTATTAAACTTTTAAATTGCATCAATCACACCCTTTGGTTGTCATTAACTAATGTTTAGCATTGCTTTTGAAAGTGTCGTAATAGTCATTTATTTTTGCACATGTAGTCACTATCTATTTCCACATCGGCCAATATCGTCAGTTATCTTATCATACCGATAGTGCCATGCCATTTTTTATGACGATGTAGTTCTAATGGAGGGTTTACAAATTAATTACTATTTATTATAACCGTGTCAACAAAACGAGCTCGTGATTGTCTTATTATATGATATTAATTTATAAAAAAATATACGTGAACAAGTTAACTCATACACAATTAATTATTTAACGACAGAGTGTATAACATAATAAAGGGACAAATGGTGATAATGACTCTATTAGAAACAACAGTTAAATGATGAGATTGATGCAAATTGAGGAATTCGAGGCTTAAATTGATGAAATTAAAAAAAAAAAGATTATTAATTTGGGATTATTATAAATAATATTAGACCAGATTATCAAAACAAATAATATAATAGAAGATAATTTAGGATTAAATAATTTTTTCAATTAATTAAATTGAGTAAAAGAAAAGCTTTGATATGTCATTTGTCTTTTTTCATTAAAGTCAATTGGCAATTCTTTAGTCAGAAATGGTTAGTGATGCAATCTTATTATTTATTTTCAACAGAGTTAACGAATTCGGGGTAAAATGTCTCATGTTTGTCATTAGATGATATTATTAACAAAATATAGTTAAGTTATCAATTTACCCCAGTAGTTAAGAGAACATTTATTGTTCTTAGAGATTATGGAGTTTGAGCACTAGCCGCTGTAGAAGAGTGATTAAACATACATTATCAAATGATTGAGAGTATATTCAGAATAGATACTACTTGTAATCATTTTAGTTTAAAAAAAGTTTTTTTTTTAAATTATTTATTTACCTTGTTTTTTTAAATAAAATTTGTTTATTTTTTAATATTTTAAATTCGGTCCATAATAATATTTGTTTATTTTTTAACCCTGAATAAATTAAGGCCTACCTTGTATACAAACTTATTTGAATCCAAATTTATTAAAAAAAACAATTTTTTCTCTCACTAAAACCGTTTCATCGGTTCACTTTCTTTATGTTGTGTGTTCAACATGAATTTGTATTGTTTCTTTGCGTTAGAAATTTATTAATCTATACAGTTTTCTTCATTTTAAAAATCCTTTCTATGTATTAACTTTTGTGTATGTGCTGTATTTATATTATTTTATATGTCATGTTATATATTAGTTATATCTTTTTGAACATAATATATTAGTTATATCACTATATTATATTAACGTATTTATAATTAATTTATGTTTTATATAATTCGTCACAATGATTATAATTGTAACTATAAATTCATTCAATGATGTATTAATATAAGGAAAATACTTTGATTTAGAGATTTATACGGTAGTTTATGAATTAAGGTTGTATGATGTAGAGTTTAAGGTTTGTGATTAAAATTTAAAGTTAAAAATTCATAGGATTAGGAATAAAGATTTAAATTTTAAATTTTACACCTTAAATATAAAGGACTATATAATTTTTTTACACAATTATTAAAAGGGGTAATCTTCACTGATGGTCACTTTTGTTTTGGGTTTGTTTTATTATGGTCACCCGAATTCAAAAAAGATTATTCTGGCCACTTACGTTCGAAACTGTTTTTGTTTTAGTCACTGGACCGTTAACCCTCCGTTAGTTAAAAATAATAATTTCTAATTTGACCCCAAAACTTTCAAAACTTCATTTTTCACCATCTTCCCCAAAACTCAATGAACTTCCCACTGTAGGGGAGAACTGCAAAAATCATTGATTAATTTCTTGATCTATTGAACTGCAAAAATGAAATGTCTACATGTTAGACCCCTCCTAATGAGGTATGCTGCTGTTTTTTTTAATTTAACTCAATTACATGTTAGACCCCTGCTAATGAGGTGGAAAAGTGTTGGCTTTAGCCGGGCTACTTGAAAAATTCCAATCCTATTTCCCTCGAAACAAAACAAGGTTTGGAGACTTCTTTATGTTTTAAAATAAGCCATAACAGGCTGCATACAATTGATATTTTAAGCTAGAGAGATTGACGTATAAATGCTTGGATGAGTAGTAATGTCCTGTTGCTTTTATTTTAAAATTATCTAGTGCTATTAATTATTTATTTTCTTATGGGTATTCTTCTTGATTATTGCATAGTGTACATTTTTTTTAATTCTGTTTATATTTAGTTTTAGATGCAATGAAGAGAATGACCTTTTTTTCAGCAATGGTCGTACTTCCCACTGCATGAGAGAACTGCAAAAATCATTGATTGATTTCTTGATCTATTGAATTACAAAAATGAAATGTCTACATGTTAGACCCCTGCTAATGAGGTATGCTGATGTTTTGTTTTTTAATTTAACTCAATTACATCCCTCCCATTGCTGAACCACGATTTATTTTGCGCCTGGAGGATTCATCTCTCCCATTTTCATCAACTGCAAAAATGAAGGAACAAAAATTATAGACGATTTACAACTCCAACCACATAAGAACAGTAAAAAGAGAGCAGCAAAAATATTGAGATAGAAGCACACCTTGCCAAACACACTGCAAGAAGTCCAGTGGAATAGGTTTTTAAAACTTCAGCATCCGAGGCTTCATTTCTTGTCAGGTCATGCTGGCGGTTCTGATCTTCAATAGAAGATCTAGGAATCTCGTTCATTACCCAAGCTTTGATGTTCTCCAAAACCGATTCTTAAAAAACATGAGGATACTATGACCCAGTTACAGATCAACAAGTCAGAAAACATCCTATAAAATTGATAGAAATTAAATACAGTTGACAGAAATAGAGAAGCTCACAATCCAAGTAACAGAACAGCTTAGAAGAAGTCTAGCAGCAGCTGCCTGGACAGCGGTTGAATATCTACTCTCAGAAAGAAACTTTGATGATATCAAATCGAAAAATTCATCATTCTCTTGAGTGCAAAAGAAAATGCTCCAAGTAAGAACTTTATCAAAAGAATAACAATGTTCTCAAAAATCATATCATAATACAATTATTGTAATTAGTATAATAACAATCTTATATTGCAGCAGAAGAAAAAAAAGAATTATGTTAAAGAAAAGTTAATTACCCTGATTAAGTTCCCCAACTGTCCAACATTGTGAGGTACGACCATTGCTGAAAAAAAGGTCATTCTCTTCATTGCATCTAAAACTAAATATAAACAGAATTAAAAAAAATGTACACTATGCAATAATCAAGAAGAATACCCATAAGAAAATAAATAATTAATAGCACTAGATAATTTTAAAATAAAAGCAACAGGACATTACTACTCATCCAAGCATTTATACGTCAATCTCTCTAGCTTAAAATATCAATTGTATGCAGCCTGTTATGGCTTATTTTAAAACATAAAGAAGTCTCCAAACCTTGTTTTGTTTCGAGGGAAATAGGATTGGAATTTTTCAAGTAGCCCGGCTAAAGCCAACACTTTTCCACCTCATTAGCAGGGGTCTAACATGTAATTGAGTTAAATTAAAAAAAACAGCAGCATACCTCATTAGGAGGGGTCTAACATGTAGACATTTCATTTTTGCAGTTCAATAGATCAAGAAATTAATCAATGATTTTTGCAGTTCTCCCCTACAGTGGGAAGTTCATTGAGTTTTGGGGAAGATGGTGAAAAATGAAGTTTTGAAAGTTTGAGGGTCAAATTAGAAATTATTATTTTTAACTAACGGAGGGTTTAACGGTTTAGTGACTAAAACAGAAACGGTTTCGAACGTAAATGGCCAGAATAATCTTTTTTGAATTCGGGTGACCATAATAAAACAAACTTAAAACAAAAGTGACCATCAGTGAAGATTAAAAGAGAACCTAAAATTTACACAATCTTGTTCCGAAACAAAGCGAGGGTTATAAGCCGTCCGATTTCTTGGTTAATGAAATGACCGTCTGATCAAAAAACAAGCGGGATATAAATATGCAGCTGTCCAAAAAAACCCTAGAAAGATAGTTAGGGGTTCATTTTGCCTTGGCGACGATCTTCCTCTGTATCTTCCGTTCACCTCCAGCCAAAGGTGCTGTGCTTATTAGATTCTTTCTCCTCATTGTTCTTCTTCCGGTCTATCATTTTGTTTGACCTTTAAACTGAAATTACAGGTAAGTCATGGTTAAGCATAACAATGTTATTCCAAACGGCCACTTTAAGAAGAACTGGCAGAACTACGTGAAAACCTGGTTCAACCAGCCAGCAAGAAAGGCTAGAAGAAGAATTGGTGTGTTTTTCTTTGGCTTATTGATGAATAAACATGTCTTTTTGGATTATCGAAGTTGATCCGTTCTTAATGGGATTTGGGATTTTTTTTTTCTTTTTTGCAGCAAGGCAGAAGAAGGCAGTAAAGATCTTTCCAAGGCCTACTGCTGGACCTCTTCGTCCGATTGTCCATGGCCAGACCTTGAAGTACAACATGAAGTTGAGAGCTGGCAAGGGTTTCACTCTCGAAGAGCTTAAGGTATTCTATTTTCTCTTCTCAATTTGTTTTACACTGTTTTTTGTTATGTTTTGAATCTAGGCGTGGTTTTTGTTCCTTTTTAAATTGTAGATTAGACTTTTTGATTAATTTCATAGTAATGGCAACAGTAGTTTCAAGTGATTGGAGAAATATATTAGTAGGTGTGACCGTTCAATCAAGTCGACTCAAATTTTGTTTCGAGTTGACACTTCATATTTTGCAATTTAAATTTTATTTGAATTTTGTTCGATTGGAGTCGAGTTCTATGAGTTTTTTTTCGCTTTGAGTGGAGTAAAAAAAATTGGTTTTTTCGAGTTGAATCGAGTTTTGCTCACCCTTATATATTGGTCATTTGATCTGTAATTTTTCACCCACTATCATCCCTATTTGTATAATTTTGCACTCACTGATTATTTTATCAGGCTGCTGGTATTTCAAAGAAGCTTGCACCCACCATTGGTATTGCTGTTGATCACCGCCGTAAGAACAGATCTCTTGAAGGTCTTCAAGCCAATGTTCAGAGGCTTAAGACCTACAAGGCCAAACTTGTTGTCTTCCCTCGATGCCCACGCAAGTTTAAGGTAATTTACATCATAGAACAATTAAAAGAAATTCGAATTTGTTGTTGGTTTTTTCGGTTTTTGATGCTTTGCCCCGTAGTCTGCAGCGATTGAAACTTTAGATACCTTTATTTAGTATGTTGTTTTTGCTTTCTGTTCATGTAGGCTGGTGATTCTACTGCTGAAGAGCTTTCAACTGCAACCCAAGTCCAAGGACTGTATATGCCTATTTCTCGTGAGAAGCCTTCGGTTGAGCTTGTGAAGGTCACGGAAGAGATGAAGTCATTCAAGGCATATAACAAGCTCCGTGTGGAGCGAACGAATGAGCGCCACATTGGTGCCAGATTGAAGAAGGCTGCCGAGGCTGAGAAGGAAGATAAGAAGTAAGTTTTGGTATTCGACTTGTTAAAGATGGTAGCCTTTTTTGTTTTCATCTTGTTGTCTTGAAATTGCAATTATAAAACCTTGGTATTACGTTTGTGATGCTGTTTTTCATTTTATTATGTTTAAATTTATTTTGATTAGCTGCACTGCTAAACACAATCTGGATTGATTTATGTGCTTCATCCAGATGCATTAAGTTTTTGATGTTGTGCTAATATAGGAACACTGCAAAAGCCCCTTTTTTAGAAGTTTTTTTCCCAGAAGCTTAATCATTCTGCATCATCATAGAACAATTTTGTACATTGGATTGAAAACGAACATATGATATGACAATATAGTACATGATGGGTCTTTTGTTGTGATAGAAAATAAAGAAATAGTTAATATATTCAAGATAATTATGTATTTACTGATTATTGTCTCAATTCATTGTATTTCATCTGATTCGGGTTGTGATATAGTCAATAAAATTTAATTCTTGAATAAAATTTTATTTTTTAATTTATTTCATCCATTCTATGACCAAAACATGGGAACACACTTTACACCACGATTTTAAGTTAGAAGACATATTTAAGAAATAGTAGATCTTTGTTTAAAAGGGTGGCAAAATACTAAATTTTAAATTTTAAAGTGTCAAATCACATAATAATCTATGAGTTTTCATGCTCACATGAAACTATTTATTTTGTATGTCATATTAATAAAAAAAATTAAAATCTTTATGAAAAAATTGAAATTTCAAAGCAAATTTTTAATAATAATTTATTATTATTAATTGCATGAAGTGTATATGGATTGCTAGATAAGATGTCGTATCAATGATATTTATTAGTTAATTTAGTGATTAAGAATGTTCATATTGTTCCATCTATAAATTTTGATCTTAATAATTTTAGTGTTTTCTTTTAAAATGTAAAATTTCTCTACTTAATAATAAATAATAATATTTTAATTAATAATTTTGTAAAAAAAAATTAGGGTAAACTACAACGGAGGTCACTCAATTATGGGTAAGGTTACATTTAGGTCACTCAATTATTAAAAATTACATTTGGGTCACTCAATTATGGGTAATGTTACATTTGGGTCATCTAATTATTAAAAGTTACATTTAGATCACTCAATTATGGGTAAAGTTACGTTTGGGTCACCCTTCATATTTAAAAAAAGTACATCAATTTATGTATTAAATTAATTAATGATTTCAAATTAAGTACTCTAATGTTAACGAGGATATACACGTGATTTCGAAGAAAAAAATGATTAAATTGATGTACTTTTTAAAATATGAAGGGTGACTCAAACGTAACTTTACCCATAATTGAGTGATCTAAATGTAACCTTTAATAATTGGGTGACCCAAATGTAACCTTACCCATAATTGAGTGACCCAAATGTAACTTTTAATAATTGAGTGACCTAAATGTAACCTTACCCATAATTGAGTGACCTCTGTTGTAGTTTACCCAAAAATTTAATTATTTGACTATTTTTAAAAGGTGGAGGTTAAATATTTAACTAGAAAGATGTGTAAAAATGACTAAACTATAAATCGAAATTATCTTTATACCAAATCTAAACCCCACGAAAAATCCTGATAATAGCTCTTGGTAATAAATCAAAGGATGAGTTTACAATAGATGACACACACTGCTGAATATCATTAACGCAATACACCATTAAATATTATTAATTTTTAAATAATTTTTAAAAAATTCAAAGGCTCGACAAGTAATTTATCACATTTCAAAATAAAACTAGATGAAATTATTCTATAAACCGTTCTCACAATCCCATCCATGGTCTTATCCAATTAAATAAACACATTATATTTATTTTTTACATAATATTTTATTATAAATTAAAATTTACAAAACATCATGTTCTTTCTTATACCTCATATATTTATTCTACTATATTAATAAATGAAAACGTTAAAAATAAAAATACACCTAAAAAAACTTAACCCACAAATTATGCTTATTTGGATCCAAAGTAACACACAAAAATAGAGTTCAAGATTAGCTTATTTGGATCCAATGAAAGTGTAAGGACTTATATAAAGTGACGAAGTTGAAGGGCTTCTATGTTATAGATGTGTTTATAGGCTTCAAATTAATTTAGATTTATAAAATTAAAATTAATTGTTTAATTAATATAATTCATAAAAGATTTTTTAATGTCGTTAAAATCATGATAACTTTATCACACTAAAATGTATGTGAAATTTCATTTAATTTGAAATTCTTCCATTCCAAGCAATCAGAAAATATGATCACTGAATTTAGTTTCATTCCAAAATAATTATTTATTTTAAAAATAATATTTACCAAACAAATAATTATCGGAAATAACTAGTTATTTATTTCAATGTATTCAATCATGTGCCTTTTCGTGGGTGAAAAATAACTAGTTAAAAATAATATTGTAGTTAATTTTTTTCAATCTACTGTACTTTTCAGATCATTTTAAAATATATTGTATTTGCTATAGTAACTTTGAAGACGATAAGTTTGCATTCTGTTTTTTTACAATATTTTTATTAAAAAATAAAGACAGTAAGCTTACATTTCGTCTTTCTATAATAACCTTAAAGGTAAATTGGCGGGACAAAATGGCAAATGCGGCAGATTTTAATTTTTTATTTAAAAAATAGAAACACTGTTCAAAGTCGGATTAAAAGGAATCCGACTTCAATGTTATTGTAGCAAATGCAATAGATTTGAAAATTAATCTGACAAGTGCAATATATTGAATTTTTTTTCAAATACAATATTCACCCAATTTCTCCTATTTTCGTGCAAATGTTCATGTTAGATAAATTCGTCAAGAGTTATATTAAGTTAGTGGAGAAATCGAATGGACATATATAAGTTGGGCTATAATAACTTATGTAATTGAATTCTAACATTGAACCTAATAAGTGGTCACAATAAAAAAAAGTTGATAATATTCATCTAAAGAGACATGAGCTCAATTACTTTATCTGTAAAGTGTACATTGTCAAAGGGTCAAAAATATGTATAAACATATAGTAACTTGTAATTTACATTTTACTATAAAAAAATCTAACGTTATATCTATCAGTTTATTAGTCTTAGTTCCATACTTAAAAAACTTGAGATTGAAATTCTTTAGCTTTTATTTGTTCATCATTTTGATATATATTTTTAAAGTTCTATAACATTTTTATAATATAAATTATTAGCTAGTCAATGAATAATTTCAAATCACTTTAACATTATTTGCGATTGCGTTATATATAAACTATATAATGTCATTTTTAAAGATATCCTTAACTTTTGACGAAAGATATCGTAACGATTTAAATCTCACATCAACATTTCTATGTTGATCTAAGCTCTTAATAACCTGATTAAAAGAGTAAGTGAGCTTTGCTGGAGACATAACTTAGGCCTAGTTGGATGGGTATTGGCCTAAAATGTGACAAAGGGGGATTACAAGGCAAGAGCTAAAATGAATTATTGAAAAACTTAATAAAATTGATATAATTGCTATATTTAAATAAGTATTTTCTCTAGATGAAAGAATATGCGCTCTAAAATGCAAATTTATTTTATCGGCTAGAATTTGAAGAATTTTCAAAGGACTAACATATTTAGGCCCAATATGTTGTTGTATTCTTACCAATATTTGGAAAGTCAACCTCACCTCTGACCCATGAAAAATTAAACGTCTCTCTATTTCTTCTACTAAATTCGCGGCATAAATGAGAGAAAAAGGTAAAAAAATTACATTATTTTTCTAAATCACAAGAAAATTATAAAAAATATTTTAAGAATTTCATTTTTTCTTCCTCAAACACTTTCTAATTTTACGAACATAAAGAGGGAAAAGAGATTGAGAACTTTAAATTATATCAAAATTTTATAAAAATTTGTTAAACTATCCTTACCAGAGAGACGTTGATGATTGTCTTCGGTCGAAATTTTTGTTTTGAGTGTTCAAAGTTTTAAGATTAAAAAATGCAGAGTGAAGAACGCATATGTAAAATGACTTACCAAGTTTTACTCCGTAAGTCAATTTGTGGAAAATGAGGATGGTTTTTCTATTGACCGTAAAACTAATTATTTTGACTGGAAAAACCGAAAAATATAAAAATTATTTTTCGTGAAACAAAATTCGTGAAACAAACAAACCCTTAATATCATCATAGTATCAATCAATTTTATTCTTTTAACTAATTAAAAAAGATTTTGAGAATTGATAAAGTTCGATAAGTGAATTTTGTATCTAAAAAAAAGCTTCATTTTCTCCAATTAGAAAATTTTTAATTTTCCCTTTGGGACTTTCATTTTTTTATATATTTATTGTTTTGGTAATTTAGTTAGATTAAATGTTACAAACTCAGTTGAAAAAAAATAAGATTCTAGTGGTGATAAATATTTTATAATTTTATAGGAGAATTATAATTATTTTCCTATAACATGTCTTATTTAGATTTTAAAATTTATATTTAAATTATTTTTAGAATAGTTTTAAGCTGATTATAAAATAGTATCTGTTCATAATATAAATTTAAATTTTAGAGTTTATAGTTATTTAAATAGAATTTAGAGTATCAAAATAATGATGTTTTTTCTTTCCTCCCCAATACATAAAAAGTAATATCCCTTTTATATAAATTTTAAATAAAATTGTGATTTTAAAATTAAGTTTAGTAAGAATTTGAACAAATTCGTATTAAGTAGGAGTAGTATATTTTAAGATAAAATGTTTTGTTTTACCCATATGGCCTAATTTAATTTAAAAATAGTGTATTTAAATTTTAACCTTTATTAAAACTCCCGAGCCTCTTTCGACTCTCTTCCCGAACCTCTTTCGTCTCTTTTCCCACATCCGTCGCCGCCTGTCCAAGCATCGCCACCACCGCACTGTCCAAGCCTCCGTCTCATCTTTTTCTACCTCCGATCTCTCACCCAACCCCTCTCTCGCCTCAAAGTCTCCGACGGTCAAGGAATTCAAATAAGGTAATTTTTAAACCCTAAACTTAAATTCAAGATTTATACTTGTATCATGAAATTTTGATATATTGATTTCCTAAATTTAAAATTCAGTACTCATAGTTATCTTGTTTGAAAGCTGGCAGTTGTGCCTACTTTGTTCATGGTTCTAATCAATCTTCTTCTTCGTTTAAGGATGTTCTTCCTCGTGGTTGCTTTTGAAGTGATTATTTGTGCGTAATTCTTATTTTTTGTGTATCTGTCGTCTGTTTGTCTCTATCTATCAAGGGGGGAAATGATGTAAACAAGTTTTTGATTCCTCAATTTTTTAGGTATTGGTACAGGCACACTTTATGTTCAGAAAGCATACACTTGCCCTCTTTCAGATCTAGCGCTTCTTTATGTTTCTTAAAACGGCATAATACCCAGCCACTCTTATGAGTTCTTCTTCCTGTTTTTGTTTTTGTTTTTGAGTTATCTGTGTTGATCTCATCTACAAGCAATGTCCAGTCTAGTTTTAAGTGTGTTATTTTTCCATTGAACTTTACTCTTGTCTAAGATGAAGAAATTTTAAGCATCTCTGTAATTTTTGAAGAAAGCTTTAAGAAAACCATCTTAACATTCAAGGTAGTCTTATGATTCTACCTTCCTTGTCCTCTATTGTTAGTGGTATTGATATTTATTCCTCCTTTATATATTATATGTATGTATGTATGTGGTATTGATCATATCCCCAAGTCGTTTTCAGATAAAGTACGGTATGTACAATTCTCTAGTTGTTCCTTTCTGATTATCTATCTAAATTGCAAATACCTTAAGTAACACCTCTGTTTATATTGAATTAGGCTTTCAGGAAGCCATCGATGGATCTTATCCAAACGTATGCAGATAGTAGTGATGGTGAAGGTCAAAGTCACCAGCCATCCACTTCATCTCCAGACTCTTCACCCCTACGACTCATACCCTCCAAATCTGCTGCACCCAAGGTTGATGACACAATGCTGGCCCTAACTGTAGCAAAAGCACACCAAGCTCATTCGAAGCCCATTGATCCAACCCAACATGTTGTTGCCTTCAATCCTACCTATGACCAACTTTGGGCTCCTATCTATGGCCCAGCTCATCCATATGCCAAGGACGGCATTGCCCAGGGCATGCGCAACCACAAGCTGGGATTTGTTGAGGATGCCTCCATTGATTCTTTTGTTTTCGATGAGCAATACAACACCTTCCACAAATATGGTTATGCTACCGACCCTTCAGGAAACAACTATATTGGTGATTTGGATGCTTTGCAGAAAAATGATGCCATTTCAGTCTATAACATCCCACAACACGAGCAAAAGAAGCGAAGAATTGAGAAAAAGAAGGATGTTGAGATGGAGGAGGATGAGGTTGTGGGGGGTGAGAATGAGGTTGATCCAACAGAGATTGATAATCCAGCTACTGATGTGTGGTTGATGAAGAATAAAAAGAGTCCTTGGGCAGGTAAAAAAGAGGGGGTGCAAGGAGAGTTGACTGAGGAGCAAAAGAAGTATGCAGAGGAGTATGCAAAGAAGAAAGAAGAGAAAAGCCATCAAGGTGAGAAAGGTGAGCACGTGGTGGATAAGACTACTTTTCATGGAAAAGAGGAGAGAGACTACCAAGGAAGGTCTTGGATTGCTCCTCCTAAAGATGCAAAAGCAACAAATGATCATTGTTACATACCAAAGAGATTGGTACATACTTGGAGTGGGCATACTAAGGGTGTCTCGGCTATTAGGTTCTTCCCCAAATATGGCCATTTGATTCTCTCTGCTGGGATGGATACTAAAGTGAAGATCTGGGATGTGTTTAATTCAGGGAAGTGTATGAGAACATATATGGGTCATTCAAAGGCAGTGAGAGATATTTCATTTTGTAACGATGGCACTAAATTTTTGACTGCCGGATATGACAAGAACATCAAATATTGGGATACTGAAACCGGGCAGGTTATTTCAACTTTCTCAACTGGGAAGATTCCTTATGTGGTTAAGCTTAACCCTGATGAAGATAAGCAGAATATTCTTTTAGCGGGTATGAGTGATAAAAAGATTGTTCAGTGGGATATTAATACTGGACAAATCACGCAAGAGTATGATCAACATTTAGGGGCAGTGAATACCATTACATTTGTGGATAACAACCGGAGATTTGTTACTTCAAGTGATGACAAGTCACTTCGAGTATGGGAATTTGGAATTCCTGTTGTTATAAAGTATATTAGTGAGCCTCACATGCACTCTATGCCATCTATTTCACTTCACCCCAACAATAATTGGCTTGCTGCTCAAAGTTTGGATAATCAAATTCTTATTTACAGCACCCGAGAAAGATTTCAGCTTAACAAAAAGAAAAGGTTTGCTGGGCACATTGTTGCTGGCTATGCTTGCCAAGTCAACTTTTCACCAGATGGGCGGTTTGTTATGTCAGGAGATGGAGAGGGTAAGTGCTGGTTTTGGGACTGGAAGAGCTGCAAAGTATTTAGAACTCTCAAGTGCCACGAGGGAGTTTGCATTGGGAGTGCATGGCATCCTTTGGAGCAGAGTAAAGTTGCAACTTGTGGCTGGGATGGCTTGATCAAGTACTGGTGAGTGACCTTTTATATGATGACCTTTTTAGTTGGATAATTTTATTGTTGCTCCAATTTCCATATATTTATATTTTGCTACTGCTTTATTCCCCCCTTTTATTTTGGTTGGAAGTATGATCATTCTTTAAATATCATTAATTGGTTAGAATATTTTGCTCTGCTGCAGAAACCCTTTATCAAAAGCCTTACAAACATTTAAATTTCCATCCCCATCTAGAGCATATCACCTCTAATTATTGTAGTAGTGCAATCATTCAGTTAGAGTACAGAATTGTGTAGGATTGTAGTAAAACTAATTGCAGGGGGAATGCTTCCAACATTATGAGCCACATAGTTCCTTGGTTCCACTACTATGTTTACATAATACATGCCTACAATATTGCATACTGCAAAGCAACTCCACTTTGATGAGAAACGGGCATTGGCAACGAAGTTGAGCCTGTCATAATCTGTAGTTTTGTTGGACACACTACCCTTGTAGTTTGTAGTCTGTACCCTTGATTAAGGCCAATAGCTTCATCCAAGAGAGAAATGCTATGCTCTTATTAGGACTAGTCAACATTAAGAAGCCTTTCCTTCATTATCAAATAAGAAACAATACAACAGCTCCTGCATATCCATTCTGCTGCTCAAACAGCCCTATCAACCATCATCCACCAAAAACCTTCCTTAGTCACTTTGTCACCGTCAGACTTGAACAGATGCAGTTACTTTTGGTATTTTACTCTCTTTAAAAAATAAAATGTCAATAAATGGTCGTAACCTGTTACTTGTTTTGCAGGGACTAATCTTGTTTGAAAGTGTTTCGGCAGCCGAGTCAAGTTTAGAAGAGGGATTGGAGTCTGTTTGTTGGAAACCGAGTGCGCATAAAAAAATAACGTAACTGTGTAACAATACCCTCTTTGAAGCTGTAAAGATTTGGCAAAGATGTTGTGGTCAGCTGTGATGGAATTTGTAGTTTTCTACTTATGTTGCCTGTTGTGTGGATTATACACAAGATGCTCAGAAATTTTTATTTGTTCTTCCCTTTTTCCCTGCCCTTACTTTTGCTACGGTTTTTTCGACCGTTGTTACTGCCCAACCAACCATGTATTGCTTGTATTTTCAGATTTCCAACGAAGATGTAGAATGGTTAAATGGGGGTTCTAATCCTTTAATGAGAATTAGGTGACATTGGTTAAGATATATTTATTACCATTTGGATTTTTTATAAAGAAATGCTTATTGAATTAAAGGAATAAATTACAGTATTAATTATATTCCCTTCTGATCGCGAATTCTGCGTGTTGAAAATTATATCTTCAAAGTAGGGGAAAGATGCATGTCATATTAGGGGTATAGACATTCATTGAATCGAGTTAAAAAAATTGTGCTTTTTTACGACTCAAACTCTATTTAAAATTTTTATGATTCGATCTAATTTTATGAAACTTAGCTCGAATTTTCACTTGTATAGTAAAATTTGTAATGTTTCCCCCTAGTATCCATTAGAATGAACTTAATAACTTAATCCTTTGCATTTTGTTAGCTCATATAGGGGTAGGTGTTGGATACAAATTTTAAAGTTACTTTATGTCCCTGGTTAAAATAAGAAAGACATTTGTCATCTAATATAAGTCTCGTGATTAAAATTTGTAATGTTATTTAATAAAACAAATTCCATATAAATTATAACATATTCAAAGTAGAATTTTTTAGGACAAAATAATAACGAGAGTATGGAGTCAAAGAATTAATGAGAATAAAGAAAGAATTTACAAAAAATACCGTTTGAATGACCAAATTGAATAAATTTAAAGTTAAGGGGATAAATTAAAAAATAATAAAATTATTGTTAAAAATATGGATTGAAGTTACATAGATACTCTATAGGGGTAGTGGAGCATGTGGTTCAAATTAGATAAAAATAAACTTAAAACAAAGGAAGAATTGAAGAAATGAAAAAATCATACAAAGATGAGTGGTTAAATTATAAAAATTAAAAACTTATTTTCAAAAATAGATTGAAGCTAAATATGTATTCTATATTGATTTAGGATCATTTGGTTCAAATATGATAAAAATGAACTTAAAATGAAGAAAGAATGGAAGAAATAAGGAAATCAAGGTCTAAATCTTGAAAAAAAAAATCAGTTTTCAATTTTTTTTGAGTTGGCAAAATCAAACTTGACTCGAACTCAAAATACACTACAGTGACTCGAATAATTCAAAATAAAAAAAAAATCAAATTCAGTCAAAATTTGCTCAACCTTGTATCATATGCATCGGAAAACTTAAACTTTGTGAAACCAATTGAATCGTAAGTTTAAAGATTGGTTATATTAATTTAGTTTTGATTTTAAATTTCAGAATAGTTTAAACAATGATGTGAATATGAATCACTATTAAATATATATCTTTACATCAATTTTGGTTTGAGAACTGAACTTTACATGTTTTAATTTTTTTGTTAAGTTAGTATTAAATATAAACATATTCAGGGTAAAGCATGCATTAGCTAGTAGTTGTTAGTAGAATATTTCATCCTAGTTTGTCACTCATACCGCGAAAATAAAATTCTTTAGGATAAAACATCAGCTAAACATGTTTGGGAAATAATGTTATCACAATTGAATTTGTAAAATGTAAGTAGCAATATATTTCCAAGAAAATAACAAAGTCATATAAAGCATGCCGTTTGTCACCAATTTGTAATAGAATTTGCAACCATTATCAGTAGTTTATTCAACAGTAACATGCGGCAAATGGTCCAACAAAGGTTTAGTATCAAGATTCATGTCAACAGTGACGGAAATAAGATTTTTTTAAAATGAGAGAACAAAGGTGAGAATAAATTTTTTTGAGTAGAGGGGACAATTACCCTATCCTCATATAACTTCGTCCCTGCATATCGATGTCATTTTTTATACTATAGCTTTTTGTCTAAAATCTTATAGAAAATAAATTTAATCTTCAATACAAATGAAATATTATTTCTAAAGAAAATTGTGTATATTATAAAATCATGGGAAGAACTATATAATTTGGAAACAGTTTTATTTTTGTTATTTTTCTAGGTTCATTGGCTTACAAGAAAAGTTTTCAACAAAGCCATGAATTGAGGATGGGTCCACATTAAACAAAAACAGAGATATTCCAATTCTACTGTACCTCTTAAAACACAAAGTTACAGTGCTAAAAATACAACATGCAAAAGAAAAAAAATGCAAATATTCTTAGTAGTCATCACCTCTAGATATAACTTCTTTGCAGGTTGGCCGCAGCAAGATGGTATGTTCAAACTGAGAGACATAGCTTCCCTTCACATCGCATAGCGGAGGGTACGGCTGCAAGGAGTTCTTCATTAGTCTCGACTTTTTGAAGCATAAAACAACATGAAAGCATGGTCACAAATTCAGTCGAATTTAAAACCATTCATGATATGTTCTTTAACAATTTATTTGATTCCGTTCTGCAAGCAGAAACACCATGATAGTATCGATCTCCCTTTCTAACCTACATTATCACCAACTGGCAAAGCACAATATGATTGATGCTCTCTATTTTTCTTGAAGAACCTGTGTAACTGTTGCATATCTGGGTTCAGGGATTATAAACATTCAAGAACCCTCCACATACATTGATCTCTATATTGGCGGATGCAAGTCGATACCGTAAAGCTAAATGATGGCTAGGAAATAGCCTAGAGCATAGCATGAAAGGCTACCAAAAAGTTTGTGATAATGACTTGAAACAAAGTGCAAAACCAAAAAATTCAATATAAAGTGAAGATCAATAGCGAGATGCTCTACCTGAACAATGCCAGCATCACATAAATTCTTCAGTGCCATCAGGTATTTGGTCTCTCCCAAGCGATCCAAATACCGTCTACAGAAGGCCAATGTAGAGAAGTTCTTATTTATTGTAGCTAGCAGCTGCTTAGCTCTAGGCAACCTCAGTGGAATATGCCCCGCATCAAAGTTTTTCATATAATGGCTGCACTCTAGATCTTCTCTGACATACCCTTTCCCTGCAGAAAAATAAAAAAGGAATGACTGGTTAGAGTTACACACAAACTACAATCTACTAGGTAGAAGATTCAATTCCCCATCTGATGATATATATTACCAGTAGAAGCAAAGGTTTCGATGGCAAAAAATTCACCCTCTTCCATTTTTGTTTGCTCCCCACCTTTCACAATAGGAACTGATTTTCCAGCATGTATCTGATAGGGCCCAATGCTGTGTCCATTCAAGTTACGTATGCTTCTAACTGCCAAAGACATATAAATACCCCAGAAAAAGTTCATATAAAGGACATGCTATTTACTAAATATGGACTTCAGTGTGCTCAATGTATGGTAATTTCATTTATCTATTTGACCATATCATTTTAAAAAATTTCAGCAACTTCAACCATTCACTGCTCTCCAAAGAGAAGACAGTTCAAACCAAATGTTATTATTTGCAGTTGGGAAACCAAAATGAGGATATGCTGTTGAAAATTGTATCAAAATCATGCAAATCAAATGAAATTAAAGGTTTTAGTTACTGTCCACTATATAAGATACTCATGAAGTTTTTTGATGTGATGTCAACTAAATGCAATTCCATCAAAACATTATCTTAATTTTACTCAAAACGTTAGAAATCCAAGGAAACTACAATCATTGTACATTTCATCTTGCAGACATATACTTTGATGGTTGCTGAATACAAGGCCACTTATTGACATTGACAGTTATGTTCAATGATTAATGCTAATTAACCAAAATCTAAATTTGCAGTGGTGATATTATAAATATAAAAAATATAATAAATCTTATTTAATCGTATATATCTTCAACAAAATTTTCTACCTTGAAATACCTTCCCATTTATTTCAACCTCATATGATTCCATCACCTCTTGAATTGCAGCACCAACATCACAAAGACGGACATCAATACCAGCTTCCTGAACAATTAAATGACCATTAAATTATGACCGCTTAGGTAAATATTTCAGTGAAATTAGAGAACCTGAGTTTGAAAAAACCTCATGATGACACCATCTTTTCATCACAACAATTTCAAGGTTGAATCATCAAAGAAATAGACACGGAAAGCCTTGTTTTGGGCTTGAAGGACTCATAGGGAAGAAAAAATTGTGTGTGTGTGTGTGTGTGTGGGGGGGGGGGGGGTACCTTAGAGGGCGTCTTCAACTAATACAAGAAAGAGAAGGGAAGCAAGCACTAAGCATAACAAGAACATCTTCGCATATTTTTTAGTTCATGTTCGAGTGAAAAATTTCAGTGCACCATCAACATAGTCCATTCCGAATTCTAAATTTAAGGCCCCTTTGATTTATTTTCAACCATATGAGACATCTCTGTTGTACCTTTTTCCTTCATTACTAGTTTTCTCCAGTCTCCACCCAAAAAAGGCTAGCTAACAGAAATTGTGTCCAGATTCCATAACAACACATAAAAAACATTTCTGTAAAGTCTATGCACAAAACATAATTCTGGAGTGCCAAAATTTTCATCCTAATAATGATAGTAATAACAACTTAATTTATATTCATATCATTGCCAATCAAGGTGACAGTCACTTCACTAGAAAAGATAAGAGTTTCAGGAGATACTTGAGAGTTGAGACATGAAATAGTTGATACTAGAATAAATAAAGAATTGAAAGCCAAAAAATGGCTTAAGTTTCTTTCCATTCATCAACACAACAATTTTAAAAAAATGCTCAAGAAAAAATATGTAATAGCAAGAAAGCAAAAAACTAGACCAAAATTATCTCTTGAAGCACACAGAGTGGATGCAGTACCTTGATGCCTGTATTGGTTGCTTCACGAGAAGCTTCAAGAAGTAGATCATACATAGGATTAAATGCCACTGTAAAGGCACAATCAACTATATATCCTGCAAAGCCAATAACTCATTTTTTTATAACACCTCTAGCTCAAAAGAAATATCACAATTCACAAGAATCACAACTCCTTATGAAATTACTCATCTAACCAGCAAATAGAGCAGAGTAAAAGAGTACAAGACGGAGCAACCATGGTATTACCATCAATATGAGTTCCAAAATCCAACTTCATCACATCATCATACTCAAGGACAGTCTTATCTCCAGAATTGGGAGTCCAGTGAGCAGCAACCCTGATAGACCAAAAAGGTTTGAGTATGAATACAATATGCTACAGTTATGTTGACCCATCAAAAGTTAAACATAAAACTAACCAGTTCAGAGAGCATCCAGTAGGAAATGCAATCCCAGCTTGCAAACCATTCTCTGAAATTAGCTTGCGAACTGTGTTCTCCAAGGTCTCACACAGGTCAGTCATTAGCATTCCAGGTTTTAAGATGCTTTTGATATATTTCCGAACCTAAGAATGAGAAAGCAATACTAGTGATGGTCAAACGCTATAGCAAAAGTCCCCAAAGTCAAACTCGCCCATATCAAATAACATTCATACATAACACCAAGCGGCAATTTATGCAAAAAATAAGACAACATACAAACCTGACGATGGACTTCAGCTGCTTGGCGCACAGCATTATATTTTGGCTTCTCGAGACGCTCCAATTCTCTCTTCTCCTCAGAAGTAGTCCTCCACAAATTACTATAAAGCAATCAAATAAATAATTTTCAAGCTTTACAGACAAATATAATGAGATGCACTTGATACTACCATTAATCAATACCGGCAAGCAGAACTGAAGACATAAAAAACTACACTGCAAAAAAGCAGGGAAATAATGTAAAATATATTTGTGTTTGTTTTTTATATTCCGAAGGAAGAAATGTATACCTTTCTGCAATCAATCAAATTCTTCCTCAGACAACAGCATCCAGACATAATTATCTTCTCATTTAAAGTATAACATAACACTTTTACTTTCTGAGCTTAAGACAGCTTAAAGATTTACTAGTTTTTACATAAATACAACAAAGAACAATCATCAAAGGGAAAAAGAAGATATGTTTGACTTTGGCTTCCTACAAATTTCTTGTGTTGCAATCAACCCTTTTGTATACTATAATTTCAAAAGAAAAAGAACAAGCATTGAAGATCTTTTTTCAGCTGTAGGAGTTAAGGGGGGGTGGGGGGGGGGGGTGGAGTACACTTGTATTTAAGGTTAGTTTCAAGAAAATTGCATGACTCACTCATCTTTGTACTGTTGAATTTCACCCTCAGGAAACTCCTTAGATGGGAAAAGGTCAACAACAGGAATAGATGGAGGGTCAGTCTGCTTCAGTGGCTCCTTCTTTTTCCTGAACATAATAATGTCAAACTCTCAACTGAGCATCTTCAACAAGAACACAAACTAACCAAATTTAGAAGCAGGTTCTCACTTGCTTTTATTTTTCTTTTTCTTCTTCTTCGCAACTTCTGCTGGGGAACAGTTTTAAGAATGCAGAAAATTGAGATATTAGAAAGAAAAAGTGCAGCTGTATTTTATAGAAAATAATAGTTTAAAAAAAACTTTACAATATGAAAATTTGTACTAAAAAAGCACAATAATTAAGCTCCCATACAATTCAAAACTAAAATAAAGAAAATACCACTAAAATATGAAGCCTTTAAGAGAAGCATCGCCATCATCTTATTGGAACAACGTATCTTAAAGCAAAACCAAATGGGTTGGGAATTGAAACTTGGAAAGAGATAGAAGCAATAATCACAATTTAGACATCTACTATTATCGGTCATATGATAGACGAGCCAAATATAACAAAAATTTATAAGTGTAATTATACAGCCACGTTCCTCGACTTAGACTATGAGCCATATTGCCAATATAGAACTAATCATGTTTCAAACTCACACTCCACACACAAAAAAAAAAACAGAATAAAATAACACGGGCTCTTCGTATCCCAGGAATCTGCAGGTGCCACTGCCAATAGCAATGCACATTGCAGAAATAGTGTTAGATTAAGAGAAGCTCACAAAAGAAATTATACTAAAAACAGATAAACAAGATAAGCACTAGAAGAGTAGGATTTCTGCAAGAACATAAAATGAGGTGTCATACTTAATTACACACACAAAAGGAACCTTTGGCCCTTAGCATGGTTAGCAATGCCATTCAGCACACTAATAGAACTTACAAAATAAAAAAAGGCGTGATATAAAGGAAAGATAGAGTTGGACACTTATGAATAATGAATGGAAGGAATAGAAATGCATTAAGGGAAAATGTAACTATTAAAACACCACGAAAAAGAGAAGTGGAAGCTAAATTACAATAAATATACACAATCCAACTCTAGTTTTAGTCAAAAGTGACAGCTCTATCATGCTAGGACCTAGAGGTGGCAATAGGGCATCAAATCAGGTTAGGCTGCTTTAGATTTGTATGAAATTTAGGGTAACTTAGGCTATCCTAAGTTCAGATTAATCCAAGCTATATTGGATTTTAAGTTCGCTTGTTTTCTATGATCAATCAACTCTTCCCACATTTTTAAGTGCAAATGAAAAATAATTAATGCAGGTTTGGGCTATTTCTAGGAGATGAGATTTGGGCCTCTAACTTGTTCTATAACTTCAAGTCAAAGGATTAGGTTTAAGAGAGTAAAACATATTCAGTAGGAGTTTTCCACCTTTATAAGAAACCCCATAATACTTGAAGTGAATGGCACACGGCCGAGCAATACGATGAGCTAACCTAAATAGTAAATATAAAACAAAAAGTACTTATATACATGAAACTTAAAAAAAAACACTTTAGGGCTCCCTGGCATCATTGCCAATCTAATGCCTATAAAATTATTTAGTTTTATTTTAAGTATGTTAAAACAGAAAGGACCTTCGGTTATTAAAGGTTTGTTACAAACTTCTAAGGATTTCAAAGCATTGAAGTGCCAGCGCCATATTTTCGGTTATTAAAGGATTTCAAATCACCTGTGCCCCCATCTTCATCTTTTTGAATAGACGAAGAGTTTGCAGATAAGTCATCGTTGCCATTTGATATCTCTAATTTCTCAGTGCCATTTGAAGTCTCCAAGTCCAACTCCTCATTGTCTCCCGCACAAACATCATTATTCACTATCTCAGTAGCCATCACTGAAGACCCTGTTTGCACAAACCTCATTGATACAGAATCCACATTGTTCAAATAATAAAAGGATCACCCAAGTTCTGAATTTGAAGCATGGCATTCACAATCAGTATAAATATCTTTATTCACACGCAGAAGCTAAAAGAAGCAACCTTTTGCCACCTTCACCGGAATATTCCCGTGAAACTAGCTCATACAATATTCGTATCCGACAGAGTTGATAGAGGCGGAAAAGGTAACAATAAAATCAATTTTTTTCAGAAATGGCTTGCACACAAGATCAAGAATACACCCACCACCAGGAAAAAAAACAAAAAAAAACACCTTTTATTCTGTTAATTGAAGCAGTATATGGGTTTGTTTCATTATAACCGAAAACAGAGAGCGAAAGATTAAAAGAAATACTCCAAGAAAACGTAAAGCGCCAACAAGCAAACATAGAAAGCGAGATGATTACCGCGTTAGTTCGATCGGCAAAGCAAAGCTCCGTGATTAATCCCTTTTCTTTCTATAGGGAAAGAGAAAGAGCGCGAGAAGTGGAAGAAAAAAAACCCTCTTCGGTTCAGAAGTGAAAGAAATACCAAATTTTCTTGCTTCTGCTTTTTTAGTCTTTGTATATTTTTCTTGCGAGTTGGGTCATCGGTGAGAATAATAAAAGGAGCCCATTCTTTTTACTTTTTCTGGGCCTTCAACTTAATTTCACACAATTATTTAAAATTGTCAAAAACAAAAAACAAAAAAATTAAACTTAAAGAAAAATCTATAGAGAAGAAGGTAATCAAGTAGAAGACGATTGCAAATATTACCTAAATATATTGAAATTATTAACATTCTAATGTGTTACCATATTTATAATATTTTGAGTATATATTCAAAATATCATTAATTTTGTCAATAATTTTTAGAGCGAGTGATTAAAGTTCTCAATTGACACCTTCATTTTTCTTATAAGTTGTGGGTTCTAAACTCACCAGAAGCAAATTATTCATTTTACTCCCCTTAGTTAGGAATTGTTCAAAAAAATATTATTAATTTTTTTCGATACCCAATTTGTTACAATTTGGTAACATTTTTGGTATTTAAAAGGAAAAGCATGCTTAGAAGGGTGCATGTATTAATTAATATCAAGATTTGAGTCAAAGCACGCCTTAAAATCCAGACGATTAATCTTGAAAAAAAAATTGTAAATGCGAAAGGGATTAATTGCATAAATGCATAGTTAAGTATTTGAAGGACTAATGCGCATGTATATTGTGTAGTCAAGTTCAAACAATGAAAACGTAAAGTTCAAACAAATGATTAATTTAGATTAACATTTTTAATCAGTATGATGTAAAATAAAAATATCATAATTACAATTAAAAAAATAATTACACTTGTACTATTTGAACTAAACATTAAAAATGTTCAAATTTCACTCGTTCAATAATTCGATTTATTTGAATATCACTCCATAATAAAATGAATTTCTAATTTTTCCCTAACAAATCCAAAAGAACTTGGATATATCATTTCCATCCTATCATTCCAACTCTAAATAAAAAATGAAAGATTCATTTTAAAAGATGACTCCATTGCTTCTAGTTTTTGCCCCCTTTTTCTATGATTCAAATATACATGTAGAAGGAGCAAATCCCAACTTGCTATTTAAAAGATCGAATTCCCACAAATGATTTTGCTGCAAAATATTTCCGATCACCATCGATCCAGGCCACGGTGTCGAGGTGAACCCGAGGCACTTCTCGCCCTCCGCGGCATCGAGCACGTAACTCTTCACCGGCGGCGTCAACTTAGCTCCGTCGCCGAAATGGATAGCCAATTTCGGCATCATAGACTCCTTATACCCCGTGTCATCGAAACAAATCTCCGGCCCCTCGTTGCTCCTCGGCAGCCTCTTGAATTTGCTAAACGGAGCGTCGAAAGCCGCGACGACTCGGTCGAACACGGGTTTAACAAGTTGAGTTAAACTGAAACCGGAGTCGACAATAACCCCACCGCCTCTCTTAACATCCCATACATGCGGCGGGATATCCAGCATTACACCGTCGATGGAGATTCCGGAAACGTTTACAGCATAAAATGGATTCACAATCCCCAGGATCAGCTCCGTGTACTGAAATTTCGGCATCGTGGGATCGTTAACTTCGCCGAAAACAAGGAAGTTGACGAGGTTGCTCGGGCTGAGATGATCGACCAAGCAATATGAAAACTTGTGCCCGAATTTCTTAGCTGCTTTCACTGCGAATGAATGCCATTCGAAACCTAACCCCATCACGCCATCAATGTCGTGGAACTCTCCCAGTATGGTTTCGCTGCACCCGATTATTACGTCCGGCACTTTAACTTTTTGGCCGTTTGCCAGGCGTACTATAGCCGTGTCGTTGCCGAAGAGTCCGAGCACCGTCGAGCCATCCGAGTACCTACAACACCAACAAGCTTTACAAGTTGCAAAAGGGAATTTCAAGTAAACGGGGATAAGGGTGTTATAACGGTTGGTTCGGTTATTAACCGAATCGAACTATCCGAACCTAAATTAGCCGAACTTTTAAAATTTTAATTTTTAATTGAACCAATTTTTTTAAAATCATTAACCGAACCATAAAAAGTTCGATTAATTCGGCATGTTTTCAAATTAGCTGAAACTTAGCAATTTAAGTAGCAATAAATTATATATATATATTTTGTTAGAGATTTTTTATTTTTAAACTTCATTTTTTCTCATTGAACTTAAAATGGAGATTAAAATATAAGTATTTGGTTTAAATGTTATGGAAAATTGTTGAGATCTAGGTTTAAAATTAAAAATATATTAAATTTTCGGTTAATTTGGTTAATTCGGTCCCTTAACCGTTTTCGAACCAAATTCACTAATAATCGAACTTTCAAATTACTTTTTTAAATCATTAACCGAGCCATAAAAAGTTCGGTTAATTCGGTATGTTTTCAAATTAACTGAAACTTAGAAATTTAAGTATCAATAAATTAAAAAATTATATTTTTTTGTTAGAGATTCTTTATTTTTAAACTTCATTTTTTTCTCATTGAACTTAAAATGGAGATTAAAATATAAGTATTTGGTTTAAATGTTATGGAAAATTGTTGAGATCTAGGTTTAAAATTAAAAATATATTAAATTTTTGGTTAATTTGGTTAATTCGTTCTCTTAACCGTTTTCGAACCGAATTAATTAATAATCAAACTTTGAAAAGAAATTAAACCGTTAATCGACCGAAGACTTAATTAACCGAGTTAAATTTTAATTTAGTCAATTAATTTGATTTTAACCGATCAGTGAACACCCTTAAACGGGAGATTAAAATTGGATTTAGATGTACCTGTAATCATAGGAACAAGGATCCGTCGGGCGAGGACAATGCTGCAAAGAGAAAGACCGAGCAAGGTCCTGCTTGCAAATATCTGAGGAGCATGGGATTGGACGAAACGTACGTGATGATTTAGCATTAAATATCCTTTCATGAAGGCTAACCCTATCTTTAAAACAAGCTCTGCACTTGTATTTGCATTTCATCCACGTAAGACTGCTTCCCGTGTCCATTATCATAATAAACTTCCTCGGCGGGCTCCCCACCCGGAACGAAACAAAGTACTGTCCGGTCCCTATATCCGCAGCCGATCGAATCGGGAGCTCAACCAAGTTGTTGCTCTTCGCCATCTCGACCTGCGCATTCTTCCTTCTCGGGACCGGCCTTTGCGGAATCGTTTGTAGTCGTGCACGGTCACTCCGCATCAACTGTTTCATACGTTCCCTTGAATTGGTCGGGGGTCCGAGGTCCATTCGACGAAAATTTTGTAGCTCGGGCGAATGCCGGTGGATTAGCTTATACTTGGTGGTTCCATTAATGGATTGGGAAGCATGAACACGAAAGAAGAAATCGGAATCAACGAAAAACATCGAGAAAGAGAGGAGAACAAAGGAGATGGATCTCTCCATCTTAGAGGGGCGAAAACGAAAACCAAACATTGTGAAGGGTCTATTTTGTTTACTTGTAAAGCTAGTTTATAAAACATAAATGGGATTGGGGCAAATAACAATCAAATTAAGTGTAGGCCTTTGTTTTATTTTTTCTATTTTAATCACGTTGGGACATCATTATCGTTTGTTTGTATTTTCTTCCTTCTTTTATGCAGAATTTTTGGTTTAAATCCAAAAGATTATCAGAAAATTCGCACTTCAATATTTACGGAGTTTGAAAAGGAAAGAAAATGATAGATTAAATTCTTTCGTAATTAAATTTTCTTAGCCTTTATATGTAATATTTTAAACTCGACTTGAAATAACCTACATACCAAAGAATATCGCATTAGATCATTGATGTGACCGAATAATTTAAGCCTACGTCATTTCCATTTTGAAATCACCATATTTCAAAAGAAGCATTTCAAATATACTAAAACCATGGTACGTCAAATCTTGAAAAGTTAATAAAAGGGGAACAAAAATCTTTTGTTAGTTTTTGGCACACTTTTGTATGTTTTGACACTAAAAATTAAATTTTATATAATAATTTAAATTTATAAATCATAAACTTTAATTTTTAAACTATAAACTCTAAAACATAAACTTTAAACATTAACACTAAATTCTAACTCAAAATTTTAACCTCAAACTCTATTTTTAATGATAAGACATACAAAGGGACACTCAAAAAGAGTAAAAATTTTCTATTCATAAAAGAATATCCTACGAAATTTTAAAACTATGTGTTAAATAAAATTTACAGACGGAATGTAACAACTTAGATCCCATCTGAAAGTTTCGACAGATCTAAGATATCACATTCGGGCCAGAGGCAAAATAAATTTTTTTTAGACAATTTGATTCATAACGTAAAATCAAACACATTTGCAAATAAATTAAAGTATAACATTTACATAAGACCAAGTTCCTAAATATAAATCACATTTTTAAAACATTTTAATGTAATTATATGGTAAAATATGATAAATTATTCAAACTCGAATCTCGTAAGAAAAACAACAATTCACTAAATTGACAAGTACAGTACTCTGCGAAAGATGCTACTATAACTCCCGTATGATGTGGTTATTAAAAAGGGTAAACTATCTGTTTGACCACCAATCTATTAGGAAAGTTTTAAAATAACCACCATAAAAAAACGCGTCATTTGACTATCCAAACTATTAAAATGGTATCAAATTGGCCACCAGCCGTTAAGTGTCTAACGGAAGGTGACGTGGCAGTTAAAAAATTAAAGGTATAATCACACATTTGGTCCTTACTATTTACACATTTTTTCAATTTAGTCCTAATTCTAAACTAATAAAATAAATTAATTAGGTGGTGACACGTGTCAACACCTTATTGGAGGAATTTAATTATTTATATTTGATTAATAAATTATTTTCCTCCTCCAATTAGGTGGTGATTAAAGGAGAAAAACAAAGTTTAGCACAAATGCCATCCAGGGGAATCGAACCTGGGTGGTGTAGGTGCAAAAGCAGTGGCTAAGCCACTGCACCAAGCATAACTTTGTGCTTTAAAACACCAAATTCAATATATATCTTTTTCCAAAGATTGGTAACTGCAACAAAATCACAAGCCGCCATCAGCAAACACTACACCATTAATCACCAAAAAACATACATCCCCAGTAAATGCCACTGGTGAATGATCATTTTAAGAAATATTAAGGAAAATGATAGGAATTTTATCCTTTATGGCTCTCTTGCAGTGCAAAGATTTGATGCAGGCATTAGCAAGCGAAGATATATAATCTAAAAGGAAATTATCTTTTCTAATTAATTATACAGAAATTAAGTCATATCAAGGGAATTTAAGGTTCATTCTAAAAATGGATTAATATTAGCGTCCTTACTTTACAGAGTTGCAATAAAAGTTTAGAGGACTAATCATCTTATAACACTGTCCGAAGAGTTTGGGGTGGAGCTGGTAAAACATTTCTAGTGTATCTTAAGAAACCAGACAGACATACACTCAAAATGGGGGTGGTTTGACAAACATTGACACGTCTAGTGTAGATTATGCGAATAAGGTCTAAAGCCAATGGTAAATGTGGTTCAAGGGAATTTTCACCAACCTCAAAATGATTGAATACTCAACAGATCCATTATTAGAAAAAATGCAAGGATCAAATTGTTCTGTGCCCATGAAAATATGAAAAACAATAACTTTGTTAACAGATCATATTAGAAGCTAATCCTTAGGAAGGGAGATCTTTAATGATCATAGTAGTTGCAAATTACAGTAACTACATAGCAAGCTAATCCTTAGGAAGGGTGATTAATGGTGTAGTGTTTGCTGATGGCGGCTTGTGATTTTGTTGCAGTTACCAATCTTTGGAAAAAAGATATATATTGAATTTGGTGTTTTAAAGCACAAAATTGTGCTTGGTGCAGTGGCTTAGCCACTGCTTTTGCACCTACACCACCCAGGTTTGATTCCCCTGGATGGCATTTGTGCTAAACTTTGTTTTTCTCCTCTAAACAGGTGGTGTCACCACCTAATTGGAGGAGGAAAATAATTTATTAATCAAATATAAATAATTAAATTCCTCCAATAAGGTGTTGACACGTGTCACCACCTAATTAATTTATTTTATTAGTTTAGAATTAGGACTAAATTGAAAAAATGTGTAAATAGTAAGGACCAAATGTGTGATTATACCTTTAATTTTTTAACTGCCACGTCACCTCCCGTTAGACACTTAACGGCTGGTGGCCAATTTGATACCATTTTAATAGTTTGGGTAGTCAAATGACGCGTTTTTTTTATGGTGGTCATTTTAAAACTTTCCCAATAGATTAGTGGTCAAACAGATAGTTTACCCTATTAAAAACTGCTCAAAATATGCAAGGGAAATTCGAAAAATATCAGTAATACACAACTACCCTAAATCTTATTATAAAATAAAGTAAATATTAGTACTTTTTAAAAATTAATTATTATTTTATAAATTTGGGAATTTTGGACTAGACCCATGTGCAGTTTTTTTTCTTCTTCTTTTTAAAAAGCAACAGCTAAATTGTTCAAATGTGTGAATTAATGGTTTAAGGCAACCGATATTGCTGAAGCAAGTATTCACAATACAAGTTTACACCCACAACATTTAAAATGTTCAAGTTATACAGTAGACATAACAAAATGAAGCTTAAACTACATGCTTGCCACTTTCATACATAATTTAACCCTAATGCCAATGTGTTTAAGCTGCTTCAGCAAACCCAACTGTCAGTTTCTCGTAGTTGAAGACGGTGTGATATCGACCCATAAACACATCTCCCAGAATCCTGTATCAAGCAAAAGCAGACCCACCATCAAACCTGATTTCTACAAAATTTACTGTATACTACTTTTTCCATGTTACTGGAAACGAGACTAAGAGATCGATAATCAATAGGTTTTGCCATGGAAGATGGTTCGTAAGGGACGACAACAAATATAAAACGTAAAAAGTGAGTACCAGAGAGGTCCACGAGGTGGGGGAACGTCCAAAGCAGTAAATCCGCTAATGCATTGAGCTACAGCTCCCTCTCCCACTTTAAGAACGTACTGATGCAGAAAGACCACCACAATATAAAGATGAAGAGAAAGCAGAAAAGGAAACAACAGTACATGCAGAGTGTTTCATAATTCTAAGTACTGATACATTCATCATTTGTCGAAATTATTTGTTATATCCCATTAAGGGATCTTTTGGTAGATACTTCAGGTAAAGTCAGTTGAGACATTTTTAGGAAGTTTTCTCTCCTGTTTTTGGTAGTTTCCTAGAACAAGGGATCCGTTTCCAAACAGTCCACTGGAGGCGTCTCTGTTAACCAGGGAGCAACCAGAGCATCTATACAAGTTCTTTAATTGCACAGTCTTAATATTCTCTTTTCTAATGAGTCTAAGGTTGGGAACTCCTTTTGACGAGTTGCAAGCATTCATCATAGGTTACTCTCACGGCAAGAACCGCAACAAGGGGAACGCCCCTTCCATCGAAGCAGAATTTCCTATGAATCAACCGATGCATCAATCCTTAACTCGTAACGTAACTTGGCATCGAAGCCAAACACCATGGACGATTCCATCGTTAGAGAAGAATTCAAAGCAAGAATGGTAGAAGTTGAATTCCGAATGGCTGCAAGTGTCGTAGAACTTGAGTCCAAATTAGGTAATCAATTGCAATTAATGTCGTTACTACTACAAGAACTGGTTGGTTTCTCAACCTAAACCATGAAAAGGATTCTGATGGGGGTACTGGCAGTGTTAATCAATCTAGAAGTCAACCCTACTGACCGGACAATCAACCAGATTTGATGATAGGGTCAGGTATGGTGTCGCAAAACAGCGAGCTGGACTTTCCAACTCAAGAAAAGCCAAAAGTAATCGACCATTTGAAACCAAAACAACTCTAGAAGAGTAAACAAAAAACATACCTCTTCAGGTGCAAGGTCAAATACTTTACCGCCAATAGTAAATGAAACACTAGGCATGGAAGAAAGACCGTGACAGTCAACCACCGATTCTCCATTTGGACTGGGCAGTCTTTCACAAAGCTGCATTTATAACAGAAGAAATATAAGCATACCATGAGTTAATTGTCCAAGATGTAGAAGAAATAACTCACATCATTCACATAATCCAAGATCTGTTCTTCTGTCTTGTTTCTTTTAATCTGATTTTCCATCCAGATCACAGCCATCTCACAAGCAGTACACATAGCATCACGCACACCATCAGATGATTTGTCCGAGCTCTCATCTACTACACTCTCAATCCGTGCACTGCAGATATTAATTGATGAAATTTTAGATACCAGAAAAAATATTTCGCAGTTCTACCATATTATATAATCGTAGTGACAGCAAGAAATGGATTGATTCTGACCTGATACCTCGAGTACCACCAAAGTCACATAAACCAATTTGAGAACAGATTTTTTGTGGCCGTGTCTATAAATAAAGGATAATCAAAGAGCTTATCAGTGTCTTGCAAGGAGTTTCAAGGTACAGAACCAGCAAAGAACATAATTGATCTACAGAATATATCAGGTTTCTTAGCAGTTTAATTAACTCAATCTCAAAGGTTTCATTTCTCTTCAAGAGAAAAGCAAGTTGTTGGACAAAATTGCAGAAGTGAGAGAAATGAGTAACAACTGACCTCAGACACCAGCATTTCCAGTAAGGTTTTTCCGTACTCTGAAACCATTGTCTTGCATTCTTGGCTAATAACACCAGCAGCACCAATGGCATGATTAATTTGAGTAACGATAGTCTGAAAACATGGAAGTGATATGATAATATCAATTAAAATCTGCTATTGTTCTAAAACAATGCAACAGCTAAATTATATTGAGACAGCTACTCCAAGCAACAGAAAATGAATTTCAAACAAATAACAGGTTTACATTGTAAGCAGTAAATGTTGATGAGAATTGCATCACTTTCTAGCCAGGAAAAAAACATTACATGAAGCTTGACTGAACCTTTGAAAACATGCAATGCATCTAAACTCAAAAGAGAGAAAGGAAAAAGATAGTGCAGGAAGTTCAAAGTGCATAGAAGCTATGTTACTTTTTGGGTGCGAGTGTTGGATAAGGATAAGTATCTGACATGGGTATGTGCAAATTTTTTCGAAGATTTCCATGAATTTAGAAGGCCCTTACACGGTCATATCTCTAAACTCATTCAGAATATGCGTCGCATGATAACTTCAAGCAAAATGGAGAGTCCGGGCAACATAGCACAAAAGTATTGGCAACTATAAATCATAAAGGTATGGGGTCCCTGTAACTTGTACATTACTTGAGCAAAGCCTTTTGAAATCGTTATAATACTGTTTTAGAAAGGAAACATACAGGACCCCTTACACAAACCCAGTTTGACCTGAAAAAGTAAAACCTGTCAAACCCAAACCCAAAAAGATTACATATTCAACCTGAACGGCCTGAACTTCAATTTTTTATTTAACATTAAAACCCGACAGCTTGGACCTAAAATGACTCGAAGCCTGATCCCAAAGGTCAAACTCAAAATGATCCCAACCCATCCATATGCCACTCCCCATAAAAAATTACAGGAGATATTTATTTTTCAAGACTGCACTGCTACTGTTATATTTTGACTCAAATTCTAATTGGTAATTAAGTTGGGTTTTATTGTAATTCTAGTGGTTGAAGATTACTTGGTAATTAGGGTTTACTTTAATGAGTAAATGTCTATATTAGGAAAGAGATCTTATTGAATAGGGTTTCTTGGTGACCAAGTATTTGGGTCTATAAATATAGACTAGGTTTAACCTTTTGAATTATGAGAGAATGAGAGGGAATTACTCTGGAGAGATGTAACCACTTTTAAGTTCTCTATAACAATTGTGACTACGTTGTAGTGATGGGTATTGTAGGGATGTTGAGAAGAGTGTTTTGGTTCCACCGGGTTGGGATACATGGGATATCATGTATTTATACTCTTCGTGTTCTTTACGTTGATAGTGGATTGTTCGTTTCTCTCGACTGTGTAGGTAGGCTATGCTGAACTACGTTAAATCTTGTCTCTTGTGCATGTCTTGGTCTATGTTGTTATCGCTTTGGTTATTTAGTGGCATACCAAATTCCTAACAGCTATTGATATCTAATTTCATATACTCAGTTTAGTTTAGGATCTCTCTTCCATTACAAGAAAAAGATTAGAAATATTGGTAAAAAATGAGAAATTACCGTAGGGCCAGCCAACATAGAAGTTCCAGAATCGGCAATTGCGGCACATCCACTGGAACAGAATCCTGAAAACAGGTATGCACATCTCAGTACCTTAGGCAACAAAATTGGCTAAAACCAGCCAAATTAATTTACTTGTCCGTATAAAAAAGCATTTAATTTTGAAACAAGATATGTGTGGTTACCAGTTGTTTCACCTCCAATCTGAACATCACCCATATCAAACTGCAAATAGGCAAAACAGACAAGCAAATCAGAATAGAAATGAAATTATCTCAAAGATCCCAGAAACAAATGGTGTAATCAATTGCATCTTCAACCTGCCAATAGCCTTTCTGAGTCACTGGAACATGCGTGTGCTTCCCTTTATAATGATTAGAATCAACCCCGCCAAACACAATTTCTCCTCCTTCTTCACCTTTAATATCGCGGTTCAACCAAAACGAAAAAACCGGTTCCTTAACAAGGCCTTGGTTAACCATATTGTACCTACAAGAATTGCGTGTCTCAGTACCATAGACAAGATGTTATTAGAAACTTCGCACTATCGAAAGAAGTTATCTGTGAATTTTAAATTACAATAAAGTAATTATTAGTATGTTGGTGGCACGGACAAAAGGTTTACCAGACCGGTATAGCACCCCCAACAGAGATTTCTTGAAATCCAAGGCCAAATATTCCATCGAACTTGGCAGCCAAGAATGTGATACCAGGCTCTCTGGTTGCCTCGATAAAATCCTGTTATGAATAGAAGTAATAAAACAAATTTTAGAAAAGTACTGATGATTGCAGATCTTGTGTTATTTGAAACGTGAAGATGTGATAAACAATGCTCTGAATTGTGATAAAATGCTATTTGAAATATGCAAATATGCTCATGTGATATCCGATGTGTTGTGATAATTTTACATAAGATTTGTCTTCCTACAATACTTCAAAACTCAAAGTCGAGTTTTCTCCAACAAGTGGAGAATGATGCAAAATAGCAATAAAGCTAATTGGGGGCTTTGACTACTTACGATTTTGTTTTGTTACTCAAGTTGTATAAGTATACATGAGCTTAATTACAATATTTTATAGATATAGGGTATGTATCTTGTATTTTATAGTTATATATTAGGGTTTTGCATCTTAGTGTGGCATTATCCATATCCAATTGGATTTCATTGATGGTAGGCTAATAGCCTATACAAATATCAATGTACTTTCTTTTATGACAATGATTATGAGCACTTTTTAGCATAATACTACTGAAATAGTGTGATGCAATCATCCTTAGGTGTGACTGATTCCTAAGGAACCCTAAGTGGATGCTTCTGTTTTCTTTCTTCTTGGTTGTGTGATCATGGATGCAATCAAAATATCCTAGGTGTTAGGCTTAGTTTATCTTTTCTTTATTCAATTTTCCCTATGCTCCTAAGAACTTCAGATTCTTGTTATCATAAACCCTAGTGTCCTAAACTGTCATGCACTAACAGAACTACAGATTATAATTGTGAAATAGCACTTGGGCTACCTGATTATTCACAACAAGATCACCGACTTTGACTGCATCCTGGCTAAAGAAACCTGAAATTGATCCTGTTCCATAATGGATGTCAGCAGATGTCCCTGCATCAATTTAAGAGTCAATATGTGTTAGATGGCTCGGGGATTGAAGATACAAAAACTCTGTTTCTGATTTTTATTTTACTTGGTTCAAGGACAGACTGAAAATTATTTTCAAGTACTTGGTTTTGGAACTGAGCTTGCAGGGTTCTTTTAGCTGTAACTCCATTTTATTCATATGGAACATGCCCTAATCATGAGAAAAGGATCATCTCTAAAGTTGTTATCAGTGTGCATAAGAATCAATAGCACATACAATATAATAAGGTTACAAGTGGACAAAAGTTTGCTCAAAACCTACAATTTGAACTCTTTTAATGTCATTTTACGGAATCAAATTTGACTATTTTTTAAGTTTAATACGAACTGCTGGGCTTATTAGCTCAAGCATGCAGCCAAATCCTAGCTGAATTGGTAATATTATAACATTTAACAGGTTAATCATAATAATTCTAATACTTTCATAAATCTTCCGATTCTAATGGCTACTTCAAATCTGGAAGAGTTTTTAGTTGAGATTTAATATTCTTAATAATGATTATCCAGTTCAAGTTTGAACTCATACACAAGCTCAGAAATGTGCTATGGAATTAGTGAAAGAAAACGAGACAACTTCTAAATCAGAAATTATGTTCACCTTCACTGATTTAATATATTACTTGAGCATGACAAGAGGTTTTCCCAAATAACTAAAGTCGAACTCAAATGTTTGAGTTCAATGAGAATTACAAATGAATAGGTTGGAGTAGGGATTTATCAGGTAATCTCGATTTTCGGTCCTAACAAAACATAGACATACCATTCTTATGGTAGGTACTAGAGTGACTGGACTTGTACTTGGAGTGAAAATAACAAGCAACCTGCATCCATGTACAAAAAGCAATAAACCATATATAAATTCTAATCAACTGCTCTTCATGAATTTCAAGAGTAATGCTAAAAAACGTTCACAGCCCCCAAAATTATACAAATGAAGAAGAGTGAGGCTCGGAAACATACAGAGAAGTAACACTTTGAAGAGGGCACCCAAAGATTGGAGCTTCCTGTATCAAATACCACAGTGAAAGTCTGTGGAGGTGTGCCAACACCAATCTCTCCAAAGTACTGGGCATCCATGTAATTCTTTAGAGCAACAATTTCAGAGTCATCAGATAGCCCAGGATTTCCGAGGCGATTATACTTCCGTAAAAGATCCCCTGACAATTTCCCTTCCTTAAAGTCAATGTTTCCAGCAACCCTGTTGATTTGATCCAGTTTTTTCTTTTTCAATCCAATTCTAAACAGCCCGTCACTCGGCCCGGAAAATACTACAGGAGACAGAAGCAGCAACAGAAGAAGTGCAACACGAATGCCTTTGAATTCGATAGCCATTTTCACTGTTTCAAATCAGAAGATCAAATCATTTCCGAATTTAAGATAACTCATAAAACCCAGTTAACACTACAAAACAAGATGAAGCATGTTCTTAAGCTCTGTCAAGTATTTGTTCTTACACACTACATTTACAAGGTGGGATTTTGCTTTCAAACTCTAAATTCGTTCTTGTGAACTTTACCTACCAACCATCAGAAAGTATTTAGGCAGAGTGATTCATTATAGCTCTTGATTGTTTCATTGGCTGCCTACATTTTGCTTCTGCAAGCAAAGAGTAATAACAAGGTCGCATGCAAAAGCAAAGCCTAATATATAAATGTTGAACTTTTGTCATTGAGAAAATAAAATTACATAACTTTGCTTTCATGAAAATAAGAAAAAAAGATAAATTTTATCTTTAAAAAAAATCATAATCTTAAAAACTTCAAAACCAAAGTAACAAAATCAACAAAAACAAGCTTTAATATTTTCCCTTTCCTTGCCCCAAATCGACCTACACCCCCAACTCTTGAGTGTCAAAAATGAGTTTTTTTCCAAGTTATATATACTTAATACTTATATCCAAATTTTGGGTTAGATTATGCAAGAGAAAAATAAAAGTTCACTGCAAGATGGAATCTTTGCCAAAATTCCTCTTCTTTCCCACAGTTTCCGGACAACCAAACAGAAGAAACAGTACACAGTTCAATAGTAATATCTAAAATTACAAAATTAAAAAAAGAAGAAGAAGAAAATATCAAATAGCATATGATTTTCCAAAATATACTTACCTGCTAAGAAGGAAGCGAAAAGGAAAGACGGAGAAAAGAGATTAATCTTATTTTGCGACGCGTACAACGGAGTAAGAAATACTGTTGATCATAGTTCCACCGTAGATCTGATTTGATTCATTTTTTATCCAACGGTATTGATGTGTCGGCTTTTCAGTAGACCCCACATATGTGACGTGGCTATTTATAGTTGAGTGAAATGGATAGCAAAGTTCGCTGCGCTGCGCTACCGTGCTCAACTACCTGTCTAAGGAGAGTTAGGTCAGTTTGAAATTGTTTTTAAAGGGTCAATTACATGTTTGGTATATGAATTATATTTAATTTTTTAATGTCACGTAATTTTTTAACTCATAATTAAAGTTAGAATGAGCAAAATTTGACTCGAAAAAATAATTTTTTATTTTTAGTTATTCGAGTTGAGTTATTTGAGTCAACTCGAATAATTCGTTAATTTTGTCAAGTTAAATAACTCAAATTTTACTATTTTGTGATTTAACTCATAGTTTCTTTTATCTCTCTCTTCATTTCCTCATTCATTTTGGGTGAAAACCCAAAACCCTAAGGACAGAAACTCATAACAAAAACAAAATTAAATGAATTTTAGGTGAAAATAAATTGAAGAATTAAAGGAGAGAAGAAATAGAAAAGAAGATAGATTAAATTAATAGAATATTAAAATTTGTGGGTTAATTTTTTAGAATTATGGTCAAACTAAAATAAGAGTAGAACTTGAGGCCTAATTATATCAATTTATATTAACTGCCACGTCATCGGCCGTTAAATTTTTAACGGCAGTGGACCAATTTATTACCTTTTTTAAGTCGGGGATCAGTTTATAACTACTAATAGTTGAAGGACATAAAAGATAATTAGAGCATAGTCGGTATCTTTACCAAAAAAAAATCATATAGTTTAATTTATAAAAACCAGTTATATAAAAAGATTTAATTGATATCCAACCCTTTTTAATTGATACATGTACTAGAACTTCAATTATTTTCAGTATTAAAAGAAAAATAATAGACCTGAAATAATTTTTAGTATGCTTGGTCCATTAATATAACTCACCAATTTTAGTACCGATTCTTTGACAAACCAAAAGTTCATATTATTAAAGGATCCCATAATTTCAAAGTTATCTTTTAAACAAGCCAGAATATTAATTCCAGACATTCCTCAATGACACCAGCGGGACAGTTTCATACTTATTCTATCAACATTCTGCACACACCATGATGAAGTACCAGAGCGGACTACCACAACAGTTACGATGACAAGAAACGAGCCATCCATGACTCGAAACGAGACCATGCAAGCTGGACTGCAGCTTCATCCTCATCGGCCATTCCCATTCCCTTCCTCCGATTTATACCTTCGGGGGACCTGTTCATGAAGGCGTGTCCATTGCCTTGATAAATATGTACCTCATATGGAGTTCCTGATGCTTTCAGTTTTTCCTCCAACGCCTTTGCAGCCTGAAAACTCGGCAATTCCAAAGTTAATTTTCGGCAATAATTCTATGGATGAAATCACTGTATTGTTTTATTGCTTTGACCACTTGCTTTTAACTTTTACAGCAGAAAATCAAACAGGGCATCAAGACTTAAGAAGTAAAATAAGCGAAAAGAAAAAGGTTCACCAAACACGGCATTTCGTATGAGTTGCCTTATAAGTTATAACATCATAGGAACTAAAGAGCAAATGCTTGGTAAAACAGAATAGAAATGGCAAAAATACAGACCTAATGAAGTCTTAGTACTCTGATCGTTACATCAACAACTAAACAACGGTACACGCATTACCTCACAACCAATCAAAAAAATCAAATATTAAAGAATGAACCATTTCCTGTGGCTAGAAAAACATCCGTTTTTATTTTCATTTTTTTCCTACCAACCATTACCCATGGTTTATACATAACTAAGGTTTTTGGAAGCTAAATGAAGTAAGCCACAGTGCTAGGTTCCGTGGTCAATTTTAAAAACTTCTTCATTTTGCTAGGTTATCCCGACTCTTCATTTTCTCATGATCGTATTTGGTCTTAAACTATTTGAGAAATCATTGCTAGCTTTTCTACGAAGATTTGCAGCTAAACTGTAAATATGGCCTACACAGAGGCTGGGATATTTTATTCCCAAAAGAAAAAAGAAGGGGGTATTTATAATGTAGAAACTTCAAATATTTGGTCAGAAACATGAAACTAATTTCAATATATGATTGGAAACAAATGATTAAATTTATAGCTGATAAAATAAAGAAGTATTGTCATACCGTCACATCTGAAAACCCGACAATTTGATCAAGTTCTCCGAAATGTGCTTGAACAGGGGCCTTGGCCTGGGCAGGGTCTGCAAGTTCAGATGATGGAACCCCATAAAAGGCAACAACAGCATCGACTTCAGGAACTAAAACAGAACTTGCAATAGAGAGAGCACCCCCCATGCAAAACCCGGTCACTCCAGCCTGATGCAATGCAATTAAATCAGAGGTTGCTCACTGACCAATATTTTAAACTTCACCCAAAACTTAGTTTAACAAAAGCAGCGCAGAAATAATAATTCTATAATCAAAAAACCAGAGAAATAATAATTCTAATGTTCCACAACATTTCATTTGATAAAACAGATTGATTGAGATGTTAAGAAAAAATGTAGCTCCAAATAATTATGCACATTTAATAAAAAATTCTTAAAAATTTCATAGGAGAATCATAACTTTGTTTGGCAGTTAAACTTAGAGGACAACCTGAAGAGACAGGAAATGAGACTTAAAAAAGAAGAGATGTTAACGCATTGGAGATGAAATTGATGTACTTTTATTGTCGGATTTAACAAAACTAACAAGGATATAATTGAGCTAAAAAGAAAATATGAAAACATCAATCCACTATATTCGAATTTTTTAAAAGATAAAAAATGAATCAGACATAGTTCTCTTAAAAAACTTTCAGAAGAATGCATGAACCCATAACTATTTTATATTCTCTCAAGTTCCATCCAAACAAAAGAAAAATACTAAATATAAATCAGTTTCATATATCCGTTCCGACTTATCTTAGTCAAATAATTTAGCAGAACAGACAACCCAAAGAAGTTTATAAACATCAAGCGTGTTTTAAGTTTAACAAAAAAGAGGATAAACAACCAGAACAGACCTTCTTTGAGCCATTAGCTTTAAGCCAGTTAACTGAAGCACGGATATCCTTTACAGCACCTTGCCAGTCAAGACCATCCATGAGGTGTTGAGCTTCAGCAACATCTAGACCAACCTTTCCTCGATACAAACTGAAGCAAGTCGATAAATTTTAAATCAATTAGCATTCAAATGTAGTAAACGAAAAGTTTATGAGAACTAAGAGAAAAGAGAATATATATATATATATATATATATATATAAAAGAACAACTGGGGAATGAAATGCATACTCTGGAATAAGAGCTTTGAAACCTGAGCCGAGTTGAGAGATCTTGACGGCATGATTTTTGATCTCAAAATCCACACCCCACCACTCCTGAAGAACAACAATTCCAGGTGCATCTTCTTTGCCAACCACATACGCATCAAATGCCTGATCAGTTCATTAAAAATATGGTATAAACCAAATCAAACTTGGCTCTGTTGAAAATGCAAAATCAAACAGGAAAAAACAATACTATGGACTGAAACTCAACAAACAACTAAAACCACCGGTGATAGTAAAAGTACAAGACAATATCAAAATAAAACCATGCATTCGGTTTTGGAATCAAGCAAATATAGCAAATAACCCAACGATCGAAATCACCACAAAATGGAAACCCATGATAATTGTAACATGATTAGTCAGTATTAAAATAAAATCAAGCATTTTTTTCAAACAAGAACGAAAAAAATCAATTTAAGTTTTTAAAAATCCTAAACCCAAATCTCATACAACTCAATCACTAACATTTCAGCAAAGATAGCGAATACCCTTCAATCAAAATCACAAAAAGAAAAGAAATTCATAACTTATAAGCTATCAAAACGAAGAGTAAAGGAGAAGTTGAACTGACAGTGTCATCTCTCTGAATCTGAACTTTCCTGAAAGCAGAGTCGGCCATTGATCGGATTGAGAAGCGGGAAGCAGAGGGAGTGAGAGCGCGTGAGAGGGAGAAGGAATAAGAAGGCTTGGAGAGAATATTCCTGGAGATGAGTCCGGACGAAGATGAAGATATAAAAGCCGCTGCTGCACCTAACATCACACTCACTGATTTAGCAACTAGCTAATATTTAATTAAGGTTTGACGTCATTTTCTTCCACTACCTTCTTATCTGGGAATAAACTGCAGAAACAGCTCCTGGACGGCGCCGTTTTAGATAGTTTCTATCGAGGCCTGGGCTTTTTAGGCCTGAAATTGAGTGGTTGGGCCATATTTGCAATCCTCTTTTCAAAGTCTTGCCCATTTGGAGCAGTTAATTATTTAAGTTATTAGTATTAATATTTATATTTATATCTAATTTATGATTAAATAAATCTGTTAAAACTAATTTTATTCGTGTCATGCTTTACTTGATTTTCTCCTATATTCTTTCATTTTAAAAAAAATTAGTAAATTCAACATTTACATTGCATATTCAGTACGGATATTCATTGATATATTATAGGGACAATGGCACGATTGGCCCTTGAGCTTTGGGTTTGTTATAATGGATGACTCCAAACTTTCAAAATGTGTAATGTGACTCCTGAAAAAGTTTTTTTTTTTTTTGAATATGCTGGTGCGATGCAAGGGTAGTATCTGTTCAACTTTCTTAGTCTTTTCAAAGACGGCACACACAGCATGGCATAACTGGTGCTCGAACCCGGGTCCCAAGGGATGATAAACATCTACCTTTGCCACCATTCTTAGTCTTTTCAAAGACGGCACACACAGCATGGCATAACTGGTGCTCGAACCCGGGTCCCAAGGGATGATAAACATCTACCTTTGCCACCAGGACACAAGGGGATGAGCGACTCCTGAAAAAGTTTAAGCTTGTGATTCTTGTGTTAATGATGTTAAATTTAGTTCTGATATCAATGTAACACTTTAAATTCAGATTAAAAATCGAACTCAAATCCAATCCAAAGTGTCAGTTATCAAAGCAACCCAATCAATTACAATTAATTAATTTATCATAGATTGAAGATATCATGTCATATAAACAAATTAATGTGTATCAAGATTATAGGCCAAACTAGTTCATGTGGCATTTTTAGTAAAGATGTGAGACTTTTAATATTTGATAACAATTGAACATTCTTTTTCGACTTGCAATCAAAATAGCTTAGCTTCTAAAGTTATGAATGCATGAGGTTGTCAATTTATGACTAAATTATTCCAAATTCATTCAGGGGCAATAGCAAGGAGCATATTTCCATCATTCTTCTACAGGGGTTGACACAGGTATCATATGAGAGTGATATTCCAGTGTAGTATATAAGATTACAAGGGCTTCAGCAATAGAAAAGTTTTGACACCTTCCTTTCCCTGCTCCATCCAATTCCCCCATACTGAAATGGCAAATGAATGAATCAATGCCGTTTTTTATGCTGCACCGTCCGAATTTCTCATCAGAAAAGCCACTATGAATCCCAATAATGCACCTGCCACAACCTGCACCATATCATCACATAAATCTGCTATTACAACAATGTCATGCTTGTATGACTTGAATCTCCCTAGATGTTGTCATGCTGAATCTCATCTTAATTTCGTGAAAGAAAGCTGATATTCATCTCTTAGACTCCATTACACGGAAAAACTTGAACCTTACACTAATCTCCCAAACTATAAGTGCTTCTCCGGGATTACATAATGATACCGTGCTCCACGCAATGCCTTGATGTTTTGGGAAGAACTAATGAAGTAATAAGCATTAAGCAGGCAGCATTCTACTACCCCGTGAATGTAAGGAGTAAAAGAGAAAACAGGGAACAAAATGGTTGTGTTCTATGGTAAGACTTATTGTTTAGCAGCTCGTAATTGAATCTTTCAAGACATTGTTTCCTCCTATCTTTTGTTTTTTGAATTGATTACTTATTTTGCTATAAGTTTGATGAACATTTAAGGGTGGAACACCAATGTGGTGCCCGGCTTACAAATTGATTGGCATTAATAAAGGAATAGTCAACTACATTGATATGCTGGGAATTTGGAAACAAATGCTTTGCAAAGTACTAGCAAGTAACAAGCAGTACTTGGAACCAAGCAATAGTTATCTTAACTACTTCTGCAGTTTAGATAGTAGCAGACCTGGAGTGGAGTATGGCCAAGTAATTCACGCAGAGGCCTCACGCTGGACAAAGGGTGTTCAGGAGGAAACTCGCATACAATTTGATTCAGCAACTGGCAATATGGAAAGAATAAAAATATCAACAGTATCCGGGCATCAGAATATAAGTGAAAAAGACAAATAAACTTTGCATCTATACAACAAGTAGAATAGGACTTACTTCTGCTTGACGACCAGCATGAAGTCGGACACCTGTTGCATCATACATCACCTGTATAATTGAAAAATTATCAACCATATTCCACACAATAATAAGCATGTTAATTCTTTTCCACAGAGAACTTTTCAAGTTAAAACCAAAAGCTTGGGGACTTCAAAAAAAGAGACAGAGAGAGGCAAGAATCAATTTCAATACAGTACAAAGATTTTGATAACAATCCTGATTAGGTTCATCCTTATTTCAGGAGAGCCTGAAACATGGCCACATTGGTCTTCCAAACAATTAACGTACTTATAACTAAGCCTACATGGCATAAAGCTAAATATCAAGTTGTCTTCATGCATTCTTTTCTTCTTTTTAAATAATTGGAAGATGGGGATATGGATTGATCTGGACAAACCCTAGCTCTCATTCCACGCAACACAGATTATCTTACCACTAAGCCAAGAGGTTTATTCTCTGTTCAGTCTGTTGTTAAAAAGTGGGTCTCTAGGTAGAACCCAACAATACAACCTATCTAGAGTTGTATTACAGAATATAGTGTCATCTAAGCAAGAAGCAAATACCTAAAGTAGGAATAATCTCATGTAAACAAACCTAGAGTGTAATTTATCACATAAACAAACTTCTCTTGATGCGTCCTCCTATAAATAGCTTAAGTACTTTTTATAGAAAGCATAACCTATAAAAATCTAAAAAGAACTCCTAGCATTATAAGCAGCGAAAGGAAAACTATAGTTATTGCGATGAAGTCTCACTTGACCACTTAAGTTATAACCTCTATTTAATATTGAAACTCCAATTTCATTCAGTTAACAACTGATATTTACTTAAGCTATCCAATTTCATTCAAAAATTACTACAGAGCAATATTCTGTCAAATATTTACTTCCCAAATAAGTCATGAATCAGTCTCAACTTGATCTGGACAATAAAAACCAAATCTCTTATCACTCGAAGTAGTTGCAACAAACCAAACTCTCCTGGAGAGATGATAAAATAAAATAAAACTGTTACAAAGAAATAAATACCACAAAAGTGCATCAATGAAAAATACTGATGTCAAGAAGACTGAGGGTATGTATTTTAATTAATCAGAATGCAGAATTGCTAGGAGAATGTTGATTCCGGGAAAGAAAGAGGAGTGTAGAAAACAGTCCCTCAAAGAATAAATAAAAAACCACAGAGATCAACATTGTTGAAGGACATGCAGGCAGTGGCAGTTGGGTCTATGGCCATGCCATAGACAAAGAGGGAACATGAATGCAAGAGAAAAGAAAATTGAAAGGAGGGATTGCCAGCGGCAGCAGGACTTGTCTGCAGCATTCCCACACCAGCAGGAGTGAGGAGGTTCCAGAGAGAGGGGCATTTGTCTCTGTTTATCCTCATTAACTATTTTTCAGAAATAATTGTCATACAGGAGAATGTTACCACAAGGAAATGAGTAGTTAGGAAGCACGTACAACACATGCCAAGACAACTGCAATTGCAAATGCTGATCCTCCCGTTCCATCCTGTAAACCTATAGCAACTGCAAGAGCTGTCACAGTTGCAGAGTGTGATGATGGCATACCACCTGAACCAATCAACCTCTTAGAATCCCATCTCCTTTCTTTAAACCTGAGTATCTAGGAGAAACAAGTTCAAACGTTTGAGCTACTATTTACAAACCATTAGACCTGTGATTAGAATCAACTGAAACTCAAAAATATGCTTTCAATGATTCCATTAAATTTTTAGAACATGGAATTTAAATTCAAGTTTTCAACAAGTCTTAAGAATGAATATGATACAAAGGAAAAGGAAAAAAATTAAGGCTTACTTTAACATCAGTAAGCATTTTCTTTTCAGTTCCTCACAAATTTTGAAGAAAAATGGGGCATTTCCCTCTAGGAAAATTCTCATTCTCTTTTCTTTAAAACGAAAAAAAATCAATATGCATCTTGAACAGCTAAAAATGCCGTAGATCCTCTTTCCGAATGGCAACCAGATCAGCACATCGGTAAACATTACTAGTCAAAACTTCCTCACCAATGATCAATCGTCAAAACTGGCCCATGAGTCATAAAATTGATGAAATCACAGAAAATTAAACAAGGCTTTCTCCAACAGGTTAAACAAGTTCTTACCAATCAGGGGCCATTAAATTAACCAATATACCAACATTTTTGTTTAAATTTTCCTACAGTAAAATAGTTAGGGTTCCTTTATGAGCAGTTGATAGTAAAAGTGCAAATCAAAGCCCTAATCAAATTCCATAACATTACAAGATACAAGTTCCTAACTTTCACGTCAAAGAACAATAAAACAAGGATTCTCCAATCGCGCCAGTCGAAAAAAACATGAATTGGAATTTAGGAAGCAAAAGAGGAAAAAATTCAAAACCGGGAATAAGAAAGAACGAACCAATTGGTGAAGACTTTGAGGAACTGAGCCAGGGCGAAGGCGAGGAAGGCCGAGATGAGAGTAAGGTTGTTAGGAAGCAGATTCGAGGACGGAGACGATGCAAAGGACGTCGATCCAACGCCGATCATGGAGCTCGCATCCGCTGCCATCATCACCTCATTCATTTTTTTACTTGACTTGGTTTAAAATTTTAGGATCTCTTAACTTGCCTTTGTATACAAGTTTTGGACCTCCCGCAGCAGCCTGGGGCGCCGGCGATTCAGCAAAATGAGAAGAAGGAAAAGGAGAATATGGCCACTTCAGGGCTGGTGAATTTCGGCGCTGACTGTATTGTTTATCGGTGGATTAGAAGAGAAGGAAGGAAATATTTGGAATTTTGTTATTCCTTTTTGTTTTAAGTTGAGAACTGCAAAGGCAAAGAATATTTATCCCGTAAGGAAACCTCACCACTATTTTCTCACTCCAAATTTAATTACTAAAATTAAAAAAAAAATTAATTTAATCACTTAACTTTTAATTTATCTTTTAAAAATTATAAAATGTAGAGTATCAACAAATTACTCTCATGTCTCTGCATAACTAGTAAATATTGTTGTATAAAATATTTCACGTACATGTTGTTTAACGTTTGTGAGCATATTTATTTAATATTCATGAACATATTCGTTTATATATTAGTGAACATGTTTGTTTAACGTTCCCAAACATATTTATTTATATGTTCGTCAAAATGGTAAAATTATATTAGTAGTTTTTAAGCGCATTAGGTTTCATAATTTGATCTCCAAAGCTCATCATATACTCATTTTAGTCTCTACGTTCACTAATATTTAAAATGTAAAAAAAAAAGAATCGGGTAAACGAGTGTATAAACAAATTGAAAAATGAGACAATAAACAAGCTTGTTCATGAATATAAACGAACTGAGGACACCTATGTTCGTGTTCGAATTTTGTTCATAATATATAGATTAATAAATGAACGTTGTACGAATAGTTTATCAAACGTTCTATTCATTTATACCTCTAATGCAAAGAGTTCTTAATTATTGTCCTTATAGTGTCTCTTAACTGTTTGAACTTGAGACTTTTGATTTGGAGGCATTGGTTCGAACTTTGGGAGAAAAATTGCTTCTCTATAGCTATGGAGGCTAAAGATTAACACAGAATTTTATGTAAAGGGATGTGAACTATTCAGAAACTATATTATAAATGTAAAGGGTGTGAATTTAAAAAATTTAGAGGGTACGAAATTAGATTATCAATAGAAAATATAAAAAAAATATTTAAATTAAAAGAGAATTTAAAATCTTTAGGAGGGGTAGTTTCTCCCTCAGCGCCCATGGGTCCGTCCATGATGTAGGCAGTTGAGTGAAATATGTCCGGATCAATAATTTGAGTCACAAAAAATGCATGATATTTTATTTTACAACTTTAAATTTGTGAGCAAGGGGCGGAACTAAAAATTTATAAAGGGGTTAAAATAAAATAAAAAATTTATAAAGAGGGCCAAAATGAAATTAATTTTTTTAAAGGAATTATACTAAGATCTTACGAACTTTGAAAAGATTATATAGATAATTTTATTTTTTTTCTAAAAAAATCTATCATCTTTTTAATAATAAAATATTGGCGGGACCAAACTCCATTAACCCATATTCCGCCACTGTTTGTGAGAGAACAAATGAAAATCAGATCTAATAGACAGAGCTGGAATATTTTTTTATAATTAAAAACACATTTATATTGAGCAAGATAAGTAACATCTCTCTATGATGTTGCACAAATGGACCGAGGAGATTGGAGGGATGATCGTCCTCTAAGAATTTAAATTTTATATATAAATTAAAATTTTATTATATTTTTATTAAAAATTTATTTATGTTCATTAAAATTTTACAAATTCGTTCTCCTAATATAAAGTCATGCTTCCATGCTTGGGGGAGAAGAAAGAATAATTGAATAATCACCTTACAATTACCCATGCCACAGATTACAGATATGAGTCTCTTCCTCTTAACAACTATACCAATTACCATATTGTCTAACCATTCATACATTCCTCTTTAAGATACACATACAGCACTATGGCTCTCCATTTCCAACCGGCTCAATACTTGCTTTCTTCTCCATATTTTCTAGCATTTCATCGTTGAAGCTCTTAAGTTCCTTCTCTCCGGACTCGGGCTCGATCGGTAGCTGCATTTTGTACTGGTGTCTTGATGCAAATATTATAAAGACCAAGAAATTTAAGACCCCTAACACTGCAAGTAACCAGTAGAAGTAATTCAGCTTTCCTTTGTTCAGATTATTCCTAAGCCAGCTCCTTTTGGTTACATGGTCGACTACAGACACTAGCAAACTGCTCACAAAGAACCCCATTGAAATGGTGCTCAGGAAAAGCCCGGTGCTCATGGATTTCATCCGGTCCGGTGCCTCTCGAATGAAGAATTCAAGTTGTCCAACATAAGCAAAAGCTTCTCCGGAACCGACGAGGAAATACTGAACAAGTAGCCAAAATGCACTTATTTTGACTCCCTTCTCAACAGCAACTTCCCTTCTTTCTTTCTCAACAACAGCAGCCCCCACCATAGAAGCTATTGACAAAACTAGTCCAATTCCAATCCTCTGGAGGCTTGTGATTCCTTGTTGATTATGGGTGATTTTTCGAGCCAAGGGAACAAATACCTTTTCATTCAAGGAAGTGAAGAGGAGAATGCTGATGATGAGAAAGGCAGAGAAGGAACCTGCCGGGATTTCGAATGAACCGACTTTTCGGTGCATGATGGTGGCTTGCTCAACTGTAAAAGTAGTCATCTGGGAGTAGATTGTCCAGAAGAGTATACATGTGGACCAAATTGGGAGTAGTTTTATGACCATTTTTACCTCCTCAACTTGTGTCACAGTTGAGACTATCCATGAGTTACTTTTTTGCATGTTGGGGGCACAATTTTCGTCTAGGATTGCAGCCTTGTCTAGACACCTATTCAGATATAGATGTGTTAAACACATGTATGTTCAATAAGAGCACAGAATTTGCCATGAAAACTATGTCCAATAATACTTACTTGAATCTTTGTGTGTAGGGAACCTTTCGGATTTCGTAATCATTCAAAAGTCCGGGATGGGAAGGATAAGGCTGATTTCTCTTCTTCAAGGCCAAGAACAGAACCCTCCATATGACAGTTAAAGGGCTCCCCTGAGGCTTTTTGAACCTGTACCACGGTGTTCCACAAAGCAAAACCGCCACCGCAATCACCATCGTTCCTGCAGAAATTCCATATCCCCACCCTCTTCCTACATTGTCTTGTACATACACCAGCACAATCACAGCAAACAAAGACCCCATGCTGATGCCAAAATAGAACCTGTTGAAGAAAAAAACCATGGCCTTCTCCTCCTTTGGATCTGTCACATCGAACTGATCGGAGCCAAAACCGGAGACATTAGACTTTATTCCCCCACCACCAAGTGCTATGGTGTATAGTGCCACATACAGCAAAACCAATTGCCGCCCGTTCACCTCGATGCACTCATGATGCTGCCTTCTGTAGTCATCACAGTAAGGAGGCCTCATGCTAGGAATTGTTGTAGCCAATGTTAATAAAACCACTCCCTGATTCAATACGAGACACGACAGTCAAGAATCAAGACATCAAATTTGATACTTCTTGTTATCTGTAAGAGAAACTCACCAGAGCAGTTATGGAAGCAGAGAGTGCAACGGTCAAGTATCGGCCGAGTTTCGCATCGGCTAAGAAACCTCCTAGGAGACCAAGCAAGTTGAGAGTGCCCATGAAGTTGGTAACAATTGTTGCAGATTTTGCTGCTGATATATGCAAATCTCCTACTAGGTATGTCACCAAGTTCATTGATATTCCCATCACACATATCCTCTCAGATAATTCAGATCCTGCACCAAAAATTTACATTCCAATTAGCAAAAGAAGAAATATGGTATCAAAGTAAACTTGTAAATTCATCCTAAAAGCACCTAAGATGAGCCCTGCACCAAGCCATCCACCGGTTTTCGACTTGTCCACCGGATTCCCCCGGAAATCAACCACGGCTCCATCATCTTTGTCACCATGGCTTTGTACCATAACCTGTGAGCATCCGAGATCAAAATCAAGGTGACAAAGAAACTAAGAAAGTATTCATAATATGATAAAAATTTATTGAAACATGCTATTGAAAACTAAATAAAATGCACACTATACCATGATTGGAACTTCAAGAGAAGGAAGATAGAAGAGGGAGATAGAGAGAGGGGAATGGTGCTGTTTAGCTCCAATTATAATATGAATGGGAAACAAAAGGGAATGCCTGATAAATAAGGGCCTGGGTAGCCACTGTAGGAGTAACTTGTGAGTTTCCTTGCCCAATTAGTAAAAATTATGTCATCGAACTAACAAATAGAAACTACCTACTTTACCATAATTTTTTCATGTTATTTTTTTTAACCAATAAATCTTTATTAAAATTTTTCCATGTCATTTTAAAAATTATTTTCTTAAAAGTTGTTCTATTATTAGATTAATGACATGGAAAATAAAGACGAAGTGGGTAGTTTCTATTGGTTGGTCTCACAGATGACGTGGTGGGAATCACCCATGATATAATTTCTCCCCAACTAGTGGTGCTTATTGAGTTGAGCAACTCGCAAACAACTCGAGTTCAATTCGGTCAAAACTCGATTAACGCTCGACTCGAGTTGACTCGAAATCGAGCTCGACTTGTGATCTTAGTGAGTCAAGTCGAGAAAAATGTAACTCGACTCGATAAGTTCGCGAGCAGCTCGTTATTTTTTTCTAAATATTTTTATGATTTTTTGGTGACCGCCTTAAAATATTATGTTCAAGAAATTTAAATACTAGTCGAAAACTTTAGAAAAGTTCAGTAAATTGCTAGAAAATTTATCTATAAAATTTTAGTTTCAAATTTCCAAAACCTTTCATATTCTTCAGAATTTAAAAAAAGTTAATTTTTTTAATGAGTACGAGTCGAACAAAATTTTATCGAATATAAAGAAATACGAGTCAAGTTGAGCAACGAAATTTTTTAATGAGCACAAGTCAAACACTACTCAATTTGCGATCAACTCGCTCGATAAGCAACGCTAACCCCAACGTGTGGTCTACAATTGGCTCGCATGAGCTTTTAAATTTTGGTGCCATGCGGCGATTTGGTGTTATTATCAATTTATCATCATGTCATGTGGTCTAGGTGTTCCTATGAGGGTTGTGTATTAGAGTTTGACCCGAGTATGCAATGTGTATATCACTCTTAATTTACAGGTGAGTGGCATTTGGTATTCGAATAGTTTAAATTAAAATTAATTAATGCCGTAATATTATAAATGTTTTACAATTAAATTTTAATCGAAACTTAAACAACTCAACTCGAAAAGATTTCAAATAAAGTTTGAGTTATAAAAATAAATCTCGTCAATTCGACTAACTCGAAAACTTTTTGTGTTCCTATGAGGATTGTGTATTAGAGTTTGACCCCAGTATGCAATGTGTATATCACTCTTAATTTACAAGTGAGTAGCATTTGGTATTCGAATCGTTTAAATTAAAACTAATTAGTGTCGTAATATTATAAATGTTTTACAATTAAATTTTAACCGAAACTCAAACAACTCAACTCGAAAAGATTTCAAATAAAGTTTGAGTTATAAAAATAAAACTCGTCAATTCGACTAATTCGAAAATTTTTTACTCGATTTGATCAAATACACACCCGTAATCATAACCTTAGAAAGAACTCGTGAACTCTTTTGTGGTTCTAAAATCATGAAACTTGAAGAATGTAAAAGGGTTATACTTATACCTTGCAAGTTGATACTTGATATAGTATTGGTATTGAAACCACCACAAAACATAAGGACAAGTTTATTTGTTTGTTTTGTTTTTTTGGGTGGATTTGGCTCCTATCTCTTCATTAACGTAATTTGCATTTTGTGTGGTGTTGTCATGTCAGCCTCGGGTTGGGCTAACTCTGGACCATTTGGTTGTTTCCCATTGATTCATCTCTAAAGTTTTGATTTTTGCTTGATTTTACAAATATCACTTGAATTCAGCGTTTTCACTCCAAGTGTTGGTCTCCACTCCGAAGCATGTGTTTTTTTTATCGAGTAGTGTTATAATAATATTTTCAAAGTAAATGTTGGAATTCGAACTTACAGAAGGGTCAATTGGATGAGCAATTATGATCACTATACCAATAGTATCTCGAAGTATGTGTAATTTAATTTGGCTTAAAATGCAAAATGACCATCGAACTTGGTAAATAATTTCTAAACTTGATAAATTTGATGAAAATGACCCTAGATTTTTTTGTCAAATTATCCCCTAAACTTGAAGGCTTAGTCAAATAGGCCCTTGAACCTTTTTGAGTCAAATTGCCCCGGATTTGGTAAGCTATTAATTAGGTTTAAGGTGTAATAAGTTCCTGAGCTTTTGAAGAAAAAAATTAATTAAGCTTCTAAATTTTTTTGGCACCCAATTTATAAATATTATAAGTCTTTTAGAATTTTTAAAGAATACTTTAAATAAACTAAAAAATTAAAAATGTCAAGTGAAAACACTGTGACACGACGCACAACACCAACATATCTAAACAACTACTAAAATTTAATGGTCAAAACTGGTCAAATGACTTAATTATTATTTTTAAAAAAATTCAAGATATTTTACGCACTTAAGCCAAATATTATTTTATGAAGTAAAACCCAAAGAAAAATCTCACTCCAAACAGTATTAATGATGTTGAACATGATAAAGTTCCTTAATCCACAATTATTAAAGATTTGATCAAACTTTTTTCCCCCAACTTTTGGGTGATTGTCTTTTTTTGCCACATTCAAATTCGAGATCGTTGGTGGGCCATGCAGAAACCCTAAAGTTTTGCTTTCTGGATTACATTTACATGTACAGGATTATAAAATAACATGTCACTCATAGCTTTTGTTTAAATATCTTCAATATATATATATCACTTGAATCTCTTTAAGTGGGAACCGTTGAAGCAATTATAAGGAATGATAGTTAGGCAAGATTTCGGACATACTACCCCGCAAGTAGATAAGGATCGGGCAATCTTTCGGATATTGTTTTCTATTTTGATAAGACTTAACACAATTTATTCTGCATTTTGTTTTAAGCATAATGCCAAAAATGTATTTAACGTTTAATTGAATATTCATTTTTATTTTAGGTATAATGCTAAAAATGTTTTTAATGTTTAATTAAATATTTATTTTGGTCTTTGTTCGTTTTTTAGGCAAGTTAACCCTTAATGTTTTATTTTGAGTCAAAATAGTCTATCTACGGATGTAAACTGTCAGGCAACTAACGATAAATTACTTGAAATCATATGACAAACCTACATGACAGTGCAATAGCAGTGTCATAGGCAAATAGGTTGACTTTACAGAATATCACATCAGTCAAAAAATATTTTTATAAAATTATATTAAATCTAAATATAAAATATTTTTTCTTTAGCGTGTCATTCGTCAAATCATTTCAAGTTATTACTATTAATTGACTAACGTTTTTTATTTACATAAGGGTTTTTATAACCCAAAATAAAACGTTGTATGGTAAATTGCTTCAAAAAAATATGAACTAAAGTGACTATTCAGTTAAAAGTTGGAAATACTTTTTGACATATACTCTTTGTTTTATATAATAAATTAATGTTTAATGTATTGATATTGTACAATTTTATGTAGGGATGGGCACGGGTCAGGTCGGGCCGGGTTTTTAGCCCACCCGAACCCGACCCGAAAATAGTAACCCTAAACCCAAACCCGACCCGACCCGAAAATAAATACCTTAAACTCGACTCCGACCCGACCCGACCTATATAAAAAAATCAATTTTAGGGACTAAATTGTAAAAAATAATTTTAAGAGACTTAATTGTAAAAAACAATAAATTTAAGGACTAAATTGTAAATAAATAATCAATTTTAAGGACCTAATTATAAAAAAATATATAAAAATGGGTATTATTACAAATATCCCTAAAAAATTATGGGAAAATTACAATATTAGTCTCGGGTCGAGTCGGGTCGGATTTTTTCACCCTAAAACCTGAACCCGACCCGACCTCACCCTACACAAAAATCTAACCCAAACCCGATTTTTTCATAAAAATACCCGACCCGATCGAGTCGGGTCCGAATTTCGTGCCCATCTCTAATTTTATGCCTTATCAATAAATTTCATAATAGAACATTATTGTGAAACTTTAAAATTATTTTTAATTTTATTCTTGACTATATATTCCCATCTAGTTCATGTTGATGTATATAAGTAATAGTCTAGGTTCCAAATACTCATCCTCATATCATTGCATTTCCTCTATTCTTTTTTTAGTGTTTGTAATTGAGTAAAAGTATTAAGTAGGAATATGTCATTGTTTAGATGACACGTGGAATTATTAAATTTTGTGACATAATGTGAATTTCAGTCTATCAAAATGCATGGATGCAAGAAATCAATCAATTTATACACATACATGTTGTTATATTTATGGTGAGGTACAGTGGCGGATGTACCTTTGTGCATGGTAAGTTACTTAACCTACCATTATAAAATAAGATAAACTACATTGGTAACTACTAAATTTGTATGGTATTTTTATTTTGGTCACATAAATAATTTTTTTCATTATAATCACTTATTTTTTATTTACTTTTATTATATCCAATGACGTTAATGCCGTTAAAAAATGTTGATGTTTCACGTTAAAGTCTTCTTTACCAAAAAGAACCTTAATTTGTCAAATTTAAAATCATTGCCAAGACAAAATTCCTATTAACGAAACAATCGTTGATCAATCCCAATTGTGTGAAAGATTTATTTTGCCAAAAGTTTAATATAATTTAGTTTCAGTTTGATCTTGCGGTTTAACAATGGTGAAACATATATGAAAATCTTAGTTGAAACTAAACTATATTAAAAGTTTACAAATTATTTTTATTTTAGTGATTAAAGTGAAAGCATCCTAAAAATTTAGTGACTGCTAGTATAGTTTACTCTAAAAATATTAAATATGTTTTTGTTCAAATAAAAAATTGCTCTTAATTTTTTTTGCTTTAAGGTCCTGAATTATTTTTGGTTAAAACAAGTACCTAAACTATGATTCTATAATCATCTTAAGTATGTTTATTAGTCTCATTAAAATTTTTTGGTTAAATACATTGATACTCATGTCAGATAATTTAACTAAAACTTTGATTTAAAGTTTTAAAATAATTTTGATTGGTTCTTCAATGTCAATATGTCTCTGACTATAAACTATATTTGTTTGCACAATAATTATTATTTTTAATACATTATTATAACAGTTTAAATTGATTCTACATTATTACACTGATCAGTACATTATCAAGTTTAAATTTTTGGATCCGCCTCTGATGTGCAGGGCATATTTAAAAGATAAGATTTAGTGAAAGCCTTCCTAGCTTAAAATGTTGAACATGTGAACAAGAATCAATTGAAATTCCATGGTCTGAAATTTTCCATTCGCCAAGCAAGTTCAAATTTTATTTTGTAACATTTTCATATCCCATTCGATATCCGAGTTGTGGTCCTAAACATGTTTCTATAAAAACTCGATGGCGACAACACAAACGGGACAAGCCTCCCAAAAAGGACTTTGTGCCCACCCGATCCATTCGATGACCATATATATTGACAGGGTTTGTTGTTAATACTCAAAATATAAGTTATATAATAATGATATTTAATTCTATTATTAATAGAATTAATTTGTGATGAATATAACTTATAATAATGCTATTTAATTCTATAATTAATAGAATTAATTTGTGATGTGGAAATGACGATTTTGCCCTCACTATTTAGCCTATAAATAGTGGGTAATTTCACTCATTTTGATATACCTAAGCAATAGAGTTTGCTTGAGAAACATTCTCTTTGGTTTCTATAAACATATCATGAGTGTTGATTTTGAGTTGAGAGAAGAGCAGTACCATCAGAGTCCGCTCCATCTTTCGGGTGTACGAAATTTGGAGAGCCGTGCTAACCTCAGGGGGCCGTTCGTCCATTGTAGCGATTACACACATCGGGGCGAATTCGCTTCTAAGGCAGTGGTTAATACCACGACACGGTTTGGTTTCGTTTAATTATTTTATTATTTTCCAGTCAGTGCTAACGCCTCGTTTTGCAGTAGCCTATTTTCCCAACAATTTAGAAGCGAATTATTATACTGCAAATGATGCGTAGGATTGTGTTAAGTTGGGTAAATATGACGCTACATGGGATTGTGTCTTTGAAACACAATATTCAGGAGCATGGTAAATCAAGAGGAAAATAATTGAGGTATTTATGCTACGATTTATTATTGGTTGAGAGTAAAAGTATAGTGATAGAAACCAACTATACACCACATAAAGAGTAATAAAGACTGGTAAGCAATAAGGCAATATATGTTTTCACATCGATTACCAAGGATAAAGAAAGAATTTTGTAGGTTTGTGACAGTAAGTAAAATTATGAATTGTCTTGGTTGTCTTTTGATTTTTGAAGTTATTCATGCATTACTTTCATGATTAATGTATTTATGCATTAATATTGGCAACCCAAACGCCAAAATAATGAGTAGTTAAAGTTTTATCTTAAAAGTACTTTAATTTTATGGTTGTTGTTACTCATTTTTCTTTATGCATTAATATCGGTAATTCAAACGTTTTAGGAGGTATAATGCTTTTTAAAAGTTGGGCATTATATATAAAACGTTCATGACAATAAACTTGATAATAATGATTGTTTTCAAGTTTAGTAAACAAACGGTTTTAATCATTATTATAAAGGCTATGAAATGGTGAACAAGCTTTTATTAATTGATAATAGGCCTTTAGAATCTATAATTATCTAACCGTTTGAAATGCATGAAATTCTTAATGATTATTATATATTTTTAAACAAATATAGTTGGCAAAATAAATCTTTGGTTTTCAAAGGTGAATGTTTAAGTGTTTATATATTTGTTTAATAGCTATTTAATACCTATTAAAGGTATATAAATTCAATGGTACGCCTATTATATTAGCTTTTAAATGTTTCGATAGGTGATGAAGCATTTAATTTTTTGAAAGCATGCATTTAATAGGTTGAATGTGCTTTATTATGTGTTTAATGGGTTTCATACATTTAATAGCTATGCAAACCGTTGTTTTAAAATATTTTAGTTTTAAAACGTTTTGAAACGATGGAAATTAAATGTGGTTTAGAATGTTTCATGACTTATTATTAAGTGCATGGTTAATACTAATTAATATTGAAGGAAATGTATTTAATTTTGTGTAACGAATATTACGATTCTTTTCTTCAAGTTAGTATTAAATTCATATTGTCATGTGATATGAGAAGTTATTTATGTGAACTGATATTTGATTAACATATAATTTCTCTTTTGTATGAATATATCATGGTGAAACATGATGCAAATGACGATGTAATACAATGGATTTTTCGAGAAATTTGGATGACGTAAATAACAATTGCAATTTTTGGAGAAGTTTGGTGCTGGTGAAGCTAAAATGGAAAATTCTCCAAACTAAATAGTTGTTAAATTTTGGCTTGATTTCAGCAATCCGCTACAGATAAGAAACCAAAATTTTAAAGATAAGAATCTTGTTACTATCAGTAAAATTATAATTTTTTATTATTGTTAGTAACTTATTTTTATGACTATCATGATAGGTTTTGGGGTCTTTCTGGTTCAACATGTTGTGAAGAGTGAAGATCACATGCATGGTGAGAATAAGCAAGTCTACTATGATATTATGGTTCTACCCATGAGGTCAGATTATTTAGACTTGTGGTCTATTAATTCATGCTTTTATATACATGACTTTATTTTTAGCCTTTAAGCTAGTTTGTAAGCTTAGTAAGCATGTTTTAAACTAGTGTAAAGATTAAGGCTAGAATGAATGATTATTCTAAGTAGTGAGCCTTATATTAAGTATGCTTAATAAGATACTATTGTGAGTAAAAGTATCAAGCATAATTTTTTAAGAGACCTTAATTAAAGAAAGAGAAAATACATAAATGGCTTATTGGAAAACATTATGAAAATGCATGTCTAGGATTGGTTTTATTAAAGACATGGTATTTAAGCGTGCCTAGAGCACCACCTCTCTTTCATGGTAACCTACCTGGTGCATTGTTCTTTAATGTGCTAACTTTTATAAAAATGCTATGATAAATAAGATCTCTTTTAACTTCTACACTAAGTTTATATGGTTGAATACTTATTCTTAATAAGTTCATAACACAAGTTTGAATGTGTTGTCCTATTGAGAAGGACAAGATGGACTTACCGCCAGAAAGGTTGAGTTTCAAGAAACTCTTAATGAATTCAAAGTTTGAATGATCCTATTGAAAAGGACATTTTGAATTCACCGACAATGAGGTTGGATATTTATTCTTAAATGATTTCTTATCCCCAAGACTGAGTGGTTTATTTTAAATAGACTTAAAGAAATCACCAGAAGTTAAAAGAGTTGAGATTAATTTGGTTTGAGCAGAATACCAAATTTAGTCATAGTAAATAAAATATGTGATGGTCTCTTCAGGGCTAAAATGCTGAATAATATGAATGAGAATATGATAGACATTAGTGCTACTAAAAGTATGTTGTAGCAATTAAATCTCTTTGAAGTTCTTTTCGTAAGTAAATGAAAGGAAAGAGATGATCTATCTTAAGAGTTGTGTTGAAATCTCTTGTAATAAATATTTTTTTCCTATTGCTAGGAAATTTTATAAACTCTTCATAAAATTTTCATAATATTCCTAATTTCTCGAATTAGGAGAAAGTTAAAATTCTCTTTGAATGAGATAAAAGGAATTTCATAATCGTTTGAGATTATGTATACTAATCTTAATGATTAATATTTCTCAAAACCTTGAGAATATAATCATGTGTAAACAAAATTTGAGTTTGTTAAAATATCATTTTATGGTTAAAACTCATAAAAAAACTTTACTCTAGTATGATTGAGTACTTGTTTACACGTTGTTTAAGACACTTATGGATTTGTTTCTATCTTAAAATGTTAGAAATGTGGGGGTGTCTAGCAACAGTCGGTTTGCCTGACTTTAAGAAAACCGCTATCGGTTTTATAACCATTGATGCAATATTGATAGGGTATGCTACAAATAGTGTCACATACAGGTTTATGTCTTTACATGACTTCTCAATTTGTGAATCTTGGGGTGCTGTGTTCTTTGAGGAATCCTTTCCTCTTAAGAAACCTAGATTAAATGTTAGAACACAACGAGAAAGTCATACTCCTGCTTCTTCTAGTATTCCTGCCAAGGAAACTCTAGAGTTTGAATTAGAGCATAAAAGAAGTAAAAGACAAAGGGTAGCAACTACCTTCGGACCAGATTTTATAACTTCCTTTATAACAGAAATTAGTGATTTAGACTCTATAACCGAACCTATAGCTTAATCTTTCCTTTTAGATGAGGATCCAAAGACATATAATGAAGCTATAAGTTCAATTGATGCTAGTTTTTGGAGAAATACTATTGATGATGAATTAGAATCAATAATGTCTAATCACACTTGAGAGTCGGTTGACTTGCCTAGAAGATTTAAACCTATTAGTAATAAATGGGTCTTTAGAAAGAAACTTAAACCAGATGGGTCAATCCAGAAGTATAAGGCAAGACAAGTAGTCAAAGGGTTTACTCATAAGTTTGGTATTAACTTCTTTGATACGCACTCTCCTATGACAAAAATCTCAACGATACGTGCCTTGTTTGCAATCGCTTCCATTCATAAGATTGCATGTACATCAAATGAATGTAAAGACTGCATTTTTGAATGGAGATCTAGATGAAGAGATCTATATGGAGCAATCACCAGGTTTTGAGACACCTGGTATAGAAGGCAAAATATGTAGACTTAAAATCATTTTGAGTTTTGATTTTATTGTTAATGGAGCGGATACATGCGTGTAATCAAAAATGTTTGGGACTGATTGTGTCATTATAAGCTTATATGTGGATGACATGTTGATATTCAGTACTAACATTGAATCCATTAACAAAACGAAAAATTTCTTGTCTACTAAATTTGAGATGACTGATTTGGGAGAAGTTGATGTGATCTTAGGAGTAAAAGTTACCAAAATTGAAAAATATTTTCTTTAAATCAAACACACTATATTAAGAAGGTGTTAAAGAAATTTGACAGTTTTAATGTCATCCATGTTCGAACTCCTTATGACTCTAGTATCAATCCTTTTAAGAATAAAGGAAGTAGTGTTTCCCAAGAAGAGTATGCTAAAACTATTTGAAGCCTTATGTTCTTAATGAACTATACTCGGCCTGATATTGTCTATGCAGTGAGTAGGTTAAACAGATATACTCATAATCCTAGTGGAGAGCACTGGATTGCACTCAGACGCTTACTTAAGTATCTTAAAGGTACTATTGACTGAAAACACGATTTTGTTGACTTTCCTTCAATGTTAGAGGGATATTGTGACGTCAACTGAGTTACCGATAATGATGAAGTAAGCTCCACGAGTGGGTATGTCTTTATCTTAGGTAGTGTAGCGATTTCATGGAAGTCTGCTAAGCAGACTTGTATCGCTCGCTCTACCATGAAGTCAGAGTTTATTGCTCTTGACCTAGCTAGGCAAGAAGCCGAATAGCTTAGAAATTTGTTAGCAGAAATTCCATTATGGGAATAATTGACTCCTCCGGTGTTCTTGTTGTGTGATTTACAAGTATCGATATGTGTGGTTAAAAGCCAAGCTTACAATGGTAAGAAAAGACACATTCACATAAGACATGAATCAGTGAGACACTTAATAAGGAACATAGTATTCTCTTTAGAGTATGTGAAGTCAGAAAGGAACCTAGCAGATCCACTTACCAAAGGGTTAAGTCGGAAATTGGTCCTAAATTCGTCGAGGGGGATGGGTTTAAAGCCCATTGGTTGAGGAATTCATGGTGGATACCCAACTTAGTTATCTAAGTTCAATGTGGTCAAACGAAACCATGGAAAGACTCATAGTGTACATTTTTTATTACCTATCCCTATGACGAATAATGTACATGCACAGGTTGAGCATTGTTGCTCTTAATAAATTCATAGCCCAGGTTTTGGGTGGTCTTAGTGAGAAAGACTTGATGAATTTACCGACTTTGGTTGAATAAACTACTCTTAATAAGTTCATTTCCCAGTATTTAGTGGGTAGTCCTATCGCGAAGGACTGCCCTGTGTTGAGTGGGAAGTCCTATCGCGAGGGACTGAATGAACTTGCCGCTAGAAAGGATGAGTTTTCTTACAACTCTTAAAGAATTCAATCCCAAGAGTTTGGGTTGTTCTATTGAGAAGAACTTATTGAATTCACCGATTAAAGAGGTTGAGTTTTTATTCTTAATGAATTCTTATCCCAGAGTTTGGGTGGTTCATTTTATAATTGAACTTGAAGAATTCACCTATTTATTTGAGAGGATGAGCTTAAGGAAAAAGCTCTTAATTATTTCATAGCTCTTATTTGAGTGGTTTATGTTGAGATAAACTTGATGAAATAACCTATGTAAGTGAGAAGGACTAGCCACCTTCTATGAAAAACGTTGGGCCGTTTTTCTAGTACACTTACTAGAATCCTGAGGAAATAGGCTATCTATATATATATATACATTTGTATATATACTTTGTAGACACATCGAGGACTTCAGTGGATGAAGGGGTTAGTTGTGTGTTATGAGTTTACCCTAATCTTAGAAAGTTCAAGACTAGTTTCACTTGTCTAAGAGAGGGATTGCTCATCATCACTATGTACTAGTTCAAGATACGTTCACTAGTGCTTAAGCAACTAATCTCGCTATTGCTCTTCTCATGTTTTAACTTCAATGCTCTCATATCTACGAAAGATATTTTTTCGCATTGGTGGGGGATTGTTGTTAATACTCAAAATATAAATTATATAATAATGATATTTAATTCTATTATTAATAGAATTAATTTGTGATGAATATAACTTATAATAATGATATTTAATTCTATTATTAATAGAATTAATTTGTGATGTGGAAATAACGATTTTGCCCTCACTATTTAGCCTATAAATAGTGGGCAATTTCACTCATTTTGATATACCTAAGCAATAGAGTTTGCTTGAGAAACATTCTCTTTGGTTTCTATAAACATATCATGAGTGTTGATTTTGAGTTGAGAGAAGAGCAGTACCATCAGAGTCCGCTCCATCTTTCGGGTGTACGAAATTTGGAGAGCCGTGCTAACCTCAGGGGGCCGTTCGTCCATTGTAGCGATTACACACATCGGGGCGAATTCGCTTCTAAGGCAGTGGTTAATACCACGACACGGTTTGGTTTCGTTTAATTATTTTATTATTTTCCAGTCAGTGCTAACGCCTCGTTTTGCAGTAGCCTATTTTTCCAACAGGGTTATGATCAATTTATACAATGTAAAATTTAATTATTTTTATATCAATTCATAACCATTCGTAAGAGAGGATTTAAAAATATTTTTTAGGATGAGCACACATAAAATTTCAAAATTTCAGGTAAATTATAAAAAATCAAAAAAATCTAAAGAATAATTTATAAAGATTAAAAAAACTGAAGTCAAATGTGTAAACTTTAAAAAGTTAAGGGTGGACATAGACTCATCCAACCATACACCTACATCCGACGTTGGCCATTGGATGAGTGAGATTAAATGTTTATATTTTTTTCCTTAAAAATCTTATTATTTTGGTCGATAAAGTCGGTTTACCATTCTTAACCTTGATGAAATGTGGATTTATAACAAAACAAGAAGTTTAGACCTTGGGGCGTTCAAACCTGTAACAGTACTTCGCATGGTAGTTGATGCATTATGAATTAATCCGAGTTTTATCAAAACAAAACTCCAAAAACTTTCACGTTTATTTCTCTCTCTTGACGTTGAAAGTTTTGGCGAGATATACAGCTAAAGTAAGGCATGCATGCAGGCTGGTGTTGGCTTTTTCCAAATGCCATGTTCAAAATGGAAATGTAGTTTTTTTCATGGATGAATATATTATGAACTCGAAATCTAATTCTAATTGGTGAGGGTTATTTTGGAGGTATAGACATTAGCAGGACAGACCAGGCAGGGACATCTTGAAGATTTTTGGGACTTTATATAACAAAAGCGTATTTTATTATAAATAGAGATCTTTTGTCTCATTTTGGTGTCCCTATTTATGCCTCAAAAGTAAAAAAAAAAAAGTTTAGAGTTTAGAGTTATGGTTTAAGGTTATGATTTAGGATTAAGGTTTAAGGTGTTGGGTGTAGAGTTTAGGATTTAGTGTTTAAAGTTTAGGGTTAGAGTTTAGAATTTAATTTTTTATTGTTGAACACAAAAATGAGCACCGAAAAATGGTAGAAAATTTTTGTTATCTCATTACTTTGAACAATTAATTTAATCTTTCAAACACATTATTTTTATTGTTAGATTAATTTATTTTAAAAATTATTTTTACTATTAAATTAATTTATATATTTGATAAATTAAAAAAATAAGAATTAAAAAATATAGATAATTAAGCTGAATGAGCCCTATACTGGTTGGTGCCCTAACTTTTCGCTCAGTGTGCTCCCCTTATAAACGGCCCTGAACTCGGGCAGTGGCAGTAGCCTTTTCTTTTGTGGTGAATCCATGGGTTTGTTCGGTTTCCATTTCCCCTTGTGAGTCGAGTAGTAATAGTTACAGATACGTCAATTTCAGTGTTAATTAATTTTTTATTGAAAAAAGATAAAATTAAATAATAAGTGTCAATTTATAAAAAAATTACTTACTTTTTAAACGGGTGTCTATTTAATTTAAAAATGACGCTAAATCCTTTTTTATGTATAATTTTCATATAAGATATATATTAAAATAAATTCTAAAAAAAATTGAGGTCTCTAATGAGCCGCCCGCTAGCTCCTTCCATGCACACCAATATATTCAAAAGATAATAATAATTATAATAAGTAAGCTACTACTACAAGTTACCCAAAAACAAAAGGCTGAAAAGAAAGCAAGGGTAAGCTCTAATCGTCTAAGCCCCAACACTAGAATAGTAGAATGTGGATCAGCCCAAACGTAGGGGAGTCTATCCAATTTGGATGGTCACATGAAATTTTATTTTCAGGCCAGCACACCTTATTTATTAATTAATTAAAATATTTAATTTAATTTTTCACCAAAACAAGCTTCGACCATACCATACAAAAAAAGATTACACGATGTTTCACTTTCCCAAAAATTTAATTGGTGGCCGTGGGAGTATTATTCTAATGTTTGGTATGTTAAAAAATATGGGTCGAGAGATTTAGTATATTATTTCTTCCGAACCCGTGAAGTGGTCCCCGTAGTAAAACATAATATATTTTGTCCAGGTGACCCGAGTTTGAACATCAAATGTGCACTGTGTGTGTAATATTTTACAACTTGAACTTAATTTGAAATATTTTCGATTTGAGTCGAGTTTTCGAGTTTCTATACAAATTTAATTGTAATTATTTACCATGTCATAGTACGGTTTGATTCTAATTTAAACAACTTTCTCTAATCATATAAGATATATATATATTTCACATGTATAAGTAAGATTTGTAATGTTATTTAATAAAAAAATATCATTTGAACTTCTAAAATATATTTATAATATTATTTTTAAATAAGAAACTTTTGGGGATAAAATATTGATGGGAGTATAAATGAATCAAAGAATTGATGTGAAGAAAAAATTACAAAAAACCAGTTGAATGATCAAATTGAATAAAATGTAAAGTTAAAGAACTAAATTGAAAAAAAAGAATATATTTGTTAAAAATATGAATTGAAGTTATATAGATATTATGTAGTGCTAGTGAATCATGTGGTTTAATTTTGGTCAAAAATAAACTTAAAACGAAAAAGAAATTGAAAAAATGGGAAATCATTCAAAGTTGAGGGGCAAAATTGCAAAAGTTGAAATTTTAATTTAAAAATATGAATTGAACCTAAATATGTATTCTATAGTGGTTTAGGAGCATGCGGTACAAATTTGGTCAAAATTGACTTAAAACGAAGGAGGGATTGAAGAAATGAGGAAATCATACAAAGTTAAGGGGCTGAATTGAAAAAATATATAATTCATTTTCTAAAATATAAATTGAAGATAAATAAGTATTCTACGTTGGTTTAGAAATATGTGGTTCAAATTTGGCCAAAAATTAACTTAAAATGAAGGAGGAGTTGAAGAAAAATGAAATTATGGACTAAATTCTAAAACTATAAAATTCAGATTTCCGATTTTTTGTTTTTTTAATTTGGGCAAATTTCAACTCGACTCGAACTCGAAATTTTTTCGAGTTACTTGAGTTGTCTCGAATAACTCAAATCGAATAACTCGAAATTGAAAAAAATCAATTTTTTTATTCCTGTCGAGTTTTGTTCACACCTATAAAACGTTTGTGAAAAATTTTAGTTTCAACCGTCAATGTATTGAATATAAATCCTTAATACTAATGGGAACTTCCATTTTGCGTGTATCTTGTTTCATGCATTCTGTGTTTTCCACAAGCATCACAAGTGCACGCATACAAATAGCCTTCATGCGTTTCTTTAACGTCCTTGCCTCATTTCCTCAATAACAAGGAGTAGGTAAATTACTTATTTGGTATCTCATTTATTATATATTTTTGTTTTGGTCACTCAATTATTTTTTCGGTAAAATCATAGCTAACATTACGTTTTAAATTTATTTTAGTACCCTGACGTTAAAATTTCCATTAAAATTGGACGAAAATGATAACATGACTTGATATAAGAATAGTTTTAGCCTCAATACTTATAAATTCTAGTAATTTGGTCTTAATTTAAAATAATTCAATAATAAATTCAACCCTCAATATTTACAATTTTATCAATTTAGTCATTCTATGTTCTCTTCTCTGAACCCAAATTCTACAAAAATCATTATGGACGACCACGCCAGCCGGCGGCTGCCATCAGTAGTTGTCATCGACGGCCGTTAAATTCTAAAATCTCTAATTCACCCCTGTTTAACCTCTTGAACATGAACCCGACGTCTGTTTCACTAAAAATGACTCAAACTTCACATATGCAACAAATAAGTTTTTGTTCAATATGTATAAGGACTGGTTTGTTTGAAGGCTTATCCTATTCAGGGACGGAACCATTAAGGCTTCGGGAGGGGCAATCGCCCCCACCCCGAAGAAATTTTTTTCTTTCACCTTTGTCCTCTTATTTAAATTTTTTTAAAAATTAGTTTATTTATAAATTTGTCCCCTCAATCTCAAATATTTATAGTTTGCCCCATTCCAAATCCTGGCTCTATCCCTGATCCTATTCAATCGAAAATTTTCATGGGTCTGGTTTGAAGAAATGTAGACTAATTCAACCCTTGTATTTATATACAAACACTTTCTCCAACCCTTGTATTTATATACAAACTTTAGTGAGTTATCTCTTGGAACAAAATGTAGATAAAACTTTTGTATAAAACTAAGCCTAACATTTGCAATTACAGACTATATATACCACACAAAATCATATTAAAAACATAGGTTACACTCCAGAACCCGTAGCACTAACACTTGATTATAAAATCCATATGCAATGTCTTATTGCTTTAAGGACTTTTGGTTCAAGGTTGAATTAGTCTGCAATTTTGTTTCGAAAAAACTGTTTTTTTTAGCATGTGATATATTGAATGAGGGAGCTAACATTTTTTTCGGTTGGTGTTGTCATAGTTTTGACAGCTTCAAATCGAGATGTTCAATAATAAACAATGATGTAGTTTACCTAAAAAAATAAAATGAGGGCACAGTTTGAGGGCTATTTTTTTATTTAACAGCTGTTGACGAAAAATCTTAATCTGAGTTACGAAATAAAACGTTAGTTACTAAAGTGGTCTGAAAAAAAATATTTACTAAAGTGGTCTGAAAAAAAAAATTAGACACTAAACTAAAGAAAAAATATAGGTTGAGCACATTTTTAACTAGTAAGCCTTTCTAAAAAAATGGTAACGTCAACCCCTCAATAAAGTTGCCTGCTTTAGTAGGAGTCTTAAAAGCAGCAACGGTTAAGTCCAATGGATCATGGATGGGATGACTGATGAGAGTCCCTTCTTTTTCCAATGCGTGCAGATTTAATGCATTCTCACAATTTGCATTACTTGGAATGGCAAACAAAATGCTAACGGCTGCCTATGCTTTTAATGACGTTGATGCCATTAAAGGATTCCTGCAGAGGTAATAGCGAGTAGGGAACACGCGCCCCCAAAAATTCTCTCCCAACCAGTTCACGAGCTTCAGATACCTTCTTCGATCTTCCTCTTCGTCTTGTTGATTGACTGTCGACACGAGTGAATTGATCCCGGGGAGAAGTCAACGGTGGCTGGAGCAATAGAAGACGGTGGTGCCTGGTGGTTTGCTCGGTGGAGCTGCGGTGGCTGCGGTTCTTTTGGGTGCTTCAGCGTCGTGTCTTCCAGGTTTTGACAGCAGTGTGCTTCGAGTCCTTTTGCACCGCCGAAACTCTGTTTCCCCGGTTCTGATCACTGGTTCCCGACGCTTGCTGGGAGAGAAGATGTTTGAGGGATCGGTTGACTGCTGGAACCCACAGGAGTTCAATCTTCGATAACCTTTTTCTTTTCCTTCCCCCTGTTGGCGATCCCCCGTTTCTGGTTTGCTATCCCTTCCCTCGCCTTCCCCGACTCCTGGTGGCTGAATCCCATTCTCTTTGGTTTTGATTGCTGTCTTGGTTTGTTCATACTGCTCTTTGCTTTCTGTTTGTCTCGTGAGTTTGGTTTGTATTTTGCCTTTGCGGTGCTCTCTGATTGTGGTTTGAGTGTGCCTGGTTTACCAATGGTTTATGTGCTCTATTTGTGAAGTTCTCTGATCTCGAGAATCCATTCTTGTCGGTCTTGTCATCTTCGCGATCTCTTGTAAGATACAGGAGGGTAGCCTCTGGGAGTTGTTTTTCTGTATTGTTGTGGTTTTTTCGGTGCTGCCGGAGGAGGTGTATTGTTGAGGTGCTCTGTTTTTTCATTCTTACTGACCTGACAGCGACATCCGCTGCTCGGAAATTTCTGAGCTTTGGTGGACTACGTTTTGCTTTCATCCTCCGTCTGTTTTTGGGGTCCTGGCCTCTTTGTCTAAAGATGTCAATCCTTGCGTAGAATGTGCGAGGGTTGGGGAACCAAGGCACGGTTAGAGCTCTACGAAACTCGGTTGCAAAACATAAGCCGAACATTGTTTTCCTCAGTGAAACAAAACAAAAACTACGTTACCTGGAAAAGATCAAAATGAAGATGAAATTTAGCTCGTCCTTCTATGTTGATCCCAAAGGCACAGCGGGAGGGCTAGCGATATGGTGGAATGACGAGGTATCCATCTCTGTGCTCGAGTATACCACGAATTTCATTGATACGCGGGTGGTGTTTCAAAATGGAGACAATTGGTTTGGTACCTTCATTTATGGACCCCCTTATAGAGACGAAAAGCAACCTTTCTGGGAGAAGCTTGCTAATCTCAGAGAATCCAGCAAAAATAAATGGCTCATTATAGGGGACTCAAATGTGGTACTAAGACAAGAAGAAAAGATTGGTGGCAAACCGGTCAACCTTGAGGAGGCAAAGCACGTGTACGAATTAATGAATTTCAAGGGGCTTATTGAGCTGCCCATTAAAGGAGGCAACTACACATGGTTCAACCAGAGAAGTGGGGTAAATTCTATCCTTGAGAAACTGGATCGTGTAATGTGCTCTGCTGATTGGAGTCTCAGCTTTCCAAAAGCTGTGGGAATAATGGAGATAGCGGTTGCCTCAGACCACGCCCCACTTATTCTCCTCACTAAAGGTGTCACCAGGAAGTATAAGAAAGATTTCAAATTCGAGTCGAAATGGCTTCTCGAAGAGACTTGTTCCCAAACTGTGACAGATGGATGGAAGACTTCACCTGGGGAGAGGGCTACCTCTAGGTTTGGCAGAAAAATCCGTAACACCAGATCTTCTCTTATCAAGTGGAGCAAAGATAACCGGAGAAAGAAAAATGAGAAGAAACAGAGATTAGAGGAGGCCATCAAGAAACTACAGGGACGAAGACTCTCAGATGCTGAACTGGAACAACTTAGAACCCTAAGGAAGGAGCTAGATGTTGAATGGGAAGCCGAGGAGAGATATTGGCACCAGCGTTCCAGAATTAGCTGGTTGAAATGGGGGGACAAGAATACCAAATTTTTCCATGCTACGACAATCCAACGCCGCAGAACAAATGCTATAATCAAGCTGAAAGGCGATGATGGTTTATGGATTGAGGAACCGGACCATATTGCTCTCCATCTTCAAAATCATTTTCAGAAGGTGTTTAAAAAAGATCATTCTGTTGATTTTCAAAGCCTTCATGAGTACATCCCGAAAATGATAACAGAAGATATGAATCTTGAGCTCATAAAGGAGATTACACCAGAAGAGGTGAAAAAAGCTGTTTTCGCTATGGGCGCAACAAAAGCTCCTGGCCATGATGGTTTTCCCGGTTGTTTCTATCAATCATTCTGGGAAACGGTGAAGGACGATCTAACTGAAATGGTGCTAGCTTTCTTCAGGGAAGGAGAACTGGGAGCTGGGCTAAATAAAACAAACATCGTTCTCATTCCCAAGATATCTAATCCTACGGAAGTCTCACATTTCAGACCAATAAGTCTCTGCAACTTCTCCTTAAAAGTTATCACAAAGATTCTCTCAACAAGGTTAAAGGCCATTCTTCCAGACATTATCCCCCCTCTCAGTCAGCCTTTGTGCATGGCCGCTCAATCTATGATAATATTATTCTTGCTAATGAAGCTTTTCATGCCATTAAACGAGCAAAGAAAGGTGACATGAGGATTATGGCTCTAAAGATCGATCTTGAGAAAGCCTATGACAAAGTTGACTGGGACCTGCTTCGCTTTGTTATGAACAGGATGGGGTTTGACGACTGGTGGACCACTAGAGTTATGCAATGTGTCACTACAGTTTCTTTTTCTCTAGTGGCAAATGGGGAACGTCTTGGGGATGTCCCTGCGGGCAGGGGGCTTAGGCAAGGAGACCCACTTTCACCTTTTCTCTTCATTTTCATATCCAGTATCCTCACGTGGATCATTGAAAAAGAATCTAGGGGAAATCAATTTACAGGCCTAAAAATCAAGAGAAGATGCCCAGAACTAAGTCACTTGCTCTTCGCCGATGACTGCCTCATGTTCTCCAAAGCGAATAAAGGTAGCTGCGAGGCTGTTTTACGGATCCTTCATCTTTTTCAATCTTCCACAGGCCAATTCGTGAATTTTCAGAAGTCTTCAGTTCTCTTCTCCCCAAATACAAGTGCTACTATAAAAGCTCAGCTTCACAGCATTCTGGGCTTCAAACCAATGGAGGAAGATTCTAAATATCTGGGCTTACCGTCTATATGGGGAAGAAGCAAGAAGGAAGCCTTGGGGTTCATTAGAGAACGTGTGCAAAACAAATTGAAAGGTTGGAAAGCAAAACTTTTGAATCTTGCGGGGAAAGAAGTTCTCATCAAAGCAGTAACACAGGCTATTCCTTCCTATATCATGCAATGTTTCCTCCTTCCTGCAACCTTTTGTGATGAGCTGAGCTCAATGGTAGCGAAATTCTGGTGGAATAACTGCTCTGAAAAGGAAAAAAACATTCACTGGATGTGCTGGAAAAACCTCTGCAAACCGAAAGACCAGGGGGTATGGGTTTCAAGAATCTGAGGGCTTTCAACAAAGCTCTTATCACTAAAGTTGCTTGGAAAGTGATAAAGAACCCGGAGTCCCTCCTAGCCCAGACCCTTAGGGGAATCTACTTCCCAAACGGGAATATCTTTGATGCACCCAGAGGAGCAAATCCCTCGTGGGCGTGGGCTGGAATTAGGGAAGGAGTCAAAATCGTCAAGGAAGGGGCATTATGGAGAGTTGGAAACGGTAGATATATCACCACGTGGAAGGACAACTGGATCCCAGATCTACCCACCTTTAGACTCTCGACGCCTACCCCGCAAAACAACTCTTCCCCAACAGTCAGCAACCTTATGGAACAAGATGGACGTTCATGGAATGAGTCTAAGATTAGAAGGCTATTTAATCCAAGTGAAGCCAAGGCAATTCTGTCCATTTCGATTGGAGGGCCACAAATTCAAGATTCATTCATATGGTCTGGGACAAAAAACGGTGATTACTCAACCAGATCGGGTTACAGATTCATTGAAGCTTCTCTTGGATCTCAAACCACACCCTCTCCAAGCGAGGACCTGGGCAACAGTAAAAAATTTTGGAGTTCAATCTGGAGGCTGGGAGTCCCTGCAAAGATACGTTCCTTCTTATGGAAGTTATGTCATAACATCATCCCAACAAAAGGTAACCTAGCAGCTCGGTTCTATGGAAATTTCAAAGACTCTGACTGCTGTCCAAGATGCGGTGAGCAAGGAGAATCAGTCGAACACCTTTTGTTCTTCTGCCCTTTTGCACATGGAGTATGGAAGGCTTCAGGGTTCAGCTATTCCCCATCCTTAATTGGCTTTTCGGGATTCCCGAAATGGTGGAATAGGATCAATGAGATGCAAAAGCTGGGTATGGCCAGCGATGGATGTGCACTGATTGCCTTCATCTTATGGACTCTCTGGAAGTCTAGGAACATGCTAATCCATGAAAATCTTAGAGATCAACCTTGGGAGGTATGGCTAAGAGCGGAAAGAACCTTTACTGAATTTAATATCATGCCATCTTTGTGCCAAGAAAGGACACCTAGACCGGTTCTGGAACAAAAGGTTTGGACACCACCACCTGAGGGAACAGTCAAGATCAACTGCGATGCTGCGTTCGACCAAACCCTCGGGGTTGTATCTGCGGCGGCTATTGCTCGTGACAGTTCCGGATCCTTTTTTCATGGATTCTCTCACTCTTTTGTTGCTTCCAATGCTGTCACAGCGGAAGCGCTGGCCATTAGGCTCGGTATGTCTATGGCTTCCAACTGCGGTTTCAATCACATCATTGTGGAATCCGACTGCAAAGTGTTAATTGACAGAATCAATAAGGAAACCCCGGTTGATTGGACCACAACTGCTGTGGAGGAGGACATAAGAATGACTTCTGCCTTTTTTAGTTCTTGTATTTTTTCTTTTGTTCCTCGATCTTGTAATCAGGCAGCCGATCGGCTTGCGCCAAGCTTGCAAAAGACTTTAGGGGATTCAAGGAGTGGGACCATGAATCCACTTTGTCTTGTTCTTTCCCTTATGTTATTTCCTCTTGATTGGAATGAAAGTCAACCGTTTGAACAAAAAAAAACGGCTGCCTATGCTTTTATGGGCGAGTGTAACGCAAGTTGCGACTAAAAACGGTAAGTGTCAATAATTGCTAAAAAATTTAAAATGTTAAATTTTTTATAACATTTTAAGTTAGATTTTTTGTGTTTTTTTTTTGATAAATTTAGATACTTACAAAACAAGTATCGATACTTCTAAAATGTTATAAAAAAATTAAGTATCGAAACTTGTCAAAATCATAAAAAAAATTAACCTAAATTATTATAAAAAATTATAACATTTAAAGTTCTTCGGCTAGTTTTGGTACTTGCCTTCATCCCAGACTCACCCATGCTTTTATAACACAACATTGTTTTCTTATGCCAATGTCTACTACTAGTGACGGATCTTGATGCGATAGTTTGGACAGTTTAATCAAAAAAAAATTAGAGGTATAATTAAAATTTTAAAAAAAAATTATGAGCATTTAATGAGAATTTTTCTAAAAAATTGAGGTCCTGATTAAAATTTTCAAAAATTTAAGAGACTTAATAAAAATTTCAAAAAATTGGGGAACTTAATTAAAAACATTTTAAAAATAGATTTAATGAGAACTTCTAACAAATTTGAGAGGTAATTAAAATTTATAAAATATTTAAGGACTGCAATTTAAATTTCTCTAATTTTGGGTGCCAACACTCCCCAAACTTGGTTTATGCTCCTCCTCTATGTACAACCATCTGTCCGTTTAGACTATATATTATACACTCAATTAAACTCTTCGAAACATATATAAAATTTTCAAAAAAATTTATGTAAAATGAATGGGATAGTGTTTTTCCATTTATCATGAGGAAAATATGTATTAAAAAAAAAGAGAATAACACCAATGGCGTGAGGAAACATGTACAGTGTGGTGAGCAAAGATTTGATTATTGGATTTTACCTTGAAACGTCAGATAATAGTGAGCAAGGTTGAATTATGGTTATTTCGCACTGAATGTTTGAAGATTTTAGATGTAAAAAGGATGGAAGATAATGTGGAACAAAAAAAAACTTTTTTTATTAGGGATGGGCACGGGCCAAGTTTGATTTTTGGCCCACTCAAATTCGATCTAAAAATAATTATTCTAAACTCGAATCTGACTTGACCACATCTTTTAAAACTCCGACCCGAAATTTATATACCTAAATTCGACCTGACCTATTAAAAAATTTAAATTTTAAGAACTTAATAGTAAAAAATAATTTTAAAGAACTAATTATAATATATATATAGAGAGAGAGGGGAATTATTACAAATATTTTTAAAAAAATATAAAAGAAAAGTATACTATTAATATGGGGTCGAGTTTCTTGCACCCTAAACCGACCCGACCCTTAAGAAAACCCCAACTCGAACCCAAATTTTTAATTAAAAAATCTGACTCGGTCGGGTTGGGTAGGGTCGAATAAAATGATCATCCCTATTTTTTATACCTTAACACTGAAAAATCAAATCCTAAGTCAGAACTCTAAATTTTAAATTCTAAACTTTGAAGTGTAAACAATACACTTTGCATCCTATATTCTATACTCTAAATAATTAAAAAAAAACAGACATGACATGCTCACATTGGATCTTGAATACATGTGCGTGATGCTGTCTTCAGTTTTCGACGAAAACAACACCCAATTCACAATGATATCCCACAATGCATGATCCAATAATATAAAAGTGCAGTTCTAGGATGGGGTTTTTAATTTAAGATAAAAATTAAGATAAGATACATTAAATAATACTAAAGATATACACAAAAATTATATAAATTGTAATCATTTATGAATTTGATAGTATTTGGTTTATGTATTCAACATGTTATGAAGTTGTAATATTTATATATGCAAATCTAGAGAGAAAATTAATGTTATATGTTTTATCATTATTGTTATGAGTTGTATAGAAAGTTAGTGAGATCTTTAGACGGTTCATTCTGATGTCCATAATAAATAATGATGAAAGGGTGAAATAGAAAGAGAAAAACGAGGTTTGGACATGAGGGAAGCTTTTAGGCTCCCTCATATATATATATATATATTAAAGAGTTACAACGGCGGTGTAAATTCTAGATCTCATAAGATATAACGAATGAGGCAAAATAGTCATATTTGCCATTTAATAGGCTTAGCCGATGAGTTAAGAGGAATTGAAGTCTATATTTTTCAAGGTTAGTATAGAGTTTGTGGGTGAAATTATTATTACAGTGTCACTTTTTTTTTGAAATATGAAGGGTGGCCTAAATGTAACATTGCCCATAATTGAGTGATCTAAAAATCTTTAATAATTGGGTGACCCAAATGTAACCTTACCCATAATTGAGTGATCTAAATGTAATTTTTAATAATTGGGTGACTCAAATGTAACCTTACACATAATTGAGTGACCCAAATGTAACCTTACCCATAATTGAGTGACTTAAACGTAACTTTTAATAATTGAGTGACCCAAATATAACCTTACCCATAATTGAGTGAAATTCGTTATAGTTTACTCTTTAATATATAAATAATTTATAATTAATTTTAAATTAATATATATTGTTAATATGAATTAAATTAGACTTATAAAAATTAATATATATATATTAAAATCATAATATGAGTTGAATTATAATTGCGTGAAACAGGATAAATTCAAAGAGTTTAGTTGAACCTACAGGGTCACCTCTTCTCTTCCGTTATGAATAAAACGACAAACAAAACGATACCCTGACGCGTGAAACGCAGATCAGATCAGATCGCCATAAATTCCCCTCCTGATTTCCCATTTTGCCCTTCCCCTTCTCCATCTTTCCGGTTTCCTCCAAAATCCACATCAACAACAATAATAATACCACTAAACTCACATTAGTATTAATTACTATAATTAATGAAGTGGAATCTTAACTTCCTTCCATGATCACGCCTTCCAACCCAACCAAACTCTTTCCGTCTCAACCATTTCAGTTCCTTTCATTCAATACACAACAATTTCATTCTCTTTTTGCCTTTTTTTTTTCAGTTTCTTTTCCTTTCATCAACTTACAATACTTTTACGGTTTCCTTCCTTTTCTCTCCTCCATTTTCATGGAATTCCTTTCTTCAAGCTCTATTCCCCCTCTTCTATATATATTTTAGATATGATGTTGTTTATTTTGGGTATTCATGTTTTTTTAAATTCCTCTGCAACTTGAAGCTAAAACAGAGCTTAGAGCTTGATTTTGATGGGGAAACACGATGAAGGACGCTCGGTTTTCCATTTAACCAGTCTCCAGATCGGGTATTCTTCATTTTTTTAACTTTTATTATCTGTATGTTTAACCTGAGTAGAGTTTCATTAAGTTCGCCGTGTTCATGGGTTCGGATTGAGTGCCGTATACAGGTGCATGTTTGAGACGTTATATGCATTTTTTCTCCCCGAGTTTTTCCTATATCTTTTGATCATATTCCGGCCGATATTTGGTTTTATTATTAGAAAACAAAAAAGTCGGTTAATATCTGCTTTAGGTACCGGTTATGCTTCATATTGTCTATTCTTTTTTTATATATATATGGTAATTTTTGTGCTTCCATTACTTAATTTGTAGGGGAAATATCAGAATCGGAGAGCTATTTTTAGGTTTTTTTTGGTATTATATGAATTATTTTGTGTAATGTCTGATTGCAGAGATTTGCAGTCGTATCTTTCGGATCTTAGCCTTTTCTTGGCTCTTGAAAGTAACAAACTCTACGTTTTGGTGGACAACCGGCCATGGCTCAGGGACTTAGATTCACGGCCAGCTCACTTGTGGCAATTAATGGTTACCAAGGTTGCTGAGAACACCTTTTTGTTTTTTAATCTTGTGAATGTATTTTTATAGAAAAAAGATCAATTGTAAGAAAATTTTAATGAATTTAAGTGATTTTATATCTATTTACATTTGACAGTCCAGGTTATCTCCTTTCGCTAACACCAAAGGTCGTAGGGAAAGGAAGGATGGAAAAGAAGCTTCTTCCAAGTCAAATGCTAAAGATGCCAAGAAGTTCGAAAGATGGTTCTCTTTGATTGATGCTGCAATGTTGTCTAAAAAGAGGATTTTGCTACCTGTTAAGAAGTTGAGAACCTCTTCTCTTCTTAGCAGTGAGCTGCATCGGACATTGTACGGCTTCATTGTATTTGAAGTTTCATGGTCCAGTGTCCGGGGGCTTAACTACTTGAATGAACTTCAGGTATTTGCTCTTGTATGTGCTCAATATATATATTTTTGTTTGTGGTTCAACTTCAAGGTCTTGGTGTTCAGAACTTTTCTTCTCATTTTCAGACTGATACCTCTCTAGCCATAGAGGCTAAACTCATGCAAAGATGGGAATTTGACAGCATTGATCAAGCAGCAAATTGTATATCTTCATGGTTCTCTGGAACATTCTCAGAGCAGCGGTGTCTGATAGAATACCTGAATTCGACAACTGGTATGTTTTTGCCTCAATATTTCTTTATAAATCTCGAGTTGAACAGGGTTACCCGTTATGAAGTTAGAAATTCCAAACTAAAGATGCATGATTGCAAGAACATTATAGTGTTCTTAAGAGTAGAGAATACTTGGTCACTTTATATCTCGCTAGGTGAAGTCTATAAATAATTTACAATAAAGAAAGCCTGTTCAATGTGTATCTTGATAATTTTACCACAAGTCAAATTCTATGTTTTCGGTAATATTAGCTCATAACTTTTCTTCTTTGCCCTACTTCACTCTCTGCTCCCTATCAAGGTGAAGGAGAGTTGTTTACCCATTCATTCTTATCAGCTTCCCTATCAGTTACTCTACCCTGTTCCCCTTGAACACAAACATATTGTTTTTTTTCATTATTTTGAAGGACAAAAAACATATTGTTAATAACCAAATTCCTAGCTGTTACGAGTTATACAAGGGTGGACCTAGCACCAATATTAGGGAAACTGGAACGGAGCTTGAACCAGTTAGACCTCTGGCTTCCAGTTCTACTGGTTGGACCTGCTGGTGCAATATTGATTTTTAATCTCACTTGTATTGTTTAAAGAGCGTGGTTAGGCTTCTAAGGGCTACCATGTGGTAAACTCACTTATATTGTTCAAAGAGTGGTTAGTTGCCAGATGATGTCCACTGCATGTCAATTTTTCTGGTTACCACATGGTTGCCCTTAGAAGCCTAACTATTCTCTGTATTTCCTCTCTGTCAATGCAATCAATTTGTTGTGCTGATACAATATTTAATCTGGATGATTTTTAGGAGATGTATTCTATGATGCTGAACAAGATTTTCCAAGGCCAATCCCTTTGGATGATGAATATATGTGTGATAGTTACAGCATTGAGGAAAACTTCCTCCACGATCATTGTGGCAATTTCAGGGTGTACCATGCAACCATGGACTGCGAAACTTCTGAGCCACACACTCCTCCTCCTACTGGGCCTTATAAACGAAGGAAAGTAACAAGGACAATTAGTACTGGAGGTGAAGTTGATGTCTATTGTGAGGAACACCGAGAGCAAGCTGGAAACTCATTCAGCAACTCTAATGAAAATGCTGTCGAAGCTACAGAGTATCGGGATGTTCTTATTTTGTTTAGATTTGATGATAGAGATCTACCATTTAAATTGAAGCAAATAATAATGCCTGATCTGAGGCTACTTCGTTTACTAGAAGCTGGTCTTCCATCTTGGGTCATCTTCCTTCAATCATATCCTGGCTTCTGCCATATCTATCGCCCATGGATGTGCCCTCTTGCTAGAGCTCTATATGTTTTGATTTCAATCATTACCGTGTTAATAGGATTTTATGATTTATACAAAAATGTCCCTGTTCTAAAAGCAACTGCTTCTCGTTTATGTGGGCCTCTTTTTCATTGGATAGAAACCTGGGAGATGGTGTCAAGGATCAAGTACTTGGGAACTATGCTATTTCTACATAACTTTCAGAAGGCTGTTGAGTGGTTTTTGACAGCTACACGAGCTACTCGATCATTTTTCTCTTTCCTTTATTTGCCCCTGGCAGAACCCTTTATGGGAGTTTTGGGCTTCCTTTTGCCGATTTGGAATGTGTTCAGTGAATTATTGGAAAGCTTATTTTCAGTCATATGGATTGTGATTAGTTATCTATGCGATGTAGTGGAGACTCTCATAGAGGTTCTACTGATGCCCATATGGTTTATTGGCTCAATTCTCTGGAACATTGGTAAGTCATCAGATCCTTCCTTTACCTATTTCCTTATTTAAGGGCTTGGATTTAGTGTATTAATTCTGTTCCTTATTTCATGCTGCTACAGTGACTTCTGTCTTGTATCCTATATTTTGGGTTCTTTGGGAAATACTATATGCCCCAATACGCCTTGTCCTTTTCTTAGCCAGTGTTGTGGCTTCTGTATGTGGCTTCATCTTTGATTTGGTTGGAGATACATGGAGGTCATTAAGTAGCATAATTCGACTTGCTTCAGCTTCTGAAGCTACAATGACCAGCACATATGAGGTCTCCATGTGGCGTTCACTCTGGAATGATCTTTTTTCCCAGGTTAGAAGACATCACTGTAACTTGATTTTTCCTAGGTCTGTATGTGTATTATACTTAATTTTCCTGTCAACTTTTCAGGTTTTTCGTGCTGTCAGAAGCATATTAAGTGGATTTGTCGCCTTCTTCACAGCCTGCAACAGACATCGCCTAAGGTTATCCCTTTTTTTAATTTATCCTGCTCTATTTATATCATATAATTAGTTTCCTCTCTTTTATATTTAACTAGAGGGCGAAGTAATTGCTTGCATACACCGTTAGACATTAAGCTTGAAGTATTTGCCCAGTTTCCTCCAATCACTGTTCCATTTCTGAGATGGTGTTTTTCACTAAAATCTAGTAGAACTAATTATTCAAGTTCAATGGAAGTTGGGTAATTATCCTTTTTTCCGTTGTTGTTAGCTTAGGATTTCAATGACCTACTTTAACTCTTTAGCTAGAGTGTTCTCCATTACATGCATCTATATTCTTTCAACTGTTTTTTTTTTCATTACATAGCTTGGATTCGACTATGATGAGAATGAAATTATAGTTTTCATATTTCACCCATAGAATAATTTTTTATCACCCTAAATATTGCTTTGCAATCTTCCCGTGTTGTTAGCAAATGAACTTTTAGGGTTCGGTATCATATGGATCATTTATCAAGATGGATATATTATTCTCCAATGAATTTCAGCATATGATTATGATGATATACCAGTCCACACTTTTCATTTCTGAGTTGCTTAGGATAGTTCTCTTTTGATTGCTCACAAATTTACTTCTTTTCAATACCCTTCTAGCTTGAAGCAATGATCCAATCATTATACTCAGACTTGTATTTTCTGCAGAAGGACCCATTTGTTTCTCTATAATGTCATATTCTTTAAGTTTAGTACTTCCGTATCTTGTTTTTAACCCTCTCCTTTTTGAACTAAGCTCAAGTGTATTGCCCTTGACATGATCATTTTGGTTCAACGGTATACAGCATTTACAATCACGTACAAGATGTCATTCAAAGACACTTTGGTGGAGTCCCTAGATCACAAACCTCAGATCCTAGACGAAGTAAATCAACGCGTGGAAATCAATATCAAGTAAGCAATCATATACTTGATCTTTATTTATTCTGTAACTCTCATTTAGCATGCTATTTGCATCATATGGCTGACATGACCCCTATGTTACCTCGACTTGAGTGTCGGATTCCTACATGCAATTATGTTTGATATGGGTACTTTAGAAAAAAAATGGAAACATTGCATGAATCTTTTACTTGCTACAATAAGCTATAATGCTATGGCGACATCAACTCCCTTACGTGTAACATCTTAAGTTGTTTTTCTTTATCACAGATTTTGGCAGGAAGAAGTAAGGAGAAGAGTCCATAGTAGAAAATAAAGTCCTCCGACTGTCGTTTTGAGTTCAAAATATGCAAGAAAGTATTCTTGTTGATCTAATATTCATGCAAAAATATTTTAACAGGCCGTTCATAATCAAAACCGAAGCTGAGCAGTCCGACATCAAAATTGTAATCTGTATAGGACCCCAAACGCATGGGGTTAGAGTTTTAGAGAGAATTTCATTATTTTTATTCCTTGTGTCTTGGAAGCTGCCTATTCATTCTCCATGTTCATTAACTTTAGCTTTTTATTTCACTTGCACTCCTTTTTTGTAGTATGCATCTAAAGAGTCGGCTTCTGGCGAATGTATATCATGTAAAGTTACATTGTATATTTATAAGGTTGAAAAAGGTTTGGAATGTTTTATTGAGGGATGATTTTATGACTTCGTTGTTGGTGTTTGTTATAGTGTTGAATAATATGTTAATGTTTTATTAAGGTTTGTTGTTCATTCTAGGAGGCTCGGGTTTGAACAGCTTTGTTAGCCGTGTGTTTTATCAATTGGTTAAGAAAAAATATGAACATATACTACGTCCTCGTTTTTAGTTGTTGTCAGGGTCTCAACGCTCGGTTGCCCCTCATTTTCACGCCAAATGACCATCGGTTTGCCCTCAACACCCCTTTTGACCAACGAGAGATCGGCCCCAACAACCCTTTTGAAATTAAAGTGTAAACATGTATAATAATAATAATAATAATAATAATAATAATACACACTCAACATAAAAAGAATTTTAACGTCAAGAAAATTCTGAAAATTGAAAAATAGGTGTGAAAAACATAAAAGCAAAATCTAAACTTTCCTGTAACTTTTTATCATCTTGTATGAAAAATTCAACATCCATCCTCAAAATCTTTTTTTTTCTTTTCCAACTAAATATAAAGACATTGATGTAGAATTGATGCACGAGAGAAATCAATACTTTAGTTTAACATCAGAGATGGGATAATTTCTTTTAAAAAAATTTAAAGGTTACATGTTCTGTTACTAGTTTTGGTTATATTGATAAACTATCACAAAAACAATTTAATCATATTAGATTATTTAAATGAAAAATGCCACAAAAACATACGGTAAAAATGCAATAAACATGTGACAAACATGAAATCTTACACAAGTTTAAAAATATTGGTTATTTAAATTAAATCGAGTTTATTTTTATTTAATTTATAATTAAATTTTATTTTTATGATGTATAAGTAAATATTTTTATGATTTAAATAACTGCATAAAAAGTATTATTAATATTATTTATTTATTTGAAAAATTAATTAATTCGGATGTGACACTTTATTAAATCAAAATTTTGGGTTGAACAAGTGGCATGTCAAACACGGATGGATCCAGAAGGCGATGGAGGGGCAGTCGTCCACTTAAAAATTTGATATTCATATATGATTTAAAAAATTTATGTGTATTTTTTTATTGAAAATCTATTTTTGCCCCCCTAATATCTTATAAGTTCACCTTTTTTAAAATTTTATAAGTTCGCCGCTCTTAACATAAAATCATGCGTATGTACCTAGTGGCAAAGATGTTCCATTTATTGGATTGTTGTCAACGTGTTTTTATACCAATGAGTTGGTATGTAACGGTTTGAAGCTGTCTATAGATCAAAATGAGCTGCTAGAGAAGGAAAAATTGCATTTTACACAAGGTAGGGAAAAACTGAATTACAATTACAATGGGAACTTTTAGATAAAAACTTAATGGGAATCAAGCAAGTATATAAAAAAAATGAAAGTAGCTGCTTCTTTCATGCACCTGTTGTCAATTGTGATTTTAACTTTTAAAATGTAATTAATATTTTTAGATTATTTATCATTTTTATTTTTGTGATAGCTTGAAAATTAAAAGTTACAGTCACAGTTATTCATAGCGAAGTGATTATGTCTATATTATCACATATGTTGATTATTAGAATGATAAACAATAGCATAAAATGTGGTAAGTGATTGAAAGGTGTGTCATGATGGTGCAATGTCACATTTTTTAAATATGAATTATTTTGAATCAAGACTAAATTAATAGAATGCATAAGTCGTAGGACTAAATTGTTATTATATAATGCTCTTGTTTCAATTTTAATAAAATAATAAATTGTTTGTCACAAAATTTCAATTGATGTTTGTTTCTAAACCTATAATTAAATGACGAGTGATATTTTTTTTTTGACAAATCATAATCCTAAGGAGGGAAATAGGAGACTCTAGGGGAATGGACTAGGGATGGGCACAGGTCGGGTTTTTGGCCCACCGAGCCCAGCCGAAAAATTAATACTCTAAACTCGAACGTATTCTTTAAAAATCCGACCCAGAAATAAATACACTTAACCCGACCTATAGAAAAAAATTTAATTTTAAGGACCTAATCGTAAAAAAATAATTTTAGGTGTCTTAATTCTAAAAAACATAATTTTAAGAACTACATTATAAATAAAAATTTAATATAAAGACCTAATTATAAAAATATATTAAGAGGGGTTATCATTATATATATCTCTATAAAATTAAGAGAAAATTACACAATTACTCCCGGGTTGGGTTAGATATTTTTCACCATAAATCTGAACTCAAACCCAAATTTTCCCTTAATAAAAACTCAACCCGTACTTAATTTTTTTATTTTAAAAAAGAATTTGACCATGATTGGGTTGAGTCGAAACACGGCCGAATCGGGCAAAAAACAGTGATATGTTTATTTTTAAACATATAAATAAGTACCTAAATCATTACTTAATTAGTGGCATGTTTTATAATAGTAGTGATCTATTTGTTATAACTTTAGTCTACTTTATCCTAACTTTATTTATGATTTGGGTAAACTATACCAGTGACCACTCAACTATTAACCGCGACCTATTTTGACCACTCAACTAAAAAAATTTAAAATTTGATCACTCAACTATTTAAATAGACCTATTTTGACCATCGGTCGTTAAAATCTAACGGAAAGATAACGTGGCAGTTAAAGTAAAATTTGTATAATTACACTTTTAGTCCATGTTAATTACCTATATATTAATTTGGTCTTAATTTTAATTTAATTTAATAAAATTAATCAACTAATCAGATAACAACACGTGTCATCACTCGATTGGATGAATTTATTTAAATAAATTAAATTAAAAATTAAAATAAATTCGTCCAATCGGGTGATGACACGTATCATCGCCAGATTGGATGAATTTATTTTATTTATTTAAATTAAAATTAGGACTAAATTGATATAATAAGTAACTAACAAAGACTAAATGCGTAATTATACACATTTGACTTTAACAGCCACGTCAACTTTTCGTTAGCTTTTAACGGTCGGTGGTCAAAAATTCAAAATAGGTCTATTTAAATAGTTAAATAGACAAATTTTAAAAAAATTTAGTTAGTTGGTCAAAACAGTTCTATTTTATTAAATTAATCAACTAATCAAAACATGTCAAGGCACCTCTGTGCAGGTGTGGCGCCGGAGCCTGCACGATAAATTTCCGGGAAGACAGCTACGGGAACTATGTTAAGTACTATACTTGCCGTATTAGAACGGTATGTTCATTTGTCTCTACCTTTTCCTCTGTTTTGGAGACTGGGTGTCCTTAATCTTGTTAAAATTTTCATTCTTTTTAGATCCATATCTCTGTTTAGATCCCAAGTTTTTAAATCTGATTTGGGCTAATTAGGTTCTTTTCCAACCAGTTTTATTGTCATGTTTGTCTTTAGCAACTGTCATTTGAAGCACTCCAATAGAAGATCTGGGCATTTTTTGTCAGAAATGAATGTCAACTAGTTACTAAACTAATTCTCTTGGTTAGAAATGAAATTTAAGTGCATTTTTTGTTTATTTGTTCTTGGGTGATGAACTTTCTCTTTTTCCTTTTCCCTATATTTATACCTACAATTAAACTGCATTGTTCTGTCATGTGCCTGGGTATGGAATTTTGGATTTTTGGTTCCCATGCTTTGATCTTAAGAAAACAGATGATGCATAGAAGCTCAGGCATGTCATTTTTAGTTATATTTATCTATTTGAATAATGCCATTTTTTTATGTAATTGTAGGTAATTAGAGAGATGATCCTCCAAATATACAGACAAACTTAGGAAAAAGAATAAACAGTATCCCGTGTTAGATCATACATTTTGAGAGCAAAGATGTGAAAGCCTAGACTCCCATGACAGTTTGTTGTTCTTTCTTATTGTATTGAGATTGATCAGCATATTAGGAATGTTAGTTAACTATTTATCATATCATTTTGCATTTCCAATTGATCATTGCTGGAACTGTTCACTGGAGTCTAATAATGATTATTACACAGGGACATGGATCTTGTGGTTTCTTGCTGTTCGAAAGTCTTCCAAGTTCGTTGCCAAGCTCTATGGAGTTAGATAAAGGACGGTCAATATGGAGTCCACAACATGGGGAGCCACCACACAGTAGAAGTTGCGAGGATGAATGTTCCGTACCCAGTTCCTCTAACAGAAACATTGTTTTGCATGAAGTCGAGACAAGCATTTCTGCGGCAGGGAAAGGGCACCGTGTTTCCCGTCTAATGTCTTTGTCTGATATCCGTTCCCGTCAGATAGAGTTCCAGAATCGGATATCTGCTGCTGGGAATTCATCAAATGGATGTAGGCACCTTGGCAGTGCTTTTTTTAAGTCATTGCTTTATGATGTTATGCATTGCAGCTGTTTCATTCTGCATTCCTTATTTTAATTGTATCTGCTTCTGCAATCAGGTAAAAGTTTTTCGGTTTTGATGATAGGTAAAGCTCTTCAAATTATGGGTCGTCGTGTTAATGGTTGGGTTGGAAGGCTTGCTTTCCCTCCTCCTCGGGCCTTAGCAGATCCTCCTCTTTGGCATTTCTTTCGCTGTAAGCATGATAATAGACATGAATCCTATTGTTTCATCAAAACCGCGTTATAAATTGTAACTCTAGTTTTTTTTTCCCTTTTTCAACAGGTCTATTACCTTCGTTTGATCCAATATTAGTTTCTGAATATGCCAATATATCTGTTAGTGAAAGTTCATGCATAATCCCTCAATCTCATTCAAATGCTGAAGTTGATGAAGAATCACAAAATGTGCTCGGGCACAATACTCAACTGTTGGCTGTTCCTTTGGGGACTTCAAGCCGAAAAAGATCGCTTGCTTTTATGCAAGACAGCATAGAAAATCCAATGTGGAAGGAAGTTGGAAAGTATCTATTGCCGAAAGACCTCAGTCTTTTATCGTCAACGGAGCCATCTGATCATAATACCATGTTACTGGCAGCGAATGATACTTTTGATGCTTTGGCTAGTCCGTTGATTGAGTGTGAACCTTCTGCTGAGTGTCCGATGAAATCTAATCAGTGCATATCAAGAGTTGCGGGAATGGAGTTAGCTCTCCAAAATAACTGCAACCAGCAGGAGCCTACCATCCAGCGAAATATTGAATCAGTCCCTCAAGTGGCTTCTCATTTTAAGGAAATGCTTCATCAAATTGGGGAACTTGAAACTTTTCTTCTAAATATTGCCAAGGATCTGGGGCAGTCAATGAGAAGTATGCAGGCTACATATCAAGAGCTGACAAAAGCTTTGAAACTTCCACAGGCTGGAGTAGAGCAATGCATGGTGGGGACAGCATTAGATGAGGTAAGAATTCACCTTAAAACTTAATATCTATGTTACTCGTACTTGCATACGAGCGTGTTTATGGATATGTATTTGACATGTTATTTTAGTCCTTACATGTGTTTGGAGAGTTCTTGGAGGGTCAATCTCTGTACCTATGTTTGAGATATGTCGTGCAAGAAAATGAAGAGTAATATAGCTTGATATTATTAAGTACCATCTGTTGTGTTCTTTAATTTGAAATTGACAAAGTTTATATGTATATATATATATATATATATATATATATATATATATATATGTGTGTGTGTGTGTGTGTGCATTTAGGCAAGCTCCAGTTCAAGTGAGATTTATAGACTAGCAGGAAGGAAGAGACAGAAGATGGTAGAATAGAACTACTTCAATGAATCAGAGTAATGCCCTGCAGCAAGGAAAAGAAGAGAAGAAAGCAAAAAGCCTCTTTAGATTAGAGGACAGAAAATATGGATGTACTCATGTATACTTGTATAGTGCAGTTATATTTTGTCATCGATGAGATTCTAAGTTTTAACCAACTAATTTTATACCATTGAATTATGTACATGTTTTTATTAAATACAAACTACAGTCAGCCGATTCGATCTAATGTCTGATTTATTCCACCATTGATTTGATCTTTTTTCATTGCCTGAGGAGCTGCGTTAGGTAGTTGCCATGTACTTTCGATTAGTTCGACCATTGGTTCCATCTTCTTTTATTGTGCAAGGAGGTATGTTACATAGTTGCTATGTGTATGCTTGTACTTATGCAGTGAGATTATTGTCAGCATCAGATTGTTTCCTTTTTACTGTAATTCTATAACACTAAACTCTGTGACTCGAGATGAAATGGTAAAAGTTCGATTCTTAGAACTTATAGGTCTTGTGTTTGACCTTTAATCAATGTTTTTTTTTTTGGTAAAATAATGGTATTGTTGACTAGTGATAAACTGGTGAATTCGTCGCCTCAAATTCCAAAATATCATTGAGAAAGCCTTAGGGTCATGAGATTAGCCTTTTTTTTCAGTGAAGAGCTTTAGGAAAATGGTGAATTCGTATGATTTTCTAAGTAGTGATTTGCTGTCTTTTACAGGGTTGAACAGTTAATATCGTAAAGGACAAATTATGTCCTTCCAAACCCAAATCCAAACCCCAGAATCTTGTAATCGGCTATCTGGGATTTGTCTTGTAATCTCCTTTTTTGATTTCTCCAATGATTCTAGTTTGTCCAAACCCGGCCATTGTGAAAATGACGAGGTTTGGGCTTGACTAGAAGGAAACACAGCAGTTTTTTCCTTGTTATTGATGAGAATATCTCAATTTTGCTCTTTCTTCAATACAAAAAAGATGGGTCTGTTTTTTACGTGTGATCAGTTCTTGATGCTCATAGCCTTAATCACAGTTTGCACTGTATCAGGCATCAAGCAATTCTCATTCTTTGTTCCTTTGAATTTTCATTGAGAACAGATGTAACTAAGAATATGTTGCTGATTATTTTGCATTTCTTACTGGTTTGCAGATTGTTATGACCCTTTGGATCCCAACGGGAACATTACGGTTACGTTCGACATTAATCAATGGATACCGGAAGGCTATCTGGTTAGTATGTCATTGACAATCACTTGAGGATTTCATTTCAATCATTCACCATCTGATTCTCCAGGCTACTTTGGTTTACAGGCAAGGGTGACGATTCGAAATTACTATCAATACCGCCATGTTGATAAATCTGGTTGGACATTGGGTTGGACATGGGCTAATGGTGAGATAATCTTGTCCATGGCCGGTGCTTTTGCGACCAAACAAGGGAACTGTTCGTCGTTCAAGTCCCAGACAGCCCCGCATTCTTGCGAGAAAAGCCCTGTTGTTGCTGATCTTATGCCAGATGCCTTACCAGAAACCAGGACAGATGATTGTTGTCATGGTGGTGTTCTTGCTGCTTGGGCTATCAACCCTTCCAAGTCATTTTCATCGTTTGAAATGACGATCGGAAACTTGGGGGTGAATCCGAAAGTGCAAGCCCCAATCAATCTTACTTTAATGGCTTCAGGCCCTGGTTATACTTGTAGCTCAGTTGAAGACACTGATCCCACGGCTTATTCTGATATTGGAGGGAAAAGACAACTCCAAGCTTATAGTAAGTACCCAATTTAACTCCATTACTATATCCATATGCATGAACTATGACATTCTAATGATTGGGAGATAAAAGCAGTAACAATGATCACTCAACTGGTATACTATGAAATGAAATCCATCTGCAACTGCATGTCGGATTTCGGTGAACCATATAAAGCAATGCTAAACATGGAAATCAACATGTTAAACATACTCGTATTCCACACTCACACCTTAGTCCGAGTAACATACAAATCGAGTTTTCTTCTGTTCATCAGGAACATGGAAATCAACATGCACTTATTCCAGCTTTGTTGCCAATCAAGCACCTGTATGTTGTGTTTCACTCTCAACATTTTACAATCCCAAGATCACATTTTGCCCTGATTGCAGCTGTGGATGCAGAGAAGCAGATAAAAACACAGTTTCATGCATAGGGTGGGTTAAAATTGTCTTCATTTGTAATCCAAAACCAATATATATCTGTTTTTCCAACCATGGTTTCCAAGCTTTAATGTCACTCATCTTTTGTTTCTTCATGCAATGCCAGAGAAGGTTACGATGCACCGGGATCAGGTTCATTTGATGATATAGTGCAATGCACCGATCATATGTGCCCGGTTCGAATTCACTGGCATGTTATGAAGAATTACTTTACACACTGGAGAGTGAAGGTGAGCATCTCAAACTACAGTTATAGAAGAAACTACTCAAATTGGAATGTGGTAATTCAGCATCCTGGATTCAGCCAGAGTACAACAGCATATAGCTTTAACAGTACAATGCTTCCCTCTTTCGGATTGTCAGGTAACTGGTTTCTAACCAAATATTTGATCCAGTTTCCAATATTCTTGTAATGACCGGGATTCAGACGTCTCTCCCACTTCACCACATGTGTCGGGATTCGGTTGTCATCCCACGTATGCTACATTGAAGGTATGGTTCTCTTTGGGCACACACAAGGTCTCAAGACTTACTCTCTCGGTTTGAGCCAAAGACCTCTCCTTGAAGAGAGTCCTTTTGCCCTCAAGTACCAATCGAGGGGGTGACAACCGAACCAAATCCCGATACACACGACGATACAGAGAAATGTCCGGATCACCAGGGTCATTACAATTGTTTCCTCCACCATTTCGTGACTCATCCTGGGAGGAACTATTGCAGATGAGGTTGCTCTATTTTGGGGAATCGAGTACTATAATGACGAGCTAGTGAACGCTGTATCCACACAGATTTTACTGAGGAAGGACTTAGATTCCTTCACACTCGGGAACGGTTGGGCGTTACCTCGAAGAGTGTACTTCAATGGTGAAGACTGTAAAATGCCCCTTCCAGACACTTTCCCCATGCTACCAAATGACTGCTCCAGCTTGAAACCTACCAACCCAGTTTTTCTTCTTTTCATCTATCTGGCTTTCAAGACATTTGATAAATAAAAGCTCCATGTATTGTTTTTTATTGCCACATATTCATGGCAGTATATTTACAAACACAAAACTTTTGATGTAAGCATATGTGGGATGATGACCAAAATCTCCCTGTCACGTCCACAAGGACCACAACCTTGTAATAATTCATATTCTGCAACAACAACAACAACAACAAAAAAATCATTCTTCCATTGTAAAAGCATATCTTGGCAACACTCAAACCAAACCCAGCAAGTAAACTAATGCAGGTTTAAACCACAAACCAAACCCCAACCGACGCCTGTTAAAATTAAGTGCACCAAGTTCTTGCTTCTCAACCACCCTTTCTCTATATGATAACAAGGGCGGGCACCTTTTACATTTTCACTACTTCCACAACTCCCTTTGAGCTTATTCTAAAGAAATAGTATGGCAGCAGCATTGAAAATGTATATATACTGCAGCATGCGAACAATGCTCATTTGCAGGTAAAAGAGTTCTTATACAACCTCCCCAGGCAGTAAACTCGATAACGCTTCAGTCGAAAGCAAAGGGAAACAAGGAATGGGGAGTGAAGAAGAACCACAGCAAGGATTCTCAAAGATGGTGAACCCTGGAAAAGCCACAATTCTGGCTCTCGGCAAGGCTTTCCCTCACCAGCTTGTCATGCAAGAGTTTCTGGTTGATGGCTATTTTAAGAACACCAACTGCGATGACCCGGATCTCAGGAAGAAGCTAACCCGACTCTGTAATACCATCAACTCCCTTCTAAATTGTGCTTGCCTTTTTCATTCATTCCCCCTTCCATTGTGTACATAAGTATTTATTTTTTGGTCTTGACTGAAAACAAAAAATGTTATTAACACATTTCCATGCGTTTTGGCTCTTGAAAGGCAAGACAACTACAGTTAAAACAAGGTATGTGGTGATGTCGGAAGAAATCCTGAAGCAGTACCCAGAGCTTGTCGTTGAAGGACTCCCCACTGTGAAGCAGCGGTTGGATATCTGTAACGATGCTGTCACGGAGATGGCTGTTGAAGCCTCAAGAGCTTGTATCAAAAAATGGGGTAGGCCCATATCGGAATTAACCCACTTAGTCTACGTCTCCTCGAGTGAAGCTCGGCTTCCTGGGGGCGACCTTTACTTGGCGAAAGGACTTGGACTCAGCCCTGATACTCAACGTGTAATGCTCTATTTCATGGGCTGCTCCGGGGGTGCGGCTGGCCTTCGTGTAGCGAAAGACATTGCTGAAAACAATCCTGGAAGCCGGATCTTGTTAGCTACTTCTGAGACTACCATTATTGGTTTCAAACCACCGAGTGCGGATAGACCATATGACCTGGTCGGTGCAGCACTTTTCGGCGACGGTGCTGGAGCTATGATCATTGGGTCTGATCCAGCTTTGAGCATCGAGAAGCCTCTCTTCGAGCTTCATACTGCAATCCAGAATTTCCTGCCCGATACTGAGAAGACAATTGATGGGAAACTTACAGAAGAGGGGATTAGTTTCAAGCTCGCAAGGGAGCTTCCTCAGATAATCGAAGACAACGTTGAAAGTTTCTGCAAGAAATTGATGGGAACTGTTGGATTGACTGACAAGGACTATAACAAGATGTTCTGGGCAGTTCATCCTGGGGGGCCTGCAATCTTGAACCGAATAGAGAAACGACTAGATCTGTTCCCGGAGAAACTAAGTGCCAGTAGAAGAGCTTTGATGGATTACGGAAATGCTAGCAGCAACACCATTGTTTACGTGCTGGAATACATGATGGAAGAGAGCTTGAAGAAGAAGGAAGAGAGTGAATGGGGCTTGATTTTAGCTTTCGGACCAGGGGTTACCTTCGAGGGTATTCTTGCAAGAAACCTGACAGTATAAGAATAATGTCGTCTTACATTTCAAACAACCTGGATCTTTTACCATACTATCGTAGTCATAATCTATTATCTCGTATGCAAAGGGAGACCTTAATCAATACGTGTTTCACAAGGAATCTATGTGAAAAGTTTGAACTTCCCTGAAACTGAATACCATAAATCTACATGACCATATTTCTTTCCTTATATTCTGTCATTTCAATTTCTAAACACTCAAGCTAACAGGTGGGGGAGTCTACCAAAATATACTGAGTAATAATCATCTAAACCAAGCTTCTGTTCTATTATTATTTTATATTCGAAAATTGTATGCATGTATAAGAGCCAAAGCACATCATCACATTTAGGAATAGTCTATAATTAATTAACTCCACCTATGAATTGTTCATATAAATATCCACCCAAATCTTCTGCACACACCAAATTTACAAACAATCCGCTAATTTCAAGTCATAAGAAACGTGTCGTGAGCAAAAAGCATAACTTAAACAAGGATACCTAGTCACATTTGTAACCAAGTTAATACTTTCTTTCAGGGTTTAAAACAAAACAGCATCTTCACTCATACTACTCCAGAGGGAAGACGGAGAACAAGCTGCCCTCCAAAGACACTGCAAAACATAATGGATTATATAAGCAAACATTAATGGCATTTAGGTTGACTAGGGTATTTAGTTATACTTGTATACCCCACAATATAATGTGAATGTAACCAACCTCTTGATATAATAGTAACAGAAGTCTGCTAAAATGAAAGTTTGGACAATTTCCGATATAAGAACCATGGAGGGCCACAATCCATAACCCAGGGCTACCAGCAAATGTCCTCGACTGTCTAAAACCTGTTGAAAGCAGTAGAAATGAATTAATATCTTAATGTGGTTGACCTAATAAAAATTCAGGATGACACTTCTCCAACCAGAATCATACAAAATTTCCCCTTCCATGCAGAACTACTCATGTTAGCATAGAATGTAGCTAATTGAAATGACATGAATGAATATCTAGAACCAGACTCATCTTAAGCAATATGCAATCAGTTTGACCTTCAGGATCATTCATCAAGCAGACTCATGTTGTCTATTATTTCCAATGTCCTAAGAACCGGAAAGGTGGTCAAACTGGTTAGAATACCAGCTTCTGGTTCAACAATAATTAATTAAAGAATTCAAATAAATATTAAAAAAATAATTTTAAAAAATGGTTCAACCTATTGAACCATCATTTTTTAACCCCAGTATTCCGGTTTTTTAATGGTTCACAACAGTTTCACAATTTCTGGTTTTATCCCACCAGTTCAACCAGCTAGGCCACCAGTTAAACAGGCTGGTCCGATCCGGTTCTGACAACCATGATTATTTAAAAAGCAGACAAATTTTACCGACAGACTGATATCCATTTAATGCTCCAACTGTGCATCGATTTCAAAACTGCTAAACTTTAATAACAAAATTAACCAAAACCAATCACATTCAACTTCAGGGCACATGATCAAACCTGGAGAACCCAGTGAGCACAGCTGAGGAACCTTGCAACACCCAATGCAAATACATAATGAGCTGTGAAAGGCTCAACAATCTGAAAGCACAAAAAAGATGAGTTGCAGATGGTAATCTCATAAATAAAGATTCTAAATGTTTATCTAGCATTTAAGTAATTTATACCTTAGTATTTTGCATCACTCTCAACTGGGGTAAAACTGAAATAGCTTCTAGATATACACAGAATGCCCAGAAAATCCGGTTCACTAGATTATGAGATGTTGAGGGGTGAATAAATAGAGCCAGTACTGCACATGGGACAAGCTGCATTCAAATTCAAATGTCAGGATATGATTTCCAGAACATGTTCAGAAAAAGAATCCACTTGAGCAACAAAGAAGATAATTGTGCAGTTAGTGTGTGTCCATGCATTGCAACACAAAAAAGTCAATAATTTTCTTCAAATGGTTACATGATAGTATCCATAAATCAAAACACGAAGGACAAGGTACATGGTGATTTTTGTGGTGGAATTTGAAACAAACAGCAATAAGAAAAATTGAAGACGAATGAGAACTCAATAGACACTTAGAAGACTAGCAATGATTTAAAGAGCAACATGGGGGGGGGGACATCTAAAACATATTTAGATTTCTTATTTAAGAAACAGATTGAGAAGGAATAAAATTTATATTTTTCTAATTTGCAAATCTGCAAGCCAATGGAAAATACCATCATGTAATGGAGAAAATAATAAGCAATCTGCCTCTGTAAGCAAGGCTAGCTGTTTCAAGTTACATACACCTCCATTGATAGAGAGGACAAGCACAAACTCTACTGCAAACATGACCATCTCTTGACTACTAAAACATGATATACAGGAGACAACACCAGTACAATTCACTTCTAGATCCAACAATACGTAGGACAGGGCTGCATACAGAATTATATAATTGCAAGTAAAGAAAAAGTTGATATGACTGAAGAAAACTTACAACATAATATAAAGCAAAGTTGTCCTTCTCTTCCATGTAGCTGGACTTTAGTTTGAAACGGATCATATAAATAACCCATAAAGTTGTAGCCAATGTGGCCATATCGAGTAGGGTATGGATATCATATTCCATGACAAAGCTACAATACAGCCTAACAGCTAAAAAGATAGCTGTTAGTTCCTGGGATTTGAGTGATAGTCCTGCATCCATTCAATTTTTTTGTTGAATGAGCAAAACCAATATTTACACCAATAATAACTTTCTTCACACATTTAACCAAGAACCTAGAGTTAATTAATTCATTCATTTAGGTAGCGTAAGCAGATAACCAAAATTAATAGGCACGCAGCATTTTAACAGAAAACAAGTATTATGCAGGCAGGATTGTCACAAATGTGAGTGGGAGAGAACAAATACTTTTACACCAAAAACATCTATTTTCCAATCAGGCATTCTTTTCATACAAACAGTTAGGGGAACCCCCTAAAAATGGCATAGGCTACTTGTGAAAAAGAATTAGCATAATACAGAAATAAAAACAGTGGAACTCATGGAATTCCTCAAACTAGCGAAACAAAAAAAAGTTCTTCACTTTGCATCAAGAATAAACCCTTCAATTTGATACCTTAGAATCATTAAAATTTAAAAAAAAAATAACTTATATATTCTAATTCTAGGCACCAGAGTTCAATTTCAAAACCCTCACAACAGTAAAAATTTCATCAAAGCCCGCCACAAGAGCAGAATGTGTCGTGAAGTCTCTCAACTTGGCCAATAGCAGTATAACTCTTCCACTCCTTGATAATGATAGGTGATAATAGTTAGGGAAAAGCAGTCAACTTTATGCATCAGGAATTACAATAAAAGTCACCAAACAAATAAACAGATATTTTAAATCGAAATAAATGGAAAATCAAGCCAGAAATTCAACCATACGCAACTAAAAAGCAAAAATCTACCATCGCTCGGCACAAAGTTGCCAAACCCAAACCTTTAAAAGTTTGCATATTAGTCATTACCCTTCATGAGTTTTTTTAATTGCTAAATTAGGGCAAAAACACCCTGCAACTAAAAAAACAAAACCATTCTAATAGCTAAATCAAGAATTTCTAGATTAAAAAACAAAAAGTTTAAAGGTTTATTCGAAATTACCAGCACAAGTCTTCTCCCTTGTGAGCTTATAGATAAGGACAGAGATTCCGATGGAGTGTACAGCCTCGGCGGCGACGAAGAGGTTGTCATGGTCGTGTACGATGAAGCGAAGAAGAACAAGCGCTGCCATACCCGATACTACCGCCAAAAAAGCCTTCACCTTCGGCGGCTGTCGTCTCACCCATATCGACACCGCGTGGATCAATCTCTGCTGTGCCCTCATGTTTCTTTTCTTCTTCTTTTTCTTTTCCCTCCAAGGAGAGAAAGTGAGGGAAATTTTTGTGATTTGGAGAAAGTGGATTTCTGGATTGCTAATGCAAGTCTTATGAGGGGTTGACGTCAGAGTTATTTGTTTCTACTAGAGTAAATTAAGAAAAAAATATCTAGTTGTTCGTCTCTATTTTGATTATGTAACTAAAAAATTTATTAATTCTGATTAAAAATTATCAATTGTTGTCGAATTTCAAATAAGCCTTAAATATATATTTAATACTCGAATTATACAAATTCTCCCAAGTTGGTACCTGAATTAAGCATATTCTCTCAAATTGTTACTTAAAGAATTTTTACTCCCAAGTTGGTACTTGAACTAGGCACTTTCTCCCAAGTTGATACCAAACTTATGCATTCTATCAATTTGGTCCTAATTCAATAAATTTAACCCTTTATATTTAGAAATCTTATCAATTTACTCTTTGTTATGTTCTTAAATTGTTTGTTTTTCTCCTGTAAATGTTTATATCACTTTCCTAGTATAGAAACTTTTAACATTAATTTGATGTTATTTTATGGTAGAATGCAGTTATCTCATTGTTGTTTAGATCCTTAGGCTTGTTTAATTTGAAAGTATCATAAAAATGACTAAATTGATGGTATTTTTAAATACACATGGTTAAATTTATTGAATTATTTCAAATTAGGACCAAATTGATAGAATGTATAAGTTTTGAGACTAAGTATGTTAATAAAAGTATTAGAATAGTTGGTGGAATTAAAGTTTAGGTGTTAAAAGGGGAGGAAAAATTCTTTAGGTGCCAACTTGAGAGAAAATGTTTAGTTAAGTACCAGTTTGGGAGTAAAAAAATTTAAGTACTAATTTGAAAAAAATATATATAATTCAAGTACCAAATGTATATTTAATTAAGCCTTCAAACAACCATGTATTATTTGAGAAGCAAACCGAATGAATTGAGGGAAGGGGAAATAAAGCCCCCCAAAAAATCAATGGAAATGTTTTTTCATATAATTTTTTGAACTTTATAGAATCAAAGACCAATTTGAGACAATGTATAGAAAGGACTAATTGTTTAAGAATTATGACTAAATTAAAAAATATATAAAATTTGAGGGTTTAATTTATTATTATGTCAATTTTTGTTGACTACCACAATATCAACTATTAAATTCTTAATGGCAATTGAACAACTTATTATTTTCTCAAATTAAGTAATTATTTTATAATTTTTCAATAGTCGATGAATTCAATAAAAAAATAACTTGTAATAGAGAGGACTTTATGTAGTTTATCATTGTATTTCTAATTTATAGGGAAAAGGATCAGCAGCGAGAAATAAGGATCTGAATTAAATTATTTTTGGTGACCAAATAAATAAAGTAGTTGGCATTTTTAGTTGACCAAATAAATAGTGTTTGATGTAATCAACCAATGCTAACTAAACTTGACTTTGGTGGAAACTAGAAACAAAAGTCAATTCCTTGAAGGAGTTTATGACGTTAAACAGTTAAACAGAGAGTTAGCTTACCATCTCAGTTCCCACCAGACCATTCTTTTGTTATGTTTAGGGATGGTTTGACATGTGTATATATATATATATATATATATATATATATAATTTAACTGAACTATTAAGTGTTTAAATTATATATTTTTTATTTTATGTGTTTAAATTGGTTGGTCAATTTTAGATTAAATAAAGAATTTACGGAATAAACTGAACAAACATAAGAATAAATTATAAAAAATTTAAACGAACATGGGACTATTTTTGGATTAAATAATTTTTAGGGTCTAATGCGAACGAAAATTTTATCATATTAAAAATATTGGACTAAATTATAAAAATTAAAAACAATAGAGGTTGATTTTGGATTAAATAAAGTTTTAGAGATTAAAATGAACAAATATATTAGACTAAATTATAAAAATTAAAAACAAATAATATCTCGACTTAACAAATAATGGTATCGTGCCATTAAAAATTTAGCGGTTGGTGACGTAATAGTTAACAAGCATGGCGTGATAACACATTTAGTGGTTTAATAAATATGGTCCTCTTTATTAACTGATTCTATCAATTTAACTATGTTTATTTAACCCTCCCTATTATTATTATTATTATTATTATTATTATTATTATTATTATTATTATTATTAATGAGTGATACTTGTTGTCCAAAATTATTAAATAATTTATAATTTAAAATAGGACTAAATTAATAGAATGAATAAATAAACATGACTAAATTTATTATTTTTCGATTTAGGATTAAATTGATTAAATAATTTCTAATTTAAAATATGACTAAATGTGTTATTATGACATTTTATATTAACTGACACGTCATCAGCCGTTAAACTTTTAACGGCATCAGGCCAACTTGTTATTTTTTAAAGTCGAAGGACTATTTTGTAACTTTTCATAGTCGGGGACTCAAAAAACAACTTATAGTTGAGGGACTGATTGTGTAGTTTACCCATATAAATTAAACATAGTAGACTTAATATGCATTTTATCTTTCTTTATTAAAGCGATTGATTTTTTTTTGTCAAAAATGACACATGAAGCGCTCTGATTGGTCCACATAAAAATTAAATAAAAAATATAGGACAAACAGGGGAGCATTTGAAAGTTAAGGAGATAAAACGTTTCAAAAAAACTTTAGGGATCACTCGGTACAAATCAATTTATATATGTGTTCAGATCATTTATACTGTGTAAATTTCAATTACTTTTACACAGTTTTTGGACCGTTGGATGATAGTAATTAATGGCTCAGATTATTTTCTTTTTTTTTCACAAGCGATAATCTTCACATTTTTTATTGTTAATCTCGTCCATCTATTTCACTCATCCAGTGGTCCTAGATTAGTGTAAAACTAAATGAGTTTTACACCATATAACTTGATCTCATCCCTATATATATATATATATAAGTAAAACTAATTAAGAATCAAACCACGTATCAAACATATATTGGCAAATGAATTTGTAACGAATATAATGGGTCGACTTTAAAATGGTAACAAAAAGACGCTAGACACGCTTCAACAAAAAATACCTTTAGACATCTAAAGTATAAAAATATATAGATCAAACACTTATTTTTCAATTGCGAAATTTTGAATTTACAAAATAATTTTAATTTGTTTATTATTTGTACTAAATTTGAATGTTATTATTGTTGCAATTTCAATTTTTATTAAATTTGGGAAATTAAATATTTGAATCCATTAAGTTAGACTTATTTTTTCAAGGACTAATTTGAAAGTTTTTATAAAATCAAGTATTCAAACTAAATTTGTCAAAAAGCTCGTTTTAAGTGGTTAAAGTGATTATAAAACACTTGACATTGAACCTATATCTAATATACTTAAAAATAGTAACTTAACCAATTTTGGGGCATTTAAGTGTTGGTTTCGAGACCTTCCCATTCTGGCAAAATGATTTTTATATAAAACCTTAGGTAGTTTACATTTTAGATCATTGAGCTAAAAATCCACTTTTATTTATATTATAAACATTTGATTAACTCATATTACATCATTCAACTTTTATTATTTATAAATTAAGTCACTTATATTAAAACTATTAAATAATTATAATAAAAAAACTAAAATTGACACTTTTATTTAACATGTTTTCACATATCATCATCAAATAATGTTTAATCGAAAATTTACTAACTTCCTCTAAGAATTTTTCAAAACATTTCATCTAAACAAATTCAAAGAAAAAATAACTAAATTTCATATAAATCCTAACAAAAACATTTAAATTACTAATTAAATATTATTTATTGATGATATGTGAAAATATGTTAAATAAAAAGTAAATTTTAGTTTTTCCATTAGATTTGTTTAATGGTTTCAATATAATTGACTTAATTTATAAATAATAAAAGTTGAATGATATATTTTAATTAAATTAAAGGTTTATGATGTAAATTAAAATAGACATTAATTTAGTGATTCAAAATGTAGAATACCCTCAAAACCTTATTAAAGGTTTCAAGATCATATTAATGGTTTCGAAAACCATGCTTAAAGTTTCATAACCTTAGGTATAGGTTTTAAGACTATTACCCATGTAACAGCTAGTTTTTACAAATCTCATCTAAAAGTTTCGAAATTATTATGCATGTAAATATTTAATGCTCATTTTTAATGATTTGCAATGGCTTCAAAACTTCTTAAAATATAAAAAGATCTCAAAACAATAACGAAACATCAAAAAAACTAATCCAAATATTCACACAATAAAAAATTCAATTTGTACTCAATCATAGTCTTTCTTATGAGCATTTGTCTTTATTCTTCATTGCATCTCATTTGTAAGTGCTCTAGTCTTAGGTGTGTGAGAGCTATAATTAACAAAAATTATTTTAATGGGCATGTATAAAAAAATCTTATGGAGTCGAGTCTATAAACTATTCAAACTATGATTTTTTGTATTTGATTTATGGTTAACGAAGCTTCAGTTTAAATTAATGTTTCTGAACTTATGCGTTTTATGATCTTAACATCAGTTCTCTATTATTGAAGTAGTTTTGAAAATTGCAAAATATTATTTAATTTTGGATAAAGTATACAAATAATCACTATATTATATTTAAAAAATATAAAATAGTCACTAAAATTTTAAAAGTTACATAATGGGCATTAAACTATAATTTATATTACAAAATGATCACTGAGCCAATTATTGTTGTTAATTTAAGGCTTAATACCTAAATAGGTGCCCAAACTATGCTTATGGATACTTTTGATGGCTAAACTATTTTTAGCTTGAAAAATGTGACTAAAATTTTAATTTTGGCAATTTTAAGTAGCTAACCGTTAATAAAAAACCGTTAGCCAATTAAATTGTTATAAGTGGCATGTTTTTAATTTCTTTTAATTAATTTTTAAATAAAATTAAATTCTCTAAAAAAATAACAATTTTAAATCTTTACAAAACAAACCCAAATCCCTAACATAAAACCTCAAATTACCGTCAATGTCACCGTTTACTACCTCACCAGAGGCCACCACTACCGCCTTCGGACCACCACGATCGTTTTTCCCAATCACCCATCATCGATAACCGACAGTAGGTGTGCTAGCGACTTTCATTTGCGATTTTGGCTTCTTTCGACGTTAGGAAGCCGATCGACACACCTACCACCATTTACGGGTGATGGGTAGCTGGGGAAACAATCTTGGTAGTCCGACGGCAGATATGGGGGCGACGACGAAACCATTGGGGCCGCCTTCGGACGAGGAAGTTAGAGATTTCAAATTTGAGGTTATTTTGTGAGTTTTGAAAAATTTAAGGTTTTTTTTAAATAAGTTAAAAAATTTAATAAAAATAACAATAGTTAACAGTTAAACATCTAAAATGATCAAAATTAAAATTTTAGACACCTATTTAAAGCTAAAATAGTTTAGGCACCAAAATTGATCTACAAGCATAGTTTGAGCACCTATTTAAGTATTAAGCCATAATTTAATGACAGTTACATAAAATTTAATGGCAACACACTTAATTCTCCTAATTTAACCACATTAATATTGTTTAAATTGATTGAATTTGTAAATATTAAAGATTAAATGTGATGTTATATAAAAAGATTTTTCCTTGAATATGGTATAATCAATAACATATGATTCTATATATTACAAGAATAAAACAGTCAGACAGTGATTTAAATATGTTAAATTAAGGAGAGATTATAAGAAGCCTCAGACAGCCAGTAAATAACATCAAAATTAATAAAAATTCAGTCGGTAATTCCAACTATAAATAAATCCTCATTGGCTTCAACAAATAAATATATTGAAATACTAAAAGAAAAAATTGTAATTGCCGAAAACGGCTCCGCAGATTACAATAAATTCCAACCATAAAAATATTCACTCTCTCTAAAGTCCCACAACAGTTAGAGATTGAGAGAGCATATAAAAGAGACCTCAAAATAATAATAAAGCATCAAAAAATCAAATTCGAATATTCACGCAATCAAAAATTCAATTTGTACTCAATTATTGTATTTCTTATGAGAATTTGTCTTTATTCTTCATTGCATCTCATTTGTAAGTGCTCTAGTCTTAGGTGTGTTAGAGCTATAATTAACAAAAATTATTTTAAAGGAATGTATAAAAAAGAATCTTAAGGAGTCGAGCCTATAAACTATTCAAACTATGATTTTTTTTTGTATTTGATTTATGATTAACGAAGCTTCGGTTAAAATTAATGTTCTTGAACTTATACGTTTTATAATCTTAACATCAGTTTTGCCCTATTATTGAAATTGTTTTAAAAATTGTAAAATATTATTTAATTCTAGATAAAGTATACAAATGGTCACTAAACTATATTAAAAAATACAAAATAATCACTAAATTTATAAAAGATACATAATATGCATTAAAACATAATTTTTGTTACAAAATGATCACTGAACCATTTATTGTTGTTAATTTAATAATGTGATAGTTACAAAAAGTTTAATAGTAACACACTTAATACTCCTAATTTAGACATTCAATTAATTTAATCTTAATTTAAAGATTAAAAATTAAATGTGATGTTAAATAAAAATATTTCTCCTTGAATATGGTATAAATTATAATATATGATTCTATGTATTACAAGAATCAAACGGCCAGCCAGGGATTTAAAATCAAAATTAAAGAGAGATTATAAGAAGCCTCAGACAGCCAGTAATTAACATCAAAATTAACGAAAAATCAGTCGGTAATTCCAACTATAAAAAAATCCTCATTGGCTTCAACAAATAAAAATATTGAAATATTAAAAGAAAAAAATGTAATCGCCGAAAACGGCTCCGTAGATCACAATAAATCAGATCCACAGGTTCCTATCAAAAGGCGAAACATGGAATTCGTATCGGTCCAATCATAGCATCGCCGGTCACTGCACTTGGCTACAGGCGACGTGGCATCGGACCCAACACTTTAAAATCAACAAAACAAAATCAATTGACAAAAAAACCCTCAGAGACCCGTTCCAAATCACTCACACAGGGTAACAAGCATGGAGGAAGCCCCGGGATTTCCCGGCCAACCATCAAGCACCTAAGAACAAGAATCAGAGGGCTGAGGATTGACGGATTGGAAGACGGGGAAATTCCTTAGCGTGTTGCCGCTGCTGATTAAAATGTCATACGGCACTTCCTATCTATGGGAATTCTTCCTCATTGGGATTTCAAATTCGAAAAAAAAAAACACTTCTTCAGTATTTCAAACGAAATTCAAAACCGAAAATACAGAATGAAAGAAAGAAAAAATTGATCGCCGCCGTCCGAAGATAAACCCTTGAATTACATGTTTCTGATGAAAACAACAACTTGGGTAGATATTTATAGGGAACACTGGAGTTGAAACCCTGGATTTCTAATTGGATTTTGTGGAGATAAAGAGGAGCCTGAAATTCAGGGATTGGGTTAAGTTTGTAAATTGGGCTTATTTTGCTGATTTGAAACAAAGCCGAAACGGGCTTCAAGTTTATTATCAATAGGCCCAAAAAACTATTTCATTTGTTCATAACTGTTATACACTTATACTGGTAAACTGTTTTTTAACGGGTCTTTTACAAGTTAATATGTAACTTATTATAAAAAAAAATTATTTGTTCATAACTTTTTTTATGATAAATATTATTTTAAAATTTCAAAAAAAATACTTAACTACAAAGATTTTAAACACAAATTCTATACTTAATTAAAAAAAATATTAATAGGGTTAATTATTAACTATCATTTTGAAAATGGTCACTGAGTCGTTTATTGTCGTTAATTGAATGATGTGACAGTTACGAAAAGTTTAATGGTAACACAATTAATCCTTTTAATTTACGCATTCAATCAACCTAGTCTTAATTTAACCTCATTATTAATGTCTAAATTGATTGAATGTGTAAATATTAAAGATTAAATGTAATGTTATACAAATTTTCATAATTGTCATGTTACACCCCAAATAAATTAAGACATTAATGAAGCAATTAAAAAAAGAAAAAAAAAGAAAGGTAAGTTGTTGTGTGCAATTAAACTCATGACCTATGGTAGGAAAAGCTAGTGTTTTAATCATCTAGGCTAAGATCACGTTCGGTCTAAACAAACCTGAATTAAGTTTAATCAGTACCTGCAGGTACGAGTCATAATTTAATTTTGGTTAATCGTTCAGCTACCCCTCTTTAGCATCGTGTGCCATCTGGAAGCTAAGAGAGGGAGATTCCAGAAAATTCTCTTAGGCTTTTTACCTTCCCCGCCCTTTCGACCAAGCTTAGATCCCGGCGACCACTACGCGTGGCCATCACCGCTGGCATCACCAGAAGCGCCACGATGTCCCAACCTCATCCATGGTCTTTACGTGCGTAACCGAGCTGCCTTTTGTCGGCAAAACTCGTTCAAAGTTTCGGCCAAAAACCTCAAATCACCGCCTCTGTTTATTACATTTTTTGACCTCGTATGTCGTCCGTTCGCGACACTGCCACCAGATCCGGGCTCCTAAGGAGGTGACAAGAAAAACCTAATCGGTCGATCATTTGTCCGACACCGGGGGGCCTCATCTGAGCTACGTCGCTTTCGATCGTTTCCCATCTTTTTTGTTAAATCTGGTAAGTATTCCGGCTTGTTTTGTTTTATTTACAAATGGGTTGAATTGGTGAGTTGACGAGCTTTCGTTTTTCGGCAAAATCGACATAGAAGGGTGTCTCCGGCGATCATTCTGACGACCGTCTGACGGTTTGATATCACTGGGTAAGTGAATCGGTTCGAGTTATTGCCCAAAGGCCTGAATCGGCTTAAACTGGCTAACCAGGTCCGAGCCCAGTTGTGCATCAGCCCAAACCGAGGTCCAATCCGATCCGCTTCTGTTTGACCTGACCCGAGTAAACCCGAACCGAGTCAACTCAGTGAGTCAACCCGTCGACCGAGTCAACCCAGTAAGTTAACTCGACCGAGTTAGACAGTTGACCGCTGATGTCAGGTTGACCGTTGACTGATGACATCAGCGTTGACCGTTTGACTTTTATGTTGACTGTTGACATGCTCGTTGACTTTGACCAAAAAGTCAAATTTTTTAAAAACTCCTATTGCATGTTTTTCGACGTTCTGAGTCCGATTTTGAAGTCTGTTTCGTGAAATTCTGACCTGAAAGTCTCCGAATCTGACCTTGAATCTGAACTTGTGTATGTACTTAATTGTTTAGTTGAGAGTAATGTGAATAATGATTAATTTTGGGTTGTGGTTAAATGAAGGTATTCACATATCTTGGATTTAAAATTTTGAGGGACGTCGAATTCGGGTTTGAGAGTGATTGAATGGAGTATCACGATTGACCGATATTGCAAGTATTCAAGGTAATACTTTAATACCTCTTGTATGCTTTATGAAACATAGAAGTATCCGATAAATGTATGTATGATCATGTTTAAGCGTATGGTTAATTCCTTTAAGGCCTAATCAATTATGGGAAAAGGGTAGTAAACCAGTTAAGACTAATGTGCTCGGTTAGAAAGATGAGTGACCTAAACGAACTTCGAGATCTAGAAATAATTGATAAGACTGTGGTGTTTTAAATTTGGTTTTGCTTGTTAATGATTTAATTTCTAAAATGCTAAGTTAAGAAATTATTGAAATCCCATTGGGGTACGAGAATGACTAAAATGCCCATAAAAAGTAATGCGATATGTGAATTTACACTTGATCTGGTAAAACAATTGATTCATCTGAAAATCTCGTTATACTGGGAAAGATCCAGTAATAAGATTTGAATCTCCGAAAATGTAAAACACTTGAATTTTCCTGAATTTTGCATAATCTCCGAAGATAAATTTATAAGAAATTATTTGTATGTCCAGAAATATCGAAGTGGTGCAAATTATCGAATTGAATGAAACGACTGAAATGACTAAATTATTTTGAAAATATATATACGATTACAATCTTTACCCCACTCAATCTGTATTCACTAAATTATTTTAATTGGGGTACTTTTGGGCTATGTTATGAAGTCTTTGTTGGTTCAGCGCTGCTAATTCCTTGTGGACTCGAGGTCTCCCTTTGGGTAGGTTCCGATGCTTTGGCACAGGTAATTCCTTATGGACCTAAGACAGCCCCTTAGGTTGGCTCCTATGCTCATTGGGCATAGGGTAAGTCCTTGTGGATGCAGTTTTGGGGAACTGTATATTGGTGTACGGTTGGAGGGTAATTAGGTTGATACTTAATATTTTTTCTTGTTCTCTCTCTCTCTAGCCTCAGTCAAAACCCTACCGTTATCTGAAATCTTTCTTTCTATTATTCTTGATAAGTAATTATTTGAACATCCTAAACTCTCTGGCTGAATTTTCGTAATCTGTATGCCCCCTTTGATTTCTTGAGTTAGACCTCGTGTCAGGTATTCAGGAATCAAATCAGAAATGATTATGTTACTCTGAAGCATAATACCTAAAAAAATTATATTCTATATCTGAAACATGATAATGCTACTTCATCCCTTTTTGTTCTGATAAATCTTATACTTATGTGTGGCATAAGGCTTCTTTTGGTAGTTTTGTATTACTGAGCTTTCCCAAGCTCATGTTGTTCTTACCTCCGCAGGTTAGAGAATATCTATCATGGTAATGATTGACATCAGTGTTCAGAGTTCTCTCGGTGTAACTTTTGGAGTACGGTACCGGTTTAGTTAGTGGGCATGTATGTCATATATTATTTTATGATAGTGTCTGTAAAATAATTTTTTAAAAATTTCTATTTTTTGTTTAAATGATTTTCTGGAAGTGTATTTTAAACAGAAGTCAATGTTATAGTTTAACGAGAGATTTAGTATAAAGAAAATGATTTTATGTGGATTTTACTATGGGTCGCTCTTGTGACCTTAATGTGACTTCTTAGGATCCGTGGTAACGCATAGGCGGGTCTAGGGGTTACACATGTCACCCAGTTAACAACAGTTAACGGCTCAGTGACCATTTTATTATAAAAACTAAACTTCAATACACATTATGTAACTTTTGAAAGTTTAATGACAATTTTATATTTTTTAAGATAATTCAGTGTACTTTACCCTTTAAAATTTAATTTATAGCCATAGGCTACTTCAGAGATTTAATGTGACATCTTGAATATTTCAAATTAACGAGGTTGAGATTAGGGTTTTACATCGTCTAAATAATTACTTGTGAGTTTGATTCATATTATTTAAATTATTTATTTTTAGATCTTAATTATTTTATAAAGATTGAAGAAATTATATATTTGTTTTATTTTTATGTCATATTTTGGCCTTGTTTGGTAAAGAGAGGTTTAAGCCAAATTTAGAGGTTTGAGCTAAAATTAGAGGTTTAACCGGTTAAATTCGTTAATTTGGATGTTTGATAAAGAGCGGATTGAAATAGTAGATTGTGATGAAACATCTAATTTCAAAAAAGCTGCTAATATGAGTTTTTAAAATTATAGGTTTTGACATAAAAGTTCTAAAGACCTTTTGACCCTTAACAATTATAAAAAAAAATCTCCAAATAACCTAAATTTAACCATTTATATTTTAATTCTTTAACCTCACGTATTTATATTGTGACATTTGTAAACTAATATTTTCTATTTTTTTCTTTTTATTCTCACATATTTATATTTGTATTTAAATGTATTAATTAATTAATTTCTATTAAAAATAATTATATAAATAATAAATTAATATATAGATCCTTCAAATATGCTTAATAATGTTATATTAAAAATTATTTTTTTATAATCTAATTAATTTATTATTTATATAATTATTTTTAATATAACATTACTAAGCATATTTGAAGGATGTCTATATATTAATTTATTATTTATATAATTATTTTTAATATAATTTAATTCATTATTAAATCTAAATACAAATATAAATGTTTGAGAATAAAAAGAAAAAATAAAAAAAATATTATTAGTTTACAAATGTCACAATATAAATACGTGATGTTAAAGAATTAAAATAGAAAAGGTTAAATTTAGGTTATTTGGAGTTTTTTTTATAATTGTTAATGGTAAAACAATATTTATAACTCTTATGTCAAAACCTCTAATTTCAAAAAGCTCATATTATCAGCTTTTTCAAAATGAGAGGTTTCGCTCCAATCCTCTTGTTTTTCATTATTTTTAGGCTTAATTATAAAATAAGTGCTCAAACTATGACTCTTTTTTGCAATAGGTGCTTAAAGTATTTTTTTAACTGAAATAGGTGCTTAAAGTTTTATTTTTTGTTAAAATAAGTGCTTAAATTTTTTTTTTCATGTTTTAAAGTCAACTAGAGTAACTATTTTGGTCAAAAAAACTTAAAACATATATTTTAACTAAAAAATTTAAACATTTATTGTAAAAAAATATAATTTAATCATTTATTTTATAGTTAAGCCTTATTTTTAATCCTAAATTTTAAAGGGACTTCTGAACCGATTGTCTTATGAAATTATTGGAGTTAGTTGAATTGTACTTTTGTTTCTTGCCTGTTGGCCTAGACTTTTATGCTTTTGCACGCCTCTTGTCTGCTACTTATTGGAGGAAATTAGCAGCCATGAATGATGGTGTGAACTGAACCATCAACTTCCCAAAACCACATCCTGCTTTCTCAAAACTACCCACTTCATTTCTCTACTCACATTTTATTCCTATTCGAGTAGGGATAATTAGTCTATTGTTATTAGCTTGTCTACTAGTGTACTTGCTTAACAAGGAAGAGAGAGAAGAGAAGATAAAAATGGAAATTGATCAACAACCAGTTAGTTTAGCGGTAAAAGATGTTATTCTTTTAAGCAATGTTAAAAATTTGAATCTTAATATTGTAAATGGAGAGAAACAGAATAGGCGAATCATCCCATATTTGACCTTTACAAAATTTGATCCAGATTAATCGGCCAATAAGTTTGATATAGTTGGTTAAAAAAACAAGACGAAATTTTTTGCGGGATGGGTTGGGGCCGCCTTGTTTTGGATGTTTATTTATAAAGATTTATATTTTAATACACAAGTTTTAACCTAAACTCTAGACTCTAAATTTAACAAGTTTGTATATCAAAATTTTTTTCGGTTAGAAGGAATTAGTCAAAGCAAGAATCTTTTTTGATCTATGTGTATCGCCTTGGACTCTTCCAATCATCCATGGTTTCAGTGTCTTCATCTGTTGGCTAAAGGATAACGCGATTGATCGCCCAACCACCAAGTGCTTAGGTAAAGCTTCCTACTTTTTCATTTCCATCCATTAATTACAAAGAGGAAAACAAACACCCCTACTTTTATATCACTACATTATGGAATATTGAGTCAATCTGAAGATAAATATATGTGAAAATCAACAAAACCGAAAGATCTGGGAACCCAACACCCTTTGAATTTCAGGCTTTTCCTTTGAAAATGGTTCACTGCTACTATGGACACTGCTATTGCGGAAGATGCCACCGCCCCTCGGCTCCTCTACCATACTCAGTCCTGCTGTTCTTGGCGCTTGCATTGATGTTGCTGGCCTTATCATCTTTAATCAAAGTTGAGATAGATATGGAAAGTGCTGAGGCTAGCATGACTTGGCTAGTTTTGCTCGCAGCATTGGCCATTCTAGTCGTCGTTCGTTGGTTGTCGGCGGATTCTTGTCGGCGCCCTCACTATTGCGGCTGCGGGAGATGTTCCACATGGAAGTATTGCTACTGAATCTACCTTTTCTCATCCCTGGTTTGTCTGATAATCCTAAATGTTATTTGCTGTATTTATGAGTTACAAAGTCTTTTGATGAACTGAATTCTGTGTGTGTTTATGTATATATATATATATCAGCTTCTTCTTCTGTTCAATTTGTGAACAAATTTTTGCTTCAGAATAAAGCAGTAAACCAGAGTGCCTGGGGTTTCCACTTTCCAGAGCCCTGCTTTTGCCTATGGATGCTTTTCTTTTTCTTGCTGATAGCAGATATTGTAGAGCTTGAAGGGTTTTTATTTTCTTCTGGATTTTGCTACATCTTAATTATTGTCTGATTCTTCCTGCTCTTGCAATCTCAGTATGGTGCTCTTCATTTTTATTTTCATGACCCTTTAAAGATTTGGAAAATTTTAGAGAAGTTAAGCATACTTAATCATGTTATTCAGGTATCCATCTGCAACACACATTTGAATTAGTTTAGACTTGTTCATCACATTTGTTGTAAAGGGAAAATGCAAATGAATTGGGAGGGCAGGCAGCAGGCTGTTTAGTTTTAAAGCTAAAATTGGCAGAATGCCCAGAAGAGGGGGCAAATAGTAATCAAACAGTTTCTAGCAAAGCAATGCATGTGTACAGTATTGAAGCAAAACATTGGCTTAATATTAAACATACGAATAAATTATAGGAAAATTCTACAACGGGCGACGAACATTGATGAACACCACTAACGATGAACATCAATGAACACCATTAATTTTTTTTTAAATTTTAAAAATTTAAAGGACTAAAATTATAATTAAAATTATCTCTTAAAAAAATAAAAATCAAATTTAATAATTATTTTATAATATTTTTTTAATAGGTTATAATCAAATATACTCAATTCTCCTAAACCCTAACAAAATCAATCTCTTTAAAAAATAAAAATCAATTTTATAATTTTTTAAGTAGATTCGAATAAAAAAACTCAACTCTTCTAAACCTAAACCTAACAAATTCAACCCCTCATCTTATTTCCAGCTGGCGCCGCCTCAACCCATGCTCGAGACCTTGATGCCTGCTAATGTTAACATGCCAGTGTTGTCTCAAATAATGCAAAGCTTGGATTCTTCCAGGCTTCTTTGGGTGTATTTTCTTGTTAAATTTGTCAAGATCAACAAATCATATATTTCAGTTTTCTATGCAATTTCAACTTAGTATAAGTTACGAGATGACTCAAATTGCTTTGTATGAAATGCTTGATGTCGATGTTTAAGATGTTATACCTTAACCATGGAACTTTGTCGGTTACCATTGCCTAGAACCGTCACTGAAGCTAACGTTGTTTAGTAGGTTATTCGGATTTAGGTTTAGGAGAGTTGGGTTTTTTTATTCAAATCTATTAAAATATTATAAAATTGATTTTTATTTTTTTTTAGAGATTGATTTTGTTAGGGTTTAATATATTTGATTCTAACCTATTAAAAAATATTATAAAGTAATTATTAAATTTGATTTTTATTTTTTAAAGAGATAATTTTAATTATAATTTTAGTCCTTTAAATTTTTAAAATTAAAAAAAAAAATTAATAGTGTTCATCGGTGTTCATCGTTAGTGGTGTTCATCAATGTTCGTCGCACGTGGTAGACTCATCCTAAATTATAATGTTGTATAAGTTCTTTCTAATTTAATTTGGCCGGTTGACCAAGCTGCTAATCTTTGTTCATTTATATTTTCTTATGTCATAGGTTTTAAATCCACTAAAAATACTTTCCTTCTTTCATCTCATATTTAAGTAGGGTTAGGACTAAAATTAGAATTTTGTTGATTCTAATTGTTTGATAAGAAGATAAAAAGAAGTGGGATAAAAAATTAATCAAATCGTTAAGTTTACTTATTGCCCTAATATTTAGGGTTTGTGATTGTTTTATTAATATAAAAATAAATCAGTTTATTCATTTTTTATTTAATTTGGGGATTTAAATTTAAATAAAGTTTTAAAAAACTCAGACGGGCTTCTTAAAAGATATGGCAGACTCATTCACCACTGTTTTTATATGTTAATAACACTAAAATTGTAATGCGGTTGATTTGAGAGATTGAAGTTTATGGTTTAGGATTTTAGTATTTTGTGTTGTAGGTTTTAGGTTTATTATTTAAGGTTAATGCTTTCATGTTTTATGTTTATTGTTTGGAGTTTTAAAGTTTAATATTTATATTTATTGCTTAAAGTTTATGGTGTAAAGTTTAGAGTCTTATACTATTGTTTATGGTTAAAATTTCGTGTTAGATTTTTTTGGTTAGGATTTAATTACCAGGGTTGTATCTGAGATTGGACAAGAGCAGCAAATGCATAGGGCCCAAAATTTTTATGGTGCATTATGCTTATAAAAATATTTTTATACTATTAATTATATGGCTCAATTATTTTTAAATATTTGTTATTTATGGCTATTTTTTATTTATTATTAGATACTCTGTTTTTTCTAATAATTATTTTTAAGAGTCTAATCTTAACATTTTTTTAATATATGTTATTTTGGACATACTCTTAAAATTTAATTTTTTTAATACTTATTATTAATGATTTATTTTTTCAATACTTGTTATTAGGGTTTCATTTTTTAACATTTTATATTGGCGTCTACTCTTAAATTTTATTTCTAATATTTATTTGTTATTTAGAGTCTAATTTTTTCTATATTTTTATTAGGTCATTTATTTAAATGTTTGTTATTATGGGCATACTCTCACAATTTAATTTTTTTCTTCAATATTTGTTATTAGAGCGTTTTTTTTTCAAATAGTTATTATTGAGTTACTCTTAAATTAGTTTTTCAACACTTGTTATTAGGGACAATGATTAAATAACGGGTCACAACCGCAACAACGACTGTTATATAGGGTAGCGACATCATCTCAAAACTGTGATATCTGCAACCGTTAGTTATATAGGGGTAGCGACATCGTCTCAAAACCGCGATATCCGCAACCGTTATGTCCACAATAGCATATGTTATTAAAAAATTCACAACTATGATACTTGCAGTCACCGCAATAGCATCTATTATGAAGACAATTGCAATAAACATAACACATCCTCAACTGTAATTCAAATATCTGATTAGGGACTTAATTTATTAAAGTAAAACAAACATTAATAATAAAAGTTTTGCTAATTTTTATAAGTATAACTCAAAACTACGTATAGCAAAAACCTTAAAAAAAATTCTATAAACGAATCATGTTAAATCTCGGGTTCTATCAATAATTTGTCACAATAACATGAATATTAAGTGTTTGTAGCTGCAGCCTGTTATTGTACGTGTCATAGCATACTCTAGCTTATGTGATGTAAATAATTGCATACGTAACGGTTACGCTTACGCTTAAAGCAAGATTGATAGTTACCACTTACCTACCATATATATATATATATATTCAATATTTGTTATTAAAGTTTTTTTTTCAATAGTTATTATAGAGCTACTCTTAAGATTTAATTTTTTTCGACACTCGTTATTAGAGACAATAATTAAATAATAGTCTACAACCGCAACAACGACCGCTATATAGCGTTAACGACATTGTCTCAAAATCGTGATATTTACAAATGTTATGTCCACACTAACATATGTTATTAAAAAATTCACAACGACGATACTTATAGTTACCGCAATTGCAATAAACGTAACATGAACACAACTGAAATTTAAATTCTTGATTATGGGTCTAATTTAATAGAATATAATCATATTATATTAGATTTCATTAAAAAGTAAAACAAACATCAATAATAAAAATCTTGTTAATTCTTATATGTATAACTCAAGACTACGTATAGCAAAACCCTTAAAAAATTCTATAAACAATAACATGAATATTAAGTGTATGTAGCTGCAGCCTGTTATTGTAAGTGTCATACAATACTCTAGCTTATGTAATGTAAATAATTGCATACGTACGGTTACACTTAAAGCAAGATTTAGTTATTATTTACGGATAAAAATTCTTTTTTTGGGTTTTTTTACTTGTGTCTTAATACTAAAAAATATTACAAAATTAAATTTTAAACTCTAACTTTAAATCTTAAATCATACACCCTATATCTTTAAAAAATACATCAAACCCTAAATTTACTAAATTCTAACTCAAAATCTTAAACCCTAAACTTAATTTTGAGCATGGAAGCAGTGACGGAGCCACAGCTCCTATGGGAGGGGCTGTGGCCCCCCCGGTAGGGGGAAATTTTTTTTTTTACCCTTTGATTTTTTATATTTTTCTGGAAAAAATTGGGATAATTGTGAATTTGCCCCCCACCTTTCAAAATTTATGTTTTGCCCCCCTCAACCTCAAATCCTAGCTCCGTCCCTGCATCTGCATGGAAGCATAAGGGCACCAAAAATTGGAGGGGATTTCCATCCCCACTTACCTACCATATAATTTTTGAAGGACAAGAATTCAAAATTAACAATGTAAATTGATTTCACAGTTAGGTCCCACATCTGCCAACCTCAAACCTAAACCTGAAAAGTCGAGAGAAATTTCCAAAAACCATATAAGAACATGAAATACCCTGTGAACCACAAATTCAAGCAAGCTCCCCTTATTTTCTATAAATAGCCTTGGCCAGTTGGCCTTGTCTTGAATCCGTAGGAGGCAGTAAACACAGAGTCCTCGCTTATGGCCCATTACCGAAGAGGAGACTCCATCTTTGATTCATTCTCTTTGAGTCCCTTGCCTTATCCTGTTCTTCTGATCCTGGCCGTGACATCCATATTTCTTGGAATATCATGGTACCTGAACTATGAATCCGTTCTGGAAGCCGCGGAAGAGCAGCTGAGCTGGGTGCTTTTTGCCACACCAGTTGTGCTCATACTCTTGGCTCGTTGGCTCTCGTCTATGGATACATCCGATATGTTGTTTTTCGGTTCATCGCCGTGGGAACGACGTCGCCGGACTCACCATCTTCCTTCGGAGGGTACCTCGCCTTGGACTGTGGCTGCTTTCATTGTGTTGCTGTTGGTTTTGGTGCAGTATCAGTCGGTGTTTCGCGAGAGCTGGCTGCTATGAGTATGATACTTATAATTATGTGTTTCTAGGTGTTTGATCTGTGATCTGCCTTGTAAATAACACTGCAAAACTCAAACAAGTTGCTTCTTTAACATATGATTTTTATGTTTTGATCATATAAAGTAGGAGTATTTGTTTTCATAGAGATGATTTCAACCAGAAAAATCAGACCCTGTTTTGGTTTTCCCGATTGAACGGGAAAACATGACTCGGTTATCGTGCCAACATATTTAAATCTAAAAATTCAAACGTAATTTTAGGGAAAAGCAAGACAGAAATAGCTTTTGAGTTTCGTTGTGATATTTACATTATATTTTTACACAATCCTGAATTTTAAGAAAAAAAACTTCAAAACATAAATAATGTTACTTTAAAATCAATTATACACAAAATCAATTCTATAAAATTATAATGATCCAAAATTAGTTCTACCACCACAAAAGCAAACACACATTAAGATTAAGTTAACGACAAGAAATTATTTTCTTGAAATAAACTCTATTTGATTAATTGAGTAGAAATTATTTTTTGTTGAATTGAAGTCCAAGATTCAAAGCATGACTTGATTCTAAGCTCGAGCAACAATGTTTTTTTTAACATTTTGGCGTGATTATATATGATGGTAGAATATGTTCTTTACTTTTAATTTTTTAAAAATATATATATATATATTCTATATATCGTACATATAAGCTGCTTAAATTCGAATACGATAAAAATAGCAACTTGCAAGTAAAATGTCTGTACTTACAAGTTATATGTAACTTATGTATCACGCTGTCGGCAAGTTAGGGAAAACAGGGCATATAATTGTTTCTTGCTGTTTTAAAGTATGGAGATATCCAAATCCCCCACTAAATTATGAATTATATTAAATTATATTTTCAATTCCCATAATTAAGGGATTTATTGACATTTGTTGTCCATACTCCTAATTGTAGTGTTTTTATCATCAATTTAATAAATAATAATTAAATTATTATGAGCATGTTTGGTAAAGAGAGGTTTGATTAATTAAGTCCGTTAATATTGTTGTTTGGTGAACAACGGATTAAAAGAGTGGATTGGGGTGAAACCGCAAATTCGACCCCTATTTTTCCAGAAAGTGCTCCGAAATCCACAAAAAAAGATCGAAGGTGAGGAAACTGAAACATTTATATCGATATTCTCGAATTTCATGACATTTTTTGGTGAAATAACTACCGGATTCGGACTCAACGTGTCAAAACGAATTGTCAGGTACAATTTGAGGTCAAACAACCACTGATTTTGAAGGCCGCCGGTAATAAATCATGACAAGCGGCGACGATTATTTTAATTATTTTTAAATTTTAATAATAAAAAATTTATTGTTGTATTATTTATTATATATTATTTTTATATGTTCAATGTATAAAATTCAATTATTAAATAATTTTTTTAAAAATTGAGTAACCAAAATAAAAATAAAAAAATTGTTGAGTGATGATTTATATAATTTACTCATTTAATAAACTCTGGCTCAATTTTTTATATTAAAGATGAATGGATATTAAATAAATGAAAAGTAAGGGAATTGTTATTTGTTTAATTTAGTAAATTATGGATTGGTGACCCATGACATGAGAAAACCACCAAAACCAAATTGAAAAAGTAGCACCGTCCGTCCCTAATGGCCAACATCAACGTTTCTTTCGCAACTTTATTATCTGAAAGATAATAATTATTATTATAATATTGAAAAATCTCCGATTATCCTGCTGTTATTTCTCCATTTGTCTACCAAATGAAACGTCATTTTCATAATTGATTATCACGAATTGTGAGTCATGCTGCCACTGCCATTTGTTTCTATTCTTATACCTCCATGATTGCTTAAGAGTGATTTTACAAAACTGCACTTAAATGACAGCTAAATGACGTCAAACAGATTAATTTAGTCATTTTTTGAACATAATTTTTTATAAAATCTTGTACTTCATCTGTTATCAAAAATGTAAAAAAAAAAACCCGGTAAATACACAATTTCTTATAAAGTAATAAATTGAGTACAAAAATAATTTTTTTTTTACAAAAACTATAATACAAACGGTACACAAATAAATAAATATAAATTAGGAATTTCTTAAAAGAATGCACAATTTGCTATAAAATAAATTATAAGAAATTAGGTATATACCCAATTTATCGACCATTCAAGCTTATTTGTGCCACTGGCAACCCTCATCTAACCAAACTGCTTGTAGGATCCGAGACCATATAAATTTGTTTAACCACTAAACCAATTAATAGATCTCAAGGTCAGTGTTGATTTAACTATTTTGATTTGCATATTATTGAATTCCTTTTAAGATTTTTTTTCTTCTAAACATTATTTTTATCAAGAAAATTTTACAACGCTCAGCGAGCACCGTTGAACACCACTAACGATGAGCAACATTGAGCACCATTAAATTAATTTATAAAGATTAAAAAATTAAAGGTAAATTATTTAAAATAAAATACTAATTAAATTATTTTCCATATATAATATTTTTTATTTTTTAAATAATTGGATCAAATATAAAATTTTGTCAATTTAAAAAATAAAATTTTTTAATCCTAATCTCTAAACCATAAAATGTAAACCCAACCCTAAACCTTAAACCTAAAACATAAAATCTTAACATCAAAATTCTAAATTATAAACCATAAACATAGAACACTAAACACTAAACCTATAAATGCTAAATTTGAATATTGGGTTTATGGTTTCAGGTTTCGATTTTATGGTTTAGTGTTTCGGTTTTAAGGTTTAGTGGTTGATATTTGATTCAATTATTAAAAAAAAAGATTAATAAAAATTATACATATGGAAAATAATTTAATTAATATTTTATTTTAAATAATTTACTAAGAAAGCAGCAGAAAAAGAAGAGCCAGCAGCACAGCCGTGCCCCAAGGTGAGCTCCCGGCATCACGTTCAAGACGCCGCTGCCCAAACGCAAACCTTCCGCTAGAGATGATGAAGAAGATTAACAGAACCGAGAAAAGCAAAAGGAACAGTTGGAAGTTATGAAATTGGGCCCTGTAGCTGTAGTCGGTATACTGAGAGTACCAAAGCAAGAGAATGAGAATCCCCAAAATGGTAAGCAACGGCAGAGGTGGTGCGGAAACGGAATGCAGGGCGTTGGCTTGTTTCCACTGAGGACCCCTTCGCCTGGGATACAACCACTCCATTCCTCCGCTTGCTGCCCTGACTGTGCCTGTGCCTGGGTTTGATCGTCGATATATAGTCGCATAAATTCTTTGAGTCTAAATGCATGCCTTCTAATACCTTGCTTTTCTTTCGTTAGATTAAGGGACACTCAAATTATATTCTTGTCTTCAAGAACGGTGCCTGGATTTCTCATCTTTTTAGTTTATTCACTGCCATTGTAATGGAAAAAAACCAAAAGGAAAACACTTCAAGAACGGTGCCGCTTAAAGTAGCGCCGCAATAGTTCGCGGCCTTTTTTGGGTAAAAAATTCCGCAAAAAGTCAAGTTTTATAGCGGCGTTTGCAAATGCAAACGCCGCGAATAAGTATTCTTTAGCGGCGTTTGTTTTGACAAACGCCGCGAGAACATGTTCTATAGTGGCGTTTTTTTACAAACGGCGCGAATAACACCATATTTAAAAAAAAAATCAAATAAAGTATACACATATTATATAATAATTTAAAATGCATTACACATATTAATTATGAAACAGCAGGTAGCACAACAGTCCTCCATGTCAGTGTACACACACCTGACAAATCTAAACTATATGTAAATGAAAAAGAAAAACTAAAAATCATGGTCACATGATTTAGCTCCACTGGCCCCTTTCCCTACCAAGTCTTGGTCTCTCTTGCTGCATCCATCGGTTCTATGCACATATTTTCCATTGCTTACTTGTAAAATCTTTTGCTTCTCAACTTGATATGCTGCCTTCCTTTGAAAATTTCAAAGCATTACCAACAACATTCAAAATTGTTTGAATCAATCGCTTCTCATCACCAACAGCATATTCCGGCAAGTCTGGAGCCAAACTTAATGAAACACGAAGCTTTTTAACTGATGCAATCAGCTTGATCAATTTTAGGACCTACGAAAGTATTTAATTAACATCATAGAGTTCATAAAAGCTCGAAAAAAAGAAAAAAAATAACTAAATAATGTAGACGAATATGATAATCCCTTATGTAAGATTCGAGTCACAAATAGAGAATTCCAGTGCTTATAAGTCACTCAAGACTGACAAAAAAAACTAAAATTCAACCTGGCTATTGGCCAATCATCCCCAAAATAGAGAATTGCAGCAGACAAAGCCAAACACAAGAACCAACCTTTAAAATGTCGAATCTCTTGACCAAAGTTGCATATATGAAGGTTGTTGTAACACCCATAAAAGCACATCATCCATTAAATCCCCCGATAATAGATGGATTTAAACCTGTAAAACAAACCCAGGTAACACTTTGGAGTCAAAAATGAATTTCTGCAATAATACAAGGCTATTTTCCTCAGCTTAAATATAAAACTGATTCAAGTAATCAAAAGTAATCTAGCAAATGAAGAGAAAAAAAAGAGACTAATTTACAACAAACTACACAACATGGAGCGACTTCAGGCATTTCAGTGCATGCAAGACTTTAAAGATCAAATTTAGACAAACACTATTAGCATGTCCTCTGAATAATGATTATTGTCAGCCCTCTTCGCTGTAATAATTTTTGCCTTAGTTATCTTTCCAAAGTTCTCCTCAAGACTGGGTCCAAACAGATGGAAATAACAACCTCATCTTTAACCATACATTCCCATTGTTGTGGAAGAGGAGAAGGATCGAAAAGATACCATTAGAAAAACCTTCTTTCTCAAATAAACAGATGAAAATAACAACCTCATCTTTAATTTGGAATATCAACTTCTTATGCCAAGAGATACTTATAAAATCAATTGATCACTAAATGCAACAACCATTGATTTGCGAAGCATATGGTACACAACACTGAAATTATTCCAAAAAAATAGAGAGATCAATAGGCAAGAGCATAGAGTAAAGCACTATAAAACCTTGGAATCCGCAAACTGTAGTGCTTCCCATATTTTGCATGTAGATTAATAGAACGATCAGCACATAGGAATGCAAGTTTCGAATAGTCATCAGCCAATACCTATACATATAGAAAAATACCAAATCAATGTATCACACTGCATGAGAAAAGTGTTAAAGAGAGTAAGTAGATATTTATATTTGGATAGTAATGTAAATTAGGTGTTCCGATTTTCTGATATGAGTTTCACCACTTAATACTATTAACAAATAACTCACAAAACTAGGAAATAGAAACGGATATTGCATTAACTTGAAGCACCAACAAGATGGTAATTAGATGTCTTATCATGGAATAGATAAAGCTAATTACTCGTCTTCCTCGTCATTTAAGAAACTAACAGCTAAATCAAAAAGGTTTAAGTGATTGTTGTTATTCAATACAGAAACAAGATGGTTGCTATAGTTTCAAAGAAACAACAAACTGCTGCAAAAAGCATGATATCCTTTCTAAAAACAGAGGGGAAATACCTGAAAATCTATTATTTCCGAGGAAAGGTGCCTCTCAAACTTCAATGAAAATTGCCTAAGTTCATATACTTTCACTTGTGGGGGATATATTCCTGAATGCAGACAACAACTCAAACAATGGGAATGTATGGACATCACCTCGCATTATGTAGCATATAACACACACATTGAAACAATGTTAAAAAACTAAGCTGAGAAAATCAAATGGACATCACAGCAGGGGAAGATGGGGGTGATATGATACGACTGCAAAACAAGGGTGATCTGAATCCCTAATTGATTATTATTTCTTTCTAGATATTAATTCTGCTTTCACCTAAATTCGGAGTAAGATTAATGGCCAAAAACAATAGAGATGCAGGGATGTCATGGATTTATGTCTGTTCACATCCAGACATTAGAAGAATCCGAATCGAAGAAAACCCTTAAAATCACTTTAATCTCAGAATAAAGAAGTACGATCTGGAACTTTCTTCTGAGTTACAACGCAGACGGAATATTTTCCTCGAACACCAATAGATGTAAACGGAACAAGTTCAAGCGAGGGAAACGCATAAACAAAATGAAAGGGGAGTTATACCTGAGATTTTTACTTCGGATTTTGTGGACAGCTTTGGTTAAACGGTGAAGAGGGAAACCCGAAATTTGTTGTTGCTTCACTTGGAGACAAACGGGGGAAACCAAATTTTGCTGCTGCTGCTTCTCTTGGAGACGAACGGTGAAGGGGGTTAGAAACGACTGAGATGAAGGGGATTAGGGATTTTGTGGGTTTGATTTGAGGATCGGGTGAGGGAGAGTGAAATAGGTAGATTGAGTGTTATTTTCTATCGTGGCGTTTGTATAAACAAACGCCGCTACACCACTCACTATTGCGGCATTGGAAATAAAAACGCTGCTACGTTAGGGATGTAAAAACAAGTCAGGTAACCTGACTGAAACCTGCCCGAGTCAGAACCTGATTTGATCCGAGTTTTTGTTGACCCGAACTCGATCTGCAACCGACTGTTGTTGATCCGAACCCGAATTTGACATGTTACTGTAACAACCGAACCCGATCTGCGTCTGACTGAAAACGACCCGAACCCGAATTGGACCTGTTAATTTGGACCTGAAACCCGACCTGCGTCCGACTGAAAAGAACCCGAACCCGAAGCCAACCTGGCAAATAACCGAAATTACCCGACTGAATTGACCCGATATCCGATTTTACCCGACCTGAAATGGACCCGACCTGAAAATGGACCCGACTTGAAATGGACCCGACCTGAAATGGACCCGACTGAAATGGACCCGACCTGCTTTAAACCCGACATGTTAAGTGACCCGACCTGTTCTTGACCTGAGCTGAAATTAACCCGAAACCTATGACATGATGAATTAAAAAATTTATAAAAGTTGATATATCATATACATATATAATGTATATACATATACACTTACATATATTGATATATTAAGTACTAAAGTTTGAAAAAAGAATAAGTAATTGATAATTTATGAAAATAAAAAATTAAATGAAGAGTTGTTTTTAATTTTAAAGTTTATTCATTAACTTGAATAAAATTGTAAACTTACTAAAGTTGTATATGCATTTGTAGTTCATAAAATTTACTAAAGTTATCACATATGTATAGCATTTGTAGTTCAAAAATTTACAAGTCTACAATTTTATAAGTCTACAATTTTATTTTTTTATACTTAACAGTTAACACTTAACAGATTCTTCAAGTTTGTAAAACTTAGTGAAATTATAACTTATGTATAACATTTATAATTGAAAAATGATTAAGTAAATTTAGAAATTATAAAAAAATTGTAAGTCTACAACTTAAGTAAAAAATTAACAGATATAAAATAAAAATAACTAGAATTCCAGATTATGAATACTTGATTACTTAAAAAATTATCAATACAGAATGTAAAAAAAATACAAGATAAAAGTTTACACTTATAATTTTACAAAATAAATGTCACAAAATACAAGTTTGTAATAAAATTAGCTCTAAGATCTTATAGCAAAGCTAAAAGCACTTTGCTACCAGATAATTCTTCTTCGAGCTATCTCATCTAAATGCTACCAACACTTAAAAAAAGAGTTCAATACAATCTATGCTTCACATTATCCCCTAAACTTTTAGGGATTTTCTTTGATTTCTTCTCTTCTCCTTTCTTTAACCCTAAGATTGTTCTCTTCTTCGTCCTGCTTCGGATCTCGCATGCATTGCACAATGACTGCAAATAATCGAATTAAAAGATAAAAAACAAAAACAAAAATCAAAGATTGGAGATCAAAAGAATGTTGAAATGGAAAGAGATTAATACCTTGGGACCAGCTGGGCCGCCTCTCCAAAGAGGAGTTTTAGAAGTACCGCAATTGGTGAACCGAACATGAGAAAATAAACTGATAGTGTACCTGTTTATCCACTCTCAAAGTATAAGTCTGCCAGTCTAATGTTTTAATTTTTATTTCTATTGAGGCCTCATAATCTTCCACATTGCAGTATCTAGCGAAATTTTATCAGCACCGGAGCTTTTCATTTTCTTCTAACCACACAAAAACCTGTAATCAAGGAAAACAATGAAGCTTTTGAGGTGGCAAGAATAAGTGTTTTATTTTTAATGGAACAACAAAAATAAGTTTCATAAATACTAAGCAAGCATTCACTAGAAATAACAGAAACAAAATAGCTTGCGGAAAGTCAGTCCTGCTACCAAATTTCTGTGTTCTTTTCCCCGTAAATAACAAGCATACAACAACTATCTTTTACTTTCTTCAACACCCCAATAAATAACAAGCATATAACAAATATGTTATAAAAATTAGGGCAAGGAAATTGAATTCTAATCCACCAGTAAAACAATATGACACTCCATGTCGGATATCATTAGTGCTAAAACAAGGAACAAACAAATTTATTAAAAAAATTCTCATCAAGTGAAATGCTTACACATTCTTGGCAATATCCTTTATGCCATGTTCCATTTTTCAGCTATAATCTTTCTGGGGGGCCTATTGACGAGTATCTAAGATTCAGTATCTTCGAATCAATAAAAAATAATCATCAATAACACACTCGGAATTGCTAATTGCATTAGATTATAGGAAGATAACAACAAAAAGAGAGAGAAGCTATACTGTTAAAAACATTGGAAATTACTACCAATCAATATATCTTAGGAAAATAATCAATATGAAACTGCATATGATGTACCACAATTAAGGAACCCCTATATTTCCCAAAATTATTAAAAAAAAGAGAGAGAGAAGCAGTGACTTAGATAAGATAATATTTACCTTGAACACTGAGGTCCAGTAATAATCATATCGGCATAAAAAAACACATGCTTTGCTTTATAATTCAACAATCCAAGCTCGCAAACCTTAGTTGACCTAATATCTACACCTGATTTGAAATAATAAAAATTGACAATAAATAAGGATAACAGGTGAAATTGTTAGTTCCAGCTGAAAATTAAGCCAAAAAAGGAGAGATTAATCATGAGAAAGAAAATCAAAATATTAAAGAAAGAGAAGTCAAAGTTTGATTGGTAAAGAGAAATAGAGAGAAGCATACCGTTGGAGACTATCTTACACTGTGTGGGAACAAAAATAGGATTGGAAATTGATAGTGAAAAAATCATTTTGAGGGTAACAGCTTGAATCACCATCTTAAAGTAGATATCCTGAAGTGGACTCGAATCAATATTATCACAAAACTAGTGTGATGGAGCTGAAATCAACATGTTTTAGGATGGAACAAGGCCCTAGTGGCACCTAGAAAAAATTAAACATACTCGTGTCAAACGCATCCGATTCCGACCTAATTTTGCAAAATATGAAATGAAATTGAGCATGTGGATCTTAACTCCAAATGAAATTTCACCAACAATTAACCAAATTCATGGACAAAACAAGGCATGTTTATTCATATAAACTATTTCAGCCAGGAAGTAAGCTGAAACCATGGCTCTAAAAGCTTCTGCTAGCTCAAATTCGATACGAAGAAATCGAAAACCAGAAGTACCAATGGATCAAATTCACATTACTGCATATGAAAAAACATGATTTTCATAATAAAAACTCAAGCAATAGAACAAATAAGTACCTATCAGAGCTGAAAAACGGAAACTAACCGTTGTAATTGCACTTCTTGAGAAGAGTAGCGACAATCTGCCGAGTGGAATCATCAGCTTCGACCGACAAAACCCTCAACGCCATTGTAGGCAAAAAGCTTCCCCAATTCACAGTTTCCCCAGAAACAAAACTCGCAGAACTCAACCTCTTATTATTACCATTCCCTTCAAACTTGAACCCAAACTCACCGTTCTCCTTCTCAGTCTCGCTCACCGAAACCTCACCCATATTTCGAAGATGGGGAAAAGAAGGGCAAAAGCGAAGATGGGGAAGATAAGGGCAAAAGCGATTCGAAGTGTATGGATTTGGTTAGCCGTCGGAGGGAAGAAAAAAAGGAAAGCATTTTAGGGCTAAAGCGTTTGAAGGGTGAAAAAATAATTTAGAGGAGCAAAAAAATCTTCTTAATTGAAGCAGCGCGCAATTTGGATTTGGTGGGAAAGTGCCCGCCATTTTTTCAGTTTAGGAAAAATTATTGCTATAGTCTTCCTATGCTTTTGTACTTTACGTTTAGGTCCTAATTTTAAGCTTTAGGTTTCAATTTAACTCGTTATAACTTTAAATTATTAGTGAATAGTGATTGTAAGATTTAGGGGTTGAGATTAATGAATTAATCTTCCACTCTAATTATAAGTAAATATTAGCAGTAAGATTTAGGGATTTGTGTTTGGAGTATATGGATAAATGTGTCAAATGGAGTGTTTGGGGTTATGTGATTAGTTTAAGGAGTTGTGGATTAAGCTTGCACATTAATTATCAGTGAGTAGTGATTGTAAGATTTAGGGGGTTCATGTTTAGGTTTTAGGGGTAAATGTGTCAAATAGAGTGTTTAGGGTAATAGGATTAGTTTAGGGTTTAGTAGTGATTAGTTTGTAAGGTTTAGGGTTTAGTGTTAGGGTCTATGGTATAGTGCTTAGGGTTTAATGTTACGATAACATGTGACATATGGTTTTGATTTTATGAGTTTTAATTTAGGGTTTAAGGTTTAGGGTATAGGGTTATCATTAGGGTTTTGAACCTTAACCCTAAACCCTAAGCCATAAACCCTAAACCCTAAGCATTAAACACTAAACCCTTAGATCCTTACCCTAAACCCTAAGCCCTAAAGTATGTAAGTATTTATGCATTTAGGGTTTACGTTAGTATAATGAACTAAGGTTAGTTCGAGAGATTAGTTTTGTAAGGTTTAGGGTTTAGTGTTAGGGTCTAGGGTATAGTGCTTAGGGTTTAATGTTATGATAACATGTGACTTAGGGTTTTGGTTTTATGTGTTTCAATTTAGGGTGTAAGGTTTAGGGTATAGGGTTATCATTAGGGTTTTGAACCCTAAACCTTAAACATTTAACCCTAAACCCTAAACTACATACACTAAAACATAACCCCTAATGTATGTAAGTATGTACATTTGTACATATTAATGCATAAACTCTAAACCCTAAACCCTACACCCTGAACCCTAAACTACGTACACTAAAACACAACCCCTAATGTATGTAAGTATGTACATTTGTACATATTAATGCATAAACTCTAAATCCTAAATCCGAAACCCTAAACCCTAACCCCTACACCCTAAACCATAAACCCTAAACCATAAACTATATACACTACAACACAGCCCCTAATGTATGTACATATGTACATAATAATAAACCTTAAACCCTAAACCCTAACCATAAACCCTAACCCTAAACTCTAAACCCTAAACCCTGAACCCTGAACCCTAACCTACATACACTACAACACAACCCCTAATGTATGTAAGTATGTACATATGTACATATTAATACATGAACCTCAAACCCTAAACCGTTAACCCCAAACCCTAAATCATAAACCTCAAACCCTAACCCATAAACACTCAAACCCAACCATATTGTATATAAGTAATTAAGTATATACGTGTGTACATATTAATGCATGAACGCTCAACACAAAACCCTAAACCCTAAACTTTATTTTTATTCTAAATTGACATATACTTATTGTTTTTTTTTCATTACTCTAATTTTTATACTTTTAATTTGATATTTTTGTTCATTATAGTCTCTAAAACTTTATTTTTATTCCAAAATACCCATTTTCCTTGTTTTTTTTAATTTGTCTAATGTTTTATAATTTTAATTTGATATTTATGTTCATTATAATCTCTGAAATTTTATTTGTAATCCAAATTGACCCATTTTCTGTCCAAATCGACCCATTTTGATTATTTTTTTTAAATACTCTAATGTTTTATAATTATAATTTGATATGACTTGAAATAATTAACTCAAAATTAATGACGATTGACGAAGGTCGACCTAAAGTCTATCAACTACTTATATGGTTGTACGACCGAACTCAAACTGAATACGAATTTCAATCCCAAAAATACCCCGACCTGAATTACCCGACCTGAAGCTACCCGACCTGAAATGCACCCGACCTGAAATGCACCCGACCTGAAATGAACCCGACCTGAAATGAACCCGACCTGAAATAGACCCGACTTGAAACGGACCCGACCTGAAACGGACCCGACCTGAAACGAACCCGACCTGAAATGAACCCGAATTGAAATGGACCCGACCTGAAATGTATCCGAACCCGAATTAACCTGCCAATTATCTGCTATGGACCCGACCCGTTCTAACCCGACCTGAAATGGACCCGACCTGAAATGGACCCGACCTGAAATGGACCCGACCTGAAATTGACCCGGTCTGAAATGGACCCGACCTGGAATGGACCCGACCTGAAATGGACCCGCACCCGACCCGAGTCGAGTCAATTTTTTTTACCTGAAATGACCTGTACCCGATTTTACCCGACCTGACAGAACCTGACCTGAAACCTGACCGATTACCTGTTTTTACATCCCTGCGTTCAAGCATCTTGTAAAATAAACGCCACTAAAAAACGATATATAGCGGCGTAGTGTTCTTTTTGTTTTGTTTTCATTAGGGTTGGATTTGACGATGCCACGACCCACGACTGATCAAGATGGCACTTTTTCATAATCATGGATTCATGGTGATCTTCTCTACTTTGGACCCTCGATTTAAATTTGGATACGTGGTTTGCGCTCGTGGATAATTCCTCACGACGCTCGGCTCTGATTTGCGGTTCTCGGTGGTCTTTCAATAGCTTAATCCTTTTTGTAGTTTGTTTGCCGATGCAGCTAGATTTGTTCGTGTCTATTTTTCGATCGAGTCTCTTGGATAGATTTTTAACCTTTTCATGTTTGGTCCTTGTATGATCTTAAGTGGTTAGTTTTAGGGAAATGTCCAAATTATGTTTTTAGTTTACAATGATAGTTGTAAACAATTATTATAATTTTGGGTATTTTTTCGTTTAATAAAATTAGTGCCTTCTAGTAAAAAAACATATGAATATGAATATGAATTAATTATTATTAATTATATATTCAAATTTGAATATGAATTCATTATTATTAATTAGATATTCTAATACGCAAAGAAAATTTTGAATCTAAAATTCTAAATCATATGTCAAATATTTGAATTCACATAAATTTGAATCTAGATTTAATAAAGTTGAACGACCGAGGTTCGAATCACTTTTAAAACAAACATAATCTCTATTTTCCAATATGAAGTTGGATTCAGATAACTAAATCCACGATTTGCATCCACATAAGTAGTGTGGATTCGAATAATAGATATATGAAGGTGTATATTCATATACCTTATAAATCTACAATGAATAATAGTTTTAGTATCCAAATCTACATATTATCCGAATTCAGAATCCGAATTGTCATTCCTAAGATGAATAGACCAGCAAATGAACTTGGGTTACTTAAATTGACCGGAGATCCAATGTATGGATTCGGTCCGGTCTGCTTCTTGGGCTGACTGACTCGGGTATTTGGGTCTCTTATTCCCAGCCCATATTAGTATATTTTCAGCTTTCACTACCGATTATTTATTTTGATTTTATTTTTATTTTTCTGTTTTTTTCATTTTCCTTTGATGAAAAAAAATAAACTCTCGGAAATGGCGATGGAAAATTCAAGTGTTTTCTTCTTCGCGTTACTTCTCCTCGCCTCTCCTCTGCTCCAGGGTTTGTAAATTTTTTTCCAGATTTATTTTGTTCGCTCTGAATTATTAAATAGCTATCTATGGTTACTTATTCATTTATTTTTGCTGGAGTTTCGATCCTTCTTTTCGAATTTCTGCTTCAATTGTTTGCTGCGATTTTCTGATGATTTAACGTGAGATGCAATTCGTTTCGTTTTCTTTTAGTGCTTGTTTTTTTTTGGGACATTTCTCATAATATCCATGCGAAATTGATTTACTTTCTCGATTTTTGATTCGATAATGGAAATTTGAAATGATTTGTTTGGTTTCTAAATCATGGTTGCATTGCATGGACGTGAAATTTCAACTGGTTTATTTTCTTTTATTTTTAGGGGGAAAAACGTTGGCATCTTTTCGATAACTTTTCTTACTGATACAGTAGTATCTTTTAAGAGTTCTGTTTACCTTTTGTTCTTATTTTTTTATATAAAAAGGACAATGGGATTAGGTGTCAACCAGAGACGGACACAGGATTTTACTTTAGTGGGCCGAAAATAGATTTTTAATAGAAAATACATAGAAAAATTTTAAAAAAAATTTAAGTCTAAATCATATAGTAATTTCAAATTTGTAGGGGGCGACACCCCCCTAGGTCCATCCCTGGTGTCAACTGTCAAGTGCTTTGAAGTCATTTTCAGTAACATTGTTGAGGTATTTATTTCTTGATGTTGAATTTGTTTGTTGCATTAGTTTTTGTTCCTTAGAAATTAATGACTTAATAAATATATTCTCAATATTGATTTTAAATTATGGGGTTACATGATTCTTTTTTTGGTGTGATAGTTGCTTGGTGTCAATTAGAAACAGAAGCAGATATTGAAGATGTTGAAGGAGGTCATCTTGGGATTGTTGGTGAGGATGTTCAGCCTTTTAGCGATGGCAAATTTGACCCAGCTCCTGGGGTTGAAACTATCTGTTTTTTCCCCAAAAATATCGCCAAATGTAAGAACTTTTTGATGTTGTATTATTTGAGAGTCATGTGCTTTTTTATTTAATTTCTAACAGGGAACATTTTTTCACTTGGGCAGTGGTTGCAGCTGGAGAAGAGACAGAACTTCTTGTTGGGATGGAAAATGTTGGTAATTAATTCGTCTTCACAACATTTCTGGCTTGTTTTCAAGTGAAATATGATATGTTAAAAATGATTAATTTATCTGTTGTTGGCTATGCTTAAATGCTTACGGCTTTTTAATCATTTGTGTCTGTTTTGCTTAGCCTACTTTAAATTGCAGGGGAGTTACCTGTGAATATCATTGCAATTGAAGCCAGTGTTCATCTACCTTTTGATCATCGTATGCTTGTTCAAAACCTTACCGCACAGGTAAATCAATATTAATTTACATATATTCCTGATTTATTAATCAGCTGAGTCTTCATTTTGGTTAATTTTTATTATTTCATAACTCAAAACCTTTACTTAATTGAGTATCATTGCCTTTAGATTTACTGTACTTGTAGTCAGCTGAGTTTTCATTTTGATTAATTTTTATTATTTCATAACTTTAAACCTTTGCTTAATTGAATATCATCTCCTTTAGATTTTATAGATAAAATAAGCTTTTTATTGAGTTTGTTCTTCTAGAATGGTTCATGTTTGTTTGTGATCTAACGTTGCTGACAAAGTTAAAGGCTTTGGATCACACATGTTATTTTGTTTATAAGGTTTATTTGTTTAATGTTTTAAGCTCTCATTGTCAAACATATGGCCGATAATACGAGCCTTATGCGTTGAAGGCTGATCATGCACCTCATTATCTTGTTGTTTACTGCCTATGTTGTTGATTTAACCTGCCTTGTTTAGATTCTGTAACTGGAAATGTCTGTTTAAAAATGTAGGTCTTTAACAATGCATCTGTACCCCCTTCAACACAAGCTACATTCCCTTACATATTTGCTGTTAGCAAGTACTTACAGGTAAATGATTACTTCAAAGTTTTATGCTTTAGAGCTGTTTGTAAATCTTTTTGTTAGAAGGGCAGTGTTTCACTTAAGCTTACTTGTCTAGAACTTTGATGCAGCCCGGAACTTTTGATCTTGTGGGTACAGTTGTGTACGAGATCGACCAGCACCCATACCAAAGTACGTACTATAATGGCACCATTGAAGTTGTTGAGGCTGGTGGTTTCGTTAGTGTTGAGTCTGTTTTTCTTGTTACCCTTGGGATTTCCCTTGCCGTTCTCCTTGGTTTATGGCTTCATGGTCAATTTAAGCGTATCTCCAAGGTATTCTAGTTGTGCCACCTTGCAGTTGTTTTGTTATTTCCCTTTTGGTTGGATATATCTAAGAAAAGAGCACATCCACGGGTACACGGAGGAACATTTACGTTGTTCTAGCATTGCCCTATTTTAAATCTTCCACGAGCTTTTGTGCTGAGAAAGTGGGACTGTTAACATTTGTGATTTTTATCTTACAATGATACTTCTATTGTGGCATGTGCACATACAAGGAGAGGGAGTGATAAGGGCAAGTGCTTCTTTTATGGAATAAACCTAATATGTTTGCCTTCATTATTTTGCTAGAAAACTAAGAAGGCTCCGAAGGTGGTGGAAGTCGGAACCAGGACTACTGATGCCTCACTGGATGAGTGGCTTCAGGTAATGGCTTGGCTTATCAATTCGATGATTTTGCTTTGCTTTGCTTTCCTGTTCACTTCTTGAGTTCATTCACCTTCGTCCGCTTGAATATTTTTATTAAATATCGAATATCATGAGTGCATTGCAGTCTTTGACACAATGATTAACAATGTCGTTACCGATAATATCGTCTTAAATTCCAGGGAACAGCTTACTCTCGGTCTTCTTCCAAATCAAAGAAGTAGATTGAGGAGTGCTTGTGAAAGTGATGCAATTGAAACTCTTGCCGCGAGTGCTTTTTTCAGAATTAGGCCAGTAAAAGACATACCTTGCTGTTGTAGCATGTCAAAGAATTTTCTTTTTTCCTTTCCCATTTTTAAGAGGATACTGAAAATTGAGCCATTTTTTTTCTTTTTGAAGCGGAACGTACTCTCATACTTTGCAAAAGGTTATTGTGGGAAATTAAATTATTTGAACCCATTGAGTGGTTTGGTGGTAAATGATTGGTGTTGTTCTTATGTAATTCGGGTTCGAGCAGCGTAGTATGCATGGTGTGTGCTTTTTTTTTAAAGAAAAAGTTGTGGTTAATTTTACAATTTATGGATAACTATGATGTTTCAAATATGTAAAAAGAAAAAAAAAAAGAAAATTAGAGGAACAATTAGATGCAGATGTGGATTTTACAATATCTACGTGTAGAGATCTTTTTATCATATTATTAAAAATCCATCAACATTAACCAAAATGTAACTTTGGAAAACATTCCACTTTTTCATTTTCTTTGAGGCGGTTACAAAACTTCTCTAAGTTTTTTTTTTTCTTTTTCATAATTTTTTTTACCGGTGGCGGCCTTTAGCCGTTCTACTGGTTCTGTATATAAATAAAATTTATCTTTTTCGATGAATATTTCGTTTTTCAAGTTTGTTTCTTGTTTTTCTTCTACTTTGTCGGATTCTTATTCAAATCTGCTTTTATGACAGTTCTTTTGTCTGCTTGGTGGCAGTTCTTTCGTCTGCTTTTTAGCAGTTTTTGTCTGTCTTCATGACAGTAGTCTGTCTTTTGACAGTTACGCGTTCGAGTGACGAGTATCAACGAACGCTTTTCAACGAAGGAGGTCGTTCTATACATGTTATGATTCCCTTTTGTGGTTGTGCCGACATGCCAAGAACAAGTAACAGAAGAATTTTTGCTATATTCAAAGAGCACTCGAGGCAAAGTTATAGTTTTTCTGAATTTTTATCATAAGATTTCTTCTGACAGTGTTAGGTATGGTATTTTAACGTTTTTTACACCTTTAAAATTTTATGATTTTGTTCTACATTGTATTTATCTTGTAAAAGCTGTGATTTTTTTGTATTTCTTTCGCTGTTAAATATAATTTATATTCAAAAAAAAAACTTTGGAAAACATTATTTCTCACGGGTAAAAGTAAAAAATTCTAGTTTTTGCGTTGTAAAAGTGTTTTTAAATTTAAATTATAGTTTTAACTTTCATCTTATTATCCTACAATGTATTTATCTTAAAACTTAGAAACTTATAATTTTTATCATTAACTAATTATTTATTTATGGTTTGAAAAAATTACATCTTTTTATATCAATTTTTAAATAATAATAATTTTTAATTATATATATATATATTTTTATTAAATAAAAAGGTTATAATTTTTATGTTGAGATTCAAACCCATACAAGATAGGCTAATATTAGCATCCTTATTTTCATAGAATAAGTACAATTATTAAAATTTTATTTATTTTTAATAAAATATATTTTTTATATTTTATGATAACATATTTAATATATTATAATATTAAAGAATTAAGTTAAGTAATTACCCAAAATGGAATATATTAGTAGGGAGATTATTAGATCAAGTCGAACCAACAAACTTCGAATTAATAAAATTAATGAATCATATTTATCATTTAAAATTTTTAGTTGAGTTATTTAAGTTTCTATTCAAATTTAATTACAAATATTTATAATCTTATAATATTTAAAATAATATACACATATTTCTTCATATTCTTGTCACAAGTGTGAGCAAAATTTATAATGTTATTTAATAAATTAAATACTATTTAAAATTATATAATCTAATTATGGTATTATTTTTTAAACAAAGATATAACAAAAAAATGTAAATGGGAGAATAAAAGAGTAAAAAAAATTAATGAAAAGAAAGAATTTGTGAAAATTTAGTCAAATAACTAAATTAAATAAAATACAAAATTTAAAGCATACTGATTCAACCAGCCTGCCTTACCAAAACTTAGTAGACACAGAAAAGGGTATATGATGAAAAAAAGAAAAGAAAATGGTCAATGCAGAGAAATGGGATGGACCACTAGAGGCTAAAAACAAGCAAGGAAACAGGCGATACACCCTATAATTGGATTGCTTTTTGATGCAATATCCATTTTTCAATGGTTTAAAGCAATAAGTACATAAATAGGGGCAAATTTGGTTAAATATTATATCTTAAAAATTATTTTAAAATCTATAGCACTCAAAATTATTTTCGGATCTAGAGCACTTTTTATAATGCATTTTAAGGTTAAAGGGTCAAATTTGCCCATGAAAGACTAATTGCTTTTACTCCGTCCGACTTTAACCAAAAATATTAAAAAAGATAGATAAATATTCTATATACAGGTAAAAACTGAAAATTTTCACAAAATGACTTAGTTTTAAGGTATATGATTTAAGGGTTTAAGTGTAAGATGTTAGAATTTAATAGGAGTTAAGTGTAAGAAGTTAGAATTTAAAGATAATTGTTTAAATTTAAGGTTTAAGGTTATAATTTAAAGTTTATAAGTTAAAACCTAAATCCTTACCATATTACCTTAAAAACTAAACCCTAAATTATAACCATAAACCTTAAATATACCATAAATGATTTTCATTATTTTTTTAATATTTCTTATGAAGTCGGACTTAAATGGTTGGTCTTCATTATTTTTTTAATATTTTTTTATTAAAATTGGAGTAGAAGTCGGACGAAATGACTTATAGATTCGAAAATAATTCCAAGAGTTTAGATTTTAAAATTATTTTTTAGGATGCACAAATCAATTTCATGAGAAGAACACAAGGAAATATATGTAAATACTTAATAAAAAACAAGGGATTCAACTTTTAACACCATTGTAACTCTAAATCCAAATTCCAATCCACTGTAAACTGCAAAAGTGCCCAATACAACCATTTCCCCTCACCAAAAAGTATAAGAACAGAAGCAAAAGCGATACTTAATCCATAAACCATGTGAAAAAACAAATCCAAAAGCAAAACATAAAATAAAAACGAAAACGATGATGGGAATGTGAAAGGCATTCAACCCCTCAGAGCAGCCTCTAGCGACCATTGTCTGGGCAGTCTCTAGCGAAATGTCCAGAACCTCCACAGGTGTAACAAGCCATGCCGCCACCGCCGCCGCCACCACCATATCTACCTCCGCCGCCACCGCCTCCCTGTCCACAGTCTCTTGCTAAATGCCCCGACTCCCCACACTTGTAACACCCACTACCACCGCCACCGCCGCCACCATATCCACCTCTCCTTCCTCCACCGTACCCACCGCTACCATAACCACCGGAACCACCACCACCATATCCACCGCGGCCTCCACCACGACCTCCGCCGCCGCCGCCGCCGCCACGTTCAGATCTTGAAGTTCCACGAACGGGTTCACCGTTGGGGCCAGTAACATCAACAGCCTTGGGACGATCTGTAGAGTCGATAACGAACTCGACCTCTTCGCCGTCAGCAAGGCTGCGGAAACCATCGGAATGGATGGAAGACTGGTGAACGAATAGATCGTCTCCGCCTTCGTCGGGGGTTATGAAGCCAAAACCCTTCTGGTCACTGAACCACTTCACCTTCCCTGTCATCCTACTCTCACCCATGTTTCTTGCAAAGCTCAGATCTAAAAACCCTAACAAAAACCCTAATACCCAAAACAAGAGAAAAAGAGGCACGGAGGCTAAAGAAGACTAAGTGGGGGATTTTATATAGCATATCAGGGCAATGCAAATGGTGTGACCGCCACGTCAGCCTTGCGTATTAATTAAGAGTTATCCAAGCGACGGCTGTGATTTTGAGAAAGCTGGAATCTGGTGCGTCTGATTGTATGATGAGTGGCAGGGATGGACTAACGGTTGTCACATATAATTAAAAAATATTTATTTTTTATTAAAAAAATATTTTTCTCTTTTTAATATTTAAAAATTATCTCTAAAATTTTATAAATTCATCTCTTTTAATATTATGATAAGATGACATAATAATTTTAAATTTTAAAGGGAAGTTAAATAAATTAGGGGTTTCAAAAAATAAAATAAATATATATAGTGGGAGCTATTTGGTTCATATAATATTTTTATCAAAATATCATTCGTAAAAGTTATTTTTTGATTTAAAATTAAATTCTAATCTATCATCTTCTTATGATAAATAGGTTAAAGACGTGTTAATGAAGGATCTAGAAATTAAAGATTGAGATCTAAAATAAAAAACAAAATCAAAATGGGTATGTAATTTTTTTTTACTTTCACACGTTAAATTGAAATTTTAAAGGGATAAAAATCTTTTAATATAATTTTTTTATAAATAAGATGCAGCTACTTCCATAGAGAACAAGTTGCATTCACCCCTATTGGTAGGTAATATTTTTTTTTCCTTGTATAACAACTTGGTCAATATGTTTTAGACAATCAATCTTCGTGAAATGTATTCTTTCCCGCCATACCTTCTCACCAATTTAAATTTAAAATTTTAAAAGACGCATAAAAACTAATTACTAAATCTAACCTCTAAATCAATTAGTGAATTTGACCTTTCTTACCTTACCTTTTAAAATACACATACAATACAAGCAATAGATAAAAAAGTTTGTGATTTGGTTGACGAAAAAGAGGCAAATTTGGAGATATAGGGTAATTTAGTTTTTTATTTAAGAGATAGGGGTTGTTTGGAGAAAATTTTAGAATCTAGGCCAAAATCTATAGTATTTGGGGACCTCGTCATATGCTTATGGCGTTCTTTGGACCTCGCCATGTGAAGGTGGTGAGGTCATGTGTATTACACGCCTGACAACTTTGCAAAAACTAAGTTTTTTTAATTTTATCTACACATCGTCACCTCCACACGGCGTGGTCCTGTAAAAATTAACATATTCTTTAAAATTTCTTCCGAACAACCCTTATCTCTTGAATAAAAATTCAAACTACCTTATTTCTTCAATTTTACCTGAAAATTTTATGTAAGTTGCGGAATTTTTATGTAATAATATTTGTTTAGCTATTTAATTAATCGGTTATTATTTTTAGGTATATAATATTTTGCATAGTATTAAAGTATAAATAATTATTTTATGTTTGTTATGGTTATTAGGGTTTTATAATTTATATTTTTATATTTTTATAATGTCTAAAAATATATCTAACGTTTAATTAAATAACCATTTTGACATTAATTTCTTTTATTTTTAAATATTTTGGTCTAATCAGAGACTTATTTCGAGAAAAGTAATCTGATATGCTTCGGAGTCTAAAGGCATAGCTCGTGGGACAGGCCTTCCGCTTAGATAGCATGAATAGTTGTTATTTCTGTAAATAACTAACATTATAATCTGATTATAAAGCAGTATTTAATTTAATTTTTATATGTAATTAACTTTTTAAATATGTTGGTGTAATTACAAGATTATATTTGTTCAATTTTTTTAGCTCTTTAATAAAGCACACACATCGAGTACATATAGTGCTCAAACTCGGGTCATCTGAATGAAATACATTATCCTTTATCACTAAGACTACTCCACACGTTCTTATATGCAGTTAACTTAAAGGGTAAACTACATAAATGACCATCATACTATTGGAAAAGTCGTGATTTGACCACCTTAATTTTTTCGATGCAATTAAATCATCATACTATTAAATCGGGTGCAATTTGTGTAACCCCCTCGTCCCAGTCTAGTCGACTGACCGGTCCGAGTAGGCTACACGGGGAAAACCGATGCGAAACCCGTTAAGGTCCCACCTCGGTTAGCAAACCTAAAAAAATTCTTTTATTTATATCTTGTCTAAAGGCATAATTATTTCCTATGTGAACACGACAGCGGAAACGCCACGAAAATAAGAGCAACCAATCCAAAACAACACTTTAAACAACCCATTTTTAATTTACACAGCAGGCTGTATCGATACACCAGACAAGGGTATCGATACGTCTTGACCATGTCAACTACCTCCAATCAACCCATGGAGACCGTATCGATACAGCCCTTGGGCGTATCGATACACCCTCCTCGGTCAACATCTCGCGGTCAACGATACAAAACTATACCGATACGCCTTGAGCCCGTACCGATACGCCAAAATCTCGTCTAAAACTCGGATTTCTAGTGAGGTTTTGGCGTATCGATACACCCCCGTGTATCGGTACGCTAAGCCAAATCTGAGTCCCAAGGTGTATGACCGTACCGATACGCCCTGCACTGCAAGACTCTGATTTGCAGCAAAATGATATGAGACTCGACTCTAAATGCGATTCTCGACTCTCTTAGCCACAAACAACCGTTCATACAACACTCAACAACCAAGAACTAACATATAGAACAATTTAGGTGAACAACAAAGCATTTACGACATGTCATTCGTACAAAGAAGGATCTTGCATTTCAAGGCATACTTAAAAAGCTTAAAAGCCAAAAAGGCACATGTTTTCACTCACAAGGTTTTCATGCTCACCAAAACAACATATAGTATCCAAAGGCATAACCTTACATCTGAAGCATTTGACCAAAACATAACACGATTACAAATCCAAAGCATAGCATAAACAACATTTAACATTTATGAGTCATACAACGCTCATACAATCACATAGCAGCCCCATTGCTAAACTACTACTTTATTGACTAAATCATACTTGAGCAACTACAAAAGCTTGGAATGCCTTTCCTTGCTCCTTGCTAACTCCACGCTAATGATCTGTATTGTCGAAAACGAGAGCGTAAGCTAGAAGCTTAGTGAGGATGCTTTAAAACCAAAAATAACGATAATGCAGGGTTCAAGCATATAATACTTAACATCACACGCAAGCATACTTAAGCATCATTATAGCAACCTAGCTTGCAACACAATAAGACAATAATATGGCATCTCACTTCATGTTAAGCTCAACAAGATAAAGCAATTATCTAAACAACATAACAACAAGAACAAGTACATTGGCCACTATTAGTTTACTCAAATATGCGAATTACACTCAACAACAATATTACCTCGGTGGGATTACACTCATCACCGGACCTCGCATGGATGGGATTCCACTCATCATCATATGCCATGCGGATGAGATTTCACTCATCATCACGTATAATATAAACATTTCTAGTGGAATATTACATCACCGTACTCCTTCTTGGTGACTTTACGCCACCAAGGCCACACGCGAATTTGACTCAACCGTGTGCACACTAATCCTAATGATCGATCATTTATACCCGGTAAGTTAACTAGTGCCAATCATACTATTAAAACCACATCATGTCCAACCATCGTGCATATCATATAGCCATCACCATACACATCAATGTATATTCATACACAAACAATTCATGCTCCACAAGATCATAATATGCATAAACATTTAAAGCTTATAAACATACAAGAAGTTAAGCTACCAACTTAACTTCTACCTTGGAATGGCCTACCAAGCACATTCCAAAACCTCAACTACATACTTGAACCAATTTAAATAAGTTGAAAGTTTCACTCACCACCCTTCCTTAAGCAAACCAAGCAAAGCCACTCAAGCCTCCACAATTTCCGAAATCGATCTCGAACCTTCTCCGGTGTTTCCCCTTGCTTCTAACCAATCAAAAGACAAGGTATTACTCAACCAAATTATTGCCAAACTCAGCCACAATCTCAACCCACAATCATAAGCCAAAACTTCATAATTTCAAACTCAAGCTAACCACCAAACTCACATTTTCGTACTCCATTTATACCCAACTGAAATCTACCATTTTCAACACCCAAATTACCTTTAAAGACTTCCAAAACACTTTCCTAACAACCTTACACCATCAGCCCTTCAACCCAACAGAAAATCACATCAAAATTTTAAGTTTTGACACTTTCAAAAATGCCCCCAAGACCCATTTCGGGATTTTTGACAAGATATAAGGTGTATTAAGGTAAGGTTAACTCAAAACTCAACTAGACAACCCAAAAACAAGTCAAGAACCAATTAAAGTTTTATGCTTTCTTCAAACCTTGAAAACTTAAAAAACCAAAAGATGATGCTTTTTGAAATATAAAACCATGGAAATGATTGGGATGAAAAGGAGAATTCAAAAGCGAAGTTACCTTGCGAAAATCACTTGAAATGGTGAAGCACTTTGATGGAACAGTGATTTGGGAGAGCTTTGGGTTTTCTTCACGTGAGATTGGAAATGGGGAAGAAGATGACTCTTCTCTTTTTGTTTCAAAAAGCTTACCTTTCTTTTATTTTGACCTATTTACAAAAATGTCATTACTAGGATTTTAGTCTTATTTAAATTAAAATCAAGGTCTAATTAAATTAAACCAAACTTGACAACACGAACCCAACTCACACACTCAACTCCCGACCCAAAAACACGGGTGTTACAATTTGACCACCAGCCGTTAGAGGTTAACGACAGGGTGATGTGGAAGTTAACAAAATAGTCGTATAATTACACATTTGGTCCTTACTATTTACACATTCTTTCAATTTAGTCATAATTTTAATTTAATAAAATAAATTAATTATTTAATTAAGTGATAACACATGCCACTACCTTATTTGAGGGATTTAATTGTCACCACCTGATTAAAGGAAGAAAATGGAGAAAATAACAAATGCATTCAAGGGGAGTTAAACTTGTGTCTCCCAGCAGCAAAGAGCGTTGGCTTACCACCACGTCAAGTGTTATATTGTGATCTACTTCCTGCAATATATTATATGTACTTATTTGTTATTAATGACAGGAAAAAAGAAATAAATTTGGATTAAAGAGACTCGAGACATAAAAACATTTAAATCACCCAAATAAAAATATTCGCAGTCGTCGGAGCCAATATGTCACAAGTTATTGATTTGAGGGTTTCAACGAAGGAGGATAGATTAATTGTGATGTGGTTTGAATGAGTTATTGGAAGCCCTATGATTTGTGGGATTTGTGTAAGTAAAACACAAAATATTTCAGATACTGTTATGTACGTTCATATTACGCGCCCCCAATTGTTTTCTCTCGCCCGAAGCCTGGGAGCCTCAGACGTTTCAGCTTGTTTCACCGCCCCTGAACGGTTGGTGTCGGCCTGTGATTGCGTGGCGTCGTCCCCTTTATCAGGCCACCTGTGTGCCGGCGTCAGCATCGGCTGGTGGTTTTCTCTTAAGGAACAACGGCGTTGGAGGATTTTTTGGGCGTTTTTCGCAGCGTTTCCACCTTCTGTGGGCTCGTCGGACTTTCCCAGCCATCACCTGAGTTTTGGTTTTCAATCTCTCTAATAGCCTCAGAGGGTGTTTGTCCGCCAATATTCTCCCCCGACTCCTCCTCAGCTGGCCTGGATTTTCAGATTGTGGACTGATTGTTCTATAGGGGACGCTGTCCATGTGAGAAATTATCAGTTGCCGGAGTACTAGAAGAAGGCGGTGCCTGGTGGTATTGCTCAGTGAAACAGCGGTGGTTTTTCTATTTTTGGGTGGTTTGTGTCTTACTTCTAGCACTTCTTCATCCAACGGTTTCTCTCTGGTTTCGCCTTCATCCTCATGTGTATCAACGATCACCTGAACCTGGACTTGATTTCCGGCGTGTAGAAGAGAGTACGACAAAACCGTTTCTAGTGGAATTGGCTCTTTGCTGGAATTTATTTGAATTTGACGTCCGCCCTGAAGTTTTTACTGGTACCCGGGCTTATAGCGACGACTCTCGCAGGCTTCTTCCACAGGTTCTGGCTTCCCTTGCTCACCCTTACCTGCCCTGTAATCCCCGCTTCTTGTTGCTCGCACCCTTTCTCCCCCACAACCTTTCCCCGCTTCTGGTTGCTTAATCCTGTTCTTCCCTCATTTTTGTCCCCCTCTTCTAGTGAACTTCCCCATTCTGTGTTTGGTTTTGATTGGCTGGTTTTTTAGGAAGAGCTTTCTCTGCTGTGTTTGTTGGAGTGGCATTGCCGCTCGGATATTTCTGCTTGGCCTTTTTGACAGGTGCCACAGGTGGTCCTCTTCGGGCAGTTTTTTGTGGATGAGGGAGGCGAAAGAATTCAACCATGGCAGTTCTGGCTTGGAACGTGCGAGGTCTGGGAACAAAAGAGACCGTTAGGGCACTCCGGGACTCAATTTTCAAAATCAAACCGACAATCGTCTTCCTAAGCGAAACAAAACAGAAAAATACTTACTTGGAGAAGATCAGAATGAAAATGAAAATGGAGCATGCGTTCTATGTTGATCCACAAGGAATAGCGGGAGGCTTAGCGCTATGGTGGATAGCGGAGGCAAACATTAATATTCTGCGTTTCGACAGAAACTACATTGATACAGAAATCTCATTACAGGATGGTGAATCTTAGTCCAACACCTTCATATATGGTCCCCCGCATCGCGAAGATCGGAAGGAATTTTGGGAAGGACTCTCATCCTTCAGAGAGCCCAGTCAGGACAAATGGGTGATCATGGGTGATTCTAATGTAGTGGCAAGACAAGAGGAAAAAGAGGGCGGGAACCCGGTAAACTTCAATGACTCTATATGGTATGAGGAGTTCGTCAATACATCTTGTCTAGTAGAAATGCCCATCAAAGGAGAAAAATTTACCTGGTTCAACCAGAGAAGTGGGGAGCATTCCATCCTTGAAAAGTTTGACCGCATTTTATGCTCTACGGAATGGAGCCTAAATTTCCCAAAAGCGCTTGGTATAATGGAGGTGGCTATTGCTTCTGATCATGCCCCCATAGTTCTGTTTATAGCAGGGCTTCCCAAGGCACATAAGAAAGAATTCAAGTTCGAGACTAAGTGGATGCTGGATGAAGAGTGCTCCCAAACTATATCAAAGGGATGGAATATCTCTCCGGGAGAAAGAATGAGCTCCAGATTCAGAAGAAAGATTCAAAGCACCAGATCAGCCCTAGTCAAGTGGAACAAAGAGAAAATGAAAGCCAGACATGAGAAAAAGCAGAGACTGATGTCTAGAATTTCACAGCTCCAAGGTAAAAAACTCACTGAAACGGAGATGGAAGAATATAAGAGGTTCAAAAAACAGATCGACGAAGAATGGAGGAGCGAGGAGAGATATTGACATCAGCGCTCTAGAGTCAACTGGCTCAAATAGGGAGACAGAAACACAAAGTTCTTTCATGCTACCACCCTTCAGCATCAGAGAACAAACTCTATTGTCAAGATTAAAAAAGACGATGGGTTTTGGCTGGAGGATACGACAGAAATTGCTGATTATCTTCTCCAGCACTTTAAGAAAAATCTTCAAGCGGGATCCTTCAGTTAACTCTTGCCACCTCCGAGACTATATTCCCAGCTTGATCACTCAAACCATGAATGATGCCCTTAGCAAAGATGTGGAGGAAGAGGAGATTAAAAGGGCGTTTTTTGACATGGGAGCGACAAAAACTCCTGGGCCCAACGACTTTCCTGGATGTTTCTACCAGAGTTTCTGGGACACTGTGAAGAGTGACCTGATCGGTATGGTGTTAAATTTCTTCAGATATGGAGAGCTGGATCCGGAGCTCAACAACACTAATATTGTGCTCATCCCGAAAAAGCCAAACCCCACTGAAGTGTCACAACTAAGACCCATTAGTCTATGCAATTTCTCAATGAAGGTTATAACCAAAATTCTGGCATCTAGATTGAAGCCCATTCTCCCCGAGATCATCCCACATTACCAATCTGCGTTCGTAAAAGGAAGATCAATTCATGATAACATCATTCTGGCCAATGAAGCTTTCCATGCTATAAAGCGTACAAGGAAAGGAAAAACAGGTAAAATGGCCCTGAAGATTGATCTGGAGAAAGCTTACGATAAAGTTGACTGGGATCTCCTACGATTGATTATGGAGAAGATGGGATTCTGTGAGTGGTGGACCAACAGGGTCATGACCTATATCACTACAGTTTCTTTCTCACTTGTTCTGAATGGAGAGCGTACGGGTGAGTTCAGAGCGGGGAGAGGATTGAGACAGGGAGATCCTTTATCACCTTTTCTCTTTACACTCATTTCTAGCACCTTATCGTGGATCATTGAAAAGGAAAGTAGTGAGCAGAAATTCCAGGGACTCAGGATAAAACGGAGGTGCCCAATTCTTAGCCACCTCTTGTTTGCGGACGATTGTCTTGTCTTCTCAGATGCAAATGTTGAGAACTGTGAAGGCATTTTACATATCCTCCGGGTTTTCCAGTCGGCTACAGGTCAGACAGTAAGCGCTCAAAAATCATCAGTGTTCTTTTCCCCAAATTTGAGCAACCAGAAAAAGGATCACCTTACAAATGTGCTGGGGTTCCGGTTAATGGAAGAAGATGCAAGATACCTTGGTCTTCCATCTTTTTGGGGTAGAAGTAAGAAAGAAGCTCTGGCCTATATTAAAGAACGAGTTCAGAACCTGTTGAAGGGGTGGAAAGCAAGATTTTTAACTAGCGCAGGGAAAGAAGTCCTCATCAAAGCTGTAGCTCAAGCCATCCCCACCTATGTTATGCAATGCTTCCTCCTTCCGGTTACTTTCTGTGACGAGATCAGTTCAATGATTGCGAAGTTCTGGTGGAACAACTGTACTGAAAAGGAGAGAAGTATTCATTGGATAAACTGGAAGGATCTATGCAGACCAAAGGATAAAGGGGGAATGGGATTCCGGGACCTGCGAATGTTCAACAAAGCCCTCGTCGCCAAACTTACATGGAAGCTGATTAAAGAACCTGATTCCCTCCTTTCTAAAGTTCTCAGGGGGGTCTACTTCCCCAATGGCAATATTTTTGACATCCCCAAATGCTCAAACCTATCTTGGGCATGGCCAGGAATACGTGAGGGGATTTCAATTATTAAAGAAGGAGCTCTATGGAGGGTTGGCAACGGCAGGAGTATTTCTACATGGTTTGACAACTGGATACCGCAGCTCCCAAAATACAAACCCTCAGCGGACAACCCAGTACCAGTCTCAGCACTCTCGGTCAGCTCCCTGATAAGCGCAGATCAAAGAACTTGGAATGAACAGAAGGTCTACAATCTATTTTCTCCGGAGGAGGCGGAGGCGATCCTGAAAGTTCCAATTGGTGGTCCTGAAATACAGGATTCCTACATCTGGGCCGGAAATAAGAATGGAGAATACTCGGCTAAATCAGAGAACCGATTTCTGGAGGAAAAATCACTATCATTTTCCACTCCCTCACCAAGCGACGATCCCAACACAAAGAAGGAATTATGGAATTCTATCTGGAAGCTGGGAGTCCCATCCAAAATTCGGTCCTTTCTTTGGCGTTTATGCCACATCGTTGCGCCGTCAAAGAGTGCCTTGAAAGGCCGGTTGCATGGCCTGCTAAGAGAACCTGACCTGTGCCCCCGATGTGGATGTTTGGGGGAATCAGTGGAACATATCTTATTTCTATGTCCGTTCGCCCAAGCAATTTGGAAAGCTTCTAGTTTCAGCTACTCTCCTTAGGATAGAGGTTTTCCGGGTTTCCCTAAGTGGTGGTTAAAGATAAATGAGCTTAGGGCCTCAACACAGTTCGGGGACGGATGTGAGCACATCGCCTTCCTGCTCTGGTCTATTTGGAAATCCCGGAATGTGCTGGTTTTCGAAGGGAAAAAGGACTCTCCCTGGGAAGTGTGGTTAAGAGCAGATCGCCAATTCACGGAGTTTTCCCAAGCTTCATGTGTTGAAGAGCGAGAGAAACCAAGAAATGAGAAGGAAGCACAGAGATGGGTTCCACCGCCACAAGGTACGGTAAAAGTAAACTGTGATGTGGCTTTCGATAGACTTACCGGAAAGGGCTCCCTAGCGGCTATTATTCGGGATAGCTCAGGATCCCTCCTTTTTGGTTTCTCTGCACCTTGTATTGCCCCAAGTGTTGCGGTGGCAGAAGCCCTTGACATAAGGATGGGGCTCAGTATGGCGCTTAAATATGGATTCAACAATATCATTATTGAAGCGGACAACTGAGCTATAATCCAAAGAATAAATTCAGAGTTTACCGCTAACTGGGAGACTTCAGCGATTGAGGACGACATCAAGAGGACTGCACAATCTTTCTTGTTTTGTTGCTTCAAATTTGCCCCTAGGATGTGTAACCATGCAGCCGATTGGTTAGCCAAATTTACAAAAAACCAGCTGGGTCAAATGTTATGGACCCCTGATAGTATCCCCGGAACTTTTGTTCACGTAATTTGTGTTGGTAATATAAGTACTCTTTGGTCAAAAAAAATTATTTGGTTCATTCTTAATTATAATTTATAACTTTGGATTCGCGGTATATTAGAAGACATGCTCATTTTGAAAACAGATACTCAAGCATTGCAAGAATACTTGAAGTGCGACAAATGTGCTGCTAAAATAAAAGTTTTTTCAGCTCAGGTTAGACTATAGAGTTTATTTAGCTCTGAATCTTGCGCTACTATTGCTCGTTCCTCAATTATAATGTATTGGGGAAGAGAGAACAATTGCTCATCAAGATTGCATGATGAAGATAGTTTTTGGTCAACACTCTAAAGATGATATTGATCATAAGTTCTGAACATAGTTGTGATTTGAACTCCATAAATCTTTTCTTTTCAGATGAATCTCTGAGGAACCAACCCGAAAATTTGAAAGATATTACTAGTAGGTATGAGCATGATACAAAGTATTAGGCAGCAACAGTCAATGATTTACAAGAGAAAATTAATTTTTTTAATAATTTTTCTTTGCAAGTGTGTTATGTTCGAGTCCATTTAATTCAATTTTTTTTGTTATTAACAACAAATAAGTACATATGATATATTGCAGGAATTGAATCACAATATAGCACTTGGCATGGTGGTAAGCCAACGCTCCTTGCGTATGGGAGGCATTAGTTTGACTCCCCTTGAGTTCATTTGTTATTTTATTTATTTTCTTCCTTTAATTAGGTGGTGACACATGTCACCACGTGATTGGAGGATGAAAATAAATTTATTTAATCAAATATAAATAATTAAATCTCTCTAATTAGGTGATAACACACATGTCACCTCTTAATTAAATAATTGATTTATTTTATAAATTAAAATTAGGAATAGATTGAAAGAATGTGTAAATAATAAAAACTAAATGTGTAATCATATACTTATTTTTTTAACTGACAGTCCCCTGCTATTAACCTCTAACGGTTGGTAGTTAAATTGCACTCAATTTAATAGTACGGTGGTTTAATTATTTCAAAAAAAAATAAAGTGATCAAATCGCGACTTTTCCAATAACATGGTAGTCATTTATGTAGTTTACCTTAGCTTAAAATACACTCACAGACTACCCTTCGTCTTCTACAACCGCGACGGCCGCCCCAGAATCGACTGGACTGACTTCAATGCCACCCGCGAACTCACCCGCCTCCTCCTCCTTCACGACCACAACCTCCATTGGTATTCTCATAAGCTTCTCCTCTACATGCTGCTTGTTTCTTAAAATTGATTTGGTTTTTAACAGGTGGATCCCCGATGGGCAGCTCTGCCCTACAGTGCCCAATAGATCCAATTACATCCATTGGATAGAAGACCTCCTCTCTTCTGATATTATTCCCAGACCTAACAGCAAAGGAGATGTTGTGAGAGGATTTGATATTGGAACTGGAGCCAACTGTATCTACCCTCTTCTTGGTGCATCGCTTCTGGGCTGGAATTTTGTTGCATCAGGTAAAATTTGGATGTTTTTCGCCATATTTTGCTTAATTATGATGCTTATGGTTATAATCCTGCAGTGTCTCATGTGAAATTCTAGATTTTAGCTTTAAACGTTGCTAAACTTGATTGCAGATGTGACTGATGTTGCTCTTGAATGGGCAGAGAGAAATGTTAAAAACAATCCCAATATTTCAGAGTTAATTGAGATTAGAAAAGTTAATTGTTCTCGAAACACCCTTACGCCCGAGGGGTTAAATAATGGCGAGTCTGGTTATTCTGAGGGTAGAGAAGGTTTTCCGTCTTCTACACTTGATATACCAGCAAGTGAAGATAAGAGTTATAATGGACCTGCTATACTGGTTGATGTGGTAAGGGATGGCGAGACCTTTGACTTCTGTATGTGTAATCCCCCGTTTTTTGAAAGCATTGAGGAAGCAGGATTGAATCCGAAAACTTCCTGCGGTGGGACGTATGAGGAGATGGTCTGCTCCGGTGGAGAAAAGGCTTTCATTACACGTATTATTGAAGATAGTGTTGTGTTGAAGCAGTCTTTCCGGTATCATTCTAAGGGACATCTCCATATCCTTTTAGCTTTAGTTGTTCCTTTCACACGATACTAATCTTTATGTGTTAATTTTGTGCTTAGGTGGTATACTTCAATGGTTGGAAGGAAAGTGAATCTCAAATTCCTAATGTCAAAGCTTCGAGAGGTCGGAGTTACTATAGTAAAAACAACTGAGTTTGTCCAAGGCAAAACATGTCGATGGGGACTTGCGTGGTCCTTTGTGCCTCCGGCAAAGATGATAATTACACCTCGTGTGACTGAAAAGAACATTCTCTCTTTCATGCTTGAGGTTTGGCTATTTTCTTTAGTTTTGTCTTAATAGTTCTTAAATTTCTCTCCTGCACTAGCTTATTTGGAGGTATTTTCTAATGTTGGCCTTAGATGAATTATCAATTATCTACATTAACTCTCTGCCCTGTTTTTAAGTTAGACGTTGTTGCAGCTTAAAATTTAAAAAGACAACTAAAAAGGCATATCTTAACGGTTGTGAGATTCAGTATTCGAATTTTAGAAGACATTAAAAATAAATACCTGTTTTGACAGTCATATCGGAATCAATCCAATGTACAAATTAATTTTCACATTAGTTGAGACGTGCACAAACTAACTTCAATTTTAACTGTTATGCTCCTCCAGTTGCTTATATGGAGATATCGTTTAAATCCATAGTTTTATTTTTTCTTCTATCTATATGTTTGTATCACACATGTTACATTTTCTTTTTCTTAGTTTTATGACATTTCTGTATTGAACTTCTCTTCTTCCTAGGGTATTCAACGCCAGTTTAGTGCGATGCATATACTTCAATCAGTTGACTCCTTTTTCCAAGATGGTGGAGCATCTTGTAAATTGAATGCCTCTTCTTTTACAGTTGATGTAAGAAATATTACTTTCCATTTATCATAGCGTGTTTTGATGTGGTATGAAATTTTGCTTTGTGCTTACGTGATGCACAATCTCCATTTTAACAGGTTACTGCATCAACTGAACACTGCAATGCTCTCCTAAAGAATGAAGTAAAACATCTTGATGAAGTTTCTAATTGCAGCAATGTAGAAGAGGCACACTCAAACCTATCTTTTCGTGTTTCGGTATGGTCACCTTGTTTCTCTTGAATTTAATGTGTCCTGAGGTCAAGACACTATACACGATTTCCATATCTGTTTACAGGTATTTCAGCAAATCCCAGGCACATTACTTGTGAAAGGATCATTACAGCATAGAGATAGCCCACTCTCAGGTTTTCTCTCACTGTTCCCCTTATCTTTACGGAACTCCTATTCTTACTCTAGATGATGCTGTTTTAAAGCTTTCTTTACCATCAAAATATTCCTTATTCTACCAAGTATTAATTGGAAATGTGGCCAATAACTTGCATAATACTTTCTGTAATCTGTTGCCCAAAACTGAGAAAGGGAAGTCGTTAATCCTATCGTCTTTACTGGCAAAGGGCAGCTACTTACGCCTGGTTCAGTTTAAGTAGCAAGAAATAGGATGTGAAATTCTAGCTCAATTTTCTTCTCTGGTTTATGCTTTCTCGGTTATATGGAAAGTTTAGAGAATCCACCTTGGTACTTCCTGTTACCTGTATATAGTATTTTATTTTCAGACTCATCTGATTAGTTATTATATATATGTTCCGTATCGTCTTCTTCAACCTTCAATTTTAGAGCACTCCTCAAATATGATTAATGTGTTAGTATGAATTGTGTCTGTTTTGCAGGACTGTTCTCCTCAATAATCCAACAGCTGGAGGTTTCCCTCAGACAGAAATTTTGCAGAGAGAAGGGAGGCACAAATTATATATAGGATTAGGCTCCTCCGATTCACCTTGTTCAGCAATGTAGCACAAACTCGTACTTACCTCTTCCTTAGGGTTTTTGGCTATGAAACACCCACGTTCTTGCCTCCAAACAACGTTCCAAAGACTTAAAAACTGATTGGAGGGCTTGAAAACACTAGGTTTTGTTGTTGGTAAAGAGGGCTGAAAGGTGAAGAACCAAATGTATGAGGTCAGGGTTGCAAAAATCTTTGTTTTGGTATTTACAAGGTTAGAAAGGTCCCTAATCATTTCTCAACTAAATTTTTTTAATAGTAATTAAAAAGAAATATTTGCTCATAGATGTTCATAATTTTTTGACAAAGCACACATCTTGCAGACTTTGTGATTTTGAATTTTAAACATGAGTCTTTTGAGATAAACATCATTCGCTTTTCTACTTGGTTCACTTGTTGGGTTCCTCAACTAAATTTAAACTACCAAGTTCCTAATATCATTTTTACACTTTTACAATTTAGCCCCTAAATGTGTTTTATCCAAATTGTTTGATTCAATAAATCAAGAAAGATTAAAGAAGATGAACAGTTTGAGAAAGTAACAGAGAAAAGATGAATAAAAAAGCGTGAGAGAGGTCTCTAAATATTCTACGACTAAATAGAATGTAGGCCTAATGATAGAAAAATTGGGCCAGAATCATAGAGATTGTTTCTTTATATAACCCAATAAGGAAAACATAATGACATAGTAATTAAAACCAATCTATTGTGCTAAACGGGCTTGACCAACTCAAATTCCTTAAACAATAAATTAAATCAATTAAATCCTTAACCAACGTTGCATTTATAATTTTTAAAATAAATATTTTATAGAAATTTCATGAGTTTTTTTATAGAAATTTTAAAACTATTACAAAATTTTTAAAATAAAATAACACGACCTATTGCAACATATCCAAAATAAACTTTCAAGATTTTAATAGTCAAAATTGGTCAAAATGGCTTAATTGATTTAATTTCTTGGGTTTAATTTAGTGCAAAAAAATCATGATTATTTTTCAAAAGCTAAATGCTTCTTACACCCTTAAGCCTATTAAATCTTTTCCTAATGGCACTTGGATCATGATTCCAGTTGAAGGCCAATTTGCCTTCAGTCATGGTGCCCACTTGGTCACTTCTCCCTTACACACCATACAAATCTAAATGTACAAGTTGATACCAATACATCTCCACAACAACTAGCAAATAGCAATCGACTCCAGAGGGGTATAGGGGTAAGTAATGACAGAATAATTCCAACTCACCTCAGACAACCAACAACAAGCATGACCATGATTGGGATTAAATGTAGGGTCAGAATTGTGTTTCATAAACTTGACTTTTAAAAACACCCCCATAAGGTTTCATAAACTTTTCCAGCAAAAAACCTAATATCCTCAAGTCTAAAGAATAGAATCTAGCTTTGCACAAATACACATATCAGACGGCAATCAAACACAACAGTATCTAAAAACAAACAACTAATACCAGAAACAATAACATCGATTTATTTGGTCACATATTCAAACAATTATATAACTCATGCAGTCATGCTCACAACCTGAAAAACCTGACATAAAATTAACAACTCTATACGAATCAACATTCCTACAAACAAGACATGTTTGACCAAAGCCAATGCAACTAAAGCGAAGCCTACCAAAATTGTTTAAATACTGCATCGACAATAATAACAGTCACAACAAAAGACAAACAGGTCTCATCAACTCAACATATCAAACATCCAAAAATCTCAAAAGGAGTTTTCTCTTCTCCCTAAACTTCACACTTGTAAGTCTCTATCTTCAATTATCCGCAGCATGGCCATTCTCTGCCTCAGAGCTGGATTCAGATGGAAGAAAAGGTCAGAGAAAACACATACCATGTATTTGTGACACACACTTAACAAACAGACAAAACCCTCCAGAACAAATGAACCCAAACTCAACAAGAACTCAAAAGTAGGATCTAATAGGCAGGGGGTTTTCCATTGACAAGATAAAACGTATGTGCACTTCTTTTAGGGGTTTGAAATCGACCAACCAATTTGGTAATTACTTAATTACAGTAACATATAGAACTATAACAAGCAACAATAAGTTCTTCAACACTTTCTTATACAAGGGGATTTCACAGCATTACCCATGATTCAGATTTGTCCTTTTAGGTAGTTAAATTCAATTTACTTTCCCAAAATCCCTAGCTTAAAGGATATAATGTTTGAGTACTACTAACATACATAGGAAAACACTGTTCTTAGCAATTGTTGCAAGAAAAAACATACAGCATGCTACTTTAATTCTGTTTTCTGAAGATCAAAATGAATTCCAAATACCCAACATTACTATATAAACTTCACAGACACACACACAAACATGAACAAATACAAGCAGTTAATGTAAAGTATATATTCTCAATTTAAAAAGCAAACAAATTTTAGCTAATTGAACAAACCTTTGGGGTTGATCAGCGTCGGCATTGGCAGCAGCCTCAACAGACTCATTATTCCACCACCTTCTTTCAACTGGGGCACGCCCATTCCCAAAGCTTGCTTTTCGTCCTCTTTCTTTCTCTGCAACCACAACTGTCTCTTTAATCTTAATTGCTTCCAGCTTCTCATCAATCTCCTTCCAATCTTTCCCCTTTTCCTTCAAAACTTCCTCTCTCGGCCTCGCCTCGCCAAAAGGATTTGCCCCTTTGGGCTTGGGCGCAGTCACCTCCATTTTACCCTCCTCAGTCACAGGAACCGTGCGTGGCTGAAGCACAAGCTTCGGTCTCACTCCACTACCAGTAGTAATACCAGTCTCCTCCTTTTTCTTTCCCCAATTATCCAAATCCCTCGGTGAATCCCTTGATTGAAGTGAATCAAAACTGCTTCTTCTCTCAAATCCCCCACCAAATCTCCTAGGCGGTGCGGCATTGGGGCTTTTATTACTCTTATTAGATGCCCAGTTATCTACTTCATCGGCTTTTGATTGTGAATCAAAGAATCCTCCTCCTCTTTCTCTCCTCTCAAATCCACCCCCAAATCCGTTCCCGGTAGGAGTCGATTTCTTAGCCGACGCCCAATTATCAATCTCATCAGCGCGTGAGGGCGCAATTTCTCTATTGGAATCTCTGTTAGCAACCCTAGAAGACCCCCATCTACTATTACTTGACGAATCGTCGCCGCTGGAATTGTATCTGTTCGAACCATAAGATTTAAAACCGCCGCCAAGACGGTTACGATCGAGTTCCTCGGGTGCGCGTTCGCGAGGGCCGGTGGGGAGTGCGAGGACCTCCTCGTGAGTTAGGCGAGTTGGCTCACTGGACTTAGCAGAGCCGTAGGCAGCAAATTCGGCGAGAGATACGGTTTGGGCCTTCTTCTTCTTGGTTTTGGTGGAGGCGGCGGCGGATAAAGAAGGGAAATCGGCGAGCTTTTCGGTGGAAGAATCGAGGCGGGGGTGTTGTTGGAGTTCAGCTTCATGTTGTTCGGCGTCGAGAGCCCAGGCGCCGGGTTTGCCCCAAGGAGACGATACAGTTGCCGCCATGATTGTTGTTGTTTGGTTTGGTAGAGTTCGATTTTGGTTTTGGTTTGCGTTAGATGGCAGCGATAGCCAGAGGGCAATTCAGAAGGGTTTTTATCCCATCAAATTATGAGATTTTAGATCCGACGGTGGATGAATTTTACAGGAAAAATAGGGGTAAAGATGTATTCGCTTAATTTTTAATATAATTATTGAATTTTTAATTCATAATTTTTAACTAATTAATATTAATAAATAAAATATTAATAATTGATAAATTATTCTATTGAATAAAATCATATCCTTATATATCATTTTGTTTGTTCAAATAATCAAACAACTATCAATTATCAGTTAATTTTATGAAATACTTTTATACAATCAACTAGTTTATTGTCAAACAATACTTGTATGTATTTTACCATACCAATTTTTTAGATAAAACTTTTATTTAAATTTTATATCTTCCGTGGAATGTGTACAATCACTATAAATCTAATTTATATAAAAAAATATTTTATATTTTTATCAAAATTTATGTTGTTATATTTCATATATTATGATATTAAAGAATTTAAATATTAGATAAATCTATAATTCTTTTTTATCTTACAATATAATAATTAAAATAACCCTTTTGTTTTTAAAAGTTATATTTTAATAGTAATTTTAAACAATTAAATTTTAAATAAATAAATCTAAAAAAATATTTTTATTGTACCGTTTAAAAACAATACTAAATCAACCCTTACTATTGATATTTTTATTATCCTTTAATGTGAATCCAAATCTATGATGGTGAAACTTAAAAACCAAACAAATATCTAGGCCTACTATATCAAAAATTTATAATATTTAATAATAAATTTATTACGTGGTTATAATTTTTCCTTTATATATTATTTTCTTATACTATTTGTTTGTAGCCGAAGCTTATTTAGGTACATACTCCTATACAATTTTTGTTTTTTAATAAGAAAATAGATTAATTTGAATTAAAAAACTACACCGTTTTGAACAACTGAATAAATGGTTTCAAAATAAACACAAAATCGAAAGCATAATTGTTAAGATTTTTAGGTTTAAGGTTTTGATACACGATGAACAATTTTGATACTAACTCACTAGTTTTGATATTTTTCATAGTGGTTTCGATACTTCTATTTATGTTTTTGTAGTGACTTGAAAATGTTGAAATATGTTTGCATGTTTTGTAATTTAGTCATGATACTTTGAATTACATTTTTTTATAAATCCTAATTCTAATTCTAGTCCTATCTAGAGGGGAAGGGAAGGGGTGATTCTAACGGATCTAAAAACCATGACCTAAGAGAATACAAGTGAACAAAGATGACTCAGTTTGGCCAACCGACCAAATGTGCTTGCTCACTTTGAATTAGAATTAAATGAGTTATGAATGTCATGTTGAAATTTAGTAAGTAGATCTGCTGCCTGTCGAATTTCATTTTGGCTATAAAAATTTATGATTGCATGTCAGTACTAATATTATTGAACTTTTTGTTTGAGATCTCTGTTTGTGCTTTCTGTGTTTTTGTATCTTTTTCTTCCTTGTCTCGTCTTTTGTCTCTTTCTTTTTCTTTTTGAACGCTTAGTTATGAATGATCATACGACTTTAAAAGAAGAGTTCCTGATCAAAAACTTTGCTGACATGGATGTCTTTACCTTCAAGAAAAAGAAACGTGTCCCTGAAGCTTGTTTGCAGCTCCATGCCTCCATCCTTTAAAGAAGAGAGAAATGATCAATAAAATTTTTGAAAGAGGGTTTCAAATTGAAATCGAGAATGTGAAAATTTAAAAGAGATGGTCTGATCGATAATGAAGAGGTTGTTAATCTCGTTTCTCCCCTGGATCTGACGATGGCCCTAGAGGATTATTACTAGAGTGAAACAACAGTTCTAAGGAAAAAGCTTCTGGCAAGCGCTTTAGTGGAATTAAAAGAGTTGCATGGGAGAAGTATGCCATAAAACAAAATAGAAAATTTCATGATAAAACTAGCCTTTTTGAATTTAAAAGAGATACTTTTGGTAATCGTATTATCAACATCCCGACTTTTATTTTTTCTATCCCTCATTGAAGTTGAGAAAGTTCAATGGGACGAGGATGCCAAGTTTTATCTTTTTGCGAATGACATCTTGCAATGTCATTCGCCTGAGAAATAATTTTTTGTGTTTATTCACTAATTGTTTGTGGAAGGTGCGATTGGCGGCTCGTTCTTTATTTTTTTCTTTTTTGTTAATACAATTCTCTCTCCTCCTATGTAAGCTTCTGCCTCCCTTCGTCTGCCTTAAGGGTCATTTGCTTTCATGTTATTTTTGGATGTCTTATTTTTTTGCCTACTTTGATATTTTAGTTTACTCTGGATCTTGGCTTCTTTGGTATTTTTTCCCTCCTATCACTTCATTCTTATGACTTGGTTTTTATATTGGACATATAAGGAGATCTAACTCCGACCATGAAGTTCTCTAAGTGTTTATGCGGTGTTCAATGATTGGTTTGGCTTGCCTAAGAATCTATTGCTCCCGCCATGTTCGTTCTCATGCTGCTTGATTTTTAGCTGATGCTTTGTTGCGCTATTGCTTTACGTGAGTTTTTGTTTGGCCTTGGTTTGGGTGTTTGGGGTTCATGTTGTTTTACGCGTGCTTATGTTGCTCTCATGCTTTCTTTTTTATTCTTTTTTTAAGTTTTAAGGTTTGTTTTTGTTGGTTTGTTGGTGAACCTGGTTAATTTTTTTTTGTCTGTATTTACTTTATATTTACTTAATATTTTCTTTCAAAAAAATAATAAAATTCCATTCTATTTTTTGTATGCTTAGGTAATTCTATTGTATGAATGTATGTTGGAAAGTTTTAGTCGAAATCTATTTCGTATGAGATTATATTTCGTATGAGATTTTGTCTTAGACCTCAATTGTCCATTTTTTTGTATAGACAACACTTGTGAGCTAAACATTATTAAATTTGCTCAAGTGTTTAGGTTTTAGGTGAGAGCTTAATAGTGCAAACAAATACCTATTATAGAGATTTCAAGTTTGCTTAGAATATCTTTGTAAAGAGGGTTTACTCAAGCTTTGGGTAGAAAGCTTTGAGGGTTGTAAATGTTACATTCTAAGCCTAAAAAAGGGACAAAATTCTTATTGAATTTGGTTGAAATCCTTACTGGGAAGCTAAGGTAATGGATGTAGGTGCTTGTTAGAAGGTCGAACCACTATAAATCCTTGTGTCCAATTCTAATCTTTTAGCTTCCACTTTAAAACTCAAAATTCAATCTTCTCCAAACTTGACAAACACATCGATTGAAGAAAATCGAGCATCATAAAACCCAACAATGTCATTAGACATGAATCTATAATTGTACCATATAATTCATTTTCAATGTCGCCATTGAAAAACACAAACTTAACATCCATCTTATGTGGCTCAAGATTAAAATAAGCAACAAGCGTCATAATTATCTTAGAAGAGTCTTTCAATGAAACTGAAGAGAAAGTCTCTACAAAATTAATGTCTTCTTTTAGAGTGTATCCTTTAAATATAAGATGTGCTTTATACTTATCTACATTACCATTTCCATCCCTATTTGTTTTAAATATCCATTTACAACCATTGATTTGCACCTTAAGGTAATGAGACAAGTTCCCTAATTTTATTATCTTGCATAAAATTATACTCTTCTTGAATGACATCAATCCACTTTTGAGAGTTAAAACTTTCATGGTCTGATAAAAAATAATTGACATCAATCCATTTGAAGTTTAAAAAGTCCAATGTGATAAGGATGCCAAGTTTTATCTTTTTGCGAATGACATTTTGCAATGTCATTCGCCTGAGCAATGATATCTTTGTGTTTATCCACTAATTGTTTGTGGAAGGTACGATTGGTGGATCTTTCTTTGATTTTTCTTTCTTGTCAAGACAATTCTCCCTCCTCCTATGTAAGCTTCTCCTCTCATCGTCTGCCTTGAGGGTCATTTGCTTCTATGTTGTTTTTGAAAGTTTTATTTTTTTCCTGCTTTAGTATTTTGGTTTACTCTAGATCTTGGCTTTTCTAGTGATTTTTTCCTCTCCTCTTGCTTCATTCTTATAATTTGGTCTTTATATTGGATAAGGAGACCTATGTCAGACCATGAAGTTCTTTAAGTGTTTATGCGATGTTCAAGGATTGATTTTGCTTGCCTACAAAACTGTTGCTTCTGTTGTGTTTGCTCGTTCTCATGCTGTTTGATTTATGGGCTGTTGCTTTGAAGTCTATGTTGTTTTCTTACTTTTTTTGTGCGCTTATGTTGTTTTCCTGCTTTCTTTTGTTTCTCTTTTTAAATTTTAAGGTTTATTTTTGTTGGTGAACCCGATTAATTTTTTGTCTGTATTTACCTTATGTTTGTTTAATTAAAATCTGTCTTTTCTTAAAAAAAAAGACTCTTCTATTTTTGGTATGCTTTGGTAATTTCATTGTATGAATGTATGCTGAAAAGCTGTATTCAAAATTTATTTCGTATGAGATTATATTTGGTTCACTTTGATAATGTGAATTTTAATATTCGATCAATCAGTTTCAATATAAAAGATGAATGTTATATTTAAGTAAGATTTTATTAAGTAAGATATTATTTTTTCTTCATGTCCATTATAATTTTCATATTTTACTTTTTTTATTTTACCATTCTTTATTTGTAATGAAATCCTACTTTTTATTAAAAAATATAAATTAATATTAGTAGGTCTATATATGCTAGTATAAAACTGAAAAACAAAGTTTCATCCTCCTCTTTTTTTCACTTTAGGGTTTCAGGTCTCTCGCTTTAACCTTCCGTCTCTTTATGGCGCAAATTTCCTCCAATTAATCTTTTGAATTCTGATTTAATTTTAACCAACACAAAGGCGTCGTTTCCCCAATTGTTAATTCTAGGTTTTCACTTTTATCCGAAGCCTGGTTTTCTTTGTTTTAATTTTCTAGGGTTTCGATACGGTGTGTTTGAGATGCAACGAATAATCGGATCAGGGGTCGTCTGATCTTGTCGTGGTGACCATCCGGTAATCAGGGGCGGTGGTCCCCTTTGTATGGAAACTCGGAGCCGGAAGCGGGCGGAGGCCTCCTCAGCTGCCCCTTCATCTTCATCTTCTCCCACAGGTCCCACCACTCGCTCTCACAAACGCGTTCGTCTCTCTTCCTCTTCTTCCGCCGCCGTTGCTGTCACTCGCTCTCGCACTTCCCGCTCATCCCGTACTTCCGCTGCTTTAATGGACCCCTCTAATATTGAATCTTCGTCTGGTTCTCGCCGCGATCGCCGCTCCAGCAAAGCTAACCAAACCACAACAAGTGACCATTTGAATCTTGCCTCTGATAGAGGAAAAGAGAAGGAACATGATCCTAGGATTCGTGATAGAGATAGAGACATGGATAATAGAGACAACAAGAATTCCAATAACCCCGAGAGAAATTTAGGATTAAATACGGATACCTCTGGTGGCGACGAGTATGATAATGATAGTGAAGGCGGTGTAGGGATTTTGCACCAGAATCTGACGTCAGCAAGCAGCGCGTTGCAAGGCTTGTTGAGGAAGCTTGGTGCCGGACTTGATGATTTGCTGCCTTCGTCGGCTATGGGTTCTGCGTCTTCATCTCATCAAAGCGGGAGGTTGAAGAAGGTTCTGTCTGGATTGCGTGCAGATGGAGAGGAAGGGAGGCAAGTCGAGGCATTGACGCAGTTGTGTGAAATGCTTTCAATCGGGACCGAGGACTCCTTAAGCACGTTTTCTGTTGATTCCTTTGTTCCCGTGCTTGTTGGATTGCTTAATCACGAGAGTAATCCTGATATTATGATTCTTGCTGCAAGGGCGCTTACTCATTTGTGTGATGTGTTGCCTTCTTCATGTGCTGCTGTTGTGCATTATGGTGCTGTTTCATGTTTTTGTGCTAGGTTGCTCACTATAGAGTATATGGACTTGGCTGAACAGGTTTGCTTTTATTTTGGTTACTTTCAAAATAATTGATTATTAGAAAATGAAATTGATAGAATATGTGATTGAACGTAATCTACATTGAGTTAATTGAACGGCATCTTGCATTTCATTATAAGCTAGAATGCAAGTATGCAACTAGCTAGTTCTACTAGAAGTTGAACGAAAATCAACTTGGGATAGCTGAGTACTTCCCTGAAAGCCTACGTGACTTGAAATTTGCTTATTTCAAACTAATTGTTAAAAAAATTGATGTCCTGTTTTCTAATACCTAATGTTACAACGCCATATTGTTCATAGCTGTGGACTTGAATTAGAAATTTAAAAATTCATTTTCTCTACTTCACATTCTTATCTTTCTGGTTGAATTGATGCTAACAGTCTCTGCAAGCTTTGAAGAAGATATCTCAAGAACACCCTACTGCCTGTCTGCGAGCAGGTGCTCTCATGGCAGTGCTTTCATACTTGGATTTCTTCTCCACTGGGGTTCAGGTAATTAATTTGTAAACATGTGTTGATGATATATGGAGTGAATACAACTTTCTTGCTATTTAGATTCTTATTGAGTTTGTTTCTTATGTTTGATCCTACACTCCAGCGAGTGGCACTATCTACTGCTGCAAACATGTGCAAGAAACTCCCTTCAGATGCAGCTGATTATGTCATGGAAGCTGTACCACTGTTGACTAATCTTTTGCAGTATCATGATTCAAAGGTATCTGAACATCATATTAATGACAATTCATTTGTTGTAAATTATGTTTCTTCTTCATCTTGTACATTTCATTACTTTTCTAGGTGTTGGAGCACGCTTCTGTTTGTTTAACTCGCATTGCTGAAGCCTTTGCATCTTCCCCGGATAAATTAGATGATCTATGCAATCATGGATTGGTTACACAAGCTGCATCTCTCATTTCCACCAGTAATTCTGGAGGTGGACAGGCATTGTTGAGCACACCTACATATACGGTGAATTGATGATGCTCTTTTGTTTATCTATTTGAATGCATTCTATATGCAACATCATGACAATTGGATTTTTAAATTCAGGGCTTAATTCGTCTGCTTTCAACTTGTGCAAGTGGGTCTCCTCTGGGAGCAAAAACTTTACTTCTGCTTGGGATCAGTGGTATACTTAAAGACATACTATCAGGTTCTGGTGTTTCAGCTAACTCATCTGTTCCACCAGCATTAAGCAGACCGGCAGAGCAGGTAACACTTTTAATTCAAGCTGAAGAGTTGGTAGTTGTTGTTTCTAGCTGTTTCCAGATTCCTGTTTACATGTGTTTGTTGCTATATTAATACAAGCAGTGCTGAGGAAATGGTATAACACCAAGTATCAACTTCTAGTTTTACTATCAATTTTCATGTCAGTCGTTTTTAGTTAAGCTGAGGAGATGACAGTCTCCATCTCATGTTTATATGTACCTGTATGTGTATACATGTAATGTTCTACTTATACCAGCTGTGGGGAGGAAAATAGTATGAACCTTAAGACACAAAGTATAACCATTTTGATTGCGGTTAAAAGTTACTTGCTTTCAATCTATTTGCACTTCATAGTATTTATATTAACGTAGCAAATTAGTAATAGCTTATGCATGTTATCCATATTAGTCTGGTGGTCTTGTAATTCTTATCTTGTTGTGTAGATATTTGAGATTGTCAATCTGGCAAACGAACTTCTTCCTCCATTACCACAAGGAGCCATCTCCCTCCCTGCCAGCTCTAATATATTTGTGAAAGGGTCTGTTTTGAAGAAGTCTCCTGCTATCGGCTCTGGCAAACAAGAAGACACCAATCAAAATGCTCTTGAGGTTTCACCCCGAGAGAAATTGTTAAATGATAAACCTGAACTTCTTCAGCAGTTTGGAGTGGATCTCCTTCCTGTTCTCATACAGGTAACCTTTTCTTTGCAGATGGTGGTTCTGTTATCTGTTGGTTTATTGGTACTTATGGTCTCTTTTCTTTATAATATTTTCTTTTTGTTCTTTAATACTTTTAGTTTCCTATCTATTGTTAAGCAGATCTATGGTTCTAGTGTCAATGGTCCTGTTCGCCACAAATGTCTTTCAGTTATTGGAAAACTGATGTACTTCAGCAGCGCAGAGATGATTCAGAATCTATTGAGCATGACAAACATATCTAGGTATTCATCTTGAGTAAAAAAAAGTTGTTTACATCTTCATTGATTGTTTGGTTATAGCGACTTACTATTTTGTTTGATTTTATAGCTTCTTAGCTGGTGTTTTAGCATGGAAAGATCCATATGTGTTGGTTCCTGCCCTTCAAATTGCTGAGATCCTCATGGAAAAGCTTCCTGGAACTTTCTCCAAAATGTTTGTCCGAGAGGGTGTAGTTCATGCTGTGGACCAGCTTATATTAATTGGTAATCAAAATGCTACTCCTGCTCAAGCATCTTCACTTGAGAAGGATAATGATTCTGTATCTGGAACATCATCACGTTCCAGGCGATACAGACGACGTAGTGTTAACTCTAATCCTGAAGGAAGTTCTATGGAGGAGTCCAAGAATCCAGCATCTTTAAATATTGGCTCACCTCATAGTTCTGTAGAAATTCCTACAGCCAATTCCAGTCTTCGTACTGCAGTAAGTGCATGTGCTAAATCATTTAAGGATAAGTATTTCCCCTCTGATCCTGGGGCTGTTGAAGTTGGGGTAACGGATGATCTGTTGCACTTAAAAAATCTTTGCATGAAATTGAATGCCGCTGTTAACGATCAAAAGACCAAGGCAAAAGGAAAATCTAAAGCTTTGGGGTCTCCATCGGTTGATTTTTCTACTAGCAATGAAGAGTATTTGACTGGGGTGATTTCTGAGATGCTAGCAGAACTAAGCAAGGGGGATGGTGTATCCACTTTTGAGTTTATTGGTAGTGGTGTTGTTGTGGCCTTGTTAAATTACTTTTCTTGTGGGTACTTCTCCCAGGAGAGAATTTCAGATGTGATCCTACCCAAACTTCGTCACCAAGCTCTTAAAAGATTCAAATTGTTTATCAGTGTTGCCCTTCCTTCTAGAGTCGATGCAGGAAGTGTTGCTCCTATGACTGTCCTGGTTCAGAAGCTTCAAAATGCTTTATCATCCCTAGAGCGTTTCCCTGTAGTTCTTAGCCATTCATCTAGGTCTTCTGGTGGGAGTGCACGCCTCTCTTCTGGATTAGGTGCATTATCTCAGCCTTTTAAGTTGCGCCTCTGTCGAGCCTCAGGGGAGAAGTCTCTTCGTGATTATTCTTCGAATATTGTGTTGATTGACCCATTAGCAAGTCTAGCAGCTGTTGAAGAGTTTCTTTGGCCGCGAGTTCAACGAAGCGACACTGCTCAGAAACAATCAGTGTCTGTTGGAATTTCCGAGTCAGGGAACAGACCTAGTCGGACTAGTGTATCTTCTCCATCTACCTCAACTCCTATCACTCGTCGTCATTCTTCAAGGTCCAGATCATCTGTCAATATAGGAGATGTGGCCAGAAAGGAACAGCCACAGGAAAAAGGTACAAGTTCATCAAAGGGCAAAGGTAAGGCTGTTTTGAAGCCTTCTCAAGAGGAGGCAAGAGGACCTCAAACAAGAAATGCTGCTCGTAGAAGAGCTGCTCTTGATAAAGACGCTCCAATGAAACCTGTAAATGATGACTCTACTTCTGAGGTATGCTTTTTGGTTATTAGATATGAATGATCTTTTGTGTATATGGTGGTCCTGTTCAACATTACTATTTTGTACTTGCCTGTTTTTAGCTTTGTGTTTTTCTTCTGTTGCTTGCGTTGAACTGCAACTTTCTTATCATTTCCTGTTGGGTGATTATCATTTGTACCTTTATTTGGTTAGGATGAAGAATTGGATATGTCTCCCGTGGAGATTGATGATGCTTTGATGATTGAAGATGATGATATTTCTGATGAAGATGATGATCATGAAGATGTAAGTTATATTGTGCCAGTAGAAATGTGAAGACTCTTGTTGATTGTAAACTTCTCTTAATCTCCTACTATTGATTGATGGAACCATTGTTCTTTTTCAGGTTCTCAGAGATGATTCCCTTCCTGTTTGTACTCCAGATAAAGTACATGATGTTAAATTGAGTGATTCAGCTGAGGATGGAACACCTGCTCCAGCTGCAACTGATGGCCAAACTAATGCAGCTTCAGGTTCTAGTAACAGAGCTGCTGCTGCTAGGGGTTCTGAGTCCGCTGATTTTAGGAGTGGTTATGGCTCGAGGGGTGTAATGTCATTTGCAGCTGCTGCCATGGCTGGGCTTGGATCTGCCAATGGTAGAGGTATTAGGGGAGGTAGAGATCGACAAGGGCGACCTCCATCTGGCAGTTCTAATGAGTCTCCAAAGTTGATATTTACTGCTGGGAATAAGCAACTCAACAGGCATTTGACCATCTATCAGGCCATTCAGAGACAGCTTGTGTTGGATGAGGATGATGATGAAAGATATGCTGCTAGTGATTTTACATCTAGTGATGGAAGAGGGATGTGGAGTGATATCTACACAATAACATATCAGAGGGCCGAGAGCCAAGCTGATCGAACACCAACAGGGGGATCAGGTTCTGCTACAGCGTCTAAATCTGCTTTGTCCAACACCAACTCTGATCCCCAACCTCATAGAATGTCACTACTAGATAGCATCTTGCAAGGGGAACTTCCTTGTGATCTAGAAAGATCCAATCCTACTTATACTATTTTGGCACTATTGCGTGTGTTAGAGGGTTTGAATCAGCTTGCACCTCGTTTGAGAGCTCAGATTATTTCTGACAATTTTTCTGAGGGAAATAGTTTAAACCTGGATGAGTTGAGCACCTCCGGTTCTAGAGTTCCTCATGAGGAATTTATTAATGGTAAGGTGACTCCAAAACTGGCACGCCAAATTCAGGATGTCCTTGCTCTCTGTAGTGGAAGCCTTCCTTCCTGGTGTTACCAGTTGACAAAGGCATGCCCCTTTTTGTTTCCTTTTGAGACACGAAGGCAGTATTTCTATTCAACTGCCTTTGGGCTGTCTCGTGCATTATATCGTCTGCAGCAGCATCAGGGTGCTGATGGCCATGGGTCCACTAATGAAAGAGAGGTCAGGGTTGGGAGGTTACAGCGGCAGAAAGTCCGTGTATCCCGAAACCGCATTTTGGATTCTGCTGCAAAAGTAATGGAGATGTATTGCAGCCAAAAGACTGTGCTTGAAGTTGAATATTTTGGAGAAGTTGGCACCGGATTGGGTCCAACCTTGGAGTTCTATACACTTTTAAGTCATGATTTCCAAAAGGTTGGACTTGCAATGTGGAGGTCAAATTCTACATGGAACGAGTCAGTGATGGAAATTGATGGAGATGAAGAAAAAAATGTAAAAACTGCTGGTTCTGCTACAATAGATGAAGATATAATCCAAGCTCCTCTAGGGTTGTTCCCCCGACCTTGGCCTCCAAATGCCGATGCTTCTGAAGGTAGCCAGTTTTTTAAAGTAATTGAACATTTTCGGCTGGTTGGGCGTGTGATGGCGAAAGCTCTTCAAGATGGACGGCTCTTAGACCTGCCTCTCTCAACATCATTTTATAAACTTGTGCTTGGTCAAGTAAGCTGATTGCATTGTTTAACTTGTCAGACATCTTAAATCTACTTTAATCATATATTTCATCTTTTCATACCCTTGATATCTCTATCACTTGCCTTTCTTGCTAAAGATGTATAAACCATTGCAGGAGCTTGATTTGCATGATATTCTGTCTTTGGATGCTGAGTTTGGGAAGATTTTGCAAGAATTGCATTTACTTGTCTGTCGAAAGCAATATCTAGAATCACTGGGTGGTGACAATAGTGGTGCAATTGCTGATTTACGGTTCCGTGGGGCCTCAATAGAGGATCTCTGTTTGGATTTTACACTTCCAGGCTATCCAGACTACATATTGAAGACGGGGGATGAAACTGTATTATATTCAACTTCTCATTCTATTTACCCACCCCTCATGCTTTTATTGATATTATTCTAACATTCTGTTAAAAACATCAGGTGGATATCAACAACTTAGAGGAATACATATCCTTGGTGGTTGATGCAACTGTCAAGACTGGAATAATGAGGCAAATGGAGGCATTTAGAGCTGGTTTCAATCAGGTCAAGATGCTTTCTTTGCTCCCAGTTCTCTTGACTAATCACTAAGTTGTTAATACTTGCATTTAAGGACCTTTTTTCTAATTAATCTCAATCTTAATATATCCTCTGTATAACAAGCAGGTTTTTGATATTGCATCCCTACAAATATTTACGCCCCAAGAGTTGGACTATCTGCTGTGTGGTCGCAGAGAGTTGTGGGAGGTAATTTGATACGTGAATTATGTGACAATATTACCATCTTTGATTAGAGCTGGTTACCCATTTGATTTTAACGGTACTTCTAATTTTGCAGGCTGAGACGCTTGCTGATCACATAAAATTCGATCATGGATATACTGCAAAGAGCCCTGCCATTGTTAATGTATGTTTGTTTCATACCCTTACATTTGGGATACATTTGATCCATGCTGATGTTCGGTTTTGTGATTTCATAGTTGCTTGAAATTATGGGAGAATTTACACCAGATCAGCAGCGGGATTTCTGCCAATTTGTAACTGGTGCACCCAGACTTCCGCCTGGCGGTCTGGCCGTGCTCAATCCAAAGCTGACAATTGTTAGAAAGGTAATTGGAGTTGGAATTATTGTTTTTTTTTCTTCATGTTTTTGCCCCGCTTACAACGATGTTAGATATATGTCATGGTACATCGAAATTCTTTTAATATGATTTTGAAGTCAGGTGGAAATGAGATTACATATTGATTATGAAGATTGTCTATTAAACTTGCATTGGCTTCAGTATTTTCAAAATTGCTACCAAAGCGAATAATATGTTGTAAATGCTATAGCCAATGTTATTTGGTAAAAGCATCGGTTCATTTTATTCATCTCTAAATTTAATCTTGTTATTATCTCTATGGTGTATGGCTATTTTTGTTTGGTATGTTCATGGCTTGAACGCTCGAATGCAGCATTCTTCATCTGCACCTGCAGCTGCCAATGGAACCGGTCCCTCAGAATCAGCAGACGAGGACTTGCCCAGTGTCATGACTTGTGCTAATTACTTGAAGCTCCCTCCATATTCTACCAAGGTATATGGTTATTACTCTGATTTTTCTGTTTTGTTAATGATCTTGTAATATTTTCATTGATATTCTCTTACATCGTCTTTCCACTGATTTCTAAACAGGAAATAATGTACAAGAAATTGCTATATGCGATCAGCGAAGGGCAAGGATCTTTCGATTTATCATGAGTCCTCCGTCGCAAGACTAACCAGAACCGAGCTGTGTTGTGTTGTGTTGAGGTCGTGTGTATATTTCTGAATAACACAGTGTAGGGGGGAGGGTCAATTTTTCTCACCTGCTGCAATTATTTCTGATATATGGAGAGGTATATTAATTTTGCTCAAATAATGGCATTTCTCTTCAAGCTGTTTGCACTATTAATGGTCTGTCCATCTGTTCAAACTTCAAACTTTGTCTGCATAGCCTTGAAATTCTGGGTGTACTCAAATCTGAATTTTTGTATTGTTTTTTTGCTTTGCTTTTTCCCCTAATGTTTTCCGCAGTTGCATGCAAATTCTATGCTAAAGCACTTAGAAGCGGGTTTTTGTTGCATTCAGCTGCTAGATCTTTGTATATAAGATTAGAAAGGAAATGAATAAAAGAATGATGAAATTGTTATTCCTTTTTCTTTTGTCAATCTTTATTTATTTTCTATTTTCTTTGTTGTCTATGTTCCCAAGACTTTTCTCATCATAAACTTGCAATTTTGGGCTGGTATACTAATAAATATACGCTTCATTATTATACACACATAAAGTGCAGAGTTACAACTTACAAACTTATTTCATATATATGTATTTGTCTTACTAATTAATGTATCGTCTGCAGAAAAAAAATAACGATGTTTTAAATATATTTAAAAATTAGCTTAATATTAAAATAAGAGTCCAAATTAATTTTTTTCTTTTAAGTACTGAAATTATTTTTTGTCATTTTTAAGGGTCTAAGCTATCTCGTTTTTTTGCTTTTAAGTGTTTAAATTATTATTATTTTGGTCAAAGTAGGTGCCTCAACTTAACTTTTAAAAAAACAAAAAATAATAGTTTGAACACTTAAAAAAAGTTTAACACTTAAAAGAGAAAAATAAGATAGTTTAAGCACTCATTTTATATTAGGCATTAAAATTTAAAAAAATAAATAATGAGTTATTTGACATTATCTAAATAAAGCTTAAAATCGGAAATTTCATAAAGGTTAAAATTGTAGAACATGAAATATGAAGGGATAAAAATGTAGTAAAAGATTTCTGTTGAAATTGATTTGATGGATACAAAGTTAAGTTGAGGTTGAATAAGCCCTAAATCCTAATGTTTAATATTAATATATTTATGAGAAATATAATAGATTAATAAGCCCTAAATCCTAATGTTTAATGTAGTAGAGGATTTTTGTTGAGGTTGAATATTTTTTTGAATAGTCTAAAAGTGATTATAAGATAATATATGTTTATATATATTCTTAACTCTTTGACAATTGGCATGCATTATGTAGACATAGCGATTGAACTCGTGTCTCCTAAAATAAATATCATATGCTTTTATACTATTAATCGACTTTTTGTTGGAAAAATGTTATGATTGACATAAGATTTAAAGTTTGATACAATCTCTTCCTCCCTTATATGTAAAAAAGATTTCTACTTTTCATTTAAAATGAAAAATAAAATTTATCCTATATTTATTAGAAGTCGATTTCTTTTTTCATTTTCTAATGGATACAAAAAATGTATAAAAATAATCAGATTAGTATATCATTTTATATTTTACCTTTTTCTGTTAGAAATAATTTACAGAGTAAAATATACCATATGTCATTCAATTATGTATTTGATTACAAATGAGTTATTTTTCTAATAATTACAATTTAATCATCAATTAAAATTTTATTATAAACGAGTAACTTCATCGCAATTAGTGGGAGTGAATTCACATATTGTTGTACAAAAGTGAGATTGCAATTTGCAACACCAAGTATATTGGAATTGAGTTTTAATCGTTTTTTAACTATGAGAATATGACAATGAATTTATATCTATGTGATTACAGTAAAGTCCGAATAACGTAAACAATTTTCGATATCCAATTTATTATTTTCTCTTTGCAAATTTGTGTCATAAGATGTGACCACTTCACTAGTATTCAAAATTTTCTATATATATTTAACAATTTATTTTGGTTACATATATTCTTAAACAAAGTGCGAATTGCTAAAGAGTTATATTAAAAATTAAAGGGTGTAAAATTATAAAATTGTAAGGGTGCGAACATAAATTATCGATAAAAAATACAAAAAATACAAACTATATAGGAGTTTGAAATTTACAGAGATACAACTGCCCTTACAGCACTCCTCGATCCATCTTTGTTTACAATGTGGTTTAGATATTAGTTTTTTCTAATTCATTAGAAATTATTATTTTAAACCGGGTTGCATCCCGGACATTCATCGAGTGGTTCCTAAAAAAAGACAATAAAAATAAGAAAAGGAAAATGTTGAAGATTGAATTGGTTTCAAAATTTAGAAATTGTATCCCATTTCAAACTTATGTTTAATAAATACGTAGACACAGTGAATAGTAATTCTGAATGTTCCAATCAAATATTCATCCTCTCTCTATATAGTTAAAAAAACAAACAAAATCCAAGCTCTACGACTAAGCTTCAAAATCACATTTCACTTGGACGGCCAAAGCCTTCTTCCTTTCGGGACACTCATCATATTTGTGCAAATCCGGCGTGTGCAATGGGATCTTGCATTTTGCTTTTCCCAAGCAAAGCTGTTCGAAAATCCGACACAAACATGTCCGAATGTGACCAACATGAACAGAAGAAACAACCTATAGACAAGATAGGGGATGGCCAATGGACATTACCTTTTCAACGACTTGCTTCGACACCGGAGACGTGCAGTTTCCAACAAGGTAGCTCCCACAAGAACCAAAAGGATCACCGAAGCTGGCGAATTCGACCGCAACGATTTGTTTCTGGTGTGGACATGAAAGTTCAGCCCTTGGTCTCAAATCATTCTCCAGGACTCGAAGTTGGCCTGCTTTGCTTTGGAATAACCTTACAGATGGTAGATGGTATTCAGTTATAAAACTGCAGATTGTATCTCTATTAGCAAGAAGTATCTCGACTTCGGTCGGATCGCCCTTCTCTTCCTCCAGTATGACAATAAGATTGTTTGTTGGTTGAAGGTATGATCTTGGGATTAGGTACCTGAATTAGATTTTGCATAAATGAATTACAATACAAATCATTTTTAGTTTGATCAGACATTTGTTTTCGGAATGTCGCGTACTCGGATTGCGTCGGCTGCTTAAGAGGGGAGAGGAAAGACATCCAATATCTCCCAATGCTCTGACCATTGATCCAAACCATGCCTTTGGACATGCCAATCAGCTTTACAGCAAGTGGATGGTCTCCTTCAGGTGCATCAAAATATCCCTATTCAACAACCAACTTTCAGTTTTTTGGACACAACATACTTGCCGTGCTTTTCAAGGCATAATGAGTTCCCCTGGAATTACCTTGAACCATGTTACTCGTTCTGATAATCCGGACTCGGTCCATTTTACCTTCTCCGACCCTTTCTCGGTGTAAATTTGCTTCTTTTCTCCATCAAGTCCAACCTGAAAATAGTTACCAACTATCTTCAGTGTAAATTTGTTACAAATTTAGCATACCAAGTTTAAAAGTTGATTGACTGATACCTGGTGGCTCCAACCATTTAAGGTTATGTCAAGTGTTCCAGTGTTCAAACCTAGGATAGTGATGGAACGAGGCCCGGCGTATCTTCGATGCATGTTGGCTCCGCTATCCTTGATTAGTAAGCAAAATCTATAATCAGTATTCAGTGGCTGTTGTAAATTTCAATCGATCCCCGAAAGTGGTTCAAGTTGCAGCGAGCCTTACCGGAAGTCCTACTAGAAACCCCAAGAGAGCAATCTGGTTAGACCCTTCCTTGAGCTCTACAGGTTTCTGGAAAACAAAGTCCTTCTCAACTTTGCTACCGTGTGCCGTACCTAAGATCGACACCAATATTAGCTACATGTTACATATTTCTCCACTCACACCTGAGTTTGAGTCACATGTAACCTAACTATGAATGTTGCAGTTACCTATGCATTTGCCATTCACATAGGCATGGATTCCATGGCCAAAACTTGCAACCCTTAAAACTGGGAGGACACCTTTCTTCATTGGCAAGTCACGTCGATCCAAATCGATTCTGCAGCAAGAATTTCATTCCACTCTGACAGATTAAGATGAAGTTAATGTTGTTTAGGTGTTTAAGTTTTTATGGACTTACTTGGTTGTGTACCAAGCATAGTCAGTTGTATCTTTTGTCAAATCGAAAAGCTCCCTTGGCTCCGGTTTCACATCTTCTGATTCAGTAGGAAGGACTTCTATGTACATCTCCCAGTTAAAGTTCTTGTTCGCATTCGCTGATCTCACAAAATTTCTTGAGTTATGTTGTGATGTGATCTATGCTCAACAATCAAGATTAAGTTATTTACATTTAGTAGGGTGAAAAGCTGCAACTTGTAGTGTTACTAGAAAGTGGAGGTATCAGGAAATTAGTTCACCATTTGAGTGTTGTAAACCTCAGTCTTGCAGTCAGGGAGGATAGTAATGGACCGAGGCGGAAGGTCGTAATCCCGACCCCTGAAATTGATAGCTTGTGGCTTCTTGGTGTCATTGTTGGACAAGAATGCTGCACAGTTTGGAGTTCCAGGTTGCTCCCAGACATGAACCTGCATTGCACAATAGCTTAACTCGTTTTAACAACATCGAATTATCGGTCTATAAAGATGATTACCTCTTTGTTTGGACCCAACTTTTGAAAAACAGGAGACCCTAGGAATAGATTCCTCTTGCACAACTTTAGAGCCCAGTGAACATCCTTGAGGTGACCCCATTTTGGTTCCCTTATTAAACCTACAATATTCACATGTAAAACCTAGCTGCATAGAGTACTTGAATATCATGAGAATTATTCTTAATCCTACCAAACTCATCGAGAGGGGCCTCGTCGTAGTAGCGAGTTGTTAGAAACGAAGCGCTTGTTCTGGCATAATTTGTGCCACCGTGGTACTTGAAACACAAAAAAGACCAGTGAGTGATGCCTGAAAAGAGTGTCATTTTGATAAGAATTGAACTCAGAAGCATCTTTCCAACCATATAGTAGTTGACCAAAGTTCCTTTCTTGGAGAAGAACCGAGCAACCGAGTATGCCAAATCCTCTGCCGATCTTTGAGACGGAGGATCTCCGAATACTCTAAACCTGAATTGTTGGAAAACAGGGCCACAGCATCAGCCTACATACAGGGAGAGTGAACATGGTAAATAATCAAATACTTACTGTGCAGTCCAGTTTTCGGTCCACAGCGTAGGCTTGTTGGCACCATTTGGACCCATGAAAGTATCTCCACAGTGCCTTCCGTTGCATGTATTGATCTGTAAACAATGAACATAACTGTATTTTCTATACAAACCGATGTTTCGAAAGTAGTAACTTATGTGGTATGAACTTACAATTGGTTCCGGGGCATCGGTTTGCTTGCACATGATCCATGGGACTTTGGTATTGAAGCTAATGGCCAGATTTGCTGCCCACTGAAGATAACTGTCTCCACGTTCTCGGTACGCTAGTTGAATTGTTTTATATTCATTCTCAATCTGCCAAATATGTAAGCCATTAAAGTTAGATTAAAGAATAGAGTACTAAAATCAGATTTGCAGACCTGTGATAAGATAATAGGGCCTCCTTGTGGAGCAAACAACTTGGCTTGCTTCATTTTGTCGATGATCATCGTAACGAATTTTTTCATGTGGTGCTGCAAAAAGGGTAAATCTTTAATCAATTGAAACCCTACATACATTGTTCATCTGAGATTGCTTGGAGAACAAGGCAACTTACCTTGAATGGTTCATTATCGGAACGAAATACGATGTTAGGGACTTCTCTTAGCCAATACGGCAATCCTCTGAATGTCGATAAAAACGAAACGAAAACTTAGTTGTTTAATAGCAAATAGGAAAGATGATGAGAAATTTCAATCTTTACCCATGGTTCCACTCAGCCTGGATGAAGGGGCCAACTCTAAGGACTGCATACATTTTATGTTGGTGAATCAACTTGATGAACTTAACCAAGTCATATTGTCCTTCAAAGTTGAACTTCCCCTGAACCGGCTCATGACCGTTCCAGAACGCGTACGTCTCGATCACGTTCAGGCCTCCCTGTTTAGATTTCTTGAGGAGATCGGGCCAGACCTGAACCGAACTTGAACACCAACAAATTAGTTCCAAATGCATCGAATCGAATCAAACCAAAACAAAAGAAACAGCTGCATACATCCGGGGTGCTGCGAGGGTAATGAATGGAACCCGAAAAGAAAAGCTCCCTTTTGCCATTAATCATCAAAGACCTTCCATCATAGGTCACCTCCTTCGGTATGTTACTTCCGGCGCCATCGTCGTCCCCGTCATCGTCATCATCCGTGTTCTGAGCAATGCTGGAAGTAACCAGCAAGATGGACAAAAGGGTAATCAAAAGTATACGACTTGGTTCCACTACTTCCACCATTCTACTTATATATTTCACAACTTCTTGTTTTCGTTTCGAATTTTTCTCTTTTTTTTTCCAACTCAAGAAACAAATGGAGCTAACTTAAAAAACAAGTTCCAAAAGAGAAAGACATGGAGAAATGAAAGGTGTTGGCTGAGGCTGCGGATTCGTGTTACTGTTATGACATAGTATTGTTATTTGTCCGATTCTTGTTGAGCAGATTGTGGCTATTGATCTTTTGGCTTTTCTTCTGCATGAATTTGTTACACCGTTTATAATATACATGTATAAAACACAGACAGACGTAAAGATTTTATAAATTAACACAAATTATATTATTATTATTATTATTATTTTGAAAATTAGCATTAAATATTTTATTATTGATAAATTTATCACATTATCGGGTTCGGGTCATTCTCAAATCAATTTTAATTTCAAAATCATCGAGTCTAACTTGAGTTCAGGTTAACATTAAGCCGAACTCAACTGAGTTCAAATTATCATTACTTTTGATCACAATCAATTCAAACTCAAATGATTTCAGTCGGTTTTCGGTTCAAGTTAATTTTTTACACCCCTACTGTTATCATTCCTAATTAAAAAGGATAAGAAACACGCTCATGCATTAAATTAGAATAGCTTAGGTCACCTTCTTTAAACTACTTATACAATATCAACTCATTTAACTCATCAAATTGATATAAATAAGAAAGGGTAAATTGCATAAACAGTCCCCTAATTATAGGACGTTTTCTTCGACCAACGTTCCGACCACCCTCCACCGTTATCCTTATAACCTTAGATCCTTAAAACCCTTCCCTTGATTTAACCTTTGTTGTCAAGTATTATTTTTATTATTAATTTATTTTTATATTATTAATATTTTGTACTACTATTTTATTATATATATTATAAATATTATTGTTATATATATACATATTGTTATAATTTTTATATTTTGTGTAAGTACATCATATCCTATATAAGTAATTATATATATATATATATTGTTAAAATATATATACATTTTATATTATAAATTATAGATATGTAATTACTATTTATATATAATAATAATTATTATTATTGCTATTATTGTCGTTGTTAGTATAAGTTTCTGTAATTAATGAGTACTATTTTTTGTCCAGAAATTATTAAATAATTTTTAATTTAAAATATGACCAAATCGATAGAATGGGTAAATAAAAAAAAACTAAATTTAATGATTTTTTTAATTAAAATTAAATTGATTAAATTTGTAACATGGAGGACCAAATGTGTTATCATGCCAATTTTTGTTAACTTCCTCGATATTAGCCGCTAAATTTTAACAACACCTAACCAACTTGTTATTTTTTTAAGTCGGATGACTATTTTGTAAATTGTAATTTTTCATAGTCGAGAGACTCGAAAAAAAGCACTCTATAGTCGGAGGGCTATTTTTGTACTTTACCCAATAAGAAAATAGGTTAATATTTGATGGACATGAAGTGAAATTTTTTTCTCCCACAAATATGTATATTTAAGCTTTAAGACTCAAACTCTAAAAACCTAACTCTAAAGTCATATATTATATTTTTTTTACATAAATGTACTCTAAATCGTAAACTCTATTCTTTAAACGTTAAATTCTAAACATAAACCTTAAATTAAATACCTCATAACATAAACCTATAACATCTAAATCGTAAACTAAATCATTAATACCTAAAATAAAATTATTTATCAGAGACAATGTATCAAATATTTTTTTTTAGGAAAAATAATTTTACAAGTAACATTCCACAGAAACTAATTATGAAGTTAAACCACAAATTTGGCAATTACACCAAGCGGAATTAAGAAAACACCAAAAAGAAAAATGGTGGGACCCGTTTTAGATAAGGATAATATTTAATTTAATGTAAGGTTAAATGATAAATGTGAAAGCGAATGTTCTTTTTCTACGAGTTAAATAGTCAATTCAATTGGTGTCTTATTTCTGAATCAATTGATGTGTTTTGAAAAAGTAAAAAAATAAGGGTTTAGAAAATTAAACAACGGAAAATTAATTACTGAATTTAAATTATAAATATGTTTAGTATTTTTATTTAAATTAAATATTGAATATAACTAAATAGTCTTATAAAATTTAATTAGTTTTAAAATAATTTATTACCAATGAATAAGTGAAATGGATGAATGAGTTTACATGCTTAATAGTCTTTTTTTTTTTTAAATTTCATCATGTTTAACTTTTCTCAATTCATCCATTTTATTCATAAATTATATAAAATTAACTGAATTTTATATAATGCAAGTGCATTCTGTCCCTATATGAGTATAATGTAAGATATAGGCATAATGTTAAAATTGGCCTTAATGTTTGACCGAATAATTATTTTGGTCTATATTTTTTAAGTATTTTAACTCGACATTTTATTTTTAGGTCAAAATGATCCATCCGTTGATAAAAAATGCTAATCAACTAAAATTAAAAACTTGAAATGACTTGGTAAAGTACATGTTCATTCAATATTTTTATATTTTATACAATCTTATAAATTTATTTTTGATTAATGTGTCATTATGTAAAGTCAGCACATTTATCTATATAACAATGTTATGTCCAGTGGCGGAGCCACGTATAGTTTAGAAGGTCAATTGACCCTACTTGATTTGTTGTGGTATAAGATTTTCAAGGAGTTCAAATAGGGTTTTAAGCAGTTAGTATAAATTTTTTTCATGAAAATATTAGAATTGACCCTACTTGATTTGTTTGAATACGAGGCCAACAATATTTATATTGTAGTGATATGAGATTCCTTGTACCTCAAAGTATACTCTAATCCCGCTATATGAAAATTCTAATTTTACCTCTAGTTATGTATCTCGTCATTTCAAGTTTTTTAATATTAATTAAAATTATTTTCGCTCTAAATTAAAATAATTTTAAAGTAAAGACTAAAATAATTATTTAATTAAATATTAATTTTTTTTGACATAAATATATAAAATACATCGTTGAAAGGTTTGTGATATTTTGATTTGGTTTGGGAAATCTAGAATCGAGAAGTTCAGGGTCAAACTTCGACAATCCCGAAGACATAATTTCTTTTTGGTTTTCTTAGACAGGGAGGATTCATTAGTCAAACTTAATTTATAAAACGAGACTGTCAACCATAAATTCAGCATCTTCTTTTTTGTATTCTCCTCTCCCTTTCTTCTGGTATTCTTTCCTTCTCCCCCTCTCTCTATTTTTGATTTATTTATTTATTTATTACAATTGTTTATTTCTTATTTATGTTTTTATGAGTTATTCTATGGGATTTTTTTACTATTTTTATATATGAGATGGGATTTTGTAGTTAATGTTTTGTTCTTTCTGTTTCTTTTATAATACAATTTATCCTCTGTTTGGAAGGGGAGAAAGAGTAGGTAAATGTAAAGAATCTTTCTTTTCAAAAGCTTCTATACGTTAGTTTTCTTGGATTTCTTTTGTTCTTCTTTGTTCGTCTACACTTTTTAAACTTTTTAAAAAAATTTAACAAAAGCCCAAAAAGTGTTCTTGGCTGCTTTTTTCTTGCAGAGAATCAGTTGTAGTTTCCCTATTTTGTTTCATTTCCTAATCATAATAATTTATATATATATCAATCTATTTTGAAAGATCCTAATGATTGCTCATGGTTGGTTTATCTACATCTACATCTATATATATAATTTCAAGTTCTTTTTTATACTTCGTTATTTTTAGACTCTGACTAAGAAATGGAAGATCATAGCAATCTATGATGTTTGAGCATACTCGGCCTGAGATAGGTTTTAGTGAGTTGGATTTGTGCTAATTTATTGTGAGTTTATTATACAGGTAAAATTGGAACCAAGAGCTAGAAGATATGGATGGGAATGGAAAAGTACACCAAAATTGTGCTAGTGCTGCTAACCCTTACCATGAATGTGGTGCATATTGCCTAGAAAAGATTGCCAATGGAAAGGGATTTAAAGAAAAGGACAAAAAGATGTTAGGTAATCAATCTTTCCCCCTCGTGTCGATTTTCTGAATTTATCTTTACAAAACATGTTATTTCTCCAGAATCCCTTGAAGTTGTTCAATTATAATATTTGAAAGTCGATCATTTCGTTTTAGGAGTTCATAGGAAAACACTGGAGTCCCTTATGCTTCATGAACTGCTGGTTCATGACCGATTTGATGTGATTTACGTAAGGTGGATGGTTGAAATCTAGTGAATGGTTTAGCTAAACTAATACAATTTGATATGTGGAACTAATTAGTCTAAAAAGTGAAGCATCATTGTGTTTCTCGGATGCAGCATCCATGTAGAGGAAGTTTGGTCTATCTTTTATGTGGCCTCTGAAGAACTAGCAGAGACCATGAATCTGGAAAAGATAGCTTTAAGTGTGTGATAGAAAGTGTGAATAAGCAACATGCCATTTTATGTGTCTGGAAAATATCTTTCTTTCCATATCAATTGCAGCTTGGTTAAGTTGAGTACGAAGAATTTTATGTTTCATGTATACCTGAACATTACGGTTCCTTTGGTTCTTGGCTGATATAGACATGTTCTTAAGCCTAACCTAGAAACTTTGGATTTGTTAGCTTATCTCAATGATATCAGAACAAGGTAAAAATCAAAGCTTTGTTGATCAGTTTTGTAAAGACGGATTTTCATTTTCGTTTGTTAGATAACCGCTATGGTAATAAAGTTGTGCGTAGCAAAAGGACTAATGATGGGAGCAGAGCGCAACCAAATTGCCCTAAAGCATCTAATCCTTACCATGAGTGCAATGAAAATTGCAACCAGAAAACTTCCAATGCTGCTACTCTGGGGGCTGGAAAAGAATCAGGTTTTCAATCGTGATTAAAAGTTACTTTATTTTAAGTTTTGTTGATCTTCTAAAATCAGCTGTCTATGTCTCTTTATTTGTTAGATAACCGCAACGGTATAAAACAAGGTGAGCTTATCAGGAAGAAGAATGACGAGGGACGAGTGCGCCAAAATTGCGGAAAGGCAGCAAATCCATACCATGAATGTGATGAAAATTGCTTCAAAAGAAGTACAGAGGCCAAAACAGAATCAGGTTTCTGATGATATGATTAAGAGATTTGTTGTATTTGTACTTGATTAAGATATTCTGTTTTGAGGTATTTTTTAGTCTAATACACTTTTGAGTGTATCTCGGGAATTTGGAACCTGCAATGAGAAGACTGTAGTTCCCACATTTTTATACATGTAAATCCTCTCCTCTTTGGCAGTCTCCTGGTGATACACCAACCAAATATAAAGAAAAGAAGGTTCTAAATTCTCCAATGGTAAGTTCAGATGCAAATACCGAGGATGCAAAAGAAGACGCGACTAGCTCAACCTTTAGTTTCTCAGGGATCATTCGAGCTCTAGAAGACAGCGATCAGGAAGAAGATGTCAAATCTGTTATCTCTGATTCATGTGTATCAGTTGGAAAATACCATGTGAAAGCAAGTATCTCTTCGACCCTACAGTCAATTTTCGATAAACATGGAGACATAGCGGCTAACTGTCAGTTGGAATCAGCTTCCATGCGCGCATATTATTTAGAGTGCTTGTGTGCTGTAATTCAAGAATTGCATTCTACTTCATTCAAGCAACTGACCAAAGCGAAAGTTAAAGAAATATTTGCTGTTCTTAAGGATGTTGAATCTGCAAATATTGATGTTAGTTGGCTACGTGCTCCGCTCAATGAAATCTCGGAAGCCGTGGATCTTGTTAGTCAACTACAAACTTTTGAAGCCAAAAAGGACAAGTACAAAAGTTCGTTAGAATCGGTAAAGAAAGAACTGGAATCTCAAATGGAAAATCTAGCTCAGAAAGAAAAGGAGGCTGCTGATGCTGAGGAACTGGTTGCCAAAACAAAGGCTCGTTTGGATGACATCGAGCACGAGTATTCTCAGCTGGACCAAAGTCTTTCATCTATAGCATCAATCACCGAGAAGTTCAGGGGCAAATCTCTGGCAAATGAGCTCCTGTGATGGCGTTCGCGAAGCAAGACGTTACGGTAGCATTCCGATAACCGTATGTTACATTGCGTCTTATACTTGATAGTGTCATGTCAGTAGTTTGCGTAGAGCAAATAATAATAGGCTTCCATACTTGTTTTTAAGCACTATATATAATCTTAGCCCCAATACATGGTTCATAAACATGGGTTACATTTTGCTTAACCTCAATCCTTATGAACATTTGATTATATATGATTTGTAGTTTGAAATAAACAAGAGTTGAAAACAACATAACCCTGATAATAATCTGCATTCCTTCCTATCATACTAAATACCAATCAGTGAAATTTGCTTTCAATGACTCGATTGCCCACTGGTTCCCACGGGTTATATTTATTGAATTATTTTGAATTAGGACTAAATTAGTAGAATATATAAGTTTTAAGGACTAAAATTATTATTATGTTAGACCTTGTTAGATGTATGTTTGTACGATAATAATCTCATTCCTTGCTATTATACTAAATACCGAACCTTGTTATAAGTTTTGAGGACTAAATTTAATTATTTTTAACGTTCATAGACTTTCCACCCTTAATTTATAATGTTTTTGGACTACCTTACTAAACTACGTAAGCTTACTTTATTTGTTTTAACTATTTTCACAAGAGATCATTTTTGTTAGACGAATTTGCGATTGCATTTTGGGATATGATAATTTTCGAATATACATATATTTTCTCACCTCCTTTACCTAAGATTTTGTCTTGTTTGTACATATTTTTGCATGTACATAGCATAGAAAATAAAGTATTTTTAAATAATTTATACTATTGGTGTAAAAAGTTAAATAATTTATACAAATATGTATTTTTAAATTCAAAAATCTAAATCTCTAATCCTAACTCTTAAGATCTAAACCCTATAATAAAGTTAACACTGAATATATCAAATAATTTTTCAAAAAAGTAACTAATTTCTTCCGATCATTTATAATAAATTATTTTACAAGCAAAGGTAAGCAATTAAATAATACACGCGATAACAAAATTGTTGTTAGTTAACATTATGTCACTCATTCCTTGACCAAATTGATAAACTAAATACCAGAAAAAAGAACTGAAACCCGGCAAAAAGAGCTAATACACTTTGTTATTTCAGAATTTAAAGCCCGATGGCAAACCTTGTCAAGTAACTTGTTTTTTATTGATAATCCATATAATATAGCTGAAGAAGAGAAAACAAAGGTGGTTCAACCCATGGCATACTTGTGGGTCCAGTTTCGAGCCGTAGATTCGTACTTGAATTTGTCAGTTTTGCACAAATGAGCAATCTCCGGGACAAGAGGATCATCGGGGTTCGGGTCTGTTAACAGTGAACATATGGACAGTAAAACCTTTGATATGGTGAGTGCAGGGCTCCATTGTTCTTTGAGAATGTCTAAGCAGATGTTGCCATTGCTGTTTATGTTTGGGTGGTAAACCTTGGTCCTGAAGGCAACCTGAAAACATGTTTGTTGTTGTTGTTAGATAATACTAGGAAACTAACAACAGACTTGGGTGCCTGAATAGTATGTTCAATTTCTCGGTTTTGTCCCGAAAAAAGGAATATGGAATTGTCTGCAATTTACCTTGGGAGGTTTGAATGGATAATCATGTGGGAAATGGACTGTCACAAGGAAAACACCACCATCATAGGGACTATCGTTCGGACCGATGATAGTTGCTTGCCAATGGAACATATCCTCAGCCACAGGACCTGCAAGTGGTTCAAGTCATTAGGTGAACAACAATGAATTCACAGTTTATGGTTCTACCTGCACTGCATGAAGTTGGTGGATCTCTCTGCAAGTCCTTCAGCTCCTTCAATATTCTTTTCGACGCCATTAGAGAAAAGGGAATTCAACAACAGATGTGAATAAGGGAAATTACTTCAGGGACTGGACGACCTTCAAAGGGAGGAAGGTCCTGTATTTAATGGACGAAATGCAAGTGTTGGGAAATAGAGGTCCACCAATTCTTTTTCATACTCATGAAAGTGGGCACAGTATAAATTCCAGAGAAAAAGTTAGCCAGTACAGAATCAAAGAATTTAGAAAAGAAAAACCGTGTCATATGAATTCCACTGAAACTGAAACTGAGTGCTCATTATTTGATTCATGAACGGCAAAAAGATGACATTTGCAATCACCTTTCCCAGTAATCTACAGGGTCAAAGAAGCCAAATAGAATTATTTGCTTCTAAATTTCATTTAAAACTTTCCAAGTCAACCGTATTCGTATCAAGCACCGTATGATAGCCACCACAGGAAAAAGATTCCTTCTTAGCTAAACTGACTTATATGGCTAAGAATCTGAGAAAGCAAAGAAGTTGACAGGTCTAAAGGGGAACCATGGAATATGATCAAAACATCTAGCAAGGTAATACGGATGCAATATTGATCGGACATGATATTCTGTCTTCACAATCTCATTCCTCCCCTCTTCCTCTTATTTGAGAGATCATATAATTCAATGTTCCTGGCAATATTAAATACAATGGAGGGCCAAAGTGGCAATTCAAAACCACACATATATATTAGTAAGTTCCTTTAAATGTGCTTGTTGACAAACACATGAAAGGCCCTTGATATACAAATTCAGATTACAATCCAAGAGAAAAGAAAAGACACATATTTTGATGCTTATAGAAAGTTCCCTAGCTCTGTCAGTTCAGACGATAAAGCAAAAGGAGCTATTTTCTCAAAGTGAGAATAGATAATAGATATGGTGAGAGACTAACAGATTAAGTGGCTAATTGCCCATGGTATCCGGCACCCATATCTCTTCTTTGCATGATCACAATATTGAGCAAGCTTTTTGTGCCTTTCTCTTATTTTTCGTCTTCTTCGGAGGTTGGAGAACCACTTTGATGGCCGCATCAAAGACAGCTTTCACATTCTGTATTTTTTTGGAAGTAATTATCATGAATCTTTTCCAAGACTTTAAAAGATAAGGCTAAAGATAAATTATCCATATATGGTGCTCCAATTAGCTTTCTTAATTCCTCACCCTTTCAGCAAAAAAATAAAATTAGGACATGGTTCTTTTAACTAAAATGACAGCATGATGCCACAATGCAAATAACTCAACCGAAGTACCTGCACTGTGGTAATTGGTACTGCATCAGGGTGATCTATGAAGAACTGCTTATTATCCCAAAGATCTACAGTAAGAAAATGTGGAAGCTGTTAATAAATCATATAGACTGGTGGCTTTAAAGATAAATTTAGCAGTCGTTGATGTCATATCTACATGGGGAACTTTCCACAAGATATTTCCCTGAATATTTACCAAGGACATTAGGAAACTTGGGACGAACGGAAAGTACAGTTTAAGAAATGGAATGCTTTCACCATCTTTTGAAAATGTAACTTCCATTAGATAGTTGCTTCAAAGCTTTCTTTGTTATTCATCTGCCAACATGGTTATAGGAATTTCTTTGTAAATTATAGGATTCATTAGGTTTAACACAACTTATACTATACAGAAAAAGAAATTTATTGCAATAAGAGATGAGGGGAAGGAACAGATAATTGATGAAGTAAAAGCAAAAAATGGTGTAGAATCTAACCAAGCTTAGTCCCAACAAGAATAATTGGAACACCGGGTGCATAATGCCGCAATTCCGGAATCCATTGCAGAATTGAAATAGAGAAGATATTAGCAGAACAAGTAATTTGAACGTATATCATCAAAAAATGATGAGAAAAGCTTAAAAATCTCACTTTCTTAGCAACATTTTCATAGCTGGCTTTGCTAATGAGGGAGAATGCTAGTAGGAAGACATCCGCTCCACGATAGCTCAAAGGTCTTAATCTATTGTAATCTTCCTGGCCTGTTCCACGATAGAAAACAAAGTCAAAACAACCAGAACATTTTAAGACACAGATAAGGAAAAATTACGGGATTCAAACCTACCAGCAGTATCCCACAATCCCAGAGTAACAGTGTTCCCATCCACAACCACATTAGCACTAAAGTTGTCAAAGACGGTCGGTACATAATCCTGTTTCCGAAGACATTGCAGAATGTGGGAAAAATGTTATAATCACCCTGTCCAACAGTCATCTTAAAGCAATCATAACAATGAAGCAAGAACTAGATGATCATGATTACAAAACTAGCATTAATCAATTCTACATGCTCATCACCAAAAACTAGCATTAATCAGGAATAGTTACGGATATAGATAGCATTTTGGTTTCTTTCCTCTTTTTCTAGCAGAAACCTATGCATCTTTGTTTTCCTAATATGATAGCATCAAAACGAAAACAGATCAAATCATTATAAATTGTGAATTATTAAATAGATGCAAGTTTTTGCAGCGAAAATCCCCAAGAAATTGCTTAGTTGAACACAATTTATGAAGAATGATTCAATTAGTCAGACTAATATTCTATATCAAATTCAAGATTCCAATGATAAGTAAAATCAAAGAGGAAAAAGTACAAATAAAGAAGATAAAAAAAGCATCTTTGTGAAAACGTAACATGGACCACCACAAACCAGCATAGTTTCTATTTAGTTGCCAAGAAAATAGGGGAAACAATGAAAATCCAGGTCAAAACCATGCTTAGGGTCAACTTTCCTTGAGTTTCCCACATTTTCTCATGGGAGAAAAGAAAAGAAAGCCTAAGAGCCAAAACTTAGAGTAGGGAAAGTATTGGTGGTATAGGAAATGAGCAGGCAAGTCTTGCCGACGGCACCGTCGCCGACTGTGACGCATTTTATGAACCTTGAAGCACTCATTCTTAGCCACGTGCGATCCGCTGAAGTGAAATACGCTATTTCTTTCTTTCTTTCTTTGATCAGAACTGCATTTCTCTCTTTCTTGTCCAAACCCAGACACTCAGTTGAATAATCCAAAGTCTAGTTGTTGCTAAGGTACGAGAAAGAAAATAAATAGGTTAAACTACATAAATGACCACCATATTATCGGAAAATTTGCGATTTAACCATTATATTTTTTTCCGAAGCAATTAAACTAACAAACTATTAAATTGGCTGCAATGTGACAATCTACCTTTAATAAAATAATTTTGACAATCTACCTTTAATAAAATAATTTAAAATTCAGTCAGGTGGTGACATGAATTGGAAGAAATAAAATGAATTAAAGACTTGCCCATGCTGGAGGCAATAAGGGAACATGTGCAATAGGTTTACCACAGCACCAAACTCACTTCATATGCTTCAAATTACAATACATATTTAATATGTCTGATAATCAGACAGATGCATAATTCAGCTTTTTCTCGACTACCGCAACAACCGAAGGCCATCCCGACAATCATTTGCACTATAAGGTAGTAGTAAAAGCTATGGATATTAGCCCAGAACCCAACACCAAATAGTGAAGTTGCAACCATTCCCACAGTCAAAAAGATCCTTAAATTCATTCTATCACCCCAAATGTCTAGAGAAGTACATTTCAAAAGCGTACATAGCTAGGAACGCCACGTCCAGTTCACCATCCATCGGATCGGTTAAATGGCGCCCAACCATCTTCTAGTTCTCAAAAAATTTTGTTGTTTTCAACAGGTGAACTAAGGTATGTTATCCTCCATGGGAACTTCAAGCCTGTATTAGGTGATTGGGAGTCGAGAGCACTCCTGACGATGCTGGTCGTTTTCCTCCTGGCGTGGTAGCTCATGTAGGTGATTGCTTGATGAATTTGATAGGACAACTTCTTTTTCTTAATGTATACTAAGAAACGAATTCCCAGAGGCTTGCTATAATTTCTCAAAGCAGGCAATGATTCATTCAGAAGAATATGAGAAAGCAGAGCTGCAAATTCATGTCAACAACAACAAGTTAGACAATTATGAAACCTATTAGCATAGAAATCATGATCGCACCCAAATTTAAATAGATCCATAGTTAATGATTCTGCATAAAATAAAATCCAAAGGAATCTTAAAAAATGCAAAAATATATAAGATATGTATTGTATTTTGAAGCATATAACATAAAAGTGAGTTTAATGTTGTGGTAAACCTATTACACTTACTCCTTTATTGCCTCTGCGTGAGCAAGCTTTTAAACCACTTTATTTTCTTCCTCCAAATGTGGTGACACATGTTAGTACTTGATTGGAGGAGGAAAATAAAATTATTAAATTAAATATACTAATTGTCACGTCACTCTTGCTGTTAAGTTCTAACGGTAGATGATCACATTGCAACCAATTTAATAATTTGGTGGTTTAATTGCTTCGAAAAAAAGTATAGTGATCAAATCGTAACTTTATGATAGTATGATAGTCATTTATGTAGTTTACCCAAATAAGTATTATCCTATACACGAGTGGAAACTACAAGCGTCTTAGTTCTAGAGTCTAATGTTTTAATTTATGGTGTAGTGTTTATAAGTTTAGGTGTAGAGGTTTAATATTTAGGGATAGTGATTAGAATTTAGTTCTTCTATTTTGTCTTGTTTCTTTTTTTTCTTTCTATTTTACACTGTTCATTTATTTGACTAACAATTTTTTTTATCTCTCGTCCATTTATCGTCCATGTCGATATGATTGCTGTTGACAGATGATTCAACCACTAATAATCTCTATTTTGCATTTTTAAGATTTGTTTTGCAGGTCTAGGAATTTTGTTTTTTCTTTGTTTAAGAATTCTTTCGTTTTTTATAAAAATGCCTTTTAGTTCTAGAAAATATTTTTTATTTTTATTTTTTTTTAAAATGATTTTTATTTTTTATTTTAAAAAATCTAAAAAAAATACGTTTGATTAATAGAAATGAAAATTTGTTTTCAAAAATAAAAATAGTAGAAATGTGTTTGGTATCTAGTTTTTCAAAATAAAAATTCTTAAAGGTCAAAATAGCTCTCAACGAAAAATTAATTAAGCTCTTATAAAATTTTTACACACAATTTAGCCCTCATAATTCAAATTAAAATCAATCAGACCCTCATAATTCAAATCGCGATCAATTTAGCCCTCCTATGACGTTGACCGTTATACTTGATTGTTAACTCAAAAACAATCATTAGGATAGTGACTTGTGGTACACCTGAAAATATTAAAAAGAATCTAAAAAATATATTTAAAATAAACTCCTCTACAACTACCCATCTTAAAATAGTTTTCTAATTAATTCCCCTCCACAACTACTGTCTTCACTTGGATCTATTGAAACAATGTGGAGTTAGCATGGTTTTGAGTTAAATCTGACATCTCCAAGTTTTAACATCCATTTTCTTCTCAAAACACGTGGTTTGTTAAGAATTTTTTTTCCCTAAGAAATTAGTAAAATTTCAGTAAAAAAATTTGATTCACATGGATTGGAGGATGACTGGATAGGGGATCTGCAAAAACTATGGTAGTTCTCATAGTAACGATAACAGACGAGGTTTGAAACTTGAATTAAAAAATCAATAAAGACCAAATCGAAAAAAAAAATCAAAACTATGATTGTTTTGAAATAAAAAAATAGTAAATGGAAAAATTAGAAAATATTTTTAAAATTATATTTTTAGAATTTTTTAATATTTTTTACATTTTAATAACGTAACACTTTCAGAGTGTGCTACGCGTTATCATTTTATCAGTTTTCAATAAGTTTGTGGTCAAAATTGGTCAACCGTTACGTAAGGACTAAATTGAGTGTTTTTGGCCAATGAGAGCTAAATTGGGTGCAAAAATTCAATAATGGATTAATTGAATTTTTTTATTTTTTGTTGCGGACTAATTTGATCTTTAAACCAAATAAAAAATAATTACTCATTAAATAATTAAATTAAAGTATAATTATTAAAATATTATTATAATAAAAATAAAATATGATTAAATAAACCAAACTTCTAAAATTGACATTAGAAGAATTCAAACCCGAATTAAATAGAGTTAAAATTTAAAAACCCTTATTTTCATGTTTTCCACATTTCTAAAACATTTTCAATGAAAATAGTGAAAACATCTTTTTTGTATGTTTTCAAAATTTCACTATTTTTGTTTTCGTTTTTTAAAAATTATTTTCAAAATTTACAACCAAACATATTTTCTTTAACATTTTCTATTATTTCAAAAAAATAAAAATAAATATGCCTTTGTATTCCCAAAATGAAACGGACCCTAAATATTTTATCTTGTCTAGTAGACTCGTACAAATTTTAGTTTTATTTTTGTAAGTTTTTTTTATCTAAAACTTGATTTTGTCGAAGCCCTTCTAATAATGGATGCTTAGTGCCTTAGGGCTCGTTTAGGAACGAGTTTAAAACAGCTTCTGGGTTAAAAGGCTGGTTTGCAACGCAAAGCAATAAAGAACGCTAAGCTTTTGAGCATAAAATTACGGTATTAACGTCCGTTTCGAGCTAAACTGAAAAGCTAAATTTTATGACTTTTGCGTTAATTGGAAAAGCGTTTGAGAGAATTTACGTTTTTAACCATCAAATTGCTTACTGCATCCTTTATTTCTTTGTTTGTTTGGTCTTTTTCATTCACTCTTTGACTACTTATATTAATTTATTAAATCATAAATATGCATATTTATTTAATATTTAACTGATTTCCACTTTTATATTTAATTTATCCATTTTTTCATTCCAGCCAACTTTTTATATTTAAAATTATATAAAATGTATATTTTATTCATCAAAATATTACTAATAATTTGCCATAATTTTTTATTTTTAAATTAATTTATTTCATATATTATAATATTTACAAATTTAAACGTAGTAACTTAATTTATTCTTTTACTTTATAATATCATGTCTAAAATGGAACACGTATAATCATTAAAATATATATATTTATAAAACATTTTTATAATAATTTAAGACGATATATTTTATATATTACAACATTAAATTTTTTTGAATATTATTTATATATACATATATATAATTTACAATATCATGTCTAAAATGATCATTTATCTTCTTAAAAGCAGTTTTTGACATTAATGCTAAACACTAAAATCTTACAACCAACTTTTTAAAATCTCGTTTTAAAATCTCTTTCTGACAATACTTTTAAAAATCACTTTTCAAAAGCAATGCTAAACTAGCCCTTAGTCGACGAGATGCTAGTGAGCTTTTATCTCAAGCATTGATTTATTATATGCAAAAACTACTCCATACAACTAAGGGTGGAGCCAGAAAATTATTTAAGGGATGTCATTTTTCTTGTATTGTAATTAAGGGGTGTCAATTATTTATAAATGAGTGTCATTTATTTATTTTTTAAAATATTTTTTTATATAAATTATATAGGAAAAAAAATTTCCTAACAAATTTTGGGGTGTCATTTGACCACTTATGGGGTCAGGTGGGCATACAACCGTATAGGTTTAGATCATATAATTTATATAAATTACATAAAATTTCCAATGAATACTTTTAAGAGATAACGTGTATTAATTACATAAAAATCACATATCTGTATTTATTTATTTGTTTTTTTAAAGTTTAGTATAAATATTATGGATGAACAGTTAATAATTTCCTCCATATGGGGAACAACCAGGCTCTTGGGGATTTTTTTGCCCTAATCTGAACGCAACTGGCAGAATATACAGCTTTGTTTGAAAGCCAAAGAAGAAGAGTAGTTGAGACACGAGACAATCAGTAACCATAAGCAAAAACCAACAACTTGTAGAGCAGTTAGTTAAAGTTTTATACGTAATCTTAGGTCATGCAATATTTGCTCCTTCAATATATCTCTCATTTCTTTACTTTAATGTATTTATACACTTCAAATATACATATATTATATGAAATATACCTAGTTTGAACTTCTTTCTCATGCAAGCACTGCATTTCACCTACCAAATAACAAAAACAAAACCAGCTTTCTTTCAACATATAAAACTGATGCAACAATGACAAGGGGTTCATTAAAAATCGAGTCTTTCTTGGTTTTAGGGTATTAAGATTTTGTTCTTTCTTTTGGTTTAAGGATGAGGTAAGTGTGTGTTTGAATTGGATGATGATGCAGTTAACCATTGCTATCAACTCCACCTTGTTTGCATCTTTGGTTTTCTTCTTTCTTCTGTCTTGCATTGTCCGTTTGTTGTTTTTCCTGTTTCATTCAGTCAAAAGAAGCAACCCCTTTGGTTTCGGAACTTGTAAGAGATTTCATTCCGGAGTAATATTCTACCAGGTAATTGCTTGTCTGATTTCTGACAAGTTTCTGGTTAGCTGATGGAATTGTTCAACACCCTTTTTCTGATGAATTCCATTGAAGGTGATTAGGATGAACATTTTTCAAAACCTGATGGAGAGATTAAGGCAGCTGGTGGGTCCTAAAGGATGGGACTATTGTGTTCTCTGGAAACTGAGTGATGATCAAAGGTTAGAGTTTGAATCATAGACTCATGCATACATATGTTTTATTGGTTGGCCTTCCCGACCCGCGTCACACACCTGACTTTGGCGGGTGAGTCTCCCGGCGGGGTTTTCTGCGGCATACATACATAGGTTGATGAACATTGTTTGTGGGGGATTTTTTTCAGGTTTATTGAATGGGTGGATTGTTGTTGTGGTGGAACTGAAAGTATTGAAAGTGGTGGAGAGCTTCAATTTCCTGTTACTTCAGTACTCCTTCCATGCAGGGATGTGATGTTTCAGCATCCTAAAACCAGATCCTGTGAATTGCTAGCCCAACTTCCTTCTTGCATGCCCCTAGATTCTGGGTATTCTTGTCTTAACGTTTCTCTTCTTTCTCCTACATCTTTTATGAGTGTTTTTGATGAGTTTACTTACACTAAACAGAAGTCATGCACAAGCCTTGATATCAAATCAACCCAAATGGTTAAACTTCTCTAATAACTCAGATTCAAATGTTCTAGAGGTTAGTAAGCCTTATTCTTTAATAATTTACAAAAAAAAACAAGATGTTTGATCTTCTTACAACCTTTTTTGCAGGAAATAGTTGGAACTAGGATTTTGATTCCTGTTGCAGAAGGACTAGTTGAGCTTTTTGTTGCCAAACAAGTATGTTGTTTTTGTTGTTTTTCTATGATCCATAAATGGACATTTTAATCAAATTTAAATGTTTCCAAAACAGGTATGTGAAGACCAAAATGTGATGGATTATATTGTGGCCCTCTGCAACATCTCATTAGAGCAAAGCTCAATGATGAATTCAAGTTGCATGGATACACATTTCAATGTACTTAGTACTCAAGCATTGAATGAGAATGATGAGAAGGATCCCATCAATCATTTCCGACCGCCGTCGGCGACGACACTTGAAACTCTAAACCTACCATACGACATCTCGGTCGATCAAATCCGATCAACAAACACCCTGCAGCAGTATGGATGCATGGAAGGGTCTCATGATGTATTCCTTTCAGACAAAGTTGTTAATCCACATCAAGAGATGGATCCATTGAATTCAATGATGACCAATGAATCAATTGTTATCCAAGGGAATGAAAAGGACTCTATAAAGCAAGAGAATGGACGGTCGGATTCGATTTCGGATTGCAGCGATCAGAATGATGATGAAGATGATGCAAGGTGCCAAAGGAGAGCAGGGTCCAAAGGGCAGTCCAAAAACCTTGTGGCTGAGAGAAAAAGAAGGAAGAAGCTTAATGAAAGACTCTATGCTCTTCGATCTTTGGTTCCCAAAATCTCAAAGGTATATACTTAATTATCAACTGTCTTAACTCTTATGTAACTTCAGACCAAAAACAGACATGTTTTGACAATTGACACTGTATATTCTTTATTGTCAGCTTGATAGAGCTTCAATCCTTGGAGATGCGATTGAGTTTGTGAAGGAATTGCAAAACCAAGCGAAAGAACTCCAAGATGAGCTTGAAGAACATTCGGATAACGACAATGGTGCTAAGAAAACAAGCACGAATGGAGTCCATAAAAAGTTCCAATCTGAGATTTTCTTACAAAATGATCAAATCCCTGTATATTCCAACAATGAACATGATAAGGGACCCCATAGCTTTCCTGTCTCAAAGGTACAAAACCAAGACGTGGACCTTTGTACAGACAAGACACAACAAATGGAGGTAAAATCAAGTACACATATATATTCTGGTGATCCTTTTCTTGGTGTTTAAATGGTAATTAAGAAACCAAGATGGAATGTTTAGGTACAAGTTGAAGTTGCTCAAATCGATGGAAACCAGTTTTTTGTTAAAGTTTTTAGTGAGCACAAGCCAGGCGGGTTTGTAAGATTAATGGAGGCTTTGGATTCATTGGGGTTGGAAGTAACAAATGCAAATGTAAACAGCTTCAGAGGCCTTGTTTCAAATGTTTTCAAAGTAGAGGTAATTTATTTCAGAACATGACATGCATATATGCATAGAAACATGCTAAAATTTCCATGTCTGGTGTTAGAAAAAAGACAGTGAGATGGTTCAGGCTGATCATGTGAGGGAGTCATTGCTGGAGCTAACCCGAAACCCTTCAAAGGGGCTGTCGGAGAACAAGGGTGGTGTGGAATGTAATTATCACAATCAGCAGCAGCAGCTCCAGAATCAGCATATCAGTTCCCATCACCACCAGCTCCATCACTTCCCAAAGCAAGTGCCATGATCTTCATCTTTCTTTAGCTTATAATGTTTATGGCGTTTCATCAGGACATTTAATTTCCTATAATAATATGCTTGCTGCAAGCATTTCAGTAGGCATGCAGATAAGACCATCAATGGTTAATCTGTTTCATTAGTTTCTATGTTAAGCTTTGCTGAATCAATCAAAGAATTTAAGACTCGCACCGAATCACTGATCTAAGACTGGATGCATTTTTCTCTCTCCTGTTTTCTGCTTAACATGTTCTGGAACTGGAAATACCAATGGGTGTTCATAATTCTTACAATGGTTTAATGGCACAAATGTCCATGGTAATTTGTTAAATTTATCAATGTAGTGTTTGTACTTTCTAATGGTCTAATTTACTTCTTATATTTTACTTATGTGTTCTAAAATGTCCTCTAAGGCTTAATTGATGACGTGGAAGAGACATGCGTGACACCCTCATCTATAGCTACGTGGCAATTTTTTTCTTCTAAAAGTCACTTAAAATCAAGGGGTTTAGAAACAATTTCACACTTTTTTTTTCTCTGTCCAAAAAGAAAATGACAAAAAAAACAGGGCATGGAAACAATTTTACCCTTTTCTTTTTTATTTTATCTTCACTTCTCTTTTACGTTTTAAAAATCCTTTTTTGATTCAGAACGTTAACATCAGAAGGTTGGATTGGATGACCAAAATATTAATTAACTAAAATGATAAAATTCTTTAATTTTTAGTATTTTTTGGTGTCTTTTTTTATGCTCCACGATAAATGTTTTGTATCCGTGCGAATTAGCACATCAATGCTTAATTTGGCAAAGCAAGATTTAACCTAGGGAGGATAATGAGCATGACCGGCTCGCGAGCTATTTGGGCTCGGCTCGAGTGAGCTCGACTCGAAACCTTAACAAGCGGAGCCGAGTCGTTCGGCTCGAAAAACTCGTGAACAGGCTCAAAATCTACATATGCACTAAAAGTAATATATTTAGCAAAAGAAAAGCAATAAAATAAATTTGGAAAAATCTACTAAAAGTAAATTAACTAACATAAATTGAGCATTTTCTTTAGTTGGTTGTTGTTTGATTTTATATTTTCTTTAATTATGTGTTTCTATTATAAGAATATTTATTAATTATTTAGATTAATCTAATTTTGGAAATGGATCTTTAACAAATCTCTTATAGAAAGACTAGCAAAATTTTTCATTTTGAGCCGAGTCGAGGCTGACGAGCTTCAAGCCCAAGTCGAGTCCAATAGTATTGTTTTCGAGCCGAGCTCGAGCCTAAAATTCCGAGCTCGGCAAGCCTCGAACCCGAGCCAAGCCCAACTACACTGTTTCAGAGCCGAGCCTGGCCAAGCTCGGCTTGTTATCACCCCAAGTAGATGTCATTTAAAGATCCAAAATGAGGTTTTCAAGATTTATTATCCCATGTTGGCAACAAAAACTTCAGATTTGCACAACTTTGAATCTGCTCTAAATTTGATGCAAATACTAAATCTAATATCCAAATTATAAAATTATCCAAATAAGTAATATCCCAATTTAAACGATAGTATAATATTGGTATCCGATTTTTTACTAGGGAATTTCAAAGGAAAATGCACAGCCTGGTGAAACCATCATATGGAGGATAAATTGTCTTTGGCATGTCACTGAGTTAAAACTCGTCGTCATCTTCCTCTGCAATGTGCTTTGCAAGCTCTTGCTCCTGTTGTTGTCTTTCTCTCCTCTTCTCAGCACTTTCCTTTTCCTTGTGGGAGTTCGGTGGGAAACGAAGCGCGCGCACTGCCTCATTATGCATATTGAGGCAGAAAGCAATCCTAGAGTTGAATGCCATTTGAGGCTCATTTGTAGAGTAGATGTCTCCGGTCTCCTTTGAAAGCATACATCCATTTGCATGATCCAACGTCGCATCGATAGCTCCATCTCGGATTGCCTTGGATACTATGCTCTCAGCATCAGCAACAGATTCCAATCTAAGCTTCTTGGCAACATCAACCAGTGAGATGCGAGAATATGAGATACTTATGTTGCGTAGCCCAGTCCGAATTACGTTATGACGCAGCCTAACAATCAAATTCTGCGTCCGGTCTGAACTGAAAGTACTTGAGAACTTCTCAGCAACAGATTTGAAAAGCTCCAAATCCCCAATGCGTACACCCTGAAAATTCATGCAAACATTTTCTGTGATCTCAAAACCAGTAATAAAATCTTGGAACTTCTTCACATGATCCTGGTTTTTGTACTAAAATTTGTAATTTATATAATAACAACACAAACTTTCTCCATTTGTCAAACTCACATTTGTCAGTTCAAAGTATGGCCTCAATGCTTTCTCCATTCCTTTCTGCATAAAAACAGTCCTCTCAGGGATTTCTCCGAGAAGTAATCTGACGATGACTGCCCATTTGTTGCATTGAATCCGAAAACCAAGGGCAGCAACAGGGGCTTTCCGAGCAGCTTGGAGAAGACACTCTTTGGCATCTGTGTACTCCAATTGGATTGTCCTAATCTTCCCCAAGTAAAACAGGTAGCGGCAAAACTGCAGAGGAGAACCTTCGCCTTAGGATATGAAATCTAACTATGATGTTTTTGTATCTATAATCATAATCATAAGTTACAGGAACCTCCAGGCAAACATTTCGTAACCATATAAAGCAAATTAGTTGGCTGAAATGAAGTGCACAATATCCGTGACTTACCTGCTGATTTGAGTGGGCTTCAAATCTAGGTGCCTTTGATCTCAGTTTCTCGGCTTGATCATACAAATTGTAATGGAGGTAATTGCGAAGTAGCAAATTGAGAAGTGTCTCCTACACGAGAGCAACATCCAAATATAAGACACTAATATCAGAGATATACTTGCTCAAATATTTGAAAATTTACCTGACCCAGCTCGTCACGGCGCAATGTTGCAACCCGATGCAGGGCTAGAAGGTTACTGTCAATAAAACATCATTATAATTAGACCTTGAATGTCATACTGTACTTCCTGATCATGTATGCCAGAACCAAAAATGCCGAGATTTCTTAAAAAACACACACATCGGAACACATACCAAAGAGAGCATATGATAAAAGCTAGATTTGAATACAATAGAGCTCACCCCCTAATTTCAGCAAGATCACCCGTGAGCTCATAGGAAAGAGAGTAATAGAAATACAGCCGAGAAGCTAGAACATCGACAGTCCTCCTGTTGATATTCTTCAGCCGGGCAATGCTTGCAGAGGAACATGCTTTGGCCTGAAATGAGATAATATTATGTACAAGGAACAGAAAACATCCGGATCAAACTATTAGCTAATGTACCTCATTGTATTTCTTCTGATCAATCAGAAATATCAGGACAAGCAAGTAGCAGTAGATTTCGAGTTCCGGCAAGGAATGTTTAGCAGGAGCTTGAGCAGCAGAGGTTGCAGTGTCAACTTCCATCTCATTCTCATCTTCCTGACACCAACATACAACAATTGAGTTCTTAAAACTTAAAATAACAATAAATACAAAAGTTATTAAATTTTGAACACTCAAGAGAAAATTAATGGTAAATCGGAGAAACTAGATTCATTTCCTAGACATCAAAACCACTGCAGCAGACATGAACGCCGCATCAAAAAATTACCTTAGGAAGATAAGAAGAAAGTCGAGTAAAGGCCTCGGATCCAGGGATAAGAGCGAAATTTAGAAATGCGGAAAGCACAGATGCCTTCAGCTTCCGCCGTAAAGCCATGGTAAGTCTTATAGCCCGCAAAAGACGGCGAACTTCACGGTCATATGCACCGGTCTCTATCAAAGACGCAATTTCCTTCAAATCTAACACAAACCCATTAAAAATTAGTCAAATCCCAGAAAAGCCCATAAACATTCAATTCAATATAATCATTAGATAAAAAAGGGGTTAAATTTCTATCAAAAAGATGCGCGGAAAACACGTAGATGATTGAACTAACGATGCAAAGTGGAAGGGGTGGAGGAAGGAAGGGAATTGGAAGGAGCTGCTTGCTCTTTCATCTCCACATCTTGAGTCATTTTCGAAAATCTGAAGAAATGCAAATTGAAACGAAAATTGATGTAAAGAAACTCAGATTAAAACAAAGCGTGAAATTTTGATTAAGTAAATGCTTAAATGTCAAAAACCAAAGGTGATTAATAAAAAACTGACCTTTGAATTTTGATTTGCGAGAGGAAATGCTATGTTGGGGGCAATCGATAGCCGAGACTGCAAGGTTTAGAGTTTAAACTCAGTTTCTTTCGCAGAAAGTCAGGAGAGAAGAGCAGGAGAAAGAGAAAAGAACGAAACGACGCCGGTTAGATCAAATTATTTCATGCCGATAGAAATATGAAAACATTTTTTAAATTATTTTTAAAACAAAAATAATAGTGTTAGTATGTGGGTGCAGGGATAGACGCAACATTTTAGGTTAAAGAAGCGAACCTATAAATTTTTAGGGGAGAAAAACTTATAAAAAATTAGGGTAAAGAAAATAGATTTTTTATGAAAAATATAAAAAAGATTTATTTTTTTAAATCGTATAAAAATTTCAAATTTTTAAGAGAGACTGCCCCGAACCATCTATGTGTGAATGTGCTTTCTTTCACCTTTCATCTTTTCTAGTCTCTTGATCTTTCATCTTCTTGTACATCCCCTGCTACTTGTGAATATTGTCCTTATAAATAATGGCATGTAAAATTCTAAGTGATCTTTTTCATTTTATGTGTATCTTTTTGTTCCTCTACTTTCATACATTATACTTCAATAGTTTATAACATGTTACAAAATGAAAACGTTAGTGATGTTTTTGTAAATTTTCAAACTGCACTGGTGTAAAGAGAAACTATCCAAACTTTAGTGAGACGTTTATATAGTTTACCCATTTCATTTAAAAATATATCTCGTATTAGAAAAATTATTATATGATCCCGGCTCACCACGTAACCTATGGTCTATTCCACTAAAAATCAGCCAACTGTTTTTTTTTTCTCATGGTATTTTTTTCAAAGATGAATTTCACCTTTTTATGTCATGTAAATAGGTTGTGTGTGGTTTATATAAAAGCTGATTATGAATGGATTGTGACTTGGAAAGAAAAAGATTAGGTGATTGATTTTTAGTGAATGAGATCATAGATGACGCGATGAGCCGAGTCCATAAAATAATTTCTCACCGTATTCGCATGCGGAAATGAGTAACATGGATGGCAGTGGCTAATACAAGCAGCTACCGGTAGAAAATCCACCAACAATTCAGTAGGAATGCATGAAAGTTTCACTATATTCTATTTGTAGTTTTGTACAACATGCAATGATACAGATCCTAGAAATACTTGATAATGATCATGCGAATGAATAATTACAGGTTTTACAATTTTAAATTCCATAAAACATTCTCTAATTCCTACCTTAGATACAGAGAAACCAAGAACTGGGAGAAGAGTATGAATTCACTGACGACGGTGGCCGGAGAGTGTATTCCGAGAAATGGGACAATATCCACCTGCAACCAGTTCTCAACAGCAGATCCCACCACTGCACCAGCAACAAGCCCCCCTATAGTAATCTATGTAGCCTTACCTGCAAAGATAAGGAGCAAAAATAATGAAATGAATCCAAACACAAGTTTAAACAAATTCGAAATTTGTACAATTATGCAGTCTAATCTGTTGGCATGCTTTAGCAGAAAGGGCCATAAAATCCAATGGCATGCCAACTTCCCTTTGCTTTCAAGGACTTCAATGGCAAAGCCTAAGTTCGACTCGAGGAAAACAGAAAAGGTTAGCTCAAAGAGAGAAATGAAATACAGAATGATTAGAAAACCACTACAAATCTTCTTCTATGCACAAATCAATTTCGTAGTAAACCGACAACATCATATATTCATTTCACCATTATATACAACGTTTTCACTCAGTAAGAAGCAGCAGCAGCAGAAGCAACCCGAAACCCCCGATGGGTTCTTCTGCTTTTCTCTTTTACTCACCTTCATCGTTTATTTGGTTCAGATGGAAAAAAACAAACACATAGCAAGTAGCAATTACTGGACTTTCATATTTGACAAAACTAACATATAATTAAAATTTGTACAGCAAGCAATATAATCCATATGCAAGAAACCTCATTACCTAACTTCACATTCTTTCGGGTAATAAAATAAAAGGAAGCTCCAAAGCTACTTGCTATGATAAGCCCTGGAACGTCAGGTCCGGCGTAAGGAATCACTGAGGACGTAGAAGCTCCATTCACATAAGTTAGAACCATAAGAGCTCCATATACACCAGCTTGTATGCCCAACTCACTAGAAACAGGAGTTTCAACTGAAACAGATAATTTTTTCACAGTTGTTTGCACCCACCGAGGCATTGATCCCACCCCGGGTGGATTAACAGGCGTAACATCTGCATATCTAATGCTTCTGTCCACAACTTTCCCGGCCTGTCGTTGGGTTAAGCTCCGCATGAGCAGCATATCATATGCAGCCTCAACCTAAAACATAAACCACAAAAAATATAGACAAACCATACCGGAACCGATTTCGAAAACATACAGTTCACATTTCTCAGGTAAAAAACAACCAACCGGTGTTCCTTGTCTATAGGATCTTCTTAGTTAAGTGAACACAGTTGTAGATGAACCACCATAAGCATCATAATTTCACTTAATGGCAACAATTTAACAAGCATTTGTCTAATCTAGAAAATGGGAAATGTCCATCAAACACCATCCTAGTAGATAGAACACTAACATATGGCAAATTACATGCTATAAAGAACATTTTTTTATGGGAAGCTGTAAAGAAAAATAGTTACTCTAAATTGACACTATAAACTCAAATCCCAATTTTGAGAACATAAATAAATGTAGGAATTTGCAAATTTACATAGAGAAGATTGGAAATTCTAACAAGTAGCAAAATGAACAAATTTACAGAAAAAAAGTTGAATATTTTATCACCCAAATCATTTGAAGTTTAGAAATTTCTCAAATTGAAAAAAGAAAGTCAATGAATTAACCTGAGCAATAGCTTCCTGGTCATCCTTAATGGAGGCAACAATCGAGTTCTTGGCGCGAAGAATATCATCAAAAGAAGCACTTTCGGAGACTCCAAGGAGCTTGAGCGCGTTCTCAACAGACATCTCGAACGGAGCCGAGTCATCAGCTCGTGAACCAGCTCGAGCGGCTAGTATTCGCCGGGCGTGGAGGATTGGCGCGGCTCTCCAGCGCTCGGTCTTCGCGGGTTTAAAAGACGGGTGGGTTTGGTTGACCGGCGGTCTAGGAATAGGGGTGCCTGGAGTGAGACGGTTTGGCCGGACGGAGAGTGTAGTTGCGGCCATTTTTGGAACACAAAATGAGAAAAATGTCTTCTTTTACTTTGGGGCCTTGGGGGACAATCAATCAAGAATATAAGGTGAATTTAATCAGACATGGAAGGGGAAAAAAAAGCTTATGCTTGCACTTGGGTCGGGAGTATGTTTTCTTTTGATTAGGACCGTTCGATTGTCTGACCAAATGATTCTTGTAAATATTGTTCTTACAATTAGTGCATTAAAATTCCAGGGAATTACAGCCAAACTGTCGTTAACAGTTCTCAGTTCCTAGTGGCATAGCAATTAGCATGGCTTAAGACAAAAGAGAGGATATGTTAAAATCAAAGGGAAAAAAACCACTAAAAATTTGTGGCCATGAGAGTGAGCACCATGTGTACACGTCTCTATTTTCTGGACACTCCCTTAAGCAAGCAAAAGAGAGAAGGAAAATTCATTGGGGGCAGTTGAAAGGCGTCACTTGTTGAAGAACAAACGTCGACAAAACCATGTTGGCTATGAGTAAATGGTTCAGTCCGACACCTTTTATGTCAAACAGATATAGTAAGAGAGTTCGGTTTTTCGGCAGAGCTGATTCCGTTCGAGCTCATGTCGATGGAGGAGGAGACGACAACAACAACAACAACAACAACAGTAAAAGCAACGACAAGAGGAAGAAAGTTGTTGTGGTTGGCTCGGGGTGGTCTGGTCTCGGTGCTGCTCACCATCTCTGCAATCAGGTTCTTGTTATATTGCTTATAGGGGGAATGTTGCCTTTCCTTGATTAACTTTCAGTTTTGGTTTTTAACGAGGCGACCGTATGACGTTTCGTTGTATATCCTTCTTTATAATATACGACTTTTGATGAGCAAAAAAAAAAAAACTCAGTTTTGGGATTTTTTTGTTTGTTTTGTTTCAGGGATTTGATGTTACTGTTCTTGATGGAGGTGATGGTATTGGCAGTCCAGATAATGTCGGTATCCAAGGTAATTGAATCATACAGATGCAGTGTAAGCAAATAACAGAAATCCATATTCTTATTAGTACTCTTTTGGAGATAAAACTACTTTTTCCATTCGCCAAAAAAGGCATGGTTTTCCCATGGATAAGAATTGACCATGAGCTTATCACTGTGAACTTTGTTTCATATGAATCCCATTTTCTGTAACTATAGGCTAAGTTAGCAGTAGTGCATGACTGCAATGTTACACACACAAACCAAAGTCTTTGTTCTCGATTTTAAACTTAGGGTCTGTTTGTTTCACTGGAATTGGTTTTCTGGAAAATGATTTAGTAAAATGAATTACATTTGAAAAACCGCTTCCAGAAACCATTTATGTTGTGCAGTAGTATAATTTATGTTGCTAGAAGATTCTCTCATTGAAGATTGAGGACTAATCTCCAGTTTTTTTTTTTTTTGGGGGGGGGGTTAGGGTTTTGGTATCCCTATAAAAATATAGCTGGACAAGATCTGCACAGTATTCAGGAGAAGGATTGGAGGTATTTACTGTTAGTTGCTTTGTCAGTTTTTTTGAACAAACAAGCCATTGCAACTGATATAACAGCTGTTATAATTGCATCCTAAGTAGTTTCCACTATCAGTGCAATAAGTTTCTCTTGTCACTATTAGAAGAATGACTGTTAATACTAAAAACTAAGAAAGTGTGATATTTCTCCCATTGTGAAAACCTTGTTGGAAAGTTAAATATCTTTTGGTTTTCTAAACAGATTCAGGATAACTCTGCAGGTCCAATTTCCAGTATACCAGGAACTCCCACAATTGCCAACTCCATTAGGAACCTTATACCACACTCAAGTATTTCTTAATTCCATCTTCATGTTTTATTTGTTAGACTGTAAAGTCAGATAGTTCTCTCTACTAACATTCGGAGATTGTATCATATTTACAGTTTGTCAGGCTCCCGTTCGTGGATCGATTATCATCACTTCCTCTGATGGCTGCAGGCAAGCAGTAATGATAACTTGATGTTTTAAATGGTTATTTTTTATTGCAATCTTTCTTTGCCTTCATCTTATTTCAGTCATCAGCTGACCACTCCTTCTGTTTCCAGTAATTGACTTTGACAACACTGATGTTGCCTGGAAAAAGTATGATTCAAGTAAGGATTCGCTTTCCGTAGTAGAATCCATCATTGAATGATTAGTTGTTCCTTCTATTGAATGAATCAAAGATGAACTTTTCAAGTGCCTTATTCAGAGCTTTAACTGGTAGTTACTGCAAGGGAGCTTTTTAAACAGTTTGGATGCTCTGAGAGGCTCTATCAGGATATTTTCAGTCCATTACTTCAAGTGGGTTTGTTTGCCCCAGCAGAGCAATGTAGTGCTGCAGCAACTCTTGGACTGCTATATTATTTAGTTCTTGCCCACCAGGTTTGATTGTTGAAATTCTTTTCTGCAAATGTTTTCAACCTCTGCAAAAGGATTTGATTACCATGTCAAATGTATGTTTAACCTAGTATTGGTGAAAGAAATCGAATAGAAACAGTAATAGATGAGACTTTCTCTCATTTGATGATCAGTAATCTTGAATAATGTTACCGAATCCTTAATTTGCTAGATATCACTATTCTTGTAACATGTTGATATGATACTTGGTCTTGTATTTGTTCGTTACTCAAATTGACTCAGTGGAGTTTTATTTTATGGATGGTTATAGAAACATTTCGATGTAGTATTTTGCCGTGGCACCACTACGGAGAAGATCTTTGAGCCATGGGTGGAGTCTCTGAAGGCTAAAGGTTGTGAAGTGCTGGAGGGTAAAACGGTGACAGATTTCAACGTCAACGAGGAAACAGGTTGCATAACAGAAATAGTATGTGGCAAAGAGACCTACAATGTTGATGCAGTTATCTTAGCTGTCGGGATCGCCACACTTCAAGAAATTATCAAGAAAAGGTTTCCCATTCTGGACTCTCCTTTCATAGGATCCATTTTCATGTCATATATTCTATAAGTTTGAAGCTTGTTGATACCCCTAGCTTAAGTTTGGTTTAGGTTTCTGATATGTTGATAGCAAGCTTAATGTTCGATGTTTTAATTAGATGGTCAACCATGCTTTATGTTTTCTCCACATCTTTAGTGGAGTTTTAGTGCTTCAGTTGACTGCTGTTTTCAGCTATCCTGTATAACCGGCAGTTGAGTTCTGTTTAGTGCAGCATTATGTAAACGGGAAGAGTTTCTGAAAGTTTTGAACTTGGCTGGCATCGATGTGGTTACCGTCAAGTTACGGCTGGATAGGAAGGTCTGTGCACAGATCATCCCTTGTTTTTCTAGTATGGTTACCGTCTAGTAGATCTACTACTATATTGACTTAAAACTGGTTGTCTGCTTCGATGATATGTCTAGGCACTTTTCTGATATGCACTTGCAATATGTTCTAGAGAAATTTGACTCGGATATACTTAAAACTGATCATTCTATCATATCAGTACCAAAACAACTTCCCTGTGTGTGTGTGTATATATCATGTTTCGATCAAGACTATGCTTTGACAAGGTGATAAAGTTGACATTATGTATTGAATATGTCAGGTTTTCATCCCGAATCCAAGCAACGCTTGTGCTGGATTTGATGATCTATTTGGGTGTACCTTCTTTGACTTGAACGCAATTCACGATGAGCATAAAGGTGATACGGAAACCACATTAGAAGCTGATTTTGTAAGTTTTTGCATTCAAACATGGATCTTATCTTTGTCATTGGGAGGAAAGCATTTTGAACCTTCCAGCTTGACATGCAGTATCATGCCAATGAGTTGCTGCCTTTGAAAGATGAACTTGTAATTGAAAAGGTTATGCCATATCTTTCAAAGTGCATAAATGGCCTTGAGAAAGCCAATGTGGTGGACAAAGAAATCCGAAGGTTTCCGAAAGGATTGACTCACTTTTTTCCAGGTGAGCAACCAACAGCCTAATCGAATTGAACTGTAACATTGTGTGTATGAAGGGAACAATGAAGGCATGTTTTGCCAAATAATTTATAACTTCAGGCTTAAAAATTACTCTTGCAACATGTTTAAACTACCCGAGGAAGATTATGATGAGGATGCATATATGGAAGAAAGCCTATAAATAAACCCGATCAACATTGTCTTATGCCGATTTCAGACCTTTTTAAAGCATTCTGCAATATGTTTAGATGCTTTTGGACGAAATCAACACCTAATTCTGTGTTGTTGCTTCTTGAAAAGGTTCGTACAAGTACATGATGCGTGGATCTACATCGTTCCCTAATTTGTTTATGGCCGGAGACTGGATTATAACCCGACAGGGTTCCTGGTCACAGGTTGCTTTTGTGATCTCAAACTGCATATCATTTAGCAAGGGACTTTGATAGCATTATATAACCGGTTTGAACATGTTTTTCTGTTGCTTTTAATAGGAGAAATCTTATGTCACGGGGCTCGAAGCTGCAAATAGAGTGGTAGATTATCTCGAAGGGAGTTTTGCCAGAGTAATTCCTGTTGAGGAAGATGAGCCTCACATCGAAGCACTTCGCAACTTAAATAGAAGGATTAATGAGATTATCAGCCAAGTTCCGCTGTCCGGTTATTTTCTTCAATAGATCTAATACAAATAATGTATACAAATTCCCACATTCATGCACAAGAATTCACCTATGAATTTGGAGGTCATGTAAAGGCAAAAATAATTATTATTAACTTCAATATGAATCATGCTTAGGAGACAACTTCCTTTCTTTTCCATCTAATGTACAAAAGTTTACAAGGGCATCCGTTCTAAGCAAACTGGCGAAGGATCCATAAAAGAAATCACGGAATAATTGTTTCGAGCTAAAAAAGATAACCAAGGTTGCTTATGATAAACATCAGCCAGCTTTCGATGTTCTTACCACCGGAGGCAGGGTAACCGAATCGAGATTCTTGGGATAGGGAGTCCACAACCCAAATCCACCTCTACTCTCTTTCATGCTACTACCGCTACCCTTGAACTCACTCAAGCTTTTCACCCACTCTACTTTAGAAGAGTGCTCCCGAGTATGCGGGTGCAGGACAAAGAGTGAATAGTACTCACAATTTCGAAACATAAAAAACTTAAACAAGCCCTTTAACCTGTATACAACGTAGCCAAAGCTCAGCTGGTCTCTAGGTGTGAAGAGATTGACCTCATTGAACCACAAGCAATTAAACAAATTATTCAATGCGGTATGTTCCCTTATAATTATGGCTCCCTCCGGCACATCTGCATTGGGTTTTTGTGTTAGTACCAAGAAACATAAAATGCATCAACAGAAAAAAAGAATGTTACACATCGTTTATGAACTCATTGGAAGGTCATGCACTTAAATACTTAAGGCAACCCTTCCATAATTCATAGAAGAACGCTATGTCTCCCTTCATACCGCTAATCGTATTTTTCTTCAAACTCCATGGCTCCATTCCCTCAGAGTAATAAATCTTCATGTGCAGATCAATAAGAGGTCTGGCATATCGCTTCCTCCGCTTGTTTGCATCAGCCTCCTCATATATACTCCTATGATGTTTGTGCTGAGCAATAGCATAAGTATGCTTATCACGCCATAGGTATCTGGCAATAGAAAATATTAATATATTCCACCTGTTTCTCCATCCAGATAAATCAAACATTATATAGCTATGAAAAAGTTAAATAATAAACTACATAGTTCATAATAGTTCAATAAGATGACAATATCTTTGGAGATCATCTTTCCTCTCATGCGTCAACAGAGAAAATATGGAGAGAAAAAAGAAAGCAAACTCGTATACAATTTAATCAGACATGAATATACCTTTCAAGAATGAGCAATGGATCAACTATCAGCTCCATTTTGCCATCAATCCAAATACTGTACTGTGCTTGAGGGAATAACCTGTGGGTTAAAATTTTGGGAACCTTCCCATTCCTTCTGGGTTCATCATAAGGTGGATGCTTTAATGGGATAAGACGCCATATGCCTACCCACATCCCCTTATCTTTATCCTTCCTGACGGTCACATTACTTTGAATAAATTCAAGGGATACTTCATCAACAACCATCAGAAAACAGAAGAGCTTCATAGAACGAGTACTTATATTTGATGGCTGATGAGGCACATCATATCCATCAAAAATCCCAGATGCAACCACAAACCTACATCTCTTGACATATTCGATATCCATAGGATTCATGTCAGCACCACCATTTTGCAGATATCCACAGTGCACCTAAACGGAAAATTTTATTACATGATCAAACCGCTTAATTCTATTTTCAGCCATCTAACAGAAGTAAGAAGGCGAGGACAGATGCAAGGATGAGGAAGTTTGCATCCCCAACATATATGAAATCCAAAAAAATTAACTAGTGGAGGGGGGGAGGGGAGGAATCTTGTTTATCCCTAGGGCCTAGACCAGAAGTTGCCTAAGTTATCTACCTTTATGAAGAAGACCGGAGGATATAAGCAATAAAATAAGTTTTACCTTCATACTTGGCTTCAATTTAAAACTCTCTTCTCTTTGCAGCCAGCTTTGGTTACCTCCAAATACAGCGAAGGAATGAGATCCATTGCTAACCAAATCCTCCTCCTCAATATAGGTTAGATCTTTAACAATTTCATCCGGTGTTCTTCCCTCTGGAATAACTATTTTGTCAGGGTCGTCAGCTACTGGAATTGGACAACCTATTAGATTAATTTACAATCAATATTACTCGTTAAAATTGGAGTGATCAGAATTTTGATAAACAAGAGTTTCCATGAACTTTACGATGTTCTGGTTTTGGAGCCAATCCAAGCAAGTCCATTGCAATGAATACCTTGCCCTCTTTGTTACACATAGCTGCAAATGAAGGGAACGACACATCATCTCAAACCAATAACAACACATGGTTACAATTTGCAGGCCAAAAATTTAGATTGCTTGGGACATTTTCACTAATCATGAATATAACCTTGATAAATGATAAATCCTGAGTCCTGACTAAATCAAGAATTGGCAGAGCACAAGCCAAAGCAAATTCTGGATTGTTTAAAAGCCTCCCTAATACAGAAAAGAAACAAACCAATATTTTTTATCAAGTATTTACTTGATTAATTAATTAATTAATATAAAATATGTCACTACATCAAACAAACTAACAGCATTCATTATCCTAATTCCTATTTCTGTAGAAACCAACAGAAAAGTAATATGAACTCTCTATTCATTCTCCTAACTCCTATTTCTGTAGAAACCAACAGAACTCGACTATTTAAATATGAACACGGATATACTTACGAACACTTGAAAGTATAGACGGATCGAATAAAAAAGAAGGAAACCATACCCGACAAGAAAGAAATCGAAGATTGGCAAGACCAAACATGAAACAATAATACAATAAGAATAAGTAACATCCATAGAATGCCTGCAACAAGAACCAATCGAATAAACCCCTGTTTCCACACAATCTTGATTGGACTATCTTGCGGCAACCTCATTGAAGAAAACAAGCCACTTTCATCATCTGCATCAAGACAATCCAAAACCCCCAAAATTGCATCTTAAGTGATATACCAAAATCCATGAAATGAAGCAGGCAACAGATACAAATTACCCTTAATTTCGTTTTTAAAGACTAAAGATATAGAATCATGCAACATAAACCAATGCAATAATCATGACCCAAGTTTTCAGTGCAGCAAAGGATGCGAAAAGTTGATAGATTTTGCTTACCTTTAGAAAATGAGCGTTGATTATTACGGTCCCTACGGCTTAACCGAGAAGAAAGAGGAGATTGGAGCTTATTATCCATTAGTACTCACTTTCACCTCATCGCCAATAAAAATAACTTCAAAAAGCTCTACAAAAATTATCGAAATCAAACAGGGAAAGTTACTAATAGACTGAACTTGTTAGATCTACACAAAACTTGAAACTTTAACACAGAAAAAGAATCCAACAAAGCATAATTTCCAAAAAAAAAAAATTGAAAAAGAAACAGAAAGTTTTGTGAGTGGCAACAAATGTACGTGATAAAAATACTAATTACCTAGCAATATCCGGGAAATTTATGTAGGAATAATACAGGTAAAACACAAGGGTTGATGTTCTTTTTGAGACTCAAATCTGGGAAAAACCAAAACAAAAAATAAATAGGGTAAAACATCACAATGATCATTAAATTATTCCAAAAATTATAAATTGAAAACCAAACTTTCAAAAGTTACATAATGAACATTAAATTTTAATTTTTTGTTATAAAATGGGCATTGAGCCCTCATTAATTACATATTCTTTCAATTTGATCATATTTTAATTAGAAATAAGTCTAAAGTATTTATACTTAAAAAATTTAATAAATTTAGCCAACATTATTTACACATGTAAGTTGTAACCATATGATTAGAGAAAATATTAAATTATTTCTAATTAAAAATATGACCAAATTAAAAGAATTTGTACATAATAATAACTAAATTTATTGAATTTTTTTAATTATGACTAAAATGACTAAATGTTTATAATATTATGTTTAACATATGGTATTGATGTTATTAATCTTATTATCATACGATGGTCGTTTTTAAAATATGTGGAATGTTTTGAAAGTAATTATATTTTTGAGATTGATTCGTGGGTTAGTCTTTGCTTTTTATCGGATGTAATTTCGTAAAATCATTTAAATAAAAAAATATTTTATTAAAATCTACATATGTTCAAAATGAAATTTTTATAAAAACATTTATTTAATAAAAATTCTACGTAATCTTTAATGAAAAAAAAAATACATTTTCATTGAATCCAACCAGTGGTTCCATATGTTATTCATCCTAGGAGATTTGAGTTTAATTTGTTTGATGTGCAAGGTGTGTGCCACATCAAAAGATTAAGAAAAATTTGAACAGATATTATTTTGTAATTACATTAAGACTAATAAAAAAATTATATTTTCATTAAAAGTAACAAATTTGAATCATAAAAATGTCATTTTGAACATATGTAGATTTTAATAAAATAATTGTTTTATTCAAATGATTTTACGAAATCTTTAATAAAAATAATTTTTAGGGCGGATTTATTTTGGTCATTGTACTTATTTGATAAGGTCACTCAATTTTTAGTTTAATTTCGATACGATCCCGTTATCTTCCATTAAAAGTTGATGTTAGTTTTCGTTTTTCCTTTAAAAAATAGGTAAACTACATCAATCATCACTCAATTTTCTTCTCATTAATATTTTAGTCACTAAGTTTAACAATTTTTAATCTAATAACTTAACTTTCGAATTGTTCATATTTTGGTCACTCTTAAATGACATGGTTATACAAATATAAAAATTCGATTAATCTTTAAAAAAATCGGGTAATGATTTTTTACTTAGCTTATTAAATTTACCATATTAACATATTTAATATTTTAATAAGCAAAGTAAAAAAAATATTACTCGAATAAAATATTTTAATTAACCGAACAATCGCTTATACGATTTAATTGGTACAGTATAAGATTGAGAATTGAACAATTTGAATTTAAAAATTAACCAAAATAATTTTTAAGGATTAATCGAACCTGATTTCGGTGCAAAATTTTAAAACAAATTATTTCGATTCAATTACGGTTCACAGTTTTAAGCAAAAATGATTAATCGGTCTGATCTATTATATATAATATTTATAAATTGTATGTATTACAATATCTTATAGTCTAGTGATTTTGACACCCTTCTGATTTTTTTTTTTAAAAAAAAGACTCTTCGTAGAATTAATAGGGGTGAACTTTCAATTTTTGACTTTCCAGTTGTTTTTATAATTTTATTACAACCGAACAATTATTAAATTTAACATATTATTATATTTAATATTTTAATAAACAAAGTAAAAAACATTTCTAGAATCAAATATTTCAATTAACTGGTTAATCGATTATCTGATTTAATTGGTACAATATAAAATCGAGAATTGAATAATCTGAATTTACCAATTAATCAAAATAATTTTTTAGGATTAATCAAGATTTTCTATTTGTATAAACATGTCATTTGAGTAAGAAGAAAATTGAGTGATGATCGATGTAGTTTACCTAATTTTTTTATTAAGGAAAATAACGAAAACAAAGTTGAGTTTTAAGGCACATACTTGTGGGAAAGTTTAGCACCCTACAACGCGTGTTTGTGATTAATGTATTTTAGATTAAGAATTCATAAATTTTCAAGAATTACCTTAAATTCTATAACTGCTAAGGGAATCAAGATACAACTCGAATACTTTGAGAATTTATATATTAATCTATTAAAATTTAAAAGCAAGATCTCTTGTGAGAAACCTCAAACATTTCCCCAACTTCTAAGGGAACTCCAAAAATTAATCCCACTCCAACAAGAATATTTGTTAATATAAAAATAAAAAATAAAAAACAGAAGAAATAACATTATTCATTGTTGCCAAGTGCCAATATTCTTCTATCTAGATCCGAATTTGCATAAATTTTGAATGCGTTTGTCCACAATAAATACTAATGTCATTGTCCAAATCCAACAAACAAACAAACAAACCCGCACTGTCTATTATATTATAGTTCCTAGGAATAAGTTAACAGCACATCCAGCAGTAGCTGGTTACAAACAAGATTATAAAAGTAAATATACAATGAGAAATCATTCCATCACCACATCTGCATCATCTTCACCATCCTCCATCTCTTCCTCATCACTCTCCCACTCTCCTTCCTGCAGCCACTGTTCTAGTTCGTCCCACTCCTCATAGTCATGCACGTTCGAACCGTCTACGTTGTTCCATGGATCGGTCCCTAGTTCGTCCCCATTGCAAGCCACATGCAAGTATGGTCTATTCCTGGCTAAAGCATCTACAATATCTCTGTTTAAACTCCCCACCACACCTAGCCATCTTAATCTTGGAAAATACGGTTTCTTCAACCATCGGAATGAAAGTTGTGTAATGCCACCACAGTTATAAAGATCCAACAATCGCAGACTACTACCGTGTCCTCTGTCATCGTCAACCTGCATCGAGGCTAGTGCCATGATTGAAGTATCACCTATGAGTGGACATTGTCGCATTCGGAGTTCGGAAATTGGAACCTGATTTCTTGCAAGAGCTAAAATGCCATTATCGGATAGATTAGGAAGATTCGATAGGTCCAGCTCTTGCAATTCCAGTTTAGAAGAGCCATCAAATAGCACAGAGATGCACTTATCTGTAAGTTTCTTGCATCCTCTAACAGATAATGAAATCAATGAGCTAATAACGGCATGTCGTAAGTATGCTATTCCAACATCAGTTATATCGGAGTTGTCCAACTGTAACACCTTCAATTCACACAGAGAGCTGATAGCAGGTAGGGCTTCGTCCCCAAGGTTTTTGCAGCATCTCAAGTCGAGAACTTTGAGACCAGTGTTGCAGACTAAACTCCTGATGGCATGGTTGGTGAGAAGATTACACCATCTGAAGCTAACATGAGTCAAAGAAAGGGAAGTTGCAGCAATGTCATGAAAAACCAGATCAGTCAACTGGGATCCGTGACAGACCTTAAGCTTGTACAGGCTTGAACAAGAATGCAGAAGTGTCTTAAACCCTGTGTCCGTAACACGACAAAAGCCACCAAGGCAAATGCTTTCCATGTTTGCGCACTTGTCAGCCATAAGTAGGATCCCAAGATCATTAACTCGCTTAAAGTAAGTATTGAGGAACTCTTGGCTCCTGACAAGAGAAAGATGTTTTAATCTTCCATGCTGATTGATTTGTTGAAGGCCGGTGTTGGTAAGATCAAACGTAACTCTTGGTTCTATGAGTGGTGCATCTCGAAGTTCCAAGTGTGTCAATAATGCGAGACCTTTTGATATTGTACTGACCATCGTATCTGTAATGTAATCTACAGCAAGCGACAATTTTTGGATGCTAGGCAATATTGATGGTTGAATTTGATTTGGGTACTGATGGGGCCCTACATTAGGGCTAAGCAGTTCAGTCACCGTAACCGAAGAAATGTAGCCAATCTCAAGAGAAGTGAGTTTTTCTGAAGCTAAAGCCCAAACCCGAGCAAAGTTATGACGAAGAAATAGTGATAAGTCAAACATCAGATTCAATTCCTGGCACATAGATGAAAAGAAAAAGGAATACATATCAAGGGGCATGCAATTATAAGTTGGAAAATTACAAATGACACAGATCTAGTTTATGAATTAACAACATGCTTCAGCCTTCAAGTAAATAGAAAATAGACAAAAAAAATTCTGCCAGTATACTGAGTAGATTTTGCACATGAATGAAACATATACAGTTTTAGTGCCAATACGCAACCAATATTTCCTTTGAATCAACTAGATAGAAATCAATGATCTATTGGGCTTCAAATATGGGTATCCAGCAAGTATCAAGACAAGTCATATAAGTTCATTCCATAGAAAGGCTAAATTGGCATCTCCATCTATTCACACAGTAAAGATTGGTGGTTTCTCTTGAAGATCAATGATCCCATGTTGGTAGGTATTGAAAGCTTAGTGGAATTTCAAGCCATGTTGGAGATTTACTGGGACATGGTTTGAAACTCAAAGTCTGCTGTTGAGTCAGACCACCATTTGATGGTTGGTCGAAATTAGAGGATGGTCAATGGTTGTTGGCAGATTCGGTGTTGACAAGCGAGAAAGTGCTTGCACTATAAAAGGGAGACTCACGCTTGTGCTAGGCAAAGGGAGTGAGAAGAAGTGAGAAAAGAAAGGGAAAGGGAAGCTTTTAGTTGTTCTGTATTCTTTCGGGACATAGGGTTTGGTTTGTGTACCCACCAACAAGATAGTGGAAACTAGATGGGATCTTCGGTGAGTGATTTTTGTAGTGAGGATTATCCATATTAACTATGAAGTATTTCTAGGAAAGGCCAAGCATTTATTGAACTGACTTTCAAATTCAGGCATACAACATCATCAATGGAATCATAAGCAGATGTGTCAAATCTAGAAACCTTTTTTTCTCTGAAAAGTAGTAAACTAGAAACTCTAGGTCTTATGAAACTCCTCCCTTTGAACTTTTTTTTTCCTGAATAGAGCTGCCTTTGAACATTGAATTAAAATACTGGGGACTTATCCAGTCTAGACCGAAATCACTAACTGGTTCCATCTTTATGATTAATGTATTAACAAATATTTCAATTTACCTTTCATAGACCTTTACACTTTCTCATTGATAGACAAACCTACGAGGAAACTGCCAACTGGTCGGTTTCATCTTTATGTAGAATGTATTAACAACATTTCCTTTAATTTTTCGCTAATTCATTACCTTCGGAAATAAAGCCTACACTACAAGTAAATCACTAATTGGCACCATCTTTAGGTTTAATGTATTAACAAAAGGCTCCCTTTAATCTTTCATAAATAAGTCTTACTTCTAATTGGGTGCAACCACTGAGTAATTCCTCCAGATCAGAAATATGTATCGCTCGGCCCCTATTCTCAGCCACTGACCCCAAGTAGAGAGACCTGAACGAAAGTTAACATATAAAGCTAATGATAACATCTCTTTAAGTGGTAACAATTAACAAATGAGCATCATAAATCTAACACCAAAGCTCTCTGCACCAAAGCAAATATCTAACAGGGAAAAAAAGTAAATTTATATACAACATTAAAAGATAAATGCAGGCCTTAACCAAATTATATCTATATATACCTTATATCCTTGCAACGTGATCCGATTTCAGAGAGTAGTTTTCCACTAAAATCTGAACAATTGTGCAAGCAAAGTTCCTGTAAAGAAGGTCGAAGTAATAGCTCAATGGATGAATCATTAAGCTGACCGCAATCAAGCTTTAAGCTTTTAAGGTGGGGATTTGGTGGCAACAGTGGCTTCATTAGTCCCATCGACGGCGAGATCTCCTGCCAAATTCATAGTTAGGGTTCAATTTGGAACTCCAAAGAAGGCATCAATATTCAAAAGTTGAGATTTTTCATTTGATTATGATGGATCTGGGAAATAAAAAACGTTTTCATTCACTTTCCGCAGAACCCAAATCAAATGTCAATACATTTCTTTCAACAGGTAAAGAGGAAGATCCAAAATTTGGATGCAAACAAAGGGAAACTTACAAGGATGTGAAAATTGGGAAGAAAGGAGAGGATATGAGAAGCACAGGAATTGAAAGTGGTGCATGTGACGGCCAATGAGCAGATGGAAGAGATATCGAGCTTGGTCATGATGGTGGCCAAAAGGGCCGACGGCAACTGATCCAGGCTCTCCACGCTCCCACTCGCCATCCCTTTTTCTCTTTCAGTTTACTTGGTAGCTTCAGATTTTTGACTAACAACTCGATCTTTCTGGGTATTTTTCTATTGGTTTTTGACTAAGAACTTATCTGGGTATTTGGGGATTTGCCATTTTCTTAGTTTTCTTTGGACAGGAGGAAGATTCACGGAACAAGTTGAGGTTGTCGAAAACTATGGCGCATGTTAGATGTCGCCTCCCCAACTTAACATAATATTATTATATAAAAATATACTAGTAGTAGTATTATTATAATATGTATTTTTCTTTGTATTCTCTTGTTTGTCTGAGCAAACTGGTTATATTCTGATAAATTCGGACATATTTACGTTGTATATCTAATTTTGGTAAGTAAATCTTTTAACAAAAATTTTATGTTTACAGAAAGTTTTGAACTCTAAATTTATTTCGGTGATACCAAATTGTTTATCGCTTTGTACTAACATCGTTAGTTACTACTTAACTCCTTTTTTTTATCAAGAAAAAACATATACATTAATATCATGTCACAAGTACAAGAGGAAACTTAGGGGGAGTGGTAGTCCCCAAAAGGTCTGGACCTGAAGATCTTTTGCAAGCTTAGCTAGTTTATCAGCTGCCTGATTACACGACCTAAGAACAAATAAAATACAACAGGAAGTAAAGGATTCGGCTTTGTGTCTGATGTCCTATTCGATAGCCGAAGAGACCCAATCTAACAGGGAACCCGAAACAAATTTGTTAATGACAGCTTGATAATCGGTCTCGATGATGATATTAGAGAAACAGTTCAGAGAGGTCGAAGATAAGCCTAGTCTGATTGCCATAGATTCGGCCATTGCCGCAGAAAGGACAAGCAAAGATGCTTTAGACTCTTCGGATAAATTCTCCCGAACTATTGCGTGCAGTGGCTAAATCTACTTAACTCCTTTTATTCGTAATAGTAGTGTAATTACATTTTATTTTTAATTAATCTACTTTGTTCTTTTTTTCTTCAATTTCTCTTTTATTTTTTTTATTTCTGTTTAATTTATTTTATAGCTTATAAGTGCTAAATCTCATATCATTTATAGAGTTATTGCAATATCCCGAATTTTACTGATAATTAATTTTATAAAATTCTGATAAAATTTTGTCACTCGACATATCAGGAATTTGAAAATAATTAAATATAATTAATTGTTATACGTGGGAATTAATTACCCGAGCCTAGTATTAAGTATTATAGTATTAATTACTAATTAGCGTTAAAGGCAATAGGAGGGTAGAAGTAAGGAATAAACAGAATAAAAAGTGGGATTGGAGCAAGAGGGGAGGAGAAGGACTAAAGCAAACAAGGGATACAATACGGTGGTTTTATGAAAAATTAGACCAAAATTTAAAGGGTAAAGTAAGTCAATAAACTATGCTAAACTAATTTGTTAGCCATTGAAGTTTTAAAAGTTATGAAATGGTCACTAAATTTATCGAACTGTTACAAAATGATCTTTATAACTGGACTTGGCCCAAACAAATAGCCCATTTGTGGACACTCCATCTTCTTTTATGTACAAGGCTTCCTCCCACGTTTTTCTGCTACTTTTCCATCACTTTCTCGGGAAAATCAGCGATGGCAGATTGGACCAAACTCCCCAGCGAACTCCTGGACTTAATTTCCAAGCGTCTACACAGCTCCTTCGACGTCAATCGTTTCCGTTCCGTTTGTTCAACGTGGCGGTCCACAGCCACATCACGTAAACGCCACCGTTTAGCTCCTCGATTCCCTGTCCTCCCCGATGAGGGTGACATGGCGAACACCTCCTACGGCTTTTCCCTATCGAAACGCATCATTTTCCTGCTGCGATTGCCCAACTCCGATACCGAAACAGACCGATCGACCTCCTGGGTAATCAAAATCGAAGAAGATGGGCCAAACAACAGGGTTCAGCTCTTGAATCCTCTCTCAAGGTCCCGTTTCGATTCTCTCCCTGAGAATTTTCCCAAACTTTTTAATTTGTTGGAATTTAGCATTGTTGAATTGGGTGAAGAATATGTGCTTCATTATTTAAATCACCTTAGTTATCTAGGTGATGCGGGAAACTTGTACATGGAAAAAGTTGTTATATCTTGTTTAGACAATAATCCTGATAATGGTTTTGTTTTACTTACAATCCATGTTTCTGGGAAATTAGCAATGTTTAAGTCTAGGGATAAGAAATGGACTATTATTCAAGACATGCCATCTCCTTATGATGATGTGATATTGTATGAAGGCAACTTCTATGCTGTTGATAATAATGGTAGGACTGTGCTTGTGGGATTGGATTTCGAGACAAGTGAGGCTGGGATGCCTGTTTTTGGTGGTGACAAGAAGTTTTTGGTTGAGTCCAAGGGTGAGTTATTGTTGGTTGATATGTATTTGAGTATGGAAGCCCCGGAGGGCTTGTACTCATGGGGCTTTGTCGAGGAGTATTTCGAGAATCTCGCTTTATATGTGAATGAGAGGACAGTTAGGTTTAACGTTTTTAAGTTGGATGAAGTTGGTAAGAAGTGGGTTGATGTTAAGAATTTGGATGATCGCGTGTTGTTTCTGGGTGATGATTGTACCTTTTCTGCCTCCACGGAAGATTTGAATGTGTGTAGAGGGAACTGCATCATTTTTGCAGATAATTTCTTTTATTCTCTTGGAGAATCAGAGGAAGATGACTCTTCGGAGCGGTGTGAAGTAGGTGTATTTGATTTAGAAAATGGTTCTATAGGACCATTACAGAAGTTTCCTCAATTTTCCAAGCTGTTCTGGCCACCTCCTCGGTGGACTTCCTCAAGACTATTGGATGTAAGTATTTTCCTTTGCAGATAATTACCTATGCTATTGCAACTCTAATGATTCTTTGTGCATTGAATTAAGAGGAAGCATGGAAAGATTAAGCACAAAATCATGATCAATACCGTTGAAATGTTTTTAATCCCGTGTTCTGTTATGCAAGTAAATTTTCTGTGAAGTGTGCTGAAACTAGAGGAAAGCTAGGACTCGATGGCATGGCCGTGTTAGTTTGAAGCAATGCGTTTAAATGGTTACCATTGATGGTATGCATGTAATGTTAACTTACTGAAAAGGCCAAAGTTAGGTCTTCTTGTCAGATGACTCTTGAGAAGATGCATTTTAAATAGAATGTGGGTTACTTTCATATGTCTGCCAAGACATTGTCAGCACTAGCACTATTCTAACAGGTTAAGATTTTTTTTACTTTGATTCTTAGTTGTGATTTGAATTTGAATTTGGATTCGGATTCCAGTTAGGGTTATTGTGTTACGTACTCTGTCTATGAGGTGGCCAAAAAAGGGTCGATTCAGAAATGCACATTTTCATAATATTGCATTGGCTGTGAATGCGAGTTTGGAGTTTTTGCCTCTTCTTGACTACCTGCAGTGTGTTTGTAGTGTTTAGTTTTTTACCAAGATTTGCAATCCATTCTTAAACTAAAACCAATTGCAGATGCAACAGGCACAACTAGACAACGGAGAATCGACCTAGCTCGTATTGTACTTCTGCTTCATGGTTGGGTTGTATTTTCCTGATCATCAAGCTAAGTTTGCTCTTCGCATATCTCGTAATTTAGTATGAATTTATCGTCATCTACTTTCGGGATAAGATTAATAAGCTGTATCTTTCTCCTTTCATTTCTGTCTAGTTGTAACTGTTTATCTTGTCAAATATAAATGCATCTGTACAGGTTTTGTACCAGTGGTGCTTTAACAGCTTAAAGATTTAAAAGAACAGATATCTTACTGTAGACAACTCTGTATATCATTGTAGACATGTTCAACATTAGTACTGATTTGATTAAACCATTCCATTTCCTTCTTGCATCATCCGACAAACCATCCGGACGGACACTGCAACCACGGCTAATACAAGGCCTCTAAGTCAAAACAAATGACGGGTAAGCATCAATATCACTGCCATCACCCGCGACTAGCCCCTTGTCAACATACCAAAGCTCCGTCTCGGTAAACCCGTCAAGCATCGTAATCAACATTTGCATCAAGCTTAAGTGCTGGAAGGTTTATATACAGATCCGAGAGCAGCCTTGCTGCCATGACCTCATATGTGCCTCCTCCAGGGAATTGTTGTACCGATGGTTCGAGTTTAACAATCGAATCACCAATACACAAGAGCCACTCAATTTCTCTCCTGCACAGTGCCTTCTTCTGTGGTGCTAAGCTCTAACTCCGTAGCTTGCCAAATGCAGTTGCTGCCGTTACAAATAACATTCTTATTTTTTTTAATAGTCTAAAGGTGATTATAAGATACATAAAAATACATAAGGCAAGAAATCATAAGCAAATATTCGAACTACCAGAGAGATTTGTGATGGCATTCGAAATGGCGAGTGCAGTACACACTCCTTTCCCACCTCCTAAGAGGGGCTTGGTTTTATTTTTTTCATTTTAAAACTCCTCTCCCTCCTTTTTATCCTTTTATCTTTTTCATCCAATTAAAGCCTAAGAAAATCAGAAAAAAAAAACAGAGACGAAAATACTAAAACAAGCAAGTTACTCTTTGGAAAAATACTCTAGTAAACATGAAAATAATTGAGGAAGTCAACTTTCATTATTTTTCTTCTTCTTTTTTGACAACCATTAAATCTAATTCTACTTAGAGAAAAAAAAGAAGAGAGGACTTTAGAAAAAGGATGGAGAATATTTTTAATGAGTCTAAAACCTATGACGTAAAAAAATATAAAAGAATAAAAATTAACAAATTGACCAACCGGCCAATTATACTTTCTCACCAAATTTTATTATTAAATGCTTAATTTTCTAAAATTGCTAAAAAAGGGAACTCTATGTTTCATTTTATATTAAAAAGATGGCATAAATAGAAAACAAATACAAAAAGACGGTTGGAAAATCATTTTTTTAATTTCTCTTTCACATTGTCCGTGTGTGCGATATCATTAGGCGCATGATAATGTTACAAACCGCAAACCGAGGTTCGAGTTACATGCACAATAATAAAGACGCTGCTATATAGGGGTGATCGTTCGAGCGAGTCGAGTAAAAAAATTTCGAGTTATTCGAGTTGACGCATCATATTTTACGACTTGAACTTAATTTGAATTTTTTTCGATTCGAGTCGAGTTTATGAAATTCGAGTCGAGTTCGAGTCGAGTCGAGTTTTCGAGTTTCTATACAAATTTAATTGTAATTATTTACCATGTTATAGTACGATTTGATTCCAATTTAAACGAATTTCTCTATTCATACATATATATATATATTTCTTCATATTATTTTTCACATGCATAAGTAAGATTTGTAATGTTATTTAATAAAAAAATATCATCTAAACTTCTAAAATATATTTATAATATTATTTTTAAATAAGGAACTTTTGAGGATAAAGTAATGATGGGGTATAAATGAGTCAATGAATTGATGTAAAGAAAAAAAATTACAAAAAATTTAGTTGAATAATCAAATTGAATAAAATATAAAGTTAAAGGGCTAAATTAAAAAAAGAATAAATTTGTTAAAAATATGAATTGAAGTTATATAGATATTATAGTGTTAGTGAATCATGTGGTTTAATTTTGGTAAAAAAATACTTAAAACGAAAAAGAAATTAAAGAAATGGGAAACATTCAAAGTTGAGGGGCTAAATTACAAAAGTAGAAAATTTAATTTAAAAATATGAATTGAAGCTAAATAGGTATTCTAGTTTCTACATTGGTTTAGGAGCATGTGGTTCAATTTTGGTCAAAATTGACTTAAAACGAAGGAGATATTGAAGAAATGAAGAAATCATACAAAGTTAAGGGGCTGAATTGAAAAAATATGAAATTTATTTTCAAAAATATAAATTGAAGATAAATACGTATTCTACGATGGTTTAGGAATACACGGTTCAAATTTGGTCAAAAATAGACTTAAAATGAAGGAGGAATTGAAGAAAAATGAAATTAGTGACTAAATTGCAAAACTATAAAATTTGGTTTTTCAATTTTTCAATTTTTCGAGTTGGGCAAATTTCAAACCGACTCGAAATCGAAATTTTTTCGAGTTAATCGAGTTGACTCGAATAACTCGAACAATTCGAATAACTCGACTCAAATAACTCAAAATTGAAAAAAAAAATATCGATTTTTTCAAGTCGAGTTCTGTTCACCCCACCTTTTAAAATTTATATTTTGCCCTACAAACTTCAAATCTTAGCTCTGTCCCTGCACAATAAGCTAATTAAAAGGTTATAAGATAAATTTTGAGCCTAAAAAGATAAACTGACTCGTTCCATAAAAAATTTCTAGAAAACTTATCCATCTACAACAATGTGAACATAGTAGATACTCTCATTAGATAAAGAGTAGAATCTAGAGAATATGTCAATTTTGTAATGATTGTGATAAGATTTTGATCTAAGTCGTCGATGTAAATTAGTAAGAACCGTCGAATATAAGAAAGTTAACTATAAATAAAGGCTCTCTGCCTCATTTGTTAATCACTTAATTCTTTGAGACTCTAAATACTTTTTTGTGTTCTTTTTTGTTATTGAGAGTTCTTTCTATTATTTTTCGTCGCCAGTGATAAGAGTGATTTCAGGCTGATTTAGTCGTTTGTTTTGAAAATGTCGACCTAGGCCACGTAGTTTATTAGGTCAAAACTTTAGCTCCGTGACAAAAATATTTTTTTTGTTGGTCTACATATAGAAATTTTTTATTGATTTTGAATCGTATTAACCAATAATCGATTTATAGAGTTTTGATCACCGAGATTAGAGTTGTTAGTTTAATGACCTGTCACATTAGTAAAATGAATTATTTTTATTTAACCTTAAAGTTCAGATTTAATATTAATTTAACCCCTAAACTTTAGATAAACTATCATTTTGACCCCTAAACTCTAAGTAAAATATCAATTTGACGGTAAATAAAATTTAAAATACTAGAATTCAAATTATTTCTTAATATTTTTTAATATTTAAGAATTAATCGAACCCGATTTTGGTACAAAATTTTAAAATTATTATTTTATTTTGGTACCGAATTAGGTTCAATTGGTCTTAAAAATTATTTTGGTTAATTGCTAAATTCAGATTATTCAATTTTCGATCTTATAAAATCGGATATTTAATTGACCGGTTAATTAAAACATTTAATTCAAGTAATATTTTTTTATTAAGGAGTGAGAAAAAAGTTAGGTGAAGGTTGATGTATTTTACCTTTTTTTTATTAAGGAAAAGCACATGAACTTATACTCCAGCTGACTTTTTCAAATTGAACGTGGTTGGGACGTTTATGATTGAAACTAGCAAAGCTTCTATTGGAATTGTTGCAAAAGATCAGTTTGGACTGATGATCGATGGAGCAGCTTCTGTTCTTGAAGAAACTTTTACATCTGAACTGGTTGAGGCAACTGCATTTGTGGAGGCATCATCAACAAGCTTCTTTCCAATAATCCAAAATTTTCTCTAGTAGTCTTTGTCTTTGCGGAAGACAAATAGATTCTCAAAGACCACCCGAGATTCATTGTTCTTCATACTAGTATAGAGTCTAATCGTATTGCTCATTCCTTAGCACATTAGATTTTCAGGTGTAACGAGACTTTTATTTTCGATTGTAATGTTTTTGTTTGTATTGAGTCGGACATTATAGACGATGCCATTTTCGGCCTTTAATTAATATATTTGGGTGTTTTCCTTAAAAAAAACACATGAACTTTAACGGAGTTAACGAGAAGGACCGTATTGAATGTGTTTTAAAAATTGAGTGATCTTATCGAATACTAATTAAAAATTGGGTGACGTTATCAAATATTTTAAAAATCGGTGACCAAAATAAATCTAATCTAAAAGTTCCGTGATCATTTATATAATTTAGCCTTTAAAATTTTAAACCTATATAAATAGACTAAAAAGGATAATTTTTATTCATATTTGTACTAAACTCAAACTAGGCCACTTTGATGTATACATATTCCTTTTTACTTTTTTTATTGAATATGCAGCTAATTTTATGTTAATATTAAATGCACAAATGCAAATAAGAATACGAGATTTGATTAAAAACGAAAAAGAGTCTAAAGTTAATCTTTCTCGCAATACACTTATTATTTATAACATAAATTGAACTTATAATTATTTCATCACCAAAAGAATGTTAATTTAATACTTTTTATTTAAAAAAAATCTATAGTTACAAAACCAAATACAGATAAAAAAATAGAGTTGGGAATTCAAAGTTTTGGGTATTTTATATTGTGTAAATAATAAATTAATTCAAAGCAAAATTTTCAGAAAGGTGTAGTGCTATTCCTTTGGGCTCTGCCGCAGAGCAGAACATTGTTTGGAATGGGATATTCATCCCTAGTTGAGTTCACAGGTGTGTACACTCGCAAGTAAAATTGTTGCCCAAGATATTGCCTTCCCCAATTCTCTGTTCTAACATTCCACATTCCAACATTATCAAGAGCCATGTATATAGCAGTCCATGATCTAGGATATACCTACAAACACAAACCATTGTTTTAGTTTTTCGAAACATGTTCGAAATGTCGGACCGAAATATAATGATCTATCGAGTTTCTTACCTGCGTGGTGGATCGCGAAACTGCGTCTCTTAGATTGTATTCTTCACGGCTGTTCGGAGTCCACACTCCTCCATCCATGCTGCCATTTGACAAGTAATGTTAAGTTGAGAGGCAAATATTGGAATTTACATGAGCAAAACATAGAGAGTATGTTTTGGTTATGTTTGTATAATTGTATTCAGTTTCTTACCCAACAACCCAAAATGCATATCCATCAACATGCCAGCTCTGGACTATGTTTTCATGGTTCTCAAACACAACTTCCACAAAGGTTCGATAATCGGCACCCATAACCGATGTGTCAAGGTACATGTTTTGACCGGTTGGGTTGTCCGAGATACTTCCGACCCGGAAAACACCTCCGATTTTGAAATAGTCAGCTAGTTTTAGTGGTGTATCAGCTGGGACAAAAGACACACTGTTGACAGCATATCTTTGCTTCCCATTTACTTGAGCAGCTGTGCTCACTAGCTTGATTGTTCTAGTCACATTAATGAGACCATAGTGGTATGAGCCCTGCGGATTTGGCCTCGGTCCACTTGAAGTCAGGTTAGTCCTGAAAAACACCAATACACAATCAAGATCATCAAATATGCATGAAACAAGGAACATAAGGTTAGTGGATGAAGCTTTTAAGTTTTACCTGATGGATCGGGCCTGGTTAAGAGACCAATCGATTTCGTACGTCGGTCCGCCAGGAATAGGGCCAGAAACTGCCTTGTTGGAGTTACTGTAATGAAGAGTGGCAGTGGTGGTAAGGATCTGCTCGGTGAAACGAGTCGAGACCACAATGTAGAAATCCTGAGCAGCTTGATCCATGGTAACAAGCACAGAATAGGACTGGCCAACATGGACATCAAGTGATTCATATATGGTTTGAAGGGTGTGGGTTCCCTCTACTTCCACCAGCTTCATTTGGTGACCCTGAATACGAAAATTTAACGAATTTTGAAGCCCGACGTTCAATATCCTAAACCTGTAAGTTTTGCCTGTGAAGAATCCCAATAATGTTCATCATCTTTGCACAATCAAATAGAAACTTAATCAACTGAAAAATTTTATTAAACGGAAAAGCGGACCACCTTGTTCGACTATGAAGTATGCACCATTAGGTCCATGACCATTGATTAGAATACCATCAGGGGAAGGAAGTTTATGACCACCATCTAGGACAGCCTTCAATTGCTGCAATAATAATAAGCTGAAGTCATATAACTAAACAAAAACAAAACTATTTTGAGAAGATAACAACTTTGTGTTATAAAATTTACATACCCTATGGTCACGGTTGAACCAGTCTCCAATAAGAAGGGTGAAATCGCCGGCAGGGTCCGGGAAAGGGACCGGAATTCTCGGCCTACTGAGGATCCTAATGCCACCAAAGCCTCCAGCTGCTTTGTGGAGAGCAAGAGAAGGGAAATAGAAGAAGCTACCAATTTGATCCTTCACCTGTAAATTGTAAGTGAAATTCTTGCCAGGTGGGATTGGACAAGTAGTTCCATACACCCCATCTTGGTAAGAGTTTCTCCTTTGCTGGACCCCATTCCTGTTTCATATCAGAATCCAAACTCAGACAGGACGGACATAAGATTTTATGTTAGGCGGCGAAAATCTATAAAATTCTAAGTCTAAGGTATACCATGATAGAAGAAAAGGTTCATCCAAGTTGTTGTAGACATTGATAACCAGGTTGTCATTGGTAACAGAATAGATATCAGGACCTGGAAATTGTCCATTGATAAGAATTCCCTGTAAGAAAAAGAATCCAGATGTCAAAACCATGAAATTTAAAACCATAACTTATATAGCATAATGTATATATATATATATAAAGTTTTGGACACCTGCTGCCGCACACCAAGTGGAGAAATATCACCATAAGTAATATTCAAGTCGAAGAACCTGTAAGGATTCTCAGCCTCGACGATAACAACAGCGGCGAAAGCCGAAAAGAGGGCAAATCTTTTCCAGAACCCTGATGCCTTAAGCTTCATTCTGATATGATTTTTGAACTGTCTGTATATGATTTAATGCCGGTAATCTGACCAAGAGAGTTACAAGGAGAGGAAACTTCAATGCCGTGTCTGGTAACTGATGCCTGGCTTAATTGGAATAACAAACAAATTAATGAAATAAATAATTAAGAAATGAAACAGAGAAGAAGGAGAAGAATTGAACGATTTTGGTGTTGATTTGGAGAAGTTGGTCGTTTTTTATAGTGTGCATGGTGTTGGGGTGACGAAAAATCCAGGATTTAGTACCACTGTCCAATGGGAGATAGACACGTGGGACACCTGAGGAATACAGTGTGGGTGGAAGCAGGAAATCAGAAGGAAAGAGCGTGGCGCCGTGGCCTGGGGGTGAATGAGCTGTGACTGTGAGCCCACCTTAGGGAAGATCGACGGCCTATGATTCTGTTGCAAGTTCAATGGACGGTAGAGATGGATGATGATTTGTTTAATGGAAATTTTTGTTTAAGGAAATAATTGTACGCGGAGAGTGTAATGAAAAATGGGGAGTTTGGTATTGACAGAACGGTGACAGTGGGATTTTCATATTTTGTGAATTGCTAGCCAAATATTCCCATTCACACATTGGTAATAATTCCAATACTTACCATATTTAAATTACCCAGTGTGTTTAGTTTTGCAGTGATAAAATTAGTTTTGGATCATCGTGATTTTATAAAATTAATTTTGTGTATAATTGATTTTAAAGTAACGTGATTTATGTTTAAAAGTTTTTTTCTTAAAAAACACGATTGTGTAAAAATATAGTGTAAAAATTACGACGAAACGCAAAAGCTACTTCTACCTTACTTTTTTCAAAATCACGTTTGAGCTCTAAAATCACGTTTCAATTTTCAGATCCAAACATGTTGGCACTAGAGTTGATAATGAGCCTGACCGGCTCGCGAGTTACTCAGGCTCGGCTCGGTTAAAGCTCGGCTCGAGTGAGCTCGACTCGGGTTCGGGCTCGACTCGAAATCTTAACAAGCCGAGCCAGGCTCGGCTCGAAAAGCTCGTGAACAGGCTCGGAATCTACATATGCACTAAAATAAAATTTGTGTTTGTGTTTTTTTTCTTTAGTTAGTTGTTGTTTGATTTTGTATTTTTTTAATTATGTGTTTGTATTATAAGAATATTTATTGATTATTTGGATTAATCTAATTTTTTGGTACTTTTTTCTCTTTTTCGGTCATTGAATTTTGTTTTAGTGTTAGTTATAAAATAGATTTTTAACGAATCTTTTATAAAAAAAATTATAGTAAATTTTTTCATTTCGAACCGAGTCGAGCCTGACGAGCCCGAACAGAACCTGACGAGCTTCGAGCCCAAGCCGAGCCCAATAATATTGTTTTCGAGCCGAGCTCGAGCCTAAAATTTCGAGCTCGGCGAGCCTCGAGCCCAATTACACTATTTCCGAGCCGAGCCTAGCCAGGCTCGGGCTCAGCTTGGCTCGTTATCACTAGACCTGGCAAACTTGACCCGAGACCCGAAACCCAAACCGAAACCCGATTTTGACCCGAACATGATGATTCGAAGTTGACCCGAAACCCGAACCGAACCGAACCGAATCGAATCGAACCGAACCGAAATTTTTTGTTGAACCGAAATGGACCCAAACCGAAATAGACCCGAACCGAATAGACCCGAACCGAATGGACCCGAATCGAATGCTACCCGAACCGAAAGCTGAACCGAATATCGACCCGATTTTAACCCGATTTTGACCCGATTTTAACCCGAATATCTATTGTTAACAATATAATAAATAATAAAATGAAGTATAGAAATTTGAGATCTTGGTGACCAATTTTATAATTTCATCATAAAATTGAAATTGTAGACTAAATTGACAATTTGGAAGTGGAGAAATTTGAGAGTTCAATGATCAATTTTGTAATTATACCATATAAATAAATAGGGGTCAATTTTAGCTAAAAATTAAATCTTTGAAATTAAAATGAACGAAAATATCAATATATTAAATTAATAGACTAAATTACAAAGATTAGTCAATTTCAACTAAAAGTAAATTTTTAGAGACTAAATATCACTACGGGGAGGGGATTTCTATATCCGAAGTCTAAACCGTGGGAATACTTGTGACTAAATTAAATTAAATTAAAACTTAAAGTTGACTAAAATGTAACATTTTAAATGCAACATGACCTAAAAAGTAATTAATCTCTAGCTTAAAAAATTGGTGGCTTATTTCCCTCCAAAATTTTGTTTTTTCTCTCTCTATTTTTTCCAATTGTCTTTTTTTTTTCAATCTAGCTTAAAAAATTGGTGGCTTATTTCCCTCCAAAATTTTGTTTTTTCCCTCTCTATTTTTACCAATTGTCTTTCTATTTTTCTTGATTTACTTGAGTTTCAATTTAGATTAATTTAATTGAAATTTCACATTTAGTTTTAAAATTATTTTAATTATGTGCGTAATTTATGCTTTAAGATTTTAGTTAGTTCAATTAGATCCTAAGTTTAATAAATTAATCCATTTCAGACATTATTATTATTATTATTATTATTATTATTATTATTATTATTATTATTATAAACTTTGATTCAATATAATTATACAAAAAAAATTATATAGATACATGAAGCTTTGATTTAAATATTTAATCAAATTCAAATGCATAGATTGACAAGTTGAATCAGAATTAATCTCATACACCAATAACTCTAAACTAAACCATAAATACTAAACCTCAAAACTTTAACCCAACTCAATCAAATTGACCCGACCCGAAATTGACTCGATTTTAACCCGAACCGAAAGCGACCCGAACGACCCGATTTTGACCCGAACCGAAAGCGATCGATCTGATATTGACCCGGCCCGAAAACAACCGATCCGATTTTGACCCGATCTAATACCCGAACCGAATCCGACTCATCACAGACCCAAACCCGAACCGACCCGACCCGAATCTAAACCGATTCTATATAGACCCGAAATGACCCGAACCGAAACGACCCAAACCGAATGACCCGATTGCCACCTCTAGTTATCACTAGGGATGAAAAATGGGCGGGGCGGGTGCGGATACCCCATCCCCACCTAAAATTTTCATATCCACCACCTACCCACCACCCACGGCGGGTATAATTTTCAAATCCACACCCGCCCACGTGGGTATATTCTTAAATCCATCCTCACACCCACCACCCAATTGAATACCCATTACTCATCTCGTACCCGCTTGTACCCGCCTACCCGCCCGCCTGGCAGCAACCATATCACATAAAACATGAAGGGATATTGGCACCAATACCCCTGTACTTTGACGAAAAGTTCAATGTGGTGCCTGAACTTTGGATGCGTTTAATGTGCCCCCTGAAGTTTTCTTCCGTCATTTAAAATGCCACCGACCCTAACACTATTAACTTGTGATGTGGTATAACTAACTTACACCGATGTAAGTTCTACTGAACTATAGCTAACTAACTATGACTAATTTACGCTGGTGTAAGTTAGTTATTATGTGAGAAATCTGAGAGTAAGACGGTGCAAAAACTAAAGCAATGAACTTGAAATTTGAATAAAGAAAACAAATTTTATATTGAATCATATATATTTAAAGTCACATAATATGGCGGGTAGCATACGGGGAAGACGGGTGCGGGCGGGTGTGGGGCGGGTAAGGTATAAAATCCACCACTTACTCACTATTCGCGGCGGGTATGACTTTTTACATCCACACCCGCCCACTACTCACCAAACTCATACCCATCCCCACCCCAACTGGGGCGGGTGCGGAATCCGCAAAACTGTACCTGTCTGCCATCCCTAGTTATCACCCCTAGTTGGCACGGTAACTGAGACATGTTTTATCGTTAAATCGGGATTTTTGGACCTAAACGCAAAACTAAACATGCAAAATAACTTTTATTTAAAGGATAATTAAAATTATTATAAATATATTTTCTAAATAATTTTATTTAGTTTATTCAAATATATATATTTAGTATGTTTTTACAAACTAGTCCACTATTAAATTTGTTTCTGAGTGGAGGTGCTACGGTTAGAGTTTGTTTTTCCTTTCTTAACCAGATATTAAAAAATAGTTTAAATTAACATTTGTATAATTTAGTTTATTTATTTATATATCAAGCAAGACGAATTTATATGTATTCGAATTTTTATCATAGTTTCAACGTTTATCATTTAAGCATGATTAATGGATAGACCATTGTGAATGCATTTGCTTAAAGAAATCAAGATTAGAGGCTATGTATTTTTATCTTCACACGCACACGCTTTTAGTAATCATTGCATTCCGAGTTATGAACTTATGACTTCAGCTTCAAGCATTTTATCCAACAGGTATTGATGGGCAAAAATATTTGACTCGGTTGATTTGATCCGACGATTCGAATTTAAAAATATCAAATAATTATTTTTAAAAAAAATTATTCGACCGGGCCGGGTACTCGACCTAAGAATTTTCTCGGAACACGGGTTAGGATTTTAAGTTATCGGGTACCCGACCCGATAATATTTAATATATTTTTTATTATATTTTTATTTTAAGTTTCTTAATATTTTTACTCTAAAACTAAATTTAAATCCCTAAATTTTTTTATGTTTGTATTATATACTTTTAAGTTTAAAACTTTTTAAAAATATTTTTGTGTTTAATATGTGATTTTTTAGTTTTATAATTAAAAAATAAAAAAAATATGTGATACTCGGTACCGAGTGTTTCGAGTACCCGGATAAGATGGATCGGAACACAGGCCAAAAATTGAGGTACCCGGATGAACTGGGCACCCGAAAAATCGAATACCAAAAACCCGGGTACCGACAATTCCCACTCCTACCAACAGGTTAACAGGTTATCGTCCAACCTTAGTCCAACACTAAACATGTGGGTCTTTAATTTCTACAAAACATCATTAATAAAATAAGAAAGAAATTAACCAATCTTTAAACTTAAAAAAAAAACAGAAACATTACATTTTGTAAATTATAATAAAAATTATTATTTTATATACTAACGGTGAAAACTAAAAAAAAAATTAAAGAAAAAAATGTCAATATTTAATGGTTAGAATTGGTCAAAGGAATTCGTTGATTGGATTTCTTAGTTCAAGACTTAATTAATTTAATTTTTTAGTTCAATAACTTAATTTTTCTCCAAAAGTTTAAAGATTTCTTAAACCCTTAAGCCAAAAAAAAATCATTTTACTTAAATTAATAGAATAATTTTAATTAACTAACCGATTTTATATATACGTGCTATACCCCTTAAATATTAACTAGCTTTACAGATGACATCAGGAATAAGATAACTCTGCCATACTCCTAGCATAGAAAACTTTTAAGCTTACCTAACCTTTGTTTTTTGTTGCGTTTGGAGGACTAAACTAGTTTTTTCACCCAAATTTTTTTAAAAGCAACCAAAAACACTTAACTATTGAGTGTCAAAACTTTAGTTTGCCCATCAATTTAGCTTCCCAAACCTCGGTTTGCTCACCGCACCAAAATAACAAAGCCTTAATATTCTTTACGCAAGTGTAGAGTGGATAAAGTAGAATGTAATTTACTGGTTTTTATTTATGAAATTGGCAAACATCCCCTGCACTTACACATAAAAAACCTGTCCTACGTTCAACAGACTCTCATGAGGAACATTAAAAATCACACTATGTTCCCTACATATCTTCCTCAGAAATGCATATATATAGTCTATTGCTATTTTCTTGTGAAATCTTGAATCCCTTCTTGCCCTCACCACAGTGTTCCCCATAATGTGTACCACCCCAGCATCCCTACAGCTATTCAAAAATTCCAACTCATCGGTTTCTGTCTGGCTGCTTACTTGCCCTGACGATCCTACCGTCACACTTGTATGCATCGGAGATCTCACCGGCACTATTGAATCCACTGATGAAACTGTGGTGTCAACATACGAGCAAGTTGTGTTGCCATTGTTGTTCAACAGACCGTCCCTGGACCGCTGGGTTTGCTGGCCATACAAGCTATATTCATCCGAATCTGAACAACCTTCCATCATTGACTCGAGCCGCACAAATAAGAAGAGGCTATCAAATAGCTTTCTCTCAAAATCATTATCTTTCTTGTGAAGGTCTTTGTAGCCATACCTAGCAACGCAACGAAACATATGGAAATTCTTTGGTCCGATCCGTTTTACAAGGAACCTTTCTTCTTCCGGAACGGTATAGACGGGAAGGTATTTCACACAGATGAAAACAACAACCGAATGGATAGCAGGTAGGTTAGTGATGAAGTGAGAAAATATGTGAGGCACACCACTTGCTAGCTCAGTGTAGACTAATCCAATTCCGGGAACTCGAACTAATCCTAAACTAGGGCCAAGCCCAAGAATCCATGCCATCGAAACCTTACTATGCATCTCAAACTCATATCGTCTCAGCGTACCATAATGCCAAACGTACATGATGAGCAAAAAGGCTGCTGCAATAACAAGGGGAACCCACCCACCTTGATCAACCTTGAAGAGTACAGCAGAAAAGTATGTGCACTCTACAACCAAGGACAAGCCGGTGAAGAGGAGGACAAGAATCCAATGACATCGCCAAACCAAAATCATAATTAAAGTCATAAGCAATGTTGTTACCAACATGACGATCACAACAGCTGTCCCTGCATTAACATAAATTCTGATACAATTAAGTGTAATTCATAGGTACAACTTGTATTGATTGAAATGATACCATGAGTTGACACAATAAGTTAAAATGCTATAAATAAATTTACGAAATTTATATATATTACAGAAACCCCCTGGTGACGGTGAATACTCGGCCTCTCAGCAAACGCTTGAAAACTTTCTACACAAAATCTCATATGACTTTAGACATCTCGATATGTGACTTTTCCTACCAGACAAATTTTCACCAGAACAGAAGATGCATTAAGAAACTTTGACAAAAGTAAGAAGGATAATAACTTACCATAAGCATTTCCAATTTGGCTTTGTTTCTTGAATCCAGCAGTAACGGCAATGCAAAGAATCATAAGGATCCAATTAATATCTGGAACATATATCTGACCAAGGTACTTCTTTGAGGTATGTACAACCTTCACCCGCGGAAAACAACCAAGTGCAAGGGCTTGTTTGATAATTGAAAAGGTTGCTGTTATGGTAGCCTGACTTGCAACTATAGCAGCAGCAGTAGCAATAACAAAAACAGGCCAATATATGCTATCTGCATTATAAACTAGTAATTAGAATCTGCAAATAGACACTTACCATTTTAATGGGACAACTAAGTACCATATCAGACAGGATTATAATAACCATAAAATAGATATAAGAACAAACCTGGGATAGAGCGATAAAATGCATCGACTACATGGTCCCTGTTATTCATAAGGTAGGCAGCTTGTCCAGAATAGGCTAGGAGAAGGCAAGGAAATACAACTGCAGTAAAAGCAAGTTGCACAGCAGAAACAGGAAAATGGGATAGATCTGCGAAAAGTGCCTCGGTGCCTGTAATGATTCATTAGTCATCAAAATCAGTTCACCAGCTTCAGTGCAAATTATGAACTTAAACTTGATAACTTATGGAAAATATTTGGGATATAAACATTTGATAGTAAGTTTACCTGTGATACTAAGCATAATACCCCCAAGAGAGGTCCATCCATCTTTCCCTGCTCTCTTAAAATACCGGTAGATGTATATAGGTGAAAATGCTTTCAAAACACTGCTGTCATACTTCCAAATATTAAATATGCCAATGCCTCCGATCACAAGAAACCAAATAAGCACAATTGGGGCAAAGAGCCAGCTAACTTTATCTGTACCATAGTGTTGCATGCTAAATAAACCAACTAATATTACAACAGCCACAACCACAACAACACCTGCATAATGGAAAAAGAAAATAAATACTGGCCGTATAAAAAGGTGGCTAAATATTGTCGAATGTGTTCAAACAAAGGATGCAAAGAAGGAATAAAGTTTAAGGAAGAGAACGGAGGTACCATTGCCCATGTGTGGTTGGTTCACTTTGATGCCCCCTGCAGCTGAAAGAACTGCCAAAGATAGCAGGCAAAGAAGTGTGCTGACATTAGCGTATCAGCAATACATTATACACAATTTCCATGGAGTAAAATTGGTCAAGATATAATACTGATAGAAACAATGGTAATAAATGATAAAAGCAGATAGTTAATGACATCTGGTATATATCCTTTATCTTAGCATTAGTAGGTGTGGTAGCATCACTAAATAAGTCTTCCAAGTTTCGGCATTTAGCATTAAGTATAGAAGCAAATGTTTCCAAATTGGATGGTAAAAACGGCACTTTTCATGAATCGCGAAGGGGGACAGCAAGGATGAGTTCAGGTGTCTGCCAAATTTCAAGTTTCTCTATGAACAATTACTCGTGTCAAATGTATATAGTATCTGAATACGTATTACCATTTTGTAATTTGCATTTGAGAATAAGCCTTTATTAGAATATGACCTACCCTTGGATTTTAAATAAACCCTGTTCAATGAGAATAGCAGGCAAGACAATCCATGTCATTTTCTTCTTCTTTTTGACCTGGATCATATAATCCGTGTCACTTTCACTCAACCAGATGTTCATAAGCATATTCCCAAACGGCACACCTATCCCATGCATTATTTTTATTAATATCAAACGTAATGGAGACTTCGACAGACTGAACTTTTGAAATATATTTCTTCCATCTATTCTCCAGGTGGTTCCACTAATAAGTAGAAAAACAAGTGGGTGATAAAATTTTCCGGTAATGGGTTTGATCGGAAAAGCGTAACTTAGGTTTCAGAGTATAGTAAGACTTCCATGATACCAATTAAGAACAATTTGACAAATAAAAAAACTACCGTGACTAAAAATTCCATCGACTTTCTGATAAAATCAGGGTCACTGCATGTAGATGTCTTTTTCTTTTATTTGTTTCAAATACACTTGAGCATAAAACAAACAGAAAAAAGCCAACAAGAATGGTAAGGGATCTTGATCCCTTTCTCCAGTCATCGGAGGTCAAGCATGACAGAGTATAAGAAAAATACCTGATATTGCCGGAGTGAGTATTCCATCACCAATAACCATACATGTACCAACCAGGACAAGAATAAGAAGCGCATTCTTCCTGAACACATGTCTCTCTAGCCATCTCTTTGTTTTAGCAGCAAATGATTGTTCATGAAATGTAGAACGACTATATGTTGTTAGCTCCTCGTCAGTCCTGTGTTGATTAGGAATAGTTTTTATGTTTGCATGTCTGCAGAGCAATGAATATAGAGCAAATGTTCCACCTGCATGACAAAAAGACGTGTGATTCCAATGGTGGTGTCTCATGAGCATCGGAAAGAGAATCATTCATTATCAACAATTAAAAGATACGCAGGTGAAATTAGTGTTAGTATTATTGAAGTGGACTAGGGTAATGAAAGAAACAATTGTTCAAGCCTATGGTTCTGCATGCTGTGATGCATTGAGAAGCATTTTGTTTGTCAAAATCATGTCAGATTAATCTATAACACGCATATCCTCAGTCACTGATATCAGCTCACCTTGACCATTGTCATTTGCTTTACACACAATAAACACGTACTTGAGGAGCGGTATAAGAGTAAGGGAGTATATAATCAATGAAAGAGCTCCAACAACATCCTCTGGGTCTTCGATTTTACCAGGAAATGTATTGTAGAAAACATATAGGGGAGAAGTGCCCAAGTCACCATAAACCACTCCAAGACTTTGGAATGCAAGCCGCAGAAGCAATAATGCGGAGGATTTCTATAGGGAATTGAAACCATATCAGAAACGACAACTGATCCAAATAACGAAAGAACTACAATATCATCAAAAACACTCTATTTAAAGCACTTAAAATGCATAGAAGACTGAAAGTAAATTAAAATTTTATGCAAAGGAAAGGCTTTAAATCAGTTCCCCTAGTAAGGTAGATTAACATGAACTAAGAGCCACTTTATTTCAATTAACTGCAAAAGAAACCTTGTACCTAGAAAAGAAAGACATAAACAAAACCGAAACAATCAAACCATACCTTCTCCCTGTACATGTTTCTAAGCCTCCCAGCCTCTTCATCCATTGGCTGGTCAAGCTTCTGATCCAAATCCCACATGCTTCCCTTGTTGTCATTATCTTCATCAATCTCAACTCTTGAAGCCATTTCCATACTGAATCAATATCATACACAAGCTATCACTAACTACTTAAAACTTGCTCCCTATCCCACACAACTCGATTTCAAATTCCGAAAACTGTATAAATTTTATTTTGCAGGAAATTAACCCAATTGCTCAAATCCAATCTTCACTTGAAATCCATGCAAAAGCTGACTGTGAATTAGACGCCCCCAGCAAAATCCTGCAAATGAATTGAAACCAGAAGCATTAACCAAGATATAAAACATAGGAAGACAAGGCCAAAATTCAATATCTAGCCAGAATTGTAAACCGGAATTGAGAGGATCTCAAAAAAGAACTGAAAAGGAACCAAAACTTATATAACTTAAAATCTCAGATAAAGTGGCTCAACTTTCCACCCCCACACACTAAGGAAGCTAAAAATGGACCAAAAATTAAATCTTTGAAACATCAATTTGATGCCAACTTGCCATATAAACCAAATAAGAAGAAACACTTGGTAACAGTGAAACCCAGCAACCATGAAGAACAGACCGGCACCAGGGATGGATCACATAAGGAAAGAATTAAAGAAACATAAATGAATGAAATTGATACAAGGGACAGACAAAGTTTTTTTTTCTTCTTTCTGTCTGTTCTTTATCATTCATAGCTGCAAAAAGAAGAGTCCCGAAGGTGGGGTCAACCCAAATATCGACCACAGGATCATCTACCACCAAGAACAAAACAAACCCAAAGTAAAAACCCTTTAACATGCGTACCCCTTTGAACAAAAATCAAAGCAAAATCGAGTGAGACAATAAAAAACAAGAACCCAAAGTCGGTTTTGTTTGCCGTGAAGTTGAACAACTAACGCAGATAGAAGAGATTATGGTATGTATACCCAGCAGTAACAGCTAAAACTCTCGGCCAGTACAAAATACTGCGCTCAAGAGTCAAGCCACAAAAATAAAAATAAAATAAAAAATAGTGCTGTACTAGTTGGTTTTGGTTTTTGTTCTTTTGTTTTCTTACCGCTATTCATAATCATCCCATTATGTTTTAGGTAGAGGGTAAACTAAATAAATGGTCATCGAGTTTTTAGGCCTGATTTATTTTGGTCACCATACTTTTAAAATATTTAATAAGGTCGCTCAATTTTTAGTTCAATTTCAATATAATCACCGAAATTTTAGTTCACTTTTAATATGGTCCCTCTCGTTACCTTCCGGTGTTAGTTTTCACTTTTCTTTAATAAAAAAATAGGTAACTGAAATTGAAAATTGTTAAACTATGTGGAAATCAAAGTCATTTGAGAGTGACCAAAATATGAATAATTCGAAAGTTAAGTTATTAAATTGAAAATTGTTAAACTATAGTGACCAAAATATGAGTGAGAAGAAAATTGAGTGATGATTGGTGTAGTTTACCTATTTTTATTAAGGAAAACCCAAAACTAATGTCAACTTCTAACGAAAGGTAACATGATGGACCGTATCAAAATCGAACTAAAAATTTGAGTGATCTTATCGAATATTTTAAAAGTACGGTGACCAAAATAAATCTACCTTAAAAGTTCAATGATCATTTATGTACTTTACGTTTAGGTAAACTATCGGTCACTCTCGTTTAATAATTGTTTGTTTTTATTTTTTCTAATTAAAAAGATAACATTTTCGTCACTTATGCTATCATTTTATAATAATTTGGTCATTTAAGTTGTCGTTTATAAAATTTTGGTCATTGAAACGTTTAATGTTGTTAGTTTGATGATATGACATATTAATCAAAGTTGGGTTTTGTTTTACCCTGAATTTTGATAAATACTAAATTTACTCATAAACTTTAGATAAAATATCAATTTGACCATTGATTTTTAGATAAAATATCAATCTAACTATTAGATTCGATCAAAGTTACCACCGACTGTTGCCGTCAACGACGATCATTTGACCCAAAGTTTTCAATATGCTTCTTTTTGGACTTCTACAAATTCGATGTTCGTTTCATTGAAAATTGTCCCAATCTCCACAATTATAGCCTAGAATGAATAGTTTACATTTTAGATCACTAAACTTATCACCCACTTTTATTTACATCACAAACTTTTAATTTAATCAAATTACATCATTTAAATAAGTCCCAAACTTTTTATTTATAGTTAATAATTTTAACAAAAAGACTAAAATTAGCACTTTTACTTAACATATTTTTAAATATCATCATTAAATAATGTTTAACTAATAATTTTAATATTTTCTGTAAAAGAAATTTAAAACATTTCATTTAAATAAACTCAAAAGAAAAATAACTTGATTTCATATAAATCCTAACAAAGAATATTTAAATTGTCAATTAAACATTATATATTGATCATATGTGAAGATTATGTTAAATAAAAGTGTCAATTTCAATTATTTACATTAGAATTATTTAGCGGTGTCAATATAAATAACTTATTTTATAAATAATAATGGTTGAATGGTGTAATTTTATTAAATTAAAGATTTATAAATGTAAATGAAAGTGGAGGTTAAAACTTCCCTCTTAGAACCCTTGGACTTCCCTCTCGACTCTCTTGTTGTCTGTTGAGGACTCTTGGGCTAAAACTTGTGAAAAGTTCAATCCTCTGCCATTAGAACACTAGTGTTTTTTTCTGATGCGAATCAAAGAAAAGGGTTGGTACTTGGTAACAAAGAAACTCCAAATATTTTTGCAGTACAACATTAAGTCCAGGTACAATGAAACCATATGCAGAATCATTCAAGTTCTTAGTAGCAAGACATCACATTTATGGTCTATAAACATACACAGCTAAGATAAGTGTTAATACTTAATAATACAATTCACTGTTCTCAGCCGTGGTTATCATTTTAGTTGAGAGTTTTTAAATAATTTTTTTTAATGTTTTCATGTCAATGGTAGTGGTTTTAATCATTTACTGACGGTAATTTTTTTATGGGTAAACTACTGCATAGGTTATTTTTGTTTCTCGTTTGTACAGATTTAGTCACCACTTTTGAAAAGTGTCAATAAGTGGTCATCTACGTTTTCGATGTGTAAAGACTTGGTCACTCCGACGTTATAGTCCGTTAGTCCCCTAAAGGATTGGGAATTAATTAACGAAAAAATAAGGGTAAATTACTGCAATAGCCATTCAAATTTATCTCATGTACATTTTTTCTCCTCAATTTAAAAAAGTAAACATTATAGTCACTAATAAAAATGTTTCTTTATAATTTCACCCTTAAATTTTTAAAAATTCATTTTTCAATCCTAAAACTTTACAATTCAAACTTTATTTTGAATTTTTGAGTCGAGTTTATGAAATTATGAGTCGAGTATTTTCACATCAAACCTAAAAATTTAATTTTTTCGAATCAAGTCGAGTGTTGCACTTCCCTACATATAATTTTTAATTTTAATCTGTGTTTGTCCCAACTAATTATTTTGTTTAAATCAAAATTTAATAAATGTCTGAACCAAAAACCCACATGGGATAATTAACACCCCAAAATATCCAAACCCTTCCATTTTTTTCTCTCGACCCCTCACCTTCCCCGCTCCGGCTTTTGCTCCGATCTGCCACACCGCCCGGCCGTGGCCTTCACCGCTGCTGCCACGGTATCCGCCCATTCCCCCTGATCGCAACCACAGTGACCACTCGCGGCAAGTCACCGTCGTCAGCCATGGCGAGCAGTTTGAAGCTTAGAGAGGAAACCCACCATCGTTTGTGTTTTCATGTTGATCTCGGCCACCGCTCGACGGTGGTGTACACCGTCATCACCTCCTTATCAACCATCGTCCCCCAAACAAAACACCATCCGCCACTCGCGGTAGTTCACCGCCGGTTGCCGCGAAAGCTGTGACAAAGGTTCGTCTGTCCCTTTTGTTTTTCTGCGATTCCGGCCACCGCAACTGTCCGCTCGTCGCGCCGTCACTGTTATTGAGTTCCTCGTGTCGAGGCGAACAAAGTCCATACCGTCAATCGTCGGTTCGCTGTCGTTTAAGGCTTCGTCGGAGCTTCGCCTGAACCTGCCCGTTGACAAACACAGATTAAAATTAAAAAATATATGTAGGGAAGTGCAACACTCGACTTGATTTGAAAAAATTAAATTTTTAGGTTTGATGTGAAAATACTCGACTCATAATTTCATAAACTCGACTCAAAAATTCAAAATAAAGTTTGATTGTAAAGTTTTAGGATTGAAAAATGAATTTTTAAAAATTTAAGGGTGAAATTATAAAGAAACATTTTTATTAGTGACTATAATGTTTACTTTTTTAAATTGAGGAGAAAAAATGTACATGAGATAAATTTTAATGGCTATTGAAGTAATTTATCCTTATTTTTTCGTTAATTAATTCCCAATCCGTTAGGGGACTAACGGACTATAACGTCGGAGTGACCAAGTCTTTACACATCGAAAACGTAGATGACCACTTATTGGCACTTTTCAAAAGTGGTGACTAAATCTGTACAAACGAGAAACGAAAGTGACCCCTACAGTAGTTTACCCTTTTTTTATTTGTTTCTTACTTTTTTGTTTTAATTTTTGGTTTTTCGTCAGCTATTTTGATATATTTTCCATCCGCCATTATGACACGTGTTTTCTGTAAAGGCACGCGTTTACAACCTGATGCATATTACAATTAAATCTTACTGAATGCGTGGGTTGGTTGTTCGTAGAATTAATTAAGACGTTTTCTCTCTTTTTGTTGGTTGGAGTAATTCAATAATTTACAATTTTTTAGAGAACATTTTAAAATTTAGCTATGGTGTCAATTTTGAAGAACATAAATGAAATTTTTTTGAGAAGATTTGAGTTTGCTATTATCGTTTACATACTTTTTTTTTTATTTTTTTTTACGTTTATTTTTATATTCGAGATATGTTTATCTGTGTATTTTTTCTCATTATTTTTAATGAAATTTGATGTTTGATTAAAAAAACTGATTCAGTGTGAAGAATTTGCAGAACAAACTTGAGTGATATACTATTGACACAATGGCGTTCATCTGTGGGAGTTGGAAACCCTTCCCCTTCAAATACATGGCCCAAATGGGCGCCACAAGTGATTTCAGTTCCGGCTGGTTAAACATGACAATTGACACATTCATTAGTAAAGTTGGCAACTTAAGAAGATAAAGTACACCGGAATCAGGAAGGTAGCTCACATGGCGATTTATGGCGATTTCAGTTTTCGAATAGGGACTAAGAAAGGTTGCGGTGGTGGTGGTGGCGGCGGCGGCGGAAGGAGAAAAAGGTGTAGTTCGGAAAACGTGAAGGAGAAAAAAGTTGGGAGTTTTTCTCTTTTCCCAGTGATAACAAAAATGACACGTCGTACAAGAACCGGATGGGAAATTATCCAAGTCCAACAAGGGTATTTGAGGAAATAAAAAAAAAACTTTCACACGAGTGTTTCGTTTGCTCTCCTACGTTCTTCCAGTTTCTCTCATTTTCGATCAATTTCGCTCAATTTCGATCTCAAATCTGGTATTCTTCCTCTAATCTCTGTTTGAAATCTTTTGCTGTGGTTTTCATTTTCCTGATTTTGTTCCCCGAAAAAAGTATGTCAAAAATGAAATTTGAGTTTTGCTTCTTATTGTTCGTTTTCGCTTAAACCTTTTGATTCTATTATAGGAACTGAATGAAATGAAATCGGTAGCTTATTATTTTCTCTGTTTCCGATCATTTCTCTGTAACCTAACAATTATCTTCGATGCTGAAAATTTAACTTCTGTGATTTATTTATTTGTAAAAGGTTTAAACTTCAATTAACTGTTCTTTTTATTTAATTATCAGTTCAAATTTGTCTCTCTTTTTTAGTTTGAATTCTCATTTTGTAGTGACCGACTGGTGGCATTTCTTTCTCTAATGCAGTAAAAGACTTGCTGAAACTGCCAAACAAAGGTATTTTTTCATTTTTTTTCAATTTTCATGGTGTTTTTACATATATTTTGATTCTACATATTAATTGATTATAGCATTTGTAGCCTTCACAATTTTAGCTTGGTTTACACAAAATTGAATTGAAAATATGATTTGTGATTTCCTATTCTTTTCAATTGTAGATGAACACTGAGGTTTTGTTTGGTAAGGAAGATGATAAAAGGGTTAAGAATGGAGAACATGGTAATCTAACATGGTTAAACTATAAAGCACGAAAATGGTTTTAAATCTTGATCATTGGAACACCATGTTTCCTTCCTTAACCCTTTCAATCCGTTTTGCTAAGCAAAGCCTGAATTCTGATCTTTTGGTTGAAGTTAGAAATTAATATCCATTTCGTTTTGGTTGGCTTACTTAATTGCTGAACGTCGAATTTAGCATGGCCTATCTGATGATTTCATCTTGTTCTCTCGGCCAGTATACACCACAGCTTTAAGTTTTGCTAGTTTTAAACTTTACCCTATTCTTAAACGAGGAACTAATCCTTCAAACCCATTCGAAATCGTCTTTTGATATTAGTCATTATTTGGTGTATGATATCGGTTATGACTCGTGTTTCTGAGAGCCTTATCACTAATGCTTTTATATCCTGAGATAAATCTTCTTTGACATTCATGTTTGAAAATAGACAATTGGTGTAGTGATGGCACTTTGTAATCTAACTGTTCAATTTGTGCCAAATGTAAAGCTTTAATATGGAACTTTTACTCTTTAATCTTTATCAATTCAGTGACTAATATCATATCCAATATTTTTACCATGTCATCTCTAGAAGGCCGCTTTCTGTATCACCATTTTCTACCTACTGAAATCCTTTCTTCCCACTCTGTCCGCCATATCTTCTAACAAATAAATAGTAGTTGTGATATTTGTGATATCGGTTTTTGGGTTTCATAGACCATTAAAGGTCATAGTGAATGTCCAGCATCATTTAGTGTAGCACAATAGCCAAATTGTGCAGAGAGAATCCTCCTTTATTCAACAAGTTACACCCTTTAATGACTAGAATTTATCTTCTGTTTTTCTTAGTAGTTAGATGTTCTCTCACTTTTGTGTATTTTCTGCAGGAATTTGTCATCAATTTAAGATTAAGAAATGGAACTGGACACCGTAAAAGATGCATTTGACCGTGTTGTTAAGAAGCAGAAATTATCCTCCTCTAAATCCCAAGAAATAGTTGATCAAGTTGGCCATGAAATTGAGCAGACATTGGCAAAAATCAAGGCTATTAACGATCCCATGTCTCCTGTTGATCTGAAATCCATTCTTTCTGAGCTAAAACTAAAGCTCAATACTGTTGGTCCACTCAAGCAGTTAGAAGGAGTGCAGAAGGAGCGTAATATAAACCTCGGCAAGTACCCTAAACTTCTTGAAAAGTCATTCAACCCCGACATATCCAAGGCATATAGAAATGTTGACTTTGATTTCCACATAGTAAATCAGATAGTTGCGGATCACTTTTATCAGCAAGGCTTGTTTGACCTTGGAGATTCCCTCATAGATGAAGCTGGAGAACCAGCGGCGATTGCGATTAGATCTCATTTCTTAGAAATGTATCAAGTACTTGAAGCTCTGAAGGTTAAGGACCTTGAGCCTGCTCTGAACTGGATCGCTGTCAATCGTGAGAAGCTCAGCCAAAACGGTTCATGTGCATCCCTTGAGCTAAAACTTCACAGGCTTCAATTTGTGGAGATTGTAAAGAAAGGAAGTAAAGCTGATGCACTTAGTTATGCTAGAACTCACCTTGCCCCATTTGCTTCTCTGCACATGAATGAGTTTCAGAAGCTTGTGGTTTGCATCATATGGGTAGGAAAGCTCGACAGCTGCCCTCATGCGGAGTTAATGGCTCCAAAACACTGGGAAGAATTTACTAAGGAGATCATGGAACAGTTTTGCAGTCTTGCGGGACGGTCGTGTCGGAGCCCATTGAATGTGGCCGTAGCTGCTGGGGTTGAAGGGTTGCCTACACTGCTGAAGCTGGTTAATGTAATGGCTGCAAAGAGGCAGGAGTGGCAAGAAATGAAACAGTTACCGGTGCCGGTGGAGTTGGGAAAGGAACTCCAGTTTCACTCAATATTTGTATGTCCTGTGAGTAGAGATCAAGACAGCGAAGAGAATCCACCAATGCTAATGCCTTGTCTGCATGTTCTTTGCAACCAATCGATCATGAAGCTGTCAAAAAGCAGCTCTCGAACATTTAAATGTCCTTACTGTCCAACACAGGTTTCAGCTGCACAGTGCAGGCAAATTTACTTCTGATGTCTAATAAGATGCTGCTAGTGCTAGGGCATAGGCTACTTCCTTTGTGCTCATTAAAACTTGTGCTGTTCAAGCATTTTTTTTAAAGATTATATATTTGTGGAAAATTATTTGATACATGTGTAAACTTTTATGGGTAAATTACGTAAATCATAACTGAATTTTACTCTCAAATCTATTTTAGTCATTGAAGTTTCAAAACGTTCAATTTACTCACTAAAGTTTACATTCAACGCCTTTTGTCACTCTTCTGTTAATTTATTGTTAAAACAACAATTTGGTGCTTTAAATCTTCAGAACCTTCTTTAAACGCAAGCATTATTTCTCTTCCACCCCTCCACTGTCACCGACAACACCCTTGAAGGTTTTACAGTGGAGATTTTGTGCATACACAACTTCTCGAACTCGAAACTTACTTAAGCGATATCAAATTGCTTACTACTTGGACTAACCCCTTTAGTTTGATCTTATCATCTTTTATCACTCTATTAGTTTAGATTTGTCTAAAAGCTCTTTAAAACTCGCAAAAATAAACACAAAAAATCAACCATTCATAAGTTTTGGGGGATTTTTCAAATTGAAGGGTTTGGGCGTATGTTCGAAAATACGAATGATAAAATATTTTTTTCGAGAACACACGTGACATATCACGAAACTAGCATTATTGGACAACAATCGGAAGGGATTAAAGCATTAAAACGTTGAAGCTTTGGATGCATTATTGTCGATTCTGAGTAGATTTCATGAAAATTTAATCTAATAAAAAGAAAAAAAAATATGAGAAAAATTGAATATTTTGACACCAATTTTATTGCAAACAGTGATTGGTGAAGGCAACGACGGACTAACAAAAATACCAAAGTATTTTATGGTTTTCCAAAAAAAAAAAGAATATAATAGTTACGTCATCGTGCCGTTAACAATTAGATGGTCCGGTACAAAAAGTTTAGATGTTAAATCGAAACTTTTTATAGTTTAGTGGCTAAAACGAGACAGACGTAAAGTTGTGTGACTAATGTGTAGTTTAGCCTTATTTTAATTGGCATTGAATTTGAAATATAAACTGTAAAAAGAAGATTAACGAAATAGAAGGGAACTGAAACGGAGGTGGCCGTTGCCTCGATGGCGTTGGACCTTTGATCGAAAATTTTCCGATTTCACCCCCAAAAAAGACCTAACATTCTAAAAGAAGAAAATTAGATATCTTGTTCGTGCCGGAGATGAATAGGAATCGTAAGGCGATGATATTCCCATGGTTGTTCGTCGTATTACTATGGGGTTTGACTAGTGCTCCTGTGGGTGACGCCATTTGGCTGAATCTTCCCAAAACTGGTACTAAGTGCGTCTCCGAGGAAATCCACAGCAATGTCGTTGTTTTGGCCGACTATGTCGTGGTTTCCGTCGACGACGGCCAAACCACTCCCATTGCCGTCAAGGTTTAATATTTCCCTCTTTCGATCTTGTTTGTTACCAAATGGATATTGGGATTTGTTCTTTCTTTTTAGTTTTGAATTTTGATTAATACAGCCTAAAATGAAATGTTTACACTTTGCTGTTTTTATGTAATTTTAAAAGGTTTGGATTTTTGTTCTTGTTTCGGGATCAGATTTTTTTGTTGCTTGTGCTTGAAATTGCTTGTATTTTGGGAAACAATTCTCCATTTTAGCTGTAATATAATAAGCATTAGCAAATTATGGAGGAACAGAGAGAGAACATTGCATTATTCATTTTGTTTTCTGATCTCTGAAGAGGAAACTTTGATGCATTTTGGCCTAGTTGAAACTCAAAGATTGAAACTGTGTAGGTGACATCTCCGTATGGAAACAATCTTCATGAAAGGGAGAATGTGACGTATGGGAGATTTGCGTTCACAACCGAGGAGGCTGGGAATTACCTAGCATGTTTCTGGTCGGACAACCAGACTCGTCCGGCCGGTGAACTTGTTGTCAACATTGACTGGAAAACTGGGATTGCAGCTAAAGACTGGGAGTCAGTTGCCAGAAAAGAAAAACTTGAGGTAAATCCCCATTCCCCATGTTATGTTACAGTTCCACCTTTATTTGTGTCCTCAAATTGAATTGTTGATTTCATGTGTGTGGTTTAAAAGGGAGTTGAGCTGGAGCTGAGGAAACTGGAAGGAGCAGTGGAGGCCATTCATGAGAACTTACTGTATCTCAAAAGCAGGTAATTGTTTTTGTTTGGGAAAACTACACCGGTGGTCCCCAATCTATTACTATTTTCTTATTTTAGTCCCTAAACTATGTTTTTCGACAAAATCGTTCATTCTGTTACATAGTTCTTCTGTTTTGGTCCTCCTGTTTTGGTCCCGACGTTAAATAGCTAACGGTTTTGCTGACGTGGTATTTTTTAAATATTTTTTAATCATTTCTCTCTCCTCTTAAAAAAATGCCACGTCAGCAAAACCTTTAGCTATTTAACGTCGGGGACTAAAACAAGAAAACTATGTAACAAAAGGGACGATTTTGCCGAAAAACATAGTTTGGGGACCAAAATAGAAAAATGGTAATAGTTTGGGGACCACCGATGTAGTTTTCCCTTTTTGTTTCTACGGTGGGAGACCGAAATCCTGTTCAATCGAGATTTTGTGTCTCGAACGCCGTACCTACATGTTTGGATGTAAAAATCCAAAATCAATTTTGGACACCAAACGTGATTTTGGGAAAAGCGACAGTAGCTTTTGCGTTTCGTCGTGATTTTTACACAAAATCAATTCTTAAAATCACGATTGTCCAAAATCAATTCTGACACCGCATATTTAAACAGAGAAGAAGCTTATCTAAACATACATCACCCTTAGTTTATCTCATCCTTAATGGAGAACAGAGAAGCAGAAATGAGGAGTATGAGTGAGACCACAAACGCTAGAGTGGCCTGGTTTAGTATCATGTCTTTGGGTATATGCATCCTAGTTTCAGGCCTTCAAGTCTGGTACCTCAAGCGATTCTTCCAAAAGAAGAAGCTTATCTAAACTTTGCTTTGCTTTGCTATATGAAGAAATTCAATCTTTTATTTTCTTTTCTTTTTTCCTTTTCTTTTCATGTATGTTGCATTGCACAACAATTTTTTATTATTTAATTCTGTGTTTTCTCATCATGTCATTTGATTGATAATGATAAAGTAATTATTTTGCCTAATCATTACATTTAGGTCAGTTTGACATTACTTTTTAATAGTATTTTAAAAAGATTTAATTGTTTAAGTTTACTGTTAAAGAGAGCTTTTTGAGAAAATAAAATGTTTGTTTAGATATTAGGTGTAAACTTCAAAAATATGTTAGTTTGAATTATATTTAAATTTATTAATGATATTTTTCATACATATATTAGTTTGAATAACCATTTGATTAAATTTATTAAATAATATAAATTGTAATCTTTGTATCTATTTTAGGGGCAAATTTGGCCAAGTAAGCCAATATTGGCTTACTAATTAGGGAATAGGGGTTATACGGCAGAAATTTAGCAAACTAGGCCAAAAATTACAGTGCCATTGGGACCACGCCACCTGCTGCCGGCAAGGTGTAGACAACGCCACCTCCTGCTGGCGAGGTCCTGTTGGAGGCAGGCTTGGCAGCGTGGGCGGCTCAGCTGTGAAGCTGCATGCTTCTCTGACGTGCCTGCATGCTTCTCTGACGTGCCTGCATATGCCATGCAGGCACGTCAGGCTTTATCCATGTGCATGTGCCATGCATTTGCATATAGGGTTGGCTTTAGGGTCAGAGATAGGGATGTGTTTAGGGTATAGGGTATAGGGTTTAGGGTTGTAAATATTTTCAAATGTTTTAAAAAAGATACTAAGATTGAATTCAGATTGTACCGAATATTTAACATATTATTAAATTTTAAATTTTTTAATAAACAAAGTAAAAAAAAAATCATTGAATTCAGATTGTACCGAATATTTCGGTTAACCGAATAAACTGTTAACTGGTTGAATGATTACTATATAGGGTCGAGATTTGAGTGACCCGAACTTACCGATTGACCGGAACAATTTACAAATGGTTAGTCGAACCCAATTTTACACACCCTAATTTAATTTTAAAATTAAAATATCCATCGAACCATATTTAATTTTACCCTTTAATAGGAGGTGTTTTAATAAATCTAGCCCGTACCTAGAACCCTATTTACCCTTCAATAGACGGACGTGCCTAAACCCTATTTAATTTACCCTACATACACTTGCCTGACTTGCCAAATGGCGAGGTCTTGTTCACCTGCATGTCCCCTACACACTGGCAAGTCAGGCAAGTGTATGTAGGGTAAATTAAATAGGTACGGGCTAGATTTATTAAAGGGGATTAATTTTTTAATATTATTTTATGTGTATATATAGAGGGTTTAGGGAAGATGAGATGAGTGTGTAGTGGTTGAGAAAAAAATTAAGAGAGCTTTTCGGCAAAGAGGGACGAGTTTGTGAGTTTTTGAAGAAATATTCGAAGAGGGTGATTGAAGAGTTCGTAAAAGCTAGTGAAAATTAAGTAAGTAAATTTTTCCTTTTAATCTAAATTTTTTAATTTTAGAGAGTTTGTATAAATCTTTTGTATGATTGAATATATATTCAGATGGTACAAGTATTTTTAAATTTTAATAAAAAAACCCAAAAATTTAATGTTGTGCTTATGTTTTTTAATATTTACAGAATATGAGTTCATCAACATATTCGGACACCGAACCCACAGTTGGTCGTTGGGGCGAATCGCTTGAAGATTTCAGTGATGATGAAGAAAATATTGTTCCTATGAGTGAAGAAGAAGAAGATGGCGCTCAGTTACTCGATGCTGATGATATTGACGCTATTATGACAGAAGCGTCTCAAGGCAATGGTATTGATGTTGAAGAAGATGTTTGGGCCGCGGCTGTTAGTAGGCTCGGGTTGAGAAATGAACAGCCGGCTGTTTGGGGTAATGCTGCACCGCAGCGCCAACAACCGAAACCTCCAGCCTATAAAGCTCCAGCAGCCCGCATGTATGAAGTTGACTATACTGCAATGCAAGATCAAGAATATGAAGCTCGCGTATTTGGTTCTTCATCATCTTCGAACTTTGGAGAACTGGAACTAAAGGCTCAATTTGAAACAAAAAAAGCCGCGAAGCTTGCAGTTCAAGAGCACTGTCTCAAACGCCATACGTCATTTTCTGTTGTTGAGTCCAACAAAATTACGTATTGTGTAAGGTGTTATTATTGGAAGAACAATTGTCCGTGGTGGGTAAGAATTTCTTACAAGAAGAGAATTGAAATGTGGGAGGTGTCACGGTTTATTGATCAGCACACATGTACCAATATGGCTTTATCACAGGACCATATTAATTTAAACTCTGATCTAATATGTGCTTCAATCAGGACTTTGGTTGAACAGGAACCAAGAATTTCGATTGCAGTGTTAGTAGCATCTATCCGCTCCCAGTTTGGTTATGTTCCGTCTTACTACAAGGCGTGGATGGCAAAGCAAAAGGCGATGACGGAATTGTATGGTGATTGGGATAAATCGTATAATGAGCTACCAGCTCTTTTACGAGCAATGCAACATTTCATCCCGGGGACCGTTGTAGAGTACGAGACATTGCTGGTGTTCAACTTACAAGGCGAATTAATTCCTGGTAAAAGAGTATTTAGTAAGTTATTTTGGGCGTTCAATGCGTGCATTCAAGGGTTTCCATTCTGCAAACGCATGATTCAAGTGGATGGTACATGGTTGTATGGGAAGTACGGTCATATATTACTCTTGGCCGTTGCACAGGATGGAAACAATAATATATTCCCAATTGCCTTTGCCATAGTTGAAAAGGAAGACGCGGATGGATGGGAATTCTTTTTGAAGCACCTACGCAATTATGTTGTAAAAGAAGACGGGATTTGCATGATTTCTGATAGAGGAACTGCGCTCTTATCAGTAATTGACAGACCTGGGAGTTTATGGATACCTCCACACGCATATCCAGCATATTGTGTACGACATATTGCAGCGAATGCGAAGACGCGGTTCGGAAACAGTCAGATCAAGAGAGAGGTTTTAGGCGCGGGTAAGTTGTTATTTGTTGTTTATAAAAATTTTAATTTTTTTTAGTTCATCTTGTTGTTTTATTTAACTTATTTTTTATTTATAAATAGGGTATGAACTAGTTCAACCAAAATTCCATGAAAGGATGAGAAGGTTGAGGCGGCACGGTGCAGGTGTGATAAAATTTGTAAATGACATCCCCACGGAAAGATGGTCACAAGCCTATGATGAAGGTCGGCGTTATGGTCATATGACAACTAACCTTGCAGAGGCTATAAACTCTGTTCTTAAAGGAACACGGCATCTCCCAATTGCAAGTATTGTGTGGTCCGACAAAGGGCAAGATGCCAACGCCCGAATAAACAGCAGACAATATTGGTCGAAAGCCCTGCGAAAAAAAAATGATCGATCTTCAAGCTAAAGCGTCCGCTATGCGAGTCAGATCATTCGACTCAAATAGATGGGAATTTTCTGTGGAAGCTACAGTCCGATGTGAGCAAAAAATGTTCACTGTGAAACTTCATCAGAATTGGTGTGATTGTGGTGCATTCCAAGCATTTAGATACCCTTGCTCTCACGCACACGTCGCCTGTTTGCATTTTCGACTGGACCCTTACAGTTTTGCGGATGACTGTTATAAACTAGAGAATATTGCAAATATATATAGAATTCAGTTCAACACAATCCCGAACCAAGACTATTGGCCGGTAGAGCCAATATACGAAGAATGGTTACCAAATCCAGTGCTTCGTAGAAAGTTGAAGGGTCGACCGAAATCTACTCGTATTAATACGAATATGGATGATCCAGATGATAGAGAGGGAGGAGTTCAAGTTAGACATTGTAGTCTTTGTAGTCAACCGGGTCATACAAGAAACAAGTGTCCGCACAAATCAAATCTTTCCAACTATCGTGCCGGACCGTCAACCTAAATGCTTTGTTTAATGTATGTCTAATTTTATGGTAATGAGAAAATATTGCATCTTTTTAATTTTTATTTGTTTCAATTTTATCAGACGTGCACCGTCAACTTATTAATTCTCATTTTTTTCAAAAAAGTTTAACTTGTTACCTTTGAAGAAACCTATTAATTGAATACAAAAACTAAAAAGAAATACATAAATATCAAAATGCAATCGAAATTAAAAGAAATACATATAACATTAAATATTCCGGGTTCACAAATTACAAATAAATAAAAACAAAACAAAATCCTATTTTCCCCTCCTCCCCCTCCCCCTCCCCCTCCTAGTGGGTAATTCTTGCCGGTGGAGAGGGCATGTTTGTGAGTACCGCGGAGCAGGTTGAACCTGTCTACGAGCTCTTGGATTAGGAGCCAGCTCATCGTCATCGAAGAATTGCTCATCCGTTATTTGCATAGTAGGTGGTGTAGCAAACATTTCTTCAGGATGAAATGATGGGCTGCTAATGGTAGTTGTTGACAACATAGATGCCATGCTACCAACACCAAAACCTTCCCCATATACAGATGATTGAGGATACTGAAATTGTGGTACGTATCCTTCATCATCATTGTAAGCCGGCTGAGAAGATGAGCTACCACCGGTTGCAGAATTAAAAGGTGATTGTTGCGGAACATGACCAAATTCAAATGTTTGATGACTTTGTTGAAATGGGGTTTGTTCCGAAACATTACCAAATAGTGGTTGCTCCCAATAATTACTGCTTACATGTCTCGGGGGGGAGTCAGATCGCGCCCACGAAGAAGTCCAACCTCGGTTGGTTGCTCCCGAAATTTCTTCCAAGTTTGGTTCGTCTGTTGATTGCTGAGAGCTCTGACCAAACTCGGTTGAGAGGCGAACTTGTCTTGAGCAATGCGGGTTTTCAAGCCATCTATTTGCATCTTCGACAGATGCTATAAACGGTTTCCCATTTGTCGAAAACCATGAATAGTATTCTGTATTAAATTCAAAATCGCTAGCTTGAATTGGACTCAAATCATCAGCCCACCGCTCCCATCTTTCCTCCCACAATTCAATGAAATCGGCTTGCTTCACAATCCAATTCTCATTGAATCTACCTCTATGAACGGTGTGAAATTTTTCTCGTGGAGCTCTTGGAATGGGTTGATGGAAGTTAAACTGCCTCAACACTCTGTCAGCACATTGAAACTCAATAATAGAAAAATGGATCAAAGGCACAATCGCACCCCAGAATCCTGCACATTCAAGCACAGTAGGTGGTAGGCAAGCCCTGACGTCGTCATTCGCGTACGGCTGCCAAATAAACTGTAAAAAAAATTATTAATATGAATTCATTCACAATGAAATATACAATTTTTCTTTCAAAATTAAATATACAATATACAAAATAAGAACAAATAATAAATTAAATTATATTAAATGAGAACAATTAATATATTAAAATAAATTGATTCAGATACCAGATCTTTTCTTATTGTTTGGATCTTTAATCTCGTCTCTCTGACAGTGTTGTGAACCACTCCCGCATTCTTCAACGGATGCCTCCATCTGCAAAGATATATTGAAATTATATTTCGAAGTCATTGGATATAAATTTTATATCAATAAATATTTATATACAACTGCAATCACATTATTACCTTCTAGCAAGCGGAAACTCCATATCTACCGGTACAGAAAAAATGGGCCTTAGATAAGGCAGCCTGTACCACGCCCAGGACTGCAGTAATACTTGACATCCACCCATATCTGAATTTGCCTTTTCACCATGCATAATTGTGACCTTGCACATTTCATGGTACAAAAATGCTAATACTGCAGACCCCCAACTATATGTAGCAGCTGTGTCCAAATTACCCAAGAACTGCAGGTATTGTGTGTGAACCATATTACCAGATGTATCTGGCATCAACACACCACCAATAAGTTGCAGTATATAAGCTCGAGCTGCACACTCAAGTTCTTGATGACCAGATTCATCGGTCACAATAAATTCCTGCTGCAACCATGATACTCTGACGCGTAGCCCGTCCACACAGCTCTGAGGAGGAGCTTTGCCCAGGTACTGCATGCAAAGCTCATATGTATTGTAATTATTTTGTCCAACCAATGGTGTTCCATTTGTTGGAATACCAAGTTGTACCGCAACATCCTCCAGGATTATTGTACATTCACCAAATGGAAAATGAAATGTGTGGGTCTCTGGTCTCCACCGTTCAATCAATGCAGTAATCAACCCGAGGATTATCTTAAACCCACGGAGAAAGGTGGCATTATAAAAACCAGCTCGCTGTAAGTAATACACTAAACGCTGATCAGGTTCCTTTATCTTCATTCCTCGACGGCGTATCATATGCTCTACATCCTATAATTAATTCATTATAATTTTGAGTTATAATAATTACATAGTAAATATGAAATTTTAAATTACAAAACATTTACTTACTTGCTCTTTGTGAATATTAGACGAAATGTGTTCATGGTCACGGTACAACAAAACTCCTTCAGATGCCATTATTTATTTCTACAGCTAAAAAACAATTAGCATTCAAATATATACAAAAATATATATATTAACTTCAACATTTCGAATATATACAGCTAATAAACTAACTTTAAAAAAATCAGATTACAATTTTGCCCAAAAAATACATGCCCTTACCAGATTCAAAATTCGAAAAACGAGCTCTTTTGTTCGAAACGACAGTCACAACTTTGCCAAATTCTTCACCTTCACAATTTTTTTCTCTTCTTCTCTTCTCAATTACCCAACTCACACACCACCTTAACTATATATATACAAACAAATAATATAATGTAAAAAAAAAATATTGGCCAACACCTGCTGCAGCCCGTGAGCAGCAGGCCTGGCAGCCTGCACCTCGCCATAAGGAGAAAGAGAGGTGGGCCAGCCCACGTGAAGCCGCCCAGCCAGCCCCAACCAGCTCCAACCAGCCACAGCTCGCCTGCCATTGGCTCTCCCAGCCGGTCACCAGGGACCTCGCCAGCAGGAGGTGGCGTTGTCCACACCTCGGCGGCAGCAGGTGGCGTGGTCCCAATGGCACTGTAGTTTTTGGCCTAGTTTGCCAAATTTCTGCCGTATAACCCCTATTCCCTAATTATTAAGCCAATATTGGCTTACTTGGCCAAATTTGCCCTAGGCATAATGCCAAAAATGTCAGTCATGTTTAATTGAGTAGTCAATATGACTCATATTCTTTTTTTTTGAAACACTTTAACTCTCAACATTTTATTTTAGGTCCAAAAGGGCCTTTTGCGAATGAAAATGGTTGGTGAACTAACGGAAAATGGCTTGAAATGCCGTGTTAAACTTATATGGTAGTGCATGTTAACATAACAATGTTATATAGATAAATGTGTTGACTTGTCAGACACATTAGTAAAAAGTAATTTTATAAAATTATAATATAAAATATAAACTTATTTTTTCTAATGATATGTTATTCTGCCAAGTCGTTTTAAGTTGTTTATCGTTAGTTGACTAATAGTTTTCATCCATAAAAGAGTCATTTTGAACCAAAATGAAATATTAAGGGTTAAAATGCTTTAAAACAATAGAGACCAACATGATTATCCAGTCAAACGTTAGAGATATTTTCTGATATTATGCCTATGTTTTAATATGGTAATATAGTTAAAAATTTAAATTACATAATAATAAGAATATGTTAATATATATTTTTTAATTATTTATAATTAAAAATAATAATAAATTATTATTTGTAATATATTATTTAATATATAAAATAATAAGAATGTATTATTTTTCTGGATAATATATATTTAATTATGTCATAATATAGATTATCCATAAAGGTAATTTATATTAGTTTTTTATAAAATATTTTGTTAATTCAATATATTCTATTATTTTAATGATGTCAGAATTATTTATAAAAATAATATAATCATTAATCTTACCAAAGAAAATAATAATAATTTAATTATAACTTAAATTATAAGATATTGTAAATATATTTTTATAATATTTTATATTATAATTAATGTATTTCCTAAAATAAATGTAATTAATTTCAAACCATATTTTACCATAAATATTTTTGTCAACTATATATCAAATTTCTAGCTTGGTTTAATGGTTAGTCTTTATGCAAGAGATGCATCTTGATTTCAAGTCCATCACTTATATTTTATTTTCAGGCATTTTCTCACAATTTGACATAAATATTAATTTTGTCAATAAAATTTTAAATTTGGTTCGGTGGTTAAAGGAAAACCAAATGTAGAGTTGTGAGTTTAATTTTTAATTTTCTTTCGGAGACATCCGATAAAATTAGAATTATAGAGAGAAAATTAACACGAACTTTACGTAAAAATGACACGCACAAATAAAAAATGGTTCAAATGTTGACATTCTTAGAGTTCTATAACTTTTCAAACTTTAGAAAAAGAAACTTACTCAAAGGGCCTAATTTACCCTAATATTAATAATATTTTGTAAAGAAAAATACTTTGATGCACAAGCTTGTGTAAACTTTAGTTTACATAAGCCCTTTAATTTTAGGGTTTAGGGTTTAGGATTTTATGTTAGGGTTTAGGGGTTTAGTATGTAAGGTATATAATTTAAGGTTTATGGTTAGAATTTAGAGTTTATGGTTTAGGGCTTAGGGTTTAGGTTGCTAGGGTTTGTGATTTAGATTTTAAATTTTATAAAAAGATTGTGTAAAAAAAATTTACACAGCTTGTGCATCAAAATAAAACCCTTTTGTAAATTGGATTGCATTCATTAATGGATGATACCAGATATTTAATATTATTTCTTATTAAAATTATTCTTTATTGATTTTTTTTTTGCATTTTTAACTTTAACTTTATATATTTTTGAAATTTATTATTTATAAAAATACAAAAATATTTTAACCAATAATTTTTAAACATGTTTTTATATAAAATTTAATTATTTAAATAATGGGTAAACTACAACAGAGGTCACTCACTTATGGGTAAGGTTACATTTGGGTCACCTAATTATTAAAAAGTTACATTTGGGTCACTCAATTATGGGTAATGTTACATTTGAGTCACCCAATTATTAAAGGTTACATTTAGGTCACTCAATTATGTGTAGGTTACGTTTGGGTCACCCTTCATATTTAAAAAAGTACATTAATTTAGTCATTTTTTCTTCCAAGTCACTTGTATACCCTTGTAACATTAGAATACTTCATTTGAAGTCATTAATTAATCTAATGCACAAATTGATATACTTTTTTTAATATGACGGATGGCTCAAATGTAACATTGCCCATAATTGAGTGATCCAAATGTAATCTTCAATAATTGGGTAAGCCAAATGTAACCTTACCCATAATTAAGTGACCCAAATATAATCTTACTCATAATTGAGTGACCTTCGCTGTGGTTTACCCTTAAATAATTAGAATTAAAGTTTAATTAAGTTTTAAAAAGTGGAGATAATGTGAAGATTACAAGGGATGGAGAAAGAGAGAGAGAGAGTGAAAATTTTGTAGTTAATATAGAGGCAGAGAGCAGAGGCCCACCATTAAAGCTTGTCTTTGAATCCACACGCTTCAACCCTTGCTGTGGCTGTTGTTGCTGATAGACTCAGTGTGTTTTCTAGAGAGCGAAAGTAAAAAGAAGAAAAGGACCCAAGGCCAGGCCAGGCCAGGTCAGTTGGAAACAGAGAGACAACTCTTTTGTTTGTTTGTTTGTTTTCTCCTACAGATGCTCTCTCAATGGGGAAAAATGAGGACCCAGATCTGCAGCAACGAGAGCAGAGTCTTGAATCAGGGAATCATCCAGGATTCTTGTGTGGGAGATGCTGGATTCTTTTTTCAAGCCTTTCAAATGAGCTCAGTTTCAAATGTGTTTTCGTTTTATTTCTCAGTTTGTCGGTTTTGCTGCCTGGGATCTTCTGGATCCTTCCTTTCCGTTCTATAAACTATGGGTTTGATGCTAAGCAAGCTATTAAGCTCAGTGGTGAGTTTTCCTCTTCTTTTAAATTTAGTTTCTCGTATTATTTGCTCGACTAGGGTTTAATCATTGAACTGGGTATTTTGTAATTTTTGGCAATTTTGTGTTTGGTTAGGGCTTTTATGATGCCTTCTGTTAATTTTCATTCATTTTTGTTGTTTGAATTGGATCCTCCACTGTTGAGGACTAAAATATCTATTCACCTTGTAACTGTGTTGCAACTTTTAATTAGGGTTCTTGGTTGGTTCCTGTTGTAACTGCATTAATAATATTTCATTTTGTAGATTCGAAATTTGTGTATTAAATCTGGAGTTTTGGTTTTCTAAAATGTGGGTTTCCCTTGTCTCTCGTTCGTATGTTTCCGATGTTTCGGGTTTTTTTATCGTATTCGTTTGCCTTGATGTTGTTTTATTGGTTTTCTGCTAGTGTTTTGGGTAAATGGGCATGCATTTACTTCAACTTCTGCTAAAATTTCTACGAGGGCAGGTTCTTTATTGATTTCCTAATTGGAACTATATTTTTGTTTTCGGTTTTATGATTAAAGTCTGGTTTCATTCAAAATTGTAGCATATATAGGGATTTTTGCTATATGTAGAGTATTTTTCCCATTTGTTATAGGGGAAACAATTAGTTATTTGTTTCAATGCTTTGATCTTTTTTTTTTCTTTTAAACAAAAATCTCAAATTTATGATTCAATGTCTGGTTTATTGTTTTTCATACCTTAATCGATAAACTTTTGATCACATAAAAACTGGTGATCTTTTGCAATCGCGCGCCGTTATACGAGTATTTAGTTCTCTAGTGAACTGAGCTATCAAACTAAGATGATGGATATTCGTTCCTTATTTAGATTTAGCCTTTCCTGGTTTGGTCTAAATGCATAGTGAAATATGGCCTCTCGTTCAATTTCCATCACACTGGCTTATCTTTTGTGTTCAGTGATGCAGTTCCATAAGTATTTTTTCTTGTTTGTTATTTATATGTGCGTTTTATTTATTCTTTGCAGCCACAGTGCATGCATACTTTAAACTTCAGAAACCAGTTTCAGAACTTGTTCAGTATATCGAAAAGTTAGAATATGATATCTTTGAAGAAATAGGCGTCCCGGCTACTAAGGTTTTACACGCAACTTCAGCCGTTATATTACATATATTTACTGCCCATTATGTAAGAAGTTTATATAAAATCTACTCTTTTTTGACAGGTGGCTATCTTATCCATGCACCAGTCAGGTGCATCTAACTCTACTGATGTGGTGTTTGGTGTTCTTTCCGACCCCATAAATAGTCCAATAAACCCAGTGTCCCTAAGTGTGCTGAGATCATCTTTAATTGAGCTGTTCCTTCAGCAATCTAATCTGACTTTGACCGCCTCAATTTTCGGGCAACCTTCCAGGTTTGAGATTTTGGAGTTTCCCAGCGGCATCACTGTAATTCCTGTACAACCTGCTTTCATCTGGCCGATAACCCAAATTCTATTTAATTTTACTCTGAATAATTCCATAGCTGAAATAGTGGACAACTTTATTCAGTTAAAAGATCAGCTGAAATATGGACTGCATCTGAGGTCTTATGAGGTATGACATCTGACTCGAGCTAAACTTGCACATTTCAATTTCAGCGATGTTTTTTTTTGGGTGGATCTGTGGTAGCATCGCACTACCATTCTCATTACCTCAGTTCTGATCAAATAATGTTTGGAAGAGGAAATGGGAAAATTTCTTAGAAACCAAATTATTCCAAATAAATTGAATTCTTGAATTTTAATAACTCAATTTTCATAACTGATAATGGAACACAGTGCATCTCTAGTGTTCTGTGCCAACCGTCTTTAACATTTTTGGTTGTTGACAAAGCTCCGGCCCTTGATTAGCTCTAGGATATAAGTATAACTGCCAAGTCATGTATTGATAATTGCATCCTAGTGCCAGTTTGGGAATTAAAACCTTGAAATTTCTTCATTGCGATGGAACAGAAATTAGGGGGTTGGAGGGAAGAGCAAATGCCCTGATGTTTGGTTCCTCTATATGGTAATATTCGCTAATAATTAGTTTATTTGTTAATTGCAGAATTTGTTTGTGCAACTAACAAATCAAAAAGGGTCCACAATATCCTCTCCGGTCATAGTTCAGGCTTCAGTGATGTCATCGGATTTCGGTAACCTTCTGCCTCAGAGATTAAAGCAATTGGCTCAAACCATCACGGAGTCTCCTGCAAAGAATCTTGGTCTTAATAATTCAGTCTTTGGTAAAGTTAAAAGCATTAGCTTGTCATCTTATCTCAAGGGTACACTTCATGTTGCCCCTCCCACAGCTTCGCCAGCTCCATCTCCGGGCCCGTCAATTTCTCCGTATCCTACTGTTTCACCGACTCAATCACCAGCATCATCACCCAAGAGTCATCATCCCCAACCTTGCAGTAAGTATAAAGGTGCTTCTCCGTCTGGTTGTAGTCCCCTTCATTCACCAGGTCCTAGAAGTGGTCCCTACCCTTCTTTTCCTCCGTTGATTTCTCCAGCACCTTCGACTACAGCTCCTCCCCCCTCTCCATACTATCATCCTGCCGTTCCACCAAGATCTCATTCTAGGCTAATGCCACACCACCCACCTGCAATGAGTCCGAGGTCACAGTTGTCTCCGGATTTGCCACCAGTACCTTCAGTGTCTTACAGATCTCGTCCAGGGCAGGATATGGACGGTGCAAAAGGCCCAGTTTCTGCACCACTTGCTCAGCCTCCATCATGTAAGCTTCCAATGCTAAGTGACTTAAACTATTCTTCCGGAAAAAACATATTCATATGATCTACTTGTCTTTTGTTTTTGAAATATGATCCCAACTATGGTTGTGAATTCAGCATTGCTGTATGGAACTCTCTAATATCTGTCGATATTCGTCCAGCTTCCATCTACCTATATTTCATTAATGGTGCTTTAGATGATAGAAATGCGAATCGGGCATGCATTTGTTATATAGTTTTATTTTGTATATTATTGAAGTAATAGCCTTAGTTGTAATGATTGTTTTCGCGATTGTTGTGCATTTGCAGCTAAAGCAGTTAGTGTTGTCCCCAAGACTTTGTGGCTATCAGGATTTGTAGGAGCGTTGATGTTTCGCCTCCTTTTACGATGGAATTGATTCATTATGTGGCATACTGCCCAAAGTAGCAAGTCGGCTAAAAGACGATGTCGATTTCCCTATTTTGATATGGGCAGGAAACTTTCATAGATTTTCCTTTTCCTTCATGTAAACGAGATGGTCCAAGCCAGAAAGTTGGCAGGCCACGATTTCTTTTCGAAAGGATGTTTTATTCCCAAAGGGGAAAACTCCTGGAGATGGTGTGGCTATGGAAGAAGCAGGCATGAAGGAAGAAACCTCTCTTAACATGCTCTGCTTCTTTATGAGCCCCTATAGCTATAATGTGGCATGCAAATGTAAAATAAAAAAAACACTAGTGTCTTATATTACTCATGGAATGATGAAGAGTATATACTCCATAACAAATCTATAAAGATGAGCACTTTTTTAGGAAATGGATAAATTTTAGTTATCATTTTTTGTGTTTTTATACTATTAATAATTAGGGTAAATTACCTATTTAGTACCTCTTATGTTCTCATGTTTCTGTTTTGACAAAATTGAACCTATTGTTATTTTCCTGTTCTTGTCGCTTGCCCTTATAAATTTAAGCGTGATAACTATTAATATATGTATAATATAAAATTCTAAAAAACTATTAAAATATAAAAAAATAAAAAATTGTATAAAATTATAAAAAAAGAAAATTCTTTTAAATTTTTTAGCTAAGTTAAATTTCTTATTAAGTCTAGGATAACCACCCAAAAGGCAAAACCTCAGTCTTTTGTTTTGTTACATTTGAAAACATAATAATCGTGAAAGATATTTAAAATTACAAAAATATTTTTTTATTAAGTTTGAACAACTCCCTCTTCTTTTTCAAGTTGGGATGCATAACACCATTGAATAGACGATAAATAAGTTCATTTATTTTTTCCGAACAACAAAATCTCTGCCTTAATTATTTATTTTTTCTGATTTTTGGAGCACCAGTGAATAGACGGTAATTTCAATTGTAAATAAAAAATGTTGTTAGAAGTTAATAAACTAGATAATGGGAGGCTACATACAACAACAATAGTTGTCTATCTTCTACCAAATATATATACAATCGAAATTTGTGATTTTTTTATATTATTTTTACAGTTTCAAATATTTTGTTTCTCTTGTCACACCAAGAATTGAGATTTATTCAAGCGGAAGATATTTTTTACTCCAAATAATTACCAGCATTCAACCCAAAGTAACTTAAAATGGGCCTCCACAATAAAATTAGGGGTTTAGAGTTTAAGGTTAGGGTATATAGAATTTAGGGTAGAATGTATTTTTTAGAGTATAAAGTTTAGGATTCGAAATTTAAAACTAGGAGGATTCTTAATTTAATTTTTAAGTATTTTTAACAGAATGTATAAATAGAGGCATGGTTAGACTCAAGGGCAAAGATTTTTGCTGCTTACAAAGAGGATTTCATTTCATTTACTTTCCACGAATTGACTGGTCTTGCATTCATGTAGCAACAAAAGCACATACATTTTGAACCACTTGGCTTGTAAGTTGTAACTTTATGTGGACAAGTGACTGAACAAGGAGAAAACAGTTTGAGCATACAGTTTAAGGACTTGATTGTCAACTTGATGAGTAGGTAAGGTCTGATTTTAACTGCAGGGGACCCTGCTACTGCTAAACTCAGGGGCCGAACATCGCAGGGGTTTTAAGGGCGTGGATTTTTGTCAAAAATTTTTTCTTTATAATCTCTTTAATCTTTTTTATATCTTATTATGGTTCCCTTAAAAAAATTTTAATCTTATTATAATTACTTTTATAAATTTTTAGTTCCGCCCCGAACTATTTTTACTGATTCTCATGTTCTTTTCTACACTTTTTTTTACATCCCTTCTCATTCACCAGTCACTGTTTAGCTAGCTGTTTCTTCTTCTATATTTAATACCCATAACTTGGTATACCTACCTGACCTATCCATATTATTTCTTATGTATATGTGTCTACAACTTTATTCTAAGGCTTAAAGGGGAAAAAATCCCCAAACTATAAAAAAATTTACTATCATTTAACCAATGCTTAAACAATTTACCAAATAATAAAATTGAAGTTAAAAGAAAAAAGCAATACACAAATTTTACTTTCATTGTTGCAAACCAGTTTCATCTACTTCTGTTCTTTGCAAGTTATGTAGGATTGAGATAAGAATCTCTATTATCACAAAAAGTTGCATATTTTGAATCCCATGCTTTAATGTAATCTTTACAACTCTTTTATGCTAAAGGGTATAAAAAATGAAAGGAAAAAAGTTTAATGCCATTGGGAAGCTTAGGCTTCTTATGGTGATGAAAGAAGCCATACAAATACATCTCCCCACAATTAGAATATGAATTTTATTAAACGAGTCAAGTCCGAGTAGGGCTAAGCTCGACTCAGTTCCCTAAGAACTCGAGTCAAGTCTAACCGAATCGAACTCGAATAGCTCGCGATTTGTCTCGTATCATTTACATGCCTATTCACAGCAGCAGCAACAACAACAACAATTGTTGAGTGGATTTATTCAACAACAACATTATTATTAATATTATTATTATTATTCTTGTCCAACAACATACATTTTAGTTTATTTTACTTTTAAAAAATTTAAAAATTTCGTATATTATATTTTCGAGTAGCTCGCGAGTTTTTCAAATCGAGTATTGAGTAGCACAGCTCGACTCATTAAGAACTGAAGCCGAATTCGAGCTCGAGTTCAATCGTGTAGAGCTTCGACCGAGTAGGACGAGTAGCTCGCGATCTGTCTCATCTCATTTACAACCCTAATTAAACCGGTATTTTTTTTCTCTTTAATTTGTGCAACTGTTGTTGGTAGTACGCTAGTAGGGCATACAAATTACAAAGGGATTATAGTCCTTTTTTGTTTTTGGAGATGGATCTAAGAAAGTGAAGACAATGTTGTACAGTTCGAATCTCTCATAAACAGGCTGCAATTTCCTACTAAAAAGACCTCAGATTGGGAGACAATGTTTGCAATTGTAGTCAAAATCTGCTTTAGCATTTCTTAGATTTCTAACCAGCAAAACCGAAGCCAATAGAGCCAGCATTTTCATTCTTCGACTATATAAAAAAATGCAACTAGATATAAAAAATGATAAATATTCTATACACAGGCGGTAGAAACTGAAAGTTTCCACAAGCACCTTAGTTTTAGGGTATAGAGAGTTAGTTTAGGAGTTTAGGTGTAGGGGTTAGAATTTAGGCATAGTTGTTTCAATTTAAGTTTTAGGGTTATAATTTAGGATTTATAGGTTAAAGCTTAAATTCTCACCATATTACCCTAAAAACTAAACCTTAACCTATAAACGCTAAATTACAACTATAAACCTTAAATTGAAACAACTATTCTTAAATTATAAATCCCTACACTTTAACCCCTAAACCATATACCCTAAAACTAAGACGTTTGTTGAAACTTTCAGTTTGCACCGTATGTGTATAGAATATTAATCCATAAAAATAAAATAAAATCTAACAAAATAGTCTGTGTACACTGGGTGAACAAAATGGGATGTCATACTCATAATAAAAGTTGAAGAGCTACTCAAAGAAAACAGTTGGGGTTGGGGCAATAAGTGTTCTTTTCCGTCGAAAATTATTAGATTAATCCGGCTCACCAGGTCATTCGTAATTTTAATCAATAAACATTATTCATCTCATTTTAACTTTTAAACATCTATCTTTTTTTCACATGTAAAAAAAAGTAAAGATTCACTTTAAAAAATAACATAAAAAAATATTATTGGCTGAGATCACGAAAAATATTGTGAGTAAGACACGTCTAATAATTTTTTCTCTTTCTATTATTATGTTTGTAGTAATTTAAGGAGGAGGACGCGTGGAGAGAGATACGTTGACCCCATAAATCTCTTTTGTGCAACTCCATGTGGTGTCCCTTTGTAATTCCATCTTCTTCTGCTCTTTCTATTTATTGTTTCCTTCTGCTTCCTTACCTCCAACTGTTTTGATAGCTTCTTCTTACAATCAATACTTCATAAACATGAATATCATTTCTTTGATATAAATATGTATATTAATGATATAATTTTTTTTATCTTTATCAGCAAAAGAATACAAGTTTAAACCTTATCTAAATGTTGAATTGTCGGTAGACTGATAAAAACAAGTTATATGAAAGTTTAAGTATTAAATTTACACTAAACTTACTCTAGAGATTGTTAACAAATCGACATTATTTTCCGTATACAGAAGTAAAAAATAAATGCAAGAACACAGGCTGTATAGAATTAAAGGTCAAAATTAAGAAAAACAGATAGCAGATGGTAGTAGGGTGGTGCTGAATTAATTCAGTAGGGTGGTGATTGAACCACATAACTTTTGAGTACTTAAAAAAGCAATACCATTTGCCATTTCAGTCTGAAAAATCAAGTGAAAATGGAGCTTCCTTTTTTCCCAATCCTTTTCTCAAGTGTTAGAAATTCGGTAGTGAACCAACCCTTTTTCCCAACGTTGGAGGACTGGCTAGTGAAGCACCCCAAAATCCATGAGTTCTCATGGAACAATGGCAAAACCCTAGGCTCCACCCCACGCTTTCTCGCCCTTACCGTTTTGGCATACATCGCCTTCACCTTCCTTCTCTCCCAAGTATTGAAACCTTCCCTTGCACGTCCAGTCCTCAAATCAATCTCAGCCATTCATAACATCTTCCTCGTCACACTCTCTTTCATCATGGCCCTTGGTTGCCTGGTTTCCATCTTCTCCGAGGTGCCTAACTTCAAGACTCTCGTGTGTTTCCCTGAGCGGACTCCGCCGTCCGGACCTCTCTTTTTCTGGGGCTACATATTCTATCTTTCCAAGATCATTGAATTTATGGACACCCTTTTGATCATCCTCGGCAACTCCATGAACAGACTCTCCTTCCTCCACGTCTACCACCACTCCATGGTGGTCGTCATGTCGTACGTCTGCGTCGACAGCGCCCAATCGTCTTTCTCAATGGTGCTCGTTATCAACTGCTCCGTGCATGTTGTTATGTACACTTACTACTTCATGTGCACCCTTGGGGTTCGCCCCAAGTGGAAGAAAATGGTCACCGATTGCCAACTGCTGCAGTTTTGGGCTAGCTTTCTCGTAATGGCCATGCTTGTTTTCTACCATTTCACCGGCTCCGGCTGCTCGGGGATTCTGAGCTGGTGCTTTAATGCAGCCTTCATCGTTTCTCTTTTGTTCTTGTTCTCAGACTTTCATGCTAAGAATTACCCCTCCGGCCCCAAGGTCAAGCCCAAGTATGCCTAGATTTATAGTGATTTACCTTTCCAAATCTTTTCCATTTTCATACTTGAAACATTTTTGAACAAGAAAAAAGAAAGAAAAAAAACATGCATGTTGCCGAAAGTGCAGTATCAGTATCAGTATCATAAATTACCTACTTTTATAATTTCAGTGAATTGTTCAACAATGTATCCAAATTAGTTTCAATTTAAGACTAGATCACTGCTTTGACTACCATTATTGTTGCTGATTGGAATTCTGAAATTTTATATATGTTTTGCTTAAATTTACGTTTTATATCTTCCTTTTTTTTAACCATATACATATATAGTAATTAAACGGTGCATGCAAAGTCGCAAATGCATGTTGGGTTTCCGGAAGGAAATGGAAAGATGTTTGGAAAAAGAAAAGAGAGAAGAAAATGGAATAATTGTGAAGGAGAGTACTGCTGGAATTTAATTAAATAGGGTAAGCAGGTGAGAGTAAATACGTTTGTCAGGAGGACCATGTTGCTCTGCTCTACCCTTTTAGATCCCTATATAAATATAAGAAAATTATTGCATGCACCGCGATAGAAATTTTTAGTTTTATAAATAAATTAGATTTAAGGGTTAGAGTTTAAAATTTTATGTTTAATAGTTTAAAATTTAATAATTATGCTTAAAAGTTGGTATTTAAGATTTAGAGGTTATAGTTTAGGGTAATATGTAAGGGATTAAAGATTTAACTTATAAAACCTTGCTCAAATTCTAAATACATAAACATAAACCCTAAATTGAATTTATAACCTTAAATATCTAAAGTTATTGCTTTGTCATTTTCTAATATATTAACTTCCATGGACTAGTTTATCACTGCACTTTCAAATTCAATATTATATATACGGATTAAGAGAGTGTATAAATGAATATAGTATGGTAGCTACATGCAATAAGTGATCAAGTAGAAAAATATATAATATTTATTTAGAAAAAATTAGTTTAATCGTTTTGTCTACAAGATATGTGTATATTGTTTGAAAAAATTATGAATATATATGAATAGATACTAACTTGTAATCACCCATTAGACTATTAAAAAAAACATATGGTACTGTATTTATAAAAAAAAATTGGAATATGGCCACTGAATTTTTAATATAACTATCATAACTACAACACATTCAGGAAGGAAAATAATGAGACTAATCTACTCAAATTTCTTACAACCAAAAAACAAATAAAAGTGAAAAACTTATATGGAAATAAGCATACTGTCAAAATTCAGAAGCTTCTTAAATCTTCTTGTCTTTATCCAATTAGGACTCATAATTGATGAAAAGGAATGGTGAGCGATCCAAACTACTAGACAAAATATTATGCTACTCACGACTGATTATATCGGCAAACAACCATCGACCGAGTGGGGATCTAACTTTTCGTGACCACCGACAAAATCATAATCAAGAACTAGGGCTGATTAAAACCTCTACGTAAGCAACGATCGACCGCTAGGGTATGCTGAATCATGCTACAAGGACAGATGAAACAAAACCACAAAAATAAAAATAAAAACATGTCACAAGGACAGAAAAAACGCGTGTCACAAAAATAGAGAAAACTCGTGCCATAAAGGCATAAATTCTTATTAAAAAATAAAAAATAATAATAAACATTGGCGGTCTACAACCAATAGTTAGGGCAAAAAAATTAAAAAAACTTGTAAGTATCAAAAGGTATTTAAAGAGAAAGAATTAAGGTTGGTATTGTATCTATAAATTAAGCCAACTAATTTTGAACCATTTTATTTAATTCTAGGTTTCTTGTAATTGCATGTAGGGTCCCGATATTTAACAATAATAATAAGGGTTTATTTATTAGCTAGGATATATTAATTATATATTTACAATTATAGATTCCAATCTTTCAAAACCTTAAAAAAAATGTATATATGTACTATGTTTGTCTCAATCCATAAGTTGTATATACCACATTTGAATTGGGCCTTTTATCGTATTGGAAACATTTCCTTCTAAGAAACAACAATTATAACGACCACTTGAAAGTAAACCCACGTACATATATTTGTTTTGGGTAATAATTTCCAAATTCCAACACCCAACGCTATGGTTTTCTTTTCCTTATTTTAGGGCAGTTGAGTGTACTATCTTCGATATTAATTTCGATTCTAATATGTTAGTGCTTTAATGATATTTTTATTCCTCAAATGTTTTAGAAAAATTATTTTAATCCCTGTCATATATAGTATGTAATGCGTCACAGTCATTTCTGTTAAATTATATTCAGGTGTAGAGCTAGAAATTTATTTAATAGTGTTATTTTTTTAACAATATTTTAAAAAAATAATTATTTATAAAGGAACGTTGTTTACTTATAAAAGATTATAAGAGAAGTGTTATTTATATATTTTTTAATTTTTTATACACACAATGGGCGAAAATGAAATGAAAAGAAATACGTTAAGTTTGGAGTTAATTTATAGCAAATATTTTTAACGTTCAACTGAATAATTATTTTTTTTTATTTTTTAAGTAATTTAATTTTCAACGTTTTATTTCGAGTTAAAATAATTTATTTACGGATGAAAACTGTTAGTTAACTAACGATAAACAAATTAAAATGACTTTATAAAATGACACATTAACAAATAACTAACTTTATATAATTTTATAAAAATATTTTTGACGGATGTGACATTTTTTAAGTTTACATATTTGTCTATATAACAATATTTTGTCAGCGTGAAGTGCACTGTCGTGTAATGGGTGAATACAACCAAATGTCATTAAATTTTTTTATCTTTGAACCAAAAACAAGGGGTGGAATACCACAAAGAGAAAGCGTACCTATTAAAAAAATAATTTGTGTAATGGGTGCATGCTTTCTTAAACCGCCCATCAAAATCATATTTCGGCCAATATCCAACAACAATTTATATGGAATGAATAATTAATCAAGATCCTAAAAACAACAATGCTTTCGAATAAACATGAGTAATCAAATGAAATAAAGCGGTTTGATAAGACACCATACATAAAGCTAACATCATATTAACCCAGTTGGGACATTATAGAATAGGCTAACCTCCTCTTAATTCAAGTCATTTACCGTTAATTGAAAAAAAAATTGTGAAAACAAATTTGACCCAAAATAAAATATTAATACTAAAGTTACTTTCAAAAATATCAATTAAATTATTTTATCGAATATTAAGAATAATTTTGACATTATACTTTAATATAATTGCTTGATTTCTTTTTTTTGAAAGAAAAAAGGTAAGTAGGCTCGTTAAAAACCTCCTCTAAATCTTGAGGAGGAAAAGAGTACCTACCCCGTTATCCATTAATTGCGTCAAGAATTACAATGCTTTCAATACAATTAGGACATTCATCATAAAAGTAAATACAATGATTTTCAGTAAATGCCCAATGCGCCAAGGTGTGAGCCGCTTCATTTGCCGATCGGGGAATGAATGCGACCCTAAGATGGGGGTTTGCGCGCAACGTCTGTCTAGTCTCCGCCAAGCTCTGAGCTAGTAAGGATCTTCCATCATCACGGCTAGCTAGCTGGTTGACCACATTGGCTGCATCTCCCTCTATGCGAACACTCGTCCAACCTTGGTCTATAGCAAAAAGCATGGCTGCATAGAAGGCATGGCTCTCTACCATCTCAGCTGACTCTGCTCTCGGCAGCATGCGTGCACAACCGCCAAGCACTAGTCCATGGTGATCACGGGTAAGGAAACCAAAAGCTCCAAATTTGGAGTTCACCTGGAACATACCGTCAACAGTAATAGAAATCATACCTGCGGTCGGTTTCATCCAATTTGCTCTTGTCGGCTGACTTGGAAAATCAGAAGGAATAGCAGTAATAGTAGCCCCATTAAACTCACGGTGCAGATGTTGTGCATTTTCAACTATAAGGAACGCGGGCTGAAGTTTCCGGTCATGAACAAGAGTATTCCTTTTGTTCCACACGTTCCATAGCAAAACAACAAACTCAACGAACTTTTTAACCGGGAGAATTGACTCACAATGCTCAAGCCAATCAATCGAAGACTGAGATTTATCCGTAATGAAACAAATCTATGCTGTTTCTTTCCAACACTCAGATAATACAAATAGAAAAAGTCAAACAGAGCATTAAGTTGTTAGTGCTGCTTTATTAAATTGTTGTCAGATTATTTAATAATTCACATTTAAACCTAAAGATTTCATAAAAAAAAGTTGAAAAAAAAACGTAGAGTAGCCATTATTTTCATTTATATTTATTTATTTTGGCTGGTAAGCACTAAGAACATGAGAAGCCTGAGCGAAATTTAATGTGTGTCTGGAGTCCGGATTACATAGAGAGAAATCTCAAGGAAGAAACTTAAAAAAAAAGATATTATTGTGCTTGAATTCTTCCCAATCACTTTCTTTTTTTTATTATCTGTTCTTATTTAAAATTGTTATCTGGGTTTTTCTTAATTTTGCTGCATGTTGCAGGTAAAGAAAGACAAATTTCATCCTACTTTTTTATGATTTCATAAAATCTTTCTTCATTCTATTGTCTTCAATCTAAAAAGTTACAAACCCAGTTTTTTTCCCCACTGAGAGAGAGTTAAGATTTGAATATAATATGGATTTGTTTTTTTTTTGTTGCAGATCTTTTCTGGGTTCTGAAATTAAAGATATGGTGCTTTGATGGGATTCAACCTTGAGATTCAAACATTGATATTTGGAAGGTAATTTTTTTTTTTCAAACAAATTATTTATGGTAAGTAGATTATCTCCAATCTTGGCCAAATCGTGACCATTTATGTAGAAAATTAATTCACTTTTATGTGGGAAATTTGATGGGAACATATTGAAGTCATAATCTTGTTCAAATTTGTTGGAGAGAAATAATTTACTTCTATTTTGGAAATTTGATGAGAACATGTTGAAGTCGCATATGTGATGGATAAACCGAGTTAATAAGTTTTTACAATTCTTTGCATTATTTGGTTTGGTGGGAATTGATTGTTACCTGTTAGGAAAATTTAGAAATTTGATTTCTTAAAAGTTTTGCCTAGTGCATTGTCTCTTTACTAGTAGATTTATACTGGGAACTGAGTTGTTTTTCTATGGGCAGCCGCAGGCACATAATTGTTGGAGTAATATATAACCAGAAATCTTCGGAACGGATATTATAATCGAACTGGCATTTGCTTGTACCGGAAATGTCTTTCCGTAGCATGGTCCGGGATGTGAGGGATAGTTTTGGGAGCTTATCTAGGTGGAGCTTTGATGTTAGACTCATAGGGCATCACAGAGGAAAATCGTATGGCTCTTCTTTACATGATTTGCATGACGAGCCTCTCGTAATTCAGAACAGCAGTTGGGCTAATCTCCCTCCGGAGCTGCTTATTGATGTGATCAAGAGGTTGGAAGAGAGTGAGAGCACGTGGCCGGCTCGAAAGAATGTTGTTGCATGTGCTGCAGTTTGTCGGTCATGGAGAGTCGTTTGCAAAGACATCGTTAAGAACCCTGAATTCTGTGGGAAGCTTACTTTCCCGGTGTCTCTGAAGCAGGTTGGATACCTGGTTCATTAAGCATGGATCAATCTTTTTCTGGTTTGAGTTCATCTCGGAAACGGCTTCAACTATGTCATTGCATTTATACTATATTTGAGCACCCAAGACTGCAACACTAATTGTCTTGTTTGTCTTTTCAGCCCGGGCCACGTGATGGAGCTATCCAGTGTTTCATTAAGAGGGATAAATCGAATTTGACATATCATCTATTTCTGTGTCTTAGCCCCGGTAAGAGCGATTCTCTGCAACCATTTCTTAAAGTAAGTTGCCTTTGTAAGTGTAGATATTAGATAATTGATTGATCTTAGTGTTGTTCTATAAGACAATCTGTATAAAAGCAGTTATATTTACCGTCGTTTAGCAAAAAAGTGTAGCACTTTTCAATTTCATATCATAGAGAAACACTGTTGCGGTTAAAAGATCAAGAGATTCATTCTTTGTCTTGTCACACAATAGATGTTTAAGTGTGGCTTCGATCGGTTTTTGAATTTTCATTCTTGTTCCTGCTAAACTTACACATGGTCTTGTCATATTGTATCTCTTTTGCAGCTTTGCTGGTTGAAAATGGGAAATTTCTCCTTTCTGCAAAAAGGACGCGCAGGAGTACGTCTACCGAGTATATAATTTCTTTCAATGCGGACAACATTTCAAGATCGAGCAGTAGTTACATTGGAAAGCTGAGGTATGAATTTGAAAGGGTATTTTGTGACATTCTAATGCTAATACTGCTCTTCCATTCTGAAACTATGTTTTTCGTTTTGCATTTCAGATCAAACTTCCTTGGCACAAAGTTCATAATATTTGACACCCAGCCTGCCTATACTGTTTCTCCGGTTCCTCCACCAGGCCGATCAAGTCGAAGATTTTACTCTAAGAAGGTTTCCCCCAAAGTCCCCACCGGCAGCTACAACATAGCTCAGATTAGTTACGAACTAAATGTTCTAGGTACCCGAGGCCCACGAAGGATGCATTGCATCATGCATTCTATCCCTGCCGCCGCTCTTGATGCCGGAGGTTCTGTCCCTGGCCAGCCGGAGCTTCTCCGCCACCCTTTAGTGGACTCATTCAGGAGCATCTCTTCTCTTGATCATTCAGTTGAGTTCAGCAGCTCTAGATTTTCAGAGATCAGTGTATTAGGGGGCAACGAAGAGGAACGGAAAACAAAACCCTTGATCCTGAAAAACAAGCCCCCTAGATGGCATGAGCAATTGCAGTGTTGGTGCCTGAATTTCCGAGGGCGAGTAACCGTTGCATCCGTTAAGAATTTTCAGTTAATTGCTGCCACACCGCAACCAGCAGCCGGTGCACCCATCCCATCTCAGCCAGCGCCACCCGAGACGGATAAGATAATCCTACAGTTCGGCAAGGTTGGGAAAGATATTTTCACTATGGATTACCGGTATCCCCTGTCTGCATTTCAGGCTTTTGCAATCTGCCTGAGCAGCTTTGACACGAAATTGGCTTGTGAATAGAATGATTAAAAATGATAATTGTGGCCATCAAAACACATTAAAAAGATTAATGACAATCCTTAGAGTTCCCTTCATCTTTTGAGTGCATGCTCGTTTTGTCAGTTTGAGTATTTGGCAATCCTTACATTTCTCAATTGTTAGCTTCTATGTTATCCAAATAAAATATCATCCCCTGTATGAGTAGTTGGCATAACAAAATTATTTCAATTACAATATATAACAAGCTATTAACTAGTACTTATATCTTTAGAGAAAACCCTCTTGGGAAAAAAATTAGCAAAGGAAAGAAAATACATATATATTTGATACGCATAACAAATTTTATCAAAAATTTCATTAGGATAAAATTTCGGTCAAAAGAGGAAGAGTATCATGTATATTCACTCTTCTTACGAAAACATTACATAAGATCTTTGAATTTTTAAAATTTAATATTTAATATAATCTTCAAATGTTGAAGTAGACAATACATTAATGAATAGATCTTTTAAATTACTAGTCGAAAGGATTAATCGAACATTATTTTTCTGAAGATCGTGAAAGACAAAATTTTGGACAAATTATGTCACCTTTGATTATCCACATGTTGCTTGAAATATAAATTTTACATTATCTCTGCATAAAATTACTTGCGTCTAATCTTGCGAAAGTAAATAACATATTTTTGGATATGTTGAGTCAATAGTCTTAGCCAAACACATTTTAACTTACCTCGTGCATAACAATTTTTTTTGAATCTGGATTATATTCAACAGTGAAAGGAATACAAAGGATTCACACCTTTTACAATTGAAATACAGTGTTGAACAAAACAACAAAAAATATAAAGGTGTGAAAGACGTTTAACATACCAGACCTAAGACTGTCAGAAGAAATCTTCTGAAATAAAAATCCAGAAAAACTATACTTTGCCTTGAGTGCTCTATGAAAATAGTAAAAATTCTTCCGCTACTTGATCTTGGCATGTCGGCACAACCACCAGAGAGAATCATAACATGTATAGAACGTCCTCCTTCGTTGAAAAGCGCTCGTTGATACTCGTCACTCGAACGCATAACTGTTAAAAGACAGACTACTGTCATGAAGACAGACAAAAACTGCTAAAAAGCATAACTTAATTATATTCTTAAGTTTAATCGGTCTTTGAAACATCAACAATAAAACCATGTTTCATGCGTCTTGTCACCCCTTCCATTAAATTTTAACGACAAATGACCTAATTAATAGACATAAGTCATAACTTATCTCATAGTTAGATAGTGGTTAATATAATTTTCCCATGATTATTTTTAATTAAATCATGTTCCACGTGTCAATTCAAGATTGGAACAACACACCAGGGACATAAAATTGGCAGATATTTTAATCCGCTATAATTGAAACACTAAAAAATATTAAAAAATATATATATAAAATCGGGTCGGGTTTCATTTCAAGTTTTACGGATATCTTTGGAGCCCAATTATACACCACTTCAAAGGCTCAATATCCGGAAAGGTCCAAACCAAAGAAATGAATATGGTGCGTACTACGCACCGGGTGCATGTTAAACAAATCAGGCTCGCGTTTGTTTTATACTCGTTTTTTCGGCAGGGAGAGGAGCCGCCGTCGCTAACAATTTTCTGCACCTATCCCAAAGGTACTCTCATCATCTTTTCCGTCAAAGCCTAGTACAATATATCTTATTGATTTGATTTGATGCGTATGGAATTTTTCTTGATCTGTAAATCTAGGGTTTTGTGTTTAGTAGATTTCGCTTTTCCTCTTTTCTTTTGTTCTAAATGATAAGTTTCTTCTCTTTTGTTTTTCAATTTTAACATTTCTTTATCTGTTTAGTAGATTTCGCTTTGTGTTGTTGACTGTAATTAATTTGTTAGGTAACCTCCGAAACTCGTAGCTGTTAAGTTATTCAGTTCATTTGCAATGTAAGTTTTTCTTCTCCCCTCCTTTATTTTGCTTGTTAAATATATATGTTTGCATTTGTTTGATCATATGCTTGCAATTGGAGTGAGTTTGTTGATATATTTTGTTTTAGGTTTTCTTTCTATTGGTTTCTTGATCTGTGCATGAAGCTTGTATGTATGGATAAGTTTGTATTTAAAGTATGGTGTAGTGTATTGGGGGTTGTTTGTATGTTGCAACATTGGACACTGCAACAGATTGAGCAATCTTTAATGTTTTTGGATTTTCTGATGAAATGATTTTGTATGGTATCAAATTGGAACTCAATATCAATAAGCAATTTTGTTTCTCTAATCTATGTCTTAACTTATTGGATATGTAGTGGGAGGGTATAAGATAAGGAGTTCTCGGGGAAAGATTGGGAAAAGAAATTACTTACAGTGCTCAAACATCAAAATAGTTCTCTTTATAATCTTAGCAGTAAACACCAAGGTCAATTATCAGCAAATTGCACTTATATTCTGAAAATAGTAGTTGCTTATAATTCTTTCAATGTTTCTCCTATTGGTTGTAGTCCATGGTTGCTTCCTAATTTCATTCTTTTTTAATCCTTAAAAATACTTATGTTATTTTGCTCAAATTTATGACTCCGTTCAATGCCATTCCCATATCTAAGTTATTTATCATTTCGAAATATCTTTTAGGGCGGATGAGGAACCCGTTGATCAGAAGAAGTATCTTGAAGATGGTTGCAAGCCTAAATGTGTGAAACAGCTTCGTTCTTATGAGGTTTGTTATATAAATTAATAGTTTTGTAAACTGAGCAAGGTTTATTGAATCTTTTTTACCAGTCTTTCAATTATGAGTTTGATAATTGCTGTTACAAGTATTAATTCATTTGTGTTTTATACTTTTTCCTCCAATTCTATCTCATTTGGCATTTGCTACTTTCACCCTGAACTTCATTTGTGCAGAAATTCTATGTTTTTGCGCAAATGTATCGGTTTGGGAGAATCCTATAAAACAGGCATATTTACTCCTGTTTTACTTTTTATTTTTTAATCCACCTCCCTACATTTTATGCGTTTTCTCGCCATTTTGTGGCTATATGGAAATATGCTTTATCAAAGGGAAATTAAAGGAAGAAGAGTATGCCTTTTCAATACTTGGTGATGCTTTGGCTAAACAAAATTGATGATTTTCTGCGGTTTTGATTTCATGCTCTCTCCTCTTTGGAAAATAAAAAACGAGTTGTTTTCTTCTATTGAGTCAGATTCAACTTGACATTTCTGAGAAAAAACCATGTTAGGCAAAATCTGACAACGTGCATTGCTTGTTGAAAATAATAGGTCTTACTAACACACACATAGGGTTTGCTGGTGTTTCAGTAGCGAACCATTGATTCATCTTTCTTTATGAAACTTAATACTAACAGTTTGCAAATGCTCAAATTTATAATTGGACATGGTGTACTATTAGCATTTTGTTTTCTTTCCCTAAAGATTTGGTATTCTTGCTCAGAACAATCTTCTGCTACTATATGAATTGTGCAGCAACTTATATAAGTTACTGGCTTCCTGCAGGCGTGTGTTAAGAGAATCGAAGGTGACGAAAGTGGTCACAAGCATTGCACTGGTCAATATTTTGACTACTGGTATTGTATCGATAAATGTGTAAGTACTTTATCTCACCTTCATTCTTCATGTAGTTTATATTTGTACTTTGTCCTGATACCAGGCTGCTGAAATGCAGGTTGCGCAGACGCTATTCTCGAAACTGAAATAATTGGGGGGGCCAATGCTGTCATCATGCCCTGCTGTTCTGAGTTCTAAAGCCAGTACATTGTTTCATAAACTATCTTAAACTTGAGATGATGCCTTTTGTGTCGCGTATCTGCGAAACAATTTTTTGGTTGTGTTGCTGCGAAAACGTTTGATCATTTACAATAAATTTGGTTCCTGTTGGGCATGCCTATGCCTATTAGTGACAGGGTTGGAAATTGGAAATTCCATGCATATTTGATTGTTGTGGAAATAAATCTAATGTTCCTAATGAAAACTGCTATAATCTTCAACTTACACCCGAATCCATATCCAAAATACTAACCATCCCCGCCTCGATAAGGGAACTGATCCTGGAGTGGTAATGGGGCACTACTACCAAACGAACTTCCTAGATTCGGATGAGAAGCTTGTTCAAGGGACAATTTGATTGCTTTGCTTTCGGATGATTTGTATACGTCTATGCATTCCTCAAGGTCAGCATCACATGTCAAAAGGACCCACTCGTCGTCATCGTCCAAGTACTTGAGATCAATTCTGCCGACATCGTCGATACCAAAACGCCTAGCAATTTCTTGTTGCAGGTCTCTGAAGCTCCAACTTGGTTGCAACCTGAACCTTACCTTATATTCTCTAAACATAGCTTTTACTTTTATGGCACTCTGGCCACCACTTTTTGGCAAGGGAGGCAAAGTCTCAACCCTAGGCAGCTCACCAAATGTTTTGTGGCTTTGGGATCTTACAAGAAGCTTCGGCTCCTCCTGATTCAAGGCATGCAATTCAGCATCGCTGAGAGCTCTCTTTAGCTCTCCACCCGCTCTGATACCAGTATTATGCTGTTTCACGCCTGTGTAACAACAGGTACTTGAACCAGAGCTCCGGCTGCATGAAGAAGATGGAGACTTTGGAGCAGAAGCTCCTTGGCTGAACATGCCACTCTCGGGTTGAGGTTCTGATGGATTCGATGACGGACCCTTGCCGGAAAAGTTTGGTGAGCTCAGTTCAGGGAAGCTTGAGTAGAATGATCCAATTTGAATGGCACCCTCAGCACCTTGAACCGAATCAATTACAAGCTGAAGTTTTCTTAACGAGTGACCTACCTTCTTTATTTTTCGAGAAGGCCATCGAGTGATCCCGTGTTGCCTGCATATCCTTTTGAGTGTAGTAGGGCACACTGCAATAAAATAGGCTGGGTAAGTGACTGTCAATTATCTGGGTACTTTTATACATGTATAAAAAAGACAGATAGATCGAAATGCTAATGCATGGAACAATACTTTGATGAATTAAGTAATATTTAGTTGAATATAAAAGTGAAATTACTTGTAACTATAATGGAATGATATCCGTACCACCGATACTCTTAGCGGCATCTTTAAGACTCCCTGCAAAGTACTGCCGAAGAACCTGCAAGCTGATGGTCTTCTCCGTCTTGGTCCGTCTCTTGTCGCCTGCTTTTTTACCGGCTAAAATGTTACGTCCGCCGGTTGAGGAGGTATCAACACTAGCTTTGAACTCTTGCCGAGTGTCTTCCCAATTGGTTGTCACTTTGAACTCTTCTGTTGGTTCTTCTTTTTGATATTCCCTTGAGACATAAACACCTTTACCCTTCTGCTGGGCCTCCGCCATGTGGGAAATCCACGATAACTCCTCCGGTGAGTTCTCGTTCGGAGAAGAAATCATTGGTTTAGTTTTTTCTTTGTCTGATCTCCAATAGGAAGCGACTGTCATTTCCTTAACAGGCACTATCACCTCCTCCTCGACCTCCTTGTCCATAACAACATGCAAACTCTGGCAAGCCTGTTGCATAAAACCGCGCAATGAGTTCAGCATATGCTGCTGTGCTTTACTTCCATGGCATTCCTTTGGCAAGAATAACTCCAAAACAAATTCAACCGATCCAGTAAACTTGCTTTGTAGCGGAATAGCTAACGCGCCATGCAGTCCGAACATCCTAGCGTGGTGAGAGAGGGGATAGTTTGTCTTACTGAATGCAGTTATATCAGTTTCAAAACATTGTTTGTTTGTTGTGAATGCTCTGCCAACTATTCCTTGTCCTCTAAGCAGGTGGTGCTCGGAGCACGCCTCAAGGAAGCCTGAGAATTTGTCATCGGCCACGAAGCAAGCAGCATCCAGGGTGGAAACACAATGATAATAGTTCTCGTCTGAATGCCGGCACCCGCTTTTACCTTGATTGAGGCACGGAGCCCATGTCAAAGCCAAAGGCAGTTTATATGTGTTGCAGACAGATATTAGAACCCCAGCTATCTCAAGCAATGCAACTTGATACAACTCGCTCCAAGCCTGTGAATACAGAGGACTTATTGTGTTGTGTGAGCTCCTTAGATCAACAGCCTGCATACAGATAATAATATGTATTCAAAACCGACTTTAATCGATAGAAACAGGTCCTACGATTCGATATACAGGCTGCAAGAAGTAGAAAAACTAGAGACCTCAAGAGCTTTGCAGACGTATTCCAGTTCTGAGTGATAATTGGCCTTTTGAGTAGTTGTGACAATCTCCACAACTCCCAAGCAATTTCCACTGGCTCGTTCGAAAACCGGAAGTGCGAGAGATCCCCCGACATTGTATTCGAGTGCAGAACTAATACGCGGGTACTCATCGCTTCGGAAGAAACGAACATCAGGCGTCCACTCAGGCAACTTGCCCAAAAACACACGGCCAGGCAACCCAACAGATTCCTCAGAGTCCTCCTCAGCAGGGAAGTTATAGGATTTGGAGACATGTCTAAAAAATTTGAGACTGTTGCAGTTTGTATTTACAGAATAGGGCTGGCCTTGGGTAGTAAGAACATGCTTGCCTTCCCTTTGAACAGGCAGCCAGATTTGGATAAGAAGATCCCTATCTTTTGTAGATTCCTTCAAATATGCTATAGCCTGCATTAGCCTGTGTTTCACAGATAAAGAAGAATCTGATTCTTGTTTAGGCCCTATCCACCATCTGCTGCTCATCTCAGCGCCTTCAACATGCGATAAAGACGAAGCAGAAGCCGAGTTTTGGGATTGGTTTTGAGCATGATTAGGTTTACAAGGAGAGGGAGAAATTTGTATGTCAGTGTTAGAGGCATATGGTTGCGTAAAGCTGAAGGCATCGCTAGTCTCTAACCAGCATCCTTCAAACAAGAGCTGTTCCATAAAATCCAAGTCCATAGCAGCATCACACAAGTTCCCCAAGCTAGAATTGGCTGAGAATCCACCGCCGCCGCCGCCGCCACCGCCACCACCTTCCATGTGTGTTGAAGCAGAAGCCTATATTAATATTACACCACCACCACCACCACCACCTTTGTTGTATGCATGCAAATTCTAAACCTCACTGTTAACATAAACATAGAACTAAAAGAAGTAAATGGGAAGCTTTGGAACAAGCAAAGAAAAAGAAAGCGACTCACTTTACAATGTTTGGAACTTTGGGTTTGTGTGTTGTATAGCAATTCTGACAAAGGTGTGGCTCTTCTTGAATGAATGCAGACCCCAACCACATAAAAAGGAGAAAAATATATTGCAAAGTTATTTTCTTATTTCTCAGTCTTTGTACTACTGCCTACCCAAACTAAGTAAGGACGTTTCATTTTCTCTAGAGTCTCTTTAGATTTCGAGTTTAAAGCTCTGAATGTTGGTTGCCTGTTCAGACATCAGATTCCCTGCATTTTTGTTTTTGTTTTTGTTTTCAAACTTTGAATTGTCTGTTTTTTTTTTATTAAAGAATTGTCTACTATTAAAAGGAAGTTGGAGTAATATTTGGTAATTCAAGAAAGCTTTACACGACTGAATTTACTTGCCTTGCACGACTGAATTTGAGGATAAAAATCCTCTGAGTGCCTTATATATATATCAACACAAAAAAATACTAAAAAAATTAAATTCTAAGCCTTAACCCTAAATTCTAAATCCTAACCTTATACCCTATACTTTAAAAAATATACTATACCCTAAATTTCTTAAACCCTAACCGTATACCCTAAACCTAATTTTGAGTGTGGAAACATAAGTAGGGCACTGAAAAGGGCAGAGTATTTCCATCCGAATTTGAGTTGAATAATAATTACCATATATTGATTATGTCAAAAGAAGTAATAAGAGTACGTAGCACCATTTTTTCAAACATCTAGTGTGATTTTAGAGTACCAAAATCTCAAGAACCTGGAATTAATATTCATTCATTAAGAGTTAAGAGTTAAGACCCTATGTTTGGATCTCATTGCTTTAACCAAAACACATTGTTGCTTCTCGGGAAACAATTACATTCTTTATTCATCACTTCAGCTTCAATATATAATATTTACTTTAACTAATCAAAATTCCTGACTTCACCTTTGATTTGCATTTGTATTTGTCAACCATTTTCTAGCTTTCTTGCCGGTCCCAAAAACCCTCCCCCACTTTGTTACAATAATTTCATATTTCTAACATCAATCTCATTCTCCTATGTAATTCATTAATATAAGTATGGATTGTGAGACACAAAAAAATGTTGATCCTTAAAATTCTTTGTTATAGAGCTAAACAACAAGATTTAAGGGTTAGAATTAAAAGTATCAAAAAGATTTTATATAAAAAAAGCAAACAAAATAAAGAACAATGAACGTAAGAATACGATAATATTTTTTTGTTGTTGAGAAAATGAGTATGAACGGACTCGTATTAAACCCGTACTTAATTTTATGTATATGTTGTCTTTTTTAAAATCAATGAATTTTGATTGATTGAACGTTTCAAATGTGTTGAAAAGATAACTAACAGTTGGTAGATTTATAAGAAGACAATTTAATAAAAAAAATACATGGATTACATTTGAAAAGTTTTCGCAATTAGTTAATGTTATAGTCCTCAAAACCAACTTTTTATAGAAAGATGGTGTGAGGCACCAACAACTAGTTGATCTAAAAGAATGAGGCGTTAGATCTAGAGACGGAGTTAGGATTTGGGGTTGGGGGCAAAACATGGGGGCAAGAGCTCAAATCATGCTATTGTGAATAAAATAAATTGGGTTAAGAAAATTACTCGTTGTGAAACTCCACATTATTTATTGAGGGTCATTTAGAAATATTTACATTTATGGGTGGTTACAATATAAATAATATATTTTTAGGGGATTAAAATGCAATTTTACCATTACCTCAACTTAAATTCTTTTCAAACATCAAAAAAAATTATGAGACGGGTTGTGGTCCCTATCGGTCCTTCTTGAATATTGCCCCTGAGAGTTACTCTAATAGTAAATTTTTATAGTATCTGATAGGAGTTAATTAATTTTAATTTTATTGAATAATGGTGATTATAAAAAAAATACGAAAGACTTTATCATTTCATTTTTTAAATAATAATTTGCCTCTTTGAGAGGATTCGAATCAAGAAAAGTGGGATGGTGAAATGATAATTAATTTATTAAATAGAATATATGAAATTAAAGTGATATGCCACATGAAAACGATGTTTAATATAATATAAGGAGTTTGATTAGTCATCGAAAGTGAAATAAAATGGTAATGAATGTGCAACCTATGACTGCATCTAAAACTATAATTGTTAATTTAAAGGATTTTCTAACGTGCTTTCCACAATTCTTTTTTCTTTTTTGAAAAATGTTTTTATTTAATTATTGATCTATTGAGGCTGACCTCATCACCCACTTATTACAAGTAATTATTATATTAAATAAAGCAAAAATAATAAGCTTAAAAACCAAAAAATTAAGTTATAAAATATATTTGGTGTATTACTTGAAATTAAGTACTAGATATAGTTAAACACGAGATATAGTATAGTGGTCGCTCATCTCATTCTTTAACTATTAGTTTAGGGATTTGATCTCTATCTACGAGGATATTGTGAATTTCATGGCAAGTCGTTTACATTTTAGTGAGAACATCTACGGCTGTGGTGATCGTTCGATTGAGTGTACGAGTTTTATTTTACTACTCAAATTTTATTTAAAATATTTTCGATTCGAGTTAATTTTCGAGTTTCTGTACAAATTTATTGTAATTATTACAATATTATAATGCAAATTAATGCCAATTTAAACGGATTTGTATATCCATATACAATAAACATAAATTTCTTCATATTTTTCATTTGAGTTATATATATCAGGCAGAACTGAGAGGCTCAACTTGAACTTAAAAATCGATCCATTGATTACTAAATTTTTTGAGTTATTCAAGTTTCCATTATATAATTCAAACTTTATTTGAATTTTTTTCGAGTTGAGTCAAAACAAGTTAGTTTTTTTCACGCTGTCGAGTTTTGCTCACCTCTACTTGCATTGAGAGGATTAATCACCGCTATTGACATTAGATAACTTTGAGTCAAACAAAAAAATAGATTTAGTTAAAATATTTCATAAATATGAAATTAAAAAACAATATAATTTTGAAATAAAATAAAATATTGTTAAATGTATTATGATCTTAATCTATTTCTCATTTAAAAAATCAAATGTGTGAGAATTAAAAAGTCAACTCTATTGAAATTGATGTTGTTTTGGCATGTGGAATGCAGCGGGCAAATAGAATCAAAGCAGATACCGGAAGGGATTCATAGAGGATATCCCCTCCCCTCTCTTTCAATCCACTTTATTTATTTAATATGTTGAACGGTTGAAATTCGTATATGATTTTTTTTCAAAAAATTATATACTTTGTTAAAATTATTTTTTCTTTCTAATATTTATAAAAAAAATAATATAAAATTATGCATTTGTTACTAATCCTAATTAAACTTGAAGATAATTTAAAAATCTATTCTCGTCTCTTATAAAATTTTGTAAGTTTACCTCCGTAACACAAAAATATATGTTCGTCTCTTTTTCTGGTCAGAGTTGAAGATACTTTAAAGTGGTTAACACATCAGAATTAGGTTAAATATGCTAATTCTGCCTTTGGGTCGCCTTAAATGAGCGATTCCACTCGAATAAAGGGCAGATGAAATACCTAACAATCTGATATCAACACCATCACATTCGATACTGATTGGATGGATGTAGGATTCAAATTTATTTAAAAAAAGTGTGGAATCATTGACTTCAACTTAGCTACCACTGCATTAATTTATACTTTTATCACCAATTTCCAAATAATTACATCCTCAGTTTTAATTGCTCATTACCCTCCCATCTTGTCTTATTAAAAATCGTTTGTTTGAATTCTGGGCACCTTGCTATTATCATGGTGCTTCAAGCTGAATTATGGGGTTTTATGAAATAGAAATTATCTGTATCTTTTTTGTGCTTTTATTTTATTTATATCTCACGTTAAAAAATAAGTTTAGAGTTTAAGATTAAGGTTTAGGGTTGAAGTTTAAAAATTAATAATATAGTGCATTTTTGTCGATTTTTTCCTGATTTCTTACGTATTTACGTAGGGTTCTTCATGGTCTTTTTGGCTACGATTAGTCTCAAATTAATGTAATGACCTTTAGCATCCCTTGTCCATTTCAAGAAAAAACCTTATGGGTGAATTGAAAAATAGTAGAACATTAAGAACTAATCTTATTATTTTTTCTTTTGAATAAATGGATAATTTTTTTTTGAAATACATATAAAAACATATTGCAGATTGACAGGTGGTGGATGAGGACTGAGGAGATATGTGTGTCACCTCACCTCCTTGCTATAATCAAAAGGTAATAAAGTCTGACCTTTCTCTTCTTTTAATTAAAAAGAACCGCCCATTGGGAAAAAAAAATGTTTGATGTATTATCATCGGAAGTGGGTTGATTTTAGAGTTTAGAAGTTTTGTTTAGAGGATTTAAATTTAAACTCTAAATAGATATGTTTGTGGTAAAAAAAATCGACTGCATGTACATTAAAAAACAACATTTGGGTGGCTTTAAAGAATATTCTAACTTCCGTTTAGAATATTTGACCTAAATATGAGTTTTCCTTGTCTAATATTCTAACTTCCGTTTAGAATATTTGACCTAAAGAAGTTCATATATCATGCAAAACTAATCAAGTTATTCAAATCTTTAAAAAAGTAACCCCAAGTCCAACTACGCTGCTGCAACTTTTTGTTTTTCATCCAGCACGTGAAAAGCATATGTAGTTCTGATAGTTAGGGTCTGTTTGTTTCCCTGTAATTGGTTTTTCTGAAAACGTTTTCATAACTTTCCGCTGTTTGGTTCATGGAAAATGAAAAAGTCAACGGAAAACCAACTACAGTCAATGAAAAACATACCTTGTTTTAGTGTAAAATGACTTACCCATTGATTTTCGGTAAGTCGCTTTCCTTCCTCCCATTCTCTCTACAAATACTAACCTAAACTATAAACCTTAAAACCTAAACCCTAAATACTAACATAAAAATTAAACCCAAAATACTAACATAAACCCTAAACCCTAAACATTAAAAACCCTAACCCTAAACCTTAAACCATAAACCTTAAATCCTAAATATTAAACCCTAAACATTAAAAATCATAAACCCTAAATGTTAAACCATAAACATTAACATAACCATAAACCGTAAACACTGATCCATAAACACAAAACCCTAAATGATATATCATAAACATGAAACCTTAAAACAAAATCTTAAACCCTAAATGTTAAACCATAAACATTAAATGCTAACATAAACACTAACATAAACCTTAAACCCTAAATGTTAAACCATATATATTAAACCACAAACACTAACATAAACCCTTACCCTAAACACTAACCCATAAAAACATAAATGTTAACATAAACACTAAATCATAAACAATAAACACTAACATAAACACTAAACCATAAACAATAAACACCAACATAAACCATAATCCCTAAATACTAATATAAACAATAAACCCTAAAACCTAAACACTAACCTAAATACTAAACCTTAACATAAACCCTAAACTTTAAATGTTAAACCTTAAACACTAACATAAACCCTAAACAATAAACATTAACCCCTAAACCCTAAATGTTAACATAAATACTAAACCTTAAACACTAAGCACTAACATAAACCTTAAACTCTAAATAATAACCTAAACCCTAAACACTAACATAACCCTAAACCATAAATGATAAACCCTAAACACTAACCATAGACTCTAAATGCTACCATAAACCTTAATCCCTAAACCCTAAATGTTACCATAAAACCTTAAATCCTAAACCCTAAACCCTAACCACCAACCTAAACCCTAAACCTTAAACACTAACCTAAACCATAAACACTAATCTAACCCCTAAATCTATACCTTAAATACTAATCCCTAAATGCTACCATAAACACTAAATACTAGTCTGAACCATAAACCATAAATAATATCCTAAACCCTAAACACTAACATAAACATTAAACCATGTTTTGATTGGAACTTGTTTTTACCATTATCGATGCTTGTTTGTGGATTGTTCATGAAATTTTCAGGAAACTGTACCAAACAGTGTAAAATAAATTGTACAACATCATTCAAACACTGGAAAATGGTTTCTGCAATTAGTTTTCCAACAATTGTAGTTCATTTTCCAAAATTCATTTTCCGGAAACAGTTTTCAGTGAAACAAACAGACCCTTAGGCTAATTTAGATTCCCCAAAGCTGGGACTGAAGAATAAGAAGATGATGAAGCATTTTCACACCTCCAAATTAAATTCCATACAACAGAAGCAACAAGACAAAAATCAAAATGCCATAAGCATCCTCCTAAGTTCTTTAAGTTGGATAAAGAATAATCCCAAGTGTATGTACATAACCAAAAGATGGAATGATCCAAGTATTGCATAAGCCTATATTGACAAGGTCTCCGGTATATCATCGTGTTTACTAACTTATTAAACACGCCCATAATCTGTGGTTTTGCCAAGGCACCGAGCCAGATCGCCTCATCTTACATGTCTTACATGAGAGCTCTTGGTAAAATTTAAAAGCATCGAGTTGTAACAAATCACTGCCCGGAATTTCCCAGGAGTCTCTCAACCGCAGCATGGACATTCCCAGAAGTAGCACGAAGTGCCCTGATATTCTCTTGCGTATCATAGAAACCCATTTCTTGGAGTTGTGATAATTGTGTAGCATACAGTTCTTCTGGAGGAACTGGAGAAACAAGTAGCGACTCAAAAGTGTAGTAAATATATTGAAAGCAAGTCCTCGTATAGATGTGAAAAGATAAAAAGGATGCTAACCATCTGGTTGGTTGGGAACACTGAGGCTACCAGCACCTAGACCACCAAACATATTCATCAACAAATCCAAACCAGCATTAGGGACTGCTCCTGAAAACGCAATTAAACAAAATGAAGTACAAAACATAAAGATAGATGAAACAAGTGCTGGTGAAGGGAGGTGGCAAATCAAAACTAGAGAGTTTAATGTTCGAGAGAACCCTTGAGACTTCAAGTGCTTTTTTGCCGTTTTTAGAGAAAATTCATAACTACAGTCTGGTTTTTATTTTCTACCTGCAGTAGCACCTGTCTGTGCAGAATCCCTGCAAGAAAGCCAATTATGGTTAAAAAGAAAGAAGAAAAGCAACGATATAATCATCGAGGCATGAGTAATAAAGGCATGTTTACTATCCATGAAGATAAAAATATACGGAATGGCCAAATAAAAAAAAACACAAAGAATTTGATTCTATTTTTTGAATCCCTAAAATGTCCAATCTAGCCAGAAATACTAATCTATTATGTATAGGATACAAAAAAATCTTTGTTTGGTCAAGAAACCAGACATTACTTCACTTGGGACAACCTTAAGAGCAAGAACCGAAAAAGGCAAATTGAGGTTTTCAACAGTGGAATAGACAAAGGTAATATCACTTACTGGGTTGATTGCTGTCGGTTGAGCTGAGACAGAAGAGACTGCTGTAAAGCTAGCATTTGCTGCAAGAAATAAAAGAAAGCAAGGGAGAGCAGAACATAGGTGAATTTTTGTCAGAACATTACTTGAAAAATATTAAATAACCTGATATAAACCAGTGGTGTAGCCTTAACATCCCTATACGACAATATCAGCTAGGGTGACCCCATATAAAAGAAAAAAATATACATGGAAAAGAATTTGAGAGAATTCAGAGATGTATATACATGGAAAAGAATATACCTGCATTGTCTCGGGGGAAAACATCTGACGAAGTACTTCGGGGTTTTGCATCATTTCTCTCAATTGAGGATTCGAATCGAACATTTCACGTAGTTGCGGATTCAGATTCATAATCTAAAATGTACAAGCAGATTCTTAACAAATGGAAATAAGCAAACAACAATCTCTTTGACAGAAGTGATTCTTCAATGACCTGATTCATATATTGGGGATTAGACGTTATGCTCTGCATCATCTGTGATATAGCTGGATTTTGCAACAATTGAGTCAACTGAGAAGCATCTGGCATTCCATTCAACATTGGCGGCATATCTGGAAGTCCAAGGCCTCCCAGACCACCAATACCTGGTGTCCTAGCATCCCCAGCAGGATGTGACCTCACAGTAGTATTGGTCTGGGTTCCCCCTGAAATTTGCAGCACACAACATTTCATCAGGAAATCTGAATTTAATTCCATACACAACAGTAGCAAATTGCATTTAAAGAAAACAAAAGGTTCTAGATATTCTAGATCACTCTTACTTTTCTTGCTGCAACTATGGTAAAACATTACTTTTCTTTTCCTAAATATAAAAGAATCTCATATATTGAAAAACACCAAAACATAAGATAAAAGAGAACAAACCTAGAATAACATCCCATTTTGAACATTTAAGATATTCTAGTTAAGTCAATGTTAGTTTCATGGAGCAACTATGGTAAATTATAGTAGGTCATATCACTTTTAGCTTACTGCGCATTATTTATATTGAATGAAGAATCCCTGATTCATGTTACTAAATGTCAAAAGAAAAGATTATATAAATTCATAATCAAGCAAAATTAAACATGGCAAAAACTATACTTAGATAAATCTAAATCAAATTGTTCAGCCCACAACAATATAAACTTATTGTAATGGTTTATTTTACCATTGATCAAGTAGACATATCAAATTTACTTTGACCATCATCTTTCAGCATCATGATTTTTCCAGCTAACAATTTTATTCTTATCAATCAGTAGCGTTTGGGATTCAAGCCTAACTTTCTAAATAGAAATACCATGTGCATAAAATCAATATACATACTATACACACACACAAAAAAAAGCGTTTATGAAATACATAACGCTGAAACTCACCACTACCAACAGTGCTGTTCCAAGGGTTAGGAAGAGGATTTGTGTTTGGGGAGGTTTGTCCCTGGGTGCTTTCAGAACCAGTTACAGAAGTGTTGATAGCTGTGTTCCTAGCTTGAGAACCACCTTGATTGCCCAAAAGAGCTGCGAATGGGTTTGAACCTGGAGTATTTCCATCATTTCCAGCCATAGTCGTAGCATTCAAAAATGGCTCCTGAACATTTTCATACATGCGCCTAAGCATGTTAAATCCCTCAGGAGAGGATTCAATGTTGCTCATAGCCCTGTCAGTGTTTCGCATCATTTCACGCATGAGTTCAGGATTCCTAGTAGCTTCCAAAGTCTGCCGCAGAATGCCAGGATCATTAAGTATATGCCCAAGCTCTGGATTGCGATCAATAATCTCACGCATTTGGGGATTGCTCATAATCAAAGCGCACATTAACTCAGGGTTATTCACCAAACTTTGAATTGCAGGTGTATTCATTATTTCCCTCATCATGTTGGGATTTTGAGTTAGTTGTTGCTGTACTTGTTCAAATTCAGGAAGACCGGATCCAAACAAACCAAAACTACCTCCATTACCACCAAGCGGACTAAGTCCAGGGAATAATGATGCTCCCATACCAGCACCCTCATTAGAACCAACACCACGTGTGACACTCGGTGTAGTATTAGGAGTTCCAACACTTATGTTAGCTGCTGGAGGAGGTGTTGATGAAGATGGTGCAAAACCACGAACCATATGAACAGTATGATCAGCTTGCAAACCTTCAACAAGGGTGAAGAAAGTGAAATGGTCAAGTGATCATTAAGTATTTGTGTACAAATTGATTTGCTAAATTGCTTAGCTAAAAACATAAAGGTTTAGCAGGCACATGCAAGGAACAATCTTCATCAGCCGTTAAAGGAAGTCCTCGTGTCAAATTATTAATAGTTTTCCAAGCTCCAGCAGCTAGGAAGCAAATTCTCCATAATTCATCAAATAAAACTACATCATCAGTTCAGCATGACTCCCAAATTAGAGGCACTGCTGATGCTACCCATTTACTTACTTCTAAATACATGAATATAGCTAACCAACAAAAAATCTGTAATCATGAAACAAACCCCTTTGATTCCTATTTAGACAATCAAATAGACGGTCATCTGAAGTTCTGAACCAGCTCAATATCATCCAAAATAGCTCAAAAAATCAATATCTAACTTAATTCCTAGTATCTGATACTTTCAGAACTTATCTTTCAGTGCCGGTTTTTATACAAATTTCACCGTCTTCATTTCCCCCCTGTATTTTCGTCAAACAGGGAAAACGAAAAATTGAAAACGAAAAAGGAAATTGAAACTTACCATAACTTTGAAGGGTTTGCTCATCCTTTAAGATTCGCCCTTTATAAATCAACCGTTGCTGATCAGCCGGGATATCGCAATACTGACTCAAAACAACTTTGAAAGATTCAACGGTTGAATCGAGCTTGGTCCTAACCGCAAACTTTGTACCATTAGAGCAGCGGATATTAACCATCACTCCCTCTTCTTCTCCTTCTCCTCCTCCATTGCCACCGGGTCCTGATTCAGTCGAATTGCCATCCCCACCCATATTGTCCCTATCTCAGATCGATCACAAACCCTAACCCTAGAAAAATATAGAAATACAGAAAATTAAATTTCCTTTCCTTTCCCTTCCCTTACCTTTTCTATAATGAGTTGGTATTTCGTTTTTTATTTAGGGAGTGAAATTAGTTTAAAAAACAGGAAAAAAAATTTAAAGAATCGGGGGAAATTTTATAAAGGCGTCAAAAAAAAAAAGAAAAGAAAAAGGATATTCAGATTTGGAGAAGTATGGTGATTTTCTAACAGAACACAGCTTTGGCCTTGGTGAAACAAACGAGAAAATCCGAATATTCTTTTTTCTTTTAAGCAAATGGATTTGTCGTAAAACCAATAGTGGTTCGCCACGTATCCTACAAAATGGTAGGGCCTTTTTCGGCCTTCAAAATGGGCTCAGGGTTGGCACGCATTCGGCTTCTTAACTTTCTCCAGCCTTGTATATTTATTGTCCATTTAAGTTTTGCTTGGTACCAAGCGTGAAAAATTAAATGGTTATTAATTTAATCATTTAACTAATTTTTCATTCTGACTTTAATGTCGGGTCAACCTTCTTTTTTAATTTTGATTTTTTTTGAATAAAATAAGAATTTTAAATTAGCATTGTTATTAGTAGGGGTGTTCATGGTAGGTTAACCGAATCGTTTAGCTTAAATGGTTGGTTAACCGTTATAGCAGTTATTATTCGTAACTTAATCGTTACTAACTGTTAAGAAACCCAACGAATTTAAATGTGTTATTTCGGACCACGTAGTCTTTTCTAATGACAAATCAACCTAAAGTGCTAAATCATCACATCGTAAAACGTCTAATCAATACTCATGCTACGACAATTCAGTATCGACACATATTCAAACTTTTACAAGGAACCATGAAATAGAGAACAAAGGATACATTCTTCAACCTGACCAAACTAAAAAACCTCTGAAGCAACCAACGATAATCTTTACCATCTAAGTAATCTTCTTCCGCGACCCAAGGACACCGTTCATCCTAACGGTCAATTTTTAAACACAGATGAGAACATAGGCTTCATTTATTACCCGCCAGATTATCTCAGCCAAAAGGTTAAAGGAAATAACCTCCTCCCCTCCAACCCTTTCAATCTCTCTTCGTGATGAGTTTTAGTAAGGTACTTGTTTTTGTATAGAAAAAAGGGGATTTAGAGTTTTGATCAAAAGAGGGGAGGGGGATTTAGAGTTAATAAGTAAAATCTATATGGTTTTTTTGAATGGAGTCAAATGACCGGTCAAAATAAGGGTTAACTGGCCCAATGGTGACACCTCAGCGCCTCAAACGTGCCAAATCAACTTTATGTTACTAGATTAGGACTGTAAATGAGACGAGACAGATCGTAAGTTATTCGAGTTTGACTAGATCAAAACTCGGTAACATTCAACTTTATTAAGCTCAACTCGTACTTGAATTTGGCTTGAGTTCTTAACGAGTCGTCGAGCTACTCAACTCAAAAAGCTCGCGAGTTACTTGAAAGTATAATATATTAATTTTATTTAATTTTTAAAATTAAAGTAAACTAAAATGTATGTTGTTGGATTATGATGATGTTATTATGAATAATATTGTAAATGAGACGAGAGATATCGCGAGCTACTCGAGTCTGACTCCATCAAAATTCGGTCATCACTCGACTCGAGCTTGAACGAGCTGAGTCGAGCTTAACACTATTTATACTCGATCGAGCTCGAACTTAGTACTACTCAGGCTCGACTTAGCTCGTTTACGCACTTAAATATGATAATGACGTTTAACAGTTCAATGACAGTTTTGTTACAAATAAAAAATGTTAGTGGCCGTTTTATAACTTTTTGAAACTTTAGTTGTGAAAAAGGAAACTTATTCAAACGGAGAAGAAAGCTTTCTTAATTCCGAAAGCTTTTTATAATCGCTAAATCGAAGCAATAAATTTCGAGTCTTCGGGTACAAAGAGCTCAGCTTTCCAGTCTCCTATGGCTCTCAACCTTCGCCAGAAACAAACAGGTAATTTCTCTCATTAGATCTGTTCCTGTTTCTCCTTGAATTACCTTAACAACCCATTTCGTTTCTCTTCGTAAAATTTTATATCGATGTAATTGGAACAAACTTCAATTTCTCAGCTTTTTGCCCTGTTAAATTTGATCTACTATTCTTTGAACGAAATCCTCACAATCTAGAACAAACCCACGATTGTTTCGTTAAAGTTTATAGCTTCGGATCTAGTTTTGTTGATTTTTGCTTTACTGGGTTGTTGAATTTGTTCTATCATTTTCGAGCTATGATCTGATGGGTGTTTCGCTCTTTGTTTTCTCTTGCGTTTACAGAATGTATAATCCGAATGTTGAATCTGAACCAGCCTGTGAATCCCACTGGAACTGCTAATGAAGAGGTGTACAAGATCTTGATTTATGACAAATTTTGTCAAAATATACTGTCCCCCTTGATCCACGTTAAGGATCTGCGAAAACACGGTGTTACACTATACTTCCTTATTGACAAGGACCGAAAACCTGTCAACGATGTGCCTGCTGTGTATTTTGTTCAGCCTAATAATTCCAATATCCAGAGGATAGTATCCGATGCATCACGTTCACTCTATGATAGTTTCTATCTGAATTTCTCTTCGTCTATACCAAGGCCACTTTTGGAAGATCTTGCTTCCGGGGCTTTGAATTCGGATTCGATCCATAGGATTTCGAAGGTTCATGATCAGTATTTGGAGTTTGTGACATTGGAGGACAACTTGTTCTCGTTGTCCCAAAAGTCTACTTATGTGCAATTGAATGATCCATCTGCTGGGGATAAAGATATTGAGGATATTATAGAGAGGGTTGTTAATGGATTGTTTTGTGTTTTGGCTACACTTGCAGTTGTGCCCATAATAAGATGCCCGTGTGGTGGACCAGCAGAAATGGTTGCTTCTGCACTGGATCAGAAGTTGAGGGATCATTTATTGTCAAAGAACAATTTGTTTTCTGAAGGTGGGGGCTTTGTAAGCTCATTTCAGCGTCCGGTTTTGTGTATCTTTGATAGGAATTTTGAGTTATCGGCTGGGATACAACATGATTTTAGGTACCGTCCACTCGTACATGATATTCTTGGGTTGAAGCTTAATAGGTTGAGTGTGCCAGGGGAGAAAGGTGGAATGAAGTCATATGAACTGGATAGTTCAGACCCATTTTGGATAGCAAATGGATCGCTGGAATTCCCTGAAGTTGCTGTTGAGATCGAGACCCAATTGAACAAATATAAGAAGGATGTTGATGAGGTGAATAAAAGGACTGGTGGAACTGCTGGAGCTGAGTTTGATGGGACAGACTTGATTGGGAACACAAAGCACTTAATGAATGCTGTGAACTCCCTGCCTGAGCTGACAGAACGGAAGCAGGTTATTGATAAACACATGAACATTGCAACATTGCTCTTGGGTGAAATAAAGGAGAGATCTCTTGATGCCTACGTAAAGAATGAGAATGACATGATGGTCAGGGGTGGCATTGATCGAAATGAGTTGCTGAGTGTACTGAAGGGAAAAGGTACCAAGATTGACAAACTGCGTTTTGCTATAATGTATATTATCTCTGCAGAGGCCATTAATCCATCGGAAGCAGAAGCAGTTGAGGCAGCATTGAGGGAATCTGAGGTTGATACAAGTGCATTTCAGTATGTAAAGAAGATCAAGTCATTGAATGTTTCATTGGCATCAGCGAATTCTGCTACTAGAAACAACATTGTTGATTGGGCTGAGAAGCTCTATGGCCAGTCAATTAGTGCTGTTACAGCAGGTATGAAGAACCTATTATCTGGTGATAGGCAGCTAGCATTGACAAGGACTGTGGAAGCTTTGATGGAGGGGAAGCCAAACCCTGAAATTGATTCTTACATTATGTTTGATCCACGTTCCCCAAAGTCAAGCTCTGGCACTATTAGCAGCCATCTGAAAGGACCCTTTAAAGAAGCTATTGTTTTCATGATCGGTGGTGGAAATTACGTGGAGTATGGCAGCTTGCAAGACCTTGCCAAACAGCAGCAGCCTGTCAAACAAGTTATATATGGAACGACAGAAATTTTAACTGGAGTGGAATTTGTTGAGCAACTCTCTGTGTTGGGGCAGAAGATGGGATTGGGTAGTTCTGTTGCTACTTCTTGAGCAGCCCATTAAACTGCTTTTCCGCAGAGTTTGCTATTGGCCAGTCCAGTGCATGTAGGAGGCAGCTTGATCCGAATGGGAGATCAATATCAACCAGTAAATACTGATGTGAGCTGGTTCTCTGAAGCATGTAAGCACTTAGTTCAGCCATGGATGCGTTTCTTGATATTAACCCACATGCTGGTTTTAATCGTGACTATTTAGAAGTTTGTTCCATTACAGGGACTAGAAATTTTTGACAATGGATAGCAACTAGAAAGCTTCTTCCTCCCCCCCCCCCCCCATTCCATCAAGTTTCTGCAGTTTAGTTTGTGGTCAATGCCAGTAGCCTTTTTTCTTCTGCTTTCCTCTTGTTAGTTGTACTAAAATGTTTCACATGGATTTCTTTTGTGCCGCATAATTTTATGAGATATATGAGTGTTATTCAGATTCATTTGTAGTTTGTCATTACATGTGCTTGTAAAGTGTACTGACAGTGTTTTGAAAAATAACAAGCTGCTCGCGAACTTATCGAGTCAAGTTGGACCTTGTTCGACTCGAGTCAGCTCGAGAGCTTGAACAAGTTTTGACCAAGTCGAGCTCGAATTGTTTGCGAGCTGCTCAACTCAATTAGCACACATATATATGTCATATTTGATAGAAGAAAACCACCGCAGTACTATAATTCAAATAAACTAACAGACATTACAGGAGAGTTAAAATATGCTGTTGGTCATGGACTTACATGGCAGAAATAATATTTCACTGGAACAAATGGAAAAAATGCAAGACCAAGATAAACAGAGAGCCCCAATTCAAATTGATTCTTGAAACACCATTGCTTGGAGAGGATGCTGTTCATTCAAAACAGTGAGAGACTGTGAACTTTGGGTTTATATAGAGAAAAAAAATGTTTGCAAATTAAGACAGGTTTAAAGAGCTGTTGTATATTTAGTTTACTTACTTGAACAAGATGATGAGTCGTGAACAAGGGTAGTGAAGATGGCTGAGCTGTTAAAGCCAGTATAGGAGCATATCGTTCGATTGCAACCCGAAGTGGCGGTGTGGCCGATGGATAAACCTTGGGAATCTTGGCATTCCATCGGTGGGCATGTATCCCACTTGGACGGTTTATTCTGCGATGGTTCGCAACGTAATCTGACATATAGTAAACATGACGAAATCCTTGACAAAATTAGCAAACCGAAACCTGACATAACAAGGCATTTGAAGATACAAACTTACGTCCAGTTGTTAGCAGCATCGCACGCGCATCTCACACAACCATTTGCAGTGAAAACGAATGTGCCGTTAGCAGCAAGCAAGGGGAAGTCCAACGACTCGCCACTCACCAATGACTTGCAGGCTGTTGAAAAAGATAATAAACACCATAGATTACAATGACTATGACACCAGAATATGAAAAACAAAAGTTACTAGACCTTTGAGAGGAACATCAATCGGTCGGTCGGCTTTTAAATCTCTTTCGGCTTTGATCCCATTGATCCTTGCCAAAGTCTCCTCATCAGTTCCAAACTCCTGAGCAATCTCCCCCAAAGAACTCCCTGACTTCACCATATGTGCATAATGCACCACTTTCTGGCCGTCCACTTCGTCGCAGCTACACGGTAACGGGATTTTCAGCTTGTCCCCAACATTGATCAGATTAGCGTTCCCAATAGAATTGGCTGCAGCAATCTGCGGGTAAAGCAGTAACCGCGAGAATACCTCAGCTGCTATGTGGTATAGGCCGTCACCCGGTTGAACCGTGTAGATGGGAGCACCATTTGAAGTGCCAGTGCTGTTGTAGCAAAGACAATTGATGGGGACTTTGATCACTTGCTGTGCAGCCACGCCATAGCTGCGCGGAGTGGAGGGAGGTAAGTTGTTGGCTCCAAGGAGACTCCTGAGGTTCTTTACGTTGAAAAGGGATTGAATGGCGCCGAGGTTGGTGTTGTTGACAGTGATGTAGCCCACCAATGCACGGCATGAACTCGGGGCGCTCCGGCTACAGTTGAAGCTTTGAGCTGCCGAGTACTCAATATTGCTGAGAACTGAAAGCAAAACTAGAAGGAGAAGAAACGGATTGGAAAACCCCATGTTTGTGTTTTCCTTGTGCAGATTGGGTGGGTTTTAAATTAGAAATTTTGCAGTGGGGTCAGTTGGGGTTTGTCATTACAGGACTCCGCACTATAAGGCTCCAAAGTGTTGTTTGGTTTGGAAGAAAATTGTTTTTTCTGTTCAATCCCAGCATTATTTGCAGCACTAATGGGCCAGAATGACCATAATTTTCTCGTCAATATGAGTGCTCTCCATTACAACAAGAAAAAGGGAAGTTTCAAGAGTTGAATATTATAATTAATGTGAACACAGACAAACATGTGAATGACCGAAGCTTTTCTTAGTTTTGGTCGTGTAGCCAAAGAAGATGTAACTGGTCCAGGCAAGGCCAGAGTACTAGAGACGCCATTATTATGAAGCTGCTCCACGTCTTCTTATTCTTTCACCTCCTATTCGGGGCAGAGAATTAAAATCGGTTGGCATTAGGGATGTTTTTATTTATTAAAAATTAGATTTGGACTGGGTCAGGTTCGAGTTCGAGTTTCAGGCAAAAAATATTTAACCCGATCCGAAATTAATAATGTAATTTTCCTCATATTTTTAGAGATATTTGTAACAATGCCTTCTCTTTATATTTTTATAATTAGGTCCTTAAATTTTCATTTACAATTTAGTCTCTAAAATGATTTTTTATAATTAGATCCCTAAAATTAATTTTTTTACAATTGGGCCCCTGAAATTGATTTTTTTCGGGTTCGAGTTGATGTATATAATTTTCAGGTCGGGTCAAGTTCGTTTTTTAAGGATGGTGTCGGGTTAGGGTTTAGCATAATTATTTTTGGGTCGTGTTCGGATCGGCCCAAAACCCAACTCGTGCCTATACCTAGCTGGCATACCACTTTTTTTTTGTTACGCTCCCGATTTTGTAGGGCTTTGTTCTAGTTAATCTGGATTGACTCGCGTCACACACTTGGTTTTTGTGGATGAATCTTCCAACAAGATTTTCTACATATACAAAGTTTTGAGCTCGAGACATGCTTAAGCGATACTAAACTGTTTATCGCTTGGACCGGTCATGTTCAGGGATGGACCGAGGGGGGCGGTCGTCCCCCTAAAAATTTGAAATTCCAATACGACTTAAAAAATAATTTTTTTCTATGTATTTTCTATTGAAAAAATTATTTTCACCCTCTAAATTTTTATAAGTTCGCCTCCCTAACTTAAAATTCTGCGTACATCATCGATCATGTTAGTGACTGGCATACCACTTTTACCACAAAACAAATGAATTTTCAATATTTACTTTTTTTAGTCCTCTCTCTTCATATATTTCTATCATTATCGATGTCAAGATGAGATGGCGACGTTAAAATATATTTATTTTAATATTTCACATTATTTATATTCATTTTTCATATTTGCAAATAATGTTATTTAATATTTATCACTACAAAATAAATTTTTGGATTCATTTTTAAGTGAAAGCAACAAAAGGAGAGCTATGGAATTGTGTTCTTTCAACTTGGAAAGGTGGAAAATAGTATTGTAAGAAGTGAACCGAATGAATTGGTTAAACCGAGACTCCGAGAGTATGTGGTCCATTCGAACCGGTATATACCATTAACCATCCAACGAAGATGCTTTTGAACCGAGTAAGAACAAACTGAACCGAAAAAAGGTAAAAAGGGTGAAAATTGAAAAAATAAACAAAAATGAAATTATTATATTTGAAGACACTTAGACGTTTATTCCTTTAATTCATATAAAAACAATTTACCTTTCGATAAAATACAATTTTTTCTTAAAGGATAAAATATTTTATAAATTTGTATATTCTTTATACAATTGAATTTCAGTCATGCATTTTTTTTCATGAATTTTCAGTTTATTTACTTTTTAGATTTAAAAATTGAGTTAATTGTACCATACGTCCCCAAACTGCCACTCCATTTTAAATTGATCCGCCAAACTTTTGAATATTTTATATTCATCATCAAGTTATGACTATCATTTTAAATTGGTCCTAAAACTTTTAAATATTCTAATTTTATCCTCAAATTATCAGTATATGTTAATCATATATAATGCTAATAAAATTGTTATAAAAATTATTCATTGTCTTATTGATGAATATTATGCAATAATATGATGTGATGTAAACGATAATTTGAAAATGAACTTAAAATGCTCAAAAGTTTAAAATGCCTAAAAGTTTAGAAATCATTTTAATATAAAATTCATAGTTTAGGGACATGTGATACAATTAACTCTTAAAAAAATAAAGTCGAGTTAACTCATTTAAATTATTTTGTTGAATTTCAAAGAAAAATACTAACTTAGAAGTCATGTACAGAAAATGACATCGTGATAGACATGGATTTAATAACAATTTGACGTGGATTTTTAACTAAGAGAAATAAAGATACTAAAATCTTAGAAATTAACGTAGATGAACTAAATTCCAAATGTAAATTGAGTATAAAGACGTGGAGAGCCTATGTTATCTTTTATTAAATATTTTATATTTAATACTTCTTAAGCATTAAAATTACTTATTTTATATTTAATATATTAAAAGTTTATTTCAGTCCTTTTACTTATGTTTTAGTTTTTATATATTTGTAAACTTAATATTTTGGTCTAAAACGTTAAAGTTATAATCAATTGCCTTAAATGTTTTGATTTAAATACTTTGTAGGTCTATCAATTTTGAAATCTTTTATTAAGTATTTATATTTAATACTTCTTTAGCATTAAAATAATATTTTATATTTATTATATTAAAAAGTCTATTCCGATTCAACTATTAAAAGGGACATTTTAGTTCTTATATATTTTTTAAGAAATACTAATATTTTAGTTTAAAATGTTAAAGTTATAGTTAGTTTACTGAAATAGTTTGATTTAAATTTTTTAGGTCGCTATCAATTTTGAAATTGAGCAAAGTGATCCTTTAAACGGAATAATTCAATTCATGTATAATTTAGAACTTAGAAGTGAGTAAATATGAGCGGACTATGACGATGTTGACTTTTCTATTAGTACATGACACATGTCCAAATATAAATAGGTATTTTAAAAATAAAAAATTAGAAACATTTATATAACTTCTAATGTTTTCTGTAATTTTGAAAATTTTAATGAATTTATTATTTTTATCATTTTTTTTTCAATTAAACACTACTCACTCTACATCTAAAACTTGTAATTAATGTTTCACTTGTTTTTTATTAATGATTTACTATTTTATTTTATAAATCTATACATGAATTTTTTTAAACATTTCAGAAATCTAAATATAAAATAAAATTTCAAAGTAATAAATATACAATGCATCATATTTAGGATATACAAGAAGTAATTCAAAGTTGAAAATGTAGTACCTTGCCGAAAATTATGAAAGCGACCTCCGTTCGCTTAAAAATTAATTCATATTGATTTTTTATGAGTAATTTTTGTAAGCAATGACAACGAATTTTGAAGTTAGAATAAAAATTGATTTTACATTTAGATTTTTTAAGTATTTAAAAAAAATCATGTAAATATTCATTAAAAAAGAAAAGTCTTAAAAGGGATTAATTTGCTCTATTTAAAATTTATAAAAAATTTAATAAGTGTTTAAATCAATATATTTAAATCAACTAATAATAACTTCGAAATTTTAAAATTATCAACAAAGAGGGGAAAGGTTAAAATTATGCTAGTAGGAGGGTAGATAAATAAGAGTGGGAAAGGAAATGGTATCGAAGTGAATGGTTGGTGTTCACAGCAATGATGGCATTTGCTTTTGAGAATTGGCCCCATTAACTCCCTATTCTTGCCAAATGGAAGTGGGGACCAAACATGAGTAGTTTTAAGGCGAAATATTTTTAGGGTGCAATTAAAATGAGGTAAATTTACATAATTTTTTATTAACTTGGTAAAAAGTTGTGTAATTATACAAATTTTTAATTAAAATCGTAAAAATTTAGGTTATAATATAAGAATTTGTGCAGTTACACAAATTATTATCTAATGTAAATCTACACAAATTCTTACCAAGTCAATAAGCATATATGTAGTTACACAAATTCTTACAATAATAACTTAATAAGTAAGAATTTATGTAATTACCTAAATTATTACCCGTTTTATACAATTTTAAAAAAAAATAAAAAAAATTATGTAGCCGCCTAACCCTAAAATTTCTGGATCAAACATATTAAACGTGAAATGCCAATTTTTACAGAATCAAATCACCTCATGCTCAGGCTCATGTGACTGCAATTACTTTTTTCTTATTTTACTATGATATTCTTTTCTTATACACCCATTCCTCTCACTATTTCAACTCAACCCTTCAATTGAAAAACATTTTTGCAATCAATTTCTTTCCTTTTCTTTTCTTACAATTCATAATAATGTTGAAATATTTATCAAAATCATTTCCGGTTTTGCTTTGATTATATTTTTATTGCAAAAGTTGAGAGTGCACTTAAAAAGTAATTTTTTACGTATAAGTTGATGAACAAAATTTCCCTGCTCTTTTTTTGTGCTCTTATATATGCTTCAAAGCTAAAAAATAAATTTTAAATCTTAATTTTAATTTTTGAATCTTAAATTTTAAATCGTAAATTCTAATCTTAAATATTAAACTTAATTTTTTAGCTTTGAGACATATATAAAAGACCAAAAAAACAGAGAATTTCTATTCTGAATTGATAAGGAAATGGAACTCTTTCTTTCATTCTAGGATCAAGTCAACTTTATGTTCCACTCTTGGAAGTGTCACTCGACATCATTGCCACCATTGAAGGTGTTTATTGATTATTTCAAATTTACTTACCTTTTTCCATAATGGGATTCAGATCCCAAAATGATACCTATCATCATATAATATTTTGAAACTCTATAATTACAATACAATCTTTGATAAATCCAAATATAAGATCTACGTCTTATTCTAAGAAATTATGTGCGAAAACTTGCATGACTTGAACAAAACATGAAAAATATAAGAAAATGGGCCACCAAATCGTAATAGTAATGAATTTGTCTGAATTGGCCACCAAATCGTTTAAAATGGGTTTTAATCTTTTGAAACATATTTTTACTTTTTCATAAAACCAGTAAAAGTGGCTTACCAGTAGATTAACCAAAATAAATTGGAACAAAAAGATGTGTTTCTTTTTGACTAATTGGAAGGTTATGATCAATTTAATGCAAATGGTTCACCACCACTTGAGTTATGTACTTTCTTAGCCAAACCAACATAAAAAGGTCTATGTTTTTTAATATTTTTAGACAACTAGTTGTAGTTTGTATATCTATATAATGTTCGAGAGGACGGATTTACTATACATGTGGGAGGGGTTATACCCCACCTTTTTTTTTTACTTTTATAAGAAATTTGAAAATTTAATGAGATAAATGTCAATTATTCCACTCACATTTTAAGTAAATTATAATTTATATCTTTAAGTCGTGATTCTGACTTCGTCCTTGATGTTTAGGTAGTTGTTTTATAATTATAGTTGTGTATTTATATATTAATTTTTTTATTTTAAATAAATCATATAGACCCTTTAAATCATATCCATAAAAATTGTAATAAGAAAAATAAGAGAATATTGTAATTATTACACTTTCAGAAGTAAAATATGTCTAACGTTATTTGTTCCAAATATATATAATATTGTAATTATTACACTTTCAGAAGTAAAATATGTCCAGCATTATTTATCCCCCACATATGAATTATTATCTTATACACTGATGGTAGAAACTTTCGATTTTTAGAAGCGTTTTGATTTTAAAGTTTAGGGATTTATGTGTAGGTGTTTAGAATTTAGAGGTTGTGGTTAGAATTTAAGGTTTAAATGTTAGGGTTTAGTTTTTAGGGTAATATGGTTAGGATTTAGGTTTTATTTTATAAACCTTGAATTATAACTCTAAACTCTAAATTCTGACCAGTATCTCTGAATTTTAAACCCTACACCTAAACTTATAAACCATACACCCTAAACTAATTAATGTACTTGTGGAAACTTTTAATTTCCACCGCTAATATATAAAATAATTATCCTATATATACATATACTAGTACTTAAAAAAGTAAAATGATATATTAACCATTTGATTCAAGAGATATTATTCTTATTAAATTTAAAATGATATTGTAACACCTTAAAACAACCCGACCCATTTAAAAGATCTAAAATGCTACATTGGGTCACTAAAACGATGAACCACATTTCTGAAACCAAAGTTTAGCGAAAACTCGTAAAACGTTTACATAGTAAAACATGTTGAGTTAAAAAATAAATCATAAAATGAGTATAAAATAGTTCATAAATATGGAGCTTCAAGTATAAATATCCGTATAGCATAAGGTCTTATGAATACATTACTCAAGTATATATATATATATATATATATATATATATATATATATATATATATATATATATATATATATATATATTGATATAGCTTAAATCCCGATGTCTGCTTCGATAGTGCTATTCTAAACTTGTCCAGAATCTATCTACTAACTTGACAACGGAAACATTCAAACGTTGAGATTTACAAGCTCAATGACACACATTTACTTTTATTATACTTTATGCAATTCATAAACATATGCATGCAAATATGCGTAGAGAGGCAAGAATAAAATTACGTGGCACTAAAATTAACCACTTAAACTAATCATATTTTAAATTACACAAGCAATAGTATCACATCAACACAATATCCACTCAACAAGAATAAACCAAACAACAATACAAGAACCTACACTCAACTAGCTTATCGTACTTGAAATCACAACCTTAAATACCTTCGAATAAGACTAGTGTCACATAACGTCATGAATGTATATCTAACCAGTACATAAATAATATTTAATGTCACACAACGTCGAAAACGTACATTTAGTAACGTATCCATCTCGGTGCTGCTACACAACCAATATGTATTTGAATCCCACAACATATAAATCAAGCAACCGAGCAATGCCCTCAAGGCCACACAATCATCACATAATTCATGCCCAATTCTACGATTGCTGCGCACCACCACATGCTTTACTACCACTCACGGTTTATCAAGTTATGAGAGACTAATTTAACCATTTAATATATAATGAGCATTATTAAGAATTAAAGGTATCATTGTCAATTTCTTTAATAAAAATGTTCTTATTTTTGTCTCGGATTGTTATACTTCTGACATTTCTCAACTTTAAATCTATCTCTCAACTTTATTTTTCACCAGTAAAAAATAATATAAAATAAAATTATTTTTTATATTAAAATTAAATTAATTAAATCTATAATTATAAAGAACTAAATGTATTACCATAATTTTTTATCTGTCATATCACTTTTTAATAGTTGTGAACTTTATTTTTTTTATATAATTAGTGTGTATGGATAAGTTGAATTGTTAGATTTTTGTCATTTAAGTCTAGCAAGCTACAACATCAACATTAGGTTTTCTAGAGACGCAACGCAATCAAGTTAGAAAATTCGTTGAACTTTCCCAAATGCTAACCTTTGATGGTCAATTCTTTGAATGTTATTTGTTCTTTCTTTCCCATTGCAAATTTTTGTTAAAATTTAATACGATTTCTTTATAATTTCCAAGAAAGGAAAACATCTACCTATTATAATATCTTTAATTAAAATTTTGTTATAGATTGATTGAATATTACTTTTAGATTTTTAAATGATTATATTTATGATATATTGTTATATTTTTCATATATTTTAAATAAAATAATTTAAAATTATTTTTTAACTTTTAAATATTCCAATTTCATCCACAAAACAATGAAAATCATTTTAAACTAGTCCCAAATCTTTTAAACATTTCAAAATGATTTAAGCCACGTATTGAGTATTTATAAATGATTTAAAAATAATTTTTAAGTTAATTGTATCACACATCCCCAAGCTATGACCCTTATTCTAAAATGATTTCTAAACTTTTAAACATTTCAATTTCATCCTCAAATTATGATCCATTCTAAATTGATTCTCAATTTTTTAATGTTCCAATTTCATCCACAAACTATGAAACTCATTCTAAACTAGTCCCAACACTTTTAAACATTTCAATTTCATCTTATGTCACATCATATTATTACATAATACACATAAGTGTTTACATGAGAATTACCATTTTTATAACAATTTTATTAACAATGGACATAATTATCATATACTGATAATTTAAAAATAAAATTAGAAAGTTCAAAAGTTTGTGGACTAGATTAAAATGAGGGATAAAATTAAAATTTTAAAAAGTGTTGCAATTAAACTCATTTTAAGTGAAATTAAATAAATAAAAGGATATTTATGGGAGACTAAAAGAAGACCAATAAAAAAAGCTAACGTCATGATTTCAAAGCGGTATAAGGCGTCAAAGTTTCTGTCAAACCAAACAACGTTTCTCACTTTTCTGTTTTCTTTTTTCCTCTCAAGAAATCTCAAATCCCTCATAAATAGAAACCAACCCTTTCTTTTTCTTCTTCTTCTTGTTTAAGCAAAGCCAAAATCGAATACATCAGTGTGCAAAAAGGTATAAAAAACAACCGAGTAAATTTATTCAATATTATTAACTAGAAACTCAGTTTTTTTTTTTTTAATTTTTAGTGTTGGTTTTTGAGTTTTCTGCTACAATACGACGATACACTCCGTTCTGGCAAAGTTTCCTTCTTTCTCTTCCCTAAAATTTTCCCCAGAAACAATCAGGATTTCTCTTTTCTTCATACAAATCACGCTAATCCTTGTCTCTTTAGCATGGGATGTTCTAGTTCAAAGTTAGATGATCTCCCGGCAGTTGCTCTTTGTCGGGAAAGATGTACTTTTTTAGATGAAGCCATTCAACAACGTTTTGCTTTAGCCGAAGCTCATCTCGCTTACACAGCGTCTTTGAAGTTATTTGGTCAGTCTTTGAATAATTTCATCGAGCATGATTTTGGGATTTCTTCCGGGCCGGCGTTATCGCCTTCACCTCCGTCGCCCGATAAACTTAAAAGCAAAGCGGTGGATCCAATTGAAGTCGGGTCAAGTTCACCCAAAAAAGGCCATCACCATTCCCATTCAAATTCTGGGTCTCATCTTCACTTCCATTCCGATTCAGATGATGATGACTCCGGCGGCTCTTTGCACCATTCTGACCATTCTTCGCCTTTACACGACGATGGTGAGGGTCATATAGAGTATATGCCCCAAAATTACCCCAATTATGGGCCTGGGTCTTTTCCCGGTGGGTTTATGCATATGAATTTTATGAAGAAGCAGCCAACGCCGTCTATCGTTTATGAACAAAGGCCTATGAATCCAGAGACAGTTTATATGGGTGAATCTTCATCTTCATCTTCTTATAATCCTTACTCTTATTTAAGTAATAATAATAATCCCAACTCTAGTTCATACCCTTATCCGGGTTACCCTAATTACGGTGGTTTTAGCAATTATTCTTCTTATTCGGCGCCTGGCTATGGGTCTTCACTGCAGCCGTCCTCGTCGACGGCTGCTGGGTCATACTCGAAACCACCACCGCCTCCACCTTCACCTCCGAGAGCTTCTGCTTGGGATTTCTTGAACCCTTTCGCGAGCTTTGAAAACTATTATCCTCCGTATACGCCGAGTAGGGATTCAAGGGAGGTTAGAGAAGAGGAAGGGATCCCTGAATTGGAAGATGAGGATTTTCAACATGAAGTAGTTAAAGAAGTGCATGTGGATCAGAAATTTGTTGATAGCGGTAGTTATTCGAAGTCCCCAGTTGAAGACGAGGGTGGGAAAGTTACTACTAGTGAACCAGAGGCTTCGCTTTATCAGGCGAGGCCTAGTGTTGGGATTGAAAATGATAGGGTTGAATATGAGGTTCATGTGGTGGATAAGAAGGTGGTGGATGATGAGAGGGCCAAGGAGCGTGGCACCGGGTCAAGGGGAGCTCCAAGGGATGTTTTTGAGGTTATTAGAGAGATACAGGTCCAGTTTGTGAGAGCTTCCGAGTCGGGGACTGAACTTGCCAAGTTGCTTGAGGTGGGAACACTTCCTTATCAGCGCAAACATGGTATGGATTTTCATTCTTTTCACGGGATCATTGTGTTATGCATTTGCCCTTTCACTTGGTCAGTAAGAATTTTGTGGATATACACAATCTGTGATTTGACAAGTACTGATTTTTGCTAAAAATATGGGTTTTTGACCCGCAGCTTCATTAGAATAGATTTCTGCAACAGTAATACTAACTGTGGGTTTTGGGATCTTTGTGAAACAGTTTCCAAGATGTTGCATGTGGTTACTCCATTATCTGTAGTAAAATCTCAGCTATCTAATTCTAAGACCGGCGAGCCTTCTTCGTCAGCTGACAGCGCTGATCCAGCATTTCTAGACTTCAATGATGAACTGGCTAGGAAACCGAAAAACCTTTCCTCTACTTTGCAAAAGTTGTATCTTTGGGAAAAGAAGCTCTACAATGAAGTAAAGGTATATTGTGTGTTGATGATGTGTTGCCTGTTGTTGAACTTGTTATCTGTTTCTGTCCAAGCCTTTACTCATTTGGTCTTTACAATTTTAGTTTCATGATTATCTCAATGTGCCGTATGGCCTAATTGATTCATGGCTAAAAGTAGTGGTTTTACATTTGGTTCTTTTTTAGTTCAGTGTGTTATGTTAGAACATATTCCATTGTCTATAATCATATACCTGCCCGTGATTTACTCTAATTTGATTTACATCAATGAACTGTTTCTTTGAAAGTTGCTGCTTTGAGATATTCACCTTTGAAGGGCGTCATTTTATTGATTTTGTGCCTTTTCATGGATAGTGTAATTGTGGCTTACATTCAAATGATGTTTCTGTACCATTTTAGGAATACCTTGTGATCATCTTAACTTGGTTTCTGCGGGAATTACAATGACTGAGTTATACCCTGGACTGAGAGATGATGGGCATCTTCTTTTAGTAGTTCTGTAACCTTTGTGATCCTTTTTTTAGTAGAAGTTTTTTGATGCAATGCAGGCTGAGGAGAAGATGCGGGTAACTTACGACAAGAAATCCCACAATTTAAAGAGATTAGATCAAAGAGGTGCTGAGGCTAACAAAATTGATTCAACCCGGAATTCAATCAGGAGCCTGTCCACGAAAATAAGGATAGCGATTCAAGTTGTTGACAAGATATCTGTGACAATTAATAAGATCAGGGATGAGGAACTATGGCCACTGCTAAATGAACTGATTGAAGGGTCAGAATATTTCCATTTGATTGTGTTTATTTGATTTCTTTTATTAGCGTCTTTAATCAGATTATTTAATGCTGTCTCTGTTGGTTACATAATAGCATTGCTTTACCATATTTATTAGTTTAATGGATCTCTTGTCCTCGCTACTCGCTAGTGCTGAGAGGTGAACGCAAATGCTGAATGCAGGCCTGAGGTCCTTAAAGGGATATTGGATCAAATAATGAAAAAGAAAGGTTTTAGCTAATCTGCCCTCAGATGAAAGATTCTTCTATAATCACTTCTTATTAGGATAGATGCTGTTAGATCATGCTTTCCTATTCATTCTTGAACCATTGGCATCAAAGAGTTTGTGGGTTTGGCCTAAAACGTTTAGTCACTACGATGGGAAAATTATACATTTGAGTTTCAGGATCAGTGCTTGAGATTCTCTGTCTGATGAAATCTTATTAGAAGCTGTGGAAAGTCTGTGCCAAACGATGCTTTATTAACCAAAGATGCAAAATAGATACTGAATACTTATACAAACTGTGTTTTAGGAACTGGGGGGAGAGTTTTACTGAAAGGGTTTTTTGTGGGGTACCTTTTTCTTCCCCTGTCTGATTTTCCTGAATTAGAAGACAAATGGTTGAACTAGTTATTATATTAATGTACATTTAGCAATAATTTGCTTTCAATGGAGTTCTATATTTTTGTGTTTGGAATCTGCGTTTGAGATATTGTATTTCAATTTGGTATCATGCAAATATTTCTAATACATAAATGTAGTTAATATATTAAATATTGTTAACAAGATTCAGAAACCTATGTATCTGAGGTGTAAATTTAGTATACCGGAGAATGAGTTTGACAGTGACTTTTCATGCAAGCATTTCTAATGCACCTTCCGACAGTATATCATATAAATAGACATGTACAATTTTTTTTTATCGTGTTCACATATGTAAAAATCTGGGCGTCAAATTTATTTTCCAATTGAAACTCTCTGCATGGTTTTTAATCCGCATCACTAATTTGATATATTTTTTCATTTGTCATGGTTTTCATATGCTTGATTTATTGAATTAGCAAATCTTTTTCCAGGTTAAACAGAATGTGGAAATCAATGCTTGAATGTCATCGTAGTCAGTGTGAGGTGATTAGAGAAGCCAAAACTTTAGGTTTAGTTGGATCCAGCAAAAAGCTCAGTGATGATCGTCTCAAGGCCACATTGCAGCTTGAGCATGAACTTATTAGCTGGACTATAAGATTCTCAAGTTGGATACGTGCCCAGAAGGGTTATGTCAGGGGTTTGAATAATTGGCTTCTAAAATGTCTTTACTATGAACCTGAAGTGACCGATGATGGAATAGCTCCCTTCTCACCTAGCAGGGTGGGTGCACCACCCATATTTGTAATATGTAATCAGTGGTCACAAGCGATGGATAGGATATCTGAAAGAGAGGTGATCGATTCAATGTCGGCTTTGACCATGAGTGTGCTCCAGCTATGGGAACAAGATAAGTCGGAAATGCATCGGCGGATGATGGCCAATAAGGATTTAGAGAGAAAGGCTAGGAGTCTGGACAGAGAGGATCAAAAGTTGCAGAAAGAGATCCAAGCATTAGATAAGAAAATTGTTTTGGCCTCTGGAGATGGTAATAATCTCTCAGTAGCTGGAAATGTTGTGTATCAGAGTGAGACTAGTAATCGTAGTTTGCAGGGGAGCTTGCAACGCATTTTTGAGGCGATGGAAAAGTTCAGTTCCGAGTCCTCCAAAGCCTATGATGAGCTTTTGCAGCGTGTTAAAGAAAGGATTGCTCAAGAGCACGAGAGAGTATCTTAGGACTAAAATAAAATGATCATGGCATCTGTTTGGATTGATGATCTACTGTAGGCAGTCTATCGCTGTCTGAGAAATGAAGCTCAGTAGTAGTTCGACGGGTCCTGCAATGCACAACTTGGCCGGTTGTTCTTGTCAGGGAAGACTTGTTTATGAATCAGATGGTAAGGGGAATACGATTGGAGCCAACCTTGGCGTTGTTAGATGGATTCATGATTGCCTTAACAAGAATATGGACGGGCTTATAATGCATTACTGAAAATATTGAGAGGGGCCAGTTGCTTGGTGTTGTGCATGGCAAAGCTTTGGTCCGGCAACCGTCAAATCTTGCCAAGAGCCCGGGACATTGATTTTGCATTTGGAGGTAGTGAAACGTGATGTCTATTAATGGCTCAAATTGCATCTCATTTTTGTTCTATCAACACTACTTTTTCATTGAACAAAATCGGGCATGCCTCTTCAAACAACGGCAGCCATTGTGGCCAAACCATAGGAGTAAGCAGATTCTCCTTCAGTTTTACTTGATCAAGGGTTCTAATATTATGTTTTTTTATGAACAATTTAGGGTGATGCAGCCATAGGAATACCCAGAATAAAATGTTGTATTGTAATGTAGTTTTCTTTTCCATTTATGAATCAAACTACAATTTTTGTACAGAGAAAACGGATGGACGCTGCAAATTAAAAGCAAATGTTGATAATTTGAACTGAGCTTTCATGTAGAGTGAGAGCAAACATGCATTCAAGTTTGCATATTCAATTTCATCCCTGTAACTGTTTACTAATGTTTTATTAAGAATCAACTCATATGAAACCAGCATACAACAATTTACCAGTAATCCCTGCAAGAGCAACAGCCGTCTCTAAAATGGTGAAACCGGCTTCGATCCCTCACAATAATCTCTCGTTCAAAAACTTCTGATATAAGCTTAATTGCCAAATGACAATCTGCACAAATTCTCAAATTCTTTACAATCCTAATTGGGGTCCCTGGTGCTGTCTTAATTAGCATGAAAGCAACTGCAATCTTCTCGCTGTGGTAAGATAAAGCCTTCACTTTTTCTTCTTCCTCTATATCTGCAAGCACATTGTCTGTATGGGGAACATAACCTTTCAATCTTAACCTCTTTGTTATTTCAGCTAGCATTGCATAAATTTGCTCACATTGAGGATGAGATCTATCGCCCATGACAAATTCATACACATGGTTACCGTACTCTACGATACTATAACCAGGAACTTTCTTAACCCCTTCCCTAAGCATCTTTCTCCTCAAGATGTGAGCATCGGACCACCGTCGCTCTGAAGCATAGAGGTTAGAGAGGAGCACATAGTCACCACTACAACCAGGTTCTAGCTGTAATACTTTACTTCTTGCATACTCTCCTAAAGTCAAATGGCCATGCGTTGTGCATGCTCCTAGCAATGTCCTCCAAATAACAGCATTAGGCTGCAATGGCATGTTTTGGATATATTGATATGCCTCCTTCACCGACCCAGCCCTACCCAACAAATCAACCATGCAACCATAATGTTCGATCTTGGGCAAAATCCCGTATTTCTCTTTCATCCTCGTAAAGTAACCGAAACCTTCATCAACCATCCCACAATGACTACAAGCATAAAGAACCCCAACAAAAGTAACTTCACTAGGCACCAATCCCACTCTTTCCATCTCCTTGAAAAGCTCAAGTGCTTCCTTACCGAACCCATTGACCGCCAATCCGACAATCATACAACTCCAAGAAACTACATTCCTATCCTTCATCTCATCAAATACATTCCTTGCCTCTCTAATGCTTCCACACTTTGCATAAAGGTCTAAAAGCGCATTATTAACGTGCAAATGATCAGTCAAACCATCCTTCACCATATATACGTGAACTCTCCTACCCAACGTCAAAGCACCAAGCTCTGCACAAGCAGATAACAAGCTAACCACAGTATACCCATCAGGCTCCACACCCTCCAACACCATTTCCCTGAAGAGAGTCAGAGCCTCGTTAGGTCTCCCATTAAGAGCGAACCCATTAATCACAGAATTCCAAGCCACGACATCCCTCTCACGCATTAATTCAAACACCTTATACGCACCATCAACGAGTCCACACGCAGAATACATATGAAGCAAAGAATTCTGAACAAAGAGTAACGAGTCATACCCATTCCTTATAACTGTGGAATGCACATTTTCCCCTAGTCTTAAATCCGCCAACTTCGCAATGGCTTTTAAGAGAAAAGGGTAAGTGTGGGTATCGGGTTCGATGCATGACGCCATCATCTGGCGGTATAATTGAAGGGCTGGCCCCGGGTTTTCACACTCAGCATAGCCTCTAATCATGGTGTTCCAAGTGAATACATTGGAGCTGTGGATACAAGAAAAGATGCTGTGAGGATATGCCATGGGAGCTGAGAGGGAAACAAGGTTGTAAATAAGGTGTTTGCCGATATCAGGGTTATTGAATGGGACTCCGTGCCTGATAGAGAAAGCGTGGATTTGTCTGAGTTTGAGTTGGGAAGAGCCGCAGTTTTGTAAGAGAGAAATGCATTTCTTGACCAACCAAGACGCTGGATTGTCTGGGCAAGACGAGCTCGGTGGCGAAAGAGGATGCTTTAACTTTGAGAGCATGGCTCCATAACTTGCACACTTTGCTTTCTTCATGATGCCTTAAGGCTTGTTTTGTTGGAAAAATACAAGCATACTTGGTTGCTGCCTTTTCAAATCTAAGGTTGAAAAATAAAATAAATATTTTTTTAAATAATTTAAAATAAACTAAAAACAACCTCTTGCTGTTAAGATATTTTCATTTTAGCTGAATTTAAAACTTAACAATTAAACCATTTACTATTTTTGGACTCTCTCTGAAATTCAGTCAAATATAAACACTTGACAAAAGTTGGGTTCAATTTTTTTACAACAATCTGCATATATTGTAATGTCACAAAGGATAAATATCTTATACACTGACGGTGGAAACTAAAAATTTTCATAAGCGCCTTAGTTTAGGGTATAGAGTTTAGGGGTTTAGAATTTAGGGATAGTTGTTTAAATTTAAAGTTTAGGGTTATAATTTAGAGTTTATATGTTAGGGTTTAGTTTTTAGGGTAATATGCTGAGGATTTAGGTAACCTATAAACTTAGATTATAACCCTAAACTTTAAATTTAAACAACTATCCCTAAATTTTAAACCCCTACACTTAAACCCCTAAACCATATACCTTAAACTAAGTCCCTATACCCTACAACTAAGGCATTTGTGGAAACTTTCAGTTTCCACCGCATGTGTAGAGAATATTTATCCTGTTATAAATTGATGATGTAAGTGCTATAACGTTACTTTTTAAAATTTGATGAGTAAAAGTAGACACTTACGAAACATAAGGGATCAAATATGTAGTTTAACCTAAAAAGAAAAAGGCAAACGACAGTGGTAGACACTCACCAACCCCACCAGAAATATAAACATAAAAAAAACCTCTTGTTGTTGCACTTGCACCCAATACTAGTACTAGGTGTCTAGGAGAGAAGCTGCAGTTTTGTAGTGACTTACAAAACTACAACAGAACCAGTGTTGAGGGTTGTCCAGATTTACATTCCAGATGGCTCCGACAATGTTGTGGGCTTCAAGGGCGGCTTCTTACCTCAGGATCTCTATGTTCCATAGAGGGTTCTCCACTGGTATCAACCCCGCTCGCTTTCCTTCTCTCTCCCCCTGAAGCTGCAGTTTTTTTTTTGTGTTTTTATGGTTTCTTGTGTTTTTTATACGATCGTGATGATACTGATATCTAAAAATTGGTTTTGGGTTTTGATGGTAATCGGGATCTCAATTCTGGGTTTGATCCAAGGTTTTTCCTTTCAGAAAAAAAAAGAGATTTGATTTATGTGACAGGCTAATTCTTTTCTTATGCTAATAATACATGGTGGTAACAAGTTTTGGATTTCTGCATTCTGATTGATATATACTAGTCCCAAATTTATTTGATTCATAACTTTACTTTCAGTAAAGTAGTCTAACCTAAAGCCTTTCATTTTTTGGGATTAGAAAAGCCTTTGTTTTTTTTCTTTCTCTATATAGCATTTGTACGATTAGAAATGTGTTTAATACTTGGCATTAGAGCATTAGGACTGATGGTGATCTAATGGTGATGACATTGGTGAAACCGAATGCATAGAAAATTTCTAAAAAAATTTAAATCATATATGAATTTCAAATTTTCAAGGGGCGACCGCCCCTTCAGCCCCCTTGGTTCATCCCTGATTGTTGCCTTATTTGGAAATGAAAGGGAAAAAAGGTAAATAAACCAGGAAATAGCGGCGCAATTAACTGAAAGTGACTGAGGGTTTGGTGTAACTGCAACAGAATAAGGGGATGTAATGCATGCCGATTAGATTGTTTATAAATCCTTCGTATTCATTCTGTTTCTCATGGCTCATGCTATTCAGTCCAGTTGCCATTAGCACATTTTTTTGTTAAACAGAGTCAAAGAAATGTCTGGGATATTTGCCTACTGGTATGTGTTGTTAACTATATCAGAATTTTTAATGGCAGATTAGCAGAAACTGAAAGGATGCTTACCTTTCCAAATTCTTGGCATGTTTATGTTTTCAACCTTTGGTGGGTGTATTACTGTGATCTTACAGTTCATTGCTGATTTTTCTGTTTCATTGATCTTCACATCTGGAATTAAAGTTAGCAGTATGTAACTTTTTCACTACGATATAATTTCAAGCTTTGCTCTCTGTGGAAGAATGGTTTCTTGTTTGTTGAAAGGGACAAGAAAGCACCTCTTCCATGTGTAGGATGTCTGTATTTAATTGGATGTTCAATTTTTTAATCCCTTAATTGCATCTCTTCCATGTTCATGCAGTTTTAAAGGACCTGAAATATGCTGATTCTCATGAGTGGGTGAAGGTTAATGGTAATTCTGCCACTATTGGTATTACTGATCATGCTCAAGATCATTTAGGTGATGTTGTGTATGTTGAAATACCCGAAGTGGGAGCTGCCGTAAAGCAAGGTGACAGTTTCGGAGCAGTTGAAAGCGTCAAGGCTACTAGTGATGTTAACTCTCCTGTATCAGGAAAGGTGGTTGAAGTTAATGAAGAGCTCAGCAGCTCTCCTGCTTTGGTTAGCTCTTCCACCCTATCATAGACTATTCCTTTCGGATTTTTTTTCCTTTAATATGGTTATACTAATTGTGTCTACTACGCTTTGTACTGTGTCAAGTGTCCTCCTCTATGTGTGTGCTTGTGTGCATGCACCGTTGTGCTCGAGTTTTTCCCATAATGCTTCTAGTGCTCTGTCCAATTCTTCATTCTTTCACTTTTTAATTGTGCTTAACTACCTCTTATCGGCCTCATGTTGCAATGGTTCTCTTGATTTGCTATGAGCTGCAGTCTTAAATGGATCATTTCAATTTTTTAAGAGTTCCATTTTAATTGCTTTGTAGGAATTCATTTTAGTAATATACCATTCACTTTTACATATGTGTGCAATCTTTGTTCACCAAATTTTAGGTTAACTCAAGTCCATACGAGGGTGGATGGATTATAAAGGTTGAGATGAATGATGCTGGGGAGTTGAAAAACTTGATGGACTCAGAAGAATACTCCAAGTTCTGCGAGGAAGAAGATTCGAAGCACTAAGACCAGATGCCCTGACGGTGTTGGATCTCAATGCATTCTTACGAGAAGGGTTCAATGCAAAGAGAGATAACAACTATATCACGGAAACTGACTGGTTGAGAAATGTTGCTTTTTTATTGATGTTCCCAATCTATAAGACTCCGGGTTTGGATTTGGTGTCATGTTTTCTTAAGCTAGATCAAGGAATAAGTGATTGATTTTCGGTTTGCATTTTTGTTGATGGAAATAATGCTGAAAAGTGGAAAGCTTTTCAAACAACAAATCAAGGAATGATTCAGGTTGATGCTATTACTTGTATCTAATCCGTCAACCACAATGATGGTGAAATGGTCGAGGCCTGAGGGGCTTAACTCCTGTTTGGTGTTTCCTCGGCCTGAGGCATTTCTCCAGGATAGATTACTTCTTTAAATTAGAGGGTTCTGCACAAAAATATTATACCAAAAATTGAGTTAGGCTGATGAAAATATGGGTTTTGATATTTAAGGTTCGAGCTCGGTTCATCTTACATCGCATTTCCTGGCAAGAAATGAATGAGCATGCTCTTCCATGCATCTCAGTTGCTGATGCTGCAGAGAAACAGAGCCCAGGATGGTCTTATACAAATCTTGTAGATGCTGATTGAGCTGAGAACCAAACTTTAAAACAATGCTTCGATTTTCTGCTTCCATCTTCTCCTTATCATCTGTGCAGAAAAATATTTATATTTAAGGGCTCTAAATGTGTAATTATACAAATTATTGTTAGTACGGTAGTCAAAATAAGAGTGAAGTAATAGTTTAGTGACCTATGTAATTTATTTTTATTTTCTGTGACAAATCAGCACGCCGTCAGTTGTCTAACACAATTAACACTTGAGTGATTAAATGTTTAAAAAACAAAGACGTAAGTGACCACAACGTTAATTCTTTAAAATTGACAAGCAAAAATACACACTTACTAAATGTAAGTGACCATCTTGGTAGTTTACCCCATAAAACAAATTAGACTTAAATATAAATTTAGCCCTTAGTAAAAAAAGTTAAAAAAAATCAATTAAACCCTCATGTATTTTTTACATCCAATTTAATCATCATAATTTAAATTAGATCAATTAAGTCTTTCCATAAACATTGAACGTACCAAATAAAAAGTTAAATTGATTACAATTTGAATCATGAAAGCTCATTGGAGTCCGTCAATAAAACCGGATAGAAATCGTCTGCCTCTTTATTATGTTCCTTCTATGCCTCCATTTTAAAATAGTGGATTTAAGGTTTAAAGTTCAGGGTTTAAGGTTAGGGTCGTGAGTAGGGTTTAAATAATTAGGGATATAGTGTATTTTTTAAAGTGTAAGATTTAGGAGGCGAAAATTATAATTAGAGTCTAAAATTTAATTTTTAAAGTAATTTTTAATGTGCGGCTTAGGAAGGGCAAGATTAGGATGCAGAAGATTTTTACCCGATAAAACCCTTTTAAAGCCTCTCAAGTCTGAGCTAAAATTGAGAAATCTGGAAAACCAAGTAAACGGGAGGGATATGTCTGTCTCATCCTCACTTTCACCAATCCCTGGAATTGCTTTCTTCTCCGTTACTGTAAGTCTCTTTCTCTTATTGTGTTTGCTCTTCGTTCTTCGCTTGTTTACGTTCAACCAAGATGTGGGTTCCCTTGCAGAACGTTGCTGGTAGCAGAAGAGCAACCGGGGTGTTAAGAAAACCGCTGGTGGTCCGAGCCGGTCCAAAGAGGATATCTTTCGGGACAGATTGCAGGGAGGCGTTGCAAGCTGGTATTGATAAGTTAGCTGATGCTGTTTCTGTCACCTTGGGTCCTAGAGGTACACTTGGAGTTGCCCGCCTCTTCTTTTTCTTCAATTGGATGAGCATAGAATTCAGTATAGGATTACAAGGAATTTGGGAGTTTTAATAGCATTATTTATCACCGACAAGGCTTTTGGTTAATGGGTGTTTAAAGACAGAATCTTTTACCTTCTTGCAATGCTTATGGTTCATGTCTTGTTTACTTGTTAACTTGTCTTCAATCAAGTACTGACCCGAGGCTTGTCTAGCTGTCTTATTGGCACCTCATTCTTAGTATAGTGATTGTTGCGGACATAAGACGTGATGGTTAATGGGATTCACAACGAAATGAAGATGATTTATTTGTTTTTATTGAATTCCAAACTTCTGTTTTCATTAATTTGGTGATGGTGCATGCTTAATTTGAGTTGCTAATCTGTTTAGGTGAACCATGCAGGACGAAATGTTGTTCTTTTTGAGTCTGAGAAACTGAAAGTAGTTAATGATGGTGTCACCATTGCCCAGGCTATAGAACTTTCCGATGCTATTGAGAATGCAGGAGCAATGCTAATACAACAGGTCATTCACGGTTGCTATATCTTCCTCCCTAAACTTTTTATGGTTTATTTTGGGAAAAATGATTCAAGATATATGCAAGTTTTATGTGCTTCAATGCAGGTTGCAAGTAAAATGAATGATTTGGCTGGTGATGGTACTACCACTGCAATTATTTTAGCTCGAGCCATGATCAAGTTCGGATTGTTGGCAGTTACTTTTGGAGCTAATCCTGTTTCTCTGAAAAGGGGTATGGATAAGACTGTGAAAGAACTGGTTAAGGACCTGAAGAAAAAAAGTTTGCCCATGAAAGGGAAGGAGGAAATAAAAGGTCTTTCTTATTTTTATCTAGGATTAATGACTTGTGTCAGTTTTTTTTCTTTTTTGAAAAAATGATGATATGAAACTCTTCTTTTCACAGCCGTGGCTTCGATCTCTGCTGGTAATGATGATTTCATTGGGAACTTGATTGCTGAAGCTATAGAAAAGATTGGTCCTGATGGAGTAATTTCTCTTGAGTCATCCTCATCATCTGAAACCTCTGTGATTATTGAAGAAGGAATGAAGGTGTAAATCTGACTCCTGCGTGCCTGTCCTTTAGAAAGTGTCTAAAAGAAACCATTGATTTGTGCGTAACATAGAAAATTGGATTTTTACTAAAATTGAGATATTCTCTAGGCTCTACTTGGTTGATACTTATACTATGTGCTGTTGATAAGGAAACAAAGACCTTTGTCTCAAGTTAGAAAAAGAAAGGTTTCACTTTAGATTTACTTCCAGTTTATTCCTTTGTCTCAGCTGGATCAATCATGAATATTGTGGATTAAATAAGCTGTATGTGGTTAATGTTAAAATGGAGTTTTTGTTTTAGCTATTATTTCTTCATTTAACTGCACGTAGTAGACTTTTACTTAATAACCTAAATTCTTTGAAACTCGTGACTAAATTTGTTAATGATTATTGAACAGTTGCCTAGCGCTCAGCTTGTAGAATTCAGCTAATCTTTTCTTTGATAAGATTTATTATTTCCTCACTGCAGATTGACAAGGGATATATGTCGCCCCAGTTCATTACTAATCAAGATAAGTCTATTGTGGAGTTTGACAATGCCAAAGTCCTTGTAACTGATCAAAAGATATCATCCGTCAAAGAAATTGTTCCTTTACTTGAAAAGACTACGCAACTGAGTGTGCCTTTACTAATCTTTGCGGAGGATATCTCAATGCAAGTGCTGGAAATGCTAGTTGTGAACAAAATGCAAGGTGTACTTAATGTTGCTGTTGTCAAATGTCCAGGATTTGGGGAGGGAAAGAAAGCCCTGTTGCAGGACATTGCCCTTATGACAGGTTCAATTGCTTTTATTTTTTCTTTATACAAATCGGCTGATGATCAGTGATGGCTTCTAAAATCAATTTTTTTTGCATGTCTACTTTATATAGTTCCACTAATAATTAGCTAAAATTTTAATATGAGAACTGTTAAGAGTCCTTTGTGTAAAACGGGCTGTTTAAGCTCATCTGGGTGCCGTGATGTGTTCTGCATACTACTTTTGTCTTTTTATTATTATAATATTGAATTTGCCTAAATTTCCCGGTTGCTTCATTTTTATCATCTTAAAGCATGAATGTCTCTTTTCTCATACTTGTGAAGACTGTTTCTCATGTAGCAACATGACAAGAGTTTCTTCATTCTTGCATTTAGTTTTATATGCTGGCAAACTGATATCATTTCTACATCATTAGGAGCTGATTTTCTTTCTGGAGATCTCGGTATGGTGCTTGCTGCTGCAACTTCTGATCAACTTGGTGTTGCACGGAAAGTGACTATATCAAGCAATTCCACAACCATAGTTGCTGATCCTTCTACTAAAGCTGAAATTCAGGCAAGAATTATGCAGATAAAAAAGGATCTAGCTGAAACTGATAGTGCATACTTGTCAAGAAAGCTCTCAGAAAGAATTGCTAAACTCTGTGGTGGTGTGGCGGTCATTAAGGTTTGCAACCATGACACATCATGTACTAAGATTGAAAGGCATAACTAACGGTTTAACCACATATCTTTCTGCTTCAAAATGGTTAAACAATATGCATCACAACTGTAGGTAGGAGCACATACTGAGATGGAACTTGAAGACCGTAAACTAAGAATTGAAGATGCAAAGAACGCTGCATTTGCTGCCATGGATGAAGGGATAGTACCAGGTGGTGGTGCAACTTATATACATCTCTCGGAGCAGATTCACATGATAAAGGATTCTATGGAAGACTTGGATGAACGGATTGGTGCTGATATTGTAGCAAAAGTATGTTTTTGATTCGAGGCTACTTTTATGTTGGAGTTAACTTCCGCTCTATATGTATCAAAGTTTGTTTCTATTGTTTTCCCCTCATCTTTTTTGTGTTATCAGATTGCTTTCTGCTTATATTGGTTTTAGAGGAGTTAATTTTGATGTATTTGTCTGGTGGAATGCAGGCACTCCTTGCACCTTCAAAAGTAATTGCAACAAATGCAGGTGTTGATGGAGAAGTTGTAGTGGAGAAGACTAGAAGGTTTGATTGGCAAATCGGGTACAATGCAATGTCTGGAAGATACGAAGATCTTATCAATGCCGGAGTTATAGATCCTTGTCGAGTTTCAAGGTGTGCCCTACAAAGTGCTGTCTCTGTTGCTGGGATGGTTCTAACCACTCAAGCTATAATGGTAGAGAAAACGAAGCAGCCCAAGCCAGCCGTCCCTCTTGTCCCGGGAATAAGCCCTTGAAGAAAAAGGAACAGTGAAAGATTCAGGCTGAAGAAGGCAGCAAGGCTGCTGTATTTGCAATGGTTAAAACCAACCTGTGAATCGAGTTGGCTTGATTCTCAAGAACGGGAATGGATTTTTCTTTATCATGAGAGCCTCAAATACCAGGGTATATGAATGCGTACTGAAACGTTTCCTCATAACATACATTGTATTTGTTTGTGGATTACATCGGGGGAGGTCTTTCCCTTTTCCATTCCGACCTTTTTTCGGCATCCGTCGCAGCTGGTAGTCCCATTCATGTCCTTTTACGAAATTAGTTAGCTCTTTGTAAATTGTATTGTATTAGAAGCATCCTGAAATGCGATAATTGTTAAGTTGGGTTGTTTTTATTGTTATTGAACGCATTACAGGGAACATGGATAGCTCATGGCTACCTTGCTAGCCTCTCTGCAGCCATTTCAATTCTTAAATACTGCTATAAGTATTATCTATTGTGTTTTCACAGTTACGTCTCATTGTGTTCTTGGTAGGGGTGATAATGAGCCTGACCTGCTCGCGAGCTACTCGAGCTCGGCTCGGTCAAAGCTCGAGCTCGGCTCGAAACCTTAACAAGCCGAGCCGAGCCTACCCAGGCTCGAGTAGGCTCGGCTCGAAAAGCTCGTGAACAAGTTCGGAATCTATATATGCACTAAAATAAATTATGTGTTTGTATTTTCTTTCTTTAGTTGGTTATTGTTTGATTTTGTATTTTCTTTAATTATGTGTTTGTATTATAAGAATATTTATTAATTATTTGGATTAATCTAATTTTTGGCACTTTTTCGCCTTTCTGGTCATTGAATTTTGTTTTAGTGTTGGTTATAAAAAGGATTTTTAACGAATCTTTTATAAAAAAAAACTATAGCAAACTTTTTCATTTTGAGCCGAGCCTGAACTGAGCCTGAGCCGAGCCCAATATTATAGTTTTCGAGCCGAGCTCGAGCCTAAAATTTCGAGCTCGGCAAGCTTCGAGCTCGAGCCGAGCCCAATTACACTGTTTCCGAGCCGAGCCTGGCCAGGCTCGAGCTCAGCTCGTTATCACCCCTAGTTCTTGGGGTTCAGAATCATTTCCTGGCATTCAAGGGGTAGATTCAATCTTTCTTTCACGGCATTCGCCTATCAACAATAGATTTAGTATGATCATTTAATGTAACAATGCAGGTAGTTCTCTTTACATTTTTCAACTGAAAAAAACTGCAGACTACTGCCGGTTATCGCTATAAAGTTTGAGCCATTGAGGTCGTTTGAAACAGTGACATACAAACTTAATTATTGGTATAGTGAACTTCTAACGAGCTGAGAAGGGCATAATCAAAGTTCCGAATGCACTTTAAGAGCATACACTACCATTCAACGAAGATGATGCCTGCAAAATGAAGATATGGTTCAAAAGAGTTTGGTTTTAAGTGCAAAACAGATTGACTATGAACCCAAAAAAAAGGGTGAGCAAGCAAAAACCTGAGAGTTTCTTTGGTTCCTCGTCGAATTTTGCAACGGATTGTTGGGAGCCCAAGGCGCTGGTGAGCTTCGTATCGATGGCAACCAGAGAAACCTGTACAATTATGATGCATTGTAAGTTCTACTCCACACCCCCAAGTTATTTGATAGGATCCATGGGAACATACCATAGTAAACTCCATCAACTTCAAGCACGTCAATCTGCAAGTAAACCGGATCCAGGATTCTATTAGTATTATTCTTAGTTCAGTTTCAAGTCATAGATTTGTTTTCATATTAGCAGTTGGGAAGCAGAACTTTATGTTAGAGAGGCGAAAATAAATTTTCAATAGGAAATACAAAAATCTCTAAATCATACTTTTTAGGAGGACCCTTTTTCAGTGCCCCTATTTATGCCCCAACAATAAAATTAAATTTCAAACACTAACCTTAAATTATAAACCCTATACCCTAAAAAATACACCCTACTCTAAATTCCCTAAACCCTAACCATTAGCACTAACCTAAAACACTAAGCCATGAGTATGAGGACATAAATAGGAGCACCGAAAAGAGGATGATTTCCATCCCTCCAGCTCCTCTAGGTCCATCCATTTAGCACCATCCTCAACCTTAAAACTATAAAAAAAATCTGAGCTCTTGTATACTCAGATTCAGACAAAATATACAAATCAAATCACAAGGATAATTCAATCCAGTTGATTATTCATGATGTGGGAACTAGAACCATTGCATTTAGCTGGTAAAAGAAAGCAAAAGAAAAAGGGGGCATACATACAGGGACTTGAAGTCCAATTTGTCGAATGCTGTCCATGAGTTCCTGGACTTTGTTAGGATCATTTGCTCTGGTGCGCATTAGGGGTCTCCTAATCTTTTCGAGCGGAAGCTCCAAAACCACCGGTCCACCGTTTTGTGAACCACTACCCGGAGGAGCCCCTATATCCCAACAAAGATGAACCAGGCCAAAACTAGTAAACCAACTCTATTAACATGGAAAACTTAGAAAAATTCAGTACTCAGTACCGTTAGATGAAGCATAAACAGGGACGATTCTCAAGTTGCTAGTCGGCAGTTGCAGCAAAAAGTTGGCCATTCTTTTTTCCCCTCCGTCTCTAAGCGTCTCACCATTCGAGTAGAAAACCAGAGATTTTAATTAGAGCCACAGCCGCTAAAAAAATATCAGAACCACAAAAGGTAAAAACTTGGAGTGGCCCAAAAAATATTCAATGGCCCAGATCAGCCCATCATCAGTTCACTTGGTTCCCTTTCAGTTTCAGAGTTACCCTTTCGCAGAAACGGGAAAATGATATCATCCCAAAAATCTATGGCTGCTTTGGCCTCTTTCTCTCTTCTTCGGTACTTTTATTTTGTGTGTTTTCCTTTGAAAATGAACATAGTGGTAAATTTTGATTCTGGGTTTTTTTATTGGAACAGAAATTATTCAACAACTGGAAGGATTGTTTCAAGTGTGAGAACCTCTGCTTGCCCCAGCTCCATCAATTTTCTAACACCAAATCCCTCACGCAGGTTTTTCTTTTCTTTCTTTTGGTTGGGAATTGGGGGAAGAGAGAATGTTGAATCGGATTCAAATATTGATTTTTTTTTATATCTCTGAATCACTCTTTGTAGATATCTATGTCGTGCTAGTGCTACACACGATGAACAGGCTGCTGCAAAGGCAGCTGCAATCAATGCTGATAATGGAGCTCCAACCATGTATCCTCCATAACACCCTGGTTTGATTTCACATTCCAGCCCTTGCCTGGAATTTGTTATGTGTTATTTCGTTGGAGATTTAGGAATTTGGAATTTCAGCTCCCTTTTGGTACAAGTTTTAGACTATATGTAATTTGTAATGCTAGATTTTAGACTAAAGAATTGATTCTCTATGAGATATGGGAGAACGGGGGGAACATATTGTTACTAACAACTAAATCTTTGAAGCTGTTTACCTATTATGTTTTTGTTTTTGATTCCTTTTTTCCTCGGACTCAGATTCGACAAGATCATATCTAAGGAAATTCCTTCTACCATTGTGTATGAAGATGATAAAGTCTTGGCATTCAAAGACGTCAATCCACAGGCTCCTGTTCATGTTTTGGTCATTCCAAAGTTTAGGGATGGATTGACACAGCTTGGAAAGGTTTGTTGTCGGCCTATTATCTATATTTCTGTTGCATAACTTGGCTGGACCATATGTGAATTTTGCTGCTTTTCTGCATTTTAACCAAGGGTCCATGAGTCGGATGGACTCGGAAAAGAATTATCTGCATACCGGATCCGTAAACCTTGTTGTAGATTTCCCCCCAGTTTCCCTTGATGGAGTACTGCTCTAGTTTTAATTTGTGGTCTGTAACTTGTCAGGCTGAACAAAGGCATGGAGAGATACTGGGTCAACTTCTTTATGCTTCCAGAATCGTTGCTGAAAAAGAAGGCATTCTTGAGGGGTTTCGAGTAGTTATCAATAGCGGTCCGAGTGCCTGTGAGTTATCATCTTGGCTCCATAGTTTTGACTTGTTGTGCACTTGAAACATCAGGCTCATGTTTATACCTCTCTGTCTCTCAGGTCAATCAGTTTATCATCTTCACTTGCATGTCCTGGGTGGGAGGCAGATGCAATGGCCACCTGGTTAAATAGCTGAATCACCAGTTGTATGCCTTTTTGCTTTTTATATTCTCATTTCTGGAGTTTAGTGTAAACCTTGGAACAGATGATAAATTCGAGTTTGGTCCTCGTTTATGTGAAATCAATTCTTAAGTTTCCATAAGATCAGATCAGGTATGGAGCACTTGGCATTGGCTAGTTTGACAGTTAAATGGATGCTATTTAACCAGGTAAAATTCTGGTTTTTGACCATATATTTGAGCCTTGCAGTGTTGAATTCAACCCCTGGAGTAATTAATTCTCAAAATATTATTATGACTATTTTGTCATCAAGTTAAGGGTAGAGGAGTAAGTTGCAAATTTTATGAATTCTCTGATGTCTGTGTATACTATATTATAGGCTCTCCATGAACAACTTAAAGGCATACCAACATTAATTTTTATGCAGTATTCACACTCATGAAACCCTGTAATTAAACTACTCTATAAACAAACCTGATGCTTTATTTCATTATATCATAGTTGTTGACGGTTAATATCTTTATTGCATGTGATGACATGCTTGTCAAATTAAACTTTTAATGTTTAATTCTGTTGTTCTAATTTATAAAATTAATGTTAATATTATTATTTTTTTTATTTTTTAAAATTTGTTTTTCTCCTCTTTCATTTCTAATGATTTTTAATCCAATTATTATAGAACTAACTATATAATTGATTGAAAAAATGGGTAATGATCACATGTTGGTTTTGGACAAGTGCAATAGATGCGACCGCACAGAACCACCGAAAAATGAGGGTCCAAAATAAATAAAGTTAAATGTTTATAGAAGAAACAAAAAATGTTATGAATTAATTTAAATGCTTACAAGAGAGAAATAAAATATTATTGCACTTTGTAAATTTTGAGTTTATTACTCATTTTTTATTTAAAAACCAGTTGTGTACACAACAAATATTTGTTTTTTTTTTTAATTAAGATTCTTATTTTAATAAATTGTAAGTTGTTATTCTAAACTTATGAGATTTGAGAAAAGTCTTATGAGATTTCAATGACCCAATTACTGCATGTTGCACTAAAAACCTATGTGATTGGGTCTTGTCCTAAACTGGTCTTCCGAACATTTTGGGCAATGGGGATTCAAGTATTTCGTTGCTTGATTCGTATAATAGGATCAAAGTAGGACAGAATTTTCATACCACTACAAAATATTTATTGTTAACACTGTATCGCAACAAATTAAACGAAATTAATTTTAATATTTTCTATGAAAAACTCTGATACAATTCTAATATTTTAATATAATAAGTACGAGATTAATTGCACCCTAATATTTCCATAGAGGTTCACCTACAATAAGTCTTTTATTTGAATCTTTGTGTTGATCAAAATCAAAAACTAAATAGTTCCCGACTGCATCATCTCTTCGAGTCCTACATACATCACTCTTCAAACAGGATTTCTTCCGAGACATCCAAGATTTCCTCTACTTCAACTTCTTTGGCCTCGTATTCCTCTTCCTCATCACTAGCTTCTCCATCCCTCAACCTCTGCCTCTCCATCTTTTCTTCCTCGGCTGCCCGCCTCCATTCACTAACCCACCTCTCCCATTCTTCCTTCAACATCCTTCTCTTCTCCCTATCTTGCTCGCTCAATAACATCGACACGTCCTGGTCCTCTGCATCGTACTTCTTACTGTACCTCTTCAAGTTCCTTGCAATCGCTTCCTCCTCCTCAGGAGATAAGAAGGATGGCGGCCTTGGACGCCACAAGAACTACCAATACCCAGCAAACAATGAGATCATGAACCGGCAAAGGCACAAAAGCTTTGTAATAAACAATCTAAACACAATGAACCATTTATGCAAATATCAGATACGGTAATTTAGTTACCTGGAAGAAATGATCCTTCAGTATCCGATAGAGCAGCTTGCCATGAAAGGACCATATGTTGAAACCATTTTCCATTTCATGAACAGAAGTCACTGAAGTTGCAACATACCTTTACATATAATAGACACCACTTGTTAGAATAGAAATTTAAGAAAAATACAAAAAAAAGATAGAGCAGTTCAGTTCAGTTAATCGCAACAAAAGTGATTTAATAAGTAAATCCAATATAGATGTCGTCGAATTGATATTGGTGTACCTTCCGGTGGGATCCCATTCAATATCAGTGGCCATAAAATGTTCACCAGTCGACATTGTTTCAAGCTCATCGACATTAAAGAACTCCAACTGACCATTTAAACCCTTCAATCCAGCAAGTACAATAAAACGGCCACCGGGTGACCAGAATAAGGCATTTGCCTGCTTGCCTTTCAGAGTAGTGAGCTTTGAAACTCGACCCAAATTGTGCGATGATTTCATCGAGTAAAAGCTAATATCAGGCCTTGGATTATCCCCATGTATAACAGCAAACCTATGACCCTTGGGCTCCCAAGCAAAGGCAATTATCTTGTCATTTTTATTATCAAGCTCCAAAACTTCAATTGGTATGTCCCTTTCTTTGATACGGAAGAGCTCAAAGCCAGTATATGTGCTTTTTTTGGTCTTTGTGTATCGGTCAGCTTTTACAGCAAGATATTCACCATTGCTTTGCCAGTACATTTTACAATCACTGACACTGAAAAGATTCTTTTGCCTCAACTCCACTTTACTGGGGATTTGAACTAGACTCACCTAAGAAATAAAGGCAAGTGGCATATTAGTTGGCATCAAGCTTAATCTCAGAAATAATGGTGCCTCCCAAAAAGAGCACAAGTGCTTACCCTAGCAGGCTGGTTTCCACCTCCGAGCTCAGGAACAAAAAGTGCAAGAATAGGATCCGTAGGTGACCAGCTGAAGTCGACGACATTTTCAACTTTCAAAGATTTCTTGTCAATAAGGCTAAAGGTCTCTGTTTCATAAACAGATATCATATTTTTCCCAAGTTTGGCAAAATACTTATCTTCTTTTCCGCCTCCCCATCTGGAACATGACAACTCTATATTATTAGATAAAGGTATGCGCACCAAAATGAGATGAAAGGATGAGGGTTGAAAACAAAAATAATACAAATGACAGAGAATCACCTGAAAATAGGCCAAGAAACACCAGCACCGCCACCAGCTCCTCCAATCGCAAATTCATCAGCACTTCCATTAAAGTCTCTCATCACTTTGCCGGTTCTCACATCAAAAATGTTTATCACAACTCTCTGAATGCATTAGGGTTATTGAAGAATCAGAAATGGATTAAGAGAACATAAATTAAGCCACACGAGATTGGTTTGAAAACCTCACATTTTCATCACGAGGATTGCTCGGTTCCTGGCTGCTATAGGTCACCAAAAATTTCTCACCAGGAGAAAAATCAATAAGCTTAACCTGTATCAATATCATTGCAGGTTGGAGATGAGAAAAACAAACCTTAAGAGAATACATTAACAAAAAGCCTAATTCTGACCTGAGGATGGGCATAACGCATGAGACGATTAAAGGTACTTGCACCTCCCCAGACTGCTGCTCCTTGCCTGTGAACTGTTGCCAAGTATGTCCCCAGGGGAGACCACTGTACAAAACTTTCGGTCCAGTACTATAAACAAAAACAATTATAATCAATTATAACACACATCAAAAGAAAAAGAAAGAACAATGACTTCAAAGCAAATCAACCACTATCACTCAGTCAAAAGACACGGACATGAATATCTAACCATCATGTATGAAACAGACATGGTCATAAAGAGAGAATGAGTTTCACAAACTGCATGCTACGGTATGTGATGCAAGAGCAAGCTACTTACAGCGCGCCTGTAAACAAGCTCAGTTTTAGACTGCCTTGCATCATTCCAAAGAACTTCAGTATCAGTGCCAGCACGAATTACAAATTGATCTCTTGCCTTTTCATCAGTAAGCCACTTCTGAAGGTTTTCCTGTAACGTCAACAAAATAATAAACATATAAATATCTAGCAGTAAGGAGTTTAGAGAGAACACAGGATTTGAGTAATAAGAGCCTAAGACTTGAGTCTGTGACATAAGATGGTTAAATAGTACTTATAAACAGACTTCTTACAGTGATAAATTCAACATAATGCAACATAGAAAAGAAACTACAATGAACTTCGCCTAAAATCTTAATGCAAGTATGGTGGTACAGAAGAATTTCAAATATTCAGCATTGATCCTGGTCTCTTAATTAAACCAAACCATCTTTCACAAATTCTAGATGTTTATATTTAGTACGAACCCATAGCTTCAAACTCCATAATCAGACAGATAATCTGCAGCTTAGCATCATTGTTAGAACTAAGCCAGTATATATGAGAACAAAGCTAATCAACATTCCTACTACATGTGGGTATATAGCCATTGCAAGGAAAACATCAACCAAATGTATTTACTACGAAAACATTGAACTGATAAATGATAATATTACCCCAGGTGTGTAGGGTTTAATCTCCGGAGGAGCCCATTCATCTGGAACTCTCATGTACTTATCAAAATCATCGAACATATTCACAGCAAAAATATGTGATCTATCCAACTTGTACCCATTAGTCTTCTCCTTTGCAACCTCAGCTTCCTATATCAAAAGCCAATCAAAGAAGCCAGGTCAAAAATTGAAATCAAAGCTATAGGAAGAAGGTTAGCAAAATCCAAAAGCCATAAGCAACGAACCTTAGGAGTATTATACTCTATGAAACAATAACCTAGGGTTTTCTTAGTCTCAGAATCAACAGGCATCCACAGGCCATCCTCCTTAATCACTCCAATCTGGCTATAGATTTTTCGAATCACACCCTCGAGTTTTTCAAACTTTTCACGAGGTACAACTGGGAGATTATCCACTACAATAACGTTTCCGAACCCGGAATCGTATTCCAATTGATCTTCATGGTAAACATCCTCATCATCACTATCCAAAAGCCAGAATTAGAATTAATAGAAGTCCAAAAATTTTAAAAAGCAACGAATATAGTACCTGATGATTCCACAGTCTTCACCGCGAGGAAGTTGGATGGAATTGAAATCTATATTCATATCGATGCCCAAGTTAGCCACCTTCGCCTCGATCTCGTTCATTAGCATCACCTCCGCCGCCATAGTGAACTATTTCCGATCGTAGAAATATAAGGCGGTTCGACAAGTTTGCCTTTTTAAGACTGGAACTGGAGGATGGAGATAGTGTTTATTTACTGGTGCAACTGCAAGTAACAAAAGAAAAGTAATTTTATTATCTAAAAACAAACAAATAGCTCTAGGGTTTTCAGACTACGATTGGATTTTGGGCTAAATATAATGAAAAGAAATCCAATTTACACTTCTCTCGACCCAATTACTTTTGGACAAGCCTATGTTAAGTACGACACGGACCCATAATTATTTCAAACAAATGTTGATATTTTTTTCTTAATCATTCGATAAGATGCATACACATATTATACAGATAAAGTTGTTTGGATTTGAGTCTTTTTAAAATAAATATAGGTCATGTTTGACAATTAACGGATAGCTGATAGCGGATTACATTAGCTGATAGCTGATTGCATTAGCTGATTTAACTAGTTGATTGTATAAAAGAGTTTGCTAAAATTAACTAATAGCTGATAGTTGTTAGATTATTTAAACAAGAAAAATGACATATAAGGACATGATTATATTCAATACTTGTTTAAATAGTTTATTAGTTATCAATATTTTGTATCTAATTATTATTAATTAGATCTATAAAATTATTTTTAATATAACTTTTCTAAACATATTCAAATAATTTATATATTAATATAATTTAATTAATTAATTAATTAATTAATTTAAATACACATATAAATATGTGATAATAAAAAATAAATAAGATTAGCTTATAAATAGGGTGAGAAATGTTTAATTTAGGTTATTTTGAGATTTTTGGTAACTAGCAAGGGTAAAAGAGTCTTTACAACTATAATATTAAACCTCTAATTTCAAAAATAGCGGTTTCACCCCAATCCGCTCTTTCAATCCGTTGTTTACCAAACAACAATATTAGCAGATTTGACTGGTCAAACTTCTAATTATGCCTCAAACCTCTAATTTTTGCACAAACATTCTTTTATCAAATAGGGTCATGATCTTCTTTTCTGCTAGAACCACTCGTGTACGTTAGATGTTAAAACATTAAATCAATTTTTAAGCTAGACAAAATTTGAGATTATAATTTATTATAAAAGTTCATGTTTTTATTATAAAAAAAAATAGACGCCACCGATCATTAGAAATTAATAAATCAGACACTATAAAATAATTAAAAATAAATAAATTTTATGTTCGAGACTTGATTACGTATTGTAAAATATTAACATCTCCAACGATAAACAAAATTAGTACATAGTTCGTTTCGTCATTCATGTTGTATTTGCAATGAAAAATAAGAATTTGAATTTAATGTATAAAATACTCCCTAAATGAAGGTTTTTAATTTATTTTAAAAAAGAGTCGTTTTACTTCGAATATGAATAAGTTACATTCTTATTCAATTGGAATACCACTATTAATGTTTTAATATTAAAAAATACATTTTATTTCGAATATTAATAAACAATGCCCTTATTCGCAAGGCATTACTTATAGCTGTCTAATAAAAGATGTTTATGCTTTTATTAAAATAAGTTAATAAATGTATGCATGTAATCATTAAAGTAATATTTCATTATTCCAGCGTATGGCGCCTTTAACTTTTATTTTTATTTTTATTTGAACGACTACGACACTAATTTTAATATTTCTCACCAACATCCAATATTCTTTTCCTTTATTTTTATATCCGCTTTTTGCTTTTGAATTTTTGTTTACATTTTTTTAGATTTTTGAATTAAAATTCTATTGTTTTACATTCCTACGCATATTGTTGTGTTTATTTTATCTATTTTTGTGGCATGCCTATGTTTTATAGTACATTATTCGCCTACCTTTGTTGTTGATTTGTGTTTGTATAAAATTTCTCACGACGTCCGATTTTGATGTGCGATTGTCGATGATCGTTCAGTAGTTTGATCAACTCTTTTGGTTTGTTTGTCGGTGCACTCAAATCTATTCAGCGAAACAGCTTGCAAGATTGTTAGTTTCGTTCACCACTCCTTCATCACTTATCAAACATCCAGAGATTCACTTTAGCTATTGTGTGTTAACAACTTTTCTAACTTTTTTGTCGTTTAATTGAGCCTATGCTTATCCATCTAAGTAACGGTGAGAGAAGCCTTTACTGGCGTGACTGTGTTTTTTTTCTTTCGGGAAGGATGATAATCTTTTCATTTTTATTAGTTTTTTGTTTCTTTGTTGTTCATTATGGATTTTTTTATGTTTAAATTTTTTTGTTTGACTCTCTTCGTAAGGCTCTGTTTGGCAATTAGTGAATAATTAATAGCGGATTACATTAGTTGATAGTTGATTTTATTAGCTGATTTGACTAGCAGATTGTATTAACTGATTGTATAAAAGTGTTTAGTAAAATTAACTAATAAATGTTAGATTATTTAAACAAGCAAAATGACATATAAGAAAATGATTATATTCGATACGTATTGGAATAGTTTATTAGTTTTCAATATTTTGTATCTATTAATATTAATTAGATTATGAAAACAAATTTTAATATAACATTACTAAGCATATTTGAATGATCTATATATGAATTTATTATTTATATAATTACTTTTAATACAATTTAATTAATTATTAAATTTAAATACAAATATAAATGTGTGAGAATAAAAAGAAAAAAAAGCTTATTCAATAAGCCCCTAAACTTTTACAAAAAATTAATTAAGCCCCTGATTTTTTGCACCTAATTAAGCCCTCAAACTCAAGAAAAAAATTAACTTGGCTCTTTGACCAAGTTGAACGTTAACTTTAATGATTTTTTTAGAATTTTTTTTGACACGTGTTGCAACAAGATAATACCACTTGTCATTTCTAAGAATTTTTAAATTTTTAAATTTAAAATTATATAAAAATCAGAAGAAAAAAATCTAGAAAATTTTAAAAATTATTTAAAAGTATAAAAACATTTTTAAATTCAAAATTTATTCAAAATAAAACTAATAAATTTTCAAAATATTAAATATTTTAAAAATATTTAAAATATTAAATATTATTATAAAATTATATAAATAATTTAAAAATATTAAATAATAAAAATTATTTTAATTTTTAAAATATAAAACAATAAAAGTTATTTAAAATATAAAACAGTGAAAGTTATTTTAAAAACCACAATAACTTTTATTGTTTTATATTTTTTTTATAAATAGATGGAGTTAACTAGGTGCCTGATTAAAAACTTCCATAAATCTAAATGGAGTAAAAGAGTACACCTAGCAACTCAAACAACAAAAAATAGCATAAAGAATCAAAAAGATAAATGAGAACAATCCAACTGAAATGTCTGACATGCAATAATCGGCGGTGTCGTAAATCATATCTCACTACCATCGAGGCCTAAGCCATATTTTGCCAAAGCATCAGCTACCAAGTTCGCCTCCCTACCAATACGAGTCAAACGAATTTTCCAATCCAAGCGTAATAACCGCCCAATATGATACACAATCGATCATTACCGATGCTGTCTATCATTGTCCTTCAAAATTCTAACCACATCGGCATTAGCAACTTCAATCCACACTTGCCGCAAATCTAAAGATCATGCTCGTTGCACCCTCTCCAATACTCCCCATAATTCTGCTTCAAGAACCGAGCATATACCCACAAGTTTAGAAAAACTTAGAATCCACTCACTCATCGATGATCGGAGAACTCTTCCACAAGCTGATTCGCCCGACAACAAACGATAAGCCCCATCGGAATTGAGCTTTACCCAACCCAACGGCGGGCAAAACCAAACAACCAATACTCTAGGCGCAACAACCCAGTAGTCGGCTTCCCGTGCTGCACCCCTCGATGAGCCAAATCCCATGACCGCGCCATACCCTTGGCTTGCGCGATAATCTCCTTCGATTGGACTGCCTCATCTGAAAAATCTAGGCATTTCTTTGCTTCCATATGTACCAAATAATGGCACCAAACAACACGTTCCGCTGATCAAGACCCTTGGTTGCACACGCATTACTCTTCAAATTTAAACGCAACCAATCCTAAAACTGCTGCGATGTAAACACCTGTTATTTCTCTTGTTTAACCACCCTCTTCGCGCCAAACATGTCGTCGGGAAAAAGCGAAACAAATGATCAAAGGTTTCGGGTTGTGTTAAACAAATACCACACCGTTCATCTATAGTTAGATGCCGTCGAACATGCTTCTCGTTAGTAAGAACCCGATCATGACAAAGTAACCAAAGAAACATCCTCACCCTATGACAACCTTCATACTTAGCTATCACACTTCATATCATATCACCATCATCTTCCATATTCAAGCAACACGCCTTGTATGTCGAGCTTACCGAGAATGTTTTATCGGCCGTTAAACTCCAACCCACACAATCTGGTGGTGATGCAACCATAGGCGGCTTTATCGCCGCTATGTACTTAAGGACCCGCGCCGGCAACATCCCATCAAATTTCAACCAATCCCATTCGCCATTCCCTGCAACCATCGACCACAAAGGTGTTGGACCCATTGACAACTCCACATTTGACAAAATGTGGTCCAACAAAGCGTCAAGATTAGCAACCCAAGGGTTACGCCAAAAATTATCAACATGTCGTTTCCAACATTCCAGACCAAGTTCTTATGCACAAGCTCCCACACACTCGCTATTCCTGTTCACAAATTAGTACTAACGCGGTAATCGAGGTTTTCTTGAACAACCTCTCGACACTTGTACTTGCTCCGAAGGACCCGGACCCATAAATCCTCTCGACGGGACACAATCCCAAATCTGAGCTTCGTGAGGAAAGCTCCATTCTGGTCGACCAAGATTTTGAACCCGAGACCATCAAGAGATCGTGGCTTACATAAAACCTCACAGTTTACTAAATGGATATGAGGGCCATCAGACACATTACCCCACACGAACTTGCGTTTCAATCGTTCAATATCATAACAAATCACCTTTGGCAAAAGAGTTGTCTGCATGGTATACGATGTGATAGCCTCCAAAACCGACTTTGCTAGAGTAACTCTACCAGCGAACGATAAACATTTGGCTAACCAACCCGAAAGCCGATCGCGTACCTTTTGCACAAGAAACTGATAAGTCAATCTAGTTACTCGTGCATGCAGAAGCAGAACACCTAGATATCGCCCAAGGTCATTAACCTCAACAAAACCAAACCCCGAGCTGATGACTTGTCTGCGCTCAGTAGGAACATTATGTGAATAAAAAATACTTGATTTTGGCGCGCTTAGCTTATGTCCTGACACCCCACAAAAATCAAGCAAAATTCTCCAAATAGTATCAAGCTGATCCACGGTGGCTTCAACAAATAACACCATATCATCGGCGAAGAACAAATGTGAAAGCCTCGACCCTCCTCGGAACAGAATAATCGGTTTTCATGCCCCACAATCAACCTCCCGTTGTATCGCCCGCGACAACCGCTCCATGCAAAGAACAAAAAGATAAGGCGAGATAGGATCACCTTGTCTAATTCCCCTACTAGGTTAGAATGGATCCGACGGCGAGCCATTCCATAAAACCTACATCGAAGTCGATTGCACACATCTCATTATTACTACCTGTAGCCACTCCGGGATACCCACAACCTCTAACGTGCCATTAATAAAAGACCACTCTAACCTATCATAAGCCTTCTCAAGGTCAATTTTAATTGCCAAAAAACCTTTCCTACCCTTCTTATTATGCATGGAGTGAATGACCTCTTGTGCAATAATTATATTATCAATAATAGATCGACCATGCACAAAGCTAGTTTGTGTGGGCGAGATCCAACCAGGCATAAAACCCTTCAAATGATTAACCACTACCTTCGTTATGAGTTTGTACAGAACAAAGCATAGACTGATAGGTTGAAACTGAGAAATAAATTTCGGCGCGTCAACTTTTGGAAGAAGGACAAGAAGAGTACAGTTTAATGAAACACCAATATCAATCCTCGCACAGAAAGCACAAATAAATCTACACACACTTAGACCCACAATATCCCAATTGCGTTGATAAAATACAGCTTGAAACCCATCAGCCCCCGAGGTTTATAGTGGACCCATATCAAACATAGCAATCCATACCTCATCAACCGTTATCTCCCTATTCAGTTCGAACACCTCTTCAAGATGTAGCTGCCGAAAAATCCCCCTAGTCGCATATTGGCCTTGCGTAGTAGAGGTATCCGATTGAAATAACCGATTGTAAAACCCCACTGTCATGTCCCTAAGCCTAACCGGATCTGTAACCCAATTCCCTTCCCCATCACGCAACGCACAAATAGCATTAGAACGGCTTCGCGCCATAGCAAAGCCATGAAAGAAAGCTGTAGTTCGATCTCCGTCCAAAACCCATTGACATCGTGCCTTCTGAATCTACATACTCTCCTCCTGCACAAGTATCGTATCCAACTCACCCTGAAGCTTCTTCTCTAGCTTCTCCAAAGACCTAGTATAATGTTTACACAATGCCTTTTGAATACCCCCAATACGTCTAATCAAAGCCGTTTTCTTCTTACCAATATGTCTGAAAACATGGACATTTCAGTCAATTAAAGAATCTGCAACAATCTATAAATTAGAGAGGACATCTTGTTCATTATCCCAACATTATTCCAATAAAGGCCGAAAATTAGGATGGTCTTGCTAAGCTGCTGGAAACCAAAACGGTCAATCTACCACTGGTGCCTCATAAGACCCCAACTGAACTAAAAGCGGGCTATGATCGGAACCCAACCGTTCCAAGTGCATAACAAACGACGCCAGGTACCGTTGAAACCACCCATCGTTAATCAAACAACGATCAAGATACTGAGAAAGATTACCCCTAGACCAAGTATATTGAGGTCCCGAGAACGGTAATTCTGGTAAGCTAGCATAAAAATGAAGTCCTGAAACATATGACTAGTACCCAAGGCAGATAATGAACCCCCTGACCTTTCTTTAGATCTTAAAATAGCATTAAGATCACCGCCCAATAACCATTCTTGATCTGACGGTGGCTCCAGGTCCAGCAAACCACGCCATAACTGTCTTCGCTTACTGGTCAATGAGCTACCATACACTGCAGTAAATAAGACTTGATCCCCAGTCCCATCAACCCGAATCTTACAATGCACAAATTGGTTAGAAAACCGCAAAATATCAATAGAAACACCATCACGCCAAAGAATCCAAATGACACTACTAAAACCATGAGACTCAATACGAAACGAGTGCGCAAAACCCAGCTTTTGGATCACTCTATCCGCCCGAATACCACTAACACGCGGTTCCATCAAGGCCACCACGGAAGATATGTGTCGTTGCATGAAATCCTGAAAGTGACAACAGAACTCTGAACTAGCTACACTATGGCAATTCCAAATGAAATACCCACACCTACTGTCGTGGAGCAACATTTTCCTTATCAACCGTCATGTCTGCTGCTTCCCCAACCGGGGTATCTAGTCAAATAGGAACTAACACATCATTGTCTTGAATGTTAACAGCCAATAATTGCTTCTAATTCGGTTCACCAGGGTCAATCGGTCCACTTACTTTCCTCTGGCCACTACCTTTAGGGTCAGATTTCACCGTATCAGCTTGGATCAATTCTGAAAGAACCGGAGCTGGCGCAAAGCGGAACTCATACTGCTTGCGAACACTCAAGCCTTTACGAACAGACGACGCGTGTTGTTTTTTTACACATTGCGAGCTTACCACTCAACCTACTCGACCCTCTAACGACATTTTTGTTCTCATTGATAACAACTACAGAGTGCGAACCAACCTTAATCTTCAGAGAGTATTCTAAAGGGACGATCGACTCACCATCTTGTAAAACAACCAGCTTACCCTACATACCATCATCCTTATTTCCAGCACTAACCTTTGGCCTTGACTGACCACCCTTCTTACCGTTATCACGTTGAGTCGGAGTCGAAGGAGCTTGGACCATACTCGGATGTGCCTCCACCTGTGACTCATCACCATTTACAACATCCACACTTTTCGTCAATAATACTAAGAAGCGGGAGCCTTTTTGCGCTGCCTCACGCCCACCACCATTCACATTACTAACACCAGGTTTCCAAGGTCTACTACGGCGTGTATCCACTATCATCCAAGGACCGAAAAGGGACGCATCTTCCTTATCTTTTTGTGCAGGCTCTGACGGTAACTCCACCTCTTTAGCCGAAACTTCTTCTTTACCACACACATTATCCAAGTGCCCATAACGACCACACTTAAAACATATTTCAGGCAGACCCTCATATTTAATCTTCTGAACGAAGTTATCTATGCCAATACACGGTAGCGGTGGTTTATTGAGATTAACCATAATTTCCAACCTCGCGAAACAACCACGATTCGCTGTATTTGTCTTGTAATAAATCCGAATAACCCTACCAGTGGTAGAGGCGATATGTCTAAAGAATATATTTGAATAATATCGATATGGAAGTCCCGGTAAATGCACTCAAACTATAATATGTGAAGGATGTCGCTCTGCAGTAAAAAAAGCATGGCTCCAAGGCTGGACCGTTAAATAACTCTCATACACTGTCCATGGCCCATCCGTCAGGACTCTCACATAATCACATTCTTGAGAAAAGCGAATCACATAATAGTCGTTCTCAATATCAACCAGTTGAAAATCCCCTTTCGGTTGCCATATAGCCCTGATCCTATTCAACAAAACACCATGGCCAATATCTCTATCCAATAAACGAACTATTACCGATTTACGTATGCTATGATCTAACATGTCATGAACACGATCCGAGAATTGAACAAACGGGTACGAGCCATCACGCACATCCGCTTCCAAAACTACAACTTCATCGTTAGACACCTTCGCGCCAGCACCTTCCCCACTGACAACCTTACTAGCAGTCGCCACATACAAAACCTTGGTCGACACCTCCGATCCATCCCGCTTACCTTCCACAACTGGCACAGCCCCGTCACCAGCCACAGAAGAGTCCACATCCATCGCACCCTCATCGGACAAACTATGCGTAACCAGAACAGCCCCTGCCAAGCCAACCAAACAACTTCGCTTAGCTTCGCAGCTATCCTCGACCGCAACCGGCGCTCATGCCCTTTCCAACGCCGGCGTGGATATGACCTGGATCACTGGTGGCGTCGACAGCGCCAAGCCATCCCCACCCGGCGGTTCTAACGATCCTTCCACCGGCAAACCATCAGCATGAAGGCTAGGGTTTCTCACTGAATCACTTTGCGACATGAAGGCTAGGGTTTTTTCTTATGTAAGTATTTGATTCTTCAACTGCCTCATCAACGTTTTTCTGCTTGCGAGAAGAGATGATGATCGGAGCACCCTTCAAAGCAAGGCGCTCTGCGATGCCAAAAACAATGCTTAAGTTGAAGCAGTCACAATTACGATTTTGCCTTCAAATCTTCTTGCTGGATCTCGCAGTAGAGCCACAGTTTTTTCCCAACTAAAAATTATCTTTAAACAAGTTGGAAGTGTGAATAAGGTTAAATGTATATATATTTTTAAATTATTTTTTATAATTGTATAATAATATTTAAATATTTAAATTTTGTAATTTTTTAATCTTTTGAAAAACTATTATTTGTTATTTATAATTAAATTTCGGAATTAAATTTTTTATATATATTTTAAAATAATTTCCTAAATTTTTATTTTTTTAGATTTTTTTCGGATTTTATATATTTTTAAAAATTAAAATTCTTTAAAATGACAAGTGACATTAACCCATTGCAACATGTGTCAAAAAAACCCGTTAAAATTAACGGTCAAATTGGTTTTTCTTCTTCTAGAGTTTAAGAGTTTAATTGGATGAAAAAAATTAAGGGATTAATTGATTTTTTGTAAAAATTTTAGGCTTATTGAATCAAGCCAAGAAAAAAACAAAAGTATTGGTTTACAAATGTCACAATGTAAATACATGAGGTTAAAGAACTAAAATAGAAATAGTTAAATTTAGGTTATTCGGAGATTTTTTGATAATTATTAAGGGTAAAAGGGTTTTTGTAACTCTTATGTCAAAACCTCTAATTTTAAAAACTTTATCAACAGTTTTTTTCAAAATTAGAAGTTTTACCCCAATCCGCTATTTCAATTTGCTCTTTACCAAACACCCAAATTAACAAATTTGATCAGTCAAATCTCTAATTTTAGCTAAAACTTCTCTTTCCAACATTATACTAGTGAGATGTCAATTATTATGCAAATTTTATTATTATACTATTAACAAAACATTATTTAATTATTTCAAGTAACCATAAGTATAACATCCCAATCCGATCACCAAATAATGAAATAATATTTCATTTATAACATACTAAATAATATTACCTAAATGAAACATTAAAAATATTGATAACTATAAATATATCAGTATATTAAATATTCAAGGTTAAAATAAGTATTATTTAATTAATTTAAGTGATCATAAGGATAACATTTAAATTCGTCATGCACACCATCCAAAATTGAGCCCTAAATTATTTTATTAATAAAATAATATTCATTGTAACTTTGTATATTAACCATTTTCTTACAAATTATCAAAAGCAACATACATTAAACACGCCGGCAAGGTATTTAAACCCCTTTCGTTATTAATTTCATTTTATCTTCTTCTCATTTTTGCACGAAAATTTATTCTAAATAAATTTTCTCTCCCATAGGTAAAAGTTGTTCAAAAAAAATATTTTTTTTATATTTTTGCACGAAATCATTCTCTCTCTAACCCAAACTATTGTATGTTTCTCTAATATTCTTTTCAATTTTCTCTACACCTGAAACACAAAAAAACCCCATATCTCTCTAAATTTCTCGATCAAAACTCCTCAAAAGTCTCATATGTTGAAGTTTGTTCTTCACCTACTCACATGAACCCAAAAAAACAATCATTGTCTATACGACTTCAATTGTCATCCCTTGGCGTCGGAGAACACAAACCGAATCCTTTTCTAATCCTCCTTTGATCCTAATCTCAAACCCATCCTTTAATATTCCTAATGTATAAAGTTAAAATTAACTTTCGACGTTTGACTATTTGCTCATTTTTTTTCTGAAGTTTTTTAACTCTAATATTTTAATTTTTTTAGTCAAAATAGCCATGTTTAGATGTAAAATCGTCAATTGACTGACTATTAATATTTTTTTCTAATTAAATGCGTCCACGTGAGTTGGATTACTGACGTGGTACACCGACATGTAATTTGGTGATGACATGACATAATGCCATGTCAATATTTTCTTCATTAAAATAATAAATACACATGTTTTTTTTATTAAATTGATTATAACCTATTAGACGATGCCAAATTATCACCTATTTACACGTGGACATGTCACATCAACAATTCAATCCACATGAACGTGCTTAATCGGTAAAAGATATTAATTATTAGTCAACTAACGGTATCTATCAAAACAAGGCTACTTTGACAAAAATTAAAACAATAAAAAAAATATAGGCCAAAATATCAAACAGTCGAATATTATGAGTTAATTTGAAACGTTAAAACGTTGGGGCTGTTTTGTTGGATTTTTAACGGCCTCCTATGTCCATCTAAATTCAACAAAAAGAGAGTAGAAACTAAAAAGTAATGATTTGAAGTACTAATTCATTCGAAGTGGAAAATTATTCAGGTCCGTGCTACTCAACGGTCAGACCAACCATTCCATTCACATCATCTCATTTTAGTTTTAGGGTCACCTGATTACATTTTTATCATTAAATTATGAAGAATTATATTTAGGTCACTCAACTAACAATATTATAATTATATGTTCAACCTATTGGTTTTTGCACCTATGTAATAGGGTAATCTCGTATGTATGATCACAAAGAATAATGTAACAATGTCTTCTCCTTTGTGATCATATATACAAAATTATCCTTTAGAAAGATGCAAAGACAATGAGTTCGTTACATTTAAAGCATTGCGTACACAATTATAACGTATTTATTTTTTCGAGGGACATCGTTAGCCGGGTTCATGGTCATTCTGATGTTGCTAATAATGGTCGAAGTATTTTAATGAGAAAGAAAGCTGCAGAAGATTAAGTAACTGACAGTGACGTAGAATCAAAGAGGAGCAGAATGCATGTCACGGGTCATGTAAAAATCATTTTAATTAAAATTAGTACCAAATTTAAATGACTTGTAAACATTGAGAATTTAATTTATTATTATTTTAAAATTAAGACTAAATTGATTGTGTACACATATAAAAAACTAAATGTGTAATTATATAAATTTACTTCCTTTTAACTTTTAACATTTAACAATATGTGACTTGATTGATACTATTTAAATAGTTAAGTGACTTAATTGACAAAATTCAAAGTTTAATGGTCAAAATAAAACCACCTCTGCAATTAAGTGACTATAGAGATAGTTTACCCGATATAAATTGATTTAATAAACAGTGAAGCAGCTCGAATGGACCAAACCCACACTATACAAATGAAGTCAAATAAAATAAACTTCGTAAGCGGTGACGTAGATTCCTCGTCGCCAGAAACAAATTTTCCTTTTTCCAATATTTTCATTAAATAATCACAAATTCCATTCCATATTGATAAATAGATGCATTAGGGATTATGATTTGTGGATCCAATTCTCTTCTCTTATCTTCTCAGTTGCCATTGAAAAAGTGAAAAAGGTGAGTGCTCCAGAATCCTTCCGTAAAGCTTGTGATTATCTTTTTTATTGGAAAACGATTCTTTTTACTACCAGACAATATTGAATTATTAATGCCTTTATTACCCTCTCTCTCCTTCTCTCTCACTTTCCGATCCAACAAACTTGAAAGTTGAATCACATGAATAGTTTTCCCACTCTTCTTCACAAGGTTTTCTTCATTTTTTTTTGATTTTTTTAATTAAATTTGTTTCGGTTCATTTTATTTTTATTTTAAGTTAATTTTGTGTGTGTGTTTTGGCGGCACTTTTCATACCTTTGAGTTTTATGTAGAAATGATTTTTTAAGTCGTTTGCATCGGTAGTAAGGGAGTAGATTTATTTCAACTTGTTGCTGGGCACTTGTTTTTTTCTTGTTTTGTTTGGATGCCGAGGAAACACTGTAAAAGGAGGACGGCTTATATGTTTGAAACTTTGAATGTCAACGCCGTTGAAGTTTATGTTTTGCTTTTGGTTTTGCTTATTGATTTAACGCTAGATTTGCTTTAAATCGGTTGCAGGCAAGCGACGAGTAATATATAAGAGGGTGGACGATTGTGTAAAGCGGCGACGAGAAAATAATGGCTTTTGAGCCATTGGTTTGGTTCTGTAGACCAGTGGCTGATGGGGTATGGAAACGGGCTGTGTCTAATGCCTTTGGTGCATACACACCCTGTGCAACTAATTCTCTGGTTATCACCTTATCTCATCTGGTGTTATTGGGTCTTTGTGTGTATCGAATATGGCTCATCAAGAGAGATTCCAAAGCTCAGCGCTTCTGTCTGAGGTCCAAATATTATAATTATATGCTTGGCCTGTTGGCTCTGTATGCTACTGCTGAGCCTTTGTTCAGGTTGATCATGGGGATTTCAGTTCTAAATTTGGATGGACAGCCTGGTCTTGCTCCATTTGAGGTAGGATCCACTCTATGTTGCCTAATAATCTTTTTATTTGTTTTTGTAAGCTTTGATGATGATTTGGATGTATTAATATTTGTTGTATTTTACTCTTTGGATGAGTAGTTCAAATTTAATCTGAATTAGCTTTAGCTTCTATTTTTATGCAAAATTGGGTTATATTTGTGTCGATGCTTTTGTTCCTATTGGAGGATGGAGTAAAATGACAGCCACTGAGCTGCATTTCATTAGCCTGCAATCTTTTGTCCATTAAGTAAGGGAGGAAATTCTAGAAAGTAGGGTTGCAAATATGGTGTAATATGTTCTTTACAGCCTTATTGGAACCGGTATTAAACACATTGATGGCAGTTGCTTGTAGTTTATATTTTATTCTATAGTTTCTTCCAATCTTGCTGCTCTATCTCACTATCAGTTTTTCCTGGCTAGCGATGCTTTCAGTAGTTGAAGTCTTGTGGTGGATTATAATGTTTCCTATATTTGAGTGCTGCTATATGTCTTTGTGGCGAATCACAAGTACACGCTGGGAGATGGATGTGCTTTGGTCTGCACTTTTTTTTTGACTATTTACATGAATCTTTCCAGATCCCAGTGTCATTCTTTATTCATCTTAAGTTAGTTTGATATTTAATGAGCCAGCAATCATGATTAGTTTAAGAAGGATCAATCAACCTATCTGTTATGATATTTAATTTAGTCCCGTTGGCTAATTGTCAATCATATCTGAAGCTTTTTTGTTTTAACTCTCTGTGCAGATTGCTTCTTTGATCGTGGAAGCTTTCACATGGTGCTTTGTTTTTGTCATGATTGGTGTGGAAACTAAAGTCTATATTTGTGAATTTCGATGGTTTGTCAGATTTGGCGTCATTTATACTTTGATAGGGGATGCGGTGATGCTCAATCTCATTCTTTCTGTAAGCGAGTTTTACAACAGGTATGGTTCTCTTGGTTGCTTAAATTGGCTTTGTTTTGAACATTAAATTCTTCTTCGTCTTTAGCCTCATTAATATGTTAAAATTTGCATATTCGATGAACAAACACAGTTTGCCAGGACTCATATTTCTGTTATACTTGTGCAGCTCCATCTTATATCTCTACGCAAGTGAGGTCCTATCTCAGGTGTGTTTTCTTGCCCTTTTCTTTTTCTATTCTCAAAAGGCTATTGTTAGGGACAATGGTTAGTTTGCGTTGAAAGCCTGAGTACAATAATGACATGGCCAGTGTTATAATTATTAAATTGCATGAATTTTACTTATATCTTCCTCTTTTTGATTGCACTCTAAAAGATATGTTGCTTTTCTTGTTTAGGTTTTGTTTGGGATACTCCTGCTGGTGTATGTTCCTGATTTGGATCCATACCCTGGTTATACCCCAATGCGAACTGAACTCCTGGATGATGCTGGTTATGAAGAACTTCCCGGAGGAGAGGAAATATGTCCTGAGAGGCATGTTAATATATTTTCCAGTATGTATATCTTTCTGTACTTATCTTCGATGCCTTGTAGAGTCATGAGTTAACCTTATATGTTCATTAAGATGTAGATCCTTATTCTCCAAAATGACAATATTGTGAATCCCTATAGCTTTGATGCTTAGTATGTTGCCATGGTTGGTCAATGTATGACATTTCAGCTTGTATTGTGCAGTCATCATGAGTAATTTTAGCTTTTAATTTACAATAATATTACATATTTTATTGCAATGGGAATTTTATATGCTCATTGCTTCTAACTGTGAATTTACCCCAAGGGTATGAAGGATAAGGATGGTTATTTAGCAATGTGTTCCATTTTGTTTCTGATTAGCCCTAATCTTGTCTTGATGCAAATGATAACAATAGATATCTCGTGGTGATCAGAATAAATTTGTACTTGTGATTCCCTTGTGATTCTCTTTTATTCATTTCCATTTTGCTAGAAATATTTTTTTCGTGGATGAGTCCCCTTATGGAGCAAGGATATAAAAGACCTATCACAGAGAAGGATGTCTGGAAGTTAGATACATGGGATCGGACTGAAACACTAAACAACAGGTATGCGCTGGTCTTTTAATTATATTTTGGTTCTTGAATATTTTATGCATTGCGACGATGTTTGATATCTGTGTCTGACTTTGTAGGTTTCAGAAATGTTGGGCTGAGGAATCACGAAGGCCCAAACCATGGCTCTTAAGAGCATTGAATAGTAGCCTTGGAGGAAGGTAGTGAAATATAGCCTTAGTTATGTCTCTTTTCTTTTTTGGTTGTATGACTAAAGATAGTTTGTGCCTTCTTTTTCATATTATTGCATTAGTTATTTGAAGGGATAAATAAAACAAGTAATTAGATAAATGGGAATGAAAATGATGGTACCATTGTTTCTAGTGGAGGCTGCCTTATATTGTCTAAGTAGACAATCAATTCTGAAAGGTAGTTATGATCTTGAGCTCCAGTCCTTCAGCATCTGTTTGGATGAGAATGATATTCTTCTAGTGAAATAGTTAATGCTAGATATTGCCTGTGAAAAGTTAATCACTATCTTCATCTTTATCTAATTCATCCCCTTCTCTTTTTCTTTAGGTTTTGGTGGGGAGGCTTCTGGAAGGTAATAATTTCATCTTAAAATGTTGCATTCATTATTTGGAAAACTTTTTTTTTTCTCACAGAGCCTTGGTATTATAACATCTTTTGTGCTATAGAAAATTGTTTACTAACCTATGTTCCTGGAAATTTCTGATGCCCTTTATTCATGGAACTTTTACTATTAAGTTATAAAATTTATGGAGCATTTCAAAATGTAATCTAATATGTTTTTGTTTCTTTGGTTACCGACCTTTGAACCTAGTAGGGCTGATCACAAGGTCTAGAGGAAAGCCGGTAATTTAATATGTTTTATATTAGCATAATGGGAAAGAATCTGCTCAGGTTTCCTCATTTCACATTTTCCACCTTTCTACCATGAGGCTTGGCCCAATAGTCATCTACTCCAGTGTAATTTGTAGTGACTTGCATGATATATAAACCGAAGTCGTACCTATTAGGGAAATTATCGCTCAAAGAACTTGTAAAGGAAAATAATGGCTTGAAATTATAGAACTTTTGAAGGCTCTTTTGAAAGTTGTTTTTCAGTATTTTAGAGTTTAGACAGGTCACTTTTTTTAAAACATCTTCATCTTCATATCCATGAAAGGCTTCTCAATTGATAATTGCGATTCTCTGTTTTCTGCAATTGATTTACCATAATATTTGTCCCTTAAACTTGCTGGCTGTTCTTTAAATCTGCAGATTTTTAACGATCTTTCTCAATTTGTGGGACCGCTCATATTGAACCGCCTGTTAGAGGTTTGCTACTTGTTTTTATTATTTCTTCTATATTTGTTTGCGATCGAGTTCTTTTATAGTGTATGGAATTGCTCAAGTTCTCATTCATTTAATAGTGAAATCTCTCCTTAGTCTCTAATGCCAAGTTTAAAAGGAAAATCGGTGTATGGAGGTCTTTTGTTCATTTTGTGCATCTCTATTTTATATTTACACTTTGTGATTGTAATACTCTTGTATCTTTTGGTGGGTTTATGGATTGTTCTAAAGTTGGCAGCACTTTTATATTTATATTCTGTTCTTGAATTAGGATTCTTTCTTGACTCATTCTAAGCACATTAAAAATTTAAGTTACTTATGATGGAGAGTCCATGTTCAGGCACAATCACACAAAGGCAAAATGAAATATTTCAGTAAAAGATCTTTGGTTTTGTTGTTCTTGGAGAAGTAACTCACTGTAAAGCACATATCTGCAGTTGACTCATACATATCAAGTTTAGTTGTAAGAATTTTGCACAATGGTCCTGTATCTTTGTAGTTAACTAGTTTCTTTATTGTCTTTTTACTTTATCACCAAGTTTTGTCACTTATTTGTTAAATGAACTTCCTGCAGTCCATGCAACGAGGTGATCCAGCTTGGATCGGTTACATCTATGCTTTCTCAATTTTCGTTGGAGTGGTATAAATTTAATCCTTTGATTGGAGGTTTTAGTTTCATTATTAATGAGAATGGGCAATTTAATTTGATTGTTGAAAACTTGATCCAGGCCCTTGGGGTGTTATGTGAAGCTCAATATTTTCAGAATGTCATGCGTGTTGGATTTCGGCTGAGATCCACTTTGGTAAACTTGTTTTTTCCTCTCTCGGAAACAATTTATTTCATTCAGTTTTTCTGGAGTATCAACAAGCTTATTTATTTCTTTTTTTCTTCATCTGTTGATGAGCTGGCTGTGAGTTCCTTTTGTCTCGTTAACAATGACCTTACCTACTCAGTACTTTTTTTTATCATCTAGGTTTTTTTTTGATAGGATCATCTAGGTTATTTTGGCTTGCTTTTAGCTTCCTACATTTGGATTTTCTGTTTTTCTGAAAGATCTGTTTTTCTGGAAGAATGGTTTTACATTCTCAGTACTTCTAGTTATATGAAATTATGAATGCATGTTAAGTTATTGATTAGCTGGCATCTCTAGTTATAGATCATTTGACTTGAATATTGGTTACAAAAATAAATATTTTTGAGGCTTGAACTGCATATTACTTGGTGTAATTGTAACTTGTAAGGGGCGAGCACTTCTACCTCTAGCTTTTTATTTCACTATCATTTTTTTTGTAATGTATTTGACGTCTCATCTGTATTAGAGGTTTGTATGGATTTTTTTTCTACTTATTGCATAATTGTCACTTCGCTTCACCATTTCCTGACAGTACTCTTTTTTTTTTTTTTCTGTAGATTGCTGCTGTGTTCCGTAAATCTCTTAGGCTTACTCATGAGGGGCGTAAGAAGTTTGCCTCTGGGAAAATAACCAACTTGATGACCACAGATGCTGAAGCACTTCAGGCATGATCATTTATTACTTATTATAATTTGTGTATAACATTTTTATGGTTGATATTGCTGAAACCAATTTCGCTTTCAATGGTGTGGAATGGGATTCTGTACAATCTACTGTTTCTTTTATGGCGTAAGAAGTGCAGTGTCCTCTGTTATTTATTATTATTATTATTTTTTTTTTGGGGGGGGGGGGATTCGGGACAGGGGGTTTGCCTCTGCTCTTAACCTGAATAATGTCCTTGAAGATGGTAGTAAATGTTCAAGTGTTTAATCTTCTAAGCATGTAGTATTACTAGTTTTCCATGTTTTAAGTTTATATCTCGATTTTGGATCTTTCTGAAAGTTAACCATGAGTTTTCTTTAGAACATGTTATTATGGATGAGAAACGACCAAACTCTGCTTAAAATAAAATCCCTGCATTTTAAAATTTTTCAGCTCTTTCTAACGAAATATTTATCCTTTTATTGCAGCAAATATGTCAGTCACTTCACACTTTGTGGTCAGCTCCATTTCGTATTATTTTTGCATTGGTCCTTCTTTATCAGCAGTTAGGTGTTGCTTCGCTTCTTGGAGCATTAATGCTAGTCCTTATGTTTCCCGTGCAAGTATGTGATTTTGCTCTATGTTTTTTTCCCATATTCTCTCTTTGAGATAAGCTAACAATTTCATAGTGGATATTGCACTTTTTATTCCTTGAATTTATATGATCATAAACTTATAGGGGATACATTTCATTTCATTGGCTTTGTTCCTTTATTCTTACACTGTTTTTTTTTTTTTGCAAACAGACAGTAGTTATAAGCAGAATGCAAAAATTGTCAAAGGAAGGTTTGCAACGTACAGATAAGAGAATAGGCCTCATGAATGAAATATTGGCTGCAATGGACACTGTAAAGTATGATTTGTTTCTAGAAAACTGTTCTATTTTCATTTTTTTCTGTCATTCTTGATCTATCAAGTACAGTACTAGGTCTTTTAGTTATGATTTTGAATTTATGCTGTAATGTCTCAGATGTTATGCTTGGGAGAATAGTTTCCAGTCTAAAGTCCAAGGTGTCCGGGATGATGAGTTGTCATGGTTCCGCAAAGCCTCCCTGCTTGGAGCGGTAGTCCTCTGATCTATGCCTTCTTATTTATTCTCTTTATTTCTGTTTGTGCAAGTCTTAATTCGACTATGATAAAAGTATGTCATCTCTACCTGTTTTTGTACAGTTTGGAAGAAAAATATGTCAAATTGCTAATTCAGTTACCATAGTCTGTATCTCTGTTATGTGCAACACCAAGTACCCATCTTAAAAGTGACATCATGTACATAATAATGGTTTGTTTACAAGCTATTGCTAATTCAATTACCATAGCCTGTATCTCTGTTGTGTGCAACACCAAGCACCCATCTTAAAAGTAACATCATGTACATAATAATTGTTCGTTTACATGCTATTGCTTTTACTAATTGTCTAATAAAATATTTTCTAATCTCAATAAAAACAAATATTCTAGAACCTTTTGGTTATTCAAGAGAGAGTTACGGGATACAAACTAGATTGTTTTTGCTTCTAATTTTTTAGAACAGTTCTGCATGGAGAATGCTTTTCATGGGTAAACAATTTTATTTATTTTGATCTATCTGCAGACATTGATATGGATATAGCCATATAGGTGTTTTTGGTAGGATCATTTCAGCAGCTTCTTTTTTATTCGTCTTATTTTATCTCTTGTTTGCAGTGTAATGGCTTTATACTGAATAGCATTCCAGTTGTGGTGACTGTGATTTCATTCGGCATGTTTACTTTGCTTGGAGGCGACTTGACACCTGCTAGGGCATTTACATCTCTCTCTCTCTTTTCGGTGCTTCGTTTCCCCTTATTCATGCTTCCCAACATTATTACTCAGGTGATCTGCTTTGCCTCTTTCAGGAATGTTTTAATTGGGCTAGACCATTTTATGTGGTAGTGTTTTAACTGGGATTTTTGGTAGTAGGTAGGACATATGATTGTGTTTCTCCGCCCTTTGAATGGTTTATTACGTGGGTTGTATATTACTATGGTATATATAAAGGTAGAATGTACTAAAATTCATAGTGTGTTTTCTTGGTTTCTAATGCTGTGGTTTGACAGGTAGTAAATGCAAATGTATCACTAAAACGTCTGGAGGAGCTGTTCTTGACCGAAGAGAGAGTTCTTCTGCCAAATCCTCCTCTTGATCCTGAACTACCAGCAATCCAAATAAAACACGGGTTTTTTACATGGGATTCAAAGGTCTAATTTTTAAAATTGACTCTTAACTTTTTCCTTTTTAGCCTGCAATTTACGTGAATATATACTGCACATATGTTTAAGTTGACCTATATAATTGATTCTTTTTCTGTAATCTGAATAGGATAATCACATCAAGCAACATAAAGTTATGAATCTTAAATATGGTTGCTAAAAAGTATTTCTTTTTACTTGTTGATTTCTTCCTCTTAGATGAAATGAATCCTTGATTCTGTGTGTACTATCCTGAAGGGGCAAAAGCTTTATACTTTTATGTCGTGCTGGGACAAAAGTATTCCTATCTTTCTTTCTTTTTACATCTTTTACAATATAAAATTCATGTTTATTGTTTCAGGCAGAGAGACCGGCATTGTCTAATATTAATTTAGATATCCCAGTTGGTAGCCTGGTTGCAGTAGTTGGTAGCACTGGTGAAGGAAAGACCTCGCTTATATCTGCAATGCTGGGGGAGCTTCCTCCAATGCCTGATGCCAGTGTTGTTATCAGAGGAACAGTCGCTTATGTTCCTCAAGTTTCATGGATTTTCAATGCAACTGTAAGTTTTGGCTTGCTTATCTTGTTTTTATGTTTGCTTGTGCTTTTTGACATGTAGTCTGACTTCTTTAGCTATTTGCAATCAGTTTTGATACTATATTTGTTATTTTTTTCTTATGGAAATAAGGAATATTAGTATATGTTATCTCCTCCAAGTTGATATAGATGGCTTGTCTTCTGATCTTAGGTTTAGTAGTTTAATATGCTGAAAAGTATATACCCTTCAAACTTAAGAAGTTTAATTGATTTCATATTAGTTATTGATCTTTGAATTTTATACTTGCAGGTACGCGATAACATATTGTTTGGATCTTCTTTTGATTCAGCAAGATATGAGAAGGCAATAGATGTTACTTCATTGCAGCATGACCTTGAGCTACTGCCTGTAAGCATTTAACAAAGTCGTAGCATGATGTCACAAATAGGCAGAAATCTCTTATCTATGCAACACTTTTTGATCTCACAGTTTGTCTATATTTTATGTTAGGGTGGTGATCTAACTGAGATTGGTGAAAGAGGTGTTAATATTAGTGGTGGGCAGAAGCAAAGGGTTTCCATGGCTAGGGCCGTATATTCCAATTCAGATGTGTACGTTTTTGATGACCCCTTGAGTGCTCTGGATGCACATGTGGCTCGGCAGGTAACTGTTAATATTAGTTGTTTTTATGCTCCTTAGTTTGCCCTTCTATTTTCGCTGAGTAGAATTATGTTTTATCAACGCGTAAAGAAAACTGGTTTTTATTGATCTTACTCGGGATATTGCCCCTGATAGAGCTCAATGTCGTAAAAGAATCCATGTGATTTTGTTCCTTCTTGTTATTGCATGTTTTAACTTTTATAGCCCTGGTCCCTTTTTTTAGTTCTTTTTTCTCTCTCTTCATTTTGAAGCTTTTAAAAGTCAAGAACTAGACTTCCCAATATTGGGTAGATGTGCATAACATATTGTTGTGCACTGGGTAGGACAAACAATACTATTCTTATTAAGCTCGGAAAAGTCGTGTCTGTCACATACATGCTCATATAGAATCTGATCTATGCATACTATCTTCAAAACTTAATTTTAAAGAGTTAAGGCACATTACATATATATATTTTTTTAATTTTAATTTTGTTTCATATCCTATATGTTATTCCTTTAAAAACATTCCTCGTGTTACAGCCTTTACTTATATTCAAAATTTTAGTATGCTTTCTATTTTGATGTGGCCTTGGTCTGATTTCTGCTTCAATCATTTTCAGGTTTTTGATAAATGCGTGAAGGGAGAATTGAGAGGCAAAACAAGAGTTCTCGTCACGAACCAGCTTCACTTCCTTTCACAGGTTGATAGAATTATTCTGGTTCATGAAGGAATGGTGAAAGAGGAAGGAACTTTTGAGGACCTCAGTAATAATGGTGTGCTGTTCCAAAAGCTAATGGAGAATGCAGGAAAAATGGAAGAGTATGCAGAGGAGAATGAGAACAGTGATGTAGTTGACCAGGACTCTAAACCTGTTGCTAATGGAGTAGCAAATGACATGCCCAAAAGTGCAAGTCAAACAAATAAAAAAAAAGAAGGAAAATCTGTTCTCATTAAGCAGGAAGAACGGGAAACAGGAGTTGTTAGCTGGAATGTTTTAGTGAGGTAGAATATTAAATATTTTGATTTTTTACTTATCTTCCCCACATTGCATTTTACATTTATATACAGCTATTAACATATCTTTAGATTCACCAAATTCTGTGATAACTAGCAATCCATTGTGTGTGAATAGGAACAGAGGAAAGGAATTAACAATCTCTGCTGTGATTTATTCTGAACTCTATTGTTTAAAAGGGGAAAAGAATCTCAATAAGTGCATTATCCTTCTCTTTTTGTCCAGGTACAAGAATGCATTGGGAGGTTTTTGGGTGGTAACCGTGCTCTTTACCTGTTACATCCTAACAGAAGTTCTACGAGTTTCAAGCAGCACATGGCTGAGTTCTTGGACAGATCAAAGTTATACAAAGACACATGGACCCGGTTATTACAATTTGGTCTATGCACTTCTATCATTTGGTCAGGTATGTGTTTTGTTTGATGCATATTGACTTTAAGTTTCGATGCATAAGTTCTTACACATCTCTGACATGTTATTTTTTTAGTTTTATTCTCCTGAAGAGTTGGGAAGTTTTCTTCCTCGCCATTCCAATAAATAGTAGTACTTCTGTTTTCATTAAAATTAGTGATGTGTTTCAGTGACTAGTTTTCCTGGTCATATTTTATCTTCATTTTCTTCCTTATCTGGTTTCAGGTCTTGGTGACATTGGTTAATTCATATTGGTTAATCATATCGAGCCTTTATGCGGCCAGAAGGTTGCATGATGCCATGCTTAATGCCATACTTAGAGCTCCGATGACTTTCTTCCACACCAACCCACTTGGTCGAATTATTAACAGATTTGCAAAGGATTTAGGTGACATTGATCGAAATGTTGCTCCATTCGTCAATATGTTTTTGGGTCAAGTCTCGCAGCTCCTTTCTACCTTTGTCTTGATAGGGATTGTGAGCACTATGTCTTTGTGGTCCATAATGCCACTATTGGTTTTGTTCTATGCTGCTTATTTATACTACCAGGTAAATGAACTTTGACCTCGTCTTTTATTTTTCTGATTTATTGTGTTCTTTTTCTAACCCTGAAATCTATGAATTCTCGTCATGTAGAAAGTGCCTGTCTTTTACCAGTTCTGATCTTTAGCAGTCTGGGTAAATTTAGCATATGGAAGTCTCTGCAGCTGGATATTCCTGTTTGTATGTTTCTCATTTAATCATTATTTTGTTTAATTCCACAGAGTACAGCACGTGAAGTGAAGCGCTTAGATTCTGTAACTAGATCACCTGTATATGCACAATTTGGAGAAGCATTGAATGGTCTGTCAACTATTCGTGCATATAAAGCTTATGATCGCATGGCTGACATAAATGGAAAATCCATGGACAATAATATCAGATTCACTCTCGTTAACATGAGCTCAAACCGTTGGCTTGCAATCCGTTTGGAAACTTTGGGAGGACTCATGATTTGGTTTACAGCAACCTTTGCTGTCATGCAAAATGGAAGTGCAGAGAACCAGCAGGAATATGCATCTACTATGGGTCTGCTTCTGAGTTATGCACTAAACATTACAAGTTTATTGACAGCTGTGCTCAGGCTTGCCAGTTTGGCTGAAAATAGTTTAAATGCAGTCGAGCGTGTTGGTACATATATAGAGTTGCCTTCAGAAGCTCCACTTATTATTGACAGTAACCGTCCCCCTCCTGCTTGGCCTTCATCTGGCTCTATCAAGTTTGAGGATGTTGTTCTTCGTTACAGACCCGATCTTCCTCCTGTCCTGCATGGGTTGTCTTTTACAATTTCTCCTAGTGACAAGGTAGGCATTGTTGGAAGGACAGGAGCAGGAAAATCAAGCATGTTAAATGCTTTGTTTCGAATTGTAGAGCTGGAAAGAGGGAGGATCTTGATTGATGGTTGTGATATTGCAAAGTTCGGACTGATGGACCTACGTAAAGTACTTGGCATTATACCGCAATCACCAGTTCTTTTCTCAGGTACACCCCACCAACAATCTAAATTATAATTTACATATTAGCTTTGTGATTTTTTTCTGAGCATCTACCCTGATTTGACTTACGATCTTTCTATCTATTGTTATAGCTTTATTATAAGTTTTCTTTCCCCTAATTTCCATTACCTTCTAAAGTTGAGTTAATGTGACATATAACACATCTGTACGCGTACATTTCTTCTTCTTACTTGATTGTCCATTGGTTTTCTGCTTCTTATTCCATATTTTTCTCAATATTTATGACCATTTTGTTTTTATTTGGGCTAGGAACTGTGAGATTTAATCTTGATCCATTCAATGAACACAATGATGCTGACCTTTGGGAGGCTTTAGAGAGAGCACACTTAAAAGATGTCATTCGGAGGAATTCTCTTGGTCTATATGCTGAGGTATTTATGATTTTCCCCCTCCCTGATGGAAATTTTATTGCCAATTCCTGAACAATTTCATCCAATGCTTGGAAAAGAGAAATGATCAGTTGGTCATCTTTTTGAAGCGTCTTAGGATGCTGAAATCAGTATGGTTCTTCGATTACAACTATTGAACTCTTATCCTGTGCTTTGTCCAGGTTTCAGAGGCTGGGGAAAACTTTAGTGTCGGGCAGAGGCAATTGCTGAGTCTTGCACGTGCATTATTGAGGAGATCAAAGATACTTGTTCTTGATGAAGCAACTGCAGCTGTCGATGTCAGAACCGATGCCCTTATTCAGAAAACAATTCGGGAAGAATTCAAATCATGTACCATGCTTATCATTGCTCACAGACTCAATACAATAATCGACTGTGATCGTATTCTTCTGCTTGATTCTGGCAGGGTATATCCACAACTCTTGAGCCTGATTTATTCTCATTGCAAGCCTTCTTAGCTATAAAAAATGCACAACTTTTTCATCATTAGTATACTCTCATTCTCCTGTTTGGCATTTGGTTGATGTATCGATGATTATTTTGATGCCAGGTGCTGGAATATGATACACCGGAGGAACTATTGTCAAATGAAGGCAGCGCTTTCTCCAAGATGGTCCAAAGTACTGGGGCTGCCAATGCTCAATACTTGCGGAGTCTAGCACTCGGAGGGGAAGGAGAGGACCGGTTGGGTAGAGAAGAGAATAAGCAGTTGGATAGACAGAGGAAATGGCTGGCATCTTCTCGTTGGGCTGCTGCCGCCCAGTTTGCACTTGCTGTTAGCCTCACTTCATCGCAGAACGACCTTACTCGCTTGGAAACCGAAGATGAAAATAGTATCCTCAAGAAAACAAGGGAGGCTGTCATAACTCTGCAGGGAGTTTTGGAAGGGAAGCATGATAAGACAATCGAAGAGTCGCTAGAGCAGTGTCAAATGTCTAAAGACGGATGGTGGTCGGCACTTTACAAAATGGTTGAAGGTACAAAACAAATATGACATCTATTGCTTTACAATGACCCTGTATCTTAACTTCATCTTATAAATTTCTGCATTTCTTCTTCTAGGTCTTGCTATAATGAGCAGATTGGCAAAGAGCAGGCTTCATCAATCAGATTATGGTTTCGAAGATAGATCAATCGACTGGGATCAAATTGAAATGTAGAGTTCAATTCGGAATCATAACCGGGTATGTTTTCGGAGTATATCATTTGAAAGCTTTCAAAAGTTTCCATCAAGGATTGTTAACCATGAATCTTTGTAACTTTACCCTACTTTTTGTAATTTTGAGCTTGCGCACATAATTGCCAGTCTTTTTAGTGAATTATTAATGATCATTTGTTGCCAACTAAAAGAACCCTATTAGGTCAAAATCGTCCCTTTATGGATGAAAATTGTTAGTCAATTGGCATTAAATGGCTTGAAATGACGTGACAAATCTACATAGTTGTGTACGCTGACATAGTAATACCATATAGATAAATATGATGACTTGAAAGAACGATACATCTGTTAAAACTAATTTTTCTACTAATATGTTATTTTGTTAAATTATTTTAAGTTGTTTATCGTCGGTTGACTAGTAATTTTTATTTATAAAGAGACCTTTTTGATCCAAAATAAATAGTCAGTTGAACTTGGTGGCAGTTTTTGACATTATATCTTATTATAAATTCATTTTATTGGATCATTTTTGTAAAATGAAAAAAAAGTCGACTTTTCTGTAAATTAAACCGATTGAATGGTCCCACAGATTGAATGATGTTATTTTTGTCAATTAAACCGATACAAAATCAAAGGCAACTCCGACTCGTTTTAATCCATGCCTGGGTTGGAGAAATTTGAAGAATTCAACATTTTACTAAAACAAAATAAAACTCCAAAGTTCAGTCACGTAATTATTGTTTTGCTCATTTATTTTCCTTTTTTTAAATAATTTATTTTCCTATTTTCTTTCATCTCTATAATGAAACAAAATATATATTTCATGAAATCTGTTTTTTCAAGGTCGCCGATGCTTTTAGAGGATTTTGTCCTTGAGTTTTAGCTTCCTTTAAATAAATGTGTTATTCACACGTATAATAAATTTTAAAATATGTCTGATTTTATTTTGACCACAAAACTATTTTTTTATCAATTATACCACTAAATTTTTATATTAATTTTAATTAAATTACTAACCTTTAACGTAAATGAAAATGTGGGTGCTAGATAAATTTGTATAATTACATATTTTTATCAATTTAATTTTAATTTTAATTTATTTAATTTAATTTATATACTCTTCCAAGGACGAGCCCAGGACTTAAGTTGGTAAATAAATTTATAAATAAATTATTTTTGAAAAGAATTATATACGAAGACAAAAGTAAAAAAAATTCTTAGGGGTGGAAAGCAATTTGCGCTCCGCACCCCTATATAACTCCGACCCTACCTCCAATCGTTGAACCGTAAAGAGAAAAAATTTGGGTGAAAGGATCTAAACCTGAATTTATTGGGATACAAAACAACACTTAACCAATGAGCCAATAATACTACTTAAGATAAAAAAAATGAAAACATATAATATGTTTAAAAAACAACTAATAAATATTAAAATAATAATACGTTCTTGTAATAATGATGTATACTAAATTATTAATATTATTTATTATTTTCATAAAATTATTATTTGTTATTTGAAAAAATATACTAATATTTTAGTAAATATTGTAATTGTTATTATTTTAATATTATTTTTATTATTTTAATATTATTTACTAATTCTTTTACTATTTTGAAAATAATATTATTAAGTTTTTAATAATAAGTAATATTCTTTTATTTATTTAATATTAATATGATATTTTAGTACTAATATTGAAAATAATAATTATTATTACAATTTATTAATAAATTATTAATATACTGTAATTAATAATAATATTTAAAATATTATTAATATTTTTTTAATAACATGTATGTCCGTTTCGAGGTTCATGTTCGGGATCCGAGACTATCTCTCTCAACAATATTGTCTCTAAGATTTGAACTAGTGTCATCTCCTTAGAATGTAATTTTGATATAAAAATATATTTATTACTTGTTCGAACCATATTGAATATGTTTTTTATTTTTTGAACTTTTGAGAAAAAAATTAATTAAAGCTCTATATATTTTTTTGCATTCGATTAAACATTTGAACCAAAAAATTGAATTATTTAAGCCCTTGAATTAAGTAATTAAATCAATAAAGTCTTTTGACAAATTTTGATTGTTAAACCTTGACAATTTTTTAAATATTACTGAAAAGTAATACACTACAGTTCTATCATGCTGTGTTTATAGAATCTTTCGAAAAAAATAATTTTTTAATAAATTTTATAAGTTATTTTAGAATTTTTAAAACCTTTAAAGAATTTTTTAAATATAATATTTTTTGAAAGTTTCAAGTAGAGACATTGTGATACGATACATTACACCAACATATTAAAAAAAAATTATCAAGATTCAATGGTCAAAAATGGTCAGAGACTTAATTGGTTTAATTTATTGGCTCAAGAACTTAAATGTTTTAATTTCTTGGTTCAAAGATTTAAATATGTCCAAAAAAGTTGTAGGGCTTAATTGATTTTTCTTCTTCAAAAATTCAAGGACTTCTTACACCCTTAAATTTTTAAATAATAATCTTAGTTCAACGGTTAAGTACTGCTTTTATATTTTAATAGATCTGAGTTCGAATTTAACCATGAACGGTTGAACCCCACTAAACAAGTTCGTAGTAATTCTGAACGATTACGGTAAGAATATATAGTATAATTAACAATAGACCCGTAAATGAACCAAACGAATACGAACGAGGGTATGTTTATGTTCGTTCGTAATCGAAAAAACGATCGAACACAAACATAATTTTTGTTTGTGTATGTTTCTTAAGAAATGTAGCTTGTTCGTATTTGCTCATGTTCGTTCGTTAAAATGATAAATGAACGTAAATGAACCCAAGCGGATGAACACAAACATACATATGCGAATAAATTTAAACGAACATAAATGAACAAACATGCGTAAAAAAAAATTTAATTTTTTAATATAATATTTTTTATGAAAAATAATAATTATACGTGTATAAATTTAAATGAATGAATTTTACGAACGTAAATAAACTATGGCTTTGGATAAAAAAAAAATGAACTATGGCTTTATTTGTAATAAATAAACGTTTACGACTCTAATTAACAAGAAAACGTGAAGAATTGAAGATTCACTTTCGTTTTGATATTTACCTCGACTTTAAAAGACTGAAAAATGAAGTTTCCTCATCGCTCCCATTCGTAGTTGTTTCTTCGCATTTAAATAAATTTTCAAAGAAAAGTAAAAACTCCCCATTTCCATCTCCTTAAAATACAAATTTAATCACGGATATATTCCGGCTGCTGCATCGCTTCTAGTTTATATCTTTTTTCATTTTTGGATCTGAATAAAAAGGAATTAGATCTACAATACTCCATATACTTTGAAATAAATGGACAATGGAGATTTAGAAGGTGGCGGCGGAGACTTGGCCTTTCACGGTAAAGTCGGCCGCAAATATAGCCCGGTGGGGGCTCACGATCGCGCCGTCCTCGAGATGTCCTCCATGGATCCTGGATCTTCCTCCTCCGATTCCAAATCTTCTGTCAAGTAATCCCCCTTCTCTTTCTCTTTCACCGAGAGTTTATCTTCTTTAATCACATTCGATAATTATCTATATATATTGGCAGGGAAAATAATGTAGGAACGCTAGGGAACTTGGATTCCGATGGAAGGGAAGGTTCGAATCCGGAAAATGGTGGAGCCAATGGTCCCTTTAGGGAACATAAGTTGGAATTGTTTGGTTTTGATTCTCTTGTGAGTATTCTTGGTCTCAAAAGGTAAGTTTTCATTCATGTTTACTTTCTCATTTTTTGCTCAATTTTTGCTTCATTTTAGTACTTGCTGATTAATGTTTCCCAGTATAATTGACAACTGGATAATTTTCGGTTGCTGGACAAGTTTCCATGACATCTGAATTTTTGAACTTATTGTTGTTATCTGTTTTTGACTTGCTTTCCAGTATGACAGGAGAGCAAATTCCTGCAGTCTCCAGCCCTACAGATGGTGAAGATGTTTCCATCACCAGTGGTCAACCAAAGGTAAGCGCTCCTTTTACCTTAGCATGTTTGATTATAGATATACTGTCCTTTTTTTGGCATTGCGCTTCATCATCAACTTCAATGTTGTTTAGTTGAGTGAAAGAATAGAAGCTATAAGACATGGATAAAATAGGGGATATATTGAAGAATATGGTATGGTATTACCTTGTTATTAGTTTTTAAGTTTTTCTGATTCCTACTCCTAGTATGATGAAAAAAACGATAAGATACTAATTTAATCTCTGTCCTGCTAGCCATATATGTCAGTGTTGACCAAGTTGTTCAAAATTGGATTAATGGAATATTTAAAAATTAATTCATGTAGGATGTTGAAGCTAGGAACTGGTTCCCATGTTTAATTTCCTGGAATTTCTGTCAATTATGTTTATCTCAGTTTAAATGCTAGCAAGTATTGATAAATTTTGTTTTTGTGCAACACCTTTATGAAATACTATGCAATGTGTCAAATTTCCTCTTTCTTAACAAAACATAGGAAACTCTATTTTTTCATCCTACTTATGCTGTTCCATGTTCTGTGCTTATATCATGCAGCCTTCTGATGTCAAAATGGGTACAATGATGGGTGTATTTGTCCCATGCCTGCAAAGTATTTTGGGTATTATCTACTATATCCGTTTTTCTTGGTAAGTCTAATCTATTTTGATGTTTATTTTTTAATTTGTGTGTGCATTATTTTGTCTTATTATGTATGTATGTCACGGGCTAGAACCCTCATAATGCCTCAGGCGCAAGGCACAAAAGAAAAAAAAAGAACTAGACTACGTGAAGTAAAGCTCAATTTTTTTACGTGCAAGTCTTTGTATTGTGCGTGTTTGTATGTACGTACGTATATATGTGTATAGACAGCTTATAATAGATATTATGTATATAAACCTTAAGTGAAGTAATATGCAATTTACTATTAAAAAGAAGAAGTAATGCACAATTTATTTATGTGCAAGTTTTTGTATTGTGTGTGTATATATATATGTGGTGTATAGACGGCTTATAATAAACTCTATGTATATAAACCTTAAGAGGTATAATAAACTAAAAAATATGGTCTAGTTTATCTACAAAACATGTATTTTTTATGGAATTTTTTTTACCCTTTATGGAAAAAACTTTGATATACAGGAGTTTACACATGCCTTTTAAATTTAATAATTTTAAGGGTTAGGGTTTTAGTTTAGGGGTTTAGGTTGTAGGGTTTAGAATTTAAGGTTAGTGTTTAGAATTTAGGGTGTAGGGCTTATGGTTTACTTTTTTGGGTTAGGGTTAGAATTTTAGAATTTGGGTTTTATAGTGTAAATATGCAGGCTTGTGTAAAATTAGTTTTACACAGCATGTGTATCAAAATTTACCCATTTTTTATTGGTTAAACTCAATATGCACGAATTCCTTATGGTCCATGTCTGTTGAATACTCAAATATTGAGAAGTATAGTGTTTGATACTCTCCCTTTCTTAGTAAGAAATTAAAGAACTTTAATTAGGTGCGCTTTTTCATTCCTTGCCTTACAAAAAAGGTGTGCTTAAGCACACCAGACATGTGCCTTGCCCAAAAGGGTCTAGGGCACGTTTATTCTCTAGTGCCAAGACGCAAGGTGCAGGCACACCCAAATGCACCCTTTGAGGCTTTGACAACACTGATGTGCAGAAGTGCATGTACAAAATCAAACTGAATGCATGCTTTGTTTCTAATTGATGGTGCTGGTTTTAAATTTTAATCTGAGCTTCTTTTGCAAGAAAATGAATTTTGCAAAACATTGTTTGTGTTATTTTTTATTAATGCTGTAAGAAAAAGGTTTCAATCAAGGAATCAAGTCTATTATGATTTTATGCCCTTGAACTGGTACGTATGAAGTAAAATAGCTAGATTTGATGATTTTTGTTGCTGAGGTTCATTTATGAGAATTGCAGGATTATTGGCATGGGTGGCATTGGTGAGTCATTGCTGCTGGTATCACTTTGTGGTCTGTGTACTTTCTTGACAGGAATATCATTGAGTGCTATTGCAACCAATGGTGCTATGAAGGTATATGCATACAATTATAAAGAATATATATCCTTGACAGTCATTTTTAAGTTCTCATGTGACTCTCATATATTACAGATTGTGATGTCTTAAGTCAATAATCTACTTTGGAGTTGGATTCTAGTGTTGTGTTACCTTGTTTTTGAAAATTTCTTTCACTAAATATTGTGCAGTGAATTTAGTGATTTTCTTTTTATTTACTGCTAGGGTGGTGGTCCATATTATCTCATTGGTCGTGCCCTTGGTCCTGAGGTTGGAGTTAGCATTGGATTATGTTTCTTTCTTGGCAATGCAGTTGCAGGAGCTCTGTGAGTGTATCTTCTGGTTCTTTGCTTTTTTATGATACTATTTTCTGCATAGCTCACAGTGAATTCTGATACTTTGATAGCATAATGTGTTATGTATTTAACAACATTCAACTCATGCTAATAGTGGTATCTTCTTTGTGTTTTTGGTTGTAGTTATGTTTTGGGAGCAGTAGAAACCTTTCTAAAAGCTCTTCCTTCTGCTGGAATTTTTACCGGTAAGGATTGGTTGCCATCAACAGCACCATTGCTGATAACTTGGTTCTTAACTGTACATAGCAGTTGTTGGAAGCAATTGTCATGGTATAGATTTAATTCCGTGGAAGAATTTGTACCAATTCATTTCTAATATTGTCTTGCTTGCAATGCAGAGACCACTACTAAGGTCAATGGCACGGTCGCAGAACCTATACAGAGCATAAGTACACATGACTTGCAAATTTATGGGATTGTTGTGACTATTATACTTTGCTTTATTGTGTTTGGTGGGGTGAAAATGATCAATAGAGTTGCCCCTGCTTTCCTTATACCTGTTTTATTCTCAATATTTTGCATATTCATCGGGGTTTTTCTGGCGAAAAAGGATGATCCTTCACGTGAGTGTTCTCTCTCTCTCTCTCTCTCTCCCCTCATTTTGCCTCAGAAAACTTGTAAAATTGGTATGGTATGTCTGAACATAACAGTGGCATATTGGCATATTGGCATATTGCTTGTTGCAAGCCATATGCATTGCTCAAAATCAATTGAATTTTCTCCTTTGTTGCATGTGTATGTTTTTCTTGTCATTTTCAGTCCTTTCACCTGGATTTATGTGGATATGTGAAACATGTTGCTTTTGATGCTTGATGCAGCTGGAGTTACAGGCTTGAGTCTAGAAAGCTTTAAAGATAACTGGAGTTCAGATTATCAGAATACAAACAGTGCTGGTATCCCTGATGCTGAAGGAAATGTGCACTGGAACTTCCAGTAAGAATCTTCAAGGCTCCTAGCATTGTAATTATTAGGGTTAAATTTTGATAAGGTGCTTTCATTGTTATAATTAATGATCGAAGGCTGAAGTTCTACATCTGGAGACTAGTTTTAGACAAACTTCAGGTCTCTTGATTATTTTCATTTCCTGTTGGTGGTCCTACAGATATAGCACCAATAAGCACACTTTCACCTAATTGTATTGGAACTTGTATGATATTGGAGGTCTGGAGGAAAAAATATCCTAAGCTTAATTGGTAGCTAGACTGCTAGTCCAAAATCTCTCCCTCCACTTTTCTAACTATCAAAAGAAAAGAAAATGTTGTTCCCTACTATCTAGTGTTGATATTGATTAACCAAGATTTATCTCAAGCCTGTTGTGATTGGTTTTTCTCCTTTATGGAGTTTCTAACTTCTTATTTGTATGTTTCTTCAGTGCTTTGGTCGGTCTCTTTTTTCCAGCTGTAACAGGAATCATGGCTGGTTCGAATCGATCTGCCTCACTTAAAGACACCCAGCGTTCTATCCCAATTGGGACGTTGGCTGCCACACTTACCACTACTGGTCTCTATTTAATTTCTGTCTTACTTTTTGGAGCTGTTGCCACCAGAGACAAGCTTTTGACTGACAGGTATCATATTTTCTAGTCTCACTAAAATTCTCCTTGGACTGTGCTGGTAACGTTTCCCCTGTGCTTTCTTTTATTTAGTATTGAAGGTTTAGGTTTTGTTGTAATGCTAAACCACTTTTGATGCAGGCTACTTACAGCTACAATTGCTTGGCCTTTTCCGGCTATTATTCACATTGGAATTATTCTTTCAACTTTAGGTGCAGCGCTACAAAGCTTGACTGGTGCCCCTCGCCTCCTTGCAGCAATAAGCAATGATGATATTCTTCCTGTTCTCAATTACTTCAAAGTTGCAGATGGGAGTGAGCCTTATATGGCTACCCTCTTTACTGCTTTTATCTGTATGGGTTGTGTGATTATAGGGAATTTGGATCTTATCACACCAACTGTAACCATGTTTTTCCTTCTCTGCTATTCTGGTGTGAACTTGTCCTGCTTCCTTCTGGACCTTCTAGATGCTCCCAGTTGGCGTCCTCGATGGAAATTTCACCACTGGAGCTTCTCTCTCCTTGGAGCATCACTTTGTATAGGTATGCTTCATTGCGTACAAGTAATCTTGTTTTTAGCATTTTGTGCCCCATTCAGATGATCCTGTTTATTAGTATGTGTTATTTGCATGGGAAACTGAGGGTCACAACTGTTCTGTTTGCTGCAGTGATCATGTTCTTGATCTCATGGTCATTCACTGTAGTGTCTCTGGCCCTTGCCAGCCTCATATATTATTATGTGAGCATTAAAGGAAAAGCTGGGGACTGGGGGGATGGTTTCAAAAGTGCTTATTTTCAACTAGCCCTTCGCAGTCTTAGATCTATGGGAGGTACGTCATATATTATGAATCTTTATCAATTGCATTTTTGTGTCTATATGCATGCTCTACTTGTATTTTATTCATATCGACACGAGTACTGTGTCTTGTGTTCCTGTTGACCTATCATTTTGTTTGCAGCTAACCAAGTTCATCCAAAGAATTGGTATCCCATTCCCCTTGTATTCTGCCGGCCTTGGGGTAAGCTGCCAGAGAATGTACCTTGCCATCCAAAACTTGCTGACTTTGCCAACTGCATGAAGAAGAAAGGCCGTGGAATGTCCATATTTATCAATATACTGGATGGGGACTATCATGAACGTGCCGAAGATGCCAAGGCTGCCTGCAAGCAACTTGATACCTACATTAATTACAAGAACTGTGAAGGTGTTGCAGAAATAGTTGTGGCACCTAATATGACTGAAGGCTTCCGTGGAATTGTGCAGACCATGGGTCTCGGCAACCTTAAGCCCAATATTGTAGTGATGCGATATCCAGAAATATGGCGTCGTGAGAACCTACAAGAAATCCCAGCCAGATTTGTTGGTATAATCAATGACTGTATTGTTGCAAATAAGGCAGTTGTCATTGTCAAGGGCCTTGATGAATGGCCCAATGAGTATCAAAGGCAATATGGTACCATTGATTTGTATTGGATTGTGAGAGACGGCGGTCTCATGCTTCTTCTGTCCCAACTTCTTCTTACAAAAGAGAGCTTCGAGAGTTGTAAGATTCAGGTCTTCTGCATTGCGGAAGAGGATTCAGATGCGGAGGGCCTCAAGGCTGATGTGAAGAAGTTCCTATACGATCTCCGGATGCAAGCTGAAGTGATTGTTATAACGATCAAGTCATGGGATGTGCAACCGGATGGTGGATCTCAGCCAGACGAGTCAATGGAGGCATTTACCGCCGCTCAGAAACGGGTGGGTGATTACTTGGCAGAGATAAAGGCAACAGCAAAGAAAGAAGGGACCCCGTTGATAGCTGATGGAAAGCCTGTAATTGTGAATGAGCAACAAGTGGAGAAGTTTCTTTATACAACTTTGAAGTTGAATTCAATGATATTAAGATATTCTAGAATGGCCGCGGTTGTGCTCGTAAGCTTACCGCCACCTCCAATCAGCCACCCAGCTTACTGCTACATGGAGTACATGGATTTGTTGGTCGATAATTTGCCCAGACTTTTGATGGTAAGAGGGTATCGTAGAGATGTTGTAACTTTATTCACATAGTTTCGGGTTGATTATTGAATCGGGACTGTAATTGTGTTACTGTGCATATAGGCTTTTTGCCCCTTTATTGCTTGTTGTTAAAGTGTTCTATTCATTCTTTTTTTGGCCATTCTGACCAATGGCATATGGTTATTTTATTTACTTCTTTAAATAATTCATTAGTTATTAATATTAATTAAGTTATGAAAATTATATCTTATTAAAATAAGGGAAGTATCTCTAGAACCTCATTAAAAAATCTTATTAAGCCTAAATGAAGGGGAAAAAACGCTCTAAGTGATATTTTACAAGTCGTCGAAAAAGTCTCTACATCGACATGTAGTTAAAGAATTAATCTGGGATATCTAAATGCGGCATATCTTGTAAATTTCTCGGCGGTTCAAGAAACTCATGAAGACCAAATGGAAGTGTCCATGAAAGGCGAGCAAGAGCATTTGTCAGTCTCTTACTAAGTATATATGAAAGATATTTGTTTTAATTTCTTATACGTAAAATTATCTTCTTAATATAATTTTAATAAGGGTAAAGTATACATATGGTCACTAAATTTTGGTAAAAAAAATAAATGGTAACCAAATTTTCAAAAATCACAAAATGGCAATTAAATTTTATGTTTTATAACAAAATGGTAACTAGACGTTAAATCCCGTTAAAAGTCTGTTATAAAATTTGGTATAATAACACATTTAGTCCTTCATATTCATATATTCAATTAATTTAGTCCTAATTCGAAACAATTCACTAAATTTAGCCTTCGTTATTTACGCATTCTTTCGATTTGGTCTTTAAAGCAACAAATCTGCTATTTAAGCATGAAACAAATAAAGCTTGAACTGATCTGCTATTTTAGGTTGTTTAATCCAGTGTAAAAAAAGCTCAAACTGATTCAAGATTTGAATTGAAGCTTGGTTCAAACTTGATCAAATTTCACTTCTAAAGTTTTAAATTGATTCAAGATTTTTTTTTAAAAAAATAGCGAGCAACTTGAGCTCACTCTATTAGATTTGATTAAACTCATTTATCTGGTAAAAAATGAGGTCCACATTTTGTTTCTTTTTTCACCTTTGCAAATGTGGGTAAAACTCTATGGTAGGCTTTTGGTCACTGCATCGATGCTTGCAACTCTTACATACGACTTGCTTAAATATTTTTGTTGTCACATTTAAAAATATCTCTAAATTAAACGCTTTAAAAATATTTCTGTTTCACTAGAACTAAGTTATTTTGCCTATTTTTGCTTTGAATTTCTCTTAATTTGTTATTGCAGTTTTAATTTTTGTTAGGTTAATTGTTTGCATGTCTGAAGTACAGTACGAAAAAGCCATACAAATTTGTAAATTTATGGATGCATTTAATAAAATTTGAGAATGGTGAAACAAAATCTTTGATCAAAAAATAAGAATGGTTAAATTATCACCGTTAAAACTGTGACAGTTCTAATTTAATTATCATCCATGTTTATTGTATTATTTGCTTTTGTGGACGACTTTTTGCCGATGTTTCTCTTTGTTAGGCTATAGATGGTGTTGATGGATTTCAAAATACCCATCAAATGCAGCAATTTGAATCTGCAAAATTCAGCATAGAACATGTACTGTTTATTTATTTTATTGTTACACCTCTAGGTTCTAGTTGTTGTTATTATTATTCTCTTCATTTTCAACTGACTGTGAAGCTGAATGGTTGATAATCAGATTGTTTTTATTCTTGAGAAAGTACATATAATATGGGAGCCACTGTTAAGACCTTCAACTTATAAGAGGAATGTGTGCATGATTTAAGAGTCTGTCTTATCTAGAATCACAAAAGACATACTTTTGCTTGATGATCTGGCTGCGAAATAAACATTATAGGTATGGTCTATCACATTGTATCTTAGTCTTCCTAGCGTTTACATATATATTTCAGTTAAAATATCCTAACCATCTACTTGTTGAACGGTTGTAAAGACTAATCCATTTCATGCTGGATAACCTATCCTCTTTATTAAAGTCTTTGAGTTCCATCATTGATTCTAGTGGAAAGTCAGAAGACTCCAGCCGTCCTATAGATGATATCATACCATCCTTGCAAAAAATTCGTAAACTGGTCATGCACGTCATACCATAAATCTTCCAAGTAAAATAACCGATATAAGACCCGACCAAGATGTGACTGTTAAGGCGGACAATGGGAAGTCTATCACTTGCACTATCCGCTTCGACACTGAGGTACCAAATGGTTTCAAATACTTTTTTGTGTGTGTAAAATACTGCAGCATGCATTAAAAAGAAACCCAAAGAAAGAAAGCTAAAAATTTTGCTTTAAGGACCAAAGTGAAAGAATGTGTAAATAACGAGGGTTAAATTTAGTGAATTGTTTTGAATTAGGACTAAATTGATTAAATGTATAAATATGAAAGACTAAATGTGTTATTATACTAAATTTTATAACAAACACTTAACGAGATTTAACATCTAGTTACCATTTTATTATAAAACATAAAGTTTAATTGTCGTGATTTTTGAAAGTTTGGTTACTATTTTGTTTTTTTATTAAAGTTCAGTGACCGTCCATGTACTTTACCTTTTTAATAAATATTAAATTTAGATGTATATATTAATTTTTTATTTATGAAATTATATTTTGAATATAATTTTAATAATTATTAAATTTAGTTGTATATATTAATTTATATATTATTTTTATTTATAAAATTATCTTTTTAATTTTATTACTTATTGAAATTTATGTTATTTAGAGATATTTTTTAAATGTAAAGGACAAAAGAGTCTTTATAATTTTTTTATTTAAACTTTTAACTTAATTTTTTTTAAAAGAACTTTTTCAAATTTAGAGGTTATACTTCGCTATGCTATTTCAATATTTCATTTACTGAATATTTAAAGTAATAGACTTGACTAATTAAACTTTTAAAATAATTTAAACCTTAGTTTTAACTCTCTTTTTTTATCAAATATGAATATTTTTTTTAGTTAAAGGGTTTTCACACTCTGAAGTCAATCGTTTTAATTAAAAAAATCGATAAAAATTTTAAGGGAAAATTACACCGGTGGTCCCTAAATTATTACCATTTTCTTATTTTGGTCCTCAAATTATGTTTTTCGTCAAAATCGTCCCTTCTGTTACATAGTTTTCCTGTTTTAGTCCTCGGCGTTAAATAGCTAACGGTTTTGTTGATATGGCATTTTTTTAAGAGGAGAGAAAAATAATTAAAAAAATATTTAAAAAATGACACGTCAGCAAAACCGTTAGCTATTTAACGCCGGGAGACCAAAACAGGAGAACTATGTAACAGAAGGGACGGTTTTACCGAAAAACATAGTTTGGGGACCACCGGTGTAGTTTTCCCAAATTTTAACAAGTCAAGCAAATGGTTTTGCATGAAAAAGGGAGAAGTTAAAATAAAAAGATTTTGCAAGATTTTTTATATTTACAATTAACATCGTTTTGAGAATGACAATAAACGAAAAGATTATGTATTTTTCACGACAAAAACAATGAAAAAGGTTTTGCATGAAAAAGGGAGATTAAACTAACGGGCGTGGTAAAAAAATAGAGTTGGTATAAATGGAGCAAAAACAAAGCATCATTTAGTGTTGTTGGGAGTAGGGCTTAGTCTCTCTTTGATTGACACTCTGCTCCACATAAAAAAGAGGGCAGCAGACTTTGCAGCTCTGCCCATTTTTACTCATTCGCTTACCTTAGCTTACTCCATCTGCCACTTCCCTTTCATCAAAGTAAGTCTGGGTTTATCTTCTTTAATCCTTGTATGTTTGTTTATACGTTGGATTCTTGGTTTTTTAATAGTTTATATATATATACACGTTGAACGAATGAAGCAGGAATAAGGGAAGGCGATTTATATGATGGGGGAGAGGATCCCACCAGGGAGTTACTTTCAGTATCCGCCTTCTGGAGTCCCTGCTTCCCCTCATAGGGCTTCTTCTCTTCCTACGGATCATGAAAGGTCAGATTTTTCTTCTTCCTTTTAAACAAAATTTAATGAATTTGATATTTTTTCCCCTTCTTTTGGGAAAGCTTCACTCAAGATTTGATGGGATTTTTTTTATTGATCTAATAATTAGAGCTTTCTTTGTTCTGATTGACATGTGTTCTTGAAGTTGGTTCGAGGAAAAACTAAGTTTTTCTGTTTGTATGTTGTTGTTTTTGTTTGATTGATTGTTTCAAGTTTAATTTATGGTTTATGTTTTTCCTCAGGTTGTTGCTTGTATTTTATATGTGTGTGCTTTACATATTCTGTTTTATCTTAGATATAGGCCTTACTGTATCATTGTTATATACAATGGCAGATATTTAGCTGAATTATTGGCAGAGAAACAGAAGTTGGTACCTTTTATACAAGTTCTTCCTCTATGTACCAGGCTTCTTAATCAAGGTTATTGAATTTTCTTTTCATTTTCCTACAATATAAGATTCATTAGCACTTCTCATTTGCATCGTTGGAAACTGCTTGTGGTTGCTTTTCGGTTGAATGAGCAGCACTCTAAATAAAGCTATCTGTACCGGTATTTCTCAAGGATGTAAAAATCTTGCACTTGAACCTACCATTTATATTATTGTTCTGATTAATGTAAATTTCATTCTGCTAGATTTCATCTTAGATTTATCATTATGAGCACACTGTTGGCTGTTCTTTCCAAGAATAAACCATACATGATGAAATGAACACAGCGATAATCAATGATATCGAACTGAAATTGTAAAAATAATAACAGTGTAATACTAATTGTCCACCTAGCTGAAGTCGACCTTTATAATCCTAAACTAACAACATGTGATTTTAAATTATTACAGGCTGAAGTGTTCTTAAACTAGATGGTTCTATGTGCTTTTAAAAATTAAAATAAGCATACTGGAGAGCATGCCATCTGAGAGTTCTACCAAAACATGTAGCCTATGCCACAAATATACCCCAAATGTAAACTTTTACCACTGAGGTAGTTTTGGCAACATATCAAGTTTTTTATTTTTCTTCTTATTAAACTTCAGAGATCAGAAGGGCCTCGAGTCTTGCTCCTAGTTTTGTGGATCATGAGAGATTTGAGCATGATAGTCCTTTCAGGTCCTTGGGTCAACATCCCAATGGGAGACAAATGGATTTGGTGGGATGGTCTGTAATGCAAACAGAGGTAATGCTTTTTAATGGTTACAAGTGCTAAATTGTTTATAAAATAACTTTTATATCGAACTTTGCAATTGCTTATCAGGTTAATAACTTCAATATCCTTTTTGTTGGCCCCAAAGTGGTTTATTCTTAGGCTTAATAATGTGCTTCTTGTTAGTGTTAAATGAAATGAAGATGAAATTTCTTTACTGTGGATATCTTGTTTCAGGAAAATGGGAACATGCAACGAGTTGCTCCAATTCAAGCTGCATCAATGGGTTGGCCTGGTTTGCCTAGAGCACCTACAACACCAATTGTAAAGAGAGTTGTTAGACTTGATGTACCGGTGGATAAATATCCAAATGTAAGTTATATGGAAACTTGTGAGTAACTTTTCATTTTATTCATTTTTAATATAATAGTTCTGACTCAGTTCTTGTAGTATAATTTTGTTGGCCGAATCTTGGGGCCACGAGGGAACTCCCTAAAGAGAGTTGAAGCCATGACAGAGTGTAGGGTGTACATAAGAGGCAAGGGTTCTGTAAAGGTATAGTCAATCATTTTAATTCCTTTTTTTCAACAAGTAATTTTGGTAAAACTGTGTAGTTGAGTTGAGTCTTGATCTACTTCTTGCTTGGTCATTTGTACAGATTCTAATGGAACTATGTAAGTAATTTCTACTTTCTCTTGAAAATTAGAGTGTGGTTGATTGTCATGCTAGGCTTAGGAGTATGATATCCTGTTTTCCCTCTTGATCCATATGCTAGAATTTTAAATTGTAGGCGATGTGAAAATTGTTTATCTAGTTTCACATTTGCTGGGAATCTGCATCTTGCATTTGATGTACTTTGCATCCAATATTGGCATCATGTTTATTTGAGCCCCATTAAGGCTTTTTGCTGTTTATCCCTCGTTTTTAGTTCATATGTATTCTGAGCTTGACTTTTCTATTACAACAAAAGTGAAAAGTAAAGCATCAAACAAATGGAACCTCATTCTTTTACATTTTTGTACTAGTAACTATTGTGATCAATCAATGCCATCAAGGATGGACCAACAGGGTGTTGGGGTGCAGTCTGGAAATTTCAAATTCCCATTTAGTTTAGGTATTTTTTGTATTTTCCATTAATGTCTAATTTCGCACCTAAATTTCTAATATAACTTCCTAAAAGTTCGCACCCTAACTCCCTCCGTCCCACTATATTTTTCCCTTTTGTGTTTTAAATTTATCCCATTTAAATTGCCCGATTGAAAAAATCAACTACTTTTATAAAGCACATTTCCCTTTTTACCCTTTCTATAGTTTTCCAACAAAACAAAATTTAACCTTTTAAGGATAAAACTGTCAGTTTAATTATTGTATATCACATCTCTTACACAAACTTTTTCTTTCTAAACCTACGTGAAAAGTCAACAATGGACATTTTTTGTAGGATGGAGTGAGTATTTTCCTTGCTTCTGCTTCACTTGTGTTAAATTCTCACAACTGGCTGCCGACTTTTCTATAGGAGGAGAAGCTGAAAGATAAACCAGGATATGAACACCTTAATGAGCCACTGCATGTGTTGGTGGAGGCTGAATTTCCCGAGGACATGGTAAATTCTCGTTTGGAGTACGCCGTTGCAGTACTAGAAAACCTTCTGAAGCCTGTGGTATGAACAAAATGCAATTTGTGATATTTTATGTCACCCTTCCATTTCTGTTATCTAATCCCTCCATTCCACCATTTCCAGGATGAATCCTTGGATAGCTATAAGAAACAGCAGCTTAGGGAATTGGCTTTGCTAAATGGTACCTTAAGGGAGGAGAGCCCGAGTATGAGCCCGAGCATGAGCCCTAGTATGTCTCCCTTTAACAGTACAGGAATGAAGAGGGCGAAGACGGGAAGATAACCGTAGATATACGATGACAAATCTGTGTCGTCCTGCTGGTTCGCTGCGCATGGTGTATTGAAATCATGACCATAAGTTAGTAGGGAGGCTGAGTTAGGAAGAGCTAAGTCAAACTCCTTTGAGTTTTGGGCAATCTCCAATCTTCCATGTATCATTCATTCCCCATAAGGTTTGACGTCTCTACTTCATTAGTTAAAATAACATTTTTAGCCACGTTCCTTGTGCTTATGTGCTCCAACATTCTTTGTACTGACAATCTTACAACATTTCTACATATTCGTGCCGTGCCCCCTTCATTATAAGATAAAATCTGTATATATCTTGTTTAATTTGAATGGTTTAAATGTACTCTGTTTATGCAGGTTCACAATCTTCAATCATCTGATTCACCCATTCCATCTTTAACACCCTATGTTCGACTCGAAATACATTCTTTGCAGGTATCCTCCAACCTTGTTCATGTGACGAATGAGACAATATCCTCATCATTGTACTTGTAACACCCTAGTTCGACTCGAAATATTTGATGCGTCCTCGATTTGTCACATTTCGGCTATCAGAGTGGCCCATAAATTTCGGTCACTAAACTATACCCGAAAAAGCAAAATGATAACCAAACTTTCAAAAATCACAAAATGGTATAATAACACATTTAGTCCTTCATATTTATACAGTCAATAAATTTAGTCCTAATTCGAAATAATTTACTAAATTTAGCCCTCGTTATTTATGCATTCTTTCAATTTGGCCCTTAAAGCAAAATTTCAAAGTATGGTAACATGATAAAAAATTACAATTAAATTTTATAGGAACTCGAAAACTCGACTCAACTTTAATCGAAAAAATTTCAAATAAAGTTTGAGTTGTAAATATGAAGTGTCAACTTGAATAACTCGAATTTTTTTTACTCGACTCGATCGAACGCTCACCTCTATCTTAAGATATGACGTGTTAACTCGAATAACTCGAAATATTCGAATATTTTAAATTATTTTTTCTTTTAAATCGAATATTTTTAAAATAGAGCATTTAATGTTTCATATTTAAATTACATCGAATATTTAATAACTACTTTAAATATTCGATTTAATTTAAAAACATTCAATTTAAAAGAAAAAAAATTGATTTAAAATATTCGAATAATTAATTAAATTTTTATAGGAACTCGAAAACTCGACTTGACTCGATTCGAATCGAAAAAATTTCAAATAAGGTTTGAGTTGTAAAATATGACGCGTCAACTCGAATAAGTCGAAATTTTTTTGACTCAACTCGATCGAACGCTCACTTCTATCTTAAGATATGACGCATCAACTCGAATAACTCGAAATATTCGAATATTTTAAATCATTTTTCTTTTAAATTGAATATTTTTTAAAATAGAATATTTAATATTTTCATATTTAAATCACATCGAATATTTAATAACTTCTTTAAATATTCGATTTAAAAAAACAATAGATTTAAAATATTCGAATATTTAATAACTACATTAAATATTTTTCTTTTAAATATTCTAATATTTAATAACTACTTTAAATATTCGAATATTTTAAATTAATTTTTTCTTTTAAATCGAATATTTTTAAATTAAATCAAATATTTAAAGTATTTATTAAATATTCAATGTGATTTAAAAGAAAAAAATGATTTAAAATATTCGAATATTCGAGTTGACGCGTCATATCTTAAGATAGAGGTGAGCGTTCGATCGAGTTGAGTACAAAATTTTCGAGTTATTCGAGTTGAAGCATCATATTTTACAACTCAAACTTTATTTGAAATTTTTTTATTCGAATCGAATCAAGTCGAGTCGAGTTTTCGAGTTCCTATAAAAATTTAATTAAATATTTGAATATTTTAAATCAATTTTTTCTTTTCAATCGAATATTTTTAAATTAAATCAAATATTTAAAGTAGTTATTAAATATTCGATGTGATTTAAATATGAAAATATTAAATATTATATTTTAAAAAATATTCGATTAAAAGAAAAAATGATTTAAAATATAAGAATATTTCGAGTTATTCAAGTTGACACGTCATATCTTAAGATAGAGGTGGGTGTTTGATCGAGTCGAGTAAAAAAATTTCGAGTTATTCGAGTTGACGCGTCATATTTTACAACTCAAACTTTATTTGAATTTTTTCGATTCGAGCCAAGTCGAGTCGAGTTTTCGAGTTCCCATAAGAATTTAATTGTAATTATTTATCATGTTACCATACTTTGAAATTTTGCTTTAATGACCAATTTGAAAGAATGATTAAATAAAAAGGGCTAAATTTAGTGAATTGTTTCAAATTAGGACTAAATTAATTGACTGTATAAAGTTGAAGGAGTAAATATGTTATTATACCAAAGTTTTAACAGAAACTTAACGGAATTTAACGTCTAGTTACCGTTTTGTTATAAAATATAAAGTTTAATTGCCATTTTGTGATTTTTAAAAGTTTGGTTACCATTTTGTTTTTTCGGGTATAGTTTAGTGACCGTCTGTGTACTTTACCCTAAATTTTAAGAACAAAAAAGTTTTGAAGCTACTGCTTTCCTAGGATCGAACATGTCCTCTTTAGATGGCTATCAGAAGGATTAGCTTCTAGAAGTATGACAAACTCGAGAGCTTTATCCATATAAATACAACCACATGCGAGTGATGTCTCTCTAAAGTCAAGAAAAATCGACTCCAACTTTAAACAATTAAATAGCTGCCAAAGATTGTCCATGACCCCTAAGTGAGAACCTTGGTATAATCCCTATCATCATCAAATTTAACAAGAAAATAATTATTTTCCAAATGAACAAAATGTCACTCCCCTACTAGCAGCCACATTGTACTTGTTATGGACCAAAGAGTCTTATAGTCAATCGATCTTTTCAAAAGTTAAATAATTTAAATTCTAAATTCTAATATTAAAATTTAACTATTATCCCTAAATTCTAATTTTATAACCCCTTAAACCTTACACTATTAACTGACACATTTCCGCTTGAGGTCGCTTACTTAAGTAATTGCGTCTAAAAGGATGCCGAAGATAAAACATCACAATTCCATCAAGCCATCTCCATCTTTAACTTGACGCCATTTCTATAACCATAAAAAAACCAAATTTTCAGATTTATTTTATCTATCTTTCTATCAATTTTCTTTAATCTTTTTATTTTAATTCTTATTATTTATCATAGAAACTTTTAATTTCTACCGCAAGTATATAAAATAATTACCCATATTTAATAGGCTCAAAATAAACATATTACAATATTCTCAACAACACATCAAACTAGTACGAAGATCCATTACTTTTTTCCTTCAAAGTTCAGATAATTCGAAACTTAAATATTATTATTATTATTATTATCTATATCTGATTTGATTTTTTTAGGCCTTGTTTGACAATTAGCGAATAGCGAATTACATTAGCTGATAGCTGGTTGTATTAGCTGATTTGACTAACGGATTGTATTAGCTGATTTGACTGGCGGATTGTATTAGCTGATTGTATAAAAGTGTTTGGTACAATTAACTAATAACTGATAGATGTTAGATTATTTAAACAAACAAAATGACATATAAGGACATTATTATATTCAATACTTGTTTGAATAATTTATTAGTTATCGATATTTTGTATCTAATTAATATTAATTAGATCTATAAAATTATTTTTAATATAATTTTTCTAAATATATTCGAATGATTTATATATTAATTTATTATTTATATAATTATTTTAATATAATTTAATTAATTAATTAATTTAAGGATAAATATTCTATACGCAAGCGGTGGAAATTGAAAGTTTCTACAAGCGCCTTAGTTTTAGGGTATATGGAGTTAGTTTAAGGTATATGGTTTAGGGGTAAGGGGTTAGAATTTAGGGATAGTTGTTTCAATTTAAGGTTTAGGGTTATAATTTAGGGTTTATATGTTAAAACCTAAATCATTACCATATTACCCTAAAAACTAAACCTTAACCTACAAACCCTAAATTATAACCCTAAACCTTAAATTGAAACAACTATCTCTAAATTCTAAACCCTACACCTTATACCCTAAACTAACTCCCTATACCCTAAAACTAATGCGTTTGTGGAAACTTTTAGTTTGCACCGCCAGTGTATAGGATATTAATCCTAAATTTAAATACACATATAAATATGTGATAGTAAAAAGAAAAAAAAATATTAACTTATAAATTGGGGAGAAAATATTTAATTTAAGTTATTTTGAGATTTTTGGTAAATGACAAGGGTAAAAAAGTCTTTATAACTTTAATATTAAATCTCTAATCTCAAAAATTCCTATTACGAGCTTTTTCAAAATTAACGATTACGCTCCAATCCGCTCTTTCAATCCATTGTTCACCAAACAATAATATTAACAGATTTAACTGATCAAATCTCTAATTATGCCTTAAACTTCTCTTTACCAAACAACACTTAAACGAATCTAGTTGCTCGGATCGGAATTTTTTGCACAACCCAACCTGGGTCCGTGTTAATTGGTGAAGTGCATCGAGCAGAATATCTCCGGCCGTATCCAATCATACCCCTGCCCTCCCACATTCGAGTATTTGCGACCAAAGAAAAAGGAATCTGAAAAGCATCTACCTTCAATTAACTGCGGCTGGTTTCTTTGTAGCACGAATCATCACTGTTATTTCAAATCATTTTAGAAACCGATTGTTAGGATTTTTATTTTGGCTAGCCATTGTAAGATGTCTCTCTTGCAGCCTTATTTCCAGCAATTCGGCACTGCATTTACGCCCGCCTTCTCAATCTCCTGCCCTCACTCATTCTACGTATCGGTTTCTAAACGTAGCTTCATCTCTTGTTGCTCCTCGCAGTCCCAAACGGCCGTCGTTAACGGCACAATCGATAGTAAAATCGCTGGAAGGGATGAAATTCGTCTCGGCTTGCCTAGCAAAGGCCGCATGGCTGCCGACACTCTCGATCTACTCAAGGTACTGCTTCCTTCACCAGAAAATGAAGTTTTACTTACTATTCTCCTTTTTGTTGTTAGTGTAGAAAGTTGATTTACTTTTATAGGATACAACAATATGTTTGAATATGCGTTACATTTTAATCACTTTTGTTGAACTTTTTTGTTTGTTTGTTTGAAATTGATGTTCCGAATCCTTTCACTCTTCTGTATCTTCTGCAAAAGGATTGTCAATTGTCAGTTAAGCAAGTCAATCCGAGGCAGTATGTTGCGCAAATACCTCAGGTTTGTGCCATCTTTCTATCTCACAATTTGCATTGTACTTGGCATCTATATCAGATTTATGTATGTTCGATATTCAATGCTTAATTTGTTATTCTCCCAGCTTTCCAATGTCGAAGTCTGGTTTCAGCGGCCCAAAGACATTGTCCGGAAATTGCTATCCGGAGATTTAGATCTTGGTATCGTGGGGCTTGATATTGTCAGTGAATATGGACAAGTAAGTTTTGAAGTATAGGATACTGTTTGACTGTGGCGGTGTGGCCATCCTTTGTAGTGTTTTGCTATTGTGAAAATGTCACTAGCAATTGAATTATCCAACTCAGTGCAGTGATTATTTAATATGTAGAATTTCTGCCCTGCAATGTCAGATTTATAGTTAGAACTATCTCTTATATGCTATTGTTTGAGTTATCTAACGTTGAGTTTGGTTGTAATGCGGTTTATTCTAATACTGCATTTATGCTTGTCTTCCTATAAGCAAAAAGAGTTGCTCTCAGAAAAATGAGTGCAGATTAAATTCTTGTTGTTTCAATACTTTCTCAGGGTAATGAAGATCTTATCATTGTTCATGATGCCCTTGAGTACGGAGATTGTCGTTTATCCCTTGCAGTAAGTGTTCTTTTTAACAACTATATATTGAACTGTGCCTTCCTGATATCCCTGCTAGTAATGGTTTGTATTTTGTTTTTTTCAGATTCCCAAGTATGGGATCTTTGAGAACATTAATTCACTCAGGAAACTAGCAGAGATGCCTCAGTGGACCATGGAGAAACCTTTAAGAGTTGCAACTGGCTTCACTTATGTATGACATGCACTTCACTTATTTTTGTAAATTATATGCCTTCTGGAATTTCTTTCTCATACAATCTGTTCTATTTGAATTTAATTTCTTTTGTCTTTTTGTACAGCTTGGTCCTAAATTTATGAAAGAAAATGGACTGAAGCATGTGATATTTTCAACTGCTGATGGAGCCTTAGAGGCAGCTCCTGCTGTAAGAATTTTCACCCCAAGTACCTGTAATTTAGGTTTTTCTTTTGAATTGTTTTCTTCTCATCGTGTATTAGTTTAAATGTACCTTCCAATGTTCTACCCACCTGTTGTGTTCTTTCTGTCTTTTACCCGGTTGATATATGATTGAACAAAATGTTGGTTTCTTATTGAAGGTGGTGACTTTAAAAGGGAGCGCTAGTAATTCTAGATAAGGACAAAGCAATCTGGAAAAGTAGTCCTTTTTGTTTCTATGATGTCTATAGAAATCATTTCTCTTTCTTTTTAATATAGATGGGCATAGCTGATGCAATTTTGGACCTTGTGAGTAGTGGGACTACACTGAAGGAAAACAACTTGAAAGAAATTGAAGGCGGAGTTGTATTGGAAAGCCAGGTAACAAGATCTTTGTCTTTTCTTCTTCATGCAATGTTCAAGCGAGTGATCTTATAGTCTATAGAGTATGGAATTTGAAAAGGATTTGCTTTTAGAGTACGCTGCCTGATCTCAAGAGTCCATTTGACTTCAGGCTGTCCTTGTTGCAAGCCGAAAGGCATTAATCCGGCGGAAAGGTGCACTGGACACGACACATGAGATTCTTGAAAGATTTGAGGCTCATTTGAGGGCCCTTGGTCAGTTCACGGTGCGCACATTCATGATTCCAGTCTTGTGGATTTCTTTCCTTTTCTTCCCTGCATTCTTCTTATTTATATGTTTTTCGTATGGCAGGTAACTGCAAATATGAGGGGCAGTAGTGCAGAGGAAGTGGCTGAGCGAGTATTGAGCCAACCATCTTTAGCTGGGTTGCAGGTGTAGTTTGAAATGACGTGGCTCTCAACACTCATTCTTGGAATGAACTTGAAGTCGTTGCAAATTTTAACTTGAAATAATTGAAGGTTTTCTTAATGTTATTGCTAAATCTATGAAGGCTCTAAAATTATTAATATTTGCTTTTGCAGGGGCCCACAATATCTCCAGTGTTTTGTAAGCGGGATGGAAAAGTAGCTGCTGACTACTATGCCATAGTGATATGCGTACCAAAGAAAGCTCTATACAAGTCTGTACAACAGTTGAGAGCGGTAAGTCATGATGAATGATGATAAAGGCAACCTAAATGCTATGAACATTGTGGCTTAAGTGCTTGCTCTATTTGGAACACCACTTCATCTCTAATCCGATTTGCATATGAATTTAAATCAAAGTCTAGATCTATATTCTAATTAGAACACCACTTCATCTTGTGTTTTGGGAAATTCTAAAATAAAACCGTAAATTAAGCTAATTTAAGGCAAAGGTATAAAAACGTAGTAATTATGCAAAAAGATTACAAATTCAGCTAATATTGTAATATTTTTTTATAGTTTTTTTGTGTAATTACAATAACTATTAGGAGGTTGTAATATTTTACATAATTTGATAGTTTTTTTAGGTAATTTGATAATTACGCAAATTATTACAATAGTTATAATGATTTATGTAATTTTGTAATAATTTAGTAAATTTGATAACCTTTTATGCAACTTGCTTTAACTTAGCCTCATTTTAATGTTATCATCATAGAAGTCCTCGTGTTTTTCCTTGCTTCTAAAAAGATTTCCCACATACTAATGGCCATAATTGATACTCAATGCTTAGGTATTGATACCAATGAGCTACTGTGATTTTTGAGCCTAAAACACTCTGGGGCTGAGTATCGATACCTAAGCTCTAAAATAGATAATTTAGCCTATTTTAAGTATTATTGGGTCTGTAATTGGTTTGGTAATCATGTATGTAATCTGGAATAAGCATGTTTAACCTGAAAGTATACTTGGATGATATTTTATGTGTTTAGTGAACTTTATAATGTCATGTATGAGTATATAGTGATGTTTGATCAAATCGGCTCACTTTGGTGATCAGTGGCGCTTCTTGGGCCGGGTTTGGGGGTGTTACAAGAAGCTTTTGAGAAGCCACACACATAATTTGGTCCCAAAATGAATAGAGGAACTTGTTTTTAATAAGAAGTGGTCAGTTTTTAGGTGTACCATACATGCTACGATATATGTGTAGATATAACAGCCTCCCCTACCCTAAAAGGGGGATTTAACTGATGCTCATCCTGGTCACTGAATTCGAATATTGCTGGTGTAGATTGGAGGCAGTGGGGTGCTAATATCACCATTGACCTACATTTTTGATGAAGAGACCCCAAGATGGAGAGAACTTCTTTCGAAGCTTGGCATATAGTCCTTTGGGATCGATGCATGGGTGGTTTACTTGCATTTCACATAAAAGCCTAATAACTTTTGAAATCTCAAGGTATTGAAGAATTACTTTTGGCGAGAGATGGGACCTCCAAAGTTCTGTCATGGTGGTATTGTTTCTCAATAGTGGCACTCTTTTACTGTCCCTTATTTCTTTTACCTGCGTTTCTTTTGTCAATAGTGCCCTGTTTTAGTAATCTTCCTCGTAACCATAATGATGGCAATGTTTTCCCTTTTGATTGTGCACGGGGATTGAGAATTGTTTGTAGCATCAGTAGTTTGTCTTTTGTCAAGTTTCGAAACTTGATGAACTGATTTCGGAACTAGGGTTTGAGTATCTAAATTGGGGTAAAAGGTTCCAAACTTTCACGAAAGTTTCAAAACTCTGGACCCCTCTGAAATTTTGTCCTGGTATGCTTTACATTTTTTCTCGGTGGTTGTATTACATATTTAGGACTTAGACTCACTTGTACACGTCTGTCGTCTATGTTATTCGGCTGTATGATTTTATGCTGAAAATTTTAAATAGGGACGCATTTAGAGTATGAATTATGTTGGAGACACTTTGGTGTTTAATGCGACTCTCGATATTCAAGTTAGATTGTCCCGTTCGGGTATCAGGTGTCACAAATATTTTGTACACATGCACAGTTGCCATAACATTTCATACGCACCAGGGTGTTACAAATACAGTCCTTTTTCACTTGCAATTTTTTTTACCAAAAAGTTGTCTCAAGTAGGATTAGTCAATTGTGTCTGGGAGTGGTTTGGGCATAAATGACTTTGAAAATTGGAACAAGGGCCAGGCCAGATTAGTTTTCTACACTGAAGACTGACATACCAAAAAGACAATTGTATTGAACTTTAGTTACAAGCAAGCACCAAAACCAACTTGTATCCCCCACCGCTATTGACAGTGACACGAACAATAATAGCTTTACATATAAACATATTGTTTTACTCAAGCTCGATGGGAGCTCATCCTCCCTTACTCTTCATATAAAATAATACACAAGCGTTTACGGAGTATATAAAATAGACTTACATGAGTGCATCTAGCATCAAATGAAGGAAGTAGAGATAAATTTTACTTGGATGCTTGGTTCTGCGGCGGCTGATGAGCCTGTGGTTTTGTCTGGCATGCTGATGACATGATGCGTAAGCGTCTAGCAATCTCTGTGAATGAAGGTCGAACCACAGGATCCGGAGCCCAACACTGCTCCATTAGTAACTTCCATTCAGGGTCACAGTAGTTTGGTACAGGTGGCCTCAGTGTGTTGCTAACAATGCCTCCTGCACGGAAATGAGGTAAACAATCCTCAGGCTACCCATGTTAACATATTCAATCCAACATGAATAAAAGGCAGGAACCTGTTCATGTTATGGATTATTACATAGACCGACACCAGAAAAAGTAAATGGATGTAAACCATCAATATGACATACTAGATTTAACTGAAGAAATTTAATGAAAAATAATAGAAAAATCAAGCCAGCAATCAAAAAATGATGGTAAGGTCAGCAGAACTTGATACGGAAAAAGAAATGAGATGTCTGACAAAGTAAAAGCACATGTCGAGAAAAGGACGGCAAATGAGATTTCACACCTATTATTGCCCCATAATGCATATTGGCATAAGGTTCCTCCCCAGTAAGAATCTCCCATAGAACAATGCCAAATGAAAACACATCAACCTGCAAATGACAAAATCCAAGTAAGTAATATTTGCATAAAGACCATTTGCTCCTTGCTTAGCCGGTCATGGAGGTGGACTTTTTAGGAAGAAACCTAGGTTTGAACCGTGGATCTATTGTGTACATTTTATACCGATAAAGATTGAAATTGACAAAATAGGAGGGGGGAGGTATTAGGCCTGAAAAAATGTGCAGAGCCAACAAATCCCAGTATCTCATTTCATTATAGATGACAAATAGAAAAGTACAACTTGAACCAGTAAGTACCGCTGCATTCTCGATAATGAAGAGTATATAACTTAAAACCCGCTTCTTAAAAGCCATCCAAAATAATATGAGAAACAGACTCATTAAGAGGCAAGCACTTCTATGAAACATGATAAATTTTGTTGACAGCATGTGCAGGATTGCAGTAAAGGCAGATATGAACCAAGATCAATACAAACTTCATCTATGCTCCGAAACAAAAAATTCTTACCTTTTCAGAAACCTTACTACTACTGCCATTTAACAGCTCCGGGGCCATCCATGGAAGAGTTCCCCTCACACCACCAGTAACCAAGGTATTCCTTTTAATCTTTGATAACCCGAAGTCCCCAACCTGCACACACATCATTTAACTTAGGTTTGACTTAGACATCAATATCTACCTATCAATAAGAGATGCATGATATAAATTTTACAAGTTTATACATGACAATATCCTGCAAATTACCTTGCAAATTGGCCGCACAGGGTCTTTCAAGTTGACAAGTAGGTTGTCACATTTTAAATCAAAATGCACAATGTTCTTCGAATGTAAATATTCCATCCCAAATGCTGCATCCATGGCAATGATAAGCCGCTTACGACGATCAAGTTGCCTAGACAGTTAAAAACTTATTAAGTAAATAAAATATATAATGGAAATTTCTGGAGTGATGAAAGTAACTATGTTGCTCGGACTCCGACATGGGATGTCAGACTTGAGCATGTGTCTAGATGTCCGACTTGTCAATTGAGTTAAACTCAAGACACAACACACAAGGATACGGCACAAAAGGATCCGAGAGGAGGACATGGGTACGGAGATTCGTTTTATATGTACTTAAATATAATATATGTTTATAATGCATATTTTATATATATAATACTATTTTTTATTTATTAAATTTCATTTTACCTATTATTAATTGTAAATAAATATAATCTAAAATAGATTAGTTTATTATTTGGATTGGATTTAATCAAATCTTTGGGCTTCAAACCCAAAATTAAGAGGTTTTAATGTTCTACTTTTTTACTGTTCTTTTTTACTTTTTATATCACTTCTCCCCCTAGAAAACCAAGAATCAATCTATTCTAATCTCTCACATTCCTTTCTCTTTCTCGCACTATTGCTTCTTTCTTTATCTGTTCTTCTTCTCGCCCAATCACCAAGAGTCCGACAAATCTGATCCATATTGCTACCCTGATCCTTGTCGTGTCTGTCGACACGGGCACAGCTCTCATTTAGATGAGTCTGAGCTAAAGAGGAAAATAGCGCAGTCTAGTAACTATATTACCTGTCTTTGCTAAGCAAAACATGTCTAAGAGAGCCGTTCACCATGAACTCTGTGACAGTTGCTAGTGTTCCTCCAGGTCCATCCTGCACCACACCATAAAAGGCCACCACATTGGGGTGGTGAAGCTTTGAAAGGATATCAGCTTCACGCCAGAACTCCACAGTCTGAAAAACATTCAACACTGATTCTTATTAATGATATGAGATGGAGTGGAAAAAGCATCAATCTCTGTTCATTATGCACAAAATACGAAGAAAACTAACCAATCTCTCTTGCTCAGATGAACGACCAGTGAAACAGATTTTTTTTATCCGCTTGATGGCAACATCTGTTCCTCTCCATTTTCCATGATATACAGTCCCAAATGTACCTGAACCCAACTCCCTTAGCTCTTCCAGATCTTCATTTTTAATGATCTGCCATGGAATTTGATGAAATTAGAAAACATGGAGTTAGAAATATTGACCAAATTAGTTGAATAATATTGAGACTAGAGGCACAAAATGCAGAACAGTTCAACCAAGCAGCATGGTGAAACATTTTCCACCATGTTTGCATTCAATTCACCAGCATAAATTGAGATGAGGTGATAGAAACAGATATCATCCACGAATGCTGTCCGAGGTGACGTAATTGGCAGCATGCTGGCTAAGCTAAGGAAACAAAGACCTTTTAAAAAAAATGATATGCCATTGGCAATGAGGTTCTACAAAATTGAAGCAATGGCTGGCTGTGGATGGATGCCTGTGCTTCTGGCTGAACAGAAGCTTCTATCGAAGATTTAAAAGGAAAAACATGTATGAATATAATCTGGCTAAGCTTTCTTAAAGTTGGAAATTTTAGAAAACATAAAAGCAAATTAAAATTCACCAGCTCCTTCAGTACTAAGACATCAGATAATTTAGAATGAAAGATATACCTGCAATGTTCTCATATCAAAATCTCCAAGGGAATGATCCACAAGAGGTACACCAGTAATCTTAATATCCAATTTCCCATCCTTGGAAACAGAAAAAAAAATCAGAAAACAGGGACAAAAGCAAGAATTATCATCAGAAGCTAAGGATATAAATCAAAATCAACAGGCAGTAGTACCTCAAACTCAGATTCATGTACTTGGAGGTTTTGCCCAACTCGTCCACTTTCATCAGCCTTGAGTTGAGACTTCTTGTATTCTGAGCCTATATCCAAGTTATTAGTAGCAGCAGCAGAAGTTGACTCTTGTTTAATATCCTCACCAAAATTGATGTCTGGCTTACTTTGAGCCAAGGCAACTGCACCAGCAGAATTCAAAGGTGGATAGCTATAATCAATTGGAGCCCCACCTTCAATATTTGTAAGCGGGGACGAGAAACCCAGATGATCCTGATCCATGAGGGAAACATCCTTTCTAACAAAATCATCTTGAGCCAAATTACGGAAGTATGACCAATGCTTAGGTTCATGATTCTCCATGTTTAAGCTCAGTCCAGCCCCATCACCTGGGAATGGACTGATACCATAGAGGTTCTGGGACATTCTCACTTTTGAGAATATATCAGACAGAAGGTCGCGCGGAAACCGGTCGTTAATATCAATAAGTATATCTCCATGCTCAGAGGCATATACAGGAGTAGGCTGTATATTGGAGGCTTCTCTAATTGGGTTCTCTGCCCACAACAAAGGTTGGTTATGCCCCTGAGAATGATTTCTTGTATTCTTGTTTTCATCCTTCTCAATTTGCTCAAAATCGGACGTCCTGAAAGATGGATCTTCAAGGTGCTTAACAGAAGTTCTTTGACTTGCTGTGGGATGATTTAACCCGGCTGCTTCTTCATCAGCAGTGCTCTTAACTGAAACTTGTTTTAATTCAGATTTTTCCTTAGTTGACTCAAGTCCCACCTCAGAAATATTAGAGATGATTTTATCAGCAAAACCTTTGTACCTTTCAAATTCAGCAAGTCCATCCATAACAGTTCGAGGATTTTTAGATCCTGGATTAGCAGATGTGACAGACTGATCAGCTTGAGGAGACAAATTCCCATCATGAATCTTATCAACTGCTTCTCTAATTATTTGGGAAGAATCAGAATGTACTTGAGTCATGAGAAACTGAGACCCAAAAGAATCATCAGACTTCGATAAACGGTTCATTTCAGCCTGCTCCCTGGGGATTCTCTCTGAATGAAACACTCGTTGAGGAATCACAGATGGCTCAAGGAAGCTAAAGTCATTTGGTTCAGCCTCAGAACCACCAGCGCCAGATGTAAAAGGCCCACTGGATGTATAAAAGTGGTCATCTTCAACATTCTTTCTCCCTTCACTTGCAACTTCAGGGGTCACTAAATTTTTTGCAGGCAATGAAGATGAGCCAAAGTCTGGCACTGAAATGGTAACAGACGCTCCCTCAGTAGAAATATGGTTTGCAACAGAACTGTCATATGCATTTGAAGGGACACTGTAATCTTTCTCTGACATCCAAACTTTTTCAGTTTCACTGATCTTAGGGAGGGATGCATCTCTTTTCATTTTTGGCTCCTTTATTGGTGGAACTTTGTCTAGAGACTGCACTTTTTCAGGTTCATTTATTTTTGGGGCGGAGCTATCTCTTTTTAGTTTCACCTCTTTAATAGATACTTCTGGATCTTGAACTTGAAAGCCCATTTCAACTAAACCCACCTGAGGGCTCACATGCCCATGGACCGGCACCGAAACTAAATTCTCTCCGGGAATCACATAGTTAGAGGGTTGAGAACCATAACCATACTGCAATGGAGGAGACAAAGGAACATTACTCTTCCCATCTATCTGGGGAGTGGAAGACAACTGCTGGCTAGCTTCTCCATAAGGCATTTTTTGTTCTAAATATGGTTGTGAACCAGATTCATAAGTGCTAGATGAACTCACCAAAACTGGTTGAGAAGCTTGAAGGGTTGGTGAAGGTACATGAGAAGTTTGGACTGAAGATGAAGGTGCGTGAGAAGATTGGACTGTTGATGCAGGTGCATGAGAAGATTGGACTGTTGATGCAGGTGCGTTAGAAGATAGGACTGCTGATGAGGATGCACTTGGTGTCAAAGAAGCAGAACTAGTAGTAGCTGCTTCAGCCACAGTCCGACTAGCCTCCCTTACAACATTCAAACGAAGTAGTTCATCCAAATTGTTCTCAGAAGCACTTGCTGCAATTGAGTTTTTTCTAGATCCTAGGTCCATGCCATTCACGGCAACAACATAATGCATCTCAGAATCACCCTCTACACTCCCCAAGCCATATTGAGAATCCTCCAAATCACTACAAGAGAAAAGGAATATCCTGGGTTTCTGCAGTCCTCCATCTTCTAGCACATTACATTCCTCCATCATGTTCTGCAGATCCTCATCACAAGATACAGAGACCAATGCATCAAGATCCTCCCCAGGCAACTGATATTTTATCATATGGGCTTGGTTATAAATTGCTAACATTTTTTGAACAAACCCTTGAAAGGAAATATCCCTACTTAATCGAATCATACGTGTTTCCCCCCCAACATATCTAAGTTTCCTATCACGGGGACGTGGTAAAATTTTACCACCAAAACTGCAGAGGAACTTCACCTTAGCTGATGAGCTGAGTGAAGCATTTCTGGATGCATAGCCTTGATGTCCCTGACTAATTTCATTTCTTGAAGAGGATTGAGAAATTGATCGCATGGAATCATAGTAACTCTTGTCTTCATGCACAGAAGGGGCCTTTCTCTCAATCTCCTGGGGACGGGGGTTTTCTACTGTGTTAAGCATAGAGATATCATAGCCACTTTCCGAACCTGTATGAGAAATTCCCATAATGCTTTTTATATCCATATAAAGAGGTCCACTGCTAGGATCACCATAAGCATTCTGAACAAAATGTTGCCTGAGATTTACCCTTTCCCGCATAAATTCCAGAGCAAACTCCTCACCTGTTTGAATAGAGTAATTCAAAACTGGTCTAGCTCCCACCGACATAGTATAATCAGGAGGTCGGATGTTAGTATTTATATTACTAGATGGATCATGAAAAAATCTCTGGTTTGCAGCCTCAAGGGTTTCATTTCCAGCTTTGATATTATTGTATCGAATTTGTTCATGGTTCTCCTGTTGATCCATTATGGCTTTTCCTATATTTCTCTCCATTTAGATAAAACTTTCAAGGAAAAAACACCAAGGCAATATGCCATGATTATCACACATGCAATATCAGCACATGCATTCTGCCATAGCCAACAGCAAAGTTCGCATTCCAAAGACCTTAACTTGAACCTGAAAGATTGTACGGGCATTCACCATTAGTTATCGAGAGAATAGCACACAACTGAATTCAATCTTTAGAATATCAAATCAAAGACAAATTTTGATAATGACACTTTCCCCGCTAACACATTTCAACCGAATCATACACAAAAGAACAAAGCAGTAATTGTAATGCATCTTATGCAAATCTAGAACCTTAAACATGAAATCTAAATAGCGCTTCAAATTCCAATATAAACATGCAAGGGGACTGGTGCATGTCCCATGAAAATGCTTAAATCAATCCACAAAGCGTGATCCAAACAATGGCAAATCCAATTTGAAAACCGATTTACTTAAATCGGTGATAAAAACAACTTAACTTATTTATGAGGTTGAAATGGTAACATCGAAATTAAGTGCAGTGAGGGAATGCAATCTAGTCGGACCCGAAAAAGACTACAAAATATTAAAAAAAATCGAACTCAACATATCACTCCACTGAACACAACACTGTAAAGAGAGAGATCGAACACTGTAAAGAGAGAGTAGGGAAACGCTAAATATGGGTACAAATAAAACCCAAAATTCATCACAAAATCGAAGTTCAAATTAGAATCGGAACGAAACCCGTGAACAGATTGAGCGCAATAATCTTCACTATAGCCTCACGCTAATTCATTTTCTGTTTTGTTTTTATTAAAAAAGAGAGAGAGAGAGAGAGTATACGTACCTGAATAAAAGGGGAAAGCTGTGAAATCTAAAGCAAAGTGAGATTAGGGAGCCGTCTCTCTTTCTCCCCCTATTATTTTTTTTCTTCTTTTCTTCTTTTTCTTTTCTCATGTGTCGCTTTTATTTTTTTTCTTTTGTACTCTTCTATATCTCTAAATTTTGCGCGTTTACGACTTTTTTGACATGGAAATTATATTTTGGTTGTATTTAATAAGGCGTTTTTTATTTGGATTAATATCTTATACACTGGCGGTGGAAATTAAGACGCTTGTGTAAAAAAAAATTCACAAGCGCTTGTGAAAAAAAAATCAAAACTACTACACTTATACCCCTAAATTTTAAACCCTAAACGGAGTCTCTAACCTCTAAAATTAAGACGCTTGTGTAAAAAAAATCCACAAGCGCTTGTGAAAAAAAATCAAAACTACTACACTTATACCCCTAAATTTTAAACCCTAAACGGAGTCTCTAACCCCTAAAATTAAGACGCTTGTGTAAAAAAAATCCACAAGCGTTTGTGTATAGAACAATTACCCTATTTGGATTAATATCCTATACACTAGCGGTGGAAATTTTTTATTTCCACAAGCGCCTCAATTATAGGGTTTAGGGTTAGGGCTTAGGGTTTAGAGTTTAGGGGTTTTAATGTAAATGTTTAGAATTTATGGTTCATGTTTAGAATTTAGGGTTAGAATTTAGGGTTTAGAGTTAGGGTTTAGTTTTAGGGTAATATGTGTAGGGATTTAGGTTTTAACCTATAAACCCTAAATTTTAACCCTAATCCCAAAATTTTATCAACAATCCCTAAATTCAAAACTACTACACTTATACCCCTAAATTTTAAACCCTAAATAGAGTCTCTAACCCCTAAAATTAAGACGCTTGTGTAAAAAAAAATCCATAAGCGCTTGTGTATAGAACAATTACCCTTTTTATTTAAAATTAAAGGTTTGAATTGATTTTAGAGATTTAATGCACTTCCTTTTGAAGACTAATGCTATTTTCTTGATAAATAAAAAATTGTAATATTAGATTATAATTTTGTGGAACGATCGTTGATCGCATAGAATTTTTAGTCGATATTTTTTTTATTATAATTTTGTCAGTAGTCACGTAAGGGTAGATCCTCATTCGATTTATGGTTGTTTGTGGGTAGCGAACGTTTTGTCTTATGATTTGAATCGCTCACCACTCCTTTTTCATCCATTATGAGTCTCGATTGGATAGAGACAAAGAGATTCAGGAAGTTTTTGAATTTTGATGGTATGTTTATCTCTATATATAAGTTTTTTCACTTTTTTTTGTTTATGGGTCGTAAAAATTTTGGGTAGATTAGTCATGTTATTTTTCTTCTTGGATGCATTATAATTGTGATAGTTCTATAGTTATAATAAAAATTCAGTAGCCATATTTAAAAATATATATATATATATAATACTTTTTGAATTAAAGAATTGAATATAAGAGTTGTAAAGTCTCTTTTATTTTTATCAATTTAAAAAATCTAAATAAGCTAAATTTGATAACTAATAAAATTTTAAAAATAATTTTATAAGTAAAAAAATTATACACATAAATTGAATAATTAATAAAATTATATTAAAAAATTAGTATATACATTTAAATTTAATAATTAATATAATTATATTAAAAAATAATTTCATAAATAAAAAATATTGATATTTTTTTTTGATCAAATTGCAAAGCTTCATTACCATAAATCAAAGTCAACACAAATGAGGGACTCAAGGCTCAAAGATAGAGGGCAACCAAATACCCACTTATAAGCTGGTCCACATAGCTTAAACCGAAACAAAGGAAACAAAGCAAAATAAAAATAGGGAAAGAAACCCTAACAACAAAGTCGGCACAACGGCCAACGAAAGGTTTTGTGGCCATCACAACAGCAAAATGGTCAATGAAAAAACCGCCATAACACCATTAAGGAAGGCTTATATAATTCAATCGATCTCCTTCAACATTTCTAGTAACTTAGAAGATAAATTCGGGAGAGCTCCTTGCTCGGAGATGATTGCTTGAACCTTAAGGTTCTCAGTTTGCATCACCGGTTGACCACCAGCAGAAACATCGACGACTGAACAGTGTAGCAACAACGCTCCAAGGGACGGTAAAAACCGCCAGTGAACAACAACCAAATATGTGAAAAAGCACAAGGGGCATATGAGGATCATGACAAAGGAGAAAGCAAGGTGAGAAAATGAGGCTTTAAGGGTGGTCGGTCATTAACAGACAGCTTCGACAGAGAACTTTGGAGAAGAGAGATACACTCCTTATCCTCAATTCTTTTTGTGTCCAACAAAAATTTGTCACCTTCAAAATCGCCGAGACTTTAGTGGATGACCAAAATAACGTCGGGAGACTCGATCTCCATCAAACGACAAATGATTCAAACAAACGAGGGCCATGGTCGGAAAAAGTAAACAAAAAATTTAAAGAAAAAGGAAAAACAAGGCAAAGAGAGTGACAGGTGGAAGAAACCACCTGAAAAATATGGGGCCATTGAGAGAAGAAACTCTCCTCTGGACAGCAAGCTGAAGGGACAACGACACTAGGTTTAGAGAGAAAAGAGAAGTTTAACCTCAAAATATTGATAATTAATAAGTTATTCAAACGAATATTAAATATAATTATGTTCTTATACATCTTTTGCTAGTCAACCAACTAAAACAATAAGCTAGTCAACCAGTTAATGCAATCCGCTATCAACTAATGTAATTTGTTATATGCTATCCACTAATTGTTAATTTTTTTTTATCTAATTTAACATAAAACGTCTACAATTTGATCCTCACGAGCGGGTGACAGCGTGAAAAGCACGAAATAGTGATTGTGCGTGTTACTATTGGTGGTGTGGGTAGGGATGAGCATTTCACTCGGACCCGACAAGTTCTGACCCGATCGGATCAATTTTTTTTATAAAAAATATCATGTTCGAATTAAGTCATATTTTTATTAAGTGTGAGGTTGGGTTCGAGTGAAAAATATACAATCCGATTCTGGGACATCACTTTTTCCCTTGTATTTTGAGAAATATTTGTAATAATATCCCATCTTTATTTTTTTATAATTAGTTAGGTCATTAGAATTAATTTTTTATTTACAATTTCATCCCTAAAATTATTTTTATTTACAATTAAGTCGCTAAAATGAAAAGTAGTATTAAGGAGGATCAAACCTACGTCTTTTGGTTTGAAAGACACAACAACTAACTACTGAGCTAAGTTTAATTCCTGGCTGTACTTTAACATGTAACTTATTTCTATTTGTGAAAATCAAAGGAAAGCGACATAATAATTATAAGAGGAATTGAACCTATAAACTTAAAGGGGAACTAGGAAACTCAACCATTGAACCAAACCATCCTGGCCCTGGCCCTGCGTATGTAACGTAAGTCAATGACAATATATTATACAACAAGTACATTTACATTTAATGGGGTGTTAAGCACGCACCCTAAACTCCCTATAACTAAAAAGGAGAGCAACAAAACAAACTCCACAAAATTGCCAAATTCTAAAGCAAATTGATCTTCTATCCTTGTTCCAATTTTCTTTCCTTCTACTCTACAGTTATTTCTAGTATAGTCGTAAGCCTTGGCTTTCTATATCTCCTAAGAAGTAAAGAAGAGCAAACCACGCTAACAGAAGAAAGAGCCATACAGGCACCAGCTGCCCACGGTGGCAACTTAATCCCCAATGAAGGATACAAAACCCCTGCAGCTATCGGAATCGCAATCACATTGTACCCCATTGCAAATACATAGTTCCACCTTATACGGCTAAATGTTTTCCTCGAGATATCAATCGCTGTGATCACATCTTCTAAGTTATTTCTCATCAAAACATAGTCTGCTGCTTCTATAGCAATATCGGTCCCCGCCCCAATTGCCATACCAACATCTGCAGCTGCCAGAGCAGGCGAATCATTGATCCCATCACCCACCATAGCAACAATGCTTCCATCTTTCTGGAATGATCGTACCACATCTGCTTTTCCCGCTGGCATTACCTCTGCTCTAACATCATGAATGCCCACCTGTCCATAACAAAAATACGTTTTCTTCAATCTACAGTCTGCATCGACTCTACTCATGTGATCTTATTATTGGTATGACCAGATTAGATGAGTTTTCAACTTACATCCAACCAATACAGATGCACAACCGATGCAATATCGAACATTGTATTTGAGTAAGCAGTATTTCAACAGAAGCCCATAAAAGACAATGCAATGCATAAGTATGTATGTATGTATGTAGTATACAAACCTCCCTGGCAACAGCCTGAGCTGTCCTCCAATTATCCCCAGTAACCATGACAGGTATGACACCCATTTTCCCTAGGCCTTCTACAACCACAGCAGCTTCTCTCTTCAATGGATCTGCTACTCCCAAAACTCCAATCACATTACCATCATAGGCTACAAGTATTCCCGTCCTGGCACTCTCTTCCAAATCAACTACAAATTTTTCTACATGGGTAGGAATGCTAACTCCGCTTTCCGTAAGCAGCTTCCGATTACCAACCTATTCACAAGTACCATGTTTGATAAGAGTAATAAAGACAATTTCTCAAGCCTCAATTTATAAAATAGTTGCGACCAAGCACTCACAAGTACTCGTTTTCCGTCAATAGAACATTGAATTCCTCTTCCTGGCACAGCAGAGAACTCTGCAACATCAAGAAGCCATGCAGAAACGGGGGATCCCTTGCTGCTGTTTTGGGCATCTTCGGTTAGCGAATTTTCATCAAAGAAATGGAAGTGGCGTGCATATTCAACTATTGCTTTGGCCAATGGGTGTTCACTGCTAGCCTAAGGAATGAGAATAAGAGGGGAAATTCAATGACTATAAAAATGCATTAAAAAAGAGGCATGAGCATGACTACTCTGCCATTCAATGCAAGTCTGTATTATAGATTTGCTCTTTTTATTGTTAAATTCCCCTTTTGGGACTTGAAACCAGAAATGGCATAATAAACATACACACACACACACAGAAACCTTATTTTGAAACTAGTCAGGCTGTTGGAAATTACCTCTGCAGAAGCCACCAGCGTAAGGAATTCTCCACGATCCATCTCTGAGAAAACTTTTGCAGTTGTGACCTTAGCTTTACCCTGGGTTAAAGTTCCAGTCTTGTCAAATATAACATACTTGACCTTCTGAGCTCTTTCCAGCGCATCTCCTCCTTTTATCAACACGCCATTATTAGCTCCAACCCCTGTAGCAACCATGACAGCAGTTGGAGTAGCCAAGCCAAGAGCACAAGGACATGCAATTACCACCACAGATATTGAAAACATAAGGGCAAAAACAAAGTAATTGCCATTTTCTGGTAGCCACTGCTCTGGGTAGGCTCCAGCAACTCCACCAACATACCTGCAATCAATCAACAAAAGTACTCAATATTAGATGGAGGTCACACATTTTATATCACAAACGGAAAATATAACAAAATAAGCCGTTCACATCTTACCATCCCAACCATGTGATCAAGGACAACGTAACAATGGCAGGAACAAAGATGCTTGCTACCTGCAAGCCGCAAAAACCTAGCATTAAGGACTAAACCCAACACACAAGCAAGATAACAAAATTGCCTGTAAAAAAATGCTTCCACCAATTTAAAGTAGTGACCTCATAGATGCTACAACTTTGCACATAAATGTTTAAAATATAGTAAAAAATAAGTCTAAGGGTGTTAATTTAATAAGGGAACCTCCAATATTTTTGGGTTGGACTTTGTCCCAGCCACTCCAAACTTAAACCATAAATGATTTGATATTTTTCAGTTGAAGCTAATTAAAAAAAATTATAGGCTCTAATCACCATTTGATAATTAATACGACCAAAACGAAGAAATTAGTAGTTTACTGCAGCTACTTTTCCCAGTTTCTCCAACAACAAAAATTCTCCCACTATCTCCCCACACTTCTAAAATGTTAATTTTTTCAATTTCATATTCTAACAAAAAAATTAATTAATTTAGAGATAGATTCCATCCATGTAAATGGATGACATTAGGATAGTATACTGATAATATAGAACAGATTTAGAAACCCATGAGCTGATTCAAAGAGTAACATTCAAACATTTCATACATTCAGGCGGCAATCAATCAATATTACTATCTAATCAACCACGAAGTAGTTTTAAAATAATCATTTTAGAGCCAGGTAAACATGCATTGTATTTTCTTCCGGACACCAAAAATCAAATTTCCATACGAAAAACTTACAAAATCAGCAAACTTCTGGATAGGAGCTTTGGACATCTGGGCCGTCTCAACCAAACTAATTATCTGGCTCAAAACTGCTTCAGAACCAACTTTGGTGGCCTTTATGTGAAGAGCACCATGTAAATTAATTGTTCCTCCAATAACCAGTGAATCAACCTCTTTTGAGACAGGTACAGATTCACCAGTTACCATGCTCTCATTTACATAACTCGAACCCCATACAACAATACCATCAGCAGGAAGCTTTGCACCAGGAAGAACTTTTAATGTATCACCAGGCTGAATTAACAAAGCATCAATTTCCCTTTCTCCAATAATGTTTCCAACTGCAGAAAGAACAAATAGAAAGCACCCAATCCTTCAATTTCATTTCTGGCACTAAATTTGATTGAATTTAAAACCATATATATAATACTATCAATTATCTGAATAAGACCTGATGGCATGAATAACAAAAGTAAAGTCCTAGATACACTTCAAACAGCATTTACCAAAACGAAGAAAAGTTTAAGAAACCCATACCATTGTCCTTAAGCACCAACAATGCAGTAGCAGGTGCAAGTTCTACTAGCTTCTTGATAGCATCTGATGTTTTCCCTTTCGCAAGACATTCCAAATACTTTCCCAATAATACAAATGTTATCAGCATGGAACTTGTTTCAAAGTATGTTGGTGACCAAAGCCCAGTTACTGCACCATAAAGAAGCGCACCAACAGAGTAGAAATAAGAAGCTGAAGTACCCAATGCAACCAAAACATCCATGTTAGTTGAACCATTTCGAAGAGCTCTGCCAGCTCCAATGTAGAAACGCTTCCCGATAACAAATTGAACAACACTAACTAATGCCCATTTCAACCAATCACCCATTAAGAAAGGTCCACATCTCCAAAGCAAGAAGGCATCCAACAACCGTATATGGGGACAAACTACTCGAATTAGAAAGACTGGAATCTGGATCAAAACAGGCCAACAATTAGTTCAAAACAAATACAAGAGAGGGGAACCAACTGACAATTTTCACCATGCATTGCATTACGTGGACAAAATTTTGAGTGGCAAGATTCCAGAAAAATGCTACGGTTTGGAGGCCACAAGGCAAATGTTCTTATGCTTCAATGTAAAAGGTTATATGGTTTCAAACACAGATTCTTATAGTCTATCCCCTTTAGCTTCTTGAAGGCCTATATTCAAGAGGAAAAATAAATGCTACAACATATCTCAAAACTAGACTACTAGTAAAGAAGAGATGTAAAGAAATACTCACACTGAGAAACAAACTGGAAGTAAAAAGCTGGAACATAATTCTGATCTCTTCCACATCTTTAGAAGTCATTCTTGCATATGGGTTCATAACATGCAGTTTGAACTTCCCTTTACCTCCTCCTTCAATTCCATCAACCAAGGATCTTGAACTGACAACTACAGGATCAAAAAGAACTTCAAGTTCTCCAGAAGTTCTATCAAAACGAAATTGTCGAACCCCTTTAAAGCTGCTAAGTATGCCTTCCAGAAGATGTACATCTACCTCATGAAATACACCAGAAACCCCAAGTATGATTTTATCCTGCTCACTACTCTGAACAAGTGAGGCTTCAAAACCAGCATCTTCGATTGCATTGACTATATCATCTTTACTAATTACTGTAGGATCATATTCAACTTCCCCTAATGAAGTGGCTAAGGCAACAACAGCCCTACTAACACCGGGAAGATCTCTCAAAATGCCTTCAACGGAGTTGACACAGGCTGCACAGGTCATACCTCTAATTGTAAACTGCCCAACAAGCATTCCACGTGGCTTCGTTCCAATATTGCTGGGTTCAGGCAGAATCTCAGCCTCAAACCCTGCATCTTCAATGGCGTTCTTTATGTCTTCATCCTGAATTTCAAGGAAGTATTAGAGATCATTTGATTCACAAAAGCTCCACTTTCAAAGTACATACATTTGACTCAAGCACATGCACTCATTAAGATCGAGAAACTAATAATTTACACACTGCAAATGGGTGTAGCATAGCGATCATGAATTAACCATCGACTTAAAGTCAGATATCGTTATCATTCCCTCCAAGTATTTACTATAGCCACGGATAAGAAACAGTAAAATCAGACTTTATAAAATACTTGTACAGATAATTAATCAACATGGCAGTGAAAATTAAAGCTCGGAAAAGCTCCAAGCCAAAGACCAAACATTACTAGAGCGAAAGGGTGGAAATAAGATTACACATTAAGATCAACTGAAGCACGTGAATAAAGAGGGTAACGTGTCGGCTTCACCGGACATTAATTAAGCTAATTTTCACTAATTAAACGAACCCAGGACCATAACCTAAAGTCAAAATCCAAAGTCAACCAAGAAATAAAAGAAAATAAATAAAATCTATCTAATTATGCAAACCCAACAAACTTAATTAAAAGCAAAAAGAAAAAGGTAAGGTAACGGCAGCAACCTTAACCAAATTAGGATCAAAAAGAACATCAGCACGGTTCTGCAACAAAGCCACGGATGCTCTATAAACCCCATTGATGCTCTTCAAAGCACCCTCCACGGAATTGGAGCAGGCGGTACACGTCATCCCCGTTACCTTGACCTGAATTCTCCGCATACTACCTTCATCTATACTTGCCAACTTATAATCTCCTGCATCGTACGAATCTAGAAGTCGCGTACCTTCCTCAATGTCGACGGGATCGTCAGCGCGTACCAGCGAGGAATAAGACGATCTCCTGCCGCCGGCCGCCTGCGACGTCAGTTGCAGGTCCGTCGTGCTCGGCGACATTAGAGTACAGAAGAAAGCAGAAGATAGATGATAAAGCAAAGAGAAAAACCAGAAGATACAGAGAAAATCAGGGGGAGTAAAAGGAAATCTGTGTGTATTTATAGAAAGAGAATAAAAAATTAAAAAATATGAGAGAGGGAGATAGAAAGTGTGTTTGGAGAGATTTCCGAGGGAGATGGTGGAGACGGCAATTTTTCAACTACAAAGTTTGGGTTGGCTGGATCAATGGCTTCCTGCAGTACCCAATTTGCCCCTGCCATTTACGTGGATTTACAGTTAGACCGCTTTTTGTACTTGCGGAAAGCCGGAAACTGTACAGCTTGTACTACACAACAGGGTGTGGGGGGCTGCCATTGATTCTTCACCTAATCATCGTTTTGTTTTTGTTAACCTCTAACGTGTGTGATACACAGACACTGGTGCTCGAACTCGAGTCACTTAAACGATGAACATCATCTTTTGGACCTTTGCTACTGAGACACAAGGATTGAGCTTTCAACAATATTTGATTATTACTCATTTATATTTCAACAATACAATACTATGTTTTTAAAGAAAGAACTGTTTAATCTTACTTGTGAAATAAAAAATATCTATTATGACGCAACTCTCTGGAAACCCTAGCCTTAACCCATTTGAAAACCTTAGCGGCCGCCCACCGGAAAGTTCCGAACCCGTGGTGGTAGCACCGGCGTTAGAACGATCCGCGTCTCCACTCCATGATGATCTGCAAAGGCAGGTTAAAAAAGGGCGCAACGAGGAGCAGTCATCGCTGGAAAACCAGGCTCCTGTACAGCGGGTGGAAGGGGTTATCGTAGATGCCCCCATGCAGGATTCGACCCCGGCAGATGAGGGGGGGCAGCGGGGGGAAGAACCCGCTCGGCATGCAGCAGGGAGGAAGCCCTCATTTCGCGACATCATGATGGGGGAGAATTCTCAACAGAACTCTAGGGGATCGTTGAGCGAATTGGATGTGATTGTGGGTGAGTCGGACGTTAGGGTTATGTTGGATGGACCGTTACCGGAGATTCGATTCTCGGATAGAGTACATGCGGCAATCGATGAAAAGCTGGCTTTTTCGTTAGTGGTGCGATTGTTAGGTAAATCTATTGGGTATCGGGCTCTCCTCAATCGCATAGAAGCGCTATGGAACCCTAAAGGTGAGATTTGCCTTGTCGACTTGGATAACGATTACTACCTGGTCCGGTTTGCTAGTGAATAGGACTATAATGCCGTATTGAGTGGTGGACCGTGGGTTATCTATGGAAGCTACTTAACGGTACAACCATGGAGCCGCTCCTTCTCGACGTCGAAAGGGTATCCTTCGCGGATCATGGTGTGGGTAAGGTTACCAGGTTTACCCTACCGTTATTATACAAAAAGCCTATTTCGTTCTATTGCAGCTTTGTTGGGGCAAGTTGTACGAATTGACTACAATACTACGGAATGGAAGAGGGGTCGTTTTGCAAGATTAGCCATAGTGGTTGACCTTGATAAACCACTCATTCCGGGATTGATCATAGATGGGCGTCGCCAAACTGTGGAGTATGAGGGACTTCCCGCTATTTGCTTCGGATGTGGGAAGTATGGCCACTCAATGGATGTTTGTGGACAGGAGCTGCAGTCTGATAGGGTTGAGGCGGTTCAAAATGCTGCCCCCGAAAGCCCGGAGGAGCTTTATGGACCTTGGATGCAAGTCACAAACCTTCGACGGAAAGGAGGGATACGACGACGGCCCATCGTAAGGGTGGGGATGCCTCGATGAGAAGTAGGATGGATGCTGGATCTCGATTTGATGTACTTGCTGGAGGTTCGCCAGAGGAATTGGAAACTGCTGGTGCAAGATGCATGGCACCACTGCCCATACCTGATGTGCCTGTTGTGCAGGAGCAGCCTGCTGGTCCAATGTCCTCCGCGCTGGCAGTAAACACCCCAGCGGGAACAATGGCCTCGTTAACGGCTAGTGAGGGTCAGTGTGTTGCGGGGCAAGTGGAATCTGGAGGTGAGGTACACCGTAATGGTGCAGGGGGAGTTGTGGTTGGGTTGGACGCTGGGGATACGGTGGATGCTGAAGTACAGGAGGTGGTTGCACCAGTGGAAGCTGCTAATGTGGCAGCACCGGCTAGGGTGATACATGTGCCTACGACCCTACCTAAAGATAAACATGTAGCGGTGCAAGTAGGTCACTAGGATCGCAGACCTGTGCTGAAGGACCAAAACGGTCGTAGCTCCCTAACGCTAAACAGAACTACTCAATCGAAGGGGTCGACAAAGGCATTAGCGGCGAGTAAGGGATCAGCTCGTAGGGGGCTGAAGACGAAGAAAAAAGATGATCGCGTTTCTAGTTCCGATTGGATCCAGGACATATCGTCAGAATTAAATCGTGCGGCTGCGGGTGTGGGTACGCAGGTCCGTATCAGTAAAGGGCAGGGAACATCGACCAGTAATGTTCAATGGAGAGAAAACCTTACTTTCGCTAAGGTGAATGATCCTGCTTTGCAGAATTGAGGGTTTGGCTACTTACTCATCATTATTTTAATGATTAAGTTAATGTTTTGGAATGTACAAGGAGCGTTGGACTCCGAATTTAATCGTTACTTCCAGCTGTTTGTTAGGTCTCATAAACCTGAGGTAGTTGCAATAATGGAACCTCGTATCAGTGGTTCAAAGGCGGATGATTTCATTCGGCGATCGGGTTTTACGTCGTCCTTTAGAGTTGAGGCGACGGGTTTTTCTGGTGGAATTTGGGTCCTTTGGAAGGATAATGTACAAGTTGATATTATTGTTGTCTCAGACCAATTTATACATGCTATATGTGCTGACACCTCGGGTAATAATCGTTTCCACATCACTTTTGTGTATGCAAGTCCTACTAGGTGTATCAGACAGGGGGTTTGGGCGCAGCTTCAGGCGTTGGAACCTCCGAATTTGAGTCCATGGGTACTTGGCGGTGATTTTAACGTAATTGGTAACCCCTCGGAGAGAAGTGGTGGATCTCAAGCCCGCTCCGGCGTTTGTACGCGGTTTACGGACTTTCTCTTTGACACTGGGCTACTTGATATGGGCTTTCATGGACCGATGTTTACATGGCGTAGGGGGAATTTGGCACAACGGTTGGACCGTTGCTTATGTAGTTCAAATTGGTATTCTTATTTTCCTTCCTCGGAGGTCTACCATTTGCAGCGACTTGGGTCGGATCATCGACCGGTTCTTTTGGTTACGGATATGGTGCATCATGCGTCTAGCAATACACGTCCATTCCGGTATATCCATGCATGGAGCGAACACCCGGATTTTGCCAACCTTGTGCAACGGTCATGGGATGGTTCACGTATAGTGGTGGAAAACATTTCGAATTTCTGTGAGGAAAGTCGGGCGTGGAATTGGAATGTCTTTGGTCATATAGGCAAGCGGAAATGTTTATTACTTGCTCGAATCTGGGGTGTGGAGAAAGCGTTGGAGAATTCGAGTTCGGATTTTCTGATTTCTCTTGAGAAAGATCTTAAGTTAAAATTGGCGCGAGTTCTCGATCAAGAGGAGAGCCTTTGGCACCAAAAATCACGAGCCACGCGGATTGAAAAAGGTGATCACAATACGCGATATTTCCATGCTGCCACCCTAGCGAAGAGACGTCGCAATACTGTCCGTGTTCTTAAGGACAATGTTGGGCAGTGGTACGATGATGAGGAGAGGCTCAAGACCTTTGCGGTTGAATTTTTTGAGAACCTGTACACAAGTGAACCCCGTGTTGGCTCCATGGGTCCGATGGGGAAGTTCCATAGTTTTCGGATGGAGAAGATGCGGACGATGGTGGCTGAGGTGACAATGGAAGAGGTGCGAGAGGTGGTTTTTAGTATGCCACCACTTAAAGCGCCGGGATGTGATGGGCTGCCGGTAGCGTTCTTCCAACATAATTGGAAGGTTGTGGGTGATTCGGTGTACCGCATGGTTCGTACCTTCTTCGATACAGGTACATTGGATCCTTCAATCAACCATACTTTACTTGTTTTAATTCCTAAAGTGGAGAGGCCTACATTGATGAGCCAATTCCGACCTATAAGTTTGTGTACCGTGATGTATAAAATAATCACGCGGTTACTTGTTTGTCGTCTTAAACCTTTCCTCCCGAAATGGATAGCCCCTACACAAGCAAGTTTTGTACCTGGGAGAAGCATTATAGACAATATAGTAGTGGCGCAAGAGGTAATGCATTCAATGAATCTGAAAACTGGTAAGAAAGCCTGGATGACCATTAAAGTTGATCTCAAGAAGGCGTACGATCGGCTTGAATGGGACTTCATCGAGGAAACCTTAGTTGACGTAGGTTTACCGGATAAAATTGTTTCTCTCATTATGATTTGTATTCGATCGGCTTCAATGCAAATTATATGGAATGGTGAGCTTACAGGGCGCTTTCAACCATCCCGTGGGATTAGACAAGGCGATCCCTTGTCGCCATACATCTTTGTCTTGTGCATGGAAAAATTATCGCAGAGCATTTCTGAAGCGGTAGATGTTGGTGATTGGAAACAAATTCGTCTTGCTCGAATTGGCCCAGGACTCTCCCATTTATTCTTTGCCGATGACTTAGTCTTATTCGCGGAAGCATCCGCCCATCAAATGGGCATTATTAGGGACATCTTGTCAAAATTTTGCCAATGGTGTGGGCACCGGGTTAGTGTTGCTAAAACACAAATATGCTTCTCTAAGAACATTGCTGCTGATCTTCGAGACTATATTGCTCAGGAGTTTGGGTTTACCGTCGTTTCGGATCTTGGAAAGTACCTTGGGGTACCTCTCCTCCACTCTAGAGTCACAAAGGCAACGTATGCTTACCTTCTTGACATGGTTCAAAAGAGGCTGTCGGGTTGGGCAGCGAAGGCCCTAACACTTGCTGGTCGCATTACCCTTGCGAAGGCAGTACTCCAGGCGATACCTGTGTATACCATGCAATCAACTTGGTTACCAAAAGGGCTTTGCAATGACATTGAGCGTCTTATCCGTAGGTTCGTATGGGGTGTAAGCAATAACACTAGTGCGGTTCCTTTGATAAAATGGGAGGTTATGAAGCAACCGATGGATCGTGGTGGATTGGGATTTCGCGATATGGGCAAACAGAATTCCGCCTTTTTGATGAAGCTAGGGTTCCAATTAATATGTGATGAGGACAGCTTATGGGTCAAAATCCTAAAGGCCATATATCGATGGGTTGGTGTGATGCCGTTGCATCTTCGAAGGACACGGTGCTCACGTGTGTGGAAGGGATTATCGAGTATTTGGAATGAAGTACGTCGTGGCATTTGCTAGAATGTCCGTGATGGATTACTCACAGACTTTTGGCACGATACTTGGTTGGACGGTGAAGGCTCTCTTGCCGCGGCTTGCTTGCATCCGCTTGTTATGAGGCCAACCTCAGTCGCTGGAATGGTCACTGCCGCTGGGGAGTGGGACTGGCAGATCCTTGCCCAACTATTACCGGAAAGGGTGTTATTGAAGATGGCAGCGGTACCTCCACCTAATGTTCACCTTGGGGATGATAATCCAGCTTGGTGATGGGAGACGTCGAGGCGTTTTAGCACTAAGTCGGCTTATCAAGCATTGCTACCTAGTCAAGGGGAAGCGGATAGGAATGTATGGAAGGTTATTTGGTCGCTGAACGTCCCCAAACGGGTGCAAACCTTATTATGGCTCATGGCGCATGAACGGCTTCTCACGAATATGGAGAGGGTTCGTCGATACATTGCAACGTCTCCCCTCTGCAACTTTTGCGGAGTGGCTGAGGAAGACATTGATCATGTCCTACGGAAATGTAAACGCGCAGAGGAGGTTTGGATGAATCTGGTGCATGTGCAGGATAGGAACATGTTCAGGGTTGCCCCCTTTCGGGAATGGATGCTTGGGAATTTGACTTCGAACGCAGTTGGGATGCAACATAATGAGCCATGGGGGTGGTTTTCGCCACGACATGTTGGCTCCTTTGGAAAGACCGCTGCAGCCGCATCTTTGATGCGAACTATGTGGGAAAACACAACATGGATGTGCAGTGTCGGCTTCTTGCGGCTGAATTTGCTCAAGTGTGCTGTAATGATCGGAGAAGACAGCGGGAGGATAGGCCGGTGGTTAACTGGAGTTGCCCACCTCCTGGTTGGATTAAAGCCAACTCAGATGGTGCGGCGAATCAGTCTAGTGGACGGGCATCAGTTGGTGGTGTGCTGCGCTCGTGTGTTGGACATTGGATACTAGGCTTCTTTCGCAAAATAGGAAGCTGTACGGCTTTGATATCGGAACTTTAGGGCATCCATGATGTATTGTTACATGCCTGGAGGCTTGGATTCCGACGAGTGGAGGTGGAATCGGATAGCTTGGAAGCTATCCGGATAGTGACGAAGGCATCTACAGATTTGCATGGCCATGGCTTGGTTGCGACAATCCTATTGATGCTCGATTGGGATTGGGAGATACGATTTCGCCATATTCAACGTGAAGGAAACATGGTTGCTGACGCGCTCGCTTCCTTGGGGCAACGGACCACAGTTCAGGAGCAATCCTTCATGGATCCTCCGGAGTTTATTAGACCTCTCTTAGAGGTGGATCTACATAGCTAGCTTCTTTCATTATTCTGTATTACCGAAAAAAAGAAAGAACTGTAAATAACGGAATTAACCGCTTTGTCTTTTTTTCAGTGCTGTTTATTTTATTTTTGTCTAATTTTATGGCTTGCGGTGACATTAGTATTAGTGTTGGTTGTCCACCTTCGTTCACCTTTTTTTATTTATTTACTTTGTTGTTTTGATTTAGTCATTTTAATTCAATAATATGTTTTTGTGACATGCTTTCCTCTATCTTTTGGTACGTATTTTCTACCTCTTGGTATGTTTTTCTGCCTCTTAGCACATTTTTTGTTATTTATTTTTCTTTCAGTGTTGGATTTGACGTCGTCACGACTGATCAAGATGATATTTTTTTAATTATCTTGTTGATCCCCTGTTTTGGACCCTCGAGCTGGATCTAGATGCAAGTTTAGTCGTCGATCTTGTTCGCAATTGAATTGTGTTAATAAACGTGTTGTTAATGTGCCCTAGTTCTGTAATATGCATTTTTAATGTTGTTTGTTGATGGTTTTTACCTTCTCCGTCAAGCTTGAGTGATGTTTTGTATCTACTTTGTTTTGAGTCTTTGAATTAGATTTTTACCTTTTCTTTCTTTAGTCCTGCTTATGTTCTATATACATTAATTTTCGTGTTTTTAAGAATATGTCCGGATCAAGTTTTTTGTAAACTTTCATTCTAAATTTTTTTATTAATAAAATTGACTACTCATATTCCAAATAAAGAAAAAACAGTAACATATAATACATGCAAGAGATCAATTATATGAATTAATGTAATGATCACTTGCATGTTTACCCCTTTCAATTAATCAATTAAAAGACATTTTATATTAGGATAATTAAGTTATTATATGTTATTTTCTTCATACATCTACTTTTTAATTTAAAATTAATCGAGAGATTATTGAATATATGCATAAAAAGGTAAAATATTTAGGATGATGATATTTTAATGTTTAAGTTAATAATAATAATATATATATATATATATATATATATAAATAAGAATCTGTGGTATCTATTCAATTCAAAAATTATGGTCCTGGCCCAACTCTTGAATCCTTGAAATTTAGTGGTCGGGTACTAAATTCAGAATTTATTTTTAAATGAAAAAAATATCAAGTTCTTTTTGTATGAGGCCAACAGGTTAACAAGTCGAGTACTGTAGGTCGAATACTTTTTAGCACCCTTGATATAAAGAACATTGTGTTTTTTTGTTACCCCGATTCTTTAGAGTTTTGCTCTGATTAATCTGGATTGACCTGCGTCGCACGTGACTTTTACTGGGTGAATCTTTCGGTAGAGACTTTCTCAAAATCTAATTAAATAATACTAAGTTGTTTACCACTTGACCAATCCAATTAGTAACTATATTTCTTTTTAGTATATAAATAACGTGTATCAACTGATTCAAAATTTATTTTGTTACAATACTTATGCGTTTTGACCATTAAAATTATATTGGATTAACAATTCCTTTGTTTGTAAAATCAAGGCCTAAATTTAATGGAACGTGAGTCATATTATTTTAGCATTAATTTTTTTTAAGTAAATCATTACACATTTTCTTAATTAATGTGAATGTTGGTAAAACTAGGGGTGGGAGGTTTGCTGTGGGCAGCTTTTCTCACAAAAGACGATAGTAGACATGTATGGACGATGCCTTTTTTGGTTTGGTCAACCTATGGACGATGTGTATATACTGTTACGTTCTAGAAGAAATCGCATCACTTGTTTTAATAGGAAAAACTAGTATTGTTTTAATAGAAATTGGTTATTAAAAGTAGTACTAGGCATTAGATCGAGTTGAGTCAAAAGAAATTTGAATTATTCAAGTTTATTAGTTTTATTTTAGAATTCAAGCTTTATTTGAATTTTTTTGAATCAAGTCGAGTTTTCAAGTTTCTGTACAAATTTAATTGTAATTATTTATAATGTTATAATTCATATTGATTCAATTTAAACGACTTTCTATATTCATATACCATATATATATCTTCATATTTCACATGTGATATACATTATATATCAGATATAATTGACAGACTCGACGTGAACTTGAAAATTGATCCACTAATTACTGAAAATTTTGAGTTATTCGAATTTCCATTTTATAACTAAAAACTTTATTTGAAATTTTTTCGAGTCGCGGTTATGAAATTACGAGTCAAGTTTTTTTCGCGTTAAGTCGAATAATTTGATCTTTTCAAGTTGAGTCTAGTTTTGCTCACCCTTACTTAGAAGTTCATTGCGAGCCAAAGAAGCAATTTTTAACCACAATAAAATAGAGGGCTAAACCTTAATGTAACATGTAGGTTCAAAAGTAGGCATTTTGAAAACTCAACAAGTGTCTTAGTGAAAAAGTAGATAATATTCATCATATGAGATACGAGTTCAAATCGTTTTGTCTACAAGGTATGTGTGCATTGTCAAAGGGTTAAGAATATGTATGAACAGATACACTAACTTGTAACCACCTTTATACTATTAAAAAATTAGACATCTTGAGGCTAAAATATTCATGGATAGGGATGAAATGGGTTCAATTCAAATTTTGATTTGCTTGTCTTGGAAAATTTTCAGCTTGTCTTAAAGATGATATAGATTTGGAATGTTAATGAAGCTGTGGACACATGGTTGAACAGCAACATCAGATCAGATGGGAAAAACCCTACTTTCACTTTAAATGCATCCATCTGTTTTCTCCAACATTGGCTTTGCCTTGGGCTAAAAGTAATACTAATCTTCAAGCGTACGCACGCACGGGCCGGAAAAAGCTACGCAACTGCCATGTCTCCTCCCTACCAACTTGTCGGTCTCTTAACTAATAGTATTATATAAACATTGTAACATGGCGGAGGAATTAGGCACGGTTAGTAATTTGATATGCGGAAAATTAAACAATGTAATAACTAACATAAAATAAGACACACAAAAAAACGAAATTTAACGTGGTTTGACTTTATCTACTTCTACATATGAGAGAGATGAATAATCCACTATTAATGTAAAGAACACGAAGAGTACAAATATATGGTATTTCATATAATCAAACAACTCGGTATATATATATATATATATATATATATCTTAGAACCAAGTGTATCAAAACACTCTTACCAACGACCCTACAATACCCATCTCTACAACATATCCGCTATAATTGCAGAGATCCTAAAAGTGGTTATATCTCTCCAAATTAATCATCTCTCATAATTCTTAAGGTTAAACCATAATCTATAGTTATAAACTCAAATACTTGGTCACTAAGAAAATTTATTCAATAAAGTCTCTTACATTATAGATATTTGCTTATTAAAGTAAATTCTAATTACTAAGTAATTTTTAACCACTAAAATTACAATAATATTTAACTTAATTACCGATTAGAATTTAAGTAAAACTATAACAAATAATTAATAACCCAGCCAAACCTAAGATTCTATTTTTAAGCTACTTTTTAAATAGATTTAAAAAAAAGGGAATAGTGGAGAAAAAAGTGTAACGAACAGGAATTGTTACAGGTAATGGGAATTCTCTCTTGCTTTGAATTAAAGATAAAATAAGCTTTAGTTTGGCTTTGTTTCTGATTAAGACGGATTATCCATTTAACTAAAGATGATTTGGTCAGGCACCACCCCCGTTTTCTATATGATTATAATTGTTCATTTGTAACAAAATTAGAAAGTGATATGCCAACTGCTATTTGGTTCACCTCAATTTATTAATAAAAATGTTCCATGCAAATTTAATGCCAAAAATTATATGTTAAATAATAATATTCACCATTCCATTTTTAACTTCAGTGGCTACTAAACACGTTGTTGTTGTTGTTTTACTTTGGAGGATCAAATTATAAATTTCTCGAGATTAAAGTAGTTTTTTAAATATTATTTTTAAGTCCAACAACATTGATAATCTAAAAAAAATGTAGCAGAAGGAGCTGAGCGACTGAGCGTCTGCCTGTCCTTCGCCTTTCCCTGCTACTAAGTTTTTCTTTTTGGGTTGTTGTCTCCAACGGATTTTTCTAGTATGCGGCCGCCTAATATACGGCTAAGAAACGGTGTTATTGGAAACATTATAAGATATATAATGTATCCGGTAAAGCGTTACCGAATATATTGATATTAAATGATGTATCCCGTAAAAAACATGAAAAAAATGAAAAAAAATGAAAAAAATGGTAACCGGAAAATTTAAGTTCTCGGTCAAAGATAACAAAATCGGTAAAATTACCTATTTTATTGATCCGAATATCAATATATTCGGTAGTGCTTACCTATTTTGTTATTAAAGTTTAAGCTGATGGGGCCTTCGAAAGTATTTATACTTTTTTAAAAGTATCTATACTTTTTTAAAAAAGATAACAAAATCGGTAAAATTACCTATTTTATTGATCCAAATATCAATATATTCGGTAGCGCTTACCTATTTTGTCATTAAAGTTTAAGCTGATGGGGCCTTCAAAAGTATCTATACTTTTTTAAAAGTATCCATACTTATTTTGTTGATAAGAGTATCAACATATTCGGTAATATTAAAGTATCGATACTTTTTGTTGATACTTTTTTAAAAGTATCGATACTTTCGAGCCACATTGCAACCGGTTACATTGCTTTTTAAAAAAGTATCGATACTTTTAAAAAAATATGGATACTTTCGAAGTATCAACAAAATAGGTAATTTTACCGAATATGTTGATACTCTTATCAACAAAATAGGTAATTCTACCGAATATGTTGATACTCTTATCAACAAAATAGATAATTTTACCGAATATGTTGATACTCTTATCAATAAAATAGATAATTTTACCGAATATATTATGTTTACCGGTTATCTTTCTAACCGATTACGTTATATATTAGTCGTATATTAACCGCCTTACCGCAAAATTACCCGTCCCCAACGCCCGTTGGAGGGCAAATGGTTGTTGGTCACAAGCTGAAAAATTTTATTGCCACCAAACGTCCATTTGAGCACTAAAATAAATAGGCGAACACTCGTTAGAAATTAAATCATTAATTATTTGAAGTTATTATAACCGGCAAACGGGCATTAAAGACAACAAATTCCATATGATTTGTGAACCAATTTAAGAATATTTTTATCAAAATAATTGTAAACATTTTATATTATGAAATACAAGAGGGGTGAAGTTAGACACAACCTTTCCCTTCTCCCAAGTGTTTCATATGACTTATGAAATAATTTAATAAGGGGTAGGATCTAGTTACATGGTGTAAATTTTTTTAAGTTTTACACGTTTTTTAAATTGTTGTATTGGAGAAACGGATGGATGATATTAACAGTAGAATATGTGAAATTATCACTTGGGAAAAAAGTAAAGAGTTAATCAGAGCCATCAATTTTCCTCATTCAACGATCCAAAAATGTATAAAACTTAAATAATTTTACACTATATAAATTGATCATAATCAATTTAATAATATTCCTTTTTCAAAATAATTATAAATTTTTCGTTGAATAAGTTTAAAGTGATTAAAATGTAGTAACTGATTATACTTTTTCTTAATCTATAAATACATTTCAATAATCGATTGTTTGAAAACTCTAAGGTAATTGACATTGTAGAAGATGGTTTACTCATAGATAGGACAATGCAAAATATTTGAAAAATCGAAACCGAATATAAAATCTGAAAATAATTATATAAAAAATTCAGTGAATCAAATTGATGAATTTGGTTTCGGGTATTTTTTAAGGATTTATATCCAATACACTAGCGGTCACAAGCGCCTTAGTTTTAGGGTTTAAAGACTTAGTTTAGGATGTAGAGTTTAGGGGTCTAGGTGTATGTGTTTAGAATTTAAGGGTAATGTTTAGAATTTAGGGGTTAGGGTTAGGATTTAGGGTTTAAAGGTTAAGGGTTATGTCTTAGTGTAATATGTTGAGGGTTTAGGTTTTAACGTATAAACCTTAAATTCTAACCCTAAACCCTAAATTCTATTCACAATCTTTAAATTCTAAACTACTAAACTTAAACCCCTAAACCCTAAATTCTATTCACAATCTTTAAATTCTAAACTACTAAACTTAAACCCCTAAACCCTACACCTTAAATTGAGTCCCTAAACTCTAAAATTAAGGTGCTTGTGGAAAATTTTAATTTCCACCACCAGTGTATCAAATAATTATTTTAAAAAAAAGTTATTTTAGTTCACGGTTTATAATTCTAGACAAAATTGGTCATATGATCAAACCGATTATAAACTGCAAATTTGATACATTAAAATATCATACATAATATGTATTTAGTTTGTTGTTTTCTTTCCTGCTGCGAGGTACCGATTGTTGTTTTGTGCTCCTACTGTTTTATGGAGTCTAAAATACGACAATTTAATTTAAGGTTAAAAGATGATAAATTTTAATATTTGTTCAAACAATTTAAAATATTATACTTTTTATAATATTTTAAGGTCTTTTTATAACAAGTTTCAAAATTTTCTCAAAAAAACACCAATAAAAAATGTTTTAAACAAAGCCATGTTTCAAAATTTGTAAAAAAAACTACGAAAAAACCAATTTAAAATATTAACCTAAAATGTTATCAAAAGTTTAACATTTTAGATTTTTAAATAAATTTTAAAACTTGTTATTTTTTAAATCATACCTTTGACCTGCTATACCACAGTCTCTCCCTTATAGGTTGCTACCCACCGATAAAGGTGGCAAACATGTCATTTCGGTTCGAGTTATTTCGGGTTTGAGTACTTTTGGTTTGAGCCTAGTTTAGTTTTTAGTTCATGTTTATGGTGATTTTAGTTCGGCTACCGGGTCAATACGTCAGGTCAGTTAATTTTCGGTTCGGTTAATTTTTGGGTCAATTGATTTCGGGTTATGTCAATATCAGGTTAATAGGATATCGATTGGTTTTCAGGCCAAATTAGGTTTTTTCACCCTATATATCTTTATATAGCATGCATAATTGACTTTTTGGTGAGTTGTGCGACATTTCACATTTTATCTTTATTTATTTATTTATTTATTTATTTATTTTAATATATGTTATTTATTTCGGATTGCCTTCTGTTCGAGTTACTTTCAGTTTGAGTGAAATTAATTCGATTTTATTTGGTTCGGTTGAAAATCAGTTTGTGTTCATTTGGTTTGAATCTATTTTCGGTTCAACCGAAATTTGATTTGGTTCAATTTATTTCTAGTTGAATTTAATGTTTCGGATTAATCGATTCGGTTCTCGAGTCTCGAGTCTCGAGTCAAGGTTACCATGTCTACCTAGTGCTCATTTTTTGTTGATGTCGACTAGTTGTTGCTATTTAATTAGTTTAAATCTGGAGAAAACAATTATAGTCAGGTGATAAGAGTTTTCTCGCATGCTTCCTCATTTCTTTTAAGTTTTGAGTTCTAAACTCAGCAGGAGCATATCTTTCCCCTTTTTTCTAGATCGTGGGATTAATTCCAAGCATAAACAGTCCCATTCCTTTGTTAAAAAGGGTAAACTACATAAATGGTCACCAAATTTTTAGGGTAGATTTATTTTGGTCACGTTATTTTTAAAGTATTCAATAAGATCACTCAATTTTTAATTCGCATTCGATAAGGTCACCCAATTTTTAATTCGCATTCGATACAATCCCTCCCGTTAACTCAGTTAAAGTTCATGCTTTTCCTTAATAAAAAAGGGTAAACTACATCAATCATCACCCAACTTTCTTCTCACTCCTATTTTGGTCACTAAAGTTTAACAATTTAATAAATTAACTTTCCAATTGTTCATATTTTGGCCACTCTCAAATGACATGGTTATACAAATAGAAATTTTCGATTAATTTTTTTTATTTAAAAATTCGAGTAATGATTTTTTTAATTTTCTTATTAAGTTTACCATATTTGATATTTTAATAAGCAAAGTAAAAAAAATATTACTTGAAGAAAATAATTCAATTAATCGGCCAATAGATTATCTGATTTAATTAGTATATAAGATCGAGAATTGAATAATATGAATTTAACAATTAACCAAAATAATTTTTAAGGACTAATCGAACCCGATTTCGGTACTAAAATAAAACAATTTATTTTTAGAATATTATCGATCGGTTCGATTAATCCTTAAAAATTATTTTGGTTAAAAATGTGTACCGAAATCGGGTTCGATTAATCTTTTAAAAAATCCGGGTAATAATTTTTTTAACCAAAATAATTTTTAAGGACTAATCAAACTCGATTTCGGTACCAAAATAAAGTAATTTATTTTTTTTCCGAAATCGGGTTCGATTAATCTTTAAAAATTATTTTAAAAATTTGTACCGAAATCGGGTTCGATTAATCTTTTAAAAAATATGGGTAATGATTTTTAACCAAAATAGTTTTTTAGTATTATTCGAACCCGATTTCAGTACTAAAATAAAATAATTTTTTTTTAATTTTTTTTACTGAAATCAGGTTCGGTTAATCCATAAAAATTATTTTAAAAATTTGTATCGAAATCGGGTTCGTTTAATCTTTTAAAAAATCCGGGTAATGATTTTTTAACCAAAATATTTTTAAGGATTAATCGAACTCGATTTCGGTACAAAATTTTAAAATATATTATTTTATTTTTGTATCGAATCGGGTTCAATTGGTCTTAAAAATTATTTTGGTTAATTGCTAAATTCAGATTATTTAATTCTCGACCTTATATTGTACCAATTAAATCGGATAATTGATTAATCAGTTAATTGGAATATTTGATTCGAGTAATATTTTTTAGTTAGCTTATTAAAATATCAAATATGGTAAATTTAATAAACAAAGTAAAAAAAAATCATTACTTGGATTTTTTAAAAGATTAATCGAATTTTTCTATTTGTATAACCATGTCATTTTAGAGAGGCCAAAATATGAACAATTCGAAAGTTAATTTATTAAATTGTTAAACTCTAGTGACCAAAATAGGAGTGAGAAAAAAGTGGGGTGATGATTGATGTAGTTTACCCATTTATTTTATTAAGGAAAAACATGAACTTTAACGGAGTTAACGGGAGGGACCGTATCAAATACGATTTAAAAATTGGGTGACCTTATCGAATGCGAATTAAAAGTTGGGTGATCTTATCGAATATTTTAAAAGTAAGGTGACCAAAATAAATCTACCTTAAAAATTCGGTGACCATTTATGTAGTTTACCCTAGAAAAGTTTAAATCTGATTTATAGTAAAAATTCATATTCGGCACTGTGTTTAATATTTTTAAGTTTCAAAACTTCTACCATGTTATTAAATTTGATGAATAGTTTAAGTCGAAATAATACATAAAGCCATATAAGATCCAAAGGAGATGGAAGCAACGCGCCCCACGCGCGCCTAAATTTTCCCCTCTTTCGACCTAGTCGCCGTGAAGCCTCATCTGAAGGTGCGATTCCTCAGCCCCGTGGGTGAGATCAAGTCCAGTGACGTGGGTTGGAGCTGTCCCCCGTCCTGCGTCTATCCGCCGCCGGACGTCAGAGTGAACGACCCAGCTGTGATTTGCTTCAGGGGTGATCCCGTGGAAAGGAGTGGATTCGTTAGGCTGCTTCTCGGAGGGGCCTTCTCATCTGAACGGTGGGTGTTGGACCCGTGTTCTCCTATATGCGGTTGCCGGTACCTGAAGCTTCTCATCGGCTGCGACGGAATAGTGTCTTTCCACAGGTTTTCCGATTCCTTTATCACCCCTGCCTGTCTGTCTATCTCCGTTTCTGGTTACTCGCTCCTCTTCTTTCCCGTATTTTCCCCGCATCTGGTGGCTTAATCCCATTCTTCCCCCGCTCTTGCCCCTGCTTCTGGTGGACTTTCCCCGTTTTTTTTCTTTTGGTTTTGCTTGCTGGATCATATTGGACTTGCCTTGTTTGTTCGTGAGAACGGCCTTGCCGCTTTCTGGTTTGTCTCTCTGGTCTTTGGGTTGCTGACAGGTTCTTTCTACGGAGGTTTCTCGGGTAGTAATCAGTGTGGAAGGGAGGAGTATTTTTTTGCTGTTCTGCAATGGCAGTACTAGCTTGGAATGTGCGTGGGTTGGGAACAAAGGAAACTGTTAGGGCACTCCGGGACTCAGTTTTCAAAATCAAACCGACAATCGTCTTCCTAAGCGAAACAAAGCAGAAAAAAACTTATTTGGAGAAGATTAGAATGAAGATGAAAATGGAAAATGCCTTCTACGTCGATCCACGGGGGATTGCGGGAGACCTAGCACTATGGTGGATAGCTGAAGTTAACATTAATATTTTGCGCTTTGACAGCTGCTACATTGACACAGAGATCTCCCTACAGGATGGCGAATCTTGGTTCAATACCTTCATTTATGGTCCTCCGTACCGCGAGGAGTGGAAGGCGTTTTGGGAAGGTCTATCAAGTTTCAGAGAGCCCGGTCAGGACAAGTGGGTTATCATGGGTGACTCTAATGTGGTAGTAAGACAAGAGGAAAAAGAAGGTGGGAATCCAGTGAACTCAAATGATTCTCTATGGTACGAGGAGTTTGTCAATACCTCAGGCCTTATTGAAATGCCTATCAAAGGAGGGAAATTTACCTGGTTTAACCAGAGAAGCGGGGAGCAATCCATTCTTGAAAAACTTGATCGCATTTTATGCTCTGCGGAATGGAGTCTAAACTTCCCCAAGGCGCTTGGCATAATGGAAGTAGCTATTGCTTCTGATCACGCCCCAATTGTTCTGTTCATAGCGGGTCTCCCCAAGGCACATAGAAAGGAGTTCAAGTTCGAGACAAAATGGTTGCTGGATGAGGAATGCTCTCAAACCATATCAAAAGGCTGGAATATCTCCTTGGGAGAAAGAATGTGTTCCAGATTCAGAAGAAAGATTCGCAACACTAGATCAGCTCTTCTGAAGTGGAACAAAGATAAAATGAAAGCAAAACATGAACAAAAGCAAAGGATAATGAACAGACTCTCAGAGCTCCAAGGTAGAAAACTCACTGAAGCGGAGCTGGAGGAATTTAAAGGGCTCCAAAGACAGATCGACAAAGAATGAGAGAGCGAGGAGAGATACTAGCACCAGCGCTCCAGAGTCAATTGGCTCAAATGGGGAGATAGAAACACAAAGTTTTTTCATGCTACTACCCTTCAGCATCGGAGAATGAACTCGATTGTCAAGATTAAAAAAGATGATGGAGAATGGCTGAAAGATACGACGGAAATTGCTGATAATCTTTTGCAGCATTTTCAGGCAGTGTTCACGCGGGATCCGTCGGTAAACCCTAGTCACCTCCGGGATTATATTCCCAGCCTTATCACTCGAACCATGAATGATGCTCTTAGTAAAGAAGTGGAGGAAGAAGAGATTAAAAGGGCGGTTTTTGACATGGGAGCAACAAAGGCCCCAGGACCAGATGGTTTCCCCGGATGCTTCTATCAGAATTTCTGGGACACTGTGAAAACTGATTTAATCGATATGGTGACCAATTTCTTCAGAAATGGAGAGCTGGATCCGGATTTGAACAAAATTAATATAGTGCTCATCCCGAAAAAGCCAAACCCCACCGAGGTTTCACAGCTAAGACCCATCAGCTTATGTAATTTTTCAGTGAAGGTCATTACCAAAATTTTGGCCTCTCGACTAAAGCCTATACTCCCGGAGATCATCCCACAACACCAATCAGCTTTCGTAAAAGGAAGATCAATCCATGATAACATCATTCTGGCCAATGAAGCTTTCCACGCTATAAAGCGAACAAGGAAAGGAAAAACAGGCAAAATGGCCTTGAAAATAGATCTGGAAAAAGCTTATGACAAAGTTGACTGGGAAGTCCTGCGTTTTGTCATGGAGAAGATGGGCTTTTGCGAGTGGTGGATCAATAGGGTCATGATATGCATCACTACAGTGTCTTTCTCTCTTGTGTTGAATGGCGAACGCATGGGGGATTTCAAAGCGGGTAGAGGACTGAGACAGGGAGACCCATTATCTCCCTTTCTTTTTACTCTCATTTCTAGCATTCTATCGTGGATAATTGAAAAGGAAAGTAATGAGCAGAATTTCCAGGGACTCAGAATAAAACGAAGCTGCCCAATTCTTAGCCATCTTCTGTTTGCTGATGATTGCCTTGTTTTCTCAGATGCCAATACCGCGAACTGTGAAGGCATTTTAAATATTCTCCGGGTATTCCAATCAGCTACAGGTTAGACGGTAAGCACAAAAAAATCGTCTGTTTACTTCTCCCCTAACATGAGTAACGGGAAAAAGGACCACCTCACAAATGTGCTGGGCTTTCGGCCAATGGAGGAAGATGCTTGATACCTTGGGCTCCCTTCCTTCTGGGGAAGGAGTAAGAAAAAAGCTCTGGCCTATATAAAAGAACGTGTTCAGAACCGGCTGAAGGGGTGGAAAGCTAGATTTTTAAACAACGTCGGGAAAGAAGTCCTTATCAAAGCTGTGGCTCAAGCCATCCCTACCTATGTGATGCAATGTTTCCTCCTTCCGGTTACTTTATGTGATGAAATCAGCTCAATGATCGCTAAGTTTTGGTGGAACACCAGCGCTGAAAAGGAGAGAAGTATTCATTGGATGAACTGGCGAGATCTCTGTAGACCGAAGGAAAAGGGAGGTATGGGTTTTCGCGATCTGCGAATGTTCAACAAGGCCCTGGTCACCAAGCTTACATGGAAGATGATTAAAGAACCTGAATCCCTCCTATCTAAGGTTCTTCGGGGAATCTACGTCCCAAATGGCAACATCCTCGACATTCCTAAATGCTCAAACCCATCTTGGGCATGGTCAGGGATTCGCGAGGGGATTAAAATTATAAAGAATGGAGCTCTTTGGAGAGTCGGTAATAGAAGAAGTATTTCTACCTAGTTCGATAACTGGGTACCTCTGCTCCAGAACTACAAACCAGCAACTGATAACCCAGCACTAGTTTCAACACTCTCGGTAAGCTCCCTGCTAAACACAGATCAAAGGACGTGGAACGAACAGAAGATCTACAGTATTTTTTCTCCGGAGGAGGCTGAAGCGATCATGAAAGTTCCGATTGGGGGCCCTGACATACAAGATTCCTTCATCTGGGTCGGAAATAAGAATGGAGAATACACGGCAAAATCAGGGTACCGGTTTCTGGAGGAAAAATCGCTATCTTCTGCCACTCCGTCTTCAAGCGATGATCCCAGGACTAAGAAGGAACTATGGAATTCTGTTTGGAAGCTTGAAGTCCCCTCCAAAATCAGATCCTTTCTTTGGCGATTATGTCATAACATTGCGCCGTCAAAGAGTGCTTTGAAAGGACGGATGCATGGCCTGTTAAGAGAACCAGATCTGTGTTCCAGGTGTGGATGTCTGGGGGAATCGGTGGAACATATCTTATTCTTTTGTCCGTTTGCTCAAGCAGTTTGGAAAGCGTCCAACTTCAGCTACTCGCCTTTGGATAGAGGCTTTCCGGGTTTCCCCAAGTGGTGGATCAAGATAAATGAGCTTAAAGCCTCCCCACTATTCGGAGACGGACATGAGCATATCGCCTTCCTTCTTTGGTCTATCTGGAAATCAAGGAACAAGCTGCTCTTCGAAGGAAGAAAGAACTCCCCCTTGGAAGTGTGGCTGAGAGCTGAGTACCACTTCACTGAGTTTTCCCAAACTGCGAGTAAAAAAGAGGTCGGCAAACAAAGCTGTGTAAAGGAAGCAATGAGATGGGTTCCACCGCCACTTGGCACGGTAAAAGTGAACTGTGACGCGACTTTTGATAGGAATACTGGGAAGGGCTCCCTCGCTGCAATTGTCAGGGATAGTTCAGGATCCCTCCTTATTGGTTTCTCCGAACCTTGTTTTGCACCGAGCGTGTCAGTGGCGGAAGCCCTCGCCATCAGAATGGGAATTTCAATGGCGAAAAGCTATGGCTACAACAATATCATTGTTGAAGCGGACAACTGAGCAGTAATCCAAAGAATAAACTCAAAGTCTACAGCTTGCTGGGAGACTTCAGCGATCGAGGATGATATCAAGAGGACAACACTTTCCCTCTTATATTGTTGCTTCGAATTTGCACCTAGGGTGTGTAATCAGGCAGCCGATTGGCTCGCCAAGTTTGCAAAAAATCAGCTGGGTCCGATGTTGTGGACCCCTGATATTTTCCCCCGGAACTTTTCATGTAACCTTCTTTTCGTTAATATAAGTTTATTTGGTCAAAAAAAATTATTAAATTTGATATTTTTAATAATTAAAATTAAAAGAAAAACATTACTTTAACTAAATCCAACTGAAATATCCCAATTATCCAACCAATTAATTAATTTAAAATTGAAAATTAAACAACTCAAAGTAAATTACTAACCATTTTACTGTTAGATACGAATACGATATTCCATTTTCAATGACACTGTTCCTTCCCCCCTCTCAGGCTCAGCAAAGTATTTATTTACTTACATTAACATTAGCAAAGTCCTCATCCCCGACCAAACTAAAACACAGAGATCTAAGCAAAACAAAAGCAGTATTATCCTCCCCTCTTGTTTTGAATCCCTGGTGGTGCCCAAAGAGACAAATTAAGAATGAGGGAACCAACCATGGCGGTGGCCGTTGACGACGGTAATGCTGCTGCTGCTGCTGCTGGTGATGGATCAGCTCTCCCTCCACCGACATCTTCACCGCCGCAAGCGCTAATCGAGAGGCTCAAGGACTACGGCCAGGAACACGTTTTCGCCCTCTGGGACGAGCTTTCCCCTCAAGAACGCCTCCTCCTTGTCAACGATATCCAGGTCACCTCTTTCTAGATCTTTAACACCCCCTACAATTCCGTATTCAAACGGTTCCGAGTATTCAATTTAGCTTCTAAATCTGGTAACTTTTGGTTCTGAATTAATAATTCAACTTCGGTCTGTATACTTCAGAGTTTGGATCTCTCGAGAACAGATCGGATCATTCGTTGCTCTCTTCGATCTCAAGGTGCGTGTATATGTATATAAATCCTCAGATTGCACTCTTTTCTAATCCCCTGTATTTGAGTTATATTTTTAATATGATTTTGTTTCTGGGGGGCTTTTAGGACTGCCGGTGGCAGCAATAGAGCCAGTTCCCGAGAGTTGCGTGTCATCTGTAGAGGAGAGAACGATGGAGGAAAGGGAAAGGTGGTGGAAGATGGGATTGAAGGCTATATCGGAAGGCAAATTGGCTGTTTTGCTTCTCTCTGGTGGCCAGGTATATTATCTAATATCCTTCTCCGTTGTTGTTTTTATCTTTTAGAATGTAGATTCATAGATTTATTACATATGTTAACTGTCTCTTATAACAGGATACGAGTTAATGATGTGGGTCTTCATTTTGCTTCTTCTTGATCTAGATTTTATGCATCACCTAGAAAGATTTAATGATGCTGTTACCTCTGGTTCTTGGCCATAATTTTGGAATGATGTTACTTTAGAATGGTTCCCCAATTAGACATTTTTTATAACCTTATTAATGTAAAAAAGCTGGGCCCATACACTCTTAAAGGTTGGTATGATGTTGCTTTGGTGGATGTCTAGTAATGATAATTAGTGATAAAGGCATAGAAAGTGGATGCTTCAATATGTTTCTGCAAATAATAATTGTTTAGTTAAAAAAGATGCTTTACTAAATTCTATACTCTTTCATTTCTGAAAAAGGAATCTAAATCTGCCTTTTGAACTATACACCCAAATTATCCAAATAAATAAATAAGATATCCTGTCAAGTAACTGAACTATTCCTCAAATTTCTGATTCTTTGTTTTATATCATGATTGAAATGTGCTGCAGGGGACTCGGCTTGGAAGTTCAGACCCCAAGGGATGTTTCAGTGAGTACTTTTTACTTATTGTTGGCATGGTTTTGAAAATCTTATGCTGCATCCAAGTTTCTTTGGATGATGCTTTTCACTTAATATTTGGTGTTGAACAGGACATGATCAGGGAATGTCCTTTATGGAACTTAAAACAGTTATCTGTGTTTAATGCTCTCCTATCTCACTTTCCTATGTTGCCAAACTCTGCGGATCTGTGATTATTATTTAATTCTAAGCCATACCACAAACTTATATAAAATTGAGGATGATAAGGTTCTTGAAAAGTGTTAAGTGTTATGGATAATTAATCAGACAGATTTTTAAAGTAAGCATTTTTATAAATTACAAAGCAAAGGAGGATGCAATAAACATTTTTTTTTGGGTTCAAGATGTAATGAACCTGTTGGATAATTAATTATTGTTTGAACAGCTTTAGTTGTTTGTTAGGCTGTAGCCTGTACGTTATTACTTGGAATTTGTTGTTTATATTTATAATTTTTTGTATTTTGATTTTAGACATTGGACTTCCTTCTGGGAAGTCACTTTTTCAACTGCAAGCTGAGAGGATTTTGTGTGTACAAAAACTAGCCGTACAAGCCATGAATGAGGGTAAACTTCCCTATCTGCTCTACATGATTCTTTTATGCTTGTATGTTATCCTGTTAATTTGATATCTGCAGGTTCAGCAGGCTCAGTGACAATACACTGGTACATAATGACAAGCCCATTTACCGATGATGCAACACGCAAGTTCTTTGAGAGTCATAAATACTTTGGTCTTGAAGCAGATCAAGTAAGATCATTTCTGATTCTCTGGTTTCCTTGTGGTTTATCTTTTGTTAATTTTACCAACTTCATTCTGGTCATATTTCAGGTTACCTTTTTCCAGCAAGGCACCAGACCTTGTATTTCAAAGGATGGCAGATATATCATGGAGACTCCATTCAAGGTGTGGTTTCTTTTGTGAATGAGCTTGAATTTAGAGTGACACGTCCTTTTGGTTAGTAAAGTTCAATTTACAATTAAGGCCTAATTTATGATTTGGCCCCTGAACTACACCCATTTTCCTACTTTGGTATCTAACCTGTATTTTGGCCCACTTTGGTACCTAAACTATTAATCCGTTTCTGTTTACTCTAACGTTTAAGAAAAAACTGACAATGCCAGCCAATAAAAACGTGACATGTGGTAGACAACGTTATCCATGACTAGATAAGTAAACACGTGGCGCGTTGTTATTGACTAACATTGCCTTTTCTTTTAATGCTGTTACTTTTTGGGATAAACTGAGACGGAATAAGAGTTTATGTACCAAAGTGGGCCAAGAAAAGATCTAGGTATTAAAATGGGAAAATGGATATTATTATGAACAAATCTTATAATTAGCAATCTTAGTAGTGCATATTGTCTTAGAAATTTCAGAGCATTTTTAAGAGGTGTCAAAGTCCTTAAACTGGTCTACTTGCAATATAACTTATTTGCATCAGATGCTAATGAATATTATCATAGCATCACAACTTCACTTTTGGGTTGAGTATTTTTATAAATGGATGTTGGTTTCTGAAATGCTAAGTAAAATTTGCCTGTCTGTAAGCTTTAGGGGGTAAAAAGTTCTTTTGATATTAATACTTAAAGGTTTTTCATTTGGCTGACTATGATATTATTTTGTTTCACTATTTGCTTCCTGTTCTAAGTAGAAAGAATTTTCAACTTTGGTTTTTATATGAGTAAAATTTTCTAAGCCAGGTAGCAAAGTCTCCAGATGGGAATGGAGGAGTATATTCAGGTATTTTAAAATTAATGCAAAAATAGGCAGTCTTTGCTGTTTAACTAGAAAAGTGTCCTGGTTCCTTCTATTATATGAATTTAATTGGATTCCTAATTTTTTTTTCAGCTCTGAAATCTTCAAGATTGTTAGAGGATATGGCCGCGAGAGGGATTAAATATGTAGATTGCTATGGTGTTGATAATGCATTGGTGAGTTTTTCTGCCTTCATTTCTTTGGTTAAAATTTTCCATGATCTTCCTTTTTGAAGAGCCAGTGTCTGGGGTTACTGCAGGTTCGTGTAGCTGATCCAACTTTCTTGGGATATTTCATTGATAAAGGTGTAGCTGCTGCGGCTAAAGTTGTGAGGAAGGTAGGTAGTGTTCTCAATTTCCAAGTATATCTGAGAATTTTAGTTGCATGAATTGCTTAATTCTTTTTTTACTATATTTTCAATATTTGAGAATGGTATTAAGCTGGATTGCAACAGTTCGTAACATTTGTTTGATCTCCGTGTTTCTAAACCATATGTTAAATGCCTGAGTTCTGCTATGTTACGATCGTGTTTTGAATTGATAGTTCAGTTCTTTAGGGTTTTAATAAACAATCTGCTTAACTTTTGTTGTTCCATAAGTCACTTTAAATAGAGATCTCAATAATTAAAGAAAGTAAATAAAGTTATATCGAACCTAAATTATATTTTAAGAGTAACAATTAACTTCTCCTAATAATAATAAATCTGTCTTTTATTAAGAGTCCTACCTAACTTATCCTAAGAATAATGAATAACTTCTTTTATAAGAGATAAGAGTCTCATGTCCATAACAATTACTCTGGAAAAAGAGCTTCTTCTCAAGCTCGAAGTCGGGATAAATTTGGTGAAAGGTCCCTTCCATTAGTAATAGTTGAAATCTTTAGGGGTTGTGCACCTCCACAAATTTATTCTCATTTATCAGCACTATTGAATAAATCTCTTAAAACTTCTTACCAGCATTCACAATTTTCAAAAATATACAGTTTCAACCCATTTAACTTTTTTTTATATAGAGTTGAAGGTTTTCTGGATCGGATTTAAAGAAAAAGATGGATTGTTGGATGAGCTTAGAAGGGGCTAATGAATAAGATAAGGAAGTGAAGTTGGTTGTGATTGCCACAATTTTTTTGAGATGGGTTTAAAAGGGTTTGGTGCATAGGACAACGAACAGAGATCGATAGAGGCTGCCATGATTAACTTCCTATATATCATAGGGTTACTAACAATTATTTTAGCCTTCCTTCACATGGTTCATCTAATAATTGGGGTTTGGTTTCAGAAATAGTTTCATGAATATATTGCAATGTACTATTTATTATTTGTTCTATCGTGTTTGCATATGCATGAGCTTCTTGCATATTTCTGCTTGCCACTTTGCCGAACATTGTTCTACCGTTGCCGAGGATTGTTGGCTTTGAATACCAATTTGTTATGATCTTGTGTTTCATATTGGTAGTTCAGATCATCAAAGGGAGACTGAAATCTTAGGACTCGCTATACAAGGACCCATATCTCTTTTTCGGGTTTTGATAAATAATCTGCTTAACTTTTATTATTCTGTGTGTCTCTTTAATTAGAGATTACAACAATTAAAGAAAGTAAATAAAGTTCTACCAAGTATAAATTATGTTTTAGGAGTCCTAAAACAATTAACTTCTCCTAATAATGATAGAACTTCCTTTATTAAGAGTTCTTCCTAACTTATCCTAAGAATAATAAAATAATCTGTACTTATCCTACAAATAATAAAATAACTTCTTTGAGCTTTCTCGGGGTCTTGCATAAGCAGAAAAAGAAAAGAAACTGGAAAATAAGATTGAATAATCTGTTTTCCAATTGAAAGCTTTTCCTTGCTAGTAAATGATGAGCAAGTTATTGATGTAGAAATTTCTCCAAATATACATATATATATATATAAGTATATATATATAGTTTATAGATAGATTATAAGCATCAAATCTTTTAAAGGCTTTTATGAGGTGTTAATTTCTCCTAATAAATGGTTTACAGGCCTATCCCCAGGAAAAGGTTGGTGTTTTTGTAAGGCGTGGTAAAGGTGGGCCTCTTACTGTTGTTGAATACAGTGAATTAGATTCATCACTGGCTTCTGCAATTAACCAGCAAACTGGACGCCTTCGCTTTTGCTGGAGTAATGTATAGCATCTATCACCAATTTTGATTAAATATTGCTTGCATTAACAAATGAAGATAAATATTGTGAGTATATCTTATGCTAATATGGCTTTATGCTTTCCAGGTGTGCTTACACATGTTTACTTTGGACTTTCTCAGCCAAGTGGCAGATGGCCTTGAGAAAGACAGCGTGTTAGTGATGTTATTCTTTCCTTTCGAGCTACATGTTTTAATCTGTTACGCCTTGTTCTGTCAATTAGTGCTGTTTCGGAGATAATTGTAATCTATTTGTCAAATGCAAAATCCATGTGCTGCTTGATTGATGCATTCCTCCTTTCTGAGTCTTTTATTGAACTGAAAACAAACATGATCAATGGTTGTTTTCTGTTTCCTTTGCACTTACTTTTAAAGGCACGATGTGGTTATTAGATCAAGCAAACTTGTGAGCCATCTTTTTCTGTCTTAAGAGTATAGTATAGTATCTGACATCACCTCTATAAATAGGATGTACCATTGCTTGTTTAGGGTTTCATACCTTCCAACTTAACCCTTTAAAGGGTGTTAATATTTATACATGTCTGCCTGCAGTTACCATGTAGCGGAGAAAAAGATTCCGTTTGTTCATGGATATACAATGGGGTTGAAACTAGAGCAGTTCGTCTTTGATGCATTTCCATACGCTCCTTCAACTGCTTTGTTTGAGGTGATCGCTTCTTCTTTCCTTTTCTTGCCTGTCTATTGGAAATGTAATAAGGATTAACATAGCGTGTACGTTTTTATGTTTCCAAATACGCAGGTATTACGAGAGGAAGAGTTTGCACCAGTGAAAAATGCCAATGGTTCAAATTATGACACTCCAGACAGTGCTAAGCTGCTTGTTCTGCGCCTACACTCACGTTGGGTAGTCGCTGCCGGTGGCTTCTTGACTCATTCAGTGCCACTATATGCAACTGGTAATTTTCATGATTGACATTGCATACAGTGATGGAGCCACTTGGTTGGTTCAATTGTTGCTTAGGTTCCTAATACATTTCCCCCTAAGCATTCATTTTTTTTTGGATTCTAAGCTTTGACATATTATACGAACCCAGGTGTGGAGGTATCACCGCTTTGTTCTTACGCCGGAGAAAACCTGGAGTCCATATGCCGTGGAAGAACATTTCACGCACCGTGCGAAATTGCATTTTAGTTTTTGACTTGATTATTATGTATCCACAGCATTGTTGATTTGTGCAGTGTACTTGGTTGAGAATATAAGACGTAGATGGTATTAGATAAGAGTGGATGGAGATGGAGATGCAAACGTAGGAAATAAAGGTTTCAGGCATGAGATTGTTATATTGTTGTGTTCATATTTCCTTATCCTGTCATACGGCACATTAAAAACATTTGTTATTGTGTTTATTAATGAACAAAATGAGGTCCTACAACTACATCAATATTCATGTCTAAATCAAATGTGTATGTTATGGTGGACAAAACAAACAATCTTGTAGAAATTCAAGCCAACCAGCATGGGAGTTTGCCATTTAAAGCTATTGGTGTAATGTTTTGCCCAAGTCTGGTTGAAAAAGATGAACAGGAAATGGCATGTAGCAAGCCTTGGGCCCATCAAAATTAGTGAACCAACAAAAACATTCCTCCTTATACATTGTTCAACGAGTAATTCCCATCAAAATATCTCAAGTCTAATATTATCTATTCATTATCCTTTTATTAAGATTTTAGAATTTACATATAATTGAAATATTTTAATCTTTTAGCATTATCATGTTTTTAAGTATAAAATATGTTATATAATTAATTTATAATTTTTTAGGATAAAAAGGCACCTCACCTACGAAAGGCGAGCACCTTCGCCTAGCGCCTCGTGCCTCCGCTCTAGGGACTTTTTACGCCTCACACCTTTTAAAACCAAGCTACTAAACAAGAGAGGAGAAAAAAATATTCCAGACTAGAACAAACAAATCTGATTCGAGACAAGTCTATTGTTCATGGTCATGGCTAACCAAAGGAAGCATCGCAGGACCATAAGATTATCGTCGTTATGCGGAGAACAGGTCCTGAAAAAGTATGTCAAGATAGACTGAGTAAACACCAATTCCAACTCACAGCTTCTTAGATGTTGCAACAACAACGATAACGACGCTTGACAAAGCATTTTTCATCAGAATTGAAAGATTGTTCAACGATAGGGTGCTACCCCAAGCAGGGGCTCCATCCCAGCCAACTGATGGTGCAGAAACTTATAAACTGCCTCGGTTGTTGTAGACGCTATGCGAACAACAACACCCATTCCCTGCAAAAACACCTTCCTCATTCCATTTTAACATACATCAACAAGATTAAACATTTTGCATAATACAAGCATGATTTCAATGCAACACATCAGCAAATACCTTAGGACCAAAGACACTGCAGGATGCAATAAAAGCTGGCCTGATGGAACAATTATCTGAATTTGTTTTAGTTGAAGGAATGTGTAATTGCTGAGACATCAACCTCTTCACATTTTCTTGAACTTGGTCTTGAACATGCTTCAGCTTTGGGCTACAAATAAGTTACTTGTGTCAGCATACATACATACACCTGAGTAAAGTAAGGGGCACACAAGTACCTACCCATAGATTATCACCATGGCGATGACTTGGTAGTCGTGCATCCGTTGCGCTATATTCCCGGGGCTATCTTGTTCTAGTACTACCTATGATTTGAAAAGGGGGAGGAGAATCAAAGAATGGAAGGGGAACACATTAAGAGAACATCACATAGATTAGCATTATAATTAGGGGAATGATGAGAATAGTACGGTGTCAAGAAATACAGGTTGATTGCCTTGAGCAAATATGGAGTTGGTGCTCCGATAAAGATCGAAATCCCATTTTTCCCCACTTTCGTGACGACCACTGGTAAACCAATCTACAATGACCAAATTCGAGTCGGACACCACCCTAAACACCTGTTTCTGAGAATATCTTGCAGTGGAAAAACATGTGACTGGATCCGGAATGACAACGAATAGAGCACCACTACCAATTCTTGCCTACAACATAGCAAAGCAAAGATTAGGCATTTCCACAACAAGAGACAAAATGTGGAATCCCTTTACATAAATATGATCTTGGTGTAAATTAGTGGTTATGCATGTGTGCATTAGCATCTCCGGTTTGGGTTTAGGGAAGGATAGTTACCTCCAAGACTTGGTCAGAAGACTTGGAGCCTAAGGACTTGTAGACCTAGACCAGATCAGAAGTGTGAAAGTAATGAATTCAGTGAAAACCCAGTAGAGCAAAGACAAAAAGATGAGACCTTTGTAGAGGATTGGGTAGTAAGAACAGCAGTGCAGGCATCTCCGACTGTAAAGTCAACTGAAATAGAATCTCCCTAACATAGAACAACGATAGACATATTCACAACATCCCAAAACAAAAGAAGATACAAAGAGTGATGAATTGATGAGTATTAATACGGAGACAATGCCACCGCCATAGGTGAGGGTGTAAATCCAGACAGCATCGGTTTCGGAAGGACCCACCTGAGGAATCAGTGGAGAAGATGAAGATGAAGAATATATAGATACAGGAATCAGGTGAGGGACAGAACCTTTGTAGGGAAAATGAGTTTAAGTGGATACTTTGAGAAGCTTCTTGTCACTGTTGATTTTCCTCTCACCTTCTCCACTACAACCTTTCCCTTCTCCATTTCTGCTTTCTGCTTTTTTCTGCCCTTCCCCTTACCACTTCCCATTTATCAAACTCTTTGGGCTGTGTTTTTAAGCTCAAAACTATTACCATAAAATTGGGTTAAGAATATAGATTTGGACAAAAAAATTAAACTTAATCGGGGTCTATTTTTTTTTAAGAATTAATATCCTATACACAGGCGGTGGAAATTGAAAGTTTCTGCACGCACCTTAGTTTTAGAATATATGGAGTTAAGTTAGGATTTAGTTTTTAAGGTGAGGATTTGGGTTTTAACCTATAAACCTTAAAATATAACTCTAGACATTAAATTGAAACAAAAATATTTATCCTTTTCTTAATTTATAATATTGTTTCTATTATTTTATTTTTATATGACATATAATTTATGTCACATAAAAATTAAATTTAATATTACTATAATAAAAAATTAAAAAAATATATTACTACTTGTATTCAGATTACTAAGAATTATTTGATTTGATGAACCAAGAATATTTGCTTTTCCCAACTCTGGGGATCTCTCGAGGTTCCGGCCAAATATAACTATTATTTTGGTGAACTTTATTCTATTATTTTGGAAGCAATAAACATACAACACAAAACTGCTCTCCAAAACCTAAATACAAACACAAGGTTTTTCAGTTGTGAAGACTAAAGCAATTGCACAACATTGCTCCCAAGTTGTTGGATCACAAGTTGAATCAATGTTTAAAGTGCCTCACATTTGTGAAAAGCAATGAAACACCATACTTGTTACAACAGTCGACAGCATCCCCGTCTCTAATGCTCCCACCCGGCTCCGCAATCACTCCAATCCCACTTTCACAAGCTTCTTCCACTGCATCTTTCCAGGCTATTATTAGGAAGGAAAAAAAAACATATTCGTTAGCAAACAGATAATATATATATAGGCCAAACAATTATGAACGTCTATTTACTTGACAACATTTTCATTATTCACTTTTATATGAGTGTGAAATATGATCTTAACAACATTAAGGAGCAAAAGCTTTTCAAGTTCGAAATTACCAAATGGGAAGAATGCATCACTAGCTAAAGCAGCTCCCTTGACATCATCTCCTGCTTTCCTCAACGCTATTCTCAAACTCTCCAGACGGTTTGGCTGTCCGCTTCCCATACCCAACATACACTTGTCCTGAGAAATAATGTCCAAGGCTCAGCAAATCTTATACCAACTTTTTTTTCACAAGACAAAAAGGGGAGATATTTATCATAAGGATCTCTAAGCCAACAAGGTTATTAAGCATTATTTTAACCGAATTTAACATCCTAGCAAAATAACAAACCTTTGCTATTACAATAGCATTGCTCTTGACATGCTTAGCACACAGCCATGCAAATTCTGCATCACAAAGCTCACTCTCTTGTGGCTTCTTCTCAGATACCACATTGAACTGGATATCTTCAGGGGTCAAGTCATCTGAATCCTGGGCCAACCAACCACCACCAACCTGTCGCAGTGACAACTTCCCTTTCTCATTCTTCTTTGCTTCAAGGATCCTCAATGTTTTCGACTTTCCACGGAGGACCTCAAGTCCCTTCTCTGTATACTTGGGAGCCACAACAATCTCATAAAACATCCGAGTTTCACCATCCGTTGGGCTTCGGAACTCTCGGATTTCCTTAGCAAGAGTCTAAACCAGAAACAGTGAGCAATCAAATTGTCAAAAAGGGTACTCTATCTTGATTTTGAAGGTAGCATACGGTTAAGATGATATCCAATGTGTGATACAAAGAAACCAAAATTGCATACAAGGATTCCAAAAGACTTATTAACTTGCCTCATCTACTTCTATGTTGAAGGCTACAATTCCTCCAAATGCACTCACTGGATCAGCTTTCACAGCAAGCCTGTACGCCTCAAGAATGTCATCACGAGAAGCTACTCCACATGGATTTGTGTGCTTTACAATCACACATGTAGGGTTTCTAAACTCAGAGACGCAATTCCAAGCAGCATCAGCATCTAAATAATTATTATACGACATTTCCTGCACCAAGATAAAAAAGAATTAAGGATATGCCATGGAATAACACAGCTTAGAACTAAATTGGAAAAGAATACAATCATAGCATTCCAATTTGCAAAAAAAACATAGTGAAAAGGAACAACAACAAAACAAGACACTCTTCAACTTAGGCAATAATATAAAATCTATCTGCATTCACATGATAAGAACCAAGAAAAAGGTATGGTCCGATTGACAAAGTCTAATATCCTGTAACCGAGTTTATCAGCAGAGCAAGCTGAATAAAAAAATAATAAAAGCAAACTACTTTCTTGGAAAAGAAAACTAGGAAGGAAAAACATGTAAGATAATTCCATAATTATCTATTGTTTTAACTTAATAACAAGAATAACTAGGTCTAGAGAATAAAAAAAATAACGTTAAGAACTAAATCACCTTCCCATGGTGTTGAACAGCTGTTGCAATACCACCGGCATTGACCTCAGACAGACTTTTGTCAACATAAAATGCAGCCTTCTGATGGGGATTTTCACCATAACGAAGTGAACTTTTGAGGGATAATGGCACCGTCAAGTTGGGAGGGAATTTATCTTCCAACAGATAAAGAATTATGTCAATCTAAATTTGTAACAATCATAGGTAGCCCTTAATAAAAAACCATTCAAAAAACGAGGTAGCGCTTAATAAAAAGTTTAATGAGTTGGTGCATTGATTCTTTTAAAAAAGAAGTATTTTCTTTTCATGCAACGGTATACTTTGTTAGCTAAGACCCAAGCTTATGGCAGGTAAAGTAGCATTCTTTTCTTCCAAGCACATTAAATGACTACTGTTTCAACTACAATGACCAAGTAGCTAAAGCATAAGAGAATACCTCCAGCAGTCTGTTTCCAGAGCCACTCTGAAACTGCAGAATCATAAGAAGCGACATGCTCAAAAGCTTTCCAGGCAAGCTTTCTCCGGAATTGTTGATCATCCAACCCGCCTTTAAGGAATTCAAGTAGTGCGGGATAATCTTGTGAGTCAACAACAACCAAGACATCCTTGTGATTCTGTTCAAGTAAATGTGTTATGTTGCAATAGAAAAATTATTAAAACAAAGAATGGCCTATTCAACTTGTATGTTAAGGAATGATAAATCATCTGCCTTTAGCACTGCACTTATAGATTAGATGACTGGGATGCCAATACCAATTCAGGACTATAGCCAAACCTAATTTTATAGCACCAAAATCAACAAGTTGAAAAGCCCTTCATTTACCAATGTGGTTCAATTTCCTATTTAGCTGTTTCTTTTTGAATTAAGATGCTTGCATATAAGACTGTCTACATAATAATGATTCCAGTGAATACACAACTTGGGCAAAAGAATACGCCAATCAAATAACATTTCACTACTAACTTCTTAACAGTTAACAGTTACCTTTGCAGCAGCTCTAATCATTGCAGGGCCACCAATATCAATATTCTCGATGCCATCGTCAAATGAAATTCCCCCAATAGAAGTAACTTTATCATAAAACGGGTACAAGTTCACAACCACCACATCAAACGTACCTGAATAGAAACAAGTTTAGCTAAAAGACAAAGAAAAAAGGGGGGAAGTCTGATACCGTATTTGGAAAAGAAGCGCTTATCCATTAAGGAGTTCCATTTCATCACAAGGTTTAGAAGTTAGAACTCACCAATGTCATGCTTATTAAGAGCTTCCATGTGATGTTTTTGGTCTCTTCTAGCAAGAATACCACCATGTATGTTGGGATGTAGTGTTTTCACACGACCATCAAGCTGTAAAAGACACCTCAGTCAATCATATCATTAAAAAATAGCTTCTTATATCATCAGTGAGGACGTCATAATCACTTCAGCTGATTCCTTTTTATCCCCTTAAATAGCCCTAGATGCCCTAACAAGGACGTGGAATATTAATTAAGAAATAAAGAAAAGATTTAAGCACCATAGGTCAGCACAAAATAAGAACCAGGGTTACCATTTCAGGGAAACATGTAAGCTGCTCCACTTTGGTTACAGAGACACCAGCATTTTCTAAGGCAGATGCAGTTCCTCCAGTTGAAACAATTGTGTACCTATAGTTTCCAAAGAAGCAAGTCCAAACCAAAGCTTCAAACCAGCTGCTTTAAATTTTACACTGATACTGATAACATAGATCCTACCAAATCCTAAGAAAAAGGTTTTAAAGACTTAAAACAGTCAAAGCTAAAGATTATACTTTTCCCTCTCTTTTTCTTCTAAAGAGAATAAACAACAAAGGACCATTGTAAAAGATGAAATAAAACACGAAATTATCTAAAGAAAAAAAGGGGTCATTTATTTACCCTAATTCTTGAAGACCATTGCCAAGCAAGGTCAAGTCTTTCTTGTCGGACAAAGATATTAGTGCTTGTTTATTGCCTGACAGAGAACAGAAAAGCCGCCAAAAGGCATATTATTTTCTTGTCTTCTTTTCCAGGAAGAAAAAAAAAAGTGGTGAACATTGTTAAAGAAAATATTAGAAGATGGAAGAATACCGAAGGCAGGGGATTGAGGGTGGAGTTCAGAAGTATTGAGAGTTTGAGAGTGCGACATGGCTTTGGTTGAAACAGCGATGAATGAGCGTAGCGAGACAAAATGAAAGCGACCGCAGAAAATGGAGTGGTTAGAAGTAGAATAAGAGAAAGAATTGAATGTGTTACTTTGAAAAGCGCGGCGAACGGTGTTGGCGGCGTTGGCAGTAGTAGGGATGGTGGCGGCAGAAGAAGCAGCTGTCCCCAACATTTTCTCTGTTTTTCAGTGTCTAGGTTCAACCGTTCAAATGAAATACCGATGTTTCAAGTCTGTGTATATATATACACACACAAGCTAAGCATCTAATTTCACGCTAAAAAGTTTCACGCTAAAAAGTTGTTTTTTTAATTTCTATTTTAAAACCCTAAAAATTAAATTTTAATTCATAAACTCCAACCTTAAATTCTAATCATACATACTAGATTTTAAACTATATATCTTAAAGGTAATAATATCATATATTGGCCGTGAAAATAAAATGTTTCCACAGTCCTAATTTTAGAGGTTAACGATTCAGTTTAGAGTTCATATTTTAGGGTTTTAGGTTTATGTGCTTAGAGTTTAAGGACAATAATTTAAATTTAGAGTTTAGGGTTATAATTTAAAAATTATAGGTAAACACTTAAATCACTAACCTCTAAATCATAAAACATAAACCATAACCACTAAATCCTAAAACATAACCTTGAACCCTAAATTCTAATCATGATACCTATATTATAAACCCTAAACTATAAAACCCCAAATTGAATTCTTAACCACTGAAATTAGGACGCTTGTGGAAATATTTTATTTCTGTCACCAGTACATCATATATTTTGAGAGATTTTAGGGAAAGTCAGACTAAAAAGAGGCGGTACATAAATTTTTACAAAAATTATAAGGATTTGTGCATGACTTTTGTGTACAAATACAAATGCTTACAGTTTTGTAAAAAAATTTGTGTATACAAAATTATAAGGATTTATGTTTATACATAAAAGTCGATGCACATCCTTAGAATTTTTATAAGAATTTGTATATAATCTTTTTTTTAACTTTTTTTAACCATTTTTTTTTAATTTCCCCGTATATTTTCCCTATATCTTAAATCACTAAAACTTCCCCTTATTCTTTACCTCTACTATACCGCTTCTAGAGTCCTTTTCCTTTTTATTTTTCTTTTTTACCCTAAATAAAAGTTTAAAGTATAAAAAAAAAATGCTTTTCACTACTAAATTTTTAAAAATTATAAAATAAGTATTAAATTTTAGATTTTATTATAAGATGTTTTTATCTTTGTTATACATGGTGCCTCCGTATCCAAAAACTTCAAAAATGACCTTCAATTATCTTCGTGCTTAACAACTCCAAAAGTGACTCATAAAAAACCGAAGATGAACGACCTACTGAAGATTTACATGGTTTTCGAAACAAACACTATCAGAAGATGTGATCGAGCTGCAAAGCCTATTGATTGAAAGTTAGTTTTTCCTTTTAGATTTTTCATCATTTTCTTTTCTACTTTTTTGACGGTTTTTTATCTCATCATTATCATTATTATGGTAGTATAAAATAGATTTAAATGTATCTAATTACACAAATTCCTCCCATATGAAGAACGAAAAGAAGAAAAAACTAACAATGCCTCAAATTTCTTTTGTTTTCTGCTTTTTTTCATCTTGTTACTCCAGAAAATTGGGTTGGTTGAGATGAATTATTATTAGTTAAGAGTTATTGGGTTGAAAAATGGATAAGCCCTTACAGTCTCAAATGCTTTTTAAACCAAACATGAACAAAATAGAAGTTGGGAACCTGATCCACGTCATCATCAGCATTCCAAGGTGGCGAAGAATAAAACTATTATAACTGAAACCATACATACAACAAGCACTCTGGACCCTTTGCCAAAATATAGGGATCCAACTAGGCTTACTGGCTGAATATATGTAGCCCTCAATATTACATACACTAAATTAAACTTAGGAATGCACACCGTTGCAATAACTGTATGCAGCATCTCTTATGATATTGGTAGGACTAGCAAATCCATTCTGGTAAACTTTAGGACCATTCACAATTTCACACTTCACCTTCTCTCGACTCCCCGACACCGATTCTAACACGCCATCTAACTCCCCGCAAGCTGCAGCTATTAAACCTGCGTGTGTTTCATCAAAACCGAGTATTAGTTTCACACAACACTAAACGTAAGTTCCGTATGACGTTTCGACGATAAAAGTACCTAAGAACAAGGCAGAAGGTTTTCCTGGTCTTGATTTGAATTCAGGATGGAATTGAACACCAATGTAGTATGGATGATCAGATAGTTCAACAATCTGCACCATAAATGTGCCAAATATTACCATTTCAGACCACCAAGCTATATGCAAATAAATAAACAAATGAAAGATGGAGACAGAGACAGGCTTCAAGAGCAAAGAATCAACACCTCCATGCGCTGACCAGTTTCGTCCTTTCCGGTGAAAGACAGGCCAGCATTTTCGAGACGCGCTACCATATCAGGGTTTACCTGCAAATACAGACTTTAAGGTTGTGTATTTGTTTGCACATCGAACATAACCATCTCAATGTCACTTACCTCAAATCTATGCCTATGTCTCTCATCTATGAAACTTCTATTCCCATATCTACAGGAATGCAAAATAAGAGGATTAGCTAATTCTCTGAACCATGCTTTATCATCTACATAGATAGAACCTGTATTATATTGCCAAAGTTTTCTGGACTTGCCAACCATTTGATATTTACCCCCATACATTCAAACATCAGACTAAGGAGTTATATTCAATGTGTAAATACATTATCGATGTCATAAAAAAGCATTAATGAAATGGCATCATTTGTTTTCTTGATGATGTATAGATAGATATACGAATGTGCAAAACAAGTCCACGGTGCTAACAATTTCACAGATTTGCTGTCCGGGACTTTGAAATAGGTCCTCCTTGATCCAAGACGCATTGTACCACCCATATGCGTTTTTGAGCCCTGGTTGAATGAAGATGTTTTAGAAAACGATAAAATCGGGTACAAGTAGATGAAACCGGGTACAAGTAGCGATCAGAAAACACTAGACCTCAGGCATAAATATAACACAAGGACTGCGGGTGTTAGGATCAAACTCGGTGCTGTTAGCATCCTTCAGTCCTAGAACCGATCGTGCAAACTCAATGACAGCAATCTGCATTCCCAGACATATTCCAAGATAAGGAATTCTGTTTTCCCGTGCATGCTTTGCTGCAAGAATTTTGCCTTGCACCCCTCGGTCGCCAAACCCTCCAGGAACAACAACACCATCTGTACTCTGAAGATAGAAGCCACTATCACTCTATCAGAGACCGTTTTCACCCAAGAATTATGACCAAGGCAATAACAAAACGCACCTTTAACAACTTCCATGCAGCCTTATAGGCATCGGGATTCTGTAAACGAAATATTTTCGTCAACAAGCTAAAGAAGTAAAGACCAAGGCATAATACATTCAAGGATTTAAAATCAGTTTGACCTCTATTTCAGTCATATCTTCTAGGTCACTAGCAGGAACCCAGTCCACAACAAGTTTCTTGCCACAGGCGACAGAAGCATGCAACAGAGCCTGCACAAACATCAAAACAGTTTTATGTTGAAATGTTCATTTATTACAAACAACAAAACGATTTTACAGGATCGTCCCAAGTATACAAAAGACTGCGGCAAGAATAGCTATTGTTCAGCCAAGAAAGCTAACAGTAGTTAATTGCATGCACCTTCAGTATAGAGAGATAGGTATCAGAAAGGCCTGTGTACTTCCCCACTATAGCAATTCTGACCTGTACATGATAGCCATACATAGTTAAGACTGGAAGGGATAAGAAATACAGATTGAACTGGACAATCATTTACAACGCACCGGCTCGTGTAACTTATCACAAATTTCAGCCCTAGTTGTCCACTCCTTTAAAGACGGCTCCTTGGTGATGCTGCACGAAAAAAAAACACAAGCAAATTGCAACATAGACCCAAATTGATGTAAGGTGAATGTTCAGTGTTTAAATTGAATATCCAGACAGAAAAGGAGATATAATTGATCATATCATACACACCTTGGAAGATTAAGCACTTTGAAAATTGCCTCATGAGCCTTCTGATCCTGGTCATGTATTAAAAAACATATACCCTATCATTACTTTTCGGGATTAGGAAGCAAATACAGTATTATATACTTCAAAACAAATTCAAGCCGCTTACTCTCAGTAGCAAAGGGATGTGCCAGATGTTGGGAACATCATAAAGAGTGATAATATGTTCTGCCTACAAGAATTTTCAATTATTTAAACTTTTTCAGATGATACCTAAATAAAACATTCTTCTCATAATTACCATACCGAGACATTACAAAACTGAGAGAGTTTCTCCTTCACATTGTCATCAAGTGCCTGTAAATAGGAATCTATATTCAGAATTCAGAAATATACTACAGAACAGAACATCCATGTTTTTTTTATGTGTAAGAGGATGGGAGTGATAAAAAGGAAATCAAACCATTGAACTGCGACAAGCTAAGATATTTGGTGTCAATCCCAGGCATCTCAATCCACGAACACTGTGCTGTGTTGGCTTTGTTTTCTGAACAAGACGGAAGAAGTAACCGATGGATTAATTTGTTTTGCACAAGGAGAATCAATCATCTTACGAAAAGGCGGTGCCTAGAATCGATTAGAAAGTTGTTTCTTTTCGATTTTTTGCACATATTGAATCACATCACTCCAAGCGTTCAAAGACTTACTTGTTCACCAACAACATTTAGAACAGGTACCAGGCTGACATGAATGAGACAGAAGTTGCCAGCACCTAAAGATGAAGAACAAGTAGTGTCAAATAAAAAAAGGGGGGGCGTTGATATTTTTGGTCACGACTTGCATATAACATATTCCTTAGTCCTTACCTACACGGCACGAGAACTGGCCTAACGCCTCTATAAATGGCATGGATTCAATGTCTCCTGCATGCAAAAAAACGTTTCTTTCAACGTAAGTGGATACCATCTTACAGCAAATTACACAGATCAAGAGTGTAACCGCATGTGTACCTATTGTTCCACCCAATTCTATGACACAAACATCAGCCGGACCTTCCTTCCCGTCAACCGGAATCATGGCCACGCGCTCGATCCATTCTTGAATGGCATCTGTAATGTGAGGAACGACCTATGTATTGAAAAAATAAGCAGACAGAATTAAGGCTATGTTGGTGCAAACAACATATTGTATTTACTTATAGCTCAGCTTCTGCAATAAGAGGAACCTGAACAGTTTTCCCAAGATAATCTCCCTTTCTCTCCTTGTCAAGAACAAACTGCCACCCAATATATAAAACAAAATTTGAATTAGAATGAGATACAAGAAATATACAAGAGACGTGAGGTTTAGGCAACTTACTTGGTAAATCTTTCCGGTGGTGATGTTATTATCACGGGTGAGTTTGACGTCTAGAAAGCGTTCATAATTCCCAAGGTCCAGGTCCACCTTTCAACGCCAAAACAATTAGTTAACATGGCAAGCAGCCCCAAAAAATACACCTACATTTATCTTCTCCATGTGTAAAAATTATGTTCTTTGATCTTTGGTAGAGGAGAGGAGATTAAGGAGAAGCAACCAACTTCCAAACAAGAGTGAATGAATAACCAAATAATCTCAACTCAAATCAAACTTGAAAATCCTGTCTTAAGATTCCCTCTTTAAAAAACTCTTTTCTGACAGGACAAGACAAGACAGGACAGAACAGAAAAGAAAATATTTTACCTCACCACCGTCGTCTAAGACAAAAACTTCACCGTGCTCAAAAGGGGACATGGTTCCAGCATCGTTATTCAAGTAAGGATCTACCTTCGGAAACGAAAACAATTAACCCCATGTTTGATAGCAAGGAATATAAATACAAGGAAATTGAGAAGAAAACACACAGGGTAAAAACTAAGCCAAATCTTTTATTGATGAAAACACAGAAGGAAGGATAAATTCTAATCTCTAAATCGGAATGGAAAAGGTATGAATCCACCCACCGACTACAGAAAATATGAAATGAAACTGAAATAGTTTTGTTTTTCCTGGCTTATGAAAATGATTTGAAACTTGTAAGCCAGGAAGAAGAAGAAGAAAATCTGGGAAATCAGCAAGAGACAATTTGTGAAGAATCAAAACAAGGGTGTTCTGAAAGTATGTAGGAAGAAGTGGAAAAAGAGAAGAGACCAATCTTGATACAAGTGACGCGAAGTCCAGAAGCCTTGAGAAGTAAGCCGATGCTGCTGGCCGTCACCCCTTTCCCCAGTCCGCTTACTACTCCGCCAGTCACCAGCACGAACTTCATCTTCTTCATCCTTGCTAATACATGGGAACAACTCTTAAAACAACAAAACGTAACATAACAAAACAGAGGAAGATTTTTGAATACCAACTTCAGTTGCTCCGGGACAGATGGAAGAATGGGTGCTAACCAGTTGCATAAAAGGAGCAGGGTGTTAACTGTTAATGCTTAAAACCGTCTTCTTCTGTATGAGATGGCATTAAGAAAACCGGATATATATAGAGAGAGATGTTCGAAACAGAGGGAGAGAGAAGAAAAGAATGAAGTAGAAAGCAAAGGATGAATGAGATTGGCTAACACCATTGGCTGCTTTTTATACACTCTTTCCCGGCATCTGTATCCGTATGGCCCATTAACAACATACAAACAATCACCAAATCAGCTTTCTTACATAATCTATAATATAATATATATGTATATTTATGTTGATCAACCGAATAACCAGGATGAATTGAAAAAATAATATTTTGGTGGAAGCTTTTTGTAAAGACGAAAAATTTGACAATCAATTTATGATGGTTTAACTTCTTTAATGAAGTTACTTTTCTTCTACTACTTTGTTATTCACACTAATGGTAAATAATTTTTTGAGCTAAAATTAAAAGTTTAAACTACTTTTAGAGATTTGATCAGTTAAATTCACTAATTATAATATTTAGTGAATAGAAATTTGTAAGAGCGAATTGGGATGAAACCTTTCAATTTCAAAAGGCTACTAATAGGAGGTTTTTACGTTTAAAGATTTTGACATAAGTGTTGCAAAGACTCTTTTACCCTTAATAATTAAAAACTTTCAAATTATATTAAAATGATTATATAAAAAATAAAACAATATATCTGCTTAGTAATGTTATATTAAAAAAATAAATTTTCATAATCTAATTAATATTAATATATACAAAATATTGATAACTAATAAACAATTCAACTAAATATTGAATATATACATGTCTTTATATGTCATTTTGCTTGTTCAAATAATCAAACAATTATCAACTATCAGTTAATTTTATGAAACACTTTTATGCAATCAACTAATGTTATCTGGTAGTCAAATCAACTAATGCAATCAACTATTCACTATTAGCTAATTTAATTCACTGTCTACTAATTGTCAAACAGTGCCTATAAATATATTAACTTGGTCAAGTATAATAAACTCCCACTCATTTTCTCTGAAAACTCAAATTCCCGCTCATTTTTTCTCTCACTTTGTAACCCCAAGAACTTCGCCCATCAACATCCCTAGTTATGTTTTATGTCGTCGAGTCTCTCATATCTCCTCTCTTTTATTCTAGAGCCTTCAAGTGTTCTATTTCTTTTCTCATTTGGTTATTATTTTGTCATTTTTAAATTTTGGATGATTTTTTTTAGTGTCCTTGTCCTAGTGAGGGCGCCCAAGAGATGGTGGGGGAGAGCTTATCGTTCGTCGACGAAGACTCTAAAGGATGCTTCAGTTTTTCTCTTCTTTTTCTTAGTTTTTCTCTTTTGGTTGATCTTTAGAATGTTGGCCCTTTTGGTTTTCTCTACATGTAAGGTTACGCTCATTCATGTTATTGTCGACTGCATTTTTACAAATATTTTTATTCTTCAGTACCCTCGCAGCGACATGCAATTTGGAGACTCTAAATTTGCTAGCATAGTGCTTGCCTCGGCTTTGGTCGATGGTCGTGTTTTTGTGTTCCCTCCTTGTCTCATGTTTGTTGTTATCTTTTGATGTATTTTTTTGTTCGGTTTATTGTTCATGTTTTCGATCGGTGGTGATCAATTTTTATTTGTTTTTTTATCTTTGTTTGTGTTAGTGAAAGTAGTTTATGTTTAAAAAAGTATAAAAAAAATATATTCTTACAAACCCCTTCAAGATTTTAAACCTAAACTTTAAGTAAACAATCTCTTAAAGAAAGAAAATTACAATTAGCAAATTTAAATAAAATCCAAACAAGATTGAATGTTTATAGTAGTTTTGCTCACACTTAAAGAACACTTGAAACAAAATTACAATAAAAGCTTTCAAGTGTTTTTTTCATAAGACGAAGAAAACTTCTCAAATAACTTTTGATGGATGATTTATGTTTTCTTTTTGTTCTCATGTTATCCAACATGTTTTTGAAGCTTGTATATATAGTCTCTCGTTGAATTTTAACCGTTTGGATGGTTGGTAAACTTCTCAATATTTGCATGAGATGTTACTGTTACGTGACACACTACATTTCTGTCATGTGACATTTACATATTTTTTAAAAAAAAATTATTTTTTTATAAGTTTATAAGTTTTTTATAGAATTTTTAGAACTTTTAAAGATTGTTTTAAATAAAATAAAAATCTTGAAATGTCAAGACAATACTATAACACGACACGTAGCACCAACTGATCAAAAATTATTAGATTTAACAGTTAACGTTGGTCAACGGAGTGAATTGATGAGATTTTAGTGTATAATGACTTAATTGGGTGCAAAATATCATATGCTTAATTATTATTTTTTTCAAAAATTCAAATTAAACCTAAATATTTTAAACAATTAAATTTATAAAATATTTATTTAAAAATTACTTGTCTTGAGGTTTTTAAAATATGTTTTCACGTTTTTACCGACAATAGATTTAACAAAAATAAAAAGTTAAAGTTAACAAAATTTTACTGATAAAAAGTAAACAAAGTACAATTTTAGTGAGATAAATAATATTATAATTTTAGTTTGATTTTTTGAACAATTTTAGTTTGTCTTTTAGATGTATTGTATTATTTATACACTCAAAATAATATTAAATGACATATTATTATTGGTGGTTAAAATGGCTTTTAGGGTGTGTTTGGTTCGCGTAAAAGATGATTACCAGGGGTAATAATCTTTTTCCAGACTTACATTCCCATGTTTGGTTTAGGAGGATTCCCACTATGAGATATTATTCTTTTCCCAATAGTGGCTCTTTTCCCCCTAAATGGTGGGAATGTTATTCCCCTCATTTTCTTAGGTATTACACAATTCCTTCCTCTTTGGACAATATTACCCTTGTGATTATGAATTATGTTCATGTTGATCCTTTATTGCATTTTTAATTAGGTAACTAATTATTTATGGTGTAAATTTATTAAATATTTATATTTAATATTAGTTTAATATATAAATGGTGTTGTATATATTTAGATAATGTTGTAATATTTAATAGTACATTTTATTAATATTGTATTTACGATGTTTTTAGGGATGAGATTGTATGTTGTTTAAGACTGAATGCATTAAGACTTGATGTTATTAATTTTATTATTTGATTTATAAGATATATTTTATCTTAAAAACCAGTAAGTTAATTTATTTTTATCATTTTTACTACTTTTAGATTTGTTTTATTATTTACTTTAATTTGTTTGTTAAATGGTCGAAAGTAATAAAAAATTAAAAATCTAAGCATATTAAACGTTTAATATTTTGATGTTAAAAAAATTAAAAAGGAATAAATGTATATAAATATAAAACATTTTTAAAAATAATTTAATAATATTATAAATATTTGTTTTTTTTGTTGCAAATTTTAGGTAATGTAACGAAAATAGTTCTATAAATTTTTATGTAAATATTTTTAATTTAATAATTAAAAATTAAACTTGTTAACAAGAAAATATATTATAAGGACAAGTTAGTAAGTTTTGCTTCCAATTAATCTTATATTCCTCCAACCAAACACTACAATCCTATATTCCTACCAAATAAACCAAACAAGGTAATGTAACATTCCAGTAATGTGTCAAGTAATGTTACATTCCGTTAATCCTATTCCCAGAAGTAATCTTACATTCTGTGAACCAAACGCCCCCTTAAGGTCATCCAAAACCAAGTTAGACTTTAAATATCAATAAAAATAATAAAAATAGAAAATTGTTTTTTTTTTGGTTAGAGACCTAAATTTTAACTCTTAAATTATAAACTATAAATTCTAAAATTCATTTTCAAACTTTAAAGCATAATTATAACCCTAAACATTACTATTTAAACCTTAAAAACTATGCACTTGAGCATGGACGGGAGCACGTTAAATTGTGGGAGGGAAATTGCTCATCTCAACTTTGGTGGTTTAATAGCATTTTAAACCATTGATAATTTTAAAAATTATTGTAATTAAGTCCTTGTTCCTCTCAAAATTTATGGGTTAATTGTTTTGTAGGATCTAGTCAATTTTAAAATTAATGAAATTAAATTTTGACTTCCAATTATTTTAGTTTAATTACTTTTTAAATCTTTTAATTTCAAAATAAAAAAATGAAACCCTAACTCCATTAATTAATTTTATAGTTTAGTTGTTATCAAGATTCTACTCATTTTAAAATTAAGCAATTTACCCTCTCATCCTTACGTTTGTGGGAACTTTTTCACCGCTAGTTCATATATAATAATTCTTTTAAAAAAGATTGTAAATTTTTATAAGGATTAATATCTTATACACATGCGGTGAAAATTGAAAATTTCTACAAGTGCCTTAGTTTTAGGGCATATATAGTTAGTTTAGGGTATAGGGTTCATGAGTTTAGGTGTAGGGGTTTAAAATTTGGAGATAGTTGTTTCAATCTAAGGGTTATGGTTACAATTTAGGGTTTATAGGTTAGGTTTAGTTTTTAGGGTAATATGGTGAGGATTTAGGTTTTAACCTATAAGCCCTAAATTATAACCATAAACCTTAAATTGAAACAACTATCCCTAAATTCTAACCCCTAAACCATATACCCTAAACTAACTCCCTATACCCTAAAACAAAGGCGCTTGTGGAAACTTTCAGTTTTCACCGCCTGTGTATAGAATATTTATCCTTTTTATAAAACAAATAATTTATATTCAATACACTGACGATAGAAACTAAAAGTTTTTACAAATGTATTAGTTTTAGGGTCTAGAGATCCAATTTAGAGGGTAGGTTTCAAGGGTTTAGTTGTATGATGTAGAATTTAGGGTTTAGAGGTTAGGGTTTAATTTTAGGGTAATATAGTGAGAATTTAGGTTTAAACCTATAAACCTTCAATTCTAACCACCATCCCTCAATTCTAAACTCTTACACCAAAACTCCTAAACCATACACCCTAAATTAGAACTATAAACCCTAAAACTAAAAAATTTGTAGGATTTTTAATTTCCACCGCCAAAATAATTACCCTAAAACAAATAGCCACCGTTGATATCTCATCCACGTCATTAAAAATAACCACCAATTAAACTACTATGGGTCGAGTTGGGCCGAATTTTTGGTCAATCCACACTCGACTAAAAAATTTAACATACCTATCCAAACTCGACCCGACCCGATATTTTATGATATTTCACTCGACCCGAGCCCAAAGTCTAGAGTAAAAATCCGAACCACTTGAACTGCACTTACAAACTACGTTATTCGAAACCAGATTAAATATGTCACACTTTACCACTAGAACCACTCAATGGGTTCACCTTTTACCAATTTTAAATTAAATAAAAATATGTTTATTTAAAATTTTATTAATTATGAAAAAAACTCCCACCTCCAAGTGTTTTTACCCAAATATCTCATTTTTAATAATATTTACATTTTGACATATTTTCGAAACTAGCACCCTTTTTAAGAATTCGCGTGGCTAGTATGTCGAGTTCATTACAAAAATAAAAATTTATGTAGCTCGTCATACCAGCTTAGCAAGTCTCATGAGTTTTTATTTATTTTTTAATTGGAGCTGATAACGTGTATATATATGTGTGTAAAATAAAAACTCATAAAACTCCACATGCTAGGATGGCAAATTTTATGGGACTTTTTTTTTAATTAAACTTGCCAATTGCCATACTAACTAGACAAGTTCCTACAAATAGATATTATATCCCAAAAAAATGATTTTATTTTTGTGAGGGAAACATAAATAAAATTTTTAAAAATAGATATTTGGGTAAAATGACCCCATGTATTTGTAATATTTCTGTTATTCCTAAATTCTGCAAACAGTAGAGTGTTGATTCAGGGTGGTCCATTGAGAACACGTGGGAGGGCAGAGAAAACGAAGTAGCCACGTTGCTTTGGTACATTGGATGATTAATATTATTATTTGTATTAAAATATTTGGGTTTGACTGCCGACAGGCTTCCGAGATTAGGTCCCGTTGAACATGGGAGAGGTTTGAAGAAATATTGCATCATATTCTGTTGTTGTGGTTGATGTCTCAACGTATCATAACTAACATCTTATCCACTTGTTTCAATCACCAACGACCTCATATTATGAATTTGAATATTCGGTCACACTCGACAAGCACTGATGAACACCACTAATAATGAGCATCAATGAGCACTATTAATTCAATTTATAAAATTTTAAAATATAAAGGAATCAACATATAATTATAAATTATTTAAAAATTAAAAGGTAAATTAATTAAAATATATTTTTTTATTTTTTACTTTCTTTTAAACATAATTAGATCAAATTATTTATCCCTAAATTGCAAAACCATATTTTTTCTTTAAAATTCAATTCGGCGCCACTGTCGGCCACATTTGCACCACCTGCCACAGTGTTTCTGGAGGGAAACGAAGGCGGTTTTCGATTGAAATTGACATAATCCATGACCCCCATTCTTTTGTTCCTCGATGAATCGACTTTGAGTTTGGGACTCGACGAACGCTTTCGTGGTGGTTAAGGTCTTGCAACGAATTGATCAGAAATGAAATTAAAAAGTATAATAAAACTTCATCATTAAAATCTAATGCACGAAGAAAAGAACATGAGAGGAATTCAATTGAAATTACTAATAAGAGAACAAAAGGTATTATAAAATTCAACCGCGGCCACGAAAGTGTGGCAGGGCTGCGGCGACAATGGTGGTGGCGGCGGCTTGAATTTAAAATGAAAAAAATTACGATTTTATATTTTATAGATATTTTAATTAAAATTAAAAATAAAAATAATATAATATATTTTAATTAATTTACCTTTTAATTTTTTAATAATTTATAATTATACGTTAAATTTTTTAAATTTTAAATCTTTATAAATTAAATTAATAATTTTTATCAATATTTATAGCTAGTGGTGTTCATCTCGTAAAGCGCCTTAGAATTTTCTTATGAATTACGACGAAGATTCAATGTTTTTTTTTCTTCTTCTTCTATTTATTCTACATTTAGGATTAACCGGACTTTTAGCTCTTACGTCAGGTCGGCCTGCATTTTGACTTGACCCTTCCCTTTCACCGGCACCAGCAGTGACTAGATAAGAAACACTATACTATGTAGAAATTTCATCTTTACCCGTGGAGTAACTTTTTACTATTTAATTAATGGGTACTACTTTTTTAGTTATTCAATTTTGTCTGTTTTTATTTTGATCATTAACTTTAAAAAAATCAATTTCGTAACTATGTAGATATTTCATATTTACTCTTTTTTTCGCTTTGCATGGGGCATAGAATTTAAAATTTATGCTTTGCTATTTTTATTGCTTTGGAGAATGTACAAACTCCGGTAAATAATTCTGAAAATTTGCCATTTTGTTGTTTAAATTTCATTACTAGTTGAAGAAAAGTTCCAAGCTTTTGTTTTTATTTTTGGCATAATAGGTAAAAAAATTGCCCCAATTATACTTATTTTTCTATATAGGTGTTAAAATATTAGTAGATACCTAACATTTTCACAGTTAATATTTTAGTTACTTTGTTGTTAACAGCCGTAAACGTTCGTTTAAATTTTTTTGCTATCCAATACAAACATGACACGTGGCATGTTTTGTTTTATTAAAAAAATTAGAATTTTTAAAAGTACCCTAAAATTCTAAAAAATTCTTAAAATAGTCCTTAAATCCCTAAGTCTCGTATCTTGATTCCAGTCATTGCCGTCGCCGGACCCCATGATCATTTCCCCCGTCCTCCCATCATTGCACGATCATTTTCCCCATCCTCCCCTCGCCGAAAGTCGACGGTCGACGTGCCTAATGTCGAAACAAAGTCGAACGACGATAGGAGGAAAAAAGAAACGATGTGAGCCAACGACGGCCGATCAGACCATGAATGACATACTAGTCTTGCGGCGAGAGGAGTAGGCTTCATTTCGTCATCAATATCGTGATGAACGGCGACGATAGAGGCCGGATTTGAGGAATTAGTGATTTTGGGGTTATTTTGTGAAATTTGAAAATTTTAAAGCTTTTTTTTAAATAATTTAAGAAAAATAAAGAAAGAAATTAAAATAAAAACCACGTGTCATGTTTTGATTGGTTAAATGAATTTTTTTAAACGGCCATTAACGGTCATATACCTAAAACAATAACTGTGAAATCGTTATGCACCTATTTTGGCCGAAAATACTTAAAGAATTTATCTAAAAAAAAAGTATAGTTTAGGCTCTCTCTCTTTTTCTTTCTTTTTCTCTTTTTTTTTTTTTTTTGCTTATTAAGCCCTTTTATTTTGTTGTTAGGTTCCAAGATTAACTTAGAGCAACGGAAGGGTTTTGGATTCTTTTATCTTATTTTGATTCTTCCCAAAAAAGTAAAAGGTAGAGTTGATTTTTGTTGTCGTTGTTTGGTCTGAGTTCCGATTCGGATGAAGTCACAGGTGATTCTCGAGTTAACATACTTGCCTATTTGGTCTCTGCATTTTGAACATTTACAACTGTTACTGCCTTACTGCTCTGCTCTGCTCTGCTCTGTTCTTCTTTTGATAGCATGTTCTCTATTCTAGTGTGCATTTTCCTTTCAACAGTTATATTATGAGCTATGACACGTTTCATCATGTTATTGGGTGGTTAGATTAATTGAATTATTAAAATGGGACCATATTGATAGAATTTTTAAATAACGAGGGTAAAATTTGTTATTGATTTTTTTGAATAGGATCAAATTGATAAAATGTATAAGTTTTGAGGATTAAAATTATTATTTTATCATGTCACATTTAATTCAACGTTCAAAATTAACATCAAGTGACCAAAATAAAAAAGATAGGTAATGTTAGTTATGTTTTTGCCAAAAAAAATAGTTTGGTGACCAAAATAAAAAGCGACTATAGTTTAGTGACTAATTGTATTATTTACCCTAATAAGTAATGGTATGTTAAATGAATCTTTGAATTGTAAAACAATTTTTTTAACCTATCAACCGCCAACTTTATTGATAAACAAAAGTAAAACTAAAACATAATCTAATAAATATTTTAAAACATAAAAAGCAACAAAAGAGATAGCGATAAATCTAAAAAAAACAAGTGTTGCATTAGTTAGATCATATATTTTTTCTTTGCACCAAAGAAAATCTCAATGGTCCATTGTAGGAAGAGTCCATGTGGACTCGTCAAAATACGAACTAGATGAAATTCTCAAAATCTGCAATCACCTTTCACGCATATTTCTAAAAGCGACGATCCGCTACATTCATCGACAAACAACCCAAAAGGGGATCAAACTCTATGTGGACACCGACAAACACGTATTAAAAAATAAGGGTCATGAAGGTCACCATACAAATACAAAAAATTGACAAAAATAATTATATAAGCGTTCCATAAGGAAAAAGCGTGTCATAAAAACAGAAGAAAGTACAACAAGATGCGCGAAAAAAATAAAATAAAACAAATAAAAAATATAAAAAAAAAAAACACCTGAGATCGGTAACCAACACCAAAACTAATATTATTGTTGATTAAAAAACGCATCTATGTTTGAAGCGGCTAGGTTTATGCACTTTTATATTTATTAGAGTTGAGTCGTACTGAATTAATATTTAAGGGTTTTATTTTGATGCACAAGCTGTGTAAATTTTTTTTACACATTCCTTTTATAAAATTTAAAATTTAAATCACAAACCCTAGCAACCTAAAACCTAAGCCCTAAATCCTAAACTCTAAATTCTAAATTCTACCCATAAACCTTAAATTATATACCCTACATACTAAACCCCTAAACCCTAAACTAAAACCATAAACCCTAAACCCTAAAATTAAAGAGCTTGTGTAAACTTTAGTTTACACAGCTTGTGCATCAAAGTATTTTCCAATATTTAATTGTTTGAAACTGGTGTAATAATGTGCTAAACAAACTTTAAACTGTGATACATATTAATCGTCCGAACTGTGTAAAAGGTAGAATAATTATGATCGTGGATGTGTAATTGTCATTAAATGAAACTGAAAGACTAAAAAAATAAAAGAATCTAAAAAAAATTGAAAGACTAAAAAATAAAAGATACGCCGTTGATGGAAGATTTGTTTTTGTAAAATTGGGCAAACTACTCAGATGATCATCTAGTGGCGAGGTTGTTTCAGTTTGACCACCATACTTTTAATTGTGCCAGTAAAATCATTTAATTATTTAAATGGTATCAATCATGTGATTTATCGTTAAAATTTAATGGAAGAGTAATGTGGTAGTAAATAATAATTTGTATATTTATACATTTGGTCCCTAAAATTTACATATTATATCAATTTAATCAATAAGTTAAAATAATATTATTAAATTTAATTTGAATCCACATATAGGGATGGGGACGAGTCGGGTAGGATTGGTTTTTGGCCCACTCGGACCCGACCCAAAAATAAACACCCTAAACCCGCACTCGACCTGACCCAACAATATTCTTTAAAAAATCCGACCAGACCCGACCTAAAAATAAATATACTAAATCTGACCCGACCCAAAAATAAATATACTAAATCTGGCCCCGACCCGACCTATATAAAATAAATTGATTTTAGGGACCTAATTGTAAAAATAATTTTAAGGGACTTAATTGTAAAAAATTATAATTTAAAGGACTAAATTAGAAATACAAATTCAATTTTAAGGACTTAATTATAAAATACATTTATAAAGAGGGGTATTATTATAAATATCCCTAAAAAATTTAGGGAGAAATTACATTAATAGTCTCAGGTCGAGTCGGATATTTTCTACCCTAAACTCGAACCCGACCCAACCCGACTCGAGTCTACCCTTAACAAAAACTCGACCCAGCCTGAACTGAAAATTTTCATTAAAAATTCGATCCGATCGGGTCAGGTCGAATCCTGGTAAAACGCCCATCCCTATTCACATATGTATCGTAGATCTCAAAATTTATAATGCTTCAACTTTACCATTAAATTAATAGAAAAAATATTTCATGCATTGATTACGTTAATTCTTTCTCCAAAGCGGGACTCTAATATCGTGTGTCCTATTTAGAGCTTGAATTTTAGTATTTAAGATTTATATTTTAGATATAATACCTAAAATTTAGAGTTTAAAATTTAAAAGTTAAATTTTAAGATTTAAAACTTAACATTTCTCGAGTATAACACAAGAAAATATAAATGTTTGTTTATTAAAAATAAATTCCAGTGGTCGAGTTTCTCCTGCCTTAACCACTGGTCAAGGGTTCAATCATCGCCCTAAGCATGGAGCAACTTTAAAAGTTGTTGACAGCGTTTGCCTCCTATATGAGCCAACTAAACGCAAAAGGATTAGTCACTAGTAGTTATAGAGGTGGCAAACGAGTCAATCAATTCGGGTTCGTTCGAGTCATTTCGATACGGGTCATTTCGGGTCTGACTACATTCGGTTTAAGTTCAGTTCGGATCAGCTCGGTCTAGTTCGGGTCTATGGTGATTTCGGTTCGGGTATCAGGTTAGGGTTGATAGGAGATCGACCGGTATCAACCGAGTTTTCAAGCCAAGTTAAGTTTTTACCCCTATATATGACTTTTTATAGCCTGCATATTTGGTTAGTTGTGTGATAGTTCACATCACATCTCATCTTTCTTTATTTATTTTAATATTTTTTTTATTTCGGGTTGCCTTCGGTTCAAGTGAAATAGGTTCGGGTTTGTTCGGTTGAAAATCAATTTGGGTCCATTCGGTTCAGTTAAAATCAATACAGGTCCATTTTTGGTTCAACTGAAATTCAGGTCGGTCGTTGTTCAATTCGGTTTATTTCGGGTTTTGGGTCATCGTGTTTGGTCACTTTCTAGTCCCGGTTCGAGTCAAGTTTGCTAGGTTTACTAGTAAAGGCGACAAACATGTAATTCGGTTCGGGTCATTTTGGGTCTGAGTACATTCTGTTTAATATCGGTTTAGGTCTAGTTCAGACGCTCGATTTTAGTTTGGGTCTATGGTGATTTCGAGTCAGTCAATTAATTTTCGTTTGGATTGACTTTTGGGTCGGTTATTTTCGAGTCATTTGATTTTGGGTCGGGTCAATATCGAATTAATAAGAGATCGATCGTTTTCAATCGGATTTTCAGGCTGAGTTAGGTTTTTACACACTGTATATTATATAGCATGTATATTTGGCTTTTTATGAGTTGTGCGACAATTCACATCCCATCTTTCTTTCTTTATTTAAATATATTTTCTTTATTTCGAGTTGTTTTCGGTTAAGGTCTATTTTTGGTTCAACTAAATTTTAGGTTGGTTTAGTTCAATTCAGTTTGTTTTGAGTCAAGATTGTCAGGTCCAATCACTAAACTCGCTCTAGTAGACATATTGAGAAAAAATATATATTAAATGTCTGTTTATTAAAAATAATTTCCACTCGCATCAAATAATCAGCCTAGTACTCACTATTTACATTTAAAATGAAAGTTTTATAAAAAAGTTGGTATGTTTTCTAACGTGCATTTTTTTCTTTTGGAAAGCTCTAACGTGCGATTTTAATATACGTATGTATACACACCTCGTATAAATGGCGTGTTGAGAATATTAAAGTCTATATTTTTTAATAAGAAGAGAAACGTGTTTGACCATTATTTTTTTGAGGGGGTGTTTGACTATTATTAAATAGGCATAAAGTTTAAAATGGTGTTTAACTGCATAGTCACTTTTTCATATATTCTTTTTTTAAAATATTTTTATATTTTATTTTTTATTTTAGGTCAAAATAATCATTATGCGGATGAAAATTGTTAGTCTACTAACGATAAATAACTTGAAATGACGTGTCAAACTTACATGACAATAAATGCTGACATAACAGTCCCATATAGACAAAAAAATTGACTTGAAAGAATGAAACACTAGTTAAAAGTTAATTTTGTAAAATATAAATTTATTTTTTATGATGACATGTCATTTTGTCAAATCATTTTCAAATTGTTTATCATAAATTAACTAACAATTTTTATTCGCAGATAAATTATTTTAACACACAATAAAATTTTAAAAAGTTAAATTACTTAAAATAAATTAAAATGACTATTCGTTCAAACCGACTAATTTTAACATTATGCCTACTAAGTATTGATATTCAAAGATTAGAAAAGGAGGAATGATTGGCTACGTGTATCCCATTTTTTACAATCCATGGATCGCGGTAGGGACAAGACAACGAGTTGCATGTTTAATGACTCATTTAGCTCAGTGTGGTGTTCAATAAATAGCGAGTCACGGTTATTGTCGGTTTATGACAGTTTTGCCACGTTAGAGACACGTGCTATTCCCATCCGCTGTTAGTTTGTGTTAGTTGAGTTGGGTCCCATCTCATGCTTGACGGTTGACTCTTCTTTTTGTACGGCTGCTTGACCCCACTTATCCCATTTTCTGCCGACAAATTTGCCTTTTCAATATACTATCCTTATTAAATTTGATACTTTTCTCTTTTAGCTTAAATTTTGTTTTCTCAAAAATTTATTTATTTTTTCAAAAAAGAAACATCTGAGCAGAATTCGAACGTGATGACGTATGAGCTCTATTTCGATAATAAATAAATTGAATTATCTCAAATAAACGAAATAATTTAATCTCTATTTCAAGATTAAATATATACAATTTATTAATATTGAATCTTTTAAGATACTTTCGGTGTATGTTCGTTTATAAGAGAAAAAAAAAACATATTTAAGTGTTCGGTCTTCAGGTCGAGACAAAATTTTGATTTATTTTTCTCAAATATTTTTTTAATCATCAAAATGTTTTTTGAATTTCTTCAAGAATTCTAATAGTATTAAAATTATTAATATATATCATAACAAATGTTGATCCAAACTTCTTTATAATATATATAGACATGAGATCTTTCTTATAATATTTTTCTTAATAAATACTCACTATGACGATCAATATATTCTCTCATACCAAATTTTTATATTTAAATTAAAAAATATATTCTGAAAAATATTTTTCCTTTAACATTACTTAATTAAAAATGTTTTGATCCCACCATTATTTTTTTAAAATGTCGAGTCTCCCACTACTTTTATTTTTTTTGAGGCGGTTACTCTCTAAAAACCTCATTGAGCTTTTTTTTAATAAAATTTTCTTCGGCCACGACCTTCGTGCTATCGGCTAGTTTCTAATGTTTACGCTAATTGTGCATAAATAAGATTCTTCACTTTTGATGAGGAATCATTTGTTTTTTTTTTATAATTTTATTTTGCGAAAAGTCATTTTAAATATGTTTTTTGCTATTTTTCGTCTGTTTGTATGCTTTTTGTAAGATTTATCTGTCTTTATGACAATATTGTTTGATGTTATGACAATTTAGCGTTCAGATAAAACGTATTATCGAGCGTTTCAAGTCACAAGATAATCAATGACATGTTATTTTTCGAGTTCCATTGTGATAGTTTGCAGATATGCCAAGAAATCACACGAAAAAATGCTTGATACATGAAACTTTTTTTTTTGTTAAGGTTTATCTTTGCTGAAATTTCATTTAAAAGACTAAACAAATTTTCTTAAGAAGTATTGTGTTTAATTTTATCTTTCACATTTTTTAATTTTCTGATATTTTTATCTTTATAGATATTCATGAGTTAGAATGTTATTCCTTAAAAAAATTTGCTTGATCCCAAGATAATTTTCAAATGTATGCGGGCCTTCAACAATTCGCAATTTATATTTCGGGCGTTTGATTATTTTATATTTATTAAAAATCACATATTTATTTATATGAGGCGTATAAAATTATGTTTGACAATTTCTGGATTCGGGGTCATGTTTTACGATTCCAATTTTTAATGGTTATCTTTCGTGGCATTATTCATTCCTGATACTAAACATTCTAAAATATTAGATTATTTTTTTTATCGAATGAAATTATTTTACTTTTTTGGATAAATTTCAAAAACAAATAATGATCGAAAAGAATCCATAAAAAGTTATATATTTACTAAAATTTCAAAATTAAATTTCATAGCATAATTATATATATTTAAATGTGATTTATTTATTGATTTCTATCATTTTAGTTTTAGGCATAAATGGGCATATTAATTATTATGTTGGGAAAATATGAGATATTGATACCACGTATGAATGAGTGGATTGAATATAATTTAATTGGATTGTGTTGAATTTGTGTAGAAGCAAGCATGAACGGCGTTGGTTAGTTTGACAAATTTGATGCCTTATTACTGATTTGTCAACTTCACCACATGACCGACTTTGTTGATTTCTCTCTTATTTTTATCCACAGGATCAACGAACACAAAATTTTATGTTAGAATAAAACTTATAAAAAAATTATAAAGGAAAATTATAAAATATTAGAGAGTAAAAATAAAATTTTAATCAGAGAAATATCTAAAAATATTAATTTATATATGAATTTTGAAATTTTATAGAGGACGACCGTCCTTCAGTCCGCTTGGTCCATTTCAGTCCACGCGCCTTTCTTTACTGCCTACTGTCTGCACCCACCAACCCTGATCTGCTCTGCAACTCCAATGCTCACTCTTTATTTCTATATAAAAATGATTTCACGCCTTAATTACACATGCTGCCTGGCCCACTGCTTTGGGCGGGCCACCCTCCCTTGAATCAAACCTGAATTTTAGCTTATTCTTTTCCACCGCCAATACAGATGTTATATAATAGGATGCACTGACGGTGAAAATATTCGTCTTCACAAATATCCTAATTTTAGGGGTTATAAATTTGTTTAGGATTTACAGTTTAGGAGTATAGGTTTATGTGCTTATAATTTAGAGATTGTAGTTTGAATTTAGGAGTTATATGTAAAAACTTAAATCTCCAACATATTATCTTAAAACCTAAAGCCTAACCTCTAAACCATAAAGACCTAAACCTTAAATTATAACCATGTATCTTAAATTCTAAACCTCTAAGCTATAAACCTTAAATTGTATCTCTAACCCTTAAAATTAAGGCGCTTGTGAAAACAATTTTTTTAATATTCATGTCCATCTTATGGTCTATATTCGGGATAAATGCATGCCCCTTCCAACAATGTTATCTTTAAAATTCGAATTCACATTATCTCCTTAAGAATGCAATATGCCTTACCAATGAACCCAACCCTTGTTGATATTTATTTTATCTTTTATTATATAAATTCAAATTTCGACATTTGTATTTAAAATATAAACATCTCTAAACTTTTGAGACCGACACATTGTTGCGCTTAGCGGCGTAGCATCCTCTTACTTCAATAATTTAAGGTTAACTCCTAAATTGCGGAGGTTTTTTGAAATGCATTTATTTTTGCAGGGCAGAATCCAATGTTTGCCCTTCTTTTCCAACGTTTTTCATTAATTACACTAAAAATCATTAAATTATGAAAAAAATAATTACTTTTATCTTTGTTTTTAAAAGTCATATAATATTTATTAAATTGATCGAACTATTGTAAAATAATCACTAAACATTTTAAAATATCGTAACAATTTTAATAATTTAATAATAATTTTATATCCGTTAAATAAAATTTAGTAACTATTTTATAATAATTTAATGATCATATTGTAGTTTTTCAAAAGTAAAATAAATGTCTTAAACTTCTTCACAAGTAAATAGTAAGAGTATGTTTAGATAATTTCTATTTGTAAAATTCGTCATTTACTAATTAAATCTATCGATAAATACATTACATTCTAAAAGAATTAAGTTGAAAATTTCAAGATTACAAAGATAAATTTAGGCCTCAAATATGAATAATAAGGAAAATAATTGCAGTTGAAATGTATGTAGCTAAGATATTGACATGACATGTTTTACGACGATTGTGCCTCGTCAGCGACAACGCAGCTAAGTGGTGTGGTTTGGAGACAATGAATGTCGTGTTTGACATGTTTGTTGTCGAAACTCTAGTGTCTCACATTTTTCTCAACACGTTATTCCTCGAATCTGTTTTTTCTTTGATAAAAAAAGTACGAAAAATATTAGTTTAATGGATAAGCTGTTTTATATCACTTAAGATTTTGCATATCCATATATTTAGCATCCCTAATCACCAATATTTGTACGCGGTATGTTTTATCAACAGAATATATTACATTTCAATAAATAAAATTAACAGAGAGATCCACTAATTAATCAAATAATTAAAAATATTTATATTATATTATATTGCATGTGTGAATATACTTCGGTAAAGTTCAAATTCTACAATCTTTCAAACAGCATTATTTGGAGAGACGCAAAGACCGAGGCTTAATTGTCTCAATCAATATTAATTCCATCCTACTCTATTCCTAGTCCTATAAGGTTTTGCTTTAATTGATTTCAATCAATCCCGGCTGTGGGTGAATTTTTCGGTAGATTTATTTTACATTTAAATTATTTTAAATTCAAGGCTTGTTTAAGCGATATTAAATTATTTGTTAAATATGTTATATAAAAATAAGAAAATTGGGCTTAAATTAGGGATTTAAATTGTAATTGCATACATATTTTTGGTCGTATTGTATTTATCACGATTGTGGAAAAAAATAATTTATTTCAATCACTGCGAGTAACGCGGTTGTAAATTTTTTTAATAACATTCTCTATTGTGGACATATCCGTTGCAGATATCGCAGTTTCAGATGGTGTCATTACCTTCATATAAGGATGGTTGTTGTGGTTGCATACCACTATTTAAATCCCTATGTCTAATAGCAAGTAACGAAAAACATAAATTTTAAGAGTATGTCTATATTAGAAAAACTTAACCCTTATTTGACAAGTATTAAAATAGACTCCTAGCAACAAGTATTAGAAAAAAATAACCCTTAATAATAATAAAAAAATAAAAACATTTAATTTTCTTAAGCGACAGGCTTTGAACGAACGTCCTTATTGCCCTTAACCGAGGCCGAGTCTGCTTACCACTTAAAGTAACCCGTTACTCTATTCCTAGTCATAGTCTGAGTCTAGTTATATAGAGCAGGAGCGTGAAATACAACTTCCCAACTACCGTACCTAACCCTATCTTACAGTTGGAGATTTTATGCCTGTCTAGGCAAGGCCATGTGAGGTTTGGTACCCCACGTTGTTCTCTGCGCTCTCATTTACTGTTTCTCCTTTTTCATCAATTTCAATTTCGATTTGCCTAAAATGCATGCACGACAAAAATACACACATCGGGATATTTTGGATGTCATTTTAACAATAACTCCAAAAATAAAGTTTTATTTTTTAAACCAAGTGTTAACATACGATTTGATGTCAAATGTATTTATTAATTTAAAGTTTATATTCTGACAAGTGACAGCAATGGACGGTTTATTCGGTTTAATACAAAATGGAGTGTTGTTTTTGTTTAGACGGAGGAAATGAGTGGTTGATTTGCAAGAATGGTCGGGGCTTGACATGTGCATTGTATATGTGTTGAGTTTTCTATATATCGAGATTTCATGAATTGTCTTGCGGTTAAAACATCAACAACAAGTGGTCTAGACCCATAAATTTAGGTAGAATGGTGTTTTGATATGACTGAAATTCAGAGTTCTCTCAAATGTTTTTAAGATTTTGAGTAAAATTTAAAAATAAATATTTATAGAATAAAAATATATGTAATTACTTTAAACAATTAATTTAATATTTTACTAATAAATCATAGAAATATGATAAAGTTTTGGAGTAAAAATTTCTTACCCCTAACCATGCCTCCTTATATGCCCCTACTAAAAAATATTTAAAATTAAATTCTAAGCCCTAACCCTAATTTTATATTCTAAACCCTAAAGCTTAAAAAATACACCATACCCCTTATTCTCTACACCCTAACCTAAGCTCCAGTCTTAAACCCTAAACCATAAACGATAAACCCACTATTTTAAAGTGGAGGCACCAATGAGAGCATAATTAAGGGGTAGACGATTTTCATCCAAAATTTTGTCACACTTTATTTTATTGTTTTGTGAAGAGAACATCATAAATACAACTAAAATAACAAGGTACAACCACTTATATACAAAATTATCGAAAAATTATTAAAACTGTAAAGATAAAATAAATTTTTTTGAATAAAACTCATGTTGCTCCCTTTCGAAACTACACCGTTAAAATGTTAAGAAATAAGAGTTATCCGCGTAGCTACCTACTTTCTTGTCTCCGACTATACAACCTACCTTTGTTCCCTCTCACCCTCACCACTCTCTCTCATCACTAGACCAACTCTAACGTCTAAACGTAAATAAATAATGGGCGAATTCAATTGAAAAAATGGGCCAAACTCGCAAATTGTGTAGGGGAGCATTGATCACTAAATGCCTAAAACCAATCTAATTACACCGTGTGTCGTTATATTATTTTTTGAATAGTTTTAAGGTGATTACAAGGTAGTATATATATTCTCGACCTTTTGACAATGTGCACACACCTCACAGATAAATCGATTTGACACCGGATCTCCTAGGATGAACAATTGAACATCATCTTAAAAGACTCAGATTCAATCAACTTTGTCTGCAAAATAAGATATATTATAGGCTATTAAAAAAACATGAACCGATATTACTTTATAATCACCTTTAGACTATTAAAAAAAACAAATAATCCTCTCACAATCGTAAGATATATTAACCTAATGTGTTGTAGAGAGTCCGAGAAAATACTTATGGCTCTCGCCTCACTTTGATCTCCTTGTATTAAGCATACACTAACTGGGCGAATTTATCTGTGAGGTTTTTCTATTATAGGAATTGGTTTTATTTTCCTTATTTTTGTATGTTTTGTTAATCAATATTTTTAGCCAAAATGTCATGTTTATGTATTTTAGATTTGATAAATTGATTTCATATATTGCTATTTTATTCTTAAAGCTTAATTAAATAAATAGTCATGGAAATGATATTGACGTTTCTTTCTTTTCATTAATGTGTAGTCGAATGCATGAATGAAATTTAAGTTTGATGAAAAAATTGTGACAAGTGGAGTACTTAATTTTTGAATTTTTTAGATTATTGGTTGAGGAGAAGAATTCCATGTCAGAATAACTTGCCATGTGGACTGCTACACCAATACTATTAAAAATAAATATTTTAATTGTAAAACGAAAAGATTCAACTTAAAAGAAAAAAAGGGTCAAATTGTAAACAGATAATATTCGATAAAAATGTAAACAAATAATGGATTCAAGTATCCAATAATATCCATATAAGTGAAACCATAGAATGGAATTTGATATCAAATATTATACGAAAAAAACCAAAGCGAATTCGTGTATTAAGGATTCATATCCAAATTTACCATGAAAAGTAAAGTTGATATCCACCTTCACACACACAAAAAAAAACCCAGACAGAATAATTTCATACCATCCAATGTCGTTCTATTTTGTACCCAAGGCAGGCCATCTACTTGTATTCTTGGTGGTACGAACCAGAAGGGCATATCAACAGCTACCACATTTATGAACTTGAATTGGTTCGACCGTCCTTGAGACTCTACAACCAAGCATGTTTCTTATTTAGCATCAGCATATTCCTTATTTAGCATCAGAGTTTACCATTTACATCACATACCAGACGTTTGAAAGATCTTGTATGTGGTGTTTTCTTGGTCTTCTCCTGATCCGGTTTCGCACAATTCAGAGTCTGCATGACCAAACATATTGATTCTTACCACCAGTAAAGGCTGCCGGGCAAAATTTTCTAAAAGAAAGCTTGCAGCAAAATGGATCCTACAGAACCACCATCAAACTGCACACAATCAAAATCAAGTGACAGATGATACTACCTGAATCAGTGACTCCACACGCCGCCGCATCCGGCTGTGCATAAACCCCTCTGAGCACTAAGGAACAGAATGTAAATCATATAAATTAAACATTGCACAAGTGTCTAATCAAGCAGCAAGCTGAAGGAAGTAAAAGACTGTTATTATGTCAGTATGTTAAAATGCCACAAATGCATGTTGTTCCTTGAATTCCTTTTAATAAAACATTAAGATGATATTACCCAGGAAGCACTGCTTCCGAAGCAGTGTAGACATTTATCATGCAATTTAATAGATTCCAGAAAGAAATTGGTGACTATATCATTATTTTAGGGGAAAACCACACAATTAGTAGCTTCAGTAAAAACAGGGTGCTATGTTATCAGTCTTCTCTTGCCTTGGTACCTTCTATGCAGTCAATCATAGAGCTCCTTTTTATATGTCCTCCAAATTAGTTCTCAATATACAAGAGTTCAATATTTTCCTTCATGCAATCATTTCTAAACCTATTTACTTATGTGCCATACATCCTAATTAATTTGTGCTTAGACTGATATCAGCTGCCTAACACTATGTCCTCTACAAATTTGCCGATCTTTTGAGCATTTTGTATAATATCAGTTAAATTTTGTGCAACAAATACTCTCTCTAGAGTGTAGAGACTTCTTCATGTCATCCATCCTCCTTAAATCCCATGATTGTCATCAATATGAATTCTACTTTCTTTTTGGACAACTGAGTGAAGATACTCGAGTTCCTCACTTCACGATATGCCATAATCTAAAGTTCTGAAATCTCTACTGCTTCTTGTCCGTTCATAATAGTCTGTTTAGACCAAGAGGGGACCTTAAAGTTCTTCAGTTTCTTCTCCACCAGATGCTATTTCATTGGCAGAAAGAACATCTCCAGCAAATTCATCTATTACCAGTGCTGAGTTTGAAATTGACCCTTGGTATCGGCCTATAACTATAGTAACAAAAAAGGTTCAATTATGATTTCCCTACATGCAATCCCAACAACTCGAGACATGGGTCAATTAACACAAGGCGGCACATCGCAATATTTCGTGCTTTGTCCTCAACATTTTCCATAAGATTGTTTCCATTTGAGGCTCCAAAACATCTCAATCTCATCAAGTTCTACATTGAACACATCATCAAACACTTGTGTAGAAATCACATGCTCCTTCTATTTCCTCAATTGCTTCTTAAAAGGAAAATAAATCAACTTAAATATAAAACATAATCAAGAACCCTAAGGAAAAATATAAAAGCATAATCTAAGTCTTAATTAAATAAACCAAATTAATAGCCTTTCCTAACATAGATTTGGCCCATAACACACAGTCAGTCCCTTACACAAGATTATAACTGCTACAGACATAGCAGTTAGCCGCACAACAATTACATCGTAAATGCTAAGTTGAACCCACACAAAGGCATGATCTCTATATCTTTTAAATTAGGATGAGAATTTGTTATTAGACAACTCATCGAAAACAACTTTGTCGGTGTCTTTAATTCTAAGAAACAAGAACTTTTCTCAACTCTCATGCTTAACTGCAATCTATTTAAACTAGTATCTTTCTTTCTCTTGTTTTTCTTAAAAATAATACATATACAAGTACAAGCTTTTAGAATCCCAGTCTAACAACTATTAAGCGAACTGCTCAGTCATTAATATAACAATTAGGCTACAAGCTCTTGACTTAATTGTTTCTCAAATTTCAAATTGCTAATGAAGCAAAGAAATTTAGACAAAATAAAACTTACCTTAACGTGATAATTCACATATGCATGAAATGTTGATAAATTCCACACAGTACGGTCTAATTTTCTGCCTTCCACATGCCGAGGGAAAATAACTGCATTATTAAACATCAGAGTTTGTCAATATTGGCAACAGAACTGAAGTGGAAAAAGATACTCTAATATTCTGATATTACCAAACGTAACAAATCCTGCATTTGCTGATAATGCATCATCAGTTACTCCTTTCAGTTCTAGCGGTGGAGACTGAGACCACAAACAAGGAGGTGCATTACTCACCGCAGCTGTACGCCTTGACTCCATGAATTCCTGAAAGATGATGAAGCATTTAGAGAGAAAAACAAGAACCACAAGATCAGCATATAATTGTTGCAGCCACTTAATGTACCTGGAGGAAGGCGGTTGCTAGAATGGTGTCTATTGAGTCCTTGAATCTCATTGGAAATACCACTGTCACCTTCTCTGCCTGCTTAAGTAAAATTTTCTACCCAGTTAAATAACAATACAAATTTTCACCTTCTCTGAGGCACAACAAATAAATCTATACCTGCACGAGTGATGATAAGAGAATGAAATGTAAAATAAACTTACAAATTTATGTTCATTAAAACTAAAATCAGGCTCTGCACTTAAAACAATACCTGAGGAACAAGGAAGAAGGACTCGTTTGGTCGATGCACAAGGGCAACAAACTGATTTATATCAGGAGCAACAGTCCTTGAAGCAAGGTGTTTTAGGATTACTCTTAAAGGGGCCCCCAATACCACTTCTCTAACAGAAGCAATCTTTACCAAAAGAGTATGTTTGTGCTCTGCAGGATATAAAGAGTCAAAACTGTCACACAAGAACACGAATGAATGCAGACCAAGGAAACAAGCAAAAGCTGAACTTAGTGTGAAGGTGCATCTAATTAACAACTCTAATAAGTTTTCTACTGAAAGTCAGCAATGAAAGAAGCTAAATAATAGATAGAGACAACTTTTTGATATCCTCCCCCTGCCACAAGTTGAACAGCATACGCCATCCTTTTGTAACAGAAAGGCCCAAATATTTTGTTTTTATTTAAGGAAAAAACACAAAATGTAGTCTAGTAATGCTTGTAATTCATCTGTAAACACTGTCACTAACAGTTATAATGTGCTTTCTCCGTTCCATCAATTAAGAATAAAGGAATAAGGTTAGCTGTTGACTGTAGAATATTTTACAGGATTCCTTCATTCTAAAGAGAAACTCATTGCATTTTCAGAAGAAAGAGTTATACATATAATAAGAGTTAGGTTTGATAGTTGATAAAATTCAACCATATTTAATTTGTGTGATTAATGGGGTGGCTTTGAATAGCAAACCATAGGAGGCAATAAGCCCAACCAGAGAGTGCAAGCAATAAGAGCACATTACTCCATTTCTGTGTTTGGAGCACACTTTAAACATAGCTGATTCTATTTGCTGTGACACTGATTCCCTTGGTCACTGGACAGATTAACATTATTTGCTATGACAAGCATTCTTTCTCATATGGATATGATGAACATTGCATATGCCTCTGAAACTGTCAGACAACCTTCCTATTTGACATGGAAGTTACTTGGTAGAAGCAACATACAAAATATGATTGATCTCTTAAACTAAAGCTCCTATAGTGTTCCAGAAAATTATATATACACACATATATATCCTTTCTAAATATATGACTATTCACCTAGTAATATAGTACCTTTCAACTTCATGTATAGCAGTACTAAATAATATCAAGTTTAAAACCAAGTGAATTAGGTGTAAAAGTCATTGAGAAAACATTTTATCAAAGAATGACGAACCTTAGACATATTAATATGCTCCGAACATTAGTTATTAAATTTTAATCAAGGAAAGGAATTTTCAACAGGTTGATGCTAATATTTTGGCATATAACTGTGCAAGCTCATAAAGACCTAAAAAAAATGAACTTGTTGACCTTCATCTTGAGGAAGTTTGGACAAATTCAGTTTCAATGTCAGATTGAAGCCATCCCTTGGAGGATCAAGAATTTGCACGATTACACCATAAGCTGCTTTTATAGCTTCTATGGCTCCAAATGGAAGTCCACCAACAAAAACAGTTTCCAGAGGTGGGGTAGGTAATGATAATGAAAGCAGTAGAATATGTGGATTCTTCATCGACACCTGCACATTATTTATAACTTATATGAGTATACTATAATTACAGTGGCTTCGGTATCCTATCAGTTCAGAGAACCTAACGGACCAAAAACTAATACATGGACATGAATGACTCAATTTCTTTTACATAGCTGTAACAAAGAAAACGCTTCTAAATCACCTGAACATGGTAACGGACATCATCAAACTCAACCCAATGGTGATCTAGCTCAATTGCCTTTTCAAGGCTGCAAAATCAACATGAGAGAAGTCAGCAAGCTGTGCAAGAAAGTGGAAACAATAAGCTGGAACTGTCCAGGTAGCCTGAAAAATATTCAGTGTTTTCAACCGAAATAAATGTGTCTCTATACTCAACACCAGCATGTGTAATTGATATACAAATAACACAAGCATGGCACATACTAGTCCATGACCATTGACAGCACGCACAATGGTTCCGACTTGGCACACACCTTTAACATATAAAGTAGAGCAATTTACACTCTTAACACTACATTCTTTGCAGGCTTGAGGCTTGAGGCTTGTAAAAAGTGGAATCTAGCAAATCTAGCTACTAAACTGTAAAACACAAAAAGCCCTAGAATTCAAACGCATCTGAAAAGCCTAATTGTATCCAAATGTCCTTAAGGATTCATCATTTTGTTCTTTCAAACAGTTGAACCATGAAAAACAAAATAACCCCAGTCTACTATAGTTTTGAATGGGAATTTGTATCTTTCATGCTAATTTCTGGAAAAGCTAAACCCTCACAACTTCAACGGAGGACCATATTTGTGGATTGTATCACCAGTGGACATGATACAACTCCGGCATACCAACACGTAGGGTAGGGTTCAGGCATCTAAACCCTAACATTACTAGTTTAAAAGGAAAAAAAGAAATTGAGACGAGCAACGCACTGCGACCAACAATGGAAGATTGGGCATCTGATGAGGAAGAGGAACCATCAAACTCCTCATATGAGAAGGCCATAAAGAATGATAAATACATCTATGAATTAGAAATGAAGTTGGAATTCTGCTTGAATTCCAAACATGTCTTTCAAATACATAAAATCCGTACAAGAACTAAGATGCAATTAAATAAGTAAGACGAAAGAAATCAAAAAACACAACAAAAGTTCAAATTCATCGGATTAAAAGAAAAGTACTTCTGAACTCGATTCAGCAAAGTCTGGAGAAGGAATCGTGAATGGGATTGTAAAAGTATCATCGATTTCTTTCTCCGTCGATCGGAAAAGATGAAAATGAACAAATTCGAACTATCAGTCTGAGTCTTTTGTTTTAGGAATTGGGATTGTTGGTTCTATAATTGCAGTATTCTTACTTTGGAAGAGGCGTTTTCCAGACGGAGGATCCAAATCAAACCACTCGTTAAATACATCTCTTCAAAATGTGTTACAAATATATTATGGGTGAAATATACAAATACTCCTCCTATTATAGAGAGTTTTCTGTTGAGGTCTAGATTATGGAAACTTATAAAATAGTCACTCAAATTTAAAAAGCAACAAATTAGTCGTTGCTGTTTAAAAACTGTTAGTGATAATGTCACGGTTAATAATAATAAGGGTAAACTATACCATTGACCACCGAACAAATTGGGGATTCCTATTTTGACCACCGAACTAACGAACTCGTCAATCAGACCACCGAACTTATTAAATTAACCTATTTTGACCACTGCCGTTAAAAAAATAACGGACGGCTAACAGAGTGATGACGTGGCAGTTAAAGAACTTTTATAAAATTACACATTTAATCCTTGCTATTTGCACATTTTTTCAATTTAGTCCTAATTTTAAATTAATAAAATAAATTAATTATTTAATTAAGTGATGACACGTGTCAACACCTTATTGGATGACTTTAATTATTTATATTTTAATTTTTAATTAGGGTGAATGGGGATAGGGTGGTTTGAACCTAGGACCTATGGGTTTTTAACCCACAACCTTACCACTACACCAAGCCTCCTTCTATGACACTAATTGCACCATTTAATATATAAGTTATAATGCAGTAAATGTTAGGAAAGAAAGTATAAATGATTGAAAGGGGATTCGAACCTAGACCACTTGGAATGTGTATAATCACACAAACATTCAATTTAAAACATTCGAATATTTTTCTTTTTCATATTTAAATTAATTCGAATACTTGATTTAAATATTTTAAATCGAATATTTTAAAAATATTTTTTTCTTTTTCATATTTTAAATATTCGATTTAATTTAAATACTTTAAAATATTCGATTTAATACAAATTTTGCTTTTCCAATTTAAAAAAATATTTATTAAAATGTTTAATAAATTTTATTACAAATTTTCCATTTTATTACAAATTTTAATACAAATATTCGATTTTAATAAATATTCGATTTAATACACATTTTGTTTTTCCAGTTTAAAAAATATTTGAATATTTTAAATCAAAATTTTAAAGTATTTAAATTAATTCGAATATTTAAAGTATGAAAAAGAAGAAAATATTTTTAAAATATTCGATTTAAAATATTTAAATCAAATATTTAATTTAATTTAATTTAAATATGAAAAAGAAAAAATATTTGAATATTTTAATGCAATTTCTTTTCTTTATATCGAATGTTTGTGTGATTATACACATCTCAAGTGGTATAGGTTCGAATCTCCTTTCAACCATTTTTACTTTATTCCCTAACATATACTGCATTATAACTTATATATTAAATGGAGCAATTCATGTCATAGAAGGAGGCTTGGTGCAGTGGTAAGGGTGTGGGTTAAAAACCCATAGGTCCTAGGTTTGAACCACCCTATACCCATTCACCCAAATTTGCGTCATTTTCTTTAAACCAAGTGGTGACACGTGTCACCACTTGATTGGATGAAGAAAAAAAATTAAAAATTAAAAAATAAATAATTAAAGTCATCCAATAAGGTGTTGACACGTGTCATCACTTAATTAAATAATTAATTTATTTTATTAATTTAAAATTAGGACTAAATTGAAAAAATGTGCAAATAGCAAGGATTAAATGTGTAATTTTATAAAAGTTCTTTAACTGCCACGTCATCACTCTATTAGCCGTCCGTTATTTTTTTAACGGCAGTGGTCAAAATAGGTTAATTTAATAAGTTCGGTGGTCTGATTGACGAGTTCGTTAGTTCGGTGGTCAAAATAAGAATCCCCAATTTGTTCTGTGGTCAATGGTATAGTTTACCCTAATAATAATAATAATAATAATAATTTTATTATACCTTCGAATTCAAAGCCTCTGAAATTCGTAAGTCTCTACTGCAGCTCTTCTAGAAAAAAAGTAAAATGTCAAAAATAGCCTTTAATATTTTTTTTTGTTAATTTTAGCCTTATCTATTTTTGGTGTAAAAAATCACCCACGTTTCATTTTTCGTTTAAATTTTATTCTTGTTGGATGAAAACCGTTAGTCAACTAATGATCAACACATGAGGGTGATGTGGCATGTTTGCAGGACATGGGGAAATAATGTGACACTGCTACATGATATTTTTGCTGACATGTCGATTGCTTAAAAATATTTAAAAAAATATATTCTTTAAAAAATAAATAAATAATTTTTTAATTTTTAAAAATGTCATGCGGTAGGGCCATGTCATATCCTCATACACTGCAAACATGCCACGTCAGTTTTAGGCGTTGACCGTTAGTTGATTAACGGTTTTCATCTAATAATGGTAAAATTTGAACGAAAAATAAAACATTAGACGGTTGTTTGCACAAAAAAATAGGACTAAAATGAAAAAAATTAAATTATACGACTCAACTCAACGTAAAAATATTTATTTTTGTAATTAGTAGATCGATTTTGAAATTTGAGTATCTCTCAATTCTTCCCGATATATATATGGTTATAGAAAAACGTTTAATTGATTATAAATGTTTACAATTAAATTTGAAAAGAAACTCAAACAACTCAACCCGACTCAAAAATATTTCAAATAAATTTTAAATTATAGAATATGACTATTTAACTAGAATAACTCATTTTTTTTATCATCAATAATAGGGGCTGATGCATTTGATTCAATACGTCAAATCTAAAGGTATCGAGGAAATATATGGATTTTACTCCGCCATTGCAGCGTCGAAAACTTTTTTTTAGTGTTTTCTTCTTCTTTTCTATTTTCTTCAGTATTTTTTTCTTTTGTGTGTTTGGGTTTTTTAGAAGTATTTATTTTTCCATATCTACACCAAAGTACGTAAAATTAAACACAACGAAGTGGTGTTAAATTGTAAAAAAAAATTGTTGTCTATGCATACGAACCATTGGTATGACCCATGTCCTAAATCCATACTATATTTACTAATAACCAAAAACAGCCCCAACTCCCTAAATTATGGGTAGAACAGAGAAAACCATGTAAAAAGGTTGGTTTCCATTACCATACCCTCCTTTCTTCTTTCATTTTCTGTCACCGCTAAATCACATTTATGATCAGAGAAAACTACATATTTAATATCTAGCTATGCTCGTCTTATTATTATGGTGTCAACTATTATTTTTGATAAAAGGATAAATAACGTTACATTTTTGTTTTGTTTTGACACTCGACCGTTAAAAACTAATAGAGACAATGACATGGCTTGGTATAATCATTGTTTTAGTCCAAAGCACTTATATATACAGAGACGAAGCGAAGATTGAACCATGAGGGGGGCAAGTTAACTAACTTCGAAATAAATAGGGTTCTAAAAAGTAATTAAATCATAAAAAGTAAGGGAATTAATGTTTAATTTCACTAACTTTAAAATTGAAGGGTCTTAAAAAGTGATTAAACCAGAAAAAATGAGGGGTCATTGCTTAATTTTATAAATTTTAAGTTAAAGAGTCTTAAAAATAATAAACCAAATTTTTTTTGGAGGGGCAAGGACTTAATTGCAAAGGTTTTAAAACTATCAATGGCCTAAAAATAATTAAACCATTCAAAGTTGGGGGAGGGCAATTGCCCCTCGCACCCTCCCTTTAGCTCCGTCCTTATATATATATATATATATATATATATATATATATATATATATAATTAATTTAGTCTAAAATCCATCAATTTAAAACATTATCTTAATTTTAGGAGTAAAATTGTAAATTATGTTCGACTGGAAGAAGAAAATTAAAGAATTTATAATTTTAATCCAAAAATTAAAATAATATTTAAATTGATAGAACTTTAAAATGAATTGATAGTTTGTATAAGTTTTTGGACTAAAACTGTTATTAGCCCAAGCCACATAACTATTTCCATTAGTTTTTAACGGTTGGGTACCAAAACATAATAAAAACGTAACATTAATTACCATTTTGCCAAAAATAATAGTTTGGTACTAAATATGTAATTTTTCCTTATGATTATGATTAAACTAATCGTGAGGTTTTTTTTAACTATAATAAAAGTTTATTTAAACGAAAAACAATCATGGGTGATTGGTGGATTGTCTATGGAAGAAAAGAATATAATAGCTTGGTGTTCACTAACAATATCTTCTTAACGCCTATTTTGGACAGAATTCTCAACAAAACACTTCAAACAAGCTGGATATATTTAACCGTCTAGGACTTGCTCCAGCTTTGGCATAACTTACTTAACAATGTGTTTAAATGCAAGTTCCACAATTTCTACTTATTTAGATTTGACAGTACTAAGTAGGTCATTTGTAGGGTTCCATATTCACCTTGTTGTTCAATACATTAGTAAGGAGATCACTGGCTTGACGGGCAGATGGCCTCTCCTGTGCATTCCTTGCCGTGCACTGCAGTGCTATTTCAAGCACCTTATATGCTGCCGACTCCTCGCACGGTAAGAGCGGTTTCAATGTAGGATCTATCAGCTCCCCGCGATCGGAGCCTTGCATTTGGATACGCATCTCCACCCATCTCACCATGTCCATATCTACACTGAAAAGGTTATCAGTCGGCATTTTCCCGCTTACGAGCTCCATTAGCACAATCCCCATGCTGTAAACGTCGGTCATCTCAGTTGCCTTGAGTGTATAAGCATACTCTGCAAACATGAACCAAACACAATTTGAGCTTTAAACCATGCATAAAAAATATTGATTATTGAAGATGTTAACTTGGTTTGGTTACTAGTTCTACCTGGTGCAATATAACCATAAGACCCTGCAAACCAGGAGTTTGAATCTGTGTTGGAGATGGAGTCATAATTCTCCACCACTGATTTTGCTAGTCCAAAATCTCCCAAATGTGCTTCCATGTTAGAATCTAGCAATACATTGCTTGATTTGATGTCCCTGTGAACGATCTTCGGCACGCAGTCATGATGGAGGTACTCCACTCCTTGTGCTAATCCCACGGCAATCCTCATCCTAGCCTCCCAATCGAGGCTCTTCTTCTTCATATTCACCGGCTGCTTATGCAGCCAATCCCACACACTTCCATTCTCCATGTACTCATAGATCAAGATATTGAAGCCAGCCAATCTGTTTCTGCAATACCCAATCAGCTTCACCAAATGTCTGTGCCTTATCCTCCCAAGTGTCTTGATCTCTCTTGTGAAACTTCTATTCATTAGAAGATCCTCCTTCCACAGAATCTTTTTGATGGCTACTATTTCTCCGGTTCGTAATTCACCTTTGTAGACCGTTCCCGACCCTCCGGAGCCAATGACAAACTCGTCGCTTAGGTTTTTCGTGGCTTGCATGATGTCTTCCCATTTGTAGTCTTGCTTAGCAGCCCCATGATGGAAGAGTAGCCTTCTCTTGGCTTGGGAAGAACTGGAAGAAGAGTAGGTGCATTTCACTTCATTGCTTCTCTTGAAATATTCTCTCCTCTGTCTGCAGAAGATGATTGCTACCAGCACCAGCAGCGCAATTGCCGCTAGAGTCGAAATTGCTGATATCACCACCACAGATGTTTCACTTACTGCTCGCTTCTTGCTGGATGCAAGGTTGTGGCAACCATCAAGAGGGCTTCCACAAAGATTCAAGTTCCCTTCAAATGCTTCAGGTGGCCAGTGTGACAATTGTTTGCTTAATTTGCCTTGGAGATTGTTTTGGGAGAGATTAAGCTTCCCCAAGCTGCTCATATCACCAATTTCAGGAGGGACTTGTCCTATGAGTTGATTGTGAGAAAGATCAAGGATTTCCAGCTTCGATAGCATCCCGATAGAAGGTGGGATGTTCCCGGTGAGGTTGTTGAAACTGAGGTCTAGAATGCTTTGGAGATTCTTGAGTTGTCCAAGCTCAGTTGGTATATCACCATTGAAGTCATTCCTTGAGAGCTGCAGCTCATATAGATTGCTTAGCTTGCCAATGGTTGTAGGAACGGGTCCCGAAAGTCGGTTTCCGTTGAGGTTGAGTATATTTAGAGATGACAAATCACCAATTTCACCAGGGAGAGTCCCATTGAGCAAGTTGTCATCAAGGTGCAGTACCAAAAGCTTGGAACAATTGAAAAGTTGTCGCGGAAGAGCCCCGAAAAAACGATTGGAGGAGAGCCTGAGCTCTCCAAGTTGAGGCAAATCACCCATCCATGGCGGTATCGGTCCAGAAAGCAAGTTGTCATTTAAATCAACACGGCTCAATTTCCTGCACAGCTTCAGCTCAGCTGGTATAGGTCCAGTGAGCAAATTACCTGAGAGGTCTAATAGTGAGAGTTCACGAATCATGCCGAACGATCCAGGGATGCTTCCGGTGAACTTGTTTTGCCCCAATCTTAATCTATCAAGAGCAGGTGAATTACCAAGCTCCTCAGGAATTTCGCCATCGAATGCATTGTTCGTTACATCAAATGAAAGGAAAGAACTTGAACTACATAATGCAGCAATGCTTCCATTCATTTTGTTTTTGGAGAGATTGATTCTTGTTAAGTTGGCTAAATTGATCAACGAAGCGGGGAGATTACCTTCAAGTGAATTGTTGTAAAGCATGAGCTGCTCCAGGGCTCGAAGGAACCCGAAGCTAGTCGGAATGCCTCCGGATAGGCGATTGTCTGCTAAGTCCAGGATGGTCAGGTGATGGCAGTTACCCAGAGTGGATGGAATTTCACCCACAAGCACATTCTGCCTCAGATGAAGCAGCTGCAGCTTCTTCAGTTTGCCAATAGTAAGGGGGATCTCCCCGGTGAAACCATTGCCGAAAAAGTCCATCATTTCCAAGCTCGAACAATTGCCAATCTCCCATGGGATATGTCCAGAGAGTTTGTTTTCATACAGATATAAGATTTCAAGTTTCCCCAGCATTCCTATTTCTCCCGGAAGGTTGCCCTCTAAATTGTTGTGGAACAGAGCAAGTGTCTGCAACTTGCTGAGGTTTGCTATGAATGGAGAAATCGAACCAACCAGGCTGTTGTTGTGGAGATAGAGATCGGTCAGTTCATGCAGCTCGTAAAGCTCAACTGGTATTGATCCATTCAGCGTGTTGTTGGACAAATCAAGCTGCTTCAAAGATGTGCAATCTCTCAGTTCAACCGGAATTTCACCGGAAAGTTGAACTTCTGAAAGGACCAGATGCTCCAAATGGCTGGTGTTGGAACATATATGTCTTGGTATTGGACCGGAAAGGTTGTTGTTTGATAGAACCAAGAACACAAGCTGACCCAACTGGCCTAGTTCTTCCGGAATGCGTCCTGTGAACTTGTTTACCGACAAATCAAGAGTCTGAAGATTGCCCAAGTTCGCTAATGACTTGGGGATTGCACCCTCGAGATGGTTTCCCGTTAAACTGAGGTAAACGAGCTGGCTCAAATCACCGAGTTGACTAGGTAAATCCCCTGAGAGAGTGTTGTTTATCAGATTGAGAGTTTGAAGGTTCATGAGACGACCCAATTCCGACGGAATGGATCCATTAAGGTTGTTGAAAGCTGCAGTGAACACGTTGAGGCTCGAACAGTTGCCAAGCTGAGGTGGGATAGGGCCGTTTAGTTGGTTATCCTGCAGAATCAAGTTCTCGAGTCGGGCGAGCTGACCCAGCTCCGAGGGGATTGAGCCTGTGAGACGGCATGAGGCCAAGCCGAGGGTGACCAAGTTGACAAGGCTTCCAAAAGTGGAAGGAATGGGACCAGTGAGTTCATTGTCACCAATTCGAATGACTCGGAGACTAGTGAGTGAACCCAGCTGAGGTGGGATGGGTCCAGAGAGTTGGTTTGAGTATAGAAGCAAAGATTCCAAAGAAGAAAGGTTAGAGAGGGTGGTTGGGATGGGACCCGTGAGGCGGTTAGAGGAAAGATCAAGGTGGTGCAGATTTTGTAACCCACCGAGCCAGGGTGATATGGAGCCGCCGAGTGAGCACCCGGAAAGGTTTAAACTCCGAACATGGACGGTGCTGGCGGAGGAGGAGACGCCACAAGTGACTCCAGTCCAAGCACAGAAATTGGGGTTGGCTTGGACGGACCAATCATGCAGAACATTGTTAGGGTCTTCAACAAACGAACTCTTGATCTGCAGGAGAAGCGACAAATCCTGGTTTTGAGCTTGACACAGAACAGACGCCAATAGTAAAAACAGTGTAGCCAGGAGGACGAAGACATCCCTGTTGAAGCAGGCCATCGTCTCAAAACGGAGCATTGCAGTGGAAGCAAAGCAAGGTGAGGCCAATAACTATTTGATGAACATGGTGAAGATCATTTATTAAGCCCGCGTTGGAAGTTGGTAGTAAATAGTAATCCCAATGTTTGTGCAGAGGCCAGGCCTTGCCTTAAAAAGGGAGAAGAGGATTAGGATTTAGAGGGCGTTGGCAGAGTGCCATAAATGGCTTCCCCATTTCTACTGCTGCATTGGGAACAAAGTTTGTAAAAGGTGGCAGCTCGGTAGAGGTAGAGATAGAGGTTTGGTTCCAACTGTACTCATCATAAATGTATATACTTATTAAATGAACAAGGTCAAACCCAGTCTGGGGTCAGCTCAGGGGCATGGACATTGGACGGTTCAAATAATTCAACACAACAACACAAGGGAAGAGAGCTGCGTACGTGAGTCTAGGGTGCGGTTAAAAAATACAAAATTTTGAAATTTATAAAAAAATTATTAAAATTTTAAAATATTAGAGTTTTATAGAGTAAAATTTTAAGTTTTAAGGTGAGTCTTTTACAAATTTTAAAACGGATAAATATTCTATACACAAGCGGTGGAAATTGAAAGTTTCCACAAGCGTCTTAGTTGTAGGGAATACGAAGTTAGTTTAGGGTATAAAGTTTAGGGGTTTAGGTGTAGCGGGTTAGAATTTAGGGATAATTGTTTCAATTTAAGGTTTTGAGTTATAATTTAGGGTTTATATAGGTTAAAACCTAATTCCTCACCATATTACCCTAAAAACTAAACCCTAACCTATAAACCCTAAATTGTAACCTTAAATTGAAACAATTATCCCTAAATTCTAACCCCCTACACCTACATCTCTAAACTCTATACCCTAAACTAATTCCTTATACCCTAAAACTAAGGCACTTATAAAAATATTTATTTTTCATCGTCAGTATATAGGATATTAATCTTTTTAAAACTTATCGTTTTTTAACTGCACTTTATACATTAAATTCCCAGAGTGTTGTGGGGAAGGTGGCTTTGTTTTGTCTTAAACTTTATAATAAGTGTGTTAGCTCAGAATGACTTAAATTAAACCCCTGTGGGTTTGAATGGAAGAAGATTAGGTACTGAAAGTCAAAGTTAGCAAATAGAGTCCCCACTTCAACTTACGTACAGTACAATATTCTTCACATGACATACAAATTACAATACATATATATTTCCCAAACCCCAAACCCCACGTAATTATCTACAACGTAACCTTAGCTTTGCTTGCTGTTATTATTCCAACCAATAATTACGTTCATTTGGTATAAGAATAATATCTCCTACTCTTGATTGTTTATATAGATAAGAAAACAAATAATACGACGCTTTGTTTTCGGTTTTTTAATTACTCTTAACAACAAATCTTAATCATATTAGTATTAATATTGGGTTGAGCCACCAAAACCTTCGTCTTTTTGTGGCATTTTGATTCTTTTTCGATTGGTAGCCTACTCCAAATCAACCTCACCTCACTTCATATTCCTTCCATAATCATTTCTGCTCTGCTCCTCGAATACCATCTCGTAATTATTTGATATATCAATGGTAAAATTAAACACATTTCAAATATAGATTATTATCATATATATACTAGCAGTCTACAAATGTCTTAGTTTTAAGATTTATAGTCTTAATTTAGGGTGTAGGATTTTAGGGGTTTAGGTGTAGGGTTTAAAATTTAGGGATAGTGGTTAGAATTTAAAGTTTAGTGTTATAACTCAGGGTTTACAAGTTAAAACCTAAATCATAACCATATTACCCTAAATACAAAACTCCAACCTCTAAACCATAAATTCTAACAATCATCCCTAAATTCTAACCCCTTACACCTAAACTCTTAAACCATACACTCTAAACTAAGACTCTAAACCCTAAACTAAGACGTTTGTGGAAACTTTCAATTTCCACTGCTAGTGTATAAGATATAAATCATTAAAATATTATTATGTGTACTTAATTGATATTAGAAAAATAATATATATATGAGAGTTTTAAAATTTTATTTTTAGAGTTAGAAATTTCACCATTGAAATATAAAATAATAATCTGGGTAAACTATGTAAGGTACCACTAAACTATTGGGTGAGACTTATTTTTTACCACCAACTTTTTAACTGGTCTAATTTTGCCACTAAAATTTAATTTTCGACTCGTTTATACCACCACGCCTTTAAATTCTTAACGTCGTGATAACTTGGATGCTAGACCAAAACGACGTCGTTTTGGTGCCGCTATTTTAATACTAAATTGCCCAAAACGCCGTCGTTTTGTTGGAGGAAAATATGAAAAACCATGCACTCAATGAGACTTGAACTTGAAACCTTCAAAATTAAAAGCAACATCCTAACCACTAAGCTAACTTAACATATTTATTTTGTTTTCAGCACAAATAATATATATTCCAAACTGTAGTTTATCATATATTAGAAATGTAATAGTGGTTAAGGGAACGGTTGTTGTTTCTAGAGGTCACGGGTTCGAGCATCAGCAGCTGCAGCAGGGTGATTGAGCGTTCATTGTCAAATGGTTGAGAGTATATTTAGAACATATACTACTTGTAATTACTTTAGCTTTCATCAAAAAAATGTATTAGTATATTATTTATATTAATATATAAATAATAAATAAAATAAAAATATATAAATCTTTTTATATTATAAATAATATTAAATAGATATACATTATTATTATAAATTCAAAACCCCAAAATTTTCAAAATTCCCAAAATCTAACAAAACCTTAAACCTTAACCCTAAACTATAAACCTTAAATGCTAAAATTAAAAAATATAAATAAATGATATATTATTATAAAAATTAAAAAAATAATTTAAAAAAATCTAAAAATTCAAAAATTTACAAAAAAACCTCAAAATTCATCAAAACGGTAAAGTTTAAACCCCAAACCCATCCATTTTAGCTGCTAATGGGTTTATGGTTTCAGTGTTTAGCATTTATGATTTAGGGTTTTAGGGTTTATAGGTAAGAATTTAATGTTTTAGTGGATTTTGGGTTTTATTAATTTTTAGAATTTTTGAAAATTAGTTTTTTAGTTCATATAATAATATATTAGTTATTTATAGATTTAATATTATTGATAATATAATTTTTTATTTAATATTTTTTTTTATTTATTAGTTATATATATTAATATATTATTATATGTATATTAATATTATTTTATAATATATTAATATTATTTATATAGAGTAATATTCTTTATATAATAAAGTAAATTGAATTAATCTCAGCTGCAGTTTAGAATATATATTATTTGTGCTAGAAACAAATCAGAGATATTAAGTTAGCTTTGTGGTTAGGAAGTTACATTTGATTTTAAGGGTTTCAAGTTTAAATTCCATTGAGTGCGTGATTTTTCATATTTTCTTCTAGCAAAACGATGTCGTTTTGAGCAATTTAGTATCAAAATAGCGGCACATATACTCTAATGTATCTTATTTGTTTATTTAAATATTAATTGTTAACATTCTCTAGAGCAAATTGTTAAAGTTCTCAGTTGACACCCTCTCATAAGTAGAAATTGTTAAAAAAATATTAATTAACAACACATAGAGATAAATTAAAGGTATTTATGGAAAGAGAAAAACTTTAAACCCGTAAATGAGAAATTATTATATGGACCCTTCCCACCACGTCATCCATAGTCCCTAGTAATAAAAAAAATCCACGTCATTATTTTTTTACACGTCATTTACACACTCAAATTTATAATTTCCAAATCATCTTCTGTAATTTCTCCAATTAATGTAGGGTTTAGGGTTAGGGTTTAGGGTTTAGGGTTTAGGGTTTAATGTTTGGTTTCAGGTTTCAGGGTTTATGGTTCAGGGTTAGTGTTTAGGGTTTAGGGTTTAAGGTTTAGTGTTTAGGGTTTATGGTTTAGGTTTAGGGTTTAGAGTTTAGGGTTTAGGGTTAGTGGAGGAAGCTATCGTTCTTGAAGAAAAAAAAGAAATAGTAAACCCTAATTTATTTTTAATTTGATACGACACCATGATTTGGAAAATATAATCCTAGTGTAAAAATGATATGGAAAAAATAATGACGTGGAATTTTTTTTATTACTAGGGACCATGGATGACGTGATGGGAAGGGTCCATATAATAATTTCTCCCCGTAAATAAGGGTCCGTTTGTTTCACTTAAAACATATTCTGAAAAATAAATTACATAATTTAGAAAACAGTTTCCAAAAATTATTTTCTAGTGTTTAGATGATGTTGTGTAAACCAATTTCGCTGTTTGGTAAATTTTTCCGAAAACAATTTTTCAAATATGTTTTTAGAAGAACAAACAAGAAAATTTTCTTAATTTTTATTTAGTTGATTTTATATTAACGATTTTTTTTAAGTACATGTTTTTTAGTACAATTACAAATATAATACTCAACAAGATAATGAAAATAACTATGAACAAAACATAATGTAATTAAAAATTTGAATGTTTACTCGAAGAAAGAGAAATGGTACAACTCTTAATTTGGTTGGAAAGTTTAATACTTCAAAAACAAAACAAAGCACCTGTAATTTTCTCCTTTCATAACTAAGCAACGAAACAATTGAAAAATCCAATCCATTGCTTCAACGTTGATATGAATTTCAATGTTAGAATTAAAATTTCTCTCTTCAACGTTCAAACCCAAAAAAACAAGTAATGATTATGAAAATTTCTCCTCTGAATTATCTTCATCTATATACCTTTCCTTCACAAAAACCCAAATTCAAAAGAAAAAACACTAAATAAATAAATAAATACTCAAATTACCCATAGTAAACAAAATCAATTTCATGTTTTTCATGTTTTCCTTTGCTCAACCAGACACGGAAAAACAAAGAAAATATTTTTAGTAAACCATTTTACTTGAAACAAACACAGCCTAAATGGAACACATTACATCACCCCAACCATGTTTTGTGGAATTTGTTTTTCCCGATAATAAATGGAAGTTTTTTTTTCTGAAAGGTAAAAATAAACTGATTTATATTTCAACTTATAAATATATTATATGAAATAGATCAAAAAAATATAGCCAAAAGTGTAAAAATGGGTTTTGAAAAATCACGTGACTGATAGGGTAAAGATGGTCTTAGTCTTATGGCGTATGGAGTATGGTTTTATATTTTATACCCATAAGTGTAACAAGTCATGGAGCGAAGATGAATTATTTTTTTTAAGAAAAATGAACACGGAGAGAGCATCCTTCGCACCCACCTACCCAATTGACATCCTTCAAAATTATCATATAATATATATATTTAAATTAGAATTATCATATACTATGGCTAAACATTCTTTTATTTTAATAAATCTGAGTTTGATTTTTTTATATTGTTGCATTATTTTGCACACGAATAAAATAAGTTGTTAACATTTATCCAAGTGCAAGAGTTGTTTCGAATGGATGGAGCGGCCAATCCATTCACAAATCGTTTTGGTTCAATTCTTGTTGTTGCCAATTTTGGTTTTAATATTTTTATTTTTCTTATAATTATATAGTAACATATGTATAATGTAATTACAATGTAGTATTTTTTAAATGAAAGATTATTTTTTTAATGTGCTGGTGTGATACAAGGGTGTATATGTTCAACTTTCTTAGTCTTTTTTAATAAGGCACACACACCATGCAAAATTAGTGCTCGAACCCAAGTCACCTGAATAAATTACATCATCTTTTACCACTAAGACAATAAGAGGTGAACGAATGATCATCTTTTAAATGAAGTATAAGATTAATATTCGATACACTATTAAAAAAGGCTTATTTAAATGAAGGATTATCTTTTTTATATTTTCTTCAATATTGTTATCTTTCATAAACTTTGGGCACATTCAAATGTGAATTAATGTGCTCAATTGGTCAGGGATGCAACGGTTCCATTCTGCTGAACCACGAGGGAAGTGAGAGGTGAGCCGAGCCCGAGACAAGCAAAACCTTGAGAGGATGCCACTGTTTGTTGCACTGACATTCTGACGGCAGTCAGTAACAGAATTCAGTTTATTTTCTGTTTATATTTGTTGTATATTAGTTGTAGGTTCTTTATTTTGTTTCTTGCATAGTACTATATAATAGGTTGTTTATTCTTCAGTTTAGTTAAGTTTTAGAAACGATGCGTTTTGTATTGTATCAATAATACCAATTCAATAAAACAAACACATTTATTCTTTCTCTTCCAAGAATCCGATTATCCCCTTTCTCTGAAATTTCCAAATCGTAAAATCAACCCTAGAATCGAATTTCAACATGGTATCAGTTGGATCCTCAGAAACCCATTCTTCTTCTGATTCTGCTACTCGCTTCCGTCTTCTTGATCCCTCCGATAAATTCTATATTCATCCGAGTGAAAATTCATCTCTTGTTTTGACTTCCGTTCTTCTCACCGGAAACAACTACCATTCTTGGTCTCGTTCGATGAGAATGGCTTTGATTTCAAAGAATAAGTTCCAATTTGTTAATGGTTCTTTGAAAGAACCGCGTGAAGATGATCCAAGTTACCTTGCGTGGGTCAAGTGTAACAATCTCGTCCTTAGTTGGCTTCAACGAGCAATTAGTTCTGAAATTGCTCAATCTGTTCTCTGGTTCGACACTGCCTACGACTTGTGGGCTGATTTGCGCGACCGTTTTAGCCAGGGAGACCTTATTCGCGTCTCTGACTTGCAGCAAGAATTTTTTGCCCTAACTCAAGGTATTAATTCTGTCACTACGTTTTATACTCAGCTGAAAATAATATGGGATGAGTTATGTGTTTTACGTCCTTTATCTTCTTGTTCTTGCGATGCAATGAAATTTAGAAAACAAGATTTTGTTTTGAGGTTTCTTCGGGGTTTAAATGAGTCCTTTGCTGTCCCAAAGTCTCAAATCCTCATGGTAAAACCTTTTCCTGAAATTCATGAGATTTTCTCGATTATTATCCAACATGAGCGTTCTGTCAATACCATTCCTTGTGAGTCTAATGTCTTGGTTGTTGACCGAAATCCAAATAGATTTCAAAAGAAGCCTTATTCTAATTCTGTTAATAAAAAGTCTCTGTGTACATACTGTGGGATTGTTGGTCATTCCATTAAAAAATGCTATAAAAAGCATGGGTATCCACCCGGTTATAAGTTTAGATCCCCAACTGTTAGTAGAGCCAATGTTGTACATGAGAATTCTGCTGTTGATTTCTTGGTTAAGCCTGTTGATGCATCTAAGTCTGAGGGCAATCTTGTATCATTTACAAAAGAGCAATATGAAGGATTGATGTCTCTTCTACATGAGAAGGGTTTTTCTGGTAATAGTCCTGCAAATCAGACCTCTGTCAATGTTCTTTTCTCTGATCTTGCTTCTGCTCTTGGTGATGGTGGCCCAGGTATAATTCTTTCTTGCCTTTCTTCTGGTTGTTCTTCCTGGATCATTGATTCAAGAGCAACAAACCATATATGCAATAATTTGAGTTTGTTTTCTTCATATACTGTAATTAGAGATAAGTTTGTTAAACTACCTAATGGTTCTTTAGTACAAGTTGTGCATATAGGAACTGTCTGCTTAAATAATGGTTTGATATTAAAGGAAGTATTACATATTCCTTTCTTTGGCTTTAACCTAATTTCTGTTAGCAAGTTGACTTTAAATTTAGATATTTTTGTTATTTTTTTAAAGAATTTTGTTTGATACAGGATGTTCCATCTTGGAGGATGATTGGTACAGCTAGGCTTGTCAGGGGATTGTATCAGCTGGAAGATTTTGCAGCATCTGCTGGAGATATCTGTGCAGTATCATCTTTTTCTCAATTTTTACAAACATGGCATGCTAGATTAGGGCATCCATCTAGCCGTAGGATGTTTTTCTTTTCAATAATAAATAGTTCTATACCTACTGGTGATGTATCAAAATGTGATGTTTGCATTTTAGCTAAGCATAAAAGGATGACATTCCCTGTTAGTTCATCATCTTCTGTTTCTGCATTTGATATCATCCATGTTGACATATGGGGACCTTTTCCAATAAAAAGCTTGTATGGAAATCATTATTTCTTGACAATAGTTGATGACATGAGCATATTTGTTTGGATTTTCCCTATGAATGCTAAGTCTGAAGCTAGGAATCTTTTAATTGATTTTTGTAGTTTTGTTGAAACTCAATTTTTTAAGAAAGTAAAGTGTGTTAGATCTGATAATGGTCAGGAGTTTAAAATGGTTGATTTCTTTAAAAAGAAAGGAATTTTGCATCAAACAACTTGTGTTCATACACCTCAGCAAAACAGAGTAGTGGAAAGGAAGCATCAGCATTTTCTTAGTGTTGATAAGTCCCTAAGGTTACATGCTGGCTTACCTCTGGTTTTCTGGATAGATTGTGTGTTGCATGCTAGTTTTTTAATAAATGTAACACCTACTCTAATCTTGAATAACAAAACACCATATGAAATGCTTTATGATAAGTTACCTAGTATTGACAATCTTAAAGTCTTTGGGTGTTTATCTTATGCTTCACATTTGCCTAAACCACAAACTAAAATGGACCCTAGGGCTATTAAGTGTATTTTTTTAGGGTTTCCTCAAAATGTAAAAGGTTACAAGCTGTTTAACTTACAGACTAAGTCTGTTTTCATTTCTAGGGATGTCACCTTCAATGAGTCTATCTTTCCTTTTGTTAAACCTGACAAATCTGTTTCTGATTTTGTTTTGTCAAATTGTGATACTTCTCTCTTGCCTATGGATGATATCAGTAATAATTCTACTAGTTCTGATGATAAATGTCAAGCCACTGATAGTGATGATCATGTTGAACATTCTGTTTCCTTTTCTGATTTTCATTATGTTATTCAATCTGCCTCTGGTGAACATTTTAAAAACCTTCATCATGTTAGTCAATCTGTTTCTGGTGAACATTCTGAAAACTTTCAGAATGTTCCTATCTCTAGTACTCAGAATATGCATACATCAAATACTCAGAATGTCTTTGTACCCAATGCTTCAAATATGCATGCTTCTAGACCATCTCGAAATGTGAAACTTCCCCAGAAGTTTCAAGATTTTGAAGTCAGTCTACCCAAAATAAAAAAAAATCCTCTCATTCTATAGCTAATGTCTTGTCTTATGATGCTATTTTTGATCAACATCATTCATTTGTTTGTAATGTTGATGCTTTATCTGAACCTAAAACATATAAGCAAGCTATGGTCCATGAGTGTTGGAGAAAAGCCATGAAAGATGAAATTTTAGCCCTTGAGTCTAATAATACTTGAGATTTAGTCTCTTTACCCCCTAATAAGAAGACTATAGGCTGTAAATGGGTGTTTAAGTCTGATGGCACTCTAGATAGGTATAAAGCCTGTTTAGATGCTAAAGGCTATACACAACAGGCTGGTGTTGATTTCTTGAGTACCTTCAGTCCTGTTGCTAAAATGACAACCATTAGAACCCTAGTGGCCATTGCAGCTTCTAAAAACTAGAAATTACAGCAGCTGGATGTCAATAATGCATTTCTCCATGGTTCATTACATGAAGAAGTGTATATGGACATGCCACCTGGTTTTTCAAATGATAAAAATTCTGGTTTAGTGTGTAAGTTAAAAAAGAGTTTATATGGTCTAAAACAGGAAAGTAGGCAATGGAATGAGAAATTAACAATGGCTCTTATTGGACAAGGTTTTAGACAATCTACTGCTGATACTAGCTTATTCACAAAAGGATCAGATAAAGACTTTATTGCATTGGTTGTGTATGTTGATGATGTTATTTTAACTGGTCCTAATGTTGAACAGATTGACTCTATTAAAAACTTTTTACACAGTACTTTTAAAATAAAGGATTTAGGGGATTTAAAATACTTTTTGGGTCTTGAAATTGCAAGGTCTAGTGTTGGGATTAATATTTGTGAAAGGAAGTACATTCTAGAGTTGTTAACTGAGATTGGTTTCCTTGAATCTAAACCTGCATCAACACCTATAGTGGTCACTAGAGGGTCTCAAAGGCTAACTAAAACTTCTGGTACTCCTCTTGATGATATTACTCATTATAAAAAATTAATTGGTAAACTGCTTTACCTTACTAACACAAGACCAGACATAGCTTTTTCTGTTCAACAATTGTCTCAATATCTTTCTTGTCCTACATCTGTTCATCTTGCTGCAGCCCATAGGATTCTAAGATATCTTAAGAATACACCAGGACAAGGGTTATTTTTCCCTGCAAATAGTGAACTAAAACTACAAGCCTTTTCTGATTCAGATTGGGCTTCATGTCCAGACTCTAGAAAATCAATCACTAGTTTTTGTATCTTTTTAAATTCTTCTTTAATATCCTGGAAATCTAAAAAGCAACAAACGATTTCTCGTTCTTCAAGCGAGGCTGAATATCGAGCTCTTGCATCTATTACATGTGAATTGCAGTGGTTGTTCTACTTGCTTAAAGATTTTCAAATTCCTTTTATACCTGCAAACCTTTTCTGTGATAATCTTTCTGCTATTCAACTTGCAGAAAACCCTGTTCATCATGAACGAACAAAACACATAGAGATTGATTGTTATATTGTACGCGAGAAGGTTCAGCAAGGTCTAATTCGGTTGCTGCCTGTTACTTCGAACAATCAGATTGCATATTTTTTAACAAAAGCTTTACCAAGCTTCTTGTTTCATTCCTTCATTTTCAAGTTGAGCATTCACAACATTTATGCTCCAACTTGAGGGGGCTAACAGAATTCAGTTTATTTTCTGTTTATATTTGCTGTATATTAGCTGTAGTTTCTTTATTTTGTTTCTTGCATAGTATATAATAGGTTGTTTATTCTTCAGTTTAGTTAAGTTTTAGAAACGCTGCGTTTTGTATTGTATCAATAATACCAATTCAATTATCCCCTTTCTCTTCCAAGAATTCGATTATCCCCTTTCTCTGAAATTCCCAGATCGTAAAATCAACCCTAGAATCGGATTTCAACAGTCAGCAGGGATGCCATCGGAGGAAAGATTCCCGAACATCCGATGCTGAGATGCTGCCTATTGGTCACGAAAGCGTTACCGCTCTGCTTGAGTTGTTCCAATCCAAGGGTCATAATTTAGTAGATCTGGTAGTTCTCTCAGGTACACTTTGTCAAAACTCAAATCGTCTTTTCTCTTTCACTTGGTGCATTGACAGTGGATTCGTATGTCCAGGAGCACACACCATTGGAAGGACATCATGATTCATGCGGGGGTTGAATGGAACATGGGGCATGCCAAATCCACATGTTGATGATCGCTACTTGGATTACTTGCAAAGAAAATGCAGATGAATATGTGGATGTTGATGCTACAACCCCAACCAGTTTAGGATTTAGGGTTAGAATTTAGAGTTTGTGGTTTAAAATTTAGGATTTAGAGTTTTAGAATTAGGGATTTAAGTTTTTGATTTTATAGTTTAAATATGAAGGGTTGTGTAAAACACAATAAATTCCTAACCCTAAACCTAAACTCTAAATTCTAGACCCTACAACCTAAACCCCTAAACCACAAACTAAATATCTAAACTCTAAAGTTTACACAATTTTGTGTATCAACATATTTTCTTATTTTATTTACGGAAAATAGCTTGATACACATGCTTGTGTATACTTTAATTTTAGGGTTTAGAGATTTAGATTATGGTTTAGGGGTTTAGGTTGTAGGGTGTAGAATTTAAGGTTTATATTAGAATTTAGAGTTTAAGGTTTAAGGTTTAGGGTTTAGGGTGTTAAGGCTAAGAATTTAAATTTTAGATTTTATAGCCTAAATATGAAGAGTTGTGTAAATTTTTTTTATACAACTTATGTATCAAAATATAATCCTTTATTTACTATTTAATTTGTTCTTTAATTAATAACTTTTATATGACGAAAGAAACAGTGATAAATAATTAATTAAAATATCAAAACTAAAGGGCCATATATTGGAGTTCATTGTTATTTTGGTTCTTTCTCTTTTGATAGTAGTCTAGTTTCACATAATTATTTGTTATTTTGATCCTTTTAAATTCTACTTTTATTTAATTTGATCACTTGACATGTTTATTTTTATTCTGCCTTACTTTTGTCATTTATTTATTGCATTATATATTCATTATCAGAGATGGACCCGGAGAAGACAATTGCTCCCTAAAAATTTGAAATTTATATATGATTTAAAAAAATTAGAAAATTTTATATATTTTTTATTGAAAATTTACTTTTGCCCTCTAAATTTTTATAAGTTCACCCCTTAGAATTTTATAATTGGTTCATCTCCCATAATATAAAATTCTACGTCCGTTCCTATTTATTATTATATTTTATTCTTATAAGATACTAATATTATTTTCTTCGTAGTTAGTATATTTTTTTATTATAATTATGATTAACATATAATATATTTCCATATCTTTAAATATATTTATTATGATTATTTTTATTATCATTTTATTATTATTATTATTATTATTATTATTGTTTAGTATTACTATTATTTTATTCATTGTTACTATTATTAAAAAATAAGTTTACTACTAATAATTTGAAAAGTTGTACATTCAATATGAAAAATCAGATATTTGATCCAAAAAATCGATATTCAAAAAATTAAATATCAAAAGTTTTAGGTCTAATATGAATTGTATTCGATTCGAATCTGAAAACGCACAACTCTAAGCTTGATAAATTAATAAATAAAGTTGTTGTCTATATGCTCTTATTTTTTTATTGAAAAAAAGGTTGGTTATCCGGGTACCTCGTTAAAAAACCTCTCTAACCTAAATTCCGAAATTAGAAGAAAAAAAGTGCACCCAATAACCTACAAAAAATCAAACTTCAATGATGTCATCACTAATGCCCGAGTGAAAAACATCTAACACAAGTACACACAAGTTGTTGCCTATATGCTCTTATTAAATTCTTGTAAATAAGTTTTCGGTCATTTTTTAATATATTGTTGTGATTATATGGTAGTATTAGTATATGTTTATTTTTTTCTTAATCATTTGACACGCACACACAAGTAGGGATGGCAGACGGGTACAGTTTCGCGGATTTCGCACCGCACCCGCCCCAGCTGGGGTGGGGATGGGTATGAGTTTGGTGGGTAGTGGGCGGGTGTGGATGTAAAAAGTCATACCCGCCGCGGGTAGTGGGTAGGTGGTGGATTTAAGACCTTACCCGCCCCGCATCCGCCCGTCCCGCACCCGCTCGCCCCGCACCCGCCCGCCCCGCACCCGTCTTTCCCGTATGCTACCCGCCATATTATGTGTCTTTGAAGATATCTGATTCAATATAAAATTTGTTTTCTTTATTCAAATTTCAAGTTCATTACTTTAGTTCTTTGCATTGTCTTACCCTCAGATTTCTCACATAATAACTAACTTACACCGGTGTAAATTAGTCATAATTAGTTAGCTATAGTTTGGTAGAACTTACACCGGTGTAAGTTAGTTATACCACATCACAAGTTAACAGTGTTAGGGTCGGGGGCGTTTTAAATGACGGAAGAAAACTTCAGGGGCACATTAAACGCATCCAAAGTTCAGGTACCACATTGAACTTTCCGTCAAAGTACATGGGGCATTGGTGCCATTATCACTTCATGTTTTATGTGATATGGTTGTTGCCAGGCGGGCGGGTAGGCGGGTATAGGTGGGTACAAGATGAGTAATGGGTATCCAATTGGGTGGTGGGTGTGAGGATGAATTTAAGAATATACCCACGTGGGCGGGTGTGGATTTGAAAATTATACCCGCCGTGGGTGGTGGATATGAAAATTTTAGGTTGGTATGGGGATGGGGGAGAAGGTATCCGCACCCGCCTCGCCCATTTGACATCCCTACAGACAAGTACTCAAGCTCATATCTACTAAGATGAACATCATTTTTTTTAGTAGAACCAATTGTTAGGTTTCAGGTACACCTTATTATATTTACATCATATACCATTGAGGCATCACATCCATTATGAGAGTTGAGAAGAATTGTATACTATTATATTAAAATTTGCGATATAATTTATTTAGTTTAATTTGAGTTTTGTTCTTTTATTTTTATAATATTATTGTTAGTTAATCTAAAATGATAACAATGTTATTAGTTGTTTTCATCAAAAAAAAATGATATAGAACTTTTTGTTTTACTTGCATCAAAATCCAACTAATTATATCAACAACTAATTAGTTTAGTAAGATAAGGTGCTAAATCTTTTAAGTAAGGTAGGAGATTCGAATTTTAACATTGTGAATGAAGTAAATTAAGATGATGTTGAGAGGATAGTCTCCATAACAAATCTCTATATTATCTGATCTGAATTAGTTGGCCTTTGAATTGAATATCGGTGATTGTAAAAAAAAATCTAACCAATTATGTTTAGTTGATGAAAAATTTATATGTCAGTTGACTGTTTAATTTTTGGGTAAACTACTGTGCATGTCTCTTATGTTCAACGAGTGTACAGAGTTAGTCACCACTTTTGAAAAGTGTATATTAGTAGTCCTTCACGTTTTCGATGTGTAAATAGTTAGTCACTCCGCCGTTAGACTCCGTTACTCCCCTAACGGATTGCTGATGTGGCTGACTTAATTAAATTGTAATATCCACGTGGATAATAACGTTGGAAAGTTGCTGATGTGGCCGACCATTTCCATGTCTTCAAGTCAAACTTTAATGCACACAACATCACTTGCATGTCACCGCCACCTCCAATTCCACCACCATGTCACCGCCACCGACCGCCGCCCTCTCCTTCCTCTTCCTCCTCCTCATCTCTTTCTCCACCACCATGTCACCGCCACCGACCGCCGCCCTCTCCCTCCTCTTCCTCCTCCTCATCCTCAAATTCAGAAACAAACAGCAGGTAGCAGTGGATATTTAGAAGAACTAGCAGTATTCGACTTTAGAGACATTTTAAAGAAAATAGAATCCATCTTATAAACAAAATTCTGATTATCAAAGGTTATTGTTGCATTGCTTCCGCCATCTAATACAATAAGAGCTTAGCAATTCATCTACAACATATCTTTTCAAATCTCAATTTAAAATTGAAGATACTAAATTGAAATACAACAGAAGTGGTTAATCTAAGAATCATCCGCTCCAACCTATATACTACACAGCTAAATTCAATTTCTCTGAAGTTTAAACTAAACTAGCTGCCTCTGAAATTTGATAAAGCTGAAAACCTATAAGAAAACAATTACACCGATAAAGTGACAGGAATTTCGCAACATAAACCGATGGGGAAACAGAAGAAAAAGAAAACAATTCAATGGAAATGCAAGGCGACAAAGATTTCATGTTGCAGTGGGGGAACCGAAAGAGGATAAGATGTTTCAACAAACTCAAAAAACACCATCAACACCACCGCCACTTTGCCGACACCACCAGCACCGGCGGAGGCGGCAGCAGCTCCACGACTCCACAGTCCTTACCTTTGCCCAACAAGAAAATAGGGTCCTCGCTTGTTGCCAATCGTCACAAAATGTAACAATTTCTTCTTCACTTTGTTTTGTTTGTTTATTGATTACCCAGGCCAGAAGTAGTAAATAAGTTTTGAGTGTAACGATAGATCTGGGATTTGGGTTTCTGGACAGGAATTCGGATATGGGGACGAATAAGCCAAGATCGGCATTGGCATCACCGGAGAAGGAAGATAGGTACTATGCAACAAGGGGATCGGGTTCCTTGGTGTTGGATGATAGTAACAATAACACGAAGGCTTTGGTGGATCAACAAGTTAAGGAAGATAAAAGGGTTGTGTGGCCCAGATTGTTCACCACATTATCTAACAAAGAAAAAGAACAGGATTTCATGGCTATGAAGGGGTGTAAGCTTCCTCAAAGGCCTAAGAAAAGGGCTAAGTTGATCCAAAGAAGCATTCTCGTGAGTTCAATCAAATTCTTGTTTTGCGGAGATTTCTATCTTTAATTTTGTTTTCTGATTCATGGGGGGTCTGGTCTTGTGTAGCTGGTGAGCCCAGGGACAGCAATTTTTTTTTAAAAATGAACAAAAAAGAGAATTTGAGAAATACCTTTGAGATTGATCGATCTGCAGCAGGCAATGAGCTGTTTGTTTCTGAGGAGGAGGGAGAGGGCGGCGGTCGATGGCGGTGACATGGTGGTGGAGAAAGAGATGAGGAGGAGGAAGAGGAGGGAGAGGGCGGTGGTCGGTGGCGGTGACATGCAAGTGATGTTGTGTGCATTGGAGTTTGACTTGAAGGAGAAATTATTATATGGACCCTTCCCACCACGTCATCTATGGTCCCTAGTAATAAAAAAAATTCCACGTCATTATTTTTTCCATATCATTTGTACACTAGGATTATATTTTCCAAATCATGGTGTCGTATCAAATTAAAATAAATTAGGGTTTATTATTTCCTTTTTTTCTTCAAGAACGATAGCTTCCTCCACTAACCCTAAACCCTAAACTCAAACTCTAAACCTTAAACCCTGACCCTAAACTCTAAACCCTAAACCCTAAACCCTAACTCTAAACTATAAACTCTAAACCTAAACCCTAAACCCTAAACCCTACGTTAATTGGAGAAATTAGAGAAGATGATTTGGAAATTATAAATTTGAGTGTGTAAATGACGTGTAAAAAAATAATGACATGGAATTTTTTTATTACTAGGGACCATGGATGACGTGGTGGGAAGGGTCCATATAATAATTTCTCGACTTGAAGACATGGAAATGGTCGGCCACATCAGTAACTTTCCAACGTTATTATCCACGTGGATATTACAATTTAATTAAGTCAGCCACATCAGCAATCCGTTAGGGGAGTAACGGAGTCTAACGGCGGAGTGACTAACTATTTGCACATCGAAAACGTGAAGGACTACTAATATGCACTTTTCAAAAGTGGTGACTAACTATGTACACTCGTTAAACATAAGGGACCTGCACAGTTGTTTACCCTTAATTTTTTTATAAAAAAATTGCATTATCATTCAATTTGGATCTATTAACAATATTATAAAAGTACATACACTAAATTAAGTAACGATTGTAACATAATAAAGGATTAAAACCAAAATTAAACATGAAAATGAAATAAACAAATAAAGAGATAGAAGTCAACTTTGACCTGATCAACGATGATGCAACACAATATTATATTTTGTGGATAAAAATTTATAAATTTTTGGTGCCCTTTTCTATGCTCTAACACTAAAATTTAAATTTCAAATCACAACCTTAAATTTTAAATCTTAAATTCTACATCTTATACCCTAAAAATATATCTTACCCAAAATTCCTTAAACCCATCCATAAATTCTAACCTTAAACCATAAACCTAATTTTTAGTGGCATAATAGGGACACCGAAAAAGCTAGAGGATTTCTATTCATATTTTGTATAATAATACATTATCTAAGGAATCATATTACAACATGACTTCTCTTTTATATTTTGGGACATTTTTACCAAAAGGTAAGAAATTGCGGTAGAAATATTTTTTTAAGTAGAGATAATTACATTCGTAAGGTAAATATAAGGATTTGAATACATATAATATGAGATAATATAAGTATTCTTAACAACTCAGACAATTAATGAATCTAATGTGAAAGAAATATATTTTGATTAAACGTTAAAATTTTGGATCAATATGATATTCTTTAGAAATTTTAGAAAACAATTAGACTTTTTATGAATAATATTTTTGGTATTGTATTAGTTAAAAAATTTATCCACTATTAATCGACGCAGTTTGTTAGTCGTGTACTATAATGCAATATCAAAATTTTCAAGTATACAAATTCTAATGCAATACAAAACTTATTGCATATTTTGTATACAATTTTTTGTGATGAATACCAAAATTTTAAACTTTGCAAAAATTTCCAATGACGTCTTAAAAAGTAAAACTTTAAAAGCTTTGATAAAGTGTTACAAATTGGTGTATAGCCGAAATTGTTTCATTTCGAGTACCAAAACTTTGTAGTAGACTAGTAGTTATGAAACTTTTTTTAACTAAATTATTAATTTTTCTGTTTTTTATTGGATTAACCGACTATAAATTCTCTTCAATTAGAGGTTGGGCTAAGAACTGAGTTAATAGTTTTTTTTTGGGTAAACTACAACGAAGGTGACTTAATTATGGGTTAGGTTACATTTGGGTCACTCAATTATGGGCAAGGTTACATTTGGGTCACCCTTCATATTTAATATATATATATATATATATCAATTTGTGTATTAGATTAATTAATAATTTCAAATGAAGTATTCTAATGTTAACAAGGGTATACAAGTGATTTGGAAGAAAAATGACTAAATTGATGTACTTTTTTAAATATGAAGGGTGACCCAAACGTAACCTTTAATAATTGGGCGACTTAAATGTAACCTTACCCATAATTGAGTGACTCAAATGTAACTTTTAATAATTGAGTGACCCAAATGTAACCTTTAATAATTGGGCGACTTAAATGTAACCTTACCCATAATTGAGTGACCCAAATATAATTTTTAATAATTAAGTGACCCAAATATATCCATATCCATAATTGAGTGAACTCCATTATAGTTTTTTATTTTATTTTAAGGTATCATAATACATTGATTTTTTTAAAAACAAAATATTAAGCTTTTAATTTTTTCACCCAATTAAGTTTTCATACTAAAATTTCATTAATTTATACCTTTGATTAACGTTGACTATAAAATTTAATAATTTTTTTATCAATTAGTTCAAAGTGTTGTGTTACAATTTATGGTGTTGTCATTTGACATTTTCAGAATTTTTTATTTTATTTAAAAAAAATTTAAAAATTCTAAAAATCTTAAAAGACTTGTAAAAATTATTAAAAATAATTTTATAAAAAATTATAAATGTCACATGACATAATTTTAGTGTGTCGCGTGACAATAACATATCAAGAAAAAACGTCAAAAATTAATGGTCAAAATTGATCTAAAAACTTAATTGATTCAATTTAATAGTTCAGGAACTTAATTGGATACAAAAGGCATTTAAAGACTTAATTGATTTTTTAAGTTCGAGATCTTTAAGCACCCTTAAGTTTTTTTTTCCTGAAAGATTAGAGTTAATAGTTTTGTAATGGTCGGATACATAATGAATTAGTTAATAGTTTAAGGGTAAATTACAAAATTCATCACTGAAATTTCTTTTTACTCTTATTTTAGTCATTGAATTTTTTTTTAATTTAATCACTGAAGTTTTGAATTACTCTTGTTTTGGTCACTCTAACATGACATGGATTATTTTATTATTTTTTATTGTGACATGACATATTTTATTAATATTTAATGTTACATAATTTAAAATAAAAAATGAGAAAATAAAAATTTTTAAACCTTAAATCTCAATCTCAACCCCAAATTCAAACCTAACTAATAACCCCAAACCCCAACCCTCACCAAAAGAAGCAAAACGAAAAAGAACATAAAGACGGTGACGGAGCTATTATATAGCTTGGGGGACAACTGCCTTATCAATTTTTTTGTATTAAAAATATATAAAGAAAATTAATAATTTAGACTCTAAATTTTAATTTTTCAGATTTATCTCTTTTTTATGATTATTTATACTTTACCCTCAAGTTTGATTTATAGCTGTGTCTATGCATAAAGGTATGATGTATCACTTGTCGAGGGAACTCTTGAATCATAGACGTATATGATATTGGTTATGAACAATTACACATCTAGTTTATTTGCCTTTTGGTATCCCTTTACTAAGGATTTAAATATCGTAGTAACGGTTATTATATAGTGATAGTGATATTTCCGATATTGTTATTATAAAAAATGGCAGTCCACAATAATTGCAATAGTATCCGTTATGTTTACAATTGCGATAAAACACCTCAATCGAAAATGCAGCCGCAACCACAATTTAAATCTCGGCCCTCTACTACCTTATAACATCTGAATTGATGATGTCTCTGTGATAGGAGAGCGAGGCAAGGACGAACGTAGGATTTTATGTTTGTAGATGAACCTATAAAATTCTTGTGATAAACTTATAGAATTTTAGGGGACGAAAATGCATAATTTTTTACAAAACTTCTAAATTATATACGAATTTTAAATTTTTAGAAAGAGCGATCGCTCTCAAAGCCCTTCGATTCATCCCTGGAGCGAGAAGTCTTGATTTCATATGGCGGTGTGGGCTTGCCCAAATGGAAAGTCGGGAGGAAAGGTGCTTAATACATCAGTAAACATATTTCACTTGTCCGATGAGGAATGGGACCATAAAATCCTACGTGACATTAAATATTAATGAAATACAACATCTCATAATAAAAAATTAATAAAACAATTCATGTTAGGGTACAGTTGTTAAAACATGAAAAATTCAAAAATTCAGTGATTAAATTAAAAATCTTAAATTTCAGTGATTAAAATAGGAGAGAGGAGAAAGTTCAGTGATGAATTTGCAATTTAGCCACAACTTAAATAGTTGAACCTTCAAGTACTCCAACTTTGCTTGCACGCAGGGGTATTTCCCCATTCCTTTTCTTCAAAATGACTTCCCATATGTGGACAAAGACTTGGCTTGGAACTTGGGCTATTTCCTCCACACTTCCACATTGACTCCATCTTTGTTACCAAAAGAATCATCCATGAAATAGACCTCAAGACCCATAATCAGCCTTGTGCCAATACTTAAGTTTCTTGCAAATTTACTAATTAAAGCCATTCTCCACTTAATTATTTGTCTTAGAGTTGTCCTTACTATATACATGTAGAACATAGATAGCTTCTTTTAATCTTATGTTATTAATCGAATAAAAATTATTTGTCACTTTTCGATGCTCCTATCTATGTCCCACATTTAAAAATCAGGTTTAGGATTAGAATTTTGGTGTAAGGTTTATTTTTTACGGTTTATGATTTAAGATTTAGAAATTAAGGTTAGAACTTAAGATTTAGTTGTTCACTGTTGGAACATGAATAGAGACACTAAAAAGGGACATAAGATTTTTCTTCTTCTTAATCTTACCAAGGCTAAGGGATAAAATCTTCTGCCCCTTTTCGGTGCCCCTTTCTATGCCCTAATACTAAAAAACACTAAAAAAATTAAATTTCAAGCCCGAATTATAATTCCTACATCCTACAAAATACACTATACCCAAAATTTCCTAAACCCTAAACCTAAATTTTAGTGTGAGACGTAAATAATATACTGAAAAGAGGTAGATAATTTCTATTATGAGGGTTGTTTTCCTCACAAAATAAAATCAAATCAAACACAACTAATCTATTCAACACCCTATTATAAGCTTAAGCAATAATACATAATACAACTCTATTAAACCTTTAAATCTAAAATTTGGGAGAGATAAAAGATCTTATTTAACTACTATTTAAAATAAAAAAGACTTTAAAAACTATTATATTAAAAATAATTGAGATGGGCTATACATACCTCCGTCCTTGCTTAGCTAAATAGATTTGGACGGAGATCTGATTATCAAACACCTTGATTCCTTCCATTTTCATTTTTTTAAAAATGCTTAATTAATTAAAATGAAGAAAAGAGGTCGTTTTCCCTTGGAATGGAAGTAACCCAATATTTGAAGAAAAATATTGGAGAATTTACAAATGTTTTTATTTTGGTGAGTAGTTGAAATGTTGCAGTGGCAATGAAATATGGTAGTTCTGATGACTTAGTCCACCACCCACCTCTCTTTCTCTGTCGTTACCTTCACGTCACACTTTGATTTTTACAAAGTAATTAATCCATCACCTCTTCAGGAAGTAAACTCTCCTCCCTCTTATACTATTAACTATATCTAATTTTTTATTCGAACTCTCGACTTTGCTTAAGAGATCTAGTCTCTCGTCCACTGGACCAACTAGTTGTTGGTCTTCGTCTTCCACGCTGTTTTTTATTCTCCCTTTCTCACCTCCCCTGCCGTAGACTATTCATAAAACAAACAGAACAAGTCCATACTCCATAGCTGCTGCTGAAGAAGATGACATGGATATGCATGCTTCCTCTTTTATTAGCATCCATCGTTGTATTCGGTGGAGTCTCTGCAAGGTTTGTGGTTGAGAAGAATAGCATCCGGGTGCTATCTCCATTGACTCTGAGAGGAAAGCACGATGGCTCCATAGGTAACTTTGGAATACCAGACTATGGCGGCTTCATTATAGGCTCTGTGGTTTATCCAGACAAAGGAGCTAATGGCTGTGAACCCTTTGCTGGTCAGCCCTTCAAGTCCATGTCCCCTCGCCCCTCGGTTCTCCTTCTTGATCGTGGAGGTATTTCATTCGTTTAGTCTCTTGACTTGTATTTCAGTCTCATCATCATTCTTGACTTGTTGTCTTGCACATGTAGAATGTTACTTTGCCTTGAAGGTATGGTATGCCCAACAGGCTGGGGCTGCAGCAGTATTGGTGGCTGATAGCATAGATGAGCCTCTAATAACTATGGATTCTCCCGAGGAAAGCAGCGATGCGAACGAGTACGTGGAGAAGATTCGAATCCCTTCTGCCTTGATAGAGAAGTCTTTCGGTGATAGCCTTAAGGAGGCCTTGAAGAAGCATGAAGATGTAGTGGTGAAATTAGACTGGAGGGAGTCAATGCCCCATCCTGATCAGAGGGTTGAATATGAGCTGTGGACTAATAGCAACGACGAGTGTGGCGTTCGATGCGATGAGCAGATGAATTTTGTAAAGAATTTCAAAGGCCATGCTCAGATACTTGAAAAGGGAGGTTACACTTTGTTCACACCACATTACATAACATGGTATTGTCCTGAAGCTTTTATCTTTAGCAGTCAGTGCAAGTCCCAGTGTATAAACCGGGGGAGATATTGTGCTCCCGATCCAGAACAAGATTTTGGAGAGGGGTATCAAGGAAAGGATGTGGTGTTTGAGAACTTGAGACAGCTCTGTGTGCACAGAGTCGCGAACGAGAGCAATAGGCCTTGGATTTGGTGGGACTATGTGACAGATTTCCATATTCGATGTTCGATGAAGGAGAAGAGATACAGCAAAGAATGTGCCGAGGGTGTCATGAGTTCTCTTGGTAAGTGCTCTATTCTGCTGGGATTTTTGCCTATCTTCCTAGCATTCTTTCTTGACTGGCTTCGTATGCTTAACCAGATTTGCCTATTGAGAAAATCAAAAAGTGCATGGGCGATCCCGAAGCTGATGTCGAGAATGAAGTCTTGAAACAGGAGCAACAACTTCAGGTGCACCTTTTTCTTCTTCCATATCTTAAGATTAATGATCTTAGATAGAAGCAAATATTAGTAACTTTCTTATTTTGCTACAATCTGTGGACCTTAGGTGGGACGAGGTTCTCGTGGCGACGTTACCATTTTGCCAACATTGGTTATCAACAATGTTCAATATCGAGGTTTGTTACATAGCATGTTGGTGGATGAGATTGAAAAGTTGCTATTCAATTACTTAAATGATGCTGAAGTTGTTTTGCCTGCTATGAAGGAAAACTGGAGAGAAGTGCTGTGCTTAAGGCCGTCTGTGCCGGATTTAAGGAGACTACAGAACCTTCAGTCTGTTTAAGTGCAGGTAGATTAAACCTACTTACATTCTACACTAGGTTTACAGTCTTTTCATCAACTCTTGTTCAATATTGGCTTCAGATGTTGAAACTAATGAGTGCCTTGAAAGAAATGGTGGGTGTTGGCAGGATAAAGGAGCTAACATAACAGCATGCAAGGTAATGTATAGAAAGTTTACAGTTTACACAGTTCGATGTTGCAATCGAATATGCGACACCTTAGATCCACAACTCCTACTAATAAAAAGGGATGTTGAATTTGTTTAGGACACATTCAGGGGAAGAGTATGTGAATGCCCGATTGTGAAGGGCGTGCAGTATAGAGGAGATGGTTACATATCTTGTGAAGGTGCAGCTTTTTCCCTTGTGTTAAATTAGATTCAACATTATTTTCCTCATGCAATGACTGCTTACCTTTTACAGCCTTCGGACCCGCGAGATGTACGATTAACAACGGAGGTTGCTGGTCTGAAACAAAACATGGATTAACTTTCTCTGCCTGCCCAGTTTAGTGACTTGTTATATACTCCAATGATTTTCTATTATTCTGCCTGCAAATTCTTTTGGTTTGACTAAGGCCAATAGGCCATTCCATTCCATTGCATAAAGCAGGAAAACCAATTAAGAGGTTGTCAGTGTCCACAAGGCTTCCGGGGGGATGGTCATAAATGTGAAGGTAACTTGTTCTCAAGCCTTAACCCCCTCAGGTCTGTTTCTGTTGTTCAACCCCATCTGTTGTTTTGGTTTCAGACATCAACGAATGCAAAGAACGAAGTGTTTGCCGGTGTGACGGTTGCTCCTGTAAGAACACTTGGGGTGCATATGAATGCAAGTGTAAAGGGGATCTTCTCTACATGAGGGAGCAAGATACTTGCATAGGTAAGACCAAGTTACAACTCGGTTTGTGCTTCAGAGTTTCCAATTGTTGCTCATCCTTGAAAGTGAAACAGAGAGAAATGGATCGCGCTTTGGGTGGTTCATCACCTTCTTGGTCCTGGGAGCCGTGACGGGTGCTGGCGTAGCCGGTTATATATTCTACAAATATAGGCTCCGGGTAACTGACTTGACATGTTGCTTTATTTGCATCATGGCTTGCTTATACTTATTCATTTGCTTGTTCTTTTGATTTGCTTCCACCTGCAGTCATACATGGACTCGGAGATCATGGCGATCATGTCACAGTACATGCCGCTTGACAATCAGCATAGCAATGAAGTTCCTAGCGAGGCACAACCTTTGCGACAAAGCTCGACAGCATAAGCGGCTGCCCTATTTACGATGGAGGACGTTACCAGCAGTCGGACTCGGAAGTATGGATTAGCCCTCCCCTGAAATTTCAGCCATCTATATATACAGCTCTTATGAAATTACAAAAAAGACACTTGTTTAGCTGCTATACAGGCACACCCGCCATGAGTAATCGTTGTACACAAATTTTCCTTCACGTAGAACAGAGTCTGCTTTTGTATACTTCTAGTTTTAGTTGCTGTCATTGTAGCTGTAGTTGTGTGTAATGTATACAAAAGAGTTGAGAAGTAAACAAAGGTGGACTCATGTCAAGAGATACACAAGAGGTGTAAGAAACTAATAATAAAATAAAGGGTAAATTTCAAAAATCAAAATAATCTTTTAGCCACTCAACTTTCAAAACTTACAAAATGGACATTAAGTACCATTTCCTTCAATAAAACCCACATGCTATATAAATAAACTCAAATGAATATCCTATCAAATCCACAATGTTAATTATAACTCAAAATTTATATCCCAACAGTTTTTTCAGTAACAATTGACTTATCTTCTCTCTTCTGCATCATTTGGCAAAAGAATACAACACAAGTACATCCGGCCTTGGGCCTAAAAATCGATCGAGGAATTTGGGGACCCAATCCCTCTTTCCAATTAATGGAGTAGTCTAGTGCATCATGCTCATTAATCCCAAGATGCATTCCACTCCTCCCAACTAAAATGCCATTCGACCCGCAAGTCTGCTTTCCAGGATCCTTCTGTCTATTGCTGCATCAATAGAGCTCATCTGAAACCAAAATCCAAACAAAATGATCAGCGACGAACCACCACCATTCTATCACCTGGATAAAACTTATTCATCAGAAGCTTGGTCCTGGTCCTATGCAAAAGATACCAAACTTTGCCAAAGAAGCTGACCTGGAAAAGTCTGAATTCACCATCAATGCTATTTATTTGAGCAAAAATCTGTTGGGTATCATCTCCCCCACACTTTAAAATCAAGCATAGGGAGAATGAATAGCATTGAATAAAGTCCAAATTTTAAGTGATTATGTACGTACATGCATACACGCATACATATTCTGTTCTTAACCGAGTTCAATGCTAGACGGAAGAAAATCTTGACTGGATTGCACCAAGCTTGTCAAAGTTGCACTTACCAACAGCAGGGGGGGGGGGGGGGGGTACCTACTTGAATATTTTGACACAAACAGTTGGAGGCAAATTGCTTGCAAAGTGGAACAATCATATTTTAAAATAAAAGTGGATGCCCGTCAATCAATGGGAGTACTTCACGAAAGGGCTCATGGATCCTCCACAAATTGTGGTTCTTTTTTAAAATAAAGTAAAAAAGGAATCACATGGAAATACCTCATCAAATAGGTAACAAGTGCATAAACAACTGAATCTGAAAACATGAAACATAAAGCCTACCCATCTGGTTAGATGTGCAAACCAAGTCCCTATACTAGAGAGATAGTTATGACTTACCTGGCTATTTTCATCATGCGTCTGATATTTGGCTAAGGACATTCTTCTCTCTTCCTGCAAGTATATAAAATCAGAATCCTCTAACAACATTTTGCAATCATCATATAGAAAAGAGCAAATAAAACCCAATTAAAAAGAAGGAGCTGACCATGGACATTGCCTCGTCATCCCAAACTAAATAAACCTCGTTTACAGCCGGCTGGATAGCAGGAGCTTTATTTGCGATAACAGGGGGTGGTCCAATAGATGGACCACCAGTATTTGGACCAGAGGCATAAGAATGAGAATTGACACCAGCTCCACCTATAAGGAAACAAATAAAAACATAAGTTACAAAGATATGAAGCAAGTTAACTTAAAATAGAGTAGAAGTAATACAGCAGGTCAGATGAAAAGGATTAAAAAATTATGTCAAACACATTGCAAGATCTAACTTCTTAAAAATATTTGAAAAAAGGATCTAGTCTACTAACAAAGCAACACAAACTGTTGGGGGGGGGGGGGGGGATTGTGATGTTTTCAAAGCATGTAAAATACTCGACCCTATAAAGGACAACTTTCAATTCTATTTCTAATGAAATTATAAATGCATGGAGTGACAGTGGTGGGCTACCTCACCTGACATTGTTGAGTTGGGTCACAAGTGACAACTAAATTATTAATTGATTAGAAAGAGTACTTTAATTTTTTTTAAGTCATCAACCCTATAAAGGACAGCAAACGCTAAAGCAATTTTGTTTATACGATCTTATGGTTTTTGCCTAGTTTTATTCTCTCCACTTGAACACCGAGAGCAAGTTAGTTTTATTAGATGCAACTTTTGTGTCTAGTCATCGGGCCAGTCAAAATGGAATATTAGCAGGTTGAAAGCTACCTGTCACAGAAGCACTACCACTTGAATGCACTTCGAATGAACTTTTTCCTTCTGCAACACTTGTTGGCAAAGCAGAAAATGGTGAGCTCTGAGTAGGTACACTATTATTGACAACAGGGAACAAAGGTTGGGATACAGGAAGTGTGGGTATTGATGTTGGCAATCCAGGTGGAGCAATTTGTGAAGATTGGAGAGGTGTAGTTGAAGGCACAGCCAAATGAGGTCTCACACTTTGCACTGGAAATAATGGCTGCTGCACATATCCCATAGGTGCAGATGGAGGAACTGAAGCTGCAGGATGTTGCGGGAGCCAAGGTTGTGGACGAGGAGGCACTGCCCAGCCAACAGGAGGTACAGGCACTGAAGCATTATATCTGAGGCAAACAACACATTAAATGGTCAGATTAACTACATTAACAACTTTTGAAGATGAAGAATATCCTTACATTCGCATACTGAAATGCTGCATGATTTAACATACACACGTGACAGGAGCCACAATGAAAGCAACAATGACATAAAAAATCCAATTATTCTCAAATTACGTCAATTCTAAGTTTCAACAGTTGTATTTCATAACCCAAAGGCTTAGCAATAAATGGAAGAGTTTGCTAGGGCAAAAGCCTAAAGAGAACATACACTGCCCGCACTGCCCCTAAAGTTGATTGAGGAGGATATCCAACACCAAGTGGCCCTGGCATCAATCCTCCCACAAGCTGAGCAGATGGGATATCCAATTTGGCCGCTTTTGATGGGGTCTCTTCTTCTGCAAGAAATTTTATTTTATGAATTAGGAAGACACAGTAGCAAAAGTTAAATGACAGTCAATATGCAACAGCATCAAACTATCAATATCAGTTACAATATGAACACTCCAAGCACAAGTACATCTAGAAAAATATTTGCAATAAAGTAATATTTCATATAAAAGAGAATTCATGAAAAATGCAGGAATCTGCAAACCACATTTTATACACATGCCTGCAAAGTGATTTACTTACTTTAGAGAAAAACTGAAAACCATATTTCCTTCTCTTAAACAAAAATATGTGGATCCATTCAACTGTAAAATGTTTCCTTGATTTGACTCACATATGTTATTACAATAATATTTAAGAAAGGCACCTTCAAGCTGCCACTTGTTAATACGTGCTTAATCTTCCATAAGAAAAAAAATTGAAAAAGCAATGTTTGGTGCAAATACAAAATGTACATTAAGTAAAAAATTATATATTAAAATCAGAAAGAGTGATTTAGATAAACGCGCATCCATCGTGTTTGACTTACTCATTCACAGATGCATTTTCTTTACTACTTGCTTTTTCTGCATTAGAAGTTTTGAAAAAGCAAGCGAAAAGTAGAAAATGATAATAAATGATACATCAGTGTGTACCTTCTTCTCCATAGTGAGAAGCTAGTACATCAGGCGGGATCCCTTGCATTCCGTATATCTCAATGTCAGTCGATTCTCTGCCAGGTTTTGCATTGGGAACCCTATAAAAGAATTACTGCTGTCAGTGTAATGCATAGTTCACTGAAAGAAAAAACATAGTAGGCTTCGACCTCTATTGATAGACAGCTTCTGGAACTGGAATTTATGTGTGTAGTCTAGCAAACACTTGAGATTCAAACAGGAAGTAGAACTTCTTAGACAACTTTTAAGAAGCAGGGCAATGCATTAATTTGAAAGAGGATTCTCACTTTCTTTATGTAATTTAAAATTATTTCAGAAGCTACTACTTCTAGAGATCAAGAAAACTGGGGCAAAGAACCAATAGCTACCCTCAATAATATAGGTTTCATTGCGTTTCCAATTCCCTTAATGGATTTATTCATCTAAAAGAGAAACAATATCCCAAAATTATTTGTGAACACAAAAAAACCCTAAAATTTAGAGCGGAGAATAAGAAAAGGATAGTAAATAGAAAAAACGAAGCAATCGGAAAAGGTATGGGAATAATATTAGGAAATGGAACGGAGATACTTGGTGACGGACTCCTTGTGAACCTGGAGAACATGGATGGCCATACCACCGGCGGTGGAAAGCTTCTTGTGACAGACATGGCACTTGAAGTGTTTGGCCTTCTGGTGCTGCACCAGGATCTTCTCATCGTCGAATTCTCTGTCGCAATAGTAACACCATACCTTGGACGGAACTCTTTTCTTCTTCTTCCCCATTTAGGTTAGGGTTTTCCTATGATCTGCGATTTCTCTTTAATTTATTATTTCCTTCCTTTTTCTTTTCTTTTCTTTTTCTTTTTCTTTTCAATGAATGCGTTGGGTTTATGTCTTATATTTATGTAAGTGCGGGCGGGTGGGTTTAATTTTATTTCATTTGTTTGTTTGTTATCTATATTATGGGGTAAATTATATAAATTATCACTAAATTTTATTTTTAAAATTATATTTACTATAAATTTAGATATTAATTTTTTTATTATTTTTCTGTTAATTGTTTGACGGCGTTAACTTATGATGTGGACGGCGTCCACTATTTACTGTCATTGGACGCTATTGTTAATGGTCGTAAATAACAGTTTTTCGGTTGTAATTTTCACCGGTCGTTTTATCTCGGCCCTTTGTGCCTGTACCTAACCTTTATTTCATCGAAAAATGTCTCGACGTCCACTAGTCGAGTAAAAGAAATTTAATTTTTTTCTCGTCAATTTCTTATCCACCGTTGAATAAAATCTGTTTTTCAATACATTGCTTCTCTCATGTCCATAAAATTTTTCACCATTTGAATTTTAGAAAATTTCATATGTTCGTTAATAAATAGACATCGTCAAAAAATTAATAAAAGAGTGACTAAAAACGTTTAATATCTAAATTTTAATAAATAAATTGATTTTTTAAACTTCAATAACGAAAATAAATTTAAAAATAAAAATTCAATAGTGATTTTCGTAATTTATCTTATTATTTAATTGCCCCATAATATGTAGGGTCGGTTTAAAACATAGAACGAAACTCAAATATTAAAAAAGAATACAAAAATGAAAGCATGAAAATAATATAGAACGAAACCCAAATCTGAAACACGATAAAAAAACACATGAAACTAAATGAAATGTAAAATGAAAAATAAAGGGGAGAATAAAAATAACGGAATTATAATGGGGTGAATAAATACGCCAAAAAAAAACGCACGATACAAATACCCTTTTATCTTTTATTTTATACCTATCAACACTTTCTCATCACTCTTCCATATATCGTCTAATATTTATTGAAGAAGAAGAAGAAGATAGTCTATTTACACTTACACACTGCAATTTTTACTGCAAATTTTCCAATGTTGCAGTAACATTACATGTGAGACTCAAGAAATGCAAGCACAGCTAAACCGGCCACCCAAACATCATCGTTCAATACATGCTCCTCCGGAGAGTGGCTTATGCCTCCCCGACAGCGGACAAATAGCATTCCAACCTGTTCCAAAATCATGGCTGTTGTTACTGTTTGACCACGAATTTGATGTCATACACGTTGTAAGTTACAAAAGGAAAACAGACATGAACCTTGGTTAAATGAGATATGGCCATTGCATCATGTCCTGCTCCGCTCATTAGCACCGGAACCTCTTCCTGAATCTCACCTGTCATTCTGTGGACAGCGGTGTAAGCTGCAGATTGTAGCCGTGTGCTCAGTTCTCGATCGCAAATGACTGCATTCGCATCATGCTGAAATGACCCACAACAGACAAAGGTCATCAACTTTTTGTTATGCAAATGCCTAAACAATGTTAAGAAAGCGTCCTACCTTCCGTTCGATGATGCAAGATACAGAACGTCGATCGCATATTTTATAAATCTGATTAGATAATTCGTAAACAACAGCCTCACGTCCGACATCATCAATTGCACGTAAGTCCACGGTGAATGTTACCTGCATTAGAGTTAATATTTACTGCTTATGAGCACTCCTGTTTAGGCTGACAATGAGATTTGTTCACGGAATAATTTCTTGCCTGGCCTGGAATGACATTACTTGCACTTGGCCAGGTCGAGATCTCTCCAACAGTACAGACAAGAGAAGTGGACAACGATTCCAAGGTATATTCATCGCAGTTACCACCATCCAATAAGAACTCTCGAGGACGTTTACACAGACTTTCTAGCAAAACAACCAATTCAGCAGCAGCAGCCATAGGATCCCTACGCATTGACATAGGTACTGTTCCTGCATGTCCTTGCGAACCTCTCACCGTAACCTTCAATAGTAAGAGAAAAAGGCGCTGAATCCCATACACTGAAAAGTATTCTACTCACATATATCCAAGTTGAAGCTTTTGGTTACAAATAGAATCCTAAAATGAAAGGACTAAAACCATGCTATGGTCACTATGGGACTCGTCTGCTTGGTGCAATATATCATGTACTTTTCATGCTAACTTTATCATGTAGTTTTCAACCTTATGGTGCTTCAAACTTGATTTAAGTACTTCTACAGATTCCATGTACATTTTTTAATGCATTGCACTAAACTGAGCCATCTATTTTCGTATAACATATTTGAGGGTAGGTACTAGGTACCTGAAAAAGTAAAGTATTACATAGGGTTTGTATATTTCCTTGTACTCCAAGGTAGTAAAAAGGATCATAGATTGGATGTGTCCTCAGAAGTTCATATATCTATTTCGAAAAGATAATATTTACCTTCAATCGTGTCTGTCCAGCTATGCCTTTAACTACAGCAAGAGGGAAACCAGTCCATTCTAATACAGGTCCTTGTTCAATGTGAAGCTGCAGAAATGAATCAAAGTATTCCAAATCCAAAACTAAGTTGTTTGCTGAGTAAACCAAGATATCCTCACAATAATGCAGAGCAGGCGAACATACCTCAACATAAGCCCAAATCGATGCAGGATCATACTTCAACTCCAACAGGCTTTCCTCTGTAATTTCTATAGAGTTCCCCGTAAGAACATCTTGCACTGTCACGCCACTAAACAAGGATTATGTGTAAAGATACTGATTGTCAACACTCAACAGTGCAATAAGTAGACAAGAAAGGCAACCTCTTATCGGATATATTCAATGCTGTAACGGGTAAAACTCCAGCTACAGCAGCACTGCCTAGAAAGGTAGATTGAAATCTCACTCCTTCCTCATCACTAAATGCAATGACCTACAAGTTTCAAGAATATAATAAAACAATATAAGGAACAAGATTATTCTCAGTATCACTCACTTTAAAAGCATGTCCAGTCGAGAACTATCTTTTCTACAGAAAAAGAAAAAGAAAATATAAGCCACAGCTTGGCTATATTATAACATTAGAAGATGTCGATAACTTGCCTCGACTGGCCGTTTTAGTTCTCCCAACTTGCCATTGCTTTTCAAAACTTTCAATGCTGATATAGCAGAAATTATACCTAATGACCCATCAAATATCCCAGCATCAACAACAGTATCCTATTTTCCCAAGATGATGTCAACTATCAGTATAAAAATGCCATCCATATTCTTGATTGCATGTTTTATCATGAAAATCAGCAAAAAATGGAAAACGAAAGGCGTAACCATATGAGAGCCAATTAGCAGAGCTTGAGCACTTGTGTTCATTCCCTCGACTCGACCATGTAAATTTCCCATCGAATCCACCCACCTGGAAATCAACATAACTATTAGTGAAGAGCTTCAGAGACTCTAATCAGGAGCTAGCAAAAGGTAGAAAGCTAACGTTCTCAAACCAGCATCCTCCATCCATTCACGAATAAGAATTCCTGCCCTCACAGATGCCGGGCTCATAAATGTTCTCTCAAGATAGCCATCAGCATCACTCACCTATAAAACGAGGCCAAACGGCATTCATCAACATTGTTTTCCTATCAACTTAAGGCAACTTATCAAAATTAAAGACCAACTTAACTAACATTCTGCACAACCATGGGCGGAGCCACATAACACCCCAAATTTTTTTCGAAATCGTATTCTTCTATATAATTTGTATATAAAAAAAATTAAAAAATATATAATTGACACCCCCATTACAAATTAAAATGGCACCTCTTTATGAATTATTAACTCCTCTTAAGACTTAAATAACATTAAAAAATGAAACCCCTTAAAGTAAATTTCTAGCTCCGCCCTGTGCACAACAACTCGACTGGTCACCGGCTGCAATCATATATGTATCATAATTCATAGCTAGGTACAAAGGAAGTGTAACAACTAATAATTAGTACAATTCTTATTGAAATAACTTTCTCTGCATTCTGTCAAACATGTAAGTAAAGAGAAAACTAATAAAAAAAGGTACCTTTCCAAGGTCATTAAGCCTTGCAACGGCCTCGTCCCTTAATATTTCTGAATGCAAAGATCTTGTTTTGCTTTGTTTTTCTTTTTCTTCAATAACCAAATAGTAAGAGAATAACCATTACTTTACTCGCAATCAAAACAAAAACAAAAACAATATATATATAACACTTTTAAGTAGTATATTCGCAGAGTCTAAAATGGAAGGAATGGTTATTCTTCTTTCTTATTGCTGGTGTTACACGGGACAGAGATAGAGAGGAAAGCAAAAGTCCGAAGCTTGCTCTGATTTCTCATCTATCTCTACATTCATCCGATGCAAAAATTCCTTCTTTTTTTAAAGAAAGAGAGCAGATAAAGGGCTTAACTTGTCGATCAAACTGTAAAATAACAAACAGAGGAGCAGAACAATATTTATAGGAGGAAAAACAAAAGAAATGAAAATACCAGCACTTGCAGTTCCAGGATAAAGATGAGAAGAAGAAGATAGCAAAAGGAGAAAGAGAGAAAAGGGAATATAGGAATGGGGAACTCCGGCGGCCGTCATGTCTGCCGCTGGAAAAGGCTGAGAACCAAAAGGAGAAAGAATCAAGGGCCACAGAACCAGAGATAAAAATTGGTTCACGCTTCTCAATTCTCAATTAATCGAATAAATAAAAATACAGTTAGCAGTAGCAGGCAGCACTGGGGGACCCAGGAATCTGGTGGGATTGCCTGATCTTAAGATCTCCCTAAAAGCAGGTGGCGCAGCATATGCTGATGAGTTCAAGTCAAGTGTGCCTTTTTCATAATTGGCCATTGCCAAACTGGCCGCTGGGTAAGGAATAGGGTTGCTTAACGAGTTGCTCGATTTTGGTTGACTCAATTTAAACTCGACTCGAGACTTTAACGAGTTGAGTCGAACAGTGTCTAATTCGACTCGATAAGTTTGCAACCAATTTGTTAAATTTTAAAATATATTTTTAAAAATTACTTTAATTTGATGTACTTGTGGATTGTTACTCTAGTTTTAATATGATAGTTTTGTGAATTGTTATTTTAGTTTTAAAATGACGGGTTGGTGTATTTGTGGATTGTTAGTTTGGATTTGGACTTTGAAAGTTTTTTATACACTCTTTTGATTTTTTTTTGTTAAATTTGTTAATTTATGTTAGTATTAAGCCATATAGTATTATTAAATTTCACTTTTAGTTAAAAATAAGGTAAATATTTTAGTGAGCTTAACGAGCAATGAGTCGAGTTGAGCAATAATTTTTTTAACAAGCATGAATCGAGCACAATTTTAACGAGCTTAACGAGCAACGAGTCGAGTCGAGCAATAAAATTTTCTAACAAGCACGAGTCGAGCACTGCCCAACTTGCGATCGACTCGCTCGATAAGCACCCCTAGTTAGGAACCCTGGGTCAAATCTAGTATACTCTAATATTCAAAAGATTATTATTATGTATTATTAAACGATCTAAAGGTGATTACAATGTAATATATAATCATATATATTTTTAATTCTTTAATAACTAAAATAAATATTTTGAAATATTTTAATAGTATTTTAAATATTAGTGGAACCTGAATAAGCCATGCATTTGGTGGCCACAAAATACAATCCATTTTTTAACAATTTTATTTGCATTACTCCATAATCCATTCCACTCCACCAATACTTTAATGGAAGAAAAAAATAGAAATTAATTAGTTTATATGAAAATGTTGGGTTTCCTTTCCTTTTCAATAGCATTTTTTTTTGTAATTTATTTATTTATTTATTAAATAAAGAAATTTTCAAAGTAAATGTCAGAATTCAAACTGATATAAGATATAATAATATTAACATTTTTGATCATTCGATCAATTAATATATATCACGTTGCTCGTAATTTATTAAGTATACTAGTGTTGCAATGCAATAAACATGGCGCACTAATAACATTAAATATTGTGCTAAAGTGCGAATCTAGTCACCCATGTCATAAATCACACAACACTACCATCCATCAATTCATTCATTATAATATTTCTCCAATCACATAACCATACATTACCGTTTACAGTTAAGAGAGAGAAAAACTAACTATTAACACTTGATCCAGGTGTTCACGGACGGTTAATTGTTTCAAAATAATTTGTAGATACGATAATTAAAAATCTCAATTTGACATTTGATGAATTGTAATCGTTTCATTTAATTCGGTTACCGCTTAAATAATTAATTGATTTATTTATTACAGCTACTCGATTAACCATAAATTATTTTATATTTAATATTATAAATAATATATCTATTTATTCTTACTAATTTTAATAATTTAAAAAATCAACGCAAGAAGATTCAAATAAAGCCTTTAATATTTATAATATTAGACATGACATAAACATAAGTAGTAATAAAAGAAGTCAATAACTTGATGTATTTCGTAATAGAGTAAATGATCACTAAAATTAATTTTTAAATTTTTTTCGTTTACCATTTTTTTAGAAAAAAAAAATCATAATAATAACTGTTCCATTTAGTCGATAATTTTATCGATTATTGTACCGTTTTGATTAAATTTTATCGTACCAATAACCTATCATTTAATATGGTTTTATAGATATTTCGATACAGTATATTGTTTTGAGCTTTTATGAACAACCCTTAACACCTATCATAATTAATTTTGGGTATATAATTACAATACTTAAAGTGTATTTTGCAATATCATAATTAATTTTGGGAACATAATTACAATACTTTGAGTAAGTTTGACAATACTTTTGGAATGTCAAAAAGTGTTCATTCACCTCATAAATAATGTCAAACGCATAAAAGTTAAATTTAAAATCATGATTAGAAGAAAAAAAAATTGAGGTGGAATTATATATTTATCTTTAATTATTTAATTATAATTGGTTGTTAAAATGCACGTAAAAAACGTTGACCTAGTCACTGCTCTCCTCTTTTCCTTTGCAGCCCCGATTGTTTTCATTTTTTTGTTTGGTTTTGTCGCGGCGACACCTATACTGGTTGTCGATCGTTGAGGTTTTTTAAACTTTCTTTTCATTTGTTTTTCTATATTGTATTTTTGTTGTTTCTTGTTATTTTTATTGAAAATAATTTTATAATGATTATATGTGTACAATGAAAATTATATAAAAATTAAAATAATATTTGTGTAAATATTAATACGATGAGATACAAAATTTTTAAGTTAAATATGTATTTATGACCCAATTTCCTTTATATTTTGGTATGTATTTTCTGTCTCTTGGCACGTTTTTCTGCCTATTGGTATTTTTTTTTGTTTTGTTTTAGAGGTGGATTGGACGTCGCTACGACTAATCAAGATGACGCTCTTTTGGTTATACTATTGATTTCCCTACTTTGGACCATCGAACTAGATTTAAATGCAAGTTAGTCAACGCTCTTGTTCGCGATTGAATTGTGGTAATAAACGTGTTGTCAATGTACCCCAATTATGCAATATGCGTTTTCTAGTGTTGTTGTTGATGTTTATATCTATTTTGTTTCGAGTCTTTGAATTAAGTTTTTACCTTTTTCTTTGGTCCTGTTTATAATTTAGAGGCGCTAGTTTTCGTTTTAAGAATTAATCTGGTTCAAATTATAAATTTTCATCTTGATTTTTTCTTTTATGAATAAAACTAACGTATTCATTAGAAAAATGTTAAAAAACTGTAATTTTATTTCCAAACGCAAAAATCAAACTTATTAACTTTTAAACTAAAAAAATACTTTTCAAACTTTTTTTCTAAAAAAATTATATGTTTAAAATTACGACTCCGAAAGTGATTTCAATCCCAAAAAACAATTTTCAAATGCTTAATTTGGATGCCTTGTACTTAGAATGTAAATGAATCGAATGCTCAGCTAACCATTCGGTGGAAAAATTGCTTATTTATTAAATGAACAACATGAATAAGATTTTTTGTTCGTTTAATTAAATGAATGAACATAAATAAAGTGTTTGTTCGTTCGTGAATGTTTGATAATTCGTTTGTTTATGTTCTTTTATTTTTGTTTGTTTAAATTTATTTACATATGCCCATTTATATTTACTAATTTTCATATCAAATGTATTATATTTAAAATATTAAGTACATATATTAAAAATAAGAAATAAAAATAAAACAATTAAACAATACTCAATGTACGATACTTCATACTTCTTAAGAAAAAAATCATAAACACATTTAATTTCACAGTCGCAACTTATATTAATAATTTTTTTGTGGTTACCGTTGTTGTGGTTTTACGTTTGTTTACGTTAGTGTTCGTTTATCATTTTAATAAACGAACACGAATAAACTATATTCCTTAAAAAATGGACGAACAAAAAATTATTTTTGTTTATTTATTAGGTTAAAATTTAACGAACAAACATGGCTCTCGTTCATGAATAGGAGTGCTTATCGAGCAAGTCGATCGTGAGTTGAGTAATGCTCAACTCGTGCTTGTTAAAAAATTTTGTTGCTCGACTCAACTCGTTGCTCGTTAAGCTCGCTAAAATTTTGTTCGACTCGTGCTCGTTAAAAAGTCTCATTGCTCGTTAAGCTCACAAAAAATTTTACCTTATTTTTTTAAAATACATGTAAAAATCTAGTGATGTTGTTAGAGCTTAATATAAACATATAAATTCAGAAGAAAAAAAAAATCGCGAGGACGAAGAAGACAAATAAAAGAACATGTCATGACTGAGTTAGAGATGAAGTCGATATTCAAGTGTGAAACACTTTTAGTTTTTCAACAATCTTCGATGAACTAAAAAAGAAAGAATGCCTTCGAGTTTTTGGTGTTTTGACTTTCAATCGTATTTTTTGTATGAGAACTAAAGATTTTTTTCCTTTCCAACTTTTATACATAAAATAATATCATAAAAATGTTTTAATAAAAAAAGAAGAAAATACTAATTAATATAATTTGATTTCTTAATAATACTAATTAACTTTTGAAGCTTTCGAGAAATACAAAACGTTTTAAAAAATTAAAATCAAATATTTTATTGGTAAATTACCTAGCATGTCACTAAATTTTTTAGAGCTTTCGGCTAGCATTTAAACTTCTTGGAACATAATTTTTTAAGGTAGCAAAAAAATTATTAAAAAATATAACGAGTTGTTCACGAACTTATCGAGTCGAGCCGGACCTTATTCAACTCGACTCATTAAGATCTCGAGTCAAGCTCGAGTTTGAGTCGAGTCAACTCGAGTCAAGCTCGAGTTTAATTCGAGTCAACTCGAATCAAACATTAATAGAATTTTGACCGAATTGATCTCAAGCTGTTTGCGAGCGGCTAAACTCAATAATCACCCTATTCATGAACATGAAATCTTTAAAGAACAAAAGAAGGCAGGGCCGGCGTCAAATTCAGTTGGGTTTTAAGCCCATTTAGTGGAGTCTTTTTCTCAATTTGCAGAAACTGAGGTTCATACTTTACATTTCCAGTATTCCGCTTCTGCATCTTTGCGAATCCACTCGTTCCATTCTAAGGTCAATTGTTTATTTTTTCACTAATCTTCTGCTTTACTTTTGATTTTCTCTCCAAAACCCTTAAACCCTGATTTTCACCGGAACTCTGTGTTTTTCTGTTTGGATTTCTTTTGAACTAGAAAATGGCTTTCTTCAAAAATGCAAAGCAACCACTTGGGATCTTATTGTACAACACCAGACTGGGTACTTGCAGTCGCCATGGATACTCTACTTGGGTAAGCAAAGGAGCATCTGTTCCTCAATCTACAGATACCCAAGCCTCAAAAACTGCTTTTTTGTATTGGGTTTCGAGAAGATTCAACTCTCAGCCAGCTTCTTCTGCTGAGCAAATGAGCCTCATAAAGCAACTCAGGGAAAGAACATGTGCTCCCATAAAGGATGTCAAGGCTTCCCTTGTTGCTTGCAATTGGGATATTGGTATACAACAGAAAATACCCTGTTTTTTTTCCTGTATGATTGCCTTTTGGATTGGATTTATATTAAAAATCGTTTGGATTATGGTTTTGATTGAATGCAGAGGCTGCACAGAAGGAACTGAGGAAAAAAGGAAAAGTTTTGGCCATGAAAAAGTCGTCAAGGACTGCTACTGAGGGTCTGCTTGCTCTGGCTCAAAATGAGGGCAGGGCTGCTGTAATTGAACTTAATTGCGAGACCGATTTCGTTGCAAGGAATGAAATTTTTGAGTACTTGGTTAGTGGGGATTAGTAATTTCTTGTTTATGCAAAATCTCAGTTGAAGCCTATCCTTGGAAGTTTTTTCTTTTATTCATTTGATGTGAATATTTGTGCTTTCTGTTTCCTTTGTTGTATTGTTGTTGACTTGTTGTTACTATTATCAGCAGTGCATTATTGCTTGTAATTTATTGATATTTTGTTTCATTCAGGCTTTGGCATTAGCAAAGAAAGCTTTGATGGTTGAAAATTCTCCCCAACAGGTTCCTGGGGTTTTCTCATTTGGGCCTGAGTGTTTAGAGGTGAGAAATTTCTATACAAAAGCTTGTTATTTTTTCTTATTGAACCGGCATGAGATGTGTTCATTTTTACTCTTTTGCATGTACACAATGCCTTAATCCATATTTATAAGTTGAAATATTCTGTTACTGTTTCATTCTATCTCGAATCTTTGTGATCAATAAGAATCATTTTTATAGGACTTTTTCTAAGCCTCCTAACTCCTAAGGATACATGTCTGGCATTCTTTCTGGGTATGAAAAAATGAACTGTATTTATTCATGAATGCATTCTTGTCTTGTCTCTTCAAATTTTATTATAGGACCTTTGGTTTTGGCTTCTAAGTGCATTATCTTCTTATTGCGGTAAAAGGTAATAGTTTGTTTTTTAAAATTTTATCATGAACTAGTTCTTGTTTACACATGTCATGAAGCACTAATTTCTTTCCCCATTGAACCAGTGAGTGAAAGATTTGGTAGGTTAGCATAAGTTACTTATGTTGGTATTTCATTCATAGTATACATCAAATACCAGTTCCAAATCCAATCTTCTACTCTTTTGCAACTATAACTGGAATTGCTATGTGTTGAAGTTCCTTGGTTATTCAATTGCTACCAGGACTTAAAGCTAAATCTTGACCATCCAAAAATTAGTGGGGAAACAACCATTCAAAATGCAGTTACAGAAGTGGCTGCAATGATGGGAGAGAATATAAAACTCAGGAGGGGTTTTCTGATGTCAACATCGTCGCATGGAGTTGTTTCTGCTTACCTCCACAGATGTCCTCAACCAGGTTTGTTTTTGTGCTGTTATTGTATTGCTTGGTGGACAGCATGCTTGCATCCCTGTCCACACCAACATAAAGAGCTTTTATCTCCTATCTTTCAACATGTTATCTTAGCTGTGATATTAATGCTTTGCAGGAAAAATAGGATTTGGCATGACAAAAGATACTAATTTTTTTATGTGGATGTAGGTTTGGGTCGAATTGCAGGAATTTTATCTCTTGAAGTTGAGAATGAGATTTCTCAATTTGATGCCATCAAGAAGGTTGGCTCTGAGCTAGCAATGCATATTGTGGCAGCGAAGCCATTATTTTTGACGAAGGAGTTTGTGACCTCTGATGTGCTTAACAATGAACGTGAGGTTCTAAAGTCTCAGGTACATGTAATTCCATTCTCGGTTGCCCCTATTGCTTGCAAATTTGAATCCCATTATTTCATGGATGCCGAGACTATATTTTCCGTTTATGAAAACAATGTTTGGCACATTCTTTAGGCACTAGCAAGGAGATGACAAGAAAGTCATTGTTAGTATAGTTAAACTTGGACTAGCCATAGTGGCTGGACCACTGTTATGAAGTTCCTGTCTGGAAAGGGTCTATACTTGATCAAAGTTTTTATCTGTAGACTCCTTTGCTAATTTGTGTGAAGTGAAATCACATAAGGTGGGAATTGAACCCTGGTCATGTGTATTATAGGGTGATACCCTTTAGATTAGGTCTTGTCATGTGCAGTTAACAACTTACAAGTTAAAAAATGGATATTTTATGTCTAATTAAGTATTTTAGTTGGTATCCATATATGGGCACATATATTCATTTATCGAAAGGTTTCACCTATTGAGCTGGTGACACAATGCGACTAAAATATTTTTACAGGCTCAGTAACGGGAGCAGGTTTTAATAACTATGATTTCTATGCTTTTGTTCATTTAATGAATGTTAGTAATACCAACTCTGTAATGAAAGAGGGTTTTATTGGGTCTGTACTCTGTGGAGAAGATTTGTTCAACAGAATATGTTGGCTGTAAACGAGCCACAAAGAAATGGATTTAATTTTTTTATCTAGTAGTTTGGTTTAGTTCTGGATTTGTTTCGTGGATGATGTACTATTGCTTTCTTTGTGATTTGATGGTAGAGTTTACATATGTAAAATATATCTATTTCCCATTTTCTAGTGTGATTACTGTCATTTGGAATTAATAGCAAGTTACACATATAAAGCCTTGAAAGTACAAAACCTTCTTGGACATCTGCAAAATACATGTCAATATGTAGTCTCTTGCATAAGATTTGAACCCTAACCAATAGAAAGATAATTTCTCCTGAAGTAGTTTTATCTTGGTGCATCATGTACAATGTAATGCGATTATCCAATGTTAAACTTCATTTATATGAATATTAATATATTTGTATGTCAGGCTGAAAGTACTGGAAAGTCTCAGATGGCCATAGAGAAAATGGTCGAAGGTCGTCTGCGTAAATACTTTGAGGAGGTTGTTTTTATGGAGCAAAAGTATTTCTTAAATGATTCTTTAAGTATCAAGGTATCCTCTCTGTTGTATTTTAAACTTATAGTTGCTTTTACTGATCTGAAATTCATTGTTCTGGCTAATTTGCATATGAGGTTGGGAGTTCAAGGATAAAATTAGACGGTTGAGACTTTCAAAGTAGTCGGCTTGATAGTTAGTACACATTAGTTGTTGGTGCACTCACTCAATGGTGCCACTTTTACAACCTATGGAGTAGCGATATTTCTTGCTTGGAATGTTTTGTTTAGATGGACGCGGTTACCTTCATAGGTGTAAGATTTGAGTGCTTTAAAACACTTGTTGACTAGAAATACCTGTGATAGTCCATGTGCATATGATTTATACAGTATAATAGTTGATTAAAACTAAACCTTGCAACAGACGATTTTGGATAATCTATCGAAGGAAGTTGGCTCACCAGTGAAGATTGGCAACTTTTTCAGAATGGAAGTTGGAGAAGGAATTCAAAGGTAAATCAACCATTAAAAATACATTTTTTTCTTCTTCATGTGAGGATCTTTTAATAGTAAGATTGGTTTGGTTGACCCCTTTTTATCATCTGCTTTCACTTGATGTCTCCTGCTATAACTCTTGCTAATTCGGGTCATTTTTGGCTCATGCCATCATTATTTTCAGCCTGGAATCGTCGAGTACGGATGAACCAGTTGCTCAGGCTGTTTAGCTCTAGACATAGTTCCATGGTTGCTTCCCTAAACCGATGGCACCAAATGCTGTTTTGTTTTCCCTTCTAAGTTTTCTGGACCTGAGTGTATAAGTAGCCAAAAGAATTGCAGAATAATTAGGAAACTGGGGAGCTTCAGCTGTTGCGTTCCTTAAAAAAGTGCTTGCAGAAAACAACAATCGTACCAAAGCTTTTAAGAGTATACCACAATTTTAAGACAATATTGTTAGATATTTTGATCTGTTTATACTATATAAAATTGGGTAATTATTTCATGCACAAGCGTTTATGAAAATTTTGCTTATACAAGCGTCTTAATTTTAGGATTTAAGGATTGTATTTAGGGATTATGGGTTTAAGTATAATAGTTTTGAATTTAGGGGTTGTTGATAGAATTTTAAGTTTAAGATTAAAATTTAAGGTTTGTAGGTTAAAACTTATTACTCAATTTTAAACTCTTACACTAAAACTTTAAACTCCAAATCTTAAATTAAAATTCTAAATCATAAAATTAAGGCATTTGTAGAAATAAAAAAATTTCACCGTACTTATATGAGATAATAAAATTTCGGTGATTGTTAAAATTTTTGCTCTGCTTGTAAAAAATTTTGGTAATCAACATTGATCGCCCTTTATTGGCGTTGACGGATCATTGATCACCCTTTATTGGCGTTGACGGATCATTGATAATGTAATATTAAATTTTAGAAACTACTTAAAATTTCTAATGGATATTAAATATTTTAAGCACAAAAATTACTAATGGATAAATGAATCTTTTACGCAACAGTTTATTTAAGTGTAATTTGACGTTCAAATAATAAGATTTATCGAGTGTTTTTAGTCACAAAACAATCGACGATTTGGTATTTTTTGATTCTTTTATGGTAGTTTGTCGATGTATCAAAAACTCGCAGCAGAAGAATGCTTGATTCACGGAGCTTTTTGGTTAAAGCATATAGTTGCTGAATTTTATTTAAAAGAGTGTACAAGTTCTTCTGCAAAGTGATAGGTTTTGCTTCTCATGTCTTTCACACCCTTTAAACTTTATTGTATTTATTTTTTATATTGAATTTCCAATAATTGTGGTGTGATCATTTTATAATCTCTTCACTTTAAATTCAATCTAGTATAATTTTGTTGTTAAAAGGTGTAATTTTTAAGGGCAAGTTACATAAATAGTCACTAAATTTTTAAGATGCATTTATTTATCACCAAAATTTTACAACTACTGTTGTCAACTCCTTAAAAATGCTAACATAACATATTAAAGTCATCTTCTTCTCCCAAAAACTCTAAATTTCATCAGTTGAAAAGAATTCTAAACTATTATTCTTCTATTTCTCCAGTTAAAAAGAATTATTAACAACAATTTTACGAACAATTGTCACAAATATAACTACAATAAAGTTATTAGTGACAACCTAAAAAGTTTGTAATCTTGTTAGTGATCATTTACAATGTCACTAAAAGTGATTTTACATATAATTTTTCCATCTATGTATATAAAGAAATGAGGACCTTGAAGATAAATCTATCAGAGTATAGATATAGAAATAATTACCCAAAATAGGAAGATGACATTCAAGTGTGGTTAAATAACTTCCAAAACAAGAAATGTTTAGACCAATAATCCAAACACCTACAATTGTAATGCAACTAGGTGTAAAGTAGTTGTTAGATATAAAATGAGTTGTCTGTGTTGGATGCAAATATTGTATTAGTCAAGTAGTTATGAACAAAATTTATATACATCTAATGACTTTATGGATCCAAATATCTAATGAGAGAAGAGAGGTAGTTCCATATACATTGGTTCTGTCATGTTCCGACCCAATCGGCATTTTTTTATTAATGCTGTTGATCAGACACTCATGTCGCAACAGAAAAGTGCCATTTCTCAACTCATGATTGATTCGATATTACCACCTGTTTTTCTCATGTACCCACATAGACGAGTCTGTTGTGACAAGATAAAGGTTAAGTTCAACTACTCATGTCTCTAAGTCGACAGAGAAACTAACTTGTTTAACTGTCAAAAGGACCCCTGCCTGCCTACCCATTAATTACAACATGCAAAACAACAGTCACAAACCAAAATTTTGGGAATAATGCAAATGTCAAAGAGTAGGAAGCAACAAAATAAACAAAATTCAAATGTTTATTTGGTGGCTTCGTAATGGAGATAAAATCTGGAATTGCTGATGCTAACCCGAGTGAAAGAATGTATTGTGGCAGGCAGCTGCTCCACTTCTGTTGTGTGCTTTTCCAACGGAACTGGTTCATGAACCATAAAAAGGGAAAGAATATTCTCAAAATAGAAAAACAAAAAACATTGAAGAGAACATGTGCCCTTTTAGGAATCCATTATGTTAAACATAATTATTAATTACATACAAAAAACTGCAAAACCCTAAACTCTAAACTCTAAACCCTAAACTGATATAAGAACCACGACATTGTGTTGTAAATGCTGTCATCCAACTCATACCTTGCATGGAGTGAGAGAAAGCAGGCACATAATGTTTCATCAATTAGGGAGGTGGAGTAGATTCATATACAAGTTTTAGTAAACTTTTTGTATTTCAATAATTATTTATCACGGGATTAACTGGATATTATCTTCACAAACAAGAACATAGTGAGAATTAAATAGAACAGGAGATAAGGGCATTCACCTCAAGCAAAGCCTTCCATACTCTAAGACAATAAATGAACTATAGAATGCCACTGCCACAATTTCAGCCTGCTACTTTAATTACACCTTGACCTGCTTCATCAATTTTTGAGTTTCTTTGCTGAAAAGATATGGTTAGAAGGGCATAGAATACAGACACTACTCCTGAAAGAAATGGAAAAGTGAAAGGAAGATCGACATGATTAAACAAAACAGCACAATATCCAGAATCGCATGCTTTACCTTACTATTTTTGTGTCTCTGAATGTCACGATTTTCATCTCCATCGTGCTTCCGTTTCTGAAAGTATATGAATACAAACAATTTTATAAGGAATTCCATTTAAAATCAACTAAATTTCAAAATAAAAGGGGGCTATTTTTTTTATAAAGCTTCCGATGACAGATAAAAAGCAAATTCATCCATGGAAACAGACAACAGTATTCAGCAAAATTGCTTATTTTTAGTCTAAAATAAATAATGGCATTCTTGACGAAGAGCAGAAAAAATGCCAAATGGTTTTAATATCTTTCAAAACAGCCATGCTTAGCCATGACTTCAATGTCTGGCATACTTGGGGTCAAACAAGTAATCAAGCAATAGCTGCAAGAGGCAACAAACATCCAACCTTCTCATGATGCCTTTTTAAGTGATCAGCACCAGAACCATGATGCTCACTTCTATCCTTCTTTTTCTCCTTGTCTTTATCTTTACTTCGATTTTTATCTTTATGACGGTGCTTGTGCTTCTTATGCTCTTTATCCTTCTCCTTATCTCTGTCTTTGTGCCTTTTATGCTTCCTCTCTTTATCTTTGGCTTCACTCTTTGATTTCCCAGCAATAGTTGGAATCCCTTTTTCACTCTACAGAATAAACAACTGTTAAGAACTCCACCTAAAGTGATGGCTATTTAAGAAAAAAAATTGTCAACAAGAATAGTAAACATAGTATGACCATTGTATTTTACCGTATTACTAAAAAACTGCAAATATGTCTAGGATTGCCAATTGGATTAAGAAACTTAGATAATGGTAATCTCAGAGCAGTAAATTTCTCACCGGGAGCAATTCAACTGGAGTGGTTTCTCTGAGCTGGAAAGCCTCCTTAAGAATATCAAGGTTAAAAGGCTGCATGCGTGCATTAGTATCCCTGCTATGGGATGTATTCAGAGTAAGCTGCTCCAACTGCATCCCTTCTCCTTTTCTAATTTCAGTGTCTCCCACCACATGATGAAGATAATGTGTGTCCGCAAGGGACAAAGGAAGAGGTCTCTTGCAGAAGAAGTCATGGTGAAGCAACAACTTATAGTGAGTTATAAGATCAACAGCACCACTAAGTTCCCTTGGTCCTATTTGTTCATATAAACAGATTCTTGTCAGTTTAAAAGAATGATATAAAATGCAAAACCAAATAACTTTACATGATCAACTAATGCTGAATTTTCAATCGAAAAGTTCAGATGCTATTTTGAACCAGAATTGTTGTCAGGTAGTCTATGGATTTTTGTGATTTATACGCATATGCAACATTCATCATGTCCGACTTTCACATAATTTGAGTAACTTAGCTAGACAGCAATAGTGTGGATGGTGTTATGGCGATATTAAGTAATTATCTGATGATTAAGTTATATAAATGAAATGATTTATTTATTTAAAAACCCTTTAGATTCTTCCATGATGATAGTTTTAAAGCTAATATATATATATGTATGACAGGGATGGAAAGATATAGGCTATGTTTGGTAAATAAAGGTTTGAGCTAAAATTAGAGGTTTGAACGGTCAAATCCGTTAATTTGAATATTTGGAGAATAGCGGATTGAGGTGAAACCTCTAATTTTGAAAAAGCTGCTAATAGGAGCTTTTTGAAATTAACGGTTTGACATAATAGTTATAAAGACCCTTTTACCCTTAACCATTATCAAATACTCCAAATAACCTAAATTTAACCTTTTCTATTTTAATTTTTCACCATCATGTATTTATATTTTTGACATTTGTAAAGTAATATTTTTGTTTTTTTCTTTTTATTCTCACACATTTATATTTTTATTTAAATTAAATAATTAATTAAATTATATTAAAAATAATTATATAAATAATAAATTAATATATAGATTTTCAAATATGAGTATTGTTATATTAAAAAAATATTTTTCATAATCTAATTAATATTAATATATAGAAAATATTTTTTGAACAATAATAGATACAAAATATTGAGAACTAATAAACTATTCTAACAAGCATCGATTATAATCATGTCCTTATATTATTTTGTTTGTTTAAATAATCAAACAACTATCAGCTATTAGTTAATTTTACTAAACAATTTTATACAATCAGCTAATGCAATCAGCTATCAGCTAATGTAATCCACTATCAGCTATCCGTTAATTGCCAAACAGGGCCATAACCAACCAAAACAAGTATATGCATGAAGCTCAAATACTTTAGACTGATACATTATCTTTTATGGGGAAAAATACAGTCCAGAAACTTATTGGTAAAACTTAACATCAGTGAATCTTACAGAAGAGCTGGCACACCCAGAGGCAGTGTCTGAAGCAAAAATATGCACATGGTGGAAAGGAAAGGAACTAAGGAAGAAAAAGGAGGCACCATGCGAGAAATTGATTAAGGACCAAGCTAAATAAAACAAATGTATATATGTTCCCAAAATGCTTTTATGTCTCATAGATGCTGATCATCATGCTGAAGGCAGTGCAAAGGTTATTTATTACAACACTTGGTAAAGGTTTTGACCCTTTTTTTCAAGTTTCAAAACACCATTTGAATTTAAAATATCAAATGATAAATACAAAATATTAAAAAAATGTTTATTTTGTAGAGCAGGTTTACAAACGGCATAAGATTATTGTCATTACAAAAAAATCATCTAAATTACAAATGAAGGAAAAAAGAATTATTAATCATTCACTTAGTTTCATCAGTTAAAACGAGTTCGATAAAGTTGGTGAGAAAACTTTTGCTTACATTTAGGAATCTTCAATATGGAAGAGAAGTGGATGCCTTTAGTAAGAGATGATTAGAGAACCAATAGTCAAAGCAAACCTAATAGCAGATCAAAGCCTATCTCAACCAAACAAATGCAATGAAAACTTCAAAACACAATAAATAAACCAACATTCTAAATACATAGTACCTCCTCCAAATTTCTTGCCTTCAGCATCCATGAGTTAATGGTTCATGAAACATGTATCATTATCAACTGCAATTTTCCAGCCAAAGTCAGGGGAAACATCCATGAAAGTCAAGTAAAAACATATGCAAAGGTTAAAATAGATTCAAGCAGATGTTTGATAACTTAAACAGAGACTTGAATATGGCGTAGAAACACCAACTTCCACATTTTTGAACTAAAACCACATGCAAACCTATAATGAGTACACTTTGCACAAAACTATCACCTTACAACTTTTAAGTTCTATAGCCTACTTTCACATCAAATATATGGCTTCACAATGTAGCAATTAATTTCTTTGCATCATGTTTCTTTTTCACATAACCAGCTAATATTCTACAAGTAACGAACGACAAATTGACAAACTTAAATTAATTTGTTCATAGTTTTCTTCTCATTTTCTCCGCAGAATCAAAGGACAGTGACCGGAGAAATTACTAGTTCTATAAATAAAGACAGAATTAGGGGAAACCATCATAATTTATCATTAAAAAACAATTAAGAAGATGAAAAGAAAGCAAGAATACCTCAACCATGGATCGGCGCTAAGTCGGCGGGGAACCTTTTCTCAGATCAGGAGAAAAAGCAAAGCAAAGCGCAGCAAATTGGAGCTCTTTTCTCTTCCTCCAGTAAATCCAGTCCTTGACGCTTCGATGCAAGTAAAAGAAAAGCTGCGAGTAAATAAATAAATTCAAACAAACAAGAAAAACCGCGCAAAATTTAGAAAGAATTAAAAGAGAGGTAGAGATATTGACCAGAGCGAAACGGATTGAAATTGAAGGGAGTGGAAGCGTAGAAATAGAATCGGAAATAAACTAACGTCGAAGACTAAAAAAGTCTCCTTTTCTTCTCTCTTCTTTTTTGTCCAAAAGCTTCGGCTCTCTAGGTAACAATTTTATTTAGTTATTTAATTATATATATGTTCGTCTTATTGTCTATGTTCAGAATATAAGATTATTTTTTTAATAATATTATTTTTAAAGTTAGAACTCGTATCTTCTCATTAAGAACATAATTTGTTTTACTTATGCACTAAATATTCATTAGTTATTTAATTATTCTTTAAGAATAAATATGACACTTTTTAAAAAAATAATAATTTAATTACTTAATTATAAATTTAAAAATAAATAGACCATTCAATTAAAATTTTATAATAAATAAATTACTTTATCATTAAAATAAAAATAAAAATTTGGTATACTCAAAGTCTAATCTCAAATAATCAAAAAGATTGCCTTCTATTTTTGTAAAAGGGTTTTTGGGTAGGAATAAAAAAGAGATAGATAGGGGTTAAGGTTAAAGATGAAGAAGAGGGTAATATCATAGATATCAAAATTTACCCCCTTAGACCCACATACAAACGGATAAAATTGTTTTGTCCTTTTTTGGTGTTCATATATATATATATATATATTTCAATAATAAAAATATTAAAAAAATTAAATTTTAAACTCTGAGTTTAAATTCTAAATCTTATACTTTAAAAAATACATTTTATCTTAAATTTTCAAACCCTAATTGTAAATTCTAAACCTGATTTTAGGTGTGAAAGCATAAATACGGGTACCAAATTTTCATCCCATACAAACAAGATAAATAAAAGAATGTTTAGCCTTATTTTCAACAATGGTATAATTGTTTTCTTGACTCTCCCTCTTTTACTTGTAATTGAAAATTATCATTTTATGCCTATTCAGTCTCATTCTCATCAAATAAGACCTAGAAAATAACTTTTGTGACACCCTACAAACAAATCCAAAATGATCTTTTTGGCAAACTTTCAAAAGTTATAATATTGCACGATTCCTTATTTCATCCTTTATATTAAATTCACATTCATATTTGATTCTATGTGACAATTTATGAAATGGGAGCTTAAAATAGTAACATGTTGTTTGAGCCATATTTGTGCAGCTCTCCAAAGAGCTTCATTCATAAATTTAATACAACTAGTTTCTACATTGTTCAATTGTTTATCAAGGACAATATATTTCATGAATAAATTGATTTAGGGATTGGCATTTTACCTGATGGGTCGTTTTTTTATCTAAATTTGGGTCAAATTCGAGTTTAAGGTGGAAAATATTCAACCCGACTCAACCCGGATAAATGGTATATTTTTTTCGTATATTTTTAGGGTTATTCGCAATAATGCTCCCTCAATATATATATTTATATATACACACACACAACTAGATCATTAAAATTGAATTTCTTTACAATTAGGTCTCTAAAATTTAGTTTTTTACAATTAAGTCCCTAAAATTTATTTATTTTTAATAGTTCGGGTCGAGTTGGTTCGGGTTTGAGTATATAATTTCAGGTCGAGTCATGTCGAATTTTTTAAGTATGAGGTTGGGTTGGATTTAGGGTATATATTTTCAGATTGGGTTCGGATGGGCCAAAAACCCATTGTGTCCATCCCTATTTGGTTAGTATTTTTCAAGTCAAATTTATTTTTTTACAATTAAATCCCTAATATTTATTTATTTTTAATAGTTCGGGCCAGGTCAGTTCGGGTTTAAGTATATAATTTTCAGATTGGGCCGGATCAGATTTTTCAAGTATAGGGTCGGGTGGGCCAAAAACTCAACCTGACTTGTACCCATCCCTATTTGATTAGTATTTTTCAAATATTTCCTTGAATATTTTTATTCTTCTCTTTAGTAACATATAGTAAAATCAAACTAATGATAATAAAGAGAAAAGTAAAACATTACAAATTTCTTACAATTTGATGATACATTCGATTCATAGCTAGGGTTCCACGTATTTTCTCAACATTGTCATAAAATCAAACTAATGATAATAGAGAGTGAAGTAAACATTACAAATTTCTTACAATATGATCATACATTGGATTCTTAGCTAGGCTTCCACGTATTTTCTCAACATTGTCACAAAATCAAACTAACAACAAAGTAATAGAGTAAACATTATAAATTTCTTACTATATGATCATACATTGGATTTCTAGCTAGGGTTCCACGTATTTACCCAACATTGTTCTTTCTCATTAACTCGAACTCAAAGCAGCAAAGCCACCACTCTTCATCATCTGTTTGAACTCTTTGAAATTAACCATACCATCACCATCCTCATCCACTTTCTGTATCATCCTCTTGCAATCCTCTATAGTTCTCCCTTGCTTCAGCCCCAACGACGACAACACCGACCTCAGCTCCTCCACCGTGATGAATCCGTCTCGGTTTTGATCAAACACGTTGAAGGCTTCCATCATGTCCTCTTCTTCGTCTCTCTCGTGCATTATGGTCTCATACAACGCACCGAACTCGTCGATGTCCACGAAACCATCCCCGTTCACGTCGATCTTTTCGACCATTTGGATTAGTTCTTTGCTTGGGATAAAGATACCTAAGTTCTCTAGCGATTCGCTAAGCTCTTTGTTCGTAATCTTACCATCTCCGTTCTTATCAAACATCTGAAACATCCGACGAAGCTCCGCGGGATCCATTCCTTCCATCGCAAGTAATATATATAACTTTAAACAATATATATATTTTAGAACAAATTGAGAAGAACAAAAGGGAAATAAATTGAAAGTAAGGAAATAAAGAGGAAAATTGGAATGGAAGATGGGGCAGATAATTAACAAAGAAAATTTCAAAGGGATTAAGCGGTTTGATACGAAGAAAAACAAAGTTATTAATGCTTGGTTGAGTAAAAGGTGGAGGAAGGAGAGGGTTTTTAAGCATGCAGACTAAAAAAAGTTTGATGAAATTAATGGTTTTTGACAATATGCAAAGGTTCTATTTTGGGATTATTTTTTTATTTTAGTTAATAAATCTTGATTTAGGCCTAAGATTGATGCTTCTTTAATGTAATTTGGGACATTGGAATCCGTTAAAAAAAATCATAAGTATTTACTAATTAAAAAATAAACTTAAAACAAATAATGTTTCATCAGATGAAATACATTGTCTGTGCAAATAAAATAAATTCAGATAATAAATATATGAAAGTTAGTATACAATATACACATAACACATTCTCTTCAAATTCATTGTGGGTAGTAATTGAAATTTCTAAATTTAAATAATATTATATCTGAAATATCTAGCTTCGTAAAAAATTAGATAGGATGATTATTTTTATATTGAGAATGTTTTTAATACATTCATAATGATTTTTTTTTTTTATAAAAAAAAATGATGAAAATAATTTAACGCATTCCTTCAAATTGGGAAGTCGCAAAGATTCCTAATTAATTCCAATGTATTGTATTATAATAATCAAGACAAAAACCTAAACCAAAATAATCTTTCGTGCATTGAAACCAATATTAATGTGTGTACGTGGATGCGCTAAGTTAGCAGGCACTGAAGAAGAGAAATAAAGATAATAGATTAATATAGTTGTGACAGTTTTAGGTGATTTACTCTGTAAATTTAAATAAAGAGTTGTGATTAATATGATGGTTAAAAAAGTAAGAAAAAAAGAATTAGATCAAAAATGGTGGTTCAAAAAAGTTCTCTTGGCTACCTCTTCTATCATTTATACTTATAAGTACTCAAACGGTGATAGATGTAACATTTTAGGATAAATTTTTATGACGACTTATTAACATTCTAGCTTAGCGAATAGACTGAATTTTTTTTTATCACAAAGTAGCTAGACCAGAGATTCTACTAAGGGTCACACTATAAGATGTTAATTGGATTATGGGCGAATTTAATCGTGACACATGATGCTCTAAAAAAATCATACATGTTTCATAAATACTTTGATTTTTGCCCGTTAATCTTTTATAAACAAGCACCTGGTGACTTAAGGAGGCCTTTTATTCAGATGTGAGCCTTTGTTAATTTTTAGAGACTTTGATTTCGAAAACATATATTTGGGGTATAACACTTATTCTCCCTATGTTTTAGGAATGCCATAAAGTGACACAAGTTGAGACTTTAAAAAAAGAGAATCAAAAATATTAAATACACAAAGGCTTGGAAAGAAACGCTAACATTACTTAAAAATTTTAATTTTACGAAAGTATCTCAATAATCTTTATAATGAAAACCGAGATGAACTCTGACTTATGTTTGAAGAGATAAATTTATTGGGGGACATAATTGGATATGTTTCCCTCATTATAAATTGGAACATTTATCTCATTTGTTTGTTGATCACTGTCCCCTGCTGGTCAACACAACTGCTCTTGTTCCAAATGCATGTAACTATTGGTATTTTTGTTTTGAAGTTGTGTCTCTCACTGAAGAGTCACGTGTATCTGAAATCTATTTCACTCTATTTAAGTAAAAAAATTAAAAATTTATTTGTGGGTCGCTTTGGCGACTTAAATGTGACACTCATAAATTTGTAAAATATTTTGGATCAAGTTTAAAATATTAAAAACATCATAAATAAAAAAAATAGATAGAAATCAAATACGTGATTTTTTATTTATTACAAAATTTTACAATTTTCATGAATGATTGTGGTTAAAATCAGCCTAGTACTTCATGATGAGTTTTAGATAATCCATGGTCATACTTATCATTTATTTTATTTTATAAGTAATGAATATTTTTATTTATTTTACTTTATTAGTACTGTAGTTTCTTCAAAAATAATTATTTAAGGGTTTAAATATACTTGGTACTTAAAATAGTCACCTTCTTTCAAGTTGGTATTTAAAGAATTTTTACTCCCAAATTAGTAGCTGAACTAGGTATTTTTTTTTTAAGTTGGTACCTAAAGAATTTTTGCTCTCGAGTTGGTACCCGAACTTTATTTTCATTCATTTTTTAGTACTTCTATTAATAGTTTTACTCCCCAAAATTTATACATTCTATGAATTTGATCCTAATTTAAAATAATTTAATAAATTTAACCTTTCATATTTAAAAATTATATCAATTTTATCATTTTTTACGATACTGTCAAATCAAACAAGTCTATCGGAACAAAGCGACAGTTAAATAACTGTATTTTACAATAAAAGAACAATTTACTGCTAAACTTTTATTATACTAGGAAAATATTATCACATTTATAGGAGAAGAACAAACAATTTAGAAGAATAACAAAGAGTAAATTGATAGAATTTTTTTAAAATATAGAGTGCTAAATTTATTGATTTTTTTCGAATTGGGACCAAATTAATAAAACATATAAGTTTTTGTAGCAATTTGGAAAATGATGTCAAGTTCAAGTACCAACTTGGGTGCAAAAATTCTTTAAGTACCAACTTGAGAGAAGGTGACTAATTTAGGTACCAAATATATATTTAAGTCTTATTTAAACTTAACAGGACCTTTACAGCTTCAAAATTAACAGAAGAATAACTCAGATCCGAGTTCCACCAGGAATCAAAGCATCCTTTACTATCGTCACTATACCACTCTTTATGAAATATCCATCGCTTTCCCTTGCAGCTTCTTGCACATTGTCGCTGTTAATTATCTGAAATTGCACCATTCACTTCATTAATACTTCCAAATTTTGTGACCAATACATAAAATAAACACCAACCTTCACTTCGTCGCCAATTCGAGCATTCTTGTCAATAATGGCTCTCTTGATGTGCGAATTCTTTCCGATTCCGATCGGAACGCTGCCCTTTCCGGCTAGAGACTTTCTGTCAGCCTCAGTCTGGAGATAGATTATTACCAATGTCTAAAACAATACTAGACAGAAGCTAACAAATTTCTGCGTATACTATTACTATTACTATTACTACTACTACTACTACCTCGTAATAATCTGCTCCCATCAGTAGGGTGTCCTCTATGATTGCACCCTCGGAAATGCAAGACCGAAGACCGACAACAGAATGGTGAATTCTGCAGTTCTGCAACCAACCGAAATATGAAGAGGATTAACTAATTTAACTCTGTATCTGCATTGGTCAACCAGAAAAAGTAACCCCATGGCCATGGCCAAGGAACAAACCTTGATAACACAGCCCTCACCAATAACACTATCTGTAACATCAGCATCCATCATTTTGGACGGAGGCAAATAACGAGGCTGCGTGTAGATCGGAGATGAACGGTCATAGAAACTGGGAACAATGTCCAAAACCATACAAGTATATTCTAAGTTCAAGCTCGTAGAATGATAATGCGGTTGCGGTGAGGAATTAAAATACCTAAAATCTGGCACTGGCTTTTTGGTGATTCCCAGATTTGCATTGTAAAATGCCTCTATGGTACCAATGTCCTCCCAGTAACCCTCATACAAGTAAGCTTGTACCTAAAATGATAATGTTAAACAAGCTACATGGATTTAATTTTAAGGCCATAATGAAAGGACTAGTGATTCAGAATGATTACCCTCATCCCAATGGAAGTAGCACCTGGAATGACTTCACTTCCGAAATCATTGGCGTCCGGAAACTTGTTCGAAAGAAGATCCAACATGGCATCTTTACTGACAACATATATGCCCATACTAGCAATGAAAGGCATTTCTTTTGCTCTCTCATCTTCAAGTCCTAAAATGGTGGTGTCAACCTAAAACAACAACATCAAAATTAAGACCAGACAGCTCTTTTCATAACCTGATTAATACTGTCTACCTGCATAGCTTTTAGCTGGTCCCCTTTTGGTTTCTCAGAGAACTCAATTATACGCCCTTCTTCATCGATCTTCATCAAGCCAAATGCAGTAGCCCGTTTTTCATCCATCGGCAATGCGGCCACAGTAATGTCAGCACTTGTCTCTCTATGAGCCTGAATAAACCTCTCATAGTCCATTCTATATAAATGGTCACCGGCAAGAACCAAGAATTCCAGAATATTATGCTCCTCAAACAACCACAAATACTGCCTCACCGCATCTGCTGTCCCCTGTAGTACATTCATTTAAAACAGAAATTCACAATTCATAAACAATATGGATGGAGTAATCCATTTTAGCTAACCTGGAACCAGTTTGGATTTTCAGGACTCTGCTGAGCAGCAAGAACTTCGACGAACCCTTCTCTCTTGTACCCGCCCATGTTACTCGCATATGCGCGGGAAAGGTGGCGGTTGAGGGAAGCTGAGTTGAACTGAGTCAGAACGTAGATTTTGGAAATATTGCTGTTCAAGCAATTGCTAACAGGAATATCAATTAGCCTATAATTTGCTCCTAATGGAACTGCTGGCTTTGCTCTCTTCTTTGTTAGTGGGTACAGCCTTGTCCCTGCTCCACCTCCTAATATAATCCCCAGAACACTCTGCCAAAACAATCAAACTTTTATGAAACAACAACAACAACAACAAACAATAATAATAATAATAATAAAATCGGCTGATCAGACAAACAAACGGGAAGTTACTTGACTGGTGTCCGGTTCAAGGCATGTTTGGGAGTTCCTGGAATCCGAAACAGCTTTCGGCGAAACGGTCAACGGAGTACGTTCTGTTTGGTAGGAACCTGTAACGGTTCTGAAATCAACCTTGTCACCAGAAAGAGCGGAAGCCGAGAAGGACAAGTTGGGAGGAGCAGTGGATGTACGGTGGCTCCGAGAAACGGAACAACCATTGATGGATGAGGACAACCTGAGTGCACCAATTGCAGCCATTTGTGGTTTCGCGGTTTTACTCTATGTGGAGGGGCAGCTTTATGGATCTCATTTTTTCATTTTAGGAAATATTTGACGGGGTTTATGTGCAAAATTAGTAATGCTTAACTGGTGGCTGTTATTTCATTCTAACCATCACCTACATCTAATTCGTAACTAACCTTATTAAAATTTTCACTTGGTAACTTGGCCTCCAAACAAGCGGAAATGTAAATTTAATTCAATAAATTTAACCTTCCAATTCAATAGTGACGTATCACTGTCTATTTCCCTTATCCACATTTCAGGTTCTTTCGATCCACTTGTCGAGCTCTTCACAACGATGTCGTGTTTTTTTGCTTCTCGCCAAACCGAGCTCGTGTCGCGAAGCTCTTCTTGGCAAACACGTTTTCCAGAGTCGGTCAGTTTGCCTACTTAATTAACAACATACAGTTTCAAGGTTTTCCTTGTACTTTAAAAATTCAAAGGGTAATCTAAAAATCTCAACTTCAATCACAAGACCATAATATATCAAGGTAGTTCAAAAGCATTTCACAAAGCAGAGTTCAACCTAAGTCTAAAACCTCAACAGGATGCCGAGTCATAAATATTGTACAAGTACAAAATTCAAGAAATGCCACGAGAAGACGATACTACCTCGTAAGACAGTTTATTGAAGGCGACAAAGACAACAACTAAAAGTACATGTGGATATACCCTAATGTTGCGACGAATTCTCGGACCGCATATGCAAGGGTTTAACTGGCTGCAGTATTGCAAGTGTTAATGCCATCTTTGCAATCGTTGGTCAGTTCATTGAAAGTCTCGATCTGCTTCTTCCCTCTCAAGAAGACTTCTGTGTCGACAGAGACCCTCATGTAACCATCAAATTCAACTGGTACTCCTTTGTTCAGCATTGTTGTTTCTGAATACCACTCACTGTTCTCATCCCAAAGATCCTTATATTCGTCAACAAAGTGAGTCGAATATTTGTCTTTCAAAGGATCAAAGAAGGATGTATCGGGTTCATTTGTTGCAATATAAACATTCCTCCCATCTTCAATCTTATTCTGCAAGGTTGAGATAAGGGCATCGGGAGAGGTATCTTGCGCAAGATTAGGCCACAGGTCCCTGTTCTTGGCCTTCTCCCCTCTCACGACGTGAACAGAGTCGTAATCCCAGTTCAACCTTGATGCAATTGCCGACACTATATCCATCAACCTCCTTGATTTCCATACCAGATGCCATGGCCTTTGAACAACAGATTCTGTCTCTCCTTCACAAACCCTGTACCAATAATTATCGGGCTCCACGGATCCAAACTTTCTCATAATCAAAGAATCCTTCACCTCAGAAAGCTTCATTGGCGTCACCTTAAAATCCTCAACGAGATGAAGACCCAAGCCATCTTTTTTTTGCCATTTACTCCAATCTTGCCAAAACTGCTCATGGTCCAACACGGATGCAGCCTCTTTCAGATGCTCAAAATCGAAGTAAAACCTAAAATCCTTGCCTTCCTCATCCTGGTTTGAAGAAGTATAAATTGAAGACAAACAAAGCGTCAAATCCATAACCAGAGTTCGATTCAAATATTGTGCTTCACCTAATGCACACAAGAAGCTCCACAGATAATGGTTCATGCTCTTGCACCTATCACCACCACCCACATAAATCAAATACTTCCCACGGCTAAATGCATTTTCAGACTCGACCACTGGAAGCGAATCGTTCACCGTTTCCCCAACAACAGGCAAAGCCACAACAGCTTGCTCCTGCGTACCAGATGTCTTCTCAAATCCAGGCTTTTGATTCTTCTTCTTCTTCTTCCTTGCATTCACACCTGAATGATAATCCCCTATGCTCACCACACTAAGTGTACAATTCTCAGATCTATTAATCACAAACCGCCTATAATCCTTATAAAAAGAAGCTGTCTTCCCTTCCTTAGGCCTAAACCGCCACGCCATATCACAAGTATTCTCCTCAGGCCCCGGAGCTGGCTTCCCAAACCGATAGAAGTGTATATCCTTAAATTGCTCAATTGCCTCTTTCATCATCAAATGGAACACTTCCGGGTCCTTACAATCAAGTGGTCCTTTCGAATCACCATCGCATCCGGATGAACTAGTTTCCTCCGTACTCGCCTCCTTCATTTCTACCACATCTGTCACATTGATAAAAGTGGCAAATGCAGTCTCGTTGGCGGCCATAAAGTCCTCGCCGGTTCTAACAACAGTGTTATCCGATTGAAACGTGGCATTCGACGTGGAAGTAAGGAAAGTTGTGATCTTTGTGGAAGGGTGGAAAAGTGGGTCCTCTGGCTCATAAGTAGCAGCTATAATGGTGAAAACTAGGACAGCGACTACAAATATAGTGAAACAAAGGTTGCCAATCATATGTAAAGCATTCTGTCCTAGATTCTCTGGCCTAAAGCTCCCAGTTCTAGATAACCCAGAACGACCCAACATCTTTAATGTCCTAAAAAACCTTTGCAATGAACTGAATCTACTTGTTAAGAACAAAACAAAAGGACCCAGATCACTACAATGCAAGAATCCAGCAACGAGATCAGGGCATTACAGATCTGGGTTCATGGAAAAAGCGGCAAGCAACTTAAGAACTTGACTTACCTTTGTCTGAAGATGAAGAAGCCACAGGCAAAGAGAGAATTGAAAACTAAATTTGCTCACTCGATCTCATAAAAGTGGATGCGGCAGAAGGGAATGAGCTGGGGCTTAGTGAGATTTGCTTCAAGTCAAAAAGAGTTTTATATTCATCAGTGTGAGGATCGGAATGCGTACTTTGGTCAGGATTGTTACACGTGGGTTATGATTTCACGTGGACGGCTGAGATATGTGGGCAGGCGAAGTAATTTGAAGGTGATTTTTTTGGGTCAAGAAATTAGCTCTTGAGATGCTCACCGACAGAGCGGAACAGACACTAAGTACTAATTAAAGATGGTGTTTAATACGGGTGAGCAAAAATACCCGATCCGGTTGATTTGACCCGAAAACTCGACGATTCAAATTTAAAATGTTGAATAATTTTCAGAAAAAATTATTCGACCGGGCCGGGTACCCGACCCGACAAATTTTCCGAGACACGAGCCGGAAGTTTCCCCTTACTGGTTATCCGACCCGATAAAATTTAATATATATATATATATATTATATTTAAAATTGTATTTTTATTTTATGTTTCTTGATATTTTCACTCTAAAATTAAGTTTAAATCCCTACATTTTTTTATATTTGTATTATATTCTTTTAAGTTTTAAGTTTAATTTTTTAAAATATTTTTGTGTTTAGCATGTGATTTTTTTTAATTTTAGAATTAAAAAATAAAAAAAGAAATCAAGTACCCAAATTTTACGGGTCGGGACACATGCCGCTTAATGAGGTACTCGGATGAACCGGGTACTCCACAATGCCCACCCCTGGTGTTTAACAGTTCAAGCTATATATATATATATTGGTTGTGCTTAAATTATATTTTGAGCTAAATAAGTATCTAATGTTTTATTTTGTGACTAGATTTTTTTCTTTACTAATCGTTAAAAAATTTTGTCACCCAATCAGAACATAATACGTGAATTTTTTTAATTTCTAAATCATTCAAAATCTAATTTTTTTTAAAAAACCCTAACATTTTAATTTCTTTCAATGAAACCCTAAAATCAATCTCTCTCACCGACTAACATCCCCACAAATATGTGGTTCACCGCTCAAATGTTGTGTGCCTTACCACATCTCTCGTCCTCTATTCGTCGGTGGAAACTCAATCGACCTTTTTTTTTATGGTTGAATGTTTGTCGACAGTGTAATCGGCAGTTTATTTGTCGATTTTTGACAACAAGATAGTGGGGCTTTCAGTAGAAGGAGTCCAATGAAAATAAGGGTGGCCGGTGGCGGTTGAATCGATTGTCGAAGTAGAGGAAATTAAAGATTTAGGGTTAAGTTTTTTTAGAGAAAATAAAGATTGTTTGGTTAATTAATATACTTATTTTTTATTTTTATTATTTTTGGATTTTAATTTTACCACATGTTTAAATTTTACTAGATAACAGGAAAAAAATAGGAAAATTCTACAACGGGCGACGAACATTGATGAACACCACTAACGATGAACACCGATGAACACCATTAAATTAATTAATAAAGATTTAAAATTTCAAGGACCCATCGTACAATTAATAATTATTTAAAAAATCAATTAAATTATTTTTATATATTAAAATTTTATTAAGGGTAAACTATATATTTAGTACCTCACCTATTTTCGTATTTCGATTGAACCCTTATTATTTAAATATTATTTTAATTTGACCATATTCTTTATAAAAAAATAATTTAACCCTCAACCTAAAACCCTAAACTCTTAAACCTATACCCTAAACCATATATCATTAAAAATAATTTCACCATCATCGATTCAATTCAATGAATTGTTGAATTCTCATAAAAATTCAATTAAATTATTTTATATATATATCAAATATATTTCACTAATCACACTTAAATCTTCGGATTCTTCATGTTATTCTAATGTGAAATGCTGTCAATAACATATCGACTGCTTTAACCTTGGTTGGCAATGGTGGGTCGTTGAAACAGAGGAATGGGAAAGTTGCGGATGAGGATTTGAAGAATTAGCATCGTCCTTTCCAAGTTTGAGAAAGCAAAATTTTAGATTTTATTATTTTTTTCTGGAAAAATTTGGAATTTTACTGTATTATATCGTAAAATACTGGTGATTTTACTGTTCTTGTACTGTACTACTTGTGTTTGTAATCGGATTGGTTACTTATTTGTTTGATTAAAAGTTGAATAAATTGTTGATTTATTTTATAAAAAAATTAGTTTTTCTTCTTTATGCTTTACCAAGGTATAACTATGTTTATTACATCATCTAGGAAGTTTAAAATCATTACATCATTTGGCCAGAATTTTTTTGCGGAGGTGATGACATCTTTATCTCGAATAAGATGATAGTGTTAGTTTTAAGAGATTCGAGTTTAATTAGTTTTGATATATATATATATATATATATATATATATATATATATATATATATATATAATAATTTAATTTAATTTTAGGAAAATTCAACAATTCATTGAATTGAATCGAATCGATGACGGTGAAATTATTTTTATATGGTATATGATTTATGGTATATGTTTAAGAGTTTAAGGGTTTAAGGTTTAATAGTTTAGGGTTTTAGGTTGAGGGTTAGGGTTAAATTATTTTTTATAAAGAATAGGGTCAAATTAAAATAATATTTAAATAATGAGGGTTCAATAGAAATACAGAAATATGTGAGGTACTAAATATATAGTTTACCCTTATTAAAAAATAAAATTTTAATATATATAAAAAATAATTTAATTGAATTTTTAAAAATAATTATTAATTGTATGATGGGTCTTTGAAATTTTAAATCTTTATTAATTAATTTAATGGTGTTCATCGGTGCTCATCATTAGTGGTGTTCATCGGTGTTCGTCGCACGTGGTAGACTCATCCTTAGTATAGTTTTCTATTTATTAATTTAAATATGGAATTGTGATTTTGATTCGTATTCAGACTGTATTTTGATATTTGTTCCCAACATTGACTTTTCAGATTTATTACGAATATATTTTCGATTTAACTGCTTTACGTACATTTATTTTATCGAACTATTTTCGTAGCACTCTTAATTCAGTTATAAATTTAAAACTAGATTTAGGGTGTTACAATTAATTTAGATTAAGTAGTGTAAAGATATATTATGAGGTGGTTTTTGTAACTTAATTTGCGTCATTTACAAATAAATAGATTTAAATATTTAATTTTGTTTAAATAACCTAACGTCTCATCTCACCAAATTAATTAATAATTAATTTTATTAAAAATTAAAACTTTTAAAAAAACATTCATACAAAATATCATTTCTTTTTATTTATTACATTAATCGATTTAACGAAAATGTTTTGAAGAATGTAGTGTAAGGTTTGCGGCATCCAATCTTCAGTTTTTTTAAGATTAATTATGGAATTGGTGAATTTGAAATATTATTTTTTTACCTATATATTGGTGGTGATTTTTTTCTCATTTTAAACATTTAACCTTAAAATTCTATCTCCTAAACTCCCAACACTAACATTAACCTATGAAACTTAACTTATAACTATAAACAATAAAATTATAAACCCTAAAACTTAAAATGCTATCCTCAAATTATACACTATCAATAAAAAAAATTGTTTTTCAACGCTAGTAATAAAATATTTTCCATTTTAATAAATAATCTATCAAAAATAAATATTTGGCTCATTTTCCAACAGGTTTAACATAAAAAGGTAAATATCTAAATCATCACTCAACTTTGCCTTCTAGTCTATTTTGGTCAGTAAACTTTCAAAACGATCAATTTACTCACTAAACTTTTAACATTGTATTTTTTCATCAGTCTTTCCTTAAATGTTTAACACCATGTTGACGTATATTTTTTGGTCAGTAAACTTTCAAAACGATCAATTTACTCACTAAACTTTTAACTTTGTATTTTTTCATCAGTCTTTCCTTAAATGTTTAACACCATATTGACGTATATTTAACACCATATTTTCCAACAGGTTTAACATAAAAAGGTAAATATCTAAATCATCACTCAACTTTGCCTTCTAGTCTATTTTGGTCAGTAAACTTTCAAAACGATCAATTTACTCACTAAACTTTTAACATTGTATTTTTTCATCAGTCTTTCCTTAAATGTTTAACACCATGTTGACGTATATTTTTTGGTCAGTAAACTTTCAAAACGATCAATTTACTCACTAAACTTTTAACTTTGTATTTTTTCATCAGTCTTTCCTTAAATGTTTAACACCATATTGACGTATATTTAACACCATATTTTCCAACAGGTTTAACATAAAAAGGTAAATATCTAAATCATCACTCAACTTTGACTTCTAGTCTATTTTGGTCAGTAAACTTTCAAAACGATCAATTTACTCACTAAACTTTTAACATTGTATTTTTTCATCAGTCTTTCCTTAAATGTTTAACACCATATTGACGTATATTATTTTAATTATAACATGATAAATTTATTGATATTTAATTATAAATATAATTTAAAATAAGAAATATCAAATTTTCAACCATCGTCTTCTCCCACTCTTCACCTTAGAAACAACCCTAAATCCCAACTCCCAATCCCCTCTCAACTCCTCATTGGCACCTCCAACTTCTCATTTAAATCTTTGCTACATTTGCTTTATGGTTCCGGCACCGTCGATTGTCATTGTCGGTCATTAAATCCCTTAATTTTCATATCAGCTTATTTCGATCCCATAAGTTTGAATTCAAATTCTATGTCAATTCAATCGAACAAATATTCAACATTTCTTGCAAAACAATAATTCTCACTTATCAGATTCAACATTTTTTGTTAAAAGATGAAGAACATTCCTATATCGTAAAAATCAAAATTCTTTTGAAAACTCCAGTGTAAAAATGCTAAAGGCACCCCCTTTAATTTTGAATACCCAAACACCCCTTCCATGAACTTATTTTTCAAGAATCGAAACAACCCATTCATCACACTCAAACTGGAGATTAAAATGGTGCTAATTTGAGAGAGTTTTAGGAAACATGGTAATTGAGTTCATCAAACGAAGCAAACCCTACCCTGTAATGGAAATGACGCCGCCACCATTACCACCTTTAAAATTTCTGATCGTGAGTTTGATGAAGGTGAAGATTTCTTTGTCTCCCAATGAATCGGAGAAATGAAATGATGATTTAATTCAAGATGCAAAGATGGAGAAATTTGGTTGCTTGGTCAAGCAATTGCACTTAACAAGAACCCCCTAAGTTCTATTGATGTCCCTCCATTAATTAAAACTGCTAAAATTTTTAAACCTTCATTAATGAAAAGCTCCATTAAGAAGATTAGGAGTGAGATGAGTATGGTCTGCCGATGAAGGTGACGGCGGGATAGGGTGAAGATGAGCTTGTGGGGGTGGTGGTGGCCGTCTAGTTGAGAGGTGACGGAGTTGAAATTTAAGATTTGGGTGGGGGCAGGTCGAGTATTGAAAAATGATATATATATATATATTTAACAGAAGAGTGACGAAAAAAACACAATATTAAATTGATATTTTGAAAGTTTAGTAATTAAAATAAGTTAGAAGCAAAATTAAATAATAATTTATGTATTTAAAAAAATATAATTCACGTTATAATATTGTTAAATATTTAATAGAAGCGTAATGAGAAAAATATAATGTTTAAAATTCAGTGAGTAAATTGATCGTTTTAAAAGTTTAATAATCAAAATAAATAAAAGAGCAAAGTTGAGTGACGATTTAAATATTTTTTATAAAAAAAAAAAAGGGAAACTAACTGTCAAAGAAAAAAAACGAGCAAAGGGCAGTGAGAGAGAGCCTCTCGCTTCCTTGCTTTTTATCAGATAAGGTAATCCCCTTGTGAGTTCCCCATCCATGGCGGAAGCTTACAGAATCTTCCATTCAACCCTCTTCCCACCGCTGTCTCTACAATCCAGCAACCCCTCTCACGGTTACCCCTCCGTCCTTTCTCTCAAGCAAGCACCACGCAAAGTCCAATGCTCTGTTTCCACAAGCGAAACCAAATGGAATCCCACCCAGCAAGTTCCCTGGGGCTGCGATGCTGATTCCTTGGAGAACGCAGAGGATCTTCAGAAATGGCTGTCGGGTTCAGGGCTGCCTCCCCAGAAGATGTCCATAGACAAAGTGGAAGTGGGGGAGAGAGGATTGGTTGCTTTGAAGAATATCCGGAAGGGCGAGAAGCTTCTCTTTGTTCCTCCCTCTCTTTTCATCACCGCGGATTCAGTAAACTCTCTCTACTACCTAATTAGGGGCGATAATGAGCTTGAGTAGGCGAGCTACTCGGATCGACTGGGTCAAAGTTCGGTTCGGGCTCGGCTCGAGACCTTAACAAGCCAAGTTCAGTTCGAAAAGCTCGTGAACATGCTCGGGATAATTATATATAGGACAATATAATTTGACACATATAGTTTACACAATCCTTTCAAATTTAAAGTTTAGAGTTTTATGTTAAAATTTAGGGGTTTAGTATATATTAGATATAGGAGAATACTTTGACACACATAGTTTATACAACCCCTTTAATAATTTGAGCATTGTAAAAATATTTCTTGGTTTTTTGGATTAATCTAAATTTTGGACGCTCTTTTTTTTTTTACATTGAATTTCGTTTATTTGTTAGTTATGAAAAGGGCTTTTAATGTGACCCCATCTTTTTATAACAAAATTATAACAAAATTGTTCATTTTGATATGAACCGAGGCTGAATCGAACTCGAACCGAGCCTAATAGTACTATTTTCGAGCCGAGCCTGGCCAGGTTCGGGCTCAGCTCGTTATCACCCCTACACCTAATCTTCAACTATTCTTTTCTTCTTTAATTTTAGTCACCAACTGCAACTGCTGCTGTGGTTTTTGTATGGCAGGAATGGAGTTCCCCTGAGGCTGGCCAAGTATTAAAGCAGTATTCTGTCCCAGATTGGCCATTACTAGCAACCTATATTATTAGTGAAGCAAGTGCCCAGAAATCTTCAAGATGGTGCAATTACATTTCAGCCCTTCCCCGCCAGCCCTATTCACTGTTGTACTGGTGAGTTGATTTTACTTCTTGAACGAGTTTTACCTTGCTACAGAAAAAGGGTCTACTCTCAGATTTTCCCTCTACAGCTTCTCTGTATTGTTTCAGGACACGTGAAGAACTCGACAGGTATCTCGAAGCATCGCAGATAAGGCAGCGGGCTATCGAAAGAGTTACTGATGTTATCGGAACGTATGCCTCTCTACTTTTACTCTTATGAGTCTGTATTCTCATATGACTACTCACATATTCCGGAGTATAGAGTGTTCTTATCATTTCTTATCATGTTTCATGTAGATACAATGATCTAAGACTTCGGATATTTTCGAAATATCCTGATTTATTCCCGGAAGAGGTACTTGCCCTATGGTCTGCAATAATTTGAAACATTCATATGATGATCTGCTAATGCTGCCACTTCATGAAGCCCCTGCAATATGGCACATTGAACATCTTTATGTGTAGATGATAGCATTTCCTTGAGTTCAATCACAAGGAAACATCAGTTTTTATCTGAGTTATTGTACTCTAGAAAAATTAGTAGGGTAACTGAAAATATGTTTCCTATAGTTAACTTTATTTGTACACATGTTGTATGCCAACCTTTTCTTTGCAAATATCCTACATTTTTAGATTTTGGTTTGAAATTGAGAAGAGAAGACGTCGGCGTTCGACCCTCATGCATCAAATCAGAACTTCCTAGATTCTGCTTATATATTGAGGTTAATGACAGTGTGCTCTTTTTGTTTTTCACTGTAAGTGATTTACAGGTATTCAATATGGAGACATTCAGATGGTCCTTTGGCATTCTTTTCTCTCGATTGGTAAGTAAGAGTACTTACAAATTTTACAATGGATGGTCCTCGATTTTTTTAATAGAACAAATTATATGAAATGATATATCTCTGCCACAAAATTTAATTAAAGAGGGAAATCTTTATTTTTTTTTCTGTTAACCTCAGGTAAGGCTACCTTCAATGGATGGAAAGGTTGCCTTGGTTCCTTGGGCAGATATGCTAAACCATAGCTGTGAGGTAATGAAAGATCTTTCTTAATTCAGGATGCATATATAATATATGTAATTAAACTAAGTACCTTTGTTTTTCTCTGGTTAAGGTGGAAACATTTCTGGATTATGACAAATCATCGCAAGGTGTTGTCTTTACAACCGATCGAGCATATCAGCCTGGTGAGCAGGTAAATGAGTTTCTGGTATAAAGTATTCTTTTATTGGAGGAGGAAGAAAAGCTTGCATAAGGTATTTTCCTGGTACATAGGAGCATTAGCCATTACTGTGCTCATGCACGCAATGGTCTGCAAGCACGCATACTATATATCCTATGTTCCTCCTCTATATTTCGATAATAAATTCTACATAATGCCTTCTTAATGATCATAGATTTTCGGTGATAACCTGTTGTAAGCACGAGCAGCTTCAAGATTCGAGTTTGGACCATTACTATCATGTTCGTTGACAACATTTGGAATGTCTTGTTGCTGGTTTATATCATTTCATGCAGGTTTTCATATCATATGGCAAAAAATCTAATGGAGAGCTGTTGTTATCTTACGGATTTGTTCCAAAGGAGGGCACCAATCCCGGTGATTCCGTAGAGCTACCTCTATCCCTTAATAAATCTGACAAATGCTATAAGGAGAAGTTGGGAGCTTTGAAGAAGCATGGATTATCTGCGTAAGATGAATACATATTTTCATGGACTTTTGGATTTGATTCGATGAGAACTCTTATCGACATGGTTAAACATATTGATAATCATAACTTTATCTTCTGAAGAAACTTAATTTGATTCCCCAACAGTTCTCAGTGTTATCCCATACAAATCACTGGCTGGCCATTGGAGTTAATGGCGTATGCTTACCTGGCAGTCAGTCCCCCAAGCATGAGCAAACAGTTTGATGAGGTTTGAGAACTCTACTTTGTAAATCACAGGTTTTACATTTTCGTTACCGAGTTCTTCACCTTTGCTTCTCCAGATGGCTGCTGCAGCATCAAATAAATCTACCATCAAAAAGGACTTAAGATACTCTGATATTGAAGAACAAGCGCTGCAATTTATTCTTGACAGCTGCGAATCGAGCATATCAAAGTACTCCAAGTTTTTGCAAGTGAGGAAACACTCCTTTTCATGATATTAGCTCAACAACATAAAACTCTTTTTTTCAGTATGTCTTACTTTTGTACTTTATTCCTATAGGCAAGTGGCTCCATGGATTTGGATGTGACATCTCCGAAGCAACTGAATCGAAGTGTGTTTCTGAAACAGCTAGCTGTAGATTTATGCACAAGTGAGCAGCGAATACTATTTCGTGCTCAATATGTAAGACTACACTTCTTTTTTCCTTTCAGAATTCTACTCAAGGTTTTTAATCCATCACTGCTGATGCATGCTTGTTTCGTAAGCAATCGGTCTGTTGTTTAAGCTTTAAACTCCCTCGAAGGATGTCGTGTCTTCAGTTAGTAATCTGCTTACTGCTTAGGCTCAGTGTTTTTTCCCTTGTTATTGAGTGAAGTGCCTTCATGTTCTGTCATCAAACTCCACCACTTATTCCTTGCATGTCACGTCCCGATCGACCTAACCTAACCTAATGCTTTTGCTTCATTCTGCTGATGTGAATGGTTTCAGATACTGAGGAGGAGATTGAGGGACATGAGGAGTGGTGAATTGAGAGCTTTAAGAATCTTTGATGGATTACGAAAGGTTTTCAAATAAAGATTTTCTCCGTGTAGTCTGTTCCGGCTGTCCGGTGAACTTCTTTCAGAATTGTTGCGTGGAGCCTAAGGAATTCTTGAACTGAGCCTAGGTAACTTGCAGACAAGTCTACCATGTTCAGATATAATCATAGAAATTTACCCCAAGAAGTAAAGACATGAACCCGACCAAACACGTCTGTTTTCTTTTATCAGAAAATTCTACATGTTATGCTGCACAATGGATGGATTTGTGTGTAGTTGTCAAAAACAAGAATTTATAAAGATGCATCCAGTCGACTTCCTCAGCCATGGGAGATGGTCCAGAGGGTTGTCACTTTCCTAAGAATATTAGTTAAGTTAATAATAAAAAAGTGTTTAAATCATATTATAATCGGATTAAATCGAGTACAAATAATAAAATATTTAGTTCAATTCGAGTTTTTTTGTTCAAAGTTCGACCTCAATTCAATAAAAATACTATTATTGGTGTTTGAAATTAGGGATTATAAACGGGCGGTGCAGGTGCGGATACTCCGTACCCATACTCACCTAAAATGTTTATATTCATTATTTACTCATTGTTCACTGCGTTTACAATTTTTAAATACACACTCGCCCACGCGTGTACAGTTGCAAATCCATCACCATGCTCACTACACAATTGGATATCCACCGCCTAACATGTACCCGCGTACCCCTTGACAAGCAACCACTAATATCGAATTATGTAAAAAAATCATAGACTTGTGTAAAGAAGAGTAAAATTTCGCATATTTTATTAATTGATCAAGTACAAATATAATACATATATATATACATATATAATATATTTATACCGCTATAAATTTAACTACAACTACAACTAACTAAAGCACATTTATATTCTACTTAGCTACAACTAACTAACTAACTATATTTAACTTAGCTAAAACATATTTACACTGATATAAATTCTACTTAACCACACATATTACAAATTTATAACCTGATTAATTCAAGCTCGATCATAAACTATTAATTTTCGAACTAAATTAATTGAGTTCAAAGTCTACAAAAGTAAATAGTCTAAAAGTAATATAATGAGTACTTAGTGGATTGGCGGATGTGGGCGGATAATGTCTCAAATCTATCACCTACTCACTACTCACAACGAGAGTGTCTTTTTACATCCACATCTGCTCACTACCCGCCAAACTCGTACATATTCCCGTCCCAACCGGGGTGGGTGCAGAATCAACGAAATTATACCCATTTGTCATCCCTAATTTGAATTCACTTTAAGTACTAGAAGAAAACCGAAACATAAGAAAACATAAAAATTGAATATAAAAAAAAATAATGAGAAAAATATTGACGGTCGACGATCAGCAATAAAATTAACGTCATGGTTAACTAGTCAAAAAAAGGACAATACACTTATTAGAGTGCGTTTGATACACAGAATGTAAGATTACCCTTGAGAATAGGATTCGCGAAATGTAACATTACCTGAGATATTATTGAGAATGTTAGATTACATTGTTTGGTTTATTTGGTAGGAATGTAAGATTATATTTTTGGTTGAGGGAATATAAGATTACTTGAAAGTAAATTTTACTATATCTTCCTTGTGATATATTTTCTTTTTAATACAATATTAATTTAAAAATATTTATTTGAAGATTCATGCAATTTTGTCCAAAGTGACAGGAATTGGCGAATACTTAAGGGAGGGTAAAAATTACATCCCCGAAATGTTGACAAAAAAATTAGTAATATTTTTTTTCCGGATTAGTGGGAATGAAGACAAATCAAACATAGGAATAAAATTTCGAAAAAAATTATTACTCTTGGTAATGATTTTTTCTATGAACCAAATGCTCCTTTAGGGTCATCTGACTTTTTTTTTAATAAAAAACATTGTTGGTGGACTTTCCAAAATGCTTTTCTCGTCTTCAGCAAACTGTGCTGAAGCTGAAGCAATTAGACTTGACGTGAAATGTGCCATTGTCGGAGGATTTCGTTATGTCACTTTTGAATTTGATTTTGCTGGTCTTATCGATCGGCTTGGACACAAAAGACAATTTTCATGGTGCTCTGCTGCAATTGAAATGGACATTCTTCATCAGGCTTCTTTTTTCATTGTTTTTTTTCCTCCTTATTTGTTCGAAGATGTAGCAACTAAGGCTCTGTTTGATAAAAAAAAGTTTAGGCCATAATTAGAGGTTTGATCAATTAAATACGTTAATATTGTTGTTTGATGAACAACGAATTGAAAGAGCGAATTGGGGGTGAAACCTCTAATTTTAAAAAACCTCATAATAGGAGCATTTTGAGATTAGAGATTTGACATTAGAGTTGTAAAGACTGTTTTAGCCTTACCAATTACTAAAAATCTTAAAATAATCTAAATTAAATATTTTCTCACCCTATTTATAAGTTAATCCTATTTAAAATCATTCAAATTTGTTTAAAAAAGTTCTACTAAAAATAATTTTGATAGATTATATTAATATTAATTAGATACAAAATACTGATAACTAATAAACTATTCCTTATATGTCATTTTGCTTGTCTAAATAATCTAACAACTATCACTTATAGTTAATTTTACCAAACACTTTTATACAATCAACTAATACAATTCACTAGTCATACCAACTATTAACTATCAATTAATATAATTTGCTATCCGCTATTAGCTATCTGTTAATTATCAAACATAACCTAAACATGTTTTTGTTAAAAATTAACAAAAATATAATAAAATGAATGTTTTTTATTAGTTGGAGCCGTAATTGTATTTGTGGTATAATTTCTCATTTAACACTCACCAGTTCCCTATTACTTTGCATCAACTAAAAACAGAGGAAAGAAAAATAAAACAGAGCAATAAGAACAGTTCAAATGAGAAAGAGAGAAATCCGAAGGTAAATTTCACATTTTTTTTATTTAATCTCTTAATTTGATTTTCCTTTTCATTCACTTTATTTTTTTAATTTTATTTCTGGGTAATAGATTTGTTTTTCCTTTTTTCTGGGTTAGGAATTCTGAGTCTCTTGGTTTGCTATCCTCTGTTTTATTCGGCTTAACCTATTTGTGGAGTTTTGATTATGAAGTTCATTTATTTGGATTGAAGTCTTAAATTTTTCTTTGATTTATGGTGAAATCTATTTGTCTAGTTTTGATTATGGAGTTTAGTTATTTGGATCATGAATTGCGCCACAATTTTTCTATCGCAGGTTCGAATTGCAGCTAAATCCGTCTCTTGACTCTGATTTTCTCTTGGACAGCCTCTTCCGCCTCCGACCATGGCTTCAAAATAAATCTTCCCTTAAACCTTAGAAACTTAGGGTTCAGGAAAACCTCTAGTTTTCTACTAATTCAAAGAAAATGATAAGGATAAGTTGTGGCTGTAAAATTTTACAGTTTATTTATACTAGGGTTACAAAGATGATTTATTCCATCAAATAAATATTATAATAATGATATAAGCTCCTACATCACTCTTCTTATTCTATTTGAGAGTGTGTCTCCATGTGTTACTTTTATCACATTTGATAATAGTATTTTAGTGACTTTTGTTAAAACTGTTTACTTTTTGTATGTGATTTATAAAAAGATAAGACTACCCTTAAACAGAGCTGATCATATGAAATATTCCATGATTACAGTGTCTACTTTATCATTACTGCTTGAGAAAAATTTGACGTAAATTAATATAGATATTCTAGTCTTCTTATTGATTAGCTTGCTCTTACATCAGACATGAATTGAATTATGTTGTAACTGCAATCCCCCAGGCAGTTATTGAGGTGCCAGCTGAAACAACCTAGTTGGGGATCATCTGAGAAGCTACTACTTGCCCTGGTTTGATATGTGGTTTTCTAGTTTTAGGTTTTGATTAGGAATAGTGTGATTGGAAAGATGGGTTACATTTGTGATTTCTGTGGGGATCAACTGTCGATGGTATATTGCCGGTCTGATGCAGCCTGTTTATGTTTCTCATGTGATCGAAATGTTCATTCTGCTAATGCACTGTCGAGACTTCATTCGAGAACGTTGTTGTGTGAAAGATGCAATTCTCAACCTGCTTTTGTTAGATGTGTTGAAGAAAGAGTTTACCTCTGTCAGAATTGTGATTGGATAGGTCATGGCACCTCTACCTCAAAGTCAATACATAAGAGGCAAACGATTAATTGGTATTCTGGTTGCCCATCATCTTCGGAACTTTCTTCTATATGTTCACAATCCCCTCCGGTAGGCGAATCTAGTTGCCAGCAGGAATTAGGTCTAATGAGCATCACGGAGATCATAGAGAAGACTTCCTGGGGCACTATAGAAAATACCATTAGCCACAACAGTACGGGTGTCGCTGAAGTTAATCGTGACAACAATGTGGATAAGGGAAACGGCTGTGGTGGGTCTTCTTCAATTCCCGATCTCAGATCCGTGCCACAAGTTCTGGATCAGCCACCTGGATCAACAGATGCATCATTACCCAAGGTAGATGATTGATTTTGAATATTTTATCTTTAAGGAGTATAGATAAATGGTTCTTGTGGTACTTTTTGGGCTTTGCTCTCCGAGTTTCATGGGAAAATACTAAAGAATTTCAAGAAAATTGGGTTCATATTTGCAAAAGTACTCTGCAATCTGCACTTATTTCTGAAAAGCATATTAACAAGGAAAGTAAAATCTTTCTTTCAGATTATGTTCTTCTATAGGAGAACTGTATGGGAAATTTCCCTTTTGTGTATTATTATATATTACATTTTATGATGGAAATCAGAGGTCCATTGGATTGTCATGTAAATTTAAAAGATATGGCCTTTAACTGACAGCATACCATGAACTTGTCTTCAGCTTGTACTTTTAGTGGTCTGTTTAGATGCTCACATACTGCTGGAAGTGATGGACACAAGAAACAAGGAAAGCTGGTTGTGTTTACTGCTGGAAGTTATCAAAATTTTATTTCAATCATAGTAGAATAGGCTTTCATCAATCATAATTCTATAGAATTCTTTAATTAGGCGGTACATGTTCATTTCTGACATATTTGTGAATTTTTCATTAGAGAAAAATTTCTGCTGATTTCCTTTAATTTAGTAGAGATAACATGTTCTTTTTTGGTATTTTTTGGTAAATTTTTTATTTTAAATAATTTGCAGTTATTTTGCCCTCAAACAAAGTGTCCTGGAATATGTGAAGATGATCTGTATGATGACTTCAACATGGATGAAGTTGATTTGAACCTTGAAAACTACGAAGAGCTCTTTGGGGTAACTCTCAATCATTCAAAAGAACCGGTAGAGAATGGTGGTGTCGGTAGCTTATATGGGACAAAGGATATGCCTGTTGCTGATTCCAGCTGCCAGGGTGCAGTGGCTGCTGAGGTTCTCTTATCTCTTTTGACCTTGCATTTTGGTATCTTGTGGTTTTCTTTCCTTTCAGAGTCTTCTTGTAAATTATGTACGTCTCAAAAGCTTGCTTATAAACATTTGTACTTTAATCTGCTTGGACATTACATGTGGTTTTTTCTGCCTCATGAGTCGTACTGTTAGGAACCATTCCATAATTCCAATCATTTTGAATTTCAAGTTTGTACTTGGAAAACGTTCTTATGGCTGGAACTATATTCTTTTCCAGGGATCATCTGTTGGACTGGTCAATGCAGTCCAGCCAGCTTGCAGCGATGCAGCATCAGCTGATTCCATGATGAGCAATAAAACCGATACAATCCTGTGTTTTACGGCAAGGCAGGCGCATTCAAGCCTATCATTTTCTGGCCTTACTGGAGAGAGTAGCGCAGGAGATTATCAAGATTGTGGAGCTTCATCAATGCTTCTCATGGGAGAATCTCCCTGGTGTCCTCCATGTGCTGAGAGCTCACTCCAATCCGCAACTCGAAGCAATGCTGTCATGCGTTACAAGGAAAAGAAGAAGACACGGAAGTAAGTATATGCCAATAACCCGTATAAAATGTGCATATGCTCTACATAGACCTATTTTAGAATAGAATTCACACGCCTCTAGATAAAAATATATCATGTCTATATCATTTTAACATTTGTTTTCTTGTATCTCAGTATCATAATCCATGAGCTGTGTAGTTTTGTCGTTATTCTTGACATTGAAGGCGTACGTATTACTTTGCTGCTCTCTAGTAAGGATATATGGATTTGTGTCCTGTGGCTACGTCTGTGTATACCTATCTACAATCCAATAAGAAAGTTGAAATAACATCGAATTTACTGTTTGTCTTCTTTGTACCTCATTTTTTAAAGAAAAAAATGGAATTATTGGTTCATTCCCATGTTGCAGGAATTTATATGTTTAACTTTGTTCTCATTGCATGATAGGTTTGATAAGCAAGTGAGGTATGCCTCTCGCAAAGCAACGGCTGATGTGAGAAAGCGTGTGAAGGGACGCTTTGTCAAAGCTGGTGATGCCTATGATTATGATCCGTTGAACCAAACCAGAAGATGCTGAGTACAACCTTTTTCTAACCGTGTTCAAAACAAAAGAAAGATTAGAAAGCATTGGTTATTTTTAGCTAAACACAGATTGATGCTGGATATCTTCTCTTTTAACTAGTTAAATGAAAAGTTTTATGGTTTTATCACAGGGCTCCAGGTTTTTATCAGAAGTTGGATACAGAAACCGGAAAATGCCATGAATAAATCGCAGTGGCATGGTCCTCACTGCATAAAAGATCAATGGATCACAACATCTCACTTCAAGATCTGCTTAGATCGTCTTTGCTGCCAAACCGAGCCGTGGGTTTCTACCACTTGCGATAAGCTCACCTGCTCAATTCTTCTTTTTAGTATCGTTCGAACGACAAATAGATCACTCTCTAAAGCGGAAGAGATTGAATTCGTTCAATTAACAAAGAACCTCCTCCTATCCTCTGTTATGTTCCCAAACTGGCATGCAATTTTATTTCAGTTAATAGATTATCTAGTGATTTGAACTGTGCCACTGAAATCTATTTCAACTTTTGTGAATTTCAGACAGCGCATTCAAGGAGGCTGATTGACAATGTTGAATAATGTGGTGGCCTCTACTTACTCAAAGGGAACTCTCCTGACCTCTACATGGACAAGCACATTCAAATTGTGTATCTGAGTTTGTTCCTACACCTTCTCTTATTTCAGATCCCGTTATGTTATGACATTTTCACATTGGTATCCAAATTTTGGTTATCTAAAATTCTTCACTTTTTTATTAATAAAAAAAAAACCCAAGTCCTTTTATGTTAAAGTTTTCATCTTGCCAAATATACTCGTCATGTATTTTCAAGCACCAAACACACAATCCCATCTATTTTTCATAATACATAGTGACATTTGGGACATTCACATGTCAAAAACAGCTTGATTTTCTCACATGTCAAAAATCATTGCCCATTTTTTACTTATTGAGATTACCAACAGCATTGTTGAATGCATTTTTATTCAACAATAAACGCAGGTGATATTATTGACTCATGCACTCAAATTTGGAGTCCAATATAAATTTCGAAACTGTTCCAACATTGGTAGAGTTGGTATCAACCTGTTTCAAATGTTCTTCCAGAAAAAAAATTCAATAATTTTATAATGCAAAACTATACATCCCCCAGAAGGGAGGAATTTCCCCATCATTTTATTTTTTCTTTTGTGCTTAATATGGAAGTCAAAGGGGGATCACCCTCAAATACTTGAGGGAAAAAATACATTTAACTTTGGTTTCTTGCAAATGCCACAATTAACTGACTGGTGATCAACAAGCATATACACGAAAGAAATCCTTTTCCTTTGCCTTTTCCTTGTGAGGTTAAAAATCATATCATCTTCTCGAATTTATCGAGATTCTTCACCCTTTGCATTGACCTAAGAAGAAGTGTCAAGAAAACTCCTGCAGATTAACAAATTTTAAACATTTTCATTAGTCCTGCAGGTGGTACCTAGTTAGTTCTGCATGTAAATAGTTAAATATCATGATTCGAAGGCGATCACAGATAGATCATATCACCTGCTCCGATGAATGATCCATTCGAAATCATTTGGCTTCCCTGATTGCTGAAGGTAACACCTAAGTTTAGCAAGGTTCCTCCTAGTACTGTGTACATGGTTGCCATTTGCAGAATTGTTGCCTTCCGTGCTGCTCTCTCAGACTGCTCAGAAGTTTTAAGAATTAACAGTAGTGAACGAACGAGAATGAGGAGATTCAAGTGCGTAGTCTAATTGAATCCTCCCTTGGAATGTAATTTTCAAAATACAGTGTACTACCTCTAGCACCCGGACTCGGAGTCTCAAATCTCCAGATTCAAGTTGTTTCAGGATCTCTTCTATTCGCTGAACTCGGTATGGCATAGATATGGTGTAGGACCTCGCCTGAAATACAAACAGGAGCTATCAGTATCCAAAATTATGAGCTATATATACATACTTTGATGGAAGCAAAGTTACTATCTATTGCAACTAAAGGAACTGAAGAAGCGCGATGAAAAGTGAGGTACATCATCAGCTTGTTTCCTTATCTCCTGCACTAGTTGTGTCCCCGTTCGCTGCCTTTGTCTAATATCTAAAAGCTCCTGTAGGTAGGCATGAAGTATTAGACCTTATATTTTTACTGTAATGAATTGCCAGTCAATAGCAAACTTCATTGATAAAACAACTACATTGAAAAGGAGATCGTGAAGAACCTGTGCATAAGGTGCAGCAATCTTTGCGAAGGAGAAATTCGGATCAAGTATGTACCCAATACCTGCAAGAAAATTACAATCCTCAGAACCGAGCAGCGATGATAAAATTTTATTCTTTTACTATCTTCAAGTATTATAAGATCTTCTGCTATCTTTATGTAAAATGAAGTTTAATTTGCTTGGTGACTGAGTTCAAACACTATTATAATGAGACTCACCTTCGAGTGTGGAAAATGCCCTCAAAACAAAGGTAAACGTGGATGGGAACCGGAATGGTTGATCCTGAGCTATTGCAAACAAATCCTGCACAAAAGAACATATAAACAAAAAAGTTACTTATCATGAAAGGGTTATCGGATGGAAGAAAACGAGGGTATATCATGCGTTACTCCATTGAAAAATACAAACAATTCCAAGGGATTGATAACGCACTACAAACACATAAATAGTGACCTTTAGTTGAATTTCATGTTCCAAGCTCTGTTTTTCTAATATTCAGGGAAAACATGCTGTTGGTTGTCATCAAAGTAACCAAATTAAGAATTGATCCTCTTGAAATCAACATATTGTGTGTTCTAACATTAAAAAAAACAGTTAACATTATGCAAGTTATAGTTTCTCATCGTTTCCTTTTGCTTCTATTTATCTACTTAATTGACATGACACTTCTCTAGTTTAGAAGCTAAACAAGAGTATCCACTTCTGCGCACCTCTCCTATAGCAGATAAAGTAGCCTCCTGATCTGGCCTCTGGTTCAATAAATTGTCCAAGAAGAATTGCACAGATCTCCTCACCTAGCATCGTGCAACAAAAACATCATTAAAGAATGTCAAATAAGTGTTTGTTAATCCATATTTTCCTCATTTTTTTTTGTTTTATAAGTAGGAAAGATGGCTTACTGATGACAGATCTCCAGTGGGTTGAAGGGCTCCAAGATCTATGAGGCTCTGCATAACCTGCATGGTTGTTTCCAGTTAGTTGTGGTGACAAAGGTCTGGATTTTTAGACAATAACACCAAGGCAAGTTAAAGAATTTCAGTAGGAACTTAATACTAAGGCTTAAAATTTAGTACACAGGCCAAAAAAAGTCATGTTAATCTCATTCAGACATAAATGAGTTTGGGACGGATTGAACACAAGACAAGGGAAAGCCCCGGTTCTTTTTTTTCTTTTTGTTTTATTAGTTGCAGATAACTGTTGTTTCGTTTCACACAAACCAAACATAGTTACAGTGTCATTTCATCTTTTATTTGCCCTGTCTATGAATGAATGTTTCAATGGCCCGTGACTCCCCACAGTTTACAAGTTAAATCCGAAATCATATTTGCATATTATGACATAGTTGCGGTTTATTTACGCAGTTGAATCCACTGTTTATGCTAAGTTGGTCTTAAAATGAAGATCTTAAATTTTCTGTCCACTATCACTATGCAGCACAAGCAAGAAAAAGTATCATGAGATAGAAAGTACCTTTTTTGCATCTTTTTCATAGACTGCATAGAAAAGTTCTAGCAATCTTTCACGAGTGAAGGATTTAATCTCCCCCATCATACCAAAATCATAATAGATGATTGATTCATCTACATCAATAGCAAGATTTCCAGGGTGTGGATCAGCATGAAAGAAGCCAGTTCTCAGTATCTGCAATTCATAACAAGGTCTAGTGAACAGTTTGTCGGTTGCCACTATATTTAGAATTCCAGAATAAGTAGTCAGACTGTCATTCGAGATAGGTCATATTTACTTGCCTGAATCAAGTATGCTTCAATGGCACGTGATGAAATTCGAGAACGATTATATCCCCGAGCATCTAATGCATCTAATTGATTGATTTTAATGCCTGATACAGAAGTAACAATGACATATCAATTATAATCAGAACAAACTCATTGCGATGAACTTCAAAAAGTTTTCAGCTGCCGAATAAATGCCATCACTTGAAAGAAATCAAATGCATTAAAAATTAGATGGAAACCTGGTGCATACTCCAAGGTCAGCACCTTTGTAGCAGTGTAATCCCAAAACACCATCTGCGAAGGAAAGGGAGCCTTAAAGTTAAACTGAAAGGTACTTCCATGGACAAGGGAAGGGCAAAAGATGGGATGAATATAACAGAAAAATGAAAATGAATAAGCATTAACATGTAGAAGTGTGATAGCACGGAACATACAGGTACGCGAACCCACTTTATATTTCGAAAATCTCGAGAAAACCTATCAGCATTTTTCCCTTCGTTTATATAATCAATTTCTTGATACAAAATCCTGAGATCAAATAAAATGTAATTAGTTAAAGTGCCTATGGTTTTATAACATAAAAACAAATATATGCTTACTACTTACGTCGAGCATTCCTCATATATACCAACCCAATCTCTTGTTGAACCACCAAAAGTTTCACTATTTTGAAAATACTCTGCAATTAACTTTAGATTTCCTGTGGAAGATGCAGAAATTAAAGAACCCGCTGAGTACATGTGATATACACAAGAACTGTACCACTAATTTTAAATTGTACAATTTAACGAGAACCATTATTTTCGTAATAAATATGAAGCAAGTACACATTAGGCTGCCCTTTTTAGTAACTATCACCCTATCAGGCTCAGTTTCTTAATATCTATCCACTTCTTAGGTAAAAAAAACATAAGATAAAACAAAGGATTCAAGATTCTCAAAGTAAGTTGTGCCAGTGATAGCTTGCTTTATTCATGCATGTGCCTTCTTAGGAGAAGGATAGGAAAATGTGTTTTAGAATTTATAACTAAGAAGACAATCATTTTCGTAGGTTGACAGGAAAATAATATTCCTTACGTAAATCGATGTCGAAAAGCTTCCTAAGACCAGGCCTTTGAACTTTGACAACAACTTTCTCCCCATTATGCAGAATAGCCCGATGTACCTATACAAAGAACGTTTCGAACTTCAGATCACAAAAAGGCACTTTTGTGTTTAACCATTACTACCATATTACCAAAGATCATTTCGCATTATCTGTGTACAGTCATAACTTCCATATTCACCATGCAGAAGCAACAGAATTACAAACTGATATGGGCAACAATTTGGATCTGCAGGTTCTCTATAGTATTTTTAACAAAAGCCCGCAGTAATTTTCCAATTTTAATCTCAAACTTCAGCAGAAAATTTACAAAAAAAGAGAGAGTAAAACTAACACCTGACCAAGGCTAGCTGCAGCAATTGGCTGGTCCTCGAATTCCTTAAACAGTACATTGATAGGAGCTCCCAGTTCTTTCTCAATGAAGCCTCTTGCTTTCTTTGGCGAGAATGCAGGGACTTTATCCTGGAAAGGAATAGAAATGATACATGCAAAACTCAAACTTCACACTAGAGAAATGATGATTTGGAACTACAATTGTTTTTATAAAGAAGCATTCATGTATACAGTTGAGTGTAAACATCTAGGAGCATAATGCGATGACAAAAAGTCTCATCCGAATTAACGATGACAAAGATAGCAAGGGTACCTGTAATTTGGCAAGCTCATCCACGAACTCGCGTGGAAATAAATCCGACCTTGTTGACGATAACTGTCCAAGCTTAATAAAAGTCGGACCGAGTTGCAACACACACTCTCTTAGCCATGAGGCAGTCTTTCTTCTCCTCTTTTTCTGCAGGATATGAAGAAAAGCTATAAGAACCAAAAGCAAGACAAAAGATACAGTTCAACTTCAAATGAAACAGCCAAGCCGGCAAGCCGGGAGATTATGCCATTATGGATATTAGCTAGGCAAGAAATAATAGATATTCTACTATACAAGCTATTGATTGGATAGGTATAAATATGATACAGAAGACTGCAAAACTCACTTGCTTATCCTCTGTGAAGCCCCCTGCATATGCCCATTTGGCATTGTCCAATAGAACTCGTACACGTAAAGAAATAACAAAAGACCATACATCTATAGTCCTTTGCAAGGTGCTGTAATTCTCATTGGCCCAACTGAAATTTTCATCTGAAGGCAGAACCTTTAACTCCTCTAATGGTGGAAGTTCTTTAGATACTCTTGACACAGGCTCCTTTACAAAGGATGGACTGTTGTTTCTCCTAACTATGCTACCACCATTTATAACCTGCTTTACACCATTCACCTTCTCCACTTTCCCATTAGTGGGAGCCTTTCTTTTCACTACCTCACTTGCAGGCACCATTCTAACAGATCGTCCATTGATTCCTACTTTTGGGGCTGGTTCAGTTTGTTGCATTTCCACTTGAAACCTGAATGACTTATCTGCCATAGGAAGATTACGTATTTGCCTCTCCAACTTCGCAAACTGATTCGAAATTGAGCTCGAAAAACCGAGACTACCCATTGTTCTTCCTTGGTTCATCACTTCAAAATTGTAAGAATAACAACTGTGTGATGCCAGTATGGCTGACATATCAGCAGCAAACACCTATAGAGATTGATAGTAATTCAAAATATGGGAAGAGAAGTAGGAAACTATGAAGAAGGAAGCTCAAACTTAAGTATTAAATAGTTGACCAAAGTATGCAAGCTTTAAAGTTAGTTGGCCTACCAATGGAATTTTTTTCTTAAAAAGAATAAATGAATGTTTACACCAAAATAACTGATCCAACAAAACAACAAGACATATCTCAATTATGAATCAAAAAGCAAGGAAACAAGATTATCAAAGAAGGCAAATTTGCATATAGCAAGACATTTGAACTGTAAAAAAACATAAACTTGATGAATTAAACAAGTCCAACAAAATCCCAAACACTATAAATTCAAACAACAAATGAACAGCAAAGAATAATATAATCGTAACCCCAATTTTCTTTTTTGAATAAAACACCCACCAGTAAAGAAGATGTATGGATTTTTTGAATATGGGGCAAAGCTATATATTGGGATTTAAAGATTCTTTCTTTCTTCTTAAGAATGAAATGATTAAAAGAGGAGTCCCTTAATGGAAAACAAAAGAAGGAGAAACAAGCAAGCAAGCCACACTTACCTGTAGGAATGAGAAGGGTAGAGTGTTGACGTGTCTTTCCCTCGTTTTCCCAAAATTCAAGGTTTCTAAACCCAGATTTTTTTGGAGTTTGTAAGAAACGTTTGCCTCTTTCTTTTTGTTTTTCTTCTTTTATTCATTTTTCTGATTTTTGTGGCTTTGACCGTTTTGACAATAAAATACAAAAGCATCACATGAAGCCACGTTTACCACCGCTTTTCACTATTCGGATTCTTCTACACGTCGGGTCGGGTTATACAAATGTCGGGTATAATTCTTGTATTTATATAAAATGTCTAGATTTATATTCAATAAAAAATTCATAAACGTTTTAGTTTTAGAGTTTAATGTCAGAATTTAAGATTTATGAGTTTAAAATTTTGGGTTTGAGATACGATTTTAACATATAAAATTTAAGTTCTAACCTCAAGCTCTAAATTCTAACCACAATCATCAAATTCTACATTCGCAACTTTTAAAACTTAAATTCTAATTCTAAAAACTAAAATTAAAGCGCTTGTGTAAACTTTTAAAACTTAAATTCTAACTCTAAAAACTTAAATTCTAACTCAAAAACTAAAATTCTAACCACTATAATTTTATGAGAAATTATATCATGGATATGACTTACCACATCACTCATTGTCTCAATTAATTAAAATAACCCAATTCATTACTTATTTTCCACGTCATCAACTCACTTATATAATAAGTTCCAAAAAAATTGTTCTTCAAATGATATATAAAGTGAGAATTTAATGGTTAAAGAAAATGAAATGAGTGGATTTTATTGGTCGGACTATGGTGTTGTGAGTTAGGCTTATAATATAATTTCTTCAATTTAGAGGAAACTATTCGTAAAGTGTTTGAGATTACTTTATTTATTTGTTATTAAATAATATTATAATAATATTTTCAAGATAAATAAATGTCAAAATTTGAATTTGTACAAGGAGTTGGTGAGTATACATGACTAGTGAACCGATTAATGTATCTCATTTTATTGATTATTTATTAATATATTAATTACTATTATGTGCGAATCCAAAAATTGAAAAATAAAGTTCAAAATATTTTTATTGGTAAACAAATTTGTTTTTTTTTTACTTTTACACATTAAAATAATTTAAAAAATAACAACAAATTAAACTTGATTTCTAAAGAAATATATATGTGTTTACTTCTGCATGCATATGTCTCGTCAATATATATATATATATGAGAGAGACTCATTTATAGATTATGAAAATCGTATTAATGAGTAGTGTTGAATGTCGAATTAGTTTATATCATATTAGTGGGGTCTCGAAAGGGGAGCATTATGAGCAAACTTTTTAGGGTCTCAATTAGTGTAAGACTCTTAAATTTTAAATTTATCAAATAAATAAATTAATCTAACCACCAAATTTGATTTTTTTTCCTCAAATCTCAAATTTCGATTTAGTTTCTCAAATTTTAATTATCTCCAAAATTATTTCTCTATGATATTCTTCTCTAATTTAAGGCAAAAAATGATGTAATATAGTTCAAAATTTTTGTATTTGTTGTTTAAAGTCAAGCTCTATATCATACCTATAATTTAATTTCTTCAAATTTTATTAACAAAATAATAAAAATAATATGGTTGATAAAGTTTAATCATGTTTCTATAGTTTATTTATAGAATGTTTAAAGTAATGAGATATGATTTCCTAAAGAGATCTATTTTTGAGTTTTCGCTCAAGGCCCAGAGATTTGAGAATGTCCAAAACAGCTTTGTATCTGTATCATATAGTAATGAATGGAAAAGTCAGAAAAAAATTCGACCAATCAATACATACTTTCGTATTATTAAGATAATAATCGAATTAAGTTTAATTGATGAGTGTTATAAAATCATTAAACCGTTTAAATAAAATCGTATTGATTGATATACTACTTAAAATAAAATCAAAATATTTTTTTTTGGTAATATGCATATGTCCGTCTGACGGTCTATGTTAGGGGTGCGTGGCTGTCTCTCTCAATAATGTTGTCTCTAAGGTTCGAATTCACGTCCTCTCTTTAAGAGTACAATGTATCTTACTAATGTATCTTACTAATGCACCCAACCCTTGCCGGTAAAACTAAAATAATATTTGGTGACGAATAATCTCGCTTTGAAAACGACAGAGATACTTTGTCGTGGAGACATGCGTAACATCTCAGAATCAAGCTGAAATTATAAATTTATTTTTTGTGGATGTGGCTCCAAGTTGGTTGGTGGCACGAAATTAATCACTGTTGGGCAAGTAAAGCCCATTGAATACAATACCTCTTACATAATGTTGCTTCTACTTCGTATAGTATAGGTCCTTACTTAGGGTTACGGGTGAAATCGAGCGGGGCAGAGACGATTTTTATATTTCTTATTTTATTTTTAACACTTACGAATACGATTTTAAAAAATATTATTAAGTATTTTAAAAGATTTTTCATTCTCATAACCATACTGCTCAGATCCTCACGAGTTTTGGAGAATCCTCTTCCCCATAAAAATAACAAGATTTCATCTTATTTAAGTTTTTGCATTCTGATGGCATCAAAAATATGTTATTGTTAACCCTTCACAGAAATATGCAAGACAAATCATGCTAAAATGGCAATTTGCTCGAGCCAATTTTCGACTATTATTCAATGTTACACCAAAATGCACCACTTAATTTGAATTTCAATGGAAGAAATCTAGTCATGAACATTCACTTCCAAATATATTCTTAACTTCTCAACCCTAATTTAAGAATCTTGCTTAATTAACATATTTTTTTGATAGAGATGCTCATTAAATTGACAGACCAATGTTGATTGCCTAATTTATCGCCATGGCTGCCTTCAGCATTTGGTAATAAAAATCTGAACTTTTAGCGTAGGAGTATATATAGTGGTACTGAAAAGGGGTAAAATATTTTTATTCAAGGAATTGCGGTATTCACGGTGCAAGTTCAACGATCGAATTGCTCACACACAATATTTTAGATAATTAATTTTAGACGTATAAAAGAAAAGTTACTAGGATAAGTTTTAGATAGTGAAATTTGGACCTAGAAATGAAAAGTTAGAGGTAGATACAGGGCCGGCGCAGCAGGTGCGCCCACCCATGACCCATAATTTTTTTAAATAATATTAATATTTTTTATAATAATTAAAAAAATTATTACATAAAATAATGGGCCCATAAATTTTTATAAGAATTAAAACTTCCCATAAAACACTAATTAATTTTTTTAAAAAAAAATTAACTAATCGGTTAAACTTTTGTCTTTCTAAATTCTCACCATCAATTCATCAAACCTACTTCTCAATTTCTCATATCAATGGAAAATTTTCTAAACATTATTTTTTTCTCTTTTAATACTCAATGGGAGGAGAAAATTCAAGTATAACTAATCTATATCTCTTTTCTTTCATATTTTACAATTCATCTGAAAATTCAATTTCTAATATTTCTTACAAATACAATCACAATAGCCTATCATCAGTTGTGGTGCTTGAATCCTATTGAAGTTTGTTATTAAAATTTTAGGTAAGATTATATTTTTAATATATATTTTTTTTATTTTTATATATTTTTAAATTCTAAGTAAGATTATTCTTTTATATTTGTTTAATAAATTTTGGGTATGAATAAGCAGATTTTTCGTCTTCATCCTTTGGTCCAACTCCAATTCAATTTAATTCCAGATTCAAGCATATCCTTGAAGGTAAAATTTTTGTTGAGATTTTTTTATGGGGGTTAATTTTTTTATTAGTTTTCTTTTTTTAGCAAACTCATCATGTAATTTATAACATTAGCGACCGTCATGTCGCCTTGAAAATTATAATTTGTATGTATTGTTGTATTGTAGATTACTAATTCGTCTGTATTCAACTTCAATTCTAACATAGATTTAAAGTAGTTTGGTTTTGAATGCCTTTTTTTGCTTCATCTTTTTATAAGTATTTGTATGCTTAAATATATTTTTGATATGTTTTTTTTTTGACAAAAATATGGGCCTCATTAAAAACCCTCTCTCTATTAGAGAGGGAAAAGAGTACCCCACTACAAGATTTTATTCCGATATAAAGGCCTGTTCACACAAAAATTCCAGTAGCTACACAAGTAAAAGCTATAGACCAACTCACAAACGAATTAACAAAGACATGAGTTGGAGCCTCCCCATACACAATTACCCCACCCCTTTTTTCGCTAATTCATCTGCTGCAACGTTGCAACCCCTGGGGATCCATCTGATGATCCACCCTTTTAACTGGATAAGAGACCTTAGATCTGAAATTTTATCCTGGAAAAAAGTTGGGGAAGTTGTCGAGCCGTCCAGCCACTCCACAACCAACTTACAGTCCGATTCAATTATAAGCCTATAATCTGCACACCACCTTGATTGCAAGAAAAGAGAAACACCCTTGAAAATAGCTTCTAGTTCTGAAAATGCGGGAGGGCCAACGACCGTGGCTTCCGAGAACTGGAAAAGCTTCGAACCATTAGCATCTCGAATTAAACCACCAATACCCGCAGCCTTCCTCTCCAAGGAAGTGGCTCCATCTGCATTCAACTTCAGAAAACCCGCCGGGGGGGGGGGGGGGGGGGGGGGGCAACCATTTTAACTGGATAATGTCTGTCGTTCTCCTTTGTACCAAACCATATGCCAAATTTAAGTCCATGTACAGATCTTCCATGGAAAATTCCGAGCTTCGAAACTTAGCTTTAAGCCACGCCACAATCCGAAGCTTAACCAGGGTTTGTAATTGACCCCAGTCCACCACCGACTTCTTGAAAATTACATCGTTTCGGTATAACCACACCGACCAAATGATCGAAAAAGGAATAAAGCAAAGCCAATTCTTCGATAGGGATCGAGCCGCTGCATTCCAACTTTCCACAGACACCATCGGATCCTCATGCAAGACCATCTCAAAGCCCAAAAACCTGCAAAATGACATCCAGATTTTCCAAACTCCAAAACAACTGAAAAAAAGATGATTTACAGTCTCAACATGGGAATTACATAAAGGACAGAGAACACCATCAGGGAAGATGATGCCCCTCTTTCTCAGTTCTGCTCTGACCGGAGCTCTACCGTTCATCACTAACCAAAAGAACGCTTCTACCTTAGGGGGAGCACAACCTATCCACACATTTCTTTTCCAAAAATCCCTCCCGCTGATGTGTTGATTGAAAGCAGATCTGAAAGATTTTACCGTGAAGCATCCATCATTGGACTCCTTCCATCGAATCCAATCCTGATCTAAGCCTTCTTTTGGGATCGATTCAAGACAACGAAATAAGTCCTCCCACTGCCGTCTTTCCCAATCAAAAACATCCCTTCTCAACTCGATATTCCATGACCATCCAGAATCCACTTTCCTTCCAATATCAGCAATGGCACAGAGCTTGTTTTTTGCCAAAGCAAAGATACGCGAAAAGCGTACGCTGAGGGGACTTTCTCCACACCATCTATCCAACCAAAAACTGATATGTTTGCCATCCCCAACCTGAATTTCTAAATTATTTCGAAGAGTTTCGCCAAACCTGTCCTCTGCTTTGAAAGATTTCCATATCTCCTTCCAAATCCACGAGCCATTCATGGTTAAATCTGGATTCGGCAGTAAGGAGTTTTTGATTATAGGATTTCTAGCAACTATGATTTTTCTCCACAAACCATTAGGATCATTTCCGAATCTCCAAATCCATTTTCCGATCAGTGCCCTATTCATAACTTCCAAGTTAGCTATACCAAGGCCTCCACTTTCAAGAGGCAAGCAGACTTTCTTCCAATCCAACCAATGTATTCGCGATCTGTCCTCGCTTCCTCCCCAAAGAAATTTGGAAATCAACCCATTTAATCTCTTATAGATAGTTGTAGGCAACCTGAAGAGAGAGATAAAATAAATCGGAAGGCTATTCAATACCGACTTAATCAAAGTGATCCTTCCCCCCAAGGAGAGGAATTTAGATTTCCAACCCCCCAATTTAGTCTCGAACTTTTTAACCACTGGTTCCCACAAATTGATTGAATTTCTATTAGCTCCTAAAGGGAGTCCTAAATACTCAGTGGGAAACTTGTCGACTCTGCAGCCAATACTCCTTGCCCACGCATTCAACTCCTCCTCCTGAGTATTTATTCCAAACATTCTGCTCTTCCAAAGATTTAGCTTCAGCCCCGAACAGAGTTCGAAAATCCTGAGAACCCTCTTGACATTTCTAGCTTGTCTTTCTTCCCCTTTGCAGAAGATGAGAAGATCATCTGCAAATTGCAGATGTGAAATCTCCATGAACTGCCCTTGCTTACCAACAATGATACCATTAAAAAGACCAATTGACACCGCTTTTTGTAGCATCAAATTCAGGGCTTCCCCTACTATGTTGAAGAGTAAGGGTGACAAGGAACACCCTTGCCTAAGCCCTCTAGATATATCAAATGCTTCCGTCGGTGAACCATTTACCAAAATGGAGATGGAAGCCGTAGAAATACACTTTTTAATCCAGTTGCACCATGTGTCACTGAACCCACAGGCTTTAAGAACAAAAATCAAGAATTCCCAGCTTACCGTATCATATGCCTTCTGAAAATCAATCTTGAAAGCTATCGCCTTCTGACCCGATTTTTTAGCATGGTCTAAGACTTCATTAGCTACTAAAGAGCAATCTAAGATCTGTCGACCCGGGATGAAGGCGAACTGTGATTCCCCGACAATCGAATCAATCACCAATCTCAGTCTCTGCGCTAGTACTTTCGACAAGAGCTTATACATTCCTCCAACCAAACTGATGGGCCGATATTCATCCAAACTTTCTGGGTTCTTAGTCTTAGGAATCAGCGTTATGAAAGAATGATTCAAACCTTTATCCCAAGCCCTATCCCTGTGGAAATCATCAAAGAAATTCATTATATCCCCTTTCAATTCGTTCCAGAACTTCTTGATAAAGCCCATATTAAATCTGTCCGGCCCAGGCGCTTTGTTGCTGTTCGAGTCTGCCAGAGCTGTCCATACTTCATCGACCGAAAAAACCCTGGTCAAGATAGCGTTCTGCTCACTACTAATCTGCTTAAAATTCAGCAAACATTCTCTAACTTCCAAGTGATTTATATTGTTGTAGGACTTATGGAAATGATCCCAAATCGCCTCTTTAATAAGATGTGGCTCGGAGATGGAAACACCACCCTTTCTGATGCTTTTAATCGAATTAAGATTTCTCCTTTCCGAAGCAATCAAGTGGAAATACTTCGAATTTCTATCCCCCTCTTTGATCCACTTGGCTCTGGATTTTTGTCTCCAAATACTCTCATCTCGCCTATATAATGCCCACAGTTTGGATTTACATGTTCGAATCTGCTCGTACACCCCCTGGGAGACATGGCCATTTGACAATTTGTCTTCCAAAAATTCAATCTGTTTCTCCGCAATTTCTATCTCCTTCCTCGTATCCACTCTGTTCCTTATAGACCAAGTTTTCAAAGTCTGTTTAGTCCCTCTGAGAATCGCTCCAATTTTCATATTTCGGCCTTTCAGCTTTAACCCATTTATTCTTTGTCTAACTACTTCTTCAAAACCTTTTTCCTCCATCCAATAATTGTAGAACCGGAAGGGCTTTGGGCCCCAATTGCAACAGTCAATAGTGAGAAGAATCGCGTTGTGATCCGATATGGATTTCTCAAGAAGTTTCTGAGAGACATCCGGAAAGAGAGCCAGGAAATCAGCCGATAACAAGAACCTATCAAGCCTCACAAAAGTCGGAGGATTTCTATTGTTTCCTCACGTGAATTTACCCCCAACCAACTTGATGTCAATTAAATCCGCCTCTGAAATGAATTCTCTAAAAAGAGAAATCATGTTTTGGTTAACAGAGAAACCCATCTTCTCTTCAACATCCAGATACAAATTGAAATCGCCCCCTACCACCCAGATTGCTTTTCTTGATTTCAGGAAATCCAATAGCTCTCCTACAAAAGCTGGCTTCTCCGAATCAGTCGAAGCACCATATACATTCACGAAGCCGAAACTTTCACCTGAAGAAAGAATGGACCCAAACACAACTATAAACCTCTGTTTCACCACTATTTCCGAGACTTTCAGCCAATTCGGATCCCAGACGCTTAATAACCCCCCGATGATCCTACTGCCGGAGAAAAAGAAAAGTCAAACTGACCTCCCCCCCAAAAATTTATCACCTCCCTTCTCAATATGTTTTCGACCTTGGTTTCTTGGACAAACAAGAGTTTCGGCTTATTTTTGGACACACAGAATTTCAGAGCTCTTTTCTTCTCAAACCTTCCAATTCCCCTGATATTCCAACTACAAATTGTGTTCATCATAATAATAATTTTAGAAAAACCCACACAGAGAAAGAAGCCTAAGAGCTTCTATTCAATTCCCCTTCTAATTCCCTGACCTTGTCCACAACCGCCCTATGCCCCCCTTTAAAGGAAATCTCAAGCAATTTACTAACCTCCCAAACAGATTCTGCCTCTAAACCTTCCTCCGAAACTTCCTCCCCCTTTCTCGACGGCGACGGAGAAGACTTTCGGCCACCTTCATCCAAATCCAGCGAATTTCTCACCAATAATCTAAGCCGTTTTCTGTTGCTAGCTCTAAATAAGCTGAACTGGGCTGGAAGCTTTGACAAGACCGTGGGGTTGTTTGAAAAACTATTCGAAGAGGAATTTCCCGCTTGCCACAGAAGCAAGCTATCAAAGGAATCTGGGACAAACTCCATAACTGTTGATGAAGAAACGCTCTTTCCTTTTAGATGAGATAAGTCGGGCATAATTTCCATAGACTGATACCCATCTGGTTCAATAACTTCATTAGGATGGCCCGTTTCCTTTTCCTGGGCCAAAGTCTCCACATGCCCCAACTCTATGTTACTAAGGGGATCATTTGGGGTTATATTCTCCACTGGGCCCAAATTACCCATTACTTCTGCCTCTATTCCCACGTGTTCTATTGAATCATCCCATGAATCCACATCAGCCTCTTCATTATCCGCGGGAACATTACCATCATTACGTAGGTTCCCCCGAGAACCAGAATTTAAGAATACCCCCTCAATATTCTCCTCCCTATTCAAGTTTCGAAGCGGATCATTAACAACAGGCGGCTCATCATTGCTTCTCCCCAGAAAGTTCAGATCAACCGAACGCCACTCCGATTGTTCATCTGAGTCTTCAACGTCAGAACTCTGGTCAACCGCCGATTTTCCACCATATTCAAAGTTGCCGGAACCACTCCCAATTTCGACAGACCTGAAGCCACCTTCTCCCTCTCCAATCTTAACTTTGACACTGTAGGAAAATCCCATCGATTTCAAAATAATTGAATCTGGGAAGTTAAAGGAGTTGACGGCTCTGATGGTAATTAGAGCTTTGTCTAAATGTTCTTTCTTCATTGTACCTTCGCTAGCCGAAATGAACTTGCCCCATCTGTTGCCCAGCGATTGAAAAACATTCCTGTGCCAGCAGAATAATGGAATGCCTACCAACTGTATCTTGAAATAATACTGAGGAACCCCATCTAACAGCAACGGACTAATATGCTCAAACCAATAGCAGAGCTCATCTTTCTTATTTTTCCATATGTCTTCCAAATGGGATTTCGATCTAAACATTATCACCACCAAATCATTATCATAACCCCATCTAGTTATCTGAACTTCGATGTTATCATTTCCTAGTGCCCTTTGGACGAAATCTTTCTCAAAAGATTGTTTCAGTAGACCCACCAAACAGCAGTGTAGCCATTCGGTATCTTGGACAGGGAGCCGAAAGTTTAGTCTGTCATCCTCAGAATTATTGTTTGCCCTCATAGACCTTGAACTCGATTCTGGATTGTTTGAGCCAGGCTTATTACGAAGAGCTTCACTATATGTTCTGTCGTCCCTAACACTCTGATTTACGCGCCTTGGGATATACGCCTGTTGATCCTGGTAATGACCATTAGCCGGAGCTTTTCCTGGCATCCGCTCTTTGCCTCCCGTCATATCTGTCGATCTGGGATATTTTGATAAAAAAACCCTAATAACGAAACCATCAAGTCGAACCCCGTCTGTAATCCCAATGATTCTCTTCACATCTTCCTTCTCCCCCACTGTAATGAAAGCAAAGGTAGTGTCCTTATATTTCGCTTTCATGTTTTTTAAAGGAATAAACACCCTTTCAATTGCTCCATGGTTGCTGAACCATTCCCTGAGAGTTCTTCGAGAGATTCTCTTGCTGAGGTTGTCGACAAAAAGCGTCTTTCCGACTCCACCACCACTGGATCGAAGCTGCTCGCCGGAAATAGATCCGGTGTATCGTCGTGCCTCTTCAGCTCCTCATGCTCTAGAAACTCCCTCCATATTTTTTAATTTTTTTTGATATGTTTAAGATCGTAATGAATTACTATTTGTTTAATTTAATAAATAAAAATTTTATACTACATATTTTTTAATTTTTTTTAAATTAAGGGTCCATTTTTTAATTTCGTCTCGAACCAAAAAATAATCAGGACCGACCCTGGGGAGATAAGAGCATAGCTAGGGACAAATATTATGATGAGCAAAGGTCTATTAAATTTTTACATCTAAAATTTAAGAGGGACAAAAATATTATCTTATTACTATTTAACAAAAAAAAAACCTCAAATGCAATTATACTAAAATATTTGGGAGAGACAAGAGCCCCTCCCATGCTAAACACAGCTCTGTCTCTGGGGAGAGGATTAGGTTTTTAAATTTTAAAATATTAAAAGATAAAAATATCTATTAAATTATGGGGTCAGTTTTTTAGTGGTTTTTATTATTATTGTTATTATTATCAGAATTAAAAAATATTTTTTTAAGTTAAAGTGAGAATAATATAGTTATATGTATATATATCAGGGGTACATAAATAAATTAGTATATATATTTTTAAAACTTTATAAAATATCGGGGATCATACATATATTTTAGGATCTCTACGGTAATTTATACGGGTTCAGTTCGGGTATCCTATAGTCCAGATATAGTAATCTTCGTATTCATCCCCATCTGAGTTTCGATGATAAAACTTCCATCGTTCTCATTCTTGTGAATGAAGATTTTGATTACTCTTCATCTCGTCGATTAAAATCCCCTCAATTTTCAGATATTCTCTTCCTAATTCTCACCCCTATTTTTACTCTACTTAAAAACTCATTGTAATTCCTTTATTATATTTAAAAGTTTGTTTAGTTCATGTATTATATCTAAAAAGTTTATTTTAGTCCTTTACTATAAAGAGAATATCTTAGTCATTGGAGGCTTGAATAGTTAGCAGTTTAGCCTATAACTCTAAAGTTATTGTTAGCTGGTTTAAATAGTTTAGTTCAAACAGTCTTTAGGTCTCTTTTAGTTTTGAATTCAAGCAAATTAATTTCTCAAAATACTTTTTTAGTGAGTTTGTACATAAAAATTTTAATCACTTATAAAATTTAAATACAAAATTAATTTATATTCTAACTTCAAACTTTATTATCTTCTTACAATAATATTACAATTTACAAGCTAAAACATAAAAATGTTTAATTGAAATAGTGTACATTGATTTTTCTTATAATTTTTAAATTTAGAGTGAGAGTAAGAGTTAACTGAAAAATATAACAAAAATCATAAAATGTTTAAAATTTCATTAAAATTTTCAAAATAATAAAAAATATATTATAAAAAATATATTTTTAATTTGAAAAAATTGTCCAATCACTGATGGACATGTCTTGTACTGACGAAAAAGGTTCACACCATCCTAAACTTTTTCATAATTATTCACTTTAAAAAATGTTCATTGAATAAATAACTCTCTTTTGAGGAAGATCAATTTGCTCAAATTTTAAATTAACAGACTTAAAATGTGTTTAAATCAAATTATTTAAGCCGACTAGTTATAATTTTAAATTTTGGACCAAAATATTCGCATTTCAAATATACAACTAAAACATTCATTTTATAGTACATAAACTAAAATAAACTTTTAGGTATAGTGTAAAGATTAAAATGTTATTTTTTATAGTAAATGAACTAAAATAAATTTTCTCATATTTTTCTTTTGGTGATTTATGACATGTGTGAAAGTTGTTTCGTAACTCTGGAAAATACTTAACGAAAAAACAAGAAAGTATGGTCAACAAAATAATGATGTTAATATGGATGGCCATGGTCGGGTTTTTGGTTAATCCGCACCCGACCCAAAAATTTAACACCTCCGTTCAAATCTGGCCCGATATTTTATGATGTTTTACCCGACCTGAATTAGAACTCGAATTCTAGAGTAAAAATCTGAACCCGACCCGACACAAATAAAAAATTATCAATTTTCATTATTATTCGATAAAAATAAGGAGCTAATTGTAAAAATACCAATATTGAGGGAGCATTATAATAATCATTCTACTTTTATTAGACAAAATAGAGAGATAATTGATATATATATATATATATATATATATATATAGCTTTGTAGCAATTATACCTAAATATTTATAATAAAATTAAACTATTATCCCGGGTCGAGTCGGGTATTTTCACCTTAAACTCAAATTCGACCCGACATAATCTTCAAAAAAGCAGACCCGAACCCAATTTTTTTTTAAAAAAAATCAATTCTATAGAATCGGTCGGATTAAAACCCAGTAGGTATGGGTCAAATGTCCATCTCTAGACGTGAAACATTAGGGTTTCCTCTAGAGATATTTAGTCAAATATCTAAGTTTGTCCCATGAATTTCTCTCTGCATGCATGTTTGTTGATGCAAATTAATCACTAATGTTATACATTAGTGAATTCAGAAGGCATTATCGTAAACTATTTTCTAAACTTTTATTTTATTGTATTTTTTTAGTAGTAATTTTATTGTATTTTAAATACGAAGCAAGACAATGATAGAATCTATATTAAAATATTAAGATGACAAACTTAAACGGGTTACTTATTGAATTCAAAATTTAAAAATAATGGAATTGCATTGTGAATAACCTTTTATTATTAATTTATTATTATCAGCAATGAGCACGGGCAATTGGCCGTTTTCATGCCTTTCAAGAGTATCTGCATTTAAATATTTCGTTTCACATTGCCAATCTTACAAAATTGAAAGCTACTACTACCCAATACCCCTTTTTTTCATTAAAATATACAAAATATTAATTCAGTTTAAATTATTTACATGTATAAAATTTTTGTTAAGAGATTCACCAACTAAAATTAAGTATATGCAGGGACGGAGTCAAGATTTAAAGTTAGGGAGACAAATATAAAATTTAAAAGATAAGGGGGACAAATTCACAATTATCCCAATTTTTTTCTAAAAAAATATCAAGAATTAAAGGGTAAAAAAATTTCCCCCTACAAAGGGCCACAACCTCTCCTAACTCCTAAGAGCTATTAAGCTTTGTCACTGGGTGTACGATACAAATCAATTTGAAATATTCATGACAAAATTTTAAAAAATCGAGAGGAAACTAAAAAAAATTGATTGACCATGCTTAGTGATACAACATAGAAAATATTATTGTATTTAAAGGTTGAGATCCAAACAATCCAGACATCCTATTAAAAGAAAAAAAAAACTTGCAATTTGAGCATAAAATTACTACCCAGCCTACTTCCACGCCACTCATTTATAAACAACTTTGATAAATGGAATATTTAAGGGTAAGTTTACGTCGCAAGTCATTTACTTATAGATTTAGTAATAATATGTAACTTAGTTATAGATTTAGGAACAAGCGTGTCACTTTTTTTAAAAGTACCAATTCAGTCAATTAATTATAAGTTTAGAAACAAACATGTCACCTTATCGTTAAAATTAAAATAATAAATTGGTTTAGTAATATTTTAGTCCCCGAAACTTATGTTTTCTATTAATGTTTTAGTCCTAAACTTAACCATCATATTTAAAAATTACATAGTAAAATGGTGGTGTTTACTACCAGGCAACATTAAGTTTATAATGAGTCTATTACATTAGTCTGTCAGCTGTCCAGTAGTGAAGTGGTTGTGTATGTCGAGTTATCATATTTGTTGATTATCAGACTGATGGACAATAACATGAAGTGTGGTAAGTGGTCGGAGGGCGTGTCAAGATAATGCAATGTCGAAATTTTTAAATATGAAGGCTTAGGCCTATTGATTTATTTTGAATTATGAACAAATTAATAGAATTCATAAGTTTTAAGGACTAAAATTATTGTAATACCAAATTGTTTCATTTTTAATTACAAAATGACGTATTTGTCACAAAATTCTAATTGAGTGACTTGTTAGTTACTAAACCCATAATTAAGTGAGTGAATTATTACTTTTTTTTAAAAAAAATAGCATGCTTATCTCTAAACTTACAATTAAATGATTGAATTGTTATTTTTAAAAGAGTAACTAATTTGTTACTAAAAATATAACTAAGCGACCTCTAGTGCATTTACCCAATATTTAAAAAGAAAAAAATTTATAATGCGCTAGACTTTCACTTATAAATTACAAGGAGTGATGGCCGTAAAGCTCCACTCTCCGGTCTCCAGGTCCAACACTGAAATTTGTATACAGATCTTCCACTTTTCTATCCATGGCTGGGGTTCAAGGGAAATGGGTCAAGGTTTGTTCCCTCTTCCTCTTCAATTCATGTCTGCTATGTTACATACAATATATCTTTCTTTCTTTTTTTTTTTTTTAAAAAAGACTCTTTTTTTTTTTATTTTCTGTTGAATATCTTATCTGTCTTTGATCATATCCCCAGATAAGTTTATTGTTCCATATGCAAATTTTCATGTTTGGTTGGGTTTCTGTTGCAAAATTGCAGATTTTATGAATTAAAAAGTAAAAAATAGGGTCTTTCTTGTTAAAGAAGAGTGAAGAGTATAAGAGCTGTACAATCAAAGATCTCTTGATTTATTTCCAACTTTTTTCAAGTTGTTTTCTTTGCCCCCCCTACTTTTATTTTGTTAAAAATAGGGTCTTTCTATGTATTTATGGTTTTTAGCTTATTTGAGAACCCACATGCCCCCTGATTTACCTGCATTTTCTGTTTTAACTTTATCATTGATTATTATCAAAATTGTAGTTATGGGATTTTAATCTCCAGTTTTACTCTTTGGGTTTGTAAATCTGCATTAGCTTAACCAGAATGGAACTAGTCCTGGAGCTAGAAGCTCACATGCCATAACCATTGTGGGACACAAGGCCTACATCTTCGGAGGTGAGTTCACCCCAAGAGTCCCGGTTGACAACAAGCTCTATGTGTTTGATCTCAATACCTTAACATGGTCGGTTGTTGATGTAACCGGCGATGTCCCGCCTCCGCGTGTCGGTGTCACAATGGCCACTGTTGGTGAAACCATCTATGTGTTTGGTGGTAGGGATGCTGCACACAAGGAGCTTAATGAGTTCTATTCTTTTGATACGCGTACAAACAAGTGGGTTCTGCTTTCCAACGATGACAGTGGCCCGACTCATCGCAGCTACCACTCCATGACAGCTGATGACCGGCATGTATATGTCTTTGGAGGGTGCGGTGTTTCAGGCCGACTTAATGATCTATGGGCTTATGATGTTGCTTACCAAAAATGGATCAAATATCCAACCCCGGGAGATAGTTGCAAGGGAAGAGGTGGGCCTGGATTGGCTGTCATCCAAGGGAAAACATGGGTGGTTTATGGCTTCGCCGGAATGGAAATGGATGATGTGCATTGCTTTGATCCGGTCCAAGGAAAATGGTCCCAAGTTGAGACAAGCGGGGAGAAACCAACAGCTCGGAGTGTATTTTCTACAGTTGTGATTGGCAAATTCATAATCATATATGGTGGGGAAGTGGATCCTAGTGACTTAGGTCACCTTGGTGCTGGGAAATTTTCTGGGGAGGTTTACGGTTTGGACACAGAGACATTGGTGTGGAAGAAGTGGGAGGATGATCCGGATCTGGAAACTCATCCCGGTCCTCGTGGATGGTGTGCTTTTGCAAGCGGCTTGAGGGATGGCCAACTCGGCCTTCTGGTTTATGGTGGCAACTCCCCTAGCAATGATAGGCTTGATGACATTTTCATTTTTACTCCATGTGTAGCATAGCAAAGTAACCGAAAACTGAGCAGTGGTTGATGGTGGTTCTGTATTAGGATTACAAGGATAATGTGTGGTTTTGTGTAGTAAGTTGGTATGAATAAGTGAAGAGTTGTTTGCGTGCTTCAATGCTTGGATTGTATTTATATTTGAGTATCTGGCATCATGCATATTTGGTAATATGATATCATTTTCGAGTTAGTTTCTGGTTCCGACATTCTGTATCCGAAGTTACAATCCAGATGCAGCGGTTGTTCGCTGCTGAATAAATGCCATCATCGCCAATGCCAAAGCTAAACAGCACCATCACCAATCTCTTATGTCCAATTTGGCAACCCTGTATTCATATTCTGACCATCAGCTGGATCACTCTCTACTGGTGCATCATATTCCAGTGCATCCACTGCTGCCTTGTGCTTGGATTTGGATGGCTTTGGTGCGTCGCCGCTTCCAACGACTCTTCATCCTCAGAATCCCTGTAAACTTTGTTGTCATGACCCCGTCATCATTTTTCTCGGTGAAGTCGTACTTATACGCTCCATCTGTTGCCATTGTGTCCCATTGTCGGATTCCAGCATTCGAATGCCATGGTACAACAACAGGGATGCTGTCAAAGCATACCGTTAAACCTCCATTGATGTTCTCTTTAAATGTTGCATCACCACCTCAAGCTTTCAGCAAATCTAAAAAAGCCTTCGCAGCCTTACTTTGACATTATTTGCTTTGAGGATGTGTGATATTGAATTATTTAAGGTTAAATTTAAATTCTTAAAATGTTCATTTTAGTCCCTCGACTTTCAAATATTACAAAATGAACATCGCGTCGTAAGCTGTCCTTAGTAGAATGATTCGTGCAAAAGTTAATGAGAAATATCTCATTTGACCTCTGTAACTAAAATTTAACTATGCCACTTAAAGCTTTGTCTATAATATTTTCAAATCTCCAAGCACCGCCCAGCATAATCAGAGACAAAAATATAAAATTTTAGATGCTTTATTGTTGCATGAGTTCTCAACATTCCATTTTCCTTCCTCTTTTTTGTTGATGGTGACTGTATTGTCACCATTTCAATTTAGCTTTTTTATCCATTCATGAAATATATCTATATATAATGGAATTAAAAACGAAATGATAAAACTTTTCGTTGTTCTCTAGCTATTAAAAAGGTCAACACTCAACTTATATGTCTTTGGTTACAATTTACAAATTACTTTTTGATGAATTACCTAACATAAAAAGAAAAGAAAAGACATTTTCTTAAAAAAAAACAAATTAATACATTTGTAATCATTCCAACAACAGTAACAACCCAGATCCAACAACGGTAATTATTTCGATTTTGAGATAATTTTTTATGAAGCAGACACTAAATTTGTGTTTAGGAGGTGAAAAAATGTGAATTGAAAATTTTGGCTAAGGTATAGTGTCAAATTGATATTAATTTAAAGTTTATAAGTTAATTTGATATTTTATCTAAAGTTTAAAGGCTAAATTAAAAATGAATTCTTTTGACTAACGTGCCATGTCATTATAATAACGGGAGTTAACGGCTCAATGACCAGAATGTTATAAATTGATAACATTAGTGACTAAAACGTAACTATTTCAGAAAAAGTGACCAAAATCAAATAGACAAAAACAAAAGGAACCAATCATATAATATACCCTATTATTTGGCTGTCTGACCAGAAAAGAAAACGAAAGCATTAGCTTGTTGGGCTTCCTCCCGAGTTTCCTTCCGCATGCAAACCCAAACTCTTCTCTTTGTTTCTCCGTTTGCCCCAGCTTGTAGTTCTAGAAAGCAGACGAACCTTCACTGCTTCAGTACCTGCATTCTAATGGTGTTTTTCAGGTGAATTTAAAGCTCCCAACTTTCCCCCCTTTTCTCTGATTCCTTTTAAACTGCAAGATTTCAAAGTTTCTTTTTTTCTGCTCTTATTCATGAATAAATCCCCGAGTCCTCACTTTTCAACTTTGTTTGATTCTGTTAAAGCAAAACCCACTTCTTTGAAACCCTTAATTGAAGTGAATTCGAGGAGAAAGAATTGGAATCCAATTCCTATTCCCTTCAGAACAATACCTGAACCCATAGGTCAAGACCTTGATTTTGTGAATGTTGCACACAGCCACCTCATTCACTCTGATTGGGATAAGCTCAATTCCTTGTCTACCCACTTCACCCCATTTAGAGTTAAGCATGTTTTGTTAAAGATTCAAAAGGATCATGTTCTTTCTCTTGAGTTCTTCAATTGGGTCAAAACTCGAAACCCCACTTCACATTCCCTTGAAACCCATTCAATGATTCTCCATATTCTCACCAAAAACCAGAAATTCAAATCCGCAGAGTCGGTTTTGAGGAGTCTTGTTGTGTCGGGTTCATTGGAATTTCCTGCTAAGGTGTTCGATTCGATACTGTATTCGTATCGAATATGTGATTCTTCTCCTCATGTGTTTGATTTACTGTTCAAGACATGTGCACATGCCAAGAAGTTTAGGAATGCCACTGAAGTTTTTTTCAGGATGAAGGATTATGGGTTTTTGCCTACTATTAAATCTTGTAATGCATATTTGAGTTCGCTGCTCGATTTACATCGAGCGGATATTGCTTTGGGGTTCTACAGAGAAATGCGGCGTTGCCGGCTTTCTCCCAATGTATACACTTTTAATATAATAATTCATGCGTTTTGCAAGTCCGGAAAACTGGAGAAGGCTATGGAGGTGTTTAGAGAAATGGAAAGCACGGGTTCTAGTCCTACCATTGCATCTTACAATACATTGATTGCAGGGTATTGTAACAAGGGTCTTATGGATTCGGCCGTGAAGCTTAAAAACTCAATGCGAAAGTTTGGAGTGCATCCGAATGTGGTTACATTTAACACCCTTATAAATGGTTTTTGTAAGGAAGGGAGCTTACATGAAGCAAACAAGGTTTTCAATGAGATGAAAGCCCTGAATGTGGCTCCAACTACCGTAACATACAATACTTTGATAAACGGGTACAGTCAAGTAGGTAGGAGTGAGATGAGCAATAGGCTTTACGAGGACATGTCGAAGAATGGAGTTAAGGCTGATATACTGACATACAACGCATTGATACTGGGATTATGCAAGGAGGGTAAGACGAAGAAAGCTGCCTATCTGGTTAAAGAACTTGCTAAGGATAACTTGGTTCCTAATGCTTCAACATTCTCTGCTCTTATTCGTGGGCAGTGTGTTAGGAAGAACTCTGACCGTGCATTCCAGCTTTATAAGACCATGGTCAGGACTGGTTTTCATCCAAATGAACACATTTATAGTATGTTGATTTCTACTTTTTGCAAGAATGAGGATTTTGATGGAGCAGTACAGGTCTTGAATGATATGATTGAAAGATCAGTGGTTCCCGAATCCGATACTTTATCTGAGCTGCATAAGGGGCTTTGCCAATGTGGTAAAAATCAATTGGCGATGGCCCTATGCAAAAACTTGGAAGATAGACACCTGATGCCAAATGGTTTTGATAAATCCAAAATTATCAGTTCTCAACCGGAAAATGACAACACATTTTGATATGACTTGTAGAACTCCATGTGCTCTAACTGCAATGCTCTTATGCTGTTAAATTGACAGCCATGTTCGGTCGAAGTGAATGGAGTCCTATTGTCTGTAACCAAAACAGTGGGAAGGTGCCTATTGTTGATAGTTGAAACAAATCATCCCCAGTTTATTTTTAATGAAGTAGATTGCCTACAAATATGTTTTTAAAATATTTATGGGCTAGTTGTAGCATTGGCACTTTATTTCGGTGGATTCCTTTGTTTTAATCGTCTAAACATTAGGATCATGTTTTTGGTTCTCTGAGCATGTTCGAGTCTGTTATATTTTCAATCTTATAACTTCCACAGAGAATTCATAGTTAAATTGTTTGAGCTGTGATTATCTAGGTGAATCCAAGTGAGCGTGCTCTGACCACCAGGCCATCCTCGCATGCTCGCAACTATTTAGAAATTTTAATCTCAATCATTGATGATATTTGACATATAATACTTAGAAGTTTAACATATGTCTATATAGTGTAATATGTGACTTCAGCTTCACCACCAAAAACACATCCAACGAGATTTCTTTTCAAATCGATGTGGCATAACATCAACCACTACATCTCTCCAAAAAATCAGCATGCAAATCCACACCCAATGCAGCAACCAATAGATTGCTGCTGAGATATACATTTCCTGATCCATAATATCTTCTCCTTTCCATTATAACCCCTTCTCTTCTCTTCTCCTCTCCAAAATAGACTCCAATTACTATCAGCTAAAGCCTTAGGGCATCATCACCATGGCCACCTCTGCTATCCAACAATCTGCTTTTGCTGGCCAGACTGCTTTGAAGGCGTCCAATGAGCTCGTACGAAAAGTTGGCTCTCTTGATGGTGGTCGTGTTACCATGCGCAGAACTGTGAAAAGTGCACCCACCAGCATCTGGTATGTTGTGCTTTTGTTGCTACTTCCTAGTAGCAGCCAGTAGCATTTTGCTGTAAAGAATTTCAGTAATTAAATGTAGTAAATCCAAATGTTGTGAAACAATAGACTGGAAAAAATCAATTTGTACAACCTTGTGGAGAGACTAAACATTAGTTGAACATTAGAAACATATTAAATTTTGTTGCATGCAAGTAGAGAAAATATACAAGCATAAAACTGTGAGTGAAATATATTTCTGGTTCATAACCTGACCTAAGATTTGGTTTTAAAAACAGGTATGGACCTGACCGCCCAAAGTACTTGGGTCCATTCTCAGACCAAATCCCATCATACCTGACCGGTGAATTCCCTGGTGACTATGGGTGGGACACAGCTGGATTATCAGCTGACCCTGAGACATTTGCTAAGAACCGTGAGCTCGAGGTGATCCACTGCAGATGGGCAATGCTTGGTGCCCTTGGCTGTGTCTTCCCTGAAGTTCTTTCAAAGAATGGTGTCAAATTCGGAGAGGCCGTCTGGTTCAAGGCTGGATCTCAAATCTTCTCTGAGGGTGGCCTCGACTATCTTGGTAACCCAAACCTCATCCATGCTCAGAGCATTCTTGCAATCTGGGCTTGCCAAGTTGTGCTCATGGGATTTGTTGAAGGATACAGAGTTGGAGGTGGACCACTTGGTGAAGGACTGGACCCGATTTACCCAGGCGGTGCTTTCGACCCACTTGGATTGGCTGATGATCCTGATGCCTTCGCAGAATTGAAGGTTAAGGAGATCAAGAATGGCCGCCTGGCAATGTTCTCCATGTTTGGATTCTTCGTCCAGGCTATTGTCACAGGAAAGGGTCCCATTGAGAACCTTTTCGACCACCTTGCTGATCCGGCCACCAACAATGCATGGGCTTATGCCACTAACTTTGTCCCCGGAAAATGAACAACTTAGATCAGAGATATATGCCTCTAAAAGCTGCAAAATTATTTGCTATGTGGAATCTGTTGTTCTGAATTCAGATACTGATGTAATTCACTGCTTGTTTTTGGAGCTATTGTATCATTAAAACCCATGTCCTCTTTGCCGGAAATATGATCATTCTTGAAATCCGATCATAATGCCCGAGAAACAGGTTTAATTAGTTGATATAAAAAAGCACAAGAAACATATGTAGCCATTTCTATAAAACCCTCAAAAGTGATGATATACACAATTTTAACACCTTAAAGTTATCATGAGGATCTTTCCTTTCAGTCCTGTTGAAAGAAGGCAATAATACCAGCCAGCAGCTAAGGCAATCACCAAAAATCTTTGCAGGAACACAATCCATTTTTAAAATGATGAAACCGGCTGTTATCTCTCACAATAATCTCACACCTATATATTTTAGACAGCAGTTTACTGACAGAATGACAATCACTACAAACCCGAAGGTTTTTCATGATGCGAATGGGACATCCGGCTTCAATATTGATGAGACCAAAGGCAATAGCCAACCTCTCGCTATGGTTTTCCAATTCAGCCTCCCTCTCTTCCTCCTCTTCAATATTCAACAACACTTGACTTGTGTCGGGAACATGTCCGGCCAATTTCAACTTGTCTCTCATCTCACTCAGTTTGGAATATATTTCTTTCCTTTGCGGATGCGATTTATCTCCCACAATAAACTTATGAACCACACCTTTATGCTCTATTGAACTGCAGCCTGGCTCTTTTCTTAATCCTCTCTTCTTCATCATTTCTCTTACCTTGGAAACTTTGTCCCATTCACCAGATACAGCATACATGTTGGAAAGGACAACGTAACCCCCAATAGTCTCCGGAGCCAATTCAATCAAATGTTGCGCAGCATATTCACCTACTTTTGCGTTTCCATGTTTCCGAGCACCATTAAGCAATGTCATCCAAATTACTTTGTTTGGTCTCATGGGCATCTCTCTAATGATATTTTTTGCTTCTTCAAGATAACCAGCTCGACAAAATATGTCCACCAGACAACCATAATGTTCTATAGTAGGTTTAATTCCATATTCATTTATCATCATATTAAAATATCCACGACCATCGTTAATCATTCCTGTGTGACTACAAGCATTAAGCACACCAACAAAAGTTACAGCATTAGGCTTCACACCAATTCGGCACATTTCGAGAAATAGTTTCAGTGCATGTTCAGCCATACCATGAATACTCAAGCCAACAATTATAGCAGTCCAATGCCCCAACTTTCTGCAGCGTATTGTCTCGAAAACTGTTACAGCACTATCAATGCAACCACACTTGGAATACATTTCTATCAGTACTGTCCCAATAACTCCGTCTAATTCAACCCCACTTTTAACAATATATGAATGTATCGATCTTCCCATACCAAGACTAGTTAATCCAGAGACAGCAGAAATAACACTAACTAATGTTGCATGAGTAGGCCTAAATTCCTCCTCCAACATTCTCCTAAACATTTTCAAAGCTTCCAAAAAGTGCAAATTCGATTCGAATCCTCCTATCATTGAATTCCACGTGATCAAATTCCTTGTAGGCATTCGATCAAACAGTTTAGAAGCGGAATTAACATCTCCAGCTTTCATAAACCCGTTAATCATAGTGTTCCACGAAACTAAATTCCTATTAGGCATCCCCTCGAATATCTCTCTAGCAGTCTCAATATCCCCACACTTAGCCAACCCATCGATCAAAATCGTCCATGAGAAACAATCCTTCTCAGGCATTTCATCAAACACCTTCATCGCAGCCTTAACATCTCCACACCTTCCATAACCAGCAAGCAAGGAATTCCATAAAACCAAATCTTTCTCGCCCATTTGATCAAACACTTGGTGAGCAGAACCAATCTCGCTGCAGTTGGAATACAAACTAACCAAACTACCCTGCACAAATTTATCTAATCCGAACCCAAGCTTCAAAACCAACCCATGAATTTGTTTCCCTTCTTCCAGAGCATTTAACTTAGCACATCCCTTTATCACGCAAGGAAAGGTGAATTCATTGGGCGGAAAATGACCAAGCATGTGGACGAACAGGGAGATGGCTTCATGGGATTGTTGGTTTTGTACGTAGCATTTGATGATGATGTTCCAGAGAAGCAACGAGCGGTGCTGAATTTGATCGAAGACGGAGCGAGCGTAGCGAAGGTTGTTGATGTTGGGGTCAGCATAGAGAGAAAGGAGACGAGAAGAGACGGAAGGGTGGGAGAAAACGCCGGTTTTGAGGGAAAATGCGTGGAGCTGTTGGGTTTCTTGGTGGGTTTTGGAGGATTTAAGAAGTGAAAAATGAAGGGCGTGAGGGAAGTACTGGTGGAGGGTGTCGGAAGGTATTAGAGTTTGCATTTTTGGGATGCCAAGGGCTCGCCGTTTGAGGAAACGAGTGTATGCCAAGATCTGTAGGGAATTTTAGCTGCCGATTGTTTACTTTTTTCTGGGTAAACTATGGAGTAACAAAGATCGCTTAATTATGGTCTAGATTATATTTGGTTACCCAGTTATAAATGTTTTAATATTATTGTTATGTTTGTGTAATTATACCATCTAAAGCCGTTAAATGTTGTTATTTAATTAGGTAAAATAATAGTTTTAGTCCTCGAAATTTTTGTATTTTATCAATTTAGTTTTAATTTAAAATAATTTATTAAATTTAACTCTAACCTTCGTTCGATTGAAGATTTTATATTTAACGTTCGTGGTTTGTTTGGCTGCTTATTTATTGATTTTTGATGATGTAAGGTTAGAGTTATTGACTGTGGGGTTCAACAAAGGAAGGAGTGGCTAGTGGTGGTTGAATCCTCGGTCGAATGAGAAGAATATAAGGGTTTAGTAATTTAAGGTTAGAGATTGAGGGTTATTTTGAGAAATTAAAGATTTAGAGTTTTTTCAATAAAATAAAAAATTTCTGATTTAAAAAAATAAAAATTAAAGAAAATAATATAAATAGGCCTCGTGTCTATTTCTAATTGGTTAACGAAAAAATTAGTGGTCGTGACAGAAAAAATTACGAAGGTTATATAAAAAAAAAGCTAAACAATTATTTGAGTCGAAAAATAATTTAGACATCTATTTTAACTGTAGGCCTTAAAAAAAAATTCTATTTAATGCTAGGTAGAGTTAGAAATGTGAAGAAAGTAAATAAGCTTTAAAAATATTTTGAATTAACTAATATCTCTCCTATTTTCTCTCAATCTTTTACTGCCAAATTAAAATGATTTGTTTTTACATTTGAGGATAGAAAATATCACCCTTTTCAATTTCTTTCTTCTCACTTTTTTTTCTTCTTCTCAAGCACACCCGAATTTTGTTTTCTTCACTTTTCTACTCCCTTCTTTTATTTTTCCACCCAATTGCCTAAATTTTCTTATTATAAACAAGCTGAAAAAATACAGCAGAAATTATTTTTCAGCATTATATTTTGTTTAAGATTGAGAAGTTAGCCACTATTTTGCTGAGATCCAAATGCAGAAGAAAACACGTTATTTCTCAAATAAACCAACAAATTATGTCCTTATAATCACATATTTGCAATTAAAATTGTATCAAGGCACATCTTATTCTTGTGAGACATCAAGACAGTAACTATACAGAGTTTACATTGTGAACAAATGGCATGACAAATAAAACAGCATAAGTTTGGCAACTTCTTTATGTGATAGCATAAGTTCTTCTATGGAAAACACAATCCTTAGAATAACAGACTTGCCCAACCGGCGACAAAAGCTAAGCCGCCAAATGGAGCGAGGGCGGAATATTTTCTATCCTCAAGATATGCAGCCGTGTAACACCTGCATACATAGTCCATTATAATTTACCATTAACAACATAGATCCTGCATGAATGAATCTAACCTTAGCATGACAGACGCATACATATTATAGGACCTTTATATTTGTATATATACCCATAGTGTTGATGAATAAAATACACAAGAAATATTCTCTTCATAATTTTCTACAGGCAACAACTCTTACCGGAGGAGAAGCACTTCGACACTAGACATTTGCAACTGATTACATATTTGTATCGATACACATGGCTTATTCAATTATTTAAACCAAAGATATAGAGAACCCATGGAGTTGAATAAAAGGTGCTATGGTCTATATATATATATATATATATAGATACAGCATTACTAATGCATGGTATCCCAATTCCCAACATCCACAGGTCCTATGAAAAACTTCATGGTTTCGGTACAAATACATACACTACAAATGAATTAACATATAGCAACAAGAATTTTTATAAAAATGTTTCAAAATACTGCAAATATTAGTGTCGCATAATGTATTTGCAGCGATTTTATAAGCATTCTTGTTGTCTAACCTAGTATTACAATATATTGTTCCAGCATCAGCCATTTTATATGCCAAATGAAAATATAAAAGAGAAAGATATGGAAAAGTTAAACTGTTAAATACATTGCTCCATCATGGAGAATAGCCAAACACATGCATAAACCAGAAACACAAGTTTAAAACCATTAAATGTATGATTTTCATCAAGGAAACAAACCCAAAATACGGGATCTCAACAAATATCAATCAATCGAAGTCCGAAACCTGTAACTTTTCTTTCACCAAATCCCTTGTTTTCAGACGAAGCATTCATCGAATGAGAACTTCAGCGAAAAATAAATAAAATTCAAAGGGAAGGCAACTTACGATCCAGAGAAACAGAGAATTCCAGCAGTCAAAAGGCCTCCAAACTGAAACAGAACAAAAGAGAGCTCTTAAGTCTTAACCCATTGATAACTGGACATGAAGCAATAAAACCCAGGGCATTGTTCGATTAATCTCTCATAACTAAACCAATAAAACCAATCAATAAAGCAACAAAGTAATTCTCAACAACAATAGCCAAACAATTCCCAGGAAACCAAGGAGGAAAACATAAACAGAAGGGGAAAAGGGAACTAACAATGTGGGGGCGTTTGGTAATAGGAGCAGCAAGAAGAGCAGCGGTGTGAAACAAGTGGTAAGTAGAAGCAATTTGCCATACCTAAGTTCATCATCCAAATATAATAAGAAACAAAACCCACAAAAGGAAAAACAAAGAAGAATTAAAAAGTGAGAATTTGGGTAAAAAAAGATGACCTCTTTGTAAACGAGATTTTTAGGTTTGAAGATATGGAAACCATAAGTGCCCAATCCAAGAGCTGCAATTCCTGTTTTTTTTTATTATTTAAAAAGAAAAAGAAAAAAAAAACCCGTTAATAATTATATGTAAAAAAAGGATTGGAAAGATGAGAGGAAGAGGTTAAGAACCAGAAACAGCAGCAATCTTATGCCAGTGATAAGCATTCATTTCGGAAATTCTCAGAAACCCCTTTCTTTCTCCAGTTTTGACTTCCGGCTACACAAGGACGATCTGTTTTGCTTTACTGCTATCGGCACACTTTCCTTTTTACATTAAAATGGGTAAACTATATAAATGACCACCTAATTATGGGCGGTTCTAATATATTGACCACTATATTTATAATTGTATTATTTTGACCACAAAATTATTTAAGTGATATCAATTAAGTTATTTGTCGTTAAAATTTAACATAAGGTGACCTGGCAGTTGACTAAAATTTATATAATTATATATTTATTTCACATTACTTACATATTTTATTAATTTAAATTTTTTTTTAAATTTATTACATTTTTTCGACCAACCAGGTGGTGACATATGTGATCAGTAAAAAATAAAATAAAAATTACCCATAAATAAAGGCATAAAAAGCAAATGCATTAGCCGCTAGGCCAATATCCTCGCTTTGTTATATAATTTTTTTTGAAAGTTAAAGTGATTACAAGTAGTATCTGTTCTGAATGTACTCTTAACCATTTGATAATGTATGCTTAATTACCCTATTGTAGCTATTGGTGCTTGGACCCATGACCTCTAAAAACAATAAATGTCTTCTTAACCACTGAGACAAATTGGTTCGTAGCTCACTTTGTTATAATTTGATAACATGTTTTATTAAATGTTCAATTCTGGACCAACCTCACTCTAAGAAAGTGGCCATTCAGTCAAACACATACCCACCAGCAACCTCAACTCAAAATCCTTGGTATCGTTTGGATTTTGATGTTTAATATATGAATGAGAACATCCATGAAACTGACTGATGCTGCAAGGTGAATTGAAGATGAAAAACTTGACAAAACTAGAAATATGTTTCTGATGGCGGAGGTAATTTTTATATCTTTAATCTCCTTACTTTCAATTTTTAACGAAGTTACTGTTAAAGTTTCAAAGTTGTAATTTCCCATCTTTTTGCAGATATTAGACTCTGGGCGAGAGGGGCAGACAGATCGTTTTGTTCAGTTTTGGTTCGGGTCATTTTGGGCTTACTACTTTCGGTTTAAGATCGGTTCGAGTCTCGTTCGGATTTAGTTCGGGCTTATGGTGATTTCGGGTCAAGATGTTGAGTCGGTTGGTTTCTAGGTCGTTTGATTTCGGGTCGGGTCAATATCGGGTTAATAGGAGACCGGTTAGTTTTAGTCGGTTTTTCAAGCCGAGTTAAGTTTTTCCACTCTATATATGACTTTATATTAGCATGTATATTTGACTTTTTGGTGAGTTGTGCGACAGTTCACATCTCATCTTTATTTATTTTAACATTTTTTCTTTATTTTCAAGTTACTTTCGGTTCGGGTGAAATCGGATCGAGTCCATTCGGTTCGATTGAAAATCAAATCGTCTTTGTTCGGTTCAATTGAAAATCAGATCGAGTCCATTTTTGGTTCAACTAAAATTCGATTTCAATTCGGTTTATTTTAAATTTTGGATCAATTTTAGGTCAATTTCAATTCTCGAATATCGGGTCAAGTTTACCATGTATTAGTTTCTAGGCATTCTTAGTAATTTTTTCTTAACGATTTTGTTGGAGTACAACAATGGTCGGTAGTTGTAGTGCCCATTTAATAATCCACTGTCTCCTCCTGAGTTTTTGTTTTATGAGCTTTTCTTTTGGGGTTATAAAGGGGAGAAAAGATAAATCAAACATATCGCAAAGTTAACCCTAACAATTATTACGGTCTATAACATGCCAAAACTACTTTGACACAACGAAAAAAAAAAACCCTCAAATCATAAACTTTGTACTTTATAGTATAGAGTTTATATTCGTTTTACATGAGAAAGGAGATAATTTAAAAAAATTAAAATTTATTAGGATGAAATATTATGTTTCTTAAGCAAAATTATGAGTTCGGATTTTCATCTAAATTAATCGGTTAAAAGTCAGGAAAAAAAATGTAAAAGCATGATGTTGGTGATGTGCAAGAATAAGTTCCAAGAACCGACAGCAACATGTTGGAAATGACCCACATAGACCCAAAATGGAAAGCAAGATAGGGGTATTGGGCTCCATTGGAAGGTGAAGACAAAACATGCAGATAACAAAAATGGAGGATCAAGCATTTGGTCGGTAAAATTAAAGAAAGCCCGCTTCTTTTCTTTCGTTTCACGACCCTTAGCTTGTCTATTTGCTTCATGGAACTTTGTGATCAAAGTTAAAAATATGGTGATAGCTTAGTCATACATTGGCAGGTCTGCCATGCGTGGTAATTCGTTTCGATTGAACTCGATTCGAGTTCTTAACGAGCCGAGCTGAGCTACTTAATATTTAACTCGAAAAGCTTGTGAGCTGCTCTAAAACAAATCACGAGCTACTCGAGTTCGACTCAATTAAAGTTCGGCCAACACTCAACTCGAAGTCGGCTTATGTTCTTTACGAGCCGAATTAAACTTAGCACTAGTACTCGAGCTCGACTCGGCTCATTTACACCGTTATCTAAATGAATAAATCCAATGGCTGTTTTGGACACCAAAATAGTTTCTGAGAATCTTAAAATAAATAATATAAGATATATGAGAAGAAATGAATGGCTTTTTATATATTTATTTGGAAATTTTGCTAATAAAAACAACTGTACATGTTATCAGAAATATGATTTTGTTCCCAAAATTTTTTCAACGCGTGCACATATTTTGGGGTTTGTATGTCACTACCCACCTTGTCCCATGTAAAAGATTGTGTTTTGGAAGCATTTAAATGTGAAACACGAAAGAAGGGACTTTTTTATTCATGTTTTAATTTAAATTATTAAGTTATAAGATTAGGATCTATTAATAAATTGTATGTTTTAATTTCAACTATTTATTTTTACTCATCCAATGATTTAAAAAGCGTATAAAACTTTAAGTTTTATATTGTGTTAATAGATCTTACTTCTTATAGACTTATTAGCTGACTTAATGGTTAAGGATGTCTGTGTTGTCTCATCTTGTATGAGTCTAAATTTTAATATTTACTTTGAGAATATAATATTTGTCAACTTAATAAAAAATAGGCGCTATCTCTTAACTTAAATAGTTACGAATGTGATTTCCAATTTTGGATGAAGGTAAGGTTCAAGTAATTATAAAAATCCATTTACTTTTCTTAAAAAATAATATGACCTTCATAATACACTGAAAATGTTTCTTTTACTTTTAAAATGCATCAAATAAGTAATTTAAAATCTTCTGACTTCTTTTCGATGTCTTTATATATGCCTCATATTAAAAATTAGGTTTAGGGTTTGTAGTTAGAGTTTAGGGAATTTGGGGTATAGTGTATTTTTAGGGTGTATGGTATAGGGTTTAAGATTTGAAATTTTAGGTTAGGGCTTGAAATTTAATTTTTAGTGTTTTGAGTGTTTGGTATAAAAAGATACTAAAAAGAACAGATGATTTTTATCCCTTTAATTATTATAGTGCTAATATGGTCGTGAAGCTTACTTATGTGACAATCCAACTCGCTAATGTAGTAAGTTGTGTCTGTATAACGATAATATATGAACTTAATTGATTTTTAAAAATATCCAATGACTTATTTTAAAAATATCAAAAAGAAATTCTCAAAAATTAAAAATTATATATAGCATAGAAAAATCTCTAAAATATTTAATTCTCAGAAGCTAATTAAATCCTTTTAAATAATTTTAAAATATTTTGAAAATTTTAAAATATATAAAATTAAAATTGGAAAAAAATCAAAATTATAAATATACATAAAAACATAAAATAATTAAAAATTCACAAATTTAAAATATTCAAGAAAGTATTGAAAGCATTAAAAATTACAGAAAATTTTCACACCCTCCCTAAGACTTTTAATAATTATAATTCTTTTTATTTTTTTAATATAGTTAAATTCTAATTTTTAAATAAATTTATATTTTTCATATACTTTTTGAATTTGAGATTTTTTTAATAATCTCACAACTTGCTTAAAGATTAAATAAAATATTTGATATATTTTTTTAAAAAACAAATTAAGTTCATCTATTGTATCGTACACGTGGATTGTCATGTCGACAAATTTAATAACTATGTCAACATTATACCAATCAAAGACGAATTCTGTCAGTTAAAAAAAATACATTTTAAAAGTATAAGGATCACTTTATGTGCATTTTTGGAAGGGACTAGATTGATTTTTTAGAATAAAAAATTACCTTAAGGGTAATTAATACATGTTTTATGTTTTTCATTTAAAAAACATATATTCTTATATTCAATAGGCAAGAAACACGAAAAAAATCTGAATGGTATACCATCACATCAGTATCATAATAATATACTATTATAATTACATTTTTTAGAAATAATATTAGAGTTACTTTGACATACGTTCTAAGATGAAAATTCCTAGTTAAATGAATTTATGCATGGAATATTAGGGGTGTATTATTCGATTTTAACCGAATTAATCGATCGAACTAAAAAAAATAGTTAATCAACCGGTTAATTTTAGGTAAAATTGGTTAATGGTTAATAGTTTTTTAAACTTCGATTATCGGTTAATTCGGTTCGGAACAAGTTAATTAACTAAATTAACCAAAATTATTGTATATTAAATATTATATAGATTACATATATTTATTTTTGGTCATTAAATTTTTAAAAACTATAAAATGACCATTATTTTTTTTGATATATTATAAAATAATCATTAAACTTTTATCAAATTAGTATAAAATGAAAGTTCAATGACTAAAAAGATTATTTTAGTATAATTTAGTGACCAATTGTATAATTTACCCGAAACTTTATAACAAATTTCGGTTAATTCGAAACCGATCGAATTTTCACTTCGGTTAAAAATTTTCGAAAAAAAATTTAGTTCGATTAACGGTTAAAAGAAAAAATTCAGTTAATAAATTTTTGGTAATTCAGTTCGGTCGGTTAACCGAATTAACCGAATGCACAACCTAATGAAATATGTGTTAAATATTTACATAGTTATATTTAAAAATATTTATATAGTTATATCATTAAATATTGAGATCAATCAGACGAGATTATTTTAACTCATTAAAGGTTTTAAGTTCAAGTCTTTGAAAATACAACAACATTAACAATATTTGATAAGAAAGATTTATCGTCTTCAATTTTTTACTCGACATAATAAATTTAATCTTTTATTGGATTGTTGAGCAGATAGGTGAAGAATGTCTATGGTTAACATAAAAAAATATTTATATACGTAGTTTTTTCTTCTAAAATTTATCAAATTTTGAATTGAATAGAATTTGTTATAACATCCCGTGGACATCTTGCTATTATTTATTGCTAAAGCAATAAGATAGTGGCGTTTTAGTTTATTTATTTATGAAAACAAATCTTGACTATAAAAAGGAGAGATCAATTCGAAACCCCTTTTAGTTTATAAAATTATACTATATTTATATTTCCAAGGGTATAATTATCCAAGAAAGGATATCTATGCCATTGAAATTATAAAAGTTTGTGATATTATTCATTGATATTCACAAACACTTCAACACAGTTTATTTTGGGTATAAAGTTAAAAATGACCAATCTATTGTTTAAGATGCTAGTGAACTAACTATAGATGACTTGAAATAATGTGATTTATATGATAAGTATACATGATAATATTATATAATAGACAAATATGTTATCTTGAAAGAATGTTGCATAGAGGTCATTTTGACCCAAAATAAAATGTTCAGCGTTAAATTGCTTCAAAAAAGATTAAGGGCTAAAGTAACTATTTAATCAAACATTACATGCATTTTTTGACATTGTGCCTTTATTTTAAAATTTAAAAGCTTAAGGGTGCTTTAAGCCCTGGAATTTAAAAAAAAATCAATTAAACTCCTGAATTTTTTTTTGCACCGAATTAAGTCTCGACCTAATAAAATTAATGAATTAAGTCCTTTGACTGATTTTGACAATTTCTTTCTTGAGATATTACTGTCACATGACTCACAACTGTTTTGTCATGTAACATTTACAGATTTTTTTTTAGAATTTTAAAGAATTTTTTAAATAAAATAATTTTTTTGGAAGTATCAAGTGATAATATTATAACACGACAAATTACACCAACTGATCCAAAAAAAATGTTAGATTTAACCGTCAACGACGGTCAATGGATGAATTAATAAAATTTTAGAACATAAAGACTTAATTGAGTGTAGAAAAAAAATAAGACAATTAATTTTTTCAAAAATTTAAGGGCTACATGATACCCTTAAGCCAAATATAAACATGCAACGGTTTTCTTCTTCTACTACTTCTCGTTCTAGTTCTCCATCCCTAGCTTAAAAAATATCATTTTGGTTCAATCCGTGGAGCTAATTGAATATTTTTAAATATTAAATGAAATTAATGTTTAATATACCCATACTTGGTTAAATGCGTGTAAGTAAAATGATTTGTTCATTTTTATTTTATGAACAAGAAACACTGGATTTAATGGAATAAATTTGATATTATTTTTTTTAATTATTAGTGTGATTATATGACAATATCTATTCATAACTTTTTTAAATTCGTTAAAAAGACACACATTTTGTACACGTATATGCTCAAATTCGAGTCTCTTAATAATTATTGCATGAACCACGCACCCAAATGAATTAATGGTGATGATTTAGCTTCATTGTATCTAAGCAGGCTCATGCCAAAACACTCATAGTATCCTCCAAAAACAATGAATAAAATCTTGGAAAGCTCACTTTATATAATGTTAAACCAACAAAATAATTGAATTTATTTATTAAAATTACATCAACAAAAAAATATATGGCATCGAACAAAGGGGATAGAGATAAGGGTTGTGGGACACTAACTTTGGAGGAGGGGGGACAAAGAACAAACAAGATTCCCTTCTTCTTAATCTTTTTTATTTGCACATCTCGATTCCCATGATCTTTTTAGATACAATTAGATTAAATTTATTAATTATTTCGAATTAGGACTAAATTAATAAATGTTAAATATTTTATACACAGACGGTGAAAGTTTTCACAAGCGCCTTAATTTTAAGGTATAGAGAGTTAGTTTAAGGTATAAGGTTTAGGGATTTAGGTGTAGCGGGTTAGAATTTAGGGATATTTGTTTCAATTTAAGGTTTAGGGTTATAATTTAGGGTTTACAGGTTAAAACTTAAATCGTCACCATATTACCCTAAAAACTAAACTCTAAACCTTAAATTAACTATCCCTAAATTCTAACCCCCTACACCTAAACCATATACCCTAAAACTAAGACGCTTGTGGAAACTTTCAGTTTCCACCGCCTGTGTATAGGATATTAATTCATTCATAAAATGTATAAATTTCTGGTTTAAGTTCTAATTTTAGAGAAGATGCCTAGTTCAAGTATGAATTTAGGAGTAAAATTATTTTAAATACCAACTTGAAAAATAATGTACAGTTTAAATACCAAATGTATATTTAAGTCATATATTAATTATATTTTACACGTGTACTAAAATATCACGAGAAAATAATTAATATTTTATTATTAAGAACTTGAAAAAGTATCAATTTGGTATTATTTTACTTGGTAAAGAAGGGTATATTTAGCGCTCTTTCGAGTGGAATCGATCTAAGCTTCTGATTCTCTATCATGTATTATTTATAAACTTTAAAATTTAAGTTTATGGTTAGAATTTAAATTTTTAAGATTAAAGTTTTAAATTTTATTTTTTAAAAAAATATCTAAATCTGCATATTTTTTTGAGCACACGTGCATTTGACAAGGGCATCGTAGTCATTTCCAAAGTCTAATGATGGTGTATAAACAGTAAGTTCGACACTAGTTTTAAGGGTAATTATTTAATATACATGCGGTTGGAAACGATTTTTTTTTTACAATTATCTTAATTTTAAGTTTAGTTTGAAATTATAATTTAGAACTTACAAGTTAAAATCTAAACCTCTAATCATATTATACTAAACACTAAACTTTAAATTTTAAATTCTAACCACAGCCATTAATTTTAATTTTTAAACCCTATAATCTAACCCTAAAACCAAGTTTTAATGTTCAATCTTTTGTAAAAAGAAAAGAAAAAATCTGGATGCTTTTATTTTATTTTAGTTTTCTGAAATACATATGGCAATCCTGTAGTTTTGGCAAAATGGATGGGCTTTTCATAATTGATAAGTTTTTAATTAATATAATAGCGCACATGTGGCACTTCAGTCTTCACGGAAGAAAACTAGTTAATTCTTCTCCCTTTCAAAACTCAAAGCTCTGAAAGCTGAAGATTCCTTATTCTAAAGCTGGGTATGTTAAAACCATCGGTTTGATGTTTACAAGTTAATTTATTTTCCCAAATTTTGTTTATTTTCCTGCTTGCCTTTTTCATTTTTGAGTATTATGGTGAATGTATTCAGTGTCAGTCTACTGAGAATGTGTTGGTGTTGGATCCACTAAAACTAAGATGATTTTCAAGTAATTCTAGTTTTATTTTACTTAAAAAAAACCCTGAAATGGGTCCTGATTCCATTCCTATCTGGGTTGTTCTTACTTGTTAGAAAGAAGAAGAAAAAAGATGTTTTCTGTGAAGAACTGAGTTTTTTTTAACAGTTTCATGGTTTTAGACTAGTGAAAAATAAAGACTAAATCTTTTCTAGTTGTAAAAGTTGAAGCTCCTTCAAAGTTCATCATCTTCAAGAACTTAAGTCCTTATAAGTAATGATCTGGTTGCTGAAATGAACTTTTATTTATTTATGATGTAAAACATATTTCAAATTTAGACATTATATTTGGGGAGAGAGAATGCCTAGCTATAAGTTGAGGTTTTGATTGGAGTAAAAGTCCTTTGTTCAATTTGGTAAGACTAGGTCATGGTTGATTTTGGGTAAAGGTCATTTAGTTTACTTTATTTGTCTCCTTCTGCAGCATCAAAGATGTTTTCCCTTGTTAGAGTTATACTTATATCCGACACTTTAATTCGAATCCGGATAACATTGTATGCATCAACTTGCGAAAAAAACAGTATCAGCTAGAGGAGGTTGGATTATTCAACATATTTTATGTTGTGTTATATTATGTTATGTTATGCAATGCATTGTTCTTGTTGAAGGTGTAGGAGTCTATGGTTGAAGTGGGCTTCAATAATGATATTTCATCCATGTGTTATATAGGTTTCAATATATCAGAATTGCATCTCCATTTAGCTGATCTAAGGGTGAAAAGCCGGATGATATAGAGGTGAATGTGAAAGGGTGCATAGAAATGCATTAACATTATCTTCAATATGTTTTTGAGCCCTTTCGATGATCTAAAGGTCTTAATAAGTTTAGGAAACTGGTGTTCTGGTTCGAGTAAATCTGTTTTGCTATTTTTTGTAATCAACACTTTGTTATCTGTATAAAATGATACATTCTATATACTTATGAATCTCAATGTTTGTTTAGGTTTCGGTGAAATTGACAGTGAACCTAGGATTGATGAACCTGGAATTTCCATTGTATCCTAGATGCTGCCACTAATTCTTGCTGAGCTTGTTCCTCTTTTTTGCAGATCACGAAGAGACGAGATGGAAACAATCTGGATAATTGGGGGCAAAGGATCATGGTGATGTTTTTTCCCTTAGTTTCTATGCAGCATTTAGCCTATCAAAGAGAAACAAGATACACCAATAAACTGCTGAATTCTGACTGCTAAGAACTTTGGATTTCGTTTCACGACAATCCTGACATGCTTGATTTCTTTGGTTGCCCCATCCCACATAAAGGGTCAGAGAAGTTCAATTAAATTATCTGTCATTGCAAGCATTGCAGCAACATAGAAGTTCAATCATGGCCAGCGGGTTGTATCATCAAGTAAAGCAAGAAGTCGAGCCCTACTGCTTACCTCAGTTCCCTGCTATTGATAGCTCTCTCTGCTATAGCGACAACAGCCACAGATCCCATCTCTCGGTTAAGAATTCCCATGAGCTTTATTGCACTTTGGAGTCATCTTCTGCACATGGCAGTTATACGGTCTACAACTCTTCATCAACTGTCAGTTTCTCATCAAATGGAAGCCTGATGTCAAAGCAAGAATCTCAGTCATATCCGTCTGCCCTGCATCAGTCTCCGGATAATACCTATAGCTCTCCTATTAGCGGTTCCTGCGTAACTGATGATGTAAGTGATTTGAGGGATAAGCTGAGAGAACTGGAAACTGTGATGTTGGGACCCGATTCTGATATTATCGACAGCACAACCTCACCATTGATGGACAACTGGAGACTTGTAACAGATGCGGTCTCCAGACGGGATTTAAAACAGGTCCTTGTCTACTGTGCAAAAACTGTATCAGATAATGATCTGTTGACAGCACAGTGGTTAATGGACGAATTACGGCGGATGGTGTCAGTTTCTGGTGAGCCCATCCAGAGGTTGGGAGCATACATGTTGGAAGGGCTTGTGGCACGACTGTCCTCCTCGGGGAGCTCAATCTACAAGGCTTTGAGATGCAAAGAACCGGCAAGTGTTGAACTATTATCTTACATGCACATTCTTTATGAGGTTTGCCCCTACTTCAAGTTTGGTTACATGTCTGCTAATGGAGCAATTGCGGAAGCCATGAAGGATGAAGATAGAGTTCATATTATTGATTTCCAAATAGCTCAGGGGAGTCAATGGATTACTCTTATTCAAGCATTTGCAGCTAGGCCTGGTGGGCCACCTCACATTCGTATTACTGGTATTGATGATTCCACATCTGCCTATGCCCGTGGAGGAGGCTTAAACATCGTGGGAAAGAGGCTGTCTAAGCTTGCAGCGCATTTTAAAGTGCCATTTGAGTTCAATGCTGCTGCCATATCTGGTTGTGAGGTTCAGCAGGAACATCTTCAAGTTCAACCTGGTGAGGCTCTAGCTGTCAATTTTGCTTTCATGCTTCACCACATGCCTGATGAGAGTGTCAGCACCAAGAATCATCGCGACCGACTCTTGAGGTTGGTTAAGAGCCTGTCTCCAAAGGTTGTAACCCTAGTAGAGCAGGAAGCTAACACAAATACTGCTCCATTCTTCCCAAGGTTTCGTGAGGCGTTGAACTATTATACAGCCATGTTTGAATCCATCGACGTGACTCTCCCACGGGAACATAAAGAGCGGATTAATGTCGAGCAGCATTGCCTGGCACGGGATGTCGTTAACATCATAGCTTGTGAGGGGCCCGAGAGAGTGGAACGACATGAGCTCCTAGGGAAGTGGAGGTCAAGGTTCAGAATGGCAGGGTTCACTCCTTATCCATTAAGTTCCTTGGTGAATGCCACCATAAAAACACTGCTTGAGAAGTACTGTGATCAATATAGGCTCGAGGAGAGGGACGGGGCTTTATATCTCGGATGGATGCACAGGGATTTGGTTGCTGCTTGTGCATGGAAGTGATTTTCACTCCCCTATAATATATTGTACTCTCATACATGAGAACAGGGGAGTTTGAACATAGTTACCCCTGTTCTGCACCATTGACCAAGGCCTCTGGCATGCATGGATGTGAAAATTATGCTTCTAAATGTTGCCTTAGGAGCCTGGGCACTGAGCAATAGCCGAATGTATTCTCTTTCCTCTTAGCTACCAAGAGCTTATTAAAAGGTTTCTTCTTTATTTAATTTTCTTTATTGTTGGGAAGGTTTTAAAAAGCCAGCTGAATTATTCAGAAACTAATTTCTCTCTCTCTCTTTTATTTTCTCCCAACATTCACATCTTTCTTAATTAACATCTTCAATCTATTTCCCTATCTCTAACAGCCTTTAAAAATAAAAATAAATAGGCACTTTTGCTTGATCATGATTTCCAAGCATTGGCCATGATAGTAAGAGTGCAAAGAAGAACATACACAATCTACTTCAATTACAGATTACTAACACATCAAACGCTCATCCATGCCGACATCAATGGAAGATTCGGTTAACACCCCATACAATATTCTTAGAAACAAAAATGAACATGCCAGGCTGTTTGCATTATGCTGCACGGAGATGCCAAAATTGCATGTCAAAAAAGGAAAAAAAAATAGTCATCTAAAAGACTAAAATGAAAAGTAATCTAATCTGTTAACCAAGCTAATTCTACAAACCACAGAATGAAAAACAGGTCAGACAGTTAGAACAATTGGACTTGCAACATAAATATCTTATCTTTGTGCAACCAATTATCCTTGCCACGAATAGAAAGCTGAATCCAGTTCATCTTTTGCAGCCTGTCGAAAACAAAACATCTCATTTCAGAGTGTAGTAGACAGGAATTCAAGGTGCATTACCTAAAGTTTTTTGTATGTATGTGTACATGTATCTAATTTTATAGGCAAGTACATTTAGTGAATTCTCCGAAAATTACCTCCAGAAAATAGATTACAATGTGTCCACGCTTTATGCTACAACACTATTATCAGCCTGCTGAGCAAGATTCTCCGTATTTTCACAAGACAACAATGGAACAACCTCTGCTTCTTCTTTTACCATTTGTTGATCACTGACAGCAACATCAGAGGGTTGTGACTCGCTGACCATATCAGTTGCATCACAAGTTTGTGCTTCATTAACATGAGTGCCCACAGGTGTTTGGAGATCATTGACCCCATTAGTAGCATTACAAGCTTGCGCGTAATCAGGCTTGTTAGTTTCATTATGAATTTCTGAATTGTTGGTACCATTGGTAGCATCAGGTAGCTCAAACGACTGTGGAATAACCTCCTCCGCTGTTTTGGCAGTTTGCATATCACTTTCACCAATAGCAATAAGTATATTCGAGTTGTCAGCCTCATTACTTGCATCACAAAAATGTGAGGCATCAATCCCATCAGTTGCATCATGAAGTTGCATGTCATCAACTTTATTGGGTGTGTCCAATAGCAGTGCGGCTTCACCCTCGATAACTGTATTACAAAGGTGCAGATGATCTACCTCATTATTTGTGTGATATGAATGTAATTGATCTACCTCAACCACTATGCCACAATACTGAGACTCATCCTCGCTCCCTCCATGACCTTCCATGGGATCATTACTACGCTTCCGTTTCACAGTACCCTTCCTTCTCACCCTCTCCTTTCCCCTAGTCCTTTTGCCAAGCTCAGTTCCCACAACAGGTGACACAACAACTGTGCCTCCACCTTGGTCTCTTAAGCATTCTTGTGCAATAGACATAATCCTGGAAATTGACTCAAATTGCTCAGGCAGCAGTCCTTTCAATGGGAAAGTTTCCGCCAAGTATAAAATTTCCCGTACACCACCAATCTGTTTCATTGAAAAGAAAGAAAAGAGACGTACACATATGAACTTTTCTAGGGACAGGACATACACATTAGTTAACAAGTTAAGTTATAGCCTTACTGTTCTTTGAAACTCCGACGAGATAGAAACAGGTCTCCCTACAACTTTACGAGTTATTCTAAAATACCACGCCATGTATTCATTTTCATCTGCACAATCATCACCTTCCACAATATGGAGTGCACGATTTGCCCATTCGTTAAGTTCTGATTCCATTTTCGCAGACAAGTCCACTCCACCATCAACTCCACGGCTTTTTCTTACCCATTGTGGCACACCTTCTGGGATTGGTTGGAGCATACCAAATTGCCTTAGGACACGATTAGGAAGGTGCCTTTCTGCCTTGTCAAAGCAGATCAACATTGTTTTAGACCTCCCCAAAACCAAACTATTTCTAATTTCCTCCGGGATTACAGTACTATCCATGTACTTGTAGGGAAGCCACTCCACCTATTTTTCAACAACATGCAGCTGCATCATTCATTCATTTTTTTATTTTCAATTTTTTCATTGTATCCTTTGGTCAAAAGCTGATTCTTTCACAGATGGCAAATAGGAATATATATTATCTTTTGTTAAAAAAATTGGGGGACAACAACAACTTACATCAGAAGGTTCCAAGGAGTCAAGTGCTTTACGGTAGAAAACTACATCACGGTTTGTTGTTGGACCACTCTGCTTTCCCTTCCACCTCAGTACAAAAGGGAAATGATCGTGGATAGGGTCCCAGTTGAGCTTTGGTCGACCGGTATTTAGATGAAAGTAACTCCAGCACTAAAAAGGATGAATCATCAATAGCATTAGAAAACTTCACCTAAAAATCCTCCTGATTGCTTCCTTTTTCAAGAGAAGCCGAAAAACGCCAGGCCCTGCAAAAGCACTTATAGAAGGAAAAAAAGTGAGGGGAAACAAACAAAGAAAAGTGAATAACCTGAAGTAGTGTTAAGCATCCACAAATAGTGCTTTGGGATCTAACAGAGGCATTCCCCAGTGCCCTATACAAGAATGCTAATGCAGCTGCTCCCCATGCATATCTCCCAGCATTTTCAAAATTCTCAAACAATGGAAGGTACATGACAGGGACTTTATTCCCTGTTGTAGTTGAAAAAATAGTGCTTCCCACAAGATACAAAAGGTAAGCACGCGTGTGGCGCTCAATCTCTTCAATTGATGCATCCTCAGGGCACTGAGAAAAGAACTCTTTCAACCAACTTAGCTTCACCATCCCACCACTCGCATAAGTGGAATCTGGCGCTTTCCCGAGATACCTTTCACACACCATACCACAAGCAGTATATGTTATTCCAATTACAGGCATCCCATCGATAGCCAATCCCAACAAGAAGGCAACATCTTGAAGAGTCACAGTCATTTCTCCAGCTGTGAAGTGAAATGTATTGGTTTCTCTCCTCCACCTCTCAACTAATGCTGATATGAGCGGATTATCTAAACTAATGGCAGGTATCTCCCTCAAGTACCCGAATCCTGCTTTCTCAACCAATTCAATCTGTTTTGGGGTGAGTCTCCATTCACTCAACTTTGATGTATGCTCATGACATCTAAGTGCACCACGCTCCTGTAGTGTATATACATGTATTAGATGAAATATATGCACAAATCAAAATTACAATCACAAAATCAAACAACCCTCCACAATCCACATATATAAGCACAAAACTAGTCTAGTGCATGGAAGGGATGAAACGTATTGTTTTGGAACTTTTCTACAGGTTCTGAAACATGTTCGGTATTGTCCTGGCCACGTGCTCCGGTGCTTACACAAGTGCTCCGGCACCCATGGCACTCCTCAAGAGACAACACCCCATTCGGGGACAATACGGAACATGTTTCAAAAACAGTAAAAAAAGTTTTATAACACTTATAATACAACCAATCAAAGTCACTAACTAATGAACCAATGTATATGCAGAGAAAATACAACATAAAATAAGACTGAACCTGATTGAAAAGTAAATGGTTTTGAGAATAGTTTGTTCACATTTGCAAATAGATAAAGGGAGGAGAAGATTGGTGTGAATGGGGAACGAACCTGGCCATCCCAAACAGCTGAAGATACATGCTTTTCTTGATCATACAGAACTGAAGGATCAATGGGTCCAGGATTGGCTGCAGATGGGTCCATTCCAATCTCTTCCATTGATTTTATGTTCTAAAAACCAAACCCCAAATAAATCAGTAATACATTTTTATAAATAACGTGACCTGAAAGGCAAGCCAGAATGGATGCTTTAGTCTCGAAAAATAGCTGAATAACCCTCATTGACTGTTAGCAAACTTAAATTTTACATTTTGGAGCCAATTGTAATCAAGACCCTGAACAATATTAAGATAATTAAGATCAATTCGGAACTTTTTTTGGCGATTTAATTGCAGTTAAATGAAATACATAGAAAAACGACCATTCAAATTAAAACCCTAGTTTCCGTTTAATTCTCCAGAGAATCAATATTGGGTTTGAACATTTGAGTTGTTTAGGTTAGATAAAGTTCTCTTTAAAAGAAACAATAAACGTAGAAGAAAATACAAGAAATTGGGAATCGTAAAGCGAGGTGAGGGGGGAAGAAACGACGCCGGACGGAGAAAAAAGAAAATAAAAGGAAATTTAAACACGGTTTTAGTATACCTGAGTTTTAATCAAAACGACAGGAAAGAAAGAAAGCAGCACCACCGTGGAGAAAATTTTCAGCAGAATTCAAAGCCAAATTAAAAATAAAATAAAAACCTAACCAAAACGCGTCGTTGCAGTGTTTTGCGCTGCGTTTGTGAATCTATTGCCTACAGGGTTAAAATTTGGAGATCATATGAATACACGTGGCCTGTTTTGGGTAATTTGGGCTTCGGCCCTTTCATTAGTCTCCAATTTACATTTTAAAGTTTTTTGACATGTTTGGTAAAAAGAGCGGTTTGGGCAAAAATTCAAATTTTGAGGCATAATTAAAGGTTTGACCAGTTAAATTTGTTAATATTATTATTTGGTGAACATCGGATTGAAAGAGCAGATTGGGGTAAAACTACTAATTTTGAAAAAACTTCTAATATGAGCTTTTTGATATTAGAAGTTTGATATTAGAGTTGTAAAGACTCTTTTACACTTACCAATTACCAAAAATCTCAAATAACCTAAATTAAATATTTTCTCATCCTATTTATAAGCTAATCCGATTTATTTTTTCTTTTTATTATCACATATTTATATGTGTACTTAAATTTATTGATTAATTAAATTATATTAAAATAATTATATAAATAATAAATTAATATATAAATCATTCTAATATATTTAAAAAATTTATATTAAAAGTAATTTTTATAAATCTAATTAATATTAATTAGATACAGAATATCGATAACTAATAAACTATTCAAACAAGCATTGAATATAACCATGTGCTTATATGTCATTTTGTTTGTTTAAATAATCTAACAGCTATCATTTATCTGTTAATTTTACCAAACACTTTTATACAATCAGCTAATACAATCCGTAGTCAAATCAGCTAATGCAATCAGCTATCAACTAATGTAATAATTACTAAACAGGATTTTATAGTTTTGAATCTATTAAAATTAGATCTTTAACTCTTTATTTTTAATTTAATTTATTTTAGGGTGTAAATTTAATTATTAATAAAATTAAAATATAATATCTGATCTAATTATTTTTTATTACACAATATTAAAATTTATGAAATCAAGTATTATCTTTAATTTAATTACTTTTAAGGGAAAACTACACCGATGGTCCCCAAACTATTACGGTTTTTCTATTTTGGTCTCTAAACTATGTTTTTTGATAGAATAGTCCTTTCTGTTACATAGTTCTCCTGTTTTGGTCCCTTGACGTTAAATAGCTAACGGTTTTGCTGACGTGGCATTTTTTAAATATTTTTTAATCATTTCTCTCTCCTCTTAAAAAAATACCACGTCAGCAAAACCGTTAGCTATTTAATGTCGGGGACTAAAACATGAGAACTATGTAACAGAAAGGATGTTTTTGCCGAAAAACATAGTTTAGGAACCAAAATAAAAAAATAGCAATAGTTTGGGAACCACCGGTGTAGTTTTCCCTATTTTTAAACTCAACAATAAGTTTCAATTAAAAAATGATGTTTGTTATAGAAAAATAGATTAAAATAGTTTTGTTTATAAAGTGTTTTTTTTATCAAAATGTTAAAATAATATAAATTTTGATCACCTTTTTGGTTGCCCTCCAGTTTCTAAAACTTTGCCTCGATTAATTTGGACCGACCCGTGTTACATACCTGATTTTGATAAATAATTTGTTCGGTTAAAATTTTTTGTATGTACGAGACCTCAAACTCGAGACTTACTTAATAAACCTTAACACTTGTAATACAAGTGGTAGAGTACAAATGATGAGCCATAAAGTATAAAAGGAGGAGGACAACTGCATCTGCTGCCTCTTCCATTGGTTTTTAATGGAAAAATCTTCGCTTTTCCACCCTCTTTGCTTGAACAAAAAAATAAACATTGTATTTTTTTAAAATAATAATCATGTATATAAATATCTCTCTTAACTGAATTTGCATTTTGGGTGTATAAGAAGAAAAAAAGATTGAATTTTTCACAAGATATTATCTGAAGGAGGGAAGGGGAAAAAGAGAGAAGAAAGAGGATGAAATTAACCTCCTCTGTTCTTATATTTATTGTGCCTCCTCTCAGATCTCAGTTTCTTGCAAGATTTCGCTTTTGGCTCTCCTTTGATTGGTATTTTTTTTTATATAATTTTTACCTGTTGAATCTGGAAATGGGTTTTCGATCGTTTGCTTAAATTTCCATTATTCCGATTGATCGTCCTTTTTCTCCCCGCTGAATTCTAGGTGAAATTAAATCATGGGGTTGGTGGAATGATGATCGTTGAAGAATCTGTTTATTTCTAAAATCTTGAATTAGAGAAGAAGTTCTCATTTATGGGATTACAATTTCTGTTAAAAATTAAAAAAAGGGTATTGAATTTAATCTGCATCATTGCAATTGGATTGCTATAGTCAATTAAAGACACAACTTAGATTTATTATTCTTATTCTGATTCAGCAAGAATGATTGTTTTGGTATTGCTTTTTGCTTGATCTATTATTGTTGTTATTGCCATGAACTTTTTATATAAATTTGACCCCTTTTTTAATGTTACTGTGTATATCTGATTTGCGGTTGCAGATAGTTTAGATTTCATATTGATGAACTAGTTTTTTCAATGTAGAAAAAGATGTCTGAAAATGGTAAGCTATTTATTGGTGGAATATCATGGGACACCAATGAAGAGCGTCTCAAGGAGTATTTCAGTAGTTTTGGTGATGTGGTAGAGGCAGTGATAATGAAGGATCGGACCACAGGGCGTGCCCGTGGTTTTGGTTTCGTTGTTTTCGCCGACCCGGCTGTTTCCGAGAGTGTCATCAAGGAGAAACACAACATTGATGGCAGGATGGTAAGTTGTTGATCTTTAAGCACACCTTTTTATATCGATATTGTGCGTTGTACCATGTATTGTTCTTAGTTCCGTGCTTCCTTTTTTATGTTTTTTTTTTTCTTTGCAATGGTATTGGTTATGTTTGTAACTCTTCAATTAGTCCAATTCCTCATTAAGCTGAAAGAGTTTGATGTGTTTAAGTTTCATATTCGTTCTTGAGTTACTTATGCTCAGGTCGAGGCAAAGAAGGCGGTTCCTAGGGATGAGCAGAACATTATGAGTAGAAGCACTGGTAGCATCCATGGTTCACCAGGTCCGGGCCGGCCAAGAAAGATTTTTGTGGGAGGTTTAGCATCTACGGTCACCGAGAGTGACTTTAAGAAGTATTTTGATCAGTTTGGGAATATAACAGATGTTGTGGTGATGTATGATCACAACACCCAAAGGCCTAGGGGCTTTGGATTCATAACTTATGATTCAGAAGAGGCAGTGGACCAAGTGTTGCAAAAAAAATTCCATGAACTGAATGGCAAAATGGTTGAGGTTAAAAGAGCAGTTCCCAAAGAATTATCACCTGTTCCTAGTCGTATCCCCCTTGGTGGATATAACTATGGTCTGAATAGTGTCAACAGTTTTCTTAACGGCTACACTCAGGGATTTACTCCAAGCAGTATTGGAGGTTATGGACTTGGGATGGATGGTAGATTCAGTCCAGTAGCTAGTGGTCGAAGCGGGTTTCCTCCTTTTGCTTCTGGTTATGGAATGGCCATGAACTTTGAGCCAGGGTTGAACCCGAGTTTTGGAAATGGTGCAAATTTTAATACTAATATGAGCTATGGACGACCATTGAGCCCTTACTATATTGGAAATACAAGTAGATTCGGTAGTCCTATTGGATATGATGGAAGAAGTGGAAGTAATACATCGTTTTTCAGCTCAATGACCCGTAACCTTTTAGGAAACGGGGGGATCAATTATAACACAAATGTTGCTAGTTCAAGTCCATGTATGGGATATGGAACTGGGAGCATTGGAGGAGGCACCTTTGGAAACAGGATTAATTGGGGCTCTTCTGGAAGTTCCGGTCAAGGTGGAGGGAATAATGTTTCTTGCAATAGTGTGAATTTTGGCTACGGAACCGGATATAATAATAGATTTGGATTGGGGAATGCTGGCTATGGAAGAAATACTGGAACCAATCTGGTGCCAACACCATCATATGCAGCATCGAATGGTGGCTACGATGGAGCCTATGTAGACCTTTATGGTGGGACTTCAGTTTATGGCGATACTGCATGGAGATCATCGACATTTGAGCAAGATGGTTTTGATTCTTTTGGATATGGACTTGGTAGTGTCACTTCTGATGTTTTGGGTAAAAGCTCTCCTGCTTATGTCGGAGGTTATAGCGTTAATAAGAGACAAGAAAATAGAGGTAAGACTTGTTATTTTTAGCTTTTGAAGAAATTTTCGTTGATGGTCATATTAGTATGGTGGCATGATATTGTTTCAAGTGTTTCAGAAGCATATGATAGAAAGAAGCTTAAAAACTTAATACAAGGACTCTGTAAAAATACTGTTATTTGGGCCTAAGTTTCGGAAGAAACCATATGCTCTAATACGATCTCGTTTGTTTGTACAAAAACATGTCTGTTGATGTACATATAGCTTCGGTATTCGTAGTTGGCTTCGTTAATAATTTTGTTTTCTCTTGGTTCAGGAGTTGCTACCTAGAAGATTATTTTGATTAGCACAATACTATAGGTGAAGATAATCTTTTGAAGCAGGTGATGTCTGAATTCTGCATGTTTTCAGTTCAAACAAAGCTAGTTATCTCATGCTATATGGTGGGTTATTTTCAGGTATGCTCTGCCTGATTCTTTCTCCACCGACACTTCCCTGCAACAGGTTGAAACGTTGGTAAGTACCGAAATGGTCGATTCGAGCTGATTTTTTTTTGTCCGACATCTTGTTGGCTTGCTATACTCTTATGACAACACACGAAGCGACGTTCACAACCAGTGGTATTTGATATGATTTCTGCATAATGCTTATCAGTTTGGTAAGCAAAGTTGGACCTACGAATACAATGCTGTGGAACATCACATTGCATTGGTTGAGCTTTATAATATGAGCATATATGTACATGTTCTTATGTTTATAATATTAAATCTATCACATGAAGTTGCATCATCGGCTCGCTTTTCATGTGATAGTCTTTAATCTGAAATTTCAATTCAGGTGACTCGAGTCCTCCTCATTAGAGTGTGAGCGTATTATCATATGTTCTAAGCTGGCATTCCTTGTTTTAATGCCATTTGAATGCTGTGTCTGGTCCATGCATAGAAACTACGCATCATATTAGACATGTCAGAATTCGAGTCACTTTCCGTTTCCAGTTCTGTTCTATGAACTGGCCAGCTAAATATGAGTTTTGGGTTTGTCTGGATGTGGTTATTTTTTTAAGAATTTCTCTTATATATTTGAAAGATCACATTCAGATATTCAGTTAATACTTTTAAGAAAAATGAAGAGTTAAAATAATGTGGTGGTAAAGTTGTCAAGGAATTCCCAACAAGAATCGATATATTTGACATTTGAGATTATCGTTGAAGACTGAACACTTGTCCTTCATCTTTGTCGACTGGTAAGTAAAAAGAATGTTTTATATTTATCCTTTAAGAATTTGAGTTCGATAACACTGTTGACAAAAAAAACTACGAATTTCGAACATGAAACATAAAATGAGATTATCTAACGATGGATTGAGCATTATTTTCAATTCGATTCCAGTTTCTGGACAAAATTTGTACATGGTAAAATTCGAAATTGATATCTTAAAAGTTTTCCGGTAATTTAAGTTTGGCAATCATGTCATTAAATTGAATATATTATTTATTTATTATATTTAATTATATATTTTATTGTTAATTTTTTATTTATTCTTTTATAATTATTTCAAAAATCTTACGAAATTAATTGTCGTGTCCCTTACTTTTTCACTTAACGTCTAAAGAGACAATTGTTTTGTTCATGAAAATATATCTTTAAAATTTATTGGGTAAACTGCACAAATCATCACTCAACTTTACGCTTAAACTTATTTTGATCACTCAACTTTTAATTTGTGTAAATAACTCATTCAATTTTGCACATTGAACAAATTTGGTCACTCATACCCTTACTTTCTATCACACCCTAAGTAAATGAGTACACTAATCAATAATGCATATTACTCAATGTAAACAAAGACACTAATCAATAATGCATATTACTCAATGTAAACAAGTACTCAATATGTTATTCATTTCATTCTCATTTTTGTATTGTAACTTGATGTAAAAGTAATTAAATTAGCAGTTTATCATTTTTAAAAAATTAATGCCTAATTTGTATTAATATCATATCTAATAAAATGAGAGAGTACAAAAGATGTTCAAACAATAGTTTTTCATTTTTGGTAGGAATGTTCCTAACAAAACAATGCAGGACCTATGACCACAATTGTTCCCAACAACCATAAAATGAAAGACATGTAAGAATGTTCCCACATAGATAGCATGACACTTTCGTAAAGTGATATTTGTAAAATGACACTAACAAAATGATCAGAAATGACACTTGAAAATATTGACTTAATGCTACTTCTTCATTTTCATCTTGGCCTCTTTGACAAAGCTTCTTTTGTTTGAGACTGAGCTTGGTTGACAGTAGGGGTGTAAACGAGCCGAGTCGAGCTCGAGTAGTGCTAAGCTCGACTCGGCTCGTTAAGATTTCGAGTCGAGTTTGAGCTTGAGTAATTTCTAACGAGCCTGAGAAATCTGAGCTCGACTCGGCTCGTTTAGAACTCGAGTCGAGTTCGAGCTTAATTCGAGCCCAATCGAGTCAAGTACTGATCGATCTTTGACTGCATTAGACTCGAGTAACTCTTCATCTGTCACGTCTCATTTAAAGTCCTATGAAGAAAAAACTTTGATACACAAGTTGTGTAAACTCAAGCTTGTTAATTTTAGGGTTTATAGTGTTAGTTTAGGGTTTAAAGATTTAGGTTGTTGGGTTTAGAGTTTATGATTTAGATTTTAGGGTTTAATACTTATGTTTAGGGCTTATATTTAGGGTTTTAAGTTTAAGAATTTAGATTTTAAATTATAAAAAATAAAAATTTTTAGTATATTATATTTTCGAGTAGCTCGTGAGCTTTTCGAGTCGGGTATCAAGTAGCTCGGCTCGGCTCGTCAAGAACTCGAGCCGAGCTCGAGCTCGAGTCGAGTCCAATCGAGTCGAGCTTTGATCGAGCTTTGACCGAGTCGAGCTCGAGTAGCCCGCGATCTGTCTCGTCTCATTTACAGCCCTAGTTGACAGAGCTTTGTTGAGAATTCATTCATCTGACAGTCTTGACCGAGCCTTGTGTGTTTTTCCTTCCAGCTTGATTTGCAGAGCTTTGTTAAGAATTCATCCATCTCACAGTCATTTCTTGTGTTTGTGCTTGTGAATGTTGGTTCCATTAAACAATCACATGTTTTAATGATCCACTTGTTATATCTCATCATACACAGTAAACGTGTGACACAAAATAACCGAGTATCCAATTCAATACACACTAAAAAACAATGTATATAACTTAAAGTAAACAAGTACAAAATTTACACCCTTACTTTCTAACACACCCTAATAAACAAGTACACTAATCATGTACACAATTAATATAAACAAATACACAAAGTAAGAAATTTAAAATCTTAACTTTCTGCCACACCCTCAATAACTTGGTTTAAATTGATGCTCAAATCATGTCACACATTAAAATTCAAATTGTTCAAGAAAATAAATGAATTTTATTTTACAAAAAAAAAATTAAGTCATAAATCCTAAATAGCCAACTCACAACCATTAAACTTAATTTCATGTTTGAAAAACATTACCCAAAGGATTGAAGAACAAAAAACTTAAAATATACACAATGTCACACATTTGCCTAAAATATTTATTCTCAAATTGATGCCCGAACTGGAAAAAGAATTGAAGAACTTACCATATGTCATGCTTGCCATACCTCTCAAACGTAATACTCGTTTTTTCATACCTCTGATTTCGATTCTTAGAGTTCTCGCCACCCAGAATGAAAAGTTTGAGTTTTTTGTTTTTCTGCTGTGTTTGGAGGTTTGGAAATTAATGAAACGTTTTACTCACTCAATAAATCTTAATACGCAGTCGTTTAAGTAAAATAAATTTTAACGTGTTTTATCACGTGTTTTAAAATTAATTAAAATTATTTATTTTTCTCACGTCATAACGATGTTAACGGAAAAACGAATGAGTGACCAAATTTGTTTAATGTGCAAAGTTGAGTAAGTTATTTGCACAAATTGATAGTTGAGTGACCAAAATAGGTCTAGCTTTAAAGTTGAGTGATGATTTTTGTAGTTTATCTCAATTTTAAATTGGTTGAATTGATAGAATATATACTTAGACTTAAGAGATTGGTGAGCGTTGCGATTTGAGAGAGCTCACTCGACTTGAATTTCATTTTGGACTTATCTGACTCGACTTGAGCTTTACACGAAATCGACACAACTCACTTGAATTTGATTCGAAATTGGTGTGGCTCGATCTAAACTTGACTCAATACTTGAAAGGACTCGAATCGAAGTCTATCTAAAATAAATTAATATTATAAGTAATCTATTCACACCCGAACTATTTTGACCCGACTCGAGTGAGTTAGGATCAACCAGATGTTGACCTGAACTCAAATCAAGCCAAACCTGACTCAACTTGAATCGACCCAAACTTAACCTGACTCGAGTCACACTGTTGACTTAACTCGACATAACTCAAATTCGATTTGACCACTTGATCGGACCTAAAACCCATACAAATATCCGATTTTATATCCCTAGTCACTTTAAATTATTTCTCTCTCCTATATCATTTAAAATTTATATTCAAATCAAATCCAAGTTGAAGTTAATGGTATGAAATATTCGGATACGGGTTACCACCAAAAGTGGCCCTTAACCTTTCCCAAATTCCCAGAGCGAAACCAGAAAGTGAGAATCCTAACCTAAGGGAGTGAGATCGAAGGCAGAATTCAGGCATGGGAGTGAGCTTGGAAGGACAGAAGGTGATATTGGTACCATACATGGAAGCACATGTCCCAAAGTACCACCTTTGGATGCAGGACCCTGCTCTCCTTCAAGCCACCGGTTCAGACCCCCTCTCCCTCCAGCAGGAGTACGATATGCAGCTCTCTTGGAACCAAGACCCTCTCAGTTCACTTCTTCTCTCTCTCTCTCTCTCTACACTTTCTTCCTTTTTGTGCCAACTTCTCATTTGGTTTTTGTAATTAAAGTTTCAATCTTTCTTTTCAACAGAGAAAACTTTCATTGTTTTGGATAAGGAGATGGTCCAGGGAAAGTTTGTTCATGGACATCCCCATGTGGAAGGTCACCTAATTTTTTACACCCTTCCTTTCCCCCCTTTTCTTTTACTTGATTGCACAGAATTTAGTGAACAATTTGTCCCTTGTTCAAATTATAAACTTTATCCTTGATTACCCTTTGATTTCCTTAGTGTAATCATTATGATTTGTTATGATTCATCAAGGACTGATGTGGATTTGATGGTTAATGATGATCCAGCCATGGTTGGGGATGTGAATATCTACATGAATGACATAGATGACCCTCATTTGGCAGAGATTGAAATTATGATAGCTGAACCAAAAAGGTACTTGCTTTGCCTATCTTCTCTTCATACTTTTGCACCCATTTAGAGTCATCAACATCAAATTCCTTCTACTTCATTTCTTTTCATTTTGAGAACCACCAGGTTTTGGTTGCTTTCTTCTTCTTCTTTTTATTGTTTACATTCTGATTAATTGCTACTGTAATTACCTTTCGTTTTTTTTAACTTCAGCTTTATGTGTGTGCTGCAACCGTTTCCCTTTATGTTTTTGGTAGAATCCAGCAATCATTTTTGTGTGTTTTTATTGTGTGCTTGGAGACTTGATTGATTGGATAATGCTACTCATGAGAGATTGAGAGGAGAAAAAAATAATGAGAACAAGTTGGCAGGTTTAACATTTCTAAAACTTTACATGTATCTCAGATATAAAAGTTACTAGCAATTTGGATTTTCATTTCTTGCTGTTATGCTTCACGTCACATCGTATAAATATTTGACCGATCTTGATTGTTTTGATATAGTCTCCTAAAGTGGACACTGGACATTGTCGTTTTGATATTTGTCAAGTCCCCTACCGTAGCAGCATATAGAAAATATATATAACTAATGGAAGGAGTTTTATGATGGTTGAATAAAAACTGAAAACATTTCAGGCAAAAATTAACAGATAAATGCATGTCTAAATGGAGCAATGCTTGAAACGATAGGGTACAATTCCTTTGGAATACAAAGGTTTTGTCATTTTGAGTCGAGTGTTATTCCAGTCACCTTTTTGTGGATAACTTTCTGGGTCCTTATGACCTTGTATTTGATGTGATACAAATAGTCTAGGAAACAACAGAAAGTATCAAACTGTAATGTTGATATAAATGCTTTTTTCTAATTCCCTTTTAATCTTTTCTCATATTTTTCATGCTAGAATAGCCGTGGTAAGGGTCTTGGGAAAGAGTCTGTGTTGATGATGATGGCCTATGCAGTTCAGAACTTTGGAATCCATGTCTTCCGCGCTAAAATTGGAGCAACCAATGGGTCATCTCGTAGTTTGTTTCAGAAATTGGTCTTTCTCTTGTTCACCCTCTCTCCTTGCGCACATTCATTCACATTCTTAAAAGGCTTATTTTGTTGTTTCTTCCTTTCGTCACATTCATGCAAGTCATTCATTTGAAATTTGAAGGATTAATGTCCTGGATATTGCATGGCGGTTAGGAGAGTCGTATGCACTGCGGTATTTGTATTGGTTCTTATTCTCTTGTGCATGTTCTTGACATGCCATTATGGTTGTTGTAGGGGTTTGAGGAGGCTTCTTATAGCGAAATCTTCAAGGAGGTGAGATGAGATATTTCCTAGGCTAAACTATAAAATAAGTGCCCAAACTATGTCCTTTTTTTGTAATAGGTGCCTAAAGTATTTTTTGGTTGAAATAAGTGTCTAAACTTTCATTTTGGCTGAAATAGGTGCCCAAACTATTTTTTGGTTGAAATAGGTGCCTAAACTTTCATTTTTGACTTATTTTAAAGTCAATTTTGGCACCTACTTAGGCACCTATATCAACCAAAAATGAAAGTTTAGACACCTATTTCAGCCACAAAAGAAACTTCAGGCACCTATTTCAGCCACAAAAGAAACTTTAGGCACCTATTTCAGCCAAAAAATACTTTAGGCACCTATTGCAAAAAAGAGGCATAGTTTGGGCACTTATTTTGTAGTTAAGTCTATTTCCTATCCCTTGGTTTATTATGACATAGTAGTTGCTGAGCCTTCTTGATTGTTTTGTTTCCCCCATCGATCTCTTCATACACAAACCATTATAAGAACTAAAAACTAGTGTACGGCTTTAAATAAGGATGCCATTTTTCCGAGCTTACTAAGAATGTCTTTACTAACTGACAGAACAAATGCCGGAAAATTTATGTTTCTTGACCAACCAATGTTGTAGAGAGCCTAGCTGATTGTAAACGTGTTAGTAAGGGGTGGTCTCAATGTTCCCTGTTTAACTTTTTCTATCTTTTTACTTTTGCCCTTGCATGACCGAGGACAGGTAACACTGGAGTTGCCGGTGACGGAGCAGAAGCAAGAGGAGTTTTTGCGGTTGTTTGGCAGTGTCGTTACGCATACATAGCCTATGGCAGGTCATAATTTATCCCACCCTGAAGTTATTTGCCGTGATCATACATGTATCTGTGAGTTGTAGAAACTAGAATTGCAGATGAATTCTGAGTTCTCGGAAATGACCATGTAAAAGAGTTTGATGTTTATGATGATCATCAACAATGGCAGAAACTTACATTTGCAATAATGGAAAACAATGATGAGTGGAATAAACATTAACTGAATAATGACAGTCGACGAGGACTTTGCCATTTTCTTGTAGTGTTGTGTCTGAATATGTACTAGATGGACCGAGTTTGATTGGTTATAAAATAAGTTTGTTCGGCTTGAGTCTTTTTGAATTTGTATTTATTAAATAAAAATGATTTAGATTTAAGGGTAAACTACACCACATACCACTCAACTATAGCCCTTGAGTCGAAAATGCTACCGAACTTTAAAATTGTTCAAAACTATCGTTGAACTTTAATATATGAGTCAAGAATATTATTTTGTTGTTAACTTCTAACGCTCTCATTAAGTCAAACCGATGTTTTAGTACGGCTGTTTTGCAACCTAATTTAACCTAAAACGATGTTTTTTGCTGGAGGAAAAATATTAAATCATGCGTTTGAGGGTTTTAAACCCAGGACCTTTAGGAGAAAGAGCTAAGACTTACCACAAATATTATACATCTCAAACTAGTTAAGACGAATTCAAATTATTTTATAAAATAAATAATATCATAAATAATATTAACATATAAATATATATTATTTGCATATATATCAATATATAAAAATAAAAATATTTTATTTTTCTATATTATTAATAATATAAATATATTATTTAAAAAAACCTAAAATATTCATAAAAATAATATATTTATATTATTAATAATATAGAAAAACCTTTGTTGAGTTATGTGGAGCTCGATTCGATCAACCAATATTGCTCACCAAGTGGTGGAGAGGTGGATTTTTGGGTGGAAGGGTTGTGGAAGCTAGAATGTAAAAAGACACAATGATTTATAGTGGTTCGGCCTTCTAACAAGCACCTACATCCACTACCTTAGCTTCCCACTAAGGATTTCTCAATCAATCCACTAATTGATTCGTCCCCTTTTCTAGGATTAGGAGGAAACCCTTACAACCGATCAAGCTTCTACCCAAAGCCTTGATCAAAACCCTCTTTTACAAAGAGATAAATAAAAGCAAACTTAAACCCTCTAATAGGTGTTTGTTTGCACAATGAAGCACTCACCCAAAACCAACACTTGAGCAAATTTGACAATTTTGGCTCACTAGTGTTTGTCTATACAAGAAATGACAAATTAAGCACTAAGACAATTTCTTGATCATTTGATGTTTGACAATATGAGCATCCGTCTTCTCTTGATGCTTGGAAGTCCCTTTTATACTCCCAAATGAGTTTGTAGCCGTTACTAGCCGTTGGGGATGAATTGGAGCCGTTGAGGACTTTATTTCCCTTCATAAATGATGTTCTGCAGCTACCAGTATCGATACACGTGGAACGGTATCGATACGACATTCATAGGAACTAGCCGTTGGGCTCTTGCCAGCATAGGCGTATCGATACGCTTGAGGGCGTATCGGTACGGGTCCATATTTGAATAGCCGTTGGGAAATAGCCGTTGGGGTAGTTGAACAGGGATCGGTACGCTTACCTGGCGTATCGAAACGACCACGAACCGTATCGATACACATAAACCCTCGTATCGATACAGGTGTTGACAGTGGCCAAACTGAGGCAAAATGGTATCGGTACGGGTGCAACCGTATCGATACTGAGACGTTGAAAATTCAAGTTTGGCTGTTTAAAACATAAAAAATCTTTGCCAAAAACCTTTTAAAATATCTCAAACATAATTTCAAGTTGTTTGGACTTAAAGACAAGTTTTAAATTCTTTTCAAATTAGTCCAAAACATTTTTCAATTATTATATCAAAACATTAGTTCTACAATCTCCCCCTTTTTGATATAATAAAACTCACTTGAAAAATTGTTTGGGATTCTCCCCCTTTAACTTTAAAAATGTGAATAAGAGATTAAGGAAATGAAATCAAATAAAACTCCCCCTTATTCATTTGAAAATTCAATTTTTCAAACCATACCATTTCTCCCCCTTTTTGTTATATCAAAAATAATTTAAACATTAAGTTCAAAATAACAATAGAGGTAAAAAAAATTTGACACAAATAATAATTTGGTTTAAAAATGGCTCCCCCTTACTCAAAGCATCATTAAAAATGTTAGTCCAACATTTATGATCATCTAGTTGAATAATCTAAAAATAAAACGAATAAAAGCAAAAACAACTAGAATTTTTACCAACACTTGAACCCAAGGTAGGATGTGAAGCCTTCCTTCTTCAAGTGTTCTTCCTTGTGTGCATGGAGCTCCCCCTCAATGTTTGACTTGTTGAACATCTCCATCACACCTACAATAGACAATCAAGAAATTTTTGGTATCCAAATTGCTTTGGATCCATAAACGTTAGTTGCACAAATTTTAGTCCCCTTAGGAATCCATTTTTCAATATCATCCTTTTTAATTGAAGTACTAAGTCCTTTTGGGACCCAAATACTTCTAAAACATTTTCCTTTAATAAATCTAGGGGCACTAGATTGTCTAACATAAAAGTTTGATTTTCCAAAATTGTTTTTCTTTTCAAGCTCTTTGGAAATCAAATCTTTTTCTTCTTGAACTTTTTGAAGCAATTTTTGCAAATCAAAACATTTTAACTCAAACTCTTCAAGTTCAAATTTGGTTTTAGAAAGCAAATTATTTTGAATTTTTAACTTTGAAACCAATTTATTGTTTTTCAAAATGTGGCTTTTAAAATCTAAAACCAAATCATCATAGGCATCTTGTAATTCATCAAAAGTGTAAGAACATGAAGTAGATGAATTAGAAGTTACCCTTGAATCTTCTTCGATGACCATAAGGCAAAGGTTGGCTTGTTCATCGTCGGTGGAGTCTCCATCACTCCAAGTAGCCATATGTGCCTTCTTCTTATGGCTTGAAGTGCTTGCCCTCTCCTTTCTCTTAGGTTCTCGTTCAAGCTCTCTCAAGGCTTTCTTCATGAACGGGGCACACTTCTTGAAGAGATGAACTATCTCTTTATCTTCATCCTCCTCTTCACTTGTGTAGACATGATGGCAAGTGGAGGATTTGAGAGCCATGGCACTTGCATTGATGCCAAGCCCTTTGATTTTTTTCTCTCCCATAGCTCTAATTTCTTCCCTCTTCTTCTCATCCTCTTTGTTCTTCTTCATAATTTGATGAGTAAGGAGAGACCCCATGAGTTCATCAAGCTTCAAGGTTTTCAAATTTTTGGCTTCGATGATGGCAGTCCTCTTTGAGTCCCAAGACTCGGGAAGTGAGTAGATGAGCTTTCGAACAAGCTTTTCTTCCGGGATGGCTTCTCCAAAACCTTTAAGACCATTGGTGATGGTGGAGAACCTATCAAACATCTTCTCGATGTTCTCTTCCGGATCCATTTTGAAGTTCTCATACTCCAACGTTAGGAGCCCAATCTTGGTCTCCTTGACTTCATTTGTCCCCTCGTATGTGACTTCAAGCTTGTCCCATGCCTCCTTGGCACTCTCACAAGAAGACATCTTCTCATAGATGGATGGACCAAATGCACAAAATAAAATGTGCAAGGCTTTGCAATTTAGCTCCATCTTCTTGCGATCGTCGGCACTCCACTCCGCTTTACTTCTTTGAGGCACGAACGGACCATCTTCAACTACATCCCATAGCTTGTAATCTTTTGATTTGATGAAGAACTTCATCTTTGTCTTCCAATGGGCATAGTGGGTTCCGTCAAAGAAGGGCGGTTTGTCGATTGATTGTGCCATTTGAGCCGGTTGATGAAGAAGTGATCAAGCTTGTCGGATCTTCTCAATAGGATGTTAATCCTCTTCGATTGAGCCAAGCTCTGATACCAATTGTTGAGTTATGTGGAGCTCGATTCGATCAACCAATATTGCTCACCAAGTGGTGGAGAGGTGGATTTTTGGGTGGAAGGGTTGTGGAAGCTAGAATGTAAAAAGACACAATGATTTATAGTGGTTCGGTCTTCTAACAAGCACCTACATCCACTACCTTAGCTTCCCACTAAGGATTTCTCAATCAATCCACTAATTGATTCGTCCCATTTTCTAGGATTAGGAGGAAACCCTTACAACCGATCAAGCTTCTACCCAAAGCCTTGATCAAAACCCTCTTTTACAAAGAGATAAATAAAAGCAAACTTAAACCCTCTAATAGGTGTTTGTTTGCACAATGAAGCACTCACCCAAAACCAACACTTGAGCAAATTTGACAATTTTGGCTCACTAGTGTTTGTCTATACAAGAAATGACAAATTAAGCACTAAGACAATTTCTTGATCATTTGATGTTTGACAATATGAGCATTCGTCTTCTCTTGATGCTTGGAAGTCCCTTTTATACTCCCAAATGAGTTTGTAGCCGTTACTAGCCGTTGGGGATGAATTGGAGCCGTTGAGGACTTTATTTCCCTTCATAAATGTTGTTCTACAGCTACCAGTATCGATACACGTGGAACGGTATCGATACGACATTCATAGGAACTAGCCGTTGGGCTCTTGCCAGCATAGGCGTATCGATACGCTTGAGGGCGTATCGGTACGGGTCCATATTTGAATAGCCGTTGGGAAATAGCCGTTGGGGTAGTTGAACAGGGATCGGTACGCTTACCTGGCGTATCGAAACGACCCCGAACCGTATAGATACACATAAACCCTCGTATCGATACAGGTGTTGATAGTGGCCAAACTGAGGCAAAATGGTATCGGTACGGGTGCAACCGTATCGATACTGGGACGTTGAAAATTCAAGTTTGGCTGTTTAAAACATAAAAAATCTTTGCCAAAAACCTTTTAAAATATCTCAAACATAATTTCAAGTTGTTTGGACTTAAAGACAAGTTTTAAATTCTTTTCAAATTAGTCCAAAACATTTTTCAATTATTATATCAAAACATTAGTTCTACAACCTTGAATCCTAAATTGTTAACCCACAAACCCCAATCCTCAAACTTAAATTCTGAATCTTAGAGTTTATGATTTAATGCTTAAGGGTTTTTTATATATGAATTTTATGTTTTTTTTAAATAATATATTTATATTATAAATACTATATAAAAATATAAAAATAAAATATTTTTATTTAAATTATATAACTTAGCCATTTTGTTCAACTAAATTATTTTATAAAAAATATTCTATAAATAATGTTAAATACATTGTTTTTACATATATTAATAAAAATACATTATTTTTAAAAAAACAAAAAATATTCATAAACACAATATATTTATATTATAAAAAATATAAAAAATTATAAACCCCAAACTTCAAATTATAAGATTTAGGGTTTGAAGTTTAGGCTTTGTAGTTTAAAGTTTAGGATTTAGAGTTTAGAGTTTTTATATAATATTTATAATATAAATATATTGTTTTTTATGAATATTTTGGAGTTTTTTAAAATAATATATTTATATTATAAATATTATATAAAAAATAAAAAATACACTTTTATATATTTTTTATATATACAAATAATATATTTATATTATTTATATATTAATATTATTTATAATATTATTTATTTCATAAAATAATTTGAATTAATCTGAAATAGTTTGAGATATATAATATTTGTGGTAAAATATTATATAATATTATGTTGGTTTAGTGGTTAAAGTTTATTTTTTTCCCTGAAGGTCCTGGGTTCAAACTCACCCAAGCGCATGGTTTTAATATTTTCCTCTAACAAAACGACATCGTTTTGGACTAAATTAGGCTTCAAAACAGTTGTACCAAAACGACGTCGTCTTGACTTAACGAATGAGTTAAGAGTTAACGGCAGAGTGATATTTTCGACTCACATATTAAAGTTTAGTGATAGTTTTGAATAATTTTAAAGTTCGGTGACATTTTCGACTCAGGGGCATAGTTAAGTGGTATGTGATGTAGTTTACCCTAAATTTAAATAAAATTATAAAATACATGATTATTAGAATAAAATTGTTTTTAAATATTTTAAACAGTCATGTACTTTCATGATAGTCCAGAAAACATGGATGCAAAGAGAAAAATTGGTGATCATATGTGTTATTCGTTAATATATGGAAAATATTGCATGTGTTTATTTGTGGGGGCTTAAGGCCATTTTGTATTATATTTTTGTTTGTATATATTTATAATACACGCTTTACTTTATTTATGAGTTAATATTTATTTATTTCCAGTGTAAATTTTTATAGGGTTAAATGCCACTTTGGTACATGAGTTATATCCAATACCTCAATGTAATACATTTAGTTTTTTCATTCTCAATTTAATACATCATAACGTTTTCGCCCTTCAAATTGAATTTTTTGTCCATGCTGAGACGTCATTAATATGATATATTTAATTAATACAAATTATATTGTTTATATTTAAAAACGCAACGCGTCATATTTGTTTGTCAAACCAGAAGAGAAAAACTACGTACAAACATTTTCAAACATGGACTTTAGTTTATGTGGAATTTAATTGATGACGATGACAAACATATTCTTGAAATTAGTTTTGTTAATTAAAGGAAAATTCAGAACCACATGAAAAGGCAAGCTTTATAACTATGGTTGAATTGTATGATAAAAAAATGTGGTCAGAATTTAAGTTCTAACCGTAAATTCATACGATATATTTGAGGTTGTCGAAAATGGAAGAAGGAGTTGGTGAAAAAAAAACCCAGTTTGTATTTACGTAGAAAATTGTGGAATTTGTCATAAAAGAAGAGGCTTTGTTTAGGCATTGAAATTTCAATGACATTGACAGTCATGTTTGGTCTATAAAGTCTGCAACTTGCGATGCATGCATGCATGGCTGCCCGATTGAAGAGAAAGTTATTTAGAGTTTGGCTTTCAACTTTATTTCGGCTGTCTATTCTGTTTTGAATCATTATGGTTAGGGACGGAGCTAGGATTTAATGTTAGGAGGAACAAAAGTTTATTAAGCCTTTAAATTTAAAAATTAGGCGGTGCAAAAGTCATATTTAATTAATATTTAAATTAAAAGAGACTAATATGCAATTATACTAAAAAAAATTTAGGAGTGACAACAGTCCTTTTTACACCTTATATATTTCCGTCCCTGATTATGGGGCAGGGTTCCCGTTCTTCATTATGTATAGATTGCATGTGAAAGCCAACGTTTTATGTTTTTTTAAGGGAAAACTACACCGGTGGTCCCCAATCTATTACAATTTTCTTATTTTGGTCCTCAAACTATGTTTTTCGGCAAAATCGTCCCTTCTGTTACATAGTTCTCATGTTTTGGTCCCCGGCGTTAAATAGCTAACGGTTTTGCTGACGTGGCATTTTTTTCAGAGGGGAGAGAAATGATTAAAAAATATTTAAAAAATGCCACGTCAGCAAAACAATTAGCTATTTAACGTCGAAGGACCAAAACATGAGAACTATGTAACAGAAAGGACGATTTTGGCGAAAAACATAGTTTAGGGACTAAAATAAGAAAATGGTAATAGTTTGGGGACCACTAGTGTAATTTTCCTTTTTTTTAAATTTATCTAACAATGATCGTAAGTTGAATGATGAAAGTTTTATGTGATTCGGAAACGACCCGAACCAAACTCGATTGTCACGTCTAGTAAAAATAGTTGAGAGCAACTTGACAAAACGTGGAAACTACATAATCAAGTATAAAAGGCTTGTGGAAATTTAAGCCATATTAAGGCGTATGGGGAGCAGTTTTTCCTTGGCCCGATTAATGGGGCATTGTCCCTTAGTTTCAACCAAACATTTGCTTAACGGTCAGGAGCTGAAGTCTGATAGACTGGTAGCAAATTATGTGCACGGCAAGACAGTGTTTTAAAATAATATAAAAGCTTTTGCATATTACGAAAGCGTTGGCTCATGCTTGTCTAAGCAGTTACGGATTTTGAAATATTTTTAAAATTAAATATATACTAAATTTTAAAATTTTCAGTCCTGCACAAATCATAAAAAGTTAATTCATAAAAATTAAAGTTAAATGTATAAACCTTAAAAAATTCAGAATGAACACAAACTCGATCACTACGTGAGCTTTTTGTGAAAGGGAAAGGTTTTGGTGGTAGGTGTTGTGCGTTTCAACAAATCGGCTAACTAAAATTTTGTGATTCAATAAACTCTTAAATAATTGGGTCAGCTTTACTTTACAACAAGCATCAAACAGGATGGATCAAGTGTGATGAGGTCTCACGAGATAAAGTGCACAAAAATGTCACATTCCGCATCTAACAGTTTGGAGTAAACAATCTGCTTTAATCCCACATTAAAAGAAAAAAAACTCCAATATAAATAATTACATGAGATATAAATAATATAATTATATATTTTAATTCTCTATGTCATTTTTTTTGTTACGGAGTGAAACAATGCACAATTAGTGTAAATATACACGCCGTGCAAGTACTACAATAATGAGTTTATCGTCCCACAAAAATTGAAATAATTCAATTCGAAGCAGTTCTACGTAAAAAAAAAAAGTAAATATTAAATGATAGTTCTTTAAAACCTACCTTATGTCTTAGGTGAGTTAGGACCTAAGCTTCTCAGCTTCGATTTTATTGCTCATCAAGTCTATCTTATTTTTCTCCAATCCAATAGTGACAATTAAATTATTTTTAATTAAAATTAAGATCAAACTAAAACGATTTGCAAATACTACAAGAAAAGTTTATTGATTTTTTGAATTATGATTAAAATAATTGATTGTGTAAATATAGAAAATTAATTGTACAATCAAATATGATTGGGCTGATAATGAATTGTGCCTTGTGACGAGAGGAGGAGACCTACTACGGTGGTGATGACGTGGTGTTCAACGACAGTAGATGGGAGTTTTAGTGATTTGGGTTGTTTTGAAAAACATTAAAAAATTTGAGATTTTTAAATAATTTTTTATTTTAAACAATTAAATAAAAAATAAGAAATATACTACATGTCTCGTTTTAATTGGATGATAAATTTTTTTAATGACGGTTGACGAAAATATCTTAAAAAGATCATGAAAGTAAATATTAGATATTTATTTAGACAAAAAATAATTATAAATTAGTATAAGACTAATTAAATTTTTTAAACATTATGTTTATGTTTCGCTAGGAAAAAAGAAGATTTGGAAAGGGATAGTCGGAATTCCAAAATTATTGGCCCGTTGACGACGCTGCCTAAAACGACAGCAGCCGCAGTTAAACGACACAATTAAGATGCCGAACCGACACGGCATCTTGATTCTGGAGACCCACCTACGCGATATTTTTCATCAAACTAAAACTACAACAAAATCTTACTTCTGCCCTTCCATTCAAACTTTTGACTATACACATCATTATAAGCTATAGAATTACATTTAATTATTCGGTTGAACACAATTTGTGCAAATAATATAGGAGTAGTTATAAACTTATTATTTGTGTGTTCGTTGTATTATTAATTAAATAAATGCTGTGGGATTTAGCCGCCGACATTGACCCGTACCCCCAAGTCAAACAAGTTGGTTTAATAGTAACATAAAGGATGAAAATCTTTTGTAAATAAGTCTTAGACTCAAAATTATATTTAAGGTTTAGAATTTTAGATTAGGGTTTAAGAAATTTAGGGCTAGATGTATTTTTAGGGTATAAGGTGTAGGGTTTATGATTTAGAATTTAGTGTTTTTTAATGTTGGGGCATAAATACGAGCACTCAAAAGGAGCAGAAATTTTTTATCCGTAACATAAACTTGCCTTGGATTGGTGTTTTTTTTTTTGTTTGAGCCAAGATATTCACCACAATAGCAGACAAATTCACTCGCTGTGAGTGTTGTCACAAAAAGATAAACGACTGGCTATGAAATGTGCTCCATTTCTACCAGTCGGTGTTTTACTGAAACGTGAAGCTCTTTCCAGGTTTATTGGGAGGCTTACAACCTTGCAGCGGCCATTTCCGAGTATAAATTAACTAGCACCTGTTCCAAATGTGAACATAAGTGAAATGCATAACTTTCTCCCCTGTTTCTTCAAAGTATATATATATATATATGCATGGAGAATTAGTCAACAAATACAAGCTCTTTCAGAGACTTTACTTTCCTCCCTCGCATCATCCCCATTTCCTCGATCGTTCCCTCCCGGCTTATATTTGAAACATATTTCTATATAAATTGTGTTGTTTGGGAAACAATTCATAATTTCTGGGATTTCGTTGAGTTTCAACTTTCAGCATGGACACAACCTGGAAACTCGTCATGTTATCATGCCTCCTGCTTTCTTTCTTTGCTTCATCTTCTGCCCAAACCTGTCGCAGCCAAAGGTTTTCCGACAACAGGCAATACGCCAGCTGCACCGACCTTCCGGCCTTGAACTGTTACCTACACTGGACATATGATCAAGCCGCCGGCACCCTCGATGTCGCCTTTAGACACACCGGAACCACGGACTCTAGGTGGTCGGCCTGGGGGCTGAATCCAAGTGGTGCAAGAATGCAGGGTACCCAAGCTTTGGTGGCCTTTGTCAACTCCAGTGGCGTTGCTCAAGCTTTCACGACCTCCATCGACACCATGAGCCCTTCCATGCAATCAAGTCCTTTAAGTTTTGAGGTTCCCAGCCTCTCAGCCAGGTTTGATAACAATGAGATGACGATATTCGCTGTTATGAGGATCTCCGACACCTGGTTATCAACCAGCCAGGTTTGGCAAGAAGGTCCTGTCAGCAACGGCCAACTAGGGGTCCATCCCTTTACAGCAGCCAATCTTCGATCCGCCGGAAGTGTTAATTTCCTCACCGGACAATCGGGAGGGAGCTCATCTGCCGGTTCAAGAGCTCGAAGAAGAAATGTAAGTGACTCCTACAGTCGTACATATCTTGGCTTATTTTCTTCACTGTGTGGATCATTATGTGATGTTCAAAACCAAATTTGCAGGTTCATGGAGTGTTGAACACGGTGAGCTGGGGAATCTTGATGCCCTTGGGAGCCATAACAGCTAGGTACATGAAGGTGTTCAAATCTGCAGACCCGGCATGGTTTTATCTCCATGCTGCTTGCCAAACTTCGGCCTATGCCGTTGGTGTTGCAGGTTGGGCCACTGGTATTAGGCTGGGCAGTGATTCTCCTGGTGTCACACACAACCCTCATAGGAACATTGGTATCGCCCTCTTCTGCCTCGCTACTCTTCAGGTAATTTCTTGTTCGAATCATTTCGAGTTCGAATCATTCTCAAGACAAAAACAGGGGAGGGGAGACATCAAAATTCTTACAGAAATTTTGATTGGCAGGTGTTTGCGTTGCTTCTGAGGCCAAACAAGGATCACAAATACAGATTGTATTGGAACATCTACCATCATTCCGTAGGTTACACCGTCATCATCCTCAGCATCATCAACATCTTCGAAGGGTTCGATATCCTTCAACCGGAAGACCATTGGGAGAGGATTTTCATTGGAATTCTGATATTTCTGGGCGTTGTTGCCACTTTGTTGGAAGCATTCACTTGGTACGTTGTTCTGAGGAGGAAGAAGAAAGGGTCTGATAAGCACCCTCACAGTCACAGCATCAATGGAGCCAATGGATATGGTGATAGGGGACAGCAGGTGTAACAATTTTGAACATGTTACATTTACATACATATATATTTGTTGTCGGTTTATTACGACTTTGAGACAATCACATACATTTGTTATTCTTCTTCTTTTTGTTGTATTGTAGTTATGGTGTGATATGAGTTGTATACTGTAGCTTTATTTTATTTTTTTTAATGTATTCATGATCTCCATTGTTTCTTGGTAAAATTTTTGGTCAAAGTAAAGAAAATGTTTTTGGTTAAAACTTTTAAAAATGATTTTTGAAAAATGAGATGCGTTAAAGTTAGAAAAATAATAAAAAGGTAAAAATTCTCCGCCCTTTTTATGCTTCACACTACAAACCACTCAAAATTAAATTCTAAACTCTAACTCTAATTTTCACATCCTAAACCCTAAAATATACACTCTACCCCTAATTTTATAAATTCTTACCACAACCCCTAACCTTAAACCCTAAACCTTAAACTCACTATTTTAAAATGAGTACATAAAAGGGACATGATAAAATAACAGGCGATTTCCATCCACAAAATTGTTTTCATTGACTTTACTAAAATATTTTAATAATTTTTAACTGTCAATATATGATCATGTTTTTTTTATTAAATCAGCTAGTTGTGTTTTATTTAATAAAAATAAAGGAAGTGTCTAGATACAAAGCACTTGAAATGTAAAACGTCAACACAATCCAGCGACAAACCCCTGATACTGGACGACGAGAGAAATTGGGGGAAATGAAAAAATTGAGAAAACCCCATTCATAAACTTCTGGAGATCAGAGAAGCTACGGAGGGATGAGGAAACGCCGATCCTCTGCTGCATACCCCTCCACAGACGCCGGAGCCTCTTCTATCCAAGACTCATCCACCGACGCTTCAATCCCCAGCTGCGCTAGGTTATGGGCCGCCCTATTTGCGCTCCGATGGACGAAACGACACCCGCACTGGGTGAAGCGTGCTCTCAACATCTAAATACTAGATCAAAAAATGGATATGAAACCTGACTGCATCGACAAAACGAACTACAAAAGGGGATGGAGCTATTGATAGACCACCGAGAAAACACAAATCAGAGCCGAGCACCTGAGAAATTCATCACAAACGCAAAATGCATATCCAAATTCAAACTGAAAGTCCATAACAGGGAAGATCAACACGATTAAAAATAATCACCATCTTGATCAGTCAAATCAACCATCATAGAAAACAAATAATGAAAAAATGTGCCAAGAAATAGAAAAACATGCTAAAAAGCAACAAAAAAAAACATATCAAACGGTAGAGAAAAATGTGTCATAAAGATAAATTTATTGAAATAAAAAGATTGGAAATCAAAAGAACGAAACAAATAAATGAAAGAGGGTGACTAGCGGTAGACAAATAACCTGAAAGCTATTGCCGCCGCCAACTAGAGGTGGCAATCGGGTCATTCGGTTCGGGTCGTTTCGGTTTGGGTCATTTCGGGTCTATCTATAATCGGTTTAGATTCGGTTCGGGTCGGTTCGGTTCGGGTTTGGGTCTAATTCGGGTCTCTGATGAGTCGGATTCGGTTCGGGTATTGGATCGTGTCAAAATCGGATCGGTTGTTTTCGGGTCGGGTCAATATCGGATCGGTCGCTTTCGGTTCGGGTCAAAATCGGGTCGTTCGGGTCGCTTTCGGTTTGGGTTAAAATCGGGTCAATTTCGGGTCGGGTTAACATTTAAATTTTCAGGTCAATTCGATTTGAGTTGGGTTAAAGGTTTGAGGTTTAGTATTTATGATTTAGCTTAGAGTTATTGGTGTATGAGATTAATTCTGATTCAACTTGTTAATCTATACATTTGAATTTGATTAAATATTTAAATCAAAGCTTCATGTATCCATATAATTTTTTTGTATAATTATATTAAATCAAAGTTTATAATAATAATAATAATAATAATAATAATAATAATAATAATAATAATAATGTCTAAAATGAATTAATTTATTAAACTTAGGATCTAATTGAACTAACTAGAATCTAAAAGCATAAATCACGGACATAATTAAAATAATTTTAAAACTAAATGTGAAATTTCAATTAAATTAATCTAAATTGAAACTCAATTAAATTAAGAAAAAGAGAAAGACAATTGGTAAAAATAGAGAGAGAAAAAACAAAATTTTAGAGGGAAATAAGCCACCAATTTTTTAAGCTAGATTGAAGAAAAAAGAAAAAGACAATTGGAAAAAATAGAGAGAGAAAAGACAAAATTTTGGAGGGAAATAAGCCACCAATTTTTTAAGTTAGAGATTATTACTTTTTAGGCCATGTTGCATTTAAAATGTTATATTTTAGTCAACTTTAAGTTTTAGTTTAATTTAATTTAGTCACAAGTATTCTCACGGTTTAGACTTCGGATATAGAAATCCCCTCCTCGTACTGATATTTAGTCTCTAAAAATTTACTTTTAGTTGAAATTAACTAATCTTTGTAATTTAGTCTATTAATTTAATATACTGATATTTTCGTTCATTTTAATTTCAAAGATTTAATTTTTAGCCAAAATTGACCCCTATTTATTTATATGGTATAATTACAAAATTGGTGATTGGACTCTCAAATTTTTCCACTTCCAAACTGTCAATTTAGTCTACAATTTCAATTTTATGCTATATTTTATGACGAAATTATAAAATTGGTCACCAAGATCTCAAATTTCTATACTTCATTTTATTATTTATTATATTGTTAAAAATAGATATTCGGGTTAAAATCGGGTCAAAATCGGGTTAAAACCGGGTTAAAATCGGGTCGATATTCGGTTCAGCTTTCGGTTCGGGTAGCATTCGGTTCGGGTCCATTCGGTTCGAGTCCATTTCGATTCGGGTCCATTTCGGTTCAACAAAAAATTTCGGTTCGGTTCGGTTCGGGTTTCGGGTCAACTTCGAATCATCATGTTCGGGTCAAAATCGAGTTTCGGTTCGAGTTTTGGGTCAAGTTTGCCAGGTCTACCGCCAACCTATATTCGAACCATAGAGAGAGAGCGCGGCTGCACTAAGATAAAAGAGAAAAACCCTAAGCGCTTATCAATTCGGTATAGTGAACACATAATTTTAAAAAACATATTTTTTATTTTTTCATAATCGTTTTAATTTTTTGAAAAAAATAATAATTTTAAACATAAGAGCATAAAATATTTTAAAAAATCTAAAAAATCTTCATATTTTCATTTGAATTTTACCATGGATAAATTATGTATGAATTTCCAACCCAAAATTATTACGGTATAAGCATACAATTTAAAGGGCCTTTGAAAGAAAAGTTTATAGGCCCAAAATACGAATTCCGATTTCCTAAGCTACAAAGTTTAATCAGTCCATTTTAGATTCCCTATTATTTCAGTTCCGTTCCCTTTTCACCTGGGAAAATACAACAACTACAACAAAAAATCAACTTTCCCAACAACACCTCGATTCATGTCGGATTTCTCTGCCTTCTTCCAGTCGGTGGGTGTTTTTGTTTTCTCCAAATAGGTATCTTTATCAGTTCATTTTCTTTCATTCTAGTTTGTTGTTGGAAAATTGTCTGGAAACATAACTTTTGTTTGCTTGTTTGTTTGTTTTCTGTAAACTAAAACTAGGTTTAGAATGTAAACTGAACTTTCAGATGAATGATCCAAAGCTAGTAACTGGGTTTGAACAGCTAAACATGCAGATGAACCGCTTCATCATAATTTTCTGATTTAATAATCTGTCGATATATGTTTTTAATCAGATCTACAAAACTGCATGAACTGAAAAGATGAATTTTCTCATGGTCCGGGACAGATATGTTAATTGTTATGATTTCTATGTGTTGAATTTAAAAAAAAAAACTGCAGTTACATGCATAGGGGTTAGTCTTCCAAACATTAAATGCTAATTAATTACTCTTTCACATGATTTCTTGTTAGTTTATACTGCTCCTGGAGATTGTTATCTGTGTTAAATCGTGTATCCAGAGCGTTGATGTCGGAATTCGACATATATTGAGTACAGATGAACTGCAATAATTGGTAAGAAATACATTTGTATCAGCCGATGATCGTAGTTATGGAAGTTAACAGCCGAATGTTTCGTTTTTAATACAAGAGAGACTCAGAGATACAGCATTAATGACTGATCATTGATTAGTTTGTTTGACTCGGACGGTTTTTTGTTCGGATCTTGTGCTTCCGTACAGTACTATTTTGTCGGGTTTCTCGTTTTAATCGATTCGTTGACGTCACGTGGATTATGTTCAATTGTATCCTTCTTTGCATCATCATGCTGTTTGCGTATATTATAACCGTTGAATCTGTACCTATTAATGTATTTCCTTACAAGTATTTAACAGAAGGAACAAATTTGTAATGCAGACCAACTAGAAGGATGGAGCGTCTTCCTCCGGATGTCGTCCTTGATATACTATCAAGACTTCCTATAACAACTTTGGTGCGATCAAAGTCTGTATGCCGATCCTGGCGAAGCATAATACAAAGTTCAGTACTTGTTGACAAGCATCTGTCGTATATGGCCGAGAATGATCCCTGCATCATCTTTCAAAGTGATGTGCCCACCCCGGACCAATACTACTTAGCAGATTTTGCTGCTTGCGGTGAAGGGAACAAGAGCTTAAAGAAAATTCCGGTTTCAGCAATAGATACTACATTGGTTGCTTCATCGAATGGCCTGCTATGCTTATTATGCAATTCTTCAGTCCACATTTGCAATCCTTTAACCATGGACTCCGTAGAGATTCCGAATTTATTATTAAGAGATCATGGAATATCTGGAGTTTTAGGATTCGGTTTCAGTCCAACGACAAAGGAATATAAAGTGGTTGAGATTATTTATCGAAGAAAAAGGCTTAGATTGCACCCCACTCCTGCAGACACTAATCCATTTCAGTCCCAGGTACGAATTTTAACTCTTGGTAGCTCCCAATGGAGAAGTTTAGGGATGGCACCGTACAATTTCATTCAACGACTGTCACAAGTTGAAGTCAATGGGAGGCTTCATTGGATCTCCCATCCTGGAAACGTCGTTATATATTACCGGATCATTTCATTTGACCTGACAGCTGAGCAATTCCAGGAGATTCCTCGAGCTGATTATATGACCTTAGACAGGCGGTATTTAGATCTAGTCGTTCTCCGAGGCCATCTTTGTGTTGCCGCTACTAATGCTAGTTGTGGTTTAGACATCTGGGCTATGAAGGAATATAATGTCAAAGAGTCTTGGGTCAAAGAATTTGTCATCGGAGGTTATCTGCCGGAGGAGTTGCGTTCCAGTTATAGAGTCCCTTTCTTTAAATCAGATTTTCGAGCTGTATGCAGTTTCAGACATGGGAAGATCCTACTGAAAATTACGGGCAAACGCTTCCTTCTCTATGATCCGGTTCATGAAAAATTCGAGGATATCATGTTCGAAAGAACACTGAACTGGGATAAAATGGTTGTTCATGTTGGCGGTCTGGTTAGCCTCTAAAGTAGGAAATTAACAAAGAAAAACAGTGGTTTTCTGTGGGTTTTTCTCCTTGTAGCTGTAACTTATCAACTTATGACTTATCCGTGTTGTATCTTTATTTTAATGGTTGACATCCCTGTTTGGGTTGGTGCTTTATTTTAATCTTCTGTTTAATCAATCAACTGAAATATTAATTGATAGAAGGGTTAAATTCATTGAATTATTTTGAATTAGGACTAAAATGATAGTATATATAAGTTTTGAGAATAAAGTTGTCATTATACTAAGTCTGGTTAGATGTCTGTTCGCATTTAAACGGGAGAGTGACTTAATTTTAACTAGAATATTAATTGAGTGACGACAATATAATTTACCTTTTGTAATAACATTGTCGTAATATAATTTGGACAAACTGGCGTCGCACGAGTCGGACATTTAATTTTAATAGATGAATTTTTTAATGAGAATTTTTTACAACTTGAAATTTACTTAAACGATAATGTTTTAGTCGATGATGAATGATTTTGTAAACTACATAAGGATAGACATTTTACCCGACCGGGTCGAAATTTTTAATGAAAAAATCGTTGTCGAGTTGGGTAAAATGCTTAATCTTTTAATGAGAGTTTTTTACAACTCGAAATCTGTTTAAACGATAATGTTTTAGTCGATGATGAATGATTCTGCAAACTACATATGGATGGGCATTTTACCCGACCGGGTCGAAATTTATAATGAAAAAATCGTTCTCGGGTTGGGTAAAATGCTTAATCTTTTAATGAGAGTTTTTTACAACTCGAAATCTACTTAAACGATAATGGTTTAGTCGATAATTAATGATTCTGTAAACTACATAGGGATGGGCATTTTACCCGACCGGGTCGAATTTTTTAATGAAAAAATTGTTGTCGGGTTCAGGTTTAGGGTGAAAAATATCCTACTCGATCAGAGATTAATTGTGTAATTTTCCCTTAATTTTTAGGGATATTTATGATAATAGTCCCTTTATATATTTTTTTATAATTAGGTCCTTAAAATTAAATTTTTATTTACAATTTAGTCCTTAAATTTATATTTTTTACAATTAAGTCCCTTAATTTTTTTTACAATTAGGTCCCTAAAAATTATTATTTTTTCTATAGGTCGGGTCGGGTGCAGGTATAGAGTATTTATTTTCGGGTCGGGTCAGGTCAAATTTTTTACAAAATATATTCGAGTCAGATCGGGTCAAGTGCGGGTATAGAATATGTATTTTAGGGTCGGGTCGGGTGGGCCAAAAACCCAACCCAACCCAACCCATGGCCATCTCTAAAACTACAACACCAACTCATTCAAATCAACACATCCATCTACTCTTCCTGGAAACTAATTCCCGACATGAGTAGGGCCATGTTTGCAATGCCATGGAATTGGTCCAAAAAATTTGCTTTTTCCACATTCACATTTCAGCAATCTATATGCTTAATCGGACGGTGCAGATTGGTATGTCCATCAATTCCCCTATACATTTTTCCCCATTAATCTTAGGAGAAAAAAAGAAATAAAACCAGTGTATAAGGTAAGGGAATGATATTTTCTATACAAACACTAATTCATTTCCTTGTGGTTTCCGTCTCTCCTTTTCTATAATAATATTCATACCATCTTATAAAACTCTACCATCTTTATCTTCAACCTTCCTTTTCCACCATCTCTCTTAAAACCCCACCATTTCTAATCCATGTGTGTTCTAAATCTCTTCCCGGCCATGGAATTAGACGACCGGAGTCTCGCAAAGAGAAGAAAAACCAAGCTTGAAGTAGAAGATGGTGATCGGCAGCGGCAGTCGACGACGACCGGGATGCAAACCCTTCCGAATGAAATCGTCGTCGACATACTCTCGAGGCTGCCGATCACATCTTTGGTGCAATTCAAGTTCGTATGCAAAGGGTGGCGTGGTTTAGCTCAGGATCCTGTCCTTGCTGCAGAGTTGCAACGTCCATGCCTAATCCTTCACTGCGATTTTCCCATCAGAAACCACCTCTATTTTGTTGATTTATCGCCTCACAACCAAGACAAAGACAAGGTAAAAAGATTATATGTACCTTTCCAGACATCCATGCCTGAATTCGATGTAGTTGGATCATGTAATGGTTTATTGTGCTTGTCTGATTCTTTGTACAACGATGCTCTTTATGTTTACAACCCTTTCACCATGGATTATATTGAGCTGCCCGAATCCAGACAGTATCCAGATCAGGAAGTAGTGTTCGGGTTCGGATCCCATCCGAAAACCAATGAATTCAAGGTAGTTAAGATAGTTTATTATAGGAACACAAGTAGTAGTAGTAGCAGCAGCAGCAGCTCCGGTCGTGCCCGAAGAGTTGTTTATCCGCAATCAGACGTCCAGGTTTTCACCCTGGGAACCTCTGCCTGGAGGAGCCTAGGGAAAATACCGTGCCAACTCGTAAGGCGACCGGCCGAGGCTTTGGTCAGCGGAAGGCTTCATTGGGTGAGTAGGCCACGGAGAAATTATCCGGCGCGCCGCATTATGTCATTCGACTTAGGGGATGAAGAATTCCGGGATGTCCCGAAACCGGATAGTGGTGGCCTAAACAGATGTAACTTCCATCTGTCTGTTTTAAGAGGCTGTCTAGCAGCAGCTGTGTATGGGAATTATGGGAAACTGGAGATATGGGTTATGAAGGAGTACAATGTGAAGGAATCTTGGACTAAAGAGTTGAGCATTGGAGCTTATATGCCGAAATGTTTGAAAATAAAATCGGACCGAGATAGGCCATTGAAGATATGGAAGAATGCTTCGAACGGTAAAGCGGTTCGAGTTCTCCGCGTTCTGGACAACGGCGAGATCCTGTTGGAGTATAAGAACAGGGTTTTAGTTTCTTATGATCCAAGGAAAGCCAAATTTACAGATCTTGTTTTCCAAGGAATCCCTCAGTGGTTTCAAACAGTTGTTCATGCAGCAAGTTTCAATTGGATTAACAGTAACACCCTCCCCTGATGTTACAAAAACTGATGCTAATCTTTGTTTCTTACATTGTAATTTATATGAATATTGTTTGTTACACAGGATCAAAATCTGGGAAATTTAGATGTTGAATTTATGATTTGAGGAACAAAGTTCAAAATGAACTCAACCACCATTGGTACAAAGAATTAAATGATGAGAAAAGAAATAAATAAAAATGGACTGCTTTTTTTATATTCATGTGCAGTGAACAGGGATTTGTCTATCTTCCAACTCACCTCTATTATAAAATAATCAACTCTTTTCTTACAGTTTTTTTTATTGTTCCTTGCTGTTCTAAGATAGCTTAAAGGGTTTAAAGCAAAAGTAAGGGGTTGTTTAATTAATTATTTTACAACCTATTTTTTTGTTCTTGTGTAAATGAAAAGATTTTCAAAATCCTAAGGGGTGCATGGGATTGGTAGTTGAACCACTTAAAGTCTTGCACCTAAAAAACTTAGTGGAAAAGGAGAAAAAGTCATCTCAACTTTTGCTTTTCCGACCCGAGTTTGAGTTGGGCTGGATTTTTTTAGGATAAAGTTAGGTCGGGTCTGATTTAAGTTTAAGGTGAAAAATACCTGACGCAATCTAAAAATAATAATATAATTTTATTTTAAATATTTAGAGATAATTATTATAATGTCCCTCTTTATATTTTTTCAATTATCTTTCTATTTTGTCTAATAAAATTTGAAGAATTGTTGTAAATTTGTAATGCCCCTATCTATATTTACATCTTCAATGAACTCTATATTTTTACGGAATAAAAATGAATAAAATATATTTTATTTACGTCGGGGCTAGTTCAGGTTTTAACTCTAAAATTTAGGTCGGATTAAATTCGGATGGATGTTATAATTTTTCAAATGAGGTATATGTCGGCTGATAACCCGACCCATGACCATCCCTATCAATATTTCTTGTTTTCTCATAGTATAGCTGTCAATGAAAATTACCCCAATGTGATCAACGAATGCCTTGTGAATGGTTACAATTCTCTTCTTCTTTGCAATAGAGTGGTAGAAACCTGTGTTTCTCTCACCTTTTGCACACCAATTGATTCTTGACTTGTGTAGCCAAAATATGTAACTTCTTTTTTTGCATGTATGTTAGTTACCAAAGCTAATCTTGTTCAATCCTTTAGTGTTTGTAATTTTGATCTAACACATAGATACATGGGCCCGAATATTTAGGGATGGGCATTTTACCCGATCTGGTTAGGTTTCGACTTGACCAGATTCGATCGAATTAAGAGCCGATTGATTACGTTAGGAACACAGGGAGGAGAGAGGTTATCTCTAGATTCAGGGGGTTTTATTAAGGGTGATTCTGGGTCGGGTTCGATTTGGGTTTAGGGTCAAGAATATTCAATCCAATCCCGAGACTAAAAATATAGGGATATTCGCAATAACACTCTCTTTATATATGTTTTTTGCAATTACGTAATCAAAATTGATTTTTTTTAATTAGGTACCTAAAATTTTTTTTTTTTAATAAATCGGGTCAAAGCCAAATTTAAGTATACAATTTTCAAGTCAAGTTTTTAAAAGATGATGTTGGGTCGGGCTTGATTTTTAAAAGATGAGGTTTAAGATACATATTTTCGGGTCGAGTTCGAATTGATTAAAAATCTAACTTGATCTGCTCGACCCATGCCATTCCTAACCAGATCCGACTTGATAGGATTGGTTCGGAACCCATCAGATCCAAGTCCATACCCATTCCTAACTTTAGTACGATGGAGAAATATCTCATAAAAAACCGGTTGATATTTTTTTATGAAATAAAAAATAAACCACTCCGTACATTATTACCAATATCAGTGTCTAAATTTTGATAACATCAATATATTTATATATGTTAAATAAATTAATACTAAGGAATATAAATGTGAGTAATATTGGTTGGTAGAAATTACAAATATGGGATTTACAGTTGGGAATGGCCATCTTCTCATGGCAGCAACCAAGCGACAGCCAATGTTGGTTGGCTCCAGTAATCTCACGCATACCCTACCTTTTATTTTTCTCAATTCTAATTTCCTTTTTCATCAATTTCTAATTTTCTCTACTTCTCCATTTCAATTTAATCTGTCTTAATATTTTTTTAATTATCTTATTTAGGTCAGAATTAAAAAGAAATGACATGGGGAAATATGGACTCGAGTTGTGCAGCATTTTTAAAATGAATTTTCACATTTTTATAATAATGTTAAGTCACTAATAGCTTATATATGTGGGTTTAAGTGATAAGCAACTTATATCGCTTAAGTAGATCTTGAGTTCGAGTTCTTGTGTATGCAGAAAATTTCTAGGACGCGGGTCAGTCTGAATTAGTTAAGAAAAATCCTGAAAACCAGAAGTATAATTTACTTGCCTTTTACAGGCAACAGCTGGTACCAGTCCACCCCACATCCACTTGTATATATTACAACCAAAAATGGCCCATCCATCTGCAACATCCATACCCGAATTCCTCTTGCTCAGGTTAGTTTCCTCTCATTCAAATCTGCTCTTCTTAAAACTTCTGCTGCTCCATTTTCTTTCAATTTTGATTATTTTGTGTGAATAAGTTGAAGAACAAAAAATGGATCATACTTTTGAATTCAGTTCATGCTTATTGTCTGTAATTACTACATTATCTTGGATCAAGTTTTGAGCTTTTTTGTCAAGATCTGATTTTTCCATTACTACCCTATTACCATTACTAGTTTTATTTAGAAGATTCATTAAACCCTGAGACCCATTGTAAAATGGGGATCTGAATTCTGGTCTTGTGAATATTATAGTGTGTAGATTTTGGGGTTTTTCAGGTTTTACCTGCAAATGCAATTATAACTGTGAAGGATTTGGTTATTGTAGGAAATTGGGGGAGTGGGCACTTTTCAAAACCAAATTTTGAGGGTGGAAAATGGAGTTTTCCAGGAATTTTATGTTCAACTGTTGTGCATTGCTCTTCTGCACTGCCTTGGCATATGGTAAAGCCACTAGTCCTCCGGCTCCAGTGGCATTGAGTCCAACTCCAGCACCGGCACCGGCACCGGCATACGTAAATCTCACGTCTTTACTCTCCGTGGCCGGTCCATTTCACACATTCCTCGACTACCTCGAGTCGACTAAAGTCATTGGCACCTTCCAAAACCAAGCCAACAATACTGATCAAGGCATTACAATTTTTGTACCAAAAGACAACGCCTTCAAGGGTCTTAAGAAGCCTTCATTAGCCAATCTGAGTGATGACCAGCTTAAATCACTCATCCTTTTCCATGCCTTGCCCAAATTCTATTCCCTTGCTGACTTCAGTGAACTCAGTACAAAAGGCCCCATTAGTACCCTTGCCGGTGGCCAATACACTTTGAACATCACCGATGATTCCGGCACGGTTCACCTCGATTCCGGATGGAGCAAAACAAAAGTCACCAGCGCCGTACTCTCAACCGATCCCGTCGCAATCTATCAAGTCGATAAGGTCCTTCTTCCTGAGGCAATATTCGGTACCGACATACCTCCAACTCCTGCTCCAGCACCAGCTCCCGAAAGTAGTCCTGCGGCCGCAGCAGATTCTCCATCAGTAGAATCCAAAGGAAGTGATTCTTCACCAGAGTCTTCACCTTCAACTTCATCATCTCAGAGGATCCTGAAGTTGAGCATTTGGAAGCAGCTGGTTTTGGCTGTCTTAGCAGCTGGGATTGTCCTGTTTTTCTAAGATAAGGACTTGATTGAGTCTAGGATAAATTCATGGGGGCCTCATACAGCATGTTTCTGAATTTATTTTGATTTTTGAAACCAATTTTTCATTTGTATGTTCAATTCAGATTGTTGTGTTAAAAATGTGACTTGTTATGTTTACAGTTACCGTTATCCATTTTATCATATACTACTTGTTTCTACATAGTTTTCCTTTCTATTTGCCCCCAACAATTTTATATACAAGAACAATGTCAAAAATCTAAATTTGAAAATATACAAAATAATTTTAATAATAATAATAATAAACAGTTTCTAAAAATTTATATGTAAAAGAAAAGTTTGATGAGGACGTTGGTTGACTAACTGGATATTTTCAACTGTATATTTGGTTTCATTGACATTGACATTGACAGTGTTAAATTTCTGGTAAACTCACTTCAATATGAGATTTTTTTTTATATTCTCAACGTGCACAAAATAATCACTTCACGAAGATTTTAGAAGACCATGGTATTATAAAATTATTTTGAAGAAGATTAAAACATGTTTCAATTATTTTGTATTTTCTCACATTTAAAATTTGTTTCTCCATTTTTATTTTTTAAAATTTAGTTTTGTTGGACTTCCGTTTTCGGTTCCTCCGGCTCCACAACTACTCCTCTCCTTTGTCACCATTTCTCTGTTCCATCTCCTACGGACATAGAGTTTTAGAGCCTCCAGAATCTTCGTGAAAATTGATTAAACTTGGGCTAAATTATTTTTAGAATTGTGGCATTGGCCGACATCAAGGGTGCACACCGAAAGGCCTAAGGTCGGTATTAAGGGTGCACACCGTAGGGCCTAGGACCGACACCCAAGGATGCACACCAAGGATCTGGACAGGCCTTCCTCACCGTCTTGAGCTTTATAACTAACCAACTTGAGGGATCCTTGGACCTTGAAAGATAAAAATATCACTCCTCGAAGGATTAGAACAATTGTAATCCTAGTTAAAGTAGAATTGAGTAATAATTATCTTAATTAGAATAAGATTAGGATGAAGAGGGCTATTTTAAAAGGCTTACTCCCACCTCATTATTTACTTCATCAATTGTTCTTTAGGCCTTAAGCCTTATATTCGTTAAGCATTATAATAAAGGTGTCGGACATCTGCCCGACTTTCCTCCAAATCTCTTTCTTTTGGTGTTAATCCGTTTTTGCGTGGATCTAGGCTTTCTCGCCTAGATCGTCAGGCTCACTTAGGCTCTACACACGCTCGAAGGCGCTTAAGGCCGCACGTCCGACTAGTCGAGACTCTAAGGACTGGACAAGTGCCTCCAAAAGTGCTTTTGGACCCCAAAAATTTATTATTCGGGTTAAAATATTTTACAAGTCAATACTTTTTTATTATATATAAAGATATTTATATTTCTAAAATAAATGTCAATATTTAAATTTAAATGAAATAAAACAACATAAATATTATGACGATTCGACCAATTAGTAAATTTCATTTTACAAGTCAATTTTAAATTCTACCATCTAAACTATATATTAAGTTGGTGCTGGGGACTAGGGAATTTGGGATATGGCAATTGACAAGGGGGAATTCATTCACGCCATCTGTTCCTTCAAATTTTATGTAGTGTTATTTTTTTTTGAAAGGTAAATGTATGATTAAAAGAAGTTTTCATACAAAGTAGCACAACTATGGGCCTCGTTAAAAAACCTCCCTAGACCTAGATGGAGGAAAAAGAGTGCACCATAGCTGGCCTTATACAGAGGTTCCGAACCCAAAACAAAATCGTAAAAGAGCCCCACCAACATCCGAGGATCACAATATCGAAAACAAAAAAGAAAGAAGCAACGCCACTGCCGATCAACTCATGACTAGACTCCACCTCTTCATCCAGACCCCCGAAATAAATCCTCGATCCTGGTGCATCAGCAATACCGGGCTCGCCAAAAAAGCTGGAAGGTCACCTATCAGCAGATCTTCACCTGCAGGCCTGAAAAGCACATACTAACGAGCAACACAGTAATCAGATCCGACAAATAAGGAAAACGAATCACAGCCCGACGGCGCTACATGCCCTAAACTATAAAAAAAGGAATCAATGTCAATTACCCGATCCCCTGTTTTGCTAACTTATCCGCCTCGATGTTACATACTCTGGGAACCCAACGAAAACTCATACCTATAGTCCTAGATAGAGCCACCAATTCCGACACCCTCCTACGAATAGGTACGGGTGGGACTGCTTTCCCGAGGCACCACTCCATTACCAGAGAACAATCTGATTCCACAATAAGTCTGGAATTCAAAGCCCATTCAGAGTCCAGGAATATCCTCACGCCTCTCGCCAAGGCTTCAAACTCTAGAAGAGCAGGGGGGCAATATTGGTGGTTTCCGAAAAGGTGAGAAGGACCTCACCTTTGTTATCCCTAACCAAACCACCAATTCCCCCCAACGCAACTGATAAGACAGCCGCGTCAGTATTCAGTTTTACGAAGCCAAGCGGAGGAAGGCACCAACGGGCAGGTGGATCCGGAGGTAAAACACTAGACGAAAAGGATCCTGCCAGAGAAAAATCTAGAATCAGGTCATCCAAAGACAACCGGCACTCCTGATTCCTGGCCTTAAACCACGACGCTAACCTGAACTTGATTAAAAACTCTAGCTGTAGCCAATCAACCACCTTATTATTGAACACTATGTCATTTCGGAATAGCCAAATTGACCAGATTACCGCAAAGGGAACTAGGTTTAACCAGGCTCCTTGGCGTCCATCCCCCAAACCGTACCAAGCCTCAAAAAAACAGGTAATGTCCTCTGGGAGTACCGCCGTAATACCGGCCAGTCTACAGAAACCCATCCACAGACTCCATACTCCCGCACACGAGAAGAAGAGGTGAGAACAAGATTCAGGGAGTGACTTGCATAGAGGGCAAAGCAAGGTATCCAGGTTCCTTACGCCCCGCTTAGCGAGTTCGACTTTCACGGGAATACGACTCCGAATGAGTCTCCAAACGAACACCTCTACTTTTGGGGGGGCGAAACCTAACCAGACTTGCTTCATCCAAATAGGGTTAGGGGAGGCACAAGGGGCGAGAATAGATCTAAATGATTTGATGGAAAAAGAGCCATCGCTGGAACCTCCCCAACAAACCCAATCCCTATCGGCCTGGGAACTTTTGAAAAACCTAAGGCAGTCTAAAAACCGATTCCAATAAGGTAATTCCCAATCGAGACATGGACGACGGAGTGGGATAGACCATAGCCATTTAGTACCATCCATAGTTCCATAATCCGAGATGAAACCGGATTTCCGAATCGAAAGAGCGAAAATGCGAGGAAAGCTTTCTTTAAGGGAGAAGTCCCCAAGCCAATGGTCCGACCAGAAGGCAATCGACCTACCGTCACCCACTTGAAGCGAGAGATTCTGTCTTATAACTGTGCTTGTTGGGTCATTCCCCAGGGAGGATTTCGAGATCCCCGACCAGACCCAAGAGGCTTGCCTGGGCTTAGGAGTAGACGGAAGGAGGGGATTGGAGGGATTTGGGATTTTGGCATTGACCACACGCCTCCACAAGTTATCCGGTTCATTCCCGAACCTGATTAACCATTTACACATAAGGCCTCTGTTTAGTAGCTCTAGGTTTATGACGCCCAAGCCACCCGCCATACGGGGCATACAGATCTGATCCCACCTCACCCAGTGGATGCAGGACTTATCCTTGCTCCCTCCCCAAAGAAACCGAGCCATAAGATTATTCAAACGATTACCCACCTGCGTCGGCATCCGGAACAAAGAAAGGAAGTATGTGGGAAGACTGCTTAAGACCGACTTTAGCATGGTCAGTCGACCGCCAAACGAGAGAGATTTAGATTTCCAACTACCTAGCTTTGTTGAGAAATTAGCGAAAATAGGGTCCCAGAGCGACGCATTGTTCCTCCTGGATCCCAGAGGTAGACCCAAGTAGTTCGTCGGAAGATTATCAAAGGAGCACCCTATATCCCTAGCCCACTTTTTGACCAGATCCTCCTCTACATTGATCCCAAAAACTCTACTTTTCTTCAGATTGAGTTTCAGACCCGAGGCAAGTTCGAAGATGAGTAGAACTCTTTTAACATTGCGGATTTGGCTCTCATTCCCCTCACAGAAAATCAGTAGATCATCTGCGAATTGTAAGTGCGTAACCTCCAAGGGAGGGTAAGCTTTACCAATCTTACATCCTGTAAAGAGTTCTAGCCTAACCGCTTTCCTGAATAGTAGGTTCAACGCTTCCCCCACTATATTGAAAAGCAGAGGAGAGAGGGAGCAACCTTGCCTTAAGCCCCGAGAGATACTAAAAGCTTCTGTAGGGGAGCCATTCACCAAGACGGAAATCGTGGCAGAAGAGATGCACCTGACAATCCAATTACACCACCTCTCGCCAAAATTACACTCCCTCAAAACACGGGTCAAGAAACCCCAGCTGACCGTGTCGTAGGCCTTCTGGAAATCAATTTTGAAGGCGATGCCCGGTATTCCAGATTTTGACATCGAATCAATAACCTCATTGGCAATTAGGGAGCAATCCAGAATTTGACGGCCAGGGATGAAAGCAAATTGCTGTTCACCAATGATGGAGCTCATGACCGAGCTTAATCGTTTAGCTAGGACCTTGGAAAAAAGCTTATACATCCCCCCAACGAGACTAATAGGTCGGAATTCATCAAGAGAAGAAGGATTTCGAACTTTTGGAATCAGGGTGATGAAAGAGTGGTTGATTCCTGCCTCCCACTCACGACCACAGTAGAAGTCATCGAAAAAGCGCATAATGTCCCCCTTTAGGATATCCCAGAATTTTTTGACGAATCCCAGGTTGAAACCATCAGGCCCGGGGGCACGATTGCTGTCCGAAGAGACTAGTACTGCCCACACTTCCTCCTCACTAAACCTATCTTGAAACGCAAAGGATTGGTCATCCCTTAACTTGGTGAAGCCCAGATTAAGATCTTCAACCTCAAGCGCCGTCTGGGTATTATAGGAGTTGAAGAAATGATCTCTCACCATCAGCTTAATCAAAGAGGGGTTACATATATCCGCCCCATCTTTTCTTAGGAGCTTTATTTGGTTCACCCTCCTTCTTTCTGTGGCTGATAGATGGAAAAACCGAGTATTGCGATCGCCCTCCGTGAACCAACGGAGGCGGGACTTCTGAAGCCATTCGCTTTCCTCCTTACGATAGGCCGCCCACAGCTGATATCTCAAATTCTTCAGGGTATCATAGGAACCAGGGATGCTCAGACCTAATTTTAGTTGAGATTCTATCGATTCAATCTCCTTCTCGATATCTACCGCGCAATTCCCCAATTTTCTAGATAAATCTACAGACCAAGCCTTTACTGCCTCCTTCGTGCCTTTCAGAATATCCCCTATTCCTATTGTTCTCTTGATTTTTTATTGTTTTATAATAATCATAACCATATTAATTTTGAAATATTTTATTTTATTTACGTTTAAGTATTTATAATATTTACATTGTAACCCCCTCGTCCCGGTCTGGCCGGATGACCGGTCCGAGTGGGCCACACGGGGAAAACCGAAGCGAAACCCAAAGGGTTCCTCCTCGGTTAGCAACCCTAAAATTTTTTTCATTTTAAACTTGTCATTTCCGAACCCCAAAACACAATCAAACGACCAAATTTCAATCTTGACTAAAGGCACATTAGATCCTATGTGTTTTTCTCTTTAAAAAGGCCAACAATTCAAAACAGTGCAATTTTAAGCAGAAGTTTCGAAACCTTTACCAAGGGTTTCGAAACTTTTGCTGGCAGAAACCCCTGGAACCAATTTCTCACCCAAAGTTTCGAAACCTTAGGGAAGGTTTCGAAACTTTGGTTGGCAGAATGCCCTGGAACCAAAATCCTCTGCAAAGGTTTCGAAACCTTACCCATGGTTTCGAAACCTTAGTGCAGGGGATCACTTTCTGCTCAACCTAAGGACTACCTAACCATGAAAAACACCAAGATTCATGCATAGACATACATAAGAGCTTACGAAGGACCAAAGGCATGTATTAACACTCACAAGACTCGCACATACATTCATTTAAGCAATCATACATGAGCCATACATGGCAATTAACATGAATCAAGGCATACATACTTAACATTCATACAAAGAGCAATTCATGCATATATGGACATACAAGCATTTAGGATTTCATGCCTTAGCAACTAAAACACGTAGACATTCATGGCATGTAACAACAACAATACTTAGAGATCAAACAAGGCATCCAAGAATCAAACCAATATCAACATACATCAAAACCTATCCCATTGCTTAACTATTACATCAATTTACTCAAAACGCATACATTGAGCTCACCAAAAGCAACACTTGGAGACCTTTCCTTGCCCTTGCCACCCACAAGCTAATTATCTGCATTGTCGAACAAAAGAGAGCGTAAGCATAAAAGCTTAGTGAGGGTAAGCTCATAAAACAAACCTTCGACAATGCAGGGTCCAAGCACGAGCCACAACCGAGATAAAATGCATGATCTTACCTCTGATCCACACGAACCATAATTAGATGATGCATGAGCATGTATTCAATATCATGTCATGCTCAACATGTTTAAATCCACAACGTATGAAATCATATATATTAAACCATGTTAGCAACACATCCCAAATCACATTGTCTCACAATTAACCACATATGGGCAACATAAACTACAATCTGTATTGGCACCTAGCTATGACTCGAATACGCGGATAACCGTTGGAACTCACATCCAACAACTCAACCATTACCTGACGGTGGGATTACACTCATCACCGTTCACGCGGAGGGGATTCCACTCATCCTCACGCCTCATTTCACGCGGAGGGGATTCCACTCATCCTCACGCCCCGTCGATGGGATTCCACTCATCACCGACTATTATAAATACAATTTCCGGGCGAACCCGTACTCCTCCTTGGTGACTCAACGCCACCAAGGCCACGCGCGACTTTTGACTCATGTGTACACACTAACATCCTAATGATCGATCATTTGTACCCAAGCATACTAGTGCCAATACTACACATTTCATTAATCATTCATAATATCAATTCATAACACTTCCGTGCTTAGCACGTACTCACCATGACTTACCGTCATGTACAAACCACATTTCCATGTCTAGCATGTTCTCACCATGATCCTCGGATCATGAAACCACCTCATAATATCATTACACATGTCAACACTACATGCATCTCAACAACACAATTATCACATCATATTTCATACCTATGCATATCTCTGTCACATTTATCATCAACATGCATGTAACAATGCATTAAGCTATACCTCCACATACATGTATAACAACATAAGCATAATCACCATAAGCATGATTAAACATGAGGCATAATTCAACACTTTAAAGATCAACCAAGGTCTCTAACTAAAGTTTGGGATTAGGCTACCACCCTAATCCCAACTCTAGGTGGGTCTACCAATCCCAACCTAGTTCACATGCTTGAACCAACACTTGAAAACCATTTAAAAATATCTAACCACTCACCTAAGCTTCCAAGCTCCAAGCCAAGCAAGCAACCGTTCTTCAAATTCTTGGATTCTCTTCCAACGCTTCACCGATGCCCAAACTCGGTTCTAATCAATCCCAAACACAAATAAAACATCCACAATCAATATATTGTCATCGAAACTAACCCGGAACACAATTCAAACATTAAGCTCAACATGTCAAGCCAAGAACCCTCTCAAACTCCCCATTTTCGTGCAGCCACCAAACTCAGCAAATAACTCCCGAATCCAATATCCAACTTGCCATCTAATATACTCAAAACAACCCTCAAACATCATCTAAACATCAGCCCTCAAGATTCCACCCAAAACAGCCCCAAAAGACACTTTAAAACCTCCCAAAAACCCTCTTAAAGCCAAATTCCGAAAATTGTTTAAAATCGTTTGAAATTCACATATGTGACATCATTTGACTCCTATATACCATAACTAACCATAATAAATCAAAATATTAGGTTTAGCTACACAAAGGCACCTCTTTTAATCAAATATTCAAAAACCTCTATTTCCTTAAATCTTCATGAAAACGAAAATAAAATGTACTTTTGAGAAGAGGGAGGTGAGGGGAGTTCAAAATTACCTTCACCTTTCAATTCGGAGTTGAAATGGAGGAGCTTTGGAAATGGAATAGTGAATGTGGAAGGGAGTTTGGTTTCCCGTTGGTAAGTTTTTGGAGAGGATGATGAATAGTAGAGAAGTGGGTGTTTATTTGACATGTGACTTATTTTAAGGCTCAAAAGACTACTTTGCCCTTAATGAAATGAACTAATCACAAGGGCTTAAAAATCCATGACTATTTGGGGGTTTAATTTTTAAAGCATAGTCTATCAATTTCATTAATTTGAAAACCAAACCCGAACCATTATTTAAATCATAAAACCGAACCCAATTTATATTAAAATATTATTTTCACCTAACCCCTAAACCCGGATGTTACATACATTTCATATTATTATTTCAATTTTATAAAATTTTAAAAGTAAAATTTTTACAAACATTTTTTTTAATTTCTCAGAATCATTGGTCTATTTAGATAAAAAAAATTTATAAAATTTATGATTTTTATTCCACATCAAAATCCAGCAACTCGTAATAATAAATCTATCAGAACCCGATCATGGATGGATATCACACTCTATACAGAATCTAGCATTTACACTATCTTCAATGTCTATACATCTATTTTGAAGTTTAACACTAACCACCATCTTGACACATTCTACCAAATCATCAACTATACGAGAGCTTCCTCTAAAAATTCGAAAGTTCCTCTCCTCCCAAATTGTATAAATGCAGGTAGACCATGCAATTCTAAGGATATGAGCAATGAAAGAACACCCCTTAAAATCATTCATTGTCCACTCCAACTCTTCTTCTCATTGTAGAATTCTTCTGCGCACTTGGCATTTCAGCAAAACAACAGTCCATACCGCAGTTGTAAAGGGGGACTCAAAGTATAAATGGTTCTTAGATTCCAGACCACCATCACAAAGTAAACAACAACCATTCAAAGTAATACTCATTCAATATATGCGGTCCCTTGTAGGGAGCCTATCCAGGATGGACATCCACACAATAATACCATGCTTCGGGGCATGAGATGGATACCACACCAATTTCTGCCAACTTACTTTCTCTTTTCTAGTTCTCAATCTATCATAAATCCATGCATTGCTCACCACTGACTAACTCGAAATTCCTGCAAATAGTGAATTGATTTCAAGGCGCTTTTTTAATATCTTTCTCATCGTCCAGCTAAAATAGGATTGATTCTCCAGAAGCCAGAAATAAATTCTCTTGAAAACATATTCCTAAATTCAAGCAATCTATAGTGAGCCCTGGCCTGCAAGGATGTTGCGCACAAGAAAGAAAAAACATGTCTTATTCCAGCAGTCTAGGTCTTTACAAACCTCCTTCCGATTTCAAAAAACAAATATCTCTCCATTTTACTCTAGCTCCATGCACTGCCACATCATTACCCTTCTAAAAAATTCCATGTAAATTTGCTCGATTCGACAAATGACAGCCTTGGGAAGCATCAGTTGCATACACCAATAATTTGTAATACTAAACAAAACTGATTGAATTAGTTGCAGCCTGCCTCCATAACTTAGATTCCGATTCGACCAGCAGTTTAACTTGGCACTTATCTTGTCAAGCAAAAATTGACAACCTTTCTCCTTTAACTTCTTTTTCACTAAAGGCACTCACAAGTATCTCACACACAGGTTTCCCACTTTAAAGCCAGTAGCAGTTCGAATACTCTCTAAATTCTCAGCACCAATACTACTAGCAAAAAACTCAGTCTTGGCTACATTAAGCTTCAAGCATGAGATATCATAAAATAGGTCCAAAATGCTAACCACACCCAAGATGAAATCTAAATTTTCTTGGCTAAAAATTAAAAGATCATCAGCGAAACACAAATGGGTTAAAGTAACCTTTTTGCACTTTGGATGAAACTGAAAAATTCTCTGAGTTGCTCCAAGGTTCAATAAAGATGAAAGAACATTCATTATCATCACAAAAAAATACGGGGAAAAAGAGTCTCTCTGTCTCACCCCTCTTCGACCTTTAAAAAACCCACTAAGCTTTTATTGAATGAAACCGAAGACCTAGAAGTTTCAGCCTTGCGAAGCTAAAAATAAGTTTTGTTAAGCTCTGCCAGTTCAGCTAATAAAAATTTTTCCCTTCAAGAAAGATTTTCCAACTGCTTCTGCTCAAATTTCTTATGTGCATATCTTACTTTTTCTTATATATATTATCAAAATAAGTTTTGTTAAGCTCCTTTAGCCGAGGTTTTAAACGTTTGAGCTTGACAAAAAGATTTTGCATCGGGTTTCTTTCCACAGAAGTTTCCTACGACTCTTGAACAAAATTCTTATAATGTGAGTGTTGTGTCCAAAAATTGAAAAACTTAAATGGTTTGGGATGATTAGCTGGAACCTCTTTAGCAAGCCAAACTAATGAAGGACAATGGTCTGACACTCTGGCTCCCTTTGAAGGATTTTTTTACCAAATTTACTTTTGAAGTAATAAAACAAAATATCCCATAAATTTTAATAGATTTGTGTTAACCTCATTTTTCTTTTGTTTTGTTTTTATAATATCATCATATGAAGAAGTAGAATGACCTGAATTTGATGTAGAAACAAGATAAAAAGATGGTTTTAAAATTTGTTAGAAAGTAGTAATTGTTTAGCTTTTGCAATGGAACTCAAAATACCAATCTTTATTAAAAGATGTACCCTGAAAAGTAAACCTATTATGAAAGTCCTATCACAAAACTCAACACACTATGTAATGTATGACTCTTGAAAATGCAAAGAAAACCTCCATTCATCTATGGCTCATTCACCTTTCCAGCAAGCACAACCCAATCTATTTAACTTGGTTTCATTCCAATCACCATCACCAATTCACATGCCTGTTCCATTCCGAGAGACGCCTCGTTACCATTGCCCATCTTTGGTTCACAAAAGGAAAAAAAGAAAGCAATCTCCTCACCTGTCATTCGCATACGCCGGTAATTTTCATATTCTTCTACCTGAGGGCAACCTGGTCTCCATTATTGGATGTTCAACGTTCAACACTTCCGGTCTCTTTCACAACAACTGTTATTTCTCGTTCGCGGAGTTTAGTCTTCTCAATCTCAGATCGAGCTCTTTCATTACTTCGGTTTCTTGCTTTTTCCTTTGCTTCGATATTGTGTTTGTCGTCATGAATCCCATCGTCTCAAATGCAACCTGCAGAGATGTAAAGGAAGGTTTAATTTGGTTGCTTGTGAAGGAAGAATGATACAGATTAACATACACCAAGACCATACCCCTAAAACAACGAGACCGAGAAGTGAAAATACAGACAACCACGAGAAAGAAATCTAACATGATCAATTCGGATTAGGATCCGGGTTGTTACTTTTCAATGAACTCATCATTTCCATTCAATTTCAAACATGGAAGATACACTTATAATTGTAAAGCAATGGAGGGGAGCCGGACTCGTTCAATTTCATATACGATGTCATAGAACTAGGTTTCCATACCATGCTTAAAATCCATATACATGTTCCTTGAAATGCCATGATCTCCTCTCGGGTTTATGTCAAGAACTAGGTTTGCTATTCATCATTTCATTTCTCCGAACAGAATGACAACCATTTTAAAATGCTAAGGAAAAAAATAATGGAGGAACAAACAATGACTTATCTTACCGTCAATAACTCGTCAGGATCAAAAAGGTGATGCGTAGTTCTCTGTAATATATTAATAATGTCACCAACCTGATGCGTTAGAAGCAATTCGTGTTCATTCATCTGCAAAAGCAGATCAAAAGTTAACTTAGCTCCCACGGTATTGTTTTGACAACTGGGGCACTCTAGGCATAAAAATTGAAGAAAATTATCAACTTGTTATGGAATGCAAAAGACCAAATGAAAAAGACATTGGCACCTTAAATATAGCCAAAGCTACATGAAAAAGAACCTTTGCTCCCTCGTAGAAAAGGACATCCCATACCCGCAGAGTTGTCTGGACAAATAGAAAGCAACTTCAAAAAAAACCGACACCGTCTGCAAAGAGGACATAAGATATAACAAAAGGGATATGGTAATGGAAAATGGTTCGGACCTCTGAAGGCAAGCTTTTAGAAAAGAGGCACAGGAACCACTCAGTAGCAACAAGCGAGACATTGAACCCCAATGCTTCCAAATGAGCAGCAATCCTGCATTGTTTTATTCCATTTTTTAATAAGATTAGTGTCGTCTAACCATCGAACTAAAACAGATTAATTTAACCAAAACTATGTTAATAAATAGACCAGTTTAATCCTCACAGAATACCTTGGGCATTTCTTAGCAAGCAAATCCTTGAAAACCCTTTGCTCAACATGGCATCCAGATAAGTTATTTGTATAGCAGTCATTAACTAAAACGTTTTCAAGGAGGACAGCAAGCATCCAAAATGCATCTTCCTCTGTTTTCATGACAAGCAATAATAACGCAGCGACATAATTTAAGCCCTGCACCAAGAACAAGTTATCTTAAAATGAAATCATAAAATGTAGAATTAATATGTATTAACAGTTAAAGTTGGAAATAGTAGGTACCGATTGGAAGTAGTAGTTGAAATGATAGGTTTTATTAATATTCCACATCAAATTTGGTATTAATATAACAAGAGTGATCAAAGAAACGAATGGAACAATGAAGTTTGATTAGGGTCTAAACTTAAGTCACTGTAAACAACGAGACGGGTAAGGACATGGACAAAATGACTGAAATCGAAGTTTTACTTTCCTCGTCGTTGGATCAATCCTTATAGACCAAAAAAAGCAGAATTTATATATCAATATTAAAAGAAAACTTTGACATTTATTAAGTTTGCATGATCTTTGGACCCAAAAAAAAGCTTGCACCATGCTTGGCTAAACCAAGCATGAGCCATGCTTGCTAAAAACAAGCTTGCACCATGAAACCAGTCTAGCTTGTTTCTCATTGTTGAGACCATAAAAGACTATTGTCGGTTTTTTATGCCCATGAGAGTTAGATGCAATCAAATTCTGTAAGACAGGCATAAAATTGATGAACTCACCTGACAGTAGCCTACATAAGAATCACGGAAAGAATACGCCACAAGCACACGCCGTAGAGCTGCATGGCCCTCTACTGTGTCCAACCATGGGTGACCAGGGAAGGTTCGTGGAAGGTCCTGCAAGAATACATATAATAAAAAAAAACTCAACCAAGTAGCCTAATTTAAAAGAAATGAGACACCATAATAATTCAATATACAGAAACTTAAATTTTAATAAATCAATTACATCACAATTTTAGTTGTATATTACATTACATGTATACATCTTCATTCATAAAACTTATTATTACTTTACATGTAATTACTGCTGAAAAAACAAGGAAAACTGAAATTGCTAAGAAACCTATAAGACGTTCAAATTTGATTGGAATACATTCTGATCCTGCATTTTCAACAACATATGTTTTCAAATTTGAAGAACTTACATGATCAATCTGTCGAGTTGCAGGCGTGTCCATACCTTCAACGGCCTTCAACAAATCATGGTAATAGCTTTCAGGCACCGTAGACTTCTTCTTGGCGGCACCGGAAAGCGAAAACCAAACCTTAGGCCTGAGGACAGGGGGAATACCTTTCCTAATAAGTTTCTTCAATGTAATGGCATTAACAAAACGTGAGAATTTGAGTGAAGATTTCAATCCAATTCCTTCAGATAGGGAAGAAACCTGCGGCTTCAAATACCAATTGGCCCCTTTGCTTGCTTCGAGTGCCCACCAGACACGCCCTTGTTGCCTCACCTTTTCTCTGACCTCATTCAACACATTCACATCATCCACATTGCCTTCCACCGTGAACCCGTAAAGGTCTTGGAATTTCACTACTATATTTGCTCTCCTCGCATGGATGCTCTGCCTTAACATGGGAAATTGCGATTGCCATTCCAACGCAATCTCCCTTTTGCTTTGGCCACCATACATTTTGGATGATGGATCGAGAGAAAAGAACAACAGGGTCGTAAGGGTCGTGTCAGAAATGGGACAAAACTACAAACAACCGTGAAAAATGCGAAATTTATTCGAGCTTTTGCAAGCTCAGAAATTTCAACTCTTTAAAATGGGTTTTTATTTAAACAAGAGATGGGATCTAGCAGGGGGGAATTCTCTCACACATTTGGATGGCTATCAAACTTTTCCATTCATATAACCGATAACTAAATGGAAATCATTCTTTTTTTTTTCTTTCCAAAACCAGAAAGCTGAAAGCATAGCACAGCGCAGACAAGAATGTTTTTTTGCTCCGCTATAAGCGGGGGAGTAAGAAAATGAACCAACATTTTCTAAAAAAGGGATTTTTTTGAATTATTTGTTTGGATGACTCGAAAATTAACAAAGAAAACAAAACATGATACGATAGAAACCGAATTATACAACTCACTCTTGTTATGTCTAATTTATTGTTAATTGTTTTGTAATACAATCTTTAATTTTTACTTTTGTTGTTTTATTATTTTTATTGTTTCCGAAAATTAAGAAAGGTGAACCTAGCAATTGAATTCAGTAAAAATTATGATATGTTTATCTTAGGAGATCCGTGTTCGAACAATTTTGTTTATAATGCGTATATGCGTTATCATTGTATAACAATAATCAGTTAGTACAGTAGAATGAGACACTAGATTTCTTAAATAAAATTCGTCTGCCCCTTTTCGGTGCCCCTACATATGCCCCAACACTAAAAAAACACTATAAAATTAAATTTTAAGCCCTAACCCTAAATTCTAAATTCTAAATTCTAAACCCTATACCATATACCTTAAAAATACACCATACCCTAAATTCCATAAACACTAACCACAACCCCTAACCTAAAACCCTAAACCTTAAACCCTAAAGTTAATTTTGAGCATAAGGGCATATATAGGGGCACCGAAAAGGGGTAGAGTATTTCCATCCCCTTAAGCAAGGTTAGAGCTTTGAATCTTGATGCACAATATGAAAAAAAAAATAGATTGTGAGAATCTCCTTATAATAACCTCTGCAAAATCGAATATGAATTAGTCGGTTAGTGGGTCGGAAATCTATGGTTAAAAATAATTCTATGCTGTTAGTTTTCTTTGATAAAAAAATAATATTAATTTTTGTCTAACAAATTATTCATTAAAAATATATTGGCCATGTTTGGTAAAGAGAAGTTTGAGCAAAAATTAGAATTTTGAGGCATAATTAGAAGTTTGATCAGTCAAATCCGCTAATATGGTTGTTTGGTAAATAGTGGATTGAAAGAGCGGATTGGGGTGAAACCGCTAATTTTAAAAAAAAAACTCATAATATGAGCTTTTTGAGATTAGAGGTTTGATATTAGAGTTGTAAAGACTCTTTTACCCTTACCAGTTACCAAAAATCTCAAAATAACCTAAATTAAATATTTGATCACCTTATTTATAAGTTAATCCTATTTATTTTTTTCTTTTTATTATCTCATAATTATATGTGTATTTAAATTTATTTATTAATTAAATTATATTAAAATAATTATATAAATAATAAATTAATATATAAATCATTTGAATATGTTTAGAAAAATTATATTAAAAATAATTTTATAGATCTAATTAATAATAATCAGTTAATTTTATCAAACACTTTTATACAATTAGCTAATACAATCCGCTAGTCAAATCAGTTAATGCAATCAGTTATCAGCTAATGCAATTCGCTATCAGCTATCTGCTAACTGACAAATAGAACCATTATGATATTTATTTTGAGAAACAAATAAATTCTGAAAAATGAATAGTAATATGAATATAGCTACATAATATGAATGTGATCATCTAAGATTATTATAATCACTTAAATTTATGTGTACGATACTTGTGAAATCGAGAATTAGGCACCCAAAACAGAGAAGAACATATTTTTGGTCTAACAAAAGGTCATTTTTATTGATTTTATTTTTAAAATCTACAAATCTAATTTAAAAGCCAAAGAAAGAAAGAAAGAAACAACCAACAAAAGAACTAAGTTGAAAATGCAACCATGAGAGCTTCTACAAAAAGCTTGGAAGGGAGAAAACAATCAGTATCCGCAGCAGCAGCAGTTATTTTCCGATGAATATCGCGGACGAGATTCTCTTGTTATCGACAATCTTGTAAGTATCGTCGAAATCATCTTCGTCTTCGGGCACATCGAGGCATGTTCGTTGGACGTCGTCGGGATTTGCATGGTGACAACCTTGGCCATTGCCGGAGTCGAGCAGGAATGAGCCGAGGATGAGTGTTACGAAGATGAAAACAACCATTCTTCTTGTTACGGCCATTGGCTTTTCTGATTGTGAATCCAAAGTGTTTTGTGCAGTGGAATTGAGTTTATGGAGGAGAGTATTAATATATAGATTTTATGTGGGCTTGAGCGGTACAACTGAGTTGAGCTGGTCATAAGGTAGACTAGACTTGCCAATTTTATGTTTTGATTTTCAGTACATATTTTTCCGAAAAAGGAGCCAATATTAACAAATCTCTTTTCTTTTTTAATTTCTTACCAAATAATAATGATAGGGTAAATAACATCATTGTCACTAAATTATTTACGCTTTTCTGTGTTGGTGACCAAATTATTAATTTTGGCAAAATTATCACTAACGTTGTATTTTTTCTTTCTATTTTGGCCACTCGTTGTTAAATAGCTCACAAAAAAATAGTTTGGTAACCAAAACAGGAAAGAATCAATAGATAGGTGAACAAAATATGAAAAAAAAAGGTAACATTAGTGACCAAAATAGGAAATAAAACGTAATCTTAGTGACGGTTTTGCCCAAAATAATAGTTTAGTGATCAAAATAGGAAAGCAAAAATAGTTTAAAGACCAATAGTGTTGTTTACCCTTAATTTAATTCCACTTTCGTTACGTCTGAACTTTGAAGCAAATCAATTGAACTTCAAATATTATGTTTAATATTAGAACAAAAATGTTTAACTAAAAATGCGATTAATTAAATCTCGTATTAATTTCACTGACGTTTCTGTCTTGCAAAACAGTTTTAATTTATTTTCCAAGATGATTAGTTTCATCCCTCTCATGCATGTATCAAACTCTTGGCCAACGTCAATCTTTATATGGATCAACAGAACGTAAAGAATTAGTCATTTAATTTGCTCCTAAAAAATGAGTTTGAAAAATGTCTGATTCTTTTAGAAAAAAATTCAAATGGGGTGTGTCCTTAGATGTATTCAAGAGTCTGAGTTATTAGCCTAAACTTAAAGGTCCATCTGAAACATATTACATGAACTGCTGATAAGGAAATAGAAAATAACGTGAAAAAATTAATTCGATAATCAAAATATAAAAACGAAAATAATTTAGTGGCTAATGGCATTTTTTTCTCTCTATCAACTCGTACTATTTCGGAATGCATAAGGTACATATCATGTAGGTCTCGATTGAGGTTCCGAATTTGAACAAAGATCAACAAAAATGACGGTTTCAATCATCATGAGAGGTTTTCGAAGAACTCTGCAAAGAATGTGGTGAAGTAACCTGCTCAGGCGGATCATCGGAATTCTTAGTCTCCAAGTTCAGGTGTTTCTTGCTGGCAGGGTCGGTGTTCCGTGCTAAATCAGACAACTTCGATGGCAGAGGAGCCTCAGACAAATGGGCTGTTGGTGACATTCTTTGATATGTTAAGAGAGACGTATCAAGGCTTAGACCATAACTGTAAGGATATCCGACGTATGGGTGATCGAATCTGCAAGTTGGCCCGTATTTGCAGAGACCATACATAGTATAGCTACAACATACGGCTTGCCCCTACATATAGAAGGAGAAATAATCAACGTGGTTAAATACCAGACCATGTAAAAATACAGTAAACTTACAGGTCTTAAAGGAAGCCCAAGTGGGCCAATACTGTGTACTCCTGAATCAGCAACCCTTTCCTTTGGATGATGGTACTTGCAATCGGATCCGTATTTGCAAGTGCCCGTGTTCATATAATACCGACATTCGGGTTGATCAGGTCTTTCAGGAAAACTTGAAGCAGATGTAGATGACAAAAGCGTTTGTCCGCTAGAACCTGACTCAGCAAGGTTCATGGAGTTGTAACCAAAATTGGATCTAATAGTACCAGCAGAAGATACAGGGCTCATATTTCCCTAATCAGAGATAAAATAGAAATAAAAGCAAAATGAGAAGGAATTCCAATGGACAAGAGTCATCTATGTAACAAAATTTTCATCAAAGGAATTAAAGGCGTATAGGTTATGTCCACGAAAGAACGCATGAATGACAGTAAAACGAATAGTAGTAACGCATTTAAGACACGGTTAAGTTTGTTTTAAACAAACACCACGAAGCAACAAAGTTAATCAATTTTAGCATACCGGATGAGCAAACCGAACATGAACAAAGGATGCCCTTTCAGACATCCTCAGCAAGCAGTCAGACAACAATTGGACAAAGCTGGAACAGATTGATGCTCTGCTCTGCAAATTTTCACATGGGGAAGGGTTGGAAACTTCTGAGTTCTGACCAAGGCATTCCAACCGTACCAACAACCAGAATATTACTCATGATAAGAAATGCCTTCCACATGTTGGGAGAAGCACAATGGTGGTTTTATGAACTAGAACGGGAAGAATCGAATATGACATGGAAGTTCTGGCGATTCCATCAAACTTTGTCTTAACTTGGGAATGCATTATTCACTTCAAAACCGCGTCCCCTGAATTCAAGCTTTTTTTTTCTCCGGGAAGGGAGAAATGCTAACAAATTTAACTGGGATTCTGATTTGGTCTCAATTTGGTCCATTTATGAAAAATGGAGTCAAGCCAGGTAATTTTAACATAACATCTCAATGACAGCACCTCCACTGAGTTGTAATCAGTCAAACCATTCAGGCATTCAGAACCAATAAAAATGCTAAAAGTGTAACATAACTGATAATAATGCACACCGTGATTCTTTATACCAGATACGATGAAAATGCACATCACGAGTCTTTCCAAACAAACATGCAGAAAACCCTTGGGACAAACCGGGTCTTAGTTGCATATGGTAAAAGAAAGTTCATGAACAACCTTTTATAATCAAGACCACATCACATTATTCCCAGAACCCGTGACTCAAAACACAACATTCGATTTAGCAATCTAAAGGCACACCAAATCTAAAAACAATGTTTATGCTTTCAGAGAAAAACATGGGGCTTGCTCTGGAAAACGAAATCTTTAATTTCACAAATTTAAAAATCAATATACTCTGGATTTTACACGCTCTCTTAAAGAAACACCCTGGAAGGACTGGACCTAGTGAAGATTAGATTTTGGAGCAAGAAATTCAGATAGAAATTACTCAACATAAGAAGAATTCACTTACCATGTAGGTGCTCCAACCATGAGCCGGAACTGCATTTTGAGGAGAAACAACGGGCATGTAGCTTTGGGGTCGTAAGCGCGGGCCAGAGATATAAGGTGGTCTAGGTAACGACCACGCGGATAAGCCACCAGCATATGGCACACCTGAAGGTGGCAAAATCGATGGTCCCACAGGCCCATTTGCAGGTAAGCCAGCCCCAGGTGATGCAGGCTGGGGATGATGGAACTTGCATGCAACTCCAAACTTGCATGATCCAGTCCGCATGTAATACGGGCATGATTTTTCTTCCTGATAAATACAGACATAGCATGAGACAATAGATGGTTAAAAGCACAATCAAAAAAGAAAAGAAGATAGCACCTGACGCATAGGGAGTCCAAGAATGTTAAATGTAACAGGTCCAGCCCCATTCCTGTCCTTCGGATGGTGATATTTACATATGGATCCATAATTGCAAGTTCCTGTCTTCAGAAAGTACTGCAAAAGGAGGTTTGAAAAAAGAAATTATAAAAAAGAACCTTTCCACTTAAAATAATTTCATATTATAAACAAAAAGAGAGGCAGAATTGGCATGATGTCAAACACCTGGCACTAGATCAACCATACCTACAATGATCCTGAGCTATATCCAAAACGAAAAAGTTGTGCATCACCGGGTTAAAAAGGAATATTAGCACAATGGTGAGATTAAGAAAACAATCTCTGCTGTCTGATGGTGAAACAGAATAATAAACATTAAGTACACCATCAATAATAAACGCAACAGCTAAACTATGGCTGGCATAACCAGAAAACTCCATTTCGCTGCATATCGCGTTAACATTATTGCACATGTAGTTAGACCATATCTGCTATACATATTTCATAGCCCAAGTGAACAATTAACATGCAATGATCAGTTTCCAAAAATATATTTCAAATGAAATAACATCTATCCCCATAACCGAGCCACATTAATTGCCTTTCCTTCTCTAAGCAAAAGTTATCCCAGCAGAAAATGGCAAACACAGACATTTCCAGAGAAAGAAAAGGAGCAATATACAGACTATAGGAAACCACTGATCATAAATAAGAAAGTATATATACCCCACAGTCTGGTTGTCCAATTCTTTCTGGGTGTTCTTCTCTATATTGGCCACCCTGCACCAAATAACAACATAATGGGGCTACATCAGCGGAGCTGCTTTATAATATGTATATGTATATGTATATGTATATGTATATATTTAAAAAAATCACCATCATCATCATTATTATTAGGCAGCAGTGGAACTAAAAAACACTTGTTAGGAAACTGCTAAGTGTCTTTATACTATATTAAAAATAAAACCAACTATATATCTTAAAAGAACAAATCTGAATCCACTGGTTTTTATTCTTTTTTTTGATAAAATAAAAAAAGAAACTTTAGGGGTTAAATGAAAAGCAGATGATTGATTACCTGGGCATCATGAACCGGATGATTGAAACGACAGTTACCTCCATAACCACATGATCCGGTCCTTAAATAATAAGAGCAATCCGGTTCACCAGGACGATCAGGGTACGAGGCTGATTTAGACACACCCACAACCTCATTGTTATCATTAATTTCTAATCGCAAAATTGCTTCTGAAAATCCCCAAAGTGGCCAAAATCAGAATCTCCGATATAATTTGAATGCACCGAATTCGATATTTAAAAGTTGAAGTAACAAACTTTAAACCAAATTTATTGCTACTATAATTTACAACAAAAGAAAGAGAGAGAGAAAAAAAGTTGGTCCGATTAAAAAAAATCATACTTTACAATTTAAATTAAAACATAAAAGTTTGCTTTTTTGCCCATTTACTGAACAGAAATTTATGATTTTTCACAAAAATTAAAACTACGATCACAATAGAAAATGACCAGAACCTTGAAAAATGAAGACAAAAGATAAAGTAGCATCAGATCTTTGTATAATTTGAAGCAACAAAGAGGATACGAAGAATTGGTGTTACCTTCATTGTTGTCAGCAGATTGATTCGACACCGCATTGTTCTGAACTTGCCGATTATCAGGCATCGGTGATGGCAACACGGAAATTTGTAAAAACCGTTTCTTACTTGTTTATCAAAACAGACAAAAACCAGAAAAGAAAAGAAAAACTGAACTTCAGGGAATGAATCAAAGCAAATGCTATCTGATTTCAAAAAAAAAGGAAAAAAAAACTTGGATTCAAAATAAAATGATGATCAAGAGAGTGGAATAAGAGAGAATTTTTTTTGGGTAAATTACATAAATCGTCAACAAACTTTTAGAGCACTTCTAATTTGATCACCAAACTTTTAAAAGTTTCATTAGAACCACCTAATTTTTATTTCGTTTTTATTTTAATCCTTCCGTTAGAAAATGCATGGCCCGGTAAAAATAATATCCTCAATAAAATAATGGGAAACTACATAAAAGTCACCGAACATTTAGGCCACTTTCATTTTGATCACCAAACTTTTAAAACTTTCATTAGAGTATACCCCTGATAATTGGTCATTGTCTCTTAGCCATATGGACAAGACGTCCTGGATTGTACCACCACGGCTCCTAATTATTTAATGTATGTCAATAAAAAAATAATTATTGGTGTAATTTCATTTTAACTTAAATTCTGACCCCAAAAACTTGTTTTTTTATATATTCTAGTCATAAATTGGATAATTCTATAAATCAAATTCTAAGCTCATCGACAAATTGGAAAGAAAAGCCTTTACTTTTTCCAGAATGCAACTTCTAAGCAATATATCTATATACCCTAACCTTTCATATTAGGCCTAATCCCTAAACAAACACTACTCATGGTTTAAACAAAAACATTTGTCCCCTGTAAATGCCCCCAACTGTTGCAAAAACTGGGAGTCCCATTGTATACAGCTCCTCAACAGAAGAACATTGAGCCGGCCACATTCTTTTTCAGCCGGGGGAGGTCTGGAACAAGGATACTTCCTACGTTTCCTGAAGATGTTTCCGAAAGTTCCTCAAACTTCACAAATTGGCCCACTTGATGTGCGGCGTGGTGAGCATAACAAATAGGAGCCACTGGATCCAAGATCATGAAACAATAATGAGAATGATTGATACAAACAAATGACTTGCTGAATGTGAAACTAGGGAGGGATATGGGGAAAGTACCAATTGAGGTAGCTGATGTGCTTCTTTGGTATCTGCATTAGTAGAAAAGTAAACGAATCAAAAACATCTCTACGACATTAGAGATGACGGATGCAGCAGCTTGACTGCTCGAGAACTTACACATAGGAAAGAGCGTGGATGAGATTCTGCAAGTCGTTAGAAGAGAAACCTATCTCATCTACCAACACATGGTAATGAGCTGGCCTTGATGTTCCCTGTTACACATGTATATTATTCAGAACAAGAAAAGATGCTGCTTTTTCATAATGTCACAGGATTGAAACACTTTTTTTTCCTTTTATAGTAACAGTAAAGCGTACAATTAACCCAGCATGAGCACACATGTAGAAATCATAGTTTATTGAATGCACAATTTTTGTGTCCACAACTGTCCCTGATGAGGAGAGAGAGAGAGAGTAAATCAACAAAGTCATCACAAATAGAGAGGAAAATGAAATATCAGGAGCAGCAAACCTGGTGGAACATTTTCAGGGGCATTAGCTTGGAATAATTTGGTATGATGATTCTTCTGAGCAACTACCACTGTGAACTTCGGAACACCGGTTTCACCCAGATGCTGATACGCCTGTATAAAGGAAGTTTGACCATCTAAGAATTAACTATTACCAAGAAAAGAAGAGGTCCTCAACTAAACTAAGCCATTGCAGAATCTGATAACAGAGAAAAATTCTGGACGAAAAAGTAGAACAAAGGCACTTCTAACAGCCTATTAGAAACATCAAATAACATGTATCCCTCTTCCCCAGGGTGATGGTGATTACGTACCTTGATGATTTGCTCCAGCTCAATGTTTAATACTTGGTTAAACTGTGATTCACTTACTCCATCCCTAAAATCAAATACAATTATTCAGAAAGCAATAAGGAGAGTAAAAGACATGATGGGAAGTTTTTAACCAAATATGAATCAAATTGTTTAAGCAAACTGCATATGATTCTTGGGCAGGGCAAACAATTATTTCCATTTTTCTTTCACATCTTAAGAGGAAAACTGCTGGCTGAATCACTGAGCAAACTTAAAAACCCAGTGAAGGGAGATGATTGATTTAAATTCCAACTATCTAACTCGTATTCAAACAATAATGCAATACAATGAATGAAAATCTATATGCATAAGTGTACATACCTGAAGACGATAATCTGTTTTGGTTTGCGAGAACCGCTTGTTCTATAGAAATCAAGAAGTAACTCCCTTGCAACAGCAACACAGAAAATTAACTCAATTTTTTATTTAAATTAAGCTCAGAAGCATATTCATCATTTTAATTTTACAGCACCAGCAAAGCCAAGGCTATATACATCCTGCTGGTATCAACTCATAATAAAAGTTCTTTTTAACAAACTCATAATAAAAGTTATGTGCATATTAAAGGCGCATCAAGCAACATAATAGATGAAAAATTACATTTTAATGCATTGTAAGAGTATTTCATTCTGGCATTCAAAATTAAAAATAATTATATAAGAAATAACATCAGAGATGGGGTAAAAACGGTTTATTTGACTGAAATATTAATCTGGAGCTTGTTTATTATGATGTAACCACAAGAATAGCAAAATTCTTTCAAATCAAGTGAGAAATAAATCAGAACTATCATGAAATACTTCAATACTCAATATCAAAACCCTTAAAGGTAAAACAGAGCAATCACTACACATGGAGTTCGTAATGTGGTTTTATTGGATTACCTGATAATACCATAATCAACCTTTCCATCTGGTGATGGTTTATATAAAGCTTCAATCATCTCCATCTTTGGTGATTGTGTTCTCACAGATGCTCTGTACCTTGAAATCAATGGCCAATGGAGCGAACCAACAACCTGATAGATACAGTAGATTTTAACAGTTGGATATGGTATCACAAAATTATGGGAATAAATATAATGCTTTAAATTGTTCAGAAACTAATTACTGCAGCTATTGATGGGACATCTGATCGACCAGGGGAGCCATGAGAGACGTCCATTCCCAAAATCAATGTAGGAGTATCTTTAATCAATGGGAGATTGGAGGGTCGCTCTATTTCCAACAAAGAATTGATTCCTCCCAGCTATACAGAAGATATACACGGTTAATATCATAGTGCATCTGAGGTGTAGATCTACATAAAAGAAAAAAAAACAATTCTTTATTTGTTCCAGGGAAAATGCATTGATTTAAAGATTGTACCTTTGAATTGATTTTAAGGAGCACATTTGTGAGGTATTGGTCAGTAATTTTTCCAGGGGAAATGCATTGTGTGACAATTCCCATATCACAAAGACATTTTTTCTTCCAAGGACCTTGACAAAGCATGGAAAATGTCAGTTGAATAATCAAGTAAAGATACTAACAGGAAAATCCTTACCATAAATATCAGAGTTTTTTCTCACTGGCAAGACACATAGAATGAAGTCAGGAGGACCAGGAAGCTTTGCTATAATCTGCTCAAACATTGCCTCCACTCTACCAGCAGGGCTGGCTGTAGCAGCTGGAAATCTGCCCTCCTCAATCAATGTGTGTGGGCGTTCCATTTCCTTCATGTATGGATACATTTGCATAAGAAAACAGTTATACTAAACAAGTTATATAGCAGCATGACAGCCAACATATGGAATAACCTACAATGCCCTTGTTTCTTGCGCAACTGATTAGATCCCTTGAAATTTTACTGAGGTCACAGAGAGCAGAGAAGTTGACACCAATCCAACGTTCAATTCTTTTTGGATCCAGAAGTTTCTGCATAGAGATGGAGAGAATGTGTATAATATATATATATATATATATATGAACACAAACTGTTATATCAAATGCTATGGAATGGCAACCAGAAGTAAGAAAAATGCTGAAAGCTAGCAATTAAGATTGAGACCAACAAAGTAGACTATGACATAAAAGATCGTGGATGAACATAAACCTCTATTAACACTACCTTGTTCTTGAAGTTCCAACGTCCATTCCGTGGGGTGCAAACCTCGTGATTACCAACCTTCAACTGTTAATCACAACAAATATATTTCGTTATGATGAACCAACTAATCACTTAAAATTAGGTAAAGCTCTCTTTAACTTTCTCCTGACATAAAGAGGCAGCAACACATACCCTTGGAGCCTCTAGGATCCGACCATCAACTTCTGTCAATTCCCTACTTATGGAAATTCCACATTCAATGAATACAGGGTTCTCATTGAATTTGTTGCTTCTCAAAGCCTGCCAGTTTGATGAAGCAAAAGATTGTGGTATTCAAGAAACAATAACACAAGGTTAATGCCATAGGGACAAAGAAACATACATCAGTCAGAGTTTGAATTCTTTCTCGAGGCTTTTGCCTGGATCTTTCTACCAGGGTTGTTCTTTGATATGAAGATAAAGCTTTCGTATACCGCTGAAGTGAAACAAGTGAACAGAGCTAGAACGCCATAAAATTAAATGTCAGGATCTTAGATATGTGATAGCTGTGTAGAGTGTAATGAATTAAAAACACAAATATTATCAAGAGTAACAAACTTACAAACCTCTAGTGGTAAATAGTTGGGACGCTTTGGTTTACCAACATCAATGCATGGCATTTCCGCAGAATATGTAAGTTCAATTCCACAATGTTTAGCGAAATACTCATACACTGTGATCTCAACTGTATTTGCATCACCAGAGTCACCATTTTTAACTTTCATTGGGAAGCTAGATGAGATAAAAGACGGAAAGCCAACCAGAGTCAATAATCTTTCATGGAGAAAGAACACAAATAGAAGTTATGAAAAGAAAAAGTGTCCGGCAAATGAGCACATACTATAGCTCAGTACACGGCTTTTCACTCAGACCAATTATTTTGAATTCCATGTTACGGTGTACTGTTTTAATCCTCATATTCTTCAACACTCGTTTGGCCTGTAGAATTTGTAAATTAAATGTTCAGAAAGTAATGAAGATTTTTTGTTTGTGATTTCTTACCTTCATCCAGAAGTGATCATCATTTAGATTCAAGTTTTTCCTTAGAAACTCAAATACCGGTCCAGGCTTTAAAATCATTGTCATAGACGCATCTGCAACAAAAAATTAAGGATGGAAAATGATGGCAAGAATCAAAATCTAATAAATCAAAAGATATAATGAATAAAAATATACCCATATTGAGAGACAAGCCCCCTTGAGTGGGACGAAAACTGGAATGGAATCCCCGCAGACCCAATACACCTCCTTCAACATCAACATAATTCCTTGAATCATCTTGAAAGAAGGATTGTCTTACCAAAAGGCACCCCCTAAAATACCAAAACTTGCATTAAAATATGACAGGCCAAGCAGTACACACACATATGCAAAGCAAACACACATGGTTCAGTGAAAATGGTCAAGGTCTTGAACCAGAAAACAAGATTTAGAATATTAAATACCGATCAGCAGCTTGTTGCCTCAGAGTGATGTCAAGCACTCTCAAAGCATCCTGAGTCCTATTATCTGATTCAACTCCTCTGAGGGCGAGAGATATTGACTTCAAAGGTATTTTAGCAGAATAGCTTAGTTCTACTATGTAAGTCTTTGACCGGAAAGAACGCTTTGTCCTCTTGCCACTCTCAGGAGGGCCTCCATCAGCATCAGGACTCCTGGTTTCACAACCAGACAGTGAGTGATTGTTACAAAACTTTTAGTATCTAGATTCCAACACATTCAAAATCCAAGTTCAGCTAGGAGTGAAAGAATATACCATTTTGCAAATGACTCCTCTGCCACTATTGTAAATTCAAACTTGTTTTGTGGCAAAGGACCCACTGTATACAAACTCTTGTCACCATCATATACGAATCTTTTTCCAGCAAGTTCTGAAGAGTATGTTTGGTAAAGCTTATCAACAAGTTTTCTCCCAATCCACTTGCTTTCAACAACTATCCTATCTTCTGAAAAAATGGTAACCTGCAAATCGTAATTTGGTAAATATTCATCCTTAAAAGTGAACATCCAGGGAAAAAAAACAGAGTGGAAACACAAAATAAACCTACAGTATATTGGTAAAATACAGCATCTGTGGAATTGACAGAGACTTTGAAGTGATTGGCAAGCAGGGATATCTTTTGTCCATCAGTCCCAGCCTCACGCCTACTGACAATAGAATACTTGGGAGGCTCCAAGATCTCTGGCTTCACATCGGATGGTATTGTTGGTGGCGGCGGTGGAGGCAGAGATGGGGGTTTAAGTGCTTCTTCAGTACCACTTGCTTTCTCCATCTATAGATCAATGAGTGAGGGCATTGCTATTGACTACTACATTGATAGAGTTAAGCATCAACATGAATTACAAATATAGTGAACATGCAAACAACTAAGATGTACAAGACTACACAAATTTTATGGTGTAGTAAAATGTCAGAATCACCACAGGGGCATAATCTTATAAGTTAAACATTTTCCCAGATTTGATTAATAGCTTCAGATATTTTAATTGTCAAGGAAGAAATCCACAGAACAATGTTTCTTAAAGAAAAAAAAACTGTGAATATATAAAAAACAAATGGAAAATATATGAGAAACTAGGAGCCCAATATTACAAATTTTCAGAACCAGCATATTAGTTTAGATACAGATGATGACCAACATCAAATCATACAAAAATTTTCCAAAGGCAATGGCAATTAGATTTTCTTGAGAAGGAAACCAATATTGTAAATAGCATGCAAAGACAATCGTGAAAGGAAGAAAGAAAACTAAACCTTACATAACTGTCTATAGAGAGCAAAAACTAAAATGCTCCGTTTTCTTTTTAAAATACCAAATAGCTCCACTTAGACTGCGTGAGTGTCAAATTAGGGTATGTGGGTGTCATATCTCATACCAAATAGCTCCACTTAAACATGCATTTTAACAGTAAAATGGGGTTCCGTACTCGCATTCAGTTGTTATGGACTCAACAATGGAGGACAAGCAGAGTGGAAAAGGACGAAGAAACGAGCAGAGCTTCTTTCACCGAAATATTTTCTTAATTAGGGTTTTTAGCACGGACTAACAAAATCAATCCAAACCAAAAGAAACGGAAACATTATATATAGTCAAAATCGCTTTGACCATGATTTAACATATCTAAAATCAAACGGCATTGTCTATGGAATAGAATTAAAATGTGAAGAAAAAATTCACATGATTCCTCACCGATTATAAAGGGGGAGAAGCAATAAAGAGAGAATTACAGTGATAGACTGCTATTGGAGTCCAGCACGAGACAAGTTTCAAAAAAATATTTTCTTCAAAAGCAGAATCTCAGAAAAACCAACAATGTTAAACTAAGAAACTAAAGAAAAAAGTCAGAGAAACAGAAAACACAAAATCTTGAAGCGAAAAAAGAAGCTAAAATTCACAGCAAGATACGAATAGTCATGGAAACAAAAGAAAGAAAAAATCCTACAGAAACAAATAACAGAGTGTTAGACAACAATGCAGTTCAAAATCGGCAAAAAAGAACATGAAGCAGGAATTTTCGAAATCAAGAAAAAAGAAAACACCAAGAAAGACTATCAACATTCAACAAAGGACCAAAAGAAAAAGCGCGCGAAATCATACCGCAGAGAGAGAATTTCTAGGGTTTTCGGGGGTGAAAAAGACGGGAACAGAAGAAGAGAAGAGCTGAAGAGTCGAGTCTTGGGCACAGAAAGAGAGCAACAATGGAGGGTTTAAGGGGATACTGTTGAAATAAAATTTCCTGCTTCTAATAAGAGCGACAGTAAAAAGAAGGGTTCTTTTAGTATGTAGTGTTGAACACTTTAGGTTCTGATATTTGGGATGATCTCCACCGCTGACCTTATTAATCAACGTTGGTTTGACTAATTATAACTTCTCTTGAGTAGAGAGGTGAACAAAACTGGACTCTACTCAAAAAAAATTGATCCTTATGTCATTGATGCTTGTTCAAACCAACAGATTAACTACATGATACTGTTTGATCCGGTATACTTACTCGAAACTGTATTCAAGGTTTACGAAAAAGAATTTCCTCGCATCTGAAATGAAATTAATTCTTATGTCGTTCACACTAAACCGACCATACGCCCAGATCCAGCACTAATAAAAGAAAAAGGGCGTCCACAATTGACACGAATTTACTGTGTCGAGGATCTGGTCGAACATAGAGAGAAAAATCGGACAAAAGAAACATTTCAGTATATGTAAAAATCCTGGACACACAAAAAGCAAGTGTTCTAATCGCTCGGACTCTCGTATTAACTAAGTCTTATTCGTTTTAAAGTTTAGTCTTATTCGTTTTAAAAATTCTTTTTTCTGGCTTGTTGTTCTTGCGGAAAGAGCCTATGAGATCATTTTATACTTTCATACATTCACAAAATAAGCTACGTCACTGTTTTCGACGTGAGATTTAGTAGGTTTAGAACGGACCGAACTGGGCCATATTGATGTCAAATGAAAGACGTGTTCCAGTACTACGAACCCAAACTGAATGTTTACAAAAAATATACGATTAATAAGCCCGAAATAATGCTCCAACATGTCTATCGAAGCTTGGTTTGGGTGTTTGAGTTGCAAAGAACTCGTTTTCTGCAGAACGTGAGTTCCCCGCGATAAATTCAACCGCCTTTTCAAATTCTCGAGGAACTCGTGTTTCGCAGAAAACGAGTTTCCGTAAAGTTCGTTGTTCTGAAATGTGTTGCCACGTATGCGGAACTCGCTTTCTACGTAGCGCGAGTTCGTGTCTTGCGACCCCAAAACGCGAGTTCTTTATACGTGACAGATTTTGGATCATTTTTCTAAATAATGGTGTGTGAGGGTCGTTTTTTAAAATATTTAATTAAAATAGACTTTTGCTGTAAATTAGCCGCCGATGTACCTCTCCCCTCCGCTTTTTTCTTTTCTTTCTCGACCCTGGTGGAAGTCCAAGGTTATCCAATCGAAACTGGGCACTACAAGCCGGAATCGGAACTTGGGTTTTTTGCGCCTTGGTTCACAACAACTAAAGACCTTGTCTCTTGTTGCGGCTGTTGCTTGTTTCTGATTGAGATATTGTGAAATTGGTTTGGGCTCAAAAGTAGAGGTTAGTAAAACTTGGCTCGATTTTAAAAAAATAAAAAAAAATTGGGCGAAAAAATTCGACTCGAAATTATATAAATTCAACTCGAAAAAAATTCAAATAAAGCTTGAGTTGTAAAATGGAAATTCAAATAACTTGAATTTTTAATAATTAGTGGATTGATTTGTAAGTTCGAGTCAAATTTCTCAATTTTTCCTGATATATATATATAATATGAAGAAATATATGTCAAATATGAAAAAATATGATGAAATATACATTTGCATATCGTATATGATTAGAGAAAGTCGTTTAAATTAAAATCAAAGTGTACTATAACATGATAAATAATTACAATTAAATTTGTATATGAACTCGAAAACTCGAGTCGAATCGAAAAAATTACAAATAACATTTAAGTTGTAAAATATGACACGTTAACTCAAATAACTTAAAAATTTTTAACTCGGTCGAACGCTCACACCTACTCAAAAGCCTCGATTTTCCCTGCAATCGAAAAGGAAGCTTGATGGTCTGGTGGTGTGGTGTGTGCGTGTTAATGAGAGGGAAAGATGACCTTGAAAGTAGAGTGAATAGAAACTAAAGTTGAAATTTAAGTGTTAAGAGTAATTAAAAATTAAGATCAAATTCTTATGATATGTAACTAACATAGATCAAATATATAATTATATTAATTTTCGTTAACGGCTACGATATCACTTGGACGGATAAAATAGAAATAATTCTATAGTTCAGTGGTTATTTGTGTAATTTATAGTAAATTATATAATACTAGGGTAAACTGCAACTGTGGTCTATTTTATTTTTAATCTGTTTGATTTTAGTCATCGATTCTGAAGAGTGACACTTTAGATATTTAGATTATTAGTTCATTACTTTTGGATCATTGGGTTGTTAACTACAGTATATTGTTGGTAACTTTGTGTGGCGCATTAAGAAAAAAAATATTAATTTGTAAATTGAATCTTGAATTTTTAAAATTTATTTTTGAGTAAATATTTGATGCACATGCATTCTAATTATTTTTATACAAACATGCCTATTAAAGCATCACCATATAAAATCTAAATCTAATTCTTAATACCTAAACTCTAAACCCTAAAATTTAACTTTAAACTTTAAAACATAACACATAAACTCTAAATTATGAACTAATAAACTTACGTGTGGAAAACAAAATTTTCACCACTAGTGCATGATTTAAAAAAAAATAAGAAACTCTGTCCACCTCTATTTCCTCCCCCAACCCCTCAAAAAAAACTCTCCTCTCTCCCCTAGGGGTGCTTAACGAGTTGAGCAGTTCGTGAGCTGCTCGAATTCGACTCGGTCAAAAATTGATAAACGCTCGACTTGGGTTGACTCGACTCGAGCCCTTAACGAGTTGAGTCGAGCAAAGTCTAACTCGACTCGATAAGTTTGCGAGCAACTCGTTACTTTTTTAAAATATTTTTTTAGTAATTGCATGCAACAATGAATGAAGTGAAGAGATGTTGATTTTCTTATTTTGAAGGTTGGTTATGTATCATTAAACTTTTTTTTTCAAGAATGCTTTTAATATGTTAGTTTGATGTATTTGTGGATTGTTATTTTAGTTTTAATATGTTAGTTTGATGTATTTGTGGATTGTTTTAATATGCTTTTTTTTTCAAGAATGCTTATGAGTCGGATAACTCCGACGAAGGTTATCCGATAACACCATGAGTCGTTGTGCCTTTGGCATCTTCATCGGGGAGGTGTGTTGGTGCCAGGGGTTTCGTGTGCCTTCAAGCTTTAGGGTTGTTGTTATTTGGCTGTTAGATGTCTCGTTTAAGTTTCTGCTATCCGTTTTAGTTTATCGTTGGGTCTTTTATGTCGTTTCGGATGGTACATACTGAAAGCAGTTGAAGTCTTAGTTTTCTGGTTTAAGTGCGGTGGTGAACCACGATGCCCATTGTCTTGACAAGTATCGTCGCTGACGCAACGGAAGCTTGCCTCTGGATAGAGCTCTCAGGCGAAGACATGGTGGTGCCGGTCTACCTTATTTAGAGGAAAATCTTTTTTGTATCCAGCTTAAGTCTTATCGGATGTTTGTTTGTTGTCGGGTTTCCCCCTTGTTGTTGGTGGCATCGGCTGTTTAACCCTATGGCAAGGGTGTTTGTCTGTTTATAGTCTTTGGTTTGTTGTGTTGGTTGTGCTTGTTTTGGTTTGGTTCCCAGTTTTGGCTGATCTTGTTAGCAGGATTGGTTGTTTGTTCAGGGAACCTTGGTTTGGTTGCTTTTTGTGTCTGTTTCTTGTTCTTTAAGTAGTAATGAAAGTTATATTTTGAACAAAAATAAAGAATTTGTGGATTGTTACTTTAGTCTTAATATGCTAGATCTTTTTTGTGTATTTGTGAATTTTTAGTTTGGAATTTCAACTTTGAAAGTGCTTTATACATTTTTTTAATATTTTTTTTGTTAAATTTGTTAATTTATGTTAATATTAAGCCTTATATAGTATTATTAATTTTTACTTTTAGTTAAAAATGAGGTAATTTTTTAGTGAGCTTAACGAGCAACGAGTCGAACAACAATTTTTTTTAACGAGCACGAGTCGAGCACAATCTTAACGAGCTTAACAAGCAACGAGTCTAATCGAGCAATAAATTTTTTTAACGAGCACGAGTCGAACACTGCCCAACTCCCGATCGACTCGCTCGATAAGCAGCCGTATTGTCCCCTAATTGATACCCTACACTTTTTTTCGTTGATGTCATCAGCCGCCAACCATTTTTACGCCGGCCATCTCCCCTACTACCAGCGTCCATGAATTGTTAGAGAAGAAGAGATACATGAAAAGGGAGAAACTTTTGTAGCTCCAAAAGCAGTAATTTGGTCTGGCCATGTTGAATGCAAATGCTTCGCATGCTGTAGACACAATTATCTGGGGTGTAAATGAATCGAGCTTAAACAATAAAGACTATGTTCGTATTTGTTTGTTTGTTTATTTTTAAAGGTCTTCGTGTCCGATTCGTGTTCGTTCAATTTTTTAATATTGTGTTCGTGTTCGTTTATTTATTTTTGAAAGTGTTCACGTTCGTTTGTTTAGTGTTTGCGAACGTGTTCGTTTATATGTTCAAAAATGTTAACTAAATTAACAATAAATAAATAAAACAAAAGCAACAAAATAAAACTTAAATTTCAACATGAACTTATATAAAATCCTTAGCAACAACAAAATATGGTATTTATATACATCGACAAGCAATTTCATCCTATAAACGAGTGTATAAACGAGTTTGTTCCTGAACATAAACGAACCGAACACACCTCTGTTCGTGTTAGTTTATTTATTAAATGAACATAAAAAATATTTATACTCGTTTATTTAACTTAATAAACGAACGACTCATCAAACATTCCGTTCATTTACCCTTCTAAATATCTCTTATTTAGGTACTTCAAGGAACATATATGAGAGAATATAAAATAAAACAGTACATAAACTTACTGCAGCAGTAGGATTATCCTTCTAATTTTCCTTTTTTCGGTTTTTCAGCTGAACCAAGCATCTGACTGAACTATATGACAGTGCAGTCATATTTAATTTTACATAATTTTTTTGAAAAAACCAAATACAATTATACGAATATTCCTAATCCTATGTTTGTTAACCTATAACTTAAATCAACGTCATATATGGATTGAGTTTTGCAAACAATAATGTTCTTGCTTATGACTGCAATCACAAGAACAAGTTGGTGAGTAATGTGAAGTAAGTTTCTATATATACGACCTTTGGTAGATGTATATAATTGTTTAGTAAGTTTTATTTATTGTTTTTCAAATGTAAGACTAATGTTTTCCTTTTAATTGCTGCTTGTCAAATGCTGAAATAAGACTTTTAAAAGTGTCTAATTTCGGTTCTCATGTCCTGTAATTTTTAAAATTTTCGTTTCCCGTCTTCATCCCCATATCTATATGAGTGGGTGAAAATCCATCTAGTTTTGTTTCAGAAATACAATAATTAGATGAGATATATATCCTTTAAAGTATATTAAAAATAACGAAATGAAATTGAACATATAATAAAAAATATAAACACTTTATAAAATAGAATAAAAACCAACCACATACATATCAAAATGAAACTTAAAGAACTAATGCAGCAAAGTATTAGGAGTAAAGTAATATAGTATTAATTTCAATGCTTATACCTTTTTTTTTCAAACAACAGCTAGCTATTGCTTAGCCAAGAATAGAAAACATTTCAAAATAAAAAATTATATTAATAAATATGGTAGATAAACACTTGAACAAACTGAATAAGCTGATGTTTAGTATACATAATAGTAATTATTATTCTTTTATCGTGTATAATGAGATTATGGTACACCTACTATCAGGGGCGGAGCTAAAAATTTATTCAAATGGTATTATTTTTTCAGCGGTATTTAAAAGAGTTAATTATTTATAAAGGAGTATTATTTTATTATAAAGATGTGTCATTTTATTTATAAAAGGGGTGTCATTTATATATTTTTTAATTTTTTTTATATACAAAATATATAAGAAAAAAATTAAGATATCATCATACACTCTATTCTATTACTTGGCTCCGCCCATGTATACCATAAATGATATGTATATATATATATATAACGAGACATAATTGTCCTCAAAATTATATTTTGATATATATTTAAAATTGTTAAATAATTTTTACTAATTTAAAAGGCTTTAAAATAACTGGTGAGTACACAGATAGAATATGGATAATGATATTAATGTTGGGAGTGATTCAATGGTGTGAAAATGAAACCATTTGGGTTGTGAAAAACGCCGCCGCATAAACTAATCCAAGGAAACGACCTAAACAAAACTACAAAAGTGTGTTCCTTGGATTAAAGAAAGTCAAAAGGCTTGTTTTACGGAAGCCACAAAGTCATACAAGTATTAATTATGTAATCCATGTATTTATATTCAACTTTTTTGGTAAAGAGAGGTTTGAGCAAAAATTAGAGATTTAAGGTATAATACCAGTCAAATCTGCTAATATTGTTGTTTGGTGAATAACGGATTGGGGGTGAAACTGCTAATTTTAAAAAACTCATAATATGAGCTTTTTAAGATTAGAGGTTTGATATTATAGCTGTAAAGACTCTTTTACCCTTATCAGTTACCAAAAATCTCAAGATAACCTAAATTAAATATTTTTCACCCTATTTATAAGCTAATCCTATTTATTTATTTTCTTTTTATTATCACATATTTATATGTGTATTTAAATTTATTAATTAATTAAATTATATTAAAATAATTATATAAATAATAAATTAATATATAAATCATTTGAATATGTTTAGAAAAATTAAATTAAAAATAATTTTATAGATCTAATTAATATTGATTAGATACAAAATATTGATAACTAATAAATTATTCAAACAAGTATTGAATATAATCATGTACTTATATGTCATTTTGCTTGTTTAAATAATCTAACAACTATAAGCTATCAGTTAATTTTACCAAACACTTTTATACAATCAGCTAATACAATTCGTTAGTCAAATCAGCTAATGCAATCAGCTATAAGCTAATGTAATCGCTATCCGCTATTAGCTATCCGTTAATTACCAAATAGGGACATCATATATATATATATATAGCTAGAGACTGTTCAAAATTTTTGAAAGTCTATACAATTTATTAAAATAAAGTATTGGTGCATATATATATAATATTTTATTTTATTTAAAATTCAATATATTAATATTTATCATATATAAAGTTGGAATCATATTTTTAACCAACGATATTTAATTTATTAGCTGACTAATTTGGATCGAATGTTGTAGAGGCCTATTATGGGGACGACCATTCCAACTTCATTTTAGGATTCAACTGGATTCTATGTCAGATTACACATGTGAAAAAGATTATAGAAAGTAAGGCTGTGTGATAAGATTATAAAAATGTTCCATTTCTCTATCTGATTCACTGAGCTGAAAATATAAGATTACAACTTTTGGTTGAAGGAATGTAAGATTATATTTTAGAATCACATTGCACTTAAATAATCTATGTCTTATTACTTTTCAAAAAGAAATATTGAAGAGATCCAAACATTGGTCAAGTGACCAAAGATGCTCATGTTGTTCAATTTTGTATAAGTTCGAATCTCGACATATGTCTTGAAAATGTTATATGTATATATTTAATAAAAAGAAATATTGAAATTAATTACATTGATTAAACTGATAAATAAAGGATAAATTGGTTAAAAGTCTAATAGTATGTCCTTGATAAAAAAAATATTATTATTATTATATTCGTAATTTTAGATTATCAAAATCACATCATGTGATTTTATACCAAATTAAATCCAAAATCACACCGTATAATCTTAAATAACATGAACCAAATTCTTATATATATATATATATATATATATTGTTTTAAGTGTATAGATAAGCCCTTTGAAGCAAGAAATATGAGGCGAATGGGTGTGTTAAATTATTGAGTCTGAAAGTCAAGCGATTAGGTTAGTTGGAAATTGCGTGACAACATTGTTAAGAAGGTTGTGCCCTAACCAATCACGTAAAGGGAAAAAGTATTATATGTATCGACTTATCACGTTATCCGTAGTCTTAATTAATAAGATTCATTTATTTATTTAGTTCGAAGGTAAATTTTCAACTCTTTATTGCATGTAAATAAAAAGTTGATAGTTATCTAAAAATTAAATTGAGATAATTAGACTTTATCAGCTGTGACAACAACTGACGTAATAAACCGGATCCATCTAATAAATTTTTTCTTGTAAAGTAGGTTTTTATTTATTATTTTCTAACAACGCTGTCCATGAATTGAAGCAACCCCACTAATTAAATCACTCCATTCCGTGGAAATTCCATGCATTCATTCGTTGCTGTTGCTTGTAGGGTAACAACTGCCAAATTATTCAATTTTAGAAAATTGATTCTGTTTTTGATTGAAAGAAGAAAAAATCAACCTTTTGACTTGAAATTTGGGAAAAAATTAATTGTTGTAGGAATTTATTGGATAAAAGTCGGTATTTATTAACGAAATTACAGAGATAAGCTGTTACATACTAATTTTGCAACAAAAGAGGCAGGGGTAGAATATGAGTTCTATGATCAAGCCATTAAGTTACGGAGAAATTAAGATTATATTTCTTTAAAATGGTAAAAAATAATTATAATGTAGTATTTGTTTATAGATATTCTTAATTTTGATAATGCATACACGTTGTAGACATTGCGATTGAACCTGAATCTCCTAGGATGAACATTAAACATCATCTGTTTTTTCATTGAGACCACTTGTTGAGTTAAAATTAAGATTATATATGTTTTGAAAGATTAAAATAGATTTATATTGAGATCCACATGGCATCGTGTATAAAGACACTCATCTTGACATGAGAATGTAATAATTTTTTATTTAATAAAAAGGATTTTTACTATTTTTAAGTGAACAAAAAAAAAACTAAAAGACATAATGTTTTTCGACTAGAACTTGATGGGAAAGGGTAGGTGTGAACATTTGATCGAGTTGAGTAAAAAAGTTTGAGCTAGTCGGGTTGACGAGTCTTATTTTATAACTTAAACGTTATTTGAAATTTTTTCAAGTCGAGTCGAGTTGTTCGAGTTTCTGTTCAAATTTAATTGTAAACATTTATAATGTTATGATACTAATTTGTTATAGTTTAAATGACTTTTCATAATCATATACGATATACATATAAATATTTCGTATGTGATATACATATATCATGTATGGTTGAGGGACTTGTCGTGAAAGGGTAACATTTTCGATGCATCCCAACTTACGGGCATCCGAACACTCCATCTGACCCATGTGACATATATCATGCATGGTTGAGGCATTCCTGAAAAACTCCCATGTGACATCCGCCTCGGCCACACCAGAAATAACAGTGGTCCACCAAGTATAAGCGTCTCCCTGAAGCAATGAGACGATGCATCCCAACTTACGGGCATCCGAACACTTCATCTGACCCTGCGAGTAGTGCTCTCAAGCCACCCTTCCGAACCCTCCGGAGACAACCCACGAAACTCGACTGCCCCCAAATTACGAAGCCTCTCTAGGGGTAATCATGTCCCGCACCCTGAGGTGGTGCTGCAGCTTGCATACCAGCCAAAGCTGTCTGAAAAGCTCCGGCTATAGTCTGGATCAAATGAGCCACATCTGGAAGCCCCATTACCTCTCACATTAGCCTCAGCCTGAGGCCCATTACCATCACCTCCGACATTCCCTCCATTACCACCGGGAGCATTAAGAGCAGGAGGCGCGTTCTCGGGTGCCTGGTCACCTGCCCTAGGTCTCACCATAGCAATTAAAGTAATCTAAAACAACAAACACACAACAACAAAGAAACGTTAGGTTAGCAAGGGGCAAAGGACTCCGGTTCTCAAGCTCTTTAAACCAAAACAATTTTCCCTTTTTATTTTGACAACAACGCCTAACAATGGGGACTCGAACCAACTCTCAAACAACAACAAGGTCACCATAGCATGCATTCATACACCGTGCTAAAACAAAATTTAGACATACATGGCAAAACACTCATAATACCTTAACTTACCTCACTTACCTGCCCGAGGTCTCGGAAACCTCAGGCTCTGATACCAATAAATGTAACCCCCTCGTCCCGGTCTGGCCGGATGACCTGTCCGAATGAGCTACACGGGGAAAACCGAGTGAAAACCCCCTTAAGGATTCCCCCTCGGTTAGCAACCCTATTTTTATTCATTTTAAATCTTGTCTAGATGAGTATTAAATCCTAAGTGATCATACAGCGGAACAACAAACACGAGACAATCAAACAAACCCAAACCAACATTTAACGGCCCAATTTTAGACTTAAACTGCAGACGGTATCGATGCACCTAAGGGGTGTATCGATACACCTTGACTGGGTCAAATGGTCAAAGTCAACCTGTTGAGACCGTATCGATACACCCAAGGAGCGTATCGATACCCTCCCCAACGGTTGACTCCTCACGGTCAACGCTAAGATGACGTATCGATACGCCAAAGATCGGTATCGATACCAAGTTGGACAGTAACTCCAGTGACCAAAAAGGTATCGATACGCCTGAGACCGGTATCGATACCAAGTTGGACAATAACTCCAGTGTCCAAAAAGGTATCGATACGTCTCCCCGTGTATCGAAACGCATGGCCTGGAAAAGAAGGCCGTATCGATACGGTTCTAACCGTATCGATACCCCTGCTCTGCAACTCCTCATTTCACTACTAGATAACATCACATACGGTTCTAGATGCACATTTGGACACTCCTAAGCACACACAATCATACATACAACTAACCACAATTGAGATTTAGCTTACAAACATTGATTATAACAAGGATCATACCTATCTAGACTTCATGCAATTCCACAAGAAACATACTTAGCAAGCATAGGCATTATACACAAGGTAGTCAAGCATAAGGCATACATAGGCCAACATCATACATATTTAGGCATGAGCAAATAAACGACATGTAAATCATAGGTCACAATCCAAGAAGCAAGCACATCACAACATGAATTTAACATATGCAAACATAATCTCCTAAGGAGTTTGACCCCAACTCCTAAAACTCTATACCCCATTGTCTAGGCATTATTACAAAAGCAAACCATACTTAAACTTGCTTGAGAACTCCAAAAGCTCCTCCCTCGCCCGCTCGCCTCCCGAACTCTAACGATCTGCACGTTGGAAACAAAAAGAGCATAAGCCAACTATCTTAGTGAGAGAGGCTCTACAATTCACAACATGCAGTTTTTCCAAAACACGGTTTATATGCAAGAAAGCAATGGAATGTACAAGGGTCTATTTCAACCACAACACTTGGTTTGCACAAGCACAACCAACATACACTTACGGTGGGACTACACATCACCGTTTTGACTAGTTGTCCAATGGGACTACACATCAAAGTACTACCCTACTAGTCACTACCGGTGGGACTACACATCACCATAGTTTAGACCACCATCACGTGAGGCACGAACTCAACACGACTACAACATTAACAACTTAAAATGCATTCAAATAATCACAACGTGTACACAATCAACATATCACAACAACATGAAAGTAGAGAGGCTTACACACAGGTTTAGGTGACCTCTCAAGGATCCACCCAAACCTCAAAAGAATCCACATCGAGCACAATGTAAAAACCAATGATTCTACTCACCGTTGCTACCCAAGAGAAGATCGAAGACCAAGCTCAAGACTCCGAAATCCCCGGATTTGTCCCCGAAGCTTCTCCAACCAAAATTCTCGTTTCTAGCCATTCCAACACCAAGCAAATAATCTCAAATCAGTCCATACTCCAAAATAATCAGCCCGGATTACATACCAAGCATAAACATCAAAATTTTCCATTGAAACAAGTTCAAAATTCATAATCCCGAGCAGCCCCTAAATACCCTTCAAAACCAATGATTCCAAACCTTAAATTACTTCCTAAAGCCTCCAAAACAGCCCTCACATATAGCCTATCCATTGGCCCTCTCATTTCCACCTAAAATGTAAACCCCTCGTCCCGGTCTGGTCGGATGACCGGTCCGAGTGAGCTACACGGGGAAAACCGAGTGAAAACCCCTTAAGGATTCCCCCTCGGTTAGCAACCCTATTTTTTTCATTTTAAATCTTGTCTAGATGAGTATTTAATCCTATGTGATCATACAGCGGAACAACATTCACTAGGCAAACAAACGAACTCAGCCCAACATCTTACAGCCCAATTTTAAACTTTAACTACAGGCGGTATCGATACCCTTAAGGGGTGTATCGATACCCCTTAACTAGGTTTAAGCTTTAACTGCAAGCGGTATCGATACCCCTAAGGGGTGTATCGATACCCCCTTGACTATGTCAACTGGTCAAAGTGAACCCGTAGAGACCGTATCGATACACCCAAGGAGTGTATCGATACCCTCCCCAACGGTTGACTTCCCACGGTCAACGCTAAGATGACGGTATCGATACACCAGAGGCCGGTATCGATACCGAAATGGACAGTAGCTCTAGTGACCAAAATGGTATCGATACACCCCTCAAGTGTATCGATACTCGAGTCCTGAAACAAGAAGGTGGTATCGATACCGTACCAACCGTATCGATACCCCTGCTGCGAACTTGCAGGTTTGAGCTGATTTAAGGCACAATGAGGCATTTAAATCCCTCTAAAACCCCAACCAACACACTAACATCAATCCTAAGGCAAATCAAACATAAAAGCATGCTTTAACTTGAAATCAAAGGCACAATCCAACACAAGATGATACACAAACCATACAAGCAACATAAGCTTTCAAGCATGGCATTCCAACAAAAGTCATATCAACATTTAAGGTCATACAAGGAACTCAAAGCCATGAAGGCACAAGATAAGCATATAAGAGGTTTGCACCATAACAAGACAACCTAAACATCTAAAGACATGCCACCACACACAAGCATACATCATAGCGTAACATGTTTTACAAACCAAGGCCAAATCAAAACATCAACATACACCCAAACTCAAACAACAATACATATCCCATTGCTTAACTATTACATTCTATCACTTAAAATTCATACATTGAGCTCACCAAAGCAACACTTGGAGACCATTCCTTGCCCTTGCTATCTACAAGCTATTTATCTGCATTGCCGAACAAAAGAGAGCGTAAGCATGAAAGCTTAGTGAGGGTAAGCTCATAAAACAAACCTTCGACAATGCAGGGTCCAAGCACGAGCTACAAGCAAGATAAAAATGCATGATCTTACCTCCGATCCACACGAGCCATAATTATAAAGGATGCATGAACATATATTCAATATCATGTCATGCTCAACATGTTTAAATCCACAACATAGGAAATCACATATATTAAACCATGTTAGCAACACATCCCAAATCACATTGGCTCACAATTAATCACATATTGGCAACATAAACCACAATCCGTATTAGCACCTAGCTATGACTCGAATACGCGGATAACCGTTGGATCTCACATCCAAAAACACAACCATTACCTGACGGTGGTATTACACTCATCACCGTTCACGCGGAGGGGATTCCACTCATCCTCACGCCTCATTTCACGCGGAGGGGATTCCACTCATCCTCACGCCCCGTCGATGGGATTCCACTCATCATCGACTAATGTAAATACAATTTCCGGGCGTACCCGTACTCCTCCTTGGTGACTCAACGCCATCAAGGCCACGCGCGAATTTAGACTCATGTGTGCACACTAACATCCTAATGATCGATCATTTGTACCCAAGCATACTAGTGCCAATACTACACATTTCAATAATCTTTCACAATATCATTTCATAATAACTTACGTGCTTAGCACGTACTCACCATGACTCACCATCATGCACAAACCACATTTCCATGCCTAGCATGTACTCACCATGATCCTCGGATCATACAATCACCTCATAATATCATTTCACACGTCAACACCACATGTACAACATTAACAACCATATCACATCATATTTTACACATGTGTACAACCATATCATATCTATCATCAACATGCATATAACAATGCATCAAACATGCCTCAACATACATGTATACAATATATACATAATCAACACCATCACAATTTAACACGAGGCATATACAACCATTAAAGAGTGCAACCAAAGTCTCTAATCAAAGCTTGGGATTAGGCTACCACTCTAATCCCAACTCTAGGTGGGTTTACCAAGCCCATCCTAGGTTCACATGCTTGAACCAAATACTCAAAACCATTTTAAAAATATTTAACCACTCACCTCTACCTCCAAGCTCAACTACCAAGCAAGCATCACCTTCAAGTTTCCGGATTCCTTCCCGAAGCTTCTCCAACGCAAATTCTCGCTTCTAAACAACCTCAATGCAAGCAAAACAACCTCAAATCAACTCAAACATCAAAGTAGCTAACCCGAAATACAATTCGAATATCAAACTCAACATTTCAAGTCATGACCAAACCCCGACTTTATCTAATTCAAGCAGCCCATAAACATTGATCAAAACCCAAGTTTCCAACACATTTTCCACTCACAAATGATTGCTAAGTTCAGCCACAACATCAACCCATAGGTGCAAGCCAAGCTCCAACAATTTACAACCCAAACAATCACCAAAATTCCTATTTTCGCACTCCTATCTTACCCAGCAGAAAATTCCATTTTCAAACACCCAAATGACATCTAAATGGTTCCAAAACATCCTCCTAACATACATAAACCATCAGCCCTTCAATTTCCACTTAAAACCTACCCAAAAATCAAGTTTTGACACCTTAAAAATTGTCTCAAAAACCCATTTCGGATTTTCATCCAAAATCCTCCATTTCAACATATAATGTGTATTTTCATGAGCTTAAACCAAAACCCAACATAATAAATCGAAATCAATTGAAAAACCCAATAAAAATTTAAACTTTTTTCAAGCCCTAATTTTCCAAAGTTCATGGTTTTAAAATCCATAACCATGGATAGATAGGAAATGAAGAGGAGAGTAGGATATACCTTTGCTTTTGAAAAAGACCTTGAGGTGAGGGAGAAATCAATGGAATAGAAAACTTAGGGTTTGGGGGGGTGGGGGGGGGTGGGAGCTCTTCCACGTGAGATGTAAAAATGGGGGAGGAGAAGACCATTTTATTTTATTTTTGTTCTTTTTAACTTTAAAAAGTGGTCTAGCTTTTTAAGACATTTGGGTTAAATCACCGCATTGGTCCCTCTTTTTTATTTTAAAACCCAATTAGCCCAAGTCAAGGTCAAATTGATTTAATTTAATTTTATCGACTCGGACCACTAACCCGACTAACTCCTAGCCCCAAAACACGGGTGTTAAAACTCTCCCCCACTTAAGGAAATTTTGTCCCCGAAATTTATCGGACAGTAAGAGTCACTGAAACATGCTCCTCCATACTTCCCTTGTCTTCTCACCACAACATTTTAACCAACTCGAATGACTTACCACACAACATTTGCTATCTGACACTAAGATCTCAAGTGATTCTTCAAGGCATGTCAATTTTAAACTCAACTCAATCTCTTCTACAAACATAGCACAGAACATACCTGACTCACACTCCCAAATTGTGGATACACAGACACATCACAAGCCTCTTTCTAACACTGGTGATAACCGCAATAGATAAACAATAGGAATAGCCCGATTCACAACCTCATACAGCACTGCTTGAATTCTTGGCCCATAACCTTCTCTAACTGACCATCTGACTTCAACAGGTAACCAAACACTATACAAACGTCTTAAAAAAATAATCTAGTTGAAATCTCGAATCTCAATTACTCATTTCCATTATGAACCTTCCACGAATGTAACAAACTAGAAGAAAACTGAAGCTCGGTCTTGACACGCTGGCAATTTACACACTTACTCTCCTACATATCCACATTATTCATCAACTCAATCCAGAAGTACTCATCCTCGCCCCACAATACGTCTTCATACTACTCAAACGCAATACATACAGACTGCGGTGTGCTTCGGCCAACACAATACGTCTCGAAACACTATGTCAATCGGTACAACTATTCTGTCTCTGAATTGTGAAACTCTATCATCTCTGAAACTGTATTCTGAAGGTCTTCCTTTTACTATGCCTCGCACGTGAGGTGCCAAGAATCTGTCTTTCAACTGTTTCTCTTCAAGCATTCTGACTCAATGTAGGTTCAACATGATACGCAGCCACAAGAATACTGCCATTCGGTAACTGAACTCGGCAAATACAACTCGCAACTCAACTACTAATCTAACAACAATTACAACTCGAAACATCGGTTACTACGTTGACTATCTTCGGATGGTACTCAATCTTGATATTACAGTCTTCAAGCAGTTCTAACACTTTATGTTGTTCAAGTTTCAACCCTTCCTAAGTTGTCTAACAATTCAAGTTCTGATAATATGTACGTACACACTGTGCATTTCTTACTATACAAGCTTTGTCTCTAAGTCTTCGAAGCAAATACAACTGTAATTAACTCTATGTCTCATATCGGATAACTCTTCTCATGATCTTCCAACTATCTTGATGAACAAGCCACAATCTTCGTTCTTGCATAAGCACACAACCTAACTCTACATGTAACACATCACTATGGTTCACAAATTCTTTCTCGAACATTGGCTGGATCAAAGTCGAAGCTTCCATCAAAGTTTCTTTCGGTTTCTCAAGGGCTCATTGTCTCGCATCTAACCACACAACTGAACATTCTTCCGTAACAATCTATCAATGGAGCAACTATCTTCAAAAGACTATTTACAATTCTCTGAAAGTAACAACGCTAGACCTAGGAACTATAGATATCTGTCACAGTCTTCAATTTCTTCCAACTCACATCTTCTTTTGCCTACTTGGGATTTACTCTAATACACTCAGATGATCTGCATGCCCTAGGAGAACATCTTCATTAACTCGAAGTTCACGTTGCATAACTTGTCATACAACTGATTCCCAAAAAAAAGGATCTACCACACTAACTTCAAAGCTTGTCATGGCCTTCTTCGGTACGTGAATATACCCATGTATCATCTATGAGAACTACTACAACCGATCAAGGAACTCGGGAATTATTCTGTTCAACATCTCTATGAAGGTAACTAATACGCTAGTCAAACAAAACAGCATAACTCAGAACTCAAGGTGATCACATCTAGCCCCTAAAGCTGTCTTCGGTACTTCAAATTTTCTCACTTTCAACTGGTAGTAAACGGATCTCAAATTAATCTTAAAAAAAGACTGAAGCACACACTAACTGATCAATAATTCACTGACACTCGGAAACGGATACTAATTATTCACTGACACTCGTTTCAACTGTCTGAAATCTAAACACATTCTCGTACTGTCGCTCTTTCTTCTTCACAAATTGTACTGTCATACTCTAAGATGACGTACTAGGCCTAATGAGTCTAAGGTCCAACTAACCTCGAAGTTATTTCTTCAACATGCTCAATTCTTCCGGGATTCATAAGTCACAGAGCAACAAAACAGAAGCAACCTCGAAAACGGTCTCAATAACAAACTCTTCTCCTCTAACAAGAGGTAAACCGGCAATTCTTCCAAACACTTCTAGGAAAAGAAAACGCAACTATTCTAACATTCTGTGGTTTAATCTTCATTCAAAATCAAATCCATCACAATTGCTAAGCAAGCCTGTTGACTAAACTCAACCAATCTTTGACCTCTAAAGCTGGATCAACATTCAATAAGGAGTTCGCATCCTTACCTGCTACTACAGTCTCACAAAAATCTGCGACTTCAAGGCAATTCTCTCTCTGTCTCAATGCATATCCTAGCTTTGTGCTCTACAAGCCAAACCATGTCAAAAAGGTACATCGAAACCGTAAGAAGACAATCACTTCACATCTACTAGAAACTAGTAACTCTGAACCACCAACAAACATCTTCTGTACATCTTTCTGATCACTATTATCTCCCAAAAGGCTAGTCACATGTGTCCCTACATCTAAGGTCTCAACAAAGATATCTAATTTCTTACATGCTCACACAAAAGGAGGTATCCGCGGAAATTGCAACTTCACATGTACACAACTGATAGTCTTCGGTCCTCTTGTCTTCAGACTGGTTCCTCAACAAAATCTGACTCTTCTAAACTGTTCTTAGAGCATCTCGTAACTTCAAGATTCAATTCTGATCACACACAAACAGTCATGCTGGACTTGTTCTACAACCTCGAGTCAAAGCTCAAGACTCCCTTCTCGGCTCAACTATATTGGAAGTGACTTCATCTCTTCCGCTCGCTGGAAGACAACTCAACGTACACTGACCCAATCACACAAACTAGCTCCCACTCACGGACACTGACCGACTGTCTTGCATTAAAATCGTAGGCCGAACCCCAACGATCACTAACTAGCATTTCTGAATTTCAGATTACTCACACGAGACCCCTACCTTGATCTCGCTAAAAGAACTAAGGTACTCACACCTACCTCTAACACTTCACCAGGCATATTCAAACTTGCATACTCACTATCGATTTACAAAAGCACGGGTTTAGAATCAACTAGAGGAAACAACTTATTACCGTACCAAGGGCTTATCTGTTAAAACATCGACACTACTCTGACTCCCACTCATAGGTCTTCACTTCTTCTTACCAACTAATGCCAGAGTTGATCACATCGTCCCTTATCCACAGGAATTAACCCACATACACACCGTCTCAAACAGACAAATTGTACCTCAATTCCGGTACAACCATACCTCCCCAACTAAGGTGATGGACTCCCTCAACATCGTCCACCCTTTCAGAAACCACAACTTCTACTTACCGAAAAGCAATAAATCAGCAACAACATCAACAGTAAAACATACAAGATTGGGATAGCAAGGCAAGGCTTCCAAGTGGCTCAAGTATGTTTCCCTCACTTAAAATCTCTTTTTCGATGTAATAGTAGCAATGAGACTCTACTAAACATGTTTCAAACAAATCATCACACATACATGCTCAACCAAGCACATAACAAGGCATACTTGCTAAACAAGCAAACATATGCGTACGATCAAACGACATACATTCTCAATCAAACAATCATACATCACAGCATACACGGATAACAAGCAACATGCTTACATGGCAAGCAAACACCGTGCAATTACAATGCAAGAACTTAACTTACCTCACTTACCTGCCCAAGGTCTCGGTAACCTTAGGCTCTGATACCAACAAATGTAACCCCCTCGTCCCGGTCTGGCCGGATGAACGGTCCGAGTGAGCTACACGGGGAAAACCGAGTGAAAACCCCTTAAGGATTCCCCCTCGGTTAGCAACCCTATTTTTTTTCATTTTAAATCTTGTCTAGATGAGTATTTAATCCTATGTGATCATACAGCGGAACAACATTCACTAGGCAAACAAACGAACTCAGCCCAACATCTTACAGCCCAATTTTAAACTTTAACTACAGACGGTATCGATACCCTTAAGGGGTGTATCGATACCCCTTAACTAGGTTTAAGCTTTAACTGCAAGCGGTATCGATACCCCTAAGGGGTGTATCGATACCCCCTTGACTATGTCAACTGGTCAAAGTGAACCCGTAGAGACCGTATCGATACACCCAAGGAGTGTATCGATACCCTCCCCAACGGTTGACTTCCCACGGTCAACGCTAAGATGACGGTATCGATACACCAGAGGCCGGTATCGATACCGAAATGGACAGTAGCTCTAGTGACCAAAATGGTATCGATACACCCCTCAAGTGTATCGATACTCGAGGCCTGAAACAAGAAGGTGGTATCGATACCGTACCAACCGTATCGATACCCCTGCTGCGAACTTGTAGGTTTGAGTTGATTTAAGGCACAAGGAGGCCCTTAAATCCCTCTAAAACCCCAACCAACACACTAACATCAATCCTAAGGCAAATCAAACATAAAAGCATGCTTTAACTTGAAATCAAAGGCACAATCCAACACAAGATGATACACAAACCATACAAGCAACATAAGCTTTCAAGCATGGCATTCCAACAAAAGTCATATCAACATTTAAGGTCATACAAGGAACTCAAAGCCATGAAGGCACAAGATAAGCATATAAGAGGTTTGCACCATAACAAGGCAACCTAAACATCTAAAGACATGCCACCACACACAAGCATACATCATAGCGTAACATGTTTTACAAACCAAGGCCAAATCAAAACATCAACATACACCCAAACTCAAACAACAATACATATCCCATTGCTTAACTATTACATTCTATCACTTAAAATTCATACATTGAGCTCACCAAAGCAACACTTGGAGACCATTCCTTGCCCTTGCTACCCACAAGCTATTTATCTGCATTGCCGAACAAAAGAGAGCGTAAGCATGAAAGCTTAGTGAGGGTAAGCTCATAAAACAAACCTTCGACAATGCAGGGTCCAAGCACGAGCTACAAGCAAGATAAAAATGCATGATCTTACCTCCGATCCACACGAGCCATAATTATAAAGGATGCATGAACATATATTCAATATCATGTCATGCTCAACATGTTTAAATCCACAACATAGGAAATCACATATATTAAACCATGTTAGCAACACATCCCAAATCACATTGGCTCACAATTAATCACATATTGGCAACATAAACCACAATCCGTATTGACACCTAGCTATGACTCGAATACGCGGATAACCGTTGGATCTCACATCCAACAACACAACCATTACCTGACGGTGGGATTACACTCATCACCGTTCACGCGGAGGGGATTCCACTCATCCTCACGCCTCATTTCACGCGGAGGGGATTCCACTCATCCTCACGCCCCGTCGATGGGATTCCACTCATCATCGACTAATGTAAATACAATTTTCGGGCGTACCCGTACTCCTCCTTGGTGACTCAACGCCACCAAGGCCACGCGCGAATTTAGACTCATGTGTGCACACTAACATCCTAATGATCGATCATTTATACCCAAGCATACTAGTGCCAATACTACACATTTCAATAATCTTTCACAATATCATTTCATAATAACTTTCGTGCTTAGCACGTACTCACCATGACTCACCATCATGCACAAACCACATTTCCATGCCTAGCATGTACTCACCATGATCCTCGGATCATACAATCACCTCATAATATCATTTCACACGTCAACACCACATGTACAACATTAACAACCATATCACATCATATTTTACACATGTGTACAACCATATCATATCTATCATCAACATGCATATAACAATGCATCAAACATGCCTCAACATACATGTATACAATATATACATAATCAACACCATCACAATTTAACACGAGGCATATACAACCATTAAAGAGTGCAACCAAAGTCTCTAATCAAAGCTTGGGATTAGGCTACCACTCTAATCCCAACTCTAGGTGGGTTTACCAAGCCCATCCTAGGTTCACATGCTTGAACCAAATACTCAAAACCATTTTAAAAATATTTAACCACTCACCTCTACCTCCAAGCTCAACTACCAAGCAAGCATCACCTTCAAGTTTCCGGATTCCTTCCCGAAGCTTCTCCAACGCAAATTCTCGCTTCTAAACAACCTCAATGCAAGCAAAACAACCTCAAATCAACTCAAACATCAAAGTAGCTAACCCGAAATACAATTCGAATATCAAACTCAACATTTCAAGTCATGACCAAACCCCGACTTTATCTAATTCAAGCAGCCCATAAACATTGATCAAAACCCAAGTTTCCAACACATTTTCCACTCACAAATGATTGCTAAGTTCAGCCACAACATCAACCCATAGGTGCAAGCCAAGCTCCAACAATTTACAACCCAAACAATCACCAAAATTCCTATTTTCGCACTCCTATCTTACCCAGCAGAAAATTCCATTTTCAAACACCCAAATGACATCTAAATGGTTCCAAAACATCCTCATAACATACATAAACCATCAGCCCTTCAATTTCCACTTAAAACCCACCCAAAAATCAAGTTTTGACACCTTAAAAATTGTCTCAAAAACCCATTTCGGATTTTTATCCAAAATCCTCCATTTCAACATATAATGTGTATTTTCATGAGCTTAAACCAAAACCCAACATAATAAATCGAAATCAATTGAAAAACCCAATAAAAACTTAAACTTTTATCAAGCCCTAATTTTCCAAAGTTCATGGTTTTAAAATCCATAACCATGGATAGATAGGAAATGAAGAGGAGAGTAAGAATATACCTTTGCTTTTGAAAAAGACCTTAAGGTGAGGGAGAAATCAATGGAATAGAAAACTTAGGGTTTGGGGGGGGGGGGGGGGGTTTGAGAGCTCTTCCACGTGAGATGTAAAAATGGGGGAGGAGAAGACCATTTTATTTTATTTTTGTTCTCTTTAACTTTAAAAAGTGGTCTAGCTTTTTAAAACATTTGGGTTAAATCATCGCATTGGTCCCTCTTTTTTATTTTAAAACCCAATTAGCCCAAGTCAATGTCAAATTGATTTAATTTAATTTTACCGACTCGGACCACTAACCCGACTAACTCCTAGCCCCAAAACACGGGTGTTACATAAAACACCCCCGTATCTCAACCCAAAACCCCCTAAAAACCTCCCCAAAACCCCATTCCGGGAAAACACCCAAAACCTTGAAAAAAAATCAGTTTTGTTGGACCTTTTAGGTTGTAGATTAGTCATAGAACTTCAACAAATCAAAAACTAGAATCAAAGACTTCAAAGACAACATTTTTAATTCAAAACCCTCCAAACTCCAAATTTCAAAACATGTGTAGAAATAAAAATAAAAGGCATCAACTTGTAGAGGATAATGAGGGTAAGTCAAAAACGAAATTACCTTTGCAAAATCTTCAGAAATGAGCAAGCTATTGAATGGAATAGTAACAAGGGGAAAGGATTCTTTTTGGACGTTGAAGTGAATAGTGGGGATGGGAAGAAGATGACTCAAAATACATTATTTTAGGTTTGTTTAAAATGGGGGGTCAAAAGACCAAAACACCCTTAATGAATTAAGGGAACTACAATGGATGACACCATGGTAAAATTGGGCTTGTCTTGAAAATGGTCCAACTAAATTTTATTTGCCTTAAAACCCAAGGCTCAGGCCATTATTTTATTATTTAAAAATTTGAAACCGAAACTCGAACTATTTTTAATTTATTAATTTCACCCGACCCCCGAACTCGGGTGTTACAGACCCTTTAGCTCGATGAATTTAATTATTTTATTAGAGGTTTTGAAAACCTAAATTTATTCGGAGAACCCCGCTTTGAATTAAAATTGGGAGTCGTTATCGGTCATTTGGATTAGGTAGACCGGACACCAAAAGGTAACCAAAGAAGAAATAAAATTTGGGCTCGGGGGAACAGTTACGTGTGGGGAATGATTAGCACCCCACAACCCCATAAAAACGACGCTTACTCGATCACAAAAACTTTTGTTATAATTTTAGGTAACATTTTAGGTTGCAACTTAAAATGTTGCCCGAATTTCAAGTTCTTTAACTCTTTTAATGGTGATTTTGTTAATTTCGACCTAAATCTAAGATTTTTTTATTAGGTAACAGAGATTTCTTATAGTATATGAGTAATCTAAATTTGATTTTAAAAAATTAAACCCGACATTAGGTAATTGATGAAAATTGTGATATTACTTTTAAGTTATAATTTTAAAATTTTGAGAAAATCATGGATTTAAGTGTTTTAACATAAAATGTTATTCAAAATAATAAGAAAGTATGTGAAAGGATAACATTTGAGGTTGTAACCTAAAATGTTGCCTTCAAATTTAGTTTGAATCGATCTATAAACTAAGGTAACATTTTAGGTTACAACCTAATACCAAAAAGTGTAATATTTCAGGTTGAGAATAATAACATTTCCGGTTACGACATGAAATATCACCCAAAATCATAACAAAGTGCGTAAAAGGTAACATTTTAACTAAAAAAAGATTGCATTTTAGGTTAGAACTAATAACCGATAATAAATACAACGCCATTTTAACAGTATTTTAAGTGCAACAGACTCACTCGTAAAAAACCCTAAAATGACTTGATTAAGCAACACGAAGAATGTGCAATAGGAAAGAGAAAGTAAAAGGAAAGAGGACTTTCGGCATTTTGTGGCATACTTTGTTGTTTTTATTAAGGCATTACTATAAATTGTTTTAATTGTATTATTTTTTATTTTAGGTGTCTAAAACTTATTTTAGTCATAATTAGTGCTTAAAGTTTTTTTGTTTGTTTTAGATGCAATTTAAAAAAATACAACGTCTAATCATTATTTAACATATCTTATTTTAGGCACTGATTTTGACCTACAAAAATAACTGTAAACACTTATTTTAGTCAAAATAAACTTTAAACACATTAAATAAAAAAAATATAATTTAAACACTTATTTTATTAGATAATTTTTTATTAATAAATAAAGTAAATAAATAAACACTTTGAACATAATTGTAATATAAATAAATATGATAAAGTGAATTTGATTTACGAAAGAAATAAAGTATGGGGAAAGTACGATCTCGCAATTCGAGCACTAATAACGTACCCCAAAGCATATTCTTTAGAATCTACTCTTTCTTCTCCTTCGCTCCTATTCATATCACCTTATTTTATTTTTATTCTGTTAATTTCTGTGTTTATGTCATTTTTATTATACTTTATATTTATTTAATTATTATTTTTTGTATTAATTTTATATTGTTCTTATATCTTACACTCACATTTTCCTATATTTTATTTCCTTTTCTCTCACTGTTTTCTTAAAAAAAGTTGCTTTTCAACGTCATTGCTTCCTTAATAATTTCATTGATTTAGAATACTTGTTTAAAAAATTATGAATTACTTGTTATAGTTTTTTAAGTAAAAAAAACAATAGGATTACAAGTCAAGTGAAAAGAAAAATCAAATAAAAATCAAAGATATATTAAACATCCATGCTTACTCTACGAGTGTAAAAATATTTGTTCAAATTAATAAAACTTTTTAAAATAGTTATTTTAAAATAATTTGATCAAAATTAATATATATATATATAATTAAATTTTTTCAATAATATTTATTCATTAGTATAATCTCATTAAAGTACTTTTATAATAATTATGAGATGTGAATTGGTACTTCCTCACCTCGTCTCTTAACTAATATTTTCTTAATAAAAAAAAATAATTTTACATGTTATTACAAAGTAGTATATGTCCATACATATTTTTAATACACACTTTGTATATGAAGTGTTTTGAACCTGAACCTATTAAGATAAATGTTATTCACTTGGTGATTTCAAACTACTACATGTTCATACATATTCTTAATCTTTTAACAATGCACATACACCTTGTAAACAAAGCGATTTGAACCAGTGTCTCATAGGATGAACATAATCTTCTTTTCTACCGAAGCACTTGATGATGGATAAAAATACTCTGTCCTTTTCGGTGCACATACTTATGCCCCAACACTAAAAGACGCTACAAAAATAAATTCAAAGCCATAACCCTATATTCTAAACCCTACACCCTATATCATACAAAATACACTCTACTCTAAATTCCCTAAATCATAGCCATAAACCATAACTTAAAACACTAAATACTAAACCCTAAACTTAATTTTAAGAGTAAGAACATAGAACTTTTTCAACGAAAAAAACACCCAGTTTTCCACTTTTCTTCCATCCATGGCGTCCTCGTCTTCACTTTCTGTACAAAAGTTCCTCTTTCTCACTAAAATGAATCAAATAAAAATAATAATATAACTTTTGGTTTGGGTTATATAAGGAGGCCATGTTCATCTCCAATCTCCGTATTCCTTAACGCCCTCTCCCTCCACTTTTAACCACCACCTTCTTCCTTCACACTCTTCAGCTCTTTTAACTGTCACCGCCACGGCGCCACCGTGAAGCTGCCCAATTCAGAACCATCCCCAAAACAAAACCCGCATTTTCGTTCATGAAAGAAGGTTGTCTTAATACCAAACCAAGCGCCCTAAACCCACAACCAGCAGGTAGCCAAGTCCAACAGATGTGCAGAACCCTAGAAGGTGTCGCCACCGTTGACCACCACGTAGACGTGTCGTCGACAGTGGTGGTCCCAGCCAACTCCTCAGATGACCTTAACTTGATTCCTCCGTTGAACTTTGCTATGGTCGACAATGGCATCTTCAGGTCGGGTTTCCCCGATTCTGCCAACTTCGCTTTTCTTCAAACGCTTAACCTCAGCTCAATCATGTAAGGCCAAAGTTTCTTCCTTTATTACATGCAAATGAATTTCTTTCTACTTTGAGTTAAAAAAGTTACTTCCTTTCTGTTAGATATCTGTGTCCTGAACCATACCCAGAAGCCAACACTGAGTTTTTAAAGTCCAATGGGATCAAGCTTTTTCAGTTTGGAATTGAGAGTCACAAGGTAATTTTTTCTTTTCTTTTTACAAACGAGGTTTCAAGGGAATGGATATAAGTGTCTGGATTTGAAGCAAATCAGCTTATGTTCTGAAAATCTGCTTTGCAATCTAAGCTTTTATTTCCGATTGAGACCAAATGTTGTGCATACATTTTGATGATGAATATGATCTTTGACCAAATAATTTTCGAATTTAGTTATTTAGGAGATGTTATATATTAAAAACATACAAATTATAATTCATTCATTAACCAGAAAAAGGGAATTCTGGTTCTATGTATGCTTGGAGTGTAATAAACACTAACGAAGGGTTCAAATGATAAGGGGGTCAATTAAATCTTCACCATGTTAAGTATTACTTTAATCATCAACTATGGCTTCAGGCTTCAGTTAGTACAACAGTTCTTATTTTTGGGGGGCCTCCAAAATGATTATAAACCAAAAGTTTGCCTAATTTTTCTTTTTGTTCAATAAGTTTGCCTAATTATTGCACTTTGTTCATTATTTTATGCATATGAATGCTTGGGGCTTTGATTTGTGTATCTTAAGCTTATTTTATTTGATGCAAATGGTGTTTCTCGTTTTAGGCCGATTTTTTTATACCGAGAGTATGCACAATTTTTGATGTTCTTTTATATGTTTGAAGGATCACACACCTGTTTCGTTCTCGTCTGAGCATGCAACGAACACATTTTTCAAGCACTAGCGCATTTGGAAAACCAAAGAGTCAGGATGACTTAGTTGAAATGCATTCCTCAAAAGTACAAAAAGCAGTTTCCTTCTGGTTTTTAGAGTTAATCATGAGAAATTGAATCAGGAGTTGTCAAATGTTTTGGTGTGAATTCTTCTCCTTTTAACTTTTAATTCCTTGAAAATTAGATGTGGTATTGGGAAGAAATATTTCATTTTTCTTCATTTCCTAAAATTTGACTAGTTTATGATTATGCAGAAAACATCTGATGATTTTTCATTAAAATTTCAAATCAAAATGTTTTTGAGCTGTGCATTAGTCATAAAGATGAACCTTTTTTTCTGTTAAATTTTCCAAATCTTGCTTGAGATCAAATCAAAACATTAATTTGAAACTGTAAGGTTATTTTTGTTGCATGTATTTTGATATTGGGATTTGGGATATGAATGTGTGTGTGTGTGAAATAAAAAAATACAATTTATAATTAGAACTTATATACTTGATGATGACATATGGCTATATTTATTTGTGAAGAACTTGAATTCTAAGGTCAGATTTGCCTACATGAACCATAATGGGATTCGATTCGAGTCATTTCAAAGTCTAGCCTCATTCTATGATAAAGTGAACCTCTAAGAACTAATAAAGCCTGATACTTACTGTTCCATATGTGAATTTCAATCTTTGGTGCTGGTGATTTGTTTGAGGATGCAGCAGTAGCTGTTGCTTGTGTGAATTTCCTTTTCTTTTTGTCTTTCCCTTTCCGATTTTCGTCGGCTAAGTTGCAAGTAAATCCAAGTAATGATAATACTCCTTGTGCTTTGATATGTGTAAGTTCTTGAATCACTGTTTTCCTCTTTGCTTGTTATAAAGCCTACCACATTTTATCTGTCACTCCAACTTTTCATTTACTTTAGAGTATCTATCTCCGACAGGCATATCCGGCATTGATTCTCCAAATATATAGAAAACTAAAAGTTTTACCCATGTTAATCCTAGAACAAATAAGATAATTGTTCCAGAGATAGCAGAAACTGCAATGGAGCTGATTTACTCATAGAGAGTTGTATGAAGTGCAGTGCAAGGCAGGCTACATCGTAATGTTAGTATTTAGAGCAATCGAGACGTCCAATCTACATGTCGTATGGCTTGTGGTTGTGGATTTATTACATATATGTATGCATTTCTTTGAGTTTTTCAAGTAACTAGTAGCAGTTAAACTATGTTACTCCGAGTCTTCATTTTTGTTGAAATATCCGTTCCCGAGACCTATGTTCATCCCTTATTTGGACATGGTTATGAGGATGTCCAAATACATAAAAAAAAGTTGACATACTCACATACCTATGTCAGGAAACATATTTGTTATCTGAAACTCAAGCTCGAGTTCCAGTAACATAGCTGTGATATTGAAAGGCCTCTGTTCTTACATAGTAAAGACACCATGCATCGAATAAAGCTATTTTCGAGTGATGTATCCTAGATTAGAAATTAACTGATATACACGTTTCATCCAGGAGCCATTTGTAAATATACCGGAGGACACAATTCGCGAAGCCCTGAGAATTGTTCTTGGTATGACAAGCTTTTAACTCTATTAGACTTCATCTCTATCCATTTTAAAAATGGTTCATTGGTTTCAAGGCACTAATTTTACCCTCTGTGGAATGCAGATGTTAGGAATCACCCGGTTTTAATTCACTGTAACCGAGGGAAGGTTTGTGCATGTTGGTTTTTTTTTCTTCTTATTCTGATTTTTCATACCCGAGTTCGACTAGTCAGTACCGTCTTGATTCATTGTCTTGTTTTACAGCACCGAACTGGCTGTCTGGTGGGATGCTTGAGGAAATTGCAAAGATGGTGTTTGTCGTCTGTCTTTGACGAGTACCAAAGGTTCGCTGCAGCGAAAGCTAGAGTTTCGGATCAGAGGTTTATGGAGTTGTTTGATGTTTCTAGCTTAAAGCATCTGCCAATGTCATTTTCTTGCTTGAAGAATTAGAAAACAAGGAAAACACATGAAATTGAATGGCTTTTGCTTTCCTGTCATGTGCAGCTGAGAATGCTGGTGATGAGTTCTGGAATTGTATTTCGTGGGCAAAGGAATTCTTCTTATTACTATCATACATGTTTATGTTTTGGAGAACAATAGAACACACAGATTGTGATGTTTTTCGGTGTTTCGAATCTCTGTTCTCTTCTTTACTTGTTTTCCATGGTGGATGTAACAATTATCATAGTAGATATAATAATCTCCATGTTTCTTCTGAAACTTATTGTTAGCTTTGTCCACAGTTTTTGGACAAAAATTTGACTGTCAACCTGAACCAAGTGATTATTTATGCACAATTGTAGTTGTCTAAGATTTATCACTACAAATTCTGTAGATGCATTACCAAGATTATATACCAAATTCTTCAAAATTAAATGCACTGCGGCACTATTTGTATGCAAAATTTTGTAACCTTTTTAATTAAATATGAGTTTTTTTTGTTGCCTTAGTTTTAGGTTTTCGGTTTAGAGTTTAGGTGTTTAGATTTATGAGATTTAGAATTTAAGAATAGTAATTATAATTTAGAGTTTAAGATTATAATTTAAAGTAAGAAGTTTGCGTTTAGTTTTAAGATAATGTGTGGGTTGTGCTTTTTGGCTGTAGGTTGTGTTAGGGGCTGTATAGAGTTTGGTCCTGGTGGCTGGTGTTGTGATTGCGTTAGAATTTAAAGTCACTATTTTTCTTAACAAAATAGTACTTAACATTATGTTTTTAAAATGGTACCTTCGCTGTTAAAAATTAACAAAAAAATTTATGTGATTTTTTTATTTTCTTTCAATTTTCTCTCTCTCCTACATACCCATGTTATTTGTAATGATTTTTTATTTGTCTAATTTTTTATTGGTTAAACAAAACCAAAGGAAATAAAAAAACTTCCATGCTACAAGTGTGATTCAAACCAAGTACTTCATGGGATAAAGGCCGGTTGTTTAACCATTGAGCCATGCAATAAGTTTTATTAAAACCAAGCAAATAAATATTTAACTTAACCAAAGCTACTGTAAAGAAAATATGTTGTTTTACTTTTTACTTTTTACATTATCTAATATATTGTTTTAATTTTTACAAATATTTATTATTATTTTTTTAATTTCCAAAAAAATAATTTATTATTTTATATTTTGTATTATCTAATATAATATAATAACCGATAAAAATAATTGTGTCATTAACTTAGTTTAATGGTTTTGCACAATATCTATTTTACAAGGGGCCCCAAGTTTGATTTTTTATAGTAGCAATTTAGTTTTATTTTGAAACGATAACTTTGTTTACGTTAAATATTTTTTTGTTTAATTTTAATCAAAATTTGTTGCTTGACTCAATGGTTGAGCACCTAGCCTTTACTCCATGAAGTTTTGGTTTTAAATCCCATCCATAGCATAAGATGCATTTTTACAAGGGCATAAAAAATAGCGGGAAAGGAAGAATTACATTCATATACTAAATTGAATAAAATATAAAGTTGGAGGACTAAATTAAAAAATAGTCATTCAAATTCTTAAAATAAAAAAGGAATCACAAAATTCCAAAATCTCTTTCTTTCCTTCTCATCAAATCCACCGAGAGTAAGCGCCGAAATTCAGCTGCCCTGAAGTGGCCCTTTTCTCGTTTTCCTTCTTCTCATTTCGCTGCTAATTCGCTGAATCTCAGAGATCCAAAACTTGTATACAAAGACAGGTTACGAGATCCAGAAAGTTTATACAAATGAATGAGGTGATGACGGCAGCGGATAAGAGCTCCATGAGAGGCCTTGGATCGACGTCGTTTGCATCGTCTCCGCCCTCCAATCTGCTTCCTAACAACCTTCCTCTCATATCGGCCTTCCTCGCCTTCGCTCTGGCTCAGTTCCTCAAAGTCTTCACCAATTGGTTCGTTCTTTCTTTTTCTCGCTTTTGATTTTTGCACTTATGCTTCCTAAATTTCAATTCATGTTTTGTCAACTGCGGCGATTCGAGAATCCTGGTTTTATTGTTGTTTGACGCGAAAGTTAGGAATTTGTACCTTGTTTTATTGTTGTTCCAACTGCTCATAGAGGAACCCTACCTATTTTACTGTAGGAAATTTAAACAAAAAATGTTGGTGTATTGGTTAATTTAATGCCCCCTGATTGCTATGAACTTGTTTATCCCCTATTGGAGAAACCCTTGTTTTGATTTCTTCAATTTAATAACTCATGGGGGAGTTTTGATGATTGATCATTGGTGAGTAAGTGTTTGACTGGTAATGTTTACCAATGTGCTGATTTGGTTGCCATTCGGAAAGGGGATCTCCCACGGTATTTTTAGCTGTTCAAGATGCATATTGATTTTCCTTTTCTTGTTAAAGAAAAGAGAATGAGAATTTGATGGAAATAACCTATCCTAGAGTGAAATGCCCTTGTTTTCTTCAAATTTTGTGAGGAACTGAAAGAGAAAATGCTTACTGATGTTAAAGTAATCCTTAATTTTTTCCTTTTCCTTTGTATCATCTTCATTTTTAAGACTTGTTGGAAACTTGAAGTTAAGATTCTAGATTCTAAAAATTTAATGGAATCATTGAAAGCATATTTTTGAGTTTCAGTTGATTCTAATCACAGATCTAATTGTTTGTAAACAGTAGCTCAAACATTTGAACTTGTTTCTCCTAGATGCTCAGGTTTAAAGAAAGGAGATGGGATTCTAAGAGGATGATTGGTTCTGGTGGTATGCCATCATCACACTCTGCAACTGTGACAGCTCTTGCAGTTGCGATAGGTTTACAGGATGGAACGGGAGGATCAACTTTTGCACTTGCAGTTGTCTTGGCATGTGTTGTACGTTCTTCCTAACTATTCATTTCCTTGGGGTAACATTCTCATGTAGGACAATTATCAGAATGAAGCCTTTCTAATAGTTAATCAATATAAACAGAGACAAATGCCCCTCTCTGGAACCTTCTTACTCCTGCTGGCATGGGAATGCTGCAGACAAGTCATGCTGCTTATAATGCTAGGAATTATTTTTAGTTTTTTTTTATAGAGTATGCTTTCTCTAAAAATACTTTAGCTATATCTAGGCGGACACATCAAGAGAAGTTTGTATACGTGATAAACTACACTATAAGTTTGTTACATGAGATTATTCCTACTTTAGGTATTTTCTTCTTGCTTAGATGAATCTATATTCTCTAATAGAACACTAGATAGAATGTATTGTTAGGTTCTACCTGGAGACCCACCTTTTAACAACAGAGAATAAACAACCTCTTGGCTTAGTGGTAAGATATTTGTGTTGTGTGGAATGAGAGCTTCGGTCCAGATTAATCCATATCCCCATCTCCTAATTATTTAAAAAGAAGAAAAGAATGCATGAAGACAACTTGATATTTAACTTTATGCCATGTAGAGTTAGTTATAAGTACGTCATTTGTTTGGAAGACCAATGTGGCCATGTTTGAGGCTCTCCTGAAATATGGATGAACCTAATCAGGATTGTTTACAAAATCTTTGTACTGGATAGAAAAGAATTAACATGCTTATTAGTGTGTGGAGTATGGTTGATAATTTTTCAATTATACAGGTGATGTATGATGCAACAGGTGTCCGACTTCATGCTGGCCGTCAAGCTGAAGTAAGTCATATTTTACTTGATATATAGATGCACAGTTTATTGTATTTTTTCACTTATATTCTTATGCACAGATGCAATGTTCATATTTTTATTCTTTCCATATTGCCAGTTGCTGAATCAAATTGTATGCGAGTTTCCTCCTGAACACCCTTTGTCCACTGTGAGGCCTCTGCGTGAATTACTTGGCCATACTCCACTCCAGGTCTGCTACTATCTAAACTTAACAAGTAGTTAAGATAACTATTGCTCGGTTCCAAGTACTGCTTGTTACTTTGCTAGTACTTTGCAGAGCATTTGTTTCCAAATTCCCAGCATATCTATGTTGTTGAGTGTTGACTATTCTTTTATTAATGCGAATCAGTTTGTAAGCTTGACATCACATTGGTGTTCCACCCTTAAATTTCATCTAACTTATAGCGAAATAAGTATTCAATTGAAAAAACATAAGATAGGAGGAAACAATGTCTTGAAGGCTTCAGAAGTTTACTGTTGAAACCCCCCACAGAAGAAGAGACTTTAACTCTGCCAAATCATGCAATCTTTCCAGATTGCTGCAACCCAGCTTTCTTTCATCCTGATTTTTTCTTTTCAAGGATTCATAAGTGGAGATCGCGATGTCTAACTCAATTATCAATTACGAGCTGCTAAACAATAAGTCTTGCCATTGAACACAGCCATTTTGTTCCCTATTTTCTCATTTACTCCATATTAAGGCTTTGCATTGAGCACGGTATCTTTATGTAACCCCAGAGAAGCACTTATAGTTTGGGAGATTAGTGTAAGGTTCAAGTCTTGCCGTGTAATGGAGTCTAAGAGATCAACACGAAATTAAGATGGGATTCAGCATGATAACATCTAGGGAGATGCAAGTCATACAAGCATAGCATTGTCGTAATAACCGAAATATGTGGTGATATGGTGCAGGTTGTGGCAGGTGCAATATTGGGATTCATAGTGGCTTTTCTGATGAGAAATTCCGACGGCGTTGCATAAAAAACAGCATTGATTCATTCATTTGCCTTTTCAGTATGGTGTCAAAACTATTCTGTTGTAATTTTAAGGTGGGTTTTAGATGATCAGTTTCTGGTAATTTGAACTCCATCTTATATACTACACTGTAATTTCACATTCATATGATAGCTTTGTCAACACCTGAAGTTGAATGATGGAAATATTCTGCTACTTATTGTCCTTGAATGAATTTGAAATATTTAGTCAAAAGTTGATAACCTAATGCATCCATATCACTTTAGAAGCTAATCTATTTTGATTGTAACCATATTCTTAATTTCATATATGATTTTTTTTCTATCTAACGGGTTTATCTATTTTCGTGAGTAGGGGTGAACAAACATTGGCTCATCTCGATTCATCAAAAAAAATTCAATAAAATTTGAGTTATAAAATAAAAATTCAAATAACTCTATTTTCTTTTTGTAATCATTGGATTGATTTTTCAAGTTTGAGTCACGTCCTTCAATTTTATTAATCATTTTATTAATGTGTCATGTCATCATTGAACATAATGATAACAAAAGGGACTTTTGGTGTAATTTACCCTATTAAATAATATTAACTTTAAAAAGAAATATACCCTTATTTTTAAGGGAAAACTACACCAGTGACCACCGAAGATATTAGGGATACCTATTTGAACCACCGAACTAAAAAAACGTCAATCACACCATTGAACTTATAAAATCAACCTATTTTGACCACCGCCGTTAAAAACCTAACGGTGGAGTGACGGAACTGCCACGTGGCAGTTGATGGGTATATTTAAAAATTACACATTTGGTCCCTATTATTTACACATTCTTTCAATTTAGTCCTAATTTTCAATTAATAAAACAATAAATTATTTAATTAAGTGGTGACACGTGTCAAGACCTTATTGGAGGATTTTAATTATTTATATTTCAAATTAATTCCACGCTAAATATTTCAAATTAAGCCTTAAAATTAATTTCACGCTAAATATTTCAAATTAAACCCTAAATATTTATTGTGTAATTAATTTGAAATTCAGGGTTTAAGGTTAGGGTTTGGGGTTTAATTTGAAATTAGGGTTTAGGGTTTAAGGCTTAATTTGAAATATTTAGCGTGGAATTAATTTGAAATATTTAGGGTTTAGGGTTTAAGGCTTAATTTGAAATATTTAGCGTGGAATTAATTTGAAATTTTTAAGGTTTGGGGTTTAGGGTTTAAGGCTTAATTTGAAATATTTAGCGTGAAATTAATTTAAAAATTTTAGGGTTTGAGGTTTAATTTGAAATATTTAGGGTTAGATTTTAGGGTTTATGATTTATATATGTGAAATTAGTGTTTAGGGTTTGAGCTTTTGGCTTATAAATGTAGAAACTAATAAGAGATATATATTATATGTGGAGAATTATAGCACAAAGATGTGCTTGGTGCAGTGGCAAGGCTGTTGCATTTACACTTGGGAGACCCAGGTTCGTGTCCCCCAGCACGCATATGAGTGAGAAATTGTTTTCTCCTCTAAATTTGTGGTGACACGTGTCACCACCTGATTGGAGGGGGAAAACAAATTAATAAAATTAAATATAAATAATTAAAATCCTCCAATACGGTCTTGACACGTGTCACCACTTAATTAAATAATTTATTATTTTATTAATTGAAAATTAGGACTAAATTGAAAGAATGTGTAAATAACAGGGACCAAATGTGTAATTTTTAAATATACCCATCAACTGCCACGTGGCAGTTCCGTCACTCCACCGTTAGGTTTTTAACGGCGGTGGTCAAAATAGGTTGATTTTATAAGTTCGGTGGTGTGATTGACGTTTTTTTAGTTCGGTGGTTCAAATAGGTATCTCTAATATCTTCGGTGGTCATTGGTGTAGTTTTCCCTATTTTTAATTAAAATAATATTATTTATTAATAGATTTCAAATATATTTTTGTTAATAATTTAATATAATATATAACATTTAAATTATCAAATTATTTTTAATTAAAAATAGGACCAAATTGTTAGAATGCATAAATAATTAAGATTATATTTATTGATTTTTTTTAAATTAAAACTAAATTAATTGAATCTACAAATATGATAGATTAAATGTATTGTTATAAAAAAATCTTAAATACCACATCATCTTTAACAATAATTAACTGTACAGTGTGCGATGATCAATTTTAAAAAAGTTAAAAATTTAATAACTATTTTATAATATTTAAAAGCTAAATAATTAAAATGAACGTTTTAAGATAATTCGGTGATCATTATTCATAAGCTTTATCCATAATTTTATAAAGAGTTAAATACTAGTATCCGAAAAAGATTTAAATATAAATAAAAGAAACAAATATCCGGAAAATGTTGTGGGTCGGTGATAAAACTGTAAATACAATCACAATAACTACATTACTCGTGTAGAAATGATGGACTAAAGTATTCGCTCTGTAAACGTTCCCAGTAACTATTGGACTGTTGAAACTTTAAATTATCCTACATGTAACTTTATCTATCAATAGATTCAATACACACTTGACTTAGGGATGGACACGGGTCGGGTCGGGTTTTTGGCCCACCCGAACCCGACCCAAAACTAATTATCATAAAATTGAACCTGACCCGACCTTTTTTTTAAACCCGACCCGACCCGAAAATAAATAGTCTAAACTCGACTCCGACTTATAGAAAAAATTAATTTTAGGGACCTAATTGTAAAAAAAATTAAGAGGCATAATTATAAAAAACAATAAATTTAAGGACTAAAATGTAAATAAAAAATTAATTTTAAGGACCTAATTATAAAAGAAATATATAAAGAGGGGTATTATTACAAATATCTCTAAAAAAAATTAGGGGAAATTTATCTATTAGTCCCGGGTCGGGTCGGGTCGAATTTTTTCACCCTAAAACCCGAACCCGACCCGACCTCACCCTACATAAAACCCGACCCGAACCCGATTTTTTCATAAAAATACCTGACCCGAAATCGGGTCGGAACCCGTCGGATCCGGGTGAAATGCCCATCCCTAACTTGACTTGCAAAAAATTATTTTATTTTGGCTTAATACCTAAATAGGTGCCTAAACTATGGTTGTAGATCATTTTTTGTGCCTAAACTATTTTTAGCTCTAAATAGGTGTTTAAAGTTTTAATTTTAGTCATTTTAGATGCCTAACCGTTAACTACCGTTATTTTTATTAAAAAATAATTTTTATTTTATTTTTTAACTTATTTTTAAAAAAACCCCTAAATTTCCCCAAAACTCACAAAATGGCCCCAAATTCGAAATCCCTAACTTTCCCAGCTGAACCCGCCGCCAATGGTTTCTCCGCCGCCTCCATATCCGCCGATGGACTACCAAGACCGTTTCCCCAACCATCCATCACCGGTAAACGACAGTAGGTGTGTCGATCGGCTTTCTAACGTCAAAAGAAGCCAAAATCATGAAAGGAAGTCGTCGGTACACCTACCGTCAGTTATCGGCGATGGGTGGTTGGGAGAAACGGTCGCGGTGGTCCGGCGACGGTAGTGGTGGCCTTCGGTGATGTAGTAAACGGCGACAACGACGGTAATTTGGGAATTTAGGGTTTTAAGTTAGAGATTTGAGACTGTTTTGTAAAGATTTAAAACTGTTAATTGTTTTAGAAAATTGAACTTTGAATTTTATTTAAAAATTAATTAAAAAAATTAAAAATTAAAAACATGCAACATGTTACAATTTAATTGGCTAACAATTTTTTATTAACGGTTAGACACTTAAAATGACCAAAATTAAAACTTTAAACACTTATTTAGAGCTAAAAATAATTTAGGCACCAAAAGTGATCCACAAACATAGTTTGAGCACCTATTTGGGTATTAAGCCTTTTATTTTTGTTTTTTTAATTTCTTTTGTCAACATGTACGGACGTATATTCGGTTTTGAAACATAGAATTCCGTTTTTTGCTTGGTTTTTATATGAACTAAAGGAAAATGGGTGGTGTTTTATGTTATGTTAGATTTTATTTTGGGAAAACTACACCGGTGGTCCCTTAACTATTATCATCTTCCTATTTTGGTCCTAAAACTAATTTTTTTGGCAAAATCGTCTCTTCTGTTACATAGTTCTCCTGTTTTAGTCCCGTCGTTAAAAACTAACGAAATTGATGACGTGGAATTTTTTTCTTATTTTTTAAATATTATTTTATTATTTTCTCTCTTCTATATATATATTATTAAAAATTTTTATTCAGACTAATTTGGTGGTGACACGTGTCACCACCATAAGAAAGAAAATAAATTGAATCTAAAGGGGGGGGGGGAGCTAGGATTCAAACCCACATCCCCCACGTTCCAAACCAACAGGTCAACCATTGGGCTAAACTACATTTGTTGTTATATATTAGCACAACTTAGATTTAAAACAATCAAATGGGGACGCAGATGACATCTTCTTCCCCATAATTGGCTGTTGCAGGCGACATATAGTTTATTGACGATCGGTTGCTGAAAAGTGATATCAGTCACCGTGAGAGACATATCGATGGAATACTAGGGGGAGAAGAGGAGAAAGCTATCAACCCCGCATTGAAGTTCATTCCTGTAAAAGTTTCATGGCTGCTAGGCGCCTCACACGCTGCTTAAGTCGTCGTCTTCGATAGATGCCTACCAGACGTAGGATGAGTACTAGAGCAATTGCCGAACAATCAAACACCCTACTGATTCCTAGCGCACCTGGAAAACAGGAAAAAAGAAAACGCTAGCATAAGCATACGACGATGCATTAGCTCTCCAACACCAAAATGATCCATAAAATGTCGATTACCCGGACACTTATCATGACCATCACTGAATTTACCCTACTCAAGAAAAAAGAAAGTGTGTGCTGTGTATATATACCTGTTGGAATAAAATCAAATGGTGTAGCTCTGTAGATGATACTCAGCAACATCTGCAAACATGGGGGGCAGTTGTTAGAATTTAGCCGGGAACAATTGGGAAGCCGATTTTTAAATGAAAAGAGCAACTCGTTGAACATAAATTATCTAATTGAGAACAGTTAAAGGTAACATTAACTTAAAATAAAGACAAGGACAAGCACATGCACACCACCAGACATAATGTGCTTGTGCAGGCTAGCATAATTTGTATAATCTTAACTGCAAAAAGGCGTATCTCAGCAATATATGTATTATTTGTATCGGGATCCATCAACCCTTGGAGCATTCTCTTGATGAGGAATGGTAACTCCCGCACTTTCTGATAAGAAAAGTTAGAAAGAAAATATTCATGGCCTGCTCACAACAGACCAAAAGATCGTACATCACAGTTGTAAGATAAATGGAACAAAATAATCAAGAAGCAAGCATGAGGATATAAGGGAGAACAACACAAAACAACACTCGTCTGCAGTTCACCTCCAGGGCAATATCAGAACCATTAAATTATACAGAAAACCACACTGTTACAAAGTTTGTTCGAATTCGATTCCGACCCTCAAACTTCACAACAATCACTTTTCAGCAACCGGTCGTCAATAAACTATATAAACTATATGTCGCCTGCAACAGCCAATTATGGGGAAGAAGATGTCATCTGCGTCCCCATTTGATTGTTTTAAATCTAAGTTGTGCTAATATATAACAATAAATGTAGTTTAGCCCAATAGTTGACCTGCTGGTTTGGAATGTGGGGGATGCGGGTTCGAATCCCAGCCCCCCCTTAGATTTAATTTATTTTCTTTCTTATGGTGGTGACACGTGTCACCATCACATTAATCTGAATAAAAAATTTAAATAATATATATATAAGAGAGAGAAAATAATAAAATAATATTTAAAAAATAAGAAAGAAATTCCACGTCAGCAATTCTGTTAGTTTTTAACGACGGGACTAAAACAGGAGAACTATGTAACAGAAGGGACGATTTTGTCAAAAAAAATAGTTTTGGGACCAAAATAGGAAGATGGTAATAGTTAGGGGACCACCGGTGTAGTTTTCCCTTTTATTTTCTACTTGAAATGATTAGGACAATAATGTTTCCCTTCTGAAGGTTCTATTTCCGAAAAAGAAAAAGAGATCGTTTTTTTGTTTATCTTTTAATAAATTAATGATCCAAATCTGTCAACCAAGCCATGAGGAAGAAGCTCGATACCCGTTTCCCAGCCGTAAGCTTCCTATCTTTTTATTTTCCTTTTGTTTTTCTTTGATTTTGTTTAACTTCTTTGCTTTATTTGTTGTTAATTTGTTTTAGGTATTGGATTCTTGATTGATTCGCCTGAAATTGAAACCTAGGTCTTTTTTGGGTTTTGATTTTGTGATTATTTTTGTTGCTGCAATTTCGATATGTGGGAAATTGGCCTTATATTAGCTGATGTAGTTTTCAGCAGTTAGGGTTTTTGCAAGTTTTGTTATTTTATTTAAAAAAATTATAGACTTTTCATGGAGTGTGTTGTTGTGTTTGTGTTTTTCATAATCATTTTAGGGAGAGTTCATTTCTTTTTGGCTGTTCTATGAAAACCCCATGTGGGTTGTTTTATGGTTTGCTATTTTTTTGAATGGTTCTACTAAACTGGTCAATCTTTACTAGCTATGGAGGTTATGTTTTCTTAATTTCCTTGAGTTATGTGCTTTTTAAGGCTTTGGTTGGTTCAAACAAATTAGGTAATTTGATATTAAAAGTCAGTTAATTGATATTATGGCAATTAGGTTGGAATATGTGAGTTGCAGTTGTATTTTGTGTTATTGGACTATAATTTCTTTCTCTACTTTAATGCTATTGTTGATTGGCATTCTAATTGGTTTGGTTTAATTTAGGCAAACTCTTTTGAAATGTTTAGTTATGTTTACTTTTTTTTTCTCTGCTTGAAATTAGGAGCCAAGTAATCTTAATGTTGTTATTTTGCTCAGAATATTTTAGCTTCTTTAGAAAAAAGATATCATTCTTATGCAAGACATATGTGGTTTTGATCATGGTTTAGTTTTGATCTACTTGTCTAAACACTAATGTTGAAATGTCAATGATATGTTTGTTATCGTTTATTTCCTTCACTTGAAGCAAGAACAGAGGGTTGTTGATTCTCCACAAGGTATCAATACTACAGTAGTTGAAACTGGGATTGGTTATTTCCCCCGGTTCTTATGATTAAATTATTATCAATTAAACTCCCTGTTTTGAATCCTTAAGTAATCACTTGTATCAATTTTATCATATTATGAATGAGCAGTTATGGTGCGGTCTCCGTGATTGCTAACTCCACTCTAGATTTGCCTGTATCTCCTTTTGTTCTCACATTAGCAACTCCTCTTTGTCTGAAGCATACTTCTTTTTTTGTAATCACTATTTGGAGTTTGGAATTCAGTAGTATTGATAGGACACTTTTGTGGACAGTTTCATTGGGGACTTTGTAATGCCTTCTACAGGAGGGTGAAGGATCATGTAACCCTTCAATAACTTTTTTAGAATATTGAAATAAAATGTGATTTTAAGAGAAAGATAGGACTAAGCAATGAGTTTGCAAACATAGCTTTGGCTTTAGGAAGAGATCATTATTCATGATGAGTTTCTTTAATGAAACTTTTGGAATTGCCTTTTTTTTAAAGTAGTGGCAGGTAGCTCTTACTTATAAAATCTTTCAGAAATATAGCTTTTCATCAAGTTCTATAGTATTGTCTTACATAACCATACAATGAGTCATAACATCAAGCGATAGATGATAGGTTGCAGAATGTCTTGCTTGCCGACTTCTAGAGGTTTAGTTCCTTGTTGATCATGCTGTTCTTGTTTGGTGTTGACATTCATGCTCTTTCTACTTCTCTCCTGATTGGTTTGAGATCAAAACTGGTAAAAAGAGTGAGCTTCATGATAGGTTACTTGCACTCTGGCAATTATATTAAACCAGTGACTTGTAAGACTTGCTAGGTGATGATCTCCAAATGGAGTGACAAGGAACTTTGTGCCAATGATCATTTCTTCTTGTTTTTGTAATCTCTCATATTGTTGAACAAACCTTGTCTGGTTTCTTATGATCTTGGTTGCTGAGGGCTTGCTGTTCTGTATCAGAATCCAGATACTAATAGATAATGTTGACTGCTTTTAATTTTATATACAGTTTTCTGGTTCCATACTAGAAACATTGTTGCATCTTTGAAGCTGTTTTTGAAATTGTGCACTAAGAGAGTGATTAAAAAGTTTGGTATGTAAAGAAAAATATCTGTGACTTTTTATATACGCTTTAGGACCATGGGTCTATATACTATCCTTTGGAATGATAGTCCCTTATCTATGGTTTTTTTTATATCATTTTTAATAGATGTTAGCTTGTGATTAGTGCTTAAACTTTTGACATATTTGTTTTTCAGGCTCGCATTAAAAAGATTATGCAAGCCGATGAAGATATTGGGAAGATTGCATTAGCAGTGCCTGTTTTAGTTTGTGAGTGGCAGTAACATTCATGATTTCACATAAATAACTTTCCCCTCCCCCATGCATATTACTTGCTAATTCTTCTTTCTCTTACCTTTCACTCTTGCAGCTAAATCCTTGGAATTGTTTCTACAAGACCTTTGTGATCGTACATACGAGATTACCCTTCAGAGAGGTGCAAAGACCATGAATTCGTTGCATTTGTAAGTGAAGAATTTATTTACATCCATATAACACTCTTTGGCCATTGCATTTAAGTATTTATTTACATCCCATGTTCTAGTCCTCTCAAAATACCAACATTCAAACATTTTTATATCCTAAGCATTAATTGAACCCTCTGCTGGCCTGTAAGCTATGTTACTCAGACTTGGGGGTAATTGTAGGATATGGGTACGTGTCTGATTTGGGTATGCTCAAATTTTTTTTCTTTTAGTTTTTCTACACATTTGGGGGATCTACCCTGATACGCATGTCAAAATATGTGGCAGATACAGGTGTCGAACATGGATACTTTAGGGAAAATGAAGAGTTTGAGCAACATATCCTATGATTACTACATCAGTTTATTACAGTATATTACAGCTTATGTATGATTTCAGTACAAAAAAATTATGTATTTTAGTCTACTAAGAAATTACAAACTTGGCAACTACATTGGCTGGAATGATACCCCCCCCCCCCCCCCCCCCCCCTGTTTTTGGATGTAGAAGTGCTCATACTAGTACTTAGTAGACAAAAAATGTACGATCTTTCTTCTATTTGTTTTCTCCACCTCTAAAAGATTACTTTGTGAATAAGAGAAGAGGATTGGCACGATATCATATCTAGAGTGAAGGGAGAAACACATGGTAAATATATCTAGGTGTGAGTATTGGATATGGGTATGTGTCTGACACGGGTATTCAACATTTTGCAACATTTTCTTGTATTTGGAGAGTCCTTGGAGAATGATATAACATGCCCATGTTTGAATATTCGTTATATATGGGTGTTGGATGGTACTTGAAGAAAAATGTAGAATCAGGGTACCATAGTGGAAAACCACAACCATCATCATCATTGCAAACTAATATAAAGTAACATGATATAAGAATATCTAGATTCCATGGTGATCAACTAGCATATGTTTATGTATTCATACAAGAGCTTTTGGGATGTTTAGGGTGAATGGAGTAGAAAGTTTATTGTAATGCGCTCTTCTTTGATTCCAATGATCGAAACTAGTGTTCCAAAATTTATATAGCTACATCATCCTTTTCCGACAAATTTGATTCATGAAAGGTTCTAATTTTATGTTGGACCTGGTCCAGATTTCCTCCTTTTTGGGTCACATCACAAAGTATTTAGATACAGATCAACTATGCTGATTATTGTAGATGGAGAATCGTGATTGTGAATTCTCCTTTTCCAGATCATGCTACATTTTTCAATTAACAAGTCTTCTGATCAGCATGGTATCATATTATGTTACTTCCAATCTTGTTCATGTTTATCCCTAGTGATGTATTTGTCTATATGTTGTGCGTTGGTCTAACTAAAGTGTTGAACTAAACTGCAGAAAGCATTGTGTACAGAGCTATAATGTATTTGATTTTCTGAGGGACATTGTTAGCCGGGTTCCTGATTATGGCCATGGTCATGGTCAGTCTGATGCTGTTGCTGCTGATGATCGAAGTGTTTCAAGGAGAAGGTTAGAGAAAGTTTTACTTCATGTTTGGCACTTTTTAATTCATAGAAAGATATTTCATGATATGTTTTCATATCATTCTGCCAGAAAAGCTGCTGGAGATGAAGTTCATGACAGTGACGAAGAGTTAAAGAGGAGTAGAATGGTAAGAAGGCTTTCATTTAACATCTTTGTGTGTGTATATATATAGACACGATATAAGAACATATAACATAGGATGCACTTTTTCAACTTTAAGAATGAATGGTGGCAACTGTTTTTCTTCAGTGACAAAGGTATCTGGTGAACTTCAGTTTATTAAGCCAAACTATCATACTCCGACTCGGGTACAAGTGTCGGATACGGGTATATATCCGACACTGATATATTCAATTGTTTATAACTTTTTTCTGACATTGGTTGCTCAATGTTTATAAGCCTTTTCCATGCATTTGGAGGGTCTTTGAGGGGTTATATCTTCATACCCATGTCCGGATATATCTTTGGACACGGGTATGTCGAGAAAACTAAAGAGTTGTGGAGGCTTGGAGCGATATAGATGCCAAAAACTTCTGCAAAAGATGAATTGGTTATATATGTGTATGTGAATTTTGGTACTTCCAATGACCGACTTTTTTAGACGTAGTCTATGCAGCATGATGTGGGTCATGCAGGCACCATTGGTAGAGGGAGAGGCCGGGGACGAGGTAGGGGACGCGGCAGAGGAGGCAGAAATGTGGAAAGGGATGCTCATCGTGAAATTGAACTGGAACCGTACTCAATTCTTCAGCAAAACAACCAAAGTGATTCAACCCCTGGAATGGTGATAGATGATGATTCTGAGTCAAAGGAACTGATCAAAGAGAACACAATTGCAGAAGATGCCAATCAAGCTGTTCGGAATTTTGATCTGAATGCTAAGGTAGATGAGAACGTGGATGCAAAGTCCGCAGCTGCTGCTGCTGCTGCTGCTGTGCCAGTGATGGACAAGAATAGCAATCAAGCTCATCCTTCTTCAACAGATCCTAGCATCGAGACCAACCATGAAGAATACCCAGGGTGGTCCCTTTCAGACATGGACAAGATGGCCATTGATCCTCTTCAAATTACTCAGCTTGGCAAAAGGTTAGATGAGGACGAAGAAGATTATGATGAGGAAGGGTAAGGATAAGCAGATGTGTTGCAAGATTGCAAGGAAAAGTTAGTATTTGAGATCAGATAAGCAAAGTAGAAAGGTAAGAAAAGGCAAAAGTTGAGATGACCTCATCAGAGTATGGAAAGTATATCCTATGTAGGTCTCTCTTCGTTATCTATTATACATTTGCTAACATAGCTTTAAAATGGTAGCTTCTTACACCAGGGAGACACGGCTTTTTAGTGTAGCAGAGTTGCCCATAGAAAACCTATGTTTTAAGTATGATCATTTGCTCCTTTGTATTTTCAATTAGCTCATTTAGGTCTTGATTGATCATTCAGCAGCCTTCTCCAGTTTCTCAGTTGCTTTTATCTGTCAGGCAAAGTTAAAGAAAATGATGTGCCCGGAGCAACATAGAGTCAGTCCGGTAATGGGAAAGACTAAAATAGGTAGCCTTTTTAACTTGAGCGTGTATGAAAGGGAGGGTGTCAATGTAAAGATGTTGATATTTGTTTATTTTTAATTTGTTGGTTTAGGGTATTATCTATATTATTTTACCTAAAATTATCATATATATACATATATTTGATTGTAGGTACGAAAATTTAACGCTGTATATAAATATTGATATTAGTCATACTTACATCGGACGTCCATTTTATATTTAAATATAGTAAATATTAAGTAGAGATAGTTCAAAGATTTAATACTTTACTAAATTATGGTTTTATACTAAGAGGTTTTGTGTATTTTACTAAATTATGGTTTCATTTTAAAATAAAAGATTTATTAATTTGTGTGCATGATAGACTGATTTTTGAATAAAAATAAATATAATATGATTTAAAATCTATTTTGCTATATTGTATGAATGAATTAAATTTAATTAATTTATACAACAATTACCGAAAGATGATGAGTATATGATTGATTCAAATCAATAATATTTATTTCCAAATGTAATTCACTTTAAATTAAATTTATTGCACGAAATGAATAGTCAAAATAAGCTCGGATCATGAATATAAAATATTATCTAAATTTAATATTTGTATCCGCACGCTTTTTAAATTTATCGAAAGGTTAGCTTAAATTCCTTAGATTTTATGGATTAAATTAGGGTTAATTGATTTAATTCAAATCCTACTATTATTAAATTAGGTCGACTCAACAAACGTCCATTGTAATACAAACCTAACGGTTAATTTTTTAAATCAAACAAATAATCAGACATTTAATTCTCTCAAAACATGACATTATCAATTGCATAAGGATGGGTAGCCCGACTCGAACAAAAACCAGACGAACAGGTAGCCCAAGTCTTAAAAATTACAACTTATTATGTAAAGAATGCTATTTTCCCAACTTTTGTATATCAAGCAAATAATTAGACATCTAATTTACATGAAACACGACATGCATGATATAGTAGATGAACTAAACAAATCCATACAGTGCAAGTGTGACATCTTTGACTGAAAAAGTGCATGTGGAATGGTTCACCAATTCAAGAATGTGTTTAGATGCTTCACCAATTCATAACATACAATACATAAAATAGTTTTGAATCAAACCCCATAGCCCATAGGAACAGGAAAGATATTCTACATTCCAAATCACTACAAACGTCGTCAGTCGAGCAGACATGCCTACTTAAACTGTGCTTATAAACACAGCCAAAATTGTAGAATGGCCACTATAGCATACTTATTACCTTTTTCTCTTAGCTCCAGCAGCCCCTGAACCACGCCCGCCTTTCTTTTCTGCAGATCCGGTCCTACCACCACCTTTTCCCCTGCCAGCCGGTGCCTTCTTTGCACTCGACTTCCCTGTCTCTTTCAACTCCATTTGTACTTCGATTCCTGAAGAAAAAAACAATGCAAAGTATTAAAAACAATTGATTTGTAAGATGGGTAAAATAATCATCACTTGTCAATCAAAAAAACAAAAAAAAAAGAATGAGATGGCATTAGCTACCTTTTGAATTCAAACTCTGAAGTTCGGCCTGTAGCTTCTCACCATCAGTAGTACCTTCTGGTGTGCCAAAAACAAAAGGTAAGGCATAAACATCATTACTTAATAGAAACCACTTGTTTGGATAGTGATAGTCACCCATAAATGAAACAACTAGAAAACCCAAGTCCCTTGCAAGCCTTGAAAACAATTCCCAGCTTATTTACAGCCTTGGGACTTAAAAACGTCGGTTCAAGTTTATACCTTGAGAAAGAGGAGTGGGTTTTTTAGGAGACTTCTGATTTGAGAACTCAAGTTTAAACCATTTAATGCAAAGGGTTTTTTTTTTGTGTGTGTGTTTGGGGGTGGGGGTTAAGGTTTAGGCAACTATAGAAAGCCATGTTGAGGCTTATAAGATGGAATGGTTAGATTTATGACTTTTGATTATGGCATCTTAAGTTTGGAACTTGAAAGGGGTGATAGGTTTACACGATGATCAACGCCTAGTGAAGCTCGATACATATCACATTCACAGGTAAAAAAGCCTAACAAAATTTTCTATACCCTCGCTAAACAACTTTTTCCCTTCACGTCAATGTCAATAGCACCACAATTTCCCTGATAAAATGGAAATCCAGTGTCCTTGTCCACAATACAGATTTTTGATGTCTCAGTAGAAAGCAGTATAACATATTTCCACTGCCACTTCAGTAGGTTTGAAGGCATGTGTATTTCTATTTCTGTCTCTATTACTATTTTTAGTGCATAAATGAGTTATTTTCCATCTCAGAATCAGAAAGCAAAGAGACCTCTAGCAAGATCGTATCGGGTCAAATGGAGCTAAAAACAAGTGAGAATTAATTTTGCTAAGGAAATAACAGAAGATGGGAAATTTAGTGAGTAAATTCAAAATGAATCAACACAAACATTCAACAAAAATTATTACCCAAGTCCTCTGTGTCTGAAGTGTTCTCAGTTTCCAGCAATGCCTCACCATTCTCCTCCCCTAATACATCATCTGAGGGTTCTAGAATTGCAGCAATCCGTTTCTTTGGGGCTTTCTTCATTCCAGGAATAGTTACTAAGTCTGCAGCCCGTATTATTCGTGTTTTGCTTCCTCCATTGTATGCTTTTGTCAGTGCTGCTTTGACAGCTGGCGGAATGCCTTCCATGGGATTTGGATGCCCCTGAACAGAAGTGATTTGAAAACAAAAAAGTAGTTCAGAAACACACAAAAATAAAAAGAGATTATGTATGTTATATGCAAAGATACAGAAGTAGAGTTACCTGGAATTTAGATAACTCAACAACAGTGTCGAAATCCTCCTGGCTTATTGAGTAAGCGTTCATAAACTCTAAAACCTGCTTAACAGCTTCATCCTGGTCGATACCAGAGGAAAATGGAAATACTTTAAAACGGCGATACCTTACATAAAATATAAGGCACTTACAAAGACATGAAGGTCAATTGCAAACACATCCAGATGTTTGAATACACCAGCACACCATGATGAATGAAAGAGCAAAATTATAATAACAATAAAAATATATATAAAAAATAAAACGGAGAACCACAAGTAGAACCAGATAAATAACATACATCACAATAAACAGATGAACAGACATAAAATAAATGGAACTGGGAAACAAAGACGCAATTGGTACAAGGAGAACAACTAAAAGATTTCTTCAGGCCCACGAATCAAGCAGGGGATAGCAAAATTTGAGGTGGTCCAAGGAACAAAATTCACCACAAGTGATACAGATCAATAGTTGGAAGAGCGTTTAACATATCCCCTTTCCCACTCCACCCATCCCTCAAACACCCAAATCCAACAAACAAGGAGCCAATCATTTTTATAAAATAGGTAGAGAAAGGGAGGGTAAGAGTAACCTAAGTCTTTTAAGAGAGAGAGAGAGGGAGAGAGAGAGAGAGAGAGAATAAACAGTCCCCGGTTGCTTTTATATAATTCAGAAAGGCAAAGTAAAAATAACACTAGTAGTTCAATGCATGCTTAAAAATGGGGGCATGAAATAGAATATATGATAAAGCCATTGGTCATGATACACCCTAATCTTACATTTCTATTTGCAAAAGCAAGGTAAAAAAATGTAAATCAATACACATCACTCAGATATGATGGAATTTTATGGTAACCTGATACGGTTCCACCACCAAACCATAACTTTCAACAGCACCTATGACCAGCCTTGAGTAACATGATGCTTACATAGTTACATGTAAAGGCATACCAATTAAAAATGCATGTTTCAAACCTTAGGCATGTCTCGAAGTGGATTAGTCAATCTTTCCAGAAGCACTGTGAGATATTCAAGTCGAAGAGTTTCTCTGTATCATTTACAGCACAAAACAATATTATGCAACATGGGATAAATAAATAAATAAAAACAAGGTAATCATCTCAGATGAAATAAAGACCATGTTGAGACTAATAAAAACAACATAAGAGGTAGAAAAATCTATACGCAGACAATGAGCATTCACATAGATGACTGCAGACAAATAAGAAAATAAAATCAATAGAGTATGGATAATGTTAATTGTAGGAGATTTGAAAGTTGGAAGAAAAAGAAGGAAAAACAAAGAAGAAAGAATTACTGCTGTTACCATGAGAAAGTAGAGAGTGGAGGAAGAAGAGAGAAAAAAAAAATTAGGTTTAAAGAATCAGCTTGATTATTCCCTCAAGCTTAATTAGTATTTATAATATTTAAAAGATTACACGTGTAAATAATACTAAGTTAGCCCTAATTTACAGCCCGTAATATTTACATATGTTCTAACAGATAAAAAATCTATGTCATGCTGTCTGCCTTGAATCACGTGTCTGCAGAGCAAGCACAACCCAAAATGTTAAAAACAAGTGACAGAAAGTTATAAAACAAAACTATGAATTACCTTCCTGAACAAGATTCACGTGAAGCAAGAAAATGAACATGAAAATCCTCCAAAAGCCTATAATTTTTGCTCATAGTTGAATTCTTTCCTAGCCACCCACCAAATCTATTGAAATTGCGTTCTCCCTGTAAATATGAAACCAGCCTCCAATTAGGACATATCTAATGTTACGCGTGACGGCGTGAGAGTATATCAATTTATTGCACCAAATAATAATTATTATTCTAGGAAAAATATTAGTTTATTATTAATAGGATCAATTTATTATTGACATATGAGAATTACTAGGAGCAAGTTTATTAGCATTAGGATATTCTATTTATTAATATTTCATAGTCTTAGAGGCCTTTCCTTGGTAGGATTGCTTTGTTTAGTAAGTCTTTCATTCAATAAAATTTAAAGAGGTCTAAGATTCTCTTTGGAATTCCCTTCAACATGTTTCATTGGATAATCGTAGGCCATAATCATGGGAGAACTAAAAATCAGGGAAAGAACCCTGTGAAACATCACTCAATGACTCGTTCCATTACTAGGGACCATAACAATTTGACTTCAGGGCTACGCACAATGGACGGTTATGTTACTAGAGAGGAATTTCGCATGGAGCTGGAGGATTTCGAGTCAAGGATTACTAGAAGCATTGAAAAGATGGAATAAGATATTTCAAAAAATAACGTTGTGGATGCAAGAATTGATAGCTTCTAACCAAAATTGATAAAAAGAAAGAAAGAAAGAAAAGAAATGGATTAACAAAGCAGCAAATTATGCCAATGAAACAGTCAGGCAACCAACTTGGCAGTAAACCAGGACTAAGACAACAGGAGGATCAGATATTGTACCGCGGCATACAAAGTTAGATTTTTCAATCTTTGATGGTACAAATGATCCCTTGATTTGGTTAAACCGATGGGACTGACCTAGTCATGATCAGGTTTCTTAAAAGGACATAGAAGGCTTTAATATTTTGGATTGAAAATTTAATTATACATAGTAGAATATAAAGGTTAAATCACCTTCCAAAAGGTACTGGTCAACCTTGCAGAAGAATAAAGTAAAAAGTCCATATTTAATTTTAATTTCTTTATTAAAAAACAAGGAAACTGAAATATACAACACTGATGAAACAAGTAAATAAAAGAAAAATATCAGAAAGCAAAATGAAAATAATTTGAACAGCTCTTGAACATTCAGGATAAATACATACCTGTTCAAAAGTCTCCCTTTGTCCATGTAGCAATGCAGCACTGATGAAACAAATAAATAAAAGAAAAATATCAGAAAGCAAAATGAAAATAATTTGAACAGCTCTTGAACATTCAAGGCCTGAAATATACAACACATACGGAATGATGCAAGACGAAAGGGCACTAGTTTGTGAGAGCTGCCATTGTCGATATCTTCGAATCTGCACATTGACTATATCACCATCACCAATGGACTCAGCAGCTCGGACAATTGAGTTCAGTCGTTTTATCCCACTGTCATCTTTACCAATTGAACTTGGCCTATAATTGATATAATTTTCCTGCATGTACAAAAATACCAAGTCATACCAACCAAGATCAACAATTAGCAAATCAATGCAAAATGAGCAACAGATAAACTGTCCCACCACATTTGCAAGTACCGTACAATAAAAAAGATGGTTTAGGCAAAATAAAAACATTGAAACGCTTAAATCAAACAAGTATACGCAAAAAGAATACAAATGGACTTGCAAAAACTAAAAAATACTTGTACAGTAGAGAGAAAAAAACAGTATGAAAACTTTCAAGCTAAGAACTTCTAGTCATCAGATGTTGACCGCATTAGCAACAAAGCTCACTTAATGCAAAGGAAATCTTACAGACCCAAACCCAAAAAATATGCACAAGTTGGAAAGCACTTTCAGAAGGGCAGGAACTAAAATCAGCATAAAGTCCTTCAGTCGGGAAACTAAGGACCCAGGCAAAACACTGCATGAATGTATTACGGTATTGAGGTGGTGTTTATAGTTGGAGCAACACTGGCTCAACCTAAAATAACAAAAAGGAAAATGAAAAGAAACAATTCCAGACAAACTTTTGTACCTTTATTAAATTTACTACCATCTTACAGATATAATTTAGTCTTGAAAGTTCTAAAGAAGTACCTCAGCATTAGAAATAATATATCAATGGAGCTAAACAACATGGAAATGGGGCCATCATCCAACAAAGGCCCTAAAGTATTCTACATTTTTTCATTGATTGAGAGAACCACCAACATAATGGGTTTGAGGTTTCCCGGAAGATCTTTCATAAATGAATAATAGCAACAAAACTTAGGGAGAAGAGCTAGAAAAGGCATAACCTGAACAATAAGTGGAACTAGATCAAGATCGCTCATGCTTAGATCGATTCTTTCATCCATTTTCAACTTTCCACCATTAAAACCGAACAGCCTAAATACAACAGATTCAAATGGAAGACATGAGGAAGGAGAAAGAGGTTAGTAACTGGCAACATATTGATTATGCTTCAACAGAGTTAAAACCAAATTATCATTAAATCTGCAAGCATAATTGGACATTTCTAAATGCCTCATCGATAGGTATTTCAATTCACAGAGAGAGAGAGAGAGAGAGAGAGAAGCTTAATTGGATTGTATCAGAATTCTTGTCATTGATTGACCAGTACAAACATGAAAATTCTAAAACTCATCAACAAATTATGCTTGAGTCATTAACATACATCCTGAATTCCTGATAGTGACATAGTTGTGAGGCAACAAAACTCTACATTGTACACCACCAAACCAATGAGGCACAAAATACTGGACTATTTTGGGAAGAATTTTTTGACCTGTGAAACTGGGATATGCATTGAAACCATTGAATTATCGGAAATGAAAAAAACGATAAATACTAAGAGAAAAAAAATCTAGGATACACTTGATCCATGATTCACTAGCTCAGTAACAAATAACAAGTCATTTCTCCACATGATCAAACAGTAAGAGAGAAACAAGAGAGGAGAAATAATTATTGGAAGAACCTAAAGTTCATTTTAAATAGAAAATGGCAGCAAAATAAGAATATCTAGGAAACATCAATCAAACAGCAACACTCAGCAAAACTTATAAGCTCTTAATTATTACTTATCAACAGCTGTGAAGGGTGAAATATCTTCATCCTTGGAACTGCTAAGAAGGCGTTGCCTTATGTCATTGTAATTAATGACAGACATGGACAAACTCATGTACTGCAACTGATTTAGGGCCATGCGCATGTCTCCGTTCACTCTTTCAGCAAGTTCCTCAAGAGCAATCTGGAAAATTAAAAATATTTACTTATCTTTGGTAAGAGTGGGAGGGGAAGAGAGCTGAAAGGAAAACAGAAAAGATCATAGGTGATGTAACAAAAAGGTATATTCACAACAAGGTCAGCAGCTATACACCTAATAGTGACTGAAGAATGTTACCAAAAAAGGCAACAAAAATGCTGTTCAGTTTCCAAAAGTAAATCACGCAACTTAGAACATGCCAAAATCTTTAGATGACACTTTCTCCAAAACTTAATAGAAAAATGATCTCACTACCAGAGAGAGAGAGAGAGAATTTATGTTATTGACCAAGAATCCAGTAAGTCCATTACTAAATCATGAGTCAATTATATTATAAACCATTTGGAACAGCAATAGTGCAAACTAATGCACGGCAACGGAACAGCTCTACACTCCCAAATCCCAAGTGACTTTTACCTCATGAACTTGAAGACCTTCAGCATTTGCAACTTGCATTAATCTCTTTGCCATCTGTCATGCACAAAGTTCAGAGTTAGAAACTGGAACGGCAATATTCTTCTAAAACGGGAGACCCACCCCCCGAGCACCCAAAAACTACGTATAACAGCATTACAATTACATTGCATAAAGACTAGAGTGAGAAACTGGAATTATGATTGAGAACCCCACCCGTGAAACCCCAAAGAGACAAGATAGTATAGAAACTTCATAAAACTGCAGGGATACACATGCAGACAAAAATTCAGACGCACATTTAACTGGTGGAAGACTTTTATGAGTTTATATTGGTTTAACAGATCACAGAGACTCAACAGAACCTGTATATAAACAAAACCTGTTTATTAACCAACAATAATAAGAAGAAAGATTATATTGCATTTCTATGCAGCATATGCTAATGCTTTCATAAGCCCGTAGATACCATAATCTAAAACCAGGATACAAAAAACGATGCAAGATCAAATCATGGTTTAACTATCTTCTTTGAAACAGAATGATTTTCTTTCCATAAGCGTACAAACACAAAGATTTAATTCATTGAATGCTTTACATCTCCACAATCTACATCCATTGAGCGAAGCAAGGGTCTCTTTTCTATCTTGGTTCCAGAGAAGAGGATAATTAGAGCCAAGCTATTCTAAACTTGGAGCAACAGATATATCTCTAAACTAAGGCATGTAACATTCTTCTTCAAACAATTCTTCATTAAGTAAGAATCCGGGCACTTCAAGGCCCAAGATAAAATACACACATTTCAGCCATTAGCTAAATCCAATGCTGTCAGCAAGATAGGCTTGTGCTGATTTAAGTAAAATACAGTGCATATTGGCCCTACAGAGCAAACGATAGGCAGTAATTTAAAGAAACGGCTATAAAAACAATAACAAATATTACCTGCTGTTTTGTAGGTTTGCGATAACTGAGAAGCAAACAGTAGTTTACAAGACTCTTCAGTTTCTGACTGTAGCGGTCATTACAGATGCAAATGATTGGGATTTTGGAAATCTTTATGCTAGCAATAAGATCAGCTATTCCACCTCTATCGCCAGCAGACATGCCATCCACCTCATCCATAATCAGGACAGTCTTCGGATGTTTTGAACTGCAATTTCCATTAGAAGATTGAGTGAGAAAATAATTGAAAGGGAATTATAAATTTCCTATGCAGCACTGATGCCAAAAACAAACCGATCCATATTAACACCCAAGGCTTCATTGCTAACTAGTTCCTTTATGGAATTTGCATTGCTTCCACCAATTCCTTTAGAAACATTGGCATCAGCCTTTCCACGACTATCACTGGCGTTTACCTAAATGAAAAATACAGGATAGACAGCAAGACAGGCATATAAGCTTTCAACAGTCTAATTAGAATTTATACTAATACTCTAAATTTGTTTTGGTAAAATGAAGTCCACCTCAATTGTCTGGAAACCCAGCATCTGACTAACCAACTTTGCTGCTGTAGTTTTCCCAATTCCAGGTGTTCCACTTAACAGAACAGCCTTTTTAGCACCAGGGTCGTTTTGCTTTTTGCCCTTTCCCTTGCTTCCAGTACCAAGAAATTGCCTGTTCCATTGTGCCAGCCAATCATGGAGTTGTTTAACCTGCAGCCATGACAGAAAGAAACCAGAGTGATAATGTTTCTACCATATGATATGTTGCTCAGACTCAGGACTCTTAGAAATAGATTTCTGTCCAACATGGATGCATTCAATATTTTTCAGGTTTTTCCACATATTTGTAAGCCAAAACTCCATATCAACAGCCAATTTGAGGCACCAGATATGTCCACACAAGTAAGCAATATGGCTACTAGCCCTTTGAAGATAGAAATTATAATGTAAAACAGTGTTGTTAAGGCGCTCACCTTTTCACGCTGTCATGCACTTTGAGCTTCATCACTAGGCTACAGAAAAGACAGCTTGACTGTAGCAGTGAATTTAAGCAAACTTTTAAGGGTTTCTTTTTTCTTTAAAACTCAAACACCCACTGAATGGGGTTTTAACTTCTAAGTTCATCTCTCTCTCTCTCTCTCTCTCTTCTTTCTTTCTTTTTTAAATAAAATTGATACGGTGGTGTCAGCTTTTAAGCCTCCCTTTTCATTTTAAAACTCAAATATTCACTGAAGCCTGTTTTATCTTTCAAGTTTCTCCTCTTTGTTTACCTCAAACAACATTATTTCCTTATGTCCACTTTTTAACTTCTTTTAGAATTTATGCTTTGAAAAATCATAGTGAAATTTTAAATATAATAGTTAAGTTATTTTTTATGAAAAATATTTAATCAATATGTGATAGATGGAATGATTCAATTTTTAAGTAAATCACTGTATAGTTAAAATTAAATAATTATAAAAAATTATAAAAAATGAGCATAAACATGACATGGAAATAATATGAATATGTCGACACGACATGAAAATACTATGCACATATCATAAATATGACTGTCAAAATTTACATAAAATAAATTTTAAATGTATCAATTTTTTATAAAAAAATATAATCTTTTAAATACAATTATAACACAAATAGATAACACGACTATAATAAAACACAAAAGTATACAATTTTTTTAATGAGAAAAAAAGATAAAAGAAAATAAAAAATATAAATAACATGAGTTATTTACCAAATTATTCCAAAACATGAGCTAAAAGACATTGATAGTTGTCTAATAGCCTGCTACTTCAAATTATAAATTGATCAGTCCTATTGTAATGAGAAAAATGATAAAAGAAAAACGGAAAATAAAACATAAAAAACATGAGTAATTTACCCAAATTCCCCCCCCCCCCAAATATGAATTTAAATACATTAATTATGTGTCTAATAAAATGAGTCCTTTTGTTTTTTTCTTACTATGCATATAAAATATTTCCGAGTTTACCCAAAACCACAATTTAATTATATTGCTTAGGTGGCAAAACAAAGGGAGACAACTTTTAAACTATTATATAGATTTTATAAATTATATATATATTTTAAAACTCAAAATATCATTATTTTTATTACAACCTACTGGCTACTAGTCGTTTATAATATCAAAATTTTATTAAAGCATAAAAACTCAAAACTACAACCTTCCTTAAACGCTCAAGCTCTGATGTACACTTTTTTATTATTATTCTGTCTATTCTACTATTGGTTCTTTTAAATCCTTTTCTTGTCTATTTTTTTATTTTTTACCATAATTTTCCAGTAATTATTCCGAAGAATAATTTGAATTTATTTAATGAATTATATTAAAATTTATCTTAACTAGTTTTATATTTATTATTATGTATTACATAATTTTTCATAAACATTATGTATATAATATATATATATGCGCCTTATTTTACTCGGGCGTGCGGTTTTTTGCGCCTTTCGCCTCGGGCTACATAGAGGACTTCGTGCCTTGAGTGCGCCTAGCACCCTTGACAACATAGATGTAAAATAGTAACAAAGAATGACAGAATAGACACTCGTACCAGTGATTGGTTCCCAGTGATCTCATTTGTAACTTTTGGCCTATATTTTTCAGTCCACGGCAGAGAAGAATGCTGGAGCAGTTGCCCTCTTTTCTTGGCAGATGGAACACTTGCACTTGGACTTTTGGTTAATGTGGCTGATGAAGAGTTGCCAAAGCAAGAAGCAAGATAAGTTAAGACAACACATTTAAAATAAAATTAAATGCATTCAGAATCCATCCATGTGAATGTAACTATATACACAATTCACAGAGCTATATACAGGACGACAATATTCAGAAATAGTAGCATCAAACTGATATCAAGCACCAAACTCCATATTTAACAGAGACAATTCATCAACCCGAATTATTTTTTTCTGGCAAGAATAAGTCTTTCAGCAAGACCCATTTCAAATAAGTAATAGCCATACCATACCACACTGAACACATATACTACTACATGTAGTTGACCACTCAAATAATGCACCAGAAGCAAGATGCAAAGATTTTAGGGCATACTTTTCACTTCAGCTTTCTGGGGGCTTCTCTTAGGTAGAGAAGGAGCGACGGTGACTACAGTTTTGTTCGACTCTCCTTTCAATGAAGCTTTTCCACGATTTGAAGCACGGATCATGTCAAACAATCCATCCTCAGTAAGAAATTTAGTGCTACAATAAGAAATAGAAACCAAGTATAAACAAGAAGAGTAGCATGGCAATAATAACAGACTAAAATTTTTAAACGAGGCAGAAAACAAACCCAAGCTCTTTGGCTTTAGAGGACTTTCGACCTCCAATATCTTCATCGCACAAAAGATAATTCTGCAGATGGACAACGTTAACCACTCAAATATTGGGACAGGAAATTAAGTTATTACCAGGTAGAAGTGTAGAATAACCGTTTTTTTGCTGACAGATCCAGTAACACGACCACCATGGCGTTTGATTAAGTCCTCTGCTTCTTCTCTTTCCAAACTGCAAACTCATAGTTCAATGATTATGAGGCCATGAAGAACCAATACTATCGAGGGAAGTCGTCCATAAGCATTTAACAAAAAAATAACATACAATAATAATCACAAGAAATATCAGAAAATTGTGGTTTATTGGTCCATGATGTTTAGAGAGATGTGTATGTGCAAAAAGAATAGTTTTCCACAGAACAGATAGCGGTATAGATACTTACATATCAATACCAGTAACAAATGCAATACCTGTCAAGTGTTCCACTAATTACAAAAGTTAGACCAGTTAAGCAATCAGGGGCACCTTCAGGGACTTCCTGACATTACAGAAATTCAGTGTTACCAAGACTAGTAGACCCCCTATAACAATTAAATCAGAAATTTCTTTTATATCTTCACCTTCTCTCCTTTATGTGGAGGGTCATTCCTTTCTCCAAAATTCATAAATCCACCACGTCCACCACCTCTGCCTCTTCCACTAGCTGATCCTGTTGATGTATCCCTGCCACCACGACCCCTTCCAGCAGACTTTACAGGAGACTCCAAATCTTTAACATCATCTTCAGCGCTTTTGTCAATATCACCAGCTTTGCCTCTTCCATTAGCTGGGCCTTTTGCCGCAGCCCTGCCACCACGACTCTTTCCACCTGACTTTACAGGAGACTCCAAGTCTTTAACATCATCTTCATCACTTTCACCAATATCTACAGTTTTTGGGGCAACACTCTTGCCTGAACCACTCTTCAGTTTCTTACTTGGTGTGACATCAACAGAGTTCTTAGATTTGGGCAGAACAAAGTCATCATCAACATTGACTTTGCTTGGTTTCTTTGAAGGTGGGGCTTTTTCACTACTGTCATTTTGAATTTTTCTCTTGGCTGGAAGTTCCTCTTTTCCTGGTTGATCTTTCGCCTTTTGATTTTCTGCTGGAAAATACTTGCTAGTTTTCTTTCTGCCAGAATTATCTTGGTCTCCAGGTACCTTGAATAATTGCAAAAGGGGGAAAATCATATTAACAAATAAACATTTAAGACCAAGCTCCACAGACATCTTCATGATTGCATAGGGGAAACAATAGGTATAGATCCATATCTGCTCACTTATGCTTTCTTCATTGTAATTTTCCTCTTAAATACAAGATTTAATGCATGAAGCCAGCCCATTATGCATAAATTGAGTCGCAGTAATTCTTCCCATAACAACCTAAATAAAATCTTTAGATGGCAATACATGAAATTCATTCAAATCAATCTCAACATTATAACCAAGTCTAAGAGTAGTGAACTATGCTGAAATGAGACAAATATATACTCACAGAATCTCCTTTGGTTTCTACTGCATTTTCAGGCTTTGAAGCATTAACAGTGTCTTTGCCTTTATTGTGTGCTTTCATAAACCACTTCCTGATATCCGACTGCAATTAACATTGAAGTAAGCCCATAGAACAATAACAAATAAAGAATCAACATAATTGAACTTGCGTTTTGCATATAAACCTCAATTTCCCTCGTAACAAAACACTATCACATTCCATATATGAATCCTCACTTGATTGTACCAGAATTCAGAAAAAAAAAATTGGGGGCAGTTTTTTGTTTATAACTAACAACAAAACCCTAAACCCTAACTATCCACAGTTCATATTTAAAATTGAAAGAAAGTTTAAAAAAATCAGGAAATCACCATATCCGATGCTTAAAAAATCCAATTTCTTAGGGATTCCGCCTTCTCAAAACAATCTGCACGAGAAATTTCAACCGGTGTAAGTTAGACCAGACAATGTACTCGCTTCGCAACTTTATCAAATTAAACTTTAACAACAGCAAATTAATCATAGGGTTTCCCAAAAATGAAAAGGGATTTTTACTGTCAACTATAGAGAATCCTTGTAAGTTGAAACCAAGAAGTGAAAGGAACTGGTTTTTTTTTTCTCTTTTTATTTCATTCTCTGCGTTCAATTTTTAGTGCCCGGGAAGCCTCCCGATAAATTCATTGATACGAGAAAAGAGAACCCGGGTCAGGTTTCGATATTGGATATTTAATTCGGATTAGTTGGGCCCAATTTTAATTCAAACTATATAATAAAAATATTTTTAAATAAAATTTAATTGTACCTAAAATTAAATAATGATTTCAATTTAATTAAAAAATTATTTTTTATTATTTCATACATATTTGAAGTGAGATGTTGTTTTCTATTAGTTTAGTATTGATTTTGAAAAGTGCAGTCTCATATCATATAATGAATAGTAAATGAATATTTTTTACGAAAATTTTCAGGCAGAAAAGAACATATTTTGTTGTTTTAAAAAATGAAAAATCTTATCTATTGAATCATTGTACATTTAAATTTAAACTTTAAATTAGAAATTTTGGGTACAAATATACAAATACAAGTGGTCTTTAACCACACATATATGTGATTATATATGTATTACCTTAATGTAATACGATAAAGAAGGAGAATTTTAATTGCGAGATCTAAAAACATGATAAAAATGTTTTTTGAGAAGATAAATAATAATTTAAGACATGATATTTTAAGTTAAAATATACATTTGAAATATATTTAAATTAATTAATATTATAATATACGAAATATTTCAATTTATACTACGATAGAAATATTAAAAAATTATTATAAAAATTATAATAATTTTGGCCCTGTTTGACAATTAGCGGATAGCGAATTACATTAGTTGATAGCTGATTGCATAGGCTGATTTGACTAACAGATTGTATTAGCTGAATGTATAAAAGTTTTTGGTAAAATTGACTGATAATTGATAGTTGTTAGATTATTTAAACAAGCAAAATGACATATAAGGACATGATTATATTTAATACTTGTTTTGATAGTTTATTAGTTATCAATATTTTGTATCTAATTAATATTAATTAGATCTATAAAATTATTTTTAATATAACTTTTCTAAATATATTCGAATGATTTATATATTAATTTATTATTTATATAATTGTTTTAATATAATTTAATTAATTAATAAATTTAAATATAGCTTATAAATATGGTGAGCAAATATTTAATTTAGGTTTTGAGATTTTTGGTAATTGGTTAGGGTAAAAGAGTATTTACAACTCTAATATCAAACATCTAATCTCAAAAAGCTCTTATTATGAGCTTCTTTAAAATTAACAGTTTCACTCCAATTCGCTCTTTCAATCCGTTGTTCACCAAACAACAATATTAGCGAATTTGACCGGTCAAACCTCTAATTATGCCTCAAACTTCTAATTTTTGCCAAAACCTTTCTTTACCTATCTAAAAATTCGATTAAACATATTTATTAAAATTTACAAAAAAATAAAAATTATAAAATTAAAAATAACATAAGTTATAAAGTGATGTTTTTTTTAAAAAATAAAAATATTTATTAAATGTTAAAAATATTTTAAAATTAAAATATTAAAGAATGTATTGAAAAGTACTTCGGAATATAAAAAATTTAAAAAACGAAATTTTAAAAAAGTTTATATTGTTTAAATTTTACAAGGTAATGGTGAATCTTGACAAATTAACTAAGGAAATTTTTTAAGCGTATATTTTGTAATTCTTTCAATAAAGTAGCAACTCGAAATGCTTCTTATATAGTCGTTCTAATGTTTTGAGGTCTTATTTAGCCGAATCTATATAGTGTTTCTTATGGTCTTGGGCTTTTGCTATGCTACAATAGCTTTGTACATCATCAAGGTGTCGTGCAACGGTGTATACTTAGCCTCTTTTTTTCTCCACAAGTGTTGGTTTCCAATACATATAATCAACTAATGTGACCTCAAATGCAACGACATTCGAATGTAACACCATAATTAAAAGGTGAAGCTCTTCTCAGATGCCTTAATAATAAACCCTAGGTATTTATACTCGTAAGGTTTAACCTACTAAGAGCAAGATAGTGATATGGATACTCTCTCGAGTTCACTAACGGTTTTTCGACTCAATCACTAGCGGATGCGGATATTTTTATTTTTAAGTTTTAACAAAATAATGCTTCATTAATAGTCTAAAAACTAAGGTTAAAATAAGAAATTGGTCAGTATTAGTTTCGAACTGAATTAACAGATAACTGAACTTTTGAAAAAATCTCTAATCATTAATCGATTAACACACTTAATTTAATCAACCAAATAACTGAAATATTTTTTTTCCAGTCGGTTAATTCGTTTTAACATATCGTTTGATATCCATTCCCTACTATTGACATAGTGGATTCTTCCACTAACATATCATTTTTAGAAGAATTATATCATGTGTTATTCCTATAACATTAGTCATGATCTCAATCATACACCTCATCTATTTTTCATCTCCATCCCTAAAACATAGTTTATCCTTCCTAAATAAAACATAGTTTACCCAAGTCATAACATATCGGTCAACGTCACAATGTAATGTGCCAAAAGCCAATATCCAATTAGATCTCGCCATTTGTACACTTACACCTGTAAATCTCCGAGCGTGATGCACACAAGCATTCCCCAAATTCTCTGCACTGCCCAAAAAGTCTTCGAAAGTAACGACGAAATTTTGGCAACCGGCGTTGATATTCTTCTCTTTTGCTTTCCAACTCACCCAGCTGTTCGACCCAAGCAACACTAAAAAGTTTGAAACTGTGAGGTACTGTGATTTTTATTTCTTCAATTCGAGCTGGGAAGAAAATGCGAGTTATTTAGTTTAATTTATTCTCTAATTTGGCCTAATTTAGGGTTCCAATCTTTCATTTTATAGTTTCAATTACTGTTCAGCTTGTCAAGATAGATTTTGCCTCTTTCCCCTCCTAATTAGCTGCAGCATTTGATTCAATGGAGCCTCCCCTGCCGGTTTTGCCAACAGATTACGGAATCTCAAACGGTATGTACATATTTATTTTAATTACCAAGGTTTATTGTACATTTAAGAAACTTGCTGTTTTCAAATTATTATGATTCTACATTTTACGCTTTTGGTATACGGTCTTCATTTTTCGTTATTTTTTTTTTTCAGTCTATTAATCTGTTTGCCTTTTCAATTTGTTATTTATTTTATTTGTAATTGTATAAGCGGATAATATATAATTTTGAGAAAAAAATGTATTTTTGATTTATTTGGGTTTTCTTTGCTGTTGTTTAGGTTTTCCCTTTTTATAATGTTGTTTTCCTTCTTTATGATTCTTTACAGAATTCTGCTCTAATGGATGTAAACGGACAAAATTATCGAGTGACTCAAAAGATTATGACTGCACCATCCCTGCTGCAAATTTTCAAGATGATGATGAAAAGAAGAAACCTAAGGGTTCACCAAATGTTATTGATTATAGCGACCCATTTGCATATGCTGAAATGCTTGAAACTTTTAATGTTGGTGGTAAATATGGAAGTGTTACGAAAGATTTTGAAGACCTCATTTCTAGGAATACACAATTGGTAAGCAAGCTACTTGTTTTGCATCCTTGTCTTTCAAGTATGGTGGGGAATGTGGAAAAAACCCCAAGGAAAGAGGCTTCAAAGGTTCCAAGCAGACAACTTTCCCATTTGTCACGGAATAATTTTATCGACTTGGAGGATGACTCTGTTGGAAATGACATCACATCATCAGCGTCACCAGTAGTGATTCTGGATTCAGATGATGAAGACAATAGAAATCCAAGGCCTCTACATCCTGTTCAGGAAATTGTATTGAGGAAGCCATCCGGGAATTTAATATATAAGGAGATAACGGTATGTTCTTGTCCACATCTTGCTTTTGAGTAGTGTCTGAGGATGAAGGTAGAATATTAGAGTCAATGCAAGGATAAAGAGCATGAACATTGAATTTTATTGAATAGTTTTGAATTTTAGAAAAAAAATGGTTTACTTTTTTCATGGATCAAATCATGTAAACTTTAATCTCTTAGTTCCGCTATGTACGGTCTCCTTTGCATATATAATTTATTTTCACCTGCATTTAATCATAAAAAACAGGGAAGAAGACATCATTCAACTATTCAAAGTAGCTAGTCTCTGAAGTTTCTCTCCAGGCCTTCTAAATTTTTAAATATGAGTTTTAATCATTAGCACATCCATGGAGTCTTGCACTATTGCTCATGTAGGAAAAAATAAAATGATATTTTGTATTTGTGAGAAAGATTAAGTTGCTCAAGTCTTTTCGACTCATGACAGCAATGAGCTTTCTTCCTAACCTTCATAACAAACAGCATGGTAGAGATGAAGCAAAATGAAATCAAGTTTAAGAACTTGTTCTATTGTTTCTTGCATCACTTGTTCGGGATTCTATAAGGGCAGATGGATTATGCTGGGGAATTTTTTTACATTTTAGAAGCTGTAGATGCTATGTCATGGTGGGAGACTAAATCTATTCCATTTAAATCCAATATGTGAATAAAAAAGTATGTATATAATGAAACAACGAAGCTGTAGAACCTCAATTGACCTTGAACAAACTTATTTTTTTTTCCAAAGAAAATTAATCTTCTACTAAGTGATGCATAATTATGTTTTTATCTACGTTCAACTTTTTTCTAGTTTCGTGTCAATCCTATCTTACACATGTTCAATGTAACTGTCACATTAATGGTTGATTATGGGTATTTTGAATCTTTAATTATCATACTCTCTCAATGTGCATTTAAGTGAAATTGTGTACTATGGTATGCTTCTAGCTCTAAATTTTATGTTCCCTTTTTCAATATATATGTTTAATTCAATGACTGGCGTTATTGATGTATTTCAGGTTGGAGAGCCTAACTTGTTTCCGGTTGGAGAGCCTAACTTGTTTCAGGTTGGGGAGTCTTTAGGAAACCGACTTAACAGTGAAAAAAAGATTAGCCTAACCAGTGAAATTGATGTTAAGAAGGATAAAGGTGTTTATGTTGGCGTTGAAGATGATGTTGATACTCAAACTGAGACTGAAGATGATGGTTTGGGAGATATTTGGCAGGAGATGTCAATGGCATTAGAGTTCTCAAAGGTATTTTACACTGCTCTTAATATGTAGCTGGTGCCTGGTGGATATGCTATTCTTGCTGCTTTTTTTAAAACTATAGAGACAACTAAGTGCTCTTTTTTCCCATTTTTTTTGAGAGAACTGTTGTTACTATGGTCTTGTTCAGACCATATTGGGTGCATTTAGGTTGAGAAAGGTGCGGTACAAAAATAATACCGAGCAAAACATGTAAGAGTGAAGACTTCAGAATTAGATAATTTTTCTTGGTAAAAGTAGTTCAGTATTTAACTGAACTCACGGTTGACACTGTTTATTTGCACAAATGGACATTAAAAACTGTTTATTTTTTAGATTTTTCCTTCACTTTTTTCCCTTTTGAGTTACTCATATTCTGATTCTAAACATCTTGTTCTTGTTCTTTGTGGCGTAAAATGTCATTGTTGTTCTGGTTGTGGCAATGAGAAACAATTCTTTCCGTTGCTTCTATTATTTTAGGTCAGATTTTGAATCTTTTACATACTTTTCATTGTCATGGAAGAATGAGAAAAATATTGTTTTACATACTGTATTAGGTCAAATTTGTAAGAAACAATATTCTAAGAAACAATTCTTTCCATTATTTTAGGTCAAAACAGAAAAATATTTTAAGAATGAGAAACTATTGTTAAGAAACAATATTATAACAATCAGAACATAGTGTATAAAACAATTCTTCCATGACAATGGCAATTCTTTCCCTTATTTTCATTGTCATGGAACATAGTTTTGACCTAAAATATTCTTCCATTATTTTCATTGTCATGGAAGAATATTGTTTCAAACTTTTAAGAATGAGAAAAATATTATTTTAAGTCAAATTTTTAAGAAACAACTCTTTCCCTTTTGAATCTTTTACATACTTTTACATAAAAACAGTTCTTGTTCTTTGTGGATTAAAATATTAATCACCGTTTCTGGTTGTATCAATAAGAAACAACTCCCGTTGCTTCCATTATTTTAGGTCATATTTTTTAAATCTGCCACATGCTTCTCACTATCATGGAAGAATTAGGAAAATCTTGTTTTATGTACTGTAATCAGTTAGATTGTTATAATTATTGAACTGCAGGCAATTGTTATCCCCTAGAAAGAATGTGCTATATTCATTATGACTTATGATGCTTTTGGTAGGATGCATTTGAGGACCCTTCCACCAATGAACGTATGTCAGACAATGATGAAGATTGTGATCATTCTTTTGTCTTGAAGGATGATCTTGGTTATGTGTGTAGAATTTGTGGGGTTATCGAGAGAGGAATTGAGACTATAATTGACATCCAATATAACAAGGTAAGTCAAGCTTATGCTATTGAGCATTATGATTGTCCTACATCATGTTACAAATTAGGTTTTAAATATCTGTGATTTCATTCTAGCTTTATATTATCTAGAAATTGAAGTGGAGTTTAATGTAGTTTGCACCCGTATTAAACATTGATTTAGCATCACCTATAACTCATTCTGCTGTTTCAAACGTGAAGGGATCTTTGAAGCTTTTCCAAAAATGAACGGCTTGCTTCTAGAGTTCTTTGGCTGAGAAAATGTATTTTAGTATCCAAGCCAGGTTGTAGCAGGGATCTTTACCCACATTACACTTGGTAAACCTGCTAATATTAGGGCAATTTGGGTCTGTTAGATTGAGTGGAAAATATGGTTAGACTCTGGTATTTTGATTCTACTGTCTCATGTGGAGGTGCCTTGTGTTGCCTCCTTTAGTTTTTGTTTTATCAGTTGAAATTCAAATTTGGATTGATTTATTGGTGTTATGGCAGTGGTGTTATATGCATTAAATAACACAAGCTCAAGGTTTCCCCCTTATATATTTAGGCTTGGTTAAATCCAACTAATAGGACTTATCAGCTCGTTCTGTCTGAAAACTTCATTTTCTGAAAATTTTCCTCTTTACCTATGCAGGCCAAAAAGAGTACACATAATTATGCGTCAGAGCCACGAAATGGAAAATATAGAGAGTCAATTGAAACAGGAGTTAAGTTTTCTGAAGACGATTTAACTGTAACCGACATAACTGCTCATCCAAGGCATATGAAGCAAATGAAACCTCATCAAGTAGAAGGCTTTAATTTTCTTCTGAGCAATTTGGTGGCAGATAACCCTGGTGGCTGCATTTTGGCCCATGCTCCTGGATCTGGAAAAACATTCATGATAATCAGCTTCATGCAAAGTTTCCTAGCCAAATATCCACATGCTAAACCGCTGGTTGTGCTTCCAAAAGGTATCTTGGCTACTTGGAAAAAGGAGTTTGAGACATGGCAAGTAGAGGATCTTCCGCTGCTTGATTTTTATACTGTGAAAGCGGATAACAGATCTCAGCAATTGTTGGTTTTGAAGAAGTGGGTTGAATGCAAGAGTATCCTTTTTCTGGGGTACAAGCAGTTTTCTACCATAATTTGTGATGGTGGAACCAGCCAAACTTCTAAATCTTGCCAAGAGATACTGCTTAGAGCACCATCAATTTTAATTTTGGATGAAGGCCACACACCGAGGAATGAGAACACCGATGTGTTGCAATCCCTTGCAAAAGTGCAAACAGCTCGAAAAGTTGTACTTTCTGGGACTCTTTATCAAAATCACGTCAAAGAGGTATTCAACATATTGAACCTTGTCCGACCAAAGTTTCTTAGGTTGGATACTTCAAAATCAGTAATTAAGCGGATAATGAGCAAGGTGCATATAGCTGGAGTGAAGAAGCAGTTAAAAGCTGGAGCTGATGCAGCTTTTTATGATTTGGTGGAGCACACACTGCAGAAAGATGAAAATTTTGAGAGGAAAGTCTCTGTCATCCATGATCTACGTGAGATGACCAGCAAAGTCCTTCATTACTATAAAGGTGATTTCTTGGATGAGCTTCCAGGACTCGTTGATTTCACTATTGTGCTCAATCTTAGTTCTAGACAGAAGGATGAAGTTCACAAGTTAACAAGGTCTCAAAAAAGGAAGTTCAAGATTTCATCCGTTGGCAGTGCTGTTTATCTTCATCCTAAACTAAATTCTTTCTCTGAGAACTCTGAGATGACAGATGATAAGATGGATGATTTGTTAGACAAGCTAGATGTCAAAGAGGGAGTCAAAGCAAAATTCTTTCTGAACATGTTAAATTTATGTGAGTCAGCTGGTGAGAAACTCCTTGTTTTCAGTCAATATCTCATTCCCTTGAAATTTTTAGAGAGATTGTCTGTGAAAATGAAGGGTTGGCAACCAGGGATTCAGGTTTTCTCAATCACGGGTGAATCTAGTTCTGATCATCGGGAGTGGTCTATGGATCGCTTCAACAACTCCCCTGATGCCAAAGTTTTCTTTGGATCTATTAAGGCATGTGGAGAGGGAATTTCTTTGGTGGGGGCATCCCGAATTATCATCTTGGATGTCCATCTTAATCCATCTGTGACCCGCCAAGCAATAGGTCGTGCATTTCGCCCTGGCCAAAAGAAGAAAGTGTATGCATATAGATTGATTGCGGGGGATTCCCCTGAAGAGGTGGATCATAGTACTTGTTTCAAGAAGGAATTAATTGCAAAAATGTGGTTCGAGTGGAACAAGTATTGTGGTAACCGAGATTTTGACATGGAGACTGTTAACTTGAACGAGTGCAATGATCTCTTTTTGGAAAGTCAGTTGTTAAGGGAAGATATCAGGGATCTGTACAGAAGGTGAGTCTGTTTATCCAACAACATTCTCATTTATTTTTTCAACTTCTTGCATTCCAACTTTTATTTTCCATACATTTCAGGTAGATGCTGGGGCCGTGGGCCGAGGCTGCCATGGGCGCTAGAAGAGGATTGGGCTGTTCCTTTGTTGTGCACAAGTAATTCCTCACTTGTTTCTCTAGTCCTAATATGTTTCCTGGTTTGTTGTAAACTTTTGAAAGCAGTGTAGTGTAGGCAGTTATCAATTCCGTGCTATAGAAATGACCTTGTTGACGGTTGTTGGCGACTTTCCCCTTGCTTGGATCGGAGGATATGTAATGGAGGGAGAAGTCAAGTAGTTTCTTAGTTAGTAGGTGTGTGCTAGACTAGTGTTGTAATGGGTTTAAGCTGCAAGTCTTTCTGAATCAGCTCTCTTACACACTTTTGATGTTAGGCATGTATATATATATGTTTCTTCAAATTTCAACTAGATGAAATTCTTAAATTCCACGTTGAAAATCCTGTGTTTTTAATTTCATAGAAGCTCCAGTGTATATAGCCTTGTGAAGTAGGCATAATGTTTGAAAGCAAATTGATTTGAATGTTTACTAAATACTTTTTCTCAATTTTTTAACAACAATAATAGGATCCCAGAAATGTCAATAATCGACCCCTCATTTCAGCTTTATTCTTTGTTCTTATTTCCCCTAAAAGTTGAGAGTTGTAGCATTAAAAAAGGGCCAACCTTTGTGCAAATTCATCTTCCAAGTCAAATAGAAAAGGGTGGATATTAGAAAAACAAGATTTTTAAGAAAATGGGGACACTATGTTTTGATTTCTTTTCTTTATTTCTATGTTATTCTTGTGTCATTGAGTGTTTTAAATTCTTCTTTGATATCCCAACATTCTCTTCGTTTTCTTTCTTCCACTTTTGAAAAAACAACATACAATTGCCATTCTATACACTTGAAAGCTTGGAGCCGAGAGAGGCTTAGTAAGAACAGCAACCGTCCTTGAAGGTCGAGATCATGTTTGGTCTTAGCATGCATAAAACATGAGGTTTTTTGAAGCTCTTTAATTTGTTCCAACAGAAGCTTGTTTGAGGCTTGAATTCTCATTCAATAAACTGTTGATTTTGGTATGGTTTCCCCATATGACATTGATTTTGCAACCAAAATGGTATATAAATGATCTAAATCCCCCTCCCCCACCTTCTGTTTCATGGTGATCCATATTTGGATAACTAAAACAAAACCATTCACATTTCCTCACAAGTATAAAACAAAAATCGCAAAGTTGTTGCATATTATTATTAACAAGCTATCATTCATGCTAAACCAGATTCCACCATCTCCATAGTATCCAGGAAGAAAACAGTCATCGAGAAACAAACTTGTAATATTACCTATGTTAGGCTTTACTCATCGTCTTCACTGTGAATGAAGAGTGTTGATAGGTCCCCTATTTCTATTCCTAGCTCTCGTTCGTCTTCACTGTGAATGATTAATGTTGATAGTTCCCCTGTTTCTGTTCCTAGCTCTTGTTCGTCTTCTACCGATCGGACTTGTTCCGGTTGCACATCAGCGGCTGCATCCTCTCCACCATCCCTTAGCTTGGTTTCAAGAAACTGAATTACACCCTGTAGTGCTGCTTCGATCCTGTCCTCTTTCATCAATAGCTCACACACTTCTGCAGGGGCCACCTTCGTTGTCTTGAGCAATTCCTCGATCTCCATGAACTGTGGGTGCTCTTTTATCCCGAGGTAATTGGAAGCCAACATTCTGAACCCACATGGTGTCATATAGGACATGTGGACCTGCACATCGATTCGACCAGGGCGTAGCAAAGCCGGGTCAAGCCGGTCCTTGTGGTTCGTTGTGAACACTATAATCCTTTCATCCCCACAGCTCGACCATAACCCGTCTACGAAGTTGAGCAATCCTGATAGAGTCATCTGAAACAAAAAACAGACATCAATGGATGGCAGTCCAAAAAATCAATCATAACATTATATGTTAAATTATTTACCTGAGATATCTGGTTAGGCCGGCGAGAGCCTCTAGGCAACACAGCACTGGATTGAGGAAGCCTATTGAATTCCAAGGAACAATCAATATCTTCCACAACCAGTATTGATCTATTCCCAGTTGAAATCAGCAACCTCCTCAGCTCAGAGTTGCCTCTGATTTCAGTCAACTCCAAGTCATATACATCAAAGTTGAGATAATTGGCCATGGCAGCAATCAAGCTCGACTTTCCCGTACCAGGAGGACCAAACAACAAATACCCTCTTTTCCAAGCCTTGCCTACGCTCTTGTAGTACTCTTTCCTCTTCATAAACCTGTCCAAATCCTCTATTATCTTCTTCTTCACATCTGAATCCATTGCCAGGGTGTGAAAAGTAGAAGGATGATCAAGATTCAGCATTTGCCACATATCGCTTCTCCCCTCATAAGCCCTATCAGATTTCAAGGTAAATAACCTCAGGGTCTTGTTCTTCTCCTTCAATTCTTTGGCTTTGGCCAACACATGCTGAATGTAACCGTTCAAGATCGTTTCTTTATGTTTCTTGTGGAAACTTAACTCGAAGCACCGAGTCTCACCGGTAAGCAACGCAGGGTTGTAATTGTAAGGATCAGGGTTCTTGGGGGCGAAGCTTTTGTACACAGACTTCCATTTCACTTGAATCCCATTGAAGTTATCGACGATTTCCTCACTGTTTTCGATTGAAAATGAAATCTTGGCCTGCTTCTTTGGCATGGTTAGTCTGATTCTCTTGGTTTCGGGAGGGATTGTGGGCTCGAGATAGAGCTGTGCAGCCTTGTAAAGATGGTTGTCGTTGAGGCCGTCGAATTCTTCGATGACTAAGGTGATGTGTGAAGTGAAAGAGAGGAGGAGGTTCTTGATTTTGGAGAAAATATAGTCTCGGAGCTCTTCAGGGACGAGTTCTTGGGCGACTGATCGAGCCAATATGGCGGAGGCGGCAACTGATGCAGCGGCCGAGAAGAAGAACTTGGCAGTGGAGACTAGGTTGTTATTGGCATTCAAAACGACGCTGGGTTTTCCCTTGGTATCCATTTTCTTTTTTACAGTAGGAGGAATAGAGTGAAGAAGAAAAGGATGGAGTTTGCTGAAATTTAAAGAGAGAAACTTTGGTTTCTGCATATGTTGATCAAGAAGCACTGTTCTTGATCTTGTTCAAGACAGGAGAGATTAATGAAAAAGGATTACTCCATAACTTATACTCCTATAAGCCTTGGTTTGTTTGTTTGTTTTTTTTTATTAAATTAATTTTAATTGAAGATTAATATTAGAAAATAAATAGAGGGTTCACATTCACTCATTTAATAATATAAAAAACGTAAAATTTTTAAAAATACAATAATTTTAAATATTTAATTATACCACACATCTCTAAATTATAACTTTTATTCTAAATTAATCTCAATTTTTAAACATTTTATCAAACTTCTAAAGTTTGAAACATTAGTCTTCAAATTATCACTCTCATCATTCTAAACTAACCCTTCAAAATTTTAAATTCTAAATTAACCCTTTATAAAATTTGAGACCAATACGAACAAATTTACAACAAACATATATTGTCCAATAATTGAGAGTATTGTCCAATGATTGAGAGTATATGTAGAACAAATATTACTTTTAATCACCTTGATTTCAAAAATTTGAGACCAATTTAAGATAATATCATTAAAAAATACTAAGTGAGAATTAAGATAATGTCATATTTTGGGATGAAAAATAAACATTAAAAATACTAATTTAGAATAAAAGTCATTTTGGATATTGGATATTTTGATAGATACTTGAACATCTTCAGCCTGGCTTGGTTACGGGTAATTCGAGAGAAACAAAAGATCACCCTTTTATTAATGATTGCACAACAATCACAACATTAAATTTATTAAGGAACATAAGTTAATTAGGTCATCAATGGGTGTGATGACCAGGCAATTTTTCCTTTATCTTCTCCATCACACTCTTCTTCTGGTGCTGCTGCATCTCAGGGCCCGACATTGTGTTGCCGGTGGTTGTTGTAACGCTGGTTTTGGCAACGTAGGTCACGGTTTCTGACCCCTCCTCCGCCTCCTTATGCTTACCACCTGTTAGTTTCTCCTTTATTTTCTCCGTCAACCCTTTCTTCTTCCTTCTTCTACCACCCATCCCATCATCCTCGGACTATAACCACAAAACAAAACGCATAAACTACACACCGACACAAATATATAAATAGAGACAAAAACCTAATGAGGTGGTACTGGTATTGTTTAGTTACCGAGCTGGAGTTGTTGGAGTGCTGAATCTCTTCTCTGGTAGTGGTGGAAACCTCGTAATGCAGCCGCTGTGCCTGTGGCTGCGGCTGCTCATAATAAAGCTGAGGCTGAGGCTGAGGCTGCGGCTGCTCATAATAAAGCTGCTGCTGAGGCTGAGGCTGAGGCTGAGGCTGAGCAGCATAAGCAGTTGGATCATACCCCATCCAAGTCTGATCTGTGTGGGTGACGGGGGTGGCGACGCCAGATACGTGGACGGGGTTGCCGTGTTCATCGGTGAGTTGAACAGGGTAGCCGTGTTCATCGGTGAGTTGAATGGGGTTGCCATGCACATCTCTTAAATCTGCCATTTCTTTTTACGACGTCAACAAAAGCAAAACAAGGAAGCTAGAAATATGGATGGATTGATAAGTACGCCCGCCCGGTATGTATAAAGACGGGAAATCCCATGACTGTAGGCTTTTGCATGGAACTTTGGGTATTTTACAGATGGCGACGCCTTTGCTGTTGCAGATGCTACGTTCAGCAACTCGCCACGTTCCAGAAATCAGAAGCCACTTGTAGCGTAGGTGTGGTGACAAGTGGGTTAGTAGGACCTGGAAAAATAAAAGATAAGCTTAAGGTTATTTTATCCCTGATTCACATCGATAATCAATTCAACTTTTTTGTGTATTAATTTAAGAGAAAACTTTGATATACGTGTTATGTAATTATGTATATTTTAATTTATTTTTTAATTTTAGGGGTTATATTAAAGTTAAGAGTGTAGATTGTAAAGTTTAAAATTTAAGGTTAATGTTTAAAATGTAAGGTATAAAGTTTAATTTGTAGGGTTAAGGTTAAAAATTTAAATTTTAAATTTTATAGTGTAAATATATAAGTTTGTGTAAAATTAATTTTATACAACATATCAAAATTTTACTCTTAATTTAATTTTTAATAGATAAAAATGATTATTAATCGTTGCGAACTTATATGGCTGTCAATAATATTAATTAATTTTTTTTTTAAATTTAAAAGCTTATTTAATCTTAAAATTTTAAATATTAAAAAATTCAAATAAAACTAAAATCTTGAAATTTAAAACATTTAAAATCTTAAAAGACATTTGAAAAATATTTAAAATATGAAAAAATAATTAAATTATAATAAATAAATAAAGGATTAATATTACACTGGTGGCAGTGGAAACTGAAAGTTTCTACAAGCACCTTAGTTTTAGGGTATATGAAGTTAGTTTAAGATATATAGTTTAGGGGTTTAGGTGTATGGGTTTAGAATTTAAGGATAATTGTTTCAATTTAAGGTTTAAGGTTATAATTTAGGGTTTATAGGTTAGAGTTTAAATTTTAGGGTAATATAGTAAGGGTTTAGGTTTTAACCTATAAACCCTAAATTATAACCTTAAACCTTAAAATGAAACAACTATCCTTAAATTATAACCCTTGCACCTGAACCCTATTCTTTAAACTAACTCTATATACCTTAAAACTAAGACGTTTGTGGAAACTTTTAGTTTTCAACGTCTGTGTATAGAATATTTATCCATAAATAAATTATAAAAATTATGAATAAGATTATAAGACTACAACAAATGTCCTACACTAATAAGCACCATTAATGTTACACAACTCTAATACACCATTTATTTTTTAATGGTTTTTAAAAGCTTTGGGGACCGAAAGTGTAATTAACTCAATATAAATTGATTTAGAATTTAGATAGATTTCGGTCTTATGTCGTTTCCATCCGTTTGAAACAACAAAACCAAAATCTGTATCACAGAAAACTAACAAATCACTCTTCCATTTCCAGAGAAACAAAATCTGAACTTTTTGACATATAGTTATGGGTATTTCGAGACATCAAAATCTACTTCCATTCCAATTTCCTTGCAAAGGACCATAAGCTAAGAAAGGCACTTCCATTTTGTGAATCCGAAGAAAGGGAAGTTCAAGGCTTTTGTAGTGCATCAGTCAAACAAATACTAACCTTCTAGCACAATACATGAACTCACATCTTGCTAGATTTGACCTGGAAAAGTCCCTTTCTCCTGCTAGAATGGTTCTCTGAAGGGGAATTAATGCCCTTTTGTCCAAAGGAAAAGTGTTTTCGTAGGAAAGGTCTGCCTATGGAGTTTTTCATGCTTGAACTGGAGGCCCTCTTTTCTTTTCCACTACTTTTTTGACGACGAAACACAATAGACTCGCTACCCATTTCACTATCAACAATCCGGTTCCTTGATCTTCTGTTGATTTTAGCCTTTAAATCTGTTTCTGCTCTAAATACTTGCTCGGATGATTTATGCTTCTCCCCCAAGGTGCATATTGGGCAAGGAGGGTCATATTGGTCGATTTCAGGGGTTTTATTTTCCAAACATTCAGCATGGTAGACATGTCCACAAGTTAGAACAGCAACAACAGAAAGCTCATCGCTAATAATAATCTTCTGACTGCTCCACAAAGATTTTTCTGATAACAGCTTCGAGCAAACACCACATATTTGAAGATCAACAGAGAGGGATGCCGATATTCGGCCACTGGATTTCCTTATGTTCTCGTGATGAAAACCACATGTATCACTATCAAAGGACCCTCTTTCGATATGAGATGTAGCCATGAGTTCAGAATAGGTATCCACAGATGAACCGCCCCGAGAGCCCCCGGTTGATTCATTGCTACATGATGCCATCCGTAGCCTTTCCTCACCAACCAAGTATCTGTTAGGTGACTTCAACCCCAAAATCTGGTTATCAGGTAGTTGATGAAATCGATGATGTCGAGGAGATCGGAGAGGGCACCTTGTAGCTGAACTGGTAGGATGCACATAATGCTGGGAGGATGGAGGGGATGTTAACAAGAAGGAAGCTGATGGCAAAGGAAGTTATTTAAGAGTTGGAAACAGGTGTTAAATGCCTAAAGGAAAGAGCTTTACCTGCTCTAAATTCACATCAATAGAGGCATTTCTTGAAATAGATTGATCTGCGCATAATGCATGTAAAACAACATTAGATAGAACAACTCATTCACCCTTTTATTGAAACATCCTTACAAACAGAATTAAGATAAGCCATTAACGTTAGGAAAGTTAAATTATAGTTCAAGTTTCAAAACCAACTTTAACATCTATGATGTTTGAATACATGATTCACATTAAGACCAGCAATCAGAGGAGATTACCTGAACCAGGAGTCCTTGCTTTCCCAGCAGTTCCTTCTGAAGTTGCAGGCTTTTGCCACATTCGAGACTCAAAACTCTGAGTCGGATTTCCATCCTCCAAAGCAGATTCATATTTGATCTCTGATCCATCAATCCGACAAATCGCATCTGAAAACCAACTTATAGAAGTGTCTTCACCTACAACTTGCCCTCGGTTATCCGGACGCATACTACGAGTTGGCGAATACCGTATATTTCTATGTATAGCCTTTGTATTGCTAGCCGATCCGCTTACTATAGTTTTGTCTCCAGCAGCAACACAACAAGCAGCCCCCATTATCCACCAAACTGCAAACCAATTCTCCAACAGAATTCAAACAGACATCGTTCACATTACAATCAAAAAGAAGTCGAGCATCATTTAGTTACTGACATTAAATAAAAATCAAAGCATCAATAAGCTGATTGGTAAAATATATAATAGAAACACTTGGTTTTGAAACTTAACCCTAGTTAGCACTTACTAAATTAGATGTCAACGCAACAGAAATTGAAAAAGGAAAGTACCATTATTTGGTTAAAACGAAGTTTAATCAGGCAGAAACCAATGTGAGAGGCTCAGAAGAATACTGTCAGTGTGCACGCAAATTCAAGAGCAAACAAAAACAGCATTACTAATTGAACACAAAAGAAAGGTAAAAAAGAGATCCGAAATAAATGCCTAAAGAACAGTGAATCGCAGTCGAGATAACCGAAGAAAATCAAATTAAATGTAGAACATGAATGAATGAATATATCAGCGCCTGAGACAATGGAACCGTACCTGTTATATGACGGCGGTCGGCGAGAGTTGAGTGTTTTCAGAGAAGGAGACTCTGAGGGAAGTCGTTTTAGAAGCCTGAATGGAATCTGTTTGGCCTTAATTAAACTCCTACGGCTAAGGCCGTTCACTTTTTCTTTGACGCAAGTTTTTCCTTTTAGAACAAGTGTGATTCGATCGCGCCAAAAACTAAATTCTTCCGCGCCAACCCATTTCTGTACTAAATTAAATATTACGGTAAACTATCTATTTGGTATTCTATTTATTTTTGCGTTTTTGTTTTAGTCACCCAATTAATTTTTTTGATGAAATGATGTCTAATATTATATTTTGTTTCTATTTTGGTACCCGTTAACGATAAAGCTGGTGTAGTATTTTTATTTTATTTTTCACTCTTTTATAATCAGGTATACATTAACTTTATCGCTAATTTTTTAATAGTATGCACCAAAATAAAAACATAACATTAGTTATTATTTTATTAAAAAAAATAATTGAGTGATCAAATTAGCTATCAATTGAACCAATCCTATAGGCCTTGAGTCTTTGATTTATTCGATGGGATCTGGAGGCCAGTCCACCTTATTATTCAATATGACCAATTTTGAATTGGATGTTGGCTAGGGTCGTAAACGAACCAAACGTTCAGCAAACTATTTGGTGGGATGTTTGTTTATTTATTAAACGAGTTAATATTCGTTTAATTAAATGAACAAACACGAATAAAAGCCTCGTTCGTTCATATACGTTCATGAATCTGTTTGTTTATGTTCGTTTAAATTTATTCACATATATCTATTTATATTTGATATTTTTCATAATAAAAGTATTATACTTTACAAAAATATAAATATAGTCACATACGTTCGCTTAAATTTATTCACATATGTCTTTTTACGTTCGTTTGTGTTCGTTTATCATTTTAATAAACGAACATGAACAAGTTACATTCCTTAACAAACGAACACGGACACAAAATTGTGTTCATTTAATTGTTCGTGCTCGATAGTTTGTTCGGTTAAAATTAAACGAACGAACATGAACATACTCTCGTTTACAAGGCTATGTTGGCAGAACATCGAATACTAAAAAATCTGACCGAGCGAGTTTAAGGTCAGGAAAACTAAAGGGCTGCCATTGAGATACTTCTGATTTCTGAACCGTACGTTACTAATCAGCAATCAGCATAATCAATTTATCAATAATTCTTTTGACCAAACAATTTATCAATAAAGGAGTGGCGGATAACCAAAGATTCATTCCTAAACCTTAATTCTAATATAAAATTACATGTCTTTGACTTAATACCATATATGTTAACAATGCTTTCAAGTTTCAAGAATTCCACAAATTGTACAAAAACACAACTACTTCAACACGCCGCGTATATCGCCATCCGTCAGGAGTATCGAACATGCTCACGAAGAAGAACTAGCACCAATAGCTTGGTCGTTTTCATGGCGCAGACTATTTTCTCTTTTGTAAGCAGCTTTTGCTCCCTGAGAAATTATAAATGGAAGATGAATTCATCAATCTTAAAAAGATAAAACGGAAAAGATACTACGACTACGAGCAGCTGAACTAGGAAAGCCATACTTGAAATATTGCTCCAAGTTTTTTCAATCCTTTCGCCCGTAAAACCAGGACCTCCTTGGATACACTGGGGTCTTTAAGTACCTGGATAACAAACAGATTTGAATTCTTAAATGAACCTGAAATGAGTTTAACTAAAACTAGTATGTTTATGCAATAAAGCTCTGCAACTTTACATATACTGCAAAGCAACACAAGCAAGGTGTGCATGGCATTGGCAGCTCCTCTAAAAGGATACAGAGCTGCGTTGGACCATTTTAATTGCAGAGCGGCGGAAAAAAGTGAATTTATCGAACATAATTTAAAGCTGTGCAAATTTTTAACTCCTTGTCAAACTATACGGATTAGCTAAAACAACTGATATTTGCAGTCTTGGTCGTAATCCTAGGCTACGCTCATTGAGATGAAATTATAATTAAAGCCCATACTTCACAGAGCACATGTAAAAGACACCACAAATGCACTGCTTTTTGATACGAACCATACTGACAAAGTAAAGGAAATGTTTTTTCTCACCGCTAAGCAGACGTGAGATAAAGTTGACTCAATGTCAACCACGTTGATCTGCCAAAGGGATTGAAGCATGGCATCCTTTTTATCCTCAAAGGTCTTCATTACGTTCTCTTCTTTGTTTTCTCCTTGGGTGGCTTTCTTCAGCTCATCTTGTATTTGAATTAAACTAACAGCACCTACAAGGTGATGCATACACTTGTTAGATTCATTTGAAAATTCCAAAGTTCAAATAAAATGGAAACGTCTTGAATGTTAATAAACAAGAACTACATCTTTAATTGAGGAATATTGTACCTGAAGCTGCCATTACTTGTGATTTTATACGGTGCCCTTTACCACGCACCCACTCCGCTAGAAAGGGTACCTTCATATAACGCTTGTCTTTTCCAAGTTCTCTGGCAGCTTTCCTTGTGTAAATGTATCCAATAGTATGTAGCATAGCCTCACCAAAAGCTGAAAGTGATGGAAAATTGAAATAATAACAACAATAATATCTAGTAAACAAACTGAAGATAGTAGTTAATTACCATCATCAAGCAAATACAAGAGTAAATTTTGGCTAAGAAGTACTTGAACCTAATCAAATAAATGATGTGATCTGTTCTTCCTTTATTGTTTGTCTCTTCATTATATGTATACATACATATATACAAACCACATTGATTCTCAAGTTCTTAGGAATAAGTCGGAGACTACAATGGGTGAGGCATTTTAGTAAAGAATGCAGAAATGAAAATGTTTTATAAAGCTAATGTACTGAACTTCTAATCTTGTAGGGTAGCAAGTTAAAGAAGATACAAAAATTAATATTACACAAGAGATAACTTATAACGTATACTCGCAGTTTACTTACCATTGATCTTACACTATTAATAATATTGTTCGGACTGGACCAAGATATCAGGTCTACTTTAAACTTAACTGGAACTCAACAAAAGATCCAAACAGATACTGAAAATGGCTTTTGATGATGAAAAATCTTAGAATCAGTGACACAAGAGCTTTACTATATATTTTTTTAAAATTTCGGTAGTATTTATTAATTATTAGATATATTATCCATAGATACGATTATGAGATATTTTTAGGGTTCAAATCCGAGGATAGTTATCCCCAGTATAAACAACCTTATGCTTTTTAGTGTTCCAACTTCTTTCTTACTCAATTTGTTCAACCTAATTCTATTGACTTGCTGCAGTTTTCCTCTAAACCACATCAATTTTGGTATCAGTCTAATTAGATCCAAGGCTATATATTAGGATTTGCTTTTAAGATCAAGATACAGAATTGGCTTTGATGCGACGTGTGATTGAAGAATTGTATGCAATTTAATCTTGGTTGCGACATGAACAAGTGGGAACATTAATGGAGATTCCTAAAGGTGCCTACAACTAGCTTGCCATAAAAAGGTAGTCTTGCTGATAACTTAGATTTTGGTGAGGAAGAGAAACAAGTGGGAACAAGAAGGATTGGAGGAGCAGTTGGTGCATGCCCTTAAATTAAAGGTGGGTGGAATTAATGTTGAAGTTGCTTAGTTTCATAGCAAGTTGCATGTGGAAGAGCAAGAGTAAGATCTATTAAATCCTATGTAAGACGTGTATATCCAGAAGAAAAATGAAGAAGTTGATGAGTATCGAGTTGAAGACAAGTCTTTGGTTGTTCATAGAATGACAGGCAAAACCACAAAGAATGTAGTAGAGGCGAGCCGGAAATCTTTTGGATATCTCAAAGGACACAATGTTGGATGATGATTCTGGATTAGAAATAACTGACCCAAGTTCTACAATCGACTCTGATTCTTCCAAGATAAAATTTGGTGTTGAACTCAAGAGAAAGAAGGAATACTTTAAGGTTCTAATGGTTTCCAAGTATAAAATATCCTTAGAAAAGGGAGAGGCTTGATGAAACAATTGATAGAGAGAAACTATAGGCCTTTCATCTTCTTTCTTACTCGTTTGTTCAGCCGAATTCTATTGATTTACTGTTGTTTTCCCCTATACCACATCACTCAGCCAATAACCTTTTCCAATAGTATTAATTTAGGAGGAAAAAATGAAAAAAGCTCACCCGCTTTTGAAAGTCTCTGTGCTTCTGAATTTGCCCAATTAATGAACTCATCAGTTTGACCTTCAACAAATGGTTCAAGGCGATTTTTCAGTAATGTGATGAGCCTTTCTTCCCTTTCTTTCTGAACTGTCTGCATGGTAAACGGAAAAGGCAAATAAGAGCAACTGAAACACAAACATTTAAGAGGATAATTAAAACTTCTGAAAATATTTTACTTTCATCTTTTCCTGAAGTTTCTGCATTCGAGCTTCCTTATCAAGTGAATCATCTTCGGTTTCAATATCAACAGATGCCAAAGAAGCCAGTGCTAGTTGGCCAACATATTCTTCAAAAAAATCACTTCCGAAAACCATCCCAAACACAGCTGAAGGGTCTAACATGGAGTCCCTGTCACAGAAAAAAGCAAACTAATTAAAGACTTGGAATTTAATAAAGCTCGCTGCTTGCTCGTAAACTTGACGAGTATCACTTTCTAGCAATTTTTTTGTCTAAAAACAAAACTTTGAAAATCTTAATTAAAAGAAAACTTACGGTTGTAGTCCTCCCTTTCCATGTTTGTCGTATACTTCACGCTTTTCAGGATCACTTAGAACTTGATAAGCCTCACCAAGTGCCTTCACATATATCAAATACAGAAGATAACTACAAAATATATGTAGGTGAAAAACATGTTTTCATTACTATGGCTTTCAATTTGACCAGTTAACTAACTTAAGAAACATGAAAGTACAAATCCAATACAAATACTTGTTTAAAGAAGTTAAACGGCAGTTGCAGAGCCAAGGAATTCCTAATGGTTCCTGCTGGCTTTTCTTTTAGGAGATTTCTTCATTTAAGCTACAAAACTATTTATAAAAAGCATAATCAAAAGGTGGAAAAGTTTCAAAAGTGTTAACTCCAATAGCTTACCTGAAAATTTTCAGCAGCTTTTGGATCTCCAGGATTTTTATCAGGGTGAACAAGCCTTGCCTAAGAAATATCACATAAGAATCAGATGACAATGATAACAATAATAATAATAACAACATATTTCATTAGCCAAATCTCATATTCATGCTACAGATTCAAGCACACAGCCACTACGAAACTCATTCAAACCGAAAACGACTTTCTAAGAACAAATCCACCTCTAATTCTTGTAAGCAAAAGTAAAGTCATTCCCCCTTAAATTGCAGCAGCAATCTCATATGTGATTCTGAAATCATACATATTTCAAAAAAAAAAAAATCTAAACATGATGGGATTAAATTAGAAGCTTACTTTGAGGTAATAAGCCTTCTTGATTTCAGCTGCGGATGCATCAACATTGACACCCAATACATCATAATAGGCGGTCTCTTTTACCATTGTTATTCTCTTGACACTGGTTCTGGCATTAGAATTCGGCACCCGAATCCAACTAATTAGCTTCATGATAGAATAAAGAATAACAAAAGCAAGATAAAAACTAGTGACAAATTTCTCAGAACCAGAAAAGTTTACAGCTATTTATACAAGATGGGTACCAGGTACCCAATCCACCAAAAAATGACTCTTTAGCGATTAAACCCAAGAAAGAAGAACACTGTTTTGGAAAAAAATTGACCTTTAACTGTGACCCTATACGGCATGAGAATCAACCCAGATCTCTAAATTGAAATGGTATGAGTTTTAGAAATAGCAAATTCCAGGGGAAAATAAGCATCTAATCAAATATAACAAGAGAAAACAAAAGGAAGAATCTTGAACTTACATGTTAGGATGAAGGGGGTAAGGAAACCGACCCAAAATAAAGGAAATGAAACCCAAGCTTAAGAGATATATGAACAGCACGAAGAGATTCCACCAATGGGGGGCTTTGATTATTACACGTGTATAAACGCGTTAGCCAATAAAATATAAGCAAATGTTGTCGGGTCAACAAATGCCATTAGCGACAAAGCCAGAGCAGCAACGCTCTACTTTTTCTTTTTCTGTGGAATGAGAAGCTTGAGAGGATTAGGAAGCTTCCGAGTAGAGAAGAAGCTAGAATTAAATGTTAGGAAACTTAAATTACATAAAGAAGGAGAATTACACAAGGTTTGTATAATCAACATGGCTTTTGAATATTTGTTTTACAATTCAAAAACAATTTCCAGTCATTGCTTTGTTATCTTCCACCCTTTTACCTGTATTTCGAAAGCTTGGGGTGTTTCATTGTTCTATTGTGAACGGGTCAAAAAATCTAGTACAAGCTCCTGAACAATGGCGAGTCCAATGATGAAATATATTAAGCCGAATAGAATGGTGGTGATTCCGATTGAAACCGTCAGCAGATATTGCTTGCTCTCTCCCGATTCGGTTGCCAGCCTAAATCCGGTGTACGTTGCCCAAGTGATGACGAACATTGTTATTACAGTCACTAGGCCCTGCCCTATAGCTTTGGACATGGTCCTTGTCTCCTGCTGCCCTGTTTCATGGGCAATTCAAACATACAACCTTGTTCATCCTTTCCCAGATTCATTCTCAAAATCATCATTCATTTTGTGTCATAAAAACATGTTTCTCAAACCCAGATACATCGAGGAAATAAACAAAAAAAACCATGTTGTTATTACCTTGATGCATACCAGATAGCTCCGGCAACTGTTCTGATATATTCAAAAGCATGTCTGCCAAGATGGAAAGCCCGACGATCAGAAACAGAAAACCAAATATTATTGTTGAGACCCCGACATGGAATGCTCGAGCTCCGATGGCGCGGTACCGCCAAGGTTCCATGGTCAATCGGAACCCGCAGCAAATGGTCAATAACAGCAACACCATGGTAACCACGGAGCTTGTTATGCGCAACAATGCAGGTGTAGCGGAACCATACCTACGTTTCATCTTCTTCATCCTTGTCCTAAATTTACCATCCTCCATAGCTGCTGACCTTCCCAAGAGAAAACAAAGAATTTTAGAACGGCATAAAACGTGGCGATGCAGGGTTTGTGTAAGCATTCCAGGAATCACCGTTGTTGAAATTGTTTAAAAAGCCTACAGGAGAGATGGTGGATAGATCGTGATTTTTGCATGGAGATGATCAAATTCAAACCAACTCCAAATCAAGATTTGTGATTGATGAGCCACGTAATTCAGATTTCTAATCTGAAATCACGTTTATGAAAAGTTACTTTCTCATATGGAGTTTTCGTTTGTTCTAACTTTAATGACGTTTATACATCTTTGTTTTACACTAAATATATCAAACTTCTGATTCCTTTTAATATCAAGTGCCTAATTTTTTAAAAATAAATATCTAAATTTATTAAATCAGTTATTGTAAAAATAAAAATGTAAATTAAACAAAGGGATATAAGAAACAAATGGTTCAGATATATGATATTGTTTGAGCCAAAATAGAAGCAAATTTGAATATCAGATATTCAAAAATCCATTACTAAATTCGCTAGGTATAATACAAGGGGTTTAACTGCTGTTACCAATATTGCTTGGCCATTCAAAAGCCTTCCAAAAGCCTTCGTATACATTGAAAAATTTAAACACATACTCGTATCTAGCACTCACAAAAGTTCTGACTTCCGAGACGATTCACTTGGCCATTCAAAGGTTGGCTAGGTTCCCACATCTTTCTTAATTAGATAATAGTCTGCCCTAAAACTCATAGATAGCACCCCCGACTTGATGACCCTAGCACAGTATAAAGTGCACCCTTTGATATCAACAAGTGCCCGAAGTAGCCATACAGACAAAAGATGCAAGTATAAGATTAAGACAAAAATAGCTTGTTATAAAATGGCTTAATGGTCATAGTATTTCTGTGCAATGTCAACAATCATTTGGTTCCTTCAATCTGAGCAATGATCTTATATGATAAACCAGACACGATAATTAAGTCAAAAGGAACATCAACATGAATGTTATTAAAGCTTCAACTCGTTTCACTTCAATGAATGCAAAAGAAGTTGCTGCCGTTTGATCCCTCTTTACGCTCAAAGATTCTCTAGACCTGAATCAACCAAAAATTACACGTTCAGTTCAGCATCACATAAATAATGAAATAGGTAAAGCTGCAGAGAGAGGCTTTTAATTGCTACACATGCTATTTTCTTATCAGAGGACGCTCAGGTAGAAGATTAGAACCTTAGTGCAAATATCATTCAAATTTGGGAAGAGATATCAACATGTTAAATATAATTTTCATTTGGTGACAAAATAACAAAATAATCATTTCCAAAAATAAACTAAATGATTTCAGGGGAGTACATCTCAAAAACCCAAAAATAAGTTCAGGTTATAACATGCTAATACATTTTTGCAAGTATATCTAAATAATAAAATACATGGCTAACCTTTATTTCTTAGAATAGAAAAGATCACATTTAATCATTGTCTTCTTTACCATAATCATACACAATCTCAATCTGCATCAAGAAAGAAATATCAGAACTGAATAAAACTTAAGAAAACAATAAAACTAAATCAGAAATTTACAAATAGTTTCTTGGCAGCACCTAGGTCAGGTAGATAAGGAACAGTGGTGGATGCAAAGGTTGGCTTGGGTGGGCACAGGCCCACCCTTAACTTTTTAAACTTCACATATTTGCCTTTAATTTTTTTTAAAATTTTATGATTTAGTCCTTAATTTTTATGACTTGTGCCCACCCTGAAAAATATTTCTGGATCCGCCACTGATAAGGAACATGATAAAAAGCTCATTGTGGGACAATCTAATAAAATAAGATAATTAAAGGAGAAAATGTAGGAAGAAAGAAGCTATCTACTATAAAGAAACAAGGCAAGCTAATAGAATTCTCTAGTTACTTTTCTTCTTCTAATCTGCAGCACGATGGTTTGTTAATCATTATGAACATTGGATAACCGAAGAAGGCAAATGGACAGAACAAAACAGCATGGAATGTGATAGGAGAAAATCTCAAATTGTATAAATACTAGGAAACATATGTTGAAAGAAACATGTGAAAATAGAGTGCATGGCTACGTTAAAAGCACGGAAGAGATAACTTATGAATATTTCAAAACATAAGAAGGCATAGAGTACAAAAAGAATCTCAAATGAGTAAGGAAACACGTGAAAACAAAGAAATAGAATATAGTTAGAGAGAAAGGAGTTAAACAAGTACCCCAGATGGCGGGACAGGGTTTCGAGTAAACTTGGAACCACCGGGAGCCCAGGGAACTACAAATGGAACAAAGATGTTAGCTTCAAACAGAATAATGGGTTTAAAACAGAAAAGTATTCACCTGCAGATCCATTAATTTCCATATCCCACACAAGAACTTACCAATATAAGGATCAGGATGGCGCCACTTATTATACGTTGCTTCACCTGCAGCTATCATTTTATCAATTGTGTCAAGATCTTCCTGCAAAAACCCAGATTGTAAAAAACAACATCATCAAAGATATAAAATGAAAAGCCAAAATAACCTCGAAGTTTAAACCATCAAAACTCCAAAGAGTTCGACTACGATCATCACCATTCAATTGCAGAAATTCAATGAGCTAAATATCGTTCCAGTTTATCACTAAATATTGTTAATTAAAAATAACGAGGATATAATGTGAAAATGGGAAACGAGGGAAGACGAACCACATGCTTGTTGGCTTCGAACTTTTCGCGAAGATCAGAGGCCTAAAAGTAGAATTAAAAATGTGAAATCAAAGATCAATCAATTAAGAAAATAAGAAAAGAGAAAGAGAGAAAAGATCTGCGATTTACATCTTGATAGAAGAGGTGGCGATGGACGGCCCAGTTGAGGGTATCTTTGAGGGCACGGCGGTAGAGGATCCGAACCCTTTCTTGCTGAGCTGCTCTCCGAGCTAAATACGCCGCCGTCGTGGCTCCGATCATTTCGTCTGCTTTTGCTTCTTCTTCTTTCCAGAATGGACACTCCTCTCGGTTTCTGGTAGGGGAAGCGCTTGTCTAAGACTGTAGACACGGATCCGTTGATACCAAAACGGCAGGGTTTATGTTTAAATAAGGGTAAACTACATGGACAGACACTTAGTTATGGAGAAGATTCTAATTCGGTCATCAATCTTTTAACTTTGTTAAATAGACTACTAAACTTTTAAAATAATTTTAATAAAGTCATCACCCATTAACTTTTGACCGAAATGAGGGCGTGACAATTAAGTAAATTTATATAATTATATATTGTATCCTCCTTAATTACTATTTTATCAATGTAATCTTAATTTTAATTTAATAAATTCAATCCATCAATTAAATTGTGACATGTGTCCCTATCTTTTCTCTCAATTTTAATTTATTTATTTTAATAGATTTAGGCTAAAACAAAACAATTAAATAAAATAGGAAAACTGGGCTTAATAGGATATGATTCTGGACCAATAATATGAAAAGGTAATTCTTCAATAGTTGGACCAACTTCATTTTTGAGATATGCATCGACAACGAAAAATTATATCATAACTTTCTTTGACACATTATTCATGTTATCATCCAATAAAAATTATTCACTTTATTATATTTTTGAATAGTCATTTTATTATATATATATATTTATATCTTTTTATTAAGTGAATCTTCACTCATATTTATTGTAAATCAAATTTTAAAAAATATTTTTTACTAATTGAATATTCACTTGATAAAAGGATGACATGAGAAAAATAATGAAGTGGGTGAATTTTATTGGTTGAGACTATAAATGATGTGGCGAAGAGGCGTATGCTATAATTTCTCATTGATAACTTATTTTTTATTAAACTAAATAGAAACATCAATAGAAATCTTTTGTCCCTTTATGATGTTTCTTTCTATGTTTCACACTAAAAACTAAGTTTATGGAACTATGAGTATAGTATATTTTTCAAGGTTTATTATTTAAAATTTAAAATTGAGACTTAATTTTTTTTTATTGTTGAACATAAAAATACACAGAAAAGGAGTTAAGATTTTTGTCCTAGAAACAAAGGCAATAGCATTTTCTAAATCAGTTGCCCTACCATTCCAACATATAACATAATTGAGAAAATGTTGGAAGACAAAATTAGGTTATATAGTCGCAGGTATTTGGACCACACATTCACATGTAATGGAGATGCTGCCATACATTAGCCATTAGGTTAGATCACCAAAAAGAGAAGAGATAATAATGAGGAAACTTCAAGACTATGACATGCTATACGGATCTACGGTATGCTTGTTTGCTGGCCCCAAAATGTGACAACATTTAATATGGCAGCTGAGTATGGGAAACAAAAATATAAATAAGGGCCGATGGCTACGGTAGGTGACACATAAAATCGATGTCCCAACTGCTGTAGGAAAGGGTAGATTATTTTTTTTATTAAATAAAAAAATATTATATTTCTATATCGATATTTGAATTCATATAAAATGAGACAACATAAACATTCTTAACCATTAAGCCAATTAGTAAATCTCGGAAAGAGTAGATTATTGATTCATTGTAATAAATTTATAATATAACACTATATCTAGACTTGCATATTGAAGAGTCAATGGATTAGGTTGATCTAATCTAACCAACCGAATCGCTACCAATTATCTTAATATATATTTAAATTAGATGTGTAATACGAATATATAAATATTTTTTTGAAAGAAAATACATCTAAGATAATTAACAATGCCCTTTAATTCCCCTTCTTTCTAGAATTTTAAAGGAAATAACATATAATAGGATTTGTCTTATAAAAAACTATTTAATTCCCTTTCATTCAAAAAAAAATCACAAGGAATTCTTGTGATTCAATGTTTAAAGAAAAAAACGAGTAATTACATTTTAGGTACTAAACTTAACATCTACTTCCGTTTATATCATAAAATTTTAGTTGAATACAATTATAATATTTAATTTTTATTATTTATAAACTAAGTCACTTATATTAAGACTATTAAATAATTTTAATAAACAAAACTAAAATTAACACTTTTATTCAAGACATTTTCACATATCATCAATCATTAATATTTAATTAGTAATATAAATTGTTTGTTAGAATTTATAAAAAAATAGTTATTTTTTCTTTGAATTTATATAAATCAAACGTTTCAGTAAATTTTCACAAAGGATTATTAAAATTATCAATAAATAATATTTATATGTTAAGTAAAAATGTCAAAATCAATTTCTTTTGTTAAAATTGTTTACGAAGTTAGCATAGGTGACTTAACTTATTAATAATAAAAGTTGAATGATGTAATTTAATTGAACTAAAGATTTGTAATATAAACTGAAGTGAATGTTAAGTTCAATGATCTAAAAATATAAATTACCCAAAAAAAAAAAACCGAACTTAGCCTCTTCCCTCTTTAGCTTCACTCAAGATGAGAGACACCTTTTTCCAGCTTAAAAAATTATGGAACATGTTGAAAATCTAGTCGGATGTGGTGCTAACTAGGATTGGGATTGGCTGCAAAATAAGCCAACGCACCAACAAATGGTGCATTTATGTAAGTAGTCGGCTCTGATTGCCTAAAATCGCCTCTATCATCGCCATAAACATCATCTTCCCCGGGTCCTCCCACTATAGCACCAACTAAAACATTTGGGTTAGGACTCGTTGAGTTAAAATAATTGGAACCTTCCTTGCAAGCAATGAAATCGGGATGATCTCTTATCGACGGTAACGAAGAGCCACGGTGATGAATCCGTTGCGGGAAATTGTTGCTATAACCTACCATGTACGATAATCCCATTTGATTCTCGCCTAAAATGTAATCGACCTGCTTCTTTGCCTGCATGCGAAGCGAAACCGGCGAGACGAATATGTTCCCGCAGTCAACGGCTTGGGAGGTCCGATCCAAGTATTTAGCATAAACCAGGAGGATGAATGAAATTGTGGTTGCATGTTGTAAGTTGCTGCCTCCTGGCTTGTAGATGAGGCCACCAGGGGTGTACTCGATGTGGGACGAAGACGACTCGGGGATTAATGTGCACATAAAGCTATCAGCTGAGGCTTTGTATGATTCAAGAGTGTACATGTTTCCTTCCAACACTTCCTGAAAACAGGGAAACCCAAAGTCAATACCAAAACAGCTAACTCATTAAGGGGGCAGACGTGAAGGATAGTGTTGTTTTTTTTAGGTGACTCAAATTTAAACAGTATAGTTTATATGATGTGTGTGCACGCATTTCGAAAGACTAGAAATAAAGAACGGATACTAGCACGTAATCAAAAAAATAAAATGAGGCTTCACCTTGGAGACTAGAACGTTTAATCCAGCATGCTTGTTGTCCCACCCGAATTCATTAATATTGTCATCAGCACCCAGGGTTTTGCCATTGTTTTCCAAGTAACTAAGGTAAGAGTTGTCTTGAGAAGCCCTTCTTAACCATGCTGCTCCCCACAGCAATTCATCCTGACCCAATAAATAATGAAACCACCTATTTAAATATAGGCAACTACACTAGATATCATTAAACTTTAAGTTAAACATCGTTTATACAATTAAACTGAAAATTAATACTATTTTAGCACTGAAATATAGTTTAGGCTTCAATTATTCCACTAGGTCATTAAAATCTCTCTGCGACATTGATTTTAATGGCCCAGTGGTATAATTGAAGCTTAACTTATATTTCAATACTAAAATAATTGATTTTTAATTCAATAATATAATCGACACAAAACTTTAAGTTTAGTGGTATCTGATGGAATTTAGTCTTAAATATATCAATTTATTTATTTATGAGTTATTTGTTTTGAGCTTACTTGATATCCGCTAAAATCACAGTAAAATGGGCAGGCACCGTCCCTAATGTTAGCATTGTCACTATAAGCACCTCTGAAATTGTCGGCAAATTGGAAAGCCTGAACAGCACTCCGTAACAACGTATCCGCATATCCTGGGTCTACTGATCTGAACGCCACGGACGAAGCAGCGAGAGCAGCTGCCGTCTCACCGGCCACATCCGAAGCCGGGTTCGGTGCATCCACGGCATAAACAGTCCTGGCGGTGTCCATATCCTCCGGTCTTTCCCAACAGCTATGGTCTATGTTTGGATCCCCAACCTAATACGCAATGACATAAAATTAACCTTGTTTTCACAATTTGAAGGGGAAAAACTGAAAAATTGCTTCAGAATTGAGCGCGTGAGACATTACATAATCCTATTCCAATCCACGCATATGGAACATGGATGGGCCCAATAGCTTGACCCATGCAATTCATTGCCTTTAAAAAGCAATAAAGTAACGATGACATGATCTAGATTCCAACTTATTTTAATTTGTTTATTCCAGCTTTACGTGATTAGTTTTAGTTTTAGTTAAGATTCCCATTTTAATCACAAAAAATATTGATATGGATTACAAACAAACACGTGACCGCACCAACAAGCCTTTGGATTATGTCGGATCCGATCACTTGTCCTGTAATTAGGGGTGATAACGAGTCGAGTTGTGTCCGAGCTTGGCCAGGCTCGGCTCGGAAACAGTGTAATTAGACTCGGTTTAGGCTCAAGACTCGCCGAATTCAGAATTTTAGGCTCGAAAATAATATTATTAGGCTCGGCTCGGGCTCGTCATGCTCGGCTCGAATTGAAATGAAAAATTTTATTATAGTTTTTTTTATATAAATTCGTTAAAAATTCCTTTCATAACCAACACTAAAACGAAATTCAATGACCGGAAAGGGAAAAAGTGTCAAAAATTAAATGAATCTAAATAACCAATAAATATTCCTATAATACAAACACATAATTAAAGAAAATACAAAATCAAACAATAACCAACTAAAAATATGCCTAATTTATTTTAGTTAATTTAATTTTTAGTAGATTTTTTCTAATATATTTTATTGTTTTTATTTTACTAAATATATTAATTTTAGTACATATGTAGATTCCGACTCTATTCACGAGCTTTTCGAGCCGACCTGATTGGTTCGGCTCGACTTATTAAAGTTTCGAGCCGAGCCCGAGTAGCTAGCGAGCCGGTCAAGCTCATTATCACCCCTACATGTAATAATTCATATAAAAACAATATTATTTCCAGATTGCCCTCACCCAATCGTGAAAGAAAGAAAAAACACCACGGAAATCAAAGAACCAAAGAGGAGCGGCCACCCACCGGCCACCGTCACTACTCACTAGTACTGGGATAGCAGTAAAAAGGGAAAGTAAACAATAAATTTACTAGTAATAGTAGTAGTTAATACCTGGACGAAAATCCGGTTAGGCTGAGACACGGTTTTGAGTAAATAATCAGTGGCCCAACGAATCGCCACCAGCGCATTTCTCAGCTCATTCGGCGGCATTAAATCTCCGAACTCAATCACACTCCACGCCAACATTGTGGTTGTAAAGGCCATCGGAAACCCGAACTTAACGTTGTCGCCGGCGTCGTAGTATCCGCCGGTTAAGTCCGTGTTGTACATCCACCCATCACTCAGTCCCGAGTTACCCCTCCATCCTATACGTTGGTCTTGCGGCAAAACACCCGAGCGTTGGCCTTCGAAAAACAGAATCGATTTGGACAATGCGTCGGAGTAGTCAAGGTAGCTGGATTGAACCAAAGGGAACCAAACAAGAAACATAATGAAAAGAGATGAGGGTACCATGGCTTCCGACCCTGGCTCTTGTTCTTCGGGTTTTGGTGCGAAATTTTAATATTAGTAGGAACGATTCACGAGAAGCGCCGACACTGATTTGGGTTTTGTCAGTGAACGTGAGGAGTTCACCTATTTTTTTGTAAACTTTTTTTTCTGAACTGTAATTTCCTTGTAAACTTAAAAGGCCAAAGCGACAATAAATGAAGGGCCATTTTGGAATTATAATAAAAATGAAGGTGGAGAAGTTGAAGCGGGGACAAGGATTTTTGCTATTTCTTCTCCTCTCAGCTTGAAGGATGTTTGTCACACCCGACGGTTTATTAATTCTTTAAAGGGAAAACTACACCAGTGACCATCGAAAGTATTAGGATACCTATTTGAACCATCGAACTTAAAAAAACGTCAATCATACCACCAAACTTATTAAATCAACCTATTTTGACCACCGTCGTTAAAAAATTAACGGAGGGGTGACGGAAGTGCCACGTGGCAGTTAACAGGACATTTTTAAAATTACATGTTTAGTCCCTGTTATTTACTTATTAAATCAATTTGATCCTAATTTTATTTTAATTAAATAAAAATTAATCAACCAATCAAATTATGACACGTGTCATCACCCAATTGGATTAATTTAATTTATTTTGTTTAATATTTAATATATTTTTAATATTTAAAATTTAAAACATACAAAAAGAATTATAATTGTTAAGCGAAAATATTTGATTTTTAGATGCTTATAAGTCAATTTTTATTGCTCAAAAAAATAATCTAATAATATTTTTGTATTAAGATAATTTTTTTGAAAAATTCTATTTTTTATTAATTATAAATTAAATACCTCATTTTAATAAATTGAAGCAGAGTGTGGACAATTAAATAGGTAAAAGAAAGCTAACATACAGACAAATGCAACTATTGCCAAAAGTGGCGGTGCTGTGCTTTGTATCCACCTTTTATTTTTATTTTTATCTTAATCTTGCAATATAGTGTGGATCATTTGATAAAACAGGAATAGAATAATTATATTTTGACTAGAGATTGATGCACTGTGATAAATATTCATCATCTTATTTTCTAGTTTTTTTTTATTAAACTGATTTTGCTCAATTTATATAAAATTAAGTGCAATGAGAAAATCTACAAACTAACATAAATATATGCAAGCAAGTTGTATTGTTTTTTCTTTTCAAATTGTAATACTAATAATAAGCGGATTTTTTTTTTTTTTTTTTTTGGAAAAGAGTCGTATACCACTATAATGTATAATCCTGATAATGACAGGCGAATTTTTCCTTGAAGTAATAGAAATCAAAAAGCTGCTAGACAAGTTGATTTTCGTGGCCAATCAAAGCAATCATTCAAAATGATTTAAGGTTTCTTTTTGCTTTTCTTTATTGAGTGAGGATTATTTTAGGGTGCCTTTATATTGGGCATTTTATCCGATATATGTATTTTATTTAAGAATATAACATTTTTTTAATTATTTATCAAAATAGTATTATTTCCGTAAAGATGTGTCTTATAGAATAAGTTTTCTAGAAAATGTTTTATTGCCAACGTGACATCATCCATAGAAGGTAAGTTCTTTAGGAAACGTTTTTACTATACTATCGGATTAATATGGTTTATCGGTTTTAAATTTAGTTTTCTTTTCTAAATAAAGAAAATGTTTTGTTTTTGCAGTTTAGGCTTTTGTAAATATAGGAATTGTAATTTAGTATTTAGGTAAATAATTTTTAAAGTGACAAACAATCGTATCAACCCGGCAAGTGCAATCTCCTTACCTCTGTCGCCACCGAAAACAGAGACATATACTTTAACAACCTACTATATGACAAAAGAGTTTGAATTATTACATAACGAAATCTGATTTAAATATATCCATACATAATGAATTTCTAGCACTTCATAAGCTAACATTTTCACCCATAGTTTGTTAAATCAAAAGTTGGTATAAACCAGAGAATTCCCCATAAATGTAAGAAATATAGATAAGCTGTTTTTATGGTACCTGTAAACAGGGGCGGTTCAAAAATTTTAGGGCCCTGTGCAATATATTAAAATGTGACCCTTAATTTATAATCAATAATAGATATAAGTTATTTTTTTTCAAAAAAAACCTTAATACAAAAAATTAACTTATATACAGACATAATTATATATATAAATCTATAATTTTTTTACAAATATTTAATTTAATTTAATTTATGTTCTCTATTTTGGGGTCCCTCTCTATTGGGGGCCCTGTGCGGTCGCTCCTATCGCGTCTGTCCAGAACCCCACTACCTGTAAATATGAACGGAACCACCTTATAGAATAGGATATCTCCAAAAAAAAATTTGAAAACTTTATTTCTTATATGATTTATTTATGAAAAATTAAAAATATATATAAATAATACATTTTTATAAATAAAACGACATTCTTTCATAAATAATTAATTGTTCTTTAATATTGTTAAAAAAAATAACACCTATTTAATAAATTTCTAGCTCCGCCCTGCCCCTGTAAATCAGCTGAAACCAACATCACATTGTAGTGAGAGAAGAGAGGTAGCGGTCGGCTCCCAAGGCGGCTTCAGGCAAGACAGCATATTGTAACACTTTGTCGGTTAAGATCATGTCGGAGAGCTCTCTCCTTATCTGTTTCGCAACCATTTTCACTCTCCTAGGATTCGCCATGCACTTTATGGCCGTGGGATTGGTGCGAACATGGTCTAAGATGGACGGTTGTGATTGGGAGGCGGTGTTGGAGGAGTACGTGAGGCATGGCTACGATGGATTTTTGGGGGGATTACACTTTCTTCTGGTTCTCATTTCTCAAGCACCCGAGATTGGGGAAGAAAAAGTAATGGAAGTAAAAGAAAAGAAACATATCTTTTTTATGGGTAAACACCACTACAAGTCCCAAAAATATTCAAACCTATAATGACCCGAACCAAAAAAGAAAAAAAAAGACCCTAAATTAATTCAAATAACTCAAACCCAAAACAAATCTTACTCTTATTACCATGAATGATGCTCTTTTCGATGTCTCTATATATATTTTAACATTAAAAATATAGTTTAGGGTTGATTTTAAAGCTTAAAGTGTAGGTTTATAATTAGGAGTAAATTAATAGCAATAATCTTTAAAAAAACATTAAACAAGCAAAAAAACAATGCTACTGGTTGGTAATTAAAGAGGTCAGGGTCCTGATTTGAAAGTTGTTTAATTTTGAATGAATGATCGACCTCAAAAACTGAAGACTACGGCAAGCTTTCCAAGAATTTTAAATGGTTGGTATATGGAACTATTCTCTTTATAAAGTAATGCCAACTAAGTCATTTAAAACAGTCATAATTAAATTTTTAAGCAAAGTTAAGAGTTCGAATCTTGACTTTGTGAATGAGTCAAATTGTGTTGAAAATGTCTTCCTATAACTGATTTCTGCAATACTCGATATGGATTAATAAGATAATAACTTGGATTATAAGTGGTTAAATAAAAAAAATGATAACAATACACTTTAAAAAACAACAAACTTTAGCAGATAAACTAATTAAATGCTAGCTAGCTGGTTCTTTAAACTTATGATTCTCCCAAAAGAAATGGACATTGGATAATTAGTTGTTATCAACTACTTTTAGTTTTAATTTTAAGAAGAAAAAACAGATGCTTTAGTTCTAATCCATGCTTTACCATCAGAAAATACAAAAATGCAAGGTTTTTAACTTTGTTCGCTTCTCCGTTTCTGTCCTTTGTTGTTCTTCTCAGTTCGTTTCTTTTTTGTTGTTGGTATTTCTGTTGTGCTTGTTTTTTCAATCGTATTTTGACCATCGTTTCTGCTCCGGCTCGGTGGGCTGTTTTTCTCTCGGCTTGTTGTCCGTGTTCTTCCCCGTACTCCATGTGTCCTTGTGTTTGTTTGTGTGTGTTTTTTTATTATGAATGCCAGTGTTTCTTTGTCAAAAAAAAACTAAAGTTACATGTTAGAGAATTAAACATAAATATTTAAAAGTAAAAAATAATTTTATAATTGATTTAATTTTTCTGAAAAAAATTATATTTCAAAAGTAAAAAAAGTTTGATGCATGGGGGCAAGAACCTCTTCCAAGGTATCATTTTTAAGATTCCAAGTTATGCTATCAATAATTTAGGAGAGTGTAAATATAATCATATATTTTTAATTTTTTATGTCTGTGAAAGATTATAATTCATATGCATGTTAAAAAGATTGCTGCAGACGAGTCAAGGATCATTGCAGCGTGCACAATTGCGAAAAGAAACATGTCAGAAAAGGGAGTTTCAACTCGAGTAAGAAGTTTGGAAACGTGCATGGTTGTTAATTGTAATCGCGATAATCCAGTTATATACAATATTAGTGATGCGTACTCTTTTTCTACCAACTAGATTATAAGAAGATTTTTTAACGAGGTCAACACTAGTATTTTTCCATTCATAAATAAAATTCAGATCTTTCAAAAAAAAATATGCATGTTAAAAAATCCTTGTAAGATACAATATAAATTAATAAAATGTCTAATCAAGCATTGGAAAACTTCAGTTGACCAAGGTTTCATGCATTGCAAGTCTCTCTTCTCCTTATTCAAGGCCATGGAGCTTTAGCTTTGCTCTATTTCTTCAAATTTGCTTTAAAGCAATTTTAAAAGGATAAATTTTCTATACACAGGCTGTGGAAACTGAAAGTTTCCACAAGCGCCTTAATTCTAGGGTATAGATAGTTAGTTTAGGGTATAGGGTTTAGGGGTTTAGGTGTGGATGGTTAGAATTTAGGGATAATTGTTTCAATTTAAGGTTTAGGGTTATAATTTAGGGTTTATAGGTTAAAACCTAAATCCTCACCATATTACCCTAAAAACTAAACCCTAATCTATAAACCCTAAATTATAACCCTAAACCTTAAATTGAAACAACTATCCCTAAATTCTAAACCCCTACACCTAAACCCCTAAACCCTATACCCTAAACTAACTCTCTAAACCCTAAAACTAAGGCGCTTGTGGAAACTTTAAGTTTCCACCGCCAGTGTATAGGATATTAATCCATTTTAAAAACCCCGGAAAGTGGCATTAGTTTAGTTTATTCTATTTCAGAATCTCGATTTAAAAGTACACAACTTGATTCTAAAATTGTCATTTTATCCTTTAAATCTTTTCTTTATTTGTTGATTTAATCTGGATTATTATTATGTTTTAAAGAAAAAGGTATCAACGATGAGTTGGTCCAAGTAATAAACAGCGTGGTATCGCTTAAATGTGTCTTGAGTTCGGGGCCTTGTGTATATAGAAAATTTTCGTTGAAAGATTCACCTACCAAAACTTGGTATACAACGTGGACTAATTCGAATTAGTCAAAGTAAAACCATAAAAAATTAGTGGGCAAAAGAAGAAGAAGGAAAAGTATACCGAAGGAGATAAGAGGTCATGGAAGTACTATATATATATATATATATATATATATATGAAGATTAACAGTTCGAATCCGTGTACTCTAATTATTTGAACTCCTAAGAAATAAAAAAACTGAAAATTTCTTTAGCTTAGTGAAGGTAAATTAGAGTACACAAGATACAATATATTCCCACTAAACTGTCACATGTTGGTCAAATTTTTTTAATTTTGACTATAATTTATTTAAAATTTTTAATTAATTAAAATTTATAAAATATATATTTAAAAACTACTTGATTCAAGGTTTTTAAAATATATATTTTTATCAATAATAAATTTTAAATTATAAGAAGTCAAACTTAAAAAGGTTTGACTCAAATGTCACAGTTTAGTATAAAAGAGTGTAAACGATGCAGTATCAGATGAAGCTGTTATACATTCTCTCTCCTGTGCTCCTGCTTATACAATTATGAAACATACAAGCATCGGGAGTCCATAACATTACACCTGATAAATACACTGATCCAAGCAGCAACATATGTATTCTATCAAATTTGAAGCAAAATTAAGATCATCAAAGAAGGGTGGCAATGGAGGACAACTTTGACACGAGCTGTCGATTTACTCTCATAATTTCTCAGCTTCTGGGACACCAACCAGTGTTGCACAATAAAAAGTTGTTCACATTTCACAAAATGTACATTTCATGGCTCCAAATACGTAAAGGACCATTTCTTCTTTAAGGGAAGCATATGTATTTTGCATGTTGAAAATAGATACCTATGTTGCATTGCCCTGAAGAAGCTGGACAATCTCCTCTGTTCTCGCTTCGATGCCTTTTAAATATTCGGTTAAAATACGTTGCTGGTACGAACCTCCCTCCTGAGAAAGAGAGAGGGAGATTAATGGGGTGAAAAGGGAAAAGGGAGTGAATATACAGCCAATAGAAAGACAAGGCAAAGGGTGTCTCTTACAGTTCGGATTAAAGTCCGCTCAATCCGTTTCTTGATTACAGCATAAAAATCTTGTGCTGAAGTTTCTCCTTTACCCACAGCTAATCCATCAATCAAAAGCTTGTTCCACTCTTGCTCAGGAGCTGCACAATAATATGAAAAGAATGAATAACAGTTTTACAGTCCATTCGTAAACAAGAAAAAAGATCATGTTATCAGTTGAATAATGCTATAGAAGATAAGGAAACCTTTTATCACAGTTTCGAGAAACTGCTCAGCTTTCAACACTTCATTCCCTGCACCAAATATATATATATATATATAGGTAAGCGAATCATAATCAAGAAACTAAAAGTTGTGGTTGCAGTATTCGAAAATGACATTTGTTATCGAAAAAGTTCATGTATGGTTTGGTGACAAAAGGGCGGTGCACATAAACTCGATGAAAAAATATCAGGTCATTACCTTTCTTTGCATAACTACGTTTCGAAAGAACTGTAGAAGCATATAGTTGCAGAACCTTTTGCAACATAGCCTCAAGGCCTGGCTTATCCCCATCTTCTTTTGCCTGCAAATTACTAAAATATATCTTACTATTTTAAGTATATACATAAAGATGTGAGGTGAACCTCAACAGTGTTGTAATATAAATTTTATAATCATATATACCATTGAAACTTCAAGTACAGCGTGAGTTCAGATATAAACAAATTCAAGCAACTTAATATAAGTTGAAGGACCAAATGAGATAAGATAGATATATATGCATGTAATATCCGTGACAATTTCTTTCACCAGGAGGATTCAAGAAGAATCTCTGTGTATTCACATACCATCTTAAGCTACAAGCAGAAAGGTTTACTATTACCATTAAAACGAAAAGAAATAAGCTGCGGACTGTACTCACTTGTCGTAGTTGTGCACTGACTTCTGCAAGGAAGCCTTCATCTAGTTTCCCTTCTTGCTCCATTTGAATTATTTTCTGACGAGAGAAAAATATTCTTAGATGAACAATTAAAACACCAATTCTATAACAGAATATGTGATAACAAATTAACAATTCACATCTAAGTAGTAAAAATCTTCAAAACCAAGTATGAGAATATTATTCTTTCAAAGAAAGAAGGCGTGAGAAAATTATTAAGCATCTAAAATATGGAAGTAAATAGTCCATATAAACATCAAAAACAGATTGATGAAATTTTCTATTATACGTTTTCCATTTGTTTCAGAGCCTCGGGATCTTTAGGGGGCCATGGAGTCTCTTCCTCCTCGTCGACTACAGGTTTCAAGATCTCCTTGAGAACATCAGTCGCTGAATCAATCTTTTCCTGGCAAATAAGGAAAACAAATCAATTAGAAATAGAGTGACAAAAGGAACAGAGCTTAACAGAAATCAAATTTTCTTCCATTTATTTCAGTGAGAGAGGTACATGGGTCTTATGAACAATGCGATCCACTATACTCATTACGGAAGAAGCCAATTCCTCATAATCTTTCTGCATGAGAAAAACAAAAGCATAACAAGAATTACAAAACCTGTGGACTATAATGAGGTCAAACCACATAAGTGCTATTGAAACATTAGAATTAACCAACTCAAAAACCGTGCTTTATCATCGTCGGTTTTGCAGGTGTCGCTTCTTGCAGCAAGTCGTATCCAGAAGGTCTCATTGAATGCAAGGATATTTTCAACAACAAGTTTCTGAAGCTGTCCAATGAGAAAGCCAAAAACAATGTTATGAGAAAAATAAAAATAGTAAGCAGACTCAATCACATACAATCGGCAACTACAAGTAATAGCATCCAAATGAAGTTAAGAAATCGAAAGAACTGAACCACATGTCAGACATGACTAATTCAATATAAGCAAAGGTGAGATAGATCAAAATGCTGCCCAAAGTGACAACCCAGTGCATATGAAGACCAAACTACTGCAAACATACCATTTCCATTTCCTATTAAAAGACTAACAATAGCAAGCTATTTCCAGCTCAAATTCCACCCAAAGTTATTAGGCGGACGACACAGAAACTAAGCACACTTGCCACAAAACCATTGTTCCTCAAAAGGAAAATGCTTACTTCGGTTGGATTTGCTTCCCTCAACATATCAATGAGTCTATCCACTTCGACAGTCTTTTTGAAAGCTTTCTCAGCATCTTGGTTGACTGCACAGATGAAAGTTCTCCTGTTTTATTAGGATTCAAAAACACTAACCATCAATATACAAAAAAAAAAAAAAAACTATAAAGTTAGCAACCAGAGCAAATTGTAGTCATAAAAAAAACACAGTTTTTCAGATGTTACTGTGAAACTGGATTTCGTTTAAATAACAAATATAGAATTTTTTTTACCTCCTCCTCCACACAATGGGAGTTGTTGAAGTGAAGGGCTCGAAGCTCGCCCTTCTGGAAAACCCAGGGTTCAACTTCCAACTCTTAAGAAATGAAGTTTGAACTACAGAGCAGTGAAACACCTGTTTCATAGAATTAGATTGGGGGTGATATTAGTTAACACCATTGGGGAAGTTTTAAATTCCTCTAAAAAGGGAAGTTGTAAAAAAAAAACTGAAAGAATGCAATTGAAGTGTGTTTAGAAGATTTGGGTTTTGACGTTAAACTTAAAAGGAGCGAAATTGAAGCAGCCAGAGATGGGAAATGAAAGGAAAGGAGACCTGGTGACAATTAGGGAAGTGAAGAGAGAATATTGAAGCCATTGTTGGGCTGGCGGGAGATGGCGGCAGCGCGCTAGTGAGCGTTCAAGCTTGAGATGGGTTGAACCAAATCTTGTGTTTCTGGTTCAATGAAATTGAAGCGCAGGGGATTGATTGGATTTGGCTGTGACATTCACGCCAAGTCACGTCGCGTACGGTAAAGGCTACCGCTCCTTTCAGCCAGCCACTAGTTACCAAACCGCAAATAGATTTTCATTCGGTCTTGTTCACTCATTTCTCCCGTTTTTGGTTATGTAAATCGAGTACCAATCTTAATTGCTACTTTGAACCAAGTATAAATCTCACATTGATTTAATGTTGTGCATAGGCAACAATCAAATTTCAATTATATCCATGAGATTGAGTAAGAAAGGAAAGCATTGTTTAAACTAATATTTTGAGTTATCAATATATATCGACTGTTGGTACATGTAGTGTATTCGACTCAATATAGTTATGGGTCACGAAAGAGACTTAAACTGAAAACATGTATTGTATATTGAAAGATAAAAGTGTTTTTTTTTCTATCAAAGTGAATAAAAAATTCATTGGAAAAACAAGTTACAAGTACAAGCATAGATTCGGGGTAGGGGTGAGTTCCAAAAAGTTAAATCTTGAAGGTTCCTAGCGTATTTAGCAAGCCAATTCGTTGCTTGATTACAAGACCTAGGAACGAAGGAGAAAGAACAAGAGGTAAAAGAGTCGGCCTCATATCTGATATCTTCCTCGATTGTTGAAGAAACTCATTCAGAAAGGGAACCCGAACGCAATCTTCCTATAGCAGCTTGGCAATTAGCCTTGATGATAATATTAGAAAATCCGTTTAGAGATGTCAGAGATATTCCAAGACTAATTGCAAAGGCTTTTGTCGCCGCTATGGACGGGGCTAGAGTTGGTGCAAAAACTCCTTGTATAAAGGATCTTGAACTATCTCGTGCAATTGCTGTCGCTGTAGCCTTTCCAGTGAGGCAACCGAAAGCAGCATCGCAATTGATCTTGATGGAGTCAATAGGAGAAGGAATCCACCGCCTCGAAGCGGCAGATTGAGGAGGTTTATCCAAAGGGCAAGGAGACGTTGCATGAGAAAACTCCGTGTAAGTTCGTTCTGCACGTAGCCAAACATCTCACGGAAGGTCCTTCCTGCATTTGAACATCAAGGCATTCCTCCATTTCTAAATCACCCATAAGAGAAAAGCGATAAGGGTGCATCCTTCGTCGAAATTCCCCAATCTTCGAAAGTCATTAATTTTAGCCCACCACTTAGGAAAGCCAGAAAAACCAGAAAGAAAATGTGAGTAGTTGAAACCTGAGGTCCTCCAAATCATTTGCGCAAAAAGACAGGAAAATAAAAGATGTTCGATAAATTCTGTTTCGGCCTTGCACCGTGAGCAGCAATCCGAATCTTAGAATTTACCATGGAAGCGAGCATCGAAGATACCTTTTGTAGGAACAATATTGTGACAGGAAAGACGCAAGTGTTTGCACTTTGCATCATCGTTCTAATGAATCTTTTAATGTCAAGATAAATTGCTTTAACTGGCCTTGAACTAATAATTTACCGTTTCAAATTTATGTGTAATGTATCGAAACCTTTGACCTCAATCCCAAATCCCTCACCTTTGCTACTCGAACTAGACACTTGTATGTGTCATGTATCGAGCCCGAATTCCTTTTAATCTTGTTTCATATTGGGTTTTTTTCACGACTGACTTTTCAATTTCCACTTGTTTTCAATTCCTTTCCTCAAAGTAGTTAATGTTATTGTGGCAATAGCTCTCAGTTTCCCACTCAAAAATAACGGATTGCCACCTAAAACTTGTCTTTTGGGATTATAGACTAAATCATTGTCATGAATTTTCCTACCTTATGACAGCAAAGTGTAGCACCATATCTTAAAACTGCACAAAATCTTAATTTTCAACACTTGTTCTAATTTTGTAGTGTTTTTACTTTCAGGCAGTATATACTTGTACATCTGAATTGTTCCAAAGAGCACTAGGCAGAAACTGGTCTTTTTCAATTAGTAAATTCACCTTCTATCAAAGAAATAAATAAATAGTACACACTGTTCTTTTTGCTATTCTTTTATTAGTACAGAGCTCAAAAGCCAAGGAAAAGAAGAAAAGGAGAAAAAAACTCTGCAAAGTCTTAGAAGATACATATCTCAGTTACATTACTTTGCCATCGGATGCCTTTGCCACAAAATCTATTTGAACTGGATGTGAAAGTCTCAAAATTTCCAGGACTACCGTAAATTCACTGCTCAGAGTGGTTTGAACTGTTGATTCTGCCCATCGGTCAAGCATATCTGTCGCCTGAGCTTAGCAATATGTGTTTGTACCTGCACATTCCAGTTAAAATGCCACAACATTTGAATTTCTCAACATCTTTACATGATAATGGACCAATCATTTTGGAAAGATGTTGGCAGGCAAGTTTGAGGACAAACCAAATGTGACTGGATGCAATTCACATTTAACAAATATGAAACTCATCCTAGGAAGTAAAAAAAGTTTGCTTGCTTACTTGCTGACGTGCAGCTGCAAGTTGTAATAGCTCATCAGCTTCTGAGAAATTCAAGAAAAACTGATTTAGGGGATGGTCCTTAGTGTCACCTCTTTTCCTTTTATTTTCATCTTCAACTGGTACTGCAAGTAATTAAGAGGTAGTCTGATGAACCAAAAGCATGACACAAACAAAATATTTCAAAGAAAAGGCATAGGAATAAACCAGGGGGTGGTAAAGTAAAACCAGCTGGTAATCTGGGGAAGGTTACAGCCGGATGATTCTGCACACGAGCTAAAAAATTCTCTGAGGGTTCTGTGAATACAACTTCATCATAGGATTCCACGACAACGGGTTTCTTAGTTGACATGGGGCCGGATTCATCTTCTGGGTATAACTTCAAATGATGATATCTGAATAATACAATTTTACAGTCAACATTTTGCCTTGAAGCTTTGTAATTTTTGGTTTTCCACCGATGCAGTAGAAGATAACTATTTTTGAACACAAAGTTTTCAGTTAAAAACAGAATCACAATCATTGTGAGAAAATCCGGCAATCACTAAATATCTTCGGTAGAAAGAGGGGGTGTCAGAAAATCTATTTTTTCTTTTTGAAAAAAGTAAATCCAACATTTAACTGGTCATAATCAGGACATTATATCTACTGACTATTTAAATGTTTTACTTAGATGCCAGCAAGTTCTTTAACAAACCAAATGACGATAAAGAAAGAAAACAACAAATAAAGTAATGCATGTATCTCGTGGATTATATCTAATACAACGAAAGTCATTTATTTGTTTACACCTGAATACCAACCGAGACACATTAACAGCAGAGTGCAGTCTTTCATGCTAACATGAAAGAAATGTCACAAGAACATGATATTGGGAACATCAAAATTAAAACAAATAGAAGTCCTTTCTTCCAGCGGAACACAACTGTATGTTCTCCTACACATCTTTAACAATGTCCTAACTGAACAATGACCTCATTAGGACTAAACTTCTGCTAGCTCTGGAATAAACAAATTAAACTAAAACCAGATTAACAGGGAAAGCAACTCACAGATTCAAGGGCTTCTCACAAACATCGTTATGGAAGAAAAGTGTAATGGCAATCTCAAATTCACCCCACCCTGATTCCGATAACTCAAATGGAGCCGACTCCACGACTCTTGTAGGGTTATTGAAACTGGAATGCAACTGAAAAACAACCCGCTTTACCACCACACTAAGATCTTCATTTGTTGCCCCGCGAACGTATACTGTCCATTTATGAGATTGATACCTGAATTAAACATTGAAAACACAGACCAAACATGTATTGAAACGTGCAAATAACAAACCAAACCGAAAATTTCAGTAGTTTTAAGTGCTTAGCAAATACTCACTCGCTTGCCTTTTTACCAAGCCAAAATGCAGCATTCCCATATACGATAGGAACACTTATTTCAACATCTTTGATCTTCTTCTGCACAAGAATCATAGATGAAAAAAAAACACAGAAATAAAATATTCCAGACAAAAGACTGCTATTTCCGTAATAAAAATACAACTTAAAAATCATAGTTTTATAGTGCAACCAGGTTGAAAAAACTAAATTCAACATTATTTTGACTGCTGAAATAATGGGTACAGTTACAAATTTTAAATGACGAAAAAATCAAGCTCCAAACAGCTTAACATGGCAATTTGAAAACAGATTTCTAAAATAGCTTATTCGAAATGACAAAATAAAATACAGCTTTTTGGCTTCTTGGGTGATGTTATTTTGGAGATTCGAGAAATGGGTAACAGTCCGAATTTCAATTGAGATTTCAAGGTTACCTTCTTTTCACTGTCTTCGGATTTACCCATTTTGGGGGGCTGTGATTTGGGCGTGGGCAAAACTTATATCGGAAGATCTGGATCTTGCTTTTACAGATGTTGAAGATTATATCATATCACGTAAGAAAATCTGGATCTGTGATTTGGTAAAAAGAATCGATGTTTGGGCGGAAGAAAATTAGGGTTTTTTCTTTCCCTTTCGTTACAGTGCCTGGTTTGCAGCTGCACGGCATGGGATTTGAGGAACTGATTGCGTAAGAGAGGTTTCTACTGCACTCATGCTATTGGACCAATAACTCAGCGACATGTAATATGACGGACACTATAAAATGACTAAATTGCCCAGCTTGAGTCTGGACCCTTTTTCTTATCGGCCCAAGCCCCACTTAAATTAAATCCCTCAGAAATTAGCAACAAATTAATTTGCTTCTCTTTTACCTATGTCATGATTCCTTGCAACTCGTAGGATTTTCTCTTTTATTTTTGGCTTAATACTCGAGTAACTGTCCAAAACATAGTAATTTTTGGATAGATATTTCGGCTTATAATATTTTATTATGTAATCATTTAAAATATGTTGCGATAGATGTTAATTTTTTATTATTTAATAAAAACACGACAGTTGGTATATTTTGTAATTTTATTTTTAAAAAATTAAAATCTTTAATTTTTTAAAATCATAAATTGCTAAACCTTCAAATTTCTCTTCTTTAGCTGACGATTCAATCATCACCACCTATTCTTGTGTATTTTTATGATTCGGGTCGGGTATTTTTATGAAGAAGAAAAAAATCGGGTTCGGGTCGGGTCGGGTCAGATTTTTGTGTAGAGTGAGGTCGGGTCGGGTTCGGGTTTTAGGGTGAAAAAATCTGACCCAATTTAGGACTAATAGTGTAATTTTCTCCTAATTTTTTTAGGGATATTTGTAATAATACCCCCTCTTTATATATTTTTTTTATAATTAGGTCCTTAAAATTAATTTTTTATTTACATTTTAGTCCTTAAAATTATTGTTTTTTATAATTATGCCTCTTAAAATTATTTTTTTTACAATTAGGTCCCTAAAATTAATATTTTTTTCTATAGGTCGGGTCGGGGTCGGGTTTAGAATATTTATTTTCGGGTCGGGTCGGGTTTTTTAAAGATTCGGGTCGGTTGGGTCGGTTTTAGGATAATTAGTTTCGGGTCAGGTTCGGGTGGGCCAAAAACCCGACCCGTGCCCATCCCTATCCACAGCTGATAACCCCAACCTTATGTCATCAAAAATCAACGCACGAGCGGCTAAATGAATTACAAACGCCGAACTTGAAGTCTTCAATCGAACGATGAACGGTCGATGGACGAATGACAAACTAGGCCTTACAACCCGTGCAACGAGAGGAGAAGACTCACTTTGACGGTGATCACGTGATATTTGAGTTGTTTTAAAAAATATTGAAGTTTTTGGTTTTTTAAAAAAAGTTAATGTTTTCTATTTTTTAAAACAAAATTTAAATGAATTTATGAAATATGACATTTGTCAAGTTTTTTAACGGTTATTAAAAAAAAATTAAGAAAGTCATAGAATAAAACGTTAAAAATCTATTTAAACCGAGAAATACTTCTTGTTAAGTAACCAAATGATTGCTCTAAAGACTAAGGTTGTTAATTCAATTGACTTCTTGTTGTTAGAGGAACTCATATGCTTATTCTTACATACAGTAAATTTTTTGAACATATCCAATTGTTTACATGTAAAAATATATGGGTTTCTTCCGAAATAATTTGAAAGTTCCGATTTTATTTTATGGTCAAAGAATCCATCATATTTTATGATATTTTCATTATATTTTTTTTAAATTAAGATTGGATTAAATTGGTAGAATTAGAAAATAATAATTGTTGAATTTGTTAATTTTTTGAAATAAAAAGTAAATTAATTAGATTTGTAAATATGAAGATTGGTCATCTTATTGTACATCCTTTTTAGCAACAATTAATAACGCAATGACAACTTTATAACATAATTTATGATTTAATATATTTTATAATATTTAAAAATTAAACGATCAAAATAAGTGCCTAAATTAATTGTGTTTTTTATTTATTTTAAGTGTCTGAACGATTTTTTGTTATTTTTAAGTGTCCAAACTATCACGTTTTTTTGGTACCTATTAATGTCAAGTTGAGGCACCTACTTTGACAAAAAAAAAAATAATAATTTAAGCACTTAAAAGAGTAAAAAAAATTTAAACACCTAAAAAGAAAAACCAAGATAATTATAATATCTAAAAGAAATAAAAAAATAATTTAAGTACTTAAAAAATAAAATAATTTGCATTTATTTTGATTTTAAATCTAAATAATTTAGTTATATTTTTGAACTTTTTATTTAGGTGGTCACTTGTCGGGTGACATGTGAGATCCGTGTAAAATAATTTGAAAACCTAGAAGTAGAAGCATTATTTCTTGCGACAGTTTAAAGTTCATTGTTACCAAAGTTTGGGACCATATCCACATTACCAACCCACTCGATTCCTTGAGCCTGCTTTAATTCAAATTTTGAAACTACAATGTCGGCATCTACGCTCTCCATCAGCGCCAACCCGGCGGTGTCCGCTCGTCGCCGGTCGGTCCTCCTCGCCGAAAATAAATCCAACATCGAATCATTGGTCGCCGAACCTAACCCTAATGGCGTTAATGTTGGGGATGATAAAGTTTCCGGTGCCGCTAACACTGCCGGTCACAGCAGAGATCTGAGCCACCATTCCATTCGTGGCGAGGCTTTGAAGGACTCTATGCAAGCAAGAAAAGTCACTGTCGGTCAAAACACGAACGTTCCGCTGCGGCGGACACGGAAGGGAGTGGTCAACAAGTCCGAGAAACCCCGTTGGCTGACTGTGGTTAGTATTTTTATTAAGAATTTAGTGCTTTTACTTGTTTTGGCTGGGTTAGTCCAGATAGTTAGGAGATTGGCTTTGAAATCTGGGGAGGGTAGTAGCGTTGGAACGCAGGTCAGCTTAACTGAATTTGAGGGTAGGGTTGCCGAGGTTGAGAGTTTTCTGAAAACTACTGCTAAAATGATCCAGGTTCAGGTAGAGGTTGTTGATCGGAAAATTGAATATGAAATTGGTGGGTTGAGGAGTGAATTGAATGAGAGAATTGATGATCAAAGTGTGGCATTGGAGAATTCATTGAGAAAATTGGAAGAAAAGAGTGAAGGATTTGATAAGTCCTTGAGCGAATTGAAGAGTATGGATTTGTTGACAAAGGAAGAGTTTGAGAAGATGTATGAACAAATGTTGAAAGAGAAGGGTGGAAATGGTAAGACTGAAACTGTAGTGAGTTTGAGTGATATAGGAGCCTATGCAAGAGAGATTGTCAAGAATGAGATTGAGAAGCATGCCTCAGATGGGCTTGCGAGGGCCGATTATGCGTTGTTCTCAGGTGGAGGAAAGGTTGTTAGGCATTCTGAGCCCTTTCTTGCTGGAAAGGGAAGCAATTGGTTTTTGAAAGGTAGTCAAAATGTGGTTCATCCTGATGCAGACAAGATGTTGAAGCCAAGTTTTGGGGAGCCTGGGCAGTGCTTTCCATTAAAAGGAAGTAACGGGTTTATTCAGATCAAGCTGCGCACGGCGATTATCCCTGAGGCTATTACTTTGGAGCATGTTGCCAAGGTAACATTTTAGTTTCACTTGCATCGTTGTAAAGTTTCAACTTTGTTTATAGTTCAACTTATACACGTCTTAGTTTTGGTTTGTGTTGTGATGAAAGTCCAATTATAATTCAGTTTCTTTTGATGTTGTTATGCCTAAAGCTTTAACCTAATATACCTAGGGTTTGAATAGTCAAACTAGAGAGCCTATAGTCAACCCCTTTAGCCAAAATAGTTTATACTGATGAGTGATATGAGCTATGCCTCTTAGCTCTGGTTCGATCGTTAATCTAGCAATAACAGTCTGTTTCTTGTTCAGGACATTATATTTCCACTAACTAACAGCAAATAACTCGTATTAGACTTTTTATAGTTAGTAGATTTAGCTTAACTTGATTCTGAGTAGCCTCAGACGATGGCAATAATTCTTATAGAGTTGGATGCGCATGGATCTTATAGAATTAAAGGGGGGAAACACAAAATTGAATTTCATTTTTCAGTTGGAATTGGCTAAGTAGTGTGTAATTACACCTCCTTAACTTGCATCCCACCTCCAAAAATAAATAGGTAATATGTATGATTTTGCACTATGTGAATAATGAGGTTAGTAGGGTTTTCTTCCCTTCCATGTTGATACAGTAGCATCAAGTTTAATTTAATTATTAGGATAAGTTTTTATGGTTTGTTTTTTTCAATTCAATCTTTTGCGTTCTTCTTCTTATTTGATAGTTATGTGATTAGCATAGGACCCTTAGTAAGAATTCTAGTATAACTATTCTACTAGAGAGTAAATGGGACAGTTGGTGAGGGTTTTATTATAAATACAATACTAGAAGACTGTTAGGGGCAGTTTTTATTATCATTATCTGGAAAATCACAGAACCTTTTTTATCTGCAATTCAATTACGTCCGTCTTTTATTTTTCAATTTTCATAGCTGTTCAGATTTTCCTCTCCACCACATGGTGGCTCCTGGCAAATAAAATGTTGCTTAATAATAAAAATGCTGAAGTTTTAGTGAAGAGTGTGTGTCAAATGAGAATATGTTTTTCCGTTCATATTTGCTTTTAGCAGAGGCACACTTTTGGAAGTAGTGAATGAAGATATAGAGATTTCTGGCACTGCTTTGTTGAAAATGTTCAATCAACGAGAAGAACATGCTAATATGAGAATGTAATAAATTCATAAAAAATTGAAATACATAGCAAGACCTAATATGAAAGAAATAAAAACAACAAGAAGAGTAGGATTTACTTTGTTTTGGTTTAAGGTTGTATCCATGGGAAAAGACAAATTTCTACTACAATGGAAGCAAGATAGACTGATAGAGTGTACAGCAATTTCGGTACTTAAAACTCACTCAAATGCACTACCCACTCACAATCCAAGAGCAAAAACACTTACATTTATTAAAAATGATTTAATCTCTTCAATTAGGCTGGTGCATTCATTTGTTGTTGCAGCCAAAGCATCATCAGATTCAAAGCACTTTTGAAAAATAATTGATAGCATGTACCTGAAAATAATTAAGGGGTAGTCATAGGGGCTATGTAGCTGCCACTATTTTGTTTGAAGTAGCTGTGTATGCCACATTTGAACATAGGTGAGGGGATAATGGCCCTCTGCGAACCCTGAAAAAATGGAGCATACTCACATCAGACATGTATCCATATCCAACACTCATACACAAGTCAGTAACATAACCTAGGGGAATGGTTCAATGAAATTCTTTTCTCTTCGCATCTATTGTCTAAGTTGTGTTTGGAGTACCTATCTATGGCACATATTAAGACATAGATGAGGGGATATGTTCCTCTGAGAACCCTCCAATTATACGGAAAAACTTAGAAAAAAGTTGAGCATACTCGTGTTTGACACATATATGATCCAACACTCACATGGTCACACCTAAGTTCAAGTAACATAGCCTAGGGAACGATTATACGAAATTCTTTTCTCCTCTGATCTAACTTGCCTCATTCTGGTGGAGCACCAGAGGAAAAAACCACCACAACGATTTTTTTTTAATCGTCTGTTTCTGAATTCTACAAACATCTATTATATACTTTTTTATCTAATAAAAATGTATATTTTTCTGTTGCAAAGCTGCAGCTTCTTATGATTGAAAGGAAAGGCAGTGTTTGTCTTTGCTGCTTGCTTCATTTTTCATTTAAATTACCTTCAATAAAAGTAACTATTTTAATTGGACTTGGGTGTAAGAGTCAGGTACAAGTAGGTTTCCAAAATGCTTATGTTCAACTTTATTTATTTATTTATTTGTTTTTAAAGTTGTTTCTTGTATTTGGAGGGTCCCTATAAGGTCATATTCCATATCTATGTTCGGATTTGTGTTCTATACAAATGTTAAACACATGTACTTTGAGAAAATTGAAGAGCCAATGTAGCATAGAAAATAAATGTAGGGCTGATTTAGGACTTAGGAGAGTGCTCCTGTTTCAGCTACCTATCAACATTTTGAAAGTGCTAAAATATGTTGTTCTTGCATTGTGAACAGAGTGTGGCATATGATAGATCCAGTGCACCCAAGGACTGTCGTGTCTCTGGCTGGCTGCAAGGTCGTGATCTCGATTTACCAATTGATGCCAATAAGATGTTTCTTTTGGGAGAATTCATGTATGACCTTGAGAAGAGTAGTGCTCAGACCTTTGATGTATCGGATGCTGCTGATGTTGGCATGGTTGACACAGTTAGGCTAGACTTCCATTCCAACCATGGAAGCACTTCACATACCTGCATTTACCGTTTGAGGGTGCACGGCCATGAGCCTGACTCCGTTTCAATGGTAAAAATGTAGCCTGGAGGTACATCACTCTTTTTGTATCTGCATTAGTCATGTAATTGTTATTTCCATCGCTGTATTTAATTAAATAGTATGTCATTTGACTCGATACAAATTCCCTCTTCTATTAAGGTTTTATTCTCTGTGTAGCAAATGAGTGAGTGTACTCGTATTTTTCCAGCTAGGCTCTGCATAAATTAAGAGCAATGATGGAATATGAACCAGAAAAAAAAGAGCTTTGTTTGATAGACTGCAACTAGTCGTTTCGGGAGTTCAAGACTAATGATTCTTGCTTAGATGAGTTCATTCATTGCATGGCAATTAAAGATTAGATTCTTTTTAATTAAATTAACAGTTCGAAAATGGTAAAATCTAATGTTTCTTTGAAGTTGTCAGTATCATGAATGAAATTTCATGCAGTGTATATGAAAATGTTGTGTGGATTTAGAGGAGTCTAGGGTCGACTTGATTATTTTCCCCCAAGTTACTTGCCCAATTTTGCCTGATGACCTATTTCACTATTTTATAATAAAAAATAATAAATTATTTCTTACTAATATTTATTTATGTATGTTTATAATTAAATTTGTATAATATTTTATTTTATTACTATTATATGATATTTTGAGCGGTATTCATCCAAATATAAAATAAATATACTTTGTTTGCGTGGGTTAGATTTATTGGAGTTTTTCTATTGCAACAATGGTTCAAACAAGGCTTAATACAAAAATAATTGTACAAACTATAACTTTGTTTAACTTTAAGTGTCTAAGTTTTTTGGGTTAAAATAAGGAGCCCTAAAAATACTGAAAAAATTAAATTTCAAGCCTTAACTTTAAATTTTAAATCTTAAACTCTATACTCTAAAAAATACACCATACCTTAAATTCCTTAAACCTTAACCATAAACACTAACCTTAAATTCTAATCCCTAAACTCTAAACCTAATTTTGAGTGTGGGATATAAGCAAGAGCATAAAAAAAAGCAGAGGATTTCCATCCCAAAATAGGTGTCTAACATTTACATTGTTACTTTTAGATGTTTGACGTTTATATTATTACAATTTTAAAGTCGATCCGTTCAAAAAAATTTAACACCCAATAATTATTTGACCCATTGTTATGCAGACAAATCTAAAATGTGCTTTGGAGTTCTTGTCTCTGTATTATAAAAAAAAGTCCACGAAAGAGAAGTGAATTATTTGGATACAGTGGTTTGCATAGAAAAAAAAAACAAAAGGAGATTTAGAATATTTTTACATTTATTAAAAAATGTCAGAAAATTAAACTGCGGATACTGAGAACACACGAATCCCATTTGTCAGTAAATAGAAGAGGGAAAGCTACACACACAAACCCAAACCAAAATCCACATTCCAAGCATATAACAAACCAGTTCACTTGAGTTCCAGCAACCACATTTTCTCCTGCATTGTTGCTAATGGGAGCCGCAGCCTTTGAACCAGTAGAAGCGCTTGTTAGAGGTGGTCCATACAGTGAATTGCCAACAAAACTTGATGAACTAAAGCTTTGGAGTTGCGTGCCTGATGGGATTTTCCCACTCAGATTGTTATAGGACAAATTCAGGTAACTCAAGAACGTTAGCCGAGACATGGACTCTGGAATTTCACCAGAAAGTCTGTTTTCCGACAAATCAACACATTCCAGTGTATTCATGGCACCAATGTTACCAGGAATCTTTCCAACTAAATGATTTCTCGACAGATTCAATGACAGCAGCCCTATGAGACCTGTCATTTCCTCTGGGATTTCACCTGATAAGTTGTTGTCCGAAAGATCGACAAGTCTGATTAGTTTGAGGGTGCTGCTGTAATCGAACACCACCCCTTTCATGGTAAGTGCTATGTTGTCAAAAAAACACCCCTTTGATGTCTTGTAAGATATCCTGCCGTTGGATTCGTTTCTCGTGATCATGGCCGTGAGATTGTTGATGCAGCTTGGGATGTTTGCTGATAAATTGTTGTGTGAGAGGTCCAAGATTTGAAGAGAAGTTAGGCCGCAGATTTGGCTCGGTATTCGGCCATGAAACATGTTTGATCCGAGGCTGATGATGATCAGTTTCGAGAGCCTTTGTCCCATCCAGGGTGGAATCTGTCCGGAGAGATGGTTGGCAGAGAGGTCAAGAGTGAGTAATTCTGTACAATTGGACAGCGATCCAGGGATTTCACCGACCAGATTGTTGTTTCTTAGGTGCAAGGACTGAAGTGAAGTTAAAGCTCCCATGGAACTTGGAATCTTGCCACTCAAGTTATTGTCACACAATTCAATGGCGACCAAACTTCCCCATTTCTCCCAACAATCTGGTATTTGTCCAGACAAGAGATTAGCACCAAGACTGAGAACCTCCAGTTTCATGATATGCTTTTTCTGGCACAAAAACTGGGACATGGACCCTGAAAAACCATTGTTGGAAAGGTCTAAAGCTGTCACGTTTGAGGAGATACGGGGCAATGAACCAGTGAAGTTGTTGAAACTCAAGTCCAACACAAGAGAAGCATGGTAATTTGTGAGAAAATCCGGGACTTTTCCCTGGAAACGGTTCCATGAAATGTTGAGATATTGCAGATTAGAAGTGAAGTTCCAAAACCAATGAGGGATTTGAGTTTGATTGAAATCATTGTTGCTTAAATCCAAGTAAGACAAAGACTTCAAATCTTGTAAAGCAGGGTTCAACTCACCACCAAGCTTCAACCTGCGGCGGCTGCCATGTGCTCCGGCCGATGCAATGGTGTCGTTAGAGGTTCCGAGGTGAAGCTCGGTGACATGGCCGGTAGCAGTGTCACAGAAAACGCCGACCCATTTGCAGCAATCTTGATTTCCGGGGGTCCAATCAGCCAACATGTTTGAAGAATGTTTGAGATCCTGCTTAAACCTCAGAAGAGCACTTCTCTCAGTTCCAAAGCAAGTAGGTTCAGAGATTCCCTTGCAGTTGCAGAACATGTTTGAGCACAGCAACATGAGGAAAAGGGTTGTTGAAACAAAATCCATTCACTTCAACCATAATGCAGCACTTGGAAACAAGCATTCCTTAGCTCGTGCTTCTTCAAAACCGTTTGTTTTCTTCTTCTTTCTGGTGGACAAGAAATGAAGTGCAAACATACCAGTTTTAGGCATTGATTAATATAAATTCTCGTTTAGAAGTTTCCATGGAACTCCCTGAGACATTAACATAGCAGTGGTCCCACTGAAACTGACTCGCCATCATATCCATGGTATTGATCACTTCAATAAAGGTCCCCGTCAAACAAGTTTCTTAATTCACTTAAACATGTTTGGGTAAAAAATTAGATTGAACGGGAAAATATGTCTTGGTCATCCTGCTAACATGTTAGGATTTAAAATTTCAAACATAATTTTGGATCTCAGACAAGTAATATAGGAGTAGCTTTTGCGTTTTGTCGTGATTTTTTTTTTAAAAAAAACTTTCAAACATAAATTAGGTTGCTTTAAAATCGAAAGGTTTTTGTTAAGATGTTTTTAATTCATTTAGGAGAATTTTGTGTTTTGCCATCGCCCAAGTCAAGATTGGAGATAATGGATAGGAAAATTCTACGACGCTTGACGAGCATCGACGAGCACCACTATATACGAGCACATCACTGATAAACTTTTTAAATTCAATGTACTTAATGCGTAATTATAATTTTTTTAAAATAAAAGTGTAATTTAATTAAAATACATTTTCTTAATTTTAATTTTGTTTTAAACATTATTAATAAAAATAATCTATCCCCAAATCAAAGAATCTTAGGTATTTTAATTAAATTGTATTTTTAATTTTTTAAAAAATATAATTATGCATTAAGTACTTTGAATTTAAATTTTTTATAAATTAATTTATCGGTGCTCGTCAATAATAGTGCTCGTCAAAACTCATCGAGCGTAAAAGAACTATCCTAGAGAATAAAATATAAATGCTAAAAAATAAGATAAATAAATTCATAATTAATCTATTTTTAAAAAGATATACAAAATAAAGATAAAATAAATTCTCCTGTGTAGAATTTTGTGTTTTGTCTAATCGGAAGTTTCGAAAGAATATTACCAAGTGAGTGAATGTCACAGTCACATTTATGCTAATAAAATACAAAACGAAATAAGTGAGAAATGATGAGGTCATTTTCATTGAAAAATGGCAAACTAACTTTTTTGTCATTATCATATCTCTTTAACATCAATCATTGGAATGCTTTGCTTGTAGCTTTGCTCCAATTGTTATTTTAACAATACAAAAAAATATTTTAATTTATTTTTAAAATAAAAATATTTTTATGATGTGCTTTTTGTTTGAAATTATTGTGATATCTCAACGGACGCATAGAATAGAAGGAAATTTAAGTTTAATTATATAAAGTTTATATAATTTATTTCGCAAGCGGAGTCAGAATTTTTATATAGTAAAATCAGAGTATAATATAAAATATAAAAAAAAGTTTATATCACTACAATAAGTATGTTTCACTTAGAGATAACGATTGGATGATGAATAATCAAGTATCGTGGTGATCCAAATCGACGGCATAGAGAATAACATAAAACCCATAGGAACGAAAGAGTTATATCACTGAAGCTCAAATGAGGATGAAGATAGAAACGGGAGCAGAGATTGCTATGACTGAACTGTGTGATAACTAAACCGTACCCGTATAAATCACCGTGAGAATCTTAAAAAAATATTTGCAGGAATCCCATATGTTTTATAATATTTTATAAAATTTGATGGCCATAAGGATAATTTACTCATTTTCAACAAAAATCAAATATCGTATAACTTGAAAACGGCTGGCTGGAGTAAGTTTTTAATTTCTCTGTAAAATTCATAAAAATAATTAGAAAGTTGTGTATTCATCATTGTAAACATGATTCAGCCAACTAATCTTTTCTTCCATATCACTAATCTATTCATAATTAATTTCTATGTAACCACAAGTCCACAACTCGTTTTTTACATGGTAAAAAATGTGAAGATTCATCTTTAAAAAACGACATAGAATAAAAAAAATAGTTGGCTGTTTTTTAGTGGATGAAACAATAGATAACGTAGTAAGCTGAAACCATATAATAATTTTTTTTCTATTTTTAAGTTTTCGGCAAAAATATATGAGACGACTCTGATTTAAACATTATAAATATATTGAATATATCAGAACAGAATTAAAGCAAATATGAACACAGGAGAGACACTGGTGAATGGACAGCAAAAAATGGCAATCAAATTGTATTCACTCGTGTATGTTTCTGTGTATGATTCTCAGGCTATAAACAATGCTAATTTACATTCTTTTTATACCATAAATGACATAAAATACAAACCTAAGGTTGTACTAATTCTATCCTTCGGATAGAAAATAACACAATCCGATAATGAAGATTAATATACTCTGCGGAAGCCTAAAGAACATGATAGTTTACAAAAAAGAAATAAACAAAATCACCTTACTGCCTTGGATGATCCAAGATCAGATTCATTTCAACTTCTACAGCTCCAGACTCGCTCCGAGCCTGAAACTTTTCAGCTTCCCGTGCAATCTGAACATCACAAGGTGTGTAAGACTGATAAAGAACTTTCACGACAAATCGAGGTATTAGTGCGGTGATGATGATGGCAAGTAAACACAACCAAAACAATCCAGTTTGCGCAATTTCAAAGATGGCCCTGTTAGAAGGCATAAGTTGGCAAGGGTCAGAAAATATATACACAAGGAAAATTAGCTTCAAATGAATCTTTATACTAAAATGCATGGTTGGCATGCTAATTTATGTCAACTCTTTAGCCGTAGAGCAGTAGGATCAATTACAGTCTGAACCTGAAATAACTCGAAGCCAAAATCGATCCAACCTGAACTCATGTAACACCTATTTGCCACCTCAATATGTATGGCCTAGACCTAGTACATATATTTTTGCAGAACATACTTTTTCTGTGTTAGCAGGTGACGAAAAAACCTGATGTTTTAAGATATTTTATGGGAAAGTGTCAAAAACAATTATCTCAACATGGTTCATCTACATGCTTAACTAAAGTAAATAAACTTACAGAAAATAAATGGGATGTAAATGGGCTTACCAGTAACCAACTAAAGATGGTATTGCATCAATAATGATGACGCAAATAAAAGTTGCGATTATAGATCCCCAAATGGTTGCATGAGTTAACCAATTCCAACGGTTGACATCCATGGCCAAGTGTAAATTAACCAATATAACCACTGCAAGAGTCCAAAGATCTCCAATACTTGATGCATCAATGGTGCTGCCCCAGTATGCGAGAAGAGGAATGAAAAAGACAACCGCACTTTGCCAGACAGTATCAATCATTGTTATCCAAAAGAGTCTTTTATTATAGCATTCTTCTCGGTGCCCAGCCCCATACAGCCGAGGATACTTTAATAGCGTCCGTCGATTTAGGTCCTTGTCAAGAATACCAACAACAATCGTAGGCACCGATGTGTAGATTACAGAATACAACACACTACTCCACTCATTGATTGCAGTGCTCAAAGTGAAACAAGTAAAGAGCACATACCTGCAAAGAACATACTGAAGTTAAAAACTGCATATTCACTGCTGACATTTCATTTTAGTTGACTAAAATATGATTCAACCTCTATTTTGAATTAAGTGTGAATTATGATTCTGAATCAACAGGGATTAAAAAACAAATTTCCTTAACCCAATTGAGCGAAGGAAGAATATTTCTACGGAGAATTCACAACCTAAAACTAATTGGCAGTAGGAGAAGTCCAACACTATATAAGAACGAAACCCACTATTAAACAAATGTAAGATAGCACTATTTAACCTCGCATGTAACTCGCAGGGCACACATGTGGATAACCTCATCGGGGGACAAGAACAACATAATAGACCTTGGCTTTAATATATATATATATATGACGACATTTTATTGCCTCAACCTCGCTTTCAGCCCAGTTTGTGCCAAAAGATACAGTCCCTCTTTGGTGAAAATCGAGGTTTGATTAAACCAGTAACATGCTCAACCACCTAATAATGTAGGTTGAATATCTGCATTTGGTACAGGTGCAAAAACTTATGAAAGCACTCCATCTAAAAAAATAACTCACCAAAATAAAACAAGGACAAACACTGCATTCCTGTAAAAATTGTATAGTATCATGTAGCCCATCCGCTGGTAATTCCAATGCCCATGGACCAACAAAAGAGTAACTAAGAATCTGAACTGCCCCATTGCAAAATCTGATGCCATTACAGCTTGCCTACCCTCTTGGCCACTAATGCCAACTCCCACATCCGCCATTTGGATCATTGAAACATCATTAGCACCTATAAAGCACCCGGTAGTATTTCTTAAATAAACCCAAACCACAAAAAGGAAAGCAGACAAAATTTAACATTTTTTTCTCTTTAATAATCATAAGACGATGATAAGAAAATCAAGAGAATGATAATTACCATCACCAATGGCAAGTGTCATGTCTGAAGTCCTCTTCTTTACAAGTGCAACGATTCCGGCTTTCTGTAACGGGGCCACCCGACAACACAAAACCACAGAACAATTACAGGCTAACTCGAAGAGCTGCAAGCAAAGATGAAAAATAAAGTTGCGTCAGCATGCAGATATTAGAAATTGAAAGCAGAAAACAAGGGCAAGTTGAGAACCCCTTACCATTTCTTCGAGTTCACAGTCAAGAATATAAACAAGGCTGGTACCATCAATAATCAATGCTACAGGTGTTAAACTAGCTCCCAAAGTTCTCCCAGTGTCATTTGTAGTGCCTGAAATAGTTGTAAGTTTCTTAGACATGATGATGGCATCTTCTAAACTCTTTCTGCATGATTCCTTAGAGTTGTTGTTAACTATAATCTGTGTCATTTTACTGGTCAACAGCTTCGATGAGTATCCGATTGATATGGCAGTTTCTTGCTTGTCCCCGGTCAACACCCATACTTTGATCCCAGCAGTTCTAAGTGACTCAATGGCTTCCGGCACTCCTTGTTGTAGTTTATCTTCAATACCAGAGGCACCCAGTATGCAGAGATTTCTTTCAATACTGTTTGCAACCTTTCGAAGCAAACGGGCTCTACCCATTAGAGCAGTGCTAGCCACCTCGAATGCAGAATGCCATTCCTCAAATTCTGAAGTACTCAGTTCTCTCATCCCGATGACAAGTGTTCTCAAGCCTATTGAGGAGTAGGAGTGCAGATGGGCTTCAGTTGCCCGAATTATACTTGTATTCAAAGATCTGTCTATGACACTAAACATTGTTGTGTCAGCTCCTTTTACAAAAACTTTTACGGATTTGTTTGGCAATCCCAATATAACAGACATCCTCTTCCGATCACTATCAAACTCGTGCAAACCCAAAACATTGAACCTGCATGACCCAAAACATTTTATTCAACAAAGAAAATATAATTGATGCTCAGGAGTACAACCAGCACATCTTTAATGTCAATTCCTAAATCTTGCAATATCCCAACCTCCCAATGTCTCGAATTCAACAATAAAAGGAGGAAAAATATATATAGATGCTAAACACAAATAGGTATTTACATACATTTCCCCTACCTCGTACTTGGGAAATATGTAAAGACTTAATATAAATAAAGCCAATAACCTCAAATAATATAAAACCATAATTAATCCATGAAAAATAAGCTTATATAAGCCCATAAACAAAACTATATTTCTAAGGATCATGCTCTCCAGCCAAGAAATACTAGTTATTTTCACTTGAGCAGGTTAAGAATATAGTTGTCAAACAATCACTTTATGGTATAAAAGGTGCAATAAAATTTTGACCCTCTAGAAGTTCTTATCACTATTAAAGCACCTTGTCCAAGTGTTTACACTAAATACCAGAAGCTCATATCTAATAGCAATTCCTGAGTTAATGCAGGCAGAGGGCATCATAATATAACAATTAAACAGAAATGGTGGAAACAAAACCAAGAAGATAGAAGTCAGCACTTGATATTACCTTTGCCTTTCTCCTTGAATGTCAATAACAATATGGCCAGAGGTTCGCTCTATTAGCATAAATCCATATGCTGCTGCAGCATAAACCAATGCCTGTTCATCTGGAGACTCACCTTGGTAATCTATCAACTTCAAAGTAGGATCAGGCGTATCTACGATTAGAGGCACAATTGTATTGCAAGCTGCCAGTGCAAGGAAGAAATCATGGATGTGACTGCCTTCTTTAGTCTCTTTTCCGCTCCCAGCAAATTGTAGAAGCTCAGGGTCAGTCTTTACCACCATCTTCGGCCTCAAGACCTTCCCATCCACTAAATAAGAAAAAAAAAGGTTAAGTAAGAAAAAAAAGCTAAACAAACCTAAAATAATGTTCATTTCTACACAGTAGTACTAGAGATGAATTTGTTGTTTACCTTGCACAAAGTAACCATCTTTCTGATCTTGGGAACTGACCTTTCCGCCATTATAATCTACCCCCCCAATACTTGCACACTGAAATTCCATCTTGTTCTCAGTAAGTGTACCGGTTTTGTCAGAGAAAATATATTTGATTTGTCCTAAGTCCTCATTTATATTCAAAGCCCTACACTGAAATCTTGAATTTGAAGGCTCGTCATACATCTCGGTGTCTCTAATCATGAAGTAAGCCTGACCAACCCTGACTAGCTCCATGGAAATATACAGTGAAATAGGAATCATGATCTGAAACACAATTACTGACATGAGGAATGTGAAAACTATTTCTAATCCCCATCCATAATAATTGTAATTTTCTTCTTCCTCCTCAGAGAAATCCTTTCTTCTGTAAAAAGGCAAGTAATCCAACTCATCCCTGTGGCGTCTTAACCAAACAGCAGCACAGACAGAGACAACCGTGCACAATGCAGTAAGAAACACTGAAAGGAAGATGATCTCCAAGTTCATATGGGTCTCAAGCCGACTCCTCTTCGATGGGGCCCCTGAGTTGTTAAGCATTGCTTTGGTCTCACGGCCAGCATAGACAACAACCCCAACAGCCCAAGTAGTATTTTTGAGCTCACAGCCCCGGAGAATAATATTGGAGGGACCAAGCGACACTCGTTTCCCATCAACTTCCATGTTAGCCTGAAACCCATATATGTTTCTGTTGGGTTTCTCACACTTAATCAACCCAGAAACACTCTCCTTTTCGGGAATCTTCAGAAGGGTCTCCTGCTTGGCATACCGTGTCTTCAGATTGGACTCTCCATCCAAATTAATAGTCTGCACATATGCAACTCCTGTTGGATCACAAGTTGAAAGCAGAACCATATCACAAGGAATGGTTTCATTAGCATGAATCTTGATTATCTCACCGACCTGGATGTCTTTCCATTTCTTTTGCTGAAATTCATGATTAACCAAAACTGATGCTAGCCTATTATTCTCAATCTTGTCTGCCCTGTGGCGCCTGTAGTCCTCATACGCATCTTTAACTGCTGTAACCAGAAGGACAAATGCCAGAGGCAAAATGGAAGCAAAGCGGCCAAATACTGCAAGCTGAGGCAGCTGATTGAGCACCGCAATCACAAGGAAGTATATATAGGCAACTCTATGAAACTGCTCGAACACGTTCCTAGGCACAAATGTTAGTATCGAGTACTTTGCGGTCCTAATGGAATTCCCAGCAAACTCAAACCTCTCATTTGTCTTGACAGGATCATTTATTTGTATCAACCTAGCATCTTCATCATTGATCTCTCTTTGTGACATGCTATATATCTCTGACTCAGCACCACGAGATCCATATTTCACAGGCTTTGGTCCCAAATCACTAAAATTCACTTCCCTAATCGAATTCCCACCCAAAGATTTGGAATTAGCAGAAAGATTACTCCTTCTTGACGAGGAACTTAAGGCAGGTTCAATATTATACAAATTCTCAAGTGGGGTTTTTGAGTCCATCTCAAAAACAAATCCAGGATCCCCTCCTTCAACTTTTTCTCTAAGATCAAAGTAATATAAAATAAAATAACAAACAAAGAAAAAAGATGAAACTACATAAACCGCTTATGAGTCTATGATCTAAGGACCAAAGACATCTCCAACAGCTCGAAAGTCAACAAATAAATAAAATTCAAGGAATACCCAGATTATGATTCGCTTAGAAAAGCCAGACTTGAGAAACATACAAAAAGAAACAACCCAGAATTCCAATTCAGCAGAGCAAACCCAGAGCTACACCCCAAAATGATTTAGACAAATGTAAACTCGATACAAATAGAGGTACATATAAGGAATGAAGGAACAAAGAAAGAAAGAACCTTGAGTTTATGATCGTGGGCATATATAATTTGAAAGCAACTTCAACAACAAAACATTGAAAGGAATAATGGGATATCTGTACAAGGAAAGGGAGATGTGAAAATTATAGAGCTTTGTAACCTGTTGTTGGTGTAATGGCGTGCTTGAAAGAGGGAAATGTACAAAGTCAAAGGTATTTGCAACCGAAATGAGGCGGCTTTTACAAGAAACAAGGAAACACTAAGGAAGAGTCTAAATGGGGTGGCGACAAAGGAAAGATCAAAATTCGGAAGCGAATCATTTGAAAATGAGGATTAAAAAAAATGAAAAAGTCTTGGGGATTGCCTAAACCTGGTCTTCACGAAGAAGAAGGTTCTTCGATAGTGATAGAAAAAGAAACCAAAAGAAAAAACAAAACACTGTTTTTGATTTCTATTTTGTTAATTGTTATAAACAAAACGTTTTCGATTTCTATTTCTAGAAAGCGTAGGATTATGTAAATAAAATTAATAATACCAACACGAGATAAATAAATTTGTTGTAATCCAAATCCATGTGGATTAATGCTTTAACTTTTAGTAATAAAAGTAGCATTTTTATGAGGTATAATTGGTTAAAGAAGGATGAAAATCATCTGTTTTTTTTTTTGTTTTTTTTATGCTCTAATATTAAAAAATTAAATTTTAAGTTCTAACTTAATATTTTAAATCTTAAACTCTATACCTTACACTTTAAAAAATATATTATACCCTATTTTTTAAAACTCTAACTATAAACCCTACACACTGAACTTAATTTTTAATGTGGGACATAAATAGAGACAAAAAATTTCTATTCGTCGAAAATATTGATATTGTCTTATTTTGTTGTTCAAAATTTAATTTTTGACATTTAATTTTTTTTTTGAAAATAATATATATAATTTTATTGAACGAATCATACTATCTAAGCTAAAAGCATGAGTTTTATTAAAAAAACTTACCTAAATCTATTAAAGAAAAGAGTATACCAGACTATTTCTAAAATCGAATAAAAGCATTTTCGATTACAGCCATCCCACAAAATTAACAACAACAATAGAAAAAAAGGCCACCAAGATTATACGTATTCCTTTCATAATATAATTTCATTAAAACAAACTTTAATAATTTAATGAAGTAAAAGAAATTATATTATGTTCGGTTTAAATAAACACAAAATATAATTAAAATAAAATATATATAATATAATTTAGGATTTTGTTATACACAGACTGCATATAAAAATCAACAAGATTCTTATCATTAATATTTATTTTAATTTTTAATAAAATTTACTAAAATGTAATTAATTACATACTTAAAAATTTGTACTTTATTAATTTAGAGTGTTTAATGTAACTAATACTCACTTAAAAATGTTTAAAGTTTAAGATTTAAGTGGTCGTAATTTTTAGATTTTAGTGACTATAGTTTATGATTTTTGTGGTTTAGGGGTTTATATTTTAAGTGTTTATTGCTTAGCTTTTTAGTAATTTTAGGTTTATGGCTTTTTAGGGCTTATGTTTGTGGTTTAGAGCTTATAATTTTTATGGTATATGGTTTATGTTTTATAGTTTATTGTTTTAGGGTTAGATTTATGGTTCAATAGTTTTTAGATAATATATTTATATGATATAGGATTTAGTGTTTTAGAATTTAATATATATTTACATTAAACACCTTAAATTATAGAGTATAATTTTTTAAGAATAAAATTAATTACATCCTAGTAAATTTTATTGAAAAGTAAAAGATTGACTAAAGATTTTGAGCAAAAGTAATATTAGAGTTATGAAAAAGGTCGGACTTTATATGTTTTTGGCCATGTTTGGTGAATATTGTTTTGAGCAAAAAATTAGAGGTTTGATCAGTCAAATTTGTTGATTTAAATGTTTTGTAAATATATGAATGTAATAGCAGGTTGAGGTAAAACTTCTCAAATTGAAAAAAAAAAACTACTAAAAGGGGCTGCTTGAGTTTAGATGATTTGACATAGAGTTGTAAACACTTTTTTATCCTTAACAATTACAAAAAGTAACTAAATAACCTACATATTCTCATATATAATTTAAATAATTATTTTCCTTCAAATATATAAGATTAATTTATATGGTTCGAATATAATTTAAATTTAATAATTAATCAAAATGTATTAAAATTAAATTATATAAATAAGAAATTAATATATAGACTCTTCAAATATATTTGGTAATGTTTATATTAAAAATGTAATTTTTATAATTTAATTAATATTAAAATATGTAAAATATTAATAACTAATATATTATTCAAGCATTGTTATAAATATATAAATTATTCAAACAAATATTAATCATAATCATGTTGTTATGTCATTTTATTTGTTCAAATAATCAAACAACTAAAAAATATCAGATAATTTTACAAAATAACTCTATACAATCAGCTAGTGTAATATGTTATAAGCCACCAACTAATATAATTCGTTATTAACTCAACTAATAGTCAAACATAATCTTTATTTTATTTATTTTTCACGCTAAATCAACATTTCCTTAAAATGATAAAGCAAGTGATCATAATATTATTTATTTTTTTCTTCCTACCCTAGCCGCTAAAACCCTAGCCGCTCTCTCAAAACTTTTTAATTCTAGCCGCTTTTTCTTTTGTTCAATTCCTTTAATCGGTGGTCGACAATCAATCTTTGTATTGGTTGTCGACCACCGATTTTATCAGTTTTCTTGTTTTTATTTTAATAAGAATTTCTGCTTTTGTAGCACGTTCTTTCTCTGTCCTAGTGACACGCTTCTTTTTCTGTCTTTGTGACATGTTTTTGTTTTGTTTTTTTGGTTTGGTTCATCTGTCTTTGTGGCAGGTTTCAGCATACCCTAGCGTTCGATTGTTGTTCGCACATAGATTCACTCGGCGCTAGTTTCTGATTCATGGTGATGTCGGTGGTCACTTGGAATGTTTTATCCCCACTCGTTGATGGTTGTTTGCCGATAAAATCAGTCCTAGGTAGCGGTACCTTTTGACTGACAGAATGGATCGCGCACCACTCCTTCCTTCTTTATGCGTCTCGTTTGGACAGAGACAAGGAGATTCAGGAAGCTTTTGAATTTTCGTTGGTATGCGTATTTCCATAGAAATTTTCGTTTTCATTGTTTTTAAGTTATAAGAATTTTTTGGGTTATTTTAACCCATATCTTTTTCTTCTTAATTGTGTTGTAATTGAATTTTTTTATGGTTTAATGAAAATTCAGTAGCTATTTCAAAAAAAAAAACAAACATAAGTAATCAATCGTATAATTTAACCTATCAAATAATAGGATAAAGATTTAAATTAATCTATTAATAAATTAGATATTTATAATTATAAAAGGCTTAATAGGTAAATAAGTATCCAAACTATTCATTTTTCAGTTAGGTGCCCAAACTATTTTCGGGTTAAATTGGGACCTAAAATTTCATTTTGTGACCCATTTAAGGCTCGCCGTTAATTTTTTCGTTAAATAACACGTGTCATCTCTTAAAAATTTTGAAAATTATATTAAAAAATTAAATAAAACAAAATAAAAATACATCCTAAAATTTTCAAATAGTAAAAATAGTCCCCAAATCCGACCACTTTTACCGGCGTTGGCTGCATTACCGACGACGAAATGAAGCACCCTCCCCTCGTCGAACAACCCACACGTTGTTCGCTCGCCACCCTTCCAGTCGTCATTCGTCGCGAATCGTTCGAAAGAATCATTCGACAATTTCGGCGATTCGCACGACGTTGATCCATTTTCGGCGACGAGGTAGTGGGAGAAATGGTCGTGATGGTCCGACGACCGATGTGGTAGGTGATGGCGTGACAATCGGGGGCGAATTCGGCTCAAATCGAAATTTAGGTTTTGAGGAGTTAAGAATTTTGGAATTTGGGGGTGTTTTGTGAAATCTATAAAACTTAGAATTTTTTTTGAAAATTAAGTAATTTTATTTACTTTTAATATAATTTTTAAAATTTTCAAGAGACGATACATGTCTTTTAACGAAGAAAATTAACGATAAATTTTAAATAAATCACAGAATAAATCTTTAATTTTTAATTGATCCGAAAAATAATTTAGGTACCTAATTAAAAAAACATAATTTAAATATTTATTTAACTGTGAAGCCTTATAAAAAAATACAAGCAAGAAGTCTCCGGATGCAAAATAAATGTGGACTTAAATAGAGCGGGAAAAAAAAGTCGAAATGGTCAAATAAAAATCAACACAGTGAGATTCAGGCGTTTTAGCCAGTCCTCCAATGGCGAGAACCAAGCACGCCGCTTCTACGAAACGAAAACCAAAGGCATCTGGTATTTTCTCTCCTTCGTTCCCCTATCTTTCTCTGTATGGACGAATTTGGTTTAGGGATTTGCTAACTTTTAGTTCTAAAATTAGCCGCAAAAAAAGCAACTGCCACCGCGGCCTCGCCGTCGAAGGCGTCTCCCCAAACCCGCTCGGTAACTTCTTTTTCTTTGCCCCGTTTATGATAAAATGTTCATAGAAAAGCCTGTAAATTAGGTTTGTTGGGTTTTTTTCTTCTTCAATTTATTTTCTGGAAAATCAAAACCAGTACAAGAAGTCTCAGTGTCAATTGTTTGCTTTTCACCTCTATTTGATGGCTAAATAGAGTAAAGAAATGAAGAGGCGAACAAATATTTGAAAAACACAAAATATTTAGCAAAGCTGAAAATTTCAGACCTAGTATTTATATTCAAAGAAAAGCAGGAAACAACTTGCAGAAGTAGGAAAACAATGAAACCGACAAGGTATTCGATATAGGCTGCAGTTGGAGTTATGGCTTGCTTCGCTGCCAGTAATTAAATTCTTGAAATGTGACTACAATTTACACTTAGATAATAAGGAATATTTTGCTCAATTGAACAATCTTCTTGATGATGTTATAAAATTTTCAATGCTAAATAAAACTTATTGGATTAGCTATATTTCTGCCACCGTACGAAAGATTCTTGACAGCCCAACTCTTCCTACTTGTGATTTTCTTAATTAATGGATCACAATCTTTATTGCTCAACCTTGTCCAAACAAGAAATCCCCCAATGCAACCTATTTTGAATCAGTTAAAAAAATCAAATAGCAGAAATACCCTCAATTGACTAACATTGGAAAAAAATCATTTTTGGAACTGTCGAGTACAGCATGAGATTCTGTAAAATGCTTGAAGGATCATCTGAATAGAAAGAACATAATCTCTATATTAACTTTGCATAAGGCCTTGAGGTCATCAGCCAAACAATGGTGTGATTAAGCTGTATTTAATGATATTGGATGAAATTTGAAATCACCCCTCAAAGTGCAAAGAGAGGAGAAAGACGGTTCCTTTCTGAACCTCCTAGCACCCAACCTTACCATTTTATTTGTTCTTTGTTATCATTTTTTTACTTTAAAATTTGCCTCTTTCCTTTATCTTAACTGTAATTAAAATCCGAAGTCAAATTTGAATTTTTTTCCTTTTTGTTTCTGAAGGCTAGCAGTAGAAGGCCAAGTAAAACTGGAGGACAGGCTACATCATGTGAGTTTTTCTCAGACATGATATCCCCCTGACAGGTAACTAAAGGCATGGTGTATCAATGATCGAATGTTCTGATTTTTTTTTTTTTAATTTGAAGCTCAATGAACACTGCGGAAGCCTCATCGTTTTAAACCGGGAATGAGGGCTCTTCAAGAGATTCGGAAATACCAGAAGGCCACGAATCGACTCATCCCTGCTGCTAGCTTCATCAGAGAAGTAATCTCTCTCTAAACTAGTTTATTGTCTCAACTGCATTATTAATTGAATGCAATTCAGTATATTTTCTGTCTTGTTACAACTAATAACTAATAGTTGATATTGAAGTAAGATTATTAATTCTCAGTACAAGTTATAGTTGAATTTGAAAAAATGGTATGATATTAAATTTTTATCTTTGACTGAAATTTCACAAATAACCAACATTAACATTACACTTGTGAAGTATACAAAGGGGACAAATGCCTTTACATTTCTTATGAGGCTAATCAGAAAGCAATGATGTTCGATATGATTTTTTGTAGGTAAGAGCTATTAGCTACCGTTTTGCACCAAACATAGGTCGTTGGCAAGCTGAAGCTTTGGTTGTAATTCAAGAGGTTCGATAACTTATTCTACCTTCTATCATAAAGAAAATGATAAACATTCAAATATAAATAGACATGTAGACTCACACATATGCACACACAAATATGCAAGCTATTTTTTTGCATGTCATTCTGGATGTGGATGGTCTGTTATATATCATGCTCCCTGGTCTCCATATTGTCATACTGCCATAGGTCAGATTGCTTACGTTAACTGGCATATGCATTTACAGTTAAAATGTGTTCATTTTGCATTTATGTGTCCGAAAACATCTACTTGAATTTGGTTATTGTATGCATATGCTATTTTCCATTCGCTAATTAACTGTATGATTGTGATGAACTCTAGTTTGTTTGCTAATTAACAAGGCAATTAGTGGTATCAATAGTTTTGCTACTTTCTTCAACAAGTATGACGTTTTATGCATTTCTAGGCTGCAGAGGATTTTTTGATTAAATTGTTTGGAGATGCAATGCTGTGCGCAATTCATGCAAAGCGTGTTACACTGAGTAAGTTAAAGAATGGAGAAACTGATTTTTTTGTTTGAACTACTTTGATAACTGGATGTTGTGTATTTTCTGTGTTTTTTTTTCTACATTTCTGCAGTCAACTCCAGGTTTTATTTAGTTTGCTACCTGGGTGTTGTGAATTTGATTTACTGATGTTAGCTCTTTATACTCATAAGAGACCGTGTAAGCAGAATGGTGCCCTGGGCCGTATTTAAAAGTTTGCTTCTCAGCCAACGGTTAAATCCCTAAAATATAATGGAAACCTGGAGCAGTTTTTGGATTGCTTTCTATAAGTAATGTTTATTCTGCATTTATAGCATAGTTAAGTTTATGGACGGGAAGCATTCATGAGAGAACACTCTGTGGTTGCCATTCGGCATTCGTTAGTTACCATCTACTCATGTTTCAAACTTTCTGCTCATTGAAAAGCATGATTTTGCAGTTTCAACTATTTCTTTTTTATAGACTAATTTGCAATGTGATTAACAAATAATTTGTTCCACTTTAGGAAGGAACAAACTAACTTAATTTCCTTTGTTGCCGCAGTGAAGAAGGATATTGAGTTGGCACGACGACTTGGTGGGATGGGGCAACCGTGGTAAGATCTTGCACTTTAACCACTCCTAGTGTCAAGATTCTTATGCTGTCGGGTACGAGAGCTTAGGTCGAAACGCAAGCCCTTCCAACCCATTCCCCGAATACCAAATGTACCAAAAGAGAAAACAAGAAAAAGAAAACATTGGATTTAGATAATCACAATCTAAAACTAATTGTTCTTTTGTATGTATCATATACAGAGTTAACTTTTGAATAGACTAGTCTTAAATTCGGCATTACCGACTACCGAGTCTCGAAACCTGGACCGTCTTGATTAGAATTAGAAACTAGGATTATTGTTGACCTTCAATACTTAGTTTTTCTATTTTCTTTTATGTGTTTGATAGGTTTTTAACCGGCCTTTACAACGCATTTATGTTACTTGGATTCTAATGTGTAATGGTATTGTGCATTTGTGTTCATGTCAATGCATTCTACTGTAATAGATTGCAATTTCAGCCTTTTCATCATCGATTATAGTTTAGAAAATAATTATCAAATATTAAGACACAGTTTTACCCAAAATTCATATTAAAAACCATTTCATTATCAAATCAATACCATTAGAACAAGCATGACGTCAAAATTCGTTAAATTAAGATTTCAGTCAATGTTTTATTTTAAAACAAAGTAGCCTTTGGTTGAATGAAAATTTTCAATTGACTAAATAGTCAATGTCTATCGTTGATGCGACACATCTTATGTGTCCAAAATTCTGATGTTGCATTATTATGTGTACATGTGTGCGGGCGTGATTCAACTTATGTGTCCAAATTTTTTGGCTCTATGCCATGTTGATTTTGAGAATTTGAAAGAAAAAAAAAACAAATACGAGAAAATTCTCCTCAATAGCTTATAAACTCAAAAATACAATGGGTATTTATACAAGTTAAGAGTAAACTATTATGGAAAGCCTAAACTTTTACAGAGGAAAATTCCCTAATAATTTGCTAAATACCTAAAAGAACAGTAAGCTAAAAAATATGCCAACAGTAAATAACCCTTAACTCGAAGTTATGTAGTTCTGCTGTAAAACTATTTTTGCAAAACATAATGGCAGAACTATTTCTTCGCAATACTCGACGCAAGCAGCTTACATGCGTATACACACAGTTGCAACCATCAGGTTTAAGACAGCCGAGCCGATGCTTGCGTGAGAAGAGAGTTAATTGTTTTAGTGATCTTGATTCTGTTTCAGCAAGCAGTTCATAGATCTGGCGTAGAACCCTCTGCAAATCCTTAATAGTGAATCGTCGAGATAAGTGGATGTCCGAGTTCTGTTTGTTTTAAACACTAGACTCCAGGCCGCTTAGTCACAATGGAAAGACACGGCATGCAGAAATAGAGAAAAGGGATACTTATCGTCCTTTTGATCTTCGACGCTTCCCCAAAAGTTTTAACATGTTGTCAGTGACATCAAGAGGGGAATCACCTTCATCACGGCTATTGTCCGAGGTATGAGTCAACCAAGCCAAAGCTTCTACTGCAGCGTCCCTCTCAGCAAGCTGCTTGTTTTTCATGGGCTTTCCCACAAACTGCATTCCTTTGAATTCCACTAGTGCCCTGAACTCATTTGTCTTTAGATGCTTTGTCTTGTACTTCGGAGGTGAGTGCCCGGCCCTCATCAACAAAGTTTGTAGCAAGCTCTTCGGATTTGTTCCGTCCTTCGTGAATCTACTGTTATCAGAGGAATCCTTGGGCTTTCTGCTTACACGGCCGAAAACAAACCTCCCTTCACATAGATCTCCAGACACTAGATCTTGAACAGCAAGCATAAGGTACTTCCCTTCCTGGTGAATATCAATGCTAGGATCTTGAAGCTGCATACAGCAAGGTAACATATCACTCGACACGCGAAAGATCAAGCAGCAAAATACAAAAGCCAACACATATAACCATGTTACTAAAACTCAAACACAGGCGTGTTCATTTTTTTGAAGTAGTTTATATTTGGAGAGTCCTTAGAGGGTCATATCTCCATATCCATGTCCTTATATACACGATACACAAATACTTCAAGAAAAATGAAAAGACTAAATAACAAAACCAGACTCTACTAAGCTGCTACGGTACATTGATCATTGAACTCTCACACACAGCGCGCGCACACAAAATCAAACCACTTGGCTTGACATTGGGGTCAACATCTATTTAAAATTATGAATACATGAAATCTTTAATTCAGTTCAGCAATGTGATTGACAGGCAAGTAGCAGTACAAATTATGCTAGTAAAATATGTATGGCAAGGATATCAAAGAAAAAGAATCAACTTTCCAAATATTTATTTTAAAATCTGTGTTGGAAAAACTAGGTTGTTGACGGATTTTTGCACTTACAAATTACAGTACCAAATTTCAATGAACCAGTATCAACCAATTTATTATTTCGCATTTAAAAAATGGCACTATGGATCATAAAACGCGAACTACAATACCTATATAAGACGAACAATACGGAAAGTGCATCAATTCTATTTTGCATGTAAAACCACATTTACATCATGCACAGAAAGATGCATTTTCATAGATTCTATTCCTACTCCACTTAATTTCTCATATAAATGGGTTAATCAGAAAAGCAGCTTTAAAAGTTCCAAAATACTGTTTGATTGGTAAGACAAGACCAAAAATGCTAACAAAAGACACATCTTTTAATTTCTAATAATGTAAAAGAATGCATCATAAGAGTTACATTTAAAAGTATTCTTTCACCTTCTTCTGGATAAGTCTATCAAGTTCTTCTTTGAGCTTCAAATAGCAGTCTGCCAAGCTAGAATCCATGAAGAAATCAATATATCCTTGCAACATTTTCAAATGCCCAACCTGGAAACAACCAAGATATTAGCTAGCTATGAAGCATGGGTACTTCAATCTAATGTTGTACCATGTACCCGATACGTCCTCGAACCGGGGACATATAGGGTACGGCTTTGGCACCCACAAGTATTTCATCACCCTATTTTTTCTTCTTCCATTCTCCACACCTATTTATGTCTTTTTCTTCTTTCCTTTCAACTTTTATCTTGATCACATGATTCAACTATAAGTATATAAGTATGTGTGATGCCATGCTCACATGGTCTTTTTTATGACCTTTTATTTTTACATTTTTTTAAAAATATAAAATTTATTTTATATTTGATGTATTTTTGCCGTACCCATACCCTGTTAATTTTGAAAATTGCCGTTACCCGTCCCCGTATTCATATCCGTATCAGTGCAACATAGCTAAAATTGTGAACACTTGAATTCTTTAGGAAGGAAAATTATATGTACTCTTCAAAAATGAAATCACCTGTTCCCCACAGCTTAGAGCACCGCCAAAGAGCATCAGTATAGAATCCGATACACCAGTGGAGTCACGTATGAAAACTGTATTGACCTTTACTTTTTCACCAAAGACTAGCCATGGGTAAGGAATTGTCTGGTACCGTGAATTCACAGAATTCTGAAACAAAAATCAATATCAGCTTCAAATAATAGCAGTGGCACTTGGAATTTAAGTTCCAACCAGAGAGAGAGAGAGTAAATTAGTAAATTAAGTAGAGAATCGACCAGAAATAACTAGGATGCATATGCATGCATGAGAGGGACAGGCAATTCATTTGCTAAAAGTTTCTTATGAAGATTATCATGCAAACTAAAGCCCAGAAGCACCTTTTTCTTTTTTGATAACTTACAATAACATTAAACACGAAAGTACAAACATGTAAACCTCAGTAAATAAACCTTACAATAGGGCCATCTGACCCATAAATTTGAATCCATGAATGATTAACTAAGTTACTCGAACTTAAGGCGAGTGTTGCACAGGGTATGCTCAATTTAAGGTTTACTATATATTTAAAAGGTCAGCGATTAAACTAAATTAATAATTCAGAATAATTTCTAAAACTAAGCAATATAAAGGACTCGCATGGATAACCAGGCTATTACTTCGTAAAATTACTATAGTATTAGAATTTTGGTGCCAAACTTTCAAAAGTTGTCCCTTGTTATATGTTCTGCACACTTTTAATCTATTTGTGGCAACAAAGTCTAGATTTCTTGATTTGAGTTGTACAGATATATAAAACAGAAAAATGGTCAAAAACAAAATGATTGGCAGCAGAAAATAACATATGAGAAAAAGCAATAACTTTCTTGCCTACAAGTTTTAAAAGAATTGAAAACATTATTTCTCGTTTTAATTTACAACCGGTGTCTCACATGATGAAATAAAATGCTACCAAAAGTTATTATGCAAGTAGCAAAATAATGAAATATATTTCTTCATCTACTTCTGGTAAAGGAGGCAATCCAAAGATAAGATCTTAATTTACCCAGATTCCAGAAAAATAGAAAATAAAAAATGCAGATTGGATTATTGAGTTTTTGTTTCATAGCAAAGGATGGATTTCCAAAAAGCACGGAATAAGCTTGTTTTTCATATGGAACAACATATTCTCTTATTAGTTTCTCTTGATTTGGTGTTTTCACTTACCGCATATAATAAAACCTGGCCGTCGTCCATTGTTTTAAAAGACATTGATGTCTCTCTGTGCTGCACATAAGACACAAAATGGAAAATGTTCTCATAATCAATTAAGTATTGAAGCTTCATTTATAGATTATAATGAAGTCTAACCACTACAGATGCTATTCCAGGAAAGAGTCCAGAGCATATGACAGCACGAACTAGAGACTGATTGTGACTTAATTTATTGTTCACAGCTGCATCTTCATCTACCAAGCCAACCTCTCTAAGGATGAAACCAAACTGTCTCCTAAGAGAATGAATAGCCTGAAGAGTTTGTGCAGACAGGAAGTTTCTCCAACAATACTCATATGCCGATCCTTCTCTTTCTGCATCCTTCCAGCCTTCATAAGCACGGACAAGAGCCATGTGATCACTGTAGTCTTTTGCAGAAAATCTGGACTTTGCTGTCCCAGCTAACTAAAACATAAAATGAATATTGAGATAAATATATCAAAACTTTGCTGTCCCGGATAGATTACAAATGTTTACTATAAAAAAAAACAGAATACACATCAATAGTTTATAGTTCAGTAGTAGCAATTGTACACTTCCATTTACCACAAAAGAATAAGCAAAAACTAATCAATTCAGGGACAGAGTTTGAGCCACTATTTTAATATTTAACAAGTATGAGCTTTCAAAACAGACAAATGGAGTAAAATGCAAGGAAACTTCCATTATATTAGTTTTAGTATAAACGTTAACCCATAGTTGAGTTACACAAGTTAGATACCCTGTTGCAACAACAGTTCTAATGCTGATTTCTCCATCAAATTTAAGTGAGTGCAAATATCATAAAACTTCTTCATAAGCAAACAATCTACTCTTACTACTACAATAAAAGTACCCAGTCTATGCATTATCAGTTTAATTTCTCTCATAAGCAGAAAAGAAAATGACATGTTAAGTATTTCATGATTTATTAAGGAATTATATCCTTACAATACTAACTGTAAACTTATATATATCCTTCTCTTTTCTATCATTAATTTAATGAAAACATAAAATAATGTCTGCAAATTTGTTTGCTGTATACTGTAACATAAGAAGCAGAACAAGTGAGGGTTATCAAGGTGGCATTTCTCTGCCCTCAATGTGATTTGCATGGAGAGAGAGAACGGAGAATCTTTTAAGAAAGGAATGGAAATCAGTACAAGTTTTGATATACAATTTCCTACAACCATATAATAGTATCGAGCCAGTTCAATCTGTCTTACTTCTCAACACATAATCAACATTGAAAGATACAAAAGCAAAAGAACATAATTCAATATGCCAAACCGATTTTATGCACTTACATCCTTCTTGTCTTGAGGCAACAGAAAAGGATCCCTGACACTTAGTCCAGACACTATTGTTAATACAGGATCAAAGCAACGGAAGATAGCACCCATGATCAGCATTTTCCCTAGTTTGGGATCTACAGGAAGCATGGACAAAAACTTTCCTGTTTGGAAGAACGGGAAAAACACAAATGAGAAATAAATAACAATAGCAAAAGTATTCCTCCCTCAATTTCACATTGAGCATCCATATTTTACTTGCATGAAGTTCAAGGAAAGAATTTGGGCATTTTCTATTTGAAAATTCTGAAACGTCATAAAAAGCTTATGTGTAAGATCATTTTAGTCCAAAAGGTTGAGAAAATAAAATCAAGATATATAAATGTATGAAACAGTGTAGTCAAGGGCACCAGGCACACTGAAGGTGCTAAGACCTCTATATAGCCTGAAGCACAAGGCACAAAAAAAGAAGTGCCGATTGAAATAAGGTGCATACATATAGATATATGTATATAAAAAAATCATATAATACATGTAAACAATAATATATAATAATAACTTGCAAGATAAAATCTTTGCTCGAACTACAGATCAGATAGGGATTAAAGCAAAAAAATGAAAAATATGGTGACAGAGCACGAAGGTTTAAAGGGAGGATGAAGATGAGCTAAATTATTTTTTAAAATTTGATTTGAAATTTTAACTTGATAAAGTTGGTGGGTGAGATCCTAATTGATAAAATAAATAACATTAACAGAATTTTGACTTCTAAAATAGAAAATAAAAAAGAGAAGGAAGTTTATGTTTGTGGGTGGGATTCTAATTAATAAGATAAACACCACTTAATATTGCAAAGTGTTTCTGCTCTTTTTGGCTGCACCTGAGTGCCTAGGCGCCCACCTTAACATCAGTGGTATGAAACAGTAAAGTACTAACTGGAGATGTTCAAAAAAACAAAAGAAACCATAATTTTGAAATATCCGAAGAGAATAGACGGACACTCAATTTGTTATGAAGGGAATAAGCAATAATAAGTATATGCTGCAAAACACATTAACACGGCATAGCAATAGCTAACTAACCAAGATTTGTGAGATTTTCCTTCTCATCTAGTGCCCCAACCATTTTGAGAAACTCGATTGCATTTTGGACCTGCCATTCATTATTTTGTTAATGAGTCATGTTACAGCATTCATAAAAATGAAAACAAGAACAGAAATAGAGGGACAAGAAACCACAATTGCTAATACAGAACCAATGGAAGGATAGATGGGTAAATATATATATATATAAACTTTTGAAAGGCCCTTAACAACACTATCTATAGTTAAACATCCCTCAATTCTCACAAGTTTGCTACACAGGTAAATTTTTACTATCTTAGGCTTCTACCATTTTACAGAAGGGTCAATGTATTTTATCTGAATGCACATGTTGCTGGTCAAATATAATAAATAGAATCATAAGGTATAACCCAGTCACTGGAGTGCTACTCTCATACCTTCTTCAATCAAAAACCTTGTTCAACCAAATTCAATAGTGTGGGAGACATGCATAAAGTGTAACTGGTAAAAGCTTAATATAGTACTTACAGCCAATGGTTCTGGTGCTTGCAATGCTGCCGACAAGAATTCTCCAATGCTTTCAACCTGCAAACTTTTTATTTGCAAGCAGAGAGAATTCAAAGGAGTTCTCAATAGTTCAGGAAGTTGATACTCAGAGAAAGCTTCATAAACACATCGGGGATATAGGTGGTAGCATTCGCCTGGCTGCACACGGCCAGCTCTACCCCTTCTCTGCACCACCAAAATATCACTCATAACCACGTACATCAGCCACAACAAGATAAATAGGCAACCTAGATAAAATAGTCTCTGATATAATTGAGTCAACAGTCAAAGTGTAACTCTTTAAATCCCAATGGTTGTTAAAAAAAACACATAGTAGTCTTTGAAATTGTCTAAAGGTTGACCGAGTCTTAGAAAAATTAAACCATACTGTCGGGCTAGCAAGCATAAGAAGAATCTCCTGAACAATCCATACACACAGATGTACAAATAGGAAATTGAAAAAATCAGATTGCCAAACTTCTGCAACAATTGACCTAGTAAAAATTCTATAATAGAGGTATACATGTAAGAGTATTATCAACACATAAAAGGATAATCAAAATAATATAAACCTAGTTTAAAAGGATACTTACTTGCCGTGCTGATGCTTGAGATATCCATGAAGGCAGCAGACATGGTGTATTATTCAGTGCATCATATGTGGTCTCTTTTGCTTTTCCACAATCTACCACAAAAACTACATCATTGATTGTAATGCTTGCCTCTGCCATATTTGTAGCAAGAACAATTTTACGTATATTAGGGGGTGATTTCTCGAATATTAACCTCTGCAGAAAATAATAGAAGACAGTCAATGAATGAAATGTTGTATAAGAGCATAGTTTTCCTCTGCTTTAATAAGGTTAATAAACTTCAATAAATGGTAACTCCGGTTTCAAACAGTTCAATAAAGTATGTTAAGTTTATGAGCTAACAAATTTGAGTTAGTAGCAGAAGTGTATGTATTATATAGAAATGTATGTATGTATGTATGTATATATACATATGCGGGTGTACATTAACTGCATTGCCTCGACCCCTCCAAAATTATTACAGCGACTGATAGAACCCGCGAAGAATTTTACAGAACTCACGTTTGGTGCTTGCTAAATACTTGGCTGCATAATTGGTTCTCCAAAGACCATGGATTAGAAGTTAAGATCTCATGGTTTAAAGTTAAGGAATGCAGAGCTAATTAAATTTCTTCTTCCACTGCGTGCCTACTTGCTATGCTTTAGTGTCCAATTCTGTATAATACAGATCTCCATCTTTTATTTTTCTTTGCAAAACTAAATGCTCAACACCCATTAACTAAAATTACTAAGCTTGAATTTTATTGAGATGCTTACGTTTAAATGTGAAATGTGAATGCAATTTTGTTTAGTGTGATAATGCCTTAATTTTTGTTTAGTGTGATAAATTATATCCAAAACTTCAGGTAAATCAGAGAACAGAAATAAATCTACCTGTTCAGATGTCGCCATAGATCCATGACATGTTAGAAGCAGAACTCTGTTTGGATCTCCCAAAAGGGGGTGAGCTTTAAGTTGATCCCTCAAAGAACTGATGTCTTCCCAACCAGTCATAAATACTAGCACAGCACCTGGTCTTTCCTTTCGGCATATATGGCATAGAACTGCCTCAATAAGATTGAATCCTATGCAATCGGGCATCCAACATGCAAGAGAATCACGTACTCTTGAACTATAATTCTCAAAGCTTGATTTGTTCAGAGCATCCTGCAGAGAGAAAGGAAAAAAGCATTCAGAGATATAATAAAAATTTTGGTATTTAATTTTAGCTTTAGAGGTTTTCAATCAAAACACGTCATTAACAAGTTTGTGTTAAAAATGTCAGTAACGAAATCCACTAATTGGCCTAGTTATTTTTTTTTAATAGTCTCATAAAAGAATATGTAAGTAACACATCAAAAACTGAGTAATTATGTTGACTAGTATTTGGTAAAATTGTTTTAGGAGTAATTATGTTGATTGTTGTCAATAACGATAAATTGAGTACTTATTGCATTTTGTAATAATGCAATTGTTAGGGCCTATTATCATGCTTAGCGACAGTCCCCCTATTTTTTAGGAGTTTATCATATATAAACAAAGACATTTGTAACCAACAAAATGTATTGAAAAGAATAGAGATTTCTCTCTCAAAAGTTCTTTTTCATTATGTTTCTAACTATTTTCTCCAAAATTTCTCTTTTTCAGCATTGTATCAAATAAGCAGGTTCTAAACCATTCCTTAAAAAGGAAAAAAGATAACAAAACCCCCTAATCAGCCATGGCAAGCACTGTATTAGGCCATAATACTGGTTCTTTATGCATCAAGGAATTAAAGATTCCAGAACAGCATCCATTTTGACATTGAAATTAAGATGACAGTTTCAAATAATCACCAAAAGGGATTCAATTTTCACAAAAAAAAAAAAAGAAAGCAAAATATCACCTCATTAATCAATGGGACAGATGTCAACAATACTACAAATTCCAGATTGCTTAAAAGTTAAAATCAGTCGGCATCTTACTAGAAGCAAATTAATTTGAACTATTCCAAACATTACCTCTACAAGAGCAGTAATCTGGTTTTTCCTTTTCCGTGGAGCAAGTTGCTTCTGCATTTTCCACATTTTCTCTTGACCATAATCATCAATTTGATTGAAAGAAGATAACTTATATCCAGTAAGTTCCAACACATCTTCCAGGAACTGTGCCTGGACTGGATATGTAAAACCCTGAGTATAAATTCATGAAGTTAGATTTACACAAAAGAATTTGGGTAAAATGGTCTCATTAAATCCCATCAGAGAACAATTAATCCAAACCCCAAAAACCATATATAAGAATTTAAAATCACTAAATAGGCCCATGAATGCCTAAACTCTTATTTCCAACTGAAATAGAGCTGGTACATATGATAAAGCAAGACTTATTACTATTCAGATACATGACACCCCCAGCTTACATATTCTGTGAGCACATATTAACAGAGACACCAAAATTAGTACACAAAAAGAGTAAGCTCAACTTCTAACTTACAGGAATGTGAATTTTAGGTGCCCCGCCAAAATAATTGGAGAAAAGCTCCGCATTCAAAGTGGCACTCATTAAAATTAACCTCAAATCTCGACGACGTGGAAGAAGATCCTTCAACACAATAAGTAGGAAATCTGGAACACAAGAATGCCAAAAGGGAATCATATAAATATCAAGAATCACATTAGACTGCTTTACAAGAGACTCAAGACATTAAATGGTGTTTAATAGGACGGCACCTTCATTCATTCCTCGCTCATGTATTTCATCAACAAAAACATGAGTTATACCATTCAAGTTCCGGTCACTTAGCAGCCTCCGGAGTAGAATACCACTGGTACAGAAAAGCAGATGGGTATTTTTCCCTTTCATACCCTCCAATCGAACTTTATAACCAACCTACCAAAAAATATCTATTGGAGTATGGAAGAAAAAATAAAGAAACTTTCAAAACTAAATTATTGTGAGCAAAGAATTCTATAATATTTTTAATGTACTTGTATATTAAAAAATACTAGACTTACCGTTTCCCCAAGTGGCTCTCCTCTTTCTGCAGATACTCTTTCTGCAACTGCCATAGCAGATATTCTTCGAGGTTGTGTGCAAATTATGCTACAGAATGCTCCACGGCCAGTTTCTATTTCTGACTCCAATATGTATTGTGGAAGTTGAGTGGTCTTCCCACATCCAGTCTCCCCTGATATCACTATGACCTACAATTGTAGCAAACAATTAAAAATAGTGTTGAATAGAGTAATCATTTATACACCAAACATGTTCTAAATTCATGATTAGTCCGTCAAATTTTAAAGATGTATCAAGCTATAACGGGCAACTAGAAATCTGTTGATTGCAATTCCAATGAAACATGCATAAAGGTACAGAAAATAGTGTAGCTGCTATAATACTACTAATAATACAATCAACACGCACACACACAGAAATCTGCATAATAAACCGGATGATTAAAGAGGACCAAACCAAACAAATGCAAAGAAATTAAAACCAGAAACTACTCAAGACAGAAAAGAATACAAGGACATTTCTCAGCAAGAGTCCAACTGTTTCATTGGATATGCTTTATGAAAATGAGCACATGCTCAAACCTGATTACGTGCAATTGCTTGAAGTAGCCTTTCCTTTTCCTTGAATGCAGGCAGAGATTTCCGAAATTCCATCATCTTACGGCCTTCAGGCGATTCCTGAAAATGGTAAGGACAACTGATAAGAAAGATACATAAGGTGATTTTTTCACTTTTTACCACTTTTCAGCAGGTACATGCTACATGATACAATGTAAGTGCTTTCAATTTGCAACAAAAATGCACGAACTCCACCACCACCCAAAAGAAAACAAAGAAGCTCTTTTTATCTTAGAGGAAGCAATCAAAAACAACTAGGCGTGTCATTGACGCGGAAATGAAGAATTTGAACCTAGAGGTGGCACCCAGAAACTCTCAGCTTGAAGTCAATACCATGTTACTTGTGATTTAGCTTAAAGTAAATGCACAAGGCAAATCCAATATAACTTAAAAGCAACATGCAGAAAATTGCATCTGATTTGGACTATTCCACTTCAACGCAAATTGACATACATTTGATCCTTAGTTGGAGATCAACAAAGGAAAATATGTATAATAACCTCACTCGTCTAACATAGTTTCACCCACTAATTACATACAACCATTTTTAGCCTACAATATAAATAGCAGATAATAGATTAAGCAGGTCAATTTTGTGTTATTATGAACTACCTAAAAGTAACATAAAGAAAGAAGCAATTGAAAATAAATAGGTTAGCTCTCAATCTTGCACTAAACATGGATGTTATTTGCAAGAGCAAGACTATAATTTACCATCCACCAGAAAAACATAAAACTAGATATACAACAAATGATATTAAATTTGGAAACAAACACTCAATGAGCAAGAATATGAGAGGAGATACAGAACCATTACTAGGGGGATCAATGAGCAAGAAACATAGGACTGTCATTGTACTCATCAAATAAACACTTGCAATAGAACCGTGAAGATCAATACTATGCCATTGACGCTTGGTTACATATGCAGTTTACTGATATATACAATGTCACATACACGGATAAAAATTGATTTAGCGGGGATACTTCATATACAAAAAAAATTTATACAAGATTACACGGTCAAAAAAGGATAACTGAATATGCTTTTATCCAAAGGAAAAAGGTAGAAAACCATGCAAGTATATTATAGAAAGAAAAAAGGCAAGGAAATGAATGTCACAAATGTTGCCCAAGTAACAAAGTAAAATTGACAACAAATCAAGAAGAAGAAGTTAATACAGTCGTGCCCCCAAATCTCTTGCAGCTGAACAAAGGAATAAGAAATTTAAAAAATGTCATACCTGCCAAGCTCTTTGCATGTTACGCAACCGCAAACTCCTCCTTTGAAGAACCTTTTCCATAACAGAATTATCCAGGAATGAATCTGGACTCTCATCTGGATTCACATATTCTACCTGGGAATTAGAATCATCTGAATTCTCTCGGAACTTCCCAGAATTTAACTGCAGTCGATCGAGGTACTCTTGCAGTAAACGCTCAACTCTCCTCTGCAAACCTAATGGTACAACAACCTGAAAAATTAAACCATCAGAAATTTGGCTCTCCTCTTTCTGGCAATAATTACTTTTAAGCTACAATGAACTTGAAAACATGTAAAGCCCTCCCAGAGTTTGTTACCTCCCGTTGTGGTCGTTTATCATCCAAATCTGGTCTATAGTTAGGAAGTGGAACTTTGCTTGCAACAACCACTTTTCCATACATTTCACTGATGTATAAACAAGGGGGGAAAACCGGCAGAATCAGACAGAAATCCCATCATTATCATAGCACACACATAAATATTGAAAATTATATTTCCTGATACATCAAATATTGTTCTAAGCATGTAAAGGTGGTATATACCTGTAAAGTCCCATCCTTTTAGCAAGGTTGGAAATTTGTTCATAATCTCTCCTATCTCGTTTATCTCTAGATACAATTTCTTGGTCGTTTTCATTACGTAACAGCATGCTGAGTTTCCATTTCCATTCATCAATGTTGGCAACCGAAGATGACGCCTAATAACATCAATAAATTGCAATCATAGATATCAATTAGCATTCAAACAAGCTGTTTTTTTTTTTCTATTTCCGTGTATATTAAGTGAAAAGGAAAAAAACATAATTCAAGTATAGTGAAAAAAAAAATAAGGAAGAAAACCTTATGGCTCTCGAAATCGCACTCGTATTCATCATCTGAGAACTGCTCTAAGGCGTACCCGCATAAACGGCGTCGTACAGGGAGAAAAAACCTAGAATAAGAAGAAGAATTTGGGAGAATGGAAGGGAGTGAATCAAACAAGGTTGAGGTTCTAGCGTTAGTGAAATTGAATCCCAAAAGCAAACATTTGAGCTTTGGATTTTGCATTATAAGCAGAAGAGCATTTGAATTCCAACAAATCGAACAAATTCAATGTATATATCAAATCAACATGAGAAAATTTTGGTAGAAGCTTAAAAAGAAAATCACAGAAATTGAAGATATTGAAGAAGAAAAAACAGAGGAAGAGGCATAAAATTGTAAAAGGAAAAGTTTCTCAGATTACCATTCAATTGACAAAACCCTAGAACCATCTGAGTTTTACTCCCTCATTTACATATCATCACTAAATTATTTACCTAATTTTATTTTGATCACTAAATTATAAATTTTATCAATCAAATCACTTAATTATTTAAATGAAATTAGTCACACTATTAGTTGTTAAAAATTAACGGATAAACTAATATAACAGTTAAGTAAATTTGTGTGATTTCACATTTAAACTTCTTCATATTTATAAAATTAATCAATTTAATTATAATTTAAAAATCAACAAATTTAACCATCAATATTAATAAATCATTTTAGTTCGACTTTATTTTTAATTATAAATAATATAATATTTGTTTCACAATTAGATGATAACTCTGTCACCATTGATTGGTGAATAACTAGGAAATGAAAAATGCCCCATTGAAGCTTGAACCAAACAAAGTAGAATGAGCAACATACTCAACCACTAAACTAAGATCTATTTGTAATAAAAAAAAGTTAGCATGTTTTAATTATAACTTCTTTTTTTATTTGGCTTTTGATCACATCGAATGTTTTAATAACGACTCTAAGATTCAACTCCAGCTCAACAAATATACTGGTATAAATAAATCTAATGAACTTTTTAATACTTAAACTTTAAAAGACTCGAAATAAATCAGAATTGATATTTTAATAATTGAATAAATCATTCAAATTAAATTTAAACGGAATATATTATTTCTTTTAAATTCAAATCGAATGAATAATTTATATTCTTTGGCCAGTTAAAGATTTATTGAAGACAACGAATTTAATGTCATAGATTTGGTTGTTTTCTATACATGTTAGCCTCAACAATATAGAGAAATTTCTCATTTGCAAACACACCAAAACTTTATAAATTTTGCTTGTCTCTCTATTTTATTATCTCCTCTTCACCTTTAAATATGTAAGGAATTAAAATTCTAAATGACTCTAGATTACAGGGATGAAAAATGAATAAAGCATGATTTTAATTTCCAAAAGTTAAAATTTCAAATACAAGAGGTTTAGCATCGCTAGTAAAAACTAAAACGTCAATAATTTCTTTTGTTTTTGAAAGTGTAAGGGGCAATTATTAATTTGAAGAAAAAATGGTAAAACCTTTATAACTTAATTTATTAGATTTCTACCGTTTAGTATGATTTGATTACTTTCGGTATAACATTTAGTAAAATGTGATGAAAGGAAACTGAAAGTACAACTATTATTATAAGGAGAAAAAATTGATATACAATTATGTAAACTAAATTTACATGTGTTTTTTAGTTTTAGGGGTTAATGTTTATTTTAAAGTTTAAAGTTTAGGGTTTAAGTTGTAAAATTTATAATTTAAGGTTAGAATAGGAGTTAAGGTTTAGTATTAAAATTAAAAATTTTAAAAATTAAATTTTATAGTATAAATATACAGACTTATGTAAAATTAGTTTTACACATATTGTATATCAAATTTCATTATTCTATAATTGATTAAGTTTACATCATTTGTATTTGTAAATACATATTTATATACCATGAGATTTAATATGTTAATATTGAATGAGTATGTCGCTACGAGGTAATATATAATTTTTTAGCAATAAAAAATAGTTTTGCATGCTTGCTGTTGCTTTGACGGGTTTTGAACTTTTGATAGCTAGCTCATGTAAGAGATAAGTGACCATTATTTTTATGTGTGGAAGTATAAATTTCTAACTCTTTAAAATCATAGCGAAAAATAATCGAAGTCTCCTTTTGTTGTATTAAATATATATATTTTTTAAAATTTATAAATGTTACGCGATGGTTGATAAATTAGAGAAATACGATGATAACGCTGAAATGAAAAACTCTTCAAATCAAATACATTCTAAGAGCTATAAAATCTTGATCTAAATCTTAAATTCTGTTGAAAAATTCGAGATCTTAAATATAATGATTTTATTATTATCAATTTGTAACACCCGGGTTTAGGGGTTAGGTGAAAATAATATTTTAATATCATTTGGGCTCGGTTTTATAATCGAAATGATTCTTTAAAATTTCGGGTTTCAAAATAAACATTTAAAATGGGACCAAATTGATTTAGTTTCAAAATTGAAGAACTATTTTAAAAATAAGGGAATAGTCATTCATTAATGGCCTTATTGTAATTTACCCATTCTTTCCAAATTAAATCCCCTTATTTCAAATAAAATACTCGTTCACTATTAATTGTCTTCTTTTTCAACGTTAGAAGAGCTCTCCCTCCCTAATCTACTATTCCATTCCAAAGCTCCCTCATTTCAACTTCTTTTTGAAAGGTAATGACATTTTTTACTTCCCCTCATCTCCCTTTCCATAAAAGTACCTTTTATTTTTATTTTCATGGAGGTTTTAGAAAATGGAATTTTGGGAAGTTAGATTAAAAATGAAAGCTTTATGTTGTTAAATTAAATGTTTTGATTTAATATGTTTAGATATGATGTATAGAGGTCAAATGGTATAACATATGTGAATTTCAAATGATTTTGAGCAACTTTCGGATTTGGGTTTTAAGGGGGTTTTGGAGTGTTTTAAAGTGGTTTTTGGGTGGTTTAATGTTGGTTTTTGAGGGCTGGTGTTAGTGTGATATATGAGGATCACTATGGGTGTATTTGATGGTTGTTTGGATGCTTGAAATAGAAGATTTCAGTGGGTTTTGTGGGTTGCTCGGGAATTCTATTTTGGGCTTGATTTTGAGTGTTGGTTGCTTGAAAACGTTAATCGGGTTAGTTCCGATTATGAGATATTGATTGTGGATGTTTTGTTTGTGTTTGAGATTGATTAGAATCGAGTTTGGGAATCGGTGAAACATCGGAAGTAAATCTGGGAATTTGAAGGTGGTCGCTTGCTTGGTCTTTGAGCTTGGAAGCTTAGGTGAGTGGTTAATTGTTTTACTTGATTTTAAAATGGTTGGTTCGTGTATATAGACTAGGTCGGGCTTGGTAGACCCACCTAGAGTTAGGATTATGGTGGTAGCCTAATCCTAAGCTTGATCTAGAGCCTTTGGATGAACTCATTTATGTGATTGTGTATGTCTCGTATGAAATGTGATATGAATGCTTATGTATATTGTGTTATACATGTGAGATGAGACATGACTTGTGATGCTTGAGACATGCATGATGATGGTTGTTGGTGAGCACGTGCTAAGCGTGGAGTTGGTTGAAATGAGTAGTGTGAAATGAGTAAAATGTTGGCACTAGTATGCTTGAGTACAAATGATCGATCATTAGGATGTTAGTGTGTACACATGAGTCAAAAGTCGCGCGTGGCCTTGGTGGCGTTGAGTCACCAAGGAGGAGTACGGGTTCGCCCGGAAATTGTATCTATATATAGTCGGTGATGAGTGAAATCCCATCGACGGGGCGTGAGGATGAGTGGAATCCCCTTCGCGAGACCGATGATGAGTGTAATCCCACCGTGAGGTAATGTGGTTGTTGGATACGAGTTCCAACATGTTTATCCGCGTATTCGGGTCATAGCTAGGTGTCAATGCTGATTGATATATGTAGCAATGTGATGAGATTTATGATCTTTAATTGGATGCTTGTATGTGATTACATGTATGATGGATTTGAGCTTATGATCATGGCCTTTATTTGTATATTGCTCATGCATCCTTATCTTGTGGCTCTTGTGGATCCTTGGTATATATATGTGAAATGCCTTGGCTAGATCGTGCTCGGACCCTGCAATGTTGAGGTTTGTTTTAAGAGCTTACCCTCACTAAGCATCATTGCTTACGCTTTCTTTGTTCAACATTGCAGATCCTTAGTTCGTGGGTTGCTTGAGCAAGTGGAGGGCCTCCAAGTGTGGTTGTTGGCTTGAGTACATCAAGTATGACTTTTAAATGTTGAACATGTAATAGTTTAAGCAATGGGACATGTGTTATTTTGATGGATGATTGTTGGTTGTTTAGGAGCTTGTTTAGACTCCATGTTATCTTGCTTTTGTATGGCTTGTGATGCCATGTTTGAATTGTATCCCATGCCGAGATTGCTTAGTATGAATGTTGGCTATATGCCTTAGAGGTTGCCTTTATGTTTGAATGTTGAAGTATGAACTTTGAATGCTTAAATGCCCTATTGGGTCCATTGCATGATTTCCTTGATGTTTATACATGTTGGGTGCTTGTATGGCTATATAGTGGTATGTACATGTTGTGTGAATGTTTGGTTGGGGCTAAGGAAGTCTTAAATTGCATTTAGATTCGAGTCTTGTTCGTTTTTGCTGAGTTTGGGAGTCTTGCAGTGCAGGGGGTATCGATACGGTTGGTCTCGTATCGATACGGCCCTCTGGTTTCAGGCCCCGTGTTTCGATACGCGAGGGGGCGTATCGATACCTTTTTGGTCACTGGAGCTACTGTCCATTTTGGTATCGATACGAGTCTCCGGCGTATCGATGCGGTCATCTTAGCGTTGACCGTGAGAAGTCAACCGTTGGAGAGGGTATCGATACCTTTCTTGGTCGTATCGATACGGTCTCCACGGGTTGACTCTGACCTGTTGACCTAGTCAAGGGGTATCGATACACCTAAGGGGGAACCTTATCGGGCTGTAACATGTTAGTTTGAGTTCGTTTGATTGTTTCGTGAATGTTGTTCCGCTGTATGACCACGTAGGATTTAATTATCATCTAGACAAGATATAAAATGAAAAAAAATATAGGGTCGTTAACCGAGGGGGAACCTTATCGGGTTTCGCTTCGGTTTTCCCCGTGTGGCCCACTCGCATCGGTCATCCGGCCAAACCGGGACGAGGGGGTTACACAATTTTTTAAAGAAAATTCATTATTGATAGTAAGTTATTCTCGAACATAAATTTGTAAAATTTCTTTTGATTCTATAATTGACATATTTTAAAAAATGTCAATTCAAATATTGTTAGAATAAATGACTTTTATGAGTAGTGAGCCATTAATCGAGTGGATTTGAGGTTGGGGGCACAATATAAGTATTTTTGTCGACTAAGTCAACTAGCGGATCTCACATCAAAGTCTTAGTTAATGCAAAAGGATCTAATTATTAGGGAGGAGCAAAGATTTGAGGTTGGGACAAAACATAAATTTTTTAAAGTAGATGGGTGATTGACAATTTCAAAATTATTGGGGTTCGCTCGGCTTACTTGTCCCTTGTGAGTGTCTCGTCGTGTGTCCATAATGATGGGTGGTTGACAATTTTAAAATTTAAAGGCTCATCTTAGGTGCGAAAGTTCTTATGGCTTGTGTACTGCAATAAGATCCTTACCAACAATGAAAGGGTGAGAAGATACTTATCAGATGATGCTAGTTGTACTGTTTGTGGGTCGGTGATAGAGGATACATTGCATGTTATTCGCGGTTTTCCAAAAAAATTTGTTGTTTGGTCTGCTTTAATTAAACCAGAACAGTTGGATACATTTTGCGCGTTGGGTTTGCAGGAATGGATCATGACAAATCTCAAGAAAGTAGCTAGTTTTCGATTACATCTTTGCACTAAGGGTTGCTTTTTGGGTATATGATTTAGTCCCCTTAGCTCTGACGTACGTAAGATTTTTTTATCTAGATAGATCCGCTTTTGAACCGGCCATCCCTTAATGTAAAAGGCTGGTGGATGAAGTTGTTGCGACTCATGATCGAGCTTGTAAGAGTGCAATGAGTACTTACAGCCATGGTCGCATTGATTACGGGTTACGCCAATGGTCTCCTCTAATCAAAGATTGGGTCAAGTTCAACGTCGATAGCTAATATCGTGCGAGTACAGGAGGAGCAATGCGTGGGGTGTACTCTGAAATCACAATGGTGAATACATTATAATTTTTACAAAAAGTATTGGTCTATGCTCGGCTATTGAGGCGGAGTTGTGAGGTACATGTAAAACCTATGTTTGATTTTGATATAATTAAATCATTGAGGATTATTTTGTAAAACTTAAAATTAGTTTTTAAGTCCCTTAATAAGTTTTTAAAACATCAACACTTTGAACCTGATTTATAAAACTCAAACTCAAAATATTTTCTAAGTGTTCCAAGGCAAAACCATCCAAAAACGTCCAGGCATATCGATACAGCACCAAGCGTATCGATACCATTTTACAAAACTTGGTCACTGCCGGAACCTGTATCGATACCCCAAACCCTCGTATCGATACAGCCCTGGGTTAAAATTCAAAGAGTTTGAATACGGTACCGATACGGCTAACCATCGTATCGATACGGGCCTTGTAATTTTTTAATATAAGTCTGTTTAAAAAATATAACCGTTGGTGTCAGTTGGTTGGTAACCAAACTTTAAAAGTTTGTTGACCCGTATCGATACACATAACTTCCGTACCGATACGGAGTTGGACAGTGAGCTAAGTTCAGAAAATAGTATCGATACGGCCCTTGCCGTTTCGATACCCCGTACCGATACGCTTACACGCGTATCGATACCCCTGTATTAAATGTGCACAACGGCTCTTTCTTTTTTGAGACAGGTACCGATACCCATTCTCGCGTACCGATACCGGTAGCTGCAGAAGTGCATTTATGGTGGTAAGAGAGGGTTCCAACGGCTCCATTTATGTTCCCAACCACCCAAACGGCTAGAAATCAATGAGAAGGTATAAAAGAGACATCCAAAAGCTACAACAACAACTATTGAACTTCAAGCAAACACTTATTCATCAAATCCAAGCAATTGTGCCAAATTTCATATTTGTCTAGAAATCCCAATTTGTGTTCTTCATTCATACTTTGTAAAATTGGGTTGTGTGCTTGTATTGGGGCTATCATTTGTATTGAGAGATACCTTATTAGCCTACAAATTTCTTTGTTCTCTTGTGTGAGGGTTGGGTTGATTTTTGGGTAGAAAAATCAACCGAAATTGTAAAGGGTTGCCTCCTTGTCCTAGAAAAGGGGAAGATCAATTTAGTGAAATTGTTGCAAATCCTTAGTGAGACTAAGGTAGTGGATGTAGAGTTCATTTGGAACTTGAACCACTCTAAATCCCTTGTTCATCATTTTTTTAATTTGCCAATTTCCACTACAATCCTTTAAATTTCCAATTCACCCCCTCTTGGTAAATATCGATCTTTCGATCCACTCAACAATTGGTATCAGAGCTTAACTCTTTGAGGATTAACAACCACAAGAGGAGATCCTTGGAAGAGTGTGATCATCTATATATCAAGAGATGGCTTCAACCTCCGGTTCCGGCATGTACGAGTCACAATCAACCACCAAGCCTCCTTTCTTCAATGGTGACAACTATTCTTTTTGGAAGAATAAAATGAGGCTATTCATCAAGTCAAGTGACTATCTTGTGTGGGATGTCATTGAGGATGGGCCATACATTCCATTGAAGCAAGATGGTGAAGGCAAGATGGTGTTGAAGAAGAAAGCCGAAATGAGTGAAGAGGAGAGGAAGAAGATTCAAGTTAACGATAAAACTCTCCACATGTTTTTTTGTGCTTTCGGTCCGGACATCTACTCAAAGGTCTCATCCATTGAAAGTGCCAAAGAAGTGTGGGACACACTTGAGACCACTTATGAAGGCACCAATGATGTCAAAGAAACTAAGATTGGACTTCTCAATCTTAGTTATGAAAACTTCAAGATGGAGCCCGATGAGACGGTGTCAAAGATGTTTGATCGATTCTCCACAATTGTCAACGGTCTAAAAGGCTATAGAGAGATCATACCGGAAGACAAGCTTGTCCGGAAGCTACTCTATTCACTTCCCGAATCTTGGGATGGGAAGAGAACCGCTATCATCGAAGCAAAGAACTTGAAGACATTAAAGCTTGATGAGCTTGTGGGTTCTCTCCTTACTCATGAGATCATGAAGCAAGGAAGGGAAGATGAGAAGAAGAAAGAAGAAAAAAGGGTAGAGAAGCTTGAGGTTGAGAAGAAGAAGAAGATGGGAATAGCTCTCAAGGCTAAAGCTTCACAACATGATGAGAACTCATCTTGTGAGGAGGATGAACTTGAAGAATTGGCTATGATAGCCAAACGATTCTCACGCTTTATGAGGTCCAACCAGGGAAGAAAAATCCAAAGGAAGATGGACTTCAAAAGCAAGAACAAAGAAGAAGGAAAGGACCCCATCATTTGTTATGAGTGCAAACAACCCGGCCACATCCGTTCGGAATGCCCTCAACTCAAGAAGAAGGGCTTTGAGAAGAAGAAGAAACTCAAAGTCAAGCTTGCTACTTGGAGTGATGAGGAGTCATCGGAGGATGACGAACAAGAAGTGGCTAATCTTTGTCTCATGGCACTTGAGGAAGATTCCTCCTTGGTAACCTCTAACTCATCTACTTTAGATTTTTCATATGAAGAGTTAAATGATGCATATGATGAGTTACAAGAGGTATATGATGAATTAGTTGAGAAGTATAAGGAGTCGGTCATTAGAAATAAAAATATTATTCAAGAACTAAATGAGAAAAATGACTCACTTACTCAAGCTAATTCTAAATTTGAGAAAAAGATTTTAGGATTAAAAGATGAACTTAAATTCTTTCAAGATGAAAATGTTGATCTTAATAATCTTTTATCTCAATGTAATAGTTAACACCAAAAGGTGTTGGGTGAGCTAAATGAGCTCAAAAAGTCTTTAAAAAATGTTGGTAGTGCCAAGCATGAAGTAGGAGAATCATCTAGAACACACCAACCTAGGAAAAAGACTAACTACTACAAACAAGGTAGCTACCCTAGACATAGTAGAGCTAAAAGAATTAGAAATGTATGGGTTCCTAAAGAACTTGTAAAATCTAATAATATTATTGCTATGTCATCTTGAATTCCTAAGGGAACCAAGGTTTTGGGAGCTAACACTCATGGACCCAAAATGATTTGGGTACCAAAAACTAAGGTTTAATATCTTAGTTTGTAGGGGGAGCATTGCTTCAAGGCCAAAGCACAAAGTCAAAACTCATGGTACCTTGATAGTGGATGCTCGAGGCACATGACCGGAGACAAGAGTCGATTCATGGATTTAAAGCCAAAAAGTGGAGGAGAAGTAACATTTGGTGACAACTCCAAAGGCCACATTAAAGGTATTGGCTCCATAGGTAATCACTCTACCATTCTTATTGAAAATGTCTTATATGTCGGTGGTCTTAAACATAATTTATTGAGCATAAGTCAATTATGTGATAAAGGATTTAATGTTTTATTTGATAAAAATGGTTGCAAAATTGTAGACATTAAATCTAATAATATTATGCTCATAGGTCATCGCATATGAAACATATACATGGTGCATTTAGATGACATTCATACATCTCATGCATGCTTAGTTGCTCAAAATGAAAATGATGCATGGTTGTGGCATAGGAAGCTAGGACATGCTAGCATTAGTGTTTTGGAAAAACTAGTCTCTCTAAATCTAGTTAGAGGTTTGCCCAAAATAAAATTTTCAAATGATAAAATTTGTGATGCATGCTCAAAGGGTAAACAACATAGGTCTTCATTTAAGTCCATTAATGATGTTTCTACTAGTAGATGCTTACAATTAATTCACATGGATTTATTTGGGCCAATTAGGACTATGAGCTTAGGTGGTAAATCTTATGCATTTGTGCTAGTTGATGATTTTTCTAGATTTACTTGGGTTCTCTTTTTAAGTACTAAAGATGAGGCTTTGGAAAAATTCATCACATTTTCAAAATTAACCCAAAATGATCTTGAACTTAGAATTTCACACATTAGAAGTGATCATGGAACCGAGTTTCAAAATTTAGGGTTTGAAGAATTTTTGAATGAAAATGGTATTAGCCATAATTTTTCGGCTCCTCGAACTCCTCAACAAAATGGGGTAGTTGAGAGGAAAAATAGAACTTTACAAGAAATGGCTAGAACTATGCTTTGTGAAAATAATTTACCTAAATATTTTTGGGCGGAAGCCACAAACACCGCTTGTTATATTGTAAATCGAGTAATGATTAGGCCAATTTTAAAGAAAACACCTTATGAGATTTTAAAATCTAAAAAGCCTAACATTAGCTATTTTCACCCTTTTGGGTGTAAGTGTTTTGTTTTAAATAATGGAAAAGATAACTTAGGTAAATTTGATGCAAAAAGTGATGAAGCTATTTTTATAGGTTACTCTTTAACCTCTAAAGCCTATCGAGTATTTAACAAAAGAACTTTAGTAGTAGAAGAATCTATTCATGTTATATTCGATGATAACCTCCTTCCTAGGAAGGATTCTTGTGATGATGATGATGTAGGAATCATAAATGCCTTTGATGGAGGTCAAACTTCAAAGGAGGATGAGATTTCAATAAAGGAAGATGACACACAAGAACCGCCTCTTGAAGCCTTGAAGGACTTGGCTATTGAGGAAAAGGAAGTGAGCTACCCAAGGGAGTTGAACTATGTCAAAGATGGTGAAATCTTGGGTGATCCATCCAAGGGGGTAACCACTCGTTCTTCTCTTAGATTAATGAACCATGTTGCATTTATCTCATGCATAGAGCCTAAAAATATAAAAGAAGCATTGAAAGATGACTTTTGGATTATGGCTATGCAAGAAGAGTTAAATCAATTTGAGAGAAGTAATGTATGGACATTAGTTGATAGGCCTAGTAATCAATCTACAATAGGAACTAAATGGGTCTTTAGGAACAAACTAGATGAGAGTGGTAACATTGTGAGAAATAAAGCTACACTTGTAGCACAAGGTTACACTCAAGAAGAGGGAATAGATTTTGATGAAACCTATGCACCCGTAGCTAGGATGGAACCCATTAGGATGTTGCTTGCATATGCATGTTATCATAATTTCAAGCTTTTTCAAATGGATGTTAAAAGCGCATTTTTAAATGGTTTTATAAATGAAGAAGTGTATGTGGAACAACCACCGGGTTTTGAAGATTCAAAATTTCCAAATCATGTTTTTAAACTTACCAAAGCTCTTTATGGTTTAAAACAAGCTCCTAGAGCTTGGTATGAAAGGCTTTCAAATTTTTTGATTGAAAAAGGATTTGAAAAAGGTAAGGTGGACACTACACTCTTTATAAAAATGTATAAAAATGACATCTTAGTAGTTCAAATTTATGTTGATGATATTATTTTTGGTTCTACTAATGAATGTCATTGTCAAGAGTTTGCTAAGTTAATGCAAGGTGAATTTGAGATGAGCATGATGGGGGAGCTCTCATTCTTTTTGGGACTCCAAATCAAGCAAAAGAAGGATGACACCTTCATCAACCAAGCAAAATACATAAAGGATATGCTCAAGAAGTTTGGCTTGGAGAATGCAAAACCTCAAGCCACTCCTATGAGCTCATCTACAAAGCTTGACAAAGATGAAGGAGGTAAGTGTGTTGACTCTAAGCTTTATCGTTCTATGATTGGATCTTTGCTTTACCTTACCGCAAGTAGACCGGATATCTTGTTTAGTGTTTGCTTGTGTGCTAGGTTTCAAGCTAGTCCTAGAGAGTCTCACCTTATAGCCGTTAAGAGAATCTTTAGATACCTTAGAGACACTCCTTGTTTAGGCCTTTGGTATCCTAGAGACTCTACCTTCAACCTACATGCTTACTCGGATGCGGATTATGGGGGTTGTAAAATTGATAGGAAAAGTACTTCGGGAACTTGCCAATTCTTAGGTAGTATGCTCATATCTTGGTTCTCTAAGAAACAAAATAGTGTAGCCTTATCTACCACCGAAGCCAAGTACATATCCTTAGGAAGTTGTTGTGCTCAAGTCCTTTGGATGAAGCAACAACTCTTAGATTATGGTATTAAAGTTGGAACCATACCCCTAAAATGTGACAACACTAGTGCAATATGCTTAACTAAAAATCCCATCCAACACTCTAGAACCAAACACATAGAAATAAGGCATCATTTCATTAGAGATCATGTCCTTAAGGAAGATGTGGTTATAGAGTATGTAGACACCTTGAATCAATTAGCGGACATTTTTACAAAACCCTTAGACAAAGAGCGCTTTTGGTCCCTTAGGAGAGAGTTAGGTCTAGCTAGCCTATCTTGACCTTTTTGGACCTCTTTTGTGCTTAAACTTGCTTGATCTTGTGAAATTCCATGTTTGTATGCTTAGACTCCCAATTTCTTCCATGCCTATAGTTAGGGGGAGTATGATTCTGTTAAAATATGCTTAGAACTGCTCATACATCATTTGCATACTCATAGGAGAGATTAGGTTCGAGCCTTTGGTTGTTCTTTGAACCAAAAATGCATTTCTGGGCATGCAGTATCGATACTGTTATAAGCGTATCGATACCTGTTCTTCATTTCGTTTCCCAGAATTCTTTACGCTTCACGCGTATCGATACGATTAATCCCGTATCGATACGCGTCGTTTCGATATGGACCCATCCGTTTCGATACGACTGTTCAAACGGTCATATTTACAAAAAGACATCTTTATCCCCGAATCGATACCCCATCGGGCGTATCGATACTCGACTGCGCTGATGGCAATAAATAAGCTTTTAATGTATTCAACTTTTACCTAAATTCAATCTCTTCAAAACCTAATTAACCCTAGCCGTTTTTGCCTATAAAAAGGCACTTCCTCCTTCATATTTTTCACACCTCAACTCAAACCTAAAAGAGTTTTCAAATCAAGCAAGGCTTTGTGCTCTCTTTCTCATCTTTGTGCAAGTTCTCTTCAATTCTTCAAGTTTCTATCAAGGTAATCACCTTTCTTTTATTTTCTCTGTTTTGATTTTTTTTACTTTGTTTTTGTTCAAATTTTTTCCTTTAAAAATTTCTTTTCAAAATTTTCTCCTTAAAATTTTCTTTTATTTTTTTTTACCTTGATTTTTACTTAAATTGAAGAAATCTCCCTTACTTAATTTTCTTTAGATCATGGCACCAAAAGAGCCATCGAGGAAGCGACAAAGGGCTAATCAAGCCGGTGAATCCTCCAACCTTGGAGAGATTGCTCGTCCTAACTACTCGATAATCTATGAGCAATCCTTTGGAGGCAATTCGGGTCTCAATCACTTTCGTCAATATGAGAATTACAAGATCCGTGCCGAAAGGGTAATATCCATCCCCTTTCTCAATTCGGAGCGTTTCAAGTTTGAATACCTCCCTTTGCTTCATCGTTGGAATTTCATGCACTTTATCTCTATTCCCGGTTTTTACTATCGTCTCTTGGTTTTGATTTTCTATGCTAATGCAAGATGTGTTAGTCGAAATGGGGAAGTTGTTGCAATTAATTCCTATCTTATGGGAAAGAAAATAACTCTTGATGTCGAGTCTATTTGTGAGGTCTTTAAGTTGGAAGATGAAGGCCTCGATGATGAGCACCGTGGAGGGCATGTTCTTAGTGGATCCGTCACCGCCCTTAATGCTCATGACCGAATTCTACATTTGATGGTATCGTGGTGGTTTCGCCCTTCCGGAGGAAAATATTCCACCATCCGTCAAGTGGATGATTTTTGGATTCGGTGTTTCCGTGAAGCCAAGCGACCAAATCTAGCTCGTCTTATGTTTGCGGAGATAGTCTACCTCGTTCAACATCGTAACACTCCTCATGTCACCTCCTTCACATACGGTACGGCTTTGAGCTATTTCTTTAATAAAAAGGAAATTGATTGCTCATATGACATTGCAACTCCTCTCACCGATCCTATTGATGAGCACTCCCTTGCTCGGGCAAAATTCTCTTATATTAATGGTGAATGGATGCGTCTTGCCGAGTTACCACCGGAAGTTGCCGCAATGCATGAAGCGGCTCAAGCTCCTCAAGCTTCTCAAGCTCCTCAAGTCCAACAACCCAATATGGATGCTCTCATGACCTATCTCAATGAGCAATTCACCGGGTTACGTACGGACATGAATACTCGTCTCACATCCATGGAAACTACTTTTGACACGAGGATGACGGGTTTTGAGAATCGCCTCACATCTCTTGAAAGTGGGCATAATTCCTTGAATATCTCCATTGCCGCTTTCCATGATGAGTGGCGTAATAGTATGCGCACCAATGAGCCTTTGGGAGATGATGATGAAGAGGATGAAGACGACGAAGACGATGCTTAGACGCATTTCTCTTGTTTGTCATGCATATCATTTAGGACTTTATATTATTATGCACCTATGCTTTATGTTTTTAGGATTAAGTTTGTCTTAGGCTTAAAACCTATGCTTTGATTTTTATGTTGTCTTTGTTTGGATTTTAAGTATGTTGCTTTAATGAATAATATCTATGTTGCTTATTATACCTTGATTTCTTTATGCACTTAATTGTCTCAAAGTTTTTTTGATCTAACAAAAAGGGGGAGAAGAAACTAGCTCACACTTTAAAATATTTTGATTTAAATTCAAAGGTTACCAAGCTTATATTAAGGGGGAGTTCTTTATGAATATTTTTCAAAAATTTTAAGTTTTAGTTTTGTTATATCAAAAAGGGGGAGATTGTAAAACCTATGTTTGATTTTGATATAATTAAATCATTGAGGATTATTTTGTAAAACTTAAAATTAGTTTTTAAGTCCCTTAATAAGTTTTTAAAACATCAACACTTTGAACCTGATTTATAAAACTCAAACTCAAAATATTTTCTAAGTGTTCCAAGGCAAAACCATCCAAAAACGTCCAGGCGTATCGATACAGCACCAAGCGTATCGATACCATTTTACAAAACTTGGTCACTGCCGGAACCTGTATCGATACCCCAAACCCTCGTATCGATACAACCCTGGGTTAAAATTCAAAGAGTTTGAATACGGTACCGATACGGCTAACCATCGTATCGATACGGGCCTTGTAATTTTTTAATATGAGTCTGTTTAAAAAATATAACCGTTGGTGTCAGTTGGTTGGTAACCAAACTTTAAAAGTTTGTTGACCCGTATCGATACACATAACTTTCGTACTGATACGGAGTTGGACAGTGAGCTAAGTTCAGAAAATAGTATCGATACGGCCCTTGCCGTTTCGATACCCCGTACCGATACGCTTACACGCGTATCGATACCCCTGTATTAAATGTGCACAACGACTCTTTCTTTTTTGAGACAAGTACCGATACCCATTCCCGCGTACCGATACCGGTAGCTGCAGAAGTGCATTTATGGTGGTAAGAGAGGGTTCCAACGGCTCCATTTATGTTCCCAACCACCCAAACGGCTAGAAATCAATGAGAAGGTATAAAAAAGACATCCAAAAGCTACAGCAACAACTATTGAACTTCAAGCAAACACTTATTCATCAAATCCAAGCAATTGTGCCAAATTTCATATTTGTCTAGAAATCCCAATTTGTGTTCTTCATTCATACTTTGTAAAATTGGGTTGTGTGCTTGTATTGGGGCTATCATTTGTATTGAGAGATACCTTATTAGCCTACAAATTTCTTTGTTCTCTTGTGTGAGGGTTGGGTTGATTTTTGGGTAGAAAAATCAACCGAAATTGTAAAGGGTTGCTTCCTTGTCCTAGAAAAGGGGAAGATCAATTTAGTGAAATTGTTGCAAATCCTTAGTGAGACTAAGGTAGTGGATGTAGAGTTCATTTGGAACTTGAACCACTCTAAATCCCTTGTTCATCATTTTTTTAATTTGCCAATTTCCACTACAATCCTTTAAATTTCCAATTCACCCCCTCTTGGTAAATATCGATCTTTCGATCCACTCAACAGTACATACGAGGGACTTCGGCAAGCATGAGATATTGGTATAAGTCGCCTTTGGATTGAAACGGATTGTCGCAATGCGAAGGATGTTTTGCAGGATCAATTGACTCTTAATGGTCGACCATGTCTTGTGCATTATATCTCGGATCTAATGGATAAGCAATGAGAGGTTCGAGTGTCGGTTGTCTCACACGAGGGTAATAAATTGGCCGATGCTCTTACCCATCATGCGTGGTCGCTTCCAATTGATTTCCATGAATTTCTGGAGCCTGTGTAAAAACTTCTAAGACTCATGCAACATATACTCCAAGTTAGAGTTTAATGTTTTATTATGTGGTTTTTGTTTCAGTTTTGGTTTGTGCTTTATTAATTTTATTTCTATTCGAGCATGTCTTGTCTGATTCAGTGTAAATATTGTCGTGAACACTTTTTTTCCTTCTGTTTAAGTTTAAGAAATTTTTTGAAGCTCATGACTATATCTCTTTTCAATAAAAAAAGATAAAATTCTTTTAGAAGGGAATAATTGCTATAAAAGTTTCGTCCCTTCTAGTATTCGCAATTAATAAATATTTATAACAAATTTTAATTTATCTCATAATTTACCTAATTATTTAAACGCGATTCTATTTTTTTGGATAGAATATTAAAATAATAATCATTTAACACCATTATTGAAAAAAATATTTATTTATAATTACTTTTTAAATTTCGGACAAAGCCACAGATAAATTATAGTTAAAATTAAACTACATTTATTTACCTAATTATTTAACTGCGAGATACCTTATACAAAAAATACGTATAATTTTTCCCTTTAACAATATTGTGACCCTGTTTGGTAAATAGCGTTTTGGACAAAAATTAGAGATTTGAGGTATAATTAAAGGTTTGACTGGTCAAATCCGCTAATATTGATGTTTGGTAAATAGCGGATTAAAAGAGCGGATTGGGGTGAAAAAACTAATTTTGAAAAAGCTCCTAATATGAGCTTTTTGAGATTAAAAGTTTGATATTAGAGTTGTAATAACTCTTTTACCCTTAATAATTACAAAAAATCTTCAAATAACCTAAATTAAATAATAACATTTTTAATATAAATAATAGCATAGTAAATATTGTACTCATTTGTTGTTACTACTAATTTATATGACGACATTTGTAAGTTAATTCTATTTTTTATTATTACAAATTTATATGTGCATATAATTTTTTTAATAATTATATAAATAATAAATTAATATATAAATCTTTCAAATATGTTTAGAAAATTTATATTAAAAATAATATTTACAAATCTAATTAATATTTATTAGATACAAAATATTTATAACTGATAAATTATTCAAACAAGTATTAAATATAATCATGTCCTTATATGTTATTTTCCTTGTTTAAATAATCAAACAACTATCAACTATCAGTTATTAAATCAGCTAATGCAATAAGCTATCAGCTATCTACTAATTGCCAACAGAGCCTATATAAAAGCCCTAATTAGCCAACTTTTCATCAAAAATCCCTAACCCCAACATTCACTTCCCCTTTTCTATTCCTCTCTGATGGCGACTGCGCGCGAGGAGAATAATCCCTATGATGGCGTATTAGGAGCCGGGGGAAAATTCAGAAAACGGCCGTTACGGAGGACAACAAAAGCTACGCCATACGACAGGCCGCCGACCTCAATAAGGAACCCCAGGGGTACCGGCGAGAGAAATGGTTGGTTATCGAAATTGGTGGATCCAGCGCGGAGACTTATTACTTCCAGTGCTCACAGGCTCTTCGCTTCCGTCTTTATGAAACGCCCTCCTCATCCGCCGCCTCAGACACTGCAATTGCTGGGCTCTGGTGATTTTTCTCCTCGGTTTTATTTTATTGTTTCTGAAATTAAAATATGTGGAGAAACTTCTTCCAACAAAATTACAGATTTTTTTTTTGCGGAATTGGGTTCGGTTAGGTTTCTCGTAATATCAGGTATGGAGTGGTAGTTTGTCAAAATTTGGTTCGAGAACCTATTGTTTCTGGTAGAGGAAGGTTTTTGGGAGTTAGGGTTTTACTTATTTCGATTTGTAATCTTAAGTATAAGACATTGTTTCATATGAATAACAATATTCTTTATAATTTTTATATAATTGTTTGGTTTTCTTTATTGTATATAATATTTCTCATTTAGCTGACGTTTCCTTCATTTAAACGTGATATGCGTTTAGATTGAACCAGTGCCTGATTGCGCACTTTTGTTTTACTTTGAAATTAATGTGTAATTTAATATACAGTTATTGGTAGGAATGGGGATGCCTCGAGTAAATTTTAATCAGTGTTTAAACTCTGTTCGCATAAGAGTTTTTTTTATCATGTTAGGCATGGTTGAAAGATTAAATTACCATGAATTGGTTTAATTTTCTTTTCATGATGTTGATTAAATGTGATAATGTCATCAGAGACTAATGAGGAACCAATGGGGAATCAACCAGAAGCGACTTCAACAGTACGTATTATTTAAACTAGTTGTTTTTATGTTCCGTTTAGCTTTTTATTTTTTTGGCCTAAAACATTTCCGTTTGTGGTATTCCTTTTAGTTTTCTTTTAACGTTTTTATTGCCTGTTTTTACTTTCTTAAGAATCCTTTTAGTATGTCAAATATTTATTTTTAGAATGAAAAAGGTGAACATATTTGGTATTGGAACTTTCTAAGTAGTCCAAATTAAGAATGTTCGATGAACATAAAATTGATCATGAACCATTTAGCATTCCCTTCTCATTTTATTTGGAAAAGAAAATTGGTCTATTCTATTTTTTTATTTGAAACAGTTAAATCTATTTCTTCTCATTTTTTTTATAAACTTTTTCTTATGTAGTCACCAAGGCCTTCACTAGATTTATTCACTGTAAGTGAAACACAGAGCACTCATATTTGTTTGAAGCCAGACACATCCATTTCTTGGTATGTTATCCTCTGTTTAGAGCAATAGAACAGTAGCACACATGCAATAAATGTTAGGGACAGACTTTATCCTAAATTCTCATGTCCCCTTTATCCGTTGTTAATTGTGCCAGTTACTTTCAAGTTTTATTTTTGCCACTTATTTTTATGATATTTTCTTATGTATTTATTTAAAATTTTCCTGTTGTGGTTTTCTCTATGATGAACTGAACTTGTATGCTTTGTTGTTTTTATGTACATTTTCCACTTAGGTTCCTCCTGTTGTGCAAGGAGCCATTATAGGATGTGGGAATCCCATTAATCATACTGAAGAAAGTGGAGTTGCTGAACTTGAGGAAATTTTAAAGCGGAAGGCATTTACCAGGCAAGATGATCTGAAATTGCATCTTATGTTGCCCAGACTCTTCATTTTTAATGAAGAACTGGTGTCTGACACTTGGATGTGGAGATACGATCTCCAAGGATTCTTCAAATGCATTGAAAAACTTAGAAAAATCTGACCATACCCATGTACAACATATTCCCACATGAGTTCGAGTAACATAGGTTAATTCAACCACCTTCCTTTGAGGGAATTTTCCAAATCGTGTCATTTGTGATATTTTCCTGTGCTTTAGATTCTGAAGTTTCTATTTCTTTTAGTTTCCATTAACTGGAAGAAAAGGGCTGAGAGTATGAATTGGATAGAATCACTTTGTACCGCAAATTATAGCATTCCTGCAACCTTTGTAGTTGATTTACTGGAAATCCAGCTTCCAATTGTACATGATTTTGTAATGCTTTTTGATTTTTCCTCATTGTCCAGCTTGAGTGGGAATAAGCTTCAGTGGCAACTTCTTTTGGTGGTTAGAGTGTTCCTTTCTATTGGAGGAGTATTTCTTTCAACAGGAATTTTATTGATGCTATAGATAATAAATGCTATTATTCTTTTTCAGATCTGAAATTGATCGTTTGACAAGTTTACTACGCTCAAGAAGTACTGATATTTCTGGTGGAAATGAAGAAAAGAGGTCCGCCTTGATCTCAATGGGATCACATGACAAGAAAGAAGAATTTGCAATGACCCCAGTTAGAGAGAATGTGACTGAAAACCATCTTATTTCAACACCTGTTGTCAGCTCAACTGTAAGGAAAAGCTTTCTTTCCTTCATTTTGCTTTTGGGTTAACATACCCTCAAATACTTTTAACTAGGCTTAATAATTTTAATTTCACAGATTGAAAGGAAAATAATTAAAAATAAGAACTTTAATTGTTCTACAGGTTATTGATGAAGCTGTTGCTTCAACTGCTGAGCTTGCAAAAGCTTACATGGGCTGTAGGACAACAAAAGTATCTGTATCACGGCCTGGATTACAAAATCAAGTGCCTAGGGGAGATTTAACTTCTCTGAGCAATAAAATTTTCTCTTCTACATCTTCCGCAATGTCACTCGTGCCAATATCTTCTGGTCATGTTGGGAGTGTTGGAAACAGTTTTGTAACCCCAAGATTGAGGGGCAGGTCTGCAATATATAGCATGGCACGAACACCTTATTCCAGGGTTAATTTAGCAATTCCCCTTAAGGTTGTTATGCTCGGCAATCTTTCCTCTCCTGTAATTGCTTGTTCATCATTTGTCTTATCCTAGTTATTCGCTTATTCTGTAGAGTTCTGGCAATCCAAATGATGCTTTTGGCGAACCATCATCGCCGCAGAGTGCATGGGAGCAAAACAGAATTTCTCGTTCCAGACAGCGGGTACTAATTTAGGGTCATTTTATTTCTCCCTTTCAGGGTTTTTTTTAGTATAAATCTAGAGAATCATTCAGTGTTTGTGTTTCTTTTCTTCACAGGTTTTGAAGCACAGGAATTGGGTATTAGACAATGATACAGGATCAGCAGGTAAAACTAAGGTTCTTGAAGAAGGAAATGATGCTTTTGGTGGACCATCGTCTCCGCCGAGTGCATGGGAGCAAAACAGAATTTCTGGTTCCAGACAGGGGGTACTAATTTAGGGTCGTTGTATTTCTCCCTTTTTCAGGATTTTTTTTTATAAATCTAGAGAGTATCATTCAGTGTATGTGTTTCTTTTCTTCGCAGGTTTTGAAGCGCCGGAATTGGATATTAGACAACGATATAGGATCAGTTGGCCCTATTCGGCGGATACGTCAAAAGTCCAACCTTCCTTCTTCAAGAACCTTAATTTTACCTGCAGCTGGTCCTCTATCTGCTCATGTAGCAGGCACTAGTTCAGCTGATTTAGATAGTCTAGCTGTGAAAGGGGATAACTGCACTCCTGGCACTAGTCTTACCACTGTTCCATCCAAGTCTTCTCAGGTGGCCTCAAATATATTACAGCAACTGGACATGTTGGTTTCCCTAGAGGGAAAAACACCCACTAAGTTGTCACCATCTATGCTACGTGGGCAGGTTCTTAAAAGCCTTGAGACTGTAGATTATTCAAAATTTCTGGAGAACATGAATGATAATGATAAATTGAATGGTTCTTGCACTGTGCTGACTGGTTTTCAAGACTCTATCTCTCACGAACATGAAAAAGGCAAAGAAAATGGCTCAACAACGTTGGTTGCTCTCCTTGGCAAGCCAGTTCCTGGTTTAAATGGTGTTGATTGTAATAGTTTAACGAAGGATGATAATGTGCCTGGTGTTAATGCTGTTGATTCTAGTGTGATCAAGTCTCTCGTACAGCAATCTCAACGAAAGAGTGGGGTTTTTCAGATGAGTGCACCTGAGGTATGTGTTAATTGGTGATCAAATATGGCTATTGATTATCAAAATTTCTCCTGTTTATTGTGCCTGTCAAGAGTTATTGTTTCCACAAGACGAGGCTCTATTAAATGTCTCCTTTTGAATTGAGAAGGGATGTTTATAAGCTTCAGTTTTCCCCTATTCTGTTTCCATTCTTATCATCTTTGTGTTTATGGTTTCTGTTGCAGGATTATCTGGATCTGGACTATGATGACTATCCTAATGGATCCACACATGCGGAAGGGAGAGGGAGGTTGGATAACTGTCTCATGGGGAGTAAGAGTGAAACTCCTGAACCTATAGGGGAGCCTTCTAGTCTTTCTGAAGTTCAAACCATTTCAGTTGCTGCATTCAATAAAAAACCTTATTTGAAAACATCTGATGGATCCACAGCTAGCAAAAAGAATGCTGATGTTACTTTTCCACTTGTAGAGATGGCCACTTCATCTGTGCAGTCAGCATTTGTGGTATCTCCATCAACTCCAACAGCCAGTAAAGATGCTGTCTCTTCGCTCCCAAACGCTCCTCATATGCTCAGCATTGGAGAGAAAGTTTTGGCAGCAAAACAATCAAATGTTGCTGTTACTACATTTGGCTTTGCCTCTACAAATACTGGTGAGGTTTCATCAGTTACTGGATCTTCAGGTGTTAAGATCGCCACAATTTCAGACCAAAAATTAGAGAAATCAAGCAGGTTGGTATATATCCATTATTCAACTTCCCTTGGAAGGTTGTCTACCTTTCTCTTCTGGTCGCCTTTCTTTCTTTCTTTCTATACTTCCAATGCAGGCATTGTTTGTAGAATCACTAATAATGTTTAAAAGTTGTAGACTTGTGGTTAGTTGATTTAAGAGGAGTAAAAGCTTTAAAATGTATGCCCAACCATGTTTCAGTGTTCTTATAAAAATGATGGGTTGGGATTTTGGAGTAAATCTAACCCTTACCTGTAGAGTCACTAATATCTGGTTGAATGTAGTAGAATAGTAGTTAGTTGACTGACTGGGTGTAAAAGGTTTTCCGTATTATGGTCCAGCTCTTATAGAAGATGAGAGGTGATTTTGAGGTAAATCTTACCCTTGATTTATAACATCGCCACTAAATGCTGTAAATCCTCCTGATGATGTAGTGAACATTTACTGATTTCTTTGAGTTCGCTATTAAATTTTGTAAATTCCCCACCTCCCCTATAACATGGCTCCAAATTCTCTCTTCACTGTCGAAGAAGGTAAGAGAGTTGTTTCTGTATTAAGTTCTTTTTTCTCTTACATTTCCACCCATCAGGTTGCTTTCTTTATACCTTCAAACTTATAAATGGGTTTGGGAGAAAAAAGAATGGGACAACTTTCTTCATAGATGGATTAAGCTGCTAATAACTGAATTTTATTTTTATAAATCTTATGTTGCTGGTGATAGTTGACCTCAGATCGTTAGAATCCATTGTATATCTGACTTCGAAGATAGTAAGGTTTTAGTTTGGGATTTATTTATTTATTTATTCCATTTTGTGATAATTCAGAATTTAGTACTTGGAAGTTGGCATCCATCTGTTTGCACCCAAGACGGCAATTGTTAGTGAAATAAATGTTGTGTCATAATCTTATTGGAGTATGTGACCCATTTGACTAACTATTATAGTCTAATGTATTTCTGGTTTGTTTTTCATCCCTTCTCCTGGGGTACTCTTCTTTAAAAGCTTTGTTGCCTTATGTTCAGCTTTGCTACTACTGCTCCTGGTACAACCAATTATTTGTCGGATAAAACTGATAAGGAGAACAATCTGAATGGGATCTTCTGTAGAACACCTGAAGCTGCAATCACCTCTTCTATATCAACTTCGACTTCAGCTGGAAGTATCTTCAAGTTTGGTGCCTCAATAGATAGTTCTACCTTAAATAATGGGTCTCTTGCTTTGAGTCCTTTTTCATTCTCTTCACCTGCGCCTTCTCTAGTCCCAAGTGATGGTCAAAGTTCATCCAGTGCAGCTGTCTCTAGTATTGATGCTTTACCTACTGCCACCACCTCTGCAAGTACAACTGCGAATGCCACCATTAGCCTTACCTGCAAATCCTCCGTGGAGGCTTCAATCCCGTACTCTACAGCTGCAACTGTTTTCAAGCTTTCATCCTCTGGGGACCCGCCAACTTCTGTTTCAACATTATCAGCAACTTCAGGGGAAGCAACTGAATCGAAGACCCAGGATACAAACATCGGCAATGTAGGGATCTTTCCGTTTGGTGGTACATCTGTTTTTACTAGTTCTGGAAGTAGTATTTTTAGTGGTACTTCTGAAGTTAAAAGTGCTGCAAGCAGCACTACTGGTACACCAGCTGAAGTTGCAAGCTCTGGAAATAGCAGTTTCAGTGGTTTATCTTCCGCTAATACGAACTCTGGAAGTGGCTTTTCTGGCAGCACATTTTCCACAGTGACGAGCACAGGCAATGGTATCTTAGGTGGTACATCTGCAACTCCCATTACAGGAGATGGTATCTTTGGTGGTACATCTGTAACTACAAGCACAGGCTGTAGTACTTTTGGTGGTACATATTCGGCAATAGCTGGTACAGAAAGTAGTATCTTTTCCAATAAATCTGCAATCATGAGCTCTGGAAGCAACATCTTTGGATTCAGTGCTCCAGCTGCCTCTACATCTACTACACAGACCCAGGGTTTAAATCCTTTTAATGCTGTTAATACCCAAGCATCTGCTGTGGGAACTGGCATTGGCACCTCATCACAAAGCATGCCCATTCTGTTCTCTTCATCTGCGTCATTTCCATCCTTTGGATTCGCTGGGAATACAACATTTTCTTCTGGCAGTTCAATGTTTGGGTCATCGACATCCATTGCTAAACCTTTTGGTTCAGGTGCTACTTTTGGAGTAAGTTCTGCCTCTTCAGAAACCAACCCTCTGAGCCCTAGCAGTGGCATTGCTTCTGGCACATTTGGCTCTAATTGGCAAGCCCCCAAGACACCCATATTTGGTTCTTCATCATCAGGATTTTCCTTTGGATCATCATCTTCTGTTAGTGCTCCTAGCAGTGCACCTTCTATATTTGGGTCATCCACCGGTGCTTCTTCAAGTTCCATATTTTCATTCACTTCAGCTGCAGCAGCTACTCCATCACAGCATGTGTTTGGTAATACTAGTCCTGGGTTGGTGTTTGGGTCAACATCCTCTACAAATAATGATCAAATGGAAGATAGTATGGCTGAGGATACAATTCAGGCTTCACCAACTGTTGCGTCATTTGGTCAACAGCCAGTCTCACCACCTGCTTCTGGATTCCTCTTTGGTGCATCAAACCCATCAGGAGGTTCTTTTCATATTGGAAGCCACTCAAGCATAGCCTCACCACAGAATCCATCTCCATTTCTGGTTTCTGGTAGTGTGGAATTTAGTGCTGGAGGGAGCTTCTCATTGGGCACCAGTGGTGGTGACAAGTCTGGCAGAAAATATGTGAAGGTCCGCAAGCAGCGGAAGAAGTAATAAGATTTGATTACTTCAGGCAACTCTTTCATTTCAGAGACCTAAGTGAGTGATTGAATAATATCAAGGCAAATAGAAGAGCTGCTGATTGTTGCTGTATGTGTTAGCCATCCGAATTTGTTTGGTGCCAGCACAAGTGTTGACTGGACATTTGGAACCTGTTTCGCCATTTCTATGGGGCTTCTGGCAGAGGTTTGTCACAATTTTGTATGTTCATGGTAAAAAAAATTGAGACACCATTTGGAACTGTACTATTACTGTTAATTAGCTGATAGATTTTGGGGTTTGAGCGATTACGCTTCTGGCCTTGTTCTATGTACCCTTATCATATGTAACATAAACCAAGAGGAAAAAGAAAAATGTAATAGACGATGGAAATGGTTATGAATTTCATTTTATAGAGGATCTCTTTTGTTTCTTAGAAAGGGTTTATATAATCATAGTTTGATCTTAATTATACTGCTTTCATACGGTACATTCTAAATTATGACAGACGGGCAAGTCGAAAACTGTTTGGGATCTCTCTTCTCTTGACATTCACCCCACGTGCTTCCATGCCTTGAAAAGTACTTTTGGTTGCAACATTTTGCAGGTTTAAGGAATCAGAGTTTCAGTGAAGATGCTGGAAAAGCACTGTAGATATTAGAAGAGCAATTGGTGAGTTTCACCATTAAAATGAGGCTATGAATGGAGGGGCTCCAGAAAACCACCAAAGTTTTCTGGTTTAACGGCTCGCCTTGGTGATGATGCACTTCCCTTGACCATAAGGCAGAGTCTGGAGATGATGACTTCATTGCTAGAGAAGTCCGGGCATAATCTTTCTCCAATGGAAGGCAAAAGAGGAGGGATACAATACAGGACTACTGATGGTCAGTTTTCTTTGTAGTTCCTCATCTTCCTGCATACAACCGTAAATTTACGGAGTTCTGTATACAAGTTCCCTGTTGTACTTTCTGCTTTTGATCCTTTTGTCTAAGGATCCCTGTTTTGTTTGAAACACTGATGAACCGTGCAGCAGGTGAGCATTGGTCAGTATAATGTTGAGACTTGAGAAAAGGAATGATGAGGCGCCATTTGCCGACGAGTGAGTCCCACGAAAGAAACAAAACAGGTTATCCTCGGGGATTTTGTGATGCAATTGCAAGGGCCAGAGGTTGTAATTTTGGTGTTTAGTACTCTATAGTATAAACAACTAATGATAACCTATATGAAAAAAAAACTCAAAATTTAACATATCCATGTTTGATTATGCCCATATTGGATGCTAACACTTAAGTTTGTGTAATATACGTGTTTGTTCTTGTTTCTGTAGGATGCTTTCTCTATATCTCCATTCAAGATCTAAGAAAGGGCCAACATTTAATAATAATAATAATAATAATAATCATCGATCAAATTACATGATTTCATTGTAGATAGAATCATACAAAAAAATATTTCCATGTGACTCATTAAAAACTCCTAATCCTAGTAAGAGAAAAAAAAGTACACATGAAAGTTAAACTAAAAATTAAACTAATATAAACATAACAACCAAAAACACTCAACATACATTTTAGTTCAATTTAATTTTAAAAATTAAAAAATAGTTTATTATATTTTCGAGTAGCTCGTAAGCTTTTCAAGTTGGGTATCAAGTAGCTCGGCTCGTTAAGAACTCGAGGCGAGTTCAATCAAGTTGAATTTTGACCGAGTTTTGATCGAGTCAAATTCGAGTAGCTCGTGATTTTTCTCGTTTTATTTATAGCCCTAGTTATAAGAAGTATTTTAGAAACTTGGTCTAACAAGATTGACTTGGGTGATTCGTACGCTTTATAGGCTAAAATTGGATTTTCAAGTGATTCCACGGATTGGAGACTGGAGAGCTAACGGATTAACTAAGAAGGTGTCTTACTAAATTTTAGCACAAATATATTTTAGTACTTAGGGATAATTTAATCTTTCAAGCCTCATAAGGACATCCCTTCATTTAAACGTTTCTGAAAACGACTTTTTTGAAAATAAATGTAAAAACACGTAGTATAACATGTAATAACCAAATATTTTGTAACAATTAAATAATTTAATAATTATTTTGTAACAATTAAATAATAAATTTATTATTATAATACATTTTGATTTGTTATTTTGTTGGCTCTCTTATAAAAAATTATACCAATTAAAACATGAATTGAAATAATGATTCAATTGAATTTACCAAAAACTATATAGTCTAACAGGATAAAACATTATGCTGCTTAGACAACGTTTAAGATTTGAATTTTGATATTGTGAATAATACAAACTAATTCTCATAACGAGTTTTTATGCTATACAATTTAGATTAATCGGTCAATATATAGTATACCATTAATTATATAAAAAAACTCATTTAAATATGAACCGATTAACATACCATAATCAAAGTGCCAAGAAAATCAAAATATAAACAGTTCTTTTATTCTGTTCATTGCTTAAAGGTTCTAAAATTTCATTGGTATCCAAAATATCATTATTTGATTAAATTCCCCTGCAAATATAATGCCTCCTAACAAAATGAACCTTGACGCATTTGGATACTAAAACCAAGGGGATTTGACCAAAAAAATAACCGTAAAGCCAAAGTTTTACAAACCTATAGGAGTAGAGTGAATATACAATACATTTGTATAGTGATATATTTTAAGTTTTTTTAGCTTAAATATTAATCAAGTAAATTTTTTATTTTTCTTATTTTTAAATTTTAAACACTTTATTACTAATGTAAAGCAATTTAAACCCTCTAAATATTTGATCCTAATTCCGTCCTACTCTCAAAGACTCAAACACTACCAACTCCAACATCATCCACAATTTCAGGCCTATAATTTCATTGACTGTTTATTATTTATACATCTTCGGATTTGGGAATGATGCAGACGGTGTGCATGCAATGGAGCCGGAAAAAATGGCCTCTGCCACCAAGGCAAAATCCGACGAGCTGTTGAAGATGAAGGCAAAACCCGGCAGCCACAGCACCTCAAGGGATAGAGTCATCATATTAGGGGATGTGAATCCCAAAGGTGATTGTTTTGGGGCTTCATTTCTCAAACTAATTGGGAAACTTAACGGCTTTAAAATGTGCTAAAAACAATGCTTAATGTTTTAACTTGCAGCTGTTTTCAGCAATGAAGATGATGTGGGCACATACATGATCAAAGCTGTAAATTTTAAAGCCATAAAGTTTAAAAAATACTAAAAACATGGCAGTAAATTTTAAAAAATAATAGCAGAAACAGCCTTTAGAAAAAATGTATTTTCATTACAATTAACCATAGATAGAGTACACCCCAAAAATACGCCTACACTATGTCAGTGATGGCTCCTGATAAGAAATATGGTCTTGGACACTACCAATTAGCTGTGCTAGTAAGATCCAACAGTGGAGGGAAACAATACTTTGTTGTGCAAAACATTTTGATCAAATTCTTCATCCACCATGAGTATAAACATTGAAGTTTCGTAATGAAACTGATCTTGTATTCGTATTGACTGCATACTAAAAGATCCATAACAGAAATGCATCTACACCAGAGGTGGAAATCAGTTATCATGAATTATCATTGGAATTCGACTTTTCAATTTTCCACCAGGTAATTTACTTACCCTATAAACAGCCAAGCTTCAATCCCCACCGGAGCCATTGTTACTTGTGGAAGCTTTCTTACCGGTGTATTTCTGTCCAAAGAGAAGGAAAAGATTGTTAGGTTTCAGGCAGACATATATTGGAGACTTATCGGTTGCCATTAGAAATTAAAAGTACAAGCAAGAGGAACTTGCTGGCATGGTTGCAATTATAAGAGTAGTTTTTTTTTTCTCTTTTGAAGCTGACCTGCTTTCCAAAGCTGAATGGAATGTACTTGTATTTGATCATGTGTGCAATCTGACGCCTCATTGTAAGAACAAAGAGAACAATCCAGTAACAAAGCAATATAGGCCAAAAGACAGGGACATCAAATACCGAAAAGAAAGTCATGACAAATGCTATGCAGAAAGCCTTGGTCATGGAGTACCTACCAAAATCATAAAACAGAGAGTAATGTCCACACTTAAAAAAAACTCATTCATTAAGCACAAATTCATATAGATCTCAAGCAAGATAACAAAGGCCACTCAGTGGTATCACATTTATATCCTAGAAATACAAATACTTTTCGAAACTGGTAAATAAATAGAAAAGAGATTCTACATTCTAAAGGAACAGTGATGTGCGTGCGATTGAGTGATTGACAATGACAAGGTATCGGCTAATGAATTTGACAGGGAATAGCAAATGTTTTCAAGCATATTCTCTTGCATTTCCAGAACCAGAAACTTCAAGTACGACACCACTGCTACTGGTTATTGTTTGTACACATAATACAATAATGGCACAGAAAGTCATGCTAGAATTTCCGTACTCTAGAACAGCAAGTATGCTATAGAGAAACTAGGTATCAAAGAAAAGTCTGAATCTTAGAAATAAGTTCATGTCCAAAAAAAAATTTACACTATCATCATGCCCACAGTAAAGAAAGTCATCATTAAGTTAATATCTTAAATCTTTCACCGATGCTCCCCAAGTTTCATACATTATGAAATGGTATAAAAGACCAGCAATAGGCCTCACATGGTAAATGATAAAGGGCATGTTCTCATCTATCACAAAAATAAAATGGTGACTTTGACTTGGCCTAAATAGGTAAATGAAACTTTTATAGATTGTTTCCTTAATAAACCAAATGACACAAACAAGAGCAAACGAACACGACCACTAAATTGTTTCTGAAACATAAAAAGTGTACAAATGAGAAGCCAATAAATTTTCAATTACCATAACTTAAACTCAGGTAGCCTACGAATAAACGGCTTAAATTCATCTGAACCTTTTGTTGGTAGTAAAGGCCCATCAGAAACTTCAAGTTCAGGATCAACCAGAGGAGACAAAAACCCTATTAGCAAATTCAGCAAGTAGATCCCAAGGCCATATGAAACTATGTAAAACCCTTGGACATAATAGACCCGCAAACAGTAGATAGCTGCTATAACAAGGGTTCCAATCCACCGGTATGCTGTATGAGGATTAGTCTTATCCAGATAAAACTGATAGATCCTCCCAGCATCGTGCCCCCATTGAGGCAAAGGTGATGAGACTGATGCACCGTCGCCCCCAATTCCCTCCATTCAGTATTAGCTTCAAATCCTAGATTGTAAGAGCAGAATCCAATCAATTAAGCACAAAGGTATACTGAATCCCCAAAAATAAAAGTAAGAACTCAACTAATTGGAGCACTACTAGCTATAAATCATCATACATCACCGTGTACGACAATGTGCGACAGATTAAAATGAAGTAATAGCAATAAATCGTCAGAATTCACCATGTACGATCATGTGCAGTAAAATACAAAGAATAAAAGCTAGTCATTATCAATCATTGAATCCAATGCAAAGGAAACCCTAACGAAATGCTGTTTACCCCTAAATTTTCGTAAAAATCTCATGCCCAGAATCTTAGAACAAAGAAAAACAAATAAACCTAACGCAACAAATAACCAATGATCCCAAAACCTTCCCTCAGCTTTCTCACCAACCAAAATAGAACATAATGTTTGTAAAAAATAACTAAGCTTTGATAAACACGGATCCCGAGCTACCAGAACCATAGATTTACATATAATAAAATCGTTGATAAATGAAAGAATCAAATATCAACATGAAAAAAGATTGCTTTAAATGATTACAAAATTGCAGTAGAAAAAAGGCTGACCTCAAAGGACTCTCCGTTGTTAAGCTTTGAACTTTAGGGAAATCGTTTCTCAGTATATGGAGCGAGAAACGAAAAGATCGATCTAATCTGGGTTGGAAATGGCCATATGTTTTTTCAATTAAACATAGGGTAAATTAAACATTTAACCACTCAACTTTCTTCTTACTCGTATTATGGTCACTGAAATTAAAATTTTTAATTCAATCACTCTCTTTTTGAATTATTCTTATTTTGATCACTCTATAACGACATGTCTTATATTATTAATATTTTCGTACGGTATATATATTTTATTAATACTACAATGTCATGTTATATTTAAAATGAAAAAAATTAAACCCTAACCCCATTTTATCACCCTTACAACATAAAACTTCACTTCTCATTAGAGGTGTAAATGAATAAAACCTCTCATCATTAATATTTTTTGCATTATTTTTCTATTATTTTTCCTAAATTGTTTTCAAATTTTATCGCAATTTATTTCTTAATATTATTCCAATAGTTTATCAACCTAATCTTACTATATAAAAATTATAGTTTTGTGTAATTTTCACGTACAGGCATACTTTTATATATATTAATTTAATATAGACAAAAAAATTATAAATATTCTAGTGTGATTAGATGATAGTATATGTTTATTGATGGCAAAATGAGGAGGCACCGAATAAAGAAAGTAGAGACAGCTGAATTAAGTGGTTCTAGCGGATTAAGGCGATTCACCCCTGTAGTTTCACGGTGGAGAGCTGCAGACATGACAACAATGTAGTTTCTGAGAAAGAGAATAGGTTTGACTTGTTCTCGTTAGATCTCTTGTGTTTTTTTAATCTCAGCTATCTTTCTTATTTATACTCAACGACTGTTAGGTGGTGTTCGATGAAAATTTTATGAGTTATACATGCAATTGCTATGCTAATGCTCTAGCCCAGCCATATGTTAGAGCATTCATTAGGTGTCAATACAGCCATGGGGCTGGCTTAGATTGGGGTCACATCGTGAAATGTTATTGGGATCTTAGGTGAATTTTTTTAAGGACACATTCTTTTAGGATTTTTTTTAAAAGGATGGGATTTTCGCCTTCTGTCTTTCGAAATTATCTTTTCAAAGCTATTAGTTTCTCAAGGTGCAACATTGTTCGTTATGGTTTTAAAAGAATATATTTTGTTTTACCTTTGTTGGCCACCTTGTGTTGTCACAGCTATCGTGCTTAGAAGATTTAAGGTCGTCAGATTTATTAATCATCAAACATTTAGTAATCGATGGCCAAAGAAATAAGGTGAGGCTGGTGAATTAGGACGCTATTTTTAGGATTTCATTATTATTGATTATTTTTAAACAGAAGTTCTCCACGCTCACCGCACCAATTGTTGATAGTAAAATTAAAAATGTTGTAGTTGTCCGTGTTTCCTGTAGTTCACTCATTTATATTTGAGCAAAGAGCTGGGATCAATAGTTACGGATGTTCATGGTAGGTTAATCGTACAGTTTTGCCTAAACGATAGGTTAACTATTATAGCGGTTATGGAATCATAACCTAATCTTTAAAAAAATGGTTGACCGCTAAATTTTTAATGGTTAACCATTATATCGGTTAATTATTTCTCAATAGCTCGGTTACAAGTTAACATATTATTACTTATTGCAAAAAAAATCACATGTTAATTACTATTGAGATTAATGAAAATATCTCTCCGGTAAATATTATATTAAAAGTTAAAAAAATACTTAAATAGAGAGATTCTAAACATAAATTATTTACTTAGTTAAAAAAATTACTTGTAAGTTAACCATTCACCATCATTTTGACCAATTCATTAGTTAAAATCGTTTAGCTTTAATGATTAAATTAATTAACTTGTAAAATGTACATTTATACCGGTTAATTATACACACCTCTATCAATGATGACTATGTATAGAGAGAAGAGTTATTCTGATTTGTTAACCATATTTCACTTTGAGAAAATGTTGATCTCCCTTACGATTATTTTGGTGGGGTCTAACGAATGTGTTAAATCTACTATAATGAGTGTGATAAACTATTAGTGACTTTAGTTAATAGAATTAACTTAGAATCAGATAAATTTGACAATTATCTCATCCGAATTTATAAATTCTCCGAGTGTTCTTAGGACGTTACGGATATAAGCTGAGACCTACATTATTAAGGGAAGATGTGATTTTCGCGAAGATGATAGTGGCAGAGTACATAATAGGTAAAACAAAAGGGTTTCAAAGTCGAATGGCAGGAAATCGAGGGCCACCTTCTCTCACTACGTAGCTATTTATTTATTTATTTATTTATTGTACATGGCTGCTGCCTGCTAAGCGGTTCCACACATTAATTTTCCAACAGATTAAAACTCTTTGCTTTGACTTTTGATCGTGTTTGTGACATGTTAGAAGCTCAAAAAGTCTACTATAGGCGTAAACAAGGATAGAGTTAGAGGGGCGGGCCGCCTTTAAAATTTTGAAAATCATATATGATTTAAAAAATTTTATTAAAAATTTATTTTTACCTCTAAAATTTTATAAATTCACCCCTCATAAAAATTTATAAGTTCGCCCCCTAATATAAAGTTCTGCGTCCGTCCGTAGTAGTAAACCATTCACATTTTCCATGAAAAAAGACGTTCATTTATAGTTGGATGGATCTGAACAAGCATCCTTGAAAAACATGAGAAAATTATTAAATATTCATATTCTTACATCACTTAGATTAACCTAAAATGAAGAGCTCTAGAAATATATTATTCACGGCATCGTGGTTTCGGGCATTCAGTTATGCAACAGTTGACTTGGAATGAGCTTTGTATAAAGAGCAAATGCTACGCAAGCAATGGCAGGTCCGGCCCAAAAAACCCAGTGTCCGTTCCAAAGGTGGCCGCCTCTAATTAAAGCTGGACCCAAACATCTTGCTGGGTTCATCCCAACCCCGGCATAGCCCTTGGTGGAAGTTACGGTTGTCGAAATAAACACGATAAGGCCCACCACGACACCGATGATAGAGCAAACCGCGATTCGACCCAAATGCCTGGCCTGACGTGTATCGAAAGCAATCCATATGGAAGCAAACAGAAACACAAAGGTGCAAATGATCTCAAGCCATAGGGCCTGGCTCGTCTCGAGACCGATAACAATAGGACCGGTTGTACTCGGTACAACAATAGTGAGGGTACAGCCACCAAGAGAAAATGTTTGCTCAATTTTGGTGTTCACCACAGCTTGTAACGCAAGTGCCCCTACTATGCCCCCAACACATTGAGCCAATATATATATGACAGCGCGTGAAAGCGAAATAACACCGGTAAATGCCGCGGCAAGGCTGATAACAGGGTTGATGTGGCCGCCGGAGATGGGAGACGTAGCGAGGAGGAGAACCGTGATAACGACACCGATAAGAAATGACATTATAAGGTGGGGCATTTTGGTTTGTGTCTCGTAGGAGGAGATGACTATGGTATCCATTGCAAAGACTAGCACTGCTGTTCCAAGGAGCTCTGCCAAAGATGCTCTCCAAACCTGATAATTCAGTAGCATTGTAGGATTCGTAATGCCCTCTAATAATTGCACATATAAATAAACAAACAAATCCAGATACCTCCAAGGACAAAAGCTCATTGAAAGACAGAATCTTGTTCAAGGTTGTTGGATTTTGTTTCTTCTCATCCTCAACTCTCCTTTGCTCTACCCTGCAAATTTTGAAGAGATACAATGTTAAGTTCTATATACTGCAAATGTTTTGAAGAATTTGTGAGGCTTGCCTTGGTGTGGCGACAAAGGGTCGGACTCTAGTTCCAGTGTATACATTTTCTTCATCTTCAATTGCACCTATATTTCCAGTTCCAGCCATCTTCCTCCAGTTTTTGCCTTTGTATCTGTCACGTATATATATATAATCAAAGTAGCTACAACTGCATGAAAACTTTTCCTTAATTACGTAACGTTGCTTTATTTCTTTTGTTTACCACCCAGTATCCGACTCATTGTCAGACTAATCCATATCAGGTTTTGCGGAGGCCCAATATGGAGCGACACATTCAACCCGGTTTTTCTCTTCATATAGACAAGATTCGAACTTCTATCATTGTTTAATGACCTAACGCCTCATCCCGCTAGACTAACTGATTGTTGGTAACTTTGCTTTATCTTTAACCACTTAATCGGTGCTATTATCCCGCTGCTTATTTAGCAGGCACTATCTCGGCTTGCTTTATGGCTTTTTCAACCATAAAGATGTAGGCCTTTAAGATACTTACATTAGTACATTATATATATATAAACTGGTGTTGTTAATCCTTGAGGCCAATGAGAACAGATTGGAGCTATTACTGAAGTCAGCGAACTGGGATGCAACTTGCAAGAATTAATGGGTTCACGATCAATAATAGATGCTCCATATCGAGAAGTGGACCAGTTTTTAATTTGCTGATAAGTTGGGGGAGTGCAATTAATGGGAATTTGCCACATATTTGGCTGCTATTGGCTGCTCTATCCTTATCGTGCAAACCGTAATAGTTAGCAAGTAGGCAGCGTTATTAAATTCCAACTATATCAATGAAAAAGGAAACATATAGAAGTATTTGCAGCGGTGGCCAATCGGATATGATTGAGGGGTTTCTTTTTCCAATTAATTAAACTGATAATGACTTCGGAGACAAGCATTCTCAACTGCAGCATTTGTAAGGTTTCATAGTTTAATTACAAGGTTATTCTTAAAAAGTGTCCATGCTCGTTAAAGGTACTTCACATTTGAACTAAATGAAAAAGGAGATGATGTTCATCGTTTGAGATCTGATTTCGAACAACATTGTTGCAAAGTGTACACGTATTTTCCGTGAAGATGGTAATAACCCTGAAATCGGATATGATTGAAGGTTTTTCCCCATTAATTAAACTGATAATGACTTCTGAGACAAGCATTCTCAACTGCAGCATTTGCAAGGTTTTATAGTTTAATTTTAGGGTTATTCTTAAAAGGTGTTTAGATGCTCGTTAAAGGTACTTCACATTTGAACTAAGTGAAAAAAAAAATGATATTCATCGTTTGAGATCCGGTTTCGAACAACATTGTTTATAAGGTGTAAGTGTATTTTCCGTGAAGATAGTTATGTTATTTACAAGTAAATTAACATAAACCAGAGGATAAGTCCTTTAACTTAAATTGTTAGAAATGAAGCATCTTGTATTAAAGGATCTAAGACAAAATTAAGATAAGGGTTTGATTAGAATTTTTCAAACAGAAAACATTTTAAAAGGACAATAAAATTCAAATAAAACGTAAATGAGTGAATCAACCAAAAGAATTGAATGAGAAAGGTATGCGTGATTGTATTTTGGCCAGCAAAATGAATGGTTGAGACCCCTTGAATTGATGAAAATTTAGACAGCGAAATAAAGAAATTAGCTGAATTAAAGTAAAAATGATTATGTAAGAAGAATAAAAGTAATGTAAGATTCAATTCAAAAAAAAAAAAAAAGTAATGTAAGATGGAGTCCACTTGGAACCCTTTGGACAAAGAAACCCCAATAACTTTTTAAAAGTGTAGTGAGAAAGTGCTTTTTATTAGTATTTTTAGATTGTTTTATTTAAAATTTGTGTCTTTGAGGTTGCTGTCAGAATGTATTTTTGAGTGAACAAAATATCTATTTTAGATATGATATAGTAAAATAAAAATTAGTTAATTTAAATGCAATTTAATTTCATTGAAAGATGGTATAGGAAATATATCAACTTAGATTACAATAAAATTATAAAGATAATTTATAATAACTTATTAGTTAAATAAAAAGGAATAATTCCCTAAATTAAGTTTGGCCTATAAAGACTTTCGTACTTTTTTAAACCTTTTGGTAGTGCACACACACCTTGAAGACAAAGCTGTTCGAACTCAGGTCTTTTAGAATGAAAATCATTTTTTTTCCACCAAGACCACTCAATCGTTTTTATTCAAACAATTTTATAACATTTATCATTCAAATCAATGAGCATGCTTTCAAACAATAATATAATCATACCTTAATCACCAATTCTCTTCATTTTCGATTCATAACATACCAACAAGTGTTGGGTGCATTGGTAATGCATATTGCACTTCCAATGAGAGGACAGAGGACATGAGTTCAAGGCAATTTTAAATCAAAAATCTCCTTTTAATTATTATTTAAAGAAATTACCCTCGCATACCTAAATTTAGAAAAATGACCCCAAATCTGCCACGTATGAAGAACTCGCTTTTTGAGAATAGCGAGTCCCAACCTTGCTTTCTACAAAGAGCGAGGTCTTCATATGTGGCAACACTTTTCAGAATAACGAACTTAACATGAACTCGCTTTCTGTAGAATGCGAGTTCCCTGAGAATTTGAAGAGCCGACTTAATTTATCGCGAACAGTTTAATGGAAATCGTTTTCTGCAGAAAGCGAGTTCTTTGTAAATTAGGCTGGCAGACCAAGCGTCCATAGGCATGTCCGAGCAATATTTATGGGTTATTAATCATATAATTTTAGTAAACGTTGAGTTTAGGTACGTAATACTGGAACTTGTCTTTTATTTGACACCAATATGGGCAAGTTCGGTGCATTGTAAACCGAGTAAAATTCACGTTGAAAACGGTTCCATGGCTTGTTTTTTGTGAATGAAAGAAAATATAAAATGGCATGATGGGCATATTCGGTTTATTAATCGAATAATTTATGTTATTGTTTATCCAAAAAAGAGCGGAAATAAACATAACATCTAAAAACTATGTAAAAAATAAGACAAAATAAAATATTGGTAATTGTAAAATAAGAAATAAAGTCTTGCATAAAGATAATTAATTTTTTTTAGACATCCCCTCGTCCTAATGATGCCTATGTCTATTCGTTCCGCAGCTGGGTGCACGGCGATCCCGTGGCGGATTTCTCTGAATTACATGTGCTCCATCGTCGCCGTCATCATCGTCGTTCTCATCATCACCGTCATCATCATCGACACCATGATCGTCCCCGAAACGCGAACCACTGCTAGCATCGGGACTGGTGTAGAACAAGCTCTGCGACGGCGGCTGCTCGACAATGCTGTAGTCGAACTGTACTGCTAACGGTGGAACATCAAACATTAGAGGAACATATGCAAAAGGCGGCGACGGATAATATGTTGGATGCATCGGCATAAAGGGACGAAAGACGTCTGTGATCAAAATCTTACAAGCCAACATATTACTCGACACCACCTTTTGCATATGTTCCTCTGGTGTTTGATGTTCCACCGTTAGCAGCACAATTCGACTACAGCATTGTCGAGCAGACGCCGCCGTAGAGCTTGTTCTACACCGGCCTCGGTGCTAGCAGTGGTCTGCTTTTTAAGCACGATCATGGTGTCAATGATGAGGACGACGACGATGACGGCGACGATGAGCCGTTCAGAGGAATCCATCATAGGATCGCCATGCACCCAGCTGCGGAACGAGTGGATATAGGCATCATTAGGACGAGGGGATGTCTATAAAATTAATTATGTTTATGCAAGACTTTATTTCTTATTTTATAATTACCAATATTTTATTATGCCTTATTTTTTACATAGTTTTTAGATTTTATATTTATTTTTGTTCTTTTTTGGATAAACAGTAACATACATTATTCGATTAATAAACAGAATATGCCTATCACACCCTTTTATATTTTCATTCATTCACAAAAACAAGCTATGGAACCGATTTTAACGCGAATTTTACTCGGTTTACAATGCACCGAACTTGCCCATATTGGTGTCGAATGAAAACAAGTTCCAGTACTACGTACCTAAACTCAACTTTTACTAAAATTATACGATTAATAACCCTAAAATATTGCTCGAACATGCCTATGGACGCTTGGTCTGCCAGCCCGATTTACAAAGAACTCGTTTTCTGCATAAATGAAGTTCCATTAAACTGCCCGCAAAAAATTAAGTCGGCTCTTCAAATTCTCGGGGAACTCGTGTTCTGCAGAAAACGAGTTCCTGTTAAGTTCTTTATTCTGAAAAATGTTGACACGTATGAAGACCTCGCTTTTTGCAGAAAGCGGGGTTGGGACTCGCTATTCCCAAAAAGTGAGTTCTTCATACATGACAGATTTGAGGGCCATTTTTCTAAATTTAGGTTTGTTGGGGTCATTTCTTTAAATAATAATTAAAAGAGGGTTTTTTATTTAAAATTGTCCAAGTTCAAACCCTGGAGAAGACATTATTGAGAGGACAACCTCATACCCTGGACACAGACCATAAGACAGACATGTATATTAAAAAAATAAAATTGCAAGCCATAATCTCAATAAACAATGGTAAACACACAAAGAATAGTGCTCACCTTAAATTCAAAAAAGCAAAGTCACCACCAAAAGGAACTTCTTAGCTTCACACCTTCAATTTCTCATTCTTCGTAGAAATTCTTTCTTGAACCTGTCTTTTACAAGCTTCAACAAAACATAAACAATAAGTGTTATCAACCATAAATAACACTTCAATAAATGATCAAAATAACATAAAACATGCTTGGATATTATGAAATTTCTCCCACCCCTTTCAAGAGCTTGATTTCTTCAAAAACTCAACTAAAACTTTCCAAGCTTAACCAAAAACTTAAGTAAGGACTTATTTGTAAGAAAGAGAAAAACTTTTCAATTCCTTGCTATTTCCCACCAAATCTCAATTTTCTTCTTCTTCTAACTCACTCTCTCATCACGTCAACCAAAACAAAGGAAGGAGAAGATGATGATATAAATTTGAGCGGAAATCGATAAAAGGATCAGAAAATATATAAAAACTGAAAATAAAAAAAATTAAAGTATAGTTTAAAAAAAATAAAATATAGGCTCCAATCATATATAAACCATATTTAACCGTATAAATTTAAGGATAAATTATATCACAAAATCACTCAATTACTAGTAAAATTATAAATGAGTCACAAAATTTTAAACATGTCAATTTATATATCGATTGTGTAATAAAAAAGTTAACGTCACAATTTAATAATAAAATGACCAATTTATTACAATCAATAAATAAAGTGACTCATTTGTTTTTTTAATTTAAAATTCTATTTTTAATCTTAATAATAATCGAATAACAAGAATGTAATTTATTTAAACTTAAATTTGGGAGACGAAAATTGATATGTTTTTTTAAAATATAAAGTGTTAAATTTATTGAATTATTTTGAACCGGTATTAAATGGGTAGAATACATAAATTTTAAAAACTAAAATTATTATTATAATAAATCTTTTTGGATGTCCATATGTATTTTAATAAAAAACTGATTGATAATTGAGTGATTTAATTATAAATTTTTAATAATCGAGAGACTAAATGTAACATTATTAATAATTGAGTAACCTTTGATGTAATTTACTTAAATTTAACCATTACTAAAATTCCTAATGTTTTCTACCGATAATGAATCTTCTCCAAAATTTCCAACCCATTCTCATCTCTCTTCATCGCCGAACAAGCCTCACGCCACATCTCTGTCCCAACATCGTCTGTATCTTCCTCCTATTCTGTCCCTCTTCTTCTCTTCCTTCTCCAGTCCCTGACCCAAGCCCTCTATTGCCTTCAAGTTTCCGAGAGAGCAAACTAATTAAGGTAATTTTTGAAACCCTAATTTTAAGATTTCTAATATTTTGTGCTATTGCGCGGTTTATGTTACCTGCTCTTCCCTCTGCATCACTTTGCTATATTTAATTTCCTGTTTTCTATTCTACTTCTTGTAACTCTTTCTTATCTCATACTCTCCCTCTCCACTTTGTTGAGAAGAACTTTTTGTTTAGCAAAATAGCATATTGTTTTTAAAATTACAGGATAAGGCAAAGATACAACAAATTGTTTATATTATAAAATAATATAATAAAAATATGAAAATACTTGTGGAAACTTTACCTTATACAAGCCTTAGGTTTAGAGATTTGCGTTGTAGGTTGTAGGATTTAAAGTTTATGGTTAGAGTTTAGGTGTTAAGGTTAAGGTTTAGTTTTTAGTGTGTTAGAGCTAGAGATTTAATTTTTAGATTTTATAGTTTAAATATGAAGGTTTGTATAAATTTCTTTTACACATCTTGTGTATCAAAATATAACCCATAAAAATAATAATATAATTTGTGAAATTGAAATGGCTAAAAGGAAAAGTACGCCCTATATGTAAGTTTGCTCCACCGAAACTTTGAGCACCGATTAAAATAACTCTTGTGTGTTGGGTTAATCTCACTTAGCATTAACTCAAATAATTTTGGGTATGCATGTGAAGCTCAAAATAGATACGTCATCTGTAATCTTCCAGGCGTACCCAATTACTTTTAGTCATGTTCCCAACAAGTACTCAAGCCATACCAAACTGTCCCCAGGGCAGGGATGCACCGGGTACGTGACGACAGACCAATGTCGTACCTGTGCTTCATAGTTTTCCATTACATTGCTATTGAGGGATTTGTTCACTCTCCTATTGAGGTCCTTAGCGGTGGAGGGCTACGCCAAAAATAGTGGTTGTGATACTGCTATTTAAAACTCTTTTCCCATATTTGGCTCTCATATAGATCATGACTAACATCTCTCATTTAATAAGAATTATTATATTTGTACATGAATGAATTTTGACCATATTTCTACAAACATTAGCGATTAAATGTGTTTGACTTCAGTTTTAGATGCCTTGTTTTTAACTCTTCAATTTCATGTGTGTGGTGCAAGAGAGAGTGAGTCTATTTGATTGATTGTTTAGTCACTTGGATGCGGAATCGATTGTTAGATATGGATGTGTCCAACAAGGGAACATTAAAATTTTTCTAAGTTTTCCATGTATTTGGGGGGTAACTAGAAGGTCCCATCTCCGTAGCATGCTTGAATATGTTAGACATGAGTGTCAAACAAGAATACTTAAAGAAAATAAAAAGTAGGAGCAAAATATGTTTTTCATTTATGATGTTGAGCTATTGTGACTTTAATTATTCATGAAGATTTCCTTGCACTTCCATTGTTATCTAGCTAACTCTGCATGGTTGTAGTATTGCCTAAGGATAGTTTTTAACTAGCAATTCCCACTCACTCACAAGCCTATTGGTTAATAGGAGTTGATATTATTGAAAACTTGCCTATTAAATTATGGGTTTGTGTATAAGTTATATTCAAATATAAAGGTTGCAACAATTGAATAGATTAATGGCTTATACCTTGCAACTAAGCTTTTTGATTGTGTAGCTTTGTTTAGTGAAGTAGATTCTTAAATGACTCATGGAGTGAGTATGTAAAAATGATACATATTGTTTGGGAGGTGGCATGGGATGAACATGCACCAAAAGCTTGGCTAATATTTGACACAATACCTGATGTTCACAGAAGGATAATTTGAAATTTCAGCCTAGAATCTATAATTACGTGTGAAGAAGTATGTAATCGAGAATAAGGGGTAATTGGGTGGGGAATAACCGAAAACTGTGAGATTCGAACCGAGGAGATGTGAAATAACCAAAATCTTGGCTCATGAGAATGAGGATGAGAGAAGTTTTATTACCGAAGCTCAAATGGGAATGAGGACAAGAATTGTTATATTCAAATCGTGGAGATAACCAAACCATACCTTTATAAATTACCGTGGAGATTCCTGAAAAATATCCACTGGGATCATTGATATTTTACAAAATTTTTTAAAAAATATGTACTTAACTCTAGTTACCTATATACCCCTAATATATTTATTTTTTAGTTTTAAATTATATTTTATTTTAGGTTCTTTAATATTTTTTTACCTAAAATTAAATTTAAATCTTTAAATTATTTCTATGTTTGTGTTATGCTCTTTTAAGTTTTAAAATTTTCAAATATTTTTTTTGATTAAATAGAGTTGTATTACATTTCAATACCAGGATTCAAAAAAAAAATGATATTAATTTTTTGGTGATAAACTTTAATATTTTTTTTGAAATAACAGATTGCAACTGATGTTATTTACTGGAAATTACCAAATACATATGATATTGCAACATTTTAGGTTTCATTTCAGTGCTAAAAAACAATATTCTAAAACTTTCGTATGTTCTCCACCACTGAGTATATTAACTCGCTCATGGGTAGGGGTGCTTAACGAGTTGAGCAGCTCGTTAGCTGCTCGAACTCGACTCAGTCAAAACTCGGTAAACGTTTGACTCAAGTTGACTCGACTCGAGACCTTAACGAGTTGAGTTGAGCGAACTTTAATATTTGTGGATTGTTACTTTAGTTTTAATATGTTAGTTTGATGAATTTGTGGATTGTTACTTTAGTTTTAATATGCTAGTTTGGTGTATTTGTGGAATGTTAGTTTGGAATTTAGACTTTGAAAGTGCTTTATACATTATTTTGATATTTTTTTGATTAAATGTGTTTAATATCAAGCCCCATATAGTATTGTTAAATTTTACTTTTAGTTAAAAATAAGGTAAATTTTTTAGTGAGTTTAATGAGCAACGAGTCGAGCACAATTTTAGCGAGCTTAATGAGCAACGAGTCAAGTCGAGCAACAAAATTTTTAACGAGCACGAGTCGAGCACCGCCTAACTCGCAATCGACTCGCTCGATAAGCACCCCTACTCATGGGAATTGATCTTCAATCGCTCAGCTTCATTATATTTCTGTAGCTCTCCTGCATAACTTCCCTTTGGATTGAGCGGACATAGGATATAGTCCTCATCATGTAATGGTTTTACTAATATATTTAGCAAGAAAGAATGGGTGTGGTTGACTAAAATTTCAGTAGTGATCAACAAATACATGCTTAGAGACCTGGTATAGATTTGAGGTTGTATTGTTTAGGAGTTGAAGATTCGACCTCTCAGTTATCTTGTATTATGAACTTTTAAATTTTTATGTGTTTTCAATGTGATATTTTAAAATTTTTAAATTTAACAAATAAATAAATAAAAATATAAATCGTGTACCCATTATTCGATTTTTCAGGTACCCGAATAGTGAGTATTCGGATAAAACATGCCAAGACACGTGTCGGTATATGGACTACCCGAAAGAATGGGTACCCGATTTTCGAGTACTCGAAAACCAGTTACTTGAGAATGAACACCCCTAATTGTTTGTACGTTGGAAGTATCATCTGTTGAATTGAAATTCTAAAACATGTTATATCACCTATATATGATCTGAGGCTCCAAAATCTACTATCCAAGTTGTGAAGTTTATATCATCTATATAGGGACAAGTGAGGTATATAATATGCTGGTTTAGAAGTCATTTTGATTGGATCCTGATTTGATTTATGATACCAAGTAAACTATTGAGAAAAAGAATAACTTCTTGGAAGAGAATTCTCTTCCTTAGATTTTCCCTCTTTGAATACAATGTTTATACTTGTAGACAGGTAGACTACAACGAAAATAGTGTTGTATTGTAAATACAAAGTTTAGAGTCCTATTTAGAAGTTAATCTACATAGATTGAATTCAAATCTAACTTCTACACAGATAAGTCATAGGGTACAAGTTTAATAAGAACTAAAACACTAATTACAAAGTCATTTTTGGATTGTATGGCTACAATCTACAATTTTCTTTGTCTTTCTGGTAATACAAGTTACCTTTTTGTTCTTTCATTTTTATTGATTCTATTTGTTCAAATTAAGTAGCCTTCTGATTGTTGAATGGATCAAGGTTTTTGTGCACCTTATTTTTTTATAGTTATAAAGGTTGAATGGTTGATTTTTTAAGGTTGGGCCAACCACATACGTGTATTTGTAAATTTGCAGCTTAATCCTATTATGAAAGAATAATATTTTTTTGGCTTGTTGTCATCCTTAGATTTGTTAATATGGAGTTCTTTAATCACGTTGTATTGTTCAAAAAGTTCTATCTATAACCTTTGAAGCTCCCTCTAATTTTGAATTATTTGCGTTGTAGCTTTACGATCTTGAATTTGACATAATGGATCCGCATAACCTTCCATTTGAAGTTGGACAACTAGTTGAGACCAGATCTTTTTTGCCTGGTTATCGCGGTGCATGGTTTAGATGCAAGGTATATGGTTATATTGTATAAACATGTGCTTTTATTTCTATGAATTGTGTCATTACATGTTGATTTTTAAACTAAGATGCAGGGATTTTTGACAAATGAATTAGTCTTATTGTATAGATCCCCTGGCTATGCATATTTGGTAGATTTAGTCCCTATACTATGATTTGAAAATTTCTTTTTATTTCATTTTTTTACAAATCCTATATAATTATAATGGCAAAATTACAAAAGATGCCCCCAATGTTTGCATGTTTTGTCATTTAGCCTGAACTTGCCACGTATTAAGATCTGTTGATGCCACATCAAAATTTTTTTATAAGCCGTTAACCGTCAGTTGATTGACAATTTACATCTAACAAGGGCATATTTGGACTATGAATGAAACGTTGGGGGGCATATTTGTACCAAAAAAAAGAATAGAGGGCCAAATGATAAAACAAACAAACGTTGGGGGGCATATTTAGACCAAAAAAAGAATAGGGGGCAAATGACAAAACATGCAGATGTTGGGGGCATCTTTTGTCATTTTTTGCCAATTCTAATCTTACCTAGAGGGGACGAGGGACTTTAGGGGAAATGAAGGGGTGTTCCTAGTGGGTCTAGAACCCATGACTTAAGGGAAATGAGGGAACAAAAATGAGCAGCTTGACCAACTAGCCAAATGTGCTCGCTCCTTCTCTTTATTTCTTTTTTTTTGACAAATCCTATCTAATCCTTTATTTTTTGAAATGTGTATTTTTAGTCATGAGGTCAACCTTTTTATCTCTGTTAATTTATTTAAACATGTTTTGATGTGACATGCATCTTGATATTTTTTGTACTGTTGGATGAATGTTATATATATTATTCGTTTTTAGTTCTTAATATTGTGACGGGAAGGTCTAAAATTAGGCGCCGTAAAATTAGGCTAAAACTAGCCGCCTTAAAATTAGGCGATTTTTGTGTAGCTACATAAATTCTTACCATTTTGGTAAGGATATGTGTAAGATGGATAAGAAATTGTGTAACTACATAATTATTGTGTAACTACACAAATTCGTATATAACTTAAATTCTTACCATTATGTAAGAATATGTGTAGATTGTGTTGGTTGTAAGGAATTGTGTAACTACATAAATCCTTACTATTTTTATAAGAAATTGTGTAACTCGCGCCTAACCCTAGAAGTTCCCTATTGTGACCATTGATGAGTTTTTTTAAATCCTATGAGTTCCCTAAAAAATGAGTTTAGCTACGAAAATAGCTTTAGTTTTAAATTAGTATAGTTTGTGCACTCTAAAGTTCTAGTTATGTATAATTTTATAGAAACATATGTGGGACGAGTGAGAGATTGTTGGTAATTTTTCATTAAATGGACTCGTATATTAATACAATTGTACATAGGTCTTTTATAGATTAAATGAGCCTTACCTAATGTAATAAAATTATTTTTTGATACCTAAACTACATATAATCCCCACAATCAAAGTAGTTTTTGGCCATTTGGGGCATCAAAACAGACGTACCAAGATGTCGCCATTTTGGTCTGACGTCCACGTTGTCAATCACATCATCACGTCGTTAACGAGTTAACGACCAAGTGAAGCAATCGAAAGTTCAATGCTATAAACGATACACCAAAGTTCAGTGATATTTGGTGTAGTATCAAGTAAAGCATACTGAAATTTAACATTTTGTCTATTAGGTTATTGTTTTATGAATTTATTATATTTTTGTCTATTATATTACCTTAATTTTTAATAATTTTATTAAAAGTGAGTTTTTATTATTATTATGTCTTAATATTAAAATAAGTGCTCAAACTGTTTCATTTTTCCCTTTTAGGTGTCTAAACTTCTTTTGCTCGTTTTAGGTTCCCAAAAGTTTGGCCAGAAAATGATAGTTTGGCCCCCTAAAAGGGGCAAAAAAGTTTAGGCACCTAAAAGAGGAAAACGGGGCAGTTTGGGCATTTATTTCGGTACTAAGCATATTATTATTAATAATAATGTAAGTTGGTGAAATTTAGTAATTTTGTATATTATTATTTTCTTAATTTTTTCTCTATTTTCATAGTCACCTTTTATTTTTCTGCATAATTTAATATAAACATTTGTGAATAAGGATGATTTAGTTGAAAATGCTCTTAGGTTATCTTATATTCTCTCGACTCAAACTAAAGAATTTTACAATTTAGTCAATTGAACAAAAAAAAGTTAATATCTCCAATAATGTATAAAGTAATCTAAATAAGAGCTAATCGTATTACCAGAGGCAATCAAACACTTTCTGATCCAAACGCCTCATGTTATTGTACTGGAAAATAATACCTACTTTACAAGTGTGATTGTTTATGAAGTTCAAAATTGTTACCTTCGTACATGTAGGGAAATATTAGTCGAGTTTTACAAGGGTCAATCAATGCAACACAACTTGATTACTTGTTTAATTGAGCTAGTCTTCTATTCCCCATGTTTGCTTGTTGAGCACATAGTCTTAATTTTGTATGTTTTTTTTTGCATAGAATGTAAACTTTCAATTTGAAGATAGCTTTGGAAAATGTCTACAATTGGGTAATCCTTGTGAGAATCAAAGGACACTTTAAGGAGAAAGGGTTAATATTTTGGCCATTGAACTTTTTCTAAATGTTATTCTTAAGCCATCAAACCTTTATGCATTTTCAAAAGAAAAAAAACGTATTATTGTCTCAATTAATTGTAATTGTTTTCAGTTTGGATGTGTTATTCTTGTTAATATTGATGTCAATGGATTAATTGTGGGAGATAAAAGTTTGGTTCTTTGTAATTGTGTTTTCTTTCAGATTAAGGGAATTAGTTCGAAGAACAAGGAACTTGGACATGCCTTGGAATATGTTGATTTTCCGGATGAAAGTAAGTTGTCTCTATCTGGCTAAGTTATTGTTTTAAATATGATAAAAAAGCTATTTTTTTTAAAAAAATTCACTTAATATAATTTTCATAAGAGAAAACTAGAAGCAGGAAGAAATTAATTGTGCTGTGACCTAATGGTCAAGTGAACAAGTATAGGAGGCAGGAACACTAAATTTTAACACACTCGAAAAGTGTTTTTTTTTCCTTAAAAAAAGAAAACAAAATTAGTGAGTTACCTAAAATTTCAGAGTTCCATATACAATCTTTGTCCCCACCAACACGGTCTAACTTTGTGTCAAACTTGTCTACCTTACACACATTATAAACCTTAGTTTGCTCGGAGATAACCTCATTGTGAGAAATTTAAATGGTTGTTTAAGACTGATTTTAGAGATTTCATTATCTTTTCCACTTCACAGAAATACATTGGACAAAGTTATATCAATGTCGTAAATCTAAGGACAAAAAGCGAACCTTGATGGTGCGCCCTTGCTTTCCTTCTGTTTATCGCGAACGTCAGATGCCAGATGTCAATATCATCTCAGAGACGGTTGTCATAGTCAATGATTTTTGGAAGGTGGGTGATTTGGTAGATTGGTGGACTGACAATTGCTTTTGGACTGGAAGGATAACTGAAAAGTTGGATGATGAAAATGTTAAGGTAATATATTTTTATTTATGCTTTTGATGTTTCTAATTGAATGTATTTCTCAATACATCTGCTTGCTTTATTTCAAGAGTTATTTGAAGAGGCATCTATATTTTGTTTCCTGTAACTGTAGGCTCATATCATATGAGCTGTGGAAAATAATAGTTGTTTTAAGATATTTTTAAAATGGCTGCATAACACCACTTATATCGCTCCCGTCTGGCTATAGTTGGTATCCATAAGTGCCCGTCCATATAAACAATTTATTTAGTAACCCAACTTTTCATTTTATCACGTTCTCAATGACAATTGCTTAAGACTGTTGTTTTTGTTCTAATGTTCTTGGTTTTATCTGTTTGCATAGGTTGAGTTGTTACCTCCTCCCGAGGGTGAAGGGTCTTTATATGACGCTTCTTGCAAAGACTTGCGTCCATCGTTGGACTGGTCCGTGGATGAGGGCTGGAAGTTGCCCAAGGTTGCCATCTCACCCTCTTTCTCTTCCCCTACATATTTATCTGATCCGATCTTGTCTTTTATCCTGGCGTAGTTTTTGTTATCGATTTTGTTAAACACCCAATGGAGTTTAACTTGATATAGTAACAATGTGAAAACAAAGTTGATGTGATAATTCATGAAACAAAGATAACTCAGCATTTATAGATTTGTATAAATTTTCAATTTGTGGTAATTTGACCCATGTCCTTCAGTATTCTTGTTACGATGTTTCTTAAACATTGACATTGGTTATTTTCTGTATTTGGAATTTCCAAAGTTCATTGGTGCAAAATATGTCTCGTCATATGTGGACCTACTTTATCCTATAATGTCTAGATCAATATACTTTAACAAGGGAGGTGGTTATTATATCTTTAATTGCTTATTAGTTTTTTTCTAATTTGCTTGTTATAGGGTAATAAATACGGTGTTTTCTGTGCTCGAATAGTCAAGCCTCTTAATCAAGGTAATAATGCTTCTAACATTCAATTTGTTTTTCAGTACTTTGACTTTTGATGACGTGTATGCATGGAGAGAATGCTTTGTTTCCCTTCTGATTTATATGTGTTAAACATTTGGCAAGTTTATTTACGCTTATTGTACTTTCTATCGAATCCTATTTTTTAGGAGTCACGTCTTTCAATGAAAAGACAACTAATGTTGACGAGGAAATATTATATATATATATATATATGTGTGTGTGTATGAATAAACAATAATTTCTAAATTATACACAATTATAACCCTATTCAAGGGATTTTTTATAGAAACTTCAATAATATATATCTAGAAAAAGTGTAATTGACTATATAGTCATAGTTATTTAAATGTGTTAGATTTTATTTATGTTTATAATATTATTTGTCATTTTTTATAAACTTTTTGTTCTATCTTTTTATAATAGTCTAAAGGTGATTACAAGGTAATATCTGTTCATATATATTCTTAACCCTTTGACAATGCACATACATCTTGCATCTCCAAGCTTGTGATTAACCTCTATTGGTATCTTGGCTGGTTTGCACCCTAGTTTGCCAGTTTCTGTCAGCAAATCTAGAGTATGTTTTTGTTGAGATATGAAGATTCCTTGCTGTGAATATGCAACTTCAATTCCAAGGAAGTATTTTAGTCTTCCAAGATCATTGACTTCAAACTCCTTGATCAAATACCTCTTTAAGTTGTCAATTTCTTTCGAATCATCTCTTGTGACTATGATGTCATCTACATAGACTATTAAGGCAGCAACTCCCTTGAAGAATGTTTCACAAATAAAGTATGATCACCCTAACTTTGTCTGTAACCTAGCTTCAACGTCACCTTGGTAAACCTTCCATACCAGACTCTTGGGGATTGTTTTAGCCCATACAAGGCCTTTTTCAACTTGCAAACTATTTGTCCAGGTGGGATGTCCGTGTAAACTTCCTTTTCAAGATTCCCATGTAAAAAGGCATTCTTGATGTCATACTATTGTAATCTCCATCCTTGATTGGCAGAACAAGATTCTTACAGTATTTATCTTTGCAACAGGGGCAAAAGTTTCAAGGTAATCTATCCCATAGGTTCGGGAATACCCTTTAGCCACCAACCTTGCTTTATATCTCTTTAAGGAGCCATATGATTTGTACTTCACTGTGAATATCCATCTACATCCCATTGTTTTCTTTCCTTCTGGCAACTTCACCAAGTCCCATGTTTTGTTCTTTTCCAATGCTTCCATTTCAACTTTCATAGCATTCTTCCAATTCTCATTTTCTAAAGCCTCAGACACTTTTATAGGAATGACAATGGGATTTAGGCTAGTAAGGAAGGTTTTATGGTTGAGAGACAAGTTTCTGTAGGATATGAACAAATAAAGAGGATTTTTTGTGGTACAAGTTCTTTTCCCTTTTCTAATTGCAATAGGAAATTCAAAATCCCTATGATCAGAATCAGGATTAGAATTTTCAATATTATTTGAATCAAAGATGCGTTCAATAATTACCTCAATTTGTGGAGGAGACAAGGGTGTGATTGAGCATGCACTGGTCTCCTTTTTCTCGAGTAAGTTTGTAGAGGACTAACAATATCTTGAATTCCAGTCTTAGGTGTGGTGGGTTTAGGTTGTTGCTGGTCAAAAGAAGGCTGAGGATCAAATTCACAAACAGATTGGGTAAGATCAGGCTGTGCAGATTTAGAATCATTTTGTTTAGGCAAGGAGAGAAGGCTAAAGAAGGAAATAACCTCTGTCCTTATCTTCTCTGAACAAAATCTCCCCTGAAGATAAGGGTGAGTAAAATAGTTTTCATTCTCTACAAAGGTGACAACAACAAAAGTAAAATGTTTCCATGTAGGTGGATGATAGCATTTATACCCTTTCTGAGTAGACGAGTAACCTACAAAAATGCATTTAAATGCCCTTGGATCCAACTTACCCCTATTTTGAGAATGAATATGAACAAAGGCAACAAAATCAAATACTTTAGGCTTAAGGTGAAGTGAAGGGCTAAAGTTAGGATAGAAACTATTTAGGACTTGAATAGGACTCTGTGATTCAAGAACTTGAGTTGGTAATTTGTTGAGAATATAGGCGACACTTAACACAACTTCCCCCCAATATTGTTTAGGAACATTTTTTTGAAACAACTAGAGAATATTTAGTTTCCTTTATCAGAGAGTCAACTATGTGTATATATTTTAAGTTTTCTTGTGAATAATAGAGCGAGAATTTCATACAATTCTACAAAAGGTTTTAAAAGTAGATAGACATTTCATCTTTGAGAAGGCTAATAATGGGACTGTGAAGCTTAACTACATTCTTACTACTAATCAGATTGCTGATATCTTCACCAAAGTACTTCCAAGAGTAATTTTTGATGGTTTTGCATCCAAACTAGGTGTATACAACATATACACACCAGTTTGAGGGGGAGTGTAGGTTAATACTAGTTAGAATAGAAATATTCTATGTACTAAAGTCTGTATCTGTTAGTTATGGCATGTAGACCTTTATAGATATTCCTTAGAATAATATCTCTATAGTTATTAGAGAATATTTAGTTTCCTTTATCAGAGAGTCAACTATGTGTATATATTCTAAGTTTTCTTGTGAATAATAGAGAGAATTTCATACAATTCTACATGGTATCAGATTAAGTCGATCATCTCCATTTTTTCCCGATCAAATCTCTAAATCTCCATGGAATCTGATTCTGAAGTCAGTTTTCTCCCCAACCATGGTTCTTTTGATATTCCAATGTCAGAACATTCTTATTCTGCGATAACATCCTACAAACTAAATGGCAATAATTACCTTCCTTGGTCCCAATGGAAAAATCCTAAATCTCGACCTTTGAAAGAAGCTTATGTTGCAACTTCTGACACACTGCCCAGCAATTTTAGTCCTGAACAGATTGCTGAACTTCAGTACCTCTTTAGTCGCCTCTCTGCTCCTCCTACCACTACTGCTTTTACAACAACTGAAGGATAGTCGATTCTGGTTGGATAGTCGATTCTGGTGCTTCTGACCATATGACAGGAAATTTCAGTCTGTTTCATTCTTTTTCGAGCTCCAACTCTAATTCCTCCATTAAGATTGCTGATGGTTCTTTCTCACTAGTGCTTGGCAAGGGTTCCATTCGATTGAGTGATAAAATTCTACTTACTTCAGTTCTTTATGTCCCTAATCTCAAATGCAATTTGTTATCGGTTGGACAGTTGATTAATGATGGAATCTGTGATGTTCACTTTGGTCTTACTGGTTGTGTTTTTCAGGAGCAGGGTTCAAAAATGGTGATTGGCAATGCTAGGTTGTCTAATGGCTTATATGTCCTTGATGCTTTGTCCTCCTCACCTTCTTCTTGTTCCAGTGGTCTCCATACCTCTGTTTTCCCTTCAAATTTACTTTCCAATGATATAATGATGTGGCATTTTCGATTGGGTCATCCCAATTTTTCTTATCTTAAGAGATTGTTACCTACATTATTTATCAATAAAGATCCTTCTTCTTTTACATGTGAAATCTGTCAAATGGCTAAACACACTCGGCAATCTTATGTGCCTTCCCACTTTAAGCCTACTTCTCCTTTTTCGATTATACACAGTGACATTTAGGGCCCTTCTAAGGTTTAGAGTATTGCTGGTTCTAGGTGGTTTGTGTCCTTCATAGATGATTTTTCTAGGACAACTTGGACATTCTTGATGAAAGATAAATCTGACATTGAGCGCATCTTTAAAGATTTTTATCAAATGGTCCACACTCAATTTGCTACCCCTATTAAAATTTTGAAGAGTGACAATGGGAGTGAGTATCTTAGCAAATCTCTTAGGAGTTTTTTTCGGGAAAAGGGAATTTTTCATCTCACTTCTTGTGTTAACACACCTCAGCAGAACGGTGTGGCTGAGAGAAAAAATCGTCATCTCCTTGAAGTCACCCGCTCTCTTTTGTTTTCAGCCAATGCTCCTAAGTATCTTTGGGGGGATGCCCTTCTAACTGCCACCTACCTCATTAACCGGATGCCTAGCAAAACTCTTGGTTTTAAGGTTCCTACTGAAACTCTTTTCCAACTTTTTCCTCACTTTAAACCCCTCTCTTCTGCTCTTCCTTTTCGTGTCTTTGGCTGTACAGCCTTTGTTCATGTGCAAGCCCTTAATAGAGGTAAACTTGATGCTAGGTCCTTAAAATGTGTTTTTATTGGGTACTCCTCGAGTCAGAAGGGTTACAAATGTTACTCTCCCACAACCAGAAAAACCTATATCTCGTTTGACGTTACTTTCTTTGAGCATCAGCCTTATTTTTCAGGGACTGCTATTCAGGGGGAGACATACAGAGAATTTCAGTCCCCATAAGTTTCACAACCCTTGCTTATGTTGCCAACTCTCGATGCTGAAATCACTAGTTCTGATTCTTCCCAACAATTTGTTCCTTCAAATGAAGCTGAGATTACTAACACTAGTAATCCAGCGTTGCCAACTCTCGATGCTGAAATCACTAGTTCTGATTCTTCCCAACAACTTGTTCCTTCAAATGAAGCTGAGATTACTAACACTAGTAATCCAGCGGACACACCTTCTCCTTTGTCAAAAATGTCTAGCCCTTATACTACACCTCCTCCAACTCTTAAATCTGTCCCACACACCTCTCCAGACCTTATAACTCCTCAACTTACAGATAAACAATTCAGCGTTTATACAAGAAAGAAAAGAACACTTCCTGAAGTTGTTAGTCAGCCTAACACTTGCCAAGAGCTAGCTTTGAGCCCTACTGCCGTGGAAACAGGAGGTAATAATATCCCTCAAGAATCTATTATTGTTGATTTGGATGATTTTCCTATTGTTATTCAAAAGGGGGTAAGGAAATGTACTGCTCATCCAATTAATAGATTTGTGGCCTATGGAAAATTGTTATCTGGTTTGAAAGCTTTTACAGCCAGCATTGACAAAGTACAAATTCCAAGGACAGTGGAAGAAGCTTTCAAAAGTCCGGAGTGGAGGAAAGCAGTTGAGGATGAAATCACAACACTGCAGAAGAATAATACTTGGAGTCTAACCAGTCTACCAGAAGGAAAAAAGGTGGTTAGGTGTAAGTGGGTTTTCACAGTCAAGTATCATTCCAATGGAGATATTGAAAGATATAAGGCGAGGCTTGTAGCGAAAGGATTCACTCGGTCATATGGAGTAGATTATCAAGAAACGTTTGCACTAGTTGCTAAGTTAAACACCATCAGAGTGTTACTCTCAGTGGTTGTTAACAAAGACTGGGAGTTGCATCAGTTGGACATCAAAAATGTTTTTCTCAATGGGAACCTCGAGGAGGAAGTATACATGGAAATTCCACCAGGTTTAAAGGAAAGCACAACAAGAGGGACCGTATGCAAATTGAATAAATCCTTGTACGGATTGAAACAATCTCCAAGAGCATGGTTTGACAGATTTACTAGAGCCATGGTTCAAAATGATTTCAAACAAAGCCAAGCAGATCATACCTTGTTCAGAAAGATTACGCCAAATGGTAAAATGACTCTCCTAATTGTGTATGTCAATGATATGGTTATCACAGGAAATGATACAGAGGAGATAGAAAGACTAAAGATTGCTCTAGCAAAGGAGTTTGAGACAAAGGATTTGGGGAATCTTAGATACTTCTTGGGAATGGAGGTAGCTAGATCTAAAGAAGGGTTAGTCATTAACCAAAGAAAATATATTTTAGATCTACTTGCAGAGACCAAGATGCTTGAGTGTAGACCAGCTAACATTCCAATGGAACCAGGTCTGAAATTCAGTAAAGATAAGACTTGGGAATCCAGTGAACAAAGAATCTTACCAACGTTTGGTAGGGAAATTAATTTATCTATCACTCACAAGACCTGATCTTGCCTATTCAGTGAGCATAGTAAGTCAATACATGAGTGATCCTCGAGAAGAGCACATGGAAGCGGTAAATAGGATCTTGAGGTATTTAAAATTCACACCAGGCTCTGGACTCATTTTCAGAAAAAACCAGGACAGAACAGTAAAGGTTTACACAGATTCAAGTTGGGCAGGTGAATTAACAGATAGAAGGTCAGTAAGTGGATATTGTACATTTGTATAGGGCAATTTGGTCACATGGAGAAGCAAGAAGCAGGCTGTGATATCTAGAAGCAGCGCAGAGGCAGAGTTTAGAGCAATGGCCCTTGGAATTTGTGAAGGGATGTGGATTAAAAAACTCATCACAGAGTGAGAATTTGGTGAAAATTCAGAACTGGATATTTACAGTGACAGTCAATCAGCAATAAGTATAGCTAAAAATCCGGTGCAGCATGATAGAACCAAACATATCGAAATAGATAGACATTTCATCTTTGAGAAGGCTAATAATGGGACTGTGAAGCTTAACTACATTCCTACTACTAATCAGATTGCTGATATCTTCACCAAAGCACTTCCAAGAGTAATTTTTGATGGTTTTGCATCGAAACTAGGTGTATACAACATATACACACCAGTTTGAGGGGGAGTGTAGGTTAATACTAGTTAGAATGGAAATATTCTATGTACTAAAGTCTGTATCTGTTAGTTATGGCATGTAGACCTTTATAGATATTCCTTAAAATAACATCTCTATAGTTATTAAAGAATATTTAGTTTCCTTTATCAGAGAGTCAACTATGTGTATATATTCTAAGTTTTCTTGTGAATAATAGAGAGAGAATTTCATACAATTCTACAAAAGGTTTTAAAAGTAGAACTAACATCAAATTTTTGTTTTAGAAGGAATATCCATGTCACCCGAGTGCAATCATCTATAAATGAAACAAACCACCAAGCCCCCGTTATATTTTGAATAGTGGATGGTCTCCAAACATCACTGTGAATGAGAGAGTAAAAGGTGTAGATGCCTTTTTATTACTTTTGAGAAAAGAAGTACGTTTGTGTTTGGCAAGCTTACATATGTCACAATGAAACTCTTCATTATCTAAAGATTTGAACAAGAAACGAAACATAAACTTTAAATGAAGGGTGACCAAGGCGAAGGTGATGAAGCCATATCTGGTCTTTGGTGGTTTTAGATTCTAACACAAGTGAAAAAGATGGAGGATTTGGAACACTGACTTGTCCATTGGATTTTTCAAGATAATACAGTTCATTTTCTTCTTTAGCATGCACAATCATCCTCCTCGTTCCCTGTTCCTAAAAAACACATTGGGTAGGATAAAAAACAACACAACAATTAGTGTCTTTGATGATTTTTTGGATAGACAGGAGATTAGTGAACAATTTAGGCACATGAAGGACATTTTTAAGTGTCAGGGTGTTACTTATAACAACATCTCCTTGACCAGCCACGATTATCCTACTTTCATCTGCAACTGTTATCTTTTTATTACTAGGACAAGGTATATAATTGATAAAATGTTTAGAGGAATTGGTCATATGGTCTGTTGCTCCTAAGTCAATCACCCAGGAGCTTTGGGTAGGAAAATTTGAGACTTTAGATTTTTGTGAAGAGGATATACCTGAGAAAGCTAGACTAGATATACCTGAAGAGGAAGGTTTTTCTAGATATTCAAGTAAACTTTTCAATTTCTCTATTTCTTCCCTGTTGAACTCAGAGGACTATTCATGGACATCTTCATTCATTTGCTTGGTGGTATATGCCTTTCCTTGTCCTCTTGATGATCCTTCTCCCTCAAAAAAACTTTTGTTTGCTGTTTGTGGCTTCCCATGAAGCTTTCAACACTTCTCTTTTGTATGGCGAGACTTCTTGCAATAGGTGCACCATAAAGAGTCTTTGTGCATCATTTTTTATCCTTTTGATTTCTCTTTAAAAAACTGTTGTTCCAGGTTTGGTTTTCTTTTAGCTGCACCTCTGGTGACTAGAGCTGAACTCTCCACTTGATTGCTCTCAATCATAACCCCTCTTCTCCCTTCCTCAGCTCGAATGATTACAATGACTTCATTTAGGGAGGGTAGCTCCTCTTTACCAAGAATCTGGACTCACTGCATCATACTCAATATTTAATCCAACAAGAAAATTATAAATTCTTTCTTTCTCAACAAACCTTTTTAGGAATGCTGCATCTTCACTACACTTCATTTCAATACATTGGTAGTGATCCATCTCTTGCCATAAATTTTGCAGCAAGTTGGAGTATTCTGTGATGGATCTGCCTCCTTGCTTAGTGGACGAGATTTTGGTCTTGATCTCATAGATCTGGGCAGCATCTTTAACCTTTGAGTAGGTTTGTTTTACAGCCTCTCATATCTCTTGGGCTGTATTGAGAAACATACATGTGTCACTTATTTCTGGTAGCATGGAATTCCATAGCCAGGACATGACTAGTGAATCCTGCTCATCCCAAGCCTCAAATCGAGGATCTCCCTCCTTAGGTTTAGTTCCAAGGAGATGACTTAGCTTTCCTCTACCTTTCAAAAAGGTACAAACCACCTGTGACCATTTAAGATAGTTTTTTCCATTCAACTTATAGGCTGCCTAGATACTTTGCAAGTCTCCTATCTGACTTGAATGGCTCCCTTCACTCACTGTGACTCCTTGCACAGTCTCAGTACTGCTTACATCGCCTTCCTCTACCATAGTTGTGCTAGGTTAATAGTGACACTTCACTGAACACTCAAAGGAAGGATTTTTAAGGGAGAAGAGGTTGTTAATCGAGATTGGCAGGACTCAAAAAAGGGTTAACAAAGCTCTGATACCATGTTAAATGTAGAGAAATTTAATGGAAAAACTCTTGATTTCTATACAAAAGGTTACATTCTTATATACAGCTTATGTCCTTGTGAGAAAGGGGCCATGGTGACCGGAGATTCAATGAATAATGGTAGTTTGTGTGTGATCAGTGGTTAGGGATTTGTTGTTTAAAGAAGATGAAAAGAATATTTTCCAGAGAGAACAATGTGTTTCTCTGTATTTTCTTATTATTCTTAACTATCAAATGTATACAGAGTAAGCCTTTAAATAGGCTGATATAGAGTTCTAATATAACTAAAATTATACTTTTATCTTTCCTAATTTAAATAAGACTATTAAATCTAAACTACTGATTAGGAATAAACTCTAATTACACATTAAATAAAAACTCTAACACTCCTCGTCAACTTACACTCTCCCTCAAGCTCTAACACTTCTCGGATAACTTACACTCCCCCTCAAGCTGGTGAGCAAACGTAATAGAGCACCAGCTTGGATCTTGGATGTGATGCTTTACTCATATTTCTTCTGCTGAAAAAAAATGCTCCCTATTCTCGGGAGTCTTTGATTTGAAGAGTGAGGACATAACCATGATGTGAAGTAAAAAGTGATCACATGAATCTACACTCCCCCTCAAACTGGTAGTTACACAGACTAGAGTTCTAGCTTGGATCTTTGATGTAGAATCCCTTAAAAAAATATTATCTAGTTTTTAAGGTTAAACTAGAACCTATTCTTCTATCTTTTAGGATGAATGGCTAAGATAGAACCAAATAGTTTTTAAGGCTAAACCATAACCTTTTCATTTATCTTTTTGATTGGCTAAGATAGAACCATTAAATAGAGAAGAAAACAGAAAAATTAAACGAGTAGAAATTTCACTAGAGATGTAAGATTCCAACGAGGGAGAAGCCAAGGAACGAGTGTGGCCTAATGACAGCAGCGGAAAAGAAAAAACATTGTGCATCTGAAAAATCAGATCATGGTCGATCTGTTTCAAATTAGAGATGGCAGCAGTGGTGACGACATCAAGACCGTTGTTGGCTCGTGATACCATGTGAGAAAGGGGCCATGGTGGCCGGAGATTCAATGAATAATGGTAGTTTGTGTGTGATCAGTGGTTAGGGATTTTTGTTTGAAGAAGAAGAATATTTTCCAGAGAGAACAATGTGTTTCTCTGTATTTTCTTATTATTCTTAACTATCAAATGTATACAGAGTAAGCCTTTAAATAACGATATAATCATGTTGAACAACTAGGATATAATCATGTTGTTCTTTGCACGGTCATTGTTGAAAATTTGCAGCTGATGTTGCTGATTTCGGCATCCTTCTTGAGATGACTACCAACTTTGCTTTAGTTGTTGGTTTTGCACCTTTCTTAGATGTCTTCCAGCTTTCCTCTGTCAGTGATGATCTTTTTCTGGTTTTTGCATCTTCTTCTGAGATGACTTCCAGCTTTTTCTGTCATTCACGGACTAAGTAGCTGCTTCCATTCAATAACGATCACAGGAATCTACACTCCCGCTCAAGCTGGTAGTTACACGTACTAGAGTCCCAGCTTGGATTTTTGATATAGAATTCCTTGAAAAATAATATAGTTTTTCTTTAAGGCTAAACTAAAACCTTTTCTGCTATCTTTTTTAGGACGGATGGCTAAGATAGAACCAAATAGTTTTTTAAGGCTAAACTATAACCTTTTCGACAAAAAAAAAATGAGCAGAAATTTCACCAGAGATGTAAGATTCAAATGAAGGAGAAGCCAAGGAACGAGCGTGGCCTAATGATAGCAGCGGGAAAAAAGTGTGCATATGAAAAGAAAAAAAAATCAGATCAGAGATGGCAGCAGTGGTGACGACATCAAGACTGATGTTGGCTCATGATACCATGTGAGAAAGGGGTCATGGTGGCCGAAGATTCAATGAATAATGGTAGTTTGTGTGTGATAGGTGGTTAGAGATTTGTTGTTTGAAGAAGATGAAGAGGATATTTTCCAGAGAGAACAATATGTTTCTCTGTATTTTCTTATTATTCTTGACTATTAAATGTATACAAAGTAAGCCTTTAAATAGGCTGATATAGAGTTCTAATATAACTAAAACTATACTTTTATCTCTAATTTAAGTGGTTTGTGTGTAAGGTGATTAAGGATTTATTATTTGAAGAAGATGGAAAGGATATTTTCCAGAGAGAACAATTTGTTTCTCTGTATTTTCTTATTATTCTTAACTATCAAATGTATACAGAGTAAGCCTTTAAATAGGCTGATATAGAGTTCTAATATAACTAAAACTATACTTTTATCTTTCCTAATTTAAATAAGACTTCTATTAAATCTAAACTACTGATTAGGAATAAACTCTAATTACACATTAAATAAAAACTCTAACACTCCTCTTCAACTTACACTCCCCCTCAAGCTCTAACACTTCTCGGATAACTTACAGTCCTTAACTAAGGTAACTCTTAAGTTAGGAAAGAGACTATTCTAGGTAAATTAAAATCCCTTAAAGTTAGGGATTGAAACTACTAACAAGGATCTACATAATCCTGTCTAATTATACATAGAATCTCTAATTTATGCGCATATTTCCTAACAGTTTAAGTTCAATTATGTTATTGTTACATAAAAAGCTTTTATTCTTTAGCTTGGTTATATTGTAGTCATATTGAAGTATAGAAGAAGCTTTATGTAGTTGTTAGGTCTGTAGCCTAAAGATCATTCATTTGAGTTGCTTTGATATTTCATTTTTCTTGAACAACTCGTTCGTGCTACATACTCAACTCCAATATATGGATTTTGAGATATGGTTTCCAAAGATCCTCCAAATACATGGAATGATTAGAAAATTTTGACCATATTTGTGTTGAACACATTTATTTGATACTCATACTTGAGCTTGAGTAACATGGGCTATAATAACGAAGTGTAGAACTTTTTTTGTGCTTGTTGATACATTATCCGCATCTCTTAATTTGTTATCACGATTTTTGTCATCTCATGGCGCATTGAAATGATTGTATTTTATGACTTTTTAACTTCGACATTGTTGTGCTTCCATACCTTATTTCTTTTTTTGGACCTGATTATTGTCATGGTCCTAGAGAGGAATCATGAATCTCACATTCGTTGTGTATTAGAGTTGGCCCTGGATTATGTGGCCACACCACTTTTGACCAATGAGACGTCTGTTGTGGACAAAATTGTGAGGCCCAATTGTCCAAAGTGGACAATACCTTACAAATTGGCGAGAACCATGACATTTGGTATTACAGTCATCTCTAGGGTACTAGCCTATAAAGCATGGGTATGGCATCCCAAGGCCGTCTCATGTACTCGATATGTCCCTGGGATGGGTAGGGCTTGGGTACATGTCGAGGACATCCCATGTTCAAGGGGTACATTTAAAATTAATTGGGTACATTTGGGAGATTGCAGGGAATGGCTTTTGAGCTTCATACTCGTATACAAGGTCATTTTTAAGTTTTGGCTTAAAAAATATAACATAAGTTGCCCCAAGTCCCTTTCACTTTCTTAGTTCTCTCTCCTCTTTGACTGCCAGTGAGGATTGAAGAGGCGAGATCAAGGAGGCCAGCGCCGAAAAGTTTGAAGCTTCGACGAGTAAAAGTGTTACTTCTATTGCTCATATGTTTGAGATTGACACTTTAATAGTGTGGTTTTTATGAATTTTTTTCACATTTTAGAATTTTAAAATTTATTTTATATTTGTCGTATCTTCTTCGTTTGTGTACGCTATAATTTTAAAAATTATCATTTCTCGTACCCTTAGCTGTATTTGTGTCAATATCAGTGCAACATAGGTACTAGCTATGTGCCATTGAGAAAAATGGGCTCTTATTGGAGTGGAGGCAGATTTCATGATACTAGGTAGGAGTCATGAACCCCACATATCGGTTGTGTAATAGAGTTGGTCTTGAGATCCAAGTGTTCACACCAATTCTAACACGTGGGACACTTTTTGTAGACAACATTGGTGAGCCTAATGGGTCAAAGCAGACAATATCTTACAACTTATTGTCAACTAACATTGGGTATCAGAGTCAACTCTGAGGTACAAGCAATGTTCCATTAAGGATAGTGGACCCTTATTGGAGTAGGGGGATTTCATGGTTCTAGTAAGGAGCCATTAATTTCATATCAGTTGTGTGCTAGAGTTGATCTTGGGATACAAATCTTCACACCCCCTTTAACATATTAGGCGTTTTTTTCCGGAAAAGTTGTCTGGCCTAATGGACTAAAACAAACAATACTTTGTAGGTTGGTGTGGACCATGACAATTGTAAAGAACATGTTTTTATGGCAATGAACAAAATGTTCTCTTTTTATTTTGTGAATTTCATGCATTGGACTCCCTTCAAATATGTATAGTTCAGCAAATCACCTTCTCGAGTCCAATGCATGAGATTCACAACCATTTAAAGTAAAATTAGTGGAGCAGTTCAAATCTCTACATAACTTGCTCATTGACATAAGATTGCTTGTCAAAGTAGAAACATAAAGAATAGATTGAAGAGTAGCATCCTCAGTAAGGAACATTGTTCTAGTTCCTTCAAAATTAGCTAAGGACCCATCTACAGTCTTCACATGCTTCTTTGTGATGTTGGGTTGTAAGGTTTTGAAACAATTTTGCATTCCCTACCATGTGGTCAGAAGCACCAGAATCCACTATCCATGTGTCAATATCACTTTTGGCAATAAAAGAAGCACTACCTTCCCGTGTGGTGCAAGCCGGTATGATCACTAGTGGATCTCATCATTTTGATGAGTTTCTGTACCAGATAAAAATAAAAATAAAAAGTCTCCTTTGGTTCATGAGTTTTTTTTTGTAAAGGACTACATTAGTAGGACTTGACCAATCATTATTTTCAAAAAGATCCAGTTGTTGCCAACACCTTGTAGGGTTGAAGTACTGTGACACTCATATCTCCTTGTTCAAGACCATTGAGCTTGTTTTCAATCCCAAAGATTTGAACAATATTGTTTGAACTTGAGTAAGTTTCCTTGGCGGCATTCTAGATCTCATAGACTGTTGTATAGAGGAGAAAATTTTCTCCAATTTCTAGAGTCATCGAGTTAATCAACCAGGACATAATCATATGGCTCTCACTGAGCCATTGGTGATAGGTAGGATTTGTTTCTTCTGGTGTAGATACTTCTCCAGAAAGATACTTGTGCTTTCCTCGGCCATAGGGGAAGAATTTATATCAATTCTTGAACTTATTTCATAAGAGGAGGATGTCTTCATTTTTCTTTTAGGTGTTAAGGATCATACCTAAATCTGATGCCATGTAAAGAATAGGTATCAGAGAACAATATGTTTTCTCTATATTTTCTCATATATGTGTGTGTGTGTGTACAAGGTAAGTCTTTTATATACAAGTATATACACTTCTAGAAGACTTAAAATTCATCTAATTTGTACTTTATCTAAACTTTAGGAGATTAGGACTCTATCTCTAAGTTAGATGAGACTTTTAGTATATCTCAACAACTAGTTACTGACTTAGGAATGACTTTTAACTCTAATAACATGTTTACTATCTACAGCAATTAGCATGTGAACTTACATGGGAAATGGTGGCTGCAGGGGGTTCTGCAAACTTGATAGATCGCATTGTGAATGAGAGGGAAAAAGATGTTCATTCAACAGATGCATCAATCAAGCTTGGGGATTCTTTATCTTCTCGTATTTCAACTGGCCCTTTACATTTTTTGTATGAACAAAAACAATTGGCAAAGAAATCATTGAATGGAAAACAATCAAACACCACAAAAACAATCGTAGGCCTCGATATGGTAGATCATGTCCCTAAAAAGAGATGTTACTCAGATAGAGTTTCAAGTTTACATATTCAAGATACCCCGAAACAAGTGTTGGGAATGGCGGGCAAATTTGATGATGATGAATTAAAGAAGAGGAAAATTGATGGAAGTGTTTGCTTGAATTCCACATACTCTGATACAATAGAAGCTGCAGTTTTGGATTTGGAGGAACTTCTTTGTCGGGTTAAATGGCTTCAACGCATCTTAGATTTCGGAACGCCGTCACCAAATACCTCGGCGTCTTCTTGGAAGTTCATAGAACACCGTTCATCATCTATACCAAAATGAGTTCTTGTGCAAAAGGTTAGTTTGCATAATTAAAATTATGCCTATGATTTGATTAAGTTGGTCTAAACCTGGATTTGTGCATTGCTATTGCACTTTAGTGAGGCGATTGATTTAGTAGCTTATGGAGATTATTCCTTTTTTGGTTAAAAACAGTTGAATATGCACCATATAGTTTCATATGTGAAAGTTAAATATACACGTGAGGGTAGTCTTGTTTCCGACACTCGCCGTGGAATCCATGAAACATAGCCTATGTTGCTTCAACTCTACATATTTCTTGAAGTAGCACCCATATTCAGATATGGATAACATAAAGAGAAATCAAACATACTTGTCCATTTTGTGGTGAAGTACAAATATTAATTGCATGAATAATTTACTTTGCTTCTCATATGATCATCCTGGGGCCTGTTGTATATGTTTTTTCTTGCCTTGTGCAGCAAGGTTCTTTACAACGAGTATTCATCTGGTGTTGTGTCTGTGGCCTTTACAACGACTGCTAGTTCTCTCTTGTTGACGTGCTCAGAAATTCTCATCCTTCTAAATTATTCTTTGTTTTTCTTGCAGAGATTGGTGAATGCAATAGCAATTCATATTTGAAGGGGCAGCTTGGCTTGCTTTCACAATCTTTTTGGTACTTTAGAAATGTTCTTGTAAAGTTCTTTGTTATAGAAACGACTAATGCAAATCCAAAGCTCAGTTTTAACATATAGTTTTGGTCAGTCTTGCTTTTGAGTAAGTACTTCACCTCCTGACCTCTGTTGGTTATGAATTGTAAATACTCGGCCTTAACTTTTAGGTACCTACAAAGAAGCAAAGTTTAAACATCTCGGATCGGATTCTCCCCTATTGTTTTTTTTTTGTTCCGCCCTACTCATGAGCAAGTTGCCTTCCGTACTGATATCTGATATGATTGTGTTTACATTCTTGGCAAAGGAGAGCATGGTAGCTGGATATTATGTTACCCTCCTCATTATATGCTGTCCTTTTGCTGTTTAACTGTTGCAACTTTATTTATTATTTTGAATTATAAGGGATTAAAGCACTAGAAAAAACTTCATGTCATCTTTAGTGAACATCTACACTTGAACTCAAGGAACTTTTATCCTTTAAATTGATTTATGTGGTCTATTTGGATATAAAATAGACATGGCTTGAGGTTTTTTTTTTGTTTTAGGTGCTTAAGGTTTTTTTTGTTAAAATATGTGTAATATTTTATTTTGTTATTATCAGTTTCTTGGCAGCTTTCATTAAAAAATACGTTAGCCAATTAGAATGTGACATATGGTCTGGTTTATATATTTTTTAAATTTTTTTAAGAATTTTCTTGAATTTGAAAGAGGGCTAAATCAAAACAATAGTCTTACAAAATTGTAATGAAGAGACGGTGCACTCTTAACAAGCATATTTGTAGGCATATGCCTTCCCTTGAGGTCTAGAGGATGTCGATTACCCAATCCTTCTGAGTTTGTCAATTGTGCGGACGAGAAAAAGAATTGCTATTAACCATTGGATCTTGTATAAGCTCGAGATGTATGATCGCAATTGATTCATCCTGATTTACACGTAAGCTTTCCCGTCCGGGACCATTTGTGCTCTCATTTTAAAATATTAGGTTTAAGGTTTAAGGTTTAGGGTTTGGGGTTTAAGGTTGGGGCTTAGGGTTAGGGTGTAGGGAATTAGAGGTAGAGTGTATTTTTTTAGGGTTTAAGGTTTGGGGTTAGGATATGAAAATTAGGGTTATGGGACAAGATTTAATTTTTAAGTATTTTTAGGCAGGGGCATAGAAGGAGGCATGGTTAGGAGGCAGGAGATTTTTACCTTAACTTTTTGGGTAATCTTCACTGATGGTCACTTTCGTTTTGGGTTTGTTTTACTTTAGTCACCAGAATTCAAAATACATCAAACTCACCACGTACGTTTCAAATCGTTACTGTTTTGGTCACTGGACCGTTAACCCTCCGTTAATTAAAAATAAAAGTTTTTAATTTGACCCCCAAACTTTCAAAACTTCATTTTTTACCATCTTCCCCAAAATTTCATTTTGGTTTGGTCTTTCTAAGCAAAGAAAAAACGTATCATTGTTTTCTGTTCAAAAAGATTGCAGCCTAAGGTTAATGGAAGATGTTGCGCATTCTAAGGATCGAGCAGTAAATCTGTTGTATCATTTTTTAAGGGTGATTACATGAACCAACTCGACAAAGTAAACCCGTGTTTTTTCTTTTCTCAATAGCTTATCACCTCAAACCTTCTAATTATACCAGATAGTAAACCCGTGTTTTTTCTTTAATGCTTTCCATTATCTATATTAGAAGTCTAGAACAGTGGTCCTTAGGTGACTATTACATGCAGGTTCGTAGGGTTAGCTTTCCAGAAGTACCTGAACTTCCAAAATATCCTGAGAGGATACTGTTCTGTGGCTGGCGACGTGATATTCATGATATGATTATGGTAATGCATTTGCTTATTGTTCGAAACTATATACTATTACTTCTCAATACCCATTTTGTTATGTAATCTACATACAAAGACACCAAGGGAATTCCACAATGATGGAGCTTAAAAATGACAACAGAAATTAAGAGATTGGAGTTTCTATTGCCTAGAAGATCCAGTCTCATCCTGCTTGATATGTGAACCCATGTTTAATTTTTAAGGTTCTGGAGGCATTTCTCGCACCAGGTTCGGAACTGTGGATGTTTAATGAGGTTACAGAAAAAGAAAGAGAGACAAAACTAATAGATGGTGGACTTGATATTTCTGGATTAGAAAACATTAAACTTGTCCACCGCGAGGGAAATGCTGTCATTAAAAGGCACTTTCGTTTTTTAGTTGGCATAACTCCAGAGTACCTTTAATTTCTGTTACCTCACTCCAGTGTTTAGTGTTATTGTTTACCAAGTCTATTGTTTTAGTTATTTGCTCCAATCGTAAGTCAACTGATTACTAACTCTAAAGGACAGATTTTAATTCTTGCAGATGAATCACTAGAGGACTCTGTAGTGCATTCGGACTCTAGATCTCGTAGTTGAACAACCAAGCTCCTTCAAAACTGAAAGAAGAAGGGCGTTTGATGAGAACAAATCCCAGAACTTGTTGATAAAACCTCACAGATGTGCTCACTGATTTGCAGACAAAAGAGACATGGTTCAAAGATAACAAAGGCAGTGTTGTGTTTGAAGAAGACAACCATTCCATCTCTCCCACATCTCCCATTCCTTTTCTCAATAGCATATCACCTCAAACCTTCTAATTATACCAGATAAGTTTTGGGGAAGATGGTAAAAAATGAAGTTTTGAAAGTTTGGGGGTCAAATTAGAAATTTTTATTTTTAATTAACGGAGGGTTAACGGTCCAGTGACCAAAACAGTAACGATTTGAAACGTACATGGTGAGTTTGATGTATTTTGAATTCTGGTGACTAAAGTAAAACAAACCCAAAACGAAAGTGACTATTTGTGAAGATTACCCTAACTTTTTTTTGAACAAAGTGAAGCAATTGGCATTAAATAAAGGGTAAACTACTGCAGGGGTCACTTACGTTTAGCGTCTGTACAGAGTTAGTCACCACTTTTGAAAAGTGCGTATTAGTAGTCCTCTACGTTTTCGATGTGTAAATATTTGGTCACTCCGACGTTAATTCCGTTAGTCCCCTAACGGATTGTTGATGTGGCGAAAGTAAAATAGGGATAAATTACTGCAATAGCCATTAAAATTTATCTCATGTACATTTTTTCTCCTCAATTTAAAAAAGTAAACATTATAGTCACTAATAAAAATGTTTCTTTATAATTTCACCCTTAAATTTTTAAAAATTCATTTTTCAATCCTAAAATTTTACAATCAATTAACACAATAATATTATAAATGCTTAGATGAAAAATAGGTGCCCAAAGTATACCCTTTGAAACTTAGGTGCTCAAATTGCTCCTATTTAATAACTCAAACTTAAAAATTTAGTCCACTAACTACTAAAAAATTCGAGTTATTAGAATTTCTATTTAATAATTCAAACTTTATTTTGGATTTTTGAGTCGAGTTTATGAAATTATGAGTCGAGTATTTTCACATCAAACCAAAAAAATTAATTTTTTCGAGTCAAGTCGAGTTATTGGAATTTCTATTTTATAATTCAACTTTATTTTGAATTTTTGAGTCGAGTTTATGAAATTATGAGTCGAGTATTTTCACATCAAACCAAAAAAATTAATTTTTTCGAGTCAAGTCGAGTTATTGGAATTTCTATTTTATAATTCAAATTTTATTTTGAATTTTTGAGTCGAGTTTATGAAATTATGAGTCGAGTATTTTCACATCAAACCAAAAAAATTAATTTTTTTGAGTCAAGTCGAGTTATTGGAATTTCTATTTTATAATTCAAACTTTATTTTGAATTTTTGAGTCGAGATTATGAAATTATGAGTCGAGTATTTTCACATCAAACCAAAAAATTTAATTTTTTTGAGTCAAGTCGAGTTATTGGAATTTCTATTTTATAATTCAAACTTTATTTTGAATTTTTTAGTCGAGATTATGAAATTATGAGTCGAGTATTTTCACATCAAACCTAAAAATTTAATTTTTTCGAATCAAGTCGAGTGTTGCACTTCCCTACATATAATTTTTAATTTTTACTCGACTTGATTCGAAAAAATTAAATTTTTAGGTTTGATGTGAAAATACTCGACTCATAATTTCATAATCTCGACTCAAAAATTCAAAATAAAGTTTGAATTATAAAATAGAAATTCCAATAACTCAACTTTACTCGAAAAAATTAAATTTTTAGGTTTGATGTGAAAATACTCGACTCATAATTTCATAAACTCGACTCAAAAATTCAAAATAAAGTTTGAATTATAAAATAGAAATTCCAATAACTCGACTTGACTCGAAAAAATTAAATTTTTTGGTTTGATGTGAAAATACTCGACTCATAATTTCATAAACTCGACTCAAAAATTCAAAATAAAGTTTGAATTATAAAATAGAAATTCCAATAACTCGAATTTTTTAGTAGTTAGTGGACTAAATTTTTAAGTTTGAGTTATTAAATAGGAGCAATTTGGGCACTTAAGTTTCAAAGGGTATACTTTGGGCACCTATTTTTCATCTACGCATTTATAATATTATTGTGTTAATTGATTGTAAAGTTTTAGGATTGAAAAATGAATTTTTAAAAATTTAAGGGTGAAATTATAAGGAAACATTTTTATTAGTGACTATAATGTTTACTTTTTTAAATTGAGGAAAAAAATGTACATGAGATAAATTTTAATGGCTATTGCAGTAATTTATCCTTATTTTATTTTCGCCACATCAGCAATCCGTTAGGAGACTAACGGAGTTAACGTCGGAGTGACCAAGTATTTACACGTCGAAAACGTAGAGGACTACTAATATGCACTTTTCAAAAGTGGTGACTAACTCTGTACAGACGCTAAACGTAAGTGACCCCTGCAGTAGTTTACCCTTAAAAAAATAGGAAATAAACAGAGAAAAAAACACAAAAGCCAAAAAAAAAAAGACGACTGGCAAACATACGCCGAAGAAAAACACAAAACACAACAAATAGACTACAATCGAGAAGGCCAAAACAAAATGGAAGCAAAAACCAAACACAAATAACCACAAACGGCAGAGACAATAGAGGAGGAAAGCACAAGGACAACGCCGACTGGAGTCGGGAAAGGATGATGCTAGCAACCACATCAAACCTGCATGTTGTTTCAGGGGTCACCAAAGGATGAGGACGATAATGGTGATGCAGAGCAAGCGGCCGAATAACAACACCAGCAAGGGAGGCGTCGTCAAGCTTCTGGACCTGCAGCGAACAACACTACCCAAGCGAGCATCGGACCGGCGTTCCACACAGAAATCGTTTCCTTCAAAAATTCGAGGTAAAAAATGGAGAGAAAGCCACAAGGGCGACGCCATCGACCACCGAGAGGGCACGAAGGCCCAATAGAGATAAAAAGAGACTTATTTTTCTAAAGAGAAAATTGCTCGAGCTCTTCGCCGATAGAACTGAAAAGATTGGTTCCAGTCCAATTTAACCTCTCATGCATTGCACTCCCATTGGGATATCCCTGGTCAACTCTCTTTGTCACAGTTCTATGGCAGGCCGCAGGTGTGGAAAACAATACCTTCCAACCTACGGAAATTGCTGGTCATTACATTTTTTAAATGTTTTCAATAAGATCTTTGAAATATTATAGCACTTACGTTAAGAACTTTCATTTTGTTCATGCCTTAATGAAAGTTGACTAGTGAACGAAATGGAAGTTTTTGAAGAAATTTTAATATGGTTATTGTAAGACTTTCAATATAAAACTTTTGAAAACTATGAAATTTTTATAAAAATGCGTCGACTTAAAAGAATATCATATCAATAAAAAATAATTTTATAAAATTGTATAAAGTATAAAATTATGTTTTTTGCTAATGCGTCTTTCTGTCAAATTATTATCCTTAATTGATTAATGATTTTCATCCACAAATAAATTGTTTTAACCCAAAATGAAATGGCAAGAATTAAATTGCTTCCAAAAAAAATATGAACCAGAATGATTATTTTACCTATTATATTTAATTTATTTTTGTCTTGGACGATTTTACCCTTATATTTTGGCATATAAATACAAGGTTTTTTTTCATTTCTATCCACTCAAGCAAAAACAAGTTTTATTTTTTATTTTTTCCAACACACGATTCTCTCTGCCTAGTAAAACTTTTTCGAGTTTTTCTTTACAGAGCTTCTAACGCTTTTTTGAGTTTCTTCAAAGAAGAACAATACCACCAAAGTTTGTTCTGATTTTTGAGAGTATGAATCTTTAGAAAGACAATATTAATCACAAGGGGCATTCATCCATTGTAACGATTATACACATCGGAGTAAATTTATTTTTAAAGTAGTGGTTTACTACAACATGGTTGTTGATATTTTACTGCTATTATTATTTTTTTATTGTCCTATTAGTGTTAACATCTCGTTTTATAACAACTTTACCAACAAAAATTATAAGGATGAAATCTTCAAATCACATAAAAATTTGTAAAACACTTAAAAATATAAAACTAACCATAATAATTGAAATCTACATAGTCAAATTAGACTACATAAAAAAGTTTTAGCTAACTTAGAATTAAAAATCATCATGAATTACAAAAACAAATATTTTTAGTGATTAAATTGTAAAAAAATGGTTTTATACTATTTTGAAAATAATATATTTTCAATTCCAATATAAAATTAAAGTTAATTTAAGGTCACTTCAAAACCATTTGATTTTCGTCGAAATCAATTTAAATAAACCGACCGAGTTCTTTGATCCTAGATTCCACATCAATCGGAGCATTAGGTTTTCAATTATTGATAATTATTCAACAACTCTATTTAATTATTTTTTTCTACATTAATCTGTTTACAATTGACGTATTTACATTCTTTAGAAATTTTCTCATATATACATGTTATCGCATTATATGCTGGGCCACTCACTCCTGCAAAATAAGGGTCTGTTTGGTTTTAAAAAATATTTTTTTTTTATTTTCATTTTAAAATATAATTTTTTTCGTTTTCTAAAAACTAGAAACATGTTTAGTTAATAAAAATAATAACTTGTTTTTAAAATTGAAAAATAGTAGAAATGTGTTTGCTATCGAGTTTTTTAAAATAAAAAGGCTTAAAGGTCAAATTAAAAATTTGAAAATATATTTAAAATTAACCCTTCCACAATTGCCCACCTTAAAATAGTTTGATAATAAGTTCCCCTCCACAACTACCGTCTTTACTTGGATCCATTGAAATGATGTGGAGTTTGCATGAGTTGGAGTTAAATATGACATCTCCAGGTTTCAACATCCATTTTCTTTTTAAAACACATGGTTTGTTTGTTTCCTAGGAAATTAGTAAAATTCCAGTGGGAAAGTTGATTTGCATGGATTGGAGGAAGATAAAGATAAGGGATCTACAACGATTATGGTTGTTCTAATAGTGACAATAACAATGGGGATTGGGATTTAAATTAAAAAAAATCAATAAATATCAAATTGAAAAAAAATAAAACTATGATTGTTTTGAAATAAAAAATCAGTAAATGACCAAATTAGAAATTATTTTTAAATTTGTTTAGAATTTTTAAATATTTTTTTAAATTTTTTACGGTTTAACGACGTGACACTTTCAGAGTGTGTCACATATTATCATTTTATTGGTTGTCAATGAGTTAATTGTCAAAATTTGGTCAACCGTTATGTAAGGGCTAAATTGAGTGCGTTTCAACTAATGAAAATTAAATTGGGTGCAAAAATCAATAATGGATTAACTTTTTTTAATTTTTTAAGGACTAATTTAATCTTTAAGCCAAATAAAAATAAACAAGTAGTTACTCATTAATTAATTAAATTATAATTATAATTATTACAAATATTATTATAATAAAAATAAAATATAATTAAATAAACTAAAATTCTAAAATTGAGATTAGAAGAATTTGAATTCGGGTTAAATAGAGTTAAATTTTAAAAACTCTTGTTTTTTTATTTATCACTTTTCTAAAACATTTTTAATGAAGATGGTGAAAACATCTTTTTATGTTTTCAAAATTTTATTATTTTGCATTCATTTTCTAAAAATTATTTTCAAATTTTGCAACCAAATATGTTTTCTTTAACATTTTCCATTTTGCAACCAAATTTTGCAACCAAATATGTTCTCTAGAACCAAACGCACCCTAAGACTTTTCTAATAGATTCTTTCTTTAAAATTAATTTTCCGTAAATTCGAAAACTATATCTCGTATACCCTCAACGTTGAAAACTACCTTAAAAAGTCACAAGAAATTATTCGAAAACTATTTCATCAAAACTTTCAGGCAACTAATATCCCGATATAACTAACATCAAATTTATTTGTGTCAACCGTCAAGTCTACCACCTGACACATAAACCGGTCAACTGTACTAACATGTCAATAAACATCAATCTATCAAATCTAGACTAAACAATTATCATTAACGTATACTTCGACATCTCTTCTTTCTACAACATTTTTTCACTTTTTTTAATTTGACCATTGTCTATTGTGGCTCTCCACACAAATCAAAAAAGGTAAATAGATTGAATTTTTTTTTTACTTTTGTCCCATTAAAATTGTTTTCAAAATTGATTATTTTTGAATTTAGTCTCCTCACTTTCAAATATTTATATTTTGTCTCCTCAACCACAAAAATATAGCTCGTCCCTGAGTATAATGAGTTTGAACTGATATTTATCTTAAAAAAAAGTTGTGATAACTCCTCAACTCAGAAAAAAAAATTGTCGCGCCAAAAAAACACACTTGAATATGTTAGAAATCGCCCGACGTTGGTCGTTCGAGTTGTGACCATGGTCTCAAAAACAAGGCCGTTAGAGTTAAAAAAAAATGGAAAAATAACACTCACTGAAGCAAGGCATAATAGTTCTAGTGTTAGAAGCGCCAAGACTCCCACTCCTAATAACAATAAAAGGGAGAAATAATGTCAGTTGTGTAATTTGGCCTTTTGACCCAGGGAAAACACGAATGAAAGAAGAAATACTAAAATGATGTTCCTTTAACAAATATAATAGCATGCACATGTGCGCAAGGACGAAGCTAAATTTTGATGTTAAAGAGAAATTTTAAATATTAAAAAAATGAAGGACTAAATGTGTAAATAATTCATTAAAAAATTACATCACAAAAGTAAAAAAAAATGAGTTGGAGGATTGGGGCTCTCCTAAGCCCCATGTCCCTTTGTCCCTGCAGGTGCGACAGGACGAAATGGTGATATCTTACTACGTCCACAAATAAGATACTTCTTCGTTTTAGGAGCGATACTCGATGGCAGTTTTAAAAATTCAAAAAATGAAAGTTTACTTTTTTTAAATGGACATGTAAAAATAAAAATTTTCTCTACATACTAAACGAAATTAATTTTTTCTAGAAAAAAATAACATTAAATTAAATTTATTTTTTTAAAAATAATTTCAAAAATGGGGATGCAGATGCACCAAACTCTGACTATACCCACCTAAAAAATATTGTGTTTCAATGGCTAAATTGATAAAATAATAAAATAGTTGACATTATCATTTCTATAAAGTTAAAACAATGTCATCGTTCAATAACATTTAAATTAGTTTTGATAAAAAATTAAAGTTCGAAAAAATGTAATAATAGTATAAGGATTAAAACGATTAAACTTACAATGTTAAGGGGACAAAAAGGTTATATAGATGGCCTATTTTATTTTAGGCTTAAAGATCCATTTGACCCCTAAACTATGCACTTTTACTGAACAACCTTTAAAGTATTTTTCGGGACGTTTTGCCTTCTGAATTAAACATCGTAACCTCATATACCCCTATGTTAAACTTTGTTTAAAAAAGTTTTACGAGCCAATCAGAATATGCCATGTGTCATTTTATTTTTAAAAAATTGACTTAAATAAAAGGGGTGAAATGCACATGAAGTAGACAATATTTTATTTTTTGTTCATTTTAGTCCCTTATTTGAACCGTTAATCTTCTTCTTCCCCTTCTCTTTTTACTATCCATCAATTCATCAAATCAGTTCCAATAACAAAAACCCACTGCTACAAACATGAAATCTGCTCATGGGATCACTTTTTTTTTGAGCATCTAAAGCATAACAGTAAATTGGAAATAGGTCCAATATAAGCATTGCAGAGGAACTGGGTTATATCCGGGAATCAAGAAATATTTGATGTTTCTGTACTTGAAAAATACAACATTTATGCAGTGAAAGAACCCTAACAACAATGGCAAACACTTGTTAACGGTGCACCCATACCCAGAGCCTTAGTGTAACAAAGGCAGTCTCTCAAGTCACCAAGGAAGTGAACCATACCCATACCCATGAAAATATAAAATTTATATTATCTGTTCATTTTATGCAGTAAGGAAAGCATTTGCAGACTTGATATCTCATTCCATAATGTCCGATTTTCAACCATTTTTAATCAAGGAGATAAAGAAATAAGAAAACAAATTCTAATCAAAAAATAAATTTTGACATGACTAATATGTAATTCACTTTTTTTAACGGTGCTTAACGGAGGGGTTATATGAGACTACAATTTTTAATTAAAAGAACATAACGTCACAAAAAATATTTTAGAGACTGTTTAGAAAAAAAAATACATAATTAGGGGGAAATGTACTTTTTAAGCCCTTATTTTATGGTTTAAATAAAAAGATTCTATGAAGAGGTCGACTAAAAAGAGAAGAATCACAAATTTTTACAAAAGTTATAAAAAATGTGTGTATCAATTTTTGTGCACAAATCTAAATCATTATAATTTTATAAAAAAATTGTTATATACACATATCTTTATCATTTTAAATTTTTTTAGAAGAATATAAAATTTGTATATACACAATTTTTTTACAAAATTATAAATATTTATATTTATATACAAAAGTTTATATACAAATTTTTAAAAATTTATAAAAATTTGTATTCCGTTTCTTTTTAACCAATCTTCTTTTAAAATTTCCCGTTTAAATATCTAGAAGATATTCCTTTGTTTTTGTATATCTTGAAAAGATAATTGTTATCTATTTGAACATGGCTCTGGTGGCACACCCGCCATCACCTTCCCATCACCGCCATCGCCACCACCGCCAGCTGCCACTTATCACCAGAAGAACAGCCTATCAACGTCTAAACTCATCCAATTCTCAAACAACATCACTTCTTCAAACCAACACTTCAACTAAGTACCAACTCCCTCTCCTCCAACAATTTACCAGACTTTGTCAATCAAAACAGAGCCTTCCTCAAGCTCTAACACTTTTACTGCAAGAAAATCCCCGCCATGATACTCTAGATTTACAAAGGAAAGAAGCCATAGGGTTACTGTTACAAGCCTGTGGCCGTTACCAGGACATTGGAACTGGTCGAGAGGTTCACCGGATGGTGGCTTCGTCGGCCCTGTTCCACAACGACGTCGTTATCACAACCCGTCTCATCACAATGTACTCCATGTGCGGCTCCCCTTTGGATTCTCGTTTAGTTTTCGATGGTTTAGAAAAGAAAAATTTGTTTCAGTGGAATGCAATGGTTAGTGGGTATTCGAGAAACAAGCTTTATGAAGAAGCTTTGAGGATTTTTATTGAATTGGTTTTGAAAACAGAGTTTAAGCCTGATAAATTCACTTTCCCTTGCGTGATTAAGGCTTGCGGAGGGATTTCGAGTGTGGGTTTAGGACAGGGAGTTCATGGAATGAGTGTGAAGTTGGGTTTACTTGGGGACGTCTTCGTTTGTAATGCTTTGATAGCTTTCTACGGGAAATGTGGACTTGTTGACGAAGCAGCTAAAGTGTTTGATTATATGTCTGAAAAGAACTTGGTTTCATGGAATTCCATGATTTATGTGTTTGCTGAGAATGGTTTTACTCATGAGGGTCTTGGTTTGTTTCATAAGATGATAAAATGCGAAGAAAGTTTGGTTCCGGATGTGGCTAGTTTGGTGACTATTTTACCGGTATGTGCAGGGGAAGCGAATTTGGAAATGGGGATGGTTTTTCATGCTTTGGCTGTGAAGCTGGGACTGAACCAAGAACTAAAGGTGAAAAATTCCTTGATTGATATGTATTCCAAATGTGGGTGCTTGTCTCATGCCAAAATCTTGTTTGATAAGGATAATAACAAAAATGTAGTATCTTGGAACACAATGATAGGGGGCCTTTCAACGCAAGGCGATACTCGTGGGACATTCGATCTTCTAAGGGAAATGCAAGTTGAAGGGAGGGAGAAGGCTAATGAGGTTACTATACTGAATGTTCTGCCTGTTTGTCTGGAGAAATCTGAATTGCTTTGCTTGAAAGAACTTCATAGTTTTTCAATTAGGCATGGTTTTCACTATGGTGACTTGGTAGCTAATGCTTTTATTGCAGCCTATGCAAAGTGCGGGTTGTTGTGCTATGCGCAGCATGTGTTTAATGGTATGGAGACTAAGACTGTAAGCTCCTGGAATGCACTGATTGGTGGCTATGCACAGAACGGTGCTCCTGGCGAAGCTTTAAAGTTTTACCTTCAAATGAAAATTGCTGGCGTAGAACCAGACCGCTTCAGCTTAGGAAGCCTACTTTTGGCCTGTAGTCATCTGAAATCTCTGCCCTTCGGCAAAGAGATTCATGGGTATTTGATACGAATTGGATTAGAAACAAATACATTTATTGTTATCTCATTGTTATCACTTTATATTCGTTGTGGCAAGTCAGCTAGTGCAAGAGTGTTGTTTGAAGAGATGGAAGACAAAAGTTTAGTATCATGGAATGCACTTATTTCTGGCTATTCTCAGAATGGACTTCCAGATGAAGTTTTAGTTCTCTTTCGTCAAATGCTTTCGGATGGAATTCAACCGGATGAAATTTCCATAAACAGCGTAGTTGGGGCTTGTTCACAGCTATCAGCTTTGCGGCTTGGAAAAGAAGCACATTGTTATGCTTTGAAAGCCTGCCTAGTAGAAGACGCATTTCTTGGTTGCTCAATAATAGATATGTATGCGAAAAGTGGCTGTATAGAACAATCTCGAAGGGTTTTCGACAAGTCGAGAGATAAAGATGTGGCATCATGGAATGCTATAATTGTAGGATATGGACTACATGGAGATGGAAAAGAGGCACTGAGGCTATTTGAAAAGATGCAAGAATTTGGCCAGAAGCCTGATGGTTTCACTTTTGTTGGTATATTAATGGCATGCTGTCATTCAGGGTTGGTAGAAGAGGGGTTGAAGTATTTCAACCAGATGCAGAATTTCCATGCGTTAACACCAAAGTTGGAGCATTATGCGTGTGTTATTGATATGCTGGGTCGCGCTGGACGATTCAATGAATCTTTGAAACTTGTAAACGAAATGCCTGATGAACCAGATGCTGGAATCTGGAGTTCTTTACTCAGTTCCTGTAAAACATTTAGTGCACTGGATATTGGAACGAAAGTGGCCGAGAAGTTGTTGGAATTGGAGCCTAACAAAGCCGAGAATTATGTTCTACTCTCCAACTTATTTGCAGGTTCCGGGAAGTGGGACGATGTAAGAAGAGTGCGCCAAAAGATGAAGGAGATTGGCCTGCTAAAGGATGCCGGTCGTAGTTGGATCGAAATCAGAGGGAAAGTTTATAGCTTTACGGCTGGAAGTAATTCATTTACAGGCTCTCAGCAAATGCAGAACACTTGGAGAAGAATAGAAGAAGAAATATGTAAAATTGGATATAAACCAAATACAGAATCTGTACTTCATGAATTGGCTGAAGACGAGAAGATCGAAGTATTGAGGAGACATAGCGAGAAGCAGGCGATTTGCCTCGGATTGTTGAGGACAAGGAAAGGTGAAACACTAAGAATCAACAAGAACCTGCGTATTTGTGTGGATTGTCACAATGCTGCTAAGCTGATATCAGTGGCTGTTGAAAGAGAGATAGTTATTCGAGACAACAAGCGTTTTCATCATTTTAGAAATGGCTTCTGTTCCTGCGGAGATTACTGGTAGAGACAAGGAACAAGTACTGGTGAGTGACTTGATTCACAATCTGTAACCATGCTTTATATATTGGTATATTTGTAAAATAAGAAAGTATGATATTTGTTTGTGCATAAATAAATTAATATGTGTTTTTTTTATGTTTTAATCTAATGTCGAAACTCAAGATAAGCTAGTTTAAAAGAGAGAGAGAGTGCAGTAATTTTTAAAGAATTTTTAATATTGTTATTGATTATTGATAAATAAATTCAACATAGTACTCTTTATATGTATTTTAGATAAATTAAGATCAACTTTAATATCTATTTTTATTTTATTAAGTTATTTAGATAAATTAGCATTTATTTTATTTTATTTTTTTTAGAACAACCCGACAAAGTATTTATTTAATATTAAAAATAAGATGAAAAAGGGGACAAAAAGAGGCAATAGACCTCCACCCCAAACCAGACGAAAGAGAAAAGAAAACGATCCTGCTATCGAGGCCAAAACAAAACCCCAAAAAAGAAAGTTAAAAAACGAAGCTGAAGAGACGAAGCTCCCCAGACATCACCATGCCAGGAACAAAACGACGAGACTCCTCTCAACCCTCATCACCACCGTGAAGCGTCGGAGAACAGAAAACAAGCACATGCAAGAGGAGACGGGGCACAAGCTTTAGAACGAAAGCCCACAAAAGTCAACAACTGATACAAAGAAATCAAGGCGGATCCCAAAATCTCTTATCCGCCGCCACCGCGGGTATCGCACGATCCGGGACCTCCTCAACCCAGAAAACCTCCGACGAAGCACCATCGAAAGCTCGGGCAACCTCATGAGCGACCTTATTTTCAGATCTCGACACGAAATTGAAGAGGCACCCTTCCATCGTCCGGGCGCGACTCTTCACCTCCCAGGTCAGGGAACTCATATCTGAAAACTCTCTCTGATCTGATTTAAGGCTCTTTACCACTGCTAATGAGTCCCCTTCTAATATTACACGACGCAGCCCCAGGTCAAAGGCAAATTCTAAGGCATGCAACGCCGCATATGCTTCTGCAACAAAGATGTTGGGAATATGCAGAACCTTCCGATAGCAAGCTCCCAGAATCTCAGCGCGGCAATCCCGAGCCACCACACCAGAGAAGGATTCAGAAGAACCCGCTGTGAATTGAGCGTCGTAATTTACCTTAACCCAACCATCCCGAGGCGGAGTCCACCTAGTAGCACATGTCTCAGAAGGAGGACGGTCCAACGACACTAAGGTATCCAACTCCTGACAGTAGGATCTGACAAAGGTACAAATTTCATCCCTCGACTGAAAAATGCCCTCATGAATGTGTTTATTTCTTGCATACCATAAAGCCCAAATAATGATTCCAATTTCTCTATGCTTTGTCTGCGAAATGTTAGTGAAGGTCCAAACTAACCAGTCGTATACACTATTTAGGCTAGAATGAGAGGGCCAACGGTAACCCATATAGTGCCAGATAAGTTTAGGTAGACGGCAATCCCTGATAGCATGTAGTCCAGATTCAGTCGCCGAAAAACAGATGGAGCAACTAGGATCACTTAGGACTCTCTTGATACACAAATTCTGCCTAGAAGGGACAAAGTTCAAAACAAATTTCCAGACTTGTATTTTAATCTTTTCCGGGCACGACATAGCCCACAAATGCTTGAAAAATTTCTTTTCAGGTAGGTCGCAAGACAAGTTCTGAAACCGCTCCTTACAGAATAGGCCCCTGATAGTTCTGCTGACAATACTAGAGAATCCTCTTGCATAGATTCTGCGAGAGTAATACTGAGAATTTTCGATGCCTCCTCCTCTAGAAACGTATCTTCAATTAACTCAACGTTCCAGGATTTCAGATTTTCTTGAATAAGATCCTGAACCCTGGATACCTCCGAAGACATAGGAGATTCAACGAGCTTTGGCGGGGACACGGGCAACCAGAAATCATTCCAGATATTTATGGACGACCCCGACCCAACTTTCCATCGAAGCCCCTGCAGCAGAAGGCCCTTTGCACTCCAGATACTTCTCCACACCAATGAAGGAGCCGAGCCCAACACCGAGCCCAGAAAATCTGTTGACCGAAAATACTTTGCCCTCAACACTCTGCTTACCAAGCTAGTAGGGTTAGTCATTAACCTCCAACCCTGTTTTGCCAGTAGGGCCACATTAAATTTAGCAAGGTCCCTAAAACCAAGCCCACCCTCCTCCTTCAAAAGGCACATTTTCTCCCAAGTACACCAGTGTATGCCACGTTTTTGTTTCGAATTTTGCCACCAGAATCTAGCAATAGCCGCTTGTAGCTCATTGCAAACTGCCTTAGGTAAAAGAAAAACACTCATGGCATATAAAGGGATGGCCTGAAGAACACTTTTAATAAACACCATTTTGCCCCCTTGGGACAAAGGCTTAACACTCCAGCCCGATGTCCTTTTCCTGGTCCTATCTTTCAACTCAGCAAAGGCCCACGTTCTATTACGCCCAACTAAAAGGGGCAAGCCCAGATATTTTTCAATATTACTGCTTTGACCTACTCCAAAAACCCCTTTTACTGACAGTTGATCCACTTCATCAGTGTTCGAGCTAAAGAACAAGCCAGATTTAGAAAAATTTATCTGTTGACCCAAATACTTCGAGTATAATTCTAAGGCGACTTTAATAGATTCAGCATCACCACCATTTGCTTTACCAAAAAGAAGGCTATCATCTGCAAAAAATAGATGCGTGAGAGATGGAGAATACCTGTTTAGTCGAACACCCGACAGTTGTCCACGACTTTGGGCCTGGTGCAGCAAGGAAGAGAGTCCTTCCGCACAGACTAAGTACAGATATGGGCTGAGAGGGTCACCCTGACGAAGGCCTCTAGAAGGACGAAACGAATCTCCCACCTTACCATTCATAATTACTGAATAAGACACCGTGGAGATACAACGCCAAATACGATCAACCCAAGATGAACAAAAGCCCATACGTAAAAGAATTGCTCGTAAAAAATTCCATTCGACCCTATCATAGCCCTTGCTCATGTCCAATTTTAAGGCAAAGAATCCACTGTTCCCTCCACGCTTATTTTTAAAAGAGTGCAGTGCCTCATAAGCCACAATAATATTATCTGTGATCAACCGGCCCGGCACAAAAGCACTTTGGGCTTCGTCAATACAAAACGAGAGGACTGATTGAAAATGATTGACCAAAACCTTCGCAACCAGCTTATAGACCACATTACATAAACTAATGGGTCAGAAGTTTGCCATGGACCTCGGATTCTGAACTTTAGGGATAAGAACTATATTTGTGTGATTAACATCATCCATCGGATAGACCCCGTTTAGAAGATCCAAACAAAACATGGAGATATCGTGGCCCACAATGTGCCAAAACCTCTGATAAAAAATAGGCCCAAGCCCATCAGAGTCCGCAGCCTTCATGGGGTTCATGGACTTAAGCGCAACAGGGTCCTCTTGCCTTACTCTCCCTTAACCTTTAACAAATTCAGTAAAATTTTTATTTAGAGATATTGACAATCGAGAATGACAAACACATGCTCATATCTAATCTCGAAATAACTAGAGCAACCATATTGCCTCGAGTATATTGAGCATGAATTTTCAATCAATCGAGTTATCAATTTTGAAAAAAAATTAAATTTAGGGTTAATGTTGAAAAAGGTTTTTGCAACAAAATGAAAAGGTTGTTAAACTCTTCAAGTCTTTTAACTTTATAATCAAAGTGAACAATACTTGATCACATTGTCACGGACCACTAGTTCAGTCCGAGTCACATGCACGCATGATTGCCCAAGGGCCAAGAGGTTCTAACGGAGATTTTGTGACTAAAGAGACCATCAAATTTAGCCCGAACTGTGGAGGATTCTAAAGGATAACCACTTTGACCAATGTAAACTTTCTATGTAAACATAGAATTTGTTTCCTTAGATAGGAGATATATTCTAGGGAATATTTCATTATGGTTGGTGGGCTTTGATCATTGTTATCGATGTAAATCATTAGAGACCGTCAGATTTAGGGGAACTCAATTATAAATAGAGCTCTTCCTCACCTCATTTGTATCACTCATCTTCTAAGTAATCAACACATTTACTCTAAAACTCCATGTGTTGTTCTTGAGTTGTCTTCTCTATAGTTTGCTTCCGCTTAGAACGATTCAACGTTCTTAGTGCCTTAAAAGAATTTGATATTACTGAGAAATAATTCAGGCCGACTTAGTCGTTTGTCTATATTTAATTATTATATTTTACAATATGATGTGCAATTTTTTTAAAAAAAATTCACAACCGCGACACCCGCAGTAATCACAATAACATCTGTTATGTTCGCAACCGCGATAAATACGACCGAAAACACTGTCACAAATGCTTTTTAAATCCCTGGGAAGTCTATTTCATCGATTCTAGCAACGAGCAACATACAAGATTGTCTTGTTGAAGGATTCCACAACTTAAGTTCTTTCTTGCCTTTGAACAAAGCCACTAACCCATTGCAAGAACCCATTATTTTAGTTTCAACTCCTTCATCGGAGAATGGGTGGTTGAGCTTTTGTGCTGCTTCGAGTGAGTCGAACTCCACGGAGAAGATATCGCAGGCCCCGTCATGGAGAATAAGAGATAGATGAGTGCTTGTTTTGATAGAGTGGGAGAGATGAAGCTTGTTGAAATCTGGGCCATCGATCAGAGCGCACCAGGGCTTCGAGACACATCTGAAGCGGAGAAGGTCTTTGGCACCTAAACGACGTAGAACTTCGGGGATAAGGTCGCGCAGCCGGGTTGTCATTTTTGAGTTTGGAGGAAAAATGATTCACGAGAAACAATGAATTTTTTTCTCTTTTCCGAATGTGGCGGGTCTGTTAGAAGAATAAAAATTTTCTTATATACTTCACACTAAAACAATTAAAAATTAAATTCTAAACTCTAACTTTGATTTCTTCATATTGAACCCTAAACCTTACACTCAACCCTTAATTTCATAAATTCTAACCATTAACACTAAACTCTTAATTACATTGTGTTTAGAATTGTGTTAAAATTTTAAATTGTATTAGATTTGTTTTTTATTAATCAATTGTAAATGAATTGTTTAGCATTTCTCTAAATATTTCTACTTATTTTCTAACATTTGTTATATTTTATTTTGTCCTTATTAAAAAAACATGTCCTCGATGTTCTTGTATTAGGTTTGTTTTTTTACTTATTTTCTAGCATTGGTTATATTCTATTTCGTTCTGATACCACTTATTCAAACAAACCTAATACAATTGTGTAAAGAATATTTGTTATATTCTAACATTTGCTATATTCTATTCCGTCCTTATTTCAAAAAAATATGTCACCGTCCTTATTTAAAGAAAATGCTCCACGAACGTAAGATCATTTTGTCCAGGAAAGTGGTATCAGGACGAGTTCTATTCAGGAAAGTGGTATCAAAGTGAGTGTTGTTTAGGGAAACGACATTAAAGCGAGTCGACGAAGTGACTTGTGTTCGAGCCAACTTGCATGAAAAGACAAGTGTGATGGACTTCAGCTTGCAGGTATAGTCAAACGTGGTGAAGATTTTGTTCGTGGCAAATTTGATTGAGATGGCGCAACAGGAAACCGACAAGGAGTGCCACAATGAAAACTATTGAAGAATATTGACGATGAAACATGTTAGATATTATATTGAGGGTTTTGATCAAATGATTGATTATTTTAATAAATAAATAGATGGTCTAATCAAGGGTGTAAACATTCTGATATCGAAGGTTGATCGACTGAGGGAATCAAAAGAGGAAGCCAAGCAGATCCAATGTGTTGTGGAGTCGCATCTTGAAAAGTTAGAGTTCTTAGAGTACAGGTTCAAGGCATATATAAAATGACTTCTACTAAAATAAAATAAAGAAAAATTAAAATTAAAAAAATAAATAATTTCGTTTCAAACGAGAAAAATCTTATTTATTTACAAAGCATAAACATTAAAAATCAGTCCACAGTATAAAAATTGTTGTCGAACAAAAATTGATAAAGAAACACAAAAAAAAGTTTACAAAGAGCAAGTATAATTTAACTTAACAAAAGAAAAATTTTCTCTTAAACCACTTTCCCATTTTCTCTGCAGCCATAACAAAAAGTTTGCAAGTTCTTCATCTTCTTCGTTGATCTTCTTCACCGGCAACGACTTTTGGCCGTTTTGCTGGTTTTGTATATAAATAACTTTCATCTTTGGTGATGAATGCTTTATTTTTATGTTTTTTAATTTTAAGATTTTACTAGCCTAAAATTAGCTCTCGTCTTTTGTATTAAAGAAAGCTTATAAAATAACAACTACTCTTCTTTAAAAAGTCATTTTGAGAGTTTTTTTTTTAAGTTTTTAGTCTTGTTTCTGCTTTGGAGTGTGAGTACTCATCTTTACTATTGACAATTTTTTGATTCTTTCTCGTCCTTTCCGAAACAAAAAAGTAATTTTTTTCTATTGAATTTAAATTCTTGTTCTAGCATTGTTATTGTTAACGAGTTAAATGTTAAAAATAAATCTTCTTATGAATAAGAGAAAAGTGATAGTGAACGACCAAAAGAACAAAGAACTAATGAGTTAAATGCGAAAAAGTAATGTTTTCACAAGCGAGTTTAATTTAGGGCTTACGAGAATAGTTTAATTTAAGAGTTTAAGTTTGTAGAGGTTAAAATTTAGGGTTGATGGATAAAATTTAGGTTTTAAAACATAAGAGATGAGATTTAAGTTTTATAATTTTAAAATTAGAGACTTAAAATTTTATTTTTAAAATCGAACCTGGCCCGTTCTTATTATCCAAAAACTCAACCTAAAAATAAATACTACAAACTCAACCCCAACCTGGCCTATAAAAAATAATTTTAGGGACCTAATTATAAAAAAATAATTTTAGGGGAATTAATTGTTAAAAGTAATAATTTCAAGGACTAAATTATAAATAAAAATTGAATTTTTAGGACTTAATTACAAAATATATATAGAGAATATTATTATAAATATCTTTAAAAAATTTAAGAGAAGTCGAGTCGAATATTTTTTCACCACATACCTGAATCCGGCCCAACTCCACACTTAATAAAATCCCGACTCAAACCCAAATTTTATTAAAATTTCAATAAAATGCCCCATCCCTACGTGCCGATACATAATATAATAACCATGGATTCAATGCCAACAAATAACAACAAACAAATTCAAAATTTCTATAGAACTTTGACCATCATGCTATAATTTCTACCTATCGAGAACCCAAAAGGCTGACAGGGTGGCAGTGTCCCAGTAATTATTACACCGTCAAAAGTGAAAATCCTCAGACTTTTTAACTTTACCCTACGACTACTGGCCAATAGACCGATCCTCCAAAAGCTAAACCAGAGCGCGGGAAAAAAAACCCATGTCTGCGTTTGGTTGTACAAATACACAACCTTAGATACCGCTACAACTCGCTTCTCTCAAACCAAAATGCCGAGGAAGAAAAAACAAAGCTGGAAAGCCCCTATTGTTTTATGGAATATCTACAAAGACAAAGCTAGAAGTTTAGCCACCACCATCACTTGCATAATCCATCGCCCTCCGCCTCCCTTTACTTGCAACCGTTGTGAAGGTCGTTCTTGTCTTCGGTGTTGTGAAGATCCCATGGCTTTTCTTCTTCGACCAGATGACCCTTTGGATTACATCCATCTTCTCAATGACTGTTTTGTTGTTGTTAATGATGATGCTCCTTTCCTTCACTTTTATCCCGATCAACATTGGCCTCAAAAAACGGTCCGGTTTCTGTTTCAAAAAATGTGTCACTTCTGCTTGAATGAATAGGCTTTTTCTTTCTTTTTTATAAAAAGGGGTTTCTCATGAATCTTTGTTTTGGTTTCAGCTTGTGGTAAGGGCTATTGAGATGTCATGTAGATCCAAGCCTCCTAATGTCATATGCTCTGGTTATAACAAGGTAAGTTTCTGGTTTTCTATTCTTACTATTATTTTCAAGAAAGTTGGGGACTTTGGGTTTTCTTTCCACCCCTTTAGTTGGCTACTTTTCATGTTGGTGGACTGGCTTTATTTGTGTTCTTTATTTTATTGGGTTTTTAGGACTCGGTTACAGATATCGACTTTCTAACTTCAAACTTAGCTGAATATAATTTCTTAATGATTTTACTTTTCTGCCTTTTGTTTTGTTACTGATGAGGGCTTGGGAAGAAGCAATTGTAGATATTGAGATTTGAACTTTAAATTTAGGATAATGTAATTTCTTAATGTTTTTTTGTACTTTCTTATACCTCACTTTATGAATATAGCAATCGGTTGCTGACATGGAGTTTTGAACTTTAAATTTAGCTGAATATTATCTCTTAATGGTGACTGTTTGAACCTGAAACCGGGTTCATGGTTTTATGTGGTTTGTTTGTATCATTAGAAGGGAAGGGGGAAGAGAGGAAAAAAGCCCCTTAAAGGAACCCTTTGATCCCATTCTTTCCTCCCCCCAAGTTCAAGGCATTCTTTTTCTTCTCCAATCCCTGCTAATGAGGGGGATTTGAGGGAAAGGAAAGTCCTTTGGATGATTCATGAATGCTTTGTCAATTCTAACCATGCTATGAAAATATTTATTTTATCCATCAGTTGTAATATTATAAATTGATCCCCTTCCGTTTCTCAAATGCAATAAACATACATGGAACACTCCATTTCTCTTATTCAAACTCCACAGTTCCTTTGTAATTTTCATATACATCATTTTAGTTTGAAGAGTAATGACAATATTTACAGATTAGTCCAAGTCCTTGATTACTTAATTTTTAAATCAAACTACTTTTCTAATGAACCAATGCTTGTATTCCCGATTATTAGACCAGAGCAAGTGTATTTAGAACCTGCAGAAGTAAAATTTCTCATGGAAGTTGTAATTGCTGTGCTCTTTATCATATATTTATTTGCATTTTTAAATTCATTTTTCATGGAAGTTGCAATTTCTTTGTTCTTTGTCATATATTTATTTGCATTATTATCTCTCATCAGCTTAACTTGTCTGCCATGAAAGTGGTAATCTTGATTGGAGCATCCTACAATATATGCATTTGGTATATGCTGTTGGCTATATTTTGCTCAAGGTTTCCTTTTCTTTGCATGATTGTTTGTGGAAAAATTTTTGTATTGACAAAACAGCATACAGAATCAAGCCAGATTGTTGAGCTTTTGACTTCTTCAGCATGGGATATTCTCCTTGGAAGGGTATGTTGAAGCTTTGACATTGTTTATCTGTCTGTCAAGTATGTCAAATAGGCTGGGCAAAAAAAGTATGTCAAATAGCTGTGTTCTTGGTGTAATAATTCTTTATTTCTTTACAATTATTGTTTATTTGCAGGTTGGGGATGAGTGCATGTTTTATCTACTAAGGCATACTTCAATATTTGTGCCCATTTTTGACAAGAAATACCTTCAAGTTGTAGGTTATCCTGTCAAATATTCACGCAAGAAGTTGTCAAAGAAAGTAAACATACCTCAATCTGGTATGCAATACCATGTAGCTTCAACTTTTCATTTTTTGTTCGATGTTTGTGTCCGATTCATATCCCGACATGGGAATGAGAATATGTCCCTTCAAAGACCATTCAAATACAGGGAAAAAAGAAAACTAAACTTGATAAATATTTGTGATAAAGTACACCATAGAATCAAAACTTAATAATAATACCTTGTAATGATGCTACTGTATAAATCTGTGTTGTTTCGATATATTATATGCAACACGAATCTGCTAAACTGGATAAATATTGTTACGTGATCGAAAGATAAAGTAATTGTGATAATTATTATTATTAGTATTATTATTATTATTATTTTGGCAAATGTACATTGTGAACTCTGATTTTAATTAGGCATGTCAGAATGCATTGAAGATTACATTATGATGACAACAATTTCCTTCCATAATGTGCTCTTGCAGACTCTGTTGCCATTAGTAAAATAAAATTGTGATAAAAATTTCATCGGTCATGCATTTGGCACACACTGCTTATGATGTCCAGTTTGTGGGAGATGTTTGTCCTGAAGAATGTGCTTGGACATTTTAAAGTGGGCTAATTATTGTAGGGTGCGTTGTTTACCGCATCCCTCAAGTTTCTGTATGCTTGAATGCTTGTCACGAACTTTCCCGCTTCTACTTTTTTACTTCAAAACCTGTAGGTTGTTGAAGAAATAAACAGCTGGATATTTGCACCCTAAAGTAACTACTTTAGTAGGGCCCTCAATGGAATATGATATACCAGTCAAGTGACAGTCATTGTCAGCGGTTGGTTCTGTTTAACCATTAGATAACTGGAGGCATTCTTTGATACCAGTACAAGTCAGACTCCACAAAATTTGATCAATACTTCTCCCCACCCCACCCCCATTTGCTATATTTAATGGTACTATCATGTTTAATGTTTCTCTACCTCTGTATGCCCTTTTTTACCCTTCCTTTATTTTAATGCTTCTCATTTTATTAAAAGGGTAAAATAATTTATTGGTCTTTGTCTTGTTGCCTATTGGTGTTGCCTCACTTGCAAAATTTTGATTGAACTTGTTAACTATGGTTCTTTACATCAGTTCTCTCCTGTGCAGGAAAGAAAAAGAAACGGAGCATTGGTTGCAAATCTCTTTCCGATGGAGGATTTCAGGGAAGCTCAATTCAGACTGCAGAAGAGCACAAACCATTTTCAAGACCAGCTAAATGGAAACGCAACAAGAGACACCGACGGCTAAATATTCCAGAATGCAGAGACAAGTCCATTGTCAGAACCATATGCTTTTATGAAGATTGCTCACCTAGGAGTCTCATGTGCCCCTTCAACACATATCAAGTTGGTTATTTGTTTTAACTCCATAACTATGTTTACATGCATAATTGTTTGATTAATGCTAGAGCACTTTATTTGTTGAATCATGGATGCCATGTTGCGTATGCTATGTAAGAGAGAGATTCATTTCTGCTATTATATTTTATTTAGAAAGAGATCTTAGTGGTTGGATTGAGCAATGTTTAGATCCTACTGGACTTCTTAACAAGCTATTGTAGAGAAAAATAATGTAGCAGCTTGTGTAAGTTGGGGATTTCAATGTTTTTATTGTGTAACTAGCTTAATAATGATATCCGTGACCTCCAATATAAAAAATGATTACTTAAATTTGTGAAAATCACTGTTGCATCTATATTAATTATAAATCTGAAATTGAGTTTGATGCCACAAATCAAGTGACACCAGTTAGATGGGGAAATTATGTAGACATATTATTAAAATCATAACAAAAATGTATTTCTTTGATATACATTTGCATAGTCTTTACAGTTTTATTTATATTCTTTATGCAGATGACAGTCCAATGTTCCTGTTATTTGATGCTAAAAGCTCCCCATAAAGTCTCTAATTCGATTGAGATTAACAGGCAATCTATGTTTCATAATTTGGATCATTCTTCATCTGTTCTTCCAAGAGAACGTATCCTTAATAGATTTTGAGAGAGAGAATCTCATACTTTTTCCTTCAATTTTCTTTAAGGCAGCAATTATCATACATTTTGTACTTTTACCAGGCAAATTTTTTCCTCTTTGGCCTTAAGGAATCTATTGTGTTGCCTTAATATTCTAAAGATATACTAAATAGCTTAGTACCAAACTTTACAAGCTCGAAGTGTCTCATGGAGAATATCTTTAGTTTGACTGATGCAAAGGAAAGCAATCAATCAGTGCCATGCTCCCACAATGTTGAATGCCATCTTGTTGGATCTACTTGCATGTAAGTTGCATATTACAAATTTTATTACACCAGGGTTGCAATGTTCTATTATTCTGTGCTATGGTTTACAGTGATTTGCAATAAGCATAGTCTTTTTTAGTATTGCTAAAGTAGGTTATTGTTGGCTCTATAATCCCATATCTCACTATTATATGTTGCAGAGTATGTATATTCACACTGCTCTGAACCTATATGGTAGTATGTTTACTACTCAACTGTTCAACAATGCTAGAAATTGTTCTGATGATATACAGATCTGTTGTTTAACTATGCATATAAACATCAAGAGAAACAAGTAAGGTAAATGGATTGCTGTTTTAGCAGTCGCAGATGTTTGAAATCCTTTTGGTTGTGTGTGTGTTTGTATACTGCATTCAAACAAGTGTGGTCCTTGTCAATTATTTCAAAGTTAAGCCTCTCAACGTATATGAAATCAAGTTAAAATTGTATTTAGACCATAAATCATGCGGTAAAGATTTTTATAATATGGTTTTTATATATTTGGTTCGCAGGTATCACTCATTTCTGAAGCTGCTGAAGCTACTCATACGCAGAACTAGGCGTTGCAATCATTTAAAGTTGCTGGAGAAGTATTGTCCTCTACCATCTTCGGGTCGAAAGGCTGGAAAGTCTAGAACAATAATTGAGGTTAGTATTGCTTGTGAAATTCATATAAGGTGTTTTCTGCTGCAAGAGGCATCATCTGAATTGCTTAGGTGGATGTTTTGTCAGGTTGTTGTTGCTGCTTTTTGTTTGTGTGTTTGTGTGTGTTTTCAAGCCTTGCTTGATGCTATGATTATGGATTTCTGCAAATGTGTCTCTATTTTTATGGTGGTTGCGCTATCTTTAGATGAAATTGCATACATCCATTGTTGAAGGTTTAGTTTCTCTCTTTGGAAATAGAGGACGTGCAAGATGCTTTATTAAAAGTTGACTTTGACATTTTCTGTTCCAGAGTAGCATATTGGAAAAAAGAGGGCTCAAGCGATCACGTGGTGGTGTTGCCAAAGAAAACCACAATACTCCGGACATGGATAATACGGAGCTAGAGTCAACCAGGCCTTATTGCTCAAAGACTCAGGTAGTTGAATTTTTGTGGGCTGTTTGTAGATGTTTGGTTCCTCCAGATTTGCTGGGAACTCCTTCTAACTGGAGATTGCTAAAGAGGAATATTTTCAGATTTATTCAGTTGAGAAGATTTGAGAAGTTCTCGGTAATGCAATGCATGCATCAGTTAAAATCCTCAGATTTCCCCTTTTTATCAAATAACCATAATGCTCAGGTGCAGAAGAATGGTTCAGAATTGAAAAAATTCAGTGAAGCAAATTGTGGTGTACATGATATTAAGCATAAACTACTTGTTAGCTGGATTTTATGGTTCTTTTCGTCTTTACTGGTGCCATTGGTTCAAGCTAACTTCTATGTCACAGAAGGTGAGCGTGGGAAAAATGATGTTTTTTATTATCGCAAACCTGTTTGGCAGAAGTTCATAGATCGTGCGGTTACTTCCTTGAAAGATCAAAGTTATCATGAATTGGATGAGGCTGCTGTTAGAGCTATAATATGCAGAAGACCATTTGGTTTCTCGAAGCTGAGGCTTTGTCCAAAACAAAATGGTGTTAGAATGTTGGCAAATCTCAATACATCCTCAAAAATGCTGCAAGAAAGAACCTCAAAATATAGATGTTCTTGGATGCGGAAAATTTCAAAAGCTCAATCAAGAATATTTAAATCCAATCGTGTTAAGTCGGTAAACTTCAGACTTCGTGGCATACATGCAGTTCTGAAAGGTTTACTGTTGAAGGAACCCGAGAAGTTAGGGTCAACGGTGTTTGATTATAATGATGTATACGCGAAGTTACGTCCTTTTATAACTACTCTAAAGGATGCATCAACAACTATGCCTGGTGTATTTATTGTTGCTGCTGATGTTTCCAAGGCATTTGATTCTGTTGATCAGGATAAGCTGCTTAGGATGATGGAAGATGTCATAGTGAAAAATAAATATTTCTTACAACAGAATCATCAAATTGCATGGTTGAAAAAATATTTGTTTGATCGCCAGAGTCTCATGTTGGTGGATGAGACTGTCGACCCGGGTTTTACAAACTTACTGTCTTCTATCTCATTTCGCTCACTGTTTGGCGTTCTTGTAAATCAGGTATGTTTTCTACTGTCATTGGTGGAACTTTTGTATTCTATTTTGTCTATTGAATATTTTGGTTCCAGAATCTCTCACCAACTTTTGGCATCTACAAGTGAGCATATTCCATTTTCCTACTCAAGGAAGGGACTGGCATAGTTATTTTAAGAACAAATAAGGGTTAAGTTCTTAATTCAATTTTTATACGTATATAAACCTTAGCCTGACCCCTTTTTTGGCGCTCGAACTTGCTTCCTGAAAATGTTTTCAGGGGTGCTGCACTGAAATTTTAAAGCAACAGTTGTTTTCTAACCTACACCAGCTTTTAAAGTGCAATGTGCTTCAATTGGATAAGAAGTTTTATTTGCAAACGTTGGGGATACCTCAAGGAAGTATCTTATCCACCCTGCTTTGCTCCTTATATTATGGGCATATGGAGAAGCATGCTATCTTTCCATATCTTGAAAAAGCTCTTGAACGTGTGACGGAAACTTTGTCCTCAAGACATATACCTTTTGATCCCTCGGATGCAGTGATATTTCCACCTACTTATTTGCTTCTAAGACTTGTTGATGATTTTCTCTTCATATCGACTTCGAAAGATCTGGCTAGTGGTTTTTTGTCCATGCTGCGTCGAGGATTTCCGGATTACAACTGCTACATGAATGAGGAAAAATTCAGTCTAAATTTCGACGTTGAACATCATTCTGGGATTTTATCAAACAGGGTTTTTACGGGTGAAGATGGTACCTCGTTTATTCCTTGGAGTGGTTTGCTTATAAACTCTAAAACTTTAGAAATTCAGGGTGACTATACAAGGTCAGTTTCTTTCATGCATTTTTATCTGATCTTTTCTTCTTGATGATTGTTTTGCTGCAGTGGTAACTAACACTTGGTTTATAATAACACTTAGATTCGTTGCTATAGATGTGCCCCAGATTAGCTGCATCAATGGTCATAAATTTCTTCCAGTTTGTGCATTTTTGTCATTGAAATCATCATTGAACATCAAAAACGTGTTTATTTATTCTACTCTAACTCTTCATTCCTTTGGAGGATTCATGACTTACACCACGTATCCGGACATTGATATGGAAAACTTGAGTAATTTAGCATATCCAATGTCGGAAACACATATCCTACCCTGATAGAAACATGCAGAAAGGAAGATTTTTTGTTTTTTTAGAATGGATTTAATATGCATTTTTAATGTGTTTCCTGAATGATATATTCAATCTGTGTTTATTGATAGGTATTTAGGTAAGCAATTAAGCTCTACCCTTACCATTCGAAGGAGAAGACAACCGGGCAAGCATCTAAAACATAAGCTGTGCGATTTTACCAGACCCAAGTGCCATCCCATATTCTTTGATCCAAGTATCAATTCCGCATCCGTTGTCAGATTGAACGTCTATCAATCTTTTCTGTTGTGTGCAATGAAGTTCCATTGTTATCTTAAAGAATTATCGGATTTTTTCCAACCTAGCACAAGATACTGTCTGAAAATCATCCTAAAATCCTTCAGGTATGGATTCATTTCTTCATTGTGCTGCTGTAATCACATTTTTGTTCTCATGAAAAAACTCACTCTAGTTGTGCCAATCATGCCTTTCCATATCTAGGTACATGCATGGGCTGATAGAGAAAAAAATGGGTTCTGTTCGTCCGAGTTTCGGTTTGTGTCTGGATCCTAAGCATAAATTGGTGAAGGATGAAGTTGAATGGCTGGGATTAGCTGCCTACATGGAGGTGTTAAAGAGAAAACAATCAAGGCACAAGGCATTGCTTTCAGTGCTAAGATCCAAGTTTTATGGTCACAGAATCACTGGGAATGAGTCATCTGAATTAAGATTTGCTGTTGAAAGATCACATTCTTCTTGTTTGTGGAGAATCCAGTTTTAGATGTTATCTTGTACACTTGGTCTTTCAAATTATCTTATTGTTCAAACCGTTTTGAGCATTTGAGAACATAATATTTAAATGTTTTTGTTTTGTGCAACTTTATTGTTTCCTGGTTATAATTTTGCATAATATTTTAGCTTCAAATCATATATCTATATTTTAAATAAAATTCTAGTTCAAAGGTTGACATAATGTTTCTTTCAATAAATTTTGTTTACCTATGAAGGTGGTATAGATTATTAGTTGGACAATATTTTTTGCAGAATGCTGGAATGATTAATTCAGAATTAGACCAACTGTTATAATCCTAATAATAATAGGCAGCATTAGCAAATCCATTAATCCCATACAACACAGTCGTAGCTTGAAAGCAAGCATTCATCTACCAACTTCAGTGCCAAACAAGAATATAAAAAGTGATTGATTTTATACAATCTAATAATGTTTTAAAGTCTGGGTTCAATACAACTTTTTACCAGCCACCATTCCCACCACTGTTATCACCCCTCCCATAACCACGCCCTCTTCCACGACTACTTCTCGCACTTCCTCTCCGGCCTCCCCTGTGACTGTCCCGATTGCCGTTCCTACCACCATAACCATGTCCACCACTGTGTCCACATTCACCTACATTGGTTCCAGTAGAATTCCAAACTCCATCATCACCACCCCAGTTGCCACCACCACTACCACTGCGCCCACGTCCGCCTCCAGTATGCCAATTTCTGTTGTAATTGTTTCCGGCGGCATAACTATCTCCCTCGGCATCATGACTTCCACTCCCTTCCGTGCCACTGCCACCCCAACCATGACTTCCCCTAACCCAACGTCCACCTGCATTGTTTCCACTAGCATTACCCCTTTCATAACCACGCCCTCTTCCACCTGTTCCACGACCACTTCTTGCACTTCCTCTCCGACCTCCCCTGCGATTGTCGTTCCTGCCACCATAACCATGTCCACCACTGTGCCCGAATTCACCTACATTGTCTCCGGTGGTATTCCAAACTCCATCATCACCACCCCAGCTGCCACCACTACGTCCACGCCCACTTATGTTGTTTCCCCTAGCATGCCAGCCTCCTTCACTGGTATCAAAGCTGTCACCACTACTTTGACCCTGTTTGTTGCCACCCCAGCTACTGCTACAACGCCCACCACTTCGACCCCGAAATCCACCTGGAGCATTATTTTCGCGAGCATGCCAAACTCCATTGTTAAGGCTATCAACGTTCTTGGTGCTGCCCCAGCCACTGGCAGAATCATCTCCAATACCATTATCACCACTTTGACCCCGTTTTCTTCCACCACGTTTGCTCCATTCACTGTTCCTGAAGCCATCATTTTTATCCCAATTTCCACCACTGCTCCATCCATCAGGCAGATCTTCGTTATTGGAGGCAAAATCAATATCATTACCGCATTTTGTAGCAACACCAGAAGAGACACAACCAGAACCATTGCGTGGCCTAGGAATTCCACTTGGATGCTTTTTCACAACATCTTCGTCTCCCTCGCCATCTTTATGATTCCTTCCTGTCAATGAGGCAGAACATACAAATGAATAACAAATCACTATGTTCCGCCGAAACAACTTCATTAATACCAAGTGCACACTTGAATATTACTCCAGAGGAAAAGTCCTTCAAAATTAAAGTTTCTTAATTTCATACCTGAAGCTTTTAAATCAAATGGTTTATGGGTTTCCTCTCCTATTTGAAAATGTGCAGAAGAGAAGCGACGGATATTGTTTTTCATCATTGTACAATATGCGCACAGCTTGCAGAAGTATATGTAAGTTAAAACCCCAGGACCAGTACTAGAGTACTATATTCATTAACTTGCATGTGAGCAAGTTTTTCTTAGGATGGGGAAAGACCCAAGACCCTATTACAACTTCCACAAAGAAAATTAATTCTAAAAAGGGTAATTATTTGATGCACCACGAGTGGAAAGTTTTTTTTTCTCATAAATGAGCTTCTAAAACTATCACATGTCCCTTTCAAGCCCTAAACATTAAACCCTAGAATCTAAACTTTAAATCACAAAATCTATTATCAAATATTAAAATCTAACCACAAACACTAAACCCTAACACTAAACTTTAAACACTAACCTCTAAACCTTAAAAACTAAACACTTGTGGATACAAAGTAGAATATTTTCCACCGCTAGTGCATAGAATATTTTTCCCGTCTAAAAATTAGCTAAAAGGCGAATAGAAATCTTCTACCTTTTTGGTGACCTATTTATATCCTCATATTGAAAAATTAGGTTTAAAGTTTAAGGTTAAAGTTTAGAAAATTTGGTGTAGGGTGTATTTTTTAGGTTTATATGGCCCAATGTAAAGAACAACTAATATACTTACAGCCAAAGTCAACACCATCTGTTGGTGACATTAAACTACTTTTTATATCATGATGACATCTGCAAATCCTAGGTTTTTATTATCGGTTATTTGGCATCCTAAACTTGTGTCATATCTAGCATATGAGTAACAATATTCCAGTTAGACTGATCTCAACAAAATGAGTATAACCTATGTTGCTCCTACACTTTATTTTTCTTTAAGTACCCTTTTCTGACACATAACCAGACATGGGTATAGAGACTAAGAGACATGACCATCCAAAATCATGGAAAAGTTTAAAAAATCGAACACTCACATTTATCACATCCGAATCCAAGTAACATAGTGGAACACTTCTTAGTTTATTCACTTTACCTTTTGAAACACCTCTGACTTCTCCATGATTGAACTGGCCTTGCCTACCATCACCAGTGTATGGTCCTGAAGAATTCCTGATTGCCAGATTTTCAAGTGCGGGTGACTTGTGCTGCAAAGCATCAACGTTTCTCTGAAAATATCCCACGAGATGCTCAATCTTCCCAAATATTCGTTTCCTGAATCTGAATCCAGTTGGAAGCAATCCAATATACTCATGGTGTAGGTTTATAGTTCTTATGTATGACAAAATGAAAGTGCCTGGATGCTCATAAGAAAACCCGAAATAATAAACTATCCTCGAAGGGTACTCTGCTTTCTCAGCTCTCAAAACTTCATCAACCTCTGCCGTTGAACCCCTCTTGAATTTTCGGAATCCTAGCATTTCTTTCAAGTGCTTTACCACTGGGGCAACATAACGATCCATAACCTGTTTTTGACACAAAGGATCTTAATATATGAATATGAACATTATGACATTAGATGTTCATGTCAAACTAGCACAACCCCAGTGCAAGTATGCTTAACATATATAAATTCAAGAAAAAGAATGAAAACTCAAAAATATGCACAGATATTAATATGTGAAGCTTCAAATTTCTATTTGGATTTGACTTAGTAATGAACAGCATGTTTGCGTTATACTATGTTATAGGAATATGTGAATTAAGAATTTCAGAGTTCTCTTATCTCTTGGGAAATAAAGGCTGTCAACCAATTCCTGAAACAAGAACTAGTTTCGGTTACATAAGATTCATGAATCAGATTCATGTAAGCCATTTCTTTGCCTACTTCACTAGCAATTTATATTTTTGTAAGAAGAAGAAAGCTAATAATGATATCACTAACCAAAACAAAAGTGTGATGATGAATGTTGTTTTAATATATATATATATATATAATCATGTGATATCAACAATAAACAAATTACCAACCTCATCTAAATTACCAAAAGCTTCATCCCCTATCTTTAGTGTTTTTCCAAGTTGGAGCAAGCTCGTGATATCGTTGTGATCTTTTCCACTTTCAGCGATGTCTTTGTTAACATAAAGTTCATTAAAGACTTTTAAAGTTAGAGTCAAAAAAGATGTGCCTCTTGAACTCGGACGAAATATACTTTCACCTGCATCCTTATCTGATAGAAACTGTTCATGGAAAGACAGAACATATACTTTATCAGCCACTTCAATTGTTCAAAAATAACATTAACGAGAAAAGGCATGGCTTTATAGAGCATACTTCCATTGCTTCATCCATAGTCATGTTTCTAAAGCAAGGATGGGTAATAGTTCGTGGCAAGAAATGCTTTTTTCCAAGCTTCTCCTCAACACAGATTTTCTTCTGCTGGTTTAAAGGAATGATCCCACCTTCATGATAGAAAGGGTCAATTTCATTGATATCTTCATGTCTGGTCTTCTTCATTTCACTTTCTTTGCAAGTCAGCAGAGCCTGGCATTTACTCTTGTCAATCTGTTTAATTTTACACAATACATTGTCCCCCTCATGTAGCTTGTTTTGCAAAGGACAATCATCACCCTCATCTGAAAAGTCATCCTTCATTATTATCCCAGTCAAGCCAGAATCAAGCACACAAAAAACTTGTTGTGGTCGAACATGCCGAACACTGGCTTGAATAAATCTTCCTTCAGCAACAACAGTCCCATTTTTGCCACATATCATATTGAATTCTTCATCAAGGGATGGTGCTTTATAAGGCTTACGAGGGTCTAGAAATCCGTGGAGCAATTCCGCCTTAATGTGATAAAAGGTCTCTCTTCTATTTTCACCATTCATGTTTTCATAATTATCTGAAAAACTATTAATATCAAACATACTCAGCATCTGTGGTTCCTTCTTAACATACTCAATAGGTGCCTCTATAATATTATTACATGCAGCCACAGCCAGCCTCTCTGCAAGTTCATATGACTCGGGGTGAATTCTTGAGCCATCCAAGCTAGTACATGGCAGCCGACTGCTACGGACACACAAGAAACCAACTGCATTATGGAAAACCTTTTTCGTCTTAAGTCCAAAACTAGCCAACTCCTTTCTACTATTAACTGCTCGATATTGAGAAGCTTCCCTCTGTAAGATGGAAGCTTTTCGTGGTCCAAGTCCGGAAACAAACTGAAGCAAAGGAGAATACCAATCATGCCTCACCGCAAAATTTATGTCAACACCGACCTGATTTGTCACATCAACCATCACCTGTTCAATCATCTCATACTTCTCATCTGGTGTTAAAAAGTTGTCTAAAGAGCTAAGCTTCAATGACACTATCTCTCTATTAGCTCCACAAAGTGTGGCAACCATAGCCAAGGGATTTTGGAGGTAACGACCAAGAGCAACCGCTCGCTTGACAATGCCTAAAATTTTTTTATCCCCAAACAAAAGAGATGATTATTAAAGAAAAAATAATATATAAAAAGAAATTAAATTATTAAAAATATGAAGAAAAAAAATGTAATCACCTGGCTGTTCTGGAAGCTGATCCGTTGAAATTGGAGAATGTTCATAAAGTTGAGGCAAAGATTCATCACCAAAAACAACACTAATTCCTTTCGTAGCTTGACCAATGTCTCTAAGGCTTTCCTCCACTTTAGAAATGATCTGGTTGAGGCCAAATAAATCACACCAGTAAAATTTTGATGACTACGCAATAAATGTTAATCCTGCATTTATGAAATCTTTCTCGCCAGGCTCCTAGGATGTGATCCACAAGTTCATTTATAACAGCATAACATGCAAGCTTTCATATAAACTTGAGATATACACTACAAGTTATGCTTAGTCTCAAGAAGAGAAGTGAAACTTAATATGTTCCCCATGTATTGTGGCTTTAAAAATGCACCTACAAAAATTGACTTTCATAGTATTTGCAACTCCCTTCTCATCATTCAATAAAAAATTTGCTGTGCAGAAAAATTAAAGCGAAGTAGTTCATCATTAATTGCAATGGGTCCAGATGTAAAAGAAATGCACCAAGCAGTATCAAGAGACTTCAGACAACTTGTTAAACATAATTTAATTTTTCAATAAAAGACACATACGTGCGTGTGTAGATAAAATCTGTTTAATTTCCACAAAAAGGATGTAACAAGTTGATTAAAGTATAAGGACGGTAGAAATAGAAGACAATCATCTAAATCTGAAATTTGATATATTGCGGCAAGTGTATATACATACCTCGTTCACATCATCTTTCAATCGCACACAAGATGCATTAGTTGCACCAATAACAATGACATCTGGCTGGTGAGTTTTCATGAACTTAAGGACACGTTGCCAATCATATTTCTTGCGCTGCTGGTCATCAATGTTTTGTGGCCGTAAGGAGAAGGACCTGGCTTCCAATGTATCCAACAATAATCCTGATGAATCCAACATCACAAATGTTGTAGCAGGCTTCCCAAACCCCCAGCAGCAAGCCATTACTTTTGGTGCAAGGCTTTCCACTGACCCGAGAATATTTACATTGCATGAATAAGGACCAACAGAAACAATCTTCCACAGTTCCTTCCCGCACTCCATAAGCAACCAGTGTTTTGCTCTGGTGGTCAAAAGGTTCCGAGCATCCTTCTCCATAGAAGGAAGAAGAAAGTTGAAGAAAGCATCATGTAGAATTAACTTATACTGTTCTTTCCAAAGCTGAGCAGATCTTCCAGGTCCATCGATTAAGTAGACTTCATTAAAGCCAGTAAACAATTTGTTCAGCGTACTTTCTGGCAATTTTATAGAAACTTGAAGGAGCTCCTCTTCTTCAGCCTTTTGAATAAAAAGCCATTGAGCATCATTGAATTCGGAAAGTGGTTTGTCGCATAGCCACTTAATGCTTGAAAATTGATGAAAGCAGTCTATAGTCACATTTCCTTGTGCAGTAGGTCTTGTTGAGACTACAGCTTTATCTCTAAAAATTCTACGGATATGTTTCTTGATGCATGGTTCACAACTCAACTCCAACGCAGCCTTAAAAAAAACAGTGAGTTAAAGAAACAGACAGAATTAACACCCCTGAGAAAGGGCATTATTAGACACAAGTATTGAAGCTTACCATGTGCCTGGCACCTTTAAGAACTAGTTGTGGAGTTTCAAACATAGCACATGTAAAATTTAGTGCTATCTCCTCAGGTGACTCATCTGGATAATATCGAAACTCCATGCCCTATAGTCGTGTGACACATAAGTTTAGACCCCTACCCGAGGAATATTTACATTAATAAATACATATTCACACATGCATCTTCAGAAACAAGTCCACAAGAGTGCACCAAGATATTTTTCTGAAGTAATTTGCAACTATGTTACTCAAACTTGAGTGTAATTCTCGGATATGGGACTGTGTTCACACAAATATGTTCATTTCTCAGTTTTTCCATCTATCAAAAAGGTCCTTGCAGGATCATAACTCCATACTCACATCAGGATGTGGGTCAGACTTCAATACTTCAAGAATAATAAAAAGTCAGCATCATAGATTCGCAAACTAACTTGCTCGAGGGTATACAAGAAAAAAATCCCTTAAGCAAGGAAGTATTTACGCATATACTTAATTGAATATAAATACACACGCACCTCACAAATATAAAACAGTGTTCTTACCATTTTCTCTAAAGCAATTTGCAAACTGAGCTGCTCGGAAGCATACCAAAACTGGCTAGCTAGCTTCCGCAGGCCAGCCTTCATGCAGTTACCATAATGTGATTTCCTTATCGGCCTCTTAAATTTTCCATCCATCTTCTCTACAGCTGAAAGAAAATGCAGGCTGAACTTTGCATCAACATCACCAATCTCTTCCTGTGTTTCAGCTTCATTAAGAGACTTTGAGATTGATTCAAATAACTGCTTATTCAAAGCAAATCTTTCACTATTATCAATCTTCAGACATTCCTCATCATAGATTTTCCTTTGGTGCATCTGAAGAACACTCTTCCGCTTCTGAAGAAGCAACCACATTTTGTCTAATTCTTTTATAACCCAAAGTACCTGCAAACAATGTAAGAAATGGAGCTTTACTTGGGAAGTCACTCTTTCAGTGCACCATCACAGTATGAGACCAGTGATTATGACATCTGTGCCATTCTTGACTCTAGGGACGTAAGCATACATTTAATAAAACACTACCTTATGCCACTTTAATTTGCCTGCTTGTCCAGCAGCATCATTATCTTCGTTCTCAGCCTCAGTTTGCTCTAAATCATCCAGTAGACTCATACATTGCTCCTTCCTATACATGGCAATAAATGGAACCTAGCATAGAGAAAAAAGATGCACGTAAGATTACATTTTAATTTCAAAATTAAGAGGAAATGTTAGTATCTAAAGCTATTGGTACTCACATCGAACTTCTCCACATGATGCAATTCCAAGAACTTCATAATATCTTCCTTCTTAATTTTGTTCAGGAGAATAGATCTTTCTGCAGTTCTTTTCTTGCAGAATAAAAGATATGGATTCATTACAAGTTGATTAAGTATCCAAGAAGTCTCCTCTTCTATGCTCCTTTTATCAAGTGGAGGAGGCCCCGTGATTTCTTCAACCATCTATGGAAAAGATATCAAGAAATTAATACATGACCTTGTGCCTTGAGAGATCAAATGCAAAGAAATATACCTGCATCCTCTCTGGTATGTCTGCCTCCCTAACATGATCATCCCTCTCAGTTGTGTACTTGTCCGCTAGAAAAAAAGGCTCAAACTCACTAGAACTATCCAGATTCACTTTTGAAGCTTGAACTTGCATCCGATGATTCGGGGTCTCATTGGCATCATCATCAATAAGAACATAGTTGTCTAAGGCAGGTGAACAAATGGTTACGACTTGCTCCCACTTCTTTTGGTTGATCTCCAACCACCTACAGAGATAGATATCATGAATTACAGATAATATATGGCAAGATATTTAATAATCAACCAATATTTGAGAATAAAAAAGTGATTTTACGATGAGTAATTTGTACCTTGTAGATGATCCCTCTCTATAAGATTTTCCATCATCCACAATAAAATCAGTCATCTCATAATTTCCACTACCAAATGAAGCTCCCTCGTCTCCGAATAAATCATCAAACAAACCTACAATATTTAACTGCATTAGATAAAGGATGCAAAGGAAAGTTAAAACATCCGAGCAAATAAAGGCAATTAGATGCAAGCATCAAGTCAAATTGTTTCCAACATGATTAAGTATAACAACTGAAAGATTAATGGTATCAGAGTAGGAAATTACCCTCATCATCAGAAAAACAAGATTGCTCAACCTCCTTACTACTTTTTCCATTCTTTTTGAGCCGCTTAAACTTTTCAGTTTCCTGAGTACAATTTCATGCAGCAAAGTCATCGGGGATAAGCATGGATATTGTAAGATTGGCAACACATACTTGAAAGAGCTCAAATGTCAAACATCTTAACCATTAGCAATGGAATAAATTTTTCAAGTGTATGGATCGAGTTTGATGCTTACTTTAGGAAATTGACAAATGCCTGAAATTCTGTTTTCTTGAAGCAATTCAATGTCGTCCTCGTCCAGAACGAGATCCTTCATTGACCTCCTGGATAATTAAAAACCAGTAGCACTTCACACATGCAAAAATAATCATGAGATTAAAATAAATCAACATTACACATTAGGACATACTACCTTTTCCTCTTTTTCTTTTTCGTTTTCTTGCCTTTCAAGACTTGATCATTTTCCTCTTCCTCCACCTCTTCATCATCCAGTACTATAAACCCGTCAGCTTCAAACTGATCCAAAGTATCTGCTCATCCCCAGAAACACAGATTCAGACATCATTATTCATGAAAGTTGAAACCAAAAAATACTCCTAATACATTTAAGTTAAAAACATTATAGGATAATAGAAACAAATCTATACTATTCAGATTTAGGTGCAAGTATCATACATAAATATATGGATATGTTCATTATTTTTTATAATATATATATATATATGTGTGTGTGTGTGTGTGTGTATTTAGATGGCACCCGGAGAGTTATATTCCTATATTTCACATTGTTTAACAAAAAAATGTTCATTGTTTTTAAAAAATATGAATTTAATCAACATAGAACTTACCTTTATCACACCATTAACAACCCTTAAAATAGAGGAAAACGAAAATTTTAGAAAAAGATATGGATAGGAAAAGAGAAAAAATCAACAATACATGACTCCTGCAGAACACAAACATTTCATGTAACTTTTTTTTTGAGGAGGAAAAAAAAGTCATGCTACATCTGGAGCGAAACAAAGAGACGAACAATGTAAACAGGTAGAGAAGAAAAAACCCACATGGAGTAACAAAAAAACCTTAAAAAAGGCTTGCATTAACGTTCAAAAATGCCAGAAATGAGGCATCTTTAGCATCATTCACGTTCAAAAAAAGGAAAAAAGAGGAGTCTTTAATCATTACCACTATCTTCTTCTTCATCAAATGCCTCCATGTTTTCTTCCCCTCGAGCTTAAATGTGGGGGGGGAAAGCTTCAGACTTTAATGGGATTTTCCTCTCTTTTGGTTTCAAGGCTTTTCCCGGCGCGGCCAATACCGGAGCAGAGGTTCCTTAAGAGTGTAAGGGTGGGGATTTCATCCAAGCTGAACTACTACAAAAAGCAACTCTGATGTACGACAATGGTGTACAAACGATTCTGTTGTGTACAAATGATTCTGTTATTTACGAGGATGCCATCCCCATGCTAATGTGGTGTGCAGGTTAACTGGGGTCATTTTGTTAAATTTGTAAATAGACATATATTTCTTGTGCAACAAGACCCAAACTCTTTTATGTTAAAAAAATCCATTAATAGTAAATTCTTTTATGTTAATAATTTGCAGAGTAAATGGTTAGAATTATCGGTTGACACACTCTTTTTTTTTAAGTTGTGAGTTTAAAACCGAAACAAATACTTCTTTTTCTTTCTTAAGTAAAAATTGTTAAAAAAAAGACTCAAATTCTTGAATAGAAATTTTTTATTTTTTTATGCCTCTATTTATGTCACATGCTATAAATTAAGTTTAAGGTTTAAAGTTAGTGTTTAAGAAATTTTGAAGTATGGTATATTTTTTAGGGTGTTGGGTTTAAAATTTAAAATTCAAAGTTAGAGTTTAAAATTTAATTTTTTAATGTTGGGTATAAAAAATAATAAATTTCTATTATTTTTTTATTACAATTATAATTAATTTTTAAATAAAAACAAATTCTATAGATAATTATTTCTAACACAATGTTTACTAAAACAATTTAACGTCCATCAATCCATAATCGGAGGATAATGCACGCTTAACATGCTCGAAATATATTTTTCTTATATATTGCATAATAAAAGTATCAATTGAATTAAGACTCAAACAAAATAAATAATCAAATATTGTTATCTCAAACATTGCTAATCGAATATAATTGTTTGGCAATGAAGATACCATTGTTATATGTAAACTATTGAGGGTCAATTTAACATTATTTTTAGAAAGTATGATGAAAAATGATTTTTAACTATTAATTATTTATCATTATTGATTTTTGTTGTTATATGCATGTCTGTCTTACGATTTATGTTTAGGGTGCGAGACTACCTTTCTCAATAATGTTATTTCCAAGGTTCGAATTCACGTCCACTCATTGAGAATACAATGTACCTTACTAATGCACCCAACATTTGTTGGTTTATCATTATAAATTTTAAGTTATATTAAATATTTAATATGTTTTAATTTATACATGTAATTATTTTGCGGCAAGCATATTTAAAAAACCTGACATGCTGCGTATAAAGAAAAATCAACAAAATCTTATAAAAATAATATATTTACATCTATATACATCTCATAAATATAATAATTTTAAGGTATAGTACACAAATGCTCACTAAACTATCCCAAAAAATATAAAATGGTCAATAAACTTTTAAAAGTTACATAATAAACATTGAATTTTGATTTTTATCACAAATTGATCATTGAGTTGTTTAATGCCCTCATTAAACCCTCCATATTTACATCAAATTTTTTTATAATAACACATTTAACCATTTATATTTATACATTCAATTAATTTAGTCTTAGTTCAGAAATATCGTTAAATTGAGTCCTCATAATTTATACATTTTTTCAATTTGGTCATATTTTTAATTAAAAATAATTTAATAATCCTAATTGGATTAAAAACTTATTAAATTATTTTCTAATTAGAAATATGACAAATAGAAAGAATGTCTAAATAATAAGGGTAAAAATTAATAAATTTTTTCGAATCAAGACTGAATTGATTGAATATGTAAAAATAGAGTGTTAAATGTGCTATTATACAATTTTGTAACTACCACGTCACCTGATTAACAGCTCAGTGACAATTTTATAACAAAAATTAAATTTTAACGCCCATTATGTAATATTTGAAAATGTTGTGACCATTTTATATTTTTGAGATAGTTTAATGACCATTTATATACTTTACCCATAGTTTTATATCGTTTAGATTCTCATAATTAATCCCAGCCCCTAATCTTAAACCAAAAAAATGTTGAAGTAAGAGTGTCTGGATCCTGAACAAAACACTCCCAAACATAGTACCGCCGTACCGGAAACAAAAAAAAAACAAAAAAAAAAACCGAAAGGTTGTTTCATCAAAGCTGTCACTCTCTCTTAAACCTAAGCTGCTGCTCTTCTATTCACTTCCCCCAAACTGGTAATGTTCTGTTTTGTTTTTGATCTTTTATATTACTTATTCTTTTAGAACCATAGATCCCTTTGTCTCTATGTTTCTCTTGTTAATGGTTATTTCTTATATTTATGATATTGTTTTTGGCATAGAAGAATCTAGTTATACTCTTGGTTTTGATTTCAAGGGGAGAAAAATATCCCATTTTTGTCTAAAAAGCTTGATATTTTTTATGTAATTTTTCTCACACAGGACTTGATTTTGTGCATAAACAAGTCAAGGGTGGGGACGACTGAAATGGGTATCTCTGGTTTTTCAGGACAATAGAAAATAAGTTTGGTTGGAAGGATTGATTGAATATTGATTTCTTTGTAATGGAAGGAGGATTAAGGGGAAACACTGTTCTACCAAATTCAAATGATAAATCGAAAGTTTTGGATGTAAAACCTCTACGTATGTTGGTTCCTCAATTCCCTGACTCCTCTGAGGGTCCTCCTTTTGTTTGTGTTCCTCCTGACGGTCCTTTCCCTTCCGGGTTTTCGCCCTTTTTCCCATTTAGTGGACCACAAGGGTCCCAACCTACACCTGAATTTAACCGGAATGGCCTAAATTCAACCGCAGTGCCGATTCGGTCATTTAGGACGGACAATTTGTCTCCAATGGACGCACATGGCAGTCACAAGCAAAAATCAGTTGGATCAAGATCTGTTAAGAAGAAGGCAAAGATGGACAAAGGTTCGAAGCTATCGTTCACTGCTTCCAGTTATTTTAATCCTGGAATTAGTTTATCTGAACGAGATGATGGTAATAGGGAACTAGTTGAAAATGTGCTTTTGAGGTTTGATGCTCTAAGGAGAAAGCTTAGCCAAATGGAAGATACAATGGATCCGCAGTCTGGTATTATTAAGCGTGCGGATTTGAAAGCTGGCAATACAATGATGAGCAAAGGGGTACGGACTAACATGAAAAAGAGAACTGGGGCTGTTCCTGGTATTGAAGTTGGGGACATTTTCTTCTTTCGATTTGAGTTGTGTTTGGTGGGATTACATTCTCAATCTATGGCTGGGATTGACTATATCAAGGGTGATTTAGACGGAGAACTAGTGGCTTTAAGCATTGTTTCATCCGGAGGGTATGATAATGATGCTGAAGATCCGGATATTTTGATATATAGTGGTCAAGGTGGTAATGCTGGTAGAGATAAAGAAGCATCTGATCAGAAGCTTGAAAGGGGCAATCTTGCTTTGGAGAAGAGCCTGCACCGAGGCAATGAAGTAAGAGTCATTCGGGGCCTCAAGGATGCTATCCATCAAGCGACTAAGATCTATGTATATGATGGGCTTTACAAGATCCAAGAGTCATGGACGGAGAAGGGAAAATCAGGTTGCAATATGTTCAAGTATAAACTGTTTAGGATACCTGGGCAAATTGGTGCTTTTGCAAATTGGAAATCAATTCAGAAATGGAAAGAAGGTGTATCTTCAAGGGTTGGACTTATTCTTCCCGACCTCACTTCAGCTGTAGAAAGCACACCTGTTTCCCTTGTAAATGAGGTTGATGATGAAAAGGGACCTGCTTACTTCACATATTTCCCTACTGTCAAGTATTTGAAATCAGTCAACTTAGTGCAATCAACTTCCCGCTGTGATTGCCGTGATGCGTGCCAACCAGGAAATTCTAACTGCTCTTGCATTAAAAAAAATGGAGGTGATTCCCCTTACACTGCCAATGGTGTTCTAGTGTGTCGAAAACCCTTGATATATGAATGTGGTCCCTCGTGTCCTTGCATTCGGAACTGCAAAAATAGAGTTTCACAGACTGGCTTGAAATTTCACTTGGAAGTTTTTAAGACAAGAGATAGGGGTTGGGGTCTGCGGTCATGGGACCCTATTCGTGCAGGTGCATTTATTTGTGAATATGCAGGTGAAGTTATTGACAGTATTAAGGCAAGGCAAGATGGGGACAATGATGAGTACATTTTTTATACAAACCGACAGTATGAATCCTTCAAGTGGAATTATGAACCCGAGTTAGTAGGAGAGGAAAGTTCAGACACCACTGAAGATTTTGATATTCCATCTCCTCTATCCATAAGTGCAAAGAACAGCGGAAATGTAGCTCGATTTATGAATCATAGTTGCACTCCAAATGTTTTCTGGCAGCCAATCATGTATGAGCAAAATAACGAAGCTTATCTCCATATTGGTTTCTTTGCAAAGAAACACATACCTCCTATGACCGAGTTGACATATGATTATGGTACTCCACATTCAAATGAGACTGAACATAACAACATGACATATGGAAGAAAGAAATGCTTATGTGGATCACTGAAATGCCGGGGGGTTTTCTATTGACGTCTAGGTTGCATACCTGTATTCTGTAGACAAGCAAAAGAGGTCTGGAATCTTGCTTATCCTCGTCTCATCATGTAATGCTACACATGTATTTCCTCTTTACTTGTTTATAGCTTGTTTTAGGGATGCAGATAATAGTTTTGATATGGCTGCCATTACATGCAGAACTGACAACAAATGAAACCATGCAATGATGGTTCTTTGTTTTCAAAGTCTGTTTAATTTACTTAAGACATGCCAAAGTACTTGGTATTGAACTTCATTATTCTTGTTTAAGAGACAGCCAGCCACAAATAATGTCAGGATTAAGACTTGGTTCGGATTGGTTATCCTTCTTTAAGAATAAGAATCAATTATGAGTCATTGTTAGTTTGCCATTGGTTGTTTCAAGTTTCTTTTCTCTTAATAGTATGCAATCTCACATTCTATCAAAGATGCTTTTCAAAGTGATGGCTAGAAATGATGGAGATATAAAGCTTTTATGCCCATTCATGTATTTTGTGTTGTAATCGTGCTTAAAGTATTTTATATTTTCATGTGGTATAATGGTCGAAGCTACGATTGTTTGGGGCAGATCTCACGGTATGCACTCTACATTCTCATTACACATGCTTTTCAAGGTGAGGGCTAGAAAGCTTGGAGACAAAATTTAGTGTTTTTCATGTCATAAACGTGTTTAAAGTTTGTAGTTTCCATTTTGTGGAATGTGCCATGCTTTTTAAGGTAAGGACTAGAAAGGTTGGAGACATCAAACTTTTATGTTCATTGATTTTTATTGTCATAATCGTGATGAAGGTTATATTTTCATGCCATAACGGTGAAAGCTACCGTCCTTGACGATTATGACCAGTGGCGGATCCAGAAATATTTTTCAAGGTGGGCACAAACTAAAAATATTTTGAGGGTGAACACAATAATAAAATTTTAAAATTTCAGTGTGGGCACAAGTCATAAAAATTAAGGGCTAACTCATAAAATTTTAAAAAAATTAAAAGTAAATATGTAAACTTTAAAAAAGTTTAGGTGAACTTGTGCCCACCCAAATCAACCTTTACATCCGCCATTGATTATGACAATACCTTGCAATCAGTGTGCCGCATACAATCATTTTCATGCGGCATAACTGTGTTTAAAGTACACATTATTTTATTTTTGACTTAAGGGTTCAATTTTTTTTTAAAAAAAACTTTTGAAGAAAGCCAATTGAATCTTTTGATTTTATTTGCACTCAATTAAATTCTTGTACTTATAAACTAAATCAATTAAGTTCACAAACTAAAAAAATATAAATCTTTTAATCAACTTTGATTGTTAAGTCTAAACGGTTAAAGGTTATCTTTCATGTATAGGCATAGCATCGGAGTATGTCCAAAATTTCTGATTTTTAAACTACATAGCTTATACACTTTGACACCAGCTTTGCACTCCAAAAAACACACTTAATATTGTCCTCTCACTAATCTTTTATGAATTTATACTAGATTTTCACAAATCTTTTTCTCTCTGTTCATATTTTCCTTTAAACATCGGCAGCGACACCAATTTTAATATTGGTCGCCGACTGTCGAGATCTATTGTTTCGTTCGTTTTTCAGTTTTTAATAAATTATTTTGTTCTTATGGCACAGTTTTACTCTACCTTGTGGTACGTTTTTATTTGTCTTTTGGCACATTTTTTTTAATTTTCTATTAGGGTTGGATCTGATGACACCACGACTGATCATGATGGCGCTTCTTTCATTATGCTGTTGATCTCCCTGTCTCGAACCCTCGAACTGAATTTGGATACACGATTACATCTACCGTTCTTTGTTTGCGATTGAGTTGTGGTAATGACCTTATTGTCAACGTAACTTCATTGTAATATATATTTTTATGTTGTTTGTTAATGATTTTGCCTATCATCGTCGATTTTGGTGATGTTTGTATTCTTCTTTTATTTCGAGTCTTTAAGTTAGATTCTTACATTTTCTTTATATGGTCATCATTTAATAAAAGGGTTTTATTTTGATGCACAAGCTGTGTAAATTTTTTTTACACATTCCTTTTATAAAATTTAAAATCTAAACCACAAACCCTAGCAACCTAAAACCTAAGCCTTAAATCCTAAACTCTAAATTCTAAATTCTACCCATAAATCTTAAATTATATACCCTACATACTAAACCCCTAAACCCTAACCTAAAACCCTAAACCCTAAACCCTAAAATTAAAGGGCTTGTGTAAACTAAAGTTTACACAAGCTTGTGCATCAAAGTATTTTCCTTAATAAAATTAGTAAATTTTAATTTTTCAAAAAAAAAAACACACTTAATGATCTTAGCTCTAATTTACTTATTATTAACATGAGCATAAGTGAGACAACCAACCATCTTTAAATCAGAATTATCCGAACTCCTATACCATACATCGTGTATAGTCTTTTCCTCAATGTCAACTGACAGAGATCGTTTAATCAATAAACACTTTGCGGATGATATTTTAACCCTAAATAACTTTGGTAAACCATCATTTGATAGCATGTATCGAACTATCTCCATTATTATTATTTTGTTCATTAGTTATGTAAAACTGTTTTGTTGAGGGGTACTGCGAACTGTCAAGTGTCTCGCGATCCCTTTTGTTTTGCACAACTTATTATCAATTTCATTAGAACAGAACTCTATCATTATCTGTGCGTAAACGCTTTACATGTTTCCTAGTTTGTTTCTTGATCATAATCTTTAAGTGTCGACTTCCATGCTTTAGGAAGAAGGTCCAGGCCTTTTTAGAGAAGTCATTAGTAATTGTCAACATATATCCAAATGGATATAATATTGAGTGATTTTTGTGTTGATTTCTCTTGGTGAAACGAACTCTCTTTTATTTTTCAAAAGACAATGTTTACAAATTTCAGTTTGCAAAATTTTTGGCCGTCAAAGAGATCTCTTTTTTTTGTATCATCATATTTTAGTTGCCTACATTCATCGTTCAGCAAACAAGGCAGCCCATTCCTGGATGGAATTCCCCTGCCCCTTTTCGGTGCCCCTACATATGCCCCACGCTCAAAATTAATTTTAGGGTTTAGAGTTTAGGGTTTTAGGTTAGGGGTTGTGGTTAGGGTTTAGGGAATTTAGGGTAGGGTGTATTTTTTAGGGTATAGAGTGTAGGTTTAGGATTTAGAATTTAGGGTTAGGGCTTAGATTTTAATTTTGTAGTGTTTTTTAGTGTTGGGGCATATGTAGGGGCACCGAAAAGGGGCAGACGAATTTTATCCCCCATTCCTTAGCATATTGGACGTTTAATGAACATCAATATAATTATTTTTATTTCGAATCCCCTTCTTATATTGAACGAATTATAATTAATGATGCTATTAACGTATAACTTTAGTGGGTACTCTTTTCTCCCTTAAGAATTGACATTGGATCTTCTAGTGCTGACTGTAGAAGAAATTTTTAACGAAGCCCGTATTTCTTTCAAAAACAAATATCATACTGTTTTACTCACATGTCATAGACGCATATGTCAAAGTTTAGTAATATCACCATTTGATAAAGAAGATGTAACAACATCACCTATAATTGTGGAACCATGCAAAAATATAATCTAACAGTTTTTTTCTGCCCTGTTATCATGACAAGGGAACCTTGCATATCTTTAAAACTCCACGTTCAGCAGAATACTTGTATCTTTTTGAGTCAAGGGCACTTAAGAAAATTAGATTTTTCTTCAGGTTTGATACATGTCGTATGTCACTAAGTGTATTGTTGATAACATTGAACATCTTGATTTTTTTATGGTGTCAATTCCTGCAATTTTGCATGAAGCATTATTTCCTAGTAAAACAACATCCGTAGATAGAGGTGTAAATGAGTCGAGCCGAGCATGAGTAGTGTTGAGCTCAACTCAACTCGTTAAGAATTCAAGCCGAGTTCGAGCTCCCTTAATCCGAGTCAAACTTGAATAGTGTTAAGTTCGACTCGACTCGTTAGAACTCAAGTGAGTTCGAACTCGAGTCGAGTGTTGACCGAACTTTAACTTAATCGAGTTAAACTTTATTTTTTATTAAAAAAAATTGGGTCAGATTGGGTTAAGATTTTAGGTACCCAACACGACTAGACCTGAGATATTTATATTATTCTTCTATTTATTTAAAGATAATTGCTATAACGCCTCATATGTTTTTTCAATTACATTCTTAATTTTTTAAAATACAAATAAGAAAAATAGCAAAAAAATATTATAAATATCCCTCTTATATTTTTTTTATTATCCCCATTATTTTTTAATAAAAATAAAATATATATAAACATATACATATTTGTTTCGGGTCGGGATGAGATAGACAAAACATGACTCAATCCATGTCTATCTCTACCTATAACAAAAAATAATACAATATAAATACATATTTTCATAATAATAACTTTAAAAAACTTGCTCACGAAAGTCAAATGAATTAATAAAGAAAGGGAGAAAAGGATCTTCCTTGAATAGAAAAAATGGCATGCGGAATTAATAATAGACAAATGAATTAATAATAGACGTGAGAAAATTTTAAAAATAAACTATTTAAAAGTCGATTAAATACAAATCATTAAATTAGGATCATTGGATGAAGCCGATTTTAAAAATGATCGTTGAATTAAAAAAAGTACCCGGTAAACAGGTTTGTAGTGGGTTTATAAAGATTTTTATACATTTGGTAAGAAAATCGATACATACCTTTTTTTACAAAGTTGTAAGGATTTATGTACATTAGGTAGTAATTTGTGTACATACAAAAATCCTTATAAAACATGTACGTATATTTGATAAGAAATCGGTACATACCTTTTTTCTTACAAAATTGTAAGGATTTATGTACATTGGGTAATAATTTGTGTACATACAGAAATTCTTATAAAACATGTACGTACATTTGGTAAGAAAATCGGTACATACCTTTTTTTTCTTACAAAGTTGTAAGAATTTATGTACATTGGGTAGTAATTTATGTACATACAAAAATCCTTATAAAACATGTACGTACATTTAGTAAGAAAATCGGTACATACTTTTTTTTTCTTACAAAGTTGTAAAGATTTATGTTCATTGAGTAGTAATTAATGTACATACAGAAATCCTTATAAAACATGTACGTACATTTGATAAGAAAATCGGTACATATCTTTTTTTTTTAATCTTTACCCAAGGTTCACCTCCCTTGCCTTTGGTGTAGTCATGAAGAAAGTTGGGTACATACAGTTTTTCGTATAAACTTTGTGGTAAATCCGATACATTTAGTAGTAAAATGTGTACATACACGTTAAACTAGGAGTTTCGAAACCCCAATTTTGGTTTCGGAACCACTTTGCCAGTGTGTCATTTATTTACTCAGGAGGTTTCGAAACCACAAGGAGTTTCGAAACCCCAATTTTAGTAAATTCGGTACATTTCGTAGTAAAATGTGTACATACACGTCAAACAAGGAATTTCGAAACCCTAATTTTAGTTTCGGAACAGCTTTGCCAATGTGCCATTTGTTTACTCAGGAAGTTTCGAAATCACAAGGGGTTTTGAAACCTCAATTTTGATAAATCCGATACATTTCGTAGTAAAATGTGTACATACACGTCAAACTAGGGGTTTTGAAACCCCAATTTTGGTTTCAAAACCACTTTGCCAGTGTGCCATTTGTTTACTCAAGAGGTTTCGAAACTCCAATTTTAATAAATCCGGTACATGTTGTAGTAAAATGTGTACATACACATTAAACTAGGGGTTTCGAAAAGCCAATTTTAATTTCGGAACCACTTTTCTAGTGTGCCATTTGTTTACTCATGAGGTTTTGAAACCACAAGGGTTTCGAAACCCCAATTTTAGTTTCCGAACCACTTTGTCAATGTACCATTTGTTTGCTCAGGAGGTTTCAAAACTAATTTTGGTAAATCTGATATATTTTGTAGTAAAATATGTACATACACGTCAAATTAGGGGTTTTGAAACCCCAATTTTAGTTTCGAAACCACTTTTCTAGCGTGTCATTTGTTTACTCAGAAGGTTTTAAAACCACAAGAGGTTTCGAAATCCAATTTTGGTTTCGAAACCCCAAATTGGGTACATACCTTTTTCGCATTTGGTTAAACTTTGTAAGAGATTCGGTACATACCGATTTTTCTACTGATATTGTAAGGTTTTCCGTACTTTTTGTAGTATTTTCGGTATATACACAAAATCTTACAGTTTATGTACCAAATTAGGTATTATCGTAGAAAATTGTGTATGTACACAAATTATTACACTAAGTTCAAACCTTTTGGCCTTTGGTGAAACTTTGTAAGAATTTCAGTACATACCGTTTTCACTACTAATATTGTAAGATTTTCTGTACTTTTGTTAGTAATTTCGGTATATACATTAAACCTTACACTTTGTGTAGCAAATTAAGTTTTCTCGTAGGATTTTTTGTATGTACACAAATTCTTAACTAAGTTGAACCTTTTTGGCCTTTGGTGAAACTTTGTAAGAATTTCGGTACATACCTTTTTTCCTATTAATATTGTAAGGTTTTCCGTACTTTTTGTAATAATTTCGGTATATACAAAAAATCTTACAGTTTGTGTAGCAAAATAGGTATTCTCGTAGAAAATTGTGTATGTACACAAATTATTACACTAAGTTCAACTCTTTTGGCTTTTGGTGAAACTTTGTAAGAATTTTGGTACATACTGTTTTTTTACTAATATTGTAAGATTTTTTGTACTTTTTGTAGTAATTTCGGTATATACAAAAAATCTTACCGTTTATGTAGCATAATAGGTATTCTCGTAATAGATTATATATGTACCTAAATCCTTACCTTGTAATAGTTTATGTATATAACGTTTCTGTTGCATGTTTCCTAATAAAAGCAGTATAAATTTTATAATAAATGTGTATAATTTTTTTTCCAATAAACCAGTTATACCGCCATTTAGCCTTTAATTAGAGATTGTTCCTTAGAATCTGCCATAGACGTGACGTTTGACAATGAGTTCTGAGTTATATCAATGGAATCCAGCCCACCAAAGAGGTGGGAAAATTGATAATGATCGAGATTAAATCCGAGGAAGAGCAAATAAGTTCCTTAAAAAAAAATTCTGCTATGATAATCCATAGACATAAATGTTAAAATATTAATATTTCGAACGCTAATATTTCAGGGATGTTGACTTCTGGCATGTTATTTGGAAGCCACATAATAATTGGATTCTAAAAAAATCCTGAAATCAAATCAAAATAATATTTCTTTTTATAACGTCTCACTACGACATAGTCTCACCCAATAAAATTTATTTATTCTATTTTAATTTCTAAATATCTAAATAAAATGAATAGACCTTATCAAACTGAGACCATAGATGACGGAGTGAACTAAATTCATCTAATAATTTTTTCTCAAACTTGGGCAAATATACAAGCGAGATGGATATAAGAGAGGAGTAAGCCTCAAGTCATCTAACATAAACCATAAACTGGTGTGATTCTCTCTTCACATAAGGAAGCACACGATCATAGAATGGATGACTATACTGGATAGGTGGCTATACTAGATAAAAATGATGCGGTATCAGTTATGTTTTAACTGAGTTATTATTTGACTGCCTGAACCGTTATTAATTGTTGGTTGTAGCAGCTTTCTTGGCTGCTTCTTTAGATAATGGAAATAACACACTTATCCAACAAACAAAAAAACATGTTACTGTTATCTGGTATCAAAGATTAACATTGTGCAAGTTATATTTATATATTTTATTACAAAGGCTAGAGAAGCCCAGATTAACATTGCCGAACATTAAAACACTCAAAATTCAACTCAAGGGTTAAGCTCAGGTTTCCTTTCTCTCTTTTTCATCCACCGAATTGAACTCAAATTACTTGCCACTTGTTTACACTCCTAATGGCTACCAGCTGCTTGTAAGCTTAACATGGACAACAATTTAGTTTCTTAGGGGGAAAAAAAGTTAAACCGAACTCCCATTGCCAGGGAGGCTAAATTGAAACATTCCTTCAAAAAAGGGGAAATCATATGCAGCATTTTAAATACAACGGACTAAAACTTTTATCAGAATTTTTCTACCCTGATTTCCCCAAACCATCATTCTCCAGTTTCTGCCAAGTAGGATAACCGAAAGACCCTTCCGTACTACACAGAATTTGAATATGGTTATACTTACACGACAAATTTGAGCATGTCAGGCAGACTGCTATTCTGAAGCCACAGATGTGCCCTCAGCTGATATGGCATCAGCCATATCGGGTAGCAACTCCACTGCTTCATCATCAGAGGCAGAGATTAGGGATGCTGATTGAATCTTTCCGGCATGCTCTAGTCGCATCAGAATAACGCCCCTGCAAAATAATGAAAGGATATACTCAATCCTACACTGGGAAAGAAGAGTCCTCAGGCATTATATGTAATAACCATGTACACAATACAACACAATAAGCTATTGTGGGGAGAGTAATAAACACATGAGACATGCATCCCACTCAAAGAGAGGGGAACAAATCACCCTTTTCAAAAAATTATACTTGATAAAAGCAAAACATAGATGTTATATTTGATCCAAAGTTATTGATAAGCAAAATAATATCCACTTTTAAATTAAGTTGCAATGCAGAATATGTGAATTGCGAACAAATGAACCATATACATCTACATATTGACAAATATGGCCTCACTAAATTAAACTAAGAGGATATGGAAAAGCACAGAGAATAAAACTACTCAAGACTTGCAAATTTCTACTTCAGAACTATATTCCTGGACAACCCGTATTGGCCAATAAATGATCAGTAAGGAATAAGCCAGTTCTTACAAACTATTGTGCCTTCATATAAACAGATACATTCTATAATCATAAGACTGATTAATAAGAATATGGACATAAATTCAATTTGTTTTAATTATTTATCTTCTTTAGTCTTTTACAAGATTTGTACTTCAGTACTAACAGAGGCCTGAAGGCTGTCATGCGTTAACCGTAGCTAAATGATCGTACAGGAGCAGTATCTAGATGACTCCCCAATGAAGGAAGTGATCTGGGATAAAATAGTCCATTTGAAATTACAACTAAAATAAACTTTAGGGAGAACAGAGGCACATGCAGTACTTTCACGTGTTGGTCATGTATGAGCTGACCAATTGTTAGAAAACTAATCATCTCTTGCACAAATAAACTATCCTACTTATTTTACCTTGCATAGCGGGACTGTATTGAGATATCCCGAACTTTAATTCTATTGACAGTACCACTTTGGCTTACTAGAACCACTTGCTCATCACTTTCACCATCTTCTGAAGAGAGAGAGAGAGAGAATCATCATAATATGCACTATTAATAATTAAGAGCGATTCTATCAGCTTTTACAAGAACATTACATATAAATCACCAATTACGTAATTTACCTGCCAATGAAAACCCAACCACAAAGACGGCTGCCAATCGATCCTCTGAAGAGAACTGAAGAGAGCAAACGTGTGTTATCGTTCGGAAAAACGGAATCAAGCAGAACAAAAAATTCTGTAAACAAACACTCAAGGTGATGCAGTACCTTGTAACCTATTAAACCAACTCTGTTCAAAGGAGACCGTTTGAAACTACTCAACGGAACTCGCTTGCCACAGCCATTCTCAGAGACAAACAAGAGCCACGGACCACTGCCACCCTTGTCACTATGTGGAGAAAGAAAATAACCATAAATAAATAATAAATTAAAGTCAATGCCCAATATTATAAGCTAAACAGCACAACAAATTGGAAGTGAACTCAGCAGGAATGCAGTAAGAACAAATACAACTCAAAATGGACAGAGATCATAAAACATGAAAAATTAAAAGACAACATATAATAAGAAATAACTAAAAGCATTAAATTTAGAGCTAAAAGCAAAAATGTTAAGCCCATAATTTTGGAGTGGAGCCGCATATAGAAAACCCTGACATTTTTTTGGACATTATTAGCTAATTGACATACAGTTCTGTAGAGGAAACTTAAAGTTAAGAACATTAGAGGTCTCGTTTAAATTATTTACTTCAACCATCGTATGACCAATATTACCACAACAAGGGTCAGGGAGGACAAAATAGAAACAAATTTAGGAGCAGTGCAACAGCTTTGCAACTTTTTGAGATTCTTAAAACGTTTCTGAGTTGAATTTGCAAATCCCGCTAAATCCAACAGGAAACTATAATCTAACAATGTGGTAAACTTCACAATTAAAGTCTTAAGCAATTAGAAAGAGTAGTTTGAAATTATTTACTTGCTAATGGAATCTTCTGCTGCCTTATTCAGATCTTTATGCCTTGGAACCGGTATGATGTCCATGCTTGCCATCTTATCTCCTTCTTTCAGTCTCATAGCAATAGCTCCTCTGGTGTTTCTGCTTAGTGCTCGGATCTGACCACACAGCATCAGGAAACAAGAATAATTATAGATTACATGATAAATCATAACCTAAGTAAAGGAATACTATGTAAAATTGGTCCCTTCTACTCTCTAAAATTGTTGTATTTGATCTTTAGGACAGGGAAAAAGAAAAGTCACCTAAGGACAAGGTGATTGGAAGTCGTAAGTTCTCATTGCAGTATTTGAAAATTACTAGAGGGATACCATTACAGACGGGAATCTAAAGATGATTGAGGCCAAAGTTCTAAGTTCATTGACCAAAATAAAAAAGTGCTTTTATTTTTTTGGTATTCGGCCCATTGGTTAACTAATTCTGATTTGGTATTGTAGAGGCCCATTATGGGGGCGACCCTCCCAACCTCTTTCACCATTCACAACGCAAAGATTCGAACCCTAGACGTTGTCTAAGGGGCCTAGCACCTCATCCCATTAGACTGGATAGAATTGTGCTGCAATTTGGGACAAGAAATAAGAGTCAAACCCCATTCATGAGATACTAGGCACCAACACACGACAACTTGAGCAGGACTTTGCTGAAATTGAGTTCAAGCTCAACTCAAATAGCTTGAGCTAGTCAAATTCATGTTTTCTAACATTGAACTTGAGCAGCTGGAGACCAAATATAATTTAAGGTTCAATATTTCTATACATGGTATAAATACTATATTACTTGCTCCTTTACTCCAACTTACTGGAATCAGACTGATCCCAAATGTTTTACATATCCCCTATTTTAAGTGAATGAAATCTGCAAGTTTTTGAAATAGATCTCAAATAGTTCATGTGACAACTTTGCTCTATGCACCTACTTGGAGAACCTTTACAGAAAGACAGCACAGTTTGAGAGCTTTTGTATCTTTAGGGAAACGAGAAGCAGAAAAATTCTCCTACTGTACCTGGAATGTCATAAAACTATTTCTGTATCCAGGAAAAATTAGCTGCTTTGACATCATAATCTGGATACAGGATGCAGATACTCTAACATACATTTATAATCACGGAGTTTATAGAAAAAGATATTATATATGACTGCTAATTAGTAATTACATTTTCTCCTGTCAATGCCTAATCTTTGAACTAAACTATGTCATTTTAGTCGGAAGTTTAGTATAGGAATTAATTGTCAGAAAGAAGGTAGACCATTTATTGGGATAATCTTGGAACAGTTTTCAGCATTCAGTAACAAGCACATTCTAATTTTATGCTTAAAAGGATGTACCGTAAGGGCTGACATGTCACAGGGCGTCAAAAGGATATAAAAACAGCTTGTCACAATAATAAAGTATCAAATATGTATTTAAAATTAACTGCAACTAATATATTAGTCATTGGCAAGTACAAGATACATCAGCTGTCTTTAAAAATCCATGTGACAATTACAGCTCTGTCTAACACCCTTCATCATGTTCAAACACAAGTAATATTTGGATGAAAAAGCTAATTATCTTTGTTTTCATTGTATACAAGTGACAAAGGAATGAGGTCTAAATCCTCAGAAATGGCAGTTATGATCCCAATAATTCCAGCAGGCCTCTTTACTCAAATTTACATTGAGCTGTGCGAAGTACGAATATGAACAATTTAACAGACAAATAGAACAGAAGAACTAAGATAGACAGCCAAAATAAGCGACTGATTTACTTATGTCACTGCTCGGTGAATCTTGCAAATATGTTAAAAGCAAAAAAGGCAGCAAACATTACTTACAATGTCACAGGAACTTAGAATGACCATTCCATTCTGCGAAGCCATGGCAACAAGGTCATCGTTTGTGCAACAACGAACCCACTTTAACTCATCACCAGGAACCTGGCATATTAATATTTGAGGGGTAAGAGATGTACCATATTCAAAAGACTTGACTCAAAGCTTAATGCTAAAGCAGAGAGAAAGACAGACCAATTGAATGGCTATGATTCCAGTGGACCGAATAGCTGAAAAGTAATTCAGAGATACTTTCTTGATGTAGCCATTCACCGTAAGCATCACTAGAAACTGGTCTTCAGCAAACTCACTCACAGGAACAATCGATGTTATTCTCTCTCCTTCAGATAAAGAGATGATCTGTCATGGGCATGAAACAACACAAGCTGCCTTTAGCCAGCACTGAATAATTATCTACAAAAAGGGGATAGCAAAACAATAAATACCTGGATCAAAGGTGTTCCAGCAGCAGTTCGGCTACTTTCTGGAATCTTAAATGCATAAGCTGAGTACACTATCCCCCTATCACTGCATATAGCATTTGGAGTTTATGATGTAAAATTTATAGTTAGGATTTAGGAGATGCAGGAGAAATCCATCTTAAGGGGAAGTAGAAAGACATGCAAGTTCAAAGAACATGACAACCTTCACAAACCCACAGTATCAGGAGGCTAATTCCATAAACAAGGTGCTTAGGAAATGGGCAAAAAGAGTCATTACTAGAATACCCCAAAGACCATGGAAACCCATACTAACTGAACCATGGCCATCCAAGCATGGTATGACTGACCATATCTAGAACAATCCACTCAGTAATTTAGTTACCATAATACTTGGTAATGATCTTGAATAAAGAGAGAGCAGCTTCTGTTTTTCTCCTGAATACATTGATCTTACATCAAAGTTTAAAAGGAATAAATGTCATGGAGAAACCAGAAATTGTAATTGGGGTTAGTTGCCTTTCATGCGTAAATCAAACAGTTATAACCAGATGTTTTCCCCTACTTTTCGGTTAAGGAATTCAAACCTAATTCGCCCAATCATTCAACTTTTTATAATTGAAAACCAGAAGAAAAAGGCTACCACAATAACTCAACAACTGCAGTTCCATACAACTCAATTTACATTTAAACCTGCAGCAATAAACATAAAAATAGAGAAACCATACATGAAAGCAAATAGAAAAGGGGCAAGACTATCACAATAGATAAAGCCCTGAAACTATTTAACTATATTAATATTGAAGGGAGGATTTTGCAGTCCATTAAAATAAACAGAATTGCAAAGAAAAGTTGAAATTCATTTAATGTTTTCAATTTTCAGAAAAATATCCACACCCACCAAGAAGAGAAATAAACAAATGCCAACACTGGGGAAATCAAACATTAGCATAAGAAAAAATAAACACTAATGCCAATAAAAATATATTAAGTCAAAGGTGGATAGCAGATACAAATACCTGAAATACAACACACGGTCATGTGAACGGCAAACTATGAAGTCAGACATTGCATCATTTACGCGAAGTTTTCCAACAGATTTACCAATTGTTCCACGATTTTGAAGATGAAAAGTGTTCGGCTTCATCCGTTTAACATAACCTTTTTCACTGAATGCCTGAAAAGGACACATAATTAAGAGCGAAACAGTATACTATGATACTGATTCAAATACGATGTAAAATGACAGACAAGATGATTCCGTTCAAATGGAGAAGTCAATTTCATCAGTTACCAGCAGTATTTCTTCATTTGGAATAACATCTATGTCTTCAAGTTGGCCACCGTCAGAATCCTCCAGCGTTGAACGTCTTGGACTCGAGAACTTGTTCTTTAGCTCGATTGCTTCTTGTTCTATTAGCTAAACAACAGGTTGACAAAAAGAAAACATAAAAAACAAGCCAGAAAAATTGCAGAATACCTGAAACAGGTATGGATTAGAGTGTTGTGCCCATTTAAGAATATACATCTTTAAACCATTAATTCATTTCAGATTTGAAAGGCTTTTTCTACATAGAAAAACACCAAAAAAATTTTACCAAATAGAACTTTAAAGATAAGGCAAAATAAGCACATATTTAGAATTAATTTGTTCATATTAGATAGAACAATAAGAAAGTAGAAAGAAGCAGAAACATAAAGATCTCTTTTATGCTCTTCTTTTATATTTGACAGTCAGGGAGTGCATCATAGTTATATGTCAAACACATTGCAAAGCATGATATGTCTCTTCAATCAATTAAATTGTGTTAAACACAACAGATGAGACGAGCTAAATATTTAGAGATTTCAATTTGCCAAGTGGCCAACCTAACAGTACCACAAGCACATGTTCTGGGACACTCTCAATTGAACTCTACTGTGATTACATTTTCAAACATCTTAACTATGAATAAAAAAATAAAAGGTTACCTGTAATATATTTTTTTGGCTTGATAATAGTTCTGTTATCTTTGAGATTTGTTCCATCAATGAGGCACTTTCATCAAGAAACCTTTTGCGCTGCAGAATAACAAATATAAGACATAATTCAGATAATATTATTAGCAAATATAACAACCTACAGAATAATATTGAACAAAGAAATTCAGAGTTTATGATAGAAATTGCAGCTACAGACCTCAAGTAGGTTAAGGCGTCTTAAGCTTATATCCAATATGGCCTCTGCTTGTTTAACAGAAAGATTGAATTCTGCCCACAAAAAAGAAAAAGAAACATTTCTAGTGACGATAGCTTTTATGATATGTAAATTCTTTTGGCCAAAATCTAAGCTGAAGGCACATGAAGAAACAGCCTCTTAGATTTGGGGAAAACCCCAACAAAACCCTTCTTTGATGATAAAGTCCCAACAAGAATAAAAGTTCAAAGCCCACACCATTGAGTGCATAACTTCATTCTTGACTATTCTAGAAACAGAATTTTGCACCATGATGACATTTGTGCACCACAAACCCAGTCAAAATCAAATAATAGCAATTTTCCAATTAATTAAGGATAACTAAAACCAATATCAATCAAATGCAACTCAAATAGAGAATGAATGATAATTAGCTGTAGTAATTGAGTAGAGAATGAACGATAATTAAGGATAACAAAAACCAATATTAAGCAAATGCAACTCGAATAGAGAATGGATGATAATTAGATGTAATCATTGAATGGTAGTCGACTAATAAATCAATATCAACTCTGAGTTTCAAACAAAGGTCGAAATAGAGAGAGAGAGAACAGGGGGGGGGGGGGGGGGGGGGGTTGAAAGAACTAACTTCTGCTCCCTGAAGAAATAGAAAAGACAAGACCCTCTTAATTAATTGACAGGAAAATGTTTATAGGGAGCAAAAATAGACATGAAAGGACAACAATCAATCCAAACCTATCCTTGCCTTAATAATTACAAATCAAGCATCTTTACAATGCCCTAAAAATCGCTAAAGTCTACCTGTAAATGGAACAACATTCATGTTATTAAAGATACTTTGTACAGCCTACCTGTACCCTTCATGATATTCCCAAACACTCAAGAATTACAGGTAGTCGGTGCCCATTTTTATTGTTTACTGGATACACACTACTTATAAATGGAATAGTGACACATAAGCAATGACTAAAATGATACCTAAATGCATTAAATTTCATTAGATAAAGATAAGACCATCCTGCAGCAGAAGTGTTTCGTTTTCTTCCATTGCCTATCAATTATATGTTAAAGAAATGAGACCATGCAATCAGAGAAGAAGAAGACGTAGAAGTTAAAGGGACTTACCCTTAATCAGGCCAGCTGATGCAACTGCATTGCTAGAAGCCTCTTTGATTATATCAATTACTCTGTCCAAATTATCAAGCCCTACCACAATACCCTGAGTGCACATTCAAATATGAAAATTTTGAAACATAATAATTTGCTACCACCGCATAATGGTGATAGGCTGATAGCACATGAAACCACTAGCAAAAATAATATATATACACACATATAATGTGAAAATAAATGGAGATTTTCAACAGATGCCCAAGCACATTATCTTTATTAGTCTTAAATGTAACCCATTTTGCAGACATACCTCAACAATATGTCTTCTTTCTTGTGCTTGTGAAAGTTTGTGCCTAGCACGTCTCTCAACGACAGAGCATCTAAATTCTAAGAATGCCTGAAAAAATATATAAACAGAATGAAAGGAAAAGCTGGTATGCAAATAGTAATGATTTTTGCTATATAGGAACTTCAGATAGCCATGGAAATAGGCAAACAGTGTATTGTACAAACAAACAGAAACATAAATACCAACATATGACCAAACATATACATTTTGGGATAGGGGCTAGGCTTAGATATAGAGCTGTTGTATATGCTGTGGAAACTAATGAAAGTAATATACAAATTAGCATAGTGGCAATAAATATATAGTTAGAGACAAATAATCAGTGAGTCCAGTAGCATACCCAAATTTACTAACTTATCACGTACAAACACAAATTTGTAGCATGATGATAGTGCTATAGATTTACAACCATGAATTCAAAAGTTATGACCCCAACCCTCCAAACCTGCATTTCTAAGCGGCTATTAGTTCCCTGGATATTCAAAAGCTACTTGCTAATTACATATATCAGTCCATTTCATACATTCAAGAATTGAAACCAGACACTGCAATAGGTTTGTCAAAACTATAACAAATATCAGGAGAAATAACCCATTTTGGTTATTGATATAGAAAGGATTCAATATCCATATATATTTAACAAGACTAAGGGGGGAAAGGACCAACAATGAAGGACAATTTCACATTCAGTTGTAATGTAAGGCAAAACTGGACTAAGACATACAGCATAAAAAACTCACCTGAAGCAAATCTTTCAGGCCCATCTGCTTTGGCTGTCCATCAAGAATGCTATAATAGAAAGTAAAGAAGCATTCAACACATCATTACAACAGGAACAACAATATAGAATTAAAACAGAATATCAGTTACAATCATCCACTTCAAAAAGTCTGATTTTGTTGTTCTGAACATTTCCCCATATTGGTTGTACAACAAACTTTCGAGTTTAGATCCTCCAGGTTGGCTGGTCAGCCAGAATAGATATGCTCTTATACAGTACACAAGATTTGCAACTAAACTCAAAATTGGCATGCATTGCAGCAGTTATCTCAAATTAACCTTTTTGTTAAAAAAAACTTGAAGATTTTATCTTAGAACCATGATTGCCATGTAGATAAGCCACATAAGTTATGCATTTAATTCTACCCTTCACATATGTAGATATATAATTGTTTTAGGGTTCTTAAGGCACCATATGTACAAGAGAAATTCCACATATAACCAATCAATTATAGCCAAAGACAAGACCACAAATCTTGATATGGTATAAAAGCAAGTGCAAATATTTTACTGGTCCACTGTGATAGGCTAGTTGATGAAGGACATTCTTGCAAGTTTTGGAAAGTGTGTATGTATTCTAAATCACTAGTCATTCCTATGCATAAAGTTCACACCACATAAGGACTATTATCCCAGACCATTAAGTTTATCAACATACGATAAGTCCATTGTACCTACACATCATGGAGAGTTTTAAGTGGTGAGAAAACCAATTTCAAACTAGTAAATTTCAGAATATCTTGAGACCTTATGCTTAAATAGGAGATTTCAACTTCTTGCCAAATAGTTCTAGGTAGACCACCCATCACAAACTTAGAAAAGTATTAGCATGAAAAAAGCATACATCACAGATGAAACTTGAATTATTTATCCACGCAAGCCAATGGCCAAGGTATTATTCCCAAAGTTGGGGAAAAGAAAAAACCCAAACACACACACTCTTTGCTGGTAGTTTATAGAAACAAGCTTAACAGAAAAAAGGCATCTTGAATCATATCCATATATGGCGGATAAACAACTCACCCCACCATATTGCAGCTAAAACTAGACTGAAGAGCTGTGAGGCGGTAAAGATTATTCAGCACAATAGATGGGTCTGCTCCCCGTTTAAGCTGTGGAGTGAACCAAAAGAAAAAGGGTAAGGAAAGGTGTCTTTACCCGCTGGAAATGGAAGGAACTGCTTCACATCCAACATATCATACCTCAATGACCACACGCATTCCAGACCGATCACTCTCATCTCGAATGTCACTGATGCCCTCTAGAGTCTGTTAAAAAATTTAAAATTATCATAATAAGATACCTACAAATCTCTACAATGTCAATCCACATAAAATTATATTTAAGCATAAGTCAAATAATACTCTAAATAAGAACAAAAATAAATGCAGTAACAATAAAGATAATTTATGGAGTTAAATTCCAGACCAGACACCAAAAATACATCAGGGACAAAGACCGAACTTGACACTATACTATGTTCAATGCTGAATTTTGCCACTATATTTTTAATTTGAATATTTTCGGAAAAAATTAAAGGTGAAGGAATATCAGTTTCTGCAATTTTGTAGAAGTTTTGGAGAAGAGAAAACATAAGAATCTCCGTTTCTGATTCTCTAAACTTATTTGTATATCCATGAATATTCCTTCACTGTTATTTTTTGTCAAAAATCAACCAATAAAGGTAATGGATTAGAAACTTATGAGACTATTACTACAAATTAAAGGTAAAATGATAATTAATATGCTATAGACACATTATTCTAAGTTTCTTTATTTTTTTTTAAAAAAAAAGGATAGGATTACTTATGAACTGAGATAATAAGACATCTGACTTAGGTTTCCACTAATTGTATAATTTGGACACTTCGAAGCATCTCTGAAGTTAATTTTGTTATAAAAAACTCATGTCCCTACTTGAGCATCTTCTTCATGGATCTTCTGCATTTGTGCTCGTGATAGGCATAGATAAAATTGCAGTGCATTCCAAATTCAAGCTGTGTTATCAAGGACCAGCTAAACTGAAACATAGTACCCAGAGTGCAAGAAGTATTTTCTTTAAAATGCTATTTCCCTCTGGCTATTCACTTTGAAAAAGGACAGAGATATATTTTTCACTTCATACCTCTCATGTCCTTATTTTCACTCTACTTTTGCAGGAAGATGGAAGTTTTTAAGGGAATACAACTGTAAAAGCAACCGACTTGCTATACTTCAAAGAAGAGCAAATTTCTCACACATACGATGATTTGATGAAAGCATTAAGATTAACATTCTCGAATAAAATGGATATACCTTATTCTCGACAAGTTCAGCGATCTTCTCAACAAGCGAGGATTTATTTGTCTGGTAAGGAATCTGTCTCATTCCCAAAATATTATATAAGGAGAGCTTTCAAGCTACAAATGTTAAATGCCAGAAAAATAAATATCCACAGCTGATGCTATGAAAATAATCACCTCTTTAATAATAACTGCACTTCTCTTAGAGTCCAGCAGTTCAATGTCGGCCTTTCCTCTAACTACAATACGCCCTCGCCCAGTTCGATACGCTTCCAAGATCCTTAACAAAAGAAATCAATATTAGAACACTTTCCCACACATATTTTGATGTTTCCCAACACAAAGCTCTATATAATGATAAAACATGCAGCAAAGAGTATCTGACTTTTAATCTTATTAAAAATTCTTAAATTACCTTTTTCTTTCAGATTAATACGTTTATATTCCAAATATACCAAAAAAAATATCATATATATTGAACTCATGTGAAGGCACACAACTCACAGTAGTAGCATTTATGTATTTGATTTACTTGTAACCAAAGATTCTCAGATTATTGAAAGAAGCGGTAGTATCCACTAAGTTCCTAATTGTTTACCAAGTCAATCAACAAGGACGAGAGTTCAATGCTTTTTACAGCATTTGTTCAAAGCTCAATTCAAACAACCGCAAATATTATAAACTACCTGCCAACATGGCAACTTTTAGAAGTACATTGCAAGTACAGCTGTTGATCATTAGGATCATATATCAAACTGTTATGTTTTCAAATATAATACAAATACAAGATCTATTGAAATATATTAAGTTTATGTCAAAATTTCTATGTACTAAAACACTAATGAAATATGTAATTTTACTTAGAATTTATCAAACTTTGTTTATATAAATAACAAACATCTTTCAAAGGCGTTTTCAAATAATTTTTTCAAGTTTCTAAGATACAAGTATCAATACCCTACATAGAGAATCGATGCCCTCGCCATGTATCGATACCGTTTTTAGGTTCGATGTTTGAATTTTTAAAGAAAATAGCCCAGTCTATACCATTGGAATATCGATACTTACCCTTAAGTATCAGCACCTAAGGATTAAGGATCACAAATATAGGCATTAAATGCAAAATGTACCGATACCCATTTAAAAGGTATTGTTACCTCTGTTGAAAGTTGTCTTAAATACATTGATTTTATTTCTCTAAAAGGCTATTTACAACTCCCAACAACCTCAAACGGATATATTTATGAGAGTGGGCATAATTAAATAGAGCTCCAAGACAGTCCAGCAAGATCAAGAAAGCAAATACCAATAGTCAAGAGCCATTTTTCCATCTTGTGCTTCATTTTTCAATATTTTCATCTTGTTTAATTCTCAAACACTTGTGGGTTCTATTGTATTCTATTCATTTAAGAGCCAAAAATTCATCTTGGAACTTTTTGGTTTTTCATTTGAGCCAACACAAATTGTTTGTTGATACTTCTACAGGTAGAGACAGGAACCATCCAAGTCCAGCAACTTCAAGGACGGGACAGTTTCAAGTTAACATTTTTAATTTGTTCATGCCAGTGCTGGTCAAGTTAGGTTTCAAGCAGTTCATTAAGATTGTAGAGCTTTTCAAACCTCTAATGTTATGGTCTTCAGATTAATTACAGTTATATGGATATCCAAAAGCAATTATATTAGGTATGATTAGATTTAAAAAAGCACTGATTCCTAAGATGGTTTAGATTTTATAAGTGTGCCCCAACAATAAAGGAGACCTTTTAATTTAGTTATATCCATCCTCTAGCACATGTAATGATCCTCCTTTTATGAGTCCTACACTAAAAATCCACGGAAAATAAATCAGAACAAGTAATCCTAGCCATGGACTACCAAGCATAAGACTGACAAAGTATGGCTGTGGTAGCAATCACAAATCCAATGGTTTGTGCAACCACTGTAACAATGCAGTTTATACTGAACTAGCAATCATTCTATCGTATTAACCTTGACAATATTAACTAATAATTACCATTTCTACCATTTCAATTAATCAGATTCACACCGGTCTTACGACATATGCCATCTATAAAAAGGAGTAGTAATCCAGTGCCTAGCCCCATAATAAAAATTTAAGCATATATGCCATCCGACATTCCAGAAATGAGCCACAAAAGAAAAATAGCAATAGCCACATGTCAAGACAAAATCTAGTAAACTTCCCATAGAGAACTATCTACCCCAAATCTAACCCAGAAAAAAAGAACAAATGTTATTTAGTAGAGATACTTCATATGCTTATTCATGCAAAATAAAGGGCTACATGTTTTGTTTCTTCCCAGACAGAGGCTAAAATGTAACTCACCCAAGGTTTCCCATTATCAACCCTCCAGTAGGAAAGTCAGGTCCAGGCATGTATTCCAACAATTCTTGCAACTGAGACAAGAAAATAAGATAACTGGAAATCAAAAATAGAAACAGAAGAGTAACCATCAACAATAACGGCATTATAAGCTATGCGGATATTGATGTGGATTATAGAATACGTGTCTCTGTGTGTATATATAAAAGCTCATCTATTCCCACGGGGTAACAAAGTGTAATATATAGCAATCAAAAGTACAAATAACTTGGCCACCTAGCAACACAGAAAGATCAAGTTATGGAAATATTATCCAACACACATAAGCATAGTAGAGAACTAATGTCCAATCCTACCAATACAGTTCAATTGAAAAATCTCTTTCCAACTAGCCAAAGATATCAAACACTATAATACCATCAGAGTTGTCCACATAAGTCTATTATAGACAACCTGCAAAAAAAAGTTTATCCAAATTTGACTCCACAAGGCTTAGTTAACCCATAATAAAGTTGGCAATTGTTTTTGGTGTGAAGACAAGACAGCTAACATCTATGTAGACAGTAGAATAAAAAAAACTTTCATCCGTCGTTTTCAGAAACATTTTAATGTCTGTTGGAAAACAGCCATTACTACATACAAGTTGATTTTCCCAATAGCAGTCAAGCTCCATAACTAGCAAACACAAAAATAAAATTATTGGCCACAATAAATCTACACAACAAAATTAAAGATGCTACCACACACTAAATCTTATTGATTAATGTCAGAAGAGAGCCAAGCCCAGAAATTTGTTCACCAAAACATATTGCAAAAAGTAAACTGGAACTAGATACAGCATTGTAAGCATTAGCAACACGTATACTCAACAAACAAAGCCTTTTTTCCATTAACTATAGAACAGAATCATCTTTAACAATTCTTCGAGCCTACCAAATAATAGTTCCTCAACTAGCAACTAAACTCTCTAAGCTAACCAACAATCCTTACTCAAATAAGATATTTGACCTTCAGGCCTCCCAAGATGTTAAACAAACACATCATAATAGGATATTCCTACAAATAAGCTCTAATTAATCCACCTCAAAATTCATTTTTATGTAATTAATATCAATCAAAAAAAAAGTCTCAACACATAAAACAAAACAATTTCTGCATTTCTACCATTTCGGAGAGAGAATTTGAAACTCACTGAGGCCTCTGGATTATGAATTAATGCACAGAGCACGTTTACCAACTCTCCAAGATTATGAGGGGGGATGTTAGTTGCCATGCCAACCTGAAATTAGTAAATCAGCTGACTTTTAAATGGACAATGTCAAAGTTATTATAAACAATAGCTGCAGTTGAGAAGAGATAGGCATATATAAGTACGTATAAAAGAGGATAAGCGCACCGCAATCCCAGAGGAACCATTCAGCAACAAAGTTGGTAGTCTAGCAGGCAGAAGTGATGGTTCTTTATGTGAATTATCAAAGTTTGGAACAAAATCAACCTGCAATAAAATTAAGGATAGAAATTTCTTACAACAATGAAAAGTATAGTATCCCGACCTCAAATAATAATAAGGGTTATAAAACAAAACTTGCCGTATCTTGATCTAGATCTGCCAGCAAAATTGCTTCTGTGAGTGCCTGCAAGGACAAAATTGAAGCAAATGATAACAGTGCGAGACTTATAGAATCAAGAATATTGAATAATCAATCAGGTATCCGTGGCATCACACTTATAGCAATATAGAGAGCAATTAAACTTTAACACTCTTCCAATACATTACAAAGAAAGTAGGTCATAACTATTAACCACCTATTCTTGGTCACAAATATTAACAAGTTAAAAAAAATCAAATAATGGTATACACATCAATATCGTTCATAAACTGCAAACATACATATATATTAACCTTGCATATAAGAGAAAAGGTTCACCAAACCTCAACACTTTCTACCCTGCAACCCCTCCCCTTTTCCAAAAGGCCAACAAAGAATATAGAGCTCAATTTCAAGTTGATTGAAATTTCTAACTATTTCGTTGGCAGAGCATGAAACTTTGACCATCAAATAGTTGAGTTAAACTCCGTCTGTTTTATGCATGTGATGTAAAATTGAATTGAATCAACCTGAAATTGACATCTACGAATTTCATGTCAACAACTCCCTTCCTGGATATATACTAGCATATGAGAAGCAATGTTAAAGATGTGGTGTGAACTAATTGTGACCAGAGTAGACTTGTAATACATTTTTACAACCCAATCCCATCCAAATTCTTTGTATGTGCCATGAAAAAGGATACATTTCATGGGTAGTCTATAGATTCATTTTTCAAACAATTGAATATGTTTGGCTTAATAAAATCGGAGTAGATATTTATGAGACCAAAATCATAATTTCTCCATATTAGAAGAAATATAAGACATGGAAAATAAAGAAGATTAATTACATATAAGAATTTAATTAGCATGCATGTTGCATCTCTCCAGAAGTGAAAAGATTCTTCAAGAAAGAATCTGACAAACATAATCTCTTTAACACTCCAATACATCCCTAAAACATAAAACTGTTTAATTCACTTCTTAAACAAGCAAAAGGTTTACACAAGTTAATGCACATATCCTACAACCAATCAAACTCATTAAATAGGCATATATATGAAATGGGTGCATATATACGTAGATACATAAAGAATGAAACAAGTAGACCAATAAATCATGAAAGCCATTTTCTTATTGATGGTTAAAAACTGTCAAATTGGTATGTGCATATGAAACAATGTCCATGATGCCATACCATAAACAGTATGCTAAAAGGATAACCAAAAATCATAACTGCCAAACTCCCTTGGCAAAGGTACACTAATATGTCCATCACCAGATTATTTTTCTGAAACAATATCAGTGAAAGACTATTTGAAAAATAAGAGACAATTTAGTGTGAATGATTGAAACTAAAAACATAAAGTTGGATGTAAATTATTCTAGCCCATTCTAATGATTCCATTGATTTTATACTAGAAGGCAACAAATTCGAAATACGGGAATGAATACACAAGTATCAAATTTCAACCAGGGTTATAAAGAAGCATTTCCTTGACTTCCAATTCTTTTTCGTTAATTTAATTCTCAAATAAACAAGACTCACTAAGATAGTAGAATCGAGCAAACACATAGGCTCGATTTGGTTAGCACTTTGCTTTCGTTTTTTGTAGCAGGAAAGAACAAAAGCACCAATGAAATAGAGCCTTAAAGTCCCAAAATTAAGTTTAAAAAGCAGAAAACTTAAAGCATACTTCAAGTCTGCACTCAGTGTAACGCATAGCAGCAGGAGGATCTGCATCAATCGAACCAAAATTTCCATGTCCTTGGATAAGCGGGAACCTCAATGAAAAATCCTGTACGAAAGATAACAAACTTTTGAAATAAATCATGGAAAAATAGAAGTCAAAATCAAAAGAAAGTAAGTTCATAGTTACCTGTGCCATCCGCACCATTGAATCATATACTGCAGTATCTCCATGAGGATGGAACTTTCCGAGGACCTGAAATAACGGCATAAGAAATAGAAACAGGTATCAAAAACAATTTGCTAAGCTGAAATGCACAAAGAAAGCACCCGGCGTTTTCGTGTTAAAACACAAACTGCCAAATGTTTTACCTCTCCAACAACTCTAGCACATTTCTTGAATGGTTTTCTAGACGAAAGACCTAATTCATGCATCGCAAATCTGTTTGTGATGGAACCAAATGCCATGTTAAAGAGTATGATTGAAATAAATACATAAAATATAAACGCAGACAAAGACACACAGGATTCAATAAATAAACAGACAATATCAGTTTATTTGCTTACAGGATTCTCCTATGCACCGGCTTCAAACCATCCCTAACATCGGGCAAAGCCCGTCCAAGCAACACAGATAATGCATAAGCCATATATGAGTCCATAGCCTCCTTGTGAAGTTCGAACGGAAGCACCCGCCCATCAGTGCCGCCGGCGCTTCCATCTTTGACAACAGCCGTCAAACTTCCATTTCCAGCTCCACCGTCGTCCTCCTGCCCCACACCGCGCTTTGCTTTGACGGGATGGCGAACGGTGCGACGAGAAGGGGTGGATGAGAGGAATAGTAGTTGGGTGACATTAGGACGGAGAGAGGAGACACGAGAAGGGGCGAGGAAGAGGTTGTGGCGGAGGAAAGAAGAGAAGCGGAGAGTGGAGGAGAGAGACATTGGAGGCGAGACTGAGAAAGGGGGAGATGAAGATAAGGATTTCATTCATGCCATTGAAAGCGAAGAAGAAATTCGTGTGGGGTTTAAGGGGGGACTGTAAAAACCCTAGAAGAGTGGCGCCAATTCTTTTGGATTAAGGATAGCTTCCGGTTTTATTTTTCTATGTTTTAGGGTAAACTACACCGGCGGTGATCAAACTTTTAGAGTGCTTTCATTACGGTCATCAATCTTTTAAAATTTATTACGAATCATCCAATTTTTATAACGCTCTCAATACAATCACTATCGTTAGCAGTCATTAAAAAACATTAACTTGGCAGTTATTTTTTTCATTATTCTTCTTCTTTTCTCTCTTTCATTCACAGACATACAAACTGATAATAAAAATAAAATTTATATCCAATACACTGGCGTTGAGAACTTCTAGTTTCCACAAGCGCCTTAGTTTTAGGGTTTAGGGACTTAGTTTAGGGTGTAGGATTTAGGGGTTTGGGTGTAGGATTTAGAATTTAAGGGTAATGGTTAGAATTTAGGGGTTAGGGTTTAAGGTTTAAAGGTTAATCTTTAGGTTTTAGTGTAATATGTTGAGAGTTTAGGTTTTAACGTATAAAAACTAAATTATAACCCTAAACTCTAAATTCTATTCACAATCCTTAAATTCTAAACTACTAAACCTAAACTCTTAAACCCTACACTCTAAATTGAGTCCCTAAACCCTAAAATGAAGGCACTTTATTCATAAAAAATCACTTGATTCTTTTCATTTCTTTTTTCATAGCTGTTAGTTTTTCCTCATTTTTTCTCCATCAAAAATTTTTAAAAGACGATGAACTTTATTTTTTAACTCTATCATAGTTTCCCTGTGAACTTTATAATGTTTTGAGGCCAACCTTTGATACATCATAAAATTGTCCAAGCTTCTATCTTTACAAATATGAAACCCGATTGCTTATAAGATTTCTCATCATAAAACGGGGAGTATTTTGTTTAATGAAGACTTTAATTTTGATTTTTTGTTGAGAAAGTTGGCATATGAAATGAAATCTTTAAAAGGCTGGTGGAGATAACTTAGCTATTTTGAGTGTTGTTTTTTTTATTTGGATGCTGCTTTATTTTGATCGTCTTCTTGTCAGGTTGTAGTTTTCTTTTCTTTAGTATTTGTGAGAATTAGAAGGTGGTTACCATTTGTCTAGTAGTCTTTTTGTGCAGGATGTGTTTCGTGGGAGCTAGGCTAGCCCATCAGTTTTGTTTGGTGCTAGCGTGTTACTTAGGTTGTGGTTCGTTTTTTGAGCAGTTTTATGTATTTCTGCATTTGTTGCCTTCTAGTATAAAACCAATGGAATCATTGATAATATTAAAATGGGCTAAGGTGATTTCGGGTTTAGGGTGAGAGTTTGTGATTTGGAGTTTAAGTTTTAGAGATATGATTCAGGGTCTAAGGCGAGGCTGGTGTTTTTTTATTTTGGGTAAATTACGTAAATCATTATTAAACTTTACTCTCAGACTTATTTTGATCATAGAAGTTTCAAAACGTTCAATTTACTCACATACCTATTTTATTCTGACCAGAAAAGAACACTGAAGTGGCGTTTGCCTAATATGGTACTCAGCAACTTACTTTGCATTATTCCAAATATGGAAGAAAAATCAATCTGACTAGAGCAATATATAAGTTTATTGGTACAACAGTATTAATGAAAAAAATACATATATGAATACAGTCGTATCTTCCTTGATTAATATGCAATGTAAATAAGCTACAATCTATGGTTATCTGGTCTAATATGGTTATCATAAAATGAAAACTGATCAGAACGTACCCCAGCTGATCTGGTTGTACGGAAGACTGGAAATACTTCTCTACTTTGTATCTGAGGCACTAGGTCAGGATAGGAGGGGGAAGTTGGATAACTCTGCAGAGCAGACGAGGGTGGGCCTGGCTCTAAGTAAGGATCAAAACGCGGATTTTGAGTAGATCTCGACCCTGTCTCTGCATATCGACTGGTGAGAATTTGATCATCAGTTATGTAACCAGATGCAGTTGGGACTGTGGAAAAACTTGATCTAACATCCATGTAAGGGCTACTGTAAAAAGGATCACTAGCAACTGGCAGATAATTACTAGAACTGCTTGAATGAGTGTTGGTATAAGTTGTGAGCAGATGGTTGCTAGAAGTCGGTGCAACTCCTGCATCAGGGTAATAGTTTGCCAAACTCAACCGCAGACCTGATTCCGGAAAGTTCATTTTAGAGGCATCTGCTGAAAAGTCAGTCGGAACCCTGAAGAGTCCAGAGCATCCAACAGGAATCTCTAGCCTCTCCCAAGCTTTTCTCCCATAAACAGAAGGTTCAGTAGCTTTTCCTCCAAATGCACCCTCTATTAGTGGCGACGTATTGATTTTCTGTTGTAAAGACATCCTAGCTTGTTTAAGTGCACCCAGCACATTGGTAAACCTGCCTGATGTTTCACGTGGCACCAATGCATAAATCTCATTTTTGTTTCCTGTAGGTTCCATAGTTGAACTTTGGCTCATATCAGATGAAAAGAGAGGCATTGCCTGGCTCCCTGTGGAACCATCTGCATGAGAACTGTGTAAAGGAGAATGGTTGCTCTGCGGACTCTCCTGATGATGATTTTCCTTTGCCATGGGGGAGCTGCTACAACTACGATCCTGTAACTGATCCATATCACCATGTGAAGGTGGAACAGGATCATGGGATTGAGTTTTAGGTAATTCTGTGGAGAAGCAAATATGTTCCCCCTCTGCCTCTTGGACTCGTAACCTACCTGTCTCAGATTCATATTGAGTTTGAGTCTTGACTTCGTCTCTTTCCTCGGTGACATCTGAGTTGTTCCCAGGATCACATGAATCCTAAATAATTTCAACCAAAAGACCATAGTCAGCAAACACAAACAAGATATAATGCAAGCGCCAAAACATTCAATAAAGTGTCTGGACAGCATAGGATAAACATATCCACATTCTTAATAGAAATCAGTAAAAGAAAAAGAGCAAAAACGTGCATATAGCAATTTTAAAAAGAGCAAAGTGACCTTTTAACACATGACAAGGACTTAGAAAGTCTGTAACGTGTCATGGTTTGGGCGAAATATCTGATGTCTCATAACACGTGAAAAAGGGAGTGGACTCCAGAGGCAAAAAACTACGGGGACAAGAGATCCTGTGATTGGATAAGCATGCCTCAGAGCGTACTTGAAAACTACACCAACAGTAATGTTAGGACTTAGGAGTAGGGAGAAGAGTGATTCCCTCTTCTAACTGGTTACATGTATATGCTCCTTCCGAAGAATCATATTGTCAATTCACAAATTATTTGTTTTCTTCCAATTTTCAAAAGAACTTAAGACATCACCATTGCAAGCAACAATAACTCTCACATGAAAGCTCATTTGAAGGAAACAAGTATCCCCATAGGCATTTTGTACTCATCTGAGTGATATTACTCCCATCGCACCCCCAGACCAAAAAAATAAAGGAACACACACAATTCTTCAGGTCGTTAGAATTTGAATAAATTATAAGAGGCAGGTGGGAGAGGAAACAATTAACAGAGACGAGCCTGTTCCCAGTACAATGCAGCCCCGGCCTTAAGATTTCAGCATGCATCTCTCTACAAGGAGTCATGCTAGTACTGTATAGGATTGCGGACTAAAATGCTATCTAAGGTGATTTGCTACCTGTACAAATACTCTTAAACACTCTCCAAAACATCCCACTTAAATTAAAGTCAACAATTCAATTGTACGCATAATATAAAACATAGATGCTAAAAAAATTCCTTGCAAGAACATTTAGGAACAAGGGTAAATTAGAAAATTTAAAATTTCCCAAAACTGAAAATATACACTGCACTTTTAGTCTCGGTAAACAATATTTTTTGTGTAACTTACCGACATGTTTCTTAAAAGAGCTTAAAGCAGGTTGATTCTGATAGGCAGATCATATGGATTACACTAAAAGGGGAACACATCCAATGCACACAGCCACACACACAAGCACACAAGTAAAGAAAGAGAGTAATCCAGATTGATAATTCTAAAGCTTAATAACCTGTATATGCTTCTAGGTACTATCAAATCGGACGAGGATATTTACTTGTGCATTTATCTTGACTGCTCAATTTTCCAACATCCTCTTAAGTATTTAAGTCAATGGCATCAATCAAAGTTTAGTTAATTTCAGAATTATGAGTTGTTACCCAATGCATAATATGCTTTTGGTGTTGCTAACCGCCACCTTGTTGTAGAGGTTAGAAAATGTCAATAGTTTCAATGATCAAGTGACATCACTCCTCAAATAGATATGGATAGCAGAAGAACTTACTTAGGTGCACAAGACCATAGGACAGCAAACAAGAATCCACCTTTAGAACCAAATATCAAAGTTCTTTTAATTTGGATTTCAAAAATCTGATCAAAAAGTTTGGAGAACGAACACGTGACTCTAACTTAAAAGTTAGGTCAAGTTAGTGATATATGAAGGATTTGTCCGCTAGCACTTTCAGCAACCATGCATGTGTTTGCCCAAGAGAGAGGGCATAAGGAGTTTTCTCATCTCAGAAGAAAAATAAAAGATAATCAGTCCAGAGATAGTTTACCGCAAAAAATCTGCAGTGGAGGTTAGCCAAGCAAAATAAAATTTACCCAACTTTCCACTGAACAAAAGAGAAATAAAGGCATCCACTTATACATCTTCCCAGATTCAATAGGAGATAAGGTTTTAGACCCTCCTTTTCCACTTGATTAACCCAAGTGGCAACCTGCAGTTTTTGCAAGGTTCAATTTCCTTCATCATTTATATGTATTTTTATGGAAATAGATTCCTTTGAAAATAAGATTAAATAACTTAGGTTTTAACCTTTGTTTTATCTTCAAATTTCTAATTTCCCGGTCTATATCAATAGAAAACCAGATTCCACTTATCAATTCCTCGATTCCTCGACTGAAGTTCTTAAAAAAACATAATTAATAACCACATCAATTATGGCTTAAATACATGAATTTTCTTCAGTTGCTCTTGAAAAAAATAGACACCAACTATTTTACATTTCAGCACCACGTACAGATGTCAGGCTGCCATTAGTATTTTATGTGATTTAGCACTAAACTTTAATAAAAAGATCACAAAGGGTACTGCAGAACCCTGAAGATGCTGCACTAAGTAATTCTATCCGATACAACACTGGTTACACATATTCTGGACATGCATTTTATAAAAGCAACATCTGGCACTATTCAGACAATATGCAACTTCATATATGGCAGTATGTAAGAGAGAACAAGCATCCAAAATTACAGAAGCAAGGATGATAGAGAATACAGAGTATTCAACTAGTAGGAAGAGAGTTTTTTTAAAAGCAACTTTTGCATCGAACGCCTTCACAGTCTCGTGTATAATTTAATTCCTTTTGCACCAGAACTGTTAAAATGTTCCACCTCAATAACCTTGAACTTAAACTATCGTGGAAATTACTTGTTTCAGATAAATATAAAACACGCGTGAAGTTTTCAAACGAAATCATAACCAAGACAGGAAAAGAGCACAAATAATCTCTATCAAATAGGTTTTTCTTAAACATACCGGTGTACTACTATTATTTTCTTTGAACTTCTCTTCCCATTCTCTTTGGGCCCTTTCCATTGCTTCATAACGGTCAATAAGTTGTGCTTGATGTTCTAGTGCCTTTTCCATGTCTTTCTCACCTTCATACCCATGAAAACCAAGACCATAAGTAGTTATATTTTTTCATCTTTTAAGGCATCTGAATGTAGATTGTCCATTGAGCTTTTATTTACAGGAAATTCTGAATGCAAAGGAAAAATATCAGACTCACTTTTAGAGTGATTAGTATTAACTTCAGGTGAGGTTACAAGTCCATTTTCTGGTGGATCAGCCTTGACATCATCTAATTTGGGCTCCTCTGCTACTAATCTGATGAAATAAAGCAAGCAATGGATAATTTTGTTACTTTACTAATGAAAGTTAATACCTCTGAGGATATCCAGCTTGAACATGCAATCAGTTGAAATGTACCGAGATGAAGAGAATTCTCAAGTGCAATCATTTTTATAAATGAGAATGAGAAAATTAATATCATTAATAATAATATTATTCCATTTTATTTCTTTTAGTTCTGATTTAAGCTCCTCTGCAACTGATCTGATAAATAAATAAAGCATTCATAAATATTTAGTTTACTAGACTAATGCGTAAATTACTATGAGGAAATCCATGTCGAACGTAAAAGAAATTAATATGTAACAAGATGAAGAAAATTCTCAAGTGAAGATATTTTTATAACTGAGAAAGAATGATCTTTAAACAATATTTCATTTTGATCATTCAGTTCTAATGTTTCCTAAACACATTAAGCTGTACAAAAATATCAAAGTAAAAAAAAGTACCCTCTCCATCTCCATTTTCTTTCTTCTTTTCAGTTTTTTTTCTTATGTCCAACCTAAGATCTACTATTACATGCATCCTTTTCTTTATCATATCTTATTCGGGACATTAATGTTAACATTCTTTGCATCAAAGAAGAGAGCATATCTACAGGATAGGACATTCTTTTCTCTCTTACTTAAAAAAAGGAAAGGAAAATGGCATGCCACGTCTTTCTGATAGAATAAGTGCAAAAGTATCATGCACCAACCTTGATTCTCGACGTCTTATCTGCCGGCATGATTTTCCCTGGCGGTGTTTTGGGGACGAAAAACCCATACATGAAAAACTGTTGTGCCTTCTCACAAGTGAGTCTTTATACTTTTCAGGAGAATGAGAAACACTCTTGCGGCCTTTCCAAGATAGGCTTCTACCGGATACTGAGGAAAAATCATCAGAACCTGAAAGGTCCTCTGACTCTTTTCTTCTCACTTTTGAATTGACAGAGCACTCCTCTTCTTTAGTAGAAACGTTATCCATGTTGGACTCAAAAGGCGTGTCCTGGTCAGAGCTGGAATCAAGTTCCTCAGATACATCACTTACCCCATTATTCTCCAAAATGGCAAGAACATCAGCCGTTGCCTTTTCAGCCCTCCTCCTTTGGACAGACACAATTCTTAGCTGTTCTTCCAGATCAGCAACCTAATTTATATAAAATTCAACACTATAAAGCATTACAGAAAGTCGATGCGCTTGAGCATGATATATATATATATATATATATATATATATATATATATATATATAAATTAGGCCTCCCAAGTAAACATACCCTTCTTGCCAGTTCATCAGCTCTCTGTCTTGCACTTTTAGAGACGGATCGTTCAGACAGTAAACGTGCGCGAAGGAATTCAATGGTCATATTGGAATCCTCCGTGTTGCAAGTTGTCCTGAAAAAAGGGCAAAATAATCAACAAAAATCAAACAGCAAACCTCAGACCTAATCTAGTATATAACTTTATGAAAGATCAACTTGTCCCCATTTCGCATTTTCACACACAACAAGCATGCATGAGCAATAGTGCAATACACAGAATGTAATGTACAAAACAAGTCCAAACTCCAAAAAGCAAGCTTCCATCCATTTATCCACAAAGTATGAACAATTACTAAAGCTGACACTGTGACAGAAAATCTATCTTCACACCAAAGTTTCAGTTCCTCCTTGCATATAAATGAATTTACTTATGTGTGTGTAAGCAAATAGGAACCAGAAAGAGTTCCTATAAAGGCATGAAAATAAATATTTTGATGGCATCAAGAGGCTTCTGGGAAACTAAACAACAATAACAGAAACTAACCATGTTTTAGGTACACTGAAAAAGATATCTTAGATTTAAATATGGCTACCAACTAAACTTAGAACTAGACGCAATATCTCCAAACTGAGGGCTAGCACGAGACACAAATACAACTAGGATCATCAATACCAGCTCCCATGTTTTCTTAAGTTCTTTTGGAATCAGAATTTGTAAGAGAAACATCCCAAAACAACAATCCCAAAGGCCCTCCCTCCAAATCAAACACCAAACTCTGATCTATGTAGAGTTAACTGTTTATTAATCAGAACAAGGTTTCCAATTGGATCATTAACACAGACATGGTATCTGAAGAAGTCTGAAACTTCGGCTTCTTAACTGAATCGCACTCCTCCAAAAGCCAAAACAGAAAGCAAACAGCAGGATACTAATCCAAAAACTTAAAAATATATATATCTGGAAAAGAAAAACGACCCATGAGCTAAAACTAGTTGAAGACGCACAAAAAACTAACTGAAAGCATAAAAAAAGTAAAATTAAGAAATACCCAGATTATATGTACCTTTGATTATGCTTTTCTTGATCAGAATTCTGCATTTTATGAAGCTGGCGACTTTGATCAGCTACAGTCCAAATATAACCCCAAAACCAGCTTCTTTGATTATTTTTTTTTTATAGAAAGAATTAGAGTACGATGAGGAGTGAGGAAAACAAGGTTTTTGAATCAGAAAGATAAGCAGAGAAAAGATAGTGAAATTACGTTAGAAGGCAAAGTCCAACGAAGGGAAGCCAAAATGGAATTGGGGGAAGACTTTTCGGGGTTTTTTTTTTTTCTTCCTTTTCACTAATTTTAAGATTAAAAGGGTCCGTTGGGAATGAAGAAATGAGGCAGAAGACAGAAGTTTCTTTCCTTTCGGGTTAACAATACTATTAGTCATTAAATTATTTTCACTTTTCTCTTTTGATCATCAAATTAACATTTTTAATAAACCACTAACATTAAAAAAAATTTATTTTGATCCCCCATCGTTAAAAAAATTACGAAAAAAATAATAATTTAGTAACCAAAATAAAAGATAAAAATCATTTGTCCCTTTTAGTGTCTCTATTTATGCCTCACACCAAAAGTTAAGTTTATGGTTTAAGATTAGGGTTTAGTTCAGAGAATTTAAAATATGTGTACTTTTTAGGGTCTAAGGTTTAAAATTTAAAATTTATGGTTAAGGCTTGAAATTTAATTTTTTTAATATTTTTAATATTATGCATAAAAAGGAACCAAAAAGAGGCAGATAATTTGCATCCCAAAACAAGAAAGAAACAACATATTAGTGACCAAAACAAAAAAAATGACATTAGTGACCGAAACAGGAAAAACGTAATTAGTGATGGTTTTGTTAAAAATAATAGTTTAATGATTAAAACAGAAAAATAGGAATAGTTTAATGATCAATGATGTTGTTTACTTTTAATTTTATCTTTGCGTTGTGTTGTATCCGTTATGATTAAGCCATAATCATTACTATTTATGGTTGTGAATGCCCAACAATTAATTGGTCTAGTGAGATGAAGCATTGGATCCCCCTTGACAATATAAATACAACAAATTAGAATGAAAGGGTCGGGAATTTACCAAAAAAAATCAAAGGGCACTCGTATTTTAGTTTATATAGACATACTACGCCACCAAATAACCAATATATTATATTTGTACGTAGCTGAGATCACAAAGATAACCCTATTTACACAGTCTAATTGCAGGTAACATCAGGAGTATTACTAATTACTTTGGCATTGGAAACAATCTGAAATAAAGAGGCTTTGTGTTGTTTGTCACTGCATTTCATCATCAAATCCACATATTCCATGGCTTCTGAGGGGATTAGGCCTTCTAGGAAGAAGTTAAACAGATGTGAATGAGTGGCCCTCATTGCATTAAAGCATTCTTCAAACACCCTCATCTCTTCTTCTCCGCTCAGCTCCGTCGCCTCCACCAACGGCAGTAAATCTTCCTCCTCCTCCTCGAAATGTTCTTTACAATGTTTCTGCACCTCAACATAACACAACAGTAGATCAAGCAATCATCCGAAATATCCATTATATCATGACACACTGAACTTATACCTGCAACGACTTGAGGCGGTCGGAAAGATTGGAGAGGCCTTCCTTGTACGCAGGGCCGCCGTAGTCCATAACTCCGATCGATTTCATGTCTTCTTTGATCCCATTCATAACTGGCAGATCCCTTGCATGTTCCTCATTTGCAGCTTTACATAGTCCTGCATTAATCATACATATTTACCACACCACTTTATCCGATTTAACTCGAAATATAACTGTATAGTACTATTTTGTAATCATCTTTAGACTATTCAAAAAACTCGGTAATATTGTATAAACTTGAATGATGATTGAATCGGTTCGATCGTAATATAAAAAAACTACTGAATCACTCGTGAACCATTTTTTTTATGAAAATCACTTAACATAACTAATTATTAGTTACTAAAGATGCTATCGATTTAAAACAATAAATAATATTAAAATATGAAATTTTAATCAACAACTGGTTCATCTATTAAGACGCAGGGTTGTGCAAAATATTTGATTTGAGCAATTCGATCTGTTTATTGGTCAAATTCAAAATTTTGAATATCTGGTTTATTTTTTTATCGTTAAATAATTCAGATCAGATACGGATAAAAAAATTTATTTTGGATTATACGAAAAATCCAAAAAAGGGGGTCTTTTTCCATATTGGATTAATTGTTATATTGGTCTTTCTCTTTTGATTGTAATCTAATTTTATATAATTACTTATTATTTTGACTATTTAAAGTTTTATTTTTATTCAATTTGACCTCTTAACATGTTTATTTTTATTTCTCCCTTAATTTTATCATTTATTTATTATTATTATATTTTTATTTTATTATTATAAAACATCGCTACAATTTTGTCGATAATTAGTATACTTTTGGTATTATTATGACATTATTATATGATATGTTTTCTTCTATTTTATTTTTTATTATAATTATTTGTATTATTATCATTATTTTCATTACGGTATATATTATTATTACTATTATTATTTTAGTTTATTTTTTAAAATTTTAAGTTTATTACTAGGAATTTGAAAAATCAAACATTTGATTCGAAAATTTCACATCCATAAAATCGAATATCTGATTTTCACATCAGATACATACTGTTATATTTAGATCTGAAAAATCAAATATTCAATTTTTTCGATCGAATCAAATTTGCTCCGACATTCTAAAATGCACAACCCTAGGCATTAGGTTCGTTAACTAACGTCTAGAATTTGAATTCTAGTATTATAAATAAATTAAATTGAGTCGTTGAATCTATTATATTATATCTGAATTAATTATTGATGTAATTTCGATCATTTTAAAAAATGAGAATAAAAACATAGTAGCAAAAATGGGAAGCGGAGTGTGTACCTGGATCGGCCATTTGGAGAAGGGGAAAGACGACTCTCTCCTCCATCTGAGCATGCTCCAACATTACTTCCAGCAATTCAGAGTAATTCTTCCCGAACTTCCTCAGCTCCATCCTCGGACTCCCCACCGCCGGATCCACCGTCTTCCTCTTCCCACGTGTCCTCAGATCTTCCGCCCACCTCACCATCCTCTCCATGTGCCACGTGATGCTCCTGTGCTGCAGCCGCGCTACCTTCACCACCAACGGCTCCGCATCCACCACCATACCAAGCTTCAGCGGCGGGTGCGGGAACTTCTCCTCTATGAACCGCACCAGCGTCTCCCGGCAACCCGACACCCTTTCCGACCCGATCTCCAGCACCAGTGTTTCGCCATCAATGGGAACCAACTGCAGAGACAAGTTCTTGTGGAGCAACGCGAACCGGATGTAGGCGGCGACTGCACTCGAAGCAGAGCAGTACAAGCGGACCGCGGGTGCCAGCGGAGCAGGCCTGAAACGCCTGGTGCAATCGCAGGGCGCGATCTCCGCCTTGGGTTTCTTCGACTTCGCTAAACAACTCCCCATCTTCAATTAATTAACAGTTAACAGCTTCAAAGGGAGACAACGGCCATTATGGAAATGGAGTAGGAAGGAGTGAAATAAAAGAAAGCAGAGAAGTGGATAAGAAGGTGAAGGCGGTGGTTAAGGATTCGGTTAAGGCATCAAAAGGAATTGAAAGGGAAGGTGAATGATTAAAGATGAGAAAACCAATGATATTGTAATTGTTCTGGAAAGGAATATGCGCACTTAATAAAGAGAGTCGTTGGACACAAGGAACAGCGAATCCGAGAGAGAGATTGGCTTTTCAATGAAGAAATTAGCTCTAGCTTGTAGAACAAGTAAATCAAAATCTGGAGATGGAATTCCATAGTTGTTACAACAATGGCTTAATTCATGACGACGGCTGGCCCCGCCGCCCATCGCCAATACAGATACTACCGCTCCACGCACTTCGCATGGATGACTTCTGGCCTCACTTTTAGGCTTAAGCCGCAAATAAATTCCCAACCTATACATTTTTTTCTAGATAAATGCTTAAAGAATTTTTTTGAACTAAACAGATACTTAATTTTTCAACGTTACTCAAATATGTACTTTTAAATTATATTATTTGTTTACTTTTACTTCTTAAACTAATTTTTAGACAAAACATGTATCTAGACTATATTTTTTGACATTTTAAGTTCGATTGTTATTAAGTTAAAATAATATTTTGACCAATTAAACATTGACACGTCATAAAGATTCATATACTTGTTTTGACCCTAAAGATAGTTTAAGGACTAAAAGTAACAAACCTATAATATAGGTATTTTTTCAAAAAAAAAAATTAATTTAACTACATTACATTTAGTCAGAAATAACAGTATATGTACATATTTTGACTAAATTTTAATTTAATAATTAAAAGAAAAAAACTTAATTTAAGGACTGGTTTTTATTTTAACCTTTTTAAATAGAACTATTTTTTACTATTTAAAAACGTTTATTTAGTTAAAATAATTTAGGTATTTGTTAAAAACTTAATTTAAGGACTGGTTTTTATTTTTAAGTTAAAAAAATATTTTAACCATTGACACGTCATAAAGATTTATATATTTGTTTTAACCCTAAAGAAAATTTAAGGACTAAAAGTAAAAAATATATAATTTAGGTATTTTTCAAAAAAATATAATAATTTAACTAGATTATATTTAGTCAGAAATAATTATATAATTAAAAAAAAACTTAATTTAAGGACTGGTTTTTATTTTAACCTTTTTAAATAGCACTAGTTTTTACTATTTAAAAACAATTTTAGTTTTCTACCAAAATACGTTTCTCCATTAAACACTGCCATGTTGTTAATGGTAGTTAAGAGTTAAGACGTGTTGTTAATCATTGAGTTTTAAGTTTAAGCTATAATACAAACATTTTTATTCCTTCCTTCCAAATTGTAAGTATTTCTTTTATCTTACTTTTTTTTTGGATCAAGCCTTGGGGCAAACATTTTTTTTCTCCACTTAATCTTATTGACTTAAAAATTCTTTATATATAAGATTTATGGATAAAATTGTATTTTTAATAAACAAGAGATCTAGTGCTTAAATCTCATTAAAATATATAATTTGTGTATTAACAACTATTTTATTATAATATTATAAACAATCAGTTCATATTTTTGTATACATAAAAATAAAAAATGTAGTTGTGAGTAATAAAAATATTTTATTCTATGCATATTCATATAAAAATATACGTTTTGATTGTGTATTCATATTTTAGTTTGTATGCAAATAAAGTAATTGTTAATTAAAATTAGAAATCTACAAAGATTTAAGTGGTATTTTAGCCCATAAATTCTCATAAAAAATCAACTTAGTTCCTCTAAAAACACACACCCTCAATTATGCTCTTAAACTTGCGAATGGCCTCAATTTAGCCTTTTTACTTAAAAAATCATCGTTAACTATTACAGTATTGATGTTGCAGTCAACAACATTGATGTGGCAGTTCACATGAGATAATTAGAGTTAAGATGATAGAGAGGCCTAATTAATTTATTTAGAAAGCTCGAGGGTTTATTTAATCTTTAGTAAAAGAATAAAATTAACAAATTATTAAAAAATATGAAAAGGTATAAAATAATAAACAACAAAGTATTAAAAAATAATCCAAATTTAAAAATATTTATAAAATATTAACCAATGATTATATGTGAATCAGTAAAAACTTACATTTAAATGTTTTCCGGTCATGTGTTTGAATATCATGTAATAAATTTTAGTTGTTGTATTTAAATTTTTGTATAAATATGAAAGATGATAATCTTTAAATAATGTTTATATTTAAATCTTAACATTAGTCGGATATAGTATAATTTATGGGTAATGTTGTAGAGATTTTTATTGTATGAAATAAGGTGAATGCATTTTTATTTCACGAAAATAAAATTGTTTAAACAATGTATAGGGAAAATCAGGAAATTTTGACGATTTTTTTATTTAAAATTTGCATGTAGTCGATGGGAAAGAAAGACGATTTTCCTTTTCAAGTATAGAGACATATAACTGATATCGTGGTAGAAAAATGGTTTTAAATGTCAAAATTTTCTGAAGATTTTTCAAAAGTTGCTGTGAAAATAAATTGACTTTTCACTTTATTATAGCTATAGACGGAGTTAGTATATAAAGTCGAGGATAAATTATAAAGGTTTAAAAGTGAGAGAAAAAATTTATAAAAAAAATAATAAAAAAATTAAATAAAAGAACAAAGGTGAAAAAAAAATTCTTAAAAACTAAGGGCAATTGCCACTCTCTTCTCCCATAGAGAAATTATATCATGGGTGATTCTCACCACGTCATTCATGGGAACAACCACTAGAAATCACCCACTTTACTATTATTTTTTATGTCATTAATCTAATAATAGAATAACTTCTAAAAAACAGTTTTTAAAATGACAATTTTAAATTTTAGTAAAAATTCATTGGTTGAAAAAAACAACATAAAGTGAGTAATTTTTATTGGTTGATCCTACGAATGACATAGTGAGAATAACCCATAATATAATTTTTTCACCCCATCTAATTGTAGCAATCATCGCAATTCGTAAAATAAAAAATAAAAGCCCAAATCAATAGATAAGAAATAAATTTAACAACATTATTGCTTTAAAATATCCTCGAATACGAATAATTATAAATAATAATAAAAAAGCGAGGTAATCTACTAATCTTTGGGGTGTTTTGTTTTGAAAATAAGAAAACAATTGGGAAATGGCTTTATTATGGCGGTCCTTTTCCCTTCATTCCCCTATCCATCATCATCTTAGCTTTCCTTCCAAACCCATTTCCTTCATCCCTCAATACCCTTCTTCTTCCTCTCCATTCCCCAACCCTCGGAAGCCTCAACTTCTATCTCTCTTCTCCCGCACTTGCTCTTCATCATCATCCTCCATGGAAGCTCCTCCCCAAGGTTACAGAAGGAATGTTGGCATTTGTCTCATCAATTCCTCCAAAAAGGTCTTTATTACTCTCTGTTTCTACTTTCAATTCTGTTTTTCTTTTCTGGGTTTTATATCATATGATGAATTTATTCATTCAATTTTTCCTTTTGTAGATTTTCTCTGCGTCGAGACTAGATATTCCCAATGCTTGGCAAATGCCTCAGGTTCCCTTTTGTTTTGATTTTGTTTCTTTGTCTTTCTAGCAGTATTCGTAGTTAACTAAATTGGCTTTGATTATTTCAATGGAAGCAGTTGTTTTTATTATTAGTTTAAGTAAAAAAGTTGTTTGTATTGAGGGGAGGAAAGGGAAAGACGGAGAAGGGGAAATCCCTCACCATGTTCAAAAATGAATTCTCAGGCTCTCTCTCCTCTTGGCTTTGTCTCATTGTTTATCTCGCGATCGTTCAAATCTGTTTGAATTAGCCCCTTCTCCTTCCTCGTCTTTGATCCTTTTGAACAACATTCTCGGCTTCCACCAGTCGGACCCCCCCCTACTTTAGAAGTTCAGCCTTTTGATCAAAGAGCTGCAGTTAACCACACTTTGAAACTTCTGTTGTGGTAGGAGCTGTTTTATGAATATAAAAATTTACTCAAATTTGCATTTCATGAGACTTATGATTTACAGGGTGGGATTGACGACGGCGAAGATCCAAAAGTTGCAGCCCTCAGAGAATTAAAAGAAGAAACAGGTGTCAGCTCAGCAGAAATTATTGCAGAGGTTAGTTTTAAGACATCCCTCTTTCCTTCTTCTTAGGAATTGCATTGGTATTTCCTTTACCCTGCTAACATTACTAGTGGACGAGTCTACTAGAACACACGGGGGACAAGTGCTTCGAAATTGCAATTTTTTTAGGAAAGAATTTAGAGTTTGAGAATATAAGTATAGGTGGTTTAATTAATTTGATATTTCTAGATACTAGTCCTTTCACACCCACACTTCTATGCAGGTGAAATGAATGAATAACTTTGTCATTTGATAAATGTTTAAAGAATTTATAATTTTCATGAAAATTATAAAAGACAGGAATGAATAGCCGAATATACAGTTTCTTAGGTTGGAGAAAAATGGGCAGAGGCGAGACTTTAAAAAGTTGTTAGTCAAAGGACTACTGATAAGAAAAACTAAACGCTATTATACCTTTACCAGTGTATGTTCTTTTATTATAAGTTACTTGTGTACAGAAATCGACTTGTGATCCCAAACACAATAAAAAGTTTTATGTATGTTAGTTTAGATTGAATATCATATATTTCAAACAGCTTCTTGGGTCCCAATTGGATTTCACAGTTTAGATGCATCGAAATTTAACCCTATTATATTAATGTGAGTGATATGGGTTGAGAAACTTGATTTACCGTTATTCTTTATCCACAAATTTTGAACAACTGCTTCTAGACTAATAAGCTTTGGAACCTAAGGCTTTGCGTGGTAGAGTGGAAAGAAAATTGGAAGGATGGAAAAATATAGGGGTAGAAAAGTGGAAAGATGGGAAATTAATTTTTTATTTCCATTGGTGTGCTTGGTAGGAAGGTTGGAAAAGTTGTTAGAGTTGAAAGATAAGAGGAAAGAAATTAAGCTTTGAAAGAAAAAGAAAAACATATTTCAACTAATTCACATCTCTCTCCATTTTCTCTCAAGTTTTACTTCTAAATTGGAGTGATTTGTTACACATGAGGATGAAAAATGATCTCTCCTCTCTTTTTATTTCCCTTCACTTTTCTTTTCTACCAAGCACACTCAAGAATTGTTTTCTTTCCACTTTTTCCTTCCATCCTTTCATTTTTGCACCCCAACCAAGCAAACCCTAAATGTCTAATCGGGCTCTTATTTCTAGTGCAGCTATGATATTGAATTGTTAATTTCTGGAATTGATGTTTGAAAGCTCATTTTAAATTGAAAACCTGACAAATTTCCGGTGCATTCATAATCCAAAGGTCGTGATCATTTTGGCAATTGATTAGGTATATCATTGCTAAGCAACACTGAGGGTGTGTTTGGTTCGTGGAAAAGATGATTACCAGAAGTAATAATCTTTTCCAGACTTACATTCCCATGTTTGGTTTAGGAGGATTCCCACTAAGAGGTATTATTCTTTTCCCAAGAGTGGCTATTTTCCCCCTAAATGGTGGGAATGCTATTCCCCTCATTTTCTTAGGTATTACACAATTCCTTCCCCCTTGGACAATATTACCCTTATGATTATGAATTATGTTTATGTTGATCCTTTATTGCATTTTTAATTAGGTAACTATTTATTTATGGTGTAAATTTATTAAATAGTTATATTTAATATTAGTTTAATGTATAAATGGTGTTGTATATATTTAGATAACGTTGTAATATTTAATAGTACATTTTATTAATATTGTATTTACGATGTTTCTAGGGTTATATGATGAGATTATATGTTGCTTGAGACTGAATGCGTTAAGACTTGATGTTATTAATTTTATTATTTGATTTATAAGATATTTTTTATCTTAAAAATCAGTAGGTTAATTTATTTTTATCATTTTTTACTACTTCTAGATTTGTTTTATTATTTACTTTAATTTGTTTGATAAATAGTCGAAAGTAATAAAAAATTAAAAATCTAAGCATATTAAACGTTTAATATTTTGATGTTCAAAAAAATTAAAAAGGAATAAATGTATATAAATATAAAACATTTTTAAAAATAATTTAATAATATTAATTATATTATATATTTTTTTGCAAATTTTAGGTAAGGTAACGAAAATACTTCTATAAATTTTTATGTAAATATTTTTAATTTAATAATTAAAAATTAAACTTGTTAAAAATAAAATATATCATAAGGACAAGTTGGTAAATTTTACTTCCAATTAATCTTATATTCCTCCAACCAAACACTACAATCCTATATTCCTACCAAATAAACCAAACAAGGTAACGTAACATTCCCAGTAATGTGTCAGGTAATATTACATTCCCGTAATCCTATTCCCAGAGGTAATCTTACAATCCGTGAACCAAACGTCCCCTGAATGTTCTTATACACAAAGGTTGGCAAACTGTTTCTTTAAGTCCTAATAGTAATTGGTTTGGGATGAAATGGAGAAAGGCTTTTTGCAGGAAGTGCTAACCGTTTGTAATGAAACGGTGCAAAGTATTTTGAACCATCAATATGATTTTTTGGTTATTTTACGTTATTGATCAGTTGGAATCGCCGTTCCTTTCATCATTCTATTTTCTCATTTTTTACATTATACTCTTTCTTCGGTGGTTGGAAGTTGGAACCTAATGATGCCAGGCTAAGGTGTGACTTACCCAGTGATATTAAAACCATAAAATACAGAAAGGCTATTGAGAAAATTAGTTTTTTTTATAGGCCAGAAAACCTGCAATCAGCCTTTTTTTGGATAGATTCTTACTCTTGATTCAATGGAGAAAAACTCAGTTGCAGTTTTCGACCTAAGAAACAAAGGATTATAATTCTTTTATTATTCATTGACAGACTGAAAGATTTGGCACATATTACTTTTTCTATATATGGAGATTCAGGCAAGTGAAAGTTCTAAATGTATACAAGTTAAAACAAAATTGAAGGTTTATGTGCTTTTGTTGGTAGTAGTTACAGTCAGGAATAGTGAGAAAACGTTTTGGTGGCATCTGTTTTTCTTCCTTGTGTTTCAATGGCCAACTCCTTTTAACACGTATGCAAGGAAGTCCAACTCATGTTTATGGTTAAATTATAATTGGTAGTTAGTGGGTTAACGAGTTTTACTATATTTGTGATCCATCCAACTGAGTTTACTTTCTCCTTGCTATTTCTTACCCGGAGTGTGTCCGTTTATTTTGTTCTGCCATGCAGGTGCCTTATTGGCTGACATACGACTTCCCACCAGAAGTTAGGGAAAAACTGAAACGTCAGTGGGGATCAGACTGGAAAGGTCAAGCTCAAAAGTGGTGAGTGCTTGGATCAACGTTTAATGCGTGCATCCTAGCATGCGTTCCAGAAGTGACATGTCGGATTATTGATTTTCTGTTATATTTCAATTTCCCTGTTTGTTTGATTTCCCATGCAATGTGGACTTCCCTTTAAATTTACCATCAACAAACAGGTTTCTCCTGAAATTCACCGGGAAAGAGGAAGAAGAAATCAATCTTCTGGGTGACGGGACTGAGAAACCCGAGTTTGGTGAATGGTCATGGATGACACCGGAGCAAATCATTGAGCTTGTGAGTACTCTTACCATTTTTGAATCAATTAAAGGCAGATTTTGCCTACAGCAGCATGGTTCATGTTTATTTATTTCGCATCTCGTTTCAGGCAGTGGATTTCAAGAAACCCGTTTACAAGAAAGTTTTGGAAGTTTTCACTCCCTACCTCCATTAATATGAACATCACACTATCTCTCTGATACAATAATTTGGATACTATAGTTTGGTGGGAAAAGGCTCTACACATATTTATGATGATTAATATATTGGAAAACAATGGACTGGATTCCAATCCGAATAGTTCAGGGTTATTTTACTGATTTCCTGAGTTTTGGTAAAAATGGCCTTGTTAATATTTAGGGAATTCTTGATTCAATAATACTCGTTTCTTTTTAGGAGCAACCAGAACTAACGAGTTTATATATCATTAATGGAACTTCTATGAGTGGGAAAAATTGATATGTAGAAAATATATTCAATGATTTGTAAAGATAAGGGTAAACTACCATTCGCCGCCAAAAAAATCTTCTAAAATTTGTTACTAACGTTATACCTATAGTCTGATAATGGAGGAGCTGACATGTTAGTTTTTTAATTGGTATAATTTGCATTTAGTCCTCGATGGTTATAAATTCTATCAATTTTGTCTTAATTTTAAATAATTCAGGCTCACATTTACAAATTCAATCAATTTGGCCTTCCCAATTATGCATTTATTCTTAACACTTGCAAATTCTTCCACTTTTGTTCTAATTCTAAATAATTCAACAACTTTGGCCTCTCACATTTGCACATTCTCACTTTGGTCCTAATTTCAAAGAATTCATCAAATTTAGGCCTCACATTTATGAATTCTATCAATTTGGCACTCCACACTTATGAATTTAGTTCTCAATACTTACAAATTCTATCAATTTTACCCTCCACTTTTACACAATTAGTCCTCAACATTTACATGATTGGATTGAGCTGAGTGACAAGCTGGGGTAGAAATGATGAATGGTTTTACAAACAAAGCTTGCCGTGATGATTGATGATCTTAGTTTCAGTGTGTGTTTGCGCGTGAGCGTGCTAAAATTTAGGTTCAGGTATGAAACCTATTTATATAAATCATGCGTGACATAAGATGGAATATATTATTTATGATTGTACTATAGGCACCTATTTCAAGAAAAAAAAAACTTTAGGCACATATTGCAAAAAGAGACATAGTTTGGGCACTTATTTTATAATTAAACCATTTATGAATCGATTGTACTTTAAAAAAAGCACTTCAAGGTCAAATGTTACCTAACCCTAAAACGGATAACCCAAGCAATGTGAACATACTAAACCAACAGTTCCCAGGCCCAGCACATAATACAGAGGTGAAAGCGAAATTAAAGCTTAAAGCTGAATTTTACTATTCTATTGCCCAAACAAAGCACACTGCAACTGTTTATTTAATTCAAGTATTTCACATGTTGTAATGTTGCAATAACATTACTTGCTTAACATGAACAGAACAGACTATCCTTCTGATTATTATTATTAGACAATGAACGAAGCATGAAAAGCAGAATGTATACTTCTCTTCCACCATACTACATTTGTCTCTACATCTTCGACCTGGAACGGCTCAAGCTTGCTTCGATCGATCCATGAGGTTCATCCGTTGGAAGATAAACATCGTCGTTGAACTGCACAACATCAGGTGATCGTAAAATGTCATTCGCCTTCCATGTAAGTTCCAAGAAAAAGCATAAAAACAAAACAAAAAAATATGTATCCCCTACTTTTTCATTGAAATCACTCTCTAAATTAAGAGATTCAAACTATTAGAAGCAATTTAAGCAAATTGAGTCTTAGGTAAATGGGTGAAAAAAATGAGCTTCAGGAGTATGCGAACGAAATGTAACGTCCAAAGTTAAACTTTAGAACACTGGCTAATGCAAAAGCAGCAAGTGGCCATCAAAAGTAGGGAAATTAAACAGGGCTATGAACATGACAGAAAACTTTGACACCATTTGAACTTCCCAGCTGACTGAATTAATTTTTGTCAATTCCTTGTATTCTATTTGAGATTTTCACGGCCTATTCGGAAGATCAGTTTACTTGCATTCCAAAAACTACCATCTGGCGGATATCAACTGGCAGAGAGTCATACCTTTACAATGTTGCCATTATCCTTGCTTGATATATTAACAGGTAAGAAATGGATATTTGGCATTTTCAGTTGAACGGATGATATGTCGGTCAACCTTAAAACATAAAGACAAAGATGAAATCAGTTCAACCAACAACAGTGGGTAAAATCCAAAACCACTTTTGTGCAGTGGTCTAATACTAGAGAGTTCTAAGAGCATGTATGTGCACGCACAGGCGCACACATGTGACATGACACACATGTGACATGACGATGCGTGAGAGAAAGCAGAGTCAGCAGACAATATGTGCACATGAGAGAGAGAGAGAGAGAGAGAGAGAGAGAGAGAACCTGCTAAGTACAGCCTTTGCCATCTGAAGGAGAGTGCTTTGAACAGATGCACTATATACACCACCGACTGGAGGACCAAAGAAAGTATCAACCAAAACCTTTTTCACATTCAAGTACTGGTCATTGAAGTAAAGAGGCTTCTGAGGGATGCTAGAGACAGATTCATACGAATACCTACATCCACAAATCACATTTATTTTGGTCAAATAACTTAACTCCATGGTACAAAAGGTTAACAATCACGCCAGCAGGTCAATGATAAAAGTTATCTTCAAGAGAAGACTTTTTACTCTAGCATATTTTCACCAAGTAATTACCCCATATGCCCTCTTTAACTTAGCATTAAATATTAACAAGTAGAAAAGAAATTATACCTCCAAGAAGCTGTGACCTCTGTTGCCAGCATCCTTTCTCGCGTTTCAGGAAGAACCGTGTATTTGTCCCTGATGAACCCTTCAAATCCCGACTGTTCAAATTCACATACACCAAAAATCAGTTCAAATAACCAAGTATTTGATCTTAATAGTCCTCAACTACCAAAATCGGGAATTGAAAAAATTTCAAGATGCTGCAAATGAGGACAGAACATATTTTTTCTTATACTAAGTAGACAACAGTACACATTCTACGCCTTGCAATGCATCAATTGTGTTATAAACAAGGCAGCAATGATGATTGCTGCGAAAAGGTGCACATGCTAGCCATATATGTGTGTGTATCTTACTAGTGCATCTATGCAGAACTAGAGGATAAGGAGGCAATTATAGCAACCCGATTACTGATATGATCACCATTCAATGACAGATGACATATTTAGGGCCTTGGAATACATCATCCGATGAATAGAAGATCCTATCATGAGAAACTTCCCCCTCATGCACTAAGTGCACTAATCATTTTAAGACTTGTCACTTGTTATTGCTTAGCCTGAGAAACTGCACCCTAGTACAATATTAACACTAACAGTATTAATGTTACAAGGTAAAATAAGATGAGCAAAGAAGGAAACAGATAAGAAGATAGAGATTATAATCAAGCAAAAGGAAAATGCTAATTGTATTGCTAATTTGATGCAAAAAAAAAATGTCTCGGAAGTAGCAATTTAATATTCCCTGGAGAAAAGAACACTTTAAGATGAGAAATATAATTACTTCAACAAGAAGATTCCTTTTTTCCTGACCATTTAAAGGGAAATTTAAAAATATAACCACATGCCAAATGAAATACATGAAGACCAACACAGTTACCTGGGTTGTCTTCAGCAAAGAGAGCCCTTCAATACCAGATGTCAATTGTAAAACGCCAGACTTCTGTACAATTGCTTCTGTAGTATGCTTCTCAGATCCAAGTTTAAAGCCTTCAGTGAACAAGATACCAAAAACATTCAATTATATTAAGCAGAACTATTTATGGAAGTTGATCCCAGAAGAAATTCATCAAACAGCAGAAACATTGCAACGTCACCCAAAATTAGGAAGACTAACCATGTTCATGTGGCTGACCATTTACTGAAATGCGTTCCCATGGCTTTTCCACTATCTTTACTATTGCTGTAAAAACCTACATAGCAAAAGCATCAATCAAATGGAAAGAAGTTAACAGAATATTTAATGTGGTACACCCAAGTCTTATATGGAGCTTAATGCTTCAAACGAAAGACATGAAAGGAATCGAGAAACTTGTCAACATGTCAAGCTAGGCTAATTAAGATGGTCATTGATGGTAATCTAGTTATTCAATAATGCAAGCTCAAGATTATATAAATACTGTATGGTGAACAAATACCAAAACATTGTGCAATAGGTGCATTTTACACTTACAAGAAACTACTCAATGTCATGTTTATTAATAAAAGAAGTCATCAAGAAACATTTCAAGACACCTAAATTTGTAGAAGTACACATGAAAAAAGAGATGGAAAGAGTGACAAGAAGGAGCGGGTTTAATCCAATGTTAAGTTTAAGCTCTATAAGGTAATTAAAATAATGAGAAGAAGCTAAAGAAAATAAATTGTCTGCTCATTCAAAGACATCACCAACATATTTTAAGAGAACATATAAAAGTATATTCCTAATGAAAAGCTCATCGTACCATCACTAAAAGCAAATGAATAACACATATACTTTATTCAAAAAGGACTTGATGAACACAACAAAGATTTTTATGTTATTTTATTTTGCTACAAAAGAAAATGAATTTCAACTTTCAAGAAATCCGTAAGCTTATAGAGGTAGAAAACTTTACCTCAACAAGCTCAAATAGTAAACATGATGATAAAAATCCTACATTCATCCTCCATATTTATCATCATTTTAAACTATTCAGCTTACAACTCCAAGCTACTATGAATTTAATACCTCATATAAGCCATACAAATAATACCACTATAACATAATATCTTTCAATTTCTCAAAAGAAAATTAAGATGTCAGGGTCTCTTGTCTTGATTAATTTGACTAACAAAAAATAAAAATCTCTAGACTGATTTCATTTTCAAAATTTAGTAATAAAAAGTTCTATACTGAAGCCCAAACAAGAATACATAACGATTCTCAGACATTTTTTTATTGATTGTCAACATGAATGGTTTTCGGTCAATTGTGAATCAAAGTTATTGTTCGTTTTCCCTGGCTCAATATTAGTAGATGTAGGAAAAAGGTATGGATAGAGAAGACCTCCAATCCCAACCCAAATACATTTACCCAAATCATTGTGAAGGTATATCCTGTTAGACAGAAATATTGAATTGGTATTTTAATCCCCTTATACATGGAGAATGTCGAGTTCCTACATTCATGTTTCACTTTAGCTAGCAATTAGCGTTGTTCATGATAAACGCAAAGCTAACAGTGCTGAGGTTTAGGGATTTAGGAGGCTTCTTTTAGCAGTGAAGCTGTAGCCTGCTTTTATCTATACAATATGTTTACCTATAGTATCCATCCTTACTTATACTTTGAGATTTTATTGAGTTCTAAACAGTTCTATGAAGTTTTTTAATGTATTTTCTCCTAAATATTTCATGTAGTACGGCCTATTCCATCGGGATATATATAAAGCATATTTATTGCAAAAAAATGTCTGTTAATCCCTAAACCAAAAATTTCCCGAGCCACCAAATTGGATGATGTATCATAAGCCTTAATAGCCTTTTCAAGAGAACTATGCTACACTGATTTCATCCAAATGTAGGGAATACGTTACCTACGGAGAGGAAAGAGAATTATCTTCATTCAAAGAAGAGAAGGAATCATCCAGCACCTGGCTACTTTCTCCATAAGATTAAAATAAAAATTTTAAACATGAAGAAACTACCTGTGGATAAAGTGATGTGAAGTGCTTGCCAAGTAGAATAGCAAACTCCTCTGCTGAAAGTTGTTCTGAACATTCCTTTGCTTTGACATAAACCTGTATTAATTTTAACAATTACTCTCAGATGATGAAGCAACAATGCTGAAAGTCAGCAGATCGAGCAAAGAATATATATCACGAATTGAACAATACAGAACTATAATACTTTGAATAGGAAATCATGCTAAAACAAGTATATAACAAAATTTCATACATTAGTACAACAAAATGCTTCACAATTTAGCCAGAAAATGAAATCAAAAAGGAAATCAATTTAATCTTTCAACAAAAAATTATCTACTTTTTAACTGATCTTGGCTGATATTATGACGATACTAGGTAGCATAGATATCATTATGGGAGAAGTGGATCGTTGAAATGATAATTTATACGACAGAAGTACAAGATATCAATTCCTTTTACAGATTGGAATCTTTAAAAGAGGTCTATGGGATCATATGGATGTTGGTCCCTATTTTGACTCTTGTATTGGGAATCACAATAGGTGTACTAGTAATTGTATGGTTAGAAAGAGAAATATCTGCAGGAATACAACAACGTATTGGGCCTGAATACGCCGGTCCTTTGGGAATTCTTCAAGCTCTAGCAGATGGAACAAAACTGCTTTTCAAAGAGAATATTCTTCCATCTAGAGGAAATACTCGTTTATTTAGTATTGGACCGTCTATAGCAGTCATATCAATTTTACTAAATTTTGCAGTAATTCCTTTTAGCTCTCGCCTTATTTTAGCCGATCTCTCAGATCATCAAACAAATAAAAGGCATCTGATATTAACCAAGACGACAAAATAACTTACAGAATCATTTTTGTTTCTTGACTTTCCCTTCTACCAACAAACACCTACGCCCTAACCTTAGACTTGATCTAAAAAGAGAAAAAGAAAAAAAGAGCAGTTTCAGAAACGAAGATTACAGTGTTTTTCATGGTGTCAGTAGCGACGATGTCAGAGTTGTCATCGCGGACATAGGCGGCAACGCAATCGGAAAGCAAGCTGATGTTAACATTCCATTCCACCATGAAATGGTGGCGTCCATCTTTGCTCCTCCAAACTCTGCCCACTCTCACCCTTGCCTTTCCATGCCTTTGCTCGAAATTGAATCCTTCCAACTCCTTCGCCATTGATCTTCTTCTTCAACTATGCTTTCTGAGATTTATTTGATTTTTTTTAGAAGCAAAAGCTTTTACGTTTTTGTCGCTGGAGAGAACCTGCTCCCACTCTGCCTTAAATCTTGAACCCAATCCTTTTTTAATTCTTTATTAGCTCATCAATCTGACGAGTCGATTGTCGAATTATTATTTATTTTTTCCTTTTCCTTTTCCTTTTTCGTATAAGTTTGTTTTTTGGGGGGAGGTTACTAAAATGGTAATCTTCTGAATATTCTGATTTTTTATTTATGTACTACTTTTCTGACACTCAAGCAAATTTTTTTTTCGATTAATAGGAAAAAAAGCGTCTACCTCGTTAAAAAAATTTTCTAAACTTAACGGAGGAAAAAAAGTACATGTGTCAGAGCTACAAAGAACCGAAGCGAAAACAAACGACAAAACCAACAAGAACTCCAACCCTTAGCCTATACCCACCGACTGAACATTAACATCATTATAACTATCTGCATCAAGTAAACTCAAAATATCCGCAGGAGGCACCTCCCAATTTTTCGTGCACAAACCGGCATCCCGTAACTCCTTCACCAACCAATCCGCCACGCAAAATTATTTACTGATTTAGTACTCTCATATGGAATTCATGGAACTTGTTAGGCTAGTATTTTATCTGCTTTTATTTCTTAATTAGGATTTATAGAGCTTGTTAGGCTAGTATGATGAGTTTTCTAAATTATTATTTTTTAATTTAAATATTATTTTTTAATTAGACTATAATTAAATTAAATATTTGAATAGAATTTGTATGACTGGTCTGACGAGTCTCATTAATTTTTTTTAATCTCAATGATCGGCTGTTAGTGTAGACTCCAACGATCGGATTCTAACAGTTACAAGAGGATGAAATAATTATGTATATACATAAAAAGAACATACTAAAATTAATGTACATGTATATGTATGTGTGTGTAAATTTAATACTAATATATAACTACCAAAACAAATGAAAAGAAAATACATGTGTGTATAACCGTTCGTGCATATGGTAAAACAATTATTTACTAATATATACATGTTTTTATATGTTTTTTTTACAATTATATGAAAATTGTTTTTTATTTTAATATGCATATATTAAGTCCATATTATATACACAGGTGCTGGAAACTGAAAGTTTCCACAAGCGCCTTAGTTTTAGGGTATAGTGAGTTAGTTTAGGGTTTATGGGTTTATGTGTATGGGATTAGAATTTAGGGGTAGTTGTTTCAATTTAAGGTTTAGGGTTATAATTTAGAGTTTATATGTTAGAGTTTAGTTTTTAGGGTAATATGGTGAGGGTTTAGGTTTTAACCTATAAACTCTAAATTATAACACTAAAACTTAAATTGAAACAACTATCCCTAAATTTTAACTCCCTACACCTAAACCCCTAAACCATATACCCTAAAACTAAGGCGTTTGTGGAAATTTTCAGTTTCCACCGCCTGTGTATAGAATATTTATCCTTAATCTAAATGGATTGAGAAAAATACGTGACTTAATATATGCATATTAAAATAAAAAACACTTTTCATATAATTGTAAAAAAAACATATAAAAACATGTATCAAAATAAATTATATATATTAAATGACAACAAAATTAATTTACATATGTATATACATATGCATATAAAAATGGATAATAATAAAATTATAAAAGGGAAATATTGCAAATGAATATGTAAGAAGACAACCATACCATAAATATGCAATCATAATAAATGTAAACGAATACCATATAAATTTAAATCTAAATAAACTAACTATAGCATAAATTAAGCATTAAATTGCAAAAGTACATGAATGCAAGGCAGAAATTAAATAAATAAAAAACATTCGGAATTTGGATTAAATTAAGATATAATTAAAAGTAATAATAAAACTCGCCAGATCAATCATGCAACTTTCATAAAAAACCTGTAGAATCCTTTTTTTTGGGGGGAGTGACAATAATATTTATGTCTTTTTATCGTTTAAGTAATGTTAGTGTTGCTTTTATATTATTTTTTACATAATTTATTTTTTGTAATTCATTTGAGAAAATAATTTATTTATTCATCCCATGTTCTAATTATGTCTTAATTCACTATATTTTTGCATAATATGTTGTAGTTATTTAATTTAGAGAGACAAATTAAGTGCATAAAACATAAAAATATATGTTTATAAATTATTAATTTTATTTACATACGTGAGTTTTACTACTTAAAAAATACATATATATATATATATTATAAAATCACGTTGAAATACTAAAGAGTAACAATAAGAATTATTTTAAAAACTAATTTATACCTATTAAAAAACTATTTTATAAATACTGGCACCAGAATAACAATTAGATTATTTCATGTATTTTTTACTCTCTTTTTTCATTTGATAATTCTTATATATATTTAAATCTATATAATAATTGTTGGTGGTGCTCGCGCCTCGCGCTCGTCGTAGTTTTAGTTTATTTTTCTTAATTCTGCCCACAGTTTTGACGGTTAACTATGGAGGACAATCAATACGTAAATTGATACCAAATTAAATATTAGACATTTTTTTAATATCAGTACGCATTTTTATTAATAAAAGGAAATTTTTTTATTAATAAAGTTTACAATGCAGGTAAATATATATGATTCAGACATAATCCTAAAAGCACGAAAATTAACGTCTTTAGATAATAAACATGATTCAAGAAAAAAAAGGTAAAACTTAAACCAAAGGCTCGAAAAAGTAGATAAACACCGCCAAAGCTCAACGATGAAGGTAAAAATCTTCAACAAACGACATTAAAAATGCATATTATAGAATTGAGTCGAACGTCGAACGTGAAATTGACGTTCGACTTGCACGCCGTTCACCGTTTTCGGCGACCCCGTGTTGGGAGAAATGACCGTATTGGTCCGACAACCAAAGAGGTCTGCTCAGGGACGGCGAGCGGTGGCGGAAATGACGACGATTTGGGAGTTTGGGTAATTTAGGGATTGTTTTGTAAAAGTTTCAAAATTTCAAGATTTTATGATAAACTAAAATTTTTGGGTGTTTTTGTTTAAAAAATAAAAATAGCAAATTAGTGCCACGTGTCAAGCATTGATTGGTTAAAAATTTTTAACACCCATTAATGATAAGCACCTAAAATTATAATTTTTAAAACTTTGTGCACCTATTTTTACAAAATAATACTTTAGGCACCTAAATTAAAAAAAACATATTTTGGGCACATATTTTTAGTTTTTATTTTATTTATAAATATATATTTATATTTATTATATTTAATATTTTATTAATTTTTTCGGGCCGGAACAAATTTAATCAGTTTTTATTAAAATTTGAGATTGGGGCAGAATCGAGTTGTACTTTTATTATAGGTCGAAACTTTTAACTTTTTAAGGCGAAAAAAAAACTAGCCCCGTTGTCATCCGTACTTATATACTTATATATATATAGATAGATAGATAGATAGATAGATAGATATATACTTTTAAAACTGTTGTTTTAGTTTATTTTTCCTGTGCACACAGTTTTGACGGTTAACTATGGGCAAGTGCACTGAATACTTCAAGGTGGAAAAACTCTAATAATAAGTTTGTTTAATTGTGCCTAAATATTGATGCCATCGTGTTGAAATTTTAATTACAAATATTTTATTTTAATCTATTGTTTATCTATAAATTTCAATAGTTTAAGTTGTATTGAAAATATAATTCAAAGTAAATGACTACTTTTATTTCATTGGTAATAATTAAGGTCATTTAATTATATAGTTGATAATGAATTTGTCAAAACGATAGGATCCAGTTACACACTGTAAAACTCTCTAAGTTTTACACGTTTTTTAGATCGTTTGATGGGTAAAACGGATGGATAAGATTAACAGTAGAATATGTGAAGATTATCACTTGGGAAAAAAAGTAAGGAGTTAATCTCATCCAACGATCTAAAAAACATGTAAAACTTAAAAAAAATTACACAATGTAAGTTGATCCTAACCCTTTATCAAAAAATATATATATAATTGATAATCTATTCAAAAAAATTATTTTGATAACAAATAAATCACTTTTTTAATTTACAAACATATCACTTAATTAAAATATTGGTACAAATAAGTCAATAGTCGTTAAATATTATATGAGAATAATAAAGGCGATTTGGTCTAATAAAAAATTTAGTCCTCAAAATTTATAACCTATTAATTTGATCAAAATTTAAAATAATTTAATAAATTTAACTATTCATATTAAAAAAATCACAATTTTAATCTTTGTTATTCTCCTAAATTACTTGTTTTTCCTCCAGAAATGTTACATTACTTTACTAGTATACAAATCTACCAGTAACTTGTTTCGTTATGACATAATGCAATTTTTCAACAAATGCTCTGATATATAACGGACTCGTTTGCTTTGACAGTTTCACAAAAAAATTGATAGAATTTTTAAATATGAAGGGTTAAATTTATTGAATTGGTTCGAATTATAAAAAAAATATAAGAATGTACAAGTTTTGGGATTAAAAATATTAATATATCATGCCACATTAGACGTTCGTTTCAATTTTAATGACAAAATACATGTTTTTAACTTTTAGAAAAAATAACCTGTTTATTAAGAAATATATAATTAAGTGACATTGGGTGTAATTTACCCTTATTTCATATATTTCAATAATTCTTTTCTCATAAATTTGATATTTTCTAAACGTGGTTTTAGTTTACTTTTCAGATAGATGTCATATTCTTATATCAAAATAAATTTATATAAAATAAAATAATATAAACATTTTTAACCACTAAACTAATTAATATTATTTATTCTACACACAATTTTAACAGTAAACTATGGCCAAGAGCAATGAATACTTAATTGTAGAAAAACAATAATACAAATAGGGTTCAATTATGCCTAAACATTGATGCCCTTAGGGTTTTTTTTGTTTTGTTTTTGGGAAACTCAAGTTTTCTTCTTAAATTATGTAAAAGGGTAAACTACATAAATGATCACTATATTATGTGTTTGAACTTGATTTGACTACTATACTTTTAATTGTAGTAATTTGACCGCTGTTTACACATTTTATTAATTTGGTCCTAATTTTATTTAATAAAATAATTTGATTATTTAATTAGGTGGATGACTTTATCTATATTTTATTAAATATATATTTGATTTAATTAATTATTTTTTTCTTCTCCAATCAAGTGACATGGCCTTTGGTGTGGAAGTGGCAAGTGTTTACCACTGTGCCAAGTGTTTTTTTGTGTGTTATAAATTACAACATTTAATATATATATATATATATATATATATATATATATATATATATATATATATACTATATGCAGTTGTTAATGCATGGAAATAGAAAAGAAATGTGATTTTAGGGAATTAAAATATAACATATTTATAATACATAAAAACATCTAACCCAATTAAATAAATTTAAATAAATTTAATAATTAAATTAAAGTTAACAACATTTTATATATATTTTAAATTTTAGTTAGTGCACGATTTAAAAGCAAACGTTTAAAATTAAAATATATATATTAACAATCATGTGACACGTGTCATCATTTGATTGGAGGAGGAAAATTAATTAATTAAATCAAATATATATTTAATAAAGTATAGATAAAGTCCTCCAATAATGACCAAATTGATAAATGTATAAATAGCGGGGACCAAATGTAAAATTATATCAATTTTGACTAACGGCCACGTCACTCCCTCAGTTGGTTTTTAACCGTTAGTGGTCATATTGAGTCCAATTTAATAGTTTAGTGGTTTAATTGTTGCAATTAGAAGTATAGTTGTCAAATCGAGTCCAAACCTATAATATAGTGCCGGGTACCTAAAAAATTGGGTACCCGATTCATCCGGGTACCTACTTTACCGGCCCGTTACACCTGGGTACCCGAAAAATCGAGTCGAGTCGGGTACCGATAAGGGAAAACTTTCGGCCCGTAATCCGGCCCATATTCCAGAAAATTATCGGGTCGGATACCCGGCTAGATCGAATAATTTTTTATATATAAAATTACTTGACATTTTTAAGTTTAGATCATCGGATCGTATAAACCGGTTATGGTGTTTTTGAACACCCCTTAATATGGTGGTTTTATGCGGTTTCACTCTTTTGATTTGGGTGGAGACAGAGGTGTTTGGACTGTAGGAGGGGCAATTGCCTCCAACCCCCAAAATTTGTATTTTTTCTACATTTTAGTCCAACAATCTTTGTACGTCAATTGAATGAGTTTCAGATATCTATTTGAGTCAAAATTTGGACAGCATGCTTATAATGTGTTTAATTTCGTTGTTACAATTGATTTTATGTTAGTCTTTGAAATTTATGTATTTATAATTTAGTCCTTAAAAATAATGTTTAAAAAAATAACTTTAAAACATTATCTAAAAGTTATCAATTATTTTTATTTGAAAGATTATTTTTTATAAATATTTACCAAAGCGTCTTTAATCAAATAAATGTAAAAATAATATGAAATAAAGCCATTTTCTTAAAATGAAATGAAAAAAAATCAAAGAGTTAAAATTGACAAGGAATGGATATTGGAAAACCAAAACAAAACAAATTAAAATGATGGGTTAAAAAATCCAACTAAATCGAACCGTTCTCACATGTAAACTACGCATATATTGCAAGCTTCAACACATTGAGAGCCGTTTTAAATAGATACAGTAATATCTTCAAAAAGAAGAAAAAAATATCCACAAGTGAAAAACAATCTTTAGTTAACTAAACTAAAACTCTAACCATAACTCAGTATTAATATAGTTTAAATAGTTATAGATAAAGAAATGAAGAAATGTTCTCAATTTCCAATTAAGTAAAACTTGAACAACGTGCATGCCATTTACTTGCAAATATTTATAAGCCCGAGTCTTAACTCTCCGACCGTCAATGGCATCTCAAAACAATACGTCCACATTGACACCACTGAAATCTCGACCGCCGATCTCTCTTCAACAACCGTCGAATAAGATTGGATCCTCGAAATCGTGTAAGGTGTTTAGGTTTCTCCATTCTATTTTCAGGTCGTTTCCGATCATAATGCCCGCGTGCCGAATCCCAACCAGTCTCCACGGAAACAAGTTACATGACAACCATATCCACGGAGGCATAAGGATGACCGGAACCCTATTTGGATACCGTAAAGCTAGGGTGAACCTTGCCATCCAAGAAAACTCAAGATGCCTCCCTGTCTTGGTCCTTCAGCTTGCAATAAGTACAGGGAAACTCCTCCAAGACATGGGGCTAGGGCTCGTAAGGATCGCACTCGAGTGCGAAAAACGCCCGTCCGAGAAGATCAAGATACTTGAAGAGCCGATATGGACATTGTACTGCAATGGTAAAAAATCAGGCTATGGTGTGAGGAAAGAACCAACGGATGAAGATTTAATGGTGATGCAAACGTTGCATCCTATTTCAATGGGTGCCGGTATTATACCGGCCGAAGAGACCGAGAATCCGGACAGCGAGTTGGCATACATGCGAGCGCATTTCGAACGGGTCGTTAATTCTAGAGATTCAGAAACTTACTACATGATGAATCCGGATTGCAACTCCGACCCTGAACTTAGCATATTCTTTGTTAGGATTTGATGAAAGGGGCATGTAAATTAGGGTTAATATGTAAATTGGTCGTTAAACCTTATACATATAATTTAGGGATTTGGTAGTTAAAGGAAAAACAATTTACAATTATGTACGTAAACTTTATTTTCAATAGAGCTTTATTTGAGAAAACTATTTGACCGAATATGTGACAAGTTTGTATTGGATCAACTACGAAAATTTAGGATTTATTTGGTTTTAGAAAATATTTTATGTTTTTGTTTTTTATTATCATTTTTAGACTACTGTTGAAAGAGATATTTTGATTGTAATAAAAGTCTGATTAAAAAGACTGAAATTCGAAATTCTATTTGATTGGAGATCGACTACTGTTGAAAGAGATATTTTGATTCTAATTCTTTTTTGATGAATGTTTTTTTTTTTTTGTCTTCTCTTTTGTTCATTCTAACTGTAATCTGGTGGCTGCTTGGGTAGCAAATAGTACTCAAACCAATTCATGTCTAACAAATTGGTTTGTTCTCTGCCATTTGAGCTTCAACTTCTTTAGTAATTGTTTATGTCGGTTTAATGATTCTTTTTATTTTTTATGGTCTATATTCGGGTAATAGTTAAAGAAAAAACTATTTATAATTATGAACGTAAACTTTATTTTCAATGGAGCTTTATTGAGAAAATTATTTGACGGAATATGCGACAAATTTGTATTAGATCAATCATGGAAACTTTGAGTTTGTTTGGTTCAAAAAAATATTTTATGTTTTTATTTTTTTTATTTTAGACTACCGTTGAAAGGGATATTTTGATTTATGTCCAATAAATTGGTTTTGTTCTCTCTCTTTTAATAACGCGGTCTTTAAAATTTATATTATATTAATCTTCTTTAAAGTGCACTGTATGTTGCTATTGTGTAATTTTTTATAATTATTTAGGTTGGTTTAATGAATTTACTACAATTCAATGGCTATAAACAATGTAAAACTAATCAACTATGATTATGCATGCGATTTAAAAAAACTTCAATAAAGAAAAAAAACTACGTTTATGCAAGTAAATACATGATGAAAATCATCTGCCCCCAAAGTATGCTCCCATTTGTGCCCCACTTTAAAATAGTGGGTTTAGGGTTTAAGGTTAGGGCTTAGGGTTAGGGTGTAGGGAATTAGGGGTAGGGTGTATTTTTTAGGGTTTAGAGTTTGGGGTTTAGGATATGAAAATTAGGGTTATGAGACAAGATTTAATTTTTAAGTAATTTTAGGCAGGGAGCATAGAAGGAGGCATGGTTAGGGGGCAGAAGATTTTTACTCGTAAATACATGGCTTAACCCTAAAATAGGTGCCTAAATTATTCTTTTTCTTTTTTAGTTAAGTGCCCAAATTATTTTTCGGGTTAAATAGGTGTCCAAAGTTTCATTCCGTTACCAAATAGATGTCTACCGTCAATTTTCACAGTTAAATACCACGTGTTACCTCCCGAAAAATATAAAATTATATTAAAAATAAATAAAATAAATAAAATAAAAATATATCTTAAAATTTTTAAACATTCATAAAACAGTCCCAAAATCCCTAAACTCTCAAAATCGGACTACTCTCGTCGACGGCAGCTGCATTGCCGGCGATGGAATGAAGCACCCTACCCTCTCCGAACAACCTACACGCTGTTCGTTGCCCTTCCTGTCGTCGTTCGTCGCAAATCGTTCGAAAGAACCATTCGATAATCTCGTCAATTCGTACAACGCCGACTGATTTCTGACGACGAAGTGGTGGGGGAAATAGTTAGGATATGCCGACGACTGATGTGGTGTGTGGCGGCGTGACAATCGGTGATGGAATCGCCCCCAATCAGAATTTGGGTTTTAGGGAGATAGGGTTTTTGGACTTTGAGGTTATTTTGTAAAATTTGAAAAATTTAGAGATTTTTTAAAATTAAATAATTTTATTTATTTTTAATATAATTTTAGATTTTTCACATGTGACATTTAACGATAAAAATGAATGACAAACACCTATTTAGTGACAAAATATAGTTTAACCACACCTATTGACTGTTAAGACTAAATTCATTTCAATTAACATTTTGCTGTGAGTAAATTGATACCCAGCTAAAAGTTGGGGCTACCATTCGATAGTTCACCCAAATCAGAACCAAATTCACAAAGCCCCAGCACTCGAGCGCCTCCACCTCCACCTCCGCCACGCTTAAATCCGGAGCTTAAATTCACAGAATCCACACCATATACATTATTCTTTATAGAACCGAGTCTTCTTCATGATGGTAAGCGTAACCCTAATTTCTTCATTTAAAAAAAAGATAATCTCCACCCTTTTTGATTATTTTTCTAGTTTTGTTACTGAGATTGATTATTAATTTTCTAGGAAGCATTTAGGAATGCTATATTGCAGGATGGCCCGCCGGAAACATTTGCTCTTAAGACGGTTCAAGAGGTTATAAAACCTCAGGTATTTTCTTTGAATTATAGCCTTGTTTATAAATCCTTAATATTTAATGAACTTTTCTTTTTAACTTTTGTTTATGCCGCTTCCTTTGTATGAATCTTCCTTGCGATTCTTTGGTTTCTGCATTGCTGTTATTCGGTCTTTTGAATATTTGTCATCCCGTATATTGGCATGTCTGACTCTTTAGGCAATATTTCACATTGGTATGTAATAATTTATGAAAGGAGTTATGGTGGCGATGGAGGTGGAGATGGTGAAAGGTTTTGAAATTGGGTGTTAGAATCGTCTCTTGCTTGGAAAAACCAAGTTCACTATTAAGATATTCTTCTGTGATTTTTAGAGGTTTGGTGTTGAGTTCCTTAAAAATGCTATGAATGGTCTGTAAGTGAACCCCAGATATTGGTACTAGGTGCTTACATAGATCGCTGATGATTCCCTTCTTTTGTCTCTAATTTTCTTCCTTTTTAGTTGGAATGCCTAAATTTAAGTATCTAGGTGGTTGGACATTTCTTGGTTATTTGCTTCGTTATTTATTTATTTATTTTTCAACAGAAACAAACAAAGTTAGCTCAAGATGAAAATCAATTATTGGAGAACATGCTTCGGACCTTGCTTCAAGAATTGGTGGTATGTAATCATATCTAGTCCAACATTCAACCAGTTCTTTTAGTCATTTTTTTATATGTACATGTCCTTGGTCTTTACCATGTGTACATTATATTATCTCGTTTTACAGGCTACTCATATTTGGGTATTTATCAGTTATTCTCTTTAACTTATAGGTTGAGTATTCTCTTTGTTATATATTTGTATTCCTTATAAATATGATATGAAAGGAATATAAGCCATTGCTGTATAGCTTATTAAACAATTAAATCACAGGGATGGGTCGGGCTTTAGTATCTGTTACAGTTCTAGTTTTTATGCAATCCTGGATATTGGGCAACTCTTCCATGCTCAACCTTCCATTCCGTTTCTCTCTTTCCCAATAATGTCAAGAATTGGCTTCGGAAGTATACTCTTTGCTTGAATCATCCAAAACTTAAACTTGTAACTATTACTTGGCATTGGTGCTGTCGTTGTGTGCAAGTGCTACCTGAACATGAATTGTGTTACTTTTGAATATCTTTATTAGCAGTAGATACATTGTCTTTCCAAGTGATGCAAATCTTTAGTTACACCTACAAAGCACGCATGTATGTTTCTTTTCTATTTGAATCCTAATGCATAAAATGATGGGTCACTGTCTACCTTTTCTCCATTTTCAAAGTTCAGAAAGTACATCAAGCAAGTCACTAGTGGCATTTCTTCTTATTAAATATTCAAAAAGAAATCAGTTTTTCTTATTGGTTATATTATTTTAGTTAGGAAGGTAGGAAAAGATTATTTTGAAGTACTGAGAATGAACTGTAGTGGAAGTGTATATGAGTTTGGAAATAATATTTACTCAATTCAAGCGGAAGAAGGTAGGTTTGATGATAAATTCCTCTTTCAATAACTATAACAGTTCATTTTTCTGTGAATTGACTTGAGTTTGTCTGTTCAATAGCCTGAAAGTTCTTACGTTTTCTAATGTGCAGTCCTCTGCGGTACAGTCAGGGGAGGAGATAATGCTTTACGGGAAATCAATTGATGAGGATGAAATGCAGGGTGTAATCCCACGACTTCTAGGTTTGTGAGGATGCTTTCCTGATAAAGTTTTCATATCAGTTGTCTGTAGCCACTATTATAAAGTTTCAGTATTGCATTGCAGTTCGTGTTACATTATCATTCCTTCGCAAATCCCCATTAGTCTAGGATTTAATGTTAGAAACTTAAGTGAGCATTGGGGAAGTTGTGAATTCTTCCGAAGTGTTTAACTGCATAAAATTTAGATTCGTTTTCAAGCTACAAACAAGTTCAAGCGTATCGTCACAGGCATTTAAATTGCTTATTCTTGTGTTGATGGCAGAAGCAATTTAACTTGTGTGTGAGAATTCTGATAAACCTACATATACATATGAATACATTCAAATATAAATTATGAAGGTTTAGGCTTTATGATTAAAAAAAGAAGGTTTAGGCTCAGTGAAATTAGAGTTTTAGGCCTATAAATTAATTAAATAAATTAGGTTCTGAGATTTGACATTGAAACATTGGCTAAGTATGTAGGTTTGGTTAGTTGACTTTTTAAGATCAACCTTGTTGTGGTATGGTGCTTCTAAATTGGTAGGATTAGGACTCGTCAAATTTGAAGTTTTTAGGGTATAAAGGATGCAAAACGCAGGTTTCAATGATAGAAGAGGATGATATTAGGTTTAGTGGGGTCTGTTTCTATATTGTGGTTTGCGAACACTAATTCATTCCTCAAGTTACATGAGTAATTGAAGATTATGAAGAGATAGAAAGAATAAAATAATGGATCAACGTCGTAAAGTTCTCTGAGATTCTAAATGGGTTCACATCCCGTTATAAATCATCTTAAATATATCAGACATTACAAAGAAACACATTTAGGCATAGAAACTCTGGTCACAGAGTTGGATTATGAATTTATTTTGGTTGAAGTCATTAAAATTAGAAATAAGACCTAGCCCAAGTGAACGACAGACTATGGGAAGGACTCATTAGCTTAATTTTACTCAAATAAGGAAGAAATGGGTCATAAATCACAATAACTGGCCTGCTTCATGGCAAAAATGTAAGCAACAGCTCTTGCACTGTAAACTCAAATAAACCACAAAAATGTCAGGCTAAGTGCTCAGTGAGACAGTGACCTACAACACATACCTTCTCTTAAACCAAAAGGATATTTTTATTGTTGAAGTACCCATGAACTTAGCTCTTGGCTTTGTGGATATGAAGGATAATGCGTCTATAACCTAGTTACGTGGACACTACTATCAGCTATTTGAATTCAATTTGTTGGATTCTCTAACCAGTGATAAGTCAAGCACCACATCAAACTAGGTTGTTAGTTTACCAGTGGTGGAAACCATGGCTTGATATCTACTTAAAGTGAGTCTTCTTGATACCTTTTCTTGATCCTGTAAGTTTTGCTTCCTAATTGAACATACCTGTTTTGGGGCACATACCCATATTCTCCATTCACACCCGAGTCTGAGTGACACAGGTTCTATTTCATTTTGTTTGTCAAATTGTTAGTTTACTGTAATTGTGTCTCATCTGTATATACATGTTTATTGGCTGCTTAATTTATTGGTACTTTAGTTTCTCGATTGCTTGCTACATTATTTTTTTTTTGATAAGATTGCTTGCTACATTATTGTCCTCGCCTTTTCAGTTTTATATTTTTCATATGTTTCTGGAGGTTTCAAGAAAACAAAAGAACAGCCTGTCACGATATAATAAACAAAGTGAAACCACTTATGAAATTGTCTCCTAGGGACTTGTGAGGTTGAGCCCTATCATCCTAAATATTTAATGTTTTGGCTTGTCATGCTGGATACTGGCAGTTGGTATATTTGGAAAGAATTTTTTTAGCTTCTTATTGTTTCCATGATAACTTGGTTGGATACTATTTATTGAATAGTTTAACATTAGGGAAATTTATATATTTGTAGATGCTTGAAACTCCAGTTCCTCACTCCATTGCCCCATTTTTTTCTAGCTTGTTCAATAGCATGTCATCTCACTTACATCTACATGAGTAGTTAGACAGAAGCTTGCCTTTGAATTGATATGCTGACAATAAACATGTGATTGCATGATTATCACTTTTCTCGGATTTTCAGTCTACCTATTTCATTTGGTTAGATGTTGTGCTCTATCTTTGTGAGAAAGAACATGTTGAAGGTGGCATGATATTCCAACTTCTGGAGGACTTGACAGAAATGTCTACAATGAGAAATTGCGAAGATATTTTTCGTTATATAGAGAGTAAGCAAGACATCCTGGGGAAGGTGCGTTCTTAAGATCATTTCAGTTTTTTTGCTATTTATATACAAATAAAAATTTGGAAGTTTCCATTCCTTTTTTGATTCACCACTCTCCTTAATAAGCAGTGTCCCTATTATGGTCAAATATTCATTCTAGAAAATTCCCTTTTTTACAGCAAGAACTTTTTGCTCGTGGAAAACTTGTCATGTTGAGAACATGCAATCAACTTCTTCGTCGTCTGTCCAAGGTAGTTATGTGCTTAAGAATTTCTATCTTCCTACTTTTTTTCCTGACTTACTAGTGGTGCACTTTCTTCATTAGAATTTGGATAAATTTGTTTCCTTGAAGGAAAGCAACATCCATTTTAAAATCTCGTTTTGAATTTCATTTAGCTACTATTTAGATTTTGTGGTATCACGTAATATTTGCTTGCTGATTCCGTATGGCTGATTTGTTTACTTCTCGTTACCTAATAAACTGAAAATGCATCATGATTGAAGTCCTAATTGTACTAAATCTCTATGTATGAAGCCTATTTAATAAAGGCTTACGTTGTCAACCAGATTTGATAAGTAGAAAATACAGAGAGCAAGTTGATTCTCTCCCTCAAATACCCTTACTTTCTACATATACATGCAAACCTGTATAAACATCCAGCTCAGAGAGAAGCAATATTTCTATTGGTTCCAGTAATCTTGTTGGTCTCTATATGGTGTTATTTTGTCTGAAAAGTGATCTTTCTTTCTCTAGCCTTTTGTGTTTTGGTGAGTGTTAAAGTACAATATTAAAAAACTGTTTAACACGTTTTCTTTATCATGTTCTAAGGTTGTTTCATTGTGATATGATATCCAAAAATTACCTGTCTCTTTGTTTTAAGATGTCCGAGAATTCTAGAAGCATACAGAAGAAATCCATCTAATCGGTCCGGATATGGTGTTGAATTACACTTATATAGATTTATAAGTTTAATTTGAAAGTTTTATTCTGATTGGTTATTATATTAGTTATGTCAATTATATATGTTTTTTTCCTCTAGAATCATGAAAATAAGATTGTAAGGGTAATTACCAATGTAGAATGGAAGCACTTATGCAGCATTTACTTTGATGTGGATACATCAATCCTGAAATATGAAGTTTATCTGTTTTTCTAATTCACTGGAACTTGACATTATAGGCAAATGACGTGGTATTTTGTGGGCGAATCCTAATGTTTCTGGCTCATTTCTTTCCATTGTCTGAACGTTCAGGTAGTTTTTATTCAGCCTCATTCTACTCTTCAATTGTTATTTCTGATGCTTACTTTTGATTTCATATAATGCTTGCAGCTGTTAATATAAAGGGGGTTTTTAACACATCAAATGAGACAAAATACGAGAAAGACCCACCTGAAGGTGCTTTCTAGTTAATACTGGGTTTACGTTACTTGTGAAATGTTTGTACATTTTACCTCTCAGTTTCAGCTCAGACTTTAATTTATATGTGTTTCAGGCATTTCTGTTGATTTCAACTTTTATAAAACCTTCTGGAGTTTACAGGTTAGTTGTGCCACTCAGAACTTCGGAATTGGACCTTTCTGAGCCTCTTAGAATCTTTATCCTAAGCTTAACTTTTTCTGATACAAGTAAGCTTCAGAGCTGCTGGTGTAGGTGATGTAGTCATTAGGTAGTATAAGTCGTCTTCTATAGGTGAAATTTCAGTATTTTTAAAACAGGGTGGCGATATGGTTGACTTTTATGCATTTTTTCAGGGATGGGTCTACATAGGGTCTTGTGGGGGCAATTGACCCACTGAACTTCTAAATATAGAAAAATTTGAAATTTTAGTAAACATACCAATTCTCCCTCCCCCAACAGAATTAAGGGTTTGATGAAAATAATAGTAGTGCCCCCAAAGCATTGGAAATTTGAATGAAAAGGACAGTTTGCTCCTACAAAATTGAGAATTTTATTGGGAATGATAGTTTTACTCCTACAAAATTTTAAATTTTAATTAAAATAATGGTTTTGCCAATTTAAAATTCGAGCACCTAATTTTTTTTTGAGTGAACCATAACATATTTTAGCCTTCCATTATTGTCTAAGAAATATAGAAATGTGGAAATTATTATAATAAAAAGTAACTGTTCATTTAGATAACTTTGCCCTTTTGGCCTGAACTCCTGCTTGGTATACTGATAGCTTGTGGGAAATTCAATTGGTTTGCCCCAAATGCATGGGTTTAGATTCCTTGAGTTTCTTCTTTAGGAAAAAATACCAGTTCTAAAATGGTGTCCCATGATTTTTTTAATAGCTCTTTTATAAGATCCTGCCCTCTTTGTTCCCAGCAAGGTTTCTTTTGTTGGACCGAAAATGAACTTGCATCCTGGTTAAAAACACAATTATAAAGATATCATCATTTGTAATCTTTTTCAGGAACACTTTTGCAATCCTGCTTCCCTTTCAAATGCTCCTATCAAGTGGCAGAGATTTACAGCTAGTTTAATGGTATGGCCTTTATGAACTAGGCTTTTTTTCTTTTGGATCTCTGTTTCACTTTGTTGGACAGTCAATCAATTTTGTTCAGCTACCAGAAATTGGTGATTTAACTAGGCCATCATTTTTTAAACTTTTGAGGTGTGCAGGTTGTGTTGAATACATTTGAAGCACAACCTTTGAGTGAGGAAGAGGGGGCTGAGAACAATTTGGAGGAAGAGGCAACCACTTTCAACATAAAATATCTTACAAGCAGTAAATTGATGGGCTTAGAGGTGAGTGGCATTCAGAAGATAAGATAATTTTATTTATGGAGTACATACTTGTTTAATCTGTTGTCCTTTTGAAACCAGTTAAAAGATCCAAGCTTCCGACGCCACATTCTTTTGCAGTGCCTCATACTATTTGACTATCTGAAGGTATTTCTATATTGGTATCTTTCAATTCAATCAGTTGGTTTTCTTCCACCCGTTAAGTAATTGATAAATCATTCGTCTGTTCTGCTAGGCCCCTGGAAAGAATGATAAAGATTCATCTGAAAGCATGGTTAGTTATTTCTTTATGTATTATGTTTGTGTTTTGGGCAATCTGCTAATGCCTCTCTGCTTTTCTTGAACTTACATTACAGAAAGAAGAAATTAAGTCGTGTGAAGATAGAGTGAAGAAACTACTTGAAGTGACTCCTCCGAAGGGGAAAGATTTTCTTCACAGTATTGAGCATATATTGGATCGTGAAAAGAATTGGGTACCCTGAGTTCTTTATGTTCCTTGCTCGTATCCTTGGCATTGTGAGGTTGGTTGTTAGCTTAGATAATAATTTTGAGTCTTTGTGATCTTAGGTCTGGTGGAAACGTGATGGCTGTCAACCATTTGAAAAGCAGCCTATAGAGAAGAAAAGTGTTCATGATGGAGCTAAGAAACGGTATGTGGGTGCAAGTTAATATTCATGTCTATTTTAAATTTCTTCAAACTTTTATCTGTCTGTAGATAGTGTATCTGATACAGGCTCAATTTCTACTAAGCAAATTACGACATGGTTTTCTTATTAATCCTTGTGTTAAGACGACGTTGTTTTGAGTTGTTTATTAGAGTTGGTGTATTGCTTATTTGGCGTCGTTTGTATTAGGGTCTTAAAACCCCCAAATGAACTAGGGTTTGGTTATCTGGAGAATTGAATGAATTTTGGTTTTGTTTTCTCTCGCCTCTCTCTCAATTCTATCTTCATCTTCTCTACTGATTTCTTTGAAATCTGTTTTCTTCCTCTAATTCCTTCTAATTTCTGTTTATCATCATTTCAATAGTGTATTTAAACCAGGAGGGTGCAAAGAAATACATATTTCTTGCTCAGAATTTTTCTGTGTTCTATGATCCAATTTGCCTCCTAGGTTTGGTCTGTTCTGGCTAATTATTTTTTACTTAGTTTAAATATTTGTCATGCTTGTGGTCTCACATTTCTTACAAACTCTATATCTTCTCCAATTAACAGTCGGCCAAGGTGGAGATTGGGGAATAAAGAACTCTCTCAGTTGTGGAAGTGGGCAGATCAGAATCCGGTGTGTACTTATCAATTCAATCTCTTATAATATTTGTACACAATAAAAGTTGGCAAACTGTTATACCCCTATCTTTTAATTAAACAATATTAACCATTAAACAATCTTATTTGTGATCTTGTGTACTGAACTTAGATCCATCACTGACGTCTAAGTGACTGTGTTGCTACAAATATTATTTTCCTTTAAAGTACCCAACTTACATATCTCCTAATATTCCAAAGAGTCAAATCATTTTTTATGGCTTGAATGTTTTCTTTTTCTTTTATTATTACGCTTTGTATTAGCTACTGCTACTATACTACAATTAGGGGGGAATAAACCAAAAAGCTGTTCTCAATTAGTTCTTCAAAAGTTCAAAAGTAATGTTTTTTTTTTATCAATTTGTGATGTTGGTTAATAAAAGTAGTGGAAATGCGTGGGAATGATGTCATGGAGATTACCTATTGGCAAGGATCATTCTTGACACCTTGAACTCTTTAAACTACCATGTCACATCTTTAAATCTTTCTGGCATCTAGTCAGTGTCAAAAAATTTAGACATTTGATTACTAGTAGCCATAAAGAGTAGAAGTGGTCTGGTCATGCATTTATCTTTCATATGTTCTTCAGAGTTTTACATTTTCGATTGGAAGCCAATATCCATGACCTTGTCTTTTGAATTTTGTTCTTGTTGTCACAGAACTTTTCTCACTTATCATAACTGCAGTTTTGGGTTTTAAATGGCGTTGTATTGTTTATTTCATTGCACTAACCTCAATTCTAAGTATCTAATAAGACTTTGTATCAGATATTCTCCAAATAGATTGATAGAACAAGGTTTGATCTGTAGTCAAAAGAGCATTGGTGTAATTACTTTTCCAGTATTCCCATAATGTAAAATCTATTTTGGCACTTCCAGAATGCTTTGACCGACCCTCAACGTGTTCGAACTCCTGCAATCACAGATTACTGGAAACCCTTGGCTGAAGATGTAAGTAAACTTATCTGGTTCTTTAAAGTTGATACTATAATTTGTTTGAACTGTCTTTTAGTGCTTTCATATTAGGAAATTGTGAGTCTTGTAACTGTTCTCTCAGTGCTTTTTTTTCAGCATGTAAGCTTTAGAAAAAAATAATATTTTTTGTGAAATTACAGATGGATGAATCTGCAGGAATAGAAGCTGAATATCACCACAAAAACAACAGGGTGAGTTTTGATTCTTCAGGCTTGATGCTCATTCAGACCCATGCCCATACCCATATAGACTCATAATATACATGCATGGGGTGCGTGTTGGATTGATTATTATCAATGACAGTGAAGTTCATATGATATGCTCTAGAAACTTAACCTTGGACCTTTTTACATAAACGAACATAGTCTGTCATGGTAATTGAAACTGAATCAATGGCCATGGAATTATTCACTAGATGCATAAGCACACTCATCCTATATGCATATGGTTTTACTATTGGTATATAGGGACGGATCCATGATTAGGGGTTGGGGGCAAAACATAAATGTTTGAAAGTAGGGGGACAAATTTCTAATTATTCCATTTTAAATATATGAATAAAAGGAAAAAAAAAATCTTGTGGCGTGGGGGGGGGGGGGGACAAGAGCCCCTCCCAGTCAACATACAGATCCGTCCTTGTTGGTATCGACAAACAAACCTACCAAGATTCTCATTTTTCTTCTCCAGAAAAAAAAAATTATCTTTTTTCTTGAAATAAAAAACTAAGAGTTTCAAATGGTTGTGTTTAGATATCAAAATGAGATCAAACTATTGTAATCAATGTAAACATAAGATACTGAATGCTTTTATATATAGAGAGGATGTTGAAGTTTTCAAATATATTTTTAAATGCAGGTTTATTGCTGGAAGGGCCTTCGTTTTTCTGCTAGGCAAGACTTGGAAGGGTTCTCTAAAGTATGTTATATTTACATATGAGAGTTTTTAGATATAATGGTTAAGTTGCAGATCCTATTAAAATTTTCACGGTGGTGATTGCAGTTTACTGAACATGGTATTGAAGGAGTTGTTCCGTTGGAACTTCTTCCCCTTGAAGTGCGATCAAAGTTCCAAGGTAAACCTAGTGACAGGTCGAAACGCGCTAGAAAGGAAGAGATGAAGAGTGCTTCGCATCAAGTTGAGGAAAGTCAGGTATCTCTCTGTCTTTCCATGTATCATCATCTCCAGAATCAGCACTCTTGGTACTTCTAAAGTGCATAATCCGGATAGTTGGACTGTTAAAGATGCCTTTGATCTTATTTTCCTTTTTTTGGTTTATGTTCATGGTGATGATTCAGTATGAAAATGTTTTATAATTATTTTCTTGGAGATGATATTTCACAAAATACATGATTCATAGAGGGTACAGAAAGTAGAATACACCACTTTTATGGCACCCCGAGCCGTAAAGATGAATATTATTTTCATGTCATTTAGTTTTGTTTTGTTTGTTTGTTTGTTTTATGACTTTTTTTACAATCTTTTCCCCTTATTTGGCTTTCGTCTAGATTGCAACACCGGCAAGTGAGATTGAGGGAGAAGGAAACAGAACTGATATGGAGGCCTCTATAGCAGTGATGGATACCGATGTTTCTGCAGCAACGGGAAATAATTCCCAAGGGGGCACCCCAACTCCAGAACCAGATGAACATCAAAAGCAAAGCCCTGATATAGATGTTGGGCAAGAAGTTGGGCAAGTAGAAGAAGCAGATGCTGAAGTAGAGACTGGGATGGTAGATGGTGAGACGGATCCGGAAGCCGAATCCGATCATGTAGGATGAGATTCAAGGTATGAAGTTGGGCAAGTAGAAGAAGCAGATGTTTGGAGTATATGACTGAATTTCCATCCTAGTTTGAACGTTAAATTCTGTTATTATTGCCCTTAGATTTTTTTTTATTTGGGGGGGGGGGGGGGGGGGGGGGGATTGTTGTTTAGAACTAAGAAAAATTTGAGAAAACTGAAAATTGATTTGAAGCTTGGTGTGTTCAGTTCGGTTTCAGTTTTTAGCAGTTTTGATTCGATTTTTAGTTCAAGTATTAGTTCATGTGTTCAGATCGGTTCAATGTTGGATTTAAAGTTAAAAAATTACCATTATTTCTGGTTTTTATAGGATTTCTAATTTTTATTATATAAAAATAATAAATATTTATTTCTAAGTTAGTGAAAATAAATTTTAAATATTATATAAAAATTATTTATAAATCTTTAAGACAATTGTTAATATGAATAGATTAAATTTGGTTCGATTTTAGTTGGACATTTTATAATATTACACAAACCATGGATTTTTTAAACCAAGTCGAATGTAACTATTTATCTGACAGATGAACAAAATTTGAATCAAAACTTGATTTTTTTATTTGATTAGACTTTTATAAGTTTAGCTTGATTTGTTTTGGAATTTTTTTAGATAAAATAAGATTTGAATAATTAGAACACATAAGTAACTTCAACTTAGTTTATGAAAATAGATTTACCACTTTTGCAATTTAATCTTTTACTTTTGTATTTTTTTAATTTAACTTTTCGATGTAACTCTATGCAAGTTCATTTTTCCAATCGATTCCTTAACTTCTTTCTATATTTTATCAATAAATATTTTCCCTGGAAATCCCTTTTTTATTTAAATAATATTATAGAATATTACATAATTTTAAATGATATTTAATATATTAAGTAACATTACAAAAATTGTGAAAAAATAAAGAAATATTATTAAGCCCTGAATTTAAAAAAAAATTATTTTTATTTTTAAACTTTTTAAAATAATCAAATTTTATCTATATGTCATGTCATAATTGACAATTGAATTATCACACTTTGTATCATTAACGATCTTATCAATACAATAATAATTAATGTTAGCCAAATAACTAATCGATGCAATTTACGAATTGAAGAGTCAAATTCAAATGAAATGCATTTTTCGCATACGAACTTTTTTTTGGACCAAAAGAAATAAATTTATTATTTGATACAAACTCAAGATAAAAATACGCTCCTCTTACTGTGGGCCCCACACCCACACGAGTCTACCTGACTCTTTGCCGTCCCAATTTCCAAGACTCAGAAAACGGCTCGGCCCAATTCACCAACTCTCCGTTAAACTCCCCGTAACGGCGGAAACGCAAATCCTTTACCCACCTTTTCCAAAGCGGGAATCTTCGTCACGGCTAGACGTTGAGCAATTTTGGCGGTAAAATCCAATGGCAACATCATGACGTGTCAAAGCGTGATTAGATGAAGATGAATGTCATGTGCATGGTGCATGTCTATCATGATGTTATGTTGGTTAATTTTCCCGCGCTGAAGAGGAAATACCCTTCACTGATAGGGTTTCCAACAAAAAAAGAGGACCAAAGTTTAAAAGAAAAATACAAGAAAATTTTAGGGTTCTTGTTCTCAACTAAGATTAGAAAAAAGAATAAATTATTGTTCTCTTTCTTGCTGGTTTTTCTTCTCTATCCGTTTAAAACTCTGCGTTTTGGGTGGTAGATTAGGAGATAGGGTTTAGCCTCACCGGATCTGTTCCACCTGTAGATCCAGGATCCCAATCGAATTCAAGCCTGAATTTTGTAAGTTTTCTTTTAGTTGTGTTTTAACTTTTCGGTTGGCATTCTTGAAAATCAATTCGCCATTTTCGGAAGTATAAATGGTTTTTTGCATTATTTTTTTCCTTGTATGGTAGCTGAAAATTTTGAAAATTTCGGCATGCATTTTCATTTTGCAGCGGAGGTTTAAGTTGCTGGTATGTATTTGTAGATTTTTTTCTCAAAAAGAAATTTTGAAGTGAATTTGTGTTTTTTTTTTCTTTTGATAATTAGTGACTTTAATATCTAGCTTCATCTTGAATATGCTGATTATAAGTTTATTGTTAGAGCTGTAGGAGGGATTGAAATCTTTAACTTTTCAAAAATTAATGAATATGGAAGGCATGAAGCCTTCAGTAACAACTTCTGTTGGCGCGGATGGGGATGCCATTGAAGCTAGGTTCTCTGATTTGTGCAAGGTAGTGATATGTTCTTTTCAGTAGTATTATTTCAAATATTTCTTTCTTTTGTGTGTGTGGTTTTTTAGTGTTATGTTTCATGATTTCCAGAATGGGTTATCTCTGGATGAGAAAGCTTGCTCAAATGCTATTAAGCTATTCAAAGAAACAAGACACCTTTTATCCTCAAATGTTTCAGCAATTGGGAGCGCGACAGTGGGCTTTTTAACTTCCTTTTATATGGAAATTTACAAAAGAGAATTACTTTTAGATGAACTAACTTTGTTGCATTTATTCTGGATTAGCTGGAAGAAGCAGAGCGATTTTGGTTTTCATTTGTTTTATATTCGCTCAAGCGGCTGAGCGAAAAGATTGGAGAAAACAGGCAACATGAGTCCGATGAAAGTGGGTTTTCTTTGTGCAAGATATTGAGAGCTACAAAGCTGAAGTATGAGGCTGTTAATTTTGTGTACATAAGGGTTGTTTTTCTGATTGGTAATTGTTTCAATGACCAAGTTTTTCTTATGTTCTGCAGTATTGTGGATTTTTTTAAAGAGTTGCCACAGTTTGTGGTGAAGGCTGGTTCTGTTTTAAGTAACATGTATGGTGAAGATTGGGAGAGTAGACTCGAGGTATCGAAAGAAAATGGATTTATGTTTTAACTTGCTTTTATATGTGTATATATTTTAAAATTGTCTGGCCCCATTGATTCCATTTGACTATCTGCTTTATTGTAATTTTATCAATTAGGCTAAGGAGATGCAGGCCAATTTTGTGCACTTGAGCCTTATAAGCAAGTAGGTGCCCTTCTTTTATAACCTGTTCTAGGTTATAAGGTGATATGTCTGAATAGCTTTGTAATGGAACAAGCGTTTCTCTTTTTATCTTTATAGAACTATGCTACATTTGATGGGTTCAGATTTGCTGCGTACTTGCTTATTTTGTCTTGAACCTTGCCTGAAATATGCAAGAGCAGGTCTAGGTTACAGCGTTTTTATCAAGTCCTTACCCCCCCCCCCCCCCCCCCCACACACACACACACAGAGAAAGAGAGAAAAACTTTTAATATTTTCCTTCAAGCAACTTTATCCTCAAAACCTTATTTTTCTGGTTAGTTTGTATAATTTCCCGCTTTGTAAAGTAAATAACATATGCATCTTGCTATTTAATGGTATAAAAGGTCATACAAGCGTGCATTTTGGGAACTCTTCTTGACAAGTGATGCAAATATTGACAAGCAGCAAAATGCTACCAGTTTGCCGGATTATTTATCAGAGTGCCATCGTTTTGGGTGGTTACTGTTTTTGGCACTCCGCGTGCATGCATTCAGCCGTTTTAAAGACCTAGTGACTTGCACAAATGGTTTTGTTTCTATACTGGTCAGTTATGCGTTTCTGTTTCTTTCTTACCAGTTGATTGTCAAATGGAATAACATGTCATCCCTTTTTTCTAGTGAAAAATGTTCTTATTATAGTAGTACAGATAATGAGTTAATTTAATAATTATCAAATGGAATGCAAACTTTGAAAATTACATTTAATAAATGTGTTTTGTAAGATTCAACTCAACTATGCATGTCTTCGATTCACTCTATCCATGTACATTGCTAGAGCATCAAGCAATAATGCAGAGGTTAATGTTTTCTTACAGCTTATGTGTTTTTTAACAGGTTATTTTGATTATACATGTTCCCATTCGCTTTAGGAACTTCAAGATCACTGACTCTCCACATTTTGGTAATTTTCTGCTCTTTTATGGCGGTATTTTTAGATGTCTTTGATAAAGAGAATGCATTGTGATTCTTCACTGGTCTTTTTCTTTTATTTTGTTCAAGATTGTTCACTGGTGTTTGGTCCTTACCCCTTCTCACTGCTTGACTTAATGTAATCATTCAGTTAAGAAAGGAGACAAAGGTGTCAACTTGCTTGCTTCACTTTGCAACATGTATGATGCTTCAGAAGATGATTTGAGGAAAACAATGGAGATGGCCAATAAGTTAATAGAAGATATATTGAAAAGAAAGCCATGTGCAGCAGCTGAGTGCAAAATGGAAACACTGGAAAATATTGATACTGGTTCGTCGTTTAAGTCATGAATGCATTTTTGGCAGCATGCTTTCATCAGTTTTGCTTACAATTTATCTGATCTTCTTTGATGCAGATGGCTTGATCTATTTTGAAGGTTTAGTGGAGGAACAATCTCTTTCATCCAGTTTGAGTATTTTAGAAAAAGATTATGGTGATGCAATTTGTAATAAAAGTGATCTGGATGAGAGGGTGTTTGTAAATGAAGAAGATAGTTTACTTGGTTTAGGGAGCTTGTCTGGAGGATCTATGAATGTTGCTGGTTTCAAGGTCTGTTTCAAATTTGAGGAAATGCATTCTCCCATTTGGTTTTTATCTTTACATAGTAGTCCCTTTATCTAAGAAAGTTGTTTATTCTGTTTTGTGTAGAGGAAACTTGATTCAATGGCCTCACCATCAAAGTCAATCTCAAGCCCGCTGTCTCCTCAACGGCCTCCTGTATCTCATGCGAATGGTGTCCTTGGGCCGCCGAGTGCGAAGATGGCAGCTACGCCTGTCAGCACTGCAATGACAACTGCAAAATGGCTTCGTTCTGTTATTTGCCCTCTTCATTCAAAACCTTCAGCTGAGTTGCAGCGTTTTCTATCATCTTGTGATAAAGATGTTACCAATGATGTGATTTGTAGGGCGCATATAATATTGGAGGCAATATTCCCTAGAAATCATGAACGTAGTGTAACTGGAAGCCTTCAAAGTGTAAACCTGATGGATAATATATGGATGGAACAACGAAGACTAGAGGCACTAAAGTTATACTATAGGGTTTTGGAAGCTATGTGTACTGCAGAGGCACAAATACTACATGCAACTAACTTGACCTCTTTATTAACTAATGAGAGGTTTCATAGATGTATGCTTGCTTGTTCTGCTGAACTAGTGCTGGCGACACATAAGACTGCCACAATGTTGTTCCCTACGGTACTGGACAGGACTGGTATTACAGCCTTTGATCTGAGCAAGGTGATAGAGAGTTTCATTAGACATGAGGAGTCTCTGCCAAGAGAATTGAGAAGGCATCTAAATTCTCTGGAAGAGAGGCTTTTGGAGAGCATGGTGTGGAATAAAGGCTCCTCAATGTACAATTCTTTGATAGTTGCAAGACCTGTGCTATCTGCTGAAATAAATCGTCTTGGCCTATTGGCAGAGCCAATGCCATCTTTGGATACAATTGCGGTGCATGTAAACTCTTCTGGAGGTTCTCCTCCAGTGCCCACTCTGCACAATCACGAAACATCAGCAGGTAATGTTGGTAGCTCAATCTTAGGTGTGCAACATTTTGAGCTTTATTTTAGTACTTTCTGATTCGTATACCGATTTTGTTGTTTAATTTAGTAACTTATGTTACCAGATTTGATTGCAGTTGTTTCCCCCCTCAAAGTGTTAAATTTGATTCTATCCTTCACTTAATTTACGTAGTCATGTTATTTATTTGTTTAGGTCAAAATGGGGATGTCAGGTCTCCCATGAGACCATGTGCCGAGTTTAGAAGTGTTTTGGTTGAACGGAATGCTTTTACATCACCGGTGAAGGATCGTCTATTAGCATTAAGCAATCTTAAGAAGGCTCCTTTACAATCTGCATTTGCGAGGTATTATGTGTTGTAAGTTCTAGGGAAGTAAAAACCTGAACTAATTGCATTGGCTTAACTGATTTTTCTTTTGGGGTATTCGTTTTGTAGTCCAACACGTCCTAACCCAGGTGGTGGAGGAGAAACATGTGCAGAAACAGGAATAAATATATTTTTTAGCAAGGTATCAAATATACTGTAGAATTTCTTAAATAGCTATGGTGTGCCTTATGTATGCTTATACTGGTTCAAACCTACTGTTATTTGATTGTAAAATATAAATATCCCATGATATATTTTTTGTCGTGGCAAATTTTCCTATAGTACTGAACTTTGAATTTGATTTAGATTCTGCGATTATCATCTACTCCACGTCTAACATGTTGTTTGCTTTGCACTGCCTAGATTAATAAATTGGCTGCCGTCAGGATTAATGGTATGGTTGAGAGACTGCAATCGTCTCAGCAAGTTAGGGAGAGTGTATATTCTCTTTTTCAGAAAATACTTAGCCAGCGGACTTCTCTGTTCTTTAACCGTCATATTGACCAGATCATCCTTTGTTGTTTCTACGTGGTTGCAAAGGTCTGCTCTTATTAGATCTTTTTAGCCACCGTTAAATTTATCTAAACTGCTTCCTCTTACTTTCTGAATGAATGGCCTGCAGATTGCTCAGTTGCGCTTGACTTTCAAAGAAATTATTTGCAACTATAGGAAGCAACCTCAATGTAAACTGCAAGTTTTCCAAAGTGTATTTGTTGACAGGTCATCTGCACGACCAAAAGGGGTACAATATCTCATCTCTAGTTTCTTTGTCCCTGCTTTTCCCAGGAGATTTAACCATTTTAATGACCTGTGAACAGAGAACCGGGCAGGATAACATTGATATCATTGCGTTCTACAATGAAATATTCATTCCTGCCGTAAAGCCTTTGCTGGGAGAACTTGGAGCCGTTGGAACAATTACAGGAACGAACCGAGTTGCTGAAGCCAACAATAGTAATGATGGTAAATGTTTCATTTTTCCATTATTGTACCCTGAGGTTTTGGTGTTATATTCCGTCTTTGCTGCTTGTGCCGGCCATTCTAATTTTGCGTGTTCCATCTTCATTGCCTAATTAGGTCCATGCCCTGGATCTCCTAAAGTTTCTCCTTTTCCAAGTCTCCCTGATATGTCCCCAAAGAAAGTATCTGCAACCCACAACGTATATGTGTCTCCATTGCGGACATCCAAGGTACTAAGATCCTTTATTTCTCCTCTCCATTGAGTTACTAATTTTCCATTTCTAGAAAACCAGACTTGCACATTCAAGATTTTATCAGCCTCCCGGAGCAAACAGGAAAAAAATCATTTTATTATTTAGAATGATTGCCACACAATAAATTATTTACTCTGTCTAAAGATGCAGCACTCTTAATAAGGCCAATAAAAAGAACCTTTAATTTCCAGTATTAAGTTCCATGAATCTGGTAGAAAAAAAGACAAAGTTGAATCCCGGGTTCTGTTTTTTGATTGACTGAACTAGGTACTGTTGGAAATTCTTTGTACCCTTTGGTATTATCTCAATCCTATGTTATTTGGGGTATATCCTCGTAAACAGGTTTAGATAGACGTGTATGACTGGTTCCAAACTTGGGTTTTTAAAGAAAAATGAAGAGTAGTAACATAGTTCGAATCTGTGGTTACGCAATAAATAATTTTGTGCGTTTTTTTTATTAATTAGATATTGTTTTCATTCACAGATGGATGCTCTAATCTCTCATAGCTCAAGAAGCTACTATGCTTGTGTTGGAGAGAGTACTCGTGCATTCCAGAGCCCTTCGAAAGACCTAACCGCGATCAACAATCACTTGAATGGGTATTCTTCTCTTCTGTCCCTGGGTAGTAATTTTTTTATTTTTTAAACATTGAAGTTCTTCCTTAACTAATGATGCCGATGGTTGCTTTGCTGCTTTTAGTAACAGGAAGATCAGAGGGGCACTCAACTTCGATGACGTTGATGTCGGCTTGGTTAGTGATTCTATGGTTGCAAATAGCCTTTACCTGCAGAACGGGAGCTGCACTTCTTCATCTGGTGCACCTTTAAAATCCGAGCAACCAGTAAAATCCGAGCAACCAGAATCTTAGCGCAGCACATGTATTCCTTGTAAATTCTGCCCCTCTTTTCCATATTCTTCTTAGATTCTACGTATGTAAGTTCATCACACGGGGTGCGGATGAGCGGTGAGTTACTGTAGAATAGCCGCCACCTTCCCTAGGAATGTTAGCTAACAGTACTTTGAAGCTTGGCCTAACAAATTGAATAAAATTTGTACACTGTTTGATGATCACCATTGATTGGAATTACAGTGGTCTTTAGTTTCAAGGGGTGTATTTTAGGAGATGGTTTAGAAGCCAACGTATTGTTTAACAGTGTGTTTTAGGAGATACTTCGATTTGATGTTGAAGAATTTATTTTGATCTCTTCTCCAACTCAAATTGAATTTTATCTGATTGGATTTATTTGGTTTATCGATTTTTTTTATAAAAAGCTATTTTATATAATATTTGGTTTATCGAGTTATTGTTGAGACGGATAATGAAGACGTGCATGGAGGTTTGGCTATGGGTGACCCCCTACGTTTCTCATCATCCCTCCGCGTTCATCTTACGGAAATGTTATCTAGAGATTGGAATGTTTGTTTCTCTTGGGTGCGACGTGAGGCGAATTCGGTCGCGAATAAGCTTGTGAGAATGGCTAAGGACCTCCTGATGGAGTATTATAGGTTTCTCGAGCCGCCTTTGAAAGTTCAAGATGTTCTTCATGCCGATTGTATGACTAGTGTGTGATGGTTTTGTTTGCCCTTGATTTTCTTGATTTCCTTAGGATGTAATCATTTTCATGGGCACTCTTTTCCCTCCTTGTTCCAAGGAGGTTTTTTAACGAGGCGCATGAAAATCTCTTTCAATTAAAGAAAATGTAATTTGTTTGATTATATTATTTTTTATAGAAGCATCTAGTTTTATTAAAAAGAACAAAAAAATCATATTACAGAGAGTTCTCAATCATAAACTTAAATTAAACACATTTTTAATAACAATTACATAAAAACTAGTCATTTTAGATTATATAAAGATCATACAATGTAAAAGTTAAAACTCAATTAAAAGATTCGGACATAAAATAAATACGAACATATTTGACTGCATCGATAAATGATGCCTGCAAAATTGTTAGTAGAAGTTTAGATCGTGATGGCACAGGACTTAACTCATTATTAATTGAAAGAATATATTCGAACTCCCTAATGTCGTCTTCAAACTCCTCGATTTCTTTGCACATATTAATAACGAAGTTAGTCTTAAAATATTCTTCAACGGTAAGTTCAATAATATTGGCAAAGTTTAAACTAGCATTATTATCATGGTATTTCATTGCTTTATAAACATCGGATTCAATAACTTCACCGTCGAATTTTATTGTAAAAATTTTGCTTTTTACATCAATTTTTGTATGGGCGGTGCTTAGAAAGGGACGACCGAAAAGAATTTCTAAAGAAGTGTTGGACCGATCTTTTCTCATGCCTATTACAAAAAAATTCGCCAGAAAGATGAGGTCATTTACCTTTACTAGAACATTCTCAAGAAGTCTTTTCGAATATATTACAGATCAGTCAACTAATTGTATTTGTCACCTTTGCATCTTTCAAGGACTCAGCAGAAAGTGAGTTATATAGAGAAATAGGCATAACGTTAATAGAAGCCCATAAAGCGCACATTACACGTCTTATAACAATATTACCAATTTTACAAGAAATGACAAACATACCTTGGTCCTTCAATTTTTGCGGTAACCTTCGCTGAAAAATTGTAGAGACGTGTTCTCTTAGGTTCACTTTTTCAATCTCGGTAAGTTGTCTTTTATTAGTACATAAATCTTTTAAGAATTTAGCATACATTGGTACCTTCCGGATTACCTCAAGTGGTAGAATATTAATTTTTACTTTTCGAAATACATCCAACATCTCTTCTCTTCAGCTTGTTTGTCTTGCTTTACCAACTTTGATGGGAAGTGAGGTGGTACAGCGTAAGGAGAGAGAGTAGAGGATGAACCTGATGTACCATGTTGGGTTGTGGGTTGCGCTTTCTCCTTGTATTTCTCTTGGATGTCCTCTTTCATGGCCTTCGGTTTAATGATGGTGCCACTTTGGAGTGTGATGGCGTTAACGTTTTCGCTTTGGTTAGGTTCAGTTTAAAAGGGTAATTTACCTTGAGTCTCGAGTCGCCCTACCATCTAGGCCAATTGGCTTATTTGCTTATCCAACTCTTGTAGATGGGCCTTGGTATAGTTCCGAAACTTCTCTTGAGATATCGTCAAACGTTCAACAATGAATTTTAAGGATGATTTCGACTATCGATAAGGCTGTCTATACTGGTATGATTGATTTGGCCTTTGGTTTGGTGCATAATTAAAGTTCGGATGATCATTTCATCCATGGTTGTATGTATTAACCTTGGGATTGTATTGCCTTTGGGGAGGTCCGGGAAAATTGTCTATGGCATTTAATTGCGCAACATCCTCTTCTTGTATCATCGGGCAGCAATCTGTTGGATGTTTTGGACTCGTGCATATCCCACAAAGTCTAGTTGCGACCTTTTTATCTGCAACAAGGGTTTGAACAATTTTAGTCAATTTGTCAATTTTATGTTCTAATGAAACGTTACTTACCTCGTGAACTACCGAGAGGGTTCACTAAAAGGGCGAAATTGCTGGGAGTTGGCGGCCATCGTGGAGATTAGAGTCATTGTCGTTGTTGGGGTCATGTTCACAAGTGCCCCTCCACTTGCCGCATCGATCATCTTCATTTTCATAGGGGATAGGCCTTCGTAGAAAAATTGAAAAAAACATTTGATAACCTGTGTTGTGGGCAATTTGCGCACAACTTATTGAATCTCTACCAGTAGTCGTATAACGACTTAGTATCCTTTTGTCGGATACTAAGATGTTCCGCCTTAGTTCGCTCACCTTGGCCGCATGGAAAACCTGTCAAGAAAAAGATGTGCCATATCAGTCCAAGTTGTAACAGAATTGGATGGTAAGTTAAATAACCAATCCTTGGCAATATCATGTAAAGAAAAAGGAAATGCGCGGAGTTTTATTTGGTCTTCAGATACTCTCTGTAGTTTTGTACCCAAACAAACCATATGAAATTCTTTGAGGTGTTTGTGCGGATTTTCGCTCGGGAAACCATGGCAGGTTGGTAGAAGATGTATCAAACCCTTCTTGAGTGCGAATGTTGTTTCTCCATTCGAAAAACTCCATTCAGAAATATAATGCACATCGGTTGTTTATTGTCAGGTGCTGTGACTAGTTGGCGAATAGTTTGGTCCTTGTTTTCCATTGAAGTGTACTCGTCGTTGGTGTACTTGAAGTGTTTATCAGCTTTAGAGAATGTTTCTAGGTCTTGTTGAAATCGTTGTTTTCGTTGTTTTTGTTCTTGCTGTTTTTTTTTTTCTCGAAGTGTTTGTACGTGTAGTCTTCGGGCTAATGCTTCAATCTCCGATACAAAACTGCTAGTTCGCCCAGATTTTTCTTGGTCATAGATCAAAACAAACGACATTAGTAACTTTACCGAAGTTCCCGGCAATGACACCAATTTGACAAGCGTCGTAGTTTTTCAAATAATTTTATCTCTAATCTAAAAAAAGATGTAGTATAAAGAAGAAGGTGTCGGTCCACAGGGACTAAGAAATTTTTAATATTGGTCCGGTCCGAATCGATCTTTATTAAAGAAACCTGAAAGTAAAAGAAAAAGTTTAGCGAAATGAGTGGAATAAATCTAAGCAAACGAAAATGATAAATAAAGGAAACTAAATAGTTGAAAGTAATTATGATAATGTATAGCCTCCAGCTTTTCGCCGCCTCGACTCATTTCGATCACTAAAAATAGATTTTACTTCGAGTTCTTGTCGGTTACAGTCTACAATGTTCAACCCTTGTAACTTGCTCTTCTCTGTGATGAACTAATTTTTCAAGATCAATCCTCAAAATTTAGCACTTGTTTGGATTAACGACAACAATCGATGCTAATGTCAAAACTATATTTTATAATAAAAAAGCTAGTGCTCGGATAATTTTGTCTTAACCAGAATTATATTCTATCTTAATTCCCCTCGGCGGACCGCCGCTAAATTTGTTCTTAGGGAGTTGAATTTGTTACAAGCCTACTCTTTCCCCCAACGGTAGATCACAACGTCGATCAGACCAATGCGCGCTTTTGGGAAAAAAATGAGATGTTTAAAGGAAAGGTCGATTGCCAATCCAATAATGCTAAAAATTAAGAAAAAGTTTAAAGATACAAAGAACTTTTGTAATTCTCACGAAATGAATTGGGTTTCGCTTAGCTATCGGCTAATGGTAAAATTAGCTAAGCATGACTTTAGAAGAAATCATACTAAGCATTTGTTTAAAATAAAGTAGGAAAAAAATGTAGGAGGAAGACATTTTTTATAAAACTTAAAAGCGAATAACAAGCTAAAAATAAGAGATGGCCATACCCAAGAGGGGTATTTATAATATTTTAAAAACCTTAAAAATAACCCTAAAAGATAAAAGACAAATCTCAAAATAAAATTTTAATTTTAATAATAAACAACAGATAACCTAAGTTTAAATTTTAAATATGTCCGATAAGCTAATAGAATACAGCTAATAAACTATTATTGCTGCTGACGTCATCCTGTAACACTGCTGACGTGACGTCCAATAGGGGTGTTCAAAATTACTCGGCCCGATTGACCCGACCCGCATACCCGATTTAAAATTACCGGGTATTTTTTTTAAAATTACCCGAATTTTTGAGTCGGGTACCCGGCCCGTTTTTTTTTCCGGGTATCCGGGTCGGGCCCGGGTCATAAAATAGCTCCAAGTTGGGTATCCGACTACTCGATACCCGATTTAATTATTTTTTATTTTTTATTATTTTAATTAAAACTCACCGTTTTAGGTGAGAAATTTACCTGCTGTTCGCGTCTCCTCCCCCTCACAGAATTGAGAAATCAAAAGTTCAAAACACTTCCCCAAATCGACCAATCCCTAATTTCCCATCGCTCACTCCTCTCACTCCCGTGACGGCTGTCTGCCTCGTCTACACCGATCAGCACAACAGCCTTCATCTTCAGCCACACTCCTCTCACTTTGTTCGACTGTCAGGCGTCAACACAGTGCCCCCACTGCTCGGCGCTCACAGTGCTCAACCAAAGCAAAAGGTAAATAGTGTTTGACTATTTTCCCGTTTCACTGAAATTTGTAGTTTGTAGGTTAGTTTGTAGTTTCACTAAAATTTTGTAGTTTAGTTTGTAGGTTAGTTTGTAGTTTCACTAAAATTTTTAAACAACCAATCCTTTTTTCCCGTTTCACATCTATAAAAGATAAATAAAATAATTTTTCCGTTTATAGTTTGTACTCATTTCAAATAAGTTAAATTATGTTTTTTGTTTCTGTTTATGATTGATGGAAGAGGGAGGTAACTGTGCATTCATGAATTCATGATAACGAATCTTTTCCTATTAAATAATCAAAAAAATTTCTTACATTTATGCCCTGTTGCGGCTTTTCAAATGAGTTAAATTATGTTAAAAGTTTCTTTTCCTATTAAAGAATCAAAATATTTACTTCTCGTTGGTTGCTAAAAAACCTTTGGAACAGAACTAAAAAGTACAATATCAAATATTTAGACAGATCTTGGTGGTGGAAATTGGGAATTGTTGGTTGCACCGTTTTATCAATCAGTGAAATATCAAATATGTATAATGTCATGAAGCTGTGATAATTTTTAAACTAATTTGATAAATTTTTTTCAGATAATGTCAATAACGGGGGGAAACTGTGATGATGATTTAATGAGAATATCTTCCTCAGATGAGTCTCCTAAAGAACCTGAGGCTGACAATGTGGTAGATACTCCAACAATTGCAAAAAACAAAATGAAAGGGAAAAAGACTGCTGAAGCTTCGAGTGAAAGAGGTAAAAAGAAAAAATATGTTGTTTGAGATCACTTTAAAGAAATTGAGGGTGATAAATATCACGCTGAGTGTATTTATTGTTCTCAAAAGATATCTTGTGCATCTAGTAATGGAACTAATGCCATGAAGCATCACACTAGTCGGTGTAAGAAAGTTCCTTTTAATGTAGATACAAAATAAACAATCTTAGATTTTGAGTCTAAGACAAAGTGCAATGTTGATGGCACTATTGAAACTGTTAGTGTTCCTAGATTATGGCATTTTGATCAAGATGAGATTAGAAAAGCAGTTGCTAAGATGATGATTGTTGATGAGTTGCCATTTAATTTTGTTGAACGTGAAGGATTTCGTCATTTATGTAAGATTGCAGTTCCTAGTTTTGTTCCTCCTTCGCGTGCTACTATTACTAGAGATTGTTATGCTCTGTTTATTGAAAAAAATAAGAAATTGAAGAACTATTTTAGTACTTTATCTTTTAGGGTATGTCTTACCACTGATACATGGACATCTAGTCAAAATTTATCATATATGTGTCTTACTGCCCATTTTATAGATGATGATGTAGAAAGGTACTGAAAAGAGTCTCAGTTTGAGTACTCTAATTTCTGTCATTTATTTGATAAAGAAAGACCATATTTATAGATTACAAGAGAGAGCCTAAACTAGGAAAAAGGAATTACAAATAAATTACAAGAATCTAATCCCTTATTTACAGCTATTAACAAGATATTAGGAAGATAATTGCTAACTAATAGCAACTTGATATTAGGGAATTTACATCCCTAATTTTCTGCAATCACACAATCCACACTCCCCCTTAAGCTGGAGAGTATATATTATATAATCTCAGCTTGCATGTAAACTCATCAAAGGTTACTCTAGGAAGTGCCTTGGTAAGAATGTCTGCAAGTTGATCTTTAGAAGAAACAAAGTTCAGTTTTACCAGACCACTGTTGACTTTCTCTGAAATGAACTGTCTATCAATTTCCACATGTTTAGTCCTATCATGATGGACTGGATTTCTCACTATACTGATGGCAGATTGACTATCACTGTATAGTTCAAACTCTTTAGAGTCACTGAAGCCCAATTCAACAAGTAACCTTTGTAACCATATTCCCTCACACATTCCAAGTGCAATAGCTCTATAATCAGCTTCAGCACTGCTCCGAGACACAACAGATTGCTTTTTGCTCCTCCAAGTTACCAAATTGCCCCAAACAAAAGTGCAGTACCCACTGGTGGATCTTCTATCTGTCAGTTCTCCAGCCCAGCTAGCATCAGTGAAGACTTTTACTGATCTGTCATTGGTTTTCTTGAAAATTAGCCCATGGCCAGGTGTCATCTTTAGGTATTTTAGTATTCTGCTGACAGCTTCAAGATGTTCCTCTCGAGGGTCACTCAAATATTGACTAACAATGCTCACAGGAAAAGATATATCAGGTCTAGTAAGAGAAATATAAATTAATTTCCCAACTAACCTTTGATACAATCCCTTATTAACTGGACTTCCAAGAACATCCTTCTTCAGTTTGAGATTGAACTCCATAGGAGTCTCAGCTGGTTTGCAGCCTTTCATCCAAATTCAGATAACAAGTCTAGGATATATTTTCTCTGGTTAATTACTAGACCAGCTTCTGATCTTGCAACCTCCATGCCAAGGAAGTATCTTAAAGTACCAAGATCCTTGGTTTCAAATTCACTTGCAAGCAATTTCTTTAAATTTCCAATTTCTTCATTGTCATCACCAGTGATGATGATATCATCAACATACACAATGAGGATTGCTTTCTTCTTTTCTGATCCCTCTTTGATGAACAAGGTGTGGTCGGTTTGGCCTTGCTTGTACCCATTCTTCACAATAGCCTTTGCAAATCGATCAAACCAAGCCCTAGGAGACTGTTTCAATCCATACAATGACTTCTCAAGTTTACAAACTTTCTGTTTGTCATAATGATATCCCAACCCCTGTGGAATTTCCATATATACATCTTCTTCAAGATGGCCATTCAAGAAGGCATTCTTGATGTCAAGTTGATGTAATTTCCAGTCCTTGTTAACTGCCAAAGACAAAAGAACTCTCACTGTATTCAGCTTTGCTACTGGAGCAAATGTCTCATGGTAGTCTATCCCATAGGACTGAGTAAATCCCTTGGCCACCAATCTTGCCTTATAACGTTCAATGCTCCCATCAGATCTATACTTGACAGTAAAAATCCACTTGCAACCCACTGGCCTTTTTCCTGGTGGAAGATCAGTGATTTTCCAGGTTTTATTGTCTTCTAGTGCCCTTATCTCTTCTTCAACAGCCTTCTTCCATCTTATGTCTTTCATTGCTTCCTCTATTGTTTTTGGAATGAAAGTGTTATCAACACTAGAAGTGAAGGCTTTAAAGGCAGGCTTTAAGTTTCCATATGCCACAAACTTCTGAATAGGATGTGTTGTACACTTCCTTACACCTTTTCTCTGTGCAATAGGCAAATCATCAGTATCCACAGTCGGAGCAATACTTTGAGAATTTTTCATACCTTGTGGATTCTCTGAGGCTGTAGGAGTAGGTTCCAGCTCTTGGAAGTTACCAGGTTGTATGTCGGTCTCTTTATTGGGCTTTGTTCTCCTTTTATAGACACTGAGCTCTTTGGCCTCAAGTTGCTCTGGTTGGGTTCTTTGTGGTGTGCGAGGTGTACTTGGAGGCTCCAAGACAGTAGTTTCAATGGAGTTAGGAATGATGGAAGGTTCATTGGTTTTAGTAATAACAATGGGTTCATGTTCAGAAGAAATAATAGTGGGAAAAATGTCAAAAGCTTGGAATTCACTTAAGCGCTCCCCCTGAATTTCATGCTTGGTATAATATGGCTTTTGTTCAATGAAGGTGACATCCATTGAGGTATAGGTTCTTTTAGTTATGGGAGAGTAACATTTGTAGCCCTTCTTAGTAGAAGAATAACCTAAGAAGATGCATTTTAAGGCTCTAGGATCTAACTTAGACCGAGAATGAGGATAAATGTGAACAAAGACAGTGCATCCAAATTTTTTTACTGGGATAGAGGAAGTGAGGGGCTGAAAATGAGGAAAGGATTGAAGAAAAAGATTTCTAGGTGTTTTAAAATTAAGAGGTTTACTAGGCATCCTATTGATGAGGAAGGTTGTTGTAAGGATGGCTTCCCCCCAATAAAATTTAGGCACATTAGTAGAGAACATAAGAGAGCTAGCAACTTCTAACAGATGTCTATTTTTCCTCTCGACAATGCCATTTTGTTGAGGAGAATCTACACAAGAAGTTATATGAACAATCCCCTTTTCTTGAAGAAAATCCCCCAAAGCTCTAGAAAAATATTCACTACCATTATCAGTATGAAGGATCTGAATTTTGCTTTGAAATTGAGTTTCTATTAGACTATGAAATCTCTTAAACACTTTTTCAGTTTCTGACTTCTCTCTCATAAGAAATGTCCAAGTGAGCCTAGTGTGATCATCGACAAAAATGATGAACCATCTAGAACCATCAATATTCTTAACTTGGGAAGGGCCCCAAATGTCACTATGTATGGTGGAAAAAGGTTTAGAGGTTTTGTATTTAGAGGGAGGATAAGTGTTCTTTGTATGCTTAGCAAGAGGACAAATTTCACAAGAAAAAGATTGAGGATTTTTACCGATAAACAATTGTGGTAGCAATTTGGCAAGATATTGAAAACTGGGATGCCCTAATCTGTAATGCCATAAAAGAACATTTTTTGAGGATTCTGATATATTGGAAAAACAAGGAAAAGGATAAATAGAGCTTGAGTGTGCTTGTCCACTTTGAGAAGGCTGCCCTTGAAGAATGTAGAGGCCACCACACAACCTAGCACTGCCAATCACTTTCCCCGAGTCCAAAGCCTGTAATTTACAACCAAGAGGTGAAAAATTAGCTGTGCATTTTAGCTCAGCAGAAATTTTACTGACTGAGATGAGATTACAAGCTAATTTAGGAACATATAACACATGTTGCAGTATTAAATTCGGAGATATTTTAACAGAGCCACTTCCTGATATGGAGGAGAAAGAGCCATCAGCAATCTTTATTTGAGAGGAGATTGATGAAGGCTGAAATGTATGGAAAAGGGAGGCATTGCCAGTCATATGATCTGAGGCCCCTGAATCCACAATCCACTCGAAATAGTCAGTAGTACCAGCCATGGACGCAAAAAATGGACTACCTTCTGGGATTATAGCAGCACTGATTTTAGCAGAAGTAGAAATATCAACCATGTTGAGAGTTGATAGGATCGAGAAATTAGCTCTGATACCATGTAGAAAGGTACTGAAAAGAGTCTCAGTTTGAGTACTCTAATTTCTGTCATTTATTTGATAAAGAAAGACCATATTTATAGATTACAAGAGAGAGCCTAAACTAGGAAAAAGGAATTACAAATAAATTACAAGAATCTAATCCCTTATTTACAGCTATTAACAAGATATTAGGAAGATAATTGCTAACTAATAGCAACTTGATATTAGGGAATTTACATCCCTAATTTTCTGCAATCACACAATCCACAGATGATTAGAAATTGCGTAAAATGATCATCAACTTTTGTCCAATTGTCGGTCATTCTGGGGAGCTTATTGGCAGGGCTGTTGAAAAATGTCTACTAAAATGGAGTCTTAATAGGATAATGACTATAATTGTTGATAATGCTAGTTCTAATGATCTAGCGATCAAGTATTTGAAGCAAATTCTTAATTTGTACGATAGTTGTGTGTTGAATGCTGAATTTTTACATATGAGATGTGCTGCACATATTTTGAATTTGGTTGTTAAAGATGGACTGAAAGATGTTTATGTCTCCATTATAAGAGTTCGTGTTGCTGTGAAATATGTGAGATCTTCTCCTGCAAGGCTTCAAAAGTTTAAAGCTTGTGTTGAAGAGGAGAATATAAATTCTAAATCTCTTGTTTGCTTGGACATTAAAACAAGGTGGAATTCTACATTTTCCATTCTTAAAAGTGCTTTGGTGTTTAGGAAGGCATTCAAAAGCATGAAAACTAAATATCTTCCTTACACAAAGGAGCTTCGAAAGGTTGGTGGTACACTCGATAATGAAGATTGGGATAAAGTTGCATCCTTTTTGCCTTTTCTTCAGATCTTTTACGAGATTACATTGAGTTTATTTGGATCAAGGTATGTGACTTTGTGGAAGAAATATATGATATTGGGTATACAATTAACCGTTCTGTTGATGAACTGAATGAGGGGATTAAGAGTATGGCACGTCAAATGAAGTTGAAATTTGACAAATATTGGACGAATGTTAATAATGTGAATGTCTTGATGTTCATTGCTTTAGTTCTTGATCCTAGGCATAAGTTACAATATGTTGAGTGGATCGTTCATCGTACTTATGATTCTTGCGACTTTTATGACTTGTGCCAACGGATTAAAAGTACTTTGACATCATTGTTTGATTTTTATGCTTCTTCGCATCCTTCGTCAACTCAAATGAGATCATGCTCTTTCAATCCTTATTCTAGTGGTCATGGTGACGGTGAGGGAGAAATAAGAAAGTTAAAAGGAACAAATTTGAGAAAGAACAATGAGACCGAGATAGAATTGAATGGTACTTCTAAAACAACAATTGAGTTAGAAAGATATTTGAGAGACGAATGTGTTCGCGACAATGATAATTTTGATATCTTGACTTGGTGGTCTGTGCAAACAAATAACTATCCTATTCTTATGAGCATAACACGTGATGCACTTGCAAATTCGGTTTCTACCGTTGCTTCAGAGTTCGCTTTTAGCACCGGAGGGCGCGTTCTTAATTCTTTCCGTACCTCTTTGACTCTTAAGATGATGGAAGCTCTTATTTGTGCTCAAAATTAGATACGTGTTTCCCATGACCCCATTGCGATAGATGAGAGCTTGCTAGCATTAGAGAATATGGAAGAAGGTAAGTTTTTGAATTTAAATTTATTATTTTCTTTTTGTGTTATTTATTTATATTATTGTTAATTTGCTATTGACATGTATTTGAAATGCTTTATGTTGAAATGCTTTATGTAGAAATGCAAGATTTAACTTCTGAGCAACCAACAATCATCATTGATGAGACCAATGAAGTTTCAGAAGAATAAAATATATTTATTTAGTTGCATTTTCTTCAAACTTTTTAGTTTTATATTCAAATTATGCAATTTGAATTTTTAGACTCTATCATCTTTTATATTTGCATTTTGTTTGGATTATGTTCCTACTTCCTACACAATTTGGTTTGTATAAACTATGTGTTTTATATTTGCATTTTGTTTGGATTATGTTCCTACACTTGTTGTTTTCTAAGGATGGAATCCAAGTACTAATTTCTTTATGTTTACATGATAATACAAGTTTGGTACTTTTAGTGGAAAACAATACTTGTTATTTTGTTTTATGTCTAGAGTTTTTTTATCCTAATTCCTACATACAAGTTTGGTCTGTATAAACTGTATTAAAATAGAGTAACCAATTTTATGACGGACGTAACATAAATGAATAGGGAATTCGGTTGGATCATAAATTCATAATATCTAAACACGTAATTCGGTAAATATTTACATAAGGAATGAAATAGGATTAGAATATAATAGGAATGAAATAGAAATGAAATAGTTGAGTGGGTGAGCAGTGAGCACTGCAGTGCAGTGCACTACTACACTATGCTTTCATAGCAATGAAGCATACACAATTCAAAGTAAAATTGATTTTAAAAAATATATTTTGATTTTATTTTTTTTAATTTGCTTTAAAAAAATAAAAAAAAAGTAAAAAAAAAAGAAACAAAAAAATGGGTACCCTATTACCCGAATTAGCGGGTACCCGAGTTTTGCGGGTACCCGATTTCTATGGGCTGGGTATCGGGCCAACCCTTTAGTACCTGAAAATTTCGGGTACCCAAAATCTCGGATACCCGAAAATGAACACCCCTAACGTCCAATCATCCTGTCATGCCCGTATTCATGCTCATTATCCCAGTCTTGACTTCAGATAAAATTTTACAGAATTCTGCCCCTTTTCTATGTGTTTTCAGAATGTAAAGCATGCGTGAAAAATACATAATAAAGCCCATATCAACATCATATTCAAACTATAAGTGACATAATTAAAGACTTAATAGCTACCAAATTAGCTACACATCAAATGAATCACAAAAAATAATTAAAATATTGAAATATCACTGACAACCGTAAAATAGAGCCAAACGACTTTCAATAAAGATAAAAAATATGCCAAGAGACAGAGAGAAGTGTGTTATAAATGTAGAGTTGTTTTTAATGAAAATTAGATGTTGTGTTGTGTGGTGTACTATAAATGGTACGCAAATAGTGTAAGTATACACGTCGAAACAATTAGTAAAGTGATGAGTATGTATCGTCTCTACATGGATTGTAGGTATTTCAAGTCAAGTTTAAGCACACAAATTATAAACTGAATATAAAGGTGATAGCAAGTGAAAAAATATTAGAAATGTTGTAGCAAAAACAATTAAATAAAACTGAAGCGAACTGAATAAGCTACAAGGTCCTCAATTGTATGCGAAACTCTCTACAGGAAATGACAGGTTGGGTTTGCTAAGGACTCCTACGTCTAATTCTAATGTTTATCTAACACCTTGTAGCTCAAACTATGCTCGATAGGGTTTCCTATAGTGTTTCTAAATTATCTCTAGCGAAAAACCTGGCAACCAGAATGCTACGACAATATCTCTCAACGTGAACCCTAGCAAGCTACTTATCCTTTACGTATTATCTTTTTTAGTCGTTAAAACTCCATCCTTATCTCTAAGGTGAGTTAGAGTTGTGCCTCTCAGCAGCCAACCCCATTTTCTACATGGATCTAAGCTCAGGTCTCCCGACCACTAAACTAATTTAACACTTAAGTAACGGCTAACTCTCGAAAGCTCTTACAAACTTAAGGCAATAGACAAAGCATATGACACTAGAAACATGCTAAACATCCATTAAAAACTAAAACAAAAGCATCTATAACAAACTCAAACCATCTAAAATTAGTTCATGGCTGAATACAAATCATCCATCATCATTCGTCTTAAACAACCTACTTTTCAAAATAAAAAGTGACAAAGCAAACAACAAAAAAAAGAGAAAATCTTTCGTGTTGCCTTGGACTGTCACGAACCACCTTAAACTTATTGCTTCTCTCAAAGGCCAACAAGATCACCCCATGAATCTTCAAAAATGGAGGACGCCAAGTTGAAAAAGAAGATAGAAATTAGCCACCTTTTCTCTTCACTTTTAGCACTCAAAAATAACTTTTATTGGCTATTTTTATGTGGGTATCTTATCCTTTATATGCTAGAGGCTCCTAAGGTTTTGTGCCCTAAACGTTCCTTGTCGTTCTAAGAAATATTCCCTAAGACATATCAAGCACAACAAACAAATGGGGTTCTCTTCACGTGGGCTGAAAAATATATTCGCTGCTTTGTCCTTTTCTACACCCAAAATTGTCGCATCATTTCTTTGCTCAGCCACACTCCCTTACATACCTGCACATCACCATACTAGAACAATCCTTCCTCATGCAACACTCATTTCTTAATTAAATCAAAATAACTAAACTAAAAACACCGCATGCAACTATATAAACTAAATGCAGCTAAATGCAAATAAAACAAGCTTAAAGACAAGCAAATAACTAAATAAAAAGGCATGAAATGTATGCTTTTTACGAGGTTACCACTAGATAAAAAAACATAAATATAATAAAATTAACAAAGAAAAAAAAAGATTATTAGTGATTTGCAGCTAACACTAAAATTGATAGGGCAGCTGATGGCCAAATAAGATGAAAAAGTTAAGTTGTTGTTAGAGAGAAATTTTGTAAGAAAACCCTAACGATTAATGTGGTTTATGTTTTATGATTAAAGATTTTTTTATTAGATTAATTTTGATTGTTTAACTTAAAGTATTCGCACTTGATGGAATCAGATGCATATATATGATATAAAATATTAACTCGTACAAAATTAAGCGTTAATATTTGATGCGCTTACTGCGAAAATCCCCCAAACATGTCTAATTTAAATATTTAACCCTAAAATTTAAACCATAAATTTTAAACTCTAAACTAAACTCTTAAACATTAAATTAAACTCGCTTGTGGAAAACAAGTTTTGCATAAAGTATTTTTCCAAGTTATATATGGGTTTATATTTGATGCGATTTTTTCTCACAAATATGTGTATTTAGTTTTTAAAACCTAAAATATATTTGCTTGTCTATTGACCACAATCCTACTTTAATATGGATCTTAGTGTCCATATTTATAATTTTTTCGACTAAGATCTTAAGTAAAACTATAAAATATTACTTTTTTATTTTTTTTCCAATCAAATGTCGTAAACTCGTTACTATAAAGAAACAGTTACAAGAGCACCGAGATAAAGCCAGAGAAAAAAACGACCAAAACTTGAAATAAAAATAAATAAATAAGGCCCAATAATTAACCCTAATCCGAGAGGGGAAGAACAACCAACATCAACAAAAAAATTAGTGGAGGACACAAACCGAGAGATTGCTATTAACATTTTTGGTGACATGACAGACTGATTCGAGAGAGCTCCTTAATCGGAGATGACTGCTTGAACTCTAAAGTTTCTAGTCCGCATCATCGGGGGACTACCAACAGAAACCTCAATGGTAACCGAACATCGAGGCAAAATAGCTCTTAAAAGCGATAAAAACCGCCATCGAGCAACAACGAGTTATACAACAGAGCATAAAGGCATTCGAAAACATATCCAACAAAGTGAGACAAAAGGATTGGGAGGCGGCCGAGATTTGCAAAGAAGAATCGGAAAAAAAAAGACTTTGGCTTTTAGTGGTGACAGAAAAACGGCGTATAAACTCCACAGGCCACGACCACGCATCGTAAAATTAGTTGAAAGAGAACCAAAACTGGGGAAGGAGAAGAGTAACATCCACCTATTCCTCATAATCCTCTAAAATTGAGATATGTTTTTTTACCTTTCTTAACGCCAAGGCTTTAAGGGACGACAAACGAGATACCAAGAGGCGCGAGCTTCATCAGAAAACAAGTGATTTCTTCAATTAAAGGTCAACAACACGAAAGACATACAATCATCTCTCAAAAATAAAAAAAAGAAAGATTAAAAAAATGACGGTCGACGTCCGGCGAAACTAAAACCATCTATAAGAATGAATCTCGGTTGTGCAAAATGAAAGAAAAAATCTCCTTTAGTTGAGAAAAAACTTTGCGTGTTTACAGTCGGTCACATGTTGTATGGTCTACTTTTTCATTAACTTAGAATTAACATTTTTGGACCAGTGTAGTGATTATATAGTTAATTTGATTAAACAGAAAAAAATTTAAATAAATTTTCTCTACTTAAAAAAAAAAGTCTAAAATTATTAAAAAAAAGAAGCAGGAAACGGGTTGGTGAGAGAGAAAGTCATAACATCTGAAACTCAATTAGAAGTCACCAAAGTGAAAACAGCTTCTACTCTCTATTTCTCAGCAGCCAAACTCGAACCCATTTTTATTTAAAATATAAAAAAACCCTTTCTTTATAAAACCCTTATTTCGTTTCTCTTAAAAGCCTCTCTTCCTCGGTCTCTTTCAATCTCCCCTTTCCTTTTCTTTTAATTTTACTAAAAATCGATTTTTTTGATCTCTTTTGTAAACCCTCATTACCCTTTTATTGGATCTGCCATTCCCTCTCCTCTCTTGATTATTCCTCTACAACAAGATCTTGTTTTTGATTGATATTGCTAAATCCCCCGTTTGGTTTCTGATTTTTTTTCTTCCTGTTTTTACTTTCCCAGAAAGTAAAGAAGGGGGGAAAAATGAAGGTTCCTTGTTGTTCAGTTTGCCAAACGCGGTATAACGAGGAAGAAAGAGTTCCTTTATTGCTCCAATGCGGCCATGGGTTTTGCAAAGAGTGTCTTTCCAGAATGTTTTCTGCTTCATCAGATGCTTCCTTGCCCTGTCCCCGGTGCCGCCACGTGTCCCTAGTCGGTAACTCTGTTCTGGCTTTGAAGAAGAACTATGGGATTTTAGCTCTTCTTAACTCAAACCCAAACTCAGCTGGGCCAAATTCAAGGAACGATTTCGATTGCGATTACACGGATGATGAAGGAGATGGCGACGATGAAGAGAGGGATGATGATGATGAGAATGGGGATATCTTCCATGACATTGCCGGTGGTCGGAATAACCGCGGGTCCCACGCTTCTAGTTCTGGTGCTGCTGCTGCCGCAGGATGCGGGCCGGTGATTGAGCTGACAGCTCATACGGAGGTGAAGTTGGTTAGGAAGATAGAAGGGAAAGGGGAAGGGAAAGGTGGGAGAGCAGGAGTGGAAACATGGGCGGCCGTGATTAGTGGAGTCTATGGTGGTGGTGGTGGAGGAGGACGGCGTTGTAAGCATAAGGTGGCGGTGAAGAAAGTAGGAGCAATGGAAGGTATGGATGGGGAATGGGTTCAAGGTCAACTTGAGAGTTTGCGGCGTGCATCAATGTGGTGTAGGAATGTTTGTACTTTCCATGGAGTTATTAAGTTGGAAGAGAATAGTTTGGGGATTGTTATGGATAGGTGTCACGGATCGATTCAATCCGCAATGTTCAATAACGAAGGCAGACTTACTTTGGAGCAAGTTCTAAGGTTTCTTTTTCCTATTTTTTTGTTCTCTTTCTTTTTGCAGTTGAGTCTTTTAATGATATTTTGTTTGGTGTTCATTGTGTGAAATATTGTTGATTTTGCTGGCTTTGTCAGATGACATTTTAAATCTCATTCTTTTTCCTAACAAAGCATAAGATTGATAGGTTGTTTGTAGGCACTAGGCAATAGGAAAATGTGTTATGTGCCGAGATTACTTATTGTTGAGGCTGAATGACCCTTAAGCTTTTTTTGAGCTTTTGCATGGTGATATTCTTTATTGTGTTCAGAATATTGGTTTTTGTTGATTTGGGCAGATGCGGAGCAGATCTTAATATCTTATGTGCATTTTCTTTTTGTTATTGATGTGTGTGAAGATGTTGCGATATGTTGGATTGTGTTATTCAGTAGAAAAGGCCAACTTGCTAGATATGGTGAATTTTTGTTGCTTTTAGTGAAGGTTGAAGTAGGTTAAGATATGCGATTCCAAGGTATGTGACCAAATTTTTGTTCTGGCATTGGAGATTTCATTTATGTACATTGAATGAAACTTTACACTTTATGGGAAGATTGTAGGATGATTAATCTATTACCTTGGAGCATGGGGTTGATATCTCAAATATTTAACTTTTCTCTTTACCTTCACTTCTAATGTGTATGTGCAGATTCTGTGCAGACATTGAAGGAATAGAACATTTTAACTTTAACCGCTTAATTGAGAATTCTTTGTCAAAGTGCCTGTTTGTTTCTCTTTATCTGCACATATTCTACTCCTTATCTGCACATAATAACTTTCTGATACCTATGATCTCTTTATTTTAATAGCTTTAATCAGAATATGGACTGGTTGTTTCTCTTGTTGCGTACAATATTTTTGCAAATTTCATGAAATGGGCCACTTGACTTTAATTATCGTGTTCTCTTTCCTCCTCCTCTTCTTGTTCAACACTTATTTAATTTGCGAATGACATTTCTGATAGAGTATGAGCTGAACCAAACTTGTGTTTTTCTAATTACTTTTAAAATTTTAGCTTCTTTTGCGTTGATTTCTGGTTAGTTTTGTGATGCTATGAACTGGTAGGATATGTAAATAAATCAGTAAATTTTCATCACGATTTAAGTTTCCAAAGAAATCCATGACAAGTTTTAGGAGGCAATGGTTTTTATTGGGACAAATGGTGGAATTAATATTGTTTCTTGGAGAGAATGACATTGGTAAAATTTATTTGAATTTTACTAAGAAATGCAATTGCAGAAAAGCTCAAGAAGATATGTAGATAATATGAAATGTCAAAGTTGGTGGATTGATTTGAGAAATGAAGTATACATTTTTATAGACCATAGGAAATTGAATGCTATAGTATCATGCGCATGAAAGAGATGTGTTTCCTTATCTTTTTTTCTTCTCGCACCTGTTTTAACATTTTTATGCATGCTCTTAAATTTTGGTATCAAAGTTGGTGTATTTATGCACATAATATGATTTCCAATTTTTTTTATTTTAAATTTCTTTTCCAATGTTGAGATTGTTCTGTTGTTTTAATCCTATTTGTTGGCTAATTAAAATCACACATATGGCGGTAATAGGCGACTAAAAATCACATATGGCGTTAATATGTGACTTAATTTTTTTCTCCTTATTTTTTTTGCAATACTTGTCTTTAGCTTATCTGATATCTAGATGGTTTTTACCACGTGGCTTTAATTATTTTTCATGATTTAATGAGTATTTGTTAATTGTAGATACGGAGCAGATATTGCACGAGGGGTGGCAGAACTTCATGCAGCAGGTGTTGTCTGTATGAATATAAAACCATCTAATCTTCTGCTGGATGAAAATGGCCATGCTGTTGTTTCTGATTATGGACTTGCTGCAATTCTGAAGAAACCTGCTTGCAGAAAAGCGCGAACAGAATGTGATTCCTCCAAGATACATTCATGCATGGATTGCACTATGCTCAGCCCACATTACACTGCCCCAGAGGCTTGGGAGCCAGTAAAGAAGTCTCTGAATCTGTTCTGGGATGATGCGATAGGCATATCGGCAGAATCAGATGCCTGGAGTTTTGGTTGTACATTGGTGGAAATGTGCACTGGTTCCATCCCGTATGTGGAGCAACCCATTTTTTTTTATTTTACTTTTATGTTTCTTTTCTGTGTATGTATTTCCATGTTTTGGTAAATGATATGGTTTCATTGTGACACAAGTTGAAATTCTTTATGCAGTTGGGCTGGTTTAAGTGCAGATGAAATCTATCGAGCTGTTATTAAGGCTCGGAAATTGCCTCCGCAGTATGCAAGTGTAGTGGGTGTTGGGTTACCTAGGGAATTGTGGAAGATGATTGGTGATTGCCTGCAGTTCAAGCCATCCAAAAGACCGACATTTAATGCAATGTTAGCAATATTCCTTCGTCATTTGCAAGAGATTCCCCGCAGCCCTCCTGCAAGCCCCGATAAGTAAGAAGATTATTATTTTCTTACCTAGGGAATTGTGTGTTTGTTCATGTTTGGACAGAGTTACAGTAAAATTGCTTCATAGCCTTTAATAAATTTTATTGGTGTATGTGCAGTGGCATTGGCAGATTTCCTGGGTCAAACGCTGTGGAGCCACCAGCTGTGGATGACTTGGAAGTTTTACCAGATAATCCTAACCTTCTGCATCGACTTATTTCTGAGGGAGATGTCAGCGGTGTGAGGTTAGTGCATTTCATTTAAGATATATTCTTATCACTAGTTTTTAAGAATGTCATCTCTCATGTATTTCATATGCCCTTTTCTTTGTTTCTGCAGAGATTTTCTTGCAAATGCTTCATCTGGAAATAGTGTCAACTCAATTTCTTCACTTTTAGAAGCAGAGAATGCTGATGGACAAACTGCACTCCACTTGGCCTGTAGACGAGGTAGTGCTGAACTTGTTGAGGCTGTATTGGAGTATCCAGAGGCAAATGTGGATATTTTGGATAAGGACGGGGATCCTCCTCTTGTTTTTGCTTTAGCTGCTGGATCCCCAGAATGTGTCCTTGCTCTCATTAGGAGAGGTGCTGATGTTCAATCCAGGTTGAGGGAAGGCTTTGGCCCTTCTGTTGCCCATGTTTGTGCATACCATGGTCAACCTGATTGCATGCGTGTAGGTCTTATGTTAATCGTGTATATATGGTTAATCTTTCTTGCTTGTTTCCAGTGTTTGAGTTATCTGGTTTGTGTCTCTAAATGTTTAACAGGAGTTGCTATTGGCTGGAGCTGACCCTAATGCTGTGGATGATGAAGGTGAATCTGTGCTTCATAGAGCTGTGGCCAAGAAATATACAGACTGTGCCCTTGTCATATTGGAAAATGGAGGCTGTACATCAATGGCTGTCTTGAATTCCAAAAATCAGACGTATGTACCATGCCACACTCCACCAATGTGCTTAGCTTTTGTTTTTCTATTTCTCTTTCTTTATCCGTATGAGCACTAAACTATAAGCCCCCCCTTCCAAACCCCAAACACTTCCAGGTTGTATAGCTTTTCTGTTTAATTAGTCTGGAACCCCATAAACCGATCAGTGATTTAACTTTGTGAAAGAAACCTGCCTGATTAAATTAAGGTTAATATTAATCAGATTCCATTTAATTTAATTTTCTTATTTTTCAATGTATACTCGCCGCTGATTTTTTTGTAGCTCTTGTTTTCTTTTTTATAAACACATTACACTTATTATTTGTTATCTGTTGAGTGGATGTTGAACTTCTGAACACCTGAAGATAAGATAAACTTGAAATTATCCATAATCACTGATACTTTTTATAGTCTAATGCAAGGACAGATGACTGGTGAACAATATCACTTCTCTATTATGTTGGAGTCAGATGCGTGCCTTGCACAATTAGGGTTGTGTTCTATTTTTGTGCCTGTATTTGAATCCAGTCATCTATTGGTAGATGCATTTATCTCTAAACTTGTTCATGATTAACATTACTTTATTGATATACATAGCTAGTGGTTTCAGGTCTATTTTAGGAGATGGGGCTTGAGAAGACTGGGCATGACCCAAATGTTAATATTCATTGAAAGTAATTCCTTGAGAAAGAAATAAGTCTTAGGAGTTGTTTCATTCTTCCATTTCCTGGATGTGTTAATTCTCAACTTATCACTGCTTCTCTCTCTCTCTCTCTCTCTCCCTTATTATTCTTGTTTTTTTGGGTTGCAAACATGAATTTTCCTCAAGTTAAAAAGGGAAAAATTATTGTATAGATCAATTGGTTTCAACCTTTATAACCTCTTTACGATCTGTGCTAACTACCACATTCATTAGAATATACGACTGCCACAAGTTCTTGGCATTTATTTTTTCATACCTTTTCCTGCTACTCAATGCCTTCTTTTCTTTACATTGTCATTAGACCATTGCATTTGTGTGTGGCAACATGGAATGTGGCTGTTGTCAAAAGGTGGGTGGAAGTTGCGTCACCAGAAGAAATTGCTGATGCGATTGATATTCCTAGTCCTGTTGGTACTTCTTTGTGCATGGCCGCTGCTCTTAAGAAAGATCACGAAATAGGTAGTTCAGAACTCATCATCCTCTTTTAGTCAATGGTCTGAGTTTTGACTCTTGAAAGTTGTCTCTAGTCAATTGTTCATTTGTAAAGCTGTTCCTCATAATCTCTTTAATTCAAGTACACTGTTAACATCTTCTATGAATTGCTAAGCAGGTTTAGGTATATTGTTTACTTAAGAGGCTATAACGTCACATCTCATAAAAGTCACTAAAGACTCGAATTTAGGATTTTATTCTTATTCTTTTTTATGAATTATTGGATTTATTTGCTCAGGAATAGGAATTCCTACATGAACTTACTGTTGGCTGTACATTGAAAGAGTTATTTTTTCACCAAAATTTTCTTGGAGTTTATGTATACGTGCTTTGGCCTCTTGTTACATTTTACTTGTTTATGTATACAGGGTATCTTTCCCCTTCTTTCTTGTGATATTCTTCTCCCTGTTGCTACAGCATTCTGGGATAACTGTTATAACATTGTTATAATATCCTCAGTCACTTTCATGGTCGTAAATGGGTTCTGTACTTCTTTTATCCCTTAAATCTTGATCCTTGTTTCATGAAGGCCTATTACAAGACCTTGGTTTACTTTCTTTTTTCTGATTGGCAATGTTGTGTCCATCTTCTCTTAACCATATGAATTTTTATTTTAAGTAGTGGTTAATTTTATTGAGTCATAAAACTGCTTGTAGAGGGTAGGGAACTGGTGCGCTTATTGCTTGCAGCTGGGGCAGATCCAACTGCCCAAGATGCTCAACACGGGAGAACTGCATTGCATACTGCTGCTATAGCAAATGATGTTGAATTGGTAAAAGTAAGCTATATTCCTTCCTTTTTGTGAGGTGCACTTATTTGTTGTTCTTTTTTGAGTAATTTGATTCCTATTCATGCATCAACACAATGAGAAAGTGTATATTCAGCCATATTTTGAGTGTATACAACTTTTATAATTCCAAACTGATAAACAGATAATTCTCAATGCTGGAGTGGATGTGAACATCAGAAATGTGCACAATACAACACCCCTGCATGTAGCTCTGGCCAGAGGAGCAACATCATGTGTTGGATTACTTTTATCTGCTGGGGCGGATTGTAATTTACAGGTGTCTGCTTTAATTACCTCAAGATCTTTGCCATGACATGCTTCTTCTTGTCTTTTCCCGAATAAAGTAAATGGATTATGGACCTTCTGTTACGAAGCAGATTATTATTTGGTGATATATATATGGGCATCAACTGTATCAGTAGTTTATGCTTTACTTTTGGATGGTTGTTTGGGGTTTGCATATAAATCATTTTTCTGATTATCTTGGTTTGATAATGGTTTGATCTAAATTATAATGAATGAGTCTTCTAGTTGAAGAGCAGGACAAAAAGCCTCTATGAAATCTCATAATCGGGTGCTTAGCGATTAGAACAAACATAGTTCTTTGATTCATAACCAATAACCTACTTACAGACACAGAAACCATATAAAAATAAACTGAAATATTAGACATGGAATGGCCAAATTAATTGCCTAATCTCTGAGTTAGACTTGCTAATTGAAGTTTATGCGGGGGAAATACATGGCAAGTGATGCTTAGAACTAGATTCAGAATGGGTTGTGCTTTATGCAGTTTGTTGCAAGGCTTACCTTCTTCCACAATGTCTGCAATGTGTTTGAGGAGAATGGTATGTTGTCATATGGGATATATTGGAACTATTCCTTCTTTGGGTTTGTGGTGAACTGGAGGTCTTAAGGGTTTATGGTTATGGTGGGTGGTTTAGGGGATCATTCTTTAACTAGGGTTTAAACTGAGTGGTAAACATATATTTGTCATTAATTGATTGGAAAGATTGCTGAGTGTTCATGGTCTGGTTTATGAATTTGAAAGAATGGTTAAATTTGGATTTGTAAAAGAGAAGCTAAGAAAGTCTGTGGTGTGCTCTTAAAGTTTACCCCTTCTCAAATTGAAAAAGAATAGAAGCTTTTTAAGTTGGTGGAATTTTGCAAAGTAAAAAAATCATTGGATGGATCACAATCTTGCTTTACGTGTAGTGAAACTGAAACTTCTTTTTGGTCAGTAGATAGAAAGGTTTTTTTTTGGAGAATCCTTGATTCAGTCGTTGGCTCTCAAAGAAGATACCTTTTAATCGACCCAAGTTAAAGATATTCTGTATTGGAAAAGATTGTAACATGTTACAAGCTTCAAATAGTTTTCTACTTTGTGATTGTCCTGTTTATGAAGAATTTCAAGCCACAGCAAGAAAAGATACTTGGCAGTTTTTATTTGATTAGGTCAAAAAGTCATAAATTCAATCTGTCCTATTACTTCATACCTGACTAGTCAGCAAAGATCTATATTTGCTTTATATTGTTGCTTAGTTAGAGTCAGTCATGGTTATATGGTTGACATCGATAAATTACTGTTTTGTGTTTTTAGTTTTCTCTTATAAATGGGAAGTCATAGCATAGAATATAGTGCTTCATTTTCAAGTGTTTGATTTGTCTCTAACATAGTTTGATAAGAAAATCAAGGTTATGTTTGCTTGGAGCATTGGCATTTGCATTTTTTATAGGAACTCAAGCAACAAATAAAAATAAACTGAAGGCAGGCTACAAATGGAAAAAACTAAAAAGCAAAAGCTCCCACCAATCGTAGAAGTGTTGAAGCAATGAATATGAAAATAAGGAGCAACCATGCATCTAATATTTATGTATTTATGCAGTAATTTGGAGAAAAAATGATGCTTGTGATTGTCTTGATAGATCTATCAAGTGGTTATTCGATCCTAGTTGCTTTTCCAGTATGATGGCTTATGTTAATGTAAAATTGAAATTACAGTTAGGTTTGAGATGAAGTAAACATAAGAAAAGGAAGGCATAACTTTCCAATATTGTCTAACAAGGGTGTACTAGGAACTGTATGAGAATTGGAGTTGCTTAGCACCTTCTATTCTTGTTGTTACTTATTCAGTGTCTTTACTCATCCCTAGGGTGATGAAGGCGATAATGCTTTCCATATAGCAGCAGATACTGCAAAAATGATACGTGAAAATCTTGAGTGGCTCATTGTAATGCTGAGAAATCCTGATGCTGCTGTTGAAGTTAGAAATCACAGGTCAGTTGTGATTAATTGCTATCATTTCTCTTCTTTTTCATCAAATAATGCGTGTCTTTTTGTCTTGTTTGATTTGTGTTATTTTTTTGGCATCACCTTTTACGCTGTAGAATCTATATGTTGGTCCTTATTGTTACTAACACGGTGATAATACATGTGATGACAGTGGCAAGACATTACGCGACTTTTTGGAGACACTTCCTCGTGAATGGATTTCTGAAGATCTAATGGAGGCATTAACGAATAGGGGAGTTCATTTATCTCCTACAATGTAAGGAGAAGGCTTATGGTTACATCATCTTGCATTCACTCACATGATTAATTTTTCTTTTCATTTAATGGTGATTCTTGAGTTCTTAATCTTACTCAGATTTGAAGTGGGTGATTGGGTGAAGTTTCGAAGAAGAATCACTGCACCTACATACGGTTGGCAAGGCGCAAGACACAAAAGTGTTGGGTTTGTGCAAAATGTGATGGACAGAGACAATCTTATTGTGTCGTTTTGTTCTGGAGAGGCTCGTGTATTGGTAAATGAAGTTGTAAAAGTTGTTCCTCTGGATAGAGGGCAGCATGTTAAGCTCAGAGCAGATGTCAAAGAGCCAAGGTTTGGACCCGTTTAGTTTCTAAATTTTAGTTTTCTGTTTTTTTGCGGCAGCATGTTAAGCCCTATGATTTCCTTTTATTACCTGGAATGGGAACTTTGCAAAACTCTCGAGAACCATTTGTTTTCTTGGAAGGTGCTTGCTATTAGGATGATGTTTTTGTGATCATTTTAGTCTTCCTAATCATATATCTAAAAATTACTATAAATACCTGAAGATATTCTCGAGTGGAAATGTTTCATTTATTTACTTTGTTTACCTCCTGTCGTAGGCGTGGTTCTAGGTGCTGTAATGTCTCTTACGTTGCTAGATGTATATGTTTTCTTCTTTTCTTTTTTAATTTAATTTTAGAAGGCAAGTAATAAACAATATCCAATCCTTTTTTAGGGGTGTGTGTTTGTGGGGGGGGGGGGGGGGTATTGAACATGTCTTCAGGTAATTGCTTTACCTTACACCTAGTAGAAACTTTTTGAAGCTCGGTTTCATATATTGAATTTTTGGTTCCATTGGCTTAGCTTCATTGTTGTAGCCATGTACTTGTCGTGGGTACGGGGTACTTCCTTTCCCCATGTTTACTCTTTGTTACCTGTCAAATGGGAAATGGAAGGGTTCATGCTTCCTCAGTCATTTCAATGTTTATGCAACCGGAGATTCATGCTCTTGTTCGTACAATTCCATACATTAGATGCCAGTAAAATAATCAGTTATTTACTGTTGAAGTTGTACATCTGCATTTTGCATGCCTGCAATCCTTTAACTGAATTAAAAAATATATTTGTTCTATTCTCAGGTTTGGCTGGCGTGGTCAATCTCGTGATAGTATTGGTACTGTCTTATGTGTTGATGATGATGGAATTTTACGTGTTGGCTTCCCTGGAGCTTCTAGAGGATGGAAAGCTGATCCTGCAGAAATGGAACGAGTTGAAGAATTCAAAGTTGGGGATTGGGTTCGTATTCGTCCTACTCTTACAACAGCAAAGCATGGATTAGGATCTGTGACACCTGGGAGCATCGGTATAGTATACTGTATTAGACCGGATAGTAGTTTATTGTTGGACTTGAGCTATCTTCCAAATCCTTGGCATTGTGAACCAGAGGAAGTTGAGCATGTTACTCCATTCAGGGTATATAAGAGACTTTAAACTTCCTTTGTCAATGGTGTTGATAAAGCTTTCCATTCACTTCACTTTTTTCTCCTTAACTGAAACTTGTTTTGGACTCAAAGAAAAAGTAATATATTGTTTGATTTTTATAGATTGGTGACCGTGTGTGTGTGAAGCGGTCTGTTGCAGAACCGCGATATGCTTGGGGTGGTGAGACCCATCATAGTGTAGGAAGAATTAGCGAGATAGAGACTGATGGGCTTCTAATGATTGAAATTCCTAATCGACCGATCCCATGGCAGGCGGATCCCTCTGACATGGAAAAAGTTGAGGATTTCAAGGTAATTTACCTGCCAGTTTTCTTAATGTAGTCATTGGATCTATTAAGGGATTTTCCATTGGTCAGACACCTGAGGATTTTAATGGATCTTTATTCTGTATGTTTCCTGTTATGAGCAGGTTGGGGATTGGGTTAGAGTAAAAGCCTCTGTATCCTCCCCAAACTACGGATGGGAAGACGTTACACGTAACAGCATTGGTATAATTCATAGCTTAGAGGATGATGGTGATATCGGTATTGCATTCTGTTTCAGAAGCAAGCCTTTTTGTTGCTCAGTTACTGATGTGGAGAAAGTGCCTCCTTTTGAAGTGGGACAAGAGGTTCATGTGATGCCTTCTGTCAGCCAGCCACGACTAGGTTGGTCAAACGAAACTCCAGCAAGTGTTGGAAAAATTGTTAGAATTGACATGGATGGAGCATTGAATGTAAGCGTGCTGCTCATGTTTGTCCAATTTGTTCTTTCCATTTCTTTCTCTCTATTTGGAAGCAACTAGCCTGGTCTAATCTTTTAAATTATCCATTCTTTGCAATTTCATTTTTGTTTTCGTTTTTTTTACCCCCATTGACTTCTTTGGATGGCTTTTCTGGGAAAATGTTGGAGCATTATATCTTTCATTACTTCGTTGTCATTGTATCAGTGTTTGGGGGGGAATGCATATGTAATGGGGTGGTTTTCTTTGCAGGTGAGGGTTGCTGGCAGACATAGTTTGTGGAAACTTTCCCCTGGTGATGCAGAAAAGCTTTCAGGGTTTGAAGTTGGTGATTGGGTCCGTTCAAAGCCGAGCCTTGGCACTAGACCAAGTTATGACTGGAATACTATTGGGAAAGAGAATTTAGCAGTAGTGCATAGTATTCAGGATACTGGATATTTGGAACTGGCATGCTGCTTCCGGAAAGGGAAGTGGAGTACCCATTTCTCGGATGTAGAAAAGGTTCCAAGCTATAAAGTTGGGCAACATGTTCGGTTTCGAGCTGGGTTAGTTGAGCCAAGGTGGGGCTGGAGAGGGACTCAACCTGATTCACGGGGCATTATTACTAGTGTTCATGCTGATGGGGAAGTGAGAGTTGCTTTCTTTGGCTTGCCAGGCATGTGGAGAGGAGATCCTGCAGATCTAGAAATAGAGCCGATGTTTGAAGTGGGAGAATGGGTGCAATTGAAATTAAATGCTAGCAGTTGGAAATCTATTGGTCCTGGTAGTGTTGGTGTTGTACAAGGAATAGGGTATGAAGGAGATGAATGGGATGGAAGCACCCTTGTCGCATTTTGTGGCGAGCAGGAAAGATGGGTGGGACCGACTTCCAATCTTGAAAAAGCAGGCAGACTCGTTGTAGGGCAGAAGGTGAGAGTAAAGGTCTCAGTGAAGCAGCCAAGATTTGGCTGGTCGGGTCATAGCCATACAAGTGTTGGAACAATTGCAGCGATTGATGCTGATGGAAAGTTGAGAATATACACTCCTGTTGGCTCCAAAACTTGGATGCTAGATCCATCAGAAGTGGAGCTGGTCAAGGAACAGGAACTTTCCATTGGGGACTGGGTTAGGGTTAGGCCATCGGTTCCAATCCCGACTCACCACTGGGGAGAGGTAACTCACTCCAGCATCGGGTTAGTGCATCGAATGGAAAATGGTGACTTATGGGTGGCATTCTGCTTTATGGAAAGGCTATGGCTTTGTAAGGCTTGTGAGATGGAAAGGGTCAGGCCATTTAAAGTTGGCGACAAGGTGCGGATTCGAGAGGGACTTGTAACACCGAGGTGGGGTTGGGGAATGGAGACTCATGCTAGCAAAGGCCAGGTGGTTGGGGTTGATGCGAATGGAAAACTAAGGATTAAGTTTCAATGGAGGGAAGGGAGGCCATGGATTGGAGATCCTGCTGATATTGTTCTCGATAACAGTCTTGCATAAACAGCACCTCATATAGGTTTTTAAGTTCATTCCTGAAGCTTGAAGACTCCGGTCTTCGCCTCTCAGCTCGATTAGAGAAGCCAGGGAGGTATGTACGTCTCACTGCATTTCGTAAAAATTATTGCTCGGAACTCTATCCAGACTGCGGTGGGAGATTTAATTACAGGATTATTTATTGTTAATAAGTAGAGAGATGGATACAGAGCATGAGAAGAAACTGGCTTGCCTTACTGTTAATTAATTAATAGGCAAAAGTACAAAAGCAGCCAATGAAAACAACAGTAGCTTTAGGTCATGTATCTCTTAGATGAATGATGCTGGTAGTTTATATAAGCTGCTGAGGTATATATATATATAGAGAGAGAGAGAGAGAGAGATGAATATGATCGTTTGATACATGTTATTTTGTACAAATTGGACCTTATGATGTTTCAGAGTTGGTCTAGTTTTTATGTTTCTCTCGGGTATGAATGTCAGATACTGATGTTTTCAATACAAGGATTTCTCTTCTTTTTTCCCCCTCAAAAGTTTGTTTTCATACACATGGAGAGTTATATTTGTATATCCATAATTCCATATGTTAATTGCGAATGTTAGACGCAAATACAGCGATTTTAGCAATAATATTAAGGATGAGTCTACCACGTGCGACGAACACCGATGAACACCATTAAATTAATTAATAAAGATTTAAAATTTTAAGGACCCATAATACAATTAAGAATTATTTTTAAAAATTCAATTAAATTATTTTTTATATATATTAAAATTTTATTTTTTAATAAGGGTAACCTATATATATTTAGTACCTCACCTATTTTCGTATTTCTATTGAACCCTCAATATTTAAATATTATTTTAATTTGACCCTATTCTTTATAAAAAAAATAATTTAACCCTTAACCATCAATCTAAAACCCTAAACTATTAAAACTTAAACCCTTAAACTACTAAACCTATACCCTAGACCATATACCATTAAAAATAATTTCACCATCATCGATTCAATTCAGTTCAATGAATTATTAAATTCTCTTAAAAAATTCAATTAAATTATTATTATATATATATATATTAAAATTAATTAAACTTGAATCTCCTAAAATTAACATTATCGATGATAGCGTGGCTTAAACATAAAGCTCACAGTTGCTCAACTATACATCTGATGTTCGCTATCGATGATACAAGAACAAGAACCTGATGCTGATGCCTAACGATAGAAACAACTAAAATATAGTTATTTATAAAGTATCAAGTAACAGACACCAAACAGAGGAGGGAACTTGCAGCCTCTAAATAATACATGTATATCTATATATAATCTTAGGCACCAATACGATGATGAGGCGTTGATTGGGTTAATAAAATGTTCATGGTAGTAAAATGAAATAAAAGAATGTAAAATTCTAACCGATCCTCCTGGTTTGTCGGACGGAAAATATAAAAAAGATTTACGTATCAATCTGAAGAAGATAAAGTTTCGAGTTTGGGCAACAGAAGACTGACCAGATTAAACGCCATAGATGTATTAAACTTGAGCCTGAATCTTCAATGCAAGTATTCTTTGCATACAGAGATTTCTGTTTTCAAGAGAATTCATCAGTCATGCCCAATCAAAGACTGTTTTCAAGAGAGGAACGCAGACATCAAGCAATTCGGAAAGAGCTTGAGTGACATTCAAGGCAAGCCCTGCCCAAAGCCAAGCTTCTATCAAAAGTCGAGCTGAAGCTGGTATAGTGTTAATTATTGGATATGATTATAGCATCTTCTCTTCATGTTTGCTTAACATTTGATATATTGTTTTGTAGGGATGCTAGATTCTGCCTACTCATGTAAAGTCTCGAAAGCTAGACCGGAGGAAGAGCTGTAGTGATGCTGTCAGATCAAGTCAAGGAGAGATGGTAAAATGTGCTTATCAGCATGGAATTTTCCCTTTGAAATTCAAAGAAGAATTCATGAAAGTGTAAGAGGTGAGTGAGTCGATTCTACCCGAGACAAACAGACGCACTGATTCAGACATTGATTGTCTTGAGTTTCCGGTGAGACCTCTAATTTTAAAGGAGAAAAGGTTTTACTCTCATGGGTTCGTGTGACTGCTCTAAAGAATGTATTCATGTTTCCTTTATGTTTCATTTCCAATTGGTGATGGAAATGACGTTTCATGTTGATGAATTCGACATTGATATTTAGCGGTGGTGCCCAATTTGAATCATTACAAATCCTCAAAACATTGCTAAACTTTTTCGTAGCTTTCATAAAGTTATGGCTTTCAACGCGACTCACGCGTTTTTCAGTTTCCCCCCTCCTCCGAAACCCCTGACCCTCGGATGGTCCTGTGTTCTTACCGGTTCGGTCTTCTTGAATGGTGCTGCGCGAGGGTGGAGCTCCCCCTCCAAAGGCCGTCGGATGCCGGAGTCATGGTGGTCGAGTCCAGCTGGTGGTTTGGTCCGGAGTTACGAAGCGGTGGTGGGTCGAAAAACTTGGAAGGAAGCCTTTCCCAGGCGAGGCCCTGACCTGCTTACGTCGCCAGAGCTCGCGACCAGCCGGAGCCCTGTTGCGTGTTTCGCCGTCACAGTTCGACAGCGGCTGTTGGAAAAGGGAGTGAAACGCCGGACTTCACGCGGTTGGCTGGATCCGCCTCCGATCTACTCTTGTTTCTTTCCATCTCTCTGGCACTGCCGGTACCTGAGTGTTGTAAGCCACGAGACCCCGCTTTCAGGCGCTTCCCTGACTGACTTTGTCCGGCATCTTCGCGCTAGTAGCAGCAAAGGTATCTTTCGCCCTGGTTTTTCTGAAGGTTTCTATGGCCATCTAGTGTTCACACTGGTTTCGAACATTGCCCTTGCCGCCGCGGGAAGTGCCGTGCCCAGCCATCTACTCGCCAGTAGAGGAGGGACAAGCTCGTCCTTTCCTCACTTCTTTAGCCTTCCTTTTTGGGCGAGACAGTGTGTGGCCCTTAGACTCAAGGTTTCCATTTTCAGCTCTCAATGCATGGGTAGGGAACTGTTCACTATGCTTAAAGTCAACGCTCCATTTCCTTTATTAGTTTACTGGGGCCCGATACCACATGATTTGGCTTTTCTGGAGAATGAAAGTATCAGCTGCAGCCTTGGTATTTTTTTCATATCGATTCCAGCGGATAACTCCAATGGGAGTTATCCGGAAAATCCATGATCTCTTTCGGCTCCGCAGCCTATGGAAGGAAGGACCATAGGTTCCTGCGGTTTGGTACTCCTTCCCGTTGGATTATTGCGCCTGATTGGTTGGTTGATGATCCTTGGTTCGAGTTTTCTCTTTTTAGTTTTCTTGCTTTTTCCGTCGGCGGTTCGATCGTCAATCTTGGGAAGAGATTTGGTTTTGTTATCTCGAAACCCCCTCATCATCGGAGTTCTGTTGTTGACGCCTTGATAAGGACCAACGATGTTCAGTTGGAAGCCTGCCTCTGGATAAAGCTCTCAGGCGCAATGGCGACAGTTCACTCCTGGAGGAGAGCATCGAGGTCACGTTTTAGCCATTTCCAAGCTTGCCCAAGTTTCGATCTTTTGTCAACACGATCCACGAATCCATCGCTGGAAGTGTTTTTAGGGTCTCATCAAGTAGACCTCTTTTTTAGGCCTTCTTTTATCTCGAAAAACCCTAGGTTTTGCTGTTATGTTGATCCTATCGATCTGTTTCGAGGGTGCTTATTTAGGTTTTTTGCTTTTCTTCTCTTTCGTTATGTTGGCCATGCATGGTCGTTCCTAGGTTTTGTTAGTTTTCTTCGCTTGGCTCAGGCTTGTGTGCAGAGCCTTTCCCTTGTTGTTTTTTACTCTCGTGTTTAATGGAAAGTATCTTTTGGCCAAAAAAAAAATTACAAATCCTCAAAACGGTGGGCATTAAAAGATGATAATGTTAATTTTAGGATATTCGAGTTTAATTAATTTTAATATATATAAAAAGTAATTTAATTGAATTTTTTTAGGAGAATTCAACAATTTATTGAATTGAATTGAATCGATGATGGTGAAATTATTTTTAATGGTATATGGTTTAGGGTATAGGTTTAAGAGTTTAAGGGTTTAAGTTTTAATAGTTTAGGGTTTTAGGTTGATGGTTAAGGGTTAAGGGTTAAATTATTTTTTATAAAGAATAGGGTCAAATTAAAATAATATTTAAATATTGAGGGTTCAATAGAAATACGAAAATAGGTGAGGTACTAAATATATAGTTTACCCTTATTAAAAAATAAAATTTTAATATATATAAAAAATAATTTAATTGAATTTTTAAAAAAAAAATTATTTGTATTATGGGTCTTTAAAATTTTAAATCTTTATTAATTAATTTAATAGTGTTCATCGGTGTTCATCATTAGTGGTGTTCATCGGTATTTGTCGCACATTGTAGAATTTTCCAATAAACTGGCTCCTTGTGTATTTTTAGTCCTCAATTATTTATTTTAAGAAAAATATTGTTTATTTTAAGAAAATCTTTAATTATAAAAAATTATTTATGCATGAAACCAGGGGCGGACCTACTGTAGTGCAAGGTAGGTCCAGTGACCTACCATTATTTTTTTTTGAATAAATTACATTTGTGGTCATCAACCTATTTTTATTTTTATGTTTTGGTCATCGAACTATTATTTTTGGTAAAATCTTACTAAAATTATTTCTTTTCTATTTTAGTCACTAATGTTACATTCTTTTCTTGTTTTGATCACCAAGCTATTGTTTCTTTTCTATATTTTGTCGTAAAAATATTATTTTTTCGATAGTTTTTAACGACGGATGACCAAAACTGAAAAAACGTAATGTTAGTGACGATTTTGTCAAAAAAAGTTTAATGACCAAAATATGAAAAGAGATATAGGTTAGTGATCACAAGTTTAGTTTATCCTATTTTTTGTTTAAATTAAAATTCAGTCAATAAATTTTAATTTTTAATTTTAAACTTTAAATTATTTTTTATCAAATAATACATTTGATAATCATGTCAATAATACATTAAATCTCAATTTAAATTAAAATTTAACTTTTTAATATGTCATTGTTAATCGCCAGGTCAGTTTGAAATCAAACTATATTAAGAATTTGGCCAAACGAATCCTTCTCATCATTGAGATTGATCGACAACGTCTCCATTTATCAGAATTCTGGCTTTGGTGGAGATTTTGAAATATTGGAGTTCTTTTTGAAAAAAAATACTTTAATGTGTAATATCAGTATTTTTAACGGCAGTGGCTGTAGTGAGATATAATTAAAAGTTTACTAATTGTAATGAGAGCTTTTCGATTTTAGTGACCAGAGTGAAGACACTCTAAAAGTTCAGTGACTACCAGTATAGTTTACCCTAAAATATTAAGTTTTTTTTGTTTAAATGAAAAATCAACCCTTAAATTATTTTAATTATTACTTTAAGCTCATAAATTATTTTTGGTCAAAATAAGTATCCAAACTATTATTTTATAACTATTTTAAGTATATTTGTTAATCTCATTAAAAAATATTGGTTAAATACATTCACATTCATGTGAAATGAGTTAACTAAAATTTTGATTTGAATTTTTTAAATAATTATAATTTAATTTAAATAAAATTAAAAACTAATAAAATATTTTTTAGTTATCAAATAAACATGTTTACCTCCAAGAACATTTTTTTATAATCTTGTAATCATCTTCATTTGGAAAAGCACTTATGGTTCAAACCATTTTTAAAACCTAAATTCCTTTTTCGCCTTTTTTGTTCAATAAGTTGTAATCGATTCGGGCATTTGACACTTAAAAAAGATTTTGATTTTTATAATTGTTTTGAAAAATTCTAGAACTACAAATCGATTTTGAAATATAAAACTTATGCTTGCTTGCACAATAGTTGTCACTATCAATACTTAATTTTACTAGAGCAAGTTTTTTTACTCTCTAAAACACAATTACACCGATGCAAGATAATTCTTATTTCTCAAACATATTTACACAATATAAATTTATTTTTTAATGTTAATATGTCTTTGACTATAAAGCATATTTGTTTACGCAAGAACTACTCATTATTAATACATTATTACAACGATGTAAGATGGTTTTAGATTACTACACTTGTTGGTGAACTACCGAGATTAAAATTTTAGATCCGCCCCTGCATGAAACTATTGTTTTATGCTGGCTTCATATTTTCCTACTGTCTACAAGAGGAAAGCTTGAACATATTATAAAATGGGGGCTTAAGTGTAGCCCTGTTTTCGCCATGCATTGCTTCAGATTACCTACATGGAAAACTTGACCAAAGTATACTTACATAATCCGATCAACATTGCTGAAAATTTGACTCTGATATCACAATCTGAGAAGGAAGATTGAGCCATTGTTGATCAAGAAGTAGCTTAACTTCAAGAAAACAAGGCACTGAAGAAAATTAATAAATAACATTTGATTTTCAATGAACCATTGTGAAATAATTTGAGTATTATAAGCCTAATGGAGAGTGAAAATGCCATAAAAAAGGAGTTCTAGGAAAATGCCAACAATGGAGAGTGAAAAAGGTGCATTGAAAATAGATGAGCTATTAAAACGGAAATTTCTTGCACAACTTAAGATTGATCATAATTTTCAAATGGTCATTAACATTATAACATAGTTCGACCAAGCTAGTAAACTAAACATCACAGTATTACTATGGCCGTCCATCACAGGTTTCAGGTGCAGCGCTCACGGGCTACACCCAACCTCGAATTGGGCACGTCGAAAAGAACCCGATGGTTCTGTTGCTGCATATTGGCTATCACATTCAGCACCGAGTTCACGTTGTCTGGTGCGGACGCCATTGCCAAGCATGTGATGCTGCCTGCTGTGCTGTGGATTAGAAGGTTTTCTTGTGGCAGAGTTACGTTCATGCCGGCAAACATGAAGGTTATTGTCGGTGCCACGATTGGGACCGTGTAACATGTGTCGAATCCTCCCAGGGATGTCACGTTGGCAACCTTAACTCTCCTTCGGAACTCATTCCGGACAGCTACATAGGCTGGTTCTACTAGCCGGGTGAAGACGGTGCCTAAATTCATTTACCATAGTTTAGTCATACTTCAATAACCAATAATAAAAAGGGTAAATTACGTAAATCGTCACTAAATTTTATTTTTAAACTTATTTTAATTACTAAAATTTTAAAAAACGTTCAATTTACTCTTTAAAATTTAAACCTTGAATATTTTTGGTCACTGAATTTTAAACATTTAACATTTTTGTCACTCTTAAACCTCAAACGATTATAGATGGTAGCCGTTCAATCCTAAATTTCACCAATCACTTCATCTAGAACCCTAAACTTAAATTCGACCTCCATTTTGTCGGAAAGTGCTCCGAAGTTCACAAATCGATCAAAAATCTTATGATTTCTTTCTCATTGATCTCCCTCCTTCACTGTCGGATTAAATTTGTTTATCAGTATGTTGCACTGATGAAGCTTGTTACCATTCGGATCTTAGGAAAGTTTCTTCGTCCGTTGGTAAATGAGCGTCGATGAGTGACAAAAAATGTTCAATAAGTAAATTTAACATTTTAAAATTTTAGTGATTAAAATAAATTTGAGGGTAAAACTTAACGTTGATTTACGTAATTTATGCTAATAAAAAAAGCAACAAATGTTTCATATGGCAGAAAAAGAAAGAAAAGGGAAACATTACCGGAATCAAAGATGGTGCCGGCACCGGTGGAAGGGTTGAAAGCCAATGCCTTGGGTGGGATATCAACAACCCTCCTCCCAACCCTAATCCCAACCAAGCTCACAAAATAGAGAGAGGGTCTTCTGGGGTTCCTCAGCAATGGGGTGTACTTCATCCTCAATGCCTGACCCGTTGGCCCAAGTCTCAATGACCCGGAAAATCTTGGTGACCCGAAGCTGGGGAAGCAGTATGAGAAGGTGGATTTGTACAGATTCTGGGTTTGTGATAGGAGGGATAATGGGCCTCGGCCCAAGCCCATTAAGCCCTGTTGTGGGACTGAGCTGCCCGTTGTCTTTTGGAGGCAACCGAAGATGTAGTTTGGAATAGGGTCAGCGGCTAGGCTGATTGTGTCTTGTGAGAGGTTTGCTGCTATCGATGAACTGCCGTAGGTCATGTTGAACACGCACGCGCTTCCACCGCAACTGGGATTTTGTACCTGAAATCATCACGTGGTATGCAAAGTGTTGAAATTTGTACGTAAACGTCACGTTATCTTTCAATTATTATTACAGATCTGAAACGGAAAAATAATCTCAAATCTTTTACAGTTGTTTAATATCGTAATGTGCAATAATTTTATCATTATAACTGCGATTTTATTATAACATTCTTATTGTTACGGCTGCAATTTTGTTGGCTAGGTTAAGAGTTTAGTTAAAGGTTAAAAAATATTAACATTAAGTATACACTATACTATCCAAACTACTTTCTATTCGTAAAAATTATTAAGCGCTTAAACATATACTTAATTTCACGTTCTGATGTATATTGTATCATCAACAATACAATTGAACTATACTTAATTGACTAAAAAAATAATATTGTGTATTAAACCGTTAGAAAATGGGGTTAAAATACTAAAACTTGAAATACACAAGGATAATAAAGTTATTTAACCAAGCTATTGGAGGTTTTAATGTAGGTGTAAAAGTTTAGGGTTAACGTCATCCGAGAAGGAAACCGTTGCTTTTTGGTTAAAAGCAAAGCAGCTTTTGACTTGTTAAGTGGGTTGGAGAAATGAAAGGATTATGAGGGTTTACCTGCTTGCACTGAGGTGCATGGCAGCCGAGGGTGGTGAAAGTGGTGGATTTAGCGGTGTTGAAAACCTTGGAAGAGCAGCCATGACAGCCATGACAAGGGATCCAAGCAGCATCATTGCTGGTATCCATGGCCATAAGCATGGTCTGAGGCGGGGTTCCAATTCTGACCCTCACAATGTAAGTCGGACTTTGCACCAGCTGCCTGCCTGAGGCTACAGGCACCACAGATTTCTTAGCCACCAGGCTCGACAAATACTGCAGCCTGGCCTGGTCCTTTCCCAGCATTGACAACATATCATCTTCCCGCCACACTGGGAACACTTGGAGGGTTGAACCATGGGCTTGGGAAGTGAACAAGAAAAGTAGACACAGAATTAGGGTTTTCATTCTTCTGTGGGGAAATTGATGTTAAGCTTTGCTTCAAAAGTTTACTGGGGGAGAGACTGCCTATTTATCTCAATTTTTGTATACACTGGAGATTTTATATTTCAGAATAAAAGTTGAAAGGGTGACACATAATCATGGTGTTGGATAAAAGAAATAATTAAATATTAAAATATATGATAACTTTTTTTTAACTTTTCAGTATATTAAATGCCAACTCTAGTCTCTATCTATGTATCTACATAAATGTGTAAGTTGAGTGGCACCATTTACTAAGGTTGAGTTAGATTAGTGGGTTAATTCTGCTAACAGACTGTATTCCATTTGTACCTCTCATCTTTCTTGTCCAATTCTACTCGAAATAGTATCTACTTTGTGGCTTCTGCAGTTGTGCTAGTGCTTCCTTTTTTTTCGAATTCAGTAATATTTTTATGTCACGTTGAAGAAGAGAAGAGAGGGATTTTAGAGCATGATTTAGGACCAGCTTTATTGGAAAATCCTTTTTTAAAAATGTAGTGCATTATGGGTGGAAAGTGGAAACATAGTTCGTGGAGGGGGATTGAGCAAATCTCAAAATATTCTCATTGAATACTGTGCTAAATAAAACTTTGGATGATCTAATTGAGTAATTGTGACTGTATAATTTAAGTTTAAATATTTTTTGGTACATGAACTATACTCATTATTTTATATTTAACTTTTTTATTATTAATTGAATACATATTTTTTCCGTTAACGAGTTTATTCATTTCCGCTGCGAAATTTTACGTGGATACTTGAAGCAATCGGAGATTAAAATGTGACATCTTTTAGTACTTAATCTTTAAAAACAGGAAAATTAAAGAATTAGAATACTATAGTGGATTTTTTCAAACTCTAATCGCTTTTCACTACCAAAATTCTTTCGACTCTAGTTGTTTTTTACTTTGATCAATTCTTTTGATCGGTGGTCGACAATCAATTTTAGTATTGGTTGTCGACCACCGAATCTATTAATTTTCTTATTTTTTATTTTAATAAGAATCTCTTTCTCTGTCCTTGTGACACGCTTTTTTCTCTGTCCTTGTGACATGTCTTTGTTTTTGTTTTGTGGTTTGATTCATCTGTTTTGTGGCATGTTTCAGCATACCCTAGCGATTGATTATTGTTCGCACAGAGATTCAATCAACACTAGTTTCTGATTTATGTTTTTGTCGGTGGTCACTTGAAAAGTTATATCCCACTCGGTTGATGGTTGTTTGCCGATGAAATCAGTCATGGGTAGCGGTACTTTTTGCTTGACAGCTTGGATCGTGCGCCACTATTTCCTTCTTTATGCGTCTCATTTAGACAGAGACAAGGAGATTCAGGAGGATGTTAAATTTTGTTGGTATGCTTATCTCCATAGAAGTTTTTATTTTTTTAAGTTGTTTAATCTAATTATTTTTCTTCTTGAATGCATTGTAATTGTAATTTTATATGGATTTAATAAAATTTTAGTGACTTATAAAAAATAGAAAAATTAAATATTAAACCCAAACAAGTGTTCTAGTGAAAAAATGAATAATATTCATCCTAAAGGTTAAGTATATGTTTAAATAGATATTGCCTTCTAATCACCTTTAAATTATTAAAAAAATCAAATATTTATTTTTAAAAAATATTAAACTAATCAATAATTGACATGCAAAGTAATATTAATTAAAAAATTCATTTTATTTTTAACTTTTCCATCCATAAAAAAGGGAAACAATAAAGGGAAAAAAGAGAACAAGTAGTTTCATTTTCACACTATGGACCGACAATCCATTTCATTATTATCCTCCAATCAAATTTGTCACTGAGCCAGAGCAATAAGGACACCTTCCTAGCCCCTAGGGCTCACCGTTTGCCCATGGCCCATCACCCCTAACAATATTTATGTCAAGTTCGTCTATATTTATAAATTCTAATTCGAGTCTTTTCTGTATGTTTATATTATTTTTACTATTTATTTTATTATTAATTTAATATTTGATAAATTTATATATTTTATTTATTAAATATTTCTTCTGTTATATATGAACAACTTAATATATTTTTAAGGAAAATACTTTGATATACGAGTTCGTGTAAATTTTAGTATACACAATTCTTTTAATTTTAGGGTTTAGGGATTTAGTTTGTGTGTTAGTGCGTAGGGTATAAAATTTAATGTTTATGGTTTAGGGTGTTAGTGTTAGGGATTTAAGATATTATAACTTAAATATGAAGAGCTGTATAATTTTTTTACAACTTGTATATAAAAATATAATCTTATTTTTAATAATTACATTATAGTATTATATATTAATATTTTATTCTAAATCTAATTTTACATGATATAAAATATATTAAAATAAAATAATAAATAATAAACATATAAAATAGGTTCGGTTGAGCCAAGCTCGAATTTTGACGATGGAGCTTGAGCCTCACTCGTATTATAAAAGGTAAAATAATAACGGAACTCAACATTATTTATAGAGTGTTTTATAAAATATTTAAATTTATAAGGGAAAAATAATAAATTATATATTTTTAAGGGACTAAATAATAATTTTACCATCATACCCATCAGCCCCTCTCCATTCCGTCTCTGAAAAAAATACATCTCAAGTCACTAAATTATTAATTTGGTTACAAACATTTCACTTTTAAAAAAAATTGTAAATTAATCACTCAACTAAAAAAATATTGCAAACATGTTATTGAACATTAAAATAGATGAAAGATAATGACGTTGCTCGATATAATAACAATTATAATTCTAAAATTCATATATTTTTATTATTTTGATCTTAATTTGAAAGAATTTAATAAATTTAACCATTCAAATTAAAACTCTATCAATTTATTTTTTTGTTCTCCTAAATTGTTTGTTATTGTCTCATAAATGTTATATTTCTTTCTTGTCACAGTCAGTGTCGTATCTGGCCCTAGACAGGAAGGGCAACCACCCAAGGCCCAAATTTTTTATAGTCAATTATACTTGTAAAAAGGTAATTTTATATCAATTATATGACCTAATTTTTTAATATTTATTATTAAGGTTTTAATTTTTTCTCAATTTTTATTATTATGAGCTTAATTTTGTCCAATATTTATTATTAAGTGTCTCAGTTCTTTCTCAATATTTATTATTAGGAGTATACTCTTAAAATTTAATTTTTTTTAATTTTTGTTTTTAATGGCTCAATTTTCTCAATATTTGTTATTAGGGACATACTCTTAAAATTTAATTTTTTTTCTAATACTTGTTATTAAGGGCCTAATTTTTTCAATACTTGTTATTAAAGATAATTTTTTTAATATTTATTACTAGGGGCTTACTCTTAAAATTCAATTTTTTTTTCTTATACTTGTTATTAAGGGTCTAATTTTTTTTCTTCAATACTTGTTATTAGGGGCCCATTTTATTTTTCAATATTTGTTATAACAAGCATACTCTTAAATTTTAATTTTTTTTCCATATTTGTTATTAGAGACCCATTTTTTTCCAATGATGGTTATTATGGACTCGACTCTTAAAATTTATTTATTTTTCATTACTTGTTATTAGAGACAAGGATTAAATAACGGTCCGCAACCACAACAACGATCATTATATAACGGTAGCGACATCATACGAAATTGCGATATCCACAACTGTTGTGTCCACAATAGCATATGTTAGTAAAAAAAAATTCACAACCACGATACTCACAATGACCCCAATAGCAACTGTTATGTCCACAATTGCGATAAACGCAATGTGACCGAAAACGCGACCACAACCGTAATTTAATTTTTTAGTTAGGAGACAAATTTTTTGTTCACTCTAAGACCACCAAAATCTCATAAACGGGCCTAGTCACAGTTATCCAATAACTATTTTTATTAGTAACATGTTCATATTTTATGGTATAATGTAATTATCCAAATGCTGTTTTGATATGATGAATTCGCTTAGTTTAACAGTATCACAAAACGATTAAATTAGTTAAAAATATGCTGAATTGTTTTGAATTAGAACTAAATTAACCAAGTGTATAAGTGTCAGGGACTGTAACTTTTATTATATGAGGCCACATTGTAAACCCAAATGGCGATGGCTCAAAGATAACGTCTTCCTTGGAGGGGCGGAGAAGAAGAAAGCTTGATTGATTATTCAATTCCAGTGGTCCAAATCTGACCTCTAATCTCCAAATATTTTAATCACACGGTCTAAACGCTAAACCCACTAACCCAAACCTCATCGATCACGCCTCCAAGATTCCTCTTTCAAACCCTAACCCTTTGAATACAACCACACTAGCAGGTTAGATTAGAAAGCAATGGAAGTTGTTGTTGCCGCGAAACCAGTGATCAATGTGGCTGCCCTGTGCGGCTCTTTAAGGAAAGGCTCTTATAACAGAGGACTAATTCGAACCGGTAAATCTTTTGTTTTTCAGCCTGGGCTTTTGATTTGCTTCTCTGGGATTGTTGATTTGATTTGTTTTGTTTCAGCTCTGGAGATTAGTAAGGAATCCATTAATGGGATTAAGATGGAATACGTAGACATTTCACCGCTTCCGATGCTGAACACAGATCTGGAAGTTGACGGGAAGTTCCCCCCTCTCGTCGAGGCTTTCAGGAACAAGATTTTAGAGTCCGATAGCATCCTTTTTGCCTCCCCCGAATACAACTATTCACTTACTGGTACACTGTTTTTTAATCTTAATTTCATCAAGATTTTAGAAATCTGTAAATTCTCAAGCATTCCAATTTGCAGCACCTCTGAAGAATGCAATTGACTGGGCTTCAAGACCGCCCAATGTATGGGGAGATAAAGCGGCTGCTATCGTGAGCGCTGGAGGAGGATTCGGCGGTGCTCGGTCGCATTACCATCTTCGTCAAATCGGGATTTATATTGACCTCCATTTCATCAATAAACCGGAGTTCTACTTGAATGCGTTTCAGCCTCCGGCAAAGTTTGACAGCGATGGCAACCTTATCGATCCGGCATCTAAGGAGAGAATAAAGGAGGTTCTTCTGGCCTTGCAAGCATTTACCCTGCGCCTCCAAGGTAAAAACTAATGCTACTTGGGCAAATACTTTACCCATTTTAAACTCCATTGCCTTGTAAACGGGGATTTCCTAAATGTGTTACTTCCTCAGTTCCAATACTTGTCATTGGTGTGTTTCATTCTAAAAACTTCGGGCGCCTTTACAACGTTATCTTATATGTTAAAAAATAGTTAAGTGATAAATGATAAATCGATGTTCAAATTAGGTTAATTGTTAATTGTACATAAGAAAAAGGGAAACTTATATTCCATATTAGTAGGTACCAAGAGCGTGATATATCTTTATATACTAACCCAAATTTGCAATTATTAATTTACTTAAGTTGATATGACGTGGGTGATGTGAATATTTGGATTGATCTGGCTTCTAAAGGCTTGGGAATATTATTTTAATAATGCAATCTAATTTACAAAAGAATACATTAAAAAATCATGAATATTACCGCATTTAAATTCACGAATTATTGTGAAAATTTTATAAATACTGTGTAAACCTACTAGGTTTAAAACACAAACATTTTTTTACTAATTTTTACTAAAAGAAGATGGTGTTATGGTTTGTTGATCACTGTAGACGTTCTACTGTTGTGCTCAGTTGTTGTGTCTAACGTTTTTCAAACAATATTGAAATGGATGATTCAATTTACTGTTTAATATTAAATTTCCTTTTAAATTTTTTTTGTATTTATTTTATAATCCGTTGAATACAATAATAATTTCAATATTTTTTATTTTTTTCTTGGGTTATTACAGCTTTTTCTGACATATAATCCGTGGAGAAATGAGAGGGATTTCTCCCTTTTATTATTCAAATTTTAGTTATTACACCAATAATTAAATACGAACCTAATTACATTCGGATAGAAATTAAGAAAAGGAAAATATGTAAAAAAGGTATTTTACAAAAAAAATTATATAAAAATACAAGAAAAACAAAATAAGAACAATATTTTTTTAACTAATGACAAGAAAAGAGTTACTAAAATTAGTGCTAAAATTGAGAGATTTTCGGACACTAAAAATGGCGATCACATCACCACCACTCTTTCTAATCCCCCTCCAACTGTTTGGTTTGCTACACATTTTAGGAGCTAAATCAGGAAATCTAAGAAATTTGGTTTTTGTTCCAAACAAACCAGAAAATACCCAGAAACAAAGAAAAAAAACCATTCATTTTACCAAACTTCATCAATCCAACAGCTCCCATTTCTTTGTAAATTTGTTTTTTTTTTCTTTCAAAATCTGAAAAATACCCATTTCTTAAAAAGCTCAAAACTTTCAAAAAGAAAAGTTAATAATAAAGAAGATTGGAGGTTTTTCTTTTTGTGTTGGTTTTGTTTATGTAGATGATTACATTTCCCTCCAAGTTTTCCATTTTCAATGTGAGTTCCAGAGATGCTTTCCTTTTTCTTAGTTTTGTTGGTCTTCCCGGAAACCCCACATTGATGCAATAGAGAAGAAGAAGATATGGATAGAGACATTTTTTGATCTTTGGGTTATTGTTTGACAGAAAAAAAAAGGAATGCAGAGTTTGAACGAAGATATTGCTTTTATTTGTTTTTAGCATAGAATGAGCAAAAAGCTTGGCTTTAGAAAGGCACTGGAAACCAAAGTAAAGAAATCACAAGTAGCTGCAAAGAAGAAAGCAATAAGCATATTTACAGCAATGTCTGTTGCTCATGTCGATGAGGAAGAGGCTGGTTATGGTGAAGTTCGCCATGTTGAAAAAGTCCTTCCAAAAGGTGACTTTTATATAGGGGAATGGTGTGATGGTTTGCCTCATGGCAATGGAAAATATTTATGGACTGATGGATGCATGTATGTTGGTGAATGGTTTAAAGGAAAGATAATGGGGAAAGGAAAGTTCTGTTGGCCATCTGGTGCTACCTATGAAGGTGAATTCAAGAGTGGTTTTATGGATGGTCAAGGGACTTTTACAGGGTTTTCAGGAGATTCTTATAAAGGTTCTTGGATTATGAACCTTAAACATGGACAAGGGATTAAGAATTACTACAATGGGGATTACTACGAAGGCGAATGGCGAAGTGGATACCAGGACGGACAAGGGAAGTACCAATGGCATAATGGGAACCATTATGATGGTCAGTGGAGGAACGGGTTAATGAATGGCAATGGAATAATGGTGTGGACTGATGGGAATAGTTATGAGGGTTCTTGGGAGGATGGTTTTCCTAGAGGAGATGGGACTTTCAGATGGCCAGATGGGAGTTATTATGTTGGCGTTTGGAGTAAGGATGGTAAGGAAATGAATGGAACTTATAATCCTTCTGATTCTTCTACTGAGAATCCAGATTGGGATCCTCAAGTGGTATTTTCGGAGTATTTGAAAGATTGTAAGATATGTCCAGGTGAGAGGATGTCAATTTTGCCATCAAAAAAGATGCCACATTGGCCTGGAATGAGCAAAAGTATTGATGGGAGACAAAGGAGAATGTCGGACGGGAAGTTAAATTGTCGTAGCTGGAGTTCTGATATGCATGATGTTTCAACTACTAGTGAAGTGGATTCCAAGGATGATGATGATGGAATTGAGAGTCTTTGTCTAGAAGATTCAAGTTCAAGAGGGAGTTGTGTGCAATTTAGGATGTCGAGGAAGCGACAGGGGCAAACGATATCCAAAGGGCACAAGAATTATGAGCTAATGCTCAATTTGCAACTTGGTATCAGGTAATGTACTTTCCTATGGTATTGAAAATTGAATGCTTGTTTTTCTAGGAATGTGCATTGCCTTAATGTCAATATCATTTGTTTTTGGTATGTGCATTGCCTTTTAGATTAAGTTTATCAAGTTCAAGAATGTACGAAAGGAATCCGAGGTTTTTCTTTCTTTTTTGAATCAATCTGATGCAGTATTTATTCCCTTATTTTCTGCTGTCATTTTGTTTTCTTTAGAGGATCATCACTTGCAGTTCAGTTTGAATTGAAGATTTCTTGATCTCCAACTCATTTCTGTATTGAGATGTAGTGGTTTATGTTGTAATCATGCATGTATTGATTCTTTGGTTACATTGTAGGCACTCAGTTGGAAGACCTGGTCCAGCTATATCCCTTGATCTGAAGTCCGCAGCTTTCGATCCCAAGGAAAAAGTATGGACCAAATTTCCACCCGAAGGATCCAAGCACACTCCGCCTCATCAATCTAGTGAATTCAAGTGGAAGGACTATTGTCCACTTGTGTTCAGGTTAGAGACTGGGTCATCTACTTGTCCACAACAGATAATCCTTCTTTGCAGAACTATTCAGTCTTTGTTGTGCTACTATTGTTCAACAACTTTAGGCACTAATGAAAGTAGATTTTAAGCAAATGGAAACATACCAAGAATTCATGTTTGTCGAATTCATTACATGATAATGAAACTACTCCTAGAACTGTATCATATGAATTTGGAACTATAGTATGTGGTTACAAGTAGTTCCTAACATGTTTTTTTTTTTTACATTTTCAGAACCCTTAGGAAATTGTTCGATGTGGATGCAGCTGATTACATGATTTCAATATGCGGGAATGATGCCCTTCGGGAACTATCATCCCCTGGAAAAAGTGGAAGTTTCTTTTACTTGACCAATGATGACAAATACATGATAAAGACAATAAAGAAGGCGGAAGTAAAAGTAAGTCCTATTGCATTTTTGCAGTTGAATTCAGAAATTATAAATTAGCTTTGTATTCATCTGCAATTTCCCATAGATTTTTTTATTAGAAATAGAACTTTTACCTATCATAAGCATCATCATACATCCTTAAAACTTTTTCTAGATGACAATAATCGGCCTCTTGCTATTCATTACATCATGGAATTTCAAGTTTTCAGACATTGTTCATATTTACTTATAAAGTGCTGAAACCGCTTTTAATGGCTGAATAATCTCAAAATGCATTACCCGTGGCTTTAAATGTTTACAAATCCAAGTGATCACACTTTTCAGGTGCTCCTAAGGATGCTTCCAGCCTACTATGATCATGTTCGGTCCTTTGAGAACACTCTAGTCACCAAATTTTATGGTCTTCATTGCGTGAAACTAACCGGGACAGCGCAGAAGAAGGTAATCTCAATGTTATAAAACTTTAACTTAATACATCATAAAGCTTCAGAAACCATTATCATCCATTGTTCATATGGGATCAATTATTCAGGTACGGTTTGTTATAATGGGGAATCTGTTATGTACCAAGTACACCATTCATAGGCGCTTTGACTTGAAAGGCTCATCCCACGGTCGCACAACTTCTAAACCTGAATCAGAAGTTGATCCGTCGACAACCCTCAAAGATCTGGATCTCAATTATATATTCCGGTTGGAGAAAATGTGGTTTGAAGAGTTTTGCAGGTGATCATCTTTTCTAAATATTGCAGAGGGTTGAAATTTATAGTACCTTCAAAACTTTTGGGGTGATAATCATGGAACTTTCGACTTTTCTTTTCTGATCCAAGTTTCCCTTCATGCAGGCAAGTCGATAAAGATTGTGAACTTCTCGAACAAGAGAGAATTATGGACTACAGTCTTCTGATCGGTTTTCACTTTCGAGAAGTTCCCACACCTCTTAATTCTGGATCTGTCACACCTACCGGTTATTTCTAATGATCTCTAGTATTACAATGTTTTGTGACTTTGATACCAATGGCTGCTTAACTAATTAGTATATGTTTCTGGATCTACTTGCAGGAAATGAAGACCATGAAAATGAAGAAGCTCCTCGACTATCTCAGACCGGAAAGGATCAGGCCGATAGTGAACCCTCAGGGTAAGATGAATGTTTTTGTTTTTGGAAACTCATTTATGTTTTCCTGAGGACTTCAAACCTTGGAATTGTGTCTAAGAAGGCATCACTGCTGTCTCCCCACTTTTATTGTAACAGTGGGATCTATGTTATTTCCGGCTCTTCATTTTTCTTGAAGTATTTGTTTTCAACACATTTCCGAATGGTTTCAAATTGATGGATGGTCTTTCAAATTGACAATGCAGATCTTGCATTCGATTAGGTATAAGCATGCCTGCTCGGGTCGAAAAGACCGTGAGGAAAAACGATGAAACTCAACTTGTTGGAGAACCAACCGGTGTATGCTATGATGTTGTCCTCTTTTTTGGTATAATCGACATCCTACAAGACTATGATATTACCAAGAAGCTCGAGCATGCATATAAATCAATGCAATACGATCCAACTTCAATTTCAGCTGTCGATCCAAAACAATACTCAAAACGCTTTCGGGATTTCATTTTCAAAATTTTCGTAGAGGACACTTGAAACTATAAATTTGACATAGATATTCAACTTGGAACCAGTGTCCATTCATGTACATCTGATTGTTTTCTGGAGATGCGGGTGCTTAAAAGCCAAAAGGTTATCGTTCTTTGATCGTGTGAACAACCATGGAGGATGATTTACGACCGCACGGGACATGGCTTTGTAACTCAGGATTAGGTTATCATCCTCTCTTCATCTCCCTTATTTTACAGTTGCAGAAATATATATTCATATATATGTTATGTTATAGTGAAAGGTTTAGGCTAACATCGGAAACCAGAGTCACTAAAGCCTGATTCAAATGTAAATGAATTGAGATGGTGAAAACATATACATTGGGATTGAATTCTGTTTTTGAAACCTGAAAATTATTTCCTCCAATGGCCGAGGAATCTCTGGCTTCTGCTTCAAATAATAATGTACAGTAAGAGAATGGAAGGAAAAAAAATAAAAACCCTGAAATTTTAGTTTGCATATATTGAAGATGAAAATGGTGTGCTTCTCTTCTGTCATTTTCTTTTTTCTGGTCTGATTAATGTATGTTGGTATTGGTTTTTTGTGTTACAATTGTGCACTTTTTCAACCATAACTAGACATTTGATTTACAGTCGAACTAACAATCAACCATAAAAAAAATAATTAATTAAATGGTTAAGATTCAAAGTAAGAAATTACTTATGAACAATAATGGAACCATAACTAGACATTTGATTTACATTTCCGGTGCATGATCCCCTCTCGGGGCGTTAGTCCTCCGTCTCTGATTATAAATCTTAATTAATTAATTTTTAACTCAAACTTGTTATGTCTTTCCCCGGGAGATGTATGTTTGGTGCAATAATTCCAACAGGATATTTCATTACTTTAAGGTTGTCTGCACTGTCGGTGCTGAAGATCGTTGTTGTCATTGTAGTTGTGTTCCTGCACATGTCGTGTTTCATGCAACTATTGTTATTATCATGCTGTTGCTCGTATTCTCACGTAATCAGTATTTAGCTATACAAGACGTATATATATACACACAAGACGAATCCTAATATAGATTTCGTGGTAGTTACAGTAAAAATGGTGGCTAATAATATTTAGCTATGATATTGGAGTACAAATTTTAATCTGAATTGTTATGTCACTTCATGATTTTATATTGTTTTGATTATAAAAAGAGTGAGACTTAAAATTAGGTTTTCATAAAGGGATTGTAATATGGAATTACCATGAGTCTTTATATTTTATTATTATTTAATTAAATAACGATATTATATTTTTCAAATTAATGTCAAAATTTAAATTTATATAAATAAAATATTGCGAATATCTTTGGTCAATTAATGGTTTTTTATTTTATCATTATCTTTAATATAGATTGAGCCTTGATTAAATTTTTATGCATGAGTTAATATTTAATCAATTTTTCATGGTGGAAATTTTTGTTACTTATAAATATATTTATGTGAGTTGCTCTATTATTTATTTTAAGCAAAATTTATGATGAGTATAATTTTAGAATTCGTTACTCGCCAAATATAATTTTGAGCACATATTTATTATGCGCGGCAAATTGGGTGATATTTTTTTTAATTGTCATTGACGGTTTAATTTTAAAATGGTCGTAGAATAAAATTTTAGATAATTACTTTATCTAAAAAATATTTTAGGTATATTTTTCATAAAAAATAATTTGAGCACTTATTTTACAGTTAAGCCCCATTTTTGGTAATAGTTTGACAATTTAATATTTGATATGATAATTTTTTAAATGTATTGATATGAAAATACATTATCGATAATTTTATATATTAATAAAAAGTAGATTTGATACGAAACATACATCCAATATGAGAAAAAACATGTTTTATTACAAGAGTATATCAATAATTATATATATATATATCGATTGAATTAATACCCAATTCAAATTGAATTGACTTGAAGATTGAAATGTTGGCCCAAATAAAAAATTAACTGATTTTAATATTGACTTGAAGATCAAAAGGTTAACATGAATAAAAATCCGACTAATCTGATACTGACCCGACTAAAAAACTGATTAATCCCATATTGAATCAACACGAAAGTCGTCGACCCGATATTAACTCGATGCTAAAGTCGACAGATTCTATATTAACCCGACACAACTCATCATAGACCATTAAATCCAAACTATATCCGAATTGAACTTAAACTGAATGTAATCAAGACTCAAAATAACCTGAAATGACTCGACCCAAACCCGAAGCACCTAATTGCCTCCTCTAAATGCAATACTATTATTTTTTTTTTAGAAAAAACTATAATTATTCAATAATAAATACAAATGGTAATATTTCATGTATAATATTATTGACACAAATAAAATTTTAAAATAATATTATTGTATTATTAATAATTTATAATATTATTTCATGTATTAATATTAATATACTATTTATTAAGAATATTAAATTATTAAAAATAGTTGGAATCTATTTACTAATAGAGTTAAGAATATAATAATACTATTTTAATTAATATATAAACAATATAATTTATTTATAAAAAATCTAAATATATTTTAATTATAATTATAATGACATAAAATAATATTTACAATGATTATAACAATTTAAAATAATATTATGAATTTTTTAATAATGATTAAAATTGTTTTATGTCTTTAATATTAATTTAGTAATCTAGTATTATTTTTAATAACTATTAGTTATTAAAATATTTATAATATATTTAATAATTTCTAATAATATAATAAAATATTATTTTCTTAATAGGTAACTGCTAAAGTTAATAATATTTTATTGTTTTAATAAAATATACTGATCTTAATATTTTATTTTATTTATAAAATTATAAAAACCAATATTTTAATAATAATATTGTCATTATTGAATAAAAATATTATAATATTAATTTTTTATGATAAATAATATTATTTATTGTACTTGATATTTATAATAAAAAATCCAACAATAATTTTTTTTTGCATGTTGTGAATAAAATAACAAAGAACAATAATAAGAACAAAGAACAAGAATGGAAGAACAAAGAGATGAGAGAAAGAGGGAGATTTGTATTATTCTCAAATATAGACTTGTGTACAATGTCTTCATCAAGTCATCTATTTATAGGCATAAGAAGTACATATTACATTGAACTCTAATTAAATGAGATAATATTCCTAATGATAAAGTAAATCAGTCTCCTTAGATAAAGTTCTAATCATGATAGACATCCACATGGATAAATATTCATAACACTCCCCCTTGGATGCATATGTAGATAATGTGTCTCGTTAAAACTTTACTAAGATAAAAACTCAGTGGGAAAAAAATTCTTTAGTAAAGGAAAAAGAGTACACACATCTTTGATACGCATAACATGTTGCCTCATTAAAAACCTTACCAGAAAAACTCATTGGGACAAAACCTCGGTCAAGAGAAAAAGAGTGCAATGCGTATTTACTCCTCTCATGAAAATACTACTAAAAATCTTTGAATCTTTATAATTCAACCTTGAATACTATTTTCTAAAGATAGCAGGGCATGAAACTTTGGAGTAATATTTTCCATGATGTATCCACCTTCCATTATCTCTACACAAGATAGCATTTGTATCATATCTTGTGAAAGTAAATCACACATCTTCTAGATATGTGGGGTCAATGATCTTAGCCAAACACATTTTTAGCTTGCCTTGTGCATAACAATTATTTCTACAAGATTTAAGGAGGCATCGACGAATGTTTGAAGATCTAAATGTAATGATCTTTGTATATTCATAGATATTTCTTGACCAACTAATATATAGTGCTTCAAGACCAAGAAAAGATATAATTATCTTTATTCACATCCAACAATCTTACAACTATTGGGATACTCAATAGATATGCTCTATTCATATTGAATCTTCTTTAAGATTCTTTCAGCTTATGTCTATTCATAGACAAAAAGAAATATATAAAAATGCTCGATCTTCAGGTCGAGATAAACTTGATGTCAAGATTCAAGTACTTGTATTAAAAGTACTTCATGAGTTTCCAATTTGAAGTTCTTTAGGAGTTCTAAAATTATCATAATGGATCTTGATCCAAACTCCTTTATAAAATACATAAGGAAATATGATCATTCTTATAGCATTTTCTCAATTAGTATTCACTAAATCGATTATACCAAATGCGCCAAAATATTCATGAGACATGTCTAAATAAATTTCCTCGGAAATTTCCAAATGCTTCTAGCATTTTAAATCCTTCAAGGATAAATATGGATCCACAAATAATTAGACGAATGCAAATAAATTTCATAACTGCCAAAGTAATTGCATCCACCATGAAGAAATTAAAACTTTTCATAAATCATAGTTCAAGTCGTATTTACGACTACTTATTTGTGCCTCACTTGCATTACACCTTTAGGTGTTTGGACTGCTGGTCCAAATACTTCTATTTTAGAAGTTCAAAGAGTCTTTCAACATCGGCCAATTCAATATCTATACTTATTGATAGATTTTATACAAGATCCTCGATTTCTTTCTTTACTTTTATAGAAGTATTTTATGTAAAATTGTTTGTAAAATCGTTGTCGACAACTTTCCAATTTTTTGGTTCCATTCTCGTAATGATATAACTCATCGAGATCTCTTCAAGATTTCAATCTTTATTTCAGGTACCTGAAACTCTTCAAGAGTTTTATTATTAGTTATGTTTTGGGTCTCTTTAGGAGCACCCGCCTCCAATATATGACCATCTCATAATACTTTTCATTTACGAGAATTTTGATCATTGGAACCATTTCAACTATCATGCTTCAAGCATGATTTACATCCACTTGCTCTAACATGTAATTTAAACATAGAGCATTTCAACTGGTATATGAGACTTAATTACTCTCATTAGGTCAGTAAATATGTCTGGCAGTTGACATGAAATAACATGAATTATCTTATAAAATTTTAGTTCATATTCGAGGATCTAGATAATGATAATTCATTTTCTTCTTTATCTAGCTGATTATTCTCTCCCCTGATGTTGAGAAAAATCATCTAATAAATGATTCTCCAATTAATGTTTAGAATTTAAACATAAAAGGAGACTCGTACTCAATATATGTTCTCAACCCTTTTTACTTGCCCATTTTGTGCGTTATGGTGGAACAATTCAACAATATATCGCACATTCAAAAATTCAAAAATGGGAAATATGACTTCTGATCAAAAGTCAAATCATAATGGGGAGTTTATTATAACTCGCTGGCTTGATGCGTATAAGTGTTTCTATATGAAAATACCATATAAATAATAAATGTTTGCTCTCACAGTTTAGCTATTGAATAAGAGGCATTCAATTAAAAATTTGCTAAATCGTATTTTTCATAATCAATAGGCTTTGTAACAACCGATATAGCCTAAAATATAAACCCACAAGTTTTTGCAAAACGAATAGTTTAATTGCATAATCTGAATCCTTTTAGAATCAATCTCGCAAACTTCTGATTGTAAGTTGATAAAATAATGTAGATGCATCTACTAAAATCATATAAAACTTTCTACATTTGTGGATATATGGGCTCACATTTCATTCAGATATACAAGACATACAGTCTCAACTTCAACACAAGAACTTCAAGTTTTAATTCTTTTGGTAAGTGGGATCAACTATATCCTTTGAGAACAAACAACACAAGAACTTCAAGTTCTTTTAGTAAGTGGAATTTAATCAATTCCATTAAGCAACACAAGAACTTCATGTTCTTTAATAAGTGGATTTTAATCAATTCATTTGAGAATAAGCACCACAAGAATTACAAGTTCTTTTAATACATGTGCATGTAAATCTCAATAATTTCTGCATCATTATTGATCAGGATGGTCTAACCGATCATGTCAACTATATTTTTTTTAAAGGTTAAGGCATCATTAAAACCCCCTCTAATCCTATGTAGGGGAAAAGAGTGTCCAGAAATATATTAAAGGAAAATACGAGTTTACAGCCGAGTTCACAAAATAAAGAATAGTACATAACCTTTTCCAAATTATCTCCATATGGTCTAAAAACACACACTTTATCCTATCCCAGCTTTGGCTAATGAATTCGCTTCCACATTGCAAATCCTAGGGATCCGCATGACCATCGCGCCACTTCTTGATATCGTCGACACTAAGCCTGCTACAATGTCCGATAGTAGAGCTGGAGGAGACCCATTGCCATTCAGCCAATCCATTGCCATTTTACTATTCGATTAGACTATTAGCCTGTATTTTTCACCCCAATCTGCCAATCTAAAATTTTTCTACCTCAACTTTTATCGCAAGAATTTCTTCTATTACAGGGGTGGCCATACCGCGGGATTCCGAGAATTGAAACAGGATGTTACCTAAATTATCCCTTAGTACACCTCCAAAATTTGTAAACTTCTTGTTTACCATAACATGTAATTTAATCTCACTTGTACATGTCTAGTACGGTCATCAAAATTATTCTTTTAAATAAGAATATATTTAGCTCTTTCGGAGCTTTCAATTGAAATTATCTTTTGGTAGCAATATATAGCTCTTCTAGAGCTTTCAACTGACTTTTTGGCTACCAAAACTTATATCCATATTGGCTTATTTCAAATGCCAATTGATAACATATGTTATCTATAATTTCAAAAAGAATATTTTGCGAACTCATATTACTCTTTTAAAATTTCCACTTCTAATGGTGACGATATTATTACCATTAGTGGTAATTATTGCAATATTCATAATTATGCACTTTTCATAATGTGCTTTCTCTCAAGAACGTATTACTCTTCTAGAGCATCAATACTTTTAGTACTTTGAGATATATTACTCACATTTTCCCTTGCATTTAAATGGAAAAATATATCTTATGCTTCTGCTAAGCATAAATCGTCACCATAAGTTATATTTGATAAGTAATCATGTTAAACAAAATAAATAATATGATAATATATAAATATAAATATTAACATGAATATAAATATAAAATATAAATAATTACTGTATAAAGTAAATAAACATAAAGCAAAATAAACAAAAAGATAATTAATTTTCTTCAAAGTTATGAGAATAATTAGAAGATGATTTATTCCATTCGAGGGTTATAAGGAAATCAACAACGTCCAAATAAGTTGGACTAACAATGTCCAAATAAGTTGGACCAATATCTTCTTTGTCATTTTTCGCAAACAGAATTTGCTTTTATTTTCTTTCCTTTATCATTCAATCATTGTTGATTTTTTCAACGTACGATAAGTACGAGACCAATGGTTTATATAGAACTAATGTTTTGATATAATAATTGAAAAATGTTTTGGACTAATTTGAAAAGAATTTGAAACTTGTTTTTAAGTCCAAACAACTTGAAATTATGTTTGAGGTATTTTAAGAGGTTTTTGGCAAAGATTTTTCATGTTTTTAATAGCCAAACTCAAGTTTTCAAGCTACCCGTACCGATACGGATTGTACCCGTATCGATACCTTTTTGCCCCAGTTTGGCCACTGTCAAAACCTGTATCGATACAGGCCTTTTCCGTTTCGATACGGATCGGGATCGTTTCGATACGCCAGGTAAGCGTACCGATCCCCTTTCAACCAACCCCAACGGCTATTTCCCAACGGCCATTTAAATGTGAACCCGTATCGATACGCCCTCAAGCGTATCGATACGCCTAGGCTGGCAAGAGCCTAACGGCTAGTTCCTCATGAAGGCCGTACCGATACGGTTCCATGCGTATCAATACGGATAGTTGCAGAACATCATTTATGAAGGGAAATAAAGTCCTCAACGGCTTCAAATCATCCCCAACGGCTAGTAACAGCCACAAACTCAGTTGGGAGTATAAAAGAGACCTCCAAGCATCAAGAACAAGTGAATGCTTCAATTGTAACAACATTATGATGTCAAATTTTGTCTAGAGCTTTAATTGTCCATTATTTACTTAGACAACACTAGTGAGCTAAATATTGTTAAATTTGCTCAAGTGTTTAGGTTTTGGGTGAGAGCTTAGAATTGCAAACAAACACCTATTAGAGGGATTTCTAGTTTGCTAAGTCTTTCTTTGTAAAGAGAGTGTTCCTTCAAGCTTTGGGTAGAAAGCTTTGAGGGTTGTAACGGTTTCCTCCTAATCTTAGAAAAGGGGACGAAATTCTTAGTGAATTTGTTGGAAATCCTTAGTGGGGAGCTAAGGTAGTGGATGTAGACCTTGGTTAGAAGGTTGAACCACTATAAATCCTTATGTCTAATTGCCAATTTTTCACCTCCCACTAAAACACCCAATTATCCAACTTCTCCATACTTGGCGAGCAAGAACGGTTGATCGAATCGAGCCCCTAATATCTCAACAGTTTATAACATCACATTGGTAATAAAAAAAATTCCACTTTTTTTTAGAATGATCTTTATCGCTCTTGTCATCCTTATAACCTCACTACCAGTGGGTAGAAGTATTCTTAAAATGACCATATTTTTCATGTCTATATTCATAGCCTCGACCACAACCACAACTTCTAATGTGGTTTTTATTCCTTTCGTAATATAATCTCACATTCACTTTAGGGAATGGAGTAGAGCCAGTGGGCCTTTGAATCTTTTCACATATCTTTATCACAGAGAACAAAGATTTAATCTTCGTATGTGACATTGTTAAACCTATCCACAAGGTCCTTTAAAAACCTCCTTTGAGACCAGTAGCCTCGCAGAACGGGATGTCCAGCCAATATACTTGGATTATATCGAAATTATGTCTTTAATTGAATAATGATTTACCATGTTTGCATTCACTTCAGGGAATGAAACAGTTCCAATAATCACATGGAATAAACATCATGCTTGCATTCACTTTAGGGAATGCTCCATCATTAATAATCGCATGAAATAAACATTATATGCTTTGCATTCACTTCAGGGAATGCCTCCCATAATTTTTTTTGGATCAAGACGAATTTTCGTAACTTGAAATTGGGAGAAGTCTATGGTCGAGTTTTTCGACGAAGAAGAAATATTGCTTTCGAGCAAATATAGACTTTATAATAATCTTCTTAAAAATTCAAAATCATCATGATTATCACACTTTAAAATAATAATATAAAGAATAAAAATAAAACTAAAATTTACTGATATTGATTTTTCTCTCGTGAACATTTGAGACATAGCATATGACCGAGATAGCTTCTCATAGTCTCTTTATATCACATCTCTTTCCAAGTCATTTAAGCATATCATGTAAAACTCAAAACACAGTTAAAAATACTAACTTTTACCAAATAAAATAACATAAATATTAATATAAAAAATATCAAATATAATCATATAAGTAAAAGTATGAATAAGCATACCTCTAATTAACCCTTTTAGGAACAAGAGAAAACACCCGTAATTTACACCAAATGCAACCTCTTCGTCTCTGTCGATTCGTCTTTTAGTTTGTGAGAAGCCACAAATTTATCTCTTTCCAATGTTCGAATAAAATCAAACATACTTCCAAACTTTTCAAAAAAAATTAAAATATAAAGAAAAAGACAATCGGTAATTTAAAATAACGAAGAGAGAAAAAAAAACTTATCTTTGATTTATCCTAAAATCGAATTCTTTCCAATAACTTCTTTTGGATTTAAACAATGAAGAACTCAGTTGATTAGAGTCGTGCTGATAACGTGTTGTGAATAAAATAACAAAGAACAATAAAAAGAACAAAGAACAAGAATGGAAGAACAAAGAGATGAGAGAAAGAGGAAGATTTGTATTATTCTCAAATATAAACTTGTGTACAATGCCTTCATCAAGCCATCTATTTATAAGCATAAAAAGTACGTATTACATTGAACTCTAATTAAATGCGATAATATTCTTAATGATAAAATAAATCAATCTCCTTAACTAAAGTTTTAATTATATTTAATTTTCCACAAACAATTTTTTTAATATATTTCCAGTGAATCAAATAAACTCTGAAAATTAGTATAATTGTTAAAAAATATATTTTTAAATAACTAAAATATTTATTTTAGATATTATTTTTAAAATATAAAAATTAATAACATAAATAAAATTAAATAGATAATTTTATTAAAAATACCTCTAACAAAAACCACAAATTAAAAATCTCAGGTTTTGAAAAAAAAACATTTTCAATTTAAGTTGAAAACACTTTAAATTGAAAAGCTACTTAAGAAAAAGAAAAGCACGCACTCCCGTATGTTTTTGACTTTTCTGTGGCCATTTCGTAACGTTGTAGGATGAAAATCGTTGAATTTTGAAGAAAACCAGAAAAGATAAACAAAAAATAGCAAAAATTTAGGCAAAAAAGACCCAAAAATGAGTTCATCAAGGACTGTGAGGAAGTTGGAAGTAGAATCACCAGTGCCAGCAGACATAGATATTGCAAACTCGGTTGAACCATTTCATATTTCTGAGATTGCTAAGGATCTTAATCTTACTCCCAACCATTATGATCTTTATGGCAAATACAAAGCCAAGGTCTCTCTCTTTTCCCCCCTTCCTTTCTTTGTTTATTTATGGTTATTGGATTTTGGTTTTTGTTGCTCTATGCTTTTGTTATTTGTTTTGTTGTTCAAAGATGATCAAGATATGGGGTTGTGGGTTCTTTAATGATTGGTTTAATCGGTTCATGCTATGATTTTGATATTTGAAATTTTTATCCTTTTCTTTTCCATGAATTTTTCTTGGTATTTGCTCATCTGCCAAAAAAATAAAGCTTTTACCTTTATTTTTTGTAATCCTTGAACTCCCAATATTGATATAATGCTGGAAATGGAAAAGATGAGAAAGGGTAATTTTTTTCTCTTGATTTCTGACTTTTTCGTGATGGAAGTGAATTGAATGAAGAGAGGACCGTTTATTTTGTATGCATTTCCTTTCATTTTGTCTTATTTATATTGGTCACTGAGTTCGGATTTGAATTCGAATTACTGATTTACTGGCTTGATTTGGTTTGTAGGTGCTGTTATCCGTAATGGAGGAGCTTGAAAGAAAGGAGGACGGATATTATGTCGTGGTCGGAGGGATTACTCCAACTCCTCTTGGAGAAGGCAAGTCCACTACTACTGTTGGGTTGTGTCAAGCTTTGGGTGCTCATCTTGATAAAAAGGTATTCAATATCTGTTTTAGACATACTGAAATTATTCTACATAGTCAATACCAAGTAAAATTGTGTTGCTTCTGCACTTGTCGGGATACAAGATCGAATTGTTTTTACTTATCGAGGGTTTCCTATTGTGTTCGAGATCCTCTTTAGTTGTTGTTGTTGTTTCCACTTTTTGCAGCATTGACACTGAATATATTTGAACCTTAAAATCTTTTATTTTGTTAAATGAACAACATTGCTGCTGAATCATTGCACACACACACTTTAGGGTCAATTGATAATGGCAGAAATTTAAGTTCCATGATTCTTGATGGTTTGAATTGCTTATTTATAAATTACCCTGTTAAGCAACCTCAGCCTTTGAAGCTACCCTTATGGTTGGAAATGACTTTTCCATCTCTTTGTATGTAATTTTAGTTTGAAAGAATTCCTAACCGGAGAATTATTACATTGCTTCGACTTTTTAACTATTCCTCCTCTGCAATGTTAGTTTAGATATTTAGTGAAATATTGGTTTAGAAGCCTACATAGTGAACTTACTAGATGAAACTTTCACTCGATGTTTATTTTTGAGGAGTTACGACTCTTCATCAGTTGACATGGATGCGGAAGTTCCAAATTTGGCAATCTAATGTTTTAACTACTTGAAACTGTCCTGATACTATATGTTGTTCTCTACTGGTAGGTCATTACGTGTCTTCGCCAACCTTCACAAGGACCGACTTTTGGAATAAAAGGTGGTGCAGCTGGTGGAGGATACAGTCAGGTGATCCCGATGGATGAGTTCAATCTTCATTTAACCGGAGATATTCATGCAATAACGGCTGCAAACAATCTACTTGCTGCTGCCATTGATACTAGGATCTTTCATGAGTCAAGCCAATCGGACAAGGCTCTTTTTAATCGATTATGTCCACCAAATAAAGAAGGAAAAAGGAAATTCAGTGATATCATGTTTAGACGACTGAAGAAGCTTGGTATCACTAAAACACAGCCTGAGGACCTTACACCTGAAGAAGTTACAAAATTTGCTAGGCTTGATATTGACCCGAATTCTATTACATGGAGAAGAGTGATGGACGTAAATGATCGGTTCTTGAGGAAAATCACTGTTGGCCAGGGCCCGGAAGAAAAAGGGATGGTGAGGGAAACGGGATTTGATATTTCAGTTGCTAGTGAAATAATGGCAGTTTTAGCCCTGACAACATCTCTCGCTGATATGAGAGAGCGGCTCGGAAAAATGGTGATCGGAAATAGCAAGGCTGGTGACCCTATAACTGCTGATGATCTTGGTGTCGGAGGTGCTTTAACAGTGCTCATGAAGGATGCCATTCACCCTACTCTGATGCAGACCCTCGAGGGAACCCCTGTTCTTGTACATGCCGGTCCGTTTGCAAACATTGCTCATGGTAATTCATCTATTGTAGCTGATAAGATTGCATTGAAGCTGGTTGGACCGCATGGGTTTGTGGTCACCGAAGCAGGTTTTGGTGCTGACATAGGAACAGAAAAGTTCATGAATATCAAGTGTAGATACAGTGATCTAAGACCTCATTGTGCTGTCATCGTGGCAACAATAAGGGCCTTGAAAATGCATGGTGGTGGCCCGCAAGTTGTTGCGGGGAAGCCTCTCGACCCTGCCTACTTAAATGAAAATGTTCCTTTGGTTGAAGCTGGTTGCGTGAATTTGGCCAGGCATATTGTAAACACGAAGGCCTATGGTGTAAATGTTGTTGTTGCTGTGAACAAATTCTCGACCGACACTGAAGCAGAAATGAATGCTGTTATAAATGCATCTATGGTTGCTGGGGCATTTAATGCTATAATCTGTACCCACCATGCTCATGGTGGTAAAGGAGCGGTTAGTTCCTTCTTTCAATCTGTTAGTTTCCATAAAAGCATAATGATGCAGTCAAAGGTGCATATAGAATTACCTGCTTTGTCTTACACATGGCGTCTCTTATATTAGTATGTGTGCAACATTGGTTTGTTCATTTTTTTTAAAGTTTTCCATGTATTTGGCGGATATTTGGAGGGTCTTATTCCCATACCTGTGACCGTAATATGTTGGACACGGATGCTTAAAGAAAAAAATGAAGAGTTGAGCTAAGAACTAATGGTCTATGGTTTCTATCTATTAAATCTGCAATTTCATACTGTATTATCTACTCTAGACATTGTTCCAGATCTGACTTCATTGTCTACCTCTGTGACTCCGGATTTCTTTGTGAAATTCCTCTTCTTTCTGGGGAATCATATTTTACTAAATCGAAAAGCACCTTGGGACATTTGACATATGTTCTTTTAAGCAAAGTATCGAGTTTAAATTGTTCAAGTTTTCTACATTTTAGTTACAATTGGAGTTCGAATATATTCCTCTTTCCACCTGTAATCTTATTCCTAGTTCTTAATTTTTTAACTTTGTATCTAATGCTGTAAAACCCGTCTCATAAAGTTGACTTTAAGTTTTCAATGAGTAACAGATTACTGTTATTTTTGTCAGGTCGAACTTGGAGTTGCAGTTCAAAGGGCCTGCGAGAGTGTGAACCAGCCAGTACATTACCTGTATCCTTTGGATATTAGTATTAAAGAGAAAATTGAGGCGATTGCAAGGTCATACGGTGCCAGTGGAGTCGAATACTCCGAACAGGTAAACTCCTAATAGATCGTTAATCAATTTCTTCCGCGACACCCCTTTCAAGTTAACGTGGTTTTGATCTTGTGCACATCATTACTCGAATTTAGTTACTGTTTTTCAGAGTTCTTGTCTTTTTCAGTTCTCTAATTTTTATGCCACATTATGTTTGTGGAGAACTCTTAAAATTAAAATCTAAATCTATTTTTTTCCCTTTCGGGTGACAAACGGGATAGGCAGCTGACTGACTGAATCCCCTTTAAAAGCTCATGGCAATGAATTTTGACTCTTTAGAAAAAGATAATCAGCGAAGAAAGTTCGATTCGGAATAGTTCTTTTACTTGCTCATTTTTTATTTGGATTGCATATCAAGTATTCCAACTCAGTTCAGATCTGTTTTGGATCACGGAGTGAAAACCGAAAATTTCCTAACTAAATTGTGATTTAATGACATTAAGTATATTAAAAAACTGATACATGAATAACTTTTTTGCCCTCAAATCAGGCTGAGAAGCAGATTGAGATGTACACCAGACAAGGATTTTCCGGTCTACCAATCTGCATGGCGAAAACCCAGTACTCATTTTCACACAATGCCGCACAGAAGGGTGCACCAAGCGGATTCATCTTACCGATAAGGGATGTGCGAGCCAGTATAGGAGCCGGGTTCATTTATCCTTTAGTTGGTACAATGAGCACGATGCCAGGGCTACCAACAAGGCCATGCTTTTACGAAATCGATCTCGACACTACCACTGGCAAGGTTATTGGTCTTTCATGAAAGCTTTGTTGAAATCTCTCGAGAGCAGGTTTGATTCTCTAAGAAACTTTGCTGAGGGCTTGTTGAGCAATTAAGCTGGAATTCGATCTGTCATGGTTCTAGGTATGTCTGTTTGTTAACTTTCGAGTTTTTATTCGTGTTATTTTATCGTGAAGTTGAATACTTGTGAAAAATATTGAACCTGGTTTTTAATCATCTCTTTCAGTTTGGAATAAAATAGTTTTTTTTCCTTCATCAAGCTGTGCTTCTTACCGAGTTACCGTTGAAGCACAGAGTGTGGAAAGCTGCCGTGATTTAGAAGTTACTGGAAACGAGTTTCATTTATATCTTAAATGCCGAGTTTTAATTATAATTTATTTGTAATTTAGAATTGTGTTATCTCTTTAGAAGATAAGTTTTCATATGAGATAGACAAAAAAAACTAGTTTTTTTTAATATGATAGTGTGACTATAAAGTAGTATCTGTTCAATTTTTTAGACCTTTAATAGGCAAACACCGTGCACACATGGTGCTCGAACCTGGGTCACCTGGATGAAATACTAGTTAAACTCCCTTTTGTCACTAAATTTTATTCTGGATAAATAACCACTAAATTTTAGTCTCAAACCTATTTTGGTCACGAAATTTTCAAAATGTTCAATTTACTCGTTAAAGTTTAGATATTGAACGTTTTTGTCATTTTTTCGTTAACTTTTTTACGGCGTTTATTTACCGCTAAATTCTTTTTCAAATTTGAACGATAAAAAACTTTATCGGCACGAAAAAAAATAATACACTAAGAAATGTGTTTCATCTGACGATGGAAGATGATGATTTGCGAGAGAGGAACCAAAAGGGTTTTGCCCGATTTGTGGACTTCGAGACATTTTTCGACGAAATTGAGATCAGATTCAGACTAAGGGGGCGAGACAAAACGACTGGTGAAATTTTGTATCGAATAGAAAAAAACACTAGAGCAACAAAAAACGTTCAATGTCTAAATTTTAGTGATAAAAAGTATTTAATGTCTAAACTTCAATTAGTAAATTGAACCTTTTATTCTTCAAGCAAACAATTTAAACTAGCTCCTCTCCTCTTTAGGTCTTCACAGTTCAGTACCAGTAAGTGCATTCCCCCTTCCCCTACCCTAAATATTTTTTATATATATTACGGTTCATGTTCAGGGTGCGTGGCTACCTCTCTCAATAATATCGTCTCCAAGGTTCGAACTCACTTCCTCTCTTTGAAAGTGTAATGTGACTTACCAATGCACCCAACCCTTGTTGGTTATTATGAGACTCTCTTTAAAAAAAATTCTTGTAATTTACTAAACCAATTTTTTTTTTTCAAATAAACATTCAATTAAACTCATCTAGGACTTTTTTTCTTGAGTCTTGTGCAGTCGCTCACCTCGCACATGTCTTTTTCTTATAAGTACAAATGTGAATAGATTTAAATGATGCGAGTGTTTCATGTGAAGCAACTTGAATTATTAGTTGGTCCACATGTCAAATATATATATATATATATATATCCTACACACTGGCGGTAGAAACTGAATGTTTCTACAAACGTCTTAGTTTTAGAATTTAGGGTCTTAGTTTGGAATGTAGGGTTTAGGTGTAGTGGTTTAAAATTTAGGGATGGTGATTAGAATTTAGGGTTTAGAGGTTGAGTTTTTAATGGTAATATGGTTATAATTTAAGTTTTAACTTATAAACCCTAAATTATAGGCCATGTTTGGTAATTAGCGGATAGCTGATAGCTGATAGTGGATTACATTAGCTGATAGCTGATTGCATTAGCTGATTTGACTAGCGGATTGTATTAGATGATTGTATAAAAGTGTTTGGTAAAATTAACTGATAGCTGATAGTTGATAACTGTTTGATTATTTAAACAAGCAAAATGACATATAATGACATGATTATATTCAATACTTGTTTAAATAATTTATCAGTTATGAATATTTTGTATCTAATAAATATTAATTAGATTTGTAAAAAATATTTTTAATATAAATTTTCTAAACATATTTGAAAGATTTATATATTAATTTATCATTTGTATAATTATTAAAAAAATTATATGCACATATAAATATGTGATAATAAAAAATAGAATTAACTTACAAATATCACTATATAAATTAGTAGTAACAACAAATAAGTCGAATATTTAATATGTTATTATTTAATTTAAGTTATTTGGAGATTTTGGTAATTGCTAAGGGTAAAAGAGTCATTACAACTTTAATATCAAACCTCTAATCTCAAAAAGCTCATATTAGGAGCTTTTTCAAAATTAACTTTTTCACCTCAATCCGCTATTTACCAAACATCAATATTAGCGGATTTGACTAGTCAAACCTCTAATTATACCTCAAACCTCTAATTTTTGCCCAAACCGCCACTATATATATTAACGAGGCCCATTTCCATTTCATATATATCTGAAAAATTAGATCTAATTCTATTTTTTTAATGCAATTCGAGAGAAGTTTCAGGCATTGAGTAAAAAAATAAGCAATAAATCGAAGAAGGTATTCCACTTACCGTTTGATTTAAAATTTCATTAAATTTTTCTCTAAATAATGAAAATAAAATTATTCAAATGCCCAAATAGATTATTGCCAAATGCTTTTTTTAAGAAAAAAGAAGACTGCCCAGATAGATGTGACTAGCTAGATTATCCAATCGTTTGGTATGGATTACTGGAGTTGTAAATTTATTCAATTCGTATCCAATTTTAGGTAATGATTTTTATATATGAAACAAAAGTCTAGGTTCAGTTCTTGTATAACTCATTTTTCTCTTAAAAAGAATGTATGCTTGTTTTAATAAACGTAATTTTTTTAATATGCTGGTGTGATGCTTGGTAGTATCTGTTCAACTTTTTTAGTTTTTTCAAAGACAACACACATATCATGTATTATTAGTGCTTGAACCCAAGTCTCAAGGGATGATGAACATCTATTTTTTCCATCAAGACACAAGGGAATGATCATTTTGTTTATGACTTTATTTGTTTATGTATTGTAATGATTGATTTTTTTATACTCTATTTTCATTTTAGTGTATATGTTTGGAATTAGCAGTTCCTCTTTATATTTAATAATATTGTTCTTAAAATTCGAACTTAAATTCATTCATTCAAGGTAGAATGCATTTTATTAGCACACCTAATACTTATTGGTATTAAAATAATATTTTAATAATGTTAAAATAATAATCCAAACTTTGGGATATATTTGAAGATGAGCATATTGTATTAAAATCACATAATTTTAGATTTGAAGGATTTGTGTCTAGAATTTATTCAATTAAAAACCTCACTAGACCTAATGGAGGAAAAAGAGTATGTGTAGTAGAGTTAAGAAACAAACAGAAACAGAACCACCAATACACACAACCACCCAAACACCAAGCAAATACACCTCATAAACCAAACCACATAAAACACTAGTGGGGAACAAACCCGAGAAACAACACCCAACACACATTAACCAATTTCAGTCGAGCCTAAACCAAAGCTTGCAACCAAATCATGCCTCAACAAGTCATCTACCGAAGCGGGAGGCTCCTCGTACAACACCTCGCCCACATCTTGGTCGCGCAAACTTTTAGCAAGCACATCCGCAACCAAATTCGCTTCGCGGCAAACATATTCAATCTTCACACTCCAATCACGTTGCCTCAACTCATCAATCACAAGCACCAAATCATCAACCGCCGTGTCTCTTGTTTTCTTATTCACCATCCGCACCGCATCCATGTTGTCACATTCTACCATAAGCCGACGGTAACCCTTACGCCAACCATGCCTTAGGCCTTTCGCAATCGCCCATAGCTCCGCCGTCAGCGGTTTACAACGACCCACCCTACGACTGAAGCCAAAAATCCAAACACCCTCACTAGAGCGAATCACCCCACCTATAGCCGTTGCTCCCGTAACCAAATTGACAGCACCATCCACATTTACCTTAACCCACGAAGCTGGTGGATTGCACCAATCTTTCCGCTGCACCACCTCAGATTGCCGCGAACTAAAGCACACATGCTTAGTTAAACCAGCCTCCAAAATCACATCGAGGTACTGCTCACAATATATAACAACATCCCTTGTCTCCACATTTACAGGGTCGAAGATCATCTTGTTCCGCCTATCCCATAGTTTCCAGCAAACAACATCAAACAATAAGTTCTGTAACACCCGTGTTTTGGGCCTAGGAGTTAGCCGGGTATTAGTTCGAGTCAAATAAAACTTAATTAAAACAATTCAATTTCAAATAATGGCCTAATTGAGTTTTGGAAAAAGGGGAAGGACCTATGTTGCGTTTTGACCCAAAACTTTTAAAAAGGCTAGACCACTTTATAGAAAAGTTGTCATCTTTCTTCCCCCCATTCCCTCTCCAACGCCATTTTCACTAAAACCCTCCCCAAAACCCCTTCTTGCTTTGGCTACTATTCCACTTCATTCTAACTTCAATTCAAGGTGTTTTTCAAAGGTAAATATGTTTTCCAACTCTCCTCTTTATCCCCTATTCAACCATTGTCTTAGATTTCAAAAATGTGTGATTTTGGAAATTAGGGTTTATGTTAAAGTTTGAATTTTTAAGGGGTTTTCTATTTGGTTTTGATAAATTGGGTTGGGGTTTTAGTTAACCATGTTGTAATGAGTAACTTATATCAAATTTGTTGATTTTGGGTGAAAATTCGTAGCTTGTCCTTGAGGTAGATTTTAAGGTAGTAAAACTTGAGTTTTTGGTGGGTTTTATGTTAAAATTGAAGGGCTGTTGGTCTACCTATGATATGAGGGTGTTTTGGGATGATTTGGAAGTCATTTGGATGTTTGGAAATTGATTTTTCAGCAAGTCTTTAGGGGAGCACGAAAATTAGGATTTTAGGAGATTGTGAGATTTGAGAAATTGAGGAATTTGGGTTGTGTTAGCAAAGTATGTTGATGGTTGAGTTTAGCATTGAAATGGGAAGTAATGTGTATGTTTTGTTTGGCTAGAAGCAAGTGGAAGCGCGGAAGAGACTTTGGGACCGAATCCGGGTTCGTAGGAAGATTGGTTCGAATTGCTAAGGAAGGGTGGTGAGTGGTTCAACTTGTTTTTAAGTTTGGCTCGAGCATGTTTAGTGTGTGTGTGTAAAGTGTGCTTGGTAGGCCACTTCCATTTAATTCAAGTTGATAGCTTAGCTTTTGATATCCTTAAATGCTATGTGCTTAATGACTATGCTCTTGTACTTGCAATTATATGGTGCATGTGTTTATATATCATGTTGTGGATATATGTGGTGAGCATGAGTGTGGGTGATGACATGTGATTAATGTTGATAAATGGCACTAAATAATTACCGGTTGTAAATGATCGATCATTAGGATAGTGTGCACACAAATTGAGTCAAAACGTACGTGGCCTTGATGGCGTTAAGTCATCAAGGAGGAGTACGGTGATGTAACATTCCACCGGAAGCTTTTATTACATTTCTACGGGATGATGAGTGGAATCCCATCCGTAGGGCATGTGGCGATGAGTGGAATCCCGCACATGCAAGGTCCGGTGATGAGTGAAATCCCACCGAGGTAAAGTGTTGTCGAGGTTTAAATCCGCACAATCGGGGTAATTAAAGTGGCCAATTAACTTGTTCTTATATGGTGATATATGGTTGTGTTATATATGTTGCTACATGATGATGATATATGAGATTTGAACTTGTTAGGATTGAGAGACCATATATGCTACTTGAAAAACTAGCTAAGTCTACTTGACTCTTATGCCTATGTTTGATGTATGTAAGACTAGGATTAACATGCTTGGACCCTGCATTGTTGTTGTCTTTCGTTTTAGAGCACCCTCACTAAGCTTATAGCTTACGCTCTTAATGTTCAACAATGCAGATCATTAGCGTGGCGTTAGCTCGAGGCAAGGCAAGAAGGGCTTTCCAAGTTGTTGCTCAAGTATGGTTAATTTTGTAGTAGTTAAGCAATGTGGCATTAGGGTGTGTTGTATGAGCCTTGTATGACTCTTGTGAATGATGTTGTTTTGGATTGATGTTTTGGATTGTAAAGCATGTAATACTATGTTGATGGATGGTGTGTGATGGCATGTCTTAGATGCTTAGGTTGCTTTATGTAAGGGTGCAAACCTCTTGTGTTGGTTTGTGCCTTTTGGGCTCTTGAGCTTCCATGTTTGACTCTAAATGCTGAATTTTACCCCTTTTGTTGGAATGCCATGTTTCGAATGCTTGATTCATGTTAAATGCTACTTATGGCTCATGTATGCTTGTTGAAATGGTTGTATGTGCGAGTCTTGTGAGTGTTGATTCATGCATTTGGTCCTTTTTAAGCTTCTATACATGTCCATGCATGATCTTAATGTTTTTCTTGGGTAGGAAGTCCTTGGGTTGAGCAGAAAGTGATCCCCTGCACTAAGGTTTCGAAACCATGGGTAAGGTTTCGAAACCTTTGCAGAGAATTTTGGTTCCAGGGGTCACTGCCAGCCAAAGTTTCGAGACCTTTGGGGTAGGTTTCGAAACTATGGTCAAAGGTTCTGAAACCTTCCCCAAGGTTTCGAAACCTTTGGTGAAAATTTGGTTCCAGGACATTCTGCCAACCAAAGTTTCGAGACCTTTAAGGTAGGTTTCGAAACTAAGGTCCAAGGTTTCGAAACCTTCCCTAAGGTTTCGAAACTTTGGGTGAGATATTGGTTCCAGGGGTTTCTGCCAGCAAAAGTTTCGAAACCCTTGGTAAAGGTTTCGAAACTTCTGCTTAAAATTGTACTGTTTTGACTTGTTGACCTTTTTAATGGGATAAACACATAGGATTTAATGTGCCTTTAGTCGAGATTAAAATTTGGTTATTTTGAATGTGATTTGGGGTTCGGAAATGACAAGTTTAAAATGAAAAAAAAATTAGGGTTGCTAACCGAGGAGGAACCCTTTGGGTTTCGCTTCGGTTTTCCCCGTGTGGCCCACTCGGACCGGTCATCCGGCCAGACCGGGATGAGGGGGTTACATTTGTTGGTATCAGAGCCTGAGGTTACCGAGACCTCGGGCAGGTAAGTGAGGTAAGATTAATGTGTTAAATGCTTGTGTTGTTTGATGCATGATTTGCCATGAATCCTTAATGCTTGATTGATCGTACGATGTTTTGAATGCATGAACTGTTGTGTCTGGTGTAGAGTGAGTGCCCATTGCTACTATTACTTAATTTAAAAGGATTTTTGAAAAGAGGAATACTTGAGCACTATTGGACCCTTGCTTTGACTAACGTAATCCTTATCTGTTTCTTGTTGTAGTTTTACCTTGCTAGTTGAACCATGAGACCACGTGGGAGGCCTAGGATGGTTCGACCGGAACCACGAGCAGAGGCTCCGAGGGTTGAGCCAGTAGTTGGGGTTGGAGCACAAGTGGGAGAGCATGTGGTTGGAGTTGGAGCTCCTCCACCACCTCCACCACCACCACCTCCTCCACCGGGAGCGGGAGGTGAGGCCGGGGCTGAAGGTGAGGGACCACAAGGAGGTCAAGGTGGCCAAGGACCGGCCGGAATTGACTTAACTCCGTTGGTTCAGGCAATAGCCGGAGCATTCCAGGCTGCAGTAGCTGGAGGTCAGGCAGCTCATCATCAGGGTGAGGGCACCGGATTGCCATTAGAGAGACTTCGGGGCCTTGGGGCCGAAGAGTTTAGAGGTGCTACTCCGGAGAGGTCAGAGATGTGGTTTGAGAAGACTGTCCGTATTCTTGCTCAGATGGGATGTATTGGTGAGCGCAAGTTGGGATGTGTTGAGTCTCTGCTTCAGGGTGATGCCTACACCTGGTGGGTCACCGTTACTTCGGGGATAGATGAGACCGAGATCACTTGGGAGTTCTTTGAGACGGCTTTTCGGAAGAAGTATTTGGGTCCGCGATACCTCGATGAGAGGAAGAGAGAGTTTATGGCATTGCTTCAGGGGAGTATGTCCGTGACTGATTATGAGATCCGATTTGTCAGATTGAGTCAGTATGCACCTGAGCTTGTACCTACTGAGGTGGAGCGTTGTAACCGCTTCCGATATGGGCTGAGTGAGGAGATCAAGACTTATACTCTAGCTTCAGATTACACTGATTTTGATGTCTTGGTCTCGAGGGCCAAGGACTTGGAGCACAGTTTGAGTTTGACCAGGCGGTCAGGTGGATCTAGTTCGGGTAAGAGGTCCAGCAACTTTGATAGAGGTGATGCCAAGAGGCATCGGGACAACCGGCATCAGTTTGATCATAGGCATGGTGGCGGTAACCACGGTAGGGGCCATCAGGGTCAGAGAGCTGGTGGGAAGTTGCCCACATGTGCTACTTGCGGGAGGAACCACACCGGTGAGTGTTGGGGAAATTATCACTCTTGTTGGAGTTGTGGTGCTAGAGACCACATTAGGCGTGACTGTCCACATCAGGTGGGACAAGCACCAGCTCAGGCTCCTGCTAGAGCCAATGACTTTCAGAGAGGCCGCGGGCGCGGTAGAGGAAACTTCCAGCCAAGGAACGATGGTCAGAGGAACATAGCTCATGTTGTTGCAGTCCAGCCGGAGGGCGGAGGACAGGCTAGGGTTTATGCTCAGCGCGTGGAACAGCATGACACCGATGTGATCGCAGGTAACTTCTCGATACAGTCTTTGGGTTTGCTTTCTTTGATTGACTCTGGGTCTACACATTCCTACATTTTGAGTGAGCATGCACAGTCTTTGAATTTGCCTTGTGAGTTGCTAGAGGTAGGAGTTAGTGTTACTAGTTCCTTTGGGGACACGGTAGTAGTTAGGAAGATGTACCGAAGGTGTCCGTTGATGGTTCAGGGGCATGTGTTTCCAGTGGATATGATGGAACTTCCTTTCTATGGTTTCGATGTGATTCTGGGTATGGACTGGCTCACGGAGCATAGAGCTAGGATAGATTTTGAAACTAAGCGGATTTCTTTGAAGCTCACAAATGATTATGAGATCGTAGTGGTGGGTGAGAATGTGAAGTTCTTGTCCAATGTGGTTTCAGTATTAGAGGCTAAGAGGTTAGTTGAGTTGGGGTGTGAAGCATACTTAGCGTATGTGATGAACCCTAACATGAGTGAGGTTAGACCTCAGGACATCCGGACAGTATGTGATTTTCCTAGTGTGTTTCCGGAAGAATTGCCAGGGTTACCACCGAACAGAGAGGTAGAGTTCAACATTGAGACTTATTCTGATTCAGCTCCTGTTTTGATTGCTTCATATCGTATGGCACCGAAAGAATTGAAAGAGTTGAAGACTCAGTTGCAAGAATTGACCGATAGAGGTTTTATTAGGCCTAGTTCTTCACCTTGGGGTGCACCAGTATTGTTTGTGAAGAAGAAAGATGGAAGTATGAGAATGTGCATAGATTACAGACAGTTAAATCAGTTGACAGTGAAGAACAAATATCCGTTGCCTAGAATTGATGATTTGTTTGATCAGTTGAGAGGGGCGTCTGTCTTTTCGAAGATTGATTTGAGATCAGGTTACTACCAGCTAAAGGTTAGAGAGGTTGATGTACCAAAGACCGCCTTTAGGACTAGGTATGGACATTATGAGTTCTTAGTCATGCCTTTTGGGTTGACTAATGCACCGGCAGCTTTCATGGACATGATGAATAGGATTTTTCATCAGTATCTAGATCAGTTTGTAGTTGTGTTTATTGATGACATCTTGGTGTACTCGCGAACTGAAGAAGACCATGACCGACACTTGAGACTTGTTTTGAAGACTTTGCTAGATCATCAGTTGTATGCGAAGCTCAGCAAGTGTGAATTCTGGATCCGAGAAGTAGTCTTCTTAGGACATGTAGTGTCAGCCGATGGGATTAGAGTTGATCCGAAGAAGATTGAAGCCATTGTTGAGTGGAAGCAACCGAAGTCTGTGACAGAAGTACGTAGTTTTCTAGGCTTAGCCGGATACTATAGGAGGTTTGTAGAGGGTTTCTCTAAGTTAGCCGCTCCATTGACACAGTTACTTCAGAAGAGTGTTCAGTTTGAGTGGACAGATGCAAGACAGAGAGCCTTTGAGAAATTGAAGGAAGCTTTGACCCAAGCACCGATCTTGATACAGCCCGAGTCCGGGAAGGACTATGTAGTTTACAGTGATGCCTCGTATGTAGGGTTAGGATGTGTTCTTATGCAAGACCGAAGAGTAGTGGCTTATGCCTCGAGACAGTTGAAGACTCATGAGCGCAACTATCCGACCCATGACATAGAGTTAGCGGCGGTTGTGTTTGCTTTGAAGATTTGGAGACATTATTTGTATGGTGAGAAATGCACAGTGTACACCGATCACAAGAGTTTGAAGTACATTATGACTCAGCGAGATTTGAATCTCAGACAGCGTAGGTGGTTAGAGTTGCTAAAAGACTATGATCTTACTATTGAGTACCATCCGGGTAAGGCCAACGTAGTGGCCGATGCATTGAGTAGAAAGATGGCCGTAGACTTGAGAGTTATGTTTGCTAGATTGAGTTTGTCCGGAGATGGTGGCTTGGTAGCCGAGCTTCAGGTTAGACCTACTCTAGGTCAGTTGATTCGAGAGAAACAGCTCTTAGATAGATCTTTGGCACCTCACGTGCAAGATATAGCCGAAGGTAGATCTTCAGATTACAGTTTCAGCACTGATGGGGTTCTGTGTTTCAAAGATAGAATAGTTGTGCCAGAAGACAGTGACTTGAGACGTACGATCTTGACTGAAGCCCACAGTAGTCCGTTTGCTATGCATCCTGGAAGTACGAAGATGTACCGTGATTTGAAGAATGAGTACTTTTGGGTTGGCTTGAAGAGAGATGTAGCCGACTTTGTGAGTTAGTGCTTAGTGTGTCATAGAGTGAAGGCGGAACATCAGGTTCCCTCAGGTTTGTTACAGCCGTTGAGAATTCCGGAATGGAAATGGGAGAACATCACTATGGATTTTGTTTCGGGTTTGCATTTGACTCCTACGAAGAAGAACTCAGTTTGGGTGATAGTAGATCGTTTTACGAAGTGTGCTCACTTCTTGGCAGTCAACACTACTTACACCTTAGATAGATTGGCCGATTTGTACATTGGTGAGATTGTTAGACTGCATGGTGTGCCGAAGTCCATTGTGTCAGATAGAGATCTGCGGTTTACTTCTAGATTTTGGGAGTGTCTGCATACAGCTTTGGGTACCCGTTTGAACTTCAGCACTTCTTATCATCCTCAGTCAGATGGTCAGTCAGAGAGGGTTATTCAGATCTTAGAGGACATGTTGCGATGTTGTATCATTGACTTTCAGGGTACTTGGGAGAAGCATTTGCCTCTGGTAGAGTTTGCTTACAATAACAGTTTTCAGTCGAGCATTCAGATGGCTCCATATGAGGCCTTGTATGGCCGGAAGTGTAGAACTCCAGTGTGTTGGGCCGAGGTAGGACAGAAACTGTTACCTATGCCAGATTTGCTAAAGGGGACAACCGAAAAGGTAAAATTGATTTGTGACCGTTTGAAGGCTGCTTCGGATAGGCAGAAGTCCTATGCCGATTTGAAGAGGAAGGAAGTTGAGTTCTCAGTGGGTGAGAAGGTATTCTTGAAAGTGTCTCCGTGGAAGAAAGTGATAAGATTTGGCCGAAAAGGGAAATTGAGTCCGAGATACATAGGACCGTATGAGATTGTGAAGAGGGTTGGTCACGTTGCTTATCAGTTGCGTTTGCCATCCGAGCTTGAGAAGATACATGATGTGTTCCATGTGTCGATGCTTCGCAAGTATAGGTCCGACCCATCACATGTTATGCCCGTAGAAGAAATTGAATTGAATCCGGATTTGACTTACGAGGAAGAACCAGTGGAGATCTTAGCTTCTGACAGTAAAGTGTTGAGAGGTAGATCGATTGAGTTAGTAAAGGTGCGGTGGCAACGTAGAGGTGTGGACGAGGCCACTTGGGAGAGGAAGGAGGATATGGAAAAGCAGTTTCCGTATCTCTTTCAGTCAGGTAATTTCGGGGACGAAATTCCTTAAGTGGGAGAGAGTTGTAACACCCGTGTTTTGGGCCTAGGAGTTAGCCGGGTATTAGTTCGAGTCAAATAAAACTTAATTAAAACAATTCAATTTCAAATAATGGCCTAATTGAGTTTTGGAAAAAGGGGAGGGACCTATGTTGCATTTTGACCCAAAACTTTTAAAAAGGCTAGACCACTTTATAGAAAAGTTGTCATCTTTCTTCCCCCCATTCCCTCTCCAACGCCATTTTCACTAAAACCCTCCCCAAAACCCCTTCTTACTTTGGCTACTATTCCACTTCATTCTAACTTCAATTCAAGGTGTTTTTCAAAGGTAAATATGTTTTCCAACTCTCCTCTTTATCCCCTATTCAACCATTGTCTTAGATTTCAAAAATGTGTGATTTTGGAAATTAGGGTTTATGTTAAAGTTTGAATTTTTAAGGGGTTTTCTATTTGGTTTTGATAAATTGGGTTGGTGTTTTAGTTAACCATGTTGTAATGAGTAACTTATATCAAATTTGTTGATTTTGGGTGAAAATTCGTAGCTTGTCCTTGAGGTAGATTTTAAGGTAGTAAAACTTGAGTTTTTGGTGGGTTTTATGTTGAAATTGAAGGGTTGTTGGTCTACCTATGATATGAGGGTGTTTTGGGATGATTTGGAAGTCATTTGGATGTTTGGAAATTGATTTTTCAGCAAGTCTTTAGGGGAGCACGAAAATTGGGATTTTAGGAGATTGTGAGATTTGAGAAATTGAGGAATTTGGGTTGTGTTAGCAAAGTATGTTGATGGTTGAGTTTAGCATTGAAATGGGAAGTAATGTGTATGTTTTGTTTGGCTAGAAGCAAGTGGAAGCGCGGAAGAGACTTTGGGACCGAATCCGGGTTCGTAGGAAGATTGGTTCGAATTGCTAAGGAAGGGCGGTGAGTGGTTCAACTTGTTTTTAAGTTTGGCTCGAGCATGTTTAGTGTGTGTGTGTAAAGTGTGCTTGGTAGGCCACTTCCATTTAATTCAAGTTGATAGCTTAGCTTTTGATATCCTTAAATGCTATGTGCTTAATGACTATGCTCTTGTACTTGCAATTATATGGTGCATGTGTTTATATATCATGTTGTGGATATATGTGGTGAGCATGAGTGTGGGTGATGACATGTGATTAATGTTGATAATTGGCACTAAATAATTACCGGTTGTAAATGATCGATCATTAGGATAGTGTGCACACAAATTGAGTCAAAACGTACGTGGCCTTGATGGCGTTAAGTCATCAATGAGGAGTACGGTGATGTAACATTCCACCGGAAGCTTTTATTACATTTCTACGGGATGATGAGTGGAATCCCATCCGTAGGGCATGTGGCGATGAGTGGAATCCCGCACATGCAAGGTCCGGTGATGAGTGAAATCCCACCGAGGTAAAGTGTTGTCGAGGTTTAAATCCGCACAATCGGGGTAATTAAAGTGGCCAATTAACTTGTTCTTATATGGTGATATATGGTTGTGTTATATATGTTGCTACATGATGATGATATATGAGATTTGAACTTGTTAGGATTGAGAGACCATATATGCTACTTGAAAAACTAGCTAAGTCTACTTGACTCTTATGCCTATGTTTGATGTATGTAAGACTAGGATTAACATGCTTGGACCCTGCATTGTTGTTGTCTTTCGTTTTAGAGCACCCTCACTAAGCTTATAGCTTACGCTCTCAATGTTCAACAATGCAGATCATTAGCGTGGCGTTAGCTCGAGGCAAGGCAAGAAGGGCTTTCCAAGTTGTTGCTCAAGTATGGTTAATTTTGTAGTAGTTAAGCAATGTGGCATTAGGGTGTGTTGTATGAGCCTTGTATGACTCTTGTGAATGATGTTGTTTTGGATTGTAAAGCATGTAATGCTATGTTGATGGATGGTGTGTGATGGCATGTCTTAGATGCTTAGGTTGCTTTATGTAAGGGTGCAAACCTCTTGTGTTGGTTTGTGCCTTTTGGGCTCTTGAGCTTCCATGTTTGACTCTAAATACTAAATTTTACCCCTTTTGTTGGAATGCCATGTTTCGAATGCTTGATTCATGTTAAATGCTACTTATGGCTCATGTATGCTTGTTGAAATGGTTGTATGTGCGAGTCTTGTGAGTGTTGATTCATGCATTTGGTCCTTTTTAAGCTTCTATACATGTCCATGCATGATCTTAATGTTTTTCTTGGGTAGGAAGTCCTTGGGTTGAGCAGAAAGTGATCCCCTGCACTAAGGTTTCGAAACCATGGGTAAGGTTTCGAAACCTTTGCAGAGAATTTTGGTTCCAGGGGTCACTGCCAGCCAAAGTTTCGAGACCTTTGGGGTAGGTTTCGAAACCTTTGGTGAAAATTTGGTTCCAGGACATTCTGCCAACCAAAGTTTCGAGACCTTTAAGGTAGGTTTCGAAACTAAGGTCCAAGGTTTCGAAACCTTCCCTAAGGTTTCGAAACTTTGGGTGAGATATTGGTTCCAGGGGTTTCTGCCAGCAAAAGTTTCGAAACCCTTGGTAAAGGTTTCGAAACTTCTGCTTAAAATTGTACTGTTTTGACTTGTTGACCTTTTTAATGGGATAAACACATAGGATTTAATGTGCCTTTAGTCGAGATTAAAATTTGGTTGTTTTGAATGTGGTTTGGGGTTCGAAAATGACAAGTTTAAAATGAAAAAAAAATTAGGGTTGCTAACCGAGGAGGAACCCTTTGGGTTTCACTTCGGTTTTCCCCGTGTGGCCCACTCGGACCGGTCATCCGGCCAGACCGGGACGAGGGGGTTACAAGTTCCACCGAGACTGGAATCCAGCAAAGCGGCCGTTCGGCATCACATTTGCCAGCACCCAATCAAACAACGACAACTCGAAGAAAACTCGACAATCACCAGGAGGAATAACCTGTCGCCAAACTTCCTTAGTCCGATTACAATCTCGCAACACATGTAGAATATCCTCTTACTTGTCCCCGCAAATGGCACAACCTGGATCCAAAGTCATATGCCGCTGAGCCCGATTCACGTTGGTAAGTAAGCCGTCACGTAGCACAAGCCACACAAATGTCCGAATGCGTTGAGGAAATTGTAACTTCCATATATTAGTCTAGATATTCTGCTCATATACATGTCCGCAATTTGTCAAAAAAGAATAGGCCGACTTCACGGTAAATAAGCCCTCATTTCCCCCTTTTCAACCAATTATGTCGCAGCCAAAAGCTTGGCATGGGGGTGAACAACAAGAATACTTAGAACACATTCCCTCATCAACCAAGATTCAAGCAAGTGACCATACCAATTCCCGCCTTCCGTCACACAGCTAGCAACCGGACATAGAGATGGCATGCCATCCGTTTGGTAGTGAAGATACAAGGGTCCAATAGATTCGAGCCACTCATCATACCAGAAATCAATGCGGCAACCATCCCTCAAGATCCACCTTAAACCATCGAGGACATCATTCCATACATTGCTTATGCCTTTTATAATCCGAGAACAATTGCAATTAGCCATACTCATAGGTATAGGCTCACTCACATTATACTTTGTACGGATTACCTGTACCCATAATTTTCCATCTTCCGTTAAGATCTGATAACCTAATTTCATAAGGAAGGCCTGGTTAACACAGTCCAACTTTCTCAAGCCAAGACCCCATGAGAGATAGGATGCTGAATCTCCTCCCAATGAACAAGACTTATACCTCTTTGATCCGAATCCACCCCCCATACAAAACGTCGAATAATTTTTTCCATTTCTAAGCATGCACTTTTAGGAAGCCATGTAGCTTGCATAGTGTAAGTAGGAATTGCTTGTAACACCGACTTCGCTAAAGTCACGCGCCCTGCAAGAGAGGGATTTTGCCGGCCTTGAAATAAAGTGTCTTCTCATCTTATCAATCAGATACCCATAAGTAGCTCTTGTAACCCTGTTATGTAACAACGGTATGCCAAGATATTTCCCTAAGTCATGTACTTCATTAAAGCCAAAACCTTGGACAATGGCCGACCGAACTTCATCCGGAGTATTCTTGGAGAAAAAAATATTAGATTTAGCATTACTCACATTATGACCCGACGATGCACAAAACCCATCTAGCACCCGTTTCATCATATTCATTTGTCGTACCGTCGCCTCAGCAAACAACACAATATCATCTGCAAAGAAAATGTGAGAAATGCCAGAGCCATTTCTACTCAATCTTATTTCCTTCCAATTTCCATTAGAAATTTCCAACCCAATAGCTTGAGATAGCCTTTTCATACATAAGAAAAAAATATAACGCGACATCGGATCCCCTTGTCTAATTCCACGTGAAGGCTTAAAACTTTCAGTCAGCTCACCACTCCAAATGATTTGCGTAGAAACCGAAGTGATACACCCCATAATCAACTCAATCAAATCACTTGGTAACCCAACGTCATATAACGTATCAGCAATAAAGGACCATTCAAGCCTATCATAGGCTTTTTCAAGGTCAATCATTAAAGCCATCCACCCCTTTCGTCCATTTCTGGCCCTCATAGAATGGATAACTTCCTGTGCCAACATCACAATATCCATTGTATTCCTTCCAGGCACAAAACTCACCTGAGAAGGAGAGATAACATTGGGAAGAAAAGGTTTAATCCGATTAACAATAACCTTTGTTAAAACTTTGTATGAAACCGGGCAAAGACTGATAGGTCTAAACTGTGCAAAACTTACAGGTACCTACACTTTAGGAATAAGAACGAGCAAAGTCTTATTAAAATCAACAGGCACAACTCTCGTAAGAAAGCAAACCCGAATAGCTTGAAACACGCTTTCCTTTACCACATTCCAATTTCTTTAATAGAACATGGCATGTATACCATCCACCCCAGGAGCCTTCAAAGGTTCCATAGCAAACAAGGCGTCCTGAATCTCCTCCACGGTTACATCTGAAGCCAAAAGGTTCCTATCCACATCCTGAAGCGGAGCAAACCTGTTTCGGATTGGCCACTCCGATAAATTCTCTCCCGAAGAGGAGAACAAACGCTGAAAGAAGTTGACCGCTTCACTCTTCATAACATTAACATCATCACACCAAGAGCCGTTATGAAGCTTAATAATTTTTATCTGCTTTCGGTTCTGTCTAACTTTAGTAGTCTGATGATAGTAGCGCGTATTTCTGTCTCCATCCTGGATCCATTTAGCCCTAGAACGCTGAAACCATATACTTTCCTCCTGCTCAAGAACCATATTAAGTTCTCTTTTCAGGTCCATCTCAAGTCGTAACAGCCTATCAGAAGTAGTAGATTCCAGGCGCTTTTCAACACCTTGTAAACGCGCCAACAATCTTGCTTTTCGTCGCCCGATGTTGCCAAAAACCTCACGGTTCCAGCATTCAGCGGCTAGCCGGAAATTGCTCAAATTCTCTACTAAATGCTGCTCACTTCGCCAAGCTTTTTTAACCACATCCTCAAACCTTGAATCCTCCTGCCACGCGGTCAAATATCGAAAGGGATTCTGCTTACGCGCAACCTCCTTCGATTCACTAACCAGAAGAATTGGTCGGTGATCCGACCCTATACGAGCCAAGTGAAAAACGCACGTATCAAGCCAGACATCCCACCATACATCATTGGCAATACACCTATCAAGGCGCTGAAATAAAAAAACCCCTCTTCCAGGTATAACGAGGGACCTGGAAATCAATATCATGCAAACCAGCCTCATCCACAAAACTTCTAAAACGTTGACAAACCCAATCTCTACGACTCGACCCTCCCCTACGGTCATTTATACTAGGTATAGCATTAAAATCTCCCCTAGCAACCAAGGAATAGCAACCTCTGGTTTCAAAGCTAACAAGCACTCCCATAACCGACACCTCTGCATGGCCACCGGACTTTCATACACAAAAGTCACTAAGCAATGCCGACTAGAACCTGTTTCAAGCAAGATGTGTGAATAAACTGACTCAAGATAGCCAAAACCTCAACCTTCATGCTTCACTTCCACATAACCCAAATTCTGCCAGAAAAACCATTCGCCTCTATGCGAAAAGAGTGATCAAATCCATGGCGTTTAATAAAATTATCAGCCTTTCTTCCACTGATACGCGGTTCCAACAAAGCAACAATATTAGGGACCTGCGATTTCATAATTAGCTTCAAATATCGATTAAAATCCGGGACCAATGCCCCTTGCACATTCCAAAATAAAATCTTAAACATTGAGCAAAAACACGGAATGGAAAGCACCACACTTATCTTAGTTCAATAATGCCATCCCTAGCATTATCAACCTTCGGCGCATCTCCCGTTGCACTTCCGCCAAAGGACTCCCATCCTTGTCCGCATGATATAATTTCATTTATAATTGAATATTTTCATTTATCTTCATGATATAATTTGTATAAAACCATCTTCGGCCATACCATTTCCAACAATTTCATTTATTTTCATTGCCCAACTTACAACTCCTCCTGTCCGCATGGATTCCTCAGTTGCCGTTGACAGCAACCTCCTCTCTACTCAAAAAGGCGGTTGGAACGCCGCCATTTTTGTCATCTGTAAGCCCATCCTCTGCTCTTCTCATCCTTTTTTATGCTTTTTAATCTGATTCTGTTCCCTTTTCATGCAGTTGTTGAGATGGCTGAGCGTTTTGCATTCTATGGTTTGGCCGGAAACCTCATCACTTATCTCACCAACAACCTCGGTCAGCCAGTGGCCGCCGCCGCTAAGAACGTCAATACTTGGGTTGGCGTTTCCGCCATCTTCCCTGTGCTTGGAGCTTTTGTCGCCGATTCATATCTCGGCCGTTTCAAGACCATCCTCGCTTCCTCTTTCATCTACTTCCTGGTAAAAAAAAAACACACACACGTTGCTGTTGAAACCCGGAATTTATATCCCAATCGCCACTCACCAGACGCGTTTTAACATCACAAAACTCTGTTTCCAATTTCCATGAATGCAGGGAATGGTGTTATTGAGTTTTTCAGTCTCGGTGATTCCTACGCATTCTCGGAAACAAGTGTTTTTTACAGCACTTTACATATTAGCCATCGGCGAAGGCGGTCATAAACCCTGCGTTCAGACCTTCGCCGCCGATCAGTTCGACGAAAACAGCCCAGAAGAGAAGGCGGCCAAAAGCTCTTTTTTCAACTGGTGGTATCTGGGGATCGTTACCGGTGCCTCCGTCGCCATTGTTGTCGTCATTTATCTACAGGTAAAAACAACGTTACTTTTCCTTTCCGTGAATTATGGCTGAAACTTTGTGTGCCATAAACTAGCGTTACTTTTTTTTTCTCCAGATATTTTCTAAATCTAACCTTAAAGTGATTGGAATTCACATGTGTAGGATAATGTTAGTTGGGCGGCGGGATTTGGTGTGCTAGCAGCGTCGTTGGCGGTGGCATTGGCGTTGTTTTTGATAGGAATGAAGAGGTATCGAAAGCAACGTCCGACGGGAAGTCCCTTCACCAAGGTGGCTCAGGTCTTCGTCGCAGCGGCGAGGAAGTGGCGCTTGACTGAGACGCACGGTGGCAAGGGAATTTGCTATGAGGATGATAGAGGTCAGAGCCATATCGGAGGTCAAACCATGGTCCACAAATTGGTCAGTACAACGCAATTCAGGTAACTGTTGGATCATTGAAAAAAATTGAATCGAAAAATAATTGATAAAAATGTGTTTTTTAAAAAAATTATATTCTCTCTGTCCCACTAAAACTGTGGCATGTTGACTTTTTCTGGGTCAAACTTTTTTAATTTTGACCTCTTACAATTTAAAATTTATTATTGATAAAAATATGAAAAAATATATTTTAAAAACCATGAATCAACTAGTTTTTAAATATTTTTTTATAATTGTTAATTAAATAAAATATTTAAATAAATTATAGTCAAAGTTAAAAAAATTTGACCAGAAAAATGTCAACATGTGACAGTTTTACTGGGACGGAGGGAGTAGTTTTTTTTTGGCATTTTTATGATAAAAAATGGTAACCAAAATTAAAACGTGTAGACGATAAGTTTTTTCTTCATAAATAATTTTAATCTACAAGTCATTTATATTAAATAATAATTTTATTTAAAAATAGTACATAAAAATAATATAATCGAATTATGGAAATTACCAATTTATGACTTCTTGATTTGGATTCTCAAAACCAAGTTTTAAACCCAAAAGTCATTTTTGAGTGAATATCTAAAAGTTAAGAAAATTTCCCGTAAAAGTACAACTATATTATTTATATATCAAATTATATATATATATATATATATATTTAAAAAAACTTAAACATGTTTGCTCACTTATTGTCTTAGTAGTAAAGTATGATGTAATTTATTCAGGTGACCCGAGTTTGGGCACCAATTTTACACGGTGTGTGTCTTATTAAAAAAAACTAAAAAATTAAACTTATGTTACTCTTATATTACACCAGCATATTAAAAAAATAAATGTGAAAAAGAAGCTCTTTTGGTTATTGACATTATGGGTAGTTTATATGAACAAATTTATTTTTTAATTTTAAATAAAAATAACTTTTTAAATATATTTTATTATTTAGTTTTCGTGCATTTTTTTTCAAAAAAAATTATAAGTAAAATATTATAATTTAACGCATTCAAGAAAAATTACTTTTGCAAAATTGTTTCTTATAAAAAAGCATATCATTTACGTAATTTTTTAAGTATAATATGAGTATTTCTTTTTCTAATAGAAAATGAATAGTCATTTTAAGTGAAAATAGTAATTTTATTTTTCCAAAATAATATTTGCATTTTGTGTTAAAAGGATACGGATACTTTTAATTTTACAATTATAAGAATAAATATATATCAGCTAAAATTATTAATTATAATTTTAGAAAAACATTATTATTTTTTATTTGAAAATTTTAATGCTTTAATTATACTTTTATTAAAAGTAATGCATTGTTTGACATTTCTCATATAAAAAGTACATGGTTAATACCAGGTATATCATAAACTCTAAACCTTAGATTGAGGATGTTTACATAAAATTTTCGAAAGTTTTAGAATCTAAAATCAAATTTTCAAATTTTTTGAAAGGGTTAATTTAAAATTTTGGAGGTCTAATTATTTTTTTAAAATGAGATTTAATGATTTTTTTAAAAATAAAAGGTTTAATTAAAAATATTTAAAGAAATAAATACAAGTTAATAAAAAGGATGGAATTCCCCTGCCCCTTTTCGGTGCCCCTACATATGCCCCCACGCTCAAAACTAACTTTAGGGTTTAGGGTTTATGGTTTTATGTTAGGGTTTAGGGAATTTAGGGTAGGGTGTATTTTTTAAGGTATAGGGTGTAGGGTTTAAGATTTAGAATTTAGGGTTAGGGCTTAGATTTTAATTTTGTAGTGTTTTTTAGTGTTGGGGCATATGTAGGGGCACCGAAAAGGGGCAGACGAATTTTATCCTTAATAAAAATTTTAAAATTTTTGAAGAAATATAATTAATTTTTTAAGTTAAGAAGTCATACAAATTATTTAAAATTTTAGAGGACCATGACCCCTCCGACACTTATCATTAACCTCTTACTATTTTTGAAAATACATATTAATTTATTTTTGAAATTGGTAAGCAAGTGCATTTAATGTAAAGTACTTTTCAAATGGTTATCAGGTTATGTATTTAATATTTGGAAATCATGTTGTATTTTATAAAAAATAATAACAATATTGAATTACATAAAACATTTTAAAATATAAATAATTTTGACCTAGGTATTAAATTTCAAGGTCTTCAACTTGCACATCACCATTAAAGATAATTAATAAATTAGTTTAAGGGATGGACCATCTACATTAAATTTCAAGCCTTATCAAATAAGGCAGCTAGCATTATTCAGTATTTAATAAACCAAGAATCTAAGTAAGATTGAACTTAAAGCTGAGGCGGCTGGAAATATTTAATTAATGGCTTAAATATATATTTAGTATCTGAAGTAGATACATTCTTTCAAGTTGGTACAAAATTTTTCTCTCACATTGGTATCTGAGCTATACACTTTCTCTCAACTTGGTACCTAAAGAATTTTTGCTCTCAAGTTGGTACTTGAACTAGACATCTTATCCCAAGTTGGTACCAAAACTTATACATTCTATTAATTTGGTCTAATTTGAAACAATTCAATAAATATAACTCTCCATATTTAAAAATTCTATCAATTTACTATGTGTTATTCACCTAAATTGCTTGTTCGTCTCTTAGAAATGTTATATTACTTTCTTGGTATAATAAAAGTTTAAACATAACTTGTTGATATAATTCAGTTATCCAATTGTTGCTCTGATCCGATGGACTCGCTTGATTTGATATTCTCACAAAAACGATTAAATTGATGGAATTTTTAAATATAAAATGTTAAATTTATTAAATTATTTCAAAATATGACTAAACTGATTGAATGTATACGTTCTGGGACTAAAACTGTTAATAAAAGTATCATGAAAATAAAGTTTGGGTATCAACTTGGGAGAAAAAGTTCTTTAGGTACCATGTTGGGAGAAAGTATATAGTTCAAATATCAACTTGGGAGAAAAAAATTTTAGATACAAACTTAGGAGAATGTATATAGTTTAGGTACCAAAACTATATTTAAGCCTTAATTAATTTATAATGCTTTTAGTTAATTAATTATTATAAAAGGCGTGTATCAAAAAAATAATACAAGGTAAAGGAATCCGTTCATAATCATATAGTATGAGATAAAATCACCACTTTCATTTAAATATTACGAAATAAAATGCTTTAGGTCTACTTTTTTATTTTTTATTAAAATAGTTTAATAATTTTTAAGTCTGTCTGTAATTCTTGATTGATGTTCACACAAATAGAATGAGATCCTATTCTCTTGCTAAATTAATTCCACTTATACAGATTTTAATTAAATTAAAAGATTTTTATCTAAAAATAACTGATATCAATAATGGAAGAAACACTTCTAAATCTAAAAGAGTAAAATATTTTTTATTTTTCATTATAAATAGGGTTTTATTTTGATGCACAAGCTGTGTAAATTTTTTTTACACAATCCTTTTATAAAATTTAAAATCTAAATCACAAACCCTAGCAACCTAAAACCTAAATCCTAAGCCCTAAACTCTAAACTCTAAATTCTAACCATAAACCTTAAATTATATACCCTACATACTAAACCCCTAAACCCTAACATAAAACCCTAAACCCTAAACCCTAAAATTAAAGGGCTTGTGTAAACTAAAGTTTACACAGCTTGTGCATCAAAGTATTTTCCTTATAAATATCAATTTTAAAAATTCTTTGCTAGAAGAAATTGAAAACATGCATATCCATTTCTCTGATCTAATATAAAAGCGACAAAAAAAATTGTGTGTCCAACACTGAAAAAATGAAATTTAAAATTCTAACTTCAAATTCTAAAATTTAAACACTACAGTTTAAAAATTCTAACTCAATAATCTAAATTCTAAACTCTAACATTAAACTATAATCCTAAATCATAAACATAAAATTTCAATAACGAGGACATCAAAAATGGATAAACGATTTCTAATTGTATAAAAGCGTTCGATTGAAGTGAACTGGTCTCATTAATTAATTAAACAACTCCTCCAAAGACTATAAGCATAGATGATGGGAAATATGCATTCTTCTATTAATGAATTTTTTTTATTAAATTAATAAAGATCATAACCGTAGGAGATCCAAATATTTATTTCACTTTTTTTATAACTGTCATGTCAGCCATTAACACGATAGAATTGAACAAAATTTTGGGGAAGACCAAATTTTTCAAATCAAAATTAGTAGAGGTACTCAATATCACAAAATTAAAGTATACTAGCTAAATTTTAAATTTTAAAACAATATAGAGACCCTTGTATAGTTAAACCAATTGCCAACTATAGTATAAATTGTACTGAATACAATGTTATTAAACCATTAATTAATATTACATTGGAATTGCAGGTTTCTAGACAAGGCAATGATCATTGATAACGAAGATGCCATGACCAAATCCAAGAATCCATGGAGACTTTGCCCATTGAACCAAGTTGAAGAAGTTAAGCTTTTACTTAGACTTATCCCCATTTGGCTTAATTGCTTGATGTTTTGCGCTGTGATAGCTCAATTGCACACCTTTTTCACCAAGCAAGGCAGCACAATGTTGAGATCCCTCGGCCCCGGTTTCCAAGTCCCTCCGGCCGCACTTCAGAGCATAGTAGGCATCACCATCCTCATCGCCGTCCCGATCTACGACCGTGTTTTCGTCCCCATGGCTCGAAAACTAACAAAAAACACCACAGGAATAACCATGCTACAAAGAATCGGTATAGGTTTGTTTGTGTCCGTACTTAACATGGTCGTCGCAGGCATTGTCGAGACCGCAAGAGTTAACACCGCTAGGAAACATGGCCTAATCGACACCCCGAAAGCAGTGATCCCCATGAGTGTATGGTGGTTACTTCCGCAGTACGTACTCACGGGAATCGGAGACGTGTTCACCATCGTCGGGTTACAAGAACTGTTCTACGATCAAATGCCGGAAGAAATGAGAAGCATCGGAGCGGCATTTTATATAAGTATAGTGGGAGTTGGGAGCTTTGTGAATACCGGAATCATTTCGGTGGTTCAAATGATCAGCTCAAAGCATGGGAATGAATGGTTGGGGGATAATTTGAACCGTTCAAATCTGAATTACTTCTATTGGGTATTGGCCGCATTGAGTGCTATTAATTTGTGTGTTTATATGTGGATTTCTAATGGCTTTGAGTACAAAAAGGTCCAAGACTATGATGGAAGAAAAGATTTGGAAATGGAAGGGAAAGAAACATAGTAGAATATGATATACAGTACTAGGAAGTAGGAATTGGAAGTGGCCAAGTGGGCAGTCCTAAATTTATGTTTAAATGTAAGAATATGGAATTAATGTTTAAATGCAAAAATAGTTGAAAAACTATGCACGTCTATTTCATTTGTATGCTATGTATGTGCGTATATAAATGCAAAATAATAATAATAATAATAATATGATTAATATTTTATACACAGAAATTAAAAGTTTCCACAAGCGTCTTAGTGTTAGGGTATAGAGAGTTAGTTTAGGGTTAGGTGTAGGGGTTTCAAATTTAAGGATAGTTGTTTTAATTTAAGGTTTAGGGTTATAATTTAGGGTTTATATGTTAGGGTTTAGTTTTTAGGGTAATATAGTGAGGATTTAGGTTTTAACCTATAAACCTTAAATTATAACCCTAAACCTTAAATTGAAACAACTATCTCTAAATTCTAACCCCTACACATAAACCCCTACACCCTATACCCTAAATTAACTCACTATACCCTAAAACTAAGGCGTTTGTGAAAACTTTTAGTTTTCACCGTTTGTATATAATAATAATAATAATAATAATAATAATGTAAGAGTTTTAGGGTTATATACAGGGTTTGTGGTAAACATGGGCCTAGGCCTTTTATTTTTGCATAAATTCCAAATGAAATCATTTAGCATGCTTGCATTTGACTTTGGAAATGAAGATCACTTAGGAGTTAGGCGTGCTTCTTAATATTCACTTTCAAAAAAATATATTCACTAGTCGTGGTTATGCTCAGGGCCCAACTCAATTTTCTTTTACTTTTTACGTTGTAGAATTTTTTTAAATGAATTATTTGTATATTAATCTTTTTTATTTTTAAAATATTTAAATGTATATCTTTCAACCCTAAATTTTGACTTTGTACCTGGTTATATTTACACTCGTTTGTGATGATGAATTTTCATGAGAAAAAAATACATGGAGTGGTCCAAAGACATTTTAGTTTGATAACATGTAAAAAGTCTTATTTTACCATTCTTTTCCTATCTAAAAAAAATTTCGTGTTTTAATCCCTTTCGCACCACTTATTCGCTTTTGCATGCTCTTTTATCATAAATTTTTATTCATGGATCTCTCAATATTTTCTCCATTAATTCATGTTAAAAAATAATGGACAATTAGTGAATTTGAGGCATATTAACTATTGGAAAATTTAGAGTTTTGAATAATAAATATTATGGTTTATATTGTACTCCATATGACCTTTAAAACAACATATAATATGTTTAAATTAGTTAAATAATGAATAAAAAATTAATGCTCAAAGTGAGCTATTTGTAAATGTTGCTGAGAAATATAGTGCTTAAAAAATTATATCACACATGAGAAATGTATGTGAGTTTAGAAGGTGTTTATAAGCATGAACTAACTTGTTGGTTAGTAAATGTGTAAACCAACCGAGGTTGAGGACACATTTGCACAACATGAGTAATGTGAATGTTTGGACCGTCAGGCCTTATTAAGCCTTCTAAAATATTGTTTGTTAACCTATGTAAAAAAAATTCAACAAATTATCTCTTAGTATTCCAAAGGCAATTTAATATCTTGATTAAATTATTAAAATCAAATCCTTATAAACTTTTCATCTACTCCATTAATTCCTTCTAATATCTTTATTTTTCTCTTCATACTATAAATAAATGTTAGTTCTCTGTTTTTAAATACGCCAAAAAATTTTTATCTTTTTTCTCTCTCAAATGTTGTTTAAAGTTTAGTGATAGAAGAAGTCCTAGTTAAATTCACCTACTTTACTGAAGTTGTGATGCTTACGATAAACGTTTGTTGTTGTATCTTTAGAAAAAGATGTCCAACGATTCTCTAGCATTAGAGAGAGAACGAATTTATATTAAAATATTGTTTATACAAACCTCAATAAAGCTCTATTTTCAACTTGTAGAAGTACAACATAAAATTTTTGTTTATTTTCAAATTAATTTACTGTTGATTATTTTATTTGTATATATTTATGCCTTGGGACTAACAGTTTATAGTTAATAAACTATCAAAGAATGGGTTCATTTGACTTCTCATTTGTGCATCTTTTTAATGAAATTTTTTAGTTTCCGTGTATGAAGTTTCAATCTTTGATACAACATAATCGAATTTCAAGAATTGATGCCCTTGTGTAAAATTTTGGATTATGTTAGTTTTTTGCAATGGTATTCCGAATATTATTTTTTTAATATAAGACCGTTAGTCTTATTAAGAAGAGAAAATATTTAAGATTGTAATAAGGGTTTATAACTATCATCGTAAACTAAATACATAATTTAGATATTTTCCATAATATTAACACTAGCCATTTTAGATCAAATAAGGACCATACATTGAAAAAAGGTTAAAAACCTAACCAAAAGACTCAACAAAAATACATACGAACACATTTGATTGTATTGACAAACGAATCACAAAAGGAGAATATAAATCAGAGCCGGACATCATGAAAAACTATCCACGAGCACAATTAACATATTCAAATTTCATCCGAAGGTCCACGACAGGATTACAAATAGGCGCTATTTATCATTAGGCGGATGTTGTAATGTGAAACATACACAATAGAATACCCTAAACTGGAAGCAAATGGCAGAATGACAACAACCAAGAAACCCCCAAATTACTTAAATAAGTTCTTCACATCTTTCATCTTATTTTTTTTAGTTTCGTTATTTTTTTAATAGTTTAAAGGTGATTACAAATTAGTATTTGTTCATATATATTTTTAACCTTTTGACAATGCATACACCTTGCAGACATAGTGATTGACCCCAAATCTTTTAAAAATGAATGTCAATCATTTTTTAAGTTTCGTTCTCATTTTTAACATTTTGAGGTGGTTCTATCCATTTTTAGTTTAATATTATTGGTCCAACCACCAAACCAACTGATTTCCAATTCAATTGGTTTAACCGATCGATTTTGACATGAAATGTTGGAAAGCTAATAATTTGAATTGAAGTTTCCACTCTTTTTTCCAACAAAATTTCAATAGAAAGGACCCACAAATGTTCCCTTCATGGAAAATATATTGATCACAAAAAATTAATTAGTGTATAAAAAAGATATGGAATTGATTTTAGTTGCAGGGACACAATTGAAAAGGGCCTACAAATATATACTCTCTCTGTCCCACTAAAACTGTCACATGTTGACTTTTTTGGGTCAAACTTTTTCAACTTTGACCTCTTATAATTTAAAATTTATTATTGATAAAAATATGAAAAAATATGTTTTAAAAACTTTGAATCAACTAATTTTTAAATATATTTTTTATAATTTTTAATTAATTAAAATATTTAAATAAATTATAGTCAAAGTTAAAAAATTTTGACCAAAAAAAGTCAATATGTGACAGTTTTAATAGGACGAAAGGAGTATTACTTTTCTTTTTCGAAGATCACATTCCCCTAAAATCAAACATATCGCGTGCTGCAAATTTCCATTTCCCTCATTATCTATACTAATAGTACGTCCAATTTGGTTGTATAGGTTAATTAGGCAAAACTCAAATGCAATTTTTAAAAAGTAATCATTTTTTAGGAATTGTTAAATAATATTTTTAAAATTAATTTCATGAGTTAAGTTTATAATAATAATAATAATAATAATAATAATAATAATAATAATAATAAAATTTCATCGCTTAATAATAATAAAATTTTATCGACATGGGTGACGCGATTTGCCGTTGGTTGTTGGTTACTCTGAAAGCGTCGGTGCAGTTTGTTGTTGGATACGCTATTTGTCGAGCAAGGGGACATTGTTTCGCAGTGTTTGCAGCTTGCTGTGGAATTCGACAGTGTGCCTCTAAATGTTGCTGGGCCACGACGGTTGGTTGAGGTGAGGTCTCGATGGCAGTGTCCTCCAGTTGAGTGGAGTAAGGTAAATGCAGATGGCTCGGTGCATGGACAGCAGAGAGCTGCTGCAATAGGAGGAGTTATCCAAGACTGGACTGGTAAATGGTTGTTTGGTTACGCTCGTACGATTAACAGTTGTTTGGTGTTAATGGTGAAATATGGGCGATATATGATGCTTTGTTTCATGCATGGAGGTTGGGTCTCAAGAAGGTGTATCTTGAATCGGATAATATGGAGGTAGTTCGGATACTTACGAATGAGTCATAGGCGTTAAGTGGGGATGTGGTGGTTGATCTGATATTTGGCTTCTTGTGCCGTGAATGGGAGGTGAGGATCCAACACATTGGACGTGAAGGGAACAAAATGGCAGATTTCCTTGCCAGATGTTTAAAGGACAGCAGCAGGGATGCTTGGATGTTGAAGCCTCCTTGTGAGGTGCAAGGCGTTGTGGATGCTGAGCGAAGAAGTTAATTCCGGTTGATCACCTACTGTATTAGCAAAAAAAACAAAAAAAACTAATGAAACGTTGGCTTAAATGGGCAAATGGGAAACAAATATGAAGTGCGCGATTTTTGTAAATCTCAAAACGAAATCAAACTAAATATTATGTTACAATCGAAAAAATATCGTGTATTTTCCAATCTAAATATTATGTTTCCAATTTTTTTATTTTAACTTTTTTCCAAGGTAGAATTGGCTCTTATATTTGACTTATTATGCGTTGTACCATATTTTATTATTTATTTGTATATCATTTTATATTTTGATCATTTAATTAAAAAAATAGAGTACTAGAAAGTTTTTTCTTTGACAAAAAATTAAACCTCGTTAAAACCTTTCATAATTGAGTTTCGATGGTATCAAAACCCGATTAACGAAAGGAGAAAAAAATATCTCAAACATATATTAATATACACAAAACAAATACAATATCTAAAGGTGAAACAAAGCAGCACAACCACCGCAAACAAAATAAAAATCTTCTTATAGAAATTGAACTACAAAATCCACTAGAAACACAAACATAATAAAATACACCTACCAACACCTCTAAGATTCGATCTCAATCAACACGCCAAAATAGGGGAGACAAACGAGTTATGTCATCTTTAGCCAGACAATCTACAGATAAATTGACTTCACGATGCACAAATATAAATTTCAAAAAAAAAAAACCCTATCTAATTGCCTACACAACCGAATATCTTGGACAAAGATGGAAGGGACAGAACCATGATTATTTATCAATTTTATTTTATTAAATAGAAATGTATTATATTCTCGTACTAAAATTCAAACACATACAAGATCACACAATATAAGCATCAAATTCTTATATTTTTATTATTTATTTGTATAACCCTTTATATTTTGATCATTTAATCTTTGAATTCTCTTCAAAGAGGAAAAAGTCAAAATGTATGTACGTTGCCAATATCTTCCATATCTTTAAAAATTGATTTGAAATCTTATATGTATATTCTAATGTTGACATTTAGTTTATAAAAAAGTATTTGCAAATTTTAAAATAAAATCCTTAACTGGCAAATCAAGAAGAAAAAACCCCACCCATTTTAGTAGACAAATATGACAGATATGGATATAATTAAGATTAAATGAAATAATACAATAAAATAAATAAAACACGACACAAAATACATAATAATAATAATAATAATATGAATAAGTACATCTGATTAGTTGATCAAACTGTTTATCTTTATTCTTTCATATAATGAATACGAATATCGTCGGAGTGAATGTGAAAATCGTAACGTATTCTAACATCTTCTTCATTTACTGTAATATTAAGAAGATGTATAGAATAGAGGTTGTTAGAGAGAGAATATTTTAATTAGTGAGAGAAAATGATTAAAAATGGGAACACACACACATCATATTCATCTTTGCTTCTTGTCCAATTCAAAAATCAAGCTAGAAGATCCTGGATGATATCTGCCGGATCTTGCTTTCCAAACTGCCAGATTTTCTTCCATGGCCAACCTTTTAAAACTCACCCCCTCCTTTTCTCCTTCTTCCTTATCCAACTCAACTCCCCCTTTCTGGTTTAACAATCATGGGAATGGCTACTCAGACTCACTTCCATGTCCTTGCTGTTGATGATAGTCTCATTGATAGAAAACTCATTGAGAGGCTTCTCAAGACTTCTTCTTACCAAGGTAAACTTTTTTTTTTTTGTTGCAAAAACACCTCTTTTAATGTAAGTTGTTTCATTGTTTGATTCAGACACAGAACATGGGTTGACGTTTGTGTTTTGCAGTTACTGCTGTGGATTCTGGAAGCAAGGCTTTGGAGTTTCTTGGATTGAACCATAACAATAATGAAGATGGAGATGGAGAAAGGAATTCAGTTTGTTCAGATGATGAACAAGTGGGGGTGAATTTGATCATCACAGATTATTGCATGCCTGGAATGACAGGCTATGATCTCCTCAGAAAAATCAAACAATCTTCATCTTTTAAACACATCCCCGTTGTTATCATGTCTTCTGAGAATATCCCATCAAGGATCAACAGGTTTGTATACCATTTGTTCTTCTCCTTTTTCCAAATGATTAGGAAGCTGACATGAATTTCTTCACAATCAGATGCTTGGAAGATGGTGCTCAAGAGTTCTTTCTGAAGCCAGTTCAATTATCAGATGTAAACAAGCTGAGGCCTCATCTCGTGAAAGGAATTAACAAAAGAAAGGGCATGGAAGATATTCATTCCCCTGATAGAACAAGACCAAGATACAATGACTTGGAACTTGTCTGATCTGGAAAATTTTCCTGCTTTTTGGATACAAAGTGGGATCAAGAAAGGGTTGCTGTTGCTGAGATCCAAACTCTGTTAATTCACTCTTGGTTCTTCTTTGTTTTGACTCTTTGCTTTATACAAAATCATTGTATATAGAATTTTGATTTCATATTAGGGGAGAGAGAAAGCTACATAGTTGTGTTTAAGAGTTGCATGGAATCTAAGTTCCAAATGTAAATTGCCGAAGGAAAATTATAAACTCAATTTTGTTGGTTCATTAAGATATTTGCTCTCTACCTCTATGTTTGTGTTACAAATGTTCTAGTTCCAGATTTATGTCTCTGAAGGCTATCCATCCTAATGTTGCAAATGTTCTAGTTCCAGAAATTCTCATCTTGTAATTGCTTTTTCTCGTTCAGATTCTCATTAACCAAACACTACTTGTATGCTCTGTAAAATGCAACAATAGGGGGCAAAAAGAAAGTTTCAAACAAGATTCATAGGGAACTCTCAATAAATAAGAAATTGTAAATTTAGTAATGATTATAATGATAAAGCAGAGTCATTCTTTTTTACTTCAAAACTGGATTGTATTCCCTACAGGTTTATAGAAAGCTACAAAGAACTATGATATCCGGGCTTAATTCATTTTGCTGATCAGGTCATTGATTTCATCCTCGCGATTTCCAGCATCTCCCCCTTCTTTATATGGTTGTTTCTTCCCCTGGATTAATCCATCTTCTGGCTTGCTAAGCATAAAAGGTCCCATAAAATGAACAACCTCCTTGAAATGTGGACCCACATTTGCAATTTCGTGTATGATATCCTCTATGCATATGATGCCATACTTTCCTAGTGTCTGAGAAACAAAGGAATTTTAGTTGGGAACATTACGAACCTACAGACGAAGTTAAACTGGGAATTCCAATACCTGCTCAATGATGTTATTATCAGTCAGAGGAACTGCTTTCTTGTCAATCCTAGCATAACCTTTCTTGTAAACCAGCTCCTTCACGTTCTTAAGATTAGGGTATCTGCACAAAACGATCTTAGTGGTTACAAAAGTTGAAGAAAGAAACATAAAAGAACTATGCATTCTAACTGAGTGCGAGTGTTGGGTGCTGGTATAATCACGTGAAGAGTCCTCTCTGTTTTTGCATCTTCTAAAGGACAGATGGTTGCTAATTTATGAGGTAGCAAATTCGTCAACAGGCTTCCTATTCGAAGAAAATCTCATGAAGCTCTTTTTTAGTTGGAGCGCACCAGTAGGCTCTGCCAACGCTCCACCTAGTCCTAAACTATCCAAGATAAAAGAATCAACTCCAACATTAACTAATATACAGTTCAACCTCTAAACATGTTATGCAGGCTCACATCAAATGTCACTAATAGATAACATCTAATAAGATATACAGTATTTGCTTGATAAAAAGTTCACAGAAAGCAGCGGCTGTACCATTACAAAGAAAGCCCAACAGCAAATCACGTTGGATTCTAGCTAGTATGATGACTACGAACAATTTGCCATGGAAAGTTCCACAGATCTTTTCACAGAAACAAGGTGTATGTTGATTGCTATGTGTGGACATGTAACATAACCTTAAACCCTAAATTGTAAAACAACAATATATTTGCAATACTAGAGAATGAAAATCGTCAACAAACACGGGATAGCCCCTTAAATTTTATATGAGTTTTCAAATCATAAGAATCAGTATTTTACATTGACCAGCAAAAATATAAGAATACCAAAGGAACAAAGGTTGCTTCCATACCCATAAGTGACATATGGCTCCACCTTCTGCAGCATGTCTATTACACCCTCAGTTGCCTTCACAAAGACACCGCAGAAAACTTTCCTCAATCTTAGGTTGTATAGGATCTTCCTAGTTTTTGGATGCATGTCATTTTTTCTGCAAAACAAAGAAAAAAGATCAGAGCTGGAAAAATTAGAAGGAAATATATTGAATAAGATCAGGGAAGAAAAGATCACCTACCCTTGTATACGGATAATGAAAAGCAACTTTGATTTCGGCTCTGGTAACATTGATTTTGGCCTCTTTGCCCTCTGTTTCATTCTGATCAGGTCCAATTCCTAAACCCCAAAAACGTAAATTTTAATATAATCTTATTTCCTTTCGAAGTAGTATGCCTACTAGAGGTATGAGTTGAGCTGAGCTAATATATATCAAGCTCGACCTCAATTAAGCTTATGATTTTCTGTACTAAACCTCAGCTCAAACAAAACAATCAACCAGCAGAAAACTCAAATAGTGCCAATTATAAGTAATCAAGTAAGGAACTTGAAACTTGAGTTCAAAATTCAAACACAGAGTTTGGATTTTGCATTAAGATACTACAATGAACAAGTATAGTCTGGCTAGGTAAAAATATTAGCTTCACTCGTTTATAGGAATGCGTTGAATCAACAGTAAAAGACACATCTTTCAAAAAGGGGTAAAAATATAACCTTGTCTCTGAACTCTTTTATGAACTGCTCGGGTCTTTTGATGTCGGAAACATGGGGCTGGTTCTTGCTTTTCTTGGCTCCATATTTTCCCAACTCCAACTGTGTTCTCCTCGTAATCGCTAACTCGTCTTTTATTTTCCTTTTCTTCAATACTATCTCTGATACGTACGGCAATGGCTGCCCTTCCGCCTCCGCCATAATCTTCCTGTGTCGTACAGTTAAAAAAATCAAAAGATAAGAGATTTACGCGATAAAAGGACGTTGAATTACAGTGGCGCGGCCGAGGAGCAACGGAAGCGGTGAGGCGGCAGATAGCTTAGAGGGTCTTAAACAGAGAATAAAAGAGAACAAAAATTAGGTCTTTCGTACGGAAATACAAGAATCGGTATTTAAAAGATAGGGTAAATGATATCAAATACCACTGAATTTTATATATGACTCGATTATATCACAGAATTAAAAAATAATACTATTATGTCATTGAATTTTAATAAAAAGTTCTTGATCAAAAAATAATTTTAATAAAAAGTTTATTATACCGTTGAATTTTAATAAAAGATTAAAATATATTATTAGACTGTTATCGAGTTAACAACGTAATCAAATGGACAGTGGTTCAACACGTAGATTCTTAACTAAAACGGTGTTGTTTAGGTATATCTGCTTATGTCTAATATTTATACCTTATATATATTTATAATATTTATCAATATTAATTTTTTATGGAGATTATTCATGCATATAAGAAAGTTTACGAAACTAAGTATATTATAATTTTTTTAACATGTCGGTGTGATTATAAGATAACATACAATTTTCTTAACCCTTTAATAAAACACACACTGTGCATACATGATGCTCGAAACTCAAGTTATCTGGATGAAATACATTATCTTTTACCACTTGAATCACTTCACGGGTTCAAATATATTATGGTTGAGTTGCTGAAAATACATAATATGAATGATTGATTTTGGTACCTAGGTTGTTAAAAGTGACTTTGTTGCATGATAGAGATTTATGCCTCTAGATTTTAATTCAACGCATTTTTTATTATGCAAAATTAGTTGTAAATGTATTTTTATGTATATAATGTATTCATAATGCATTAGGAGTATGTATAGGTCATTTGAATATATTACAGGGTTAATTGGACATTAAAAAACATTTTTTTCTGCATCTATGGGTTGAAGTTTCGAAACTTGATAAATGTGTATCGAAATGATAGTATAAGTATCGAAACTAGGGTGAAAATTTTGAAAGCCCTATGAAATACTGGCGTTCTAAATTGAGTTTACAATCTTTACATTTTAGTCCAGTAACTTCAAATTGCAATTAAATGAATTCTAGATCTCCATTTGAGCTGAAATTTGGACCACTCGTCTAAAATATGTTAACTTCATGTAAAAACTTTTAATTTTAATATATTCCATGTATTTTTGATATTTACAATTTAATCCCTAAAATAGTAGTTTTGTAATTCAGCATGTTTGAAGAATGAGATTTCAGTTTTGATGTGTCAATTATGCAAGTAAAATAACCATTTGCCCCTTGAGTGCTTTATTATTTTCTCGATGATCATATTGCATTTTTAGAACTACAACCCACTTGATCATCACCTTGTGTCCTGGTGGTAAAGATAGATGTTCATCATCTCTTAGGACTCGAGTTTGAGCACCAGTAATGCATGTTGTGTGTGCCGTTTTTAAAAAGACTAGAAAAATTAAACATATGTTGATGTAATTCCGTTTGAAAATTTTTAATAGGAACGTACTGTGTTCAATTCATATTTCGGTGACTATTGTAGAGTTCAATATTCGGATCGATCCAACTTGAATGAATATTGGGGGTCACAATATTCTTATAATACTTTACAATCTATGTGATAATTAATATATTTTTCATAAAATGAAACGTGATTAAATTAAACCACATTTTAACATAAATATTATTCTTTATCAACAATAAAGCAAGTTCTTAACTCTAGTGGTTAGGCTATGAATCATATCATTTGATCGAAGGGTTGTAATTTGTTTTAAAAATTAAGATGTGATCGTGTCACGTTCACTACCATTAATAGTTTAACGACGATGACTCCAATAAAAGTTTTCATCGTTACAAAAATACAAGCACACTAAAATTTCAATGACCATTAGTATAAATTACCCAAAGAATTAATTTGTAGTTTAATAATTAATAGTACATGTCTTACCCGAGTATGTTTAATTAAAAAAATTAAATACTTAGAAAGTAGCCACATCTGAATGTGTGGAACACATGTCAGATTAGAACAATTTAAGGAATACAATATTGCAAAACTCAAAAAATACCATTTGCTTGGTGATGTCATCTCTGCTAACTATTCTAGCAAAGACATCAATTTAAGGAAGCCAGACATAATTCCAAACAAACAAACAAAACTGTTCAAAATTTCTAAAAATAATTGGTTTATTGAGGCTGTTGGCCGTGCGGTGGCGGACCTGATGACTGTGGTGGAGGCAGCATACTAGACTGACCACCAGACTGCAAAAAGTGTAAGACTAACAGGTTAGTATTCTTATGAACTCAAGTAAAATACCTGATTGCAAGCATTGAATCAGGCTGCTGCAATGTGGAAGAGTATGGCCCAGGCAATAGAATCGAATATGCACGTGAATGTAAAACATCAAACACAGTAAAATGGTGGGATTTGAGCGATAGTGTTGATGCATAACTTTGAAGGAAATAGGCTGTCTAATACTAACTCGGTTATTCACTTGGTCGAATTGGTTCAAACAAATGTGCAATCATTCCGAAGGAATGTTATAGTTTTCACTAAGCTCTTCATTTTCTCAAATGAATTGCAAGAAAGAGAGCTTCGAGAAAGAGATGAACAATTATATCGATTCATTTAGCTAGTTTGAGTAATGGCTGGCAATCCAGACAAATTAAAAAAGGCTTTGATTTACCTGGTAAGGATTGAACCCTGATATCATTGGCATCTGCCCACCCTGTGCGCGATTGAATGCTCCACCCTGTGGATACATTTGGCCCCCACCCATATTTGCTGGGCCCTGCATATTTTGCATACCATTTGGGAAACCTCCACCTGAAGGGGCACCACTGGTTGGTAAGGACCCTGAGTGTATTGGATTCATGCCCATAAAATGGCCTTGTGGCATCGGAGGAGGCATCTGATTCATTGTACCTTGCATACCCTAGAATTTTGAAATAATTTTGATCAAATCACCTTATATTTGTCTCCGATAAAAGAATGAACATAAAGAAATCACTTAGACCACAGATTACGGAAAAAATTACCCCAGCAGCACAATACATAACTTCAGCATTACCATATCTGAGAAAATTAAATCCTTTCCTATTCCACTTCTCAAAACCATAGATTATAGAATGTCTATTTGAGAACAAATATTAACCAATAGTACTGGGAGCCTCATGATTTGAAAGTTGAAACTGGAAACCATACTTGCTAAAAGGAAAAATACGATGTAAAACTATTTAAAAGATCATACCATTTGACCAGGCATTGGCATTGACGAATGTGGAGGCAAAGATCCTGGTATTGACGATGGTCCAGGTGAAGGGATACCATGGGGAGGCATTGGTGGTGGCGGGCGTTGTAAATGATGATGTGGAAGTAGGGGCATATGAGATCCAGGTTGTAGCTGTGGCATATTCGGAGGTACCATAGGCCTAGGAGGCATTTGCTGTTGTCCTGGACGTTGTTGAATCTGTTGAGGGTTTAGTTGATATCCATGCTGCTGATTGGCTGCAAGAAGAGATGGATGTGGTCCAGGAGGAAGAGGAGGAGCTCCAAAAGGCATGGAACCTGGAAGAGGCTGCATTTGGTCCCCTTGAGAAGATCCGTCAAGAGGCATCGCAACTCCAATACCAGGTATTGTACCCTCATTTCGAGTCAATCCAGGTGCAAATGGTCCTGGAGTAGTTGGGCCTTCAGGCACAGCAAAATTACCAGGCATACGACCAGCTAGTGCAGGGTTTTGCTCACCAAATCCTAGATAAAGTTCATATTAAATATAGATCGAATAAAAAATGCTCCACCATATTTACACAACCATAACGAGTTTTGCATAAATTCAAATATCAGATGAGTAAATATGCAGGTGAAGTGGATATAATAAATAACCGCTTGAACTTTTTTTTGCCCATTTTAGGGAAGCGATGAAAATGGTAAACAGCACTGCAATAAGTACAAACCCTGGTTCTGTCCCATGTTAAATTTATCACGAACAGCATCTCCTGGTCTATTTCTGCACCAAAACTTTGTCATGTGATCATTGCTACCACTGCATGATTACGTATACGAGTTAAACACCTGAAGGTCCGCTTGGCATATAATTTGTAGATGTTCTCAAACAATTTCATTAAATTTCTATCTCAAAAAATCAAACATATACATAGCCAACACTTGTCAGCAGTCAAAAATAGCATATCATACTAACACAAACAAGCATATGCATGTATAAAATTATACAAGGAACTACAAAAAGCAAGCAGAATAATCGTGAAGTAGTAGACTGAGTTTTACCTGCATAGAATATATCCAATAGGATGCCAAGCAACATCCCACACACTATTATCATGTGCATTAGGAATTTCAACCTGGGGAGTTTCACGCCTGTACATCAAGAATGATCTTTAGCAATTATAAGTTAAAAAGCCTCATGCATCAGTTATTCCAAACAACTGCAATAAATGTATAACAAATATTTGAAATGATAGAAAAACAAACAAACTTTATGATACAGAATGGCATGTTGAATCTTATACAAGGAAGTTTTGGTAGCAGAAGAGCATTTTCATAGATGAACATAAAATGAATCTCAATATCAAAAATTAATCTAATGAAAACATATAGCAAAGTTGCTTTTAATGAAAATGTTTGTTCCTTTATGGTACCATCAAGCCTATATAGTTATAACTATGATTTTAATCTCATCGTCTACAACCTTTGAAGTTTTCACGTGTTTTGATGTCTCTCCTATATATACTTCAAAAGACAAACATCCCAAATAAAAGTAAAGCATATAAAGGCACACAATCATTTGACGTGAGTATAAAAGAAAGGACAAAACAAGGAAACACAATGATGCAGCGACTACTCTGAATCAGAAAGCTTACCCAACAACCCAATGGAAAATGGATCCATCAAAACTCCCACTGACAAAGTATTCTTCATGGAATGGGTGCCAAGCCAATGCTGGCAAAATCGGAGATCAATATAGTTAAGATTTATCCTTATAGAAGTCATGACGGGAGAGAATGTAATGATCAAGCAAGATAAAAACTATAACCCACAATCTACTTAGTCTCTCAAGAGCTGTATCCCAATGGTGAATTGAATAAAAAGCTTAAGTCAAGATTATAGTAGATGGGTCAGTTTTTAAGTAACACAAGGAGTTCACTTAGAATAAGTCAGACTAACCAGTCACATCCTTCCTGTGGCCTCGGAAAGATTCGAGTTCCTTCATAGCCCTGATATCATAAAGCTGAAATGGAAATACAACGGAAAGGTGAATATGACAAGACAATATCTACTCCCATCAATTAAATAACAGCTTTGCAGAAAGAGGATGTTGACCTTGATGATTTGATCCTTTCCAGCAGTCAACACCCAGTTACCATTTTGATTCCATTTGACACAAAGTACTGTGTTTTTGTGGCCATGACTGCAAAAGACTTGCATTACTTCTCAAAATAATCAAAATTGTAAGCAATACTATGAGTTTCACCAAAATATGCACTCACAAAGAGCAAAGCTCTCTCCCTGTCTTAGCATCCCAAAGCTTCACAAGGTTGTCTTTTCCGCCTAAAGAAAAGCACGCCAAGGCATTATGTAGGCAAGTTGCAAAACGATCACGCAAAAAGAAGCTGGAAAAACAAACAACATACCTGAAACCAATAAGGATTTTGTAGGGTGCCAATCTACACTTTTAACATCCCAACCATGGCCTGCCTGAGTTCAAACCATGTATGGAACTTTAGGTTAATTCATGCATGCAAGAAAAAATATACATGAAAGTAGATTTTGAATTTAGCAGCCTAAACATTTAGTGTTTTGAAGAAACCAACTGTAGCAGATGCATTTGTCAGCAAGACATACAAGAGGCGCTCACGTAAGGTGCGCACAATCAACAATGGAGAGGAACATTGATGGCATCAACTATTATTATTATTTTAGGAAGATGTCAATTTATTATTATTAGGAGATTTTCTTCAAAAAGTAACTTTATGGTATTAGGACTTTCTTTATCTGGATTCCTTGTTGTAATTTCCTTAGCCAAGTCTTTTATCCAAACAAGTAAACCTGCCAAACCTCTAGTAAAAGAGGCTGATTAGCAGCAATACGATTAAGTCAGATTAAATAAATTTTAAGAGGCTTAAGATTCTCTATAACTAGTCTAAGGAAGTCAATACGATTAAGTCAGATTAAATAAATTTTAAGAGGCTTAAGATTCTCTATAACTAGTCTAAGGTAGGGACTTCCTTAGGGCATCCGCGAGAAAGAAACAGAAACAACAGGGAAAGCCTAGCTTAGGTTAGACGGTTTCCCTACGAATCGTCCGGTGACTCTATCCCTAATGCGGGACTGTAACACCAACTGATGTATATATTGCCGATCTTTGTCAGAGTTGGCAATGCTTTATCAAAATAAGGTAATTAATTATATTATCTAATTTAAGTAAGACTGTAAAAAGGAAGCAGAATAAATAGAGTAAACAATGAGGAAAAATGCTGCATTTGTATGCTGTCAGGAAAACACCAAAACTGCAAACATACACAATCTTACTGTTGATAGTTGATAAACAGTCAAGAAACATTACCAGTTAACGAACGCTCCTCCTGGCACCGGGCAAAGTCCCAGACTTTTACAGTAGTATCGTCAGAACATGAACAAAACTTTAAATCTGTCCTACAAAAACTGTAATAAAGAGTATGTCATAAATTATACACAAATAACACTCTTATAGGGAAAAATGTAATAAAAATTTAAAATGGGTACCTTAAGTCACGAACTGATTCTTTGTGAGAAGATTTATTGATCTTAACATTATTCATGTTATTCTGCCAATACCTAAAAGGTAAATCCCACATGCACACTTACATCAGCATAAAATTATGCCTATGTCAAACAAATAGTAACAAGCATGGAAGCAGAGGGATAAATAGCACAAAAGAATATTAAGAATATATACTTTATTGTGCCCCCATCATCACCAGAAACCATCCAGTTGTCATTGTGACTCCAGACCATAGATCTGATGGCTTGATCATGAGCCTAAGTATTTAATGGAAAAAAGGTCAAAAGATATCAATGTGGATTATCTACTGAAAAAAAAACTAGTTAAATGAGATAAGCATCTCAATTAATGGAACTATACCTGAAGAATCATTTCGAAATTAAATGACTGCCCATTCCATAAAGTAAATTCCCCACTCTGAGAACCTGTGATGAGACGTCTACCTGTGGGAGTCCACTAAAATGAAAAAAAACAAAGGTGACTATTTGGTCCACTATCTACAACACCTTATAAACAAAGGCTAACAGCAACAATAACAAGCTAAGTTTCTTCAGCAACATAGGATCAAGTCATCGAATTTCATCCAAGAGATAAGCATGCAAACATGGAGGTATAAACAATGTGGCTTCTATTAGGTCCACTATCTACAACACCTGATGGTGAGATGGGGATAAAAAATAAAGGTAAGTTGGATGTTTTCATCCATTTCAAATCCAATTGTGGACATACTCCTTTATTGTCAATTTGTTGGATAAATGATGATAAACCCAAAGTTTTAGAAGTTAATTTGATTGGATGGGTATTTAATCACAGTAACTACAATAAGATAACAGATGCTTTCATTTCAAGCATTAGAAAAGCTATGGAGCCTTTTAACATAAAAACAATCCGGCCCCAAAGTCAGATGCCAAGTCAATTTTGGGCGATTGTTAGCAGATAAAAAGGATCAAACAGCTTCTTCCACATGAACCAAGACAATTAATTAATCACATGACTAGTGCAACATAATTTAACTCATAGAAAGCAATATGAAAGACAACCCACTGAGCTAAAAACTAAACAGAAAAGAAAAGGATTTTAATATATCTCACCAAAACTCGATTAATTGAACACCGGTTTTTATTTAGAGATGTATGAACAAATTTGGCAGCAAAACTTGTGGATGGATTATCTAAATAGGCAGCTGTAGGCAACATCTGCGTGAAAGACAAACAGAAATACATTTGCATCAGACAGAAAATTCTTAATCCAGGAAACAAGAGAATGAAGATAAAGACATTTTTACTAACATCAATTGCTGCTGCTGGAGTAGGCTGCAATGTTGTCCTGTCCCGTGAGTCCCGCTGCCAAGTACGAATCTGCACAATCATTGATTTTTTGTATACAAGTCAAAATACATCAGAGGTTCAAAAGTGGAAAAGGGAATGGGTTGGCATAAGAGAAGAGAACATGTATGCCAAACAAATAAACATATATGATAACAAGATGGTTGAGCTACTCATGATCTTAACTGTTTTTGTCGGATCTACCCATGACTCGTGAATTGAATAGTGATGATAGGTGTTGTTGATTTATATCAATCCAAAAAGTAATAAAGGGAGCAAAGGAACCGAAAATTGAGTTCGGTCTCCATAGAAGAGAAAATGCATATCAAAGGAAATAAACATGATATAAAAGAAACTATGGTTGAAACACTCATAATCTTCTCGATATTTGAAGGACCTACTCATGAGTCCTGAAATGAAAAGAGATGATAAGCATATTTGGTTAATGTTGGTCCCAAAAAAAGTAATGAAGGGGCCAACTCTGAGTAAATAGGAAAAACAGAACAAGTATTCAGGACATCAACTTAATATTGTTGCCTTGAAGAAAAAAAGGCACAGCCAAACACCATAATAAATGGCATGAAGTAAACCTAAGATGTTTGCCTCTATATTAAGATGGATTCTCCAGCACCAGTAGAAAACAGTGAAACACAACTTCGTTGTTGACATCTTAAGTTATAATACAGGTAGACTTTTGGATAAGAATAGTACCAAAAGGGTTTATAAACTTTAAGCAAGCGACAAGAAAATTGAACAATGAACTTCAGAAAAAAAAATTAAGGCAGAAAAAAGCATGCAGATTCCTAGGTAGAGAAATCAACGAAGATGTTGGTTAAGAGCAGACATAAAAATAACAAAGATAAAACTAATGTACAAGTCATCTAACAACAGGCATAAGAATCCATGTCAATGAGATCCAACAACCTGACCATGCAATATATAAATATATGTCGGAAAGCACATGGAAACAACCAAACTTAAAAGCTTACCTGCATATATCGCACAACAGTGCTCGTATAATCGACAGCCCTCCTTTGGGTCATCTTTCTCATTCTTTTGGCAGCAAAATTATCACCATGAGCTGAAAGATTGAAAGAGAAAAAGAAAAAGTAACTTTCAGAACAACTAAAATTCAGATAGCCTGATTTCAGGTAAACTGCAACACATCCTCTCAAAATGCAGTAGCCTACTATTAGACATTTAGACTACAGGCTTACCATAAGACAAGGTCATGATGCAAAAGGAACCTCAAAGTGTAAGTCCATGAAGCTTACAACCATGAGCGGCAAAACTGAAATAAAATCCTATGACATAAGAACTTCAAATGTCTTCACATATCGATTTGGTAGACAATGATTCCTAGATTTTTGGAAATAACCAATTTTAACTGAGATTGAGATACAAACATAAAATTACAAAGGAGAGGTTCTAGCATTGCCTTTTAATGCAGACAACCAATAGCTAAGGAAAGCTCAAGCCAATAGTTTTAAAATTGGAGATCATTAAAAACAGGACTTCCAAATTTGCTTTTCTTTAATGTAGGACATATAAGGTGTCTGCACAAGATAAACTTTTGTTTTACACTTTTCAAGTATTGATTTCATTTTCTAAAGATCTAAGAATCAAGGTAGAATACTTTTTGAGGAAGTTGTAAAGTTGAAGTATCAGGCTCTTATTTCTGTTCTCATAAGGTTTAGCAGTTATTTTACAACAATTTTGGTAGTTCTCCATACTTGATCTTGAGCACTCTGTAGAACTAAATTTTTTAACTTGCATAAATTTAAGCACCATTAGATTGATGCATTTGCAATTGGCGTTTTGCATCTTGAATATTTGCTAAAGCCAGTAGTAAAAACCAGTGATAATATTAAAATCAATACCAGTTATAACATAACTTATTTATCTATAATCTTCCAAAAAAAACAATTTCCCAAGGTAACCGTATGCACTTCCTTGCTCTCTTTTTTTTTTTTTTTTTGCTTCCGGAATTAGAAAGCAAGCAACAAAAGCAAAAAGTAAATGGATCCTTAAATCTTGTTTGTTAAAGTCCCAGCAGCAATTATGTTTTCTTTAGCCATCTTTAAACGAACCCTAACCTAGATGTGACACCTACTGAACCTCAAGTACACATTCCCTTTTTACAAAATTCTAGACGTATTTCAGTTATGCAATCACCAAAACTTTGAATTTCGATAATTTAATAAATATTTTTCAAAATGATTTTTTCCATATCATTTGAATTGAAAAAAAAAACAAAAAATAGACAAATTGAGAATTATTGGCCTACCTTCATAAGGCGGAATCTGAGGAGGAGGACCAGGGTGGTGATAATCTGAGTTAAGAGTAGTGGAAGAAGCAGAGGGCTGCCGCATCATTTGAGGAAGCGATGGAGGAGGACCTCTCGGGAATTCCCCACCTTGCGGCACCGGCGGCTGGTTCTGCTGCTGTTGTGGATCACCGTACATCATTGTGAAAAACCCCGGATGAGAGCCCTAAATTGTTGGGCGGCGAAGAGCTGTAGTGAGTGGATTTGCAAATTGCACAGAACTGGATAGAACCCCCAAACCCTAATTTCTGGTAGATTTAGGAGCGGGAAATGGAGTGTTATTTTTTGAGCATTGGAGTGTTAGATTTTTTTAGTTAAAAAAAGCAACTTGATCAGATTTCGGGATTTTTTTTTACCATTCCCTTCTCTTTTTTAGTTGATTATAAAATAAAGAATAGTGGTAAATTATCATTAAATTTTATTTTTAATTTTATTTTAATTATTAAAATTTTAAAATGTTTAATTTATTTATTAATATTTAATCATAGGACATTTTTATCACTCTTTGTTAATTTTTTTCACTGCGTTGTGATGTGGACGTCATATATCGTTTATTGTTGTTTGAAGTCACCACCAACGGTACTAAATCATTGTCTTTTGGTTCTAAATTTCATCAGTCGATTCGTCTCAGCTTCATGAATTCGAATTAGAATTTTATTTTAATGAAAAGTGCTTCGAAATCCGTGAATAGAACAAAAATCTTTCGATTTTTTACCAATCTTTTTCCCCTACCGTCAGATGAAAGTTCATTTTTTAATATATTACTTCTCTCGTGTTAATAAAGCTTTCTACCATTCGAATCTTGAAAAAGTTATTCTGTTGGACAGTAAATAGACGCCGTCAAAAAATTTATGAAAGAATGACAAAAAAACGTTCAATTTCTAAATTCCAATAAATAAATTGAACGTTTAGAAACTTTAATGACCAAAATAAGTTTAAGAGTAAAGTTCAGTGATAATATACTAATGTAGCCTAAAAATATTTTAATCTTTAGGTTAAAGAAAAGCTTAATTTTTTTTCAAAAGAAAAATTATTTCAGTTTTGAAATTATTATTTTTGCACCAATTAAATTTTTATACCAAAAAATAATTTATTTAAGTTCTTAAATAGGTATAGGTGGGTAAGCTCTGTTGGGTGTGCTAATGACTCTCTCCCGTCGAATATGTTCTACTCGCATACTCGCATTATATAAAACTTAATTAATTTTACACTAATTTATGATCATTGAAGGAGTAAAATAAATATATATATATATGATAAAAACTTTTGTGGTTTTATACATTCTTATTTTTTTTATTAATACAATAGTTATCGTATATAAAAATAATAATTTATCGTGAGTAAATTAAATATAAATTAATTTGAAAATTAACCTATACGCTATATATTCATATTATATTCGTATGTTTCCTCGTCATTATTGAATTACACTCAAAATGTCTTATATTTAAGATAAATATAAAACGTGTATTGAATACCTTCACTTTCATGTATTGGATTTTTTAACCCTGCTCTTTTAATAGTACCATACACGCATCCATCACTTTGTAAATTGATTAAATAGAACCTAAACTTCTGTTTTTCATTTGATAAGGTCATACATTCCCCAAAGGTTCTTCTCCTTATAAATTTCTCTAATGTTGTTCCAATTAGTTGAATAACTAATTGGAAAAAAGAATGCCTGTAGATTTTCAGGTTTACAACATACATTTATAGACTTACCAAGATTCTAATGCTCATAAACTTGAAGTGGGAACCGACGGCATCCGAAGAACCTGTTGCAGTAAGCGAGCTGCAAGACGCTGAGTGATCCCACCAACTACACGGCCACTTAGACTGCGTGCCTCGGGTTGTTGAAGTACCTGCTCAAGAACCACTCATCAGCCAGTTCCAGCGGATATAATTATAATTGTGTAAAGAAATGGTTTGGGACTAAATGAAACATCAAAGAGTTGGTTCCTCATTCAATTGCAGGGTATCCACTGCCCGTACTGGAATCCTCACAACAGCTATACCGCTCAATTCACCTAGTAACGGTATACGTTCCTAAAATCTATGTTGCTTTGACCCTTCACTTTCATTGAAATATCGATTTTTGTCGTATATTTAAGACCCTCTATATTCATAAAAAAATTAGATGAAATTAAACATACCTGTGTCAGACATACCTATGTCCAACACTTGCACAAAAATCCAAGGAATATAGCTTAAACAAATGCCTCCCACTGTTGGAACCATGAAAAAAGGTTCATGGTGAAGACCCAAATACTTTGCACCTTATGCAATTTTAAACTATATATTAACAATTAATCTTTGCACTCGAATAAAGCATATGTATCAACCATCCAAAATATTTTGGCAAAAAGAACTGATATAAGACGCAAAAATCAATAAAAAAATTCTAACAGTAGCTTGTAACATTGGTGCATCGATTATGGCTTCTGTGTTTGTGTCCGTGTATGTTCTTTTCTACCATAGTCACTAAACTATTCCACAAACAAGGTTTACTTACTTGTAAAATAGGTTGCAAAAGCGCTGGATCAAAGCTTTCAGAGGATCGCAGAAGTCCCCAGATTCGAAAGACTTGGTCCCGAAGCTCCATCATGCTTTGCAATTCAGCACTGCTCATTGCAAGTGGTCCGTTTCCATTGCCATTGAACATTAGAGTACGCACAAAAGATGGTACAGAATTGTATGTATTAACAACTGAGCCTAGAATAACAGCTTCAGTAACACGAACAGCCTCTTTAATGACCAAAGTCCTAAGGTCTTCACCATCTGGACCCAGTAGTAGCTTTAAAACAGGTTGCAAAGCATCTTTTGCGGAGAAATCTCGGTCCTTGCTTCCCTGAACAAGAAGGTTTTCTAGTCTATTCCACCTGTAGCAAACCAAAATTACATATTTCACATTGAAAGATTTCATCGAGAACTGAATACACAGAAAAAAGAGGATGTATAAGTTATCCGTACCTAAACCTCCCATCCTTAAAGAGCAACTCTATAAGAGCATCTCTCAGATATGGATTCGGATCTGTGAGAAGCCTTTTAGCAAAGTACGGGTATGAGGCAGCTAGCACCTTAAAATTTGGATCGGCGTAAAGGGCCAACCCTTCTAGCACAGTAAGCGATCGCAGTATCAGTGCATAATAGGGAGGTACTGCACCCAAATTAAAAGAGGTACCATTAGACGACATAAAAGGAATTCAGTCCATATCATCTCTCCTCACTCGGGCTTTAGAGGTATGTTGAAAAATAGAGGGGTTTTTTTTTAGATATTTGAAGATATAAAATGAAAATAGTGGTAGGAGTCTTTTTAAAGAATATTACACACACACACACATATTTGGTTTATATCATCCACTTCCATGTATTTGGACGAACATTGATCATATTCTTATACCCATGTTTGGACACGGGTACTCAAAAGAATGAACAGTCGGAGCAATATAGACTATAGCAAAACAATCCATTTAAGAAGCATACACTAGCAAAACTAGAGGATAGGGCTCAAAATTATATGGAAAAAACCAGCTCACCATTAAACGGGTATTGGTATAAAACAGCACCCAAACCATCAACTATTGTTTTGAAGTTAAGTTCGCTCACAGTGTAGCTAAGAGCATCATCAAAGAAGTCCCGAAGTGCTGGCACAATTGGGGAAATGTCTACATCAGTCGACAAGAAATCCAGAGCATAGTAATCACGGGCCATAGCTTCATAATCCCGATTAACCATGTGTACAACATGACCGATTATAGCAAATCTTGCTTCCTCTGGAGTCTCACTCATCATTCCGAAATCTAGAAAAGCAAGCTTTCCTTCAGGTGTTGCCAACAGATTACCAGGATGAGGATCCGCATGGAAATATCCGTACTCTAGTAGTTGCCTGAGGCTGCACTGGATACCTGTGGTCACTAGATCCAAAACTTTCAAACCTTGCCTTTCAATGGCGGCTTGTTCATTTAGTTTCACTCCATCAACCCACTCCATTGTCAATACTTTGCGACTCGTGTAATCCCAAAAGATATCAGGAACGAGGATATCCTCCTTGTCAGCATACAACATCTTGAATTTCCTTGCATTTTGTCCCTCCTGCAGGCACCTGTCAATTAACGCTCGTACCGCAAAATTGGCACAGAGAATAAGAAAGTGCACTTCTTTTTTGTTATTTTGTTTCACAAATTCAGAAAAGATAAGTACATCCAATTTTAACTAATTTGTACGTAGCATATGCATTACATTCTCAGAATTTATATAGCAAACTAAATCTAAATCAACTCCCTCAAATTAGTTTACCGAACAGAGAGAAAAAGAGAAGCATGTTTCTGGATGATTGAGGATGTTTCTGCTTCTGAAGAAAAAAGTGGGAAACAATTGCATTAGGATGTAATAAGATCGGTGACCAAAAAAACTAACCTGAACATAGTTGAGCTCTTGATAAACTCGACGGGCAAATTCATCAACGAGGGCAACAACATCGGTGGTGATTATGTCAACATACTTATTAATGAAAAATCCTAGACCTCTTATGAGGTAAAAATCAAGCCCGATGGTTTCTTCAATACCAGGTCGTTGCACCTTGACAGCAACTGTTTGACCCGAATTCTTAAGTTGAGCTTTGTACACTTGACCTAAACTAGCAGCCGCAATAGGAGCAGGGGATATAGCAGAGAAAATGGATTCCAGCGTCAACCCCAACTCTGTTTCGATGCATGAGAATGCATCTGCATCAGGAAATGTAGGCAAAGCATCCTACAAACATATCAGACTTAGTAAAATCGACCCAAGGAGCAAACCCCCCAAGAAAAGTAGATCTCACAATATCAGACACAACACGACACAATTACATGTTCATTGGCTAAATAATACGAACACGAGTACATGAGTGTCTCAAAATGCTCATATAATTAACATAACAACATTGATACAAATATAGAATATCTAAACATGATTATGAGATGATAAAATACACCAATACCTGCAGCCGAGACAGCTCCTCGAGATATTCCGGTGGGCAAAGGTCCGGCCGAGTGGATAAACCCTGACCCAATTTTACAAAAGTAGGGCCTAATCTGGTGAAGATAGTCCTCAATTCAGCTGCTCGTTTTCTCTTGTTTTGATCCAATGTCCCCTTCTTTTGATCCAAAAACAGTTTGAAAGCAAAAAACCCCAAGGCTACCAAGATTTCCAAAGTCCTCTTCACTGCCTAAATCATAGCAATTTGCATTCCTCATTAAAAAAAAAAAAGCTAAAGCCCGACTAAATCCCCTTCTTTTATAAGGATTTAATCATAAACATCAAAAGTAAATAATCACCTTAACGGGTCGAGACCCATACTTGTTGACAAGCAATTCAGGAGTGTAAACAGACGCACCAACAGCTCGAGCAAGGGCCCGAGCCTCCGCCTGTAGGTCGTCCGCTCGGCTAGTTGGTAATAGGTGCATAGACAAGGGCGATGGCGAACCGTTGACCCTGGGACTGGCTTCCACCAAAGCAGCTCGAGGACCCAATTTGTAACTCTTGGGTTTGGATATTGAAAACCCTTTACCGGCGTGTAAATAGGAGTGACCCCCGGCTGAAGCAAAAAGACTCATGGCGGCCACTGCAGCTACTTTCCCCCTTCGACCAATAATGCTCTCTCTCTCTCTCTCTCTCTCTCTCTCTCTCTCTCTCTCTCTATATATATATATATATATATATATATATATATATATAATGGTGGAAAGTGGCAACCGTCACCCTGTTGGTGGACTGAAGAAAGGTTGAAAACAATTTTCTTTTTTAACTTTTAATATTGGAATGGCTCATAGAGAGAGAGAGGTTCCATAAATGGATTTCGTTTCCGTTTTCGACAGCCTTCTGAGAGTTTCTGATATTTGCGGTTTAAAACCTCACGACAATGTTATTGCGATTAATATTTAGAATACAGTAGATGTTGAGAAATATTTGGGAATATAGATTATTTTTTACGGTATATAGTGACCTTGCCATTGTAAGTAACGCATTTGTTTAATATTAAATAGAGGAATATCGTTTGAAAAAAATATTAAAAATTAAATCTCGTCACCCATAAATAATAAAATATATTGTAAAAAATAACTTATATCCCAAAATATTCTTTAACATATTTTACATTTTAAATAATAATTTTCATTTGGATTAATTTTTAAATTTTTCTTGATTAAAAACTGCCATTTGTCAGTAGTCCAACCCATTTCTGTCTGTTTATGGGGTAAATTAAGGTGGGAAAAATGGTTGTCCAAAGTTAATTTTGACTGTAATTTTTTTTCTTATTAGATATCTGTTTGAATTTTAACATATAAGTAATATAATGGTATCTAAATTTTAATTTATTAGTATATTTATATTTTCACTAATAATTAAGTGACTTTTACTTTCTATTTTTTTATATAAAAGTTAAGGTGATTGCAAGTAGTATCTGTTCTAAATATACTCTCAACCATTTGACAATGAATGCTCAATCACCCTGCTGCAGCTGTTGGTGCTCGAACCCGTAATCTCTAGGAACAACAACCGTTCCCTTAACCACTGAGGCAAGTTGGTTCGTGCAATTTAAAAAATATTTTTAATTTCTCTTTAAATATTGCAACATTATAAATATACCGATTAAAGTCTATTAGAAGTCATTATAATGTACTTAAAAGTTTATTTTAGTTCTTGTACACTTGAAAGTGAATATGTTGGTCCAAATTTATTTTTTTTTTGAAAAATATAATTAGTTAATGTTGGTATCTTAGTTTAAACAATCTTTTAAGTACCTACTAATTTTGAAATTGTAACATCTTTAGAAAAGGAGAATAATTTACTCAATGTAATTTTTATAAGTGAGTAAATAAGAACGATGATGATATTGACGTTTTCCATGAGTGCATGACAATGTCAAATTATGATTAGATAATTTTAAAAATAAAATAAAACCCAAGAATTTAATATATATATTTTTCATAATTTTGATATTTTTAAGTTTTTAATGAAATTCTAAATGTTAATATTTTTTTTACAATTTTTCAATAAACCCTTACTTTCCTTTTAAATCTGAAAATTTAATGTACATTTTTCAATTAAACATTTTAAATGATTGTTATGTTTTAACTTGTAATTGTAACTATAATTATTGTAAGTAAAGACAAACAAAATTTGAAGTTAGAGTAAAAAATAATTTCACATTTAAACTTTATAAGTATTTATAAATATATATAAAAAATCACAAAAAATATTTTGATAGAAATTAATTTGTTCGAGTTTAAAATTGAGAGGAATTAAAAATACTTAAACTAAAATATTTAAGCAAATCAACAATAATTTGGGTAATTTGGACCAAAATAACTTGCAAGACCTACATCGACTAAAATATTGTTTTTCAAAGTAGGGACTAAAAATGAAATTTTAGGTATAGTGTAAGGATTAAAATGTTTTTTTATAATATAGAGATTAAAACAAACTTTTAAATATAATAGAAGGACTTCTAATTGACTTTAACCCAACATATCTTAAATAATTATATAAAGGGTAAATTAGTTGGCAGCGAAATTCTTGCTTTTGAGGTTATTCCTACAAAAAGCAAAGCTCTTCCTCTCCCTCCATTTCTTTCTTAAAATTAAAAACAAATTTCAATCTTTTTTTTTCAAAGGCAAAACACAACAAGAAATTAAACAAAAAAACCACTAAACCCAAATAAAGACTAATAGAAATTCTGAAAATCTTCAATTTTATTCTTCGTGAAAGCAAAAAAGATTTGATTTTTGTGCGTGTTTCTAAGTATCTGGATCGATGGCCGAAATGGGGAAGAACAAGGTGAAATCTTCGTTACAACCGTCGTCACCTGGGTTCTTAAATCGTTCGTTTTCAATGTTCGCCCCCTCGAAGGTTGATTCGAAGAATCCAAAAGCTCAATTTTACCTCCAGAATCAGCAGTCTCAAAATCGAGCTGCTTCCGTTGCCAAAATTCACGAACCAATGGATTCCGTCAAAGGTAAAGTTCAAAAGCTTCGGAGTTTATTCGAATCAGCCAAATCTCCACCATCTTCCTCCAACTTACCCAGTACTAAAGAACCTGCCTCTAAGCCCCTTTTAAGAACCACAAAATCAATGGCGCTTTCATCGGGATTTATTAACCCTACCATAACATTACCCGGAACTGAAGATCGAATTGTTGTTTATTTAACCAGTTTACGAGGAATTCGAAGGACTTACGACGATTGCTATGCCGTTCGGATGATTTTTAGAGGGTTCAGACTTTGGGTTGATGAAAGAGATATTTCCATGGATGCTGCTTATAAGAAAGAGTTGCAAAGCATCTTGAAAGTGAAGGATGTGACTTTGCCCCAGGTTTTCATAAAGGGAAAGTACATCGGTGGTGCTGATGTGATTAAAAGCATGTTCGAAATGGGTGAATTGGCTAAGGTTCTTGATGATTTCCCTAGGAGACAACCTGTGTTTGTTTGCAATGCTTGTGGGGATGTCAGGTTCGTGCCGTGTGGGAATTGCAATGGGAGTCGGAAAATGTTCGATGACGACGAAGGCTTGCTCAAGAGATGCTTCGAATGCAACGAAAACGGCTTGATCCGATGCCCTTCTTGCTGCGATTGAAGCTTTGGTTGCTACAAAGTGTTAAAAGGTACATAATGAAGCTCATGTTCTTCATTTGTTAACGTATATTGATGATGTGGAATTGTGGATAATGCACTATATGGTACATAATGAAGCTCATGTTCTTCATTCATTCGGTGTCTTGTTTAACTGGATATTGTAATAATACTAATAGTATGATTAATCAAAATGTCATAGCATTTTTATTGTTGAGGAGGTTGTTTCTTTCTTTCTTTCTTCCTTATGGTATTGGAAATTTTTAGAGTTATCTTAATTACATGGACTCGCATATGTTCTAAGTGATGGATCGGGACGAGGTTACGAGAATAGACTATTCTTCATGCTTTACTTATGTTCTTGAGTTCACTCGACATCAAAGAAACTTCCACACATATTTGCCCGAATTTTCGTTCTTTCATACGGAATCAAGAATTTAGGAATTATTCCTAGTTTGTTTCAGGTTAAAGTGATACCTTATTCCCTTTTTCATGAATTTAGTTCTTTGTTTTAGGTAGGTCTATTTGGTATGCAAACAATGGTTTGAGTATAGACCGCTTACATTGTTCGATTTATGGGCTTGTAGAATAGTGAAACTTAGTTATGATTTCTGAGAGTTTAAACAGATTGGCAGATAGATTCTGTAAATGTGTTGATCTGATATCCAAACTACCTTACATCGTCCCGGTTTCTATCAATGCAACTCTGCTTGTAGTGCCTCTATCTCGATATCCTATTTACAAGCGTGTAGAGTAGTGTACCACTTAGTAATGATTCACAAGATTGTAGACAGATTGGTCTCAAGATCTTGTAAATGTCAGCACTCAGCTCTGTTTAAGAATATATTGATCCGACAACCAAACTACCCTACATCGTCTCAACTTCTCTTCGGTGCACAACTTAGTAGTGAGTAATTAGATTTAGGCAGATTAATGTCTAGATTCCGTGAATGTCAACCGTCTTTAAGAATGTAAGAGCTCCTTTTGAGAACTCCTCTTACAAAACAAAAGCAGAACCAGTTTCCTCTAGGAATGTAAGAGCTTTTGCAATCCGTTTCTCCAACCTCGTTCCCGGAATAACATCACTGGATTGCCGCCAAGCCAACGAACCTTATTCTCTATTGTCGTCTACTTTCCAACTTCATAGGCTAACTTGCAATCCTCCAGCGGATGAAAGAGTAAAAACCAGCATTAATCACCTTTTAACTCTAGGAATTGCATTGTAAAGCTAGTGAATTTGAAAGTTAGTTTAGTTATGGAGTAGTATATAATTATCTTTAAGAGATGACTTTCGAGATAAGTATGGTTCGAATTTTAATCTCCACAATCTTTTCTTCTATCTCCAGCTCGATACTTCTTTTATATGGAAAAAAAGTGATTATCTTTTCCAAGAAAAAAAGGAGGAAATATTGTATGCAAATTCTTGTGATGATTGCTTGACAATTTTAAAGTTTTTTTTTTCAACTTTATTTATTTGTTCTTACTAATTTGCTTAGCAGGAAGGAAAATGCTTGCTATGAATCAATAATTCGTATTCTCTATGCAATAGCTTTGAAATTAGTTTTAACAATTTAAGGATGTTTAAGATCATTCTCTCAAGTGTATTGTACCTAATTTGAAGAATATTTCAAGGAGGAAATGTTAGAATTTCATAAACTAAAAACATATAAAGATGTTGACGTGGCGTGATATTATTGGTCATACATTTTTTTTTAAATCGGTTAGAGTAATTTGGATAACGTCTTTAATATTGGGGAGTACATGAACCCAAAAATTACGTTAGGTACCAAAAAATAAAAAAAAAATGATAATTGTTAAAAGTCAAATATTGGATTAAGCCTAAAATCTTTTGCAATCTACTTTTTTTTGTCTACACTACAATAGTTTCCATGTGTTGATTTATTGAGATTTTAATTTTAATAAATCGTTAGTTATTTATTTATTCTTGTTCTTGGTTATTAATAGCTTGGTCAACTGATAACTATTAATTTGACAAAGCTAAAAGAAGATGGCTTTTCGCTTTAGGTCTAGAGTAAATAATCGTTGATCTAAATAGTTAGGTCAACCTATTTTTTGTCTTTCCGATTTTTGAAAATTTTGTCCTAATTAATCTAAATCAACTCACGTTGTATATCTGATTGTGGTATGTGAGTATCTCAGCGAGAATTTTTACGTACA